>OX422220.1:288364035-293274035 GCA_949130495.1 Sambucus nigra
TGAGGGATGGTCAGTTTTCATTACACATGGTTTATTGGTATGCTTGGGATTAATGAGTTGCAATGTCTGTGTCGGTGAGACTATAATAAGGTTCTCTCAAGGTTTAGAGTGTTTGATTAATGATGAATTAGTATTCACACTAAATTGTAAGCTTCCATCTTAGTGGGATAAAATAATGATCATGAGTTCTAAATTAGGATTTATATAATGATCATGCATATTCATATTTTGAATTTAGGAGGAAATTAATAGCCCTTGATATTAATTGATTTCATGATCTGGAAGTTGTCATGGGTGTTATTAACACATAGTAATTACATGGTTGTATGCCATCATGATGTAGGTAATTATTCACCTAAGTTTAAATTCAGGAAAAGTCAAGAACTTTTTAGATTCAACTATATAACACTTTGGTGATAAGAGCCTATCAACAGTCAATGAGATTTATTGATGTAAATACATTAAGTATAAGGATTTTTGAGAAAAAGAAAAAAAACTGGAATGTTATCGATCAATGTGTATGGTTATATTCCTGAAGAGTAAATTAGATTAGACTTGCTTAATAGTAACGCAATTACATGATAAGCGTTTAACTAAAAAAATATCCTATGTCGTACAGATTGATTGTATTTATGGGCATGGTATTGAAAAAGGGTTTGTCATCATGACCTTAAAGGATAAGCATTATAATAGGTATGGATTCACAAAATAATAACTAGGAAGGAAGAAGTTCCATGTTTTAGAGAAACAAAAGGTACAATTGTACATCCAGGGAATCGAGTGGATGTTTAAGCTTGAGTAAAATAAATTAAATATCATAACTTATTATCGATAAAAATACTTAATGAGGTTTAAAGAAGGAATAGAGGATTTTAATAATTGTGTTCTCATGAAATTCAAGTCTAGGACTAGAATAGTCAGTTTGGTAAGAGGGACTAGCCTAAGGTCTATAGGGTAGGTTATGACTATGAAGGAAGTCATGGAAGCCAGTTTGTAATTTGAAAGTTTCCTTGATGGAAAAATGATAAAACTAGATATCGTTAACTGTCTCATATAATGGAACTTGATTATAAGGTAAAAGGTTAATTATGAGTCAAGTTTCGAAAGTAAATCGACGGTTTTTAAAAATCAACGGAGGTTGATTGAATAAATTGTTGAGCGTAAGGAAGGTTGCATAAACTATCTAAGGCATCGTGGAGCATATGTCAAGTTTAACATGTCAATGAGTCTCGAGAAATCAAAGGTAATGTATGGATAGGAATTTGATCCATGGGCTTAGTATGAGCTTCGAAATAAAAGGATGTAGTCAAAACCTTCTTTGTAATGTTTTGATTTTGGAGATGAAAATTCCCAAGGTAGGAAGGTTTTAATGCCCGAATTTTGTTAAATTAATAAAGTCACGTTATACTGTCTGACTCGCATGATTTCTAAATTATATGGGCCTATATTTGTGAGAATTTAATACGATTAATTTAAATAGGTTGTTTTTAATTGAAATCAAGGTTAAGGAGAAAAGGTTAAATGTCACGTACCGCGTTACGCGTGTTAAATTAAGTTGCGGATTTTAGATAGAATTAAAAGAAATTATACGAAACAAATTATATAATTACACTTATATTTGTGTTATAATATCATTAAGATAAATAAGGATAAAAAATCATACCTGAAGGGGAGAATCGATTCGGACTAAGGCTGACTCAATTTGAACCACCCAGAATGACTATAATTGAAGGTTGTCGAGGTGGGTAATTTTAAAGTGGTAAATGTAATGATCACCCATCAATTGGGACCACTTTTATCTCATATTTTGACTGTCCTAGGCATGAGGGGACTGTCATAAAGGGTTGGGATCATTTATGTGGGTTATAAGGTCATTGAAGACGAATTGAATAGACCACCGACCCCATATCCTTCATTTATAGAGAGAGGAATTTTGTACTTAAGCCTACCTTGTTTACTCAGCCAGAAGCTTCACTATCCTCCCTATATTCACACAAACTAGAATATATTTCCATCATTCATTTTCAAGTGTTTAAGAGTGTTGTAGAAGAGTGTTCTTGGGTGTAGAAGTGGGTTTTTGGAAGAATACATTTTCATAATATTTGGAGCTAGTTGGGATATTATTCAACATATTCTTCAAATTTTATTATCTTCTTAAGAGTTAGGGGTTCTATAATCTATTTTTAAGTTTAAAGATAAAGCATGCTATATATATATATATATATATATATATATATATATATATATATATATATATATATATATATATCAAACGATTATTGATGCTTATTATTACTATGTATGAATATATGTTGAAGAATATGTGATAAAATGGATGAAAATCCAAATATTGAAAGAAGAAGAATTTTTAGAATCTTTAAGCAAATTATTTCTAGTACAAATCATGTAAAAAAATTTGATTTCATGATATATGTTATATTGAACTTGTTAAACAAATAATAGGATGCATGTATGGGTTTTATGGAAATAAACCCTTACATTCACAATATAACTCACGTGGTTGGGATAAATGGGTTAAATGTGTTGAAAGTGTATGAAAGTAATTCTTTGAACATGAAATAATGAATGCTAAAATTTCAGAATATCAATCACATAAAATGATACAATTTATGTAAAAGTTTGAGAAACTTTAGGGAAATAAAGCAACTAAGTGCTAAATTTAAAAGTATCAAAACATGGATGTTCAAATGTGCAATATTGAAAGGTTGAGTCCCAAAGCAAAGCATGGGAACAAGGATTACAGTGTAAAATTTTCAATTTGAAAGACAATTCTTGACATATCAAAAGTATGATTTTTGGGCCAAGTGTATGATTTTATCAAAAGTTTGGACTGAGTAATAACATTTGCAAAAGTGAGTATTATTTTAGAAAATTGGTTTTATAAGAAGAATATGAAATGATAAATACAAAGTTAATTTTTTAAATGGTAAAGTCTTGAAATGACAAAGGAAATATTTTAGAACAAAGGTGTCATTTCATGTGAAATATGAACTCAAGAATGATTTCACCAAACTAAAGGAGTCTAGTTAAAGATTTAGATTTTATGTGATGAAAAGTTATGTTTTGAAAAGTAAAGATGAAAAGAATCATTTTGGAAAAGTGTATAAATCGCAAGTACAAGTGTGTGTGAATAGTGAAAAACACATCAAGGTGCATAAAATGGGTATTTGAACTCAAGAAATAAGTTTCACAAGAAATGTTGATTAAAAGTGTTTTCAAAAGATGAAATACCGAGTCTAAGGTAAAATGAAAACGAACTTTTTGATGAAGTGTGAAACTTGAAAATAAAGTGGGTTGGGAATTGTCTCGTCCCAAGTATTTGGCCCCATCAGTGGGTTAAAAAAATAAAGGAAAAAGGCTTAAAAGCGAATAAGAAAGAAAAAAAGGAAAAAGGGTTGCAATGAAGTAATAAGTGAAAAGGACATCGGAGGTAACCGGGAATTTAAAAGAGTGAATGGAGCCCTAGGATGAGGCTTATTGCTTAGATCCAAGAAACTGATCAGAAGCATATTTTGGCATGGTAGGAGTTGATGAAAGGTCATATAACACTCATGGATTAGTACCCCAAATAAGAAAGTGAAAAGATGATTTTGAGCACGATGCTCATTAATGTAAAGGCAAGTTTGTGAAATAATGTAGGAAATGTGAAGAACGTTAATGTTAAATTAATGGGGTATGAGTAGTATTATAATAAATATGAAATGTGAGTGAGCTCATCGCTCGGGTTGCATGGTCAAAACATCAATTGTATGGTTACGATACAACTTGTATGAGATCACTTAATTAAATGAAATATGGTTTCATAATTTCCAAAATACATTGTATATGTATGTAGATTTCCGTTTCTATATTACTCTGCTAGTATTTCTCCTGCTGAATGCATGCTCATACCCCGCCATTGCCAAATCCTTCCAAGTACTTCAGGTAGAGGAAACGACAAGGATAGCGGGAATGGAAAGGAGAGTTATCAATGCAAGTAGATCTCTATCAACATTTATTTTAATTATGCAATTTAATTTTGAACATTGTTTTTTTTATCATTTGACTGAAAGTAAGGATTTTAATTTTGGTTGTAATAATACACAAAAAATATTGATTTCACTTCAATGGCTATTTATTTTATGTAAATGAAAAACTCTTTTATTTCAAGTGTTCCTATGAGTTTCATAAGTTAGACATCATTTCATCAATTAAATTAAATAGATTTTGCGATACAAATTGATATGCCCCAAGTGGTACCTCGGCCTAGAGACACCAACCTCGGCCGAGACATTGATCGACCCTATGTAGGCCATGGGCCCACGATATCATCCCTCGGCCAGACCAACCTCGGCCAGGCCGACACTACCATATACACCAATGGACAATACGCGCATCGCAGGCATCAACAGCATCCTCATGTACCTGGGTATAGCAACCTCGACCGAGAGTAGGCCGAGGTGACAAGGAGCCTTGGTAACCTTCAACATGGAACCAGTCCTACCTCGGCTTGGGCCGAAGTGACAAGAAGCATTAGTAATCATCAGCATGCTATATGTCCAACCTCGGCTCGGGCCGACCCCAGCATATGTCTCGGCTGAGATCAGGCCGAGACTCCTTATGACACATCTCGGATTGAACGGACATCAAGCCTTTACAGCTCGGCCTCTCCCAGGCCGAGGTCATCCACCAATATGACTGCCGAGTATCTGTTGACTTTTGGATAAGGACACCTGGGCATAAATCAGTTGTAACAAGATTATTCTCCACATGTGGGAGAATATTTCATCATCATTACTTACATGTGACAGTGACAGATGGCACTCCCACATTGGTGAGGCTACCACACACATGCACATTACATGGATGGGGGGTACATTACACCCCCTAGGCACTATATATAGGGATCATCCCCTACCTTGCAAAGGGATCCCCAGTTATTAAACCCTAGCTGAAACTCTGTCTAAATCTACAGTAGAGAGAGAAAGCTTGAGAGATTGTATCCATGGACATTAGTGCCTTCATTCAGTGATATTACTCACGCACTCACAGTGGACGTAGGCCAGATTGGCTGAACCACTTATATACTTTTGCCTTCTCCTCTTATACTCATCTCCTTCTTTTATCTCTTTATATAGCTGTGATGCCATTGTTATACCTATATTGAGCTTGCAAACAACTTACACGGTGGTTCTGGTTCTTAGCATCATCATTTTGGCGCCGTCTGTGGGAACGAGAAGCTATCTCTTCCTCTTTTTTTACTTAACCTCAACGGAGACTCTGGTGGTGAACCAGGAACCACCCCTTGCGTGGAGCTGTTTCACCATTGAAAGAGGTCCTTTAAGGTATTAAGCTCACTTGCTGTTCAAGCTCTTTATTGTTAATATATGGCACCAGAATTACCACCGCCTCTTCCGCCGCCCGGAGGTGGAGGGGCTAGCTCCAGTCAGGCTCCTCCCCAGTCCGAAATGGCGGAGGTAGCAACAGCCTTGAAATCCTTAGCTGCAACACAACAAGCCATGAAGGAGCTATTTACCCAGCTCAGTCAAACCATCATGATGAGGCTGCCTGGGGTCTCACCGGACATGATCACGCCGGCGACAGTTCAGCCTCATCCTGATGCCAAGGAACCACCCCAGGCTCCAATGAAGGACCAGTCTGCACCCCAGCGGAGGAGGGACGTTGCTGACCCTAGGCGCTTGCGCCTGGGGAGGCAAGGAAACCCTTGCCCAGAGGATAGGTATGATGACCTAGAAGCTGAAGAAGCCCCAGAAGATTGCTGGGAGCCGTATGAGGTGTCAAATGACACTATACGGCCTCTTAGGCAGAGTCAAGGAGGTGTCGGCCAAGATGGATGTGTCGGCTGAAGAAGATAAGAGGCCCAACAAAGAGGGTCGGCCTTTGACAGGTTGAGCAGAGGGTCGTCCTTCGAGAGGCTGGGCCCGGTAAATGACCTAAGACACAGGCTATCAAGGTCGAGGAGCGCAACAGGCTCCCAAAGAGGTGGTAGGCAAGGTCGGACAGACCAAGGCCGACCCTGTGGAGGAAGAGCCAGGGAACAGGAAGAGGTTAACAGTCAATGTGTTGTGGCTGGGGAACCCTCTGTCCATCGCAGGGAGGTGGCAGGGGACAACCTCGGCCAAGTTGATGACAGAAGACCCTGGAATGATTCTATCCAACGCCTTGAGGAGAAGATCGGGGACCTCATTAAAAGCAGGGACCCATTGCAGAGGGGTTACTCAGAGGGATCCCCATTTGTGGCTAGGATAGTGGGGTTCCCAACCCCGGCCAAGTTCAAGCCTCCTACAGTGACTCCTAAGTATGATGGCAGCACTAACCCTGTGCACCATATCGAGATGTATCAGTCGGCAGCGGACATCTACTCGATACCCGATGAGATGAAGTGTAGGGCCTTCTCAGGGACATTAACAGGGGCAGCTCATAGTTGGTTTACCTCCCTTCCGAAGAACTCAATTGATAACTTCAAAGGCCTGGCTGAGCAGTTCATCAACAACTTCTGCTTTGGGGTAAGACCCCAAAAGAAGACTACCCACCTGCTGTATGTCAAACAGGCCAAGGGTGAAAGCCTAAGAGACTACATAGCAAGATTCAACAAAGAGAAGTTGGAGGTGGAAGACTACGAAGAGAGCATAGCCATGACCACCCTGATAAGAGGCCTCCAGAAGGGGAAGCTATTATGGAAGCTGGCGGAAGACCCCCTAGGTCCATGGCGGAGCTGCTGGCCACCACAGGGAAAGTGATGAATGCGGAAGAGGCAATGACCGCCAAATATGAGGAGGAGAACCGCAGTGGCCTTGGAAGGTCCCAAAGCAAGAAAGAGGGGAAGAAGAGGTCAGGGCATGACAAGTTTGCTCATTACACTCCTCTGACTGTGAGCTGTGAACACATCCTTAATGAGATTAAGACTGACCGGACTCTGATGTGGACAGAGAAGATGAAGGCCCCACCACATAAGAGGAACAAAAACATATGGTGTGAGTTCCATCAGGATCACGGCCATGTCACAGATAGATGCTTCGCTTTAAAGGATGGGATTGAGAAGATGCTGAAATCTGGGAAGTTGAGAAAGTATGTGGATGGCAAGGCCCCAAAGGGTGGAAGAGAAGACCCCAAGAAGAGAATAAATGACAGGTTCCGTGGCGATGTCCCGGCTAGAAGGCATGATGATTCAGAGGGTGATGATGGAGATGACCCGGATCTCCCGCCAAAGGATGACAACACCCCGGTGAAGAGGGTCGGAATGATCTCCTTTGGTGTTAGAACCATATGTGGGGGATTTGCAGGAGGTGGCTCTGAGGTAGCCGATATGAAGGCTTATGTAGCAGAGGCCAGGTCAATGGCCAAGACTGAGGTTGTGAATCTAACGTCTTCCGATGCCGTGTAGAAGAGAAAGAAGGTGGACATGGACACCCTCGTAGTGGGGTTCTCCAGACTCGACTTCAAGGGCATCTTAGCCCCCCATGATGACCCTTTAGTCATAACAACAAGGGTGCATGGGTGCGATGTAGGGAGAATCCTCATAGATGGGGGAAGCTCAGCATATGTGATGTTCTGGCCTTGTTTCAAGAGCTTGGGTCTTAGCAGGGCAAGGCTGGTGCCCTACCATCACCCGTTGATAGACTTCAGTGGTGAGAAGGTGCACCCATTGGACATGTATGAAATGGATGTACGGATGGGAGATGAATGGCCTATGAGGCTGACCAAGAAGATCAACTTTTTTGTTATGGACGAAAATGTCTTCTCGGCCTACAACCTCATCATCGGGAGAGTGGCCCTCAAAGAGTTTGAAGTCGTGCCGTTGACGGTCCATCAGATGATAAAATTCCCGACTCCTTATGGAGTAGGGGAAGTGCAAGGGGACCAGACCACGGCACGGGAGTGTTACGTCAACTCGGCCGAAGAGAGAGAGGCCCATAATAGAGCAACCACCACTTACAGCATTGACACTCTTGACCCGAGAGATGAAACAAAATTAAATAAGGGCGAGGTCGCGGAAGAGGTAGAATCCATCGTCCTCAATGAGGACGAGCCGGAAAAAACCATCCATGTCGGCAAGTCCCTAGAGCCAAGGATCAAGGAAGAGCTGATAAACTTCCTCAGGAGGAGGCAGAGTGTCTTCGCATGGAGTCACGCAGACATGCCTGGTATCGACCCTGAGATCATGACCCACAAGCTCAACGTGGACAGAGATGTCAGGCCTATCAAGAAGAGGCGAAGAGTATACTCCAGGGAGAAGTATGAAGTCATCCGGGAAGAGGTGAAAAAGTTGGAAGAGGCGGAGTTCATAAGAGAGGTTACCTATCCAGAGTGGCTCTTAAATGCAGTCATTGTGCCTAAGGTCAATGGAAAGTGGCGAATGTGTGTAGATTTCACAAACCTAAACAAGTCTTGCCCGAAGGACAACTATCCCTTACCTAGGATAGACCAGATGATGGATGCAATGGCAGGGCACGAGCTCATGAGTTTCATGGATGCTTATTCAGGTTATAACCAAATCTTCATGGATGCCGAAGACTCTGAGAAGACAGCCTTCATTACTGATAAGGGGACGTACTGTTACAAGGTGATGCCCTTTGGTCTGAAAAATGTGGGGGCAACGTATCAACATCTTGTCAATAAGATGTTCGAGGAGCAGATAGGTAAGACCATGGAGGTGTATGTGGACGATATGCTAACGAAGAGCCTGAAAGCGTGTACTCACGTAGCAGACCTTGAGAAGACCTTTGATGTCATGGACTCGTATAGAATGAAGCTCAACCCAGCGAAGTGTGTCTTCGGGGTAAGAGCTGGGAAGTTCCTGGGGTTCATCATTAATCAGAGGGGGATTGAGTCAAACCCTTAGAAGATCAAGGCCTTGCTCGACATGAAGACTCCTAGGAGTATCAAGGACGTCCAGAGACTCACTGGAAGAGTGGCGGCCCTTAACAGGTTTGTTTCTAGGGCAACGGACAAGTGTCTTCCATTTTTTAAAGTTCTAAGAAAGGTCTTCCAGTGGGACGAAGAGTGTGAAAAATCCTTCAACCAAATCAAGTCCTACTTGGGGTCTCCCTTGTTGCTGTCTCGGCCCATCACGGGGGAAAGGTTGTTTATGTATCTGGCAGTCTCTGAATCAGCCATTAGTGCAGCCATCATACGAGAAGAGGATGGAATCCAGAGGCCTGTGTACTTCAACAGTAAGGCCCTTCAAGGGTTTGAATAAAACTATCCCCGCATGGAGAAGTTGGCCTATTCCCTTATCCATGCCTCAAGGAAAATGAAGCCTTACTTCCAAGCTCACTCCATGGTAGTCCTTACTGACTCCCCACTTAGGCAGGTTCTGCACAAACTAGAAAAGTCCGGAAGATTGATGACCTGGGCCATCGAGCTAGGAGAGTATAATCTTACCTACCAGCCCAGGACAGCCATCAAGGGGCAGGCCCTCGCAGACTTCATCACAGAGTTCACCTGGGAAGAGGCCGAGATAGAGAAAGGTTTAGATGACGGCGAAGAGACAAATCGTAGTGTCTTCCGAGATTCGGAAGAGACTGCACCGAACGTCTTCGGAGGCCGAGAAGAGGTCGTCCTAGGCAAAACCCGGTGCAGAGTATAAGAGAAGGAAGAGGATCGATACCTCTTCGAGAAAGGGGTTATGAGAGAAGGGGTCTTCTCATTAGATGCAGACGTATGGAGCCTCTTCATTGATGGCTCTTCCTGTGATAGTGGAAGTGGCGCGGGGCTAATACTCTCGGCTCCAGATGGCGCCAACATTGAATACGGCTTGAGATTCAACTTCCAGGCTTCAAACAACGAGTCTGAGTATGAGGCCATGATAGTAGGTCTCTTATTAGCAATAACTCTTCGAGTAAGGCGACTCCTACTCCATAGCGACTCAAGGTTGGTTGTCAATCAAGTGTTGGGGGTGTACGAGGCCAAAGACGAAAAGATGGCCAAGTACTTAAAGAAGGTAAGAGGGTTACTAGAGTACTTTGAAGAAGCAAAACTGAAGAGAGTGCCACGATTGAGCAACAATCACGCTGATGCATTGGCAAGGCTGGCCTCGGCAATGAAGACAGATTTGGGAAGGACCATCCCAATCGAGGTCTTAGGGAAAGCAAGCATCGAAGAGGACGAGGTATGTAGTCCTTGTCACAATGTGAATCTAGGAGACTCATGGATCGACCCGCTCATCAGATACCTAAGAGAGGGGGAGCTGCCCGAGTCCAAGCTGGAAAGGAGAAAGTTGAGATACAGGGCTGCAAAGTTCTCATTGGTAGGAGATGTCTTGTATAAAAAGGGGTTTCTCTTGCCCCTCCTCAGATGTGTGCATCCCGTGGAAGTACCCCGGGTCTTACAGGAGGTTCATGAGGGTTCTTGCTCTAGCCACATTGGGGGAAGGCCCTTAGCCAAGAGGATCATCACTCAGGGATACTGGTGGCCTACCTTATCTAAGGACGCTGCAGACTATGTGAAGAGGTATGACAAATGTCAAAGGTTTGCCACTATCCCTCATCACCCCCATCAGCCTATGACGTCAATCTCTTCTCCATGGCCATTTGCGGTATGGGGAATTGACTTAGTAGGACCTTTGCCAAGAGCTGTCAACAACTATAGATTCTTGATAGTTGCTATTGACTACTTTTCAAAGTGGGTAGAGGCAGAACCGATGGTAACAATTACAGAGCAGAAGACCTTCCAGTTCATCTGGAAGAACATCATATGTAGATATGGCCTCCCAAACACGCTCATCTAGGATAATGGGACCCAGTTCAAGAACTCCTCCTTGGAGAAGTATTGTCGAAGTGTGGGGATTAAACAATTCTTCTCATTTCCTGGTCGACCTCAGACAAATGGCCAGACTGAGGTCACGAACAGAACCATCTTAGATGGGATTAAGAAGAGGTTAGAAGACGCGAAGGGGAGATGGACAGAAGAGGTCTACGCAGTGTTGTGGGCCTACAGAACCACGGCAAGGACACTAACAGGGGAAACCCCATTTATGCCGGCACATGGCTCTGAGGCTGTCATACCAACGGAAGTAGGACTACCAACTCATCGGATTCAGACCTACGACCCTGACAGCAATGGGGAAAAGAGGAGGCTAGACCTGGATCTTATTGAAGAGAGAAGAGAAAACGCAGAGGTCAGAAAAGCAGCTTACCAGCAGAGGGCAACGAGATTCTACAACCAGAGGGTGAAGTCAAGACCCATTGCAGTGGGAGACCTAGTGCTAAAGAAGACCCTACAGAAGTCAAACAAGCTACACCCAAACTGGCACGGCCCCTACAAAGTAATAGAAGAGGTTGTGCCCGGCACTTACAGACTAGAAAACCTAGAAGGAGAACCTTTCGCTAACCCATGGAATGCTGACCACCTGAAGAGATATTACATATGATATTGCATATGATTGGGCATAAATATTGTATATGTATCCCCCCAATTTCAAAACATTTGTGAACCCGAGTGATGTAACATATATGGATTTGCTTCACATTTATGCTACTAACCATCGTGGCGAGTATTTCGTGTTTTGTGCTTCTCTTATTGGTTTTACATGTTAATTATGCAAGTAGTGCAAAGGAGGAAGCAAGACAATGCTAGAAAAGCTAAGAAGGCAATTTCAAGGGCAAATTGGTAATTTTGTAGCCAGATACGGAAGGAGAAGTCAACTGGAAAGTTGAATATCTCGGAACAATGAGGACACTGGAAGCAATGGCACCCAAATCCGAGCTACGGTTGAAAAGTTATGCTCAGTTGAAGTTGAAGAAAAATCCAAGAAAAGAAGAGAAAAGCCAAAAAATCCTAAGTGTTGAACTCCAGGCCAGCATACATTCGCGAACCCTAGGCCGAACCGGTTTTGGGGGGGCAAACCGGTTCGCAGGTACACCCGAACCGGTTCGGGGTACCTGATGCGCGAATTTTGTCTTTTATGCTGATTGGTTCCCAAGACTCCTATTAGGTTTTTAACACTCCAAAATTGTAGGGAACGGGGGCAGCAGCTTAGGAACAGCTATTAGGGCTAGTTTTAGAGAGTTTTTGATAGGGAGAAAGGAGAGTAACATCTAGGAACATCAAGGGATTATATTGCTTCAAGATTTCATTGTTTCGGGTTTGTTTTTCAAGTTTTAATTCAAGATTCAAGATTTTTGTCATTGTTCTTGGATGCTTAGTTTTCGTAGTCGATTCAACTTGTTTTCGCATTCATAGTATATTTTTACATGTTTCAATCTTGTTTCATCATGAATTCATACACATGCAACGTTAATATTTCATGCATTAGTCCATTTAACATGTCCGGCTAGGTTTTAAAGGTTGGGATGCATGAACCATACCTGATGTGTTAGTGTATGTGTACAACGTGAATCCGATAAATTTAATGATTGATTTTGATCGTATCGCATAATTACATAATAATTGTGGATCTTTATATCTCATTTACCTTTGGGTACTCGTGATGATTTAGAGTACAATTTGAATGCAATTACCGCGATACCGATTTACTCATCCTCAGATTAGGTATGACGCGGGCTTGAACCTCGTATACATAATGCTTGGGAGTCCTAAATTCCGGGTCGGATTAGTCGGATAAATTTATGATTGGCATTGTCACTGCACTACAATAGGGTTAGGGGATTGTATTCCCATCCTGTTTTCTTATCATTTAGGTTCAAAAAGTTTCAATTTAATTCTTCATTCCTCATTTAGATAATTTAGTTAGTTGCATAGTTCATCCTAATTTCATAATTTCATTTAGTTTAATTAATCCCAAAAACCAAACCAAATCTTTTCCTTCCTTTTTAGAGTCATCGCTAGGATTCCTCCGTCTGATTCCATCATCACAACTCCGTTGTCCTTTTTCCCTGAGGATCGATACCCGACTTGTCGGATTATTACTTGAGTGACAGGATTGCATTTGAGCCTAGAGAGTACACACTTTAGAGACACATTCTGAGTCGTGTCAAGTTTTTGGCGCCGTTGCCGGGGATCTAGGTAGACTTAGGATTAGATTGAGTTAATCCAAAGCTTTGACTAAAAAAATAAATAAAAAAAAATTGAAAATAAAAAAAATAGATTCATAATCATCACCTCTCCTAAACTTTAATGCAAAATTCTGAAACCACTCCCACACCCCATAATACTCCAACCAGCATTCACGAAAATCCACTTGTTGAGTATAACCCTGATAGTCCCCACACTCCAAACGTCCCACAGTTTTGGATCCCACCGCCCACACCGTCGCACTCAGTCTCTAGTAACACTCCATTCTCATTTGTAGGACACACTTCGAGCACACCCAGTGAGAGCGACGAGGTGTCAAGTGAGAGAGAGATGTCGCAACATAGTAATGCACCCACCGGTGAGGACGAGCTTCCGTACCGCCCGTTGAGAGAATTCTTATATCCTGAGCGCACTGTCACTCCGGGATGCATTATACTCCCGTATAATGCCGGGCAGTTTCGTTTCAAAAATGGAATGATCCAGACGCTACCACATTACCACGGTATGGATTCTGAAAAGCCATACCTCCATACAAGGGAATTTGAGGACGTGTGTGATACTCTCAATGATCAAACTTGCACACAAGAGGTAATCCGTCTCAAACTCTTCCCCTTCTCGCTTAAAGATAAAGGTAAAGCCTGGCTCTGGTCTTCACCTCCAAGCTCGATTCCATCCTGGAATGAGCTACAGTCTAAATTTCTCAAGAAATTCTTCCCAACACATCGAACAATCTCTATCAAGGCTCAAATTCAAGAATTTAGGCAACATGAAAATGAGCCATTCCATCGATGTTATGAACGTTTCAACGAGTTAGTGGATTCATGCCCCCATCATGGATTTGATCCATCACAAATCATCTCCTTTATCTATAATGGGTTAAATCTTAACTCTAAACAACTTGTTGAAACTATGGGAAGCGGTCCGTTTGTCGATCTCGATGCCCACGATGCTGATCTTCACATGAGGTATATCGCCGAGACTACCCAGTCCTGGGATACCTATAACCCGAACGCTCAAAATCGAAATCGACAACCCACCACTACTCCATCGGCATCCGGCCTATTCCACGTAGATAAGAATTCTATGACGGATTGTCGATTGGACACCATTGAGAAAGGATTGCGAGACCTATGCGAGTTATATGGAAAAGGACTAGCTGGACCCATTCCAAACCCTATCGTGAAGGTGTGTGCGATTTGTGAGGCGGGACATTCAACTGAGGAATGTCCGATGATACCCGCCTACAAAGTAATGTTGCAGGAGCAAGTTAGTGGTATAGGAGGTTTTAAGGGTAGTTTCGGTGCCCCGCACGGGAATTCATACAACCCTTCGTGGAAAAACCATCCCGGTTTTAGCTACGGGGAACAACATGCTACAATGAACCCTCCTTCGCATGTTGCCCCTCCTCCACCACAACAATTTCAACAAGCTCCACATATGCAAGGACATGTGCAAGCACCACCATCTCATGGAAATTATATCCCGCCACAGCGGAGAACTCTCGAGGATACCATGAATGAATTCATTGCAAGCCAGACTGCAACCAATGCCAAATATGATCGTCTGATCGGTGACATAAATGCAAATCTGTCAAAGATACAATCCTCGTTGAGTGTCCAGGAGAAGGGCAAGTTTCCTGCCCAGGGACAACGACCTCCCCAAGGTCAATCTAGTGTTAGTTCCACATCCACTGAACATCAGGAGCAATGTCAAGCAGTGACCACTCTTCGTAGTGGAAAAGTTGTTGATTTATCACCTCCTCCACACGACACAACAAAAGACAAGGAGATTTCGCCCGGCACGAAAGAGGCCGAAGATGTCTCCTTGAACGAGAGTGACAAGGAAGACACTAGTGAGCCCGAGGTGGTACTGAAACCACCCTCCGCTGCACCATTTCCTCGAAGGTTGATTCCCGCTAAAAAGGGGAATCCACGTGATGAAGTGCTAGAAGTACTTAAGCAAGTAAAGCTGAATTTACCCTTTCTTGATGCCATCAAACAAATTCCAGCTTATGACAAAGTTATTAAAGATTTGTTGACGATAAAAAGGAAGATGAAAGTAAAAAAGAATGTATTTCTAGCCCAGAACGTGAGCTCCATTCTACTAAATGATCTCCCACCTAAATTCAAAGATCCCGGTGCACCCACTATATCCTGCATCATTGGAGAAAATAGAATTGAGAAAGCCTTACTTGATTTGGGGGCAAGTGTAAACATACTCCCTTACTCTATTTATAGGAAACTTGATTTGGGATACCTCAAGCCCACAAAGGTCACTCTCCAATTAGCGGATGGATCAGTGAAGATCCCACGAGGCATAGGCGAGGACGTGATCGTCCAAGTTGACACTTTCTACTTCCCGGTAGATTTTGTCATTTGGGACACGGAGCCCTCCTTCAACTCGAGCAATCATGTTCCCATCATCCTTGGGCGCCCTTTCTTGGCTACATCTAATGCAATCATTAATACAATAAATGGGCAAATGTAACTCACTTTTGGGAACATGACCTTGGATACTAATATCTTCCACATAGCCCAAAATGCAGGGGAGGAAGATGATCTTCACGCGGTGAGCCTCATCGACGAGGTAGTAGAAGAATACTTTGAGGAAAATTTATGTGGTGACGCTTTAGAGTCATGTTTAGCGACGAGCTATGAGTGTGAGGGGACGTATACTCACTTCGAGAGGGAGGTTGGAAGGGTGAGAGAATTACTCGATGAGAGTACGTCGGACGAGGACGTGAGAGAGGTTAATTGGGTTTCTAGATTCGAGGAATTACCTCCGAGGGATACACACATGGCTCCCTCCAGTGAAAAATTTCTAACCCTAGAATTAAAGAAACTCCCCTCCCATATCAAATATGCATACCTAGGAGAGGATTAGACATTTCCTGTTGTTATCTCCTCTAGCCTAGATGAAGGGCAGGAGGGTAAATTGTTGAGAATTCTGAGGAAGCACCAAAGTGATTTTGGTTGGTGTATCACTGATTTGAAGGGGATAAGTCCTCTGATTTGCACTCATAAGATTCATCTCGAAGAGGATGTCAAGCCCTCTAGATAAATGCAAAGAAGACTGAACCCCAACATGAAAGAAGTTGTGAGAACCGAGATCATCAAATTATTGGATGCCGGGATTATCTACCCAATTTTGGATAGCAAATGGGTGAGCCCTATTCAAGTCGTCCCGAAGAAGTCGGGTATGACTGTGATTGAGAATGCTAAGGGAGAGCTTGTTCCCCAACGCACCACCACCGGTTGGCGCGTTTGCATTGATTATCGGAAACTCAATGCGGGAACTAGGAAAGACCATTTCCCCTTACCATTCATTGATCAAATGCTTGATAGAGTTGCGGGCCACCCTTATTATTTCTTCCTAGATGGTTATTCCGGATATAACCAAATTGAGGTAGATGTACTTGATCAAGAGAAGACGACCTTCACTTGCCCTTTTGGTACGTTTGCCTACAAACGTATGCCATTTGGCTTGTGTAATGCACCCGCGACTTTTCAAAGGTGCATGTTGAGCTTATTTAGCGACATGGTCGAGAGAGGACTCGAAGTGTTCATGGACGATTTCAGCGTTTTTGGCACGTCTTTCGATCATTGTTTGGACAAGTTGGAGAAAGTACTTACCCGATGTGTGGACAAAAACTTAGTGCTGAATTGGGAGAAGTGCCATTTCATGGTCACCGAGGGAATAGTTCTTGGCCACATTGTTTCATCCAACGGAATAGAGGTTGATAGGGATAAGATTGATGTCATAGCTGATCTTCCCCCACCGAAATCGCTGAAAGACGTGCGCTCTTTCTTGGGCCACGCGGGGTTTTATCGACGATTCATTAAGGACTTTAGCGCCATCGCTAGGCCCTTAAGTAACCTACTTATGAAGGACAACCCATTTGAGTGGACAGAGGCATGCCAAATCTCCTTTAATAAGTTGAAAAACATGCTAGTGTCCGCTCCCATCATGCAAGTTCCGAATTGGTCCTTACCATTCGAACTTATGTGTGATACAAGCGATTACGCGATCGGGGCCGTGTTGGGCCAACGTAAAGATAAGCAAGCTCATGTCATCTACTACGCTAGTCGGACTCTTATCAGACCTCAACTCAACTACTCTACCATGGAGAAGGAGTTGCTAGTAGTAGTCTTTGCCATCGATAAGTTATGTTCCTATCTCATTGGTTCTCCCATTACTGTTTTCACCGACCACGCGTCTTTATAGTATTTACTTGCGAAGAAAGACGCCAAGCCGCGCCTCATAAGGTGGATCCTACTCCTAAAAGAGTTCAATCTCTCCATCAAGGATAAGAAAGGAGTAGAAAACGTCGTTGCCGACCATTTATCTCGGATTTCGTTCGACGTAACTAGTGATCCCATACCCATAGACGAGCACTTTCCTGATGAACAACTATTTGCTACTTCTTCGTATCCCTGGTTTGCGGACATCGTGAATTATCTCGTCACGGGAGACGTCCCTCCCGATTGGACACCGCGAGATAAGAAGAGGTTCCTCAATTGGTCGCGCATGTTATTTTATGATGATCCCTTCCTCTTTAAATATTGCGCCGACCAAATCATCCGACGATGTGTACCGGATGATGAGATCCCGAAAGTCATCCAGTTTTGTCATTCGGAAGCATGTGGAGGCCATTTCTCGACGAAAAAGACGGCCACTAAAATTTTGCAATGCGGCCTCTATTGGCCCACAATCTTTCGAGATGCGAATGACGCTTGCAAGTCATGCAATAGGTGCCAACGAATGGGATCCATTTCTCGACGCGACATGATGCCCCTTACCCCCATACTCATCATTGAGATATTTGATTGTTGGGGTATTAACTTCATGGGTCCCTTCCCCCCGTCCTTTGGTTTCCTATACATCCTAGTCGCGGTAGACTATGTTTCTAAATGGGTGGAAGCTATAGATACTAAGACTAATGACAATAAAGTGGTGATAAAGTTCCTACAGGAACACATACTTTCTCGCTTCGGTGCACCGAAAGTGATAATTCGCGATAATGGCACGCACTTTTGCAATAGGCCATTCGAGAAGCTCATGAGAAAGTATGGCATCGTCCACAAGGTTGGGACGACATATCACCCATAGACGAATGGGCAGGCCGAGCTAGCGAATCAGGAGATCAAGAACATTCTTGAAAAGACCGTCAATCCTACCCGGAAATATTGGTCCCTTAGATTGACCGATGCATTATGGGCCTATCGTACCGCATTCAAGAATCAACTTGGCATGTCTCCTTTCCGTTTTGTGTATGGCAAACCTTGCCATCTTCCTGTTGAGCTCGAACACAAAGCGTATTGGGAAATTAAACAATTGAACTATGCCTTGGACAAAGCCGGTGAAGCCCGTAAGCTTCAATTAAATGAGTTAGAAGAACTACGCAATGATGCATATGAGAACGCCAAAATATCAAAAGAAAGGATGAAACTTGCTCATGATAGCATCATTCGATGAAAAGAGTTTCATCCCGGGCAAAAAGTTCTTCTCTACAACTCTAGGCTTCACCTCTTTCTAGGCAAGTTGCGGTCACGATGGTCCGGCCCGTTCGTCGTGAAGAACGTTTTTCCCCATGGAGCTGTTGAACTAGACGATTTAAAAGGGGAAAACACGTTCAAAGTCAATGGGCAACGCCTAAAACCATACCTAAAGGCGTGTGAGTATGAGGTCGACACAATTTGGTTGTCGGACCCCGTTTACGGGGTCAATTGAGCTGAGAAAGTAAGGTCGTCGCACCCCCGACGCGTATGGGGTGAATTTGTATGTATAGTAGTCGTGTGTGAATAGGTTAGTAGGAGTCAGAATCCTGAGTTGCGAAAGAGGTCGGGTAGCACGCATTTTGAAGGAGCTAGTACGTATCACGATGTTGAATTCGAAGAATTGTTAGGGAGCCCTAGGGTCTAGAAGGTTTTTAGAGGCCTTATGCACAAGTTAGAGGATGAGAGAGCACTTTGAAACGGAGAAAAGAGTGAATTTTAGCGTTTGGACCAGCATGTCACCCCGAACCCCATACAGAACCGGTTCGGGGGGGCGAACCGGTTCGCAGGTACACCCGACCCGGTTCGGGGTACCTGACAGATTCTTCCCCCCTTTCCTTTCCAAATTCATCCCCTTCCCTCCATTCTTTTCCCCTTCTTCCCACTTCGTTTTTCTTCCCTCCAAATACTTCCCTTCTTCACAAATTCATCCCAATTCACTCCCTCCCTCCTCTCCTTCCCAACCTTTCATATTTCCCACCAAAAACCCACCCCTTCACACCTATAAATACCCCACCGCCCCTCCTCCATTTCTCACACCAAAACAATCTCCCTCACTCTTTTCTCTCCCATATTCTCTCCCATATTTTCCCCCTCTCTCTCCCTCTTTCCATCAATATGCCGCGCCAACGCCGCCCCAACCTCCGCCCAAAAAAATATGACGATACCACAATCCTCGATGACCCGGGTAGGGGGGTCTTTCGATGTGTCCAAGAACGTCATTGGGCCAAGAAATACTTCTCGGCCACGCGCTCCATCCACATCGAACGCTTCGTTGATTGGGGCCAACTTCCGGGCGATGTCACCGCCCTATTCGACCGCCGCGGTTGGTGATCCTTCCTCGCCCCAACGAGCACTAATGTGTTTGATGCTGCCATTCGCCAATTTTATGCGACCTTGGTTCGCAAATCCTCCACACTTCACGAGGCATACCTTGACGGTATCACTATTCCCTTCTCGGCGGCCATCATCGCATGCAAAATGCATGCCAAAGGGGTGATCCTCCCCGTGCCTTTCCAATACCCCAACAATGGTGCCCCCCACACAAAAGAAGAATGCATTGCCCGCATGGCACCCGGGGTGGAATGGGCGCGCGAATCCTTTCCTATTGGTGGTTTGGCCTCCACGGTGCGCTTCACGCACCTCATTGCTTGTGGGGCCATCCACCAAGCCACTAATGACTCGGTGGTCCGGTTACGGCACGCCAATATCCTTTATTACTTTTTGGACCCCGAGAGCACCATCAACCTTGCCCAGCTCTTCTATGCGGATATCCTCAATGCCGCCTATGATGAATATGGCAAAACTGCACTCCCCTACGCCCGCTTTATTACGGAGCTTTTGATGGAAGCTGGAGTAGATGACCCCGGGCAACAAATTTGCCTTCCTCGCCCCATTGGCGGAACGTCCACCACTCGAAGCGAACGCCAAATGCGCGTAGCTCACCCCGACCGTCCCATTCTCGAAGAGGATGTGGCCAAGGAAGCTCATGATGACCCAATGGTGGACGTCGACGAGGAAGAATTTGAGGAGGATGAGGAGCACTCCGATTTCGAGCCCCCGGGGGCAAACTTCGATGTCGCTTTTCGACGGTTGAGTCCCGTCTCGACGGGTTCATCAACCAATACAATCAAGACCAAGCGGCCTACCGAAGGGACACCCGGATGATGTACCAACTCCAAGTCCACCTTCACCAACTCAACTTCGGCGGTCCTCCACCCCCTTCTATTATGACCCTTATGATCCGAATGCACCCTCCACCTCCCACTCACCTCCACCTTGAACTATGATTGTTTTTATATTTTGGTGTAATCATTAGTTGTGGTAGGGCTTTAACAATATTCACAGTTGTTTCCCCATTTCTCATGTAACACATGCTTCTCATTGTTATAATACAAGCTTGCATTTTTTCATATTTGTTTGTTTTATTTTTCCGCACGTATTATTCGCTTTGAATTAGATTTTAGTCCTTTTTGCTTGAGGACAATGCAAAAGTCTAAGTTAGGGGGGGGTCATAAGTGCGTATTTCTAAAACTTCACAAATTTTCAAAAATGCCCAAAAATTTCCAAAAAAAAAAAAAAAAATTGAAAAAACCCAAAAATATTTTTGTTCAAAATAAATAAAAATTGGAATTCAAAATTTTCAAAAATATCATTAAAAGTCGAATTGGAGTCTCAAATTGTAAATATCCAACATACACAAAGCCGAAATTGACCAAAGATGGAAATTGTGCGAAAATTGACGACTTAACGAATAAATGTGGAGATTAACAAACCCGGTGAGATTCGAGCCTATCCCGTTTTGCGATCTTTTTAAATCATTCCAAGTTAATTGTTGACTCAAGGTTCTTTTTAGCGCTTAATAAGTTGTCAAGGATCTCAATCCTTTCATTTTGATCGGTTTTGAAAAAGGTGTGCAATATTGCCTTGAAAAAAACGTGCCAAATTAGTCTCTAAACTTAAATTCACCTCGAAACGCATATGGTAACGCAATTGGCATTTTGGACAATGAAGTAGGCCCTCGTTTATCACCCAAAATTTTGGCCAGAAAAAGTAGCGAAAAATCACCCTTTGCAACCCAAATTGAGCCGAATAATTTTCCCTTTCGTTTGACAACCCGAAAAACCCAAAATAGCCGGAATTGTGAAAAATGAAAAAAATTCAGAATTTAAGTCCGAAAAGTGCAACAAAAAGGGGCAAGAAAAAATAGAAGAATGCTCAACAAAAATAGCAAGAAAAGAAAAGAAGTGAAAAAAAGAAGAAAAAAATGAGCAATAGCCCGGAAAAAGCACAAATGGACATCATTAATGACTTTTCCAATTTCAACCTTCCATTCCTCCTTCATTTCACCCAAGGCACCCTTTAACCCGAAAAATTCCTAACCGAGTCCAAATTGCGAAAATTGATTACCGCGTGGAGAGCTAAGACACCAAAAGATAATATAAGAGGCTAAGTGCTCGAAATAAAGGCAATGTTCCCGTTTTTAAAATCGTAATCCGTTGATGAGATCCTTTCGCCATAAAGTTTCCGTCTTTCTACTTGTATGCGTGAATTTGCTTCCATTACATTTACTCTTTATATCACGCATGCGGAGAGAATAGCCATAATCTGAGAGATTCATTGTGAGAGCGTTCCGTGAGAAATTGAAATCAAAACGAATGTTCGGATAAGTAACGTAATGATCAATCAGTGAAAATTGGCGGTTACATTTCCGGCTTCGCACACACACACTACGGTATGTGACTCGTAAATATGACTTAATGATGACTATTTTCTGGAAAAGTTTGAATTGCTCAATTTTTGCGTATTTTGAATTTTCTTTGAGTCGGATTTTGTGGGTATATTCACTGCAAACCCTCACGAGACACAACTCGTCCTACTAGGGTCACCTAGAGGTTTAAAGGCTTGTTGCATGCGCTAAATGCAATCGCTTGCCCGCGAAAGTGGTACTCTATCCCAATAAAGTCTTTGATGGATCCTTAACTCATACTCTCATTCTTTTACATTGCTCGGGACGCGAAAAGTTCTAAGTTAGGGGGGTTTATTTGGGCATAAATATTGTATATTTATCCCCCTAATTTCAGTACATTTGTGAACCCGAGTGATGTAACATATATGGATTTGCTTCAAATTTATGCTACTAACCTTCGTGGCGAGTATTTCGTGTTTTTTGCTTCTCCTATTGGTTTTACAGGTTAACTATGCAAGCAGTGCAAAGGAGGAAGCAAGACAATGCTAGAAAAGCTAAGAAGGCAAGTTCAAGGGCAAATTGGTAATTTTCTAGCCAGATCCGGAAGGAGAAGTCAACTGGAAAGTTGAAGATCTCGGAACAACGAGGACACTGGAAGAAACGGCACCCAAATCCGAGATACGGTTGAAAAGTTATGCTCAGTTGAAGTTGAAGAAAAATCCAAGAAAAGAAGAGAAAAGCCAAAAAATCCTAAGTGTTGAACTCCAGGCCAGCATACATTCGCGAACCCTAGGCCGAACCGGTTTTGGGGGGGCAAACCGGTTCGCAGGTACACCCGAACCGGTTCGGGGTACCTGATGCGCGAATTTTGTCTTTTATGCTGATTGGTTCCCAAGACTCCTATTAGGTTTTTAACACTCCAAAATTGTAGGGAACGGGGGCAGCAGCTTAGGAACAACTATTAGGGCTAGTTTTAGAGAGTTTTTGATAGGGAGAAAGGAGAGTAACATCTAGGAACATCAAGGGATTATATTGCTTCAAGATTTCATTGTTTCAGGTTTGTTTTTCAAGCTTTAATTCAAGATTCAAGATTTTTGTCGTTGTTCTTGCATGCTTAGTTTTCGTAGTCGATTCAACTATTTTTCGCATTCATAGTATATTTTTACATGTTTCAATCTAGTTTCATCATGAATTCATACACATGCAACGTTAATATTTCATGCATTAGTCCATTTAACATGTCCGGCTAGGTTTTAAAGGTTGGGATGCATGAACCCAACCTGATGTGTTAGTGTATGTGTACAACGTGAATTCGATAAATTTAATGATTGATTTTGATCGTATCGCATAATTACATAATAATTGTGGATCTTTATATCTCGTTTACCTTTGGGTACTCGTGATGATTTAGAGTACAATTTGAATGCAATTACCGCGATACCGATTTACTCATCCTCAGATTAGGTATGACGCGGTCTTGAACCTCGTATACATAATGCTTGGGAGTCCTGAATTCCGGGTCTGATTAATCGGATAAATTTATGATTGGCATTGTCACTGCACTACAATAAGGTTGGGTGATTGTATTCCCATCCTGTTTTCTTATCATTTAGGTTCAAAAAGTTTCAATTCAATTCTTCATTCCTCATTTAGATAATTTAGTTAGTTGCATAGTTCATCCTAATTTCATAATTGCATTTAGTTTAATCAATCCCCAAAACCCAAAAAAATCTTTTCCTTCCTTTTTAGAGTCATCGCTAGGATTCCTCCGTATGATTCCATCGTCACAACTCCGTTGTCCTTTTTCCCTGAGGATCGATACCCGACTTGTCAGATTATTACTTGAGCGACAGGCTTGCACTTGAGCCTAGAGAGTACACACTTTAGAGACACATTCTGAGTCGTGTCAGCATAGAATGTGTAATTTTATGTAAATGTATCATCCTATTGAGAAGAGGTTATTAATAAAGATTAGTTTCCATGACAGTTCTTGGTTCATTCTTAGATCAGATATTGATTATGGGGATAACCTCTTAGGTGATGACCTCAGACCCTCATAACATCACTCGGTGGTGAGGAGGTCTGAGCTCAGACACCTTAGCAGAGGACCTCAGACCCTTAACATCATTAATTTGGTGGTATTATTATGAGGATAACCTCTTAGGTGATGAACTCAGACCCTCATAACATCACTCGGTGGTGACGAGGTCTGAGCTCAGACACCTTAGCAGGGGACCTCAAACCCTTAACATCATTAATTTGGTGGTATTATTATGGGGATAACCTCTTAGGTGATGATCTCAGACCCTTATAACATCACTCGGTGGTATTATTATGGGGATAACCTCTTAGGTGATGACCTCAGACCCTCATAACATCACTCGGTGGTGACGAGGTCAGAGCTCAGACACCTTAGCAGAGAACCTCAGACCCTTAACATCATTAATTTGGTGGTATTATTATGAGGATAACCTCTTAGGTGATGACCTCAGACCCTCTTAACATCACTCGGTGGTGACGAGGTCTAAGCTCAAACACCTTAGCAGAGGACCTCAGACCCTTAACATCATTAATTTGGTGGTATTATTATGAGGATAACCTCTTAGGTGATGACCTCAGACCCTCATAACATCACTCGGTGGTGACGAGGTCTTAGCTCAGACACCTTAGCAGAGGACCTCAGACCCTTAACATCGTTAATTTGGTGGTATTATTATGGGGATAACCTCTTAGGTGATGACCTCAGACCCTCATAACATCACTCGGTGGTGACGAGGTCTGAGCTCAGACACCTTAGAAGAGGACCTCAGACTCTTAACATCATTAATTTGGTGGTATTATTAGGGGGATAACCTCTTAGGTGATGACCTCAGACCCTCATAACATCACTCGGTGGTGACGAGGTCTGAGCTCAGACACCTTAGCAGAGGACCTCAGACCCTTAACATCATTAATTTGGTGGTATTATTATGAGGATAACCTCTTAGGTGATGACCTCAGACCCTCATAACATCACTCGGTGGTGACGAGGTCAGAGCTCAGACACCTTAGCAGAGGGCCTCAGACTCTTAACATCATTAATTTGGTGGTATTATTAGGGGGATAGACTCTTAGGTGATGACCTGAGACCCTCATAACATCACTCGGTGGTGACGAGGTCTGAGCTCAGACACCTTAGCAGAGGACCTCAGACCCTTAACATCATTAATTTGGTGGTATTATTATGAGGATAACCTCTTAGGTGATGACCTCAGACCCTCATAACATCACTCGGTGGTGACGAGGTCTGAGCTCAGACACCTTAGCAGAGGACCTCAGACCCTTAACATCATTAATTTGGTGGTATTATTATGGGGATAACCTCTTAGGTGATGACCTCAGACCCTCATAACATCACTCGGTGGTGACGAGGTCTGAGCTCAGACACCTTAGCAGAGGACCTCAGACCCTTAACATCATTAATTTATGGTATTATTATGGGGATAACCTCTTAGGTGATGACCTCAGACCCTCATAACATCACTCGGTGGTGACGAGGTCTGAGCTCAGACACCTTAGCAGAGGACCTCAGACCCTTAACATCATTAATTTGGTGGTATTATTATGAGGATAACCTCTTAGGTGATGACCTCAGACCCTCATAAAATCACTCGGTGGTGACGAGGTCTTAGCTCAGAAACCTTAGCAGAGGACCTGAGACTCATAACATCATTAATTTGGTGATATTATTATGGGGATAACCTCTTAGGAGATGACCTCAGACCCTCATAACATCACTCGATGGTGACGAGGTCTGAGCTCAGACACCTTAGCAGAGGACCTTGGACTCTTAACATCATTAATTTGGTGAACTATTATGAGGAGAGCATATTATGAAATGACTTCAGAGCCTAATAGCAATTCACTAGCGAGATCAGAATTATTGACAATATAAACAAGAACACCACAACAAAATAAGAGAAGAGATTGCCATTCAGAAAAAGGAAGAGATCATATAGCATTCAGAGGTGTTACAAATTACAAGTTCAGTTACAAGCTACAAGTTAAAAATTACAAGTTACAAAATACAAATTTATTACAAGTTAAAGGTGTGAGGGGGGAGCATTGACAGTCTCGGCTGGGTTGACTTGACCAGCGTTGGTCACCTCGGCCACATCATCAGCAGGGTCAGTCCCTCCGAGCTCAGTCCCTCCCAAAGTAGCAGTCTCAGCAGGGGCAGCAGCCTAGTCTTCTACCTCTTGAAGAGCCTTTGCGAACTGGGGGTCGGCAAAGCCGAGACCCACAAAATCAGAGGCCTTTAGAGGGCCAACCTCCTTCTCTCGGACTTCAGCCCATCTGGTAGTGGCCTTGATACCTCTTTCAAGATATTCAAAGCCAAAACCAACGAACTTGTCTGAACCTTTATATTTAGAAATTATTCTGGGAGTGGCATCCTCAAGGGAAGCTTTGACAGTCGCGCTGACCTTCTGTTGAAGAGCGTCATCTTTAGATTTCAGGGCTTTAGCGTGAAGAGAGACATCTTTCTCCAAGCCCTTGACCTTATTCTCAGAGTTCTGCAACTCTGACTTTAGATGGTCTACCTCAGCGTTCAGGGCACTCTCAACCTTCTCGGCCTCCTGCCCCTTTTGGATGAGGGTCAATTTCCTCATAGCCCAGTTAGATAATTGATACATGGCAGTCACTCCCTGCACATTTAATGAAGAGGCTAAGTGGGAGAAAAGTCAGATGTTACACTTAAAAAATTGACAAAAGAACAAGTCATACCTGGACGGCTCTGTGAAGGCCGAACTCAACCATCACGGAGGTATCCATGGCTCTATAGAAACGCTTGTCTGCCTCGGTCATTACAGAGGCGAGTGCATCCATGGCCTGCCTACTATTGCCGACCACGCTGTCCATTAACTTCAGCTGCTCCAGACGAGCCGTTAGGATGTCGGCCTAAGAAATTGGAAGTGAAGCATCTGAGGCCTTCTTTTGCCTCACTGTCGGCCTCTGATCCTCAGAGGGATGGGCTTTAGGGGCCCTCTTCTTGGATTTGGATGTAGTGGGAGCTGGAGGAGGAGCGTTCAGACTAGCCTCTTTCCAAGCCTTGCCAAACTCGGAGCTGCCATCTCCCACAGTTCGTCTGGGATACCTGGTGGTCTCTCTGCAAAAGTTAAAAGATAAGGGTTAGAGATTAGGTATGAATGAGGTCAGAGGTTAGACTTGAAAAGAAAAATCCAGACCAAAGTCGGCAAGGGGACTCCCACCCAGGCTCGTCCCCGAGAGATACTGGGGGGTCAGCAGATGTTCGAACTTGACAAACAGACCATGTACCCCTTGGTCTTACAGGGCCTTCACCTTTTTGATATTATGAAGACTTAGACCGGGATCGGCCCTTGCAGACATGGTTACTTTACCCCATCTGAGGGGTATCCTCGGCCCAAGAGTGGAAGAGGGAACAGATGAGCCGAATTCCCATGGCCCTGAGGCGAAAAAATATCGGGGCTTCCAATTGTGATTTGAAGTCTGAGTCACCTGGAGCATCTTCTTCTCAGGCCTCCGAGCCACGAAATGATAGTAGCTCGGATGGTTTTTGGCCGAGGTTGGGACATAGCAACCAGCAAAGACCTGAACTGGGAGGTCAGAGTGATGGACTGCCCTCCACAAGATAATGGCCCCTATAATGACTCTCCAGGTATTGGGAGAGAGCTGCGAGGGGGCCAAGTTGATAAAAGAGAGAATGGATCTGATGATAGGATGAATGGGTAGGCGAAACCCTAACTTAAACATCTGCTTGTACAAGCAGATTTCTCCATCTCGGCCATGATAGGCCCTCTCTTCCCTCAGAGGTCTCCTTAATTTGATTGAGGGACTGATGGAGTATAAATATCTGAAGTACAAAAGATCCACTTCAGTAACCGTTCTCTCGAACTCGGCTTCTTCAGAGATGTCAACATCACTTTCAGCATCCTCATCATCGTCAAGCTCAACATCGGCTGGAGCAGACGTAGATGGGTGACCGGGGAATCTCTGAGCGAACTCAGCCCCTGTAACGGCCGACAGAGGGATGGCATCAAGAATGGGTGGCACAGCCACACTCAGCTGGGATGAAGGCATTTTGGGATGAAGCTCAACCTCTGAAGAAGAATCCGAGGTACTTGAGCCTTTTTGGGATGAAGCTTGGCTGGATACCTCGGCCTGATCAGGCCGAGGTGTAAAATCCATGGCTTCTTGGAATGAGTCCACATACATGGGGTCTGAGGTGGAAGACTCAGACTCAGACATCGGTAATGGGTTGGAAGAGACGTCTGTCTGATAGAAGTTCTCAGGAGGATCAGGATATACCACCTTGAGAGGTGGGGGAAAGATAGGTCTAATAGGAAACTCCTGTGACCTACGAGCTTCCTCTTGAGCTCTCTCTATTTGCCTAATCTTTTCTAGGGCCTTCTCTCTAAGAGAGGGGAAATCCTCAAGAAGCTGGTATAGGGGTCTGAGCATCAGAGGACGACCCTAAACTTAAGAAAAGCTCCTAAAACTACAAACACGATTGACTTATAAAATAGAGGAGTTTAAAGATCAAAACTTAGAAGTTTATAGAAAACACAGTTCGCCGGAGTTAATGGAACTCGCCGAAAAACTTAGAACTTCACCGGAAAATACAAACCAAATACCAGAAACAAAGGAAATAGAAAGAAAGAAGTACCTGGAGAATGAATCGATGAGTGGAATGAAGGAAACTCGCAAGAAAATCGATGAAATCCTCTGCAGAAGAACGATTGAGTGGAGGAGCTTAGAGAGAGAAAATTCGCAAGAACAGCGTGCGCGGGAACGAAATGAAGAAGAAGAAAGAGAAAGGAAGGGTTTAAACCCTTAAATACTTGGGCACACTTCCCAAGGCCCATCATTGACTTGGGAAACCCAAGGGACAACTGACAGCACACGCAGCCAAATTTGCACGCTCTAGCTTGGGACAGATGTCATACAGGTATTAACTTGGGACGGACAGGCCTCGGAGGTGAAGCAATCCCCTATCCACTTGCTCTCTCATATGACTAAGGGCTGGGGGTGATTGATATGCCCCAAGTGGTACCTCGGCCTAGAGACACCAACCTCGGCCGAGATGATGGCCGAGACATTGATCGACCCTATGTAGGCCATGGGCCCACGATATCATCCCTCGGCCAGACCAACCTCGGCCCAGGCCGACACTACCATATACACCAATGGACAATACACGCATCGCAGGCATCAACAGCATCCTCATGTACCTGGGTATAGCAACCTCGGCCGAGAGTAGGCCGAGGTGACAAGGAGCCTTGGTAACCTTCAACATGGAACCAGTCCTACCTCGGCTTGGGCCGAGGTGACAAGAAGCATTAGTAATCATCAGCATGCTATATGTCCAACCTCGGCTCGGGCTGACCCCAGCTTATGTCTCGGCTGAGATCAGGCCGAGACTCCTTATGACACATCTCGGATTGAACGGACATCAAGCCTTTACAGCTCGGCCTCTCCCAGGCCCAGGTCATCCACCAATATTACTGCCGAGTATCTGTTGACTTTTGGATAAGGACACCTGGGCATAAATCAGTTGTAACAAGATTATTCTCCACATGTGGGAGAATATTTCATCATCATTACTTACATGTGACAGTGACAGATGGCACTCCCACATTGGTGAGGCTACCACACACATGCACATTACATGCATGGGAGGTACATTACACCCCCTAGGCACTATATATAGGGATCATCCCCTACCTTGCAAAGGGATCCCCAGTTATTAAACCCTAGCTGAAACTCTGTCTAAATCTATAGTAGAGAGAGAAAGCTTGAGAGATTGTATCCATGGCCATTAGTGCCTTCATTCAGTGATATTACTCACGCACTCACAGTGGACGTAGGCCAGATTGGTTGAACCACTTATATACTTGTGCCTTCTCCTCTTATACTCATCTCCTTCTTTTATCTCTTTATATAGCTGTGATGCCATTGTTATACCTATATTGAGCTTGCAAACAACTTACACGGTGGTGCTGGTTCTTAGCATCATCACAAATCAATAAAGAAAATATTTATTTCAAAAGAGGATTTTCTTAAATGAAATAAAAAAATAAAGGTTTTTTCGCGTTGACACCCGAAAACGGGACATCGCGATATTCCTCTCTCCATTTACAAGCTTTGTAGTTAATTTTGTTCTTCATACTTTGTAAATCCTTGAATTTAAGTTCCTTAATATGTTTTATTCTTCTCTCTCTCTCTCTCTCTCTTTCCTTTAATGGTAGTTGTAGACACCCCATTCTATTACCCCCTAAACTCTCCTTAGGTCCCTAGCACCTCCCGTCATCACTACCAACCCAAGTCATACCCCGGTACTGACCTAGAGGCCATCAGATGCTCCCAGACTCCGTTTGACCAAAAAGTCAAACTTTTTAGTTCTACCGAGAGTAAATGAATCTTCAAAAGGCACTGAATCCCCTTTTCAACGATCCATCCCGTGCACGATTCTGACTTACAATGCGGACGAACGACCCATTTCCCCCGAAACCCGATCAGGAGGCTACTGGGCGCTCCCAGGCTTTATTTAACCAAATTCAACTCTTCAGCTCGATCGAGACTGAATGAATCTTCAAAGGGCACTGAAACCCCTTTCTAACGGTCTTCCCCGTGTGCGATTCTGACTTACGGTACGGACGAACGATCCGTTTTAGTCCGAGAGGTCATCGAATGCTTCCAGGGCCCGGTTGACCAAAGTCAACCCCCCAAACTGGGTCAAACTCTTTGGAATGTCGAAGTAAATCTCCTAACCTTTCCAACGGTCCTCCCCATGCGTTATTCTGACTTACCATGCGGACGAATGATCCGTTTGCGTTCGAAGTTTCCCCGTCCAAAGGATCGATGAGAGCTTCAGAGCCACAGTTGACCCAAAGTCAAATCCCGAGCAGTCCCAAGGACTTTCGAAGGTCTCTAAATTACCTTTCCAATGGTTTGCCCCGTGCATGATTTGAATCAACGGTTTGTGCTTTACGACCAATTTTTCGAAGGAGCCTGAAAAAGACTGCCAAATGGCAGGTTCCAGACCCTGCCTATCGGTAGTGTGCCTAAACGCACCTTTCGATTGGCAGGACCAGGGCTATGCCGATCGATAATTCCCTGGTCCTATAAAAAGGAGGGCCTTACCTCATTACAAAGGGAGCCCATATCTGAAATACCTCACTCTCAGCAAATCCAGAAAACCTCTCTCGAAGTCAGCGTGATTTCCACATCCAAATCCCTTTCCAACCTTCACTTTTGATCATCCTTTTCATCAAACTTGGTGAATTAACTACCCTTAATCATCATCCAAGTGCAACGGCTATTCTCCAACATTCAAGATCAAGCTCAAGATCTTCAAGAAGGTCCAATTTTCTCAATTCTCTCCTTAAATTCTAAAAAAATCGCATTAACTTGTTTTATTACTTAGCACTTTTATTCTCTCATCTCACATACCCTAATATACTTTTTATTTAGTATTATTTCACATATCTTATTTTCATATAAATAAAAACTCAAAAATATAAGCAAAATAGGGTTTACTCATAAATTCCAAACGGGAATTCTCACACTTTTCTCACAACTAAAACACTTTTTTTACACACACACATAAGAGAAGCCCCGGTTGGATTTATGGGATAAACCCCACCCCTAGTTTTGCATGTGAACTATGTTGACTTTGATGCCTCTATAGGCTACGTAGGCGTCTCATGTTAAAACCTGAGACTCGATTCCTATTCTTACTTTTTCTCTCATTTTCTATTTTCTCTAGACTCAATTCTCTTATATTCTATACATTTACACACACACACACACACACACACACACACACACACACACACACACACACATATATATATATATATATATATATATATATATATATATATATATATATATATATATATATATATATATATATATAGTTCTTAGTGGAGTATTATTCCACATGCGTTATCGTTCCATTATAACGATCAACGCAAGGATAATCGCATAAATCCTATTTTCTACTATTATTTTTATGAACATTCCTATGGATGACTCGCTTTATCTCTTCCATAATACAAGTCGATGATTCCTATCTCCGCTACATATACACATGCACACATATCACGGGGAAAATAAAGGAAAATAGCAAAAAACCCATGAGAGACCGTAAGGGCAGAATGGGTGCCTAACACCTTCCTATTTCATAACTTAGCCTCCGGACCCTTTTTGAATCATTTTGGTTTCGTTTGTATCAGTATGTCTTTGGAAGCTGTCCCTCGAGATGGATCCCTATTCTTTTGTGTGTTTTAAGTAAAATAGACTGGCGACTCCATCTCTCTAAATTTTTCACCTCATCAACGATGTCGACCGAAGCGCTCCCGATAGGGATGCGCTGGACCTAGGATCCTCCTCTCTCACTCGCCACGAGGATCGGGGGATGGACACAGTGGCGACTCCGCTAGGGACTTTATTTTGAGGTCTAGACTCTATTTACATGGATGTTATGTTTCTTTATATTTTCCCCCATTTTTCATGTTCCCCTTTTCCATGTGTACCCCATACTTATGCTTCTATTCACACACTTGTAGAAAAATTCTCCATGTACACTTCACACCATGTGCACCTAGGATCACATATATCCATATGTTGCACGCATCACCCATCCATACTTGGTGTTCCATTGGTACTTGTACTTTGCTCCCTGTTTGGCATAATCAAGAAAGACATTCTCATCATAAGATGCTAATAAGAGAATCATGTATTATTCACACAACATCACGAAAGAGCTTTGTGATTGACAAAATTATGTCCAGTAACTGGAGGGTCACTTCGTGATGGGCGCTGATCCGGTAAGGCGCGGTTAGCCTAAGTGATATGACTCTCACCTTCCATTGGCCAAGTACCTTCGACGTATATCGAACGGTTCCCCCGCATTGTATCGCTTGACCGAAGTCATGACGGGAAGTATATCGTAGGGAATTCGTTCACGTACGTCGAGTATATTGAATTTTCTCTCACACGTAGCGTCCCCACGAGGTATATGGTGAGGCAATTCATGTACACTCAGGTATATCAAATGGCCTGTCCACACGTATCGATTGCCCGCAAGAGCAAGACGTATATCGTGGAAGTCACGCCAAAGGGGGGAACCCATGTCGATTCACCTAACCAACTGCATACCCGCATATAGGTGTCAAACCTAGGACATGCACTTTATATTGCCGCTTTCAACCCGAAACTCTGTCAAAATTTCGAGTCGATCTGCCGCCCAATTTTTGCGCATTTTTAAAATGGGACCCTGTCCACGAGCCTGGTTACAAGTCCAAACCGTAGTTTTGCATATATTAAAAACCACACTTTTCCAGGCTCGGGTCCCGTCTAGCATTGCATTTAGAAGAATTAAATACAAGTGAGAACATAATAATCATGCTGAGTTTCGTCTCCAAAAAACATTTCTCCCTTCTTTATCAAAAATCCAAAAACATTTCTCCCTTCTTTATCAAAAATCCAAAAATATTTCTCCTTTCTTTATCAAAAAATCAAAAATAAAAATAAAAAAAGAGAGAAAAATAGTTTCTTCCCTTTTTTTCTCAAAAATAAATCTCATCCTACGCCTTCTCGGGTCGATTGCAAGCCCTTGGCCTGGCTCCCTATTGGCTTTGATCTTCAGTCAAATCACCCCAGAGTTTCTTTCGTTCCTCTACTACTTCTTTCGAGTCTGAAATCCATTCACTTTCCATGGAGAATACAGATCAAGCACCAGTCATGCAGTCGGATTTGACGATATTCCTAGCTCAGCTCGTGTCCAAGATTGACAACCTCCAAACCGAGGTTCGAGAGATGCAACAAAACCATGTTCCTATTCCTCAAGATCCCGAGGCCCTATTCCCTCGTGCTATGGGTCCACCCGAGCCTATCTGGGTTCCCGAAGAATATTATCACGCTCCACGTGCCCCTCCTGTCAATGGGTCGTCGCCTGCCCAGGTTTCGATGCCAAACATTGCCCAGCCTATGGCTAACCTGCCTATGGTCGTTGATCCGAAGGAGGAGGAGTTGAATAAAGTCAAAGAGGATCTCAAGATGATCACTAACAAGTTTGACCAAGTCAGGATCTCTGGGAATTACATGGACTACACCCACATGCTTCCTTATCCTAAAGCGAGGTTACCTGAGAAGTTCAAGATGCTAAATATTGAGAAGTTCAGAGGGAGTGGACCCCCGATTGTTCATCTTCATAGTTATCATCGTTCCATGACTCTACTAGGGGCTTCTGAGGAAGTGATGGCCCAATTGTTTCAGCAAACTTTGAAGGATAGTGACCTCCGATGGTTTTTATCCCTTGAGGAATCCAAAATCCGTAGCTGGGAGGATGTAGCCCGAGAATTCATATCGCAATATAAATACAACGAAGAGCTTGAGGTCACCCGTCGCGATTTAGAGCTACTCAAGAAGAATCTAGGTTAATCAGTCAGTAACTTCATAACCCGGTGGAGGGAGAAAGTAGCTACCATGACCAATCGGCCATTCGAGGACGAACAGGTCAATAGAGTGAAGAAGAACTTCTTGCCTCATGTCCGAGCGATGATGGGAGGACAATACTATCCCCACTTCCGACCTCTCAGAGAGGCTGGAGTAGAAATCAATGAAATCCTTGTTAAAACAGAGGTCGAACCGAAGAAAGTGTTCGGACAGTTCACCCCTAGATAGTATGTCAAGCCTTCCAGTGCTACAGTCTCATCAATCAATAACATCTCTCAACCAACCATATCATGGGAACCAGAAAGACGCCCTACCCCCATACGAAGGGAATACGCTGAGCTCCATGCTCCCCTCTCCAAAGTTTACCAAGCCCTGTTAAGCGGAAACCTCATCAAACCCTTGGATCCACATCTATTGCCAAATCCACTCCCAAGAAATTTCAAGGCCGATGCTCATTGCGCCTTTCACCAAACTGTCGGCCATACCACCGACCAATGATTTCACCTCCGAAACATAATCCAAGGTCTAATTGACCGGGGTACCATTGCCCCACCAGCCAATCCTAAGCCAAACCCTTTACGATTCACCCAAACAACTACATACCCGCATATAGGTGTCAAGCCTAAGACACACATATAAGATTGTCGGTTTCAACCCAAAACTCTGATGAAATTTTGGGTCGGCCTGTCACCCAAAATTTTTATGCATTTTTAAAATGGGACCCTGACCGTGAGCCTGGTTACAACTCCAACTATAGCTTTACATATATCACAAACCCAATTTTTTCTGGCTCGAGTCTCGTCTGGCATTTCATTTTACATTTAGGAGAATTTAATACAAGTGAGAACATAATAATCATAATAATCATGCTGAGACCGTCTCCCAAAAAAAAATCCAAAAACATTCCTCGTTTCTTTATCAAAAATCCAAAAATATTTCTCCCTTATTTATCAAAAATCCAAAAATATTTTATCTTTCAATCTTAAAAAGAAAAAAAATGTTCGAAATATTTTCATTCTTTTTCTAAAAAATAAATCCCATTTTACGCCTTCTCAAGTCGATCGCACACCCTTGTCCAGCCTCTTTATTAGCTTTCGTCTTCAATCAAATCACCTCGGAATTATGTTCGTTCCCCTGTTACTTCTTCTGAGTCCGGTATCCATCCTCTTTCCATGGAGAACATAGACCAAGCACCCGTTGTGCAGTCGGATCTGACGACAGTCCTAGCTCAACTCGTGTCCAAGATTGATAACCTTCAGACTGAGGTCTGAGAGATGCAACAAAATCAGGTTCCCGTTCCTCAAGAGCTGAAGGACCTATTCCCTCTCGCTATGGGCCCACCTGATCCTTTTTGGGTTCCCAAAGAGTATCAGCACGCTCCATGTTCCCCTCCTGCTAATGGGCCACCTCCCGCCCAGCTTCAGATGCTGAACCTTTCCCAGCCTGGGGCTAACTTGCCTATAATCATTGCTCCGAAAGAGGAAGAGTTGAATAAAGTCAAAGAAGATCTCAAGATGCTAACTAAGAAGTTGGACCAAGTCAAAATCTCTGGGAATTACATGGACTACACCCACATGTCTCCTTATCCTAAAGCAAGGTTACCCGAGAAGTTCAAGATGCCAAATATTGAGAAATTTAGAGGAAGTGGACCCCCAATTGTCCATCTTTGCAGTTATCATCGTACTATGACTCTCCTAGGGGATTCTGAAGAGGTGATGGCCTAATTGTTTCAGAAAACTTTAAAGGATAAAGCCCTCCAATGGTTTTTGTCTTTCGAGGAGTCCAGAATTCGTAGCTGGGAGGATGTGGCTCGAGAATTCATATCGCAGTACAAATACAACGAAAAGCTTGAGGTCACCCGTCGTGATTTAGATCTACTCAAATAGAACTATGGGGAATCAGTCAGTAACTTCATAGCCTGATGGAGGGAAAAAGTAGCTACCATGACCAATCGGCCTTCCGAGGAAGAACAAGTCAGCATAGTGAAGAAGAACTTCTTGCCCCATGTCTGAGCAACTATGGGAGGACAATACTATCCTCACTTCTGAGATCTTAGAGAAGAAGGAGTGGAAATCGAGGAAGTTCTTGCTAAAATAGAAGTTGAATCAAAGAAGGTGTCTGGACATTTCACCCCCAGAAAATGTGACAAACCTACCAGTACTGCAGTCTCAATCATCAATAACATCTCTCAACCAACCACTTTGTGGGCACCAAAAAGCCGCTCGTCTCCGTCCGAAAGGAATGCACCGAGCTCTATGATCCCCTCTCTAAAGTTTATCAAGCCCTGCTAAGCTGAAACCTTATCAAATCCTTGGATCCCCGTACATTGCCAAATCCACTCCCAAGAAACTTCAAGGCAGATGCCCATTGAGCCTTTCACCAAACCACTGGCGATACCACCGACCAATGCTTTCACCTTCGAAACATAATCCAAGGTCTAATTGACCGGGGTACCATTGCCCCACCATCCAATCCTAAGCCAAACACTACTCACAACTCACTCCCAGATCATGCCAATGCCATCTTCCTATAAAAGAACCCAGAATTTGATCCCTTAACCCAAATCACACCCACATACTCTCTTAAACCTCTCCAAACTTGCCCATATTTCCTCCTACACCCTACTAGCCTCGCTGATCAGACACTGTCACTTCTTACTAGAGCAAGCATTATCGTCCGTACCCATTCCAAAAATGGAAGTATGGAATTATTAGAAGTGTTAAACCAACTCTTGGAGTTAGGGATGAAATTACCCTCACAAATGACCATTGAATGACAGAGGTTCAGTACGCTGTTCTTGGAAGCACGAAAATGGGCCCGAGATTCAGACCGTTGGGTATTACCGATCGATGAAGTCAGCCTAGATGATGTTTTCCTGATCATGACAGAATTATTCAGGCAAACCAGCAACATTTGCAGTATGACTGAGTTACTTGATACTCTGAAGCTATAAGGGCACCTGGTCCCTTCACCCTTACACATCCCCACAGAATGGGGAGACCTGTATGAAGATGCCATTGAAGTTATGGAATGCATTGACTTTACATGGAAAGACAGAATTATTATCATCGGATGGGGAGAAGAGTTTGAAGATTCAAATAAAGAGCAAGCTTCATATAAAGCTGGATCAATAGCCGACATGTGTGGGATGATATCATTTGAAGAACTCATCAGAGAAATAAGAAAGATGGCAGAACAACCCGAGTTTGACGAGGAAATAGGATTCATGTTCTTCCCTCCTTCAGTAAATCACATGACCAGATCAGAGAGGCATTACCAGACCCTAAGCTCGTTACCGACAAATGACAAAAGGAAGGGCGTTGAAAACCTTTCTATGCCAGAAATTACCATCGAGGAGATCAAGATCCTCATTCAACTAAAGAAAACTTAAGATAACATCACTCTATGGGGGCTTTTCATGTCTTCTCAGCTACACAAAAATGCTTTGGTCAAGTTGCTCACTAGACCCACAGTTCCTCCTTCTACCACACCAGAAGATGTGTAAATTTAGTCAGATCCTTGACCTCTACCCGAATGCTATCCTTTTTCGAAGAAGAAATCCCCAAAATTGGGCCAAACCATAATCATGCACTCAACATCTCCGTCGAAGTTATGGGGAGGGTCATACCACTCTCTCTTGTCAATAATGGATCCGCCTCGAATGTTTGCCCACTAAGAACCTTCAAATGCTTAGGACTGAAGGAAAGAGACCTCGCTCCAACCTCTGCTACTGTACGTGCCTACGATAATACCCGTTGGGAGGTGATGGGATCCATAAAACTTGTAATAGGGGATGTCCCTATAAACCCTGTCATTGAATTCCAAGTTATTGACATCCCATCTTGTTTCAACATGTTGCTCGGATGACCTTGGCTCCACAGTATCAAGGGTGTGTCTTCCTCACTCCATCAGAAATTAAAGTTCTTCATCGATGGACGTGTCATCACCATCTTGGGAGACGATGATAATGCCGAGGGTGCAAGCACCAGCAATCCAATCCTTAAGATACAGCACGGGTAAAATGATATGCTCCTATCAGGATTTCGAGTTAAACCACTCCTACTCATGGCAGGGGATGATTTCAAAGAAAGGGTTTGTCCAGAATACGACCCTCATGGCAACGTCAATGTGATTCAGATGTTCATAAACATGCACTTCATGCCCGGGCTGGGTCTAGGACAAAGACACCAAGGGCTCAAAATGATCAAAATGATTTCCCTCCTTGTGGTTTGGGGTATCAACCATCAGAACAAGAGCTCAAAATGATCCTCTTATCTCGACCAAAGAGGACACTAGACAACGTCCAGACTATCCCAGGTGACTCCTTGAATGAAAGATTCATCAAAGAGGGTGAAGACTTACCCTTTTGAGACTTTCCAGAACCATTGTATGACCATACATACAAGAAGATGAAGCCTAGAATGGAGATCTTTTTTCAAGAAAGCTACCCACGGGACAAAAGTTCTCAACACCGTGTACAACCGCTCATCAAAGATACCGAAGATTCTAAGGAAAGTGACTTCAAGGACTCATTCAACTTACAGATACTGGGGCTGACACTTTACATAGTTCACTCAAGCACTATATCAGTGGATCCATCCCACCTGATTAAATTTGTTTATCCTATTTCTTCTTATGTTGTCTATCCTTGCTCAAATGTAATCGAGTCCTCCTTTGATGAGGTTCTTAATGTTATTTTTCCTATCAATGAAAAAAACGAAGATTTTGAGTATCTTGTTATGCCTTACATTAACTATTTAGATTTTAATCAAACTTTTGATGATGATGATTTTGCAAACGAACAATTCTTAACTGATCTAAATAAGGTTAATAACAAATAACATAATCGCGTTCAAGTTAATGAAGAAGAGACTATTATTACGAACCTCGGTTCTAGTAGCTAAATGTGCGAGATTAGGATAGGGGCTACCCTTGACGAGCATAAGTGCACACAACTCAAAGAATTATTGAAGGAATTCATGGATGTCTTCGCATGGTCCTATGATGATATGCCTGGCATTGATCCTAAAGTTGCTCAGCATGAGATCCCCACTCTTCTGGATCACAAGACGGTTAAACAAAAGTTGAGAAAGATCCGCACCGAATGGTCGCTCAAAGTCAAAGAGGATGTGGTCAAACAGCTGAATGTGGGCTTCATTTGTGTGATCGAATATCCCACATGGCTAGCCAATATAGTGCTTATGCCAAAATCAGGAGGGAAAGTTCGGATGTGTGTAAACTACCGAAACTTGAACAAAGCTTCTCCAAAGGATGATTATTCGCTACTCAATATCGATATGATCATGGATAACACAGCCAGTCATGCTCTCAAATCATTCGTCGACGGGTTTGTCGGATACAATCAAATCAAAATGCACCCAGATCATCAAGAAAAAATGGCATTCATCACCCCATGGGGAACCTTTTGCTACACTGTTATGCCATTTGATCTCAAGAACGCTGGGGCTACCTACCAGAGGGCTACCACAACCATCTTGCACAATCCGATTCATAAAGAAATTGAGGTCTGTATGGATGATATGATTATCAAATCCAAGACTGGAGAAGGACATATCCCCTCTCTCTAAAAGTTCTTCGAACGACTGCGATAGTATCAGATGAGACTCAATCCACAAAAATGCATCTTCGGAGTTACAAAGGGAAAACGCTTGGGATTCATGGTCAGTGAGAAAGGGATAGAAGAAGATCCTGCCAAGCTGAAAGCCATAATTGAGATGCCCCCGAATGGAGAAAAAGTTCGAGGTTTCCTTGGGAAATTACAATACATCAGTCAGTTCATTAGTCGGTTAACCTCCATCTGCGAACCCATTTTCAAACTACTCTAAAAGGATTCAACCAAGGTTTGGAACGAGGCGTGCCAAGAAGCTTTTGACCGAATCAAGTAATATCTGACCCAACCCCGGATACTCATGCCACCACAACCTGGTCTCCTTTTGCTCCTATACCTAACCATAACGACACTGTAGCTGGGGATTTACTAGCCTAATAACTTAAAGATTCCCGCAAAGAAAGATCCATCTATTACGCCAGTCACTAATTGGCCGGATACGAAGTCAACTACACTACTTTAGAAAAGGGATGTGTCGCACCTGTCTAGGTCACTCAAAAGTTGCGGCACTACATGATCGCCTTCCCCATCAAACTTGTATCCCGAATGGACCCCATTAAATAACTACTTGAGAAACTCGCCTTATCCATTCAAATGGCCCGGTGTCATTGATGCTCCTAGCCGAGTTCGATATCGTGTACGTCACGTAGAAAGACATGAAAGTAAGAGCCATCTCTAACTACCTCGTTGAGCACCCCATGGATGAAGCTGATGTCTGGATCTCCGAATTCCCAAATGAAAACTTCCTCTGCACTGCCCATGATAATATCCGGTGGCAAATGTTCTTTGGCGGCGCTGTCAATAAAAATGGATATGGCATTGGGATACTTCTGATTTCCCCAGAAGACTCCCACACTCCCATCGCCATCAAATTGGATTTCCCTTGCACCAACAACATGATTGAATACGAGGCATGCAGGGTAGGCCTCAAAGTTTCTCTCAAGAAAGGTATTCAATACCTAGATGTCTACAGGGATTCTGTCCTCATCATAGGTTAAATGCTCAGAAAGTGGAGAGTCAAGGACGAGAAACTCCAACCCTTCCATGCCCACTTATAAGAACTAGCCTACCAATTACAAGATATCACCTTCCATTACCTACCTCGAGCAAAGAATAACCTAGCCGATTCCCTTGATACCTTGGCCTCCATGGTCGACATGCCCGAAGTAATAACAATAACCCTCTTCCTAATTCAAAATCAAGATAAACCTACCCATTGCTACCACATTAAGCTCGTCACTGTAGAAGATCCCGAGCAAGCCAATTGTTGGTACTATGATATCTGACACCTCCTCAAACATGGTAAGTATCCCGAGGGTTCCAACAAGAAAGACTGAGCGACCCTTCGAAGACTAGCCGCCACCCAGTACATCATCTGTCATAAGGCACTATTCAAGAGAAACTTCGATAGAACCCATCTACACTGCATCACAGGGGCTGATATTAAAAAGGTAATGCAGAGAATCCACAATGAGGAATGTGGGCCCCATATGAATGGTGACATGCTTGCCAAGAAGATCATCTGATAAGGCTTCTACTGGACCATTATGACCCGGGATTGCACCGCCTATGTTCGGAGATGCCTCAAATATTAATAGTTCTCCAATCTTCAGCATCTGCCTCCGCCTGAATTATACAACATGACTTCTCCCTGATCGTTCTCCACATGGGGTATCGACATCATAGGGAAGGTTACACCGAAAGATTCCAACGGGCATGAGTTCATCCTAGTTTCCATTGATTACTTCACCAAATAGGTCGAAGTTGAGTCATAAGCAATGCTGAACGCCAAGAAAGTGACCAAATTCATCAAGAAGAACATTATATGTCAATATGGGGTCCCGCACGAGCTAGTATTAGATAATGGGTTGGATTTCGAGGCAGAAGTTACAGAAGTGGTCAGCGAGTATGGGATTCAGAGACACAAATCTTCTCCCTACCGACCTCAGACCAATAGTGAAGTCGAAGCCTTCAATAAGAACCTCAAAGCCATCATCAGTAAGATGATCGAAAGCTGTCGAGATTGGGCCGACTGAATCCCTTATGACCTCTGGGGCTACCGGACCTCATTCCTAACCTCTACTGAGGCTACCCCTTACTCTCTAGTCTACGACATGGAAGCAGTTCTACTCGCGGAGCTAGAAATACCCTCGTTACGCATCATGATTGAAAATAAGGTCTGCGAAGAAGACTGGTGCCAAAGCCATCTTGACGAGATGACCCTCCTAGATGAAAGGATATTGAAAGATTTATACCAAATACAAGCGTACCATCGTCGAATATCCCGATCATTCAATAATAAAGTCAAGTAACGCGATGTCAGAGAGGGGGATTTAGCCCTCAAAGAAATAATAGAACCCATTTGAGACCCCAAAGGGAAATTCAAGACCAATTGGAGCGGCCTATACATTGTCAAGAAGATCTTAACTGGCGGTGCCTCCATACTCACCGACCTAGATGGAGAAGAGATGGCTCGTCTAGTCAACCTGGACCGTGTCAAGAAATTCTACCCCTAGTCCAAAATCTCGGCACCCTATGACTCTTCTCATCTCCCTTCTATTCTAAAAAAAACTGCATTTCCCTCTAACCAGAACTATGTGGGCTTGATCCTCTGCAAAAACCATTTTCAAGAAAATTAAAAAAAAAATCAAAACCCCAAAGGTACGTAGGCAGCTCACACATTTTACATGAGCACGACCCTTTCTTTTTCACAAAAAACTATTCTTTTATTATCTCTGAGAATGATAGTTCATTCTAACATATACTTGAACAAAAGGATTATATATGCCTTAGCAATCGGTATAGATAATTCAAAATACAAAACTCATCAAAAAGGCACAGATGGATGATCAAAAGCTTGTTTATTTCACTAATAAGAAATTACGGTACAATTACATAAGAAAAGGAACGGATAATTCCCTCCCCTACCTTTAAAGCCAAATAAAACCCCCACATTTATTTTCCATTACAAAATAAACTCTCCAAGTGTCATATCCACAGCTACCAGAGGAGCCCGCTCCATCATCATCATCTACATCCTGGGGTCCCCAAGATTCCCCTTCCTGAATGGAGTGTCGCAAACGTTCCATGGATTGATAAGCTCGAACCAGCCTCGAAAAAACTACCACACCTCCCTCCATGGTATGAGATAAGGCAAGCCACATTTTTCCAGTCTCCACTTCCAAAATCTTGATAAATACTCTCCTCCACAACCACTTCATATAATCCTTAGGGATATGTTAAACTCTCCCAACAGACTAAGAGGGACGGGTCGACGGACGCCGACTCTCCCAAAAAGAGCCAAGTTGCATGCGCAGACGCTTAGTCAAATATTCTACCATAAAGAAATCTAGTATCTGAGGTGGCACAACCTGCTCCCATCCAAATTGGCGCAGAAGCCGCCAAGAGAAATAGAAAGAGGTCTGTCCGAGACCAATCAACCGAATGTACGGATATTCTCCCAGCTCCAGAATAGGCAGCAACTGTCCACACCAAGGCACTGACCAGTACAGATTTAGATCCCTATGCTCCACAAACCAGTTCTCCCAGCTCTCAATATCCAAGCTAACGGTGATGAAATGACGTGAGAAGAAGTTTCGTACAATCAAAAAAGGATAAGGGTCTTGCCAACCCCGTATTTTTGGAAATTTTCCTTTTTATTTCCAAAATCAGAAACTCATTAAAAATAAGTTGATATTCTCAACAGAATTTCAAAAATCCCTCGTATAATTTCTCACCTTTAAAACTTTCCTTCAAAATACCAAAAATATCTCTTTTTACAGTCTCAGCAGCAAAGTAAAAAGCACACGTGCATGCATTGATTCATCATTAACAAAAGATAATAAAAAAACCCATTACATTGCATATATATAATTTTCTGTGTTACATCAAATTTTACAGGAAATAAAGAAAAGCAAAAACAATGGGACACAACCCGAACCCACACTTTCTCTCTCTCTCTCCCTCTAACCTAAACTTCACCCCTGCGATGCGCTCTCTTCCCCCTGTGACGAGACGACGCACCACCGCTACCCGAGCCAGACTCTTACCCAGATGAAGCAGACAGCACCAAGCAAGAAGGAACAGGGACCGCATCCCAAATATGGGCATTCACCGAAGATATCCAGTCTCTGATATCCCTCAGCCAAGTGGTTGACACACAGACTTGCTGCAAGAAAAGGCAGAATCGGTATCAAAGTAGAAAAGAAATCAAAAAGAAAGAAAGAGAGGAATAGAAAGGTATACCACAGGATGAAGGACCTCCTCTGTCAAGCCCAACTCCTCCGGATCCATCGCATGAGGACGATGTAACATAGGCACCATCCCTCCATCAGCCCGTCGAATGTCGTACGAAGGGGTATGCAACCGCACGAAAGGAACCTCTAAAGTCACTGCCGCCGCAGACGTCGATGGACCACCACCGCTGTGGGAGGACCCCACCGACCAACTCGAACCCGCAGGAGGGAAAGGAAAGGTATCATATATGTTGGGCGCCATTATCCAGCTAATCACAAAGTCCATGTAATCATACGACGCAGTCGTATGAGTGCACAACATGTAGGACTCGCCGATCATCATCGTGATCCTCGCATCCTCCGGCAGCAGCTGCTCCCGCCTCATAGACATAGGAGGCGGTGCAAGTGGCACCACCACCTCCTCATCAGCGATCTGTCGAACCACCCTCTCCCCGAGATACCAAGAGTGGCCAAACTCATGCGCCAGTAAGCAACGCAGCTGTGTGTTCAACCCAGTCAACCCCGTGTCCTGAATAGAAATCCCCTAAGGATAAAGGTCACCTGAGCATCCAAAGCAAGTATAAGACAATACAAAATCAGAGCATACAAATAACAGAACTAAGGAAGTAAAAGTCTTACCCTATCACTAGTCAGGCCATTCAAGACCTGACGCATCACCTCTAGAGAAAGAGATCCCCTCGACTTCCGTTTGACCTTGGGCCATTAATACAATCGACAGAAGTCCCCAACAGTCTCATCCTTCAGAGAGATCAGCTGGTTATTACACCCCATCACCTCATAGAACCACGTCTGCCAAAGATAAGAACTTGAAATCAAAAAATAAGTCGCATAAGGAACGTTCGAATGCATGAAAGGAAAATGCGCATATTAAAGAATACCTCAAGAAGATACATAGCTCCAGTAAAAGTCTGCCGGCAGCACCGACTGAATGCATCTAGATAAAAATAGAGGGTCGCCAAAGTTAGACTTCCCCAATCATAGAAAGGGATGTTCGAAAACACCCTCAAGTACGGCAAGAACCACAAGTGGACGACGTCACCGCTCGACGCCACCATAAATCCCCCCAGTGCTAGCAAGATAAACAATCGGGCCATCTGCCTCACCTGCAACCCATCCTCCATGTCAAACATCGTACCCAATAAAACATCCTTCAACAGGGATAGCCGAATGGAATCCCCAGATACTATCCTCCCCACATCACCAAGCACCGCGCGCACCACCTCCGGCCTCACCCACAAAGAGCGATCCACCTCTATCTTCTCCCCATCGCAATCCATCCCCAGCAGCTGTTGCATATCTATGGGAGTCACGGTCATCTCCCCAAAGCCAAAATGGAAGGTGTGTATAGTGTCCCACCATTTCTCCCCCAGAGAGAACAAGACCGCTGTCGAACGAGGCGTCTCATCCAGCGCAGATGCCAACCTCCCAAAACCCGCTGATGATACCACTCAACGCATCACAGGTGGAAGATGCTCCCGAACATCCTTAAACGCCGTCATCCCGCGGGCATGCATGTTCTTCAAAGAGATATCGGACTGTCAAAAATAAAAACCCTGTCAGAATCCAAGAAAAAAAAGGGAAAATCACTAAAAAAAAAAGAATGCCAAAAGTCATTTTACTTACATAACCGCCAGGTTTAACCACCCTCGAAGAGAGATGACGCGATGGCTCCTACAGCAGGGTCCGCTCATTCGCAATCGGATAAAAATCATAAAAGGAGTTCTCACTCCCCAAAGCAAGAGGTACCCTGGACCTCCATTCCACGTTTGCCCAGCCATCAGCATTCAACCACTCCTTGTGTACAGCAGTGCTCACAAAAGCAGTCATTTTTCAGATTATGGAATGCTAGAACGATTCGCAAAGGAAAATCACAGAAAGAGAGAAGGCAAGAAGTTGTGAAAAATGAAGGGAATTCGCCCTCTTTATATAGGATGCCAAGGGTCATGTAGATTGGCACTGAACCCCCATTTACCGATCGGCACTGCCCTTTTCCCTTACCAAGGCAGTCCAAAAGATTGTGCCACTGTCGAATGGCACCCTCTACACCATGCCGACCGGCACCCCCCTTAAAATTTCGTACAAAAATTCCCCAAAAATATTAGAAACCCCTGAAAAATCCTCAGAAAATTCTTAAAAACCCCAGGAAAGATTTAGAACATCTTCACCAAGGAAATTTCACACTCCCTCAAGCGGAACCCCTATTTCCCCAGCAGAACTCTCAAAAGCCTAGCGAATCTTCTCCCGGCGACCTCCCCGGAGGATCTCTAAGGATCGCCTACTATACCCCAAAAGTCTCAAACCTCCCCGAATAATACATCCAATACCTGGACCATCTAATCACTTCCCCAGTGGAGTTTACAGCATCAAATTTTCCTTTCCTCCGTAAGATCTCCAAAATCACAAAGATTTCCCCAGCAATCGGCTCCCCAACATCACAAGGTAATTTTCGCAGTAGAGTTCCCCGAGAATATCTCTACATAAGCCCGTAGAATTGGATTCGACCCGCAGAATTGGTCATCTCTAGTTAAGCCAGCAGAATTGGCTTTGACCCACAGAATTGGTCATCTCAACCTAAGCCCGCAGAATTGGTTTTGACCCCCAAAATTGGTCATCTCTACATAAGCCCACAGAATTGGCTTCGACCCGCAGAATTGGTCACCTCAACCTAAGCCCACAGAAATGGCTTCGACCCGCAGAGTTGGTCATCTCAACCTAAGCCCGCAGAATTGGTCATCTCAACCAAAGCCCGCAGAATTGGTCATCTCAACCTAAGCCCGTAGAATTGGCTTCAACCCACAGAAGTGGTCATCTCACCTTAAGCCCGCAGAATTGGTAATCTCACCTTAATCCCCCATAATTGGTCATCTCCACTTAAGCTTGTAGAATTGGTATTCTCCACTTAAGCCCTCAGAATTGTCTTCGACCCGCAGAATTGGTCATCTCATCATAAGCTCGCAGAATTGGTAATCTCAACCTAAGGTCGCAGAATTGGTCATCTCAACCTAAGCCCTCAGAATTGGATTCAACCCGCAGAATTGGTCATCTCAACATAAGCCCACAGAATTGGCTTCGACCCGCAGAATTGGACATCTCAACATAAGCCCGCAGAATTGGTCATCTCAACCAAAGCCCGCAGAATTGGCTTCGACCCGCAGAATTGGTCATCTCAACCTAATCCCGTAGAATTAGCTTCAACTCATAGAATTGTTCATCTTCATTGAAGCCCACAGAATTGGCTTCGACCCATAGAATTCGTCATCTCCACTTAATCCCTCAGAATTGGCTTCGACCCCACAGAATTGGTTATCCATGTTTCCTTAGGTCCTCAGAATCGATATCGACCCGCAAAATTGGTCATCCCCAGCACACTCCTTAGGTCCTTAGAATCGGCCTCGACCCTCTAAATTGGTCATCCTCATTTCCTTAGGTTTGTAAATCGTCCTCTTTCAAAGGCATCATGCGGTGTCTATTCGACAGCTATTATTTGTTCCAAACTCACCCATCGAGGGGATCTATAGACACCACATTCTATTACTCCCTAAACTCTCCTTAGGTTCCTAGCACCTCCCGTCATCACTACCAACCCAAGTCATACCCTGGGTACTAACCTAGAGGCCATCGGACGCTCCCAGGCTCCATTTGACCAAAAATTCAAACTCTTTAGCTCGATCGAGACTGAATGAATCTTTAAAGGGCACCAAATTCCCTTTCCAACGGTCAATCCCATGCACGATTTTGACTTACCATGCTGACGAACAACCTATTTTCCCACAAAACCTTATCAAGAGGCCATTGGGTGCTCCCGAGCTCTATTTGACCAAAGTCAACTCTTCATCTCGACCATAACTGAATGAATCTTCAAATGGAACTGAAATCCTTTTCCAACGGTCTGCCCCATGCGCGATTCTGACTTACGATACGGACAAATGATCCGTTTTACTCCGAGAGGTCATCGAATGCTTCCAGGGCCCGGTTGACCAAAGTTTACTCCCCAAACTGGGTCAAACTCTTTGGAATGTCTAATTACATCTCCTAACCTTTCCAACAGTCCGCCCCGTGTGCGAGTCTGACTTACCATGCGGACAAACGATCCGTTTGCGTTCGAAGTTTACCCATCCAAAGGACCAATGAGCGCTTCAGAGCAACATTTGACCCAAAGTCAAATCCCGAACGGTCCCAAGGAATTTTGAAGGTATCTAAATTACCTTTCCAACGGTTTTCCTCGTGCATGATTCGGATCAACTGTTTGCGCTTTACGACCGATTTTTCGAAGCAGCCTGAAAGAGACTGCCAAACGGCAGGTTCCAGACCCTACCTATCGGGAGTGTGCCTAAACGCACCTTCTGATTGGCAAGACCAGGGCTATGCCGATCGGAAATGCCCTGGTCCTATTAAAAGGAGGGCCTGACCTCATTACAAAGGGAGCCAAGATCTGAAATAACTCACTCTTAGCGAATCCAGAAAACCTCTCTCGAAGTCAACTTGATTTTCACATCCAAATCCCTTTCCAACCTTCACTTTTGATCATCCTCTTCATCAAACTTGGTGAATTAACTACCCTTCATCATCATCCAAGTGCAAGGGCTGCTCTCCAACATTCAAGATCAAGCTCAAGATCTTCAAGAAGGTCCAATTTTCTCAATTCTCTCCTTAAATTCTCATAAATTCGCATTAACTTGTTTTATTACGTAGCACTCTTATTCTCTCATCTCACATATCCTAATATACATTTTATTTAGTATTATTTCACATCTCTTATTTTCATATAAATAAAAACTCAAAATATAAGAAAAAGAGGGTTTGCTCATAAATTCCAAACGGGAATTCTCACACTTTTCTTACACTTTTCTCACTACTAACACACTTTTTTTTTCACACACATAAGAGAAGGCCCGGTTGGATTTATGGGATAAACCACACCCCTCATTTTTCATGCAAACTACATAGACTTTGATGCCTCTATAGGCTACATAGGCGTCTCGAGGTAAAACCTGAGACTCGATTCCTATTCTTACTTTTTCTCTCATTTTCTATTTTCTCTAAACTCAATTCTCTTAGATTCCATACATTTACACACACACACACACACACACACACACACATATATATATATATATATATATATATATATATTTGTTCTTAGTGGCGTATTATTCCACATGCATTATTGTTCCGTTATAACGATCAACGCAAGGATAATCGCGTAAATCCTATTTTCTAATATTATTTTTATGAACATTCCTACGGATGACTCGCTTTATCTCTTTCATAATACAAGTCGATGATTCCAATCTCCATTATATATACACAGGCACACATATCACGGGGAAAATAAAGGACAATAGCAAAAAAAACATGAGAGACCGTAATGGCGGAATGGGTGCCTAACACCTTCCCATTTCGTAACTTAGCCTCCAGACCCTTTTTGAATTATTTTGGTTTCGTATGTATCAGTATGTCTTTGGATGTTGTCCTTAGGAATGGCTCCCTTTTCTTTTGTCTGTTTTGAGTAAAATAGACTGGCAACTCCATCTCTCCACATTTTTCACCTCATCAACGACGTCGGACGAAGCTCTCCCGAGAGAGACGCGGGGGACCTAGGATCCTCCTCTCACACCCGCTGCAAGGATCGGGGGATGGACACAGTAGTTATGTTTATTTTTAAAGTGTAGATACGTCAATGAGCTAAGGATTATAAAACCAAAATAGTTACTTAAGCTTTAATTACTACGTTTGATGTTTAAATAAATTTCATTGATACATGTATGTTAAGTTTGAAGTACCTTAGCCTTTTAACCTCTCTTGTCATGCACTTGAAGTATTTGAAGCTTAACTACAAATTAAACCCCCATTGGTATAAATGGGTTTTTTATGAGTGCATTCTTTTATATATTTTATACCCAAATTTATACTTTGTTAGTCCCATTTTATTTTATTTAATAAGTTCTTAGGGCCATTTTATTAAATAAAGGAAAAAAATGCAAGGATGATTGAATTTGGATTAAAAACAATAATTTTCAAGGTAACAAGTGTACTTTAATAAATTTATAATTTTCTCGAGCTAATTTGTGAATAAGGCATTGAGAAATCTAAAAATAGTTTTTTTTAACGACACGAGAGTGTGTTTTAAACCTTCAGAAGTGCTTGGTAATTCATATTTTAAGAATTAAAGTGTGTCATTTTTTATGGTTTATGCTTACATTAAATTGTTTAATATCTCATGCTTAAATACAACATTAAGACTTAAAATTGATAATTTATATTTTAATTTTTTATATGAGTACATATTGATGGGTTATGCTTGCACTTGATTGTTTTAATAGTCCATGCCTAAAGACTACATTAAAAAACTTAAAATTGATATTTTTAATGGAATAGGTATTCCAGCCGTCGAAATTAAAGACATTAAATTTTGTGTGAAATTGAATGTTTTATTTTCCAAATCGAACGCGAAGAGAGTTGGTTCATTTTGAGTTATACAATCAGAAATTGCAAAATTAAATTAATATGTAATATTAGTTAAAAGTGACAAATGGATCTAAAATCCTAGTTTTCTCCCATATTTAGTTATATGTATTGTGTTGCTCTCATTATTCATTAGTTGTTTTTACTTTAGTATTAGAACATAATTTTCATCTCTTCACCGTATTGTCTAATTAGAAAGCCGTTGATTTATAAAATTGACCAAATCTCTATGGGTTCAACCCATACTTACATAAACTATACTATAATAGCTCGTGCACTTGCGATAATTTTTAATCTGACAACAGTTTTTATTAGTTAATTGTGTTTTTAACATCATACTTCAATTGCTAGCGTTACTCTATGGTAGGGGAATGATCCTTAATTGCTAACCTATATATTTGTTCACCTTTTCAGTTAAGTTAGCTAATTATTATTTTTATTAGTTGTTAATTTCATTATTGTCTAGTGTTAATTGTAGATATAATTCTCAAAAAACTCAAAAACGTCAAATTTCATTTTTCTTTTTAAACATAATAAATCAATTCAATTTTAAGTCGAGTCTCTGTTGGATTTAATACATATTTTCTTCCATTTCAATAGTTTAGTAAGTTATGTCTTTTGTTAGGCAACAAAGATTAAGAGAAAATAACCTTTTACAAAGTTTGCCACTCATCACTAATAACCCATGAAAATGGAATAAAATAAAAATGCAAGTATTATACGTCAATTGAAAAAAATAATTGTCGCTTGGGGAAAATAATTAACGTGATATGTTTTTGCATGCCTTGCTTGTAAACATGTTCATAGGAGCACTTTCTCAAGGTCGAAACATCATTAAACATCATGACAACCCAATAAGACCATTGTCGACTTTGAAAGTTTTGCTAATTAGTTGTGGTTCTTATATCTTTGGCGTTCTTGGAATGAAAAATCAAGTATTTTTAGAGGAGGGGAGGAGTTTGTTGTCAGTTAGTGATGGTTGGTCAAGTACGACCAATTGGTCGTTACTTTTACTTACACGCTTGTCGGGTGTGAACCTTTCGGTTTGAGATTTTAGGGATGGCATATGGCCATCACTACAAGAAAAATACCTTTTCATGATAGTTTTAAAAAAAGACTTTAAGACATTTTTTTAAAATGTCATTAAAATTATAATACTATCACTTACATGACATATTTTTTTGTAAACTGTCATTATATATTTATTAATGTTATTTTCTACGACAGTATAAATATAACAATCATATTTAATTATAAATATTATGACTGTTTGTAAGAAAAAGGGTAATGCATATTGTTGATGTAAAAAAAATAGATTATCTCTAATTATTCAATCACAGATAAAAATAAATAAGACAAAAGAATTTTTAAAGTGGTTCAGCCTTAAGGGAATGGCCTACGTCCACTGTTTTGTTATTGTTGACTATTTGAGAATTCTCGATAACAGATTTTATCGAGAAATTCTGAGTCCCCTTACAATGAGGATGATACAATGTATTTATAGCCCTGAGGCTATACATGTGAAAGGGTAATACATAGCTGTTCAATAGGCGTATACATCTGTATGATAATAATGAGCATTTAATGTGCATTCGATCTGTTTGATTATCCGGTCATTAATGCTCTGTGCGAGATGCAGCTCGGACCGCCTAAGCTGCTCGGACTGCCTAAGTAGCTCGGTGTTCATGAGTTGCTCGGTTCAGTAAAGTTTCTCGGAGAGCACCTATTGCTCGGAGTGTCTGAGTTGGTCGGGGATGTTGAGTTCCTCGAAGTCAAGGTGTTGTTCAGAAATATTTTTAAGAGCCATGTAGATTGACACGTGTTTCCACTTAATTGATCCACGTCAGCAGACTAAATTTGGTATCAACACATATCTAATAAGTATACTATATATGACAATTTTTTTCCTAAAAAAATGGACGATCGTATAGGAAAATTTGGCGGACTCTTTCCCCCCGGTTTGAAATGGTAAACTTTTCTTTTCCTAAACGACCTAACCTCCCAAAATAGAAGGCATGCACGATGTTCAAAATGACCCTCCAATCATGTCATCGTCCTCCAATTTCCATCATCATCATCCTCTGATTTCCATCATCATCATCCTTCGATTTCCATCATCATTGTCCGATTCCTTTCATTTTCTCATTACTTTAGGTCACTCATTTTCTATTTTTATTAGCATTAATATAGTGGGATTTCAATGAAATGGGGAGAGACGGATCCGAATACAGAGTTAAGGTAGTTCGGTCATCTTTACTATGGTCAACAAGCTCTTAGGTAGGGACTTACGGTAAGACTTCTCTCTCTCACGCACACAAATACGCACACATTTGTACGAAACCCTCATTGGTTCGTACACAATAATTCATCAATTTAATAACTTGAATGGTCCTTTTAGTGTTGACAGTACATTTCGAACTCCTCCTTTTTGCATTCTCTACCAATCTGGCATTCTAAAGGTAATAATATAATCTGGATATTTTTTTTTTTGCAATTTTGATTCTTGTTTTTGTGATTTACTTTGTGTTTAGCTTAATCTTGATTATTTTGTTTGATTAGAATAATGTTAAAATTAGGGCTTTTGAGACCATATTAGTCTCTAACTAAAATAATGGTCTTTAATTTTTAATTATTGGTTGGATTAATTTCGTTGATACAGTTGGAGTTAATTTAGGTATATAATCATTAGTTGATGTGAAGTTTCATGTGAATGTGCTAGAATATTACAATGACCAATCGTATTAAGTGTGTTAATTTTATTATGTTCTATTCTTCACATAAATCTAGACTATCCTTCTCTGTGTACATATTATTATTTGTAAGGATGTTTGATTTAAGCCCTCCAGATTGTACTACAAAGCTAGGGGTTCCAATTTTGGTCAATGTTACTATGCCGTTGTCCAATTTAGGTTAATTTCACTTTGATATAATGTTGTACGGAATAAATCAAATGGTAAAAAGCAATTATTTTAAACTTTTTGCACATATAATTTGATGTAATGTTGTATGGATTAACTCAAATTTTGACTTTACATTTATAGACTAATTACAGCTACTTGTATTTATCATTATGTTGTACTTTTCTTTAAGTTTAGTATAATATCTATTGGACATGGATTTGAACCTTCTAGTGTTTTCGTATTGGAAACATTTTGTGTATAAAAGAATCTTACTATGTAAATATTTTTTTATTGCAAACATTTTGTTTCTTTTGTATACAATTTATTAGTGTATGCTTAGAATAAATACTTATTAAGAAATTTTAACTACTTGAAATTCATTTGTGTCAATAAGCCATTATTTGAAACTTAGTAATATGTGTAATACTTACTCTTGCTCGTGCATCGCACGGATTACTACTAGTTGTAGTTAATTCTAAAGTAAAATGGTGGTGGGATCATCCCTATGAATTATTCTCCTTGTTGGTCGTTGATGATTTTATAATGACCACTTACTTTTATAATTTATTAGATGATCAAACTCACTCTTTCAATCTCTTTTTTTTTCATGGACTCATTCTCTCATTCCCTCAATCATATAATGTCGTAACTAATTTCTAGACTAGTTTCTTAGAATATTTATCTATTGTTGATAGTACTTGGAAGCATTAATATTATTTTTCTAGTTCTTCTTTTTCATTTTAAAGTAACTAATTAGTTTTTTAAATGTAGGAGTACATTCTAAATCAATTTTGTTGGTTCAAAACTTGCTTTCTTTCTACCCTCTGGGGGAAATTATGTTTATATCGTAAACAGCTATTTAGTGTTACTGTTCTTTATAATATCAATACAGTTATTGTTTTCAAAAGTTACTGTTTATAATCATATGTTGTATATGGATATTAGATAACTATTTTGTATAAAAACTTATGATTTTAACATGAATCATAGTCTGTAATTTTGTTGTCATCGATGGGATGAGGAGTTTAGGTTTAACTGGGCATTAAGAGGCACGGATACCCCATGGGGCATAAAAGTAACCAGTATGAAGTGATCGCATCCTCTCTGGGCTCCCGGTTGATGAAATTAACTAGTATAGGGTCATTTTGTGGTTAAAAGTGGGCATTAAGGGGAAAAAACTCAAAACAACAACCGAGTGGGTGAAAAGTGGCATGGACACCCCATGGGGCACAAAAGTCACCCATGGGAAGTGATCGTTGTCTAACCGGGCTCTCAGTTGCTGAAATCAACTAGTGTAGGCTCATTTTTCGGGTTAAAGTTGGGCGTTAAGAGGAATGGGCACCCCATGGGGCATAAAAGTAACCCGTTGGAAGTGACAATGTTCTCTCTGGGCTCCTGTTGTTGAAATTAACTATTATGGGCTTATTTTGAAGTTAAAAGTGGGTGTTAATGAGTGAAAACTCAAAACAGAAATCGAGTGGGCCAAAAAGAATCACGAACACCCCCATGGGGTACAAAATTAACACGTGGGAAGTGACTGCATTCTCATCGGGTTCCTGGTTGCCAAAATTAACTAGTATAGGCTCGTTTTCAGGTTAAAAGTACGCGTTAAGGGGCAAACACTTAAAACAGCGACCAAGTTTCCCAGAGATAGGCACGAACACCCCATGGGGCATAAAAGTAACCTGTGGGAAGTGATCGCATCCTCACTGAGGTTGCGGTTGTTGAAATTAAATAATATTAGCTCATTTTGGGGTTAAAAGTGGAGGTTTGCGGGGCAAAAATTCAAAACAACGACCAAGTTGCTCGGAGATAGGCACGGACACTCCATGTTGCATAAAAGTAAGCTAAGGGAAGTGAATGCATCCTATCTCAGCTCACGATTGTTAAAATTTACTAGTATAGGCTCATTTCTGGGTTAAAAGTTGGTGTTAAGAGGCAAAAATCCAAAATAGAGATCGAGTGGCCTGGAGAGAAATATGGAAACCCCACGGGGCACAAAATTAAATAGTGGGAAGTGACCGCATTCTCATCAGGCTCCTGGTTGTAAATGACGGGAATAATTCAATGAGTATTTTTTTAACTTTGATAGTTTAGAGAAATATTTATTCATGTCAGCTAGTTCGGGTGGTTTCTTCTAATTTATCGTATAAATGATTTAGTAGGAAACTTGGTTATTAGCATAATACTTGAACAAAAGGTCTTATTGCCACATTTAGGCTAGTTTATTTTCAGTGAATTATGAAGTCTATAATTTCTATTAATAATTAAAAACAAATTGTGATATTTGAATCACGTTACTCACTAACTAATACTCATTGTCTTTTATAGGTTGTCATGCTAGACTTCTTCATGGTTGATCAACTCTGAAGACATGTAAGTTTAAGAACTAGTTACCTTAACTTCTTATTGCAAAATTACAATTGCCAATGAAATGATTCAGATTATATGTTTTACACTAACTATTTTTTTCTTAAACAGGTTTTGATGCTCAGATCTTGAGAACATAGCGTGCTACTATATAACAGTGAGGCACAAAACATTTGATATTTGTTTCCAGACAATAAGGTATATGGATTTCTAACATAACCATAGCCACCATTAATTATAAACATTCATTGCATCCTACAAAGGTAATTACCATAACATTTCATGTAAAGTTCTTATTAATTTACTTAGTGGGAAATGTTTCAACTAAAGTACCTACCTATTACTACTTGATTTACATTGTGTATTTAAAACTGAAGAGGAAAAGACTATAATTAAGGGTACAATATATATTAAAGTATGTTTTTCTTTTACTTCAGAGTTTTTGTACTGTGGGTACCCGAAATTAGGATGATGGGCCTGGACAAGTAGCCCAATTCTGGCGGACCAGAGTCTAGACCCCCCATCTCTTATTTTGAGTATGATCCATTCTCTTCCCACGTTCCAATTAAGGGAGGTTCAAGGGATAGATGGAAGACGTGGGGGAGTCCAACTCCCCCACTTAATAAAATGAACATGTATATATTGAACCCTAAGTTCTGGGCAAAGGACAAGTTGTATTCTCTGTAACCACTCTCCGGAGTATATAGAAATTACATTGACTGCACCACCGTGGACGTAGGCACGTATTTGCTGAACCACGTACATCCTTTGTTGTGTGATTATCATTTTATATTCCTTACTCTTGCTTGGTGATTGCCTTTCTCCTATCTATTTGTGCTGCATAATAATTATCACCACAATTGGCGTCGTCTGTGGGAAACGTTCATCTTCCCTGACAAAAGCCCACACCAATAAAGGAGTTTAAAATGTCTGGTCACAGTAGCAATGCTCCCCAGGCAGGGGATATTCAAGAACCACCTGTTCCTCGCAGAATTAGATCTGAAGTTCGACGTTCAGATCAGAGGGCTCGCTTAGAAAGGCCAGCCTCAGAATAAATCCAAGGACCTGCGAGGTCCACGCAGATATCCAGACTGATTGATGCATACGAGGCAAGGCTGCACGATCAGAGGGAGTCTTCTCGCAAATACGAGGTTGAGAATGCTCGCCTAAAAAGAAGACTAGAAAGACTGGAGAGAGAGCTTCATCATGACACTAGGAGACGTCCATATCGCACTCCTATCCCTCAGGCGAGCAAGTCTCAAAGACGAGGGAGGAGCCCTAGGCGAGGATACCATAAGGTGGAGGGAGACGAATCAGACGACGACCTACGCGAGCAGCTGCGAAAAGCTCACCGTTACCAGAGCCCTACTCGCAGCAACGAGAACATACGAGATCTGGTCCGCAGGGAGATGGACCAACATCTTACCCACCACGGTACCAGATCGACCCGAGAACTCACTAGGCGGGCTCTCAAAACCCAGATGAAGTCACCTTTCACGAGGGAAATTGAAGAAGAAGAAGCCCCCAAGAAATTTGCCATTCCTAGGTTCAAGATTTACGATGGTAAAACTGATCCCATTTATCACATCAGGCAGTACCGGCAGGCCATGACCCTCTGGAACCACCGGGACGCACTAATGTGCCGAATTTTTCCCTCGAGCCTGCATGACGTAGCGCAGAAGTGGTTCAAGAGGTTTCCCCACCGATCCATCAGGAGTTTTAAATCCCTGGCCGAGCTCTTTATGGCCCGATTCATTACCAGTAGCTCCCATCCCAAAAGGATGGATGCTTGGCTGACGATGAAGAAAACACCTCAAGAGACCCTCCGAGACTAAGCAAAGAGGTACTGGGAGTTATTCAACGAGGTCCAGGATTGCTCGGAGCAAGTGGCAGTGGCCTCTTTCAAAATTGGGTTACCCAGCTCTTCCCTTCTGTACTAGTCATTGACGAAGAAGGAGGCTATGACTGTTGACGACCTAATGTCTTGCATCGAGAAGTACGCTAAGGTGGAAGATGTCACACCCGCCTCAGTACAGGGGAAAACGGTCGAGCTAAACTCGCTACCAAGGGCAGTGACAAAATTGAGAACCAGAAGAAGGGAGGAAAGAACGGGGGCAAAAATGGCTCCAAGAACGGAGGCAACAATGATGTGTTAAAAGCATTTCAGACGGTCAATACCGTCTTCAAGGAACCAATTTACAAAATTCTCGCAAAAATCAAGGACGAGCCATTCATCAAGTGGCCCAGGAAGATGGAAGGAGATCCCACGAAAAGGAACAATGCGCTGAGATACGCCTTTCACAGAGAGGGGGGACATAAGACTGAGAATTACAAAGCTCTTAAGTCCCACCTCGAAGAGCTAGCCCAATCCGGGAATTTGAACGAGTTTGTGGAGAAAAAGGCAGAGAAAGTGGCTACCAATAGAGAGGCGAGACCTGACAATATGCTCGAAGATGACGCTGGACATGAGTTCGCGGTGATTCATGGGGCATCTGATGCCAAGCAGATCCAAGGAAATTCAGCTCGTATGGAGATGAAGAAACTTACAACGGTAATGCAAGCTTTTCAAATTGATCCAGCAAAGTCACAGTCATGAAAGAATCGACGAGCAGATGATGTCAACTATAACAAGCATATTGTTTTCACAAATGAAGATCTGGTGGGACTAAGAACCCCACATCACGATGCTTTGATCATTACCCTCAGAATAGCTAACTTTGACGTCGACAAGTTGCTCGTCGACCAAGGAAGCTCATCTGAGGTAATGTATCTCGACCTATTCAGAAAATTGAGGTTAAGCGTCGCCGACCTAAAGGAAGCTACTGTCCCTTTAGTTGGCTTCGATAGAAAAATAACTATGCCCCTGGGAAAAATTATACTTCCAGTTCGCGCGGGAAACGTCTCCAAGATGATTGATTTTTTGGTGGTGGACATCGACTCGCAATACCAAGCCATCCTCGGCAGGGGATGGCTCCACGCAATGAAAGCAATCTCCTCGACCTACCATCAGAAACTCAAGTACGTAACTGAGCGAGGAGTAATGGAGATCCACGGCGATCAAGCGATGGCAAGAAGGTGCTTCATAGAAGCCATCCAACCAAAGCCAGGGAAGAAGGCCGATCAGCCCAGCGAGAAAGTTGAAGAAGGTCTGACACCTTCTAAATAATAATTAAAGTACAGAAGACCTGGAGTAGAGGAGACTAGGCTCCTCCCCTCCGAACGAGACGTTGAGGACCTGGTAGAAGTTACGGCTGGAGATGGCAACTGTAATAGAGTCTTCCTGATTGGAGCATCTCTCACTGACCAGGAATAGAAGGAATTGACAACTCTGCTGAGACGCAACGTAGATGTTTTAGCATGGTAACCATACGAGATGCCTGGAATCGATCCTAGTACGGTCTGTCATTAGTTGCATGTCGACCCCACCTTCAAATTAATCACCCAAAAAGCACAGCGAACCGCACCCAAAAAGGCAAAAGCGGTAGAAAAAGAAGTTGAAAAACTGTTGGAAGTAGGATCCATACGGGAAGTACAATTCCCCAAGTGGTTATCCAACCCAGTAGTGGTTCCAAAAAGCAACGGGAAGTGGAGAGTTTGCATCGACTTCACTGACCTCAACAGAGCGTGTCCTAAGGACATTTTCCCCCTCCCAAAAATAGACCAACTAGTAGATGCCACTGCAACTCACGAGCGAATGAGTTTTCTGGACGCGTACTCAGGGTATCATCAGATCCCTTTATATGCCCCAAACCAGGATAAAACAACGTTCATCACGACAGTTGGATTATACTGCTACAAGGTCATGCCCTTTGGGCTCAAGAATGCAGGGGCAACCTATCAGCGGCTGGTCATCAAGATGTTCAAGGACCATATGGGAAACACCATGGAGGTCTACATCGATGACATGCTCATTAAAAGCAAGAAGAAAGAAAACCACCTCTCAGACTTGTCAAACACCTTCGAAATCCTCAAGAAATACCGAATGAAACTTAATGCGACCAAGTGTTCTTCCGGTGTCCAGTCAGGAAAATTTGTTGGGTACTTGGTCAGCAAGAGAGGCATAGAGTCTAACCCAGATCAGATCGATGCAATTAACAGGGTACAACCTCCTCAAACAATTCGGGACGTAAAGAAGCTCACTGGAATGCTCGCTGCCTTAAATCGCTTCATCTCTAAATCCTCCGATAAATGCAAGCCTTTCTTCCAGCTTCTAAAGGGGAATAAAACGGTAGAGTGGAGCCGAGATTGCTCACGAGCATTGAATGAGCTCAAAGCTTACTTAATCTCTCCACCACTGCTCGTCATACCACGGCAAACAAATTCTTTATACCTGTACCTCTCTGTTTCCAACCACACTATCAGCTCTGCGTTAATATGCGAGGTTGCAGGTATCCAGCACTCTGTTTATTACGCGAGCAAGACCCTACTTGATGCCGAGCAGAGGTACCTACCACTGAAGAAGCTCGCCTTTGCACTAGTAGTGGCTTTGAGGAAGTTGAAGTACTATTTAGAAGCCCACACTATCATCATCCTAACATCGCACCACCTTAAGGCAATCCTAAGGAAAGCGGATTTGTCGGACAGACTGTCTAAATGGTCAGTCAAGCTCGGGCGATTTGACATCCAATTTCAACCAAGGAACGCAATCAAGGGGGCAGATCCTTGTTGATTTCATAGCCTAATTCACGGGCGAGGAACCTTCCAACCAACCTCAACCAACAAGGCAAAAGGAAAACCAAATGACAGAGGAAACCTGGAAACTGTTTGTTGATGGAGCCTCTAACTCAAAGGGGGCAGGGATAGGCATTGTCCTCATTATTCCAGAGAATACAATCCTTGAACAAGGAATCAGGCTTGGATTTGCAGCCTCCAACAACAAAGCAGAATACGAAGCCCTAATAGCCGGCCTCCAGAAGGCGCACACTTTAGGGGCAAAGCATTTACAGGTGTTCGGCAATTTCCAATTAGTCTCCAATCAGATAAGTGGAGACTGTAATGCAAAAGATGAAAGAATGGCAGCTTACCTCGCCTTAGTGAAAAAACTAATGGCGAGCTTCGAAGAAATAAATGCCCAGCAGTTTCTTAGAGGGTAAAATAGCCATGTTGATGCCCTAGCAGCCCTGAGTTCGACAGTCGACTCCGACCTAAAAAGAACCATCCCCATCGATTTCCTCACTCAGCCGAGCATTAACCGCGACAGCAAGCCACCAGACGTGGAATGGGTACTCCAGGTGGGATTAGCTCCCAGCTGGATGGACCCCTTAAGGGATTATTTGAAGGATGGCACGCTCCCGGGTGATAAGAAGACTACCCACCAGATAAGAGTCAAAGCTTCTCGCTTTCACTTATCCCCAGAGGGCAACTTGTATAAGAAATCCTTCTCTGGACCCTACCTCCAATGCGTTCACCCAGGGAATATCAAGCAATTGCTAAATGAGCTTCACGAAGAAGTCTGTGGAAGCCATATCGGAGGAAGATCTCTAGCTTTCCGAGCAATGAAGGAGGGCTATTGGTGGCCATATATGCAAAGGGACTCTGCGATATATGTACGCAAGTGCCTGAAATGCCAACTTCACGCTCATATGGTCCACCAACAAGCTAGCTACCTAAAATCACTGACCAGCCAATGGCCATTCGCCCAATGGGGAATTAACATCGTGGCACCACTGCTCATTGCCACCGGCAATCGCAAATATCTGTTGGTTGCAACCGACTACTTCACCAAATGGATCGAGGCGGAACCCCTGGCGAACATCCGAGATGTAGTTATTATAAGATTCATATGGAGAAATATAATCACTCATTTTGGCATCCCCAGAACCATCATCACTGATAATGGAACACAGATCGAAAGTGGCTCTTTTTAGAGTTTCTGTAACGAACACGGTATCAGACACCACTTCAGTTCGGTGGCCTACCCTCAAAGCAATGGCCAAGCTGAGGCTTCCAACAGAACTGTGATCGACGAATTAAAGAAGATATTGGAGCGAGCCAAAGGCGCATGGGTAAATGAATTACCACACATTCTATGGGCTTACTGAACCACTCCACGATGAGCAACAGGAGAAACCCCATTTTCACTGACATATGGGATGGAAGAAGTTATCCCACTAGAAGCAGGTTTGCTAATAATGAGATCCAACCTTGTCGACCAGGTCCATAATGATGAAGCATTGCTCGCTGAGCTCGACTTAGCCGACGAGCGCCGAGAGTTAGCCCTAGTAAAACTAGCGAACTATCAGCAATATCTCGCAAGACATTACAATAAAAGGGTCAACCCAAGGACATTCCGAGTTGGGGACTACGTCCTGAGGAAAGTCCTGGGCAGTGCAGTAAAACCATCAGATGGCAAGCTAGGACCAAACTGGGAAGGACCCTTTAAGATAACAAGAGACGATCTATAGGGCGCCTATCACTTGGAAATGATGGAAGGCAGAGAAATACCCCGAGCATGGAACGCAACCAATCTCAAGAGATTCTATTATTAGATCTTTCTTTTATTCTTGTGTTATGGAACTAGAAGTTCATTTTCCTTGTCATTAATGAAAATTAATTAAAACGGTTGCATTCTAACGAGTAACAGCTATACGAGCTTTATCGCACATCTTTTCCAAATAACGAACACATTGATCATCACATCATAGCAGGGAATTGTCCCTCCTCAGGTTGTCGTTATGAAACACGAAAGACCTCTTGACATTGCCCCTGGCAACATATGAAGCCCTACAGGAGATCCTTAGGCAAAATGGCCAAATCTAAACTGGTCACCAAATCTTCTTTGGTTAAATAAAGTCCTGATCGGATGGAATATCCAACACCAGGTGTGTCCTTGCCAATTGCCACACTTAGGCCTAAGGGAGTGTGACGACATGACCTAAAAGGTAAAGTGGTGCACAATGGTATCTTGATGTTATACTGGACTGGGAGGACACTTGCGTGATAACACAAACTTAGAAGATCACCAAGGAGTAAGAACTTAGAGAATATAATGCACTTGTTTAGTCGGCTAAATTAGCCTAAAATAGAAATTTTATTAATCCACTATATTTACAACAATGGTGATACATGTTTAGTCAGCGAACTCACCCAAAGCATTTACACTATAAAAAATACATAGAGAAACTACTAGCAAAATCCTAATGAGGATGAGGCCTCTGAGCAAGGTAATCAGCCACTTGGGCTCTTCGGCCATCATCAGGATGAGGGGCTAAACCCTCCTCAACTTCATCAGCATCCGACTCCAATAGCTGCCGAGGGATGGCATCGATGCGTATCCACTGGTCATCTCTCCGAAATGGATTGGGCATCCGAGTAGAGGGGGAGATTTCATGGAGATACCAGAGCATTGAGTTCCTTGGGACTTGCATCTCCTTCAATGCATTCAACCACCCCCTGATGAAGGCGAGCTCCTCAAACTCTGCCAGCCTAGTCGAAGCATCTCGCCAACCCTGATCGTAACCGTCGACCCATACCCACTGAGGTCCTTTTTTAAATAGGTGCCACAGCCGAGTAACATCCCTTTGAAGCCCAGCAGCAATCACATATGCTCGCTGGACATCACCGCGGAGCTCTTCCATTTCCCTCTCTCGAAGATATTCCATTTCCCTATCTCGGCTCCTGGTTCTCCTGCCAGCTCGCATCGATGAAGAACCTCGCAGTACAGGGAGAACATCACTCGAGCCTGCCCTAGCTCACGTCGATGAAGAACCTCGCAGCACAGGGGGAACATCACTCGAGCCAGCCCTAGCTTGCATTGATGAAGAGCCTCGCAACACTAAAGGAGCGGTGCTAAACGCATGTTCCCTAAGACGCGAAACCTCTTCCCTTAAAGCTTTATTTTCTTGATGAAGCATCTCACCAACCTGGTTGATCTCGAAAGCATAAAAAAGATTTGCTCTCAATGCATTCACCTCTTCTTGCACTGAAGCACCAACCTCTTCCATCTCCTGGAGCCTGTCCTTCAACTTGGCCACAAGCTCAGACTGATCCTTATACTTTTGATTCCTAGACCTAAGGGATTCGCAAAGCTTAACAAAGGCCTGGTGAACCTGAGGACTCGTATTAGGACCAAGGGTCGTGCCCAATTGAGATGTGGCAGGAATATACTCTTCTACATCAACCAACTACAAGATATAAGAAGACATCGAAAAGAAAGACAGAATCAGTGCACTGGGAAAAAGAAACCTTTTTATTGATAAGGATTAAAAGTACATCGAGCAGCAAAAATAAAGTTTACAGACAGAAAAAAGAAAAAATACAAAGTAATCCTAGAAGACAGCTAGTTAGCAACCTCAGGTTGCTCAGAGGTCGATGGTTGCTTCCCTTTACCAGCATCGGATGGAGCACCGCCTTTAGTAGGGGTGACCTCTGTCGCTACAACGAGGGACTGGGAGACAGGATCAACACCCTCAAGAGAAGGGCCAGGAGCATTTTCATCCACAGTCGTCTTCGGACCCAGGTCATGCTCGTCGAACAGAGGAGGGTCGATATCAACCCCAGCATCTAAGAGGGCCTTGTTCAAACCCTTTTTGAAGTTCAGATGGCTGATGTAGCCTATCTGAACCTCAGCATCTTCATATGCAGCAGTCCACCTGGAGTTGTATAAATCCTCCTTGATGGTGGCTGCTTGGGACTCCTTCTCCTTTAACTGCTCGGTCAGAACCTTGTTCTCCTCTGTGACAGCCAGCTTTCTCGAGCAAACCAGGTCGTAGGCTTCTCGCAGCTCTTTCAGCTCTTTAACTGTCGCGTCCTTCTCCTGATTGGTTGTAGCAAGAGCCAGATTGGATGATATTCGAGCAGCATCAACGACTTTGAAACCATCTTCGAGCTCTGTACCCTTCAACCTCAAGGCAATATTCTCTCTGTCCAGTTCACCATTTTTCTTCACCAGCTCATCGCGAGAACGATAGAGCATAGCGAAGTTGGTCACAAACTACAGGAAGAAGTAAACATTAGAAGAAGGAAATAATGGAATTCATTAAAACATTGGGAAAAAGGGCATAGTCTTACCAAAGCTAGCCTTTGGCTAGCCTGTAGGGCCAATTGATCAGACCCCAACGCCCTTTGGTGATCAGTAGGAAGAACTGTTCTCTCGAGCAGCGCGGGGGCCAACTGAGGAGAAATTAAAACTGAAGCCCCCTCGGGCAGTGAAAACACCAAGACTAAGGCTTGCCCAGCCTTCGTCCTGGCCTCCATCTTCCTCCTCTCTTCCTCCTTCTCCCTCTCCATTATTCTCTTCTCCTCTATCTTCTTCTTCTCCTCCACCTTCTTTCTCTCCTCCTCCTTTTTTTCTCTATCTCTCTCACTTGCTCTTCTTCTTTCCTCTTCTTCTCCTGCTCCTGAGAAGAAGGCCGAGAACCAGTAGCCACGGTCCCAGAGCTAGACTTCTGCTTCTTTGACCTCTGGGCGAGGAGAACGTGATCATCATCATCATCATCATCCCGAATTAGATTCTTCCTTGGAGGAACCATCTCCTCGCTTGAACTGATGGATGTGTTCGACGACTCTCGAACTTCAGGAACTTCCCCACGTTCAGAAGAACTGCTACTACTGGAGATCCCTTCACTAAAATTGCCTACAGCACCACCTGCGATATCGCTTTCAGAGCTGCTCTCCTCCTCGTCCAACTGGATAGGATCCACAGCAGTCTATTTAGAAGTATCAAACTCAGGGATACTGTCCACCAGCCTCACTATAAAATTAGAGCCAACGTTCTTGTATTCGAGCAGAAAAGAAGTAGACCGAGGATGCTCATCGTCCGCTAAAGGCTCCCTGATATTCTAGGCCTTTACCAATTCGGAGATACGAACCTCGCTGAGAGAAGGTTCCAAATTCTTCAATTTCGATGAAGACAAAATAGAGAAAAGTCAGAAAGATCACAAGTTAACAAAAATTAAAAGAGCAGAGCAAAGTCTACCTATGTATTCTTCCCCATAAAAGGCAACAAAGAACCTATCAGACCTCGACCCTTCAAACTGAGGAGAAAACTGCCAATTTCTAGCAAGGAAGCCCTCTTGCCAATAGTCCTTATGGGAATCAGGTAGATTTACTACCAATACCCTATCAGGACTCTTGGCTTTGAGGTAGAGGACACCAGAATTGGTTCGAGAAAAAGAATAGCAAAAGCAGACCTCAGCAAGCCCTAACTTGGTACTATATAATTGATTTATTCTATGGATGCCATTAATTATCTTCCACACATTGGGCGACCACTGTGCAGGAATAATATTGAAATAGCCAAAGAAGTGCAAGAACAAATCGTTGGGAGGAAAAGTGAGTCCCCCTTGGAAAGCAACAAAACATGGAGCTAATGGGCATCCTCTATATCTCTAACGTTTCTAGGGGGAAGCGCAGTACTCAATATCTATCCACTCTGGGATGTTATAAAACTTCCTAAATTCAGAGACCGACCTATTCCCAATCTTCGCCATCGAAAAACCCTAGAAAACTACAAATTCAAAGAGAAAGTACGAAGAAAAGGCACAGGAGACTTACAAGATGGAAGTTCGACTCGAACGATGAAGAAGCACGAGCCCGAGTAACAGGGAAGCAATGAGAATGGAGATTGAGAAAAGAAAGTACGAATCGCCATAGCTCACAGGGAAAGGAAGAATGTTGGGAAGGCTGAAACGACGGACGAACGGTAACTATTCTCGAAAACCTTTAAGTATGGCTAATCATAATGCACAGACCTCGAAGCGGATGCCGCCAAAATCAGTTCTCCAACTTTTGAAGAGTTGCATGAGATACGAAGCAACCATTATGGCAAATCATTTAAATTTATTGAGCCCCAAAACATGGCCCAATAAACTTAGGGGTAATTGTGGGTACCCAAAATTAGGATGATGGGCCTAGACGAGTAGCCCAATTCTGGCGGCCCAAAGTCTAGACCCCCATCTCTTATTTTGGGTATGATCCATTCTCTTCCCACATTCCCATTAAGGGAGGTTCAAGGGATAGATGGAAGACGTGGAGGAGTCCAACTCCCCCATTTACTAAAATGAACATGTATATATTGAACCCTAAGTTCGGGGCAAAATGACAAGTTGTATTCTCTGTAACCACTCTCCGGAGTATATAGAAATTACATTGACTGCACCACCGTGGACGTAGGCACATCTTTGCTGAACCACATACATCCTTTGTTGTGTGATTGTCATTTTATATTCCTTACTCTTGCTTGGTGATTGCCTTTCTCCTATCTATTTGTGTTGCATAATAATTGTCACCACATGTACCATCTCAAAATCCAATCAAAATATATATTCAGATTTGGTTACATCAAGTGATATTTTATGTCAATTTATACCGTTTTGGATTTGTGGTTATTCACCCTTAGCAATTTTGACTCTGAATTTTTAAGTATTACCCGTGATAAACATTAACAAAACCCCAAATAAAATGACTTTAATATACAAGAGTATATTTGTGTCTTAAATGATAAAATTATTTGTATTACATCTAATTAGTTATTGTGAACCAAGTCATCCTTGTAGAGAATCTACAATGGCATACTAATCATTATTTATTAAATTATGCAATAAGGGGGGTTGTAAGCCTGTGACTGAGGTACACGACACATGTCTCAACCCACCCACTGTACAAGTTAACTTTTAACTCTACCTATAAGATTAAAATAAAATTGTTATATGAAAGGCTGAAATAGTTATACTTTGGTTTTGCTCACCTTAAAATTGTGGATTCTTCCCTTTCAGACTCACCACATGTGGCCTAATGGATCCTATTTTAGAAAGAAAAAAAAAGTTCATTTCCTAATCAATCAATCAAGAGTTCTAGGACCCTACTATATCCATAAATTCTCAGAATATCAGCCATACTTAAAAAGTGAATCTAAGAGGTATAGATCTCTTCCTCGTTACCTTGGAAATGAAATAAAAATTAATCACACACCTTTACACATACTACAAAATTTATCCAGAACTTCTCCAAATCCTTATGTCTTAATTATTTTATCTACCATTATAATCTATCAACCTTATAGATATACTGAAATCTGATTCTTCTTTACTTTACAACTTGATTTTCTTTATTTTTATTAATATCTCATATATCGTGTGTGGACTTTGAATGGGTTGTTAGTCAATAAACTTCTCTGAGTGTTCAGCTAGAAACATATAGTGAGGATCTCCCATTGTTTGTACTATACATATTAAGTAGTAATATATTCTTCCCTGTTTGGTAAAAGAAGTATAAGACCTAAAGATACATATATAATATCTTAACGGCATGTGATATGGGAGGTGGCTTTGGGACTCATAGCGTTACTTATATAATGAATGTGTCTGACACTTCCGACTCTTGATTGCAAGTGTACAAGCATAGGAAAATATAAGTTAAATTGGCAACATAATTTTCCTTTAATGGATATGACCAATGGCACTAGAACGGTTATGGAGAAAAGTTCTTATCTTAAGACAAGGCGTCTCATTTCATGTTTAGATTTAAGATATTATTCATTCCATTTACTAAGTATTCATACATGTACTATTATTTATTTCCATGTTCTTATAGATTTATTGAAATATATTTATATATTGATGTGTCCCCGTCATGCCGTATGTAATCTTTTTAAATTTTTGTGTAGATGTGTTCGTGTCGTGTCACTATTTCATGCAAACATTTTTTCAATTAACACTTTCCAAAGCCTACCATTTTTCCATGTAAACAACTTTCGGCGCATATATTGGTATCAAAGAAGGTTTTATTTTTTCCCTTTGGAAGTAGGCAATCCATAATATCATGAATGATGTACTCAAAAATACAAAAATTGGGGTTAACATAGAGGTTATTGTTGGAGAAGGCGTGATAGTAATAGCAGGAGACATAGATTGTCATGTGCTTTTTATATGCTCTTAATTGGGTTGGTGTTGTCTTCAGCAATGTTGTTTCGTTGTCACTAGGGTTTGTGAATACTAGAATAAGTCCGGATGAGAAAGAGCTCGTTGATTGATCAGTGGTACAAAGAGCAATAGAGGATTATACCAACCCAAGTCCCAATCGTCATATACAAAATCAAGGATAGGGTATGTGTAGTAGGTCGGTGGTTGTAAATGGTGGGTTAGAATTGTCTTATACTAACTCACGTAATGGTTGTAGATCGCATTATGCAAATGTTATAACTGATTTTCCTAACTGCTTCTTCCATAAAGTAAAACTAAATTAATAACATTAAAGCACTTAAACAGAACAACAAATACATTCATTTAAAGCACTCAAAAAAGGCATAACATATAAGTCAAACTAGTGTCGTCAAAGTTAATGCCAAAGCACGATTGTAATTTTGTTCATGCATCCAACCTTAGGGTATTCCACACTTACAACACGACCACACAACAACTGACACTAAAATGAGGTTTACTATCACAATAAAATTATGTTAAAATTGTGTTTAAGAGACACCATTTATAACATTGAGCAACTATTGTCCTGGTGTTTCATTTCATGGTCATGAACTACATGTTAATCGATTAAAAAAACACAATCTCTAGGCATACATTCCAAAATAAAACCTAATTGGTGCCAAAATTACAAACATTAAATTTGTCGAATGAAATTCACACCAATCAAAGATCGGATAAAATAACAATCCAAGTTATTAAAATGATGCTTGAATAGAAAGATGCTTTTGGAAAAAAGATTAAAAAAAATCTAGAACTCGCGATAAAGATTTAGGGAAACTAAATCAATCTTCAGTAGGTTATTTGTTGTTTGAGACTCTAACATGTTCTAATACTTGATGATGGTAACCGAATGAAACTTATTTTGTCACCAATAGATTACATTAAACACAAGGTCTGTAAATTGGTGGTAGGAATTTAATATGTCTTCTAGTTGAGATTTTGATCATCACAGGGGCTGGTATTCATTTATGGATATCTAAATCAAATAGTTATTATGAAATTTGTCGCTTAGTACCTTTAAATCTTATTTCCTATTTGTGGAACTTGTATATTACTGTTGGTATGTTTGTGATAATATTTCAAGGATGCATCTCGCAGAGGAAAAAATTATTTATATACTTTATTATTAGAAGAGAAACTTTTGTGTGTTATTCTACTTCTTGGTTTTGCTCGAGAGGACTCTTTATTTTTAGATTTACAATAATATATTGTTTTAGAGACATTCGTTTGCCTCTGTGACTGACCAAATAGAACACATGTATATATATCATGAATGCAGAAGTTTTCTGTTGATTGTTTGTAGTACTTCTCTGAGATTTTACTATAAGGTATATCCTCCTAATTAACGTCAATTTATTTTGTAATTGTAGGAGAGAGTATCATTATATTACAAAGCTAGCTAAAACATCAAAGAAAACTTTTAAGGAGCTTGAAAAAGAAATATCTTTGGTCAAAAAGTTTGGAGGAGGTACACAATCTAAAATCATGTACTATCAATTGTTTAAAAGAACCTTAAAATTTTGGGAAGGATGTCTACTCTAATTTCTTTTATCATTCATTATTGAAGAAATTTTTGCTTTATATTATAGTCTTTTTTTGTTTCCTTTTGTTTCAAGATTGATATTGATTTATGAAGTATATTCTCCCATTTCAATTAACCTTAATGCCTCATCATCATCAAAGTTAGGTGAAGTTCACAACGATTATATTCACAACTCCAGTGTTAACGACATCAATGATTTCACAACAGTGAAGTTCGCAATAATTGTGTTCACAATTATTTTCAAGGTTGAGCATCAATTACCTCAAGGTGAGGATAATCTTATTTAGCTCTTTTTGATGTGAAACGCAACGAAGTTATCAATGTGTTAATGATTAATTTTCTATTTTAGTGAATGAAATAACATCTGAATTTGTTTGATAAATTGGGTCTCTTTGAATATTATTGCTGGAGTTTTTTTTATTTCGGATAGTCCTATAAACAGAGAAAACTCTGTCCAAAAATTTTAAATTGTTTACAATTATTTGTGTTATGTAAAAAATCTTTTCGACTTAAATTATGCACGAATTAATATTTTTAAAAAACTGGAATTCATATGTTATTTTTTATGTTGCACTACAGTTTATATATGTGTTTTTGAACTTATGCAGGAGCATCTACTTAGAGGCATGTAAAAGGTGTACCATTATTGGACAACACAATCGTGAACATAAGTGGGAAGAGGACTTTGGTTCATTGTTGCCTAAAACTATGAAGATATTATTACTATGGAAGAACACTTAATTTTGATAGACGAATTAAACTTAGTTGATGTGTTAGCTCAATTTGATTTAGCGTAGTTTTATTTGATGTGAGACAAAAAACATGTTAGTGGGAGTGTTGTTGTATTTTTTTTAATGCATAAAATTATTTGTCATGAAGGTTTTTATATCATATATGATAGTTTTTTGGTGGTTTAATGATGGTTTTTAGAAAAAAAAATAGTTTTATATAATACCCATATAATATGACAGTTTTTACATGCACACAAATTTATGACTGATTTTACCTATAAACAAACAGTCATAAAAGGCCTTTTACCTTTTATGATTATTTTTAACTATCATAAAAAGCATTTTTCTTCTAGTGCATCCTTTTTACAAGTTATCTACCTCTTATATTTCTCTCTTTCATTCTATTTCTCTTAATCCAAGATTAAATGTCTTATGTCGGTAAAAGCTTTGTGAAGTTGCTTTTCATAATTAGCAACATCAACGGACTTTTTAGCAACACGTTTGTTATTAATAGCAAGGAGCTTGATTGGCTCCTGGATTCTCTCACCATACTGTCATCATTAGAGTCCCTAATGATTACAATAGAATAATTATGTGCCTCTGAACCCTAATGTGTCTTATGAAGCAAGTCAACCAGGCATGTATGGGGTTTAATTGCACTAAGTTGATAAAAATCAAAGCCCATGTGAGGCGTCATTTCTATAGTATTTTATAATCTCTTTGAGACCAACATTAGTTCGTACAACCTATTTATGGCAACCACATCCATCGGCATTCTAAAAAAAATTGACATTACCTTGACTGGGCATGAGTCAGTAATGGTATAAAAGGGGGTTAAGGGGAAATCAAACTCTCCCTAAATGATTTTAACCATTTGAAATACAGTCTCCCCATTAAGGAGGTCATTGATCCTAAGGGATTATGATCTTTATTGATTCCTGGATGTAGTAATTTTCGCAAAAAAAATTAAAATCGTCGACAATGATACCTGTAGTTTATAAACCATTTTAATATGAAATAAGAAGTGATGAGTAATGATGGAAAGTCAAGAAGAAAAAAGAAAAAAGTTTGTAATAAATGAACAGTTGGTGTGAACAATAAGAATAAATAGAGAGACAAAGGGAGAAGATTACTTGTTGATGTAACAATCTGAATGATGAAATGAGTTTAAAAAATGCTTAAGTCATTAAGTAAGTAAATCGAAGGTATGACCCTTCGATTCTCACAAAACGACTGCATGCATTCTCACTCCACATGCAATATTAGACTCAGAACATGCAAAATGATTGCTCAAGTAGCCCTACGGCGTAGGGATTGCATGAAGAAGATCACCCATCATCGTTTTCCCATCACACAATAAGGAAACATGTGTCAGCGATCAACGCCAACAATACACCTACATAAGGCTAAAGATGGAACCAAGCCAATTATGCCTAGTGATACTCTCGGGGAAAAGTGAAGGAGGATAAATTGATCAGCCAATCAGGTGATAACACCCTTACAAAGATCTTTCATGTAACACTCCGTATTTTTGAGTAAGTAAGAATAAATTAATTCGGTGAATTTTAAATTTCATGTGTGCTGTGATTTGATGGAATTAAATATTTTTGAAAAATAATTATTATTGTTGATGGAATAATTTGTGCAACATTTATTATACGTCGTAGTGAGTGATATCAACGAGACTATGTGGGATCTCAACCAAGGGTCGCGTATAGACCATATGAGGTCGAGATACGAAATTATTTTAGAGTAACTCGGATGATGATTTAGATGTCACAGTTGATTCTGAAAGGATTGAAATAATCGGAATAGTATACCCAGGTGCATAGTTTGGGTCCCTAGACGATTTTAGACCAATCCGACACCGTTTAAGGGCGTTTCGATCATTCGGGAGTTTGTGTTAGACGAAACTACGAAATTTTAAGTAATATATCTACCCCTTGGAGTGAGAAGCTAGGGTTAAAACAATCATACTATAAGAGAGGCCATGTGAGAGGAAGAGGAGAAGAAAATCAAGGCTTCTGACACAAATTCTCGCCCTAAACATGATGGAATCGAAATCAGACCGAGGGGAGATCAATCATATCAGCCTATCAATAGATTTAGACCTGCAATCATAAAGCAAGTGTTTATCTTGCATGTTTTGGAAGAAGTTATAATACCCATATAGTGTAGGGTTTTCAATTTAAGATTTCGAATATGTTCTTGGGATTTAGATGAATAGAATTCATGATTCGGTATAGGATTACTTGTAGAATGAATACCTATGTGAATATAATATGAAATTATAATATATTGGATGATTAATATGGAATCTTGATGGGTTCTTGGTTGAAGAACATGAATCTTGAATGACTTAGAGTTTAATTGATGAACTTAAGATGTTAATCTGCTAGAATTTTTTACATTACTTTAAATGTATGCCATTTCAATTGTACTTAGAATTATAGTACAAGCCATATATTTTTGAAAATTTTTATATCTTTTCTTTACAATTAGCTTTGAGTGAGGTCATTTGGAATTCTGTAGAGGGAGAAATCATAATTTTACTACAAGGTATTTAATTTGTCGACATAGTAATCTGCCATAATTTTTTATGTTACTTTAAACGTGTGCCACTTTAATTGTACTTATAGTGAAAGCCATGTATTTCTAGAAATATCTATGTCTTATCTTTCTAATGAGCTTTGAATGAGGTCATTTGGAGTTCTTTAGAGGGAGAAATTGCAATTTTACTACATGGTGTTTAATCTGCCAGAATAGTTACGACTCGATTTGGTTACCCAGTTTTGCTTGTTTTTCTATATTTCTTCGGGAGATAAATTACGAGGAACTTAGGTGCTAATTTGGGATTAAATAAAGACTCAGATAGGGTAAGTGGGTATATGGTTAAGACTTGGCTGAATTTTAATGTGAGTGATCTTGAAATTTGGACCGATGATAATGAATAGATTGAGATGCTTATCAAAAATTTGGAATTTGGGTCACGGGAAGGAAAAACCATGACCTATGACTTGGAACAGTAGCGTATGAGTGAGTTAACTACTGAATTAAATTAAGGGACTAATTAGGACCCTTAGAGTAGAGATTTAAACTCGAATAAATACGATAGTGAGAATAATCGTAAATTGATAGTGCGGTGAGTATTCGGGAGATATATACTACGAACGGATTATGTTTATAGGTTGTGTGTATACCTATACGGAATATATATATATATATATATATGGATGGTGTGTATGCCTATATGCGACATATGGATAGGTTGTGTGTATGCCTATTATGTGCTTCCTTATGTGTGTGAACATACCTACGCTACCAGCTATCCGGAGGTTTCCCACAGTGGGCGATTCCACCTTGACGAATCAAGTTAGGTCTGGATTTGTGTCCCGAAATATAGAACCTAGGTACGTGTTATTTGAGTGTATGATAATTTCAACGGTCAATTGGTTACGTTAGGTATGTGCGTGACCTATAGGCTTGGACCTATATTCGCCTCCAATATGTGTTGATTTATTTTATGGTTCGAGGGTGATATCTGAACCTCTAGTCCTTGATTAGGTACGAGAGGTACATGGACTTGATAGCAGAGTATGCAGACTCGTACCGCGATTCGTAGCCCCGGGATACTGTAGTTATGTATATAGATTGTGTGATATATCTATACATACATGTGTATTTATTTTACTTGTGTGTAAAAGTAGTAGTTGTAGATAGCGTATATCTAAATGTGATGTAATTAATCGATATTCTACCTAGTATGTGATGATAGTAAAGTTATATAGAGTATATCTAAAAGATAATTTGAATAGAACAACTTAATGAAATGGTTTAATGATAATATAATTGAAAGGTTAGTTATAATAAAAAAAAATAACATACGAGACATGTTAATTATTAATATTACGATAGCGTACTATATGGGCGGTACGGGAGAAGTTAAAGAGACACGTAACTAAGGACATAATGAGTAGCGTGCTGTATGGGCGGTACGGGAGAGCCAAACATGTTGGCGGATAGATAATTTGAGGAGACCTAGTTGGGTTGGGTATCATAGCTAGGTAGGATGTGTTAGGCGTGCACAATAGTTGAGAGGTAAGGAACTCAAGAGTGTACGTTGAAGTAACATGTGTAATCAATAACTGATTTTTAAATTGTGATAAATACTTGCTAGATATTTTCAAAATATTTTAGGCTATAACCCGTCTTGCAAAATATTTACAAAACCTTTTAGGTGTCTAGCCACAGAGACACCAAGCTTGAAAATTCATTCCAGGGATGTGTAGCTGCAGAACTTATGTAGACTTGTAGGATTTGGATTAGACGTTTTAGTTACTTCATTCCTAGAGTAGGATTCAGTTTCAGTTATTCATTTGGGCGTGTTGCCCCTTCAGCTATTACTTTTATATCAGTTCAAACTGTGTATTCAGGTTTATTGTTTCTTTTGAATTTTTATTAGACTTATAGACCGATGGTTTATTCGGTATTATTTACTTAGTTATTTATCTTATGATGGATTCATATTGTTATTACTATTTGGGTGGTTTGGTTATCGTATTTAATTTTCAAATGTTGTTATTAATGAAAGATAAAATTTGACACACGCTTAATTTATTATAGGTGGTTAGTAAATTAAATTTTTTTTACGGTGATGCTAAGGATGATCCAAATGAGATTCTTGTTTGTTTAATGAAGGACTTATCACTCGTGGTTAAAATAGGTGGGGTGTCACAGTTCAGTGGACTGCTAAATTGCAGTAGGCTGAATAAGGATGATTGGCCTTTACCAAGTCAAGACCCCTAAAGCAAGGACCTGAGAACTGACAAGGAGCCAGGTTAACATAAAGACTAATTTCCAATAGGAATAAACACCATTACAACCATATTAGTGCAAAAGGGTAAAGGATCACACCAACAAACTCCTGGACCAGAGAGGTACTTTTACATATAAATCCCCCCCCCCCCCCCCCCCAATATATGAAGAGAACTTCCAGCAAAACACCATTGTAACCTACAGCCTAACTCTCAACTAACGTTTCTAGCACACAAGCCTAGAATTTAATTAGCGATATGTTATCTCTTTCCCCACCGACATAGGCAAGACCGACCTTGCTGAGCCACAAACATATGTATCTTTTTTATATTTTGTTCATGTGCATTCAAGGTTAAGTTAGTCAGTCTTTATTGTTGTGGGTTAATCCCCTTGTACGATAACTACTCTAAGCATGTACAAGAAGTGTCGTGCGACATATAAATAATGTGACATCTGCAATGATAATGTTGTTTACCTGGGTAGTTCACACATATAATATATGTTAAATTTCTCTAATTTATTAATAAAGGCTTTAGTGTCCCAATTATGACACACGTTTCAATAAATTAGAGACGCGTCTTTGTATACAAAATGTGTCCCTATAATGGCATTATAATACTAAAAAAATGTTATTTATGTATTACTAAGAGAAGGCTAAAAATGTTGTATGCATAAATCTTACATTAAAATGTTGTTTACACAGAGGTGAGAATATTTTTTATGTTTAATTATAATTTAGGGCTATTTGGCCCCCAGAATTTTTGGCTATTTAGAGGGATTGAAAACCAGTTTTAATTGGATCCTTTATTTGACCAAAATTGACCGTTTATTAAAGAAAATGTTGAAAATAAAGAATTCTAGAGAGAGAGAGAGAGAGAGACTCCCGCACACACTAAGTTTGCACATCATTTTTTTAAATAGCGAAAAAATATATTTTTGAGTCGATTTTTTTCTGTGATATTTAAACATTTTAAGAGACACATAAAAAATCAGCTCAAAAAAATATTTTTTGTTATTTTAAAAAAAAATTGGTCAAACTTTCATTGCTTTAGTGTACTTTAAAAGCTACAAAAATTTGACCGATTTTTTTAAAATAGCAAAAAAAGTTTTTTTTAAGCTGATAAAAATTAACTCTATTTTTTTTTAATATTTAAAAAAATAGGTGTGTGTCAGCACGTGTGAAAACTTAGTGTGCACAGAAGTTTCTCTCTCTCTCTCTCTTCATATATATATATATATATAATCAGGCTCCTGTGAAGACCGAGTATGAAGGCAAAGTATGCGAGCCAATTTTTTTGAAATAGTAAGAAAAATATTTTTAAGTTGATTTTTTTGGGGGTTATTTGAACATTTCAGGGGACCTCCCCCCCCCCCCCCCCCCCCCCAAACCAAAAAAGAAAAAGAAAAAGAAATCAACTCAAAATGAATTTTTTGCTATTTTAAAAAAATCATCAATATGTTGGTCATAATTTCTCTCATTTATTTTTATTATTTTGACATGCATTAAATCGTGAATTTGGGTTAACCGACGTATCCATCTAATATTTGGTGTCAATACCCACAATTTCTTTAGTGGACGATAGGGATGGCAACGGGACGGGTATGGGGAGGGTTTGTTAAAATTCAAACTCGCCCCGCGACCTACGACGGGTTATGATTTTATACCCCGAACATGTTTAATTATAACCTCCACAAACCCGTTCTCACCCCGTGAGTTAAAACCCGAAATTTAATTTATTTAAAAAACAGATTTAATTATATAAGTCCTCAACATCAATTTTTAATTCTAAAACTTGAACATCAATTTTAAAAGTCTCAAAATAATTAAAATGACTACCAAGTCTCGAACAATATCAAATTTCACTATTACAAAATAAGTCCTAAATAACATCAACTTCAACGATTACAAAAGAAGTCCTAAATAACATCAAATTTAACAATTACAAACTAAGTCCTAAATAACATCAACTACCACAAAATAAGTTTCAAACAACACAAGTCTCAAAAGTCCCGAATATAGCAAATGTTACACAAAAGTCTCAAATAGCTCAAATATTATCTTCATCACCATCAGCTCAAACCTAAATAAAAAAAATTAAAACATATTAAGAAGTTAAAGAGAATTTAAAGTGTGAATTTAAAACAAACAAAAAAATCATAATAGATTTTTTACTTGTATTACCTCTTCATTAAACTTCCATGGGATCGAACTCCTCATCACAAACTGTAGGCCTCGAATCCGCGGTAGAATGATCATCTATAAAAAAAATACAAAAAAATAGACATTCAATTAAGGAAAAATTCTTACATATTATTAAATAAATTTATTTTAAACAAATATACCTTGAATATCGTTCCATAACCAATCTTGTGTGCACATCAACGCCTCTAAAAGAACCGCACTAAGTCGACTACAATGAGGGCTCACCATTCGACCACTTGTGCTAAATGCTGATTCGGAAGCCACGGTTGATACTGGAATAGCCAATACATCTCGTGCTATAAGTTGCAATCTGGGATGCCGAACACCATTCGCTTTCCACCAATTTAAAATGTCAAAATTCGGAGTATGTGGAAAGATATTTTCCTCCAAATAGTGATCTAACTCTGACTTAATATTTATACACCCTGACATATCACTAACAAGTTGGTCATATTCTGAAAAAATGTCAACATTCCACTCCCCACTAATGATTTTCGAACAACTAACCGTTGTAACACTACTTACCCCACTCTCATTTGGTATCTCGGTCCTCACATTCACCTTACATTGGTACTCATTTACTAAATCATAACATGTTGTTTGTACACTCTCAATATGTGTATCACACTCCTCGCCATAAATTTTTGGAAGAACATGTTCTAAAAACTTCATTTTGTACATAGGATCCAAAACAATCGCTATGTCGGCAACCAAATAACACTCACTCCAATACTTATCAAAAAATTTCAACATACTAATTGCCATCATTTTAATCACCTCATTTGGAGAGCTACACCGACTACGTAATTCCAATTTAACCTCACAAACTTTAGAAAATAAGTAATTTGTTATTGGAAATTTAGTGCCAGAAAACACTTCAGTGATGGAAATTTAGTGCTAGAAAACACTTCAATTTAATCTCAAAAACTTAAGTTTTGAATGACAATGATGGCATATTGCAAATGTCCCCAAATTATCTTTAATCATTTCAAAGTCATTCCAAACAAAAGATGTGAATTTTCTTTTTTTAGGATAAGATTGAACAACTGGATTAACACCATGTGTTTGTATGGATGGGTGAAACTAGGTGCAGGTGTTGATTCAGTTTCTGTCCCGGAAACAGTATTTTCCCCTTGAATTGATTCGCTCACTTTTTGAAATAAATATAAATTGATAATTATATTTTATTAAAGTATCGGAGAAAACAAAACAAACAAATTTCAGAACAATATATAAAATAAATTCAATTAGTCCTTAACTGTAAAATAAATTAACAGTATAGTTCATAACCAATTACCAGAGATGTATGAATCTGGGTACTTATTAGTTAAAATAAATAAACAATTAATAGTGTAGTTCAAAACCAAACAGTTGGTCCAAGATGTTATATCTGTGTTAAAAAAAATTATATCCTTGTTAAAAAAAATTATTTTCACAATTGTTATGGTGTGATTACACAACTGTTATGTTATATCCGTGTTAAACAACAGGTTCAAGACCTGTTAAAAAATTAGTTAAAAAAAAGAACTAAAAAAACAATTGTTATGGTTTGAGATGCGATTAAAAAACAACTGTTATGGGGTTTTACATGAGATTAAAATGTGAACAGGAGAAGCTGAGATGCGATTAAAAATGATAACAGGAGATGCGATTAAAAAACGAACAAAAAGCTAACCTCAAGCCCGATGTGTCGCCGACTGAGAGTGAGACCATCTCACTCTCTGATATTGTGTCACTGACTAAGAGAGAGAATGTAGAGAGGTTGAGACGAGAGAGAGAGAGCAGACGGTGGGTTGGTTTGAGATTGAAAGTGAGGTGATCTAGGGTTCTTTCTTTCTTAAGTTTATTTATATATGCGGTGGGAGTGTTATTAACATAGTATAACAACGATATAATAGTAAATTTGCTAAACGGGGCGGGTTGAGCATATTCTGATAAAATTTGAACCCGCCCCGTTTAATAAACAGGTTTTTTTAAAACCCAAACTCGCCCCAATTATTTTAAACGAGTTTTTAACCCACCCCATTAGGATCGGGTCGGATCAGGAATCCTGCGGGTCGGGTTAAATTGTCATCCGTAGTGGATGATAACTAAAGGACAAAGACTTTCAAGGGCGACAAGTCAAATCACCTTAATATTATTATCTTATTAATATTTAAAAAACTCAAAATATATTGTATTAATAGGACAATTCTAGGTTTGTGGACTTCAATTGAAAATATATACATAAATGTATTAGGTGTTTTTTAGTTCTTTATTTTGTATCGTTTGAGTTATTTAATATAATTTGTGGTGGGGTGTTTACATTTCCCTTTTTTGGGTTATATGATAAGGGGTATGCTTTGGCTAGCTTCCGCGCACTGAAGCAAAATCTCCTTCCTAGTCTAGTCAAAGACAAGCCATCGGCACCGAGGCTAGGAGGTTCATGAGGGCAGAACAACTCCTCTCATGGTTTTGCTCCATTCTTAAAAATGAACAGAATAAATAATGATTTCATATAATATTCTAATTGAAATAGATGTAATGATCAATATATTCAGTTGAATATTATATCCATGGTGTTGTGTCAAAAATAAAATTCTTATTTTTTTGTCCAACTTTTATACTGGATTCGACAATGGTAATAAGCACTAGTGTTGCAAGGTAGGAGTGACAATTTTAAAAACGACACGGAATTGACCCAAAATTGACACGATATGTCGTGTTTGTGTCGTGTTTATTTTACATGAAGTCGTGTCGTATTCGTGTGAAAATTATGAATCATGTTATCGTGTCTTGTCATGTTAATCGTATTTTTATTTGGGTTATCGTGTCTATTTATGTTTAATTTAGCGTGAAATTTTAAGAAATCGTGTCGTTCGTGTCGTGTCATGTTTTGTCGTTTTTATTTGGGTCGTGTACGTCTCAACTAAAAAAATACGAACTCGTGTCATGTCGTGTTCGTGTTCGAAAAATCATTGTCATGTCGTATCGTGTCGGCCAGAAACACGACCCAAATACATGAATTGTCATCTCTATTGCAAGATAGTATTTTCAACTATATTCATTATAAAAGCTGAAATCGCTCAGTGTAATCCAAAATTGTGGAGTCCTGGCAAAGGGATTTAACTCGAAGAAACAAGTCACGCTTATAAGTGGATGGAACAAAAGCGGACATCAATTGTTCACGGAGCTCGGTCCAGGACTGGATAGGCGAAAAACCCTCAATGGCACGGCGCTGCTCCAAGTCATTACACCGTACACTAGCGTACTCCTGAAACTTGGTTGCTACTAGAAGAACACATCTATGACCCTTCAGCCATTTATACTCAAAAATTCGCTCCATGGCGGCAAGTCAATCAACAAGGGCATCAGGTTGTAAGTGTCCATCAAACATGGGAACATCCATTCTGATATCACCATGCATACTCCGTGAAAGTAATTGTAGGCTCAACTGTGGGATAGCATCACCACCCTAAAGGGCTAGGGTATTCTCATCTATATTAGCATCGCCTGGCGAAGGCTCGATAAGTAAGGCGCGTCGTGGGTGGGGCCGGTGGATGGGGAGAGTCAGGAGATGGTGGGAGAACTGAGGCAACAGCAGGAGTAGTGTGAGGTGGTAGAGTCTCGTGGGGTGAGGAGGAGGTGGTGGTGGAACCAAGGGCTAGCGGTAGGGGCACTGATTCATTTGGTGACATTTCTGGTAGCAAACAAAGCAATGGCGCTCAGAGATGGGGACATAGGGGGTCACCTTGGGGTTGAGTGAATTAAATGGAAAAACATCCGTGCATCACTCGGTAGGAGGGGGTGGCTCAAATTCCTGAGCAGAGTGGGGACGGGATGAAGGGGGATCAGTATAGGGAGGTAAGGTAATCCACTCCCGTACCCGCTCATGAGAATCAACATTTGTGGAGTGAAAGAAACGGGTATCCCAAGGGGGTGGTTGATGTGGAACATGAAGGGAATGGCCGGGTGGGGGAATGGTATGTAAAATAGGTGGCGGCGGAAGCCTGAGGAAAGTGGAATGATGTGGGTGAGGGTGTGTAGGAAGAGAAGGAGCGGGGGGTATGGATGGTATGTAGGGGTTTTGAAGATGTTTTTGTGGGTGATGGCGACGGTAAATGGAGATAGGGGCAATGAGTAGTCACGTTGGGGTGGAGTGGAATATGTGGGTGGATGTGGTGGCGGGGAGTGGGATGGGATGAGAATACGGGGTGGGAGAAGATGGGGAGAGGGTAAGTGGTGGTGTGTGGATATATTTCGTGGTGAAGGGGAAGGTATAGGGGGGAGGGGAATTTTAGTGGACAAAATTATTGGGAATGAGGGAAGATGAAAATTCTAGGGTTTGGGATGCAAGATTGGGGATAAAAGGCATAGGGTTTGTTACATTGGGGTGTATTTGAGGTGGATTTGACTTTTTTGTGTGTTGGATGTCACGAATCATCTCAGCAATAGTGGGAGAGTAGGTTCCAATCAAGGGTGATACCGTTTGAACACACAAAGGGGTAGGATTGTTTTGAAAAGCGTCAGGGGGTGTTGGAGCACGCAAACAACCCTCGGTAAGGCCAAATGGAGGTCGGAACTCTAGACCCGACCCATCAGAGGGTCTGAGCGGTGGGAGGCGGTCCTTTGGAGCAGTGTCAGTGGTGGTCCGGCTTCGGAGAAAATAGTCGGAGGGTTGTTGGTGGGCTCCGACTGAAATCGAGGGGTGCTAATGTTGATCAGACAGAGTGTTAGGGTCGGTTGAGCCTTGGGACAGTGTCGGTAGCCCCCTTGGGGCAGTGTTGGTGGCTGAAATGGTAAACCGATTTTTTTTTGGAGGGGGGGGGGGGGGGGGGGCTTGCTTTGGGGCGGTTTGAGGAGGAGGAATATTTTTTGGGGGGAGGGGACAGTGGGTATGACACCATGACTAATTAAATACCGGTTAGATACTCCTTTATTAAATCAATACAAAATGCCAAGTTGGTTCAGTTAATAGCATCACTGTCGAAAATATTTTAATGATTACTAACCACCTAGTATTTAAAAAGTAAGTTGTCAAATTTTAAATTAAATCCGATTAACATGCGATAAATGAAATATAAAAGAATAACATCACCATATACCATACAGTCCCAATAAAATAACCAAAAAATAAATAACAAGTCTGGAGGAAAACTCCTCACAACAATCCCAATATGGAAATAATAAAACAAGTCTGCATCCTGAATTAATTACATGCCAAAAGTCTGAAAATCTGAAATAGGAAATGTTTCTAATAGAAATGGGCGACATGCCCTACAACTGATGAAAGTTGAATATAGAGTCAAGATAGATGAAGCGTCTACTAGAAAAGTCCTGTAACTTCCACAAACAGCTACAGCTCATCACCTGAATGAAAATCCTATGCATGGTGTCCTTGTGACTGGGCACCTAAAAGGTTTTTACAAAAAAAAAATAGATTTGAAAGCAAACGGGTCAGAGCCCGAAAGTGGAGAGTATTTTAAAATAGCAAGTGTTTTAATAACATTAAAACAATGAATGCAAAATACATGTTAGGACGTGCACTCACATGAAATGCTCACCTCTCGACTAATTGTGCACTCCTAACGTACCATACCCATCTAAGTGACATACATATCTAACGAACCCGTAATAAGTTCTACCCCTTAATACTCGATTCTCATTATGAATTCTAACGATATCAACTAAATAGAGGGCTTTACTTAAACTCAGATTTTCAATTATTAGTAATACAATTCATTACAGGTTATCCCTTTATAGTTACTCAAAGCGTTTCCGTATTTATACTCACAATACCAACATGAAAGTTCTCATTAATTTAAGTGTACATTATTCACGTCATGAATATACAATACAAGCACCCCGAGACTAAGATACGGTGCACACATACTCTGCTATCCATCTCGGTACATCAAGTACATAAGGATCACGCATTCCGAATCTCTTAGGAATCGTTCTCAGATAACAACAATCACAAACAATGGAGGCGAACACAGTCACATCACATGGGTCACGCACATACCTACGCTCCCACGATCATCAGACTTATTAACTTCCTAATAAGTCCTTCTCTGACCTATGTTCTCGAGGTACCAATCTATATCCCCCCGTAGGCACACAAAGATTAGATGGCCCTAAACGAACGCAAACCTCCCGTGATAGCAAGTATGGTAGGTATGTCATACACATCAAATCATATATACTAAGCATGCACACATCATAGCTATTACCATATTTATTTTAGTGGTATACTTCTCGTTCTTATACCCACACACTTGTCCCCGGTTTATACGTCACCCATTATCCTCACGTCGTAATTAGTACTCATGTTCTAACCCATAATATCATTTGGTTCAAACCGCACTTCTATATTTTACTCCCCGATATATCCCAAATGTCCCAACTATGTCAATTAGTCGTCAAGGAAATGTCAACTCTATAATTTAATAAGGTTACGGAACACTCGAAATCAAATCAGGCCAAAAAGGCAAACTGTCAGCTCGTTAGAAGTCTCGTTCGAACGAGGCTGGTTCGAACCAGAGTTCGTTCGAACGAAGTGCGCATCGAATGAGGGTTCGTTCGAACGAAAGGCATCGAACGAATTTCCCCCTCGTTAGAAGGAAAATTGTCACCTCGTTAGAAGCTCGTTCGAACGAGCTCGTTCGAACGACCTGGGCAGGTCTTCTAACGAGATGCCAGTTTCGAGCCCATAATTTCCTATCTCGTTTTTCACCAATTTCCTCTCCTCAAAACTCCTCTAAAAATTATTCCAACAATATTTTAAGGTTCCTCAACATCCCTAAAAATTCCTAGGTCATAATATAGCACATTCATGGGATCAAATCTTCATATACAACACCTAATTATTAAATCTCCCAAAGTTTCCCCCAAACCTTATGTGTATGAACCCTAGAATTCAAAGTCATCAATTTTCCATAAATAAATTACTTTTTTACATCATGAAAAGTTGTATTTATTTTAGCCCAATCACCCAATAACATTCTACATGCAATCCCTACATCATAACTTGAATTTCTATCTCCAATTTCATGGGTTTTTGTCATTATCCCAAAACAATGCAATTTTTACGAGTTTCTACGCATGGAAGAAGCATTCGAAGTATATAACATAATTAAACCACTTGCCTCTAATATTTCTCTGAATTTGAGGTTGAATCTTGAAGGTTGAATTGTTCTCTCTCTCTCTCTGCAGAATTCTCTTCTCTTTCTCTCTCTACAAATTTCTTCTCTAAGGATGACAATGGAGGTGGAGGTTGGTTTTTTAGCAAGTTTAAGGTTTCTAAACTTCTCCCGTAGCCCGCTACCTAGATTGGGGTTGGAAATGGCTTAGTGGGTTAAGACTAAGTCAGATTTTTAACTCTAATTTTCGTGGGTTTTAATTCCCAAAATTCCAAAATTACCAAAATACCTTTCTAAGTTGCCGGTATGGCCTAAAAATGCCCCGGGACCCAAACTAAACTCCCGGCTAGTGTTTTCTGACTATTTCGACCCTTCCGGGTGCGTTGGCGCACTCAAAACAACCATACGGTTAATAGAAATAAAATTTATTTTTTTAATTAAAATAATTATATTCCTGACGCGACTGTCACATGCGTCCCAACAAAATTTCCAAATTGTCGTATTTCAACTCACGACAAATTTCATGGTTCAATATTCATATATAGCCATATATACTCATTAAAATCAAATACCAACTCGCATCTCACTAGTATTTTTATTCGGATTAATTTCCAATTAATACACATTTAATTCAATTAATCCCATAAATAAATATGATAACAATACGGGGTATTACATACTTCCCCCCTAATAACAGAATTTCGTCCCGAAATTCGGAAGTAGAAAGTACCTGGTAAGAACAACTCTGGATAACGTTCGCGCATCTCATCCTCGCGCTTCCATGTGGACTCCTCGACATTATGATGTCGTCACTGAACACGCACTAACGGGACTATCTTTGACCGCGGTTTCCATTCACTTCGGTCCAATATAGCAATCGGCCCCTCCTTGTAGGAGCTATCAGGATGGAGATCGATGTCCTCCAAAGCAATGAGAGAATGAGCCAAATCATCTCTAAGATATTTCCTTAGCGAGGAAATATGAAACACATCATGAATCCGATGCAAATGCTCCGGTAACCCAAGTCTATATGCAACAGACCCAATTCGCTCGATGATAGGGAATGGCCCCACATATCTCGGTTCCAACTTCCCCTTCTTCCCAAATCGCATAATCCCCTTCATAGGAGATACTCTGAGTAAAACTTGGTCCCCCACTTGGAACTCCCTGAAGAACCTCTTCGCATCAGCATAGCTCTTCTGCCGATCCTGAGCTACCCGAATGCGACTCCGTATCAATTCTATCCTCGCTGAAGTATCCTGAATTACTTCCGGTCCAAGTAGTTTGTTGTCCCCCACCTCCAACCAACATGCTGGGGAACGACAAGGTCTACCGTACAACGCCTCAAATGGAGCCATGCCAATGGTGAACTGGTAGGAGTTGTTGTAAGCAAACTCCACCAGTGGAAGATACTGCTCCCATCCACCCCCGAAATCAATGATGCACATACGCAACATGTCCTCCAACATCTGGTTTGTACGCTCGGTTTGCCCATCGGTCTGCGAGTGATACGCCGTACTCAACCGCAATTCTGTGCCCATGGCCTCCTGAAAACTTTCCCAAAACCGTGAAACAAATATCTTGTCTCGGTCAGACACGATATTTAGGGGCACACCGTGAAGTCTCACTATCTCTGCAATAAAGAGTTGGGCATACTGTCCCGTAGTGTAGTCTGTCCTTACGGGTAGAAAATGAGCGACTTTGGTCAACCTGTCCATAATTACCCAAATGGAGTCGTGACCTCTCTGTGACGTAGGCAACCCCGTGATAAAGTCCATGGATATGCTCTCCCACATCCACATCGAGACCTCCAATGGCTGTAGAAGTCCTGCCGGTCTCTGATGATCCACTTTTACTAGCTGACAAGTGGCGCATTTAGAAACAAACACGGCAATATCTCTCTTCATCCCGCTCCACCAATACTGTCATCTCATGTCTTGGTACATTTTGTCCCCACCAGGATGTACCGTGAACCGTGAGTCGTGCGACTCTGCCATCACCTCGTGCCGCAATTCCTCCCCTTTCGGAACTACCAATCTCCCATTGAAGCGTAATCCCACGTCTGAGCTAACGGTATAGGACTCGGCTCCCTCTGCTAGTAATCAAACTATCTGCTCCTGACAGAACGAGTCATTTGCCTGGGCCTTTACCACCTTCGTGATAATTTGCGGCGTAACAGTCATCACAGATATGAATGATCGGGCCACTGCATCCTGGTGTCCCAACTCCTTCCACTTGGCCTTCCACAACCCTGCCACCTCATCTACTGGCCAACGGCTCAACGCGTCTACTACCACGTTAGCCTTTCCCGGGTGGTATTGGATATCAAACTGATAATCCTTCACGAACTCAAGCCACCTTCGCTGCCGCATATTCAACTCATTTTGCGTGAATAGGTACTGTAGGGACTTGTGGTCCGTGAACAATCGAAACTTCTCCCCCAAAAGGTAATGTCTCCAAATTCGAAGGGCAAATACTACTGCCGCTAACTCCAAATCATGAGTGGGGTAATTCTTTTCGTGAGGCTTGAGCTTACGGGAAGCATAAGCTATGGCCTGACTCTCCTGCTGCAATACACCTCCAAGTCCTTGCAAAGACGCATCGGTGTAAACTAAATACTCAACTCCCGGTCTCGGCAATGCTAACACAGGTGCTGAGGTCAATTTATCCTTCAACTCATCAAATGCCAACTGACAGGCATCACTCCAGATGAATGGCACACCCTTACGAGTCAAATGTGTCAAAGGACCCGCTATCTTCGAAAATCCCCGAATGAACCTCCTGTAGTATCCTGCTAGGCCCAAGAAACTATGGATCTTAGTCGGTGTCGTGGGTTGTCCCCACTCCCTCACCGCGGATACCTTACCCGAATCAATAGATATCCCCCAGTCGGAAATAATATGCCCCAAAAACTGAACCTCCTTCAGCCAAAACCCGCACTTCTCATATTTTGCATACAGCTCGTTCTGACGTAGCGTCTGCAAAACCTGCCTCAAATGCTCTGCATGCTCCTCCTCTGTCTGGGAGTAAACCAGAATATCATCAATGAAGACAATGACGAACTGATCAAGGAACTCTCTGAACACCCTATTCATCAAGTCCATAAACACGGCTGGAGCATTTGTCAAGCCAAAAGGCATAACCCGAAACTCGTAGGAACCATATCTCGTTAAGAACGCAGTCTTCGAGACGTTATCCTCCCTGATACACAACCGATGGTATCCCGATCGCAAATCAATCTTTGAGAAGAAAGAAGCTCCCCTCAATTGGTCGAATAAGTCATCGATTCGGGGCAACGGATACTTATTCCGTATTGTGACTTTATTCAACTCCCGGTAATCCACACACAACCTCAGCGATCCATCCCTCTTCTTCACGAACAACACAGGGGCACCCCACGGCGAAGTACTCCTCCGAATAAACCTCTGTCCCAACAACTGCTCAATCTGATCCCGTAACTCTCTCATTTCAGCTAAAGCCATACGGTAAGGTGCGCGGGCAATAGGCCGAGTGCCCGGCGTCAAGTCGATCACAAAATCTATCTCTCTACTAGGAGGTAATCCAGGTATATCCTGAAATACATCGGAAAACTCTCGAACAACCGGAATCGAATCAAGTGGTATCACCACTTCCTTAGAGGTCTCCTCCTCTATGTAATACAAGTGAGTGGACGATCCTCCCTCAGGACGAAGCATCGCCACCAAAAACATCTCCTGCCTGGGAATGGTAAAGATAATACTCCTACTGAAACAGTCAATCATGGCTCGGTACGCAACAAGCCAATCCATACCAATAATGGCATCATACTCGGTCATCTCTAATACTAACATATCCGCGGGTAAAGTAAACCTCCCGATCTCTATACCCACGCCTCTACATACACGTGAAATCACGAAACCCCTACTCAACGGCGAATCTACACATGTAACCGTGCTCTCGGCGGTGTCTAACAACCCAATGGTGCGTGCAAATCTCATAGCAATAAAACAGTGTGTAGCCCCCGTGTCAAATAACATACGCCCCATAGTCCCCTGAATAGAGAACATACCCTCAATGGCTGGTGGATCCTGTGGGGCTGCGGCCTGCTGAAGCTGATATACTCTCCCATACTGCAGCTGTCCCTGCTGAACTGGTACCGCTGGAATGGGTGGTAATGCTTCCATCTGTGGTGGTGCCGGGAGGGCGGCGAGAAACATAGGTCTCTGAGGCTCCTGTCGAGCACCCTGCTGCTGTTGCGGGGCCTTGCCCCTATCCAGACAGTCCTAGCGTTTATGACCAGTCTTGCCACAAACGTAACACTTCCCCGGGAAGTTCCCCCCTCTCTGTCCCTGCTGCCCCCGACCCTGGTGGCCGTTACCATTCCTCCCCTGGCCCTGCTGAAACTGCTGTTGACCATTCTGACCCTGCTGGTTCTGATGGCCGTTCGGACCCTGATGGCCCTGCCGGAAACCTCCTTGTCCGTGCCTGAAATTCCCCGATTTGAACCTCTTGTGATCCCCCTGCTGGGAACCCTGATCACCCTGCCTCTGCTCCTGAACAAAATGTGCCCCACTGGCACCATTTCCCCCAGTCCTACCCTGATGGCTGGACTCTCTCGATCTCTTGCCTTCAGCCATGTGAAAGCGATGATCCTGGCAGTGTAACAGTGCAGCGTTAACCACATCAAAGTAAGTGGACAACGATAGATTCCCCCAACAAATGCTGACGGATCCTCCAAGTCAACTCGTTTGTAAATTTATGTATCTTCTTCTCTTCTGTCGGTATCTCATCCGGGACAATATTCAATAGATTTGTGAATTCGGACTCATACTCGGCCACAGTCTTACCTTCCTGTCTGAGATTCATCAACTTCCTCCTCATTTTCGTGTGAACAGCTGACGAAAAATACTTGCGGTCAAACCGCACCCAAAACTCTTGTATAGTGAGAGTATCTCTCTCCTCCACAGTGGTAATAGACTCCCACCACTGCAGTGCAGACCCCACTAGCTTAAAGGTAGCTAGTATCTGCTTCTGGACATCGGTGCACTCATACATCCTCAGGTGCCGCTGAATGTCCTTCCTCCACTGACTCGAAACCACAACATCGGAGCTACCTGCGAACTCCGGTGGGTGTGCTTTCTGAAAAGCATCATGTACACGTTCCCAAGCGGACGGGAATGCATGTACCTGAACTGGCGCGGCTACTGGCGCCTGAGGTGGTGCCTGCTGAACTATGGCTAGTGCGACATTTACCGCCTGGGCTACAATGGCTGCAACCTCGGCGGCGTTCATGGTGCCCTGAACTGGTGCGGGCTGTGGTTCTGGCGTTGCATCCCTGGGAACCCGTTGTGCACGTCGTGGAGGCATCTGAAACAACAATAAAGTCTATAAGTTCGTAGGTATAAACTTAAAATAGCTGAAGAACGTAGCATATACAAAAGAATACAACAGTCCTAAAATATAGGGCTCTACATCAAAGAAAGCTCAGCGGAAACATAATAAGCCGTACAGATCCTAAAGGACACTAGAACCTGATGCTCTGATACCACCTGTGACACCCCGACTAATTAAATACCGGTTAGCTACTCCTTTATTAAATCAATACAAAATGCCAAGTTGGTTCACTTAATAGCATCACTGTCGAAAACATTTTAATGATTACTAACCACCTAGTATTTAAAAAGTAAGTTGTCAAATTTTAAATTAAATCCGATTAACATGCGGTAAATGAAATATAAAAGAATAACATCACCATATACCATAAAGTCCCAATAAAATAACCAACAAATAAATAACAAGTCTGGAGGAAAACTCCTCACAACATTCCAAATATGGAAATAATAAAACAAGTGTGCATCCTGAATTAATTACATGCCAAAAGTCTGAAAATCTGAAATAGGAAATGTTTCTAATAGAAATGGGCGACATGCCCTACAACTGATGAAAGCTGAATATAGAGTCAAGATACATGAATCGTCTACTAGCAAAGTCCTGTAACTTCCACAAACAGCTACAGCTCGTCACCTGAATGAAAATCCTATGCATAGTGTCCTTGTGGCTGGGCACCTAAAAGGTTTTTACAAAAAAAAAATAGATTTGAAAGCAAACGGGTCGAAGCCCGAAAGTGGAGAGTATTTTAAAATAGCAATTGTTTTAATAACATTAAAACAATGAATGCAAAATACATGTTAGGACGTGCACTCACATGAAATGCTCACCTCTCGACTAATTGTGCACTCCTAACGTACCGTACACATCTAAGTGACATACATATCTAACGAACCCGTAATAAGTTCTACCCCTTAATACACGATTCTCATTATGCATTCTAACGATATCAACTAAATAGAGGGCTTTACTTAAACTCGGATTTTCAATTATTAGTAATACAATTCATTACAGGTTATCCCTTTATAGTTACTCAAAGCGTTTCCGTATTTATACTCACAATACCAACATGAAAATTCTCATCAATTTAAGTGTATATTATTCACGTCATGAATATACAATACAAGCACCCCGAGACTAAGCTGCGGTGCACACATACTCTGCTATCCATCCCGGTACATCACGTACATAAGGATCACGCATTCCGAATCTCTCAAGAATCGTTCTCAGATAACAACAATCACAAACAATGGAGGCGAACACAGTCACATCACATGGGTCACGCATATACCTACGCTCCCACGATCATCAGACTTATTAACTGCCCAATAAGTCCTTCTCTGACCTATGTTCTCAAGGTACCAATCTATATCCCCACGTAGGCACACAAAGATTAGATGGCCCTAAACGAATGCAAACCTCCCTTGATAGCAAGTATGGTAGGTATGTCATACACATCAAATCATATAAACTAAGCATGCACACATCATAGCTATTACCATATTTATTTTAGTGGTATACTTCTCGTTCTTATACCCACACGCTTGTCCCCGGTTTATACGTCACCCATTATCCTCACGTCGTAATTAGTACTCATGTTCTAACCCATAATATCATTTGGTTCAAACCGCACTTCTATATTTTACTCCCCGATATATCCCAAATGTACCAACTATGTCAATTAGTCGTCAAGGAAATGTCAACTCTATAATTTAATAAGGTTACGAAACACTTGAAATCAAATCAGACCAAAAAGGCAAACTGTCAGCTCGTTAGAAGTCTCGTTCGAACGAGGCTGGTTCGAACCAGAGTTCGTTCGAACGAAGTGGGCATCGAACGAGGGTTTGTTCGAACGAAAGGCATCGAACGAATTTCCCCCTCGTTAGAAGGAAAACTGTCACCTCGTTAGAAGCTCGTTCGAACGAGCTCGTTCGAACGACCTGTGCTGGTCTTCTAACGAGATGCCAGTTTCGAGCCCATAATTTCCTATCTCGTTTTTCACCAATTTCCTCTCCTCAAAACTCCTCTAAAAATTATTCCAACAATATTTTAAGGTTCCTCAACATCCCTAAAAATTCCTAGGTCATAATATAGCACATTCATGGGATCAAATCTTCATATACAACACCTAATTATTAAATCTCCCAAAGTTTCCCCCAAACCTTATGTGTATGAACCCTAGAATTCAAAGTCATCAATTTTCCATAAATAAATTCCGTTTTTACATCATGAAAAGTTGTATTTTTTTTAGCCCAATCACCCAATAACATTCTACATGCAATCCCTACATCATAACTTGAATTTCCATCTCCAATTTCATGGGTTTTTGTCATTATCCCAAAACAATGCATTTTTTACGAATTTCTACGCATGGAAGAAGCATTCGAAGTAAATAACATAATTAAACCACTTGCCTCTAATCTTTCTCTGAATTTGAGGTTGAATCTTGAAGGTTGAATTGTCCTCTCTCTCTCTCTCTGCAGAATTCTCTTCTCTTTCTCTCTCTTCAAATTTCTTCTCTAAGGATGACAATGGAGGTGGAGGTTGGTTTTTTGGCAAGTTTAAGGTTTCTAAACTTCTCCCGTAGCCCACTACCTAGATTGGGGTTGGAAATGGCTTAGTGGGTTAAGACTAAGTCAGAATTTTAACTCTAATTTTCGTGGGTTTTAATTCCCAAAATTCCAAATTTACCAAAATACCCTTCTAAGTTGCCGGTATGGCCTAAAAATGCCCCGGGACCCAAACTAAACTCCCGGCTAGTGTTTTCTGACTATTTCGACCCTTCCGGACGCGTTGGTGCACTCAAAATGACCATACGGTTAATAGAAATAAAATTTATTTTTTTAATTAAAATAATTATATTCCTGACGCGACTGTCACACGCACCCCAACAAAATTTCCAAATTTCCGTATTTCAACTCACAATAAATTTCATGATTCAATATTCATATATAGACATATATACTCATTAAAATCAAATACCAACTCGCATCTCACTAGTATTTTTATCCGGATTAATTTCCAATTAATACACATTTAATTCAATTAATCCCATAAATAAATATCATAAAAATACGGGGTATTACAGTGGGTTGTGGTGGTGGGACAACCTCTGCAGTGGTGGTGCTTTCTTGGATACTTTTAGGGTTAGGGTTTTCAAGATTAGGGTTTTGAAATGCTACCAGGGCGATGTGGAGGTGGTTTGTGGTGGTCGCCAGCGAAGAACTACGGGCGTCCATCGCATCTACTCGGGTCGTCAATCGGTTGATGGCCTCCAAAATTTGGTTGAAAGGGTTTGCGTCGAAGGAGTTCATCCTTTCTTGGACCCACCGTGACATTGTTTACGAGTTTTTGTTTTACAACAACAACAACAACCGGGTGGAGCGACTAGGCTCTGATACAAATTGACGTAAATGACGCCAAATGGGAGCAAGAAAAGATCTTTCTCTCTCTATTCACAATCTTTCAAAATCAAGGAATGACTCAAATGAGACTGCAAAAGGGGTATTTAAAGGGGGAAGGTTGCTTGGCCACTAAGCGAAGTGTCTAATTACAATTGTGCCCCTAAAGCCAAATAACCTTCCTACCTCTAAATACAAAACAAAAGAAAAAATACAATGAATGCTCAAAATAAAAGAAATACTAAAAAATGATAAAATGACGACTACGTCCATGATTCACTTCAATTTGACCATTGTTAAGTCTCTCTTCCCCCACCATACACACATCAACGGAACAATAGTTGTTAATGAGGTATGGGTACGAAAAGGGGAGACTGACCGAGGGGTGAGATGGTTGATTAGAGAAAGATATTTGGTTGTGGATGTATGGATAGAATAAATATGACATTATTGTAGGGGTTGTCAATTCAAATCAAACTTTAAGAAAGGCAATCCTTTCAGACTATTTTTGATTGCCCAACCCAGGTTGGCTCCTCACCAAGTAATACTACAGTTCAGATATTACTGATTAATCTTATGTTACAACTATTCATCATAAATGGACATATAGGAGTAACTGGAATTGAGAGCAGCTACATATATTTGCAAGAAAAAAATAAAACAAGGATGACCTTATGCTAATTGATGTATAATCACATTTATAGATCCAGAACCTCAAGTTTAGTTTTATCTTACATTGCAGCCAACATTGATGTGTTAATAAAAGCATTATCTTAAAAACATCCTCCTTTATCTTTCTCACCAATTTTAACTTTCTCCTTATGTATGTAAGAGGTAAGCAAAAACTATCAAGGCCACCTTTTCCCAGACAATGAAATAAGCTGCACAAACGAAATACAAGATTAGAAGAGATACAATTATTAATCATTACCAAGAACACAAATAAAAACTGAAAAAATAACTTCGATGACTACAAATCCCTCTGATATCATTTGAGAAAACAAATTATGTTCCCTCTATACCATATTAATATCCCGTATAAACAAAAATCATCTTAAAGTGGACATTCATTTGCTTTTATGTGATCTATACTTGAGAGAATTTTTTTTTAATATAAATTTAGCACAACAAAGATAAATTTGTTAATATAAAACAAGTGTTCCTCAATTGTCAAATGAGATCCACCAAGTACAAACTCAAAAGAACAATCAATATATCACAAGCTTCCTTCGTAGTCAAAAGAATAAAGGTTAATGAAACCTCCCAAAGATCTTAAGGGAAGAACCAGTGTAACGCTGATTCTTTTCCACAAGCCAGCTATTACTTTCCCTTCAAAGGAATTTGTACAAACTTTCCTTACTACCCGAAACAAAGATTGCACACACCTTCTTCATTACCTGATGTAGCAGCTTGCCACATAAGCTTACAGGGCCTACACTTTTAATGCTTCATATTTCCTCTCTCACGACCGCATCAGTTTCTAAAAAGGTATAGTTGCAACATTATGTTTAAACTTTGCAAGTTATTCTTTCACAAGACAATATAGACCAATGAGACAAATATGACTATAATTCTAGAAAATTCAAATAAAAAAATGAAAAAGAAAGAAAAGATTGTGTTTCATCTATTCATCTACTCTTTTGACAATTTGGGTTATCAACTATGACTTCAGAATTCTGACTGAGTGATCCATTTAAGAAATTAAGATTCCAAATCAAATGACTTCTATACAGAGTATCCTATCTATGAGCTCTTAAAGTTCTTCACATCCAAACTTTTTTTTTTTTCTAAATTTATAATTAGCATGTCTATTCAAATCTCAACACAAATTCAAATAGACAGATTCCTGTAAACATTGAGCACAGCTTCTTGCATAAAGACACAAGCCCTTCCAGCAATAAAAGATTAATTAAGTGATGTGCTGTTGAAGATAAACTATGATGTGCACAGGCAGTTTGCCCCACCTATGGGCTTGATGAAACCATTTGGGATAATATTTTAATATTTTCTTGTTGCTAAAGTTTAGAGATATTGCATGATATTTTGTTCTTTACACGGTTAGCTTTTTTGCTATTTTTCTTATTTAAGAGGACAAATGGGGATGTGGTGAAGTTGGAGGGTCAAGAGATACCTAGAAATGATCATTTTCGTTATTTAGACTCGATTATCCAAAAAGATGGAGATATTAGTAATGATGTTACTCGTAGGATTAAGGCAGGCTGGGTTAAATGAAGAAGTGCTATCGGTGTATTGTGTGATCGACGTATACCTTTGAAATTAAAGGAAACAATTTATAGGACGGCCATTAGACCCGCCATGTTATATGGAACAGAGTGTTGGGAAACCAAAAAACAAAATGTGCAGATATCAAGCGTGGCGGAGATGCGAATGCTAAGATGGATTTGTGATAAACTCGAAAGGATAAAATTATAAATGAACAAATTTGCGAAATTGTAAAAATAGCTCCTATAAATGATAAATTAAGAGAAAATCGGCTTAAATGGTTTAGACATGTCAAGTCAAGCGTGGACCAATGGATGTCCCCCGTAAGGAAAAGTGATTTAGTTAGTATTGATGGTAACTCAAGAGGTAGAGGTAGGCCAAAATTGACTCGGTGGGATATTGTAAAAAAGGACATGATATCATGTGGTTTAACGAAGATATTGCGCTAAATAGAGTGGAATAGAAAAACAGAATTCATGTAGCCAACCCAAAATAATTGGAAAAATACTTTGTTGAGTTGAGTTGAGGTGTCTTGCTAAGCAAAAGTAGTATAGCGTTCATATAATGGCCTTCTCTTCCCCTTGTAAGGACATTATTGATATAATTGTTTTGAGAATGGAGAAAGATAAACAATAATTTCTTTCGTGCGTCTACACTTCCACAGATTCACCTCACTAAGCGGAATCCTTAAATTAAGTACTAAAACATATAAAGACTTACCACAATATGATCTCAGCTTCAAGAGATAATTTAGAAAGGCCCGAGAAGGGAGGAATATTAGCACCAACCTTACGAGGAACCTGCACCAATCTGCTATTATCCTTAGATGATTCATTTATCAAGCTAGACTTCTGCAGCTCAGTAGAAGTACTTAGTTCCTTTCCAAGAGAATGGCACCCATCAGGGTTCATTGATGATCCCTTCTTGCGCTTCCTGCTAAATGTGTACATAAGAAGCCTCTTGTCAGCATTACAGGAAACTACATTAGTAGCTTCAGATGCTTTTCAGTCTATCCAATTTTCCGCCACCTTAAGGTTCAAGTTATGGGCTAAAACCCCGGGACTTCCCCCGTCATCAAAATCCTGTTTTACCAACGTAGCATCATCTACTAACTTTGTGTCATTTTCTGCAGCATTCTCCACATTAACATCGCTAGAGACTAATACGGAAACCATATCCTTTTTAATCTCCATCACATATTCATTTTTCAACTGATCTTCACCAGATTTCGAATTACAGTTGAGTTTGGCTGATTGTGTCTTGCAATGGGTGAAAGATGAAGGGGGCTTACGAGATAGAGTGAACTGGTTAGAAAGAGACTTGCATGAGGTGGCAATGTCATCCCAATATCTGATTTTCCTTTTTCTAATGCTTCTACGAAGTATAGAAGAAGTTTGATTGTTATTATGTGGCAATTTTTCTTCTAATTCAGAAGAATTTTCTGCTAAACTCATCTTCTCAGACTTGGTCAAAGGTAGAGTACAGACCCCCACACAAGATTGAACTTTATCATCAGTTTCATCCAGGAAATTGGTTTCAATTGCTCGAATTCTCTGAGTGCATCCATTTCGGTACAACTCAGCCTCTTTGCTCTTCATTATCACGGAGGCCAAATTAGGGTTGTAAAAAGGGGTATTTTCGGAATGCAAATTCGATGTCATGGTTTGGTTTGTTGAATTGTAGCACTTTCTAAATTGAGAAGGGGAGGATGTGAAAGGCTCAGAAATACTTAGCTCGTTCTGATGTGTTGTCTTTTCAGAAGAAAGAGCTTCTTCCTTTTCAATTGGTATGTTCAAAAGCTGCACGTGGTTGTTCTTCACTTTCTTCAATTGATCTTGTGCATATTCCAGTTCTGCTCTAAGGTTTATTATTGTCCCTTCTGCTTCACTAAGTTGACCTTCAAGCTCTTCAATCCTTCTTTTCTGACTCAGTGGTCTGTAGCGATAGCAAAGGATGATCTATCAATTACTTAAAAGCTCTTAAGGAAAACAAACAAGACAAGGCACAGTGATAAGGTCATTTTTTAGGAAACTAACCGCCGTACATTTCAATTGGCTACAAATTTATGAAATTTATTTTGCATCATTACGTAATTGTATAAAACTCCATTAGTCATTGATGCAAGTGAAATAACAACTCTACAGCAGCACTGAAAAGCAGCAGACAATTCAGTGGTGGCATTTTTCGTTTGGTATTCTATGACCACAAATAAGATTGAAGGATCTGTAAACATCAGTCCGTAACCTGATAGTGACATGCTAACAACAATGAATAGGGTTGATTTTACAGAAGAATGATTATCAAGAAAGATGACAATGAAAAAAGAATAATTAAGAGTGCACCTTTCCTTTTCCCTTTTTGTTTTCTCTTTAAATTATCATATTTATCCTGCACTGTATTAAAGATTTATGTACATTGTCTAAGCGAAGAACAACTTCTGCTTGTCACTATAGTTACTGTATAAAACTCACTATCTCAAAGAATAGAGAGAAGGCATCAAGAATCAGTTTGATGAAAAGTAGTAGTGTGTGTATATGAGTAGATGCTACTAATACAGCTACTGTCAGAAGAGTAAAACTCATTTATACCATCCAATATCATGGGGGTAAATCTAGTGTGTCATTTTTCCTCAATCAAGAGCTTCCTCAAATTAGACATCAAGACTATAGAGTAAACTCATTACATGCTAATCCCTACAGAAGCAACATTGTTGGTGTCTTAGATATGCAGATGAATTCTGGTTGCAAGAATGTAAAATTTTGAGTTATTACCTTTAAAATCCCTCCTTATGAGAATAGAATGCAGGAGTTAGAAAGTCAAGAGTATATATTTTTTGTTAAGGCTGGAATATGTATAATTACATATAAGCAACAATCTTTGTAATATGAAACAAATAGAGTATCCAATGCATCAAAGGACATCATTTACCCAATCAAGGGCGGATGCACATGGGGACCAAGGGGGGCCTTGGCCCCGGTTCAAGTTTTGCGGAAAAAAAAAAAAATATATATATATATAGGGTTTTTTGGTAAAATTTTAAATTTTAAGGTATAACTCTAATTATATTCAAAACTGAGGGTGTAAGATTGTAATTAATTAAAAATCTAAACCTAAAGTAAAGATCGGGTCTCTCTCCTTTCTCTCCTTTATTTCTTTTACCTGCTAAAACTTTCTCTTTCACTCCCGAGTCCCTCCCGTCCGCCGCCTCTGTCCAGCCCCAACCCCTCCGCCCCTGTCTAGCCCCTCCGTCCGCTGCCTGAGCACCTCCCTCCTCCATCCTCCGTCCGCCCCTGCCAGCCCAGCCCCTCTGGCCACTCATCAGGTATTTTTTTAACCTTAAGCTGATTTTTGTGTATGATTTTTGTGTATGCTAGCCGGAGCCACTAACTCATCACCATCAGGTATTTTTTTAATCTTAAGCTGATTTTTTGTATGTATGATTTTTTGAAGAAATTGTATGTATGATTTTTTGTAGTCCCACCAAACATATACCCTTATTTCTGTAATCCGCCCCTTGTCAAATTTCTGTAATTTGTGTCCTAAACATATATGCCGAAAAAAACTCGAAATAAACTCAAAACATATAATTTGTAGTCAATTTGGATGAACTATAATTTGTATAAAACTCGAAATAAAGTTATAATTTGTATAAAACTTGAAATAACCCAAAAAAAAAATCGTCTCGAGGACTCCCACCCCCGAACCCCGGCACCACTTGAAACTTTGGCTGCGGTTGGCCAAAAATCCTAGATCCGCCAGTGTACCCAATGCCTTTAGTAGAAATGGCACTCCGGAGCATTTAACAAAATAGCATCTAGTAACAAGATTGGGAAATATAGAGAAAAATGGCCTTGAATTTCCCACTCCGGGTGTGATAAATGAGCTTTTCACATGGCATTTGGATTGCTGCGCAAGCATTTTTTATTGTCTTTTAATGCTTTTCAGGATTTTTTATTTTATTTTTAAGCTTTCGCATGGCAGTTGGACTTGCACAAGAGTGTTTTTTCTAATTATATTTTGCCATTCATTTTGATTAATGCTCAGCAGCTGCACTTGGTCTTCCGTTGAGCAAAATAGCATTGAGGCATTTTGGTTTGGCAAAATGACCCGATGCTCTGGGGAGATGGTCTTGGAGCACCAAGTCCATGGCATCATACTTAACTTGCCACCAAGTAGGCCTATAAATATCATTTTATTCTCTCATTTAAAAAGCTAACTAATTACTATTAATTAATGAGAATGAGCTGACAGAAATCCTTTTTTATTTCTAAATGTGAGTAAATTCTTCGATGTTTACTTTAAATCGGAACAAGAGCGACGTTCGTATACGGTCAACACAATCGTTGTAGAGCCACAGGCAAGGCTCGGAGAAACCTTCGTCACACACCTCCAAATTCCTCCCCTGAAACCTGGGGTCAAACAACACCAACTCTGTCTCCGCCTTTGGCTTCGCAGTGTCAGACTCTTCCGGCATCGTACTGTTATGTCTACTATTTATAAATAACAATTGTACATAATTATTAATAATAATATAATTACAGAATTACATAAATGAAACACTTACTTGAATTTGCAGAAATAATAAAAGAATTAAAGATAAATCCGAGCCCTGTTATGAACAGTCTCCTTAAGACAATTTATTCCCTCCAATGTGCTCCGAGATTGATGAATATTGTCTCCCAAGATAGAACGGATTTTCCAATTAATTATGTAGCACGACAATAATTAATTACAATGAACTCAAATTCTGTGGCTTTTACTCAACAACAATGCAAGATATGTTATGCAGGAAAAAGAATTTTTGGAACAGATATGACAGGAATTTTCTGGGACAAAACTGACAGCAATTCTGGAGGAGGGAAATTTTTCATTATTAAATAAGGAGGGAGGCATCTGTATTTATAGCAAAGTAACAATAACTATCAAAAATAGTTAATCAGTTAAACGAAATTAACTGCTGACTGTTGGCAATAACTGCCAACAGTTTATTAATTAATTAATTAATTTCGTAATTAATTAATAATTAAAGCCCAGAAAGTTAAATAAATTCTGCCCAAAAATGTAGGAGATTTTTATAAGCACAAGCCCGAGTCGGCCGGCCGGACGCGGGCGTGTGGACTTTTGATCGAAAATCAACCTGTGCATAGCTTAGGTCATCTCCCTTTCAAAGAGTTGGGATACCCCAATGCATCCAAGCCTTAGTCCATACTTGGGGTGTTATTAACTCATAAAATTTCCACTACTCTTCCAATGTTGGACAAGAGTTAAAAAACACCCAATTCATTAACTTTCATTGCTTTGTGAGTCACTTTGGGGACATATTTATCATTCATAACTTATTAAAATTGGATGTATGAATATACTATGTTAATCTCCTTGCGGAGGTAAACGCGTTCGTATATGGTCCCACGATTTTCGTAGTGTGGGTCCCACCTAAATTTGAGCTCAAAGTTGCTCAAAATTCTGTCCAGAAAATTCTGGACAGCTTTCTAAAACCCAATTCAAGTCCAATTTTCCAACAATCCCCCACATGAATGATATATCGCTATAAATAAAACCAAACAGATGCTAATGCAGATGCAGACACAAGTTGAGTAAAACTGAAGACTTATTGCATCGGGAGAAGTAGCCTAATGGCCTTGAACTTTCCTTAGTGATATACTATCGGATTTACTTGGTTAATCAGTAGACTTCACGTCCTTGAACCGTCAACCGTTTTTGTAAACCTAGACAACAGTATTCACACAATAATTCTTCAACACAGTTGGTTCTCACGTTTGTGTTCATTTTGGCCGTGAACACCACTTGGTTCCGCAAGTATTTTAGAGAATATGCCTTTCATTATTCTCATAGAAGTGCCCCCCTTCTTACTCACGTAGGTGACTTCCATAAAGAGTATTCGGACTTCCATAAAGAGTATTCTGCAATACCCCACTTAGACGTACTAAGATATAGATGTCATTAAAAGCATAACTTATCCCAATTTCGCGGCAAATATGCACTGTCTCATCTTTGGAATGGATAGGATTAAATATCCTCCAGTGCTTACTGAATACAACGTAGTTCGGTTTGCCCATTGAACCTAGATCTTGGGATCTCCAGTCACCTAGGTTGGGTTGCCACTATATTTATTCTTATTTATTTATAGGCTTTAGACCCATTCCTCTCGATGATCTTTCAACTTGCTCTCGGTTTAAACCTTTCGTTAGTGGATCCGATATATTATCTTTTGACTTTACATAGTCAATTGAGATAATTCCGTTTGACAAAACATAATTGTTTGTTGCAATAACTTGAAAAGGTTTCTATTTTTTTAATTTTTCTCAATAAAGTTGCTGTTTTTTGTATAAAAATTATGTTTTGTCCACTTTTTTTTTCTTGTAATAACTTTGTTTTATTTTATTTTTTTGTGAATTTATTTGACTTTTTATTTTTTTTTCTCTTTTCTTTTTTTGCGTGAGGCTTACGTATCGCCGCACGCCTTTTTAAACATTGCATCAAATTGGTTTAAGAGCTACGTTAGCTCCTGATTTTCCACACAAGTGTGTGTATTAAGATCACGAGCTATGGCAAGAGCTAAGGACAACCTATCGTAGAGTACTCGGCGAGGATTAATGCTCCAAAACTGGCCACCATAGTCGCGCCACCACCAGCGGTGGTTGAATTTGATTTCGCGGCCCAGTTAAAAAATTAGATGAATAATAAGCCATCCGACGGGTACACCGATTCAGGACGGTAGGTTTTCGATTGCCGACAAAGCCGGTGAAGATCGGGAGATAAATAGCCGTGGTCATCCAAGGCCATGGAGACACAAGTAGTTCGGATCTCGGAGAGGGAGCCCAAGAGGAGGGCGATAGGGTTTGATGTGTTGAGTTGGGGTTTTTAAATGTAAGAGTGGGCTTTGAGGCTTTTGAAGAGAAACTCAGAGGAATTTACATTCACATGAACACACACAAATAAAAATAATAATCAAACCATATTTTCTCTCAAATCATCTCTCTCAAATCTCATTAATAAATAAAGTCTCCATAATCATTCTGATTACAAGAGAGGGCCAAAGGCCTTATTTATAAGTAATCCTAAAATTGGGGAGCAAGTCTCTTAATTTGACTACTAGGAAACTAAAAGATAAAAATAACCTAATTAGAAAAAATAGCTAATTAAAAGAAAAGTCCTAATAATTATCTAAATAAATAATCTAATATCTATTTTAACTAAAACAATAATAATATTATATTTTTCAATAAAATCCGGATGCATGACTCAGCCCACCCATTATCCAAAGCAATTAGCCTGACCTAACTTCATGAATCCTCATTAGAAGTAGTACCAAAGAAGAACAAAAGGACCCCAAAACCTTATACCCTACAACCTACAACCCAACTTATAGCTCTAAGCCACCTTCTTTCCAACCTTAGAATTTGACAAGTCCTAACAATTCCAAATACACCAGCACCCAAAAATCCTACAACAACTACTCCTATAATAACCCAACCACCAAATTCAAAAACCTATCCTCTCTCCCTCTACCCAACCCTATCAAGAAGCTCTCCCCTGTAAAAAATACAAGCAAGACGTGATAAAAACCTATGTTATAATAGTGATAAGATCTACCACACGAGCCATAGGTGTGCCAAGAAGCAATTGTACATTCTCATAACTAAAGAGGATGAGGTAGAAGACGGAGCAGCGGATAAGAGAGAATGGGAAAGTGCCACCGGTGGAGATATACTTAACATGACCATCTCTTTACAAGCCATATCGGAGAGTAGCTCTCCCCAAAACACAAAGGTTAAATTTCGTTAAAGCCTAACCAAGAGCCTGTGAGAGTTAAACCCTATCAATATCCTCATGTTCAAAAGGAGGAAATTGAAAAAACTGTCAAAGAAATGTTAGCAAATGGCACTATCAGACCTAGCACAAGTCCGTTTTCTTCTCTGGGGCTTTTAGTGTTAAAAAAAAAAGACAAATCATGGAGATTTTGCCTAGACTATAGAGAGTTGAATAAAATTATCATCAAAGATAAGTACCCAATCCCCATAATTGATGAGCTTTTAGATGAATTAAACGGGAGTACAATATTTTCCAAATTGGACCTAAGGGTGGGATACCATCAAATTAGACTCTATGATCCTGACATACACAAGACAACCTTCACTACCCATAATGGACATTTTGAGTTTCCAGTGATGCTGTTTGGTCTCACATGCTCCTGCGACCTTCCAAGCTTTGATGAATGAGGTTTTTCAAGAATTCATAAGAAAACTCATCTTAGTCTTCTTTGATAATATATTGGTGTATTATAGTCATACCCTTAGAGACCATCTTGAACACCTTAAATTGGCCCTAGCTACCTTGAGAAAGCACGCACTATAGTTGTCTAAATGCTCTTTCGCACAAACTAAAATTGACTATTTGGGGCATGTAATATCTGGACATAGAGTGGCAGCAGATGAGACCAAGGTGGCAGCCATGCTTCATTGGCCCATACCGAGATCAGTAAAAGCTTTGCAGGTTTTTTAGGACTCGCGTGCTATTATCAGAATTTTGTTAAGAATTATGGTGCTATCAACCAACCATTAACTGATATACTAAAAAAATATCAGTTCAAATGGTCAAGAGATGCTCAACAAGCTCTAGACACATTGAAGGTTGCTATGGCCAGCACGCTTGCGCTTGCGTTACCTAATTTTAAGAAAACGTTCATTTTATAGACAAATACTAGTGGAATGGGAATAGGGCTTGTACTATTGCAAGATGGCAAGCCAATCACCTGCCATAGCAAAGCCTTACCCTTTAAAAAGGGGCATGTCAACTTACAAGAAGGAACTATGGGGGTTGTGGTGTATGCAGTTGAAAAATGGAAAACATACCTTTCAGGGGTACATTTTATCATAAGGACGGATCATCAAAGTTTAAAGTTTGGAACAAAACTAACCACTACCTTACAACAAAAATGGCTTACAAGGCTGCTAGGATATGACTATGAGGTCCATTACAAAAAGGGTAAGGAGAATGTTGTAGCTCATGCTCTCTCAAGGGCTCATGAGGAAGAATCTCAATGTTTGGCTATCACGAAAGTTGTATCGCAATGGATGAAGGATATTAAGTGACGTAAACTACACGTCAAAAGGTTCCTAAAAATATCTAAACACACACTTTAGAGAGAGAAATACTCTTTTCTATTTCAAAATTCAAATCTACCTCAATGAGGCTTACAAGTGGGTATTTAAAGGGGAGGACTAGCTTAGGCTCCAAGCCAAGACCCTAATTACAAAAATGCCAAAACTACTCCTTACCTCTAAATACACTAATAAATATAAAGGAAAGTACAATAAAAAAATAAAAGCAAATAAAAATGACAAATAATCTTTTAAAAAGTCCTATTTCCATCACTCTCCCCGGCTTCGAAAAGCTCGCCCTCGAGCGTAGTAGGTGAAATGTAAGAAAGCATGGCACCCATCAAAGAGCTCCTTACTAGGAAGAAAAGACGTCCTTGAAAACTCCCCTTGTACCGGCTTGCAATAAATCCAGGGAGAAGAGGAACACAAAACATGGCCGACCAACAAAATCGCGACCCAAGATTCCCATGATGAACCTCCGTAATGCTACGCCATGGAATATTTCCTCCGAGTGCATATCAAAAGCTATCATAAATGGGTCCACATACCCACCACCTATCACATCACCCAAGATCACCACTTCATCCCCGGAAGAGAGAAACGTCGATTCAACCTCATCAAAATCGTCATCCCCATGCCCAAAGATTGGGAAAAAGTCGCTCAAATCAACACGAAAGTGCGTGCGAGTTACCCAAACATCCTTGACAAAAATGTCAAAAAAAATCCCCAATACACAATCCAATTTCGTCGTTCCTTTTTTTCTTGCAATCAACCAGCTTGGGAGGGGACTTTTTATCGTTGATTTGACCCACTTGGGTATACGAGTGAGAGAGAAGGATTAGGTGGAGCAACCAATCTTGGAGTAGCCCCCGGTAATCTTGAATTGAGCCTCGGGAGTTCATCGGGGTGAAAACGTAATTTTTTTTTATGTTTGGGGTTTGAAAAATGGGTGGTGGGTTTGGGGAATTGGGTTGGTAGTGGAGGAATTTTGCAGAGTTGGAGGCTAGGGTTTGTAAATTGTGGATTGGATTGTAAAATGGTAGGTAAAACCCAAGAAGTGGGTTGTCTTAGATCTTGAATGGAGGGTTTATGGAATGAATTTGGGTTTGGGGGGAAATTAGGGTTCAAGATTTGGATTTTCAGGGTGGTGGGTTTTATGATGATGGATTTGGCGTAGAGGGTGGGGTAGGGCAGGGGTTGTGGGTAGGGATTTCTAGAGTAGGGGTTAGGGTTTTAAAAATGGGTATAGATTTATTGTTGTGATTGTACCCACTCTCCTGTTCGTTTTTTAATCTCTTTGTATAGTTGTTCGGATCTTCTTGGAGCCATTAATTGTAGCGTACGATTTTGATAACAAAAATACACCGATACACCAACACCAATGTGGAGCGACACCCGGTCTGATACCAATTTGACGTAAACTACACGTCCAAAAGCTCCTAAAAATATCTAAACACACACTTTAGAGAAATACTATTTCCTATTTCAAAATTCAAGTCTACCTCAAATAAGGCTTACAAGTGGGTATTTAAAGGGAATGAGTAGCTTAGACTCCAAGCTAAGGCCCTAATTACAAAAATGCCATTACTACTCCTTACCTCTAAATACACTAACAAAAATATAGGAAAATACAATAACAAAAGAAAAGAAAATAAAAATGACAAATAATCCATAAAAAGTACCTATTTCCATCATTAAGTGCAACTTAGAGGGGGATCAGGCAGCTGAATCTATGGTGGCTCAATTGTTGCTAGAGAATAGTGAAGACAGCTCTTATACATATGTAAATGGTCTTCTATGAGTCAACAACAAACTTTATGGGAAATGGAGGTAATACCAGGCTTAAAATCATTCGTGCGGTACATTCGACCCCAAAGGGGGTCATGGAGGCATAAAGGCAACTATACAACGGATGTAAAGGTTCTTTTATTGCCCAAGCCTCGAACAAGAAGTCAAAAAATTCGTGTGTGCTTGTGATGTTTGCCAACGACACAAGTAGGAAAATGTTTCGTATCCCGGGCTCCTTCAACCCTTGCCAATTCCAGAAGTTTCTTAAAGGGAAATTTATGTGGATGATATCAAAGGATCATAGGAAAACCGTCTTCGTTGTAGTAGATCGACTAACAAAATATGGCCATTTCATAGCCATTTCTCAACCTTATACTACTCAAAGCGTGGCAGACCTCTTCTTCACCAATATTCACAAATTGCATGGCCTAACCACTACAATTGTAACTGACCGCAACTCCACTTTCACCTCTTCCTTTTGGAAGCAATTATTCTAACTACTGGGAACCGCCCTTCACTATAGCACCTCGTATCACCACCCAAACTAAACGCCTAAACTAATGCCTAGAAGCTTATCTTCGGTGCATGACCAGTGATCGTCCCCACCAATGGCACGGATGGTTACCTATTGTTTAATGGTGTTATAACTATAATGACATCATTTGAGGCTCTATACGGTATTTACCCCACCCACCCACCCACCCACCCTCACACACACACACAAAGTTCTCCTTAAACAAAACCTATCACAATGTAGTTGATGAGACACGACAATTTCTGAAAACCCGAACTGAACTCCAAGGCCTGTTGCACCACAATTTAACCGTTGCCCAACAATGAATGATGTTCTATGCAAATCAGAATCGGTTCGAACGTCAATTCGAAGTTGGTGATTTGGTTTACTTAAGCCTCCATCCTTACCATGAGGCATTTATTGCCTTGCGGAGCTGCTCCAAAAAAATTTGCCTCCTTTCATGTGTTATCTCGCGTCGGGAATGCGGCGTACCACTTGGATCTCCCCCTTTCTTCCCTCATCTATCCCATATTTCACGTCTCGCCATTAAAGAAAAGTATTGGACATGATGTCAGTGCCTCAACGGAGCTCCCGAGAGTGGGGCCTGATGGTCAAATGTTAGTTGAATCACTAAAAATTGTTAATCGTCGAACCATCAAATGAGGTATTCTTCCGGTATATCAGGTGCTCGTCCGATGGTCACACTCGCACTCCGAAGACATGACATGGGATTATAACTCCATCTTGAAAGCTCACTTTCCCTCTTTTGATCCTTGAGGACAAATAATTTTTTTTCAAGGGAAGGGTATTGTTATGATATGAGTAGTTGAGTTAAACAACCAACTAGTAAAGATGTGCTGTAATAAAATAACAAAAACAGTTAGAAAGTTGGTTACAATGAATGTATAAAATAGTAGACAATATGATGTATCAGTAACAGAAACAGTTAGAAAGTTAGTTACAAAGAATGTTTAAATAGTAGACATTATGATGTATTACACATTTATTGAAATACAAATATCATTTCTCTATTTCTCTATCATTTCTTCTCTTTCCTAATCTCTCCCTCTCTCTGTCTCTCTCTAATTTCTCTTTCCCTCTCATTACTTTTCTTGCATACTAACTGTTTGATGAATTGTTTGAGACAAGATGTAAGCTATGGCATGACAAAGGAGTGTCATTTGAGGGTGAGTGAGTGCCACAAGACAGTTGATAGAACCTTTGAGTGTGATAAGATGGCTGTCAATTGTAGCTCCACACGATCGAGTTGATCATCACTTCTGTGTGCGAGGAGTTCGCAGTTGTCGGAATCACCTTGTCCAATTTCATTTATGCCTCAGTCATTGCTTGTGTATTTTCCATTACTTCGTGTAACGTCGTAAAACTTCAATACACACACTTTCGACTACACACCCCAAGAGCAACGGGGATCTAATACCACCTTTGATGTAGAGCATAAAAGCAAAATAACAAAAGCATCAAAATGAACAAAGCAAAGAGAATTTTATATTAGTCAATGAACGAAAAATTACAAGGGGGTGGGGGGGAGCGTTTATTTATAGGCTCTTAATTAGAGTCCTAATGCAATTAAAAGTACTAAAGATGATTCAAGAAACAAAAGATAAATGGAAAAAATACCTAAAGATAATACTAAAATATAAATACAAAATGACTACTAAATAAAAACCAACTCCATCCCCAACCCCCCACACACACGCACATCTTATCCCTAACACCAACCCTCTTTCTCTCGTCTTTATCTGTTATATCAACTAAAAACCGCTCTAAAATATAATCGTAGGACTCCATCGACTAAATCTAGGCCTCGTAGATTTTGTTAGTCTAGTATTACCTATCATTTTCTTGTGAGCCACCCGAAAAAGCCTTTTTTCCCCTTTTGAGTTACTTACTATACGTATTTCTTGTGTGTGTGTGTGTGTGTTTGGGGGGGGGGGGGGGGGGGGGGGGGGAGAGAGAGAGAGAGAGAGAGAGAGAGAGAGAGAGAGAGAAATAAAGGCCTAGTTTAAAACCTATAACTACAACAACTATTCTTTTAAAATATGCTCAGATATATACTGAAAAGAAAAGGAACGTGGCAATAACACACTTTCATTGGGAAACAATCACATTGACAGAGGTAGGATTCTTGAGCAACACCAAGAGTGCCATCTCAAGCTCCCAAATTCGTACATAAGAACTACAAAATTCCTAAGAGCAACCATATAAAACATCTTAAATTCCAAATAATGCAGATAAACACAAAGAAGGTTTTTTTCTCTGCCCCTCAAATAATACCGTAATTAGACATAAACCCTTGCTTTTCAAAACATTACTCTTAACCCCCCCCCCCCCCCCCCCCCCCCCTCGCATGTGAATCATCCCTCTAGCATACAGTGGTAAGCCCTATTTTATGTAAATTCTAAGGCTCGTTTGGTAAGGAAATTTAGGGTTCCTGAAATTTAAAATTTTGGTTGGAAATTTGGGAGAACTCATAATTCCCATATAATTGGAATCTCCTTTCCCCTCTAAAATGGGAGGAATGTTATATTCCCGAGAAATTTTGGGACAAAAATACCCTCTCACATAAACTAACACACTCTCTCTTTCAGACACCACAAACACACGCACTTTCACACACTCACTCATATAACTCAAATCAAAGTAGCAGATTATTTTAGTTAAATGATATTTATTCCTTTCCAATTTTTGTCAAACCATATATGGGAAAGGAACTTTAAATGTGGGGAAAAGAGAATTCATGTTTGGTTCCATGGATCCCATTCCCTTTCCAACTCTAACCAAACGAGCCCCTAAGGGGTATCTCTAAATACCAAAAAAGCCCCACAAATAAATAACTTAAAATCATATAAATGAATTCAATTGGGTCATCCAAAATCAAACAAAAAAACTGCACAAATACACCAACTAAACAATATAAAACAACCTTGGTATCAATCATCTGTTTTAAACGAAGGAGCATTAAAAGCGCGTGGTGTTTAGTGGAACGCAGATCCTTTTGCAAGCAAAGAGCTTTTTTTTGGGAACATATTATTCGAGCAGCTGCCTCTTTTTCCGTATTCAGTATTATTTCTGCGTAAGCCTTCTTTAAAGCCACCGTCTTCTGATAATCAAAGGAACCAATACACTAGTTATTTTTTATGTGTTCAACGACATCAACTTTTGATGTCGTTCAATCACATGGTTTCTTAAGAACTCTTCTTTCACTTCATTTAATGGATCATTATCTCATTTTTAAGTAATTTTCTCTCACTTCATTTAATATCAAACAAAATATTTTATACCATTTATATATAAAAAAAGAATGACATTTTTATCTACAACATTTTTTATATATAAAAATGTTACCAAAAATGTTTAAATGTTTTTAAAACTGTTTTTTTTAAATAAAAAAGTTAATGTGTACCATTTTTTCAAAACGTTGAAAAACCTATTTTATTAAACTGATTTTCATATATAAACAATTTTTTTTACATATTTAAACAGTTTTTTATAGATAAAAACTGTAAAAATATATTTTAAATGTTTCTTTCAACTGATTTTTTTTAAATAAAATGTTATTATATAAACTGTTTTTTATTTATAAAAAGGTTAAAAAAATCCTTGTATGTATAAACCGTTAAAAAGAAAATAAAATAAACTGTTTATATAATAACTATTTTTTATTTATTAAAACATTTATGAAAACGTTTTTTTTTTGTTCAATGACAAAAAAACAGGAAAAATGAAAATAGAAGTATATTTTATGAATAATAACGTTATTAACTTTTTTAAACATTTAAAAAAAAAATAACGTTAAAACATGTATGCTCTGCATAAAGCAGCTTATATATTAAAAAAATTACTTTTTAACGTTTTTGTATATAAAAAGCAGTTTATATACATTTTGTATAAAAAAAACGTTAAAACAACTGTTTTATAAGTTATATAACATTTTTATACGTAAAAAAGACATGAAAATAATATTTTTTCTATGTTTTATAAACTTTTTTTTTCAATGGCAAAACAAAAAGAAAAAATGAAAAAAAATATTTTTTATGAATAATTACGTTATTTACTTTTTTTATAGAAATAACATTAAAACTTGTATGTTATTGATTGGCGCATATTAAAACCAATTGAACGTTAGTAACGATTGTAAAAATCATAAGCTTAATTTTCGGATTGAAATATCATTCCAACTTTTGGTATATTTTCGGATTCTTCATTTTCACCATCCATCCTACAAATATATAAAAGGTATATTAGAAATAAAAAAAATATTCGAATTTTTTGTATTTTGTATAGATTTTTCAAAAATGTGAAGATATTTAAACTGTTTTTAACCAAAAAAATATTTTTAAAAATCTATACAGAATAAAAAAATTGTTTTTTTGTTTTAAGGAAAAAAACAGCTTTTTTACAACTTTATTTTATAGGAAAGAATAATAAAAAAAAAGTTGCTAATAAACTCTGCAGAAAAATAAAAAACAATTTTTTTACAACTTTATTTTTTAGGAAAGAATAATTAAAAACAAAAGTTATTAAAAAACTGTTTTTTTGTTTAAGTAAAAAACTGGTATAACACTTTTACTTTAAAGATTACCTTTAAGTGAATTATTTTAACGCTATACATGTTTTAACGTAATTTGTTTTTAAAAATGTTTAAAAAAGTTAATAATGTTATTATTCATAAAAAATACTTTTATCTTCATTTTTCTTGTTTTTTTGCCATCGAACAAAAAAAAACGTTTTCATTTACAATAATATTTTGTTACACTTTTATATGAAAGTAAAAAAACAAAAAAGGTTTTTGAATAACTTTTTTGAAAAATAGTATACATTTAATACCTTTTTAACGATTATATAGACGGGGATTTTTTTAACCTTTTTATAAATAAAAAATAGTTTATATAATAACATTTTATTTAAAAAAAATCAGTTGATAGAAACATTTAAAATATATTTTTACAGTTTTATCTATAAAAAACTGTTTAAATATATATAAAAAAATTGTTTATATATGAAAAACAGTTTAACAAAACAGGTTTTTTAACGTTTTAAAAAAATGGTACACATTTAAAATGTTTTTAATAGTTTATATCGAAAATTATTTTTTAACTTTTTTATTTAAAAAAAAAACAGTTTTAAAAACATTTAAACATTTTTGGTAATATTTTTATATATAAAAACTGTTATTAAAGAAAAAATGTTGTAGTATAAAAATGCCATTCTTTTTTTATATATAAATGGTGTAAACTATTTTGTTTGGTATTAAATGAAGTGAGAGAAGATCACTTAAAAATTAGATAATGACCCATTAAATGATGTGAGAGATGAGTTGTTAAGAAACCATGTGATTGGACGACATCAAAACTTGATGTCGTTGAACACATCAAATTTTTTTCCACCAATACACTAGTTGTTAATATACATAAGATATTGGCCTAAGCATTTAATGCATTTTGAAAATATTTTGAAACGCATGCCATTACTCTTTTTTGTTAGTTGTGATAACCAAATATCATTAAAACGATATCTGGGAATGGCAGGGTTAGAGAATCAAAAGTAATTTTTACCTTTCAACTTTAGTTTGGTACAAATTCCACAATAGTGGACGGCATTTAATTATTTTTCTCTTATTTTCACTTCATGTGATTAAAAAATATTCATATGGAGTGAAAATTAATAACAGTTGATCGTATTAACTTAAAAATAATAATAGTCGGCATCATTAGTCGAGCTCGAGAAAATATAATGCCATAGTCAACAGGGTCAAACGGGGGTTGAGCAACAGTCGCACCAACTACTAAGTGATTTTTACGCCTACCAAATATACAAAGTGGAGATGAAGGAGCCTTTAAAATGGAACTACGAGTTATAATCACGATGCGGATCGAGAAAGAAGGCTAAGTTCGAGTCAACGTCGAGGGGAAGTGTATAAAACCCAGTATTTTTATATAATTAATATTGATTATCTAATTTGGATTATTATTACTTGTGTGCGGTGGTTGTTCCTGTACATGATAATGATGTGAATTATTGTGACATTTTATATTGCATGTTATAATAAATTTAATTCGAGGAAATTAATGTATATGTGAACAAGTTGTAATTTAATAATAACGTTGTGATTTATTTTTAATTTTGACCTAATACTGTTGGATCGGAATCTAGGGGGATATAAGCCCGAAGTGGTGTTTTTAATATGTCAGTTGGGTCCTAGTGGTGAGTACCCCTTTGGTCTAAGTTTTGGAAGCACAAGGCTAGTGTTTTGGGCTTATTTAGAGGTATTAACTTAGTTCCATAGGAGACCTGCGGAATTAGAGAGTTAACTAGAGACTTAACCCTCATTAATAACACATATAAAACATAAGACAACCCTTGCCTAACAAAGGAGATTTTTGGAGAGCAGGGAAGCACCAAAAGGAACCTTACAAGATATTCAATCTTTTAATTACAGGAAATGAATAACTTGATTTACTACATATTATATGTAACTTGTTTATGATTTATTGATACATTGATTTGCATTGGGGTGAGTCACATGGTAGGTTGAGATCTCATGCCAATCATTAATTATATTAGATTTAATCATGTTAATTGTTTAGAATTGTTTAAATTTGTTGTATGATTGATCTATATGTTGAAGCATATGATTACATGCATATTTGTATGGTTCAAATATGTTTTAAATAATTAATCATGTAATTAATAAGAACCCTTATTAAAATATCTTAAATTAATGGTTTAAACTTTATTTTAATGATTTGATCTGGGTAATGATCATATAATGTTAGAAACATGTTTGGAAAGTTTAAATGCAATATGGTATGAAGAAAATCAAGAAAAAATTATTTATGGGTCAAAATTTGTAATATGATGTCATTTTAGAGGATGCTTATATGGAAGGCAAACTTGTACCCAGATCGATCTGGTTTTGGGACATTTTTTATTTATTTTTTGTGTTTTCCAAGGGGGTTTTAGGCATGAGTGTTTTGGGGGGACTTTTAGAATACCAGTAGTGCTTCTTTATAACATAGGATCATTTTTTTTAAAGCAAGGATAATTATAAATACATGGATAGTAAGGCGTGATATTTTAGCCCGAGTTAAACGATCAAGATCCATTGTTGTAGTCCTATACGTATATTGGATGGTTATACCTTTTGTGCTATTTGTGGATATACCATGGGTGTGTGGGTATTCGTGGAGAATTTATCGGTGGATATTTGATTGGATTGTTTAAGGGGTCGAGTACTACGCCCATGGTTGATGATGATTGCTTCGTATAGGTCTATATATTGATCATACGTGTAGCTAGTCGACTATATCACGACTGGGACACATAAGAGGTTTGATTGCATAGTCTTGGTATGTAATTACACTGTGGTGTGATAAATGTAGTGATTTTTCCTTTTCTTTATGTGTGTATGTGCTGCAGTCCATTAGGAGCGGGACACCCTACGGATTGACCCGATGGAGGCATGAGAAGTTCAAGCCTTTGTGTGATACTTATATATATGAAAATAGTTCGGAAATGAACATATTTATATAAGGATTTTGTGCCAATATTCATATTGTGTTGTGATTATTTATTGCATACAAGGTAGTATATGGGTATTACGTTTGGTTACTGCTCTTAGTGCATTGTTGGAGTTATGTTACAATGTTATACCCTTTATAACGAGATCATGTAACTTAATTATTAGTAATGGTATTGGGATTCACGTATTATAGCTATGTCTTATGCAGTTGGACATCTAGCTATGATATACCTTAGTATAAGTGGGGTAAGGTACTTTGGAAGTGAGTACCGACGAGATGGCATGAGACGTAAATAAGTCGCATGTAATATTATTCAGTAAAGTTAGTCATTTTTTGCTAAATGTGGTGTCTAACCTATGTTATTAAAAAATAATAATAATAAAATTTTCCAAGTGTTCTGAAGCCAGAATAGTATGGCTAAGTAGCTAGACTTGCATCTAGTTGAACATTTGGTTATATGTCCTTAGTCTAGGACGTTTATTTCCTTTCATTATTTTAGTTGTATTTAACTCTTAAGTTATTGATTCATTCAGAGACATTATTTATGGAACGTGGTGGGTTATAAAGTTGTCTACTTATTCAGTTTGAGACATTCAATATTATGGAGATTTGTTGGTTTATTTGATTCAGTTTTAGAGACTCTTTATCTATTATCTCAGTTTATTCGAATCAATTAATTGTTGTTGTGGATAGTTTTGTTTTATTTATTTTATCATTGATATCATGAATGGAATAACTTTTTTACGTTCGTTATCTTCGGCGTAAAGGCTTAGCAACTCGATACGTGAAAAACATGGAGTGTTACAGTTGATATCAGAGCATCCTAAGTTCTAATATCCAAGGTTCCTTTGGATTTTCGTTACATTATGCATTGTGTTATTTGTTATTAAAGACCTATTACTAGGTTTCTTTATACCCTTTATTTGTAATCATTATCTTATATGAATTTCTTGGTTTTGTTCAGGTGGAAAACACTATAGGTAAGAGAATCCAGATAGGGGATGCCAATTGGGAGATTCAATTGGACAAGCAGCCACAGTAGCAAGAACCATCAACAACACCCATCGATATGGTTGCCATAATTTCTCAAGCAATGACATCCGATGTGGTCGTCGAACTTCAACACCTTCAGCATCCCCCAAAGCCATAACCATATGTGGTTATACCAGCTCCAATATAAGCATCTACTTGGGAGAGAGCACGTGGGGCCTTTGCTAAGGGCAACTCGCATAAGTTTGGAAGAGCTACTGGCATTCTCATGCAACACCAGGGCAGCTGAGGTTAGTAGGATAGCTGTTGGAGAATCAAGAGGTTCCCCGAGGGGAATCAAAGTGCCCAGGAATAGAGAAGACAACAAGGATATTTGGCACTATAGGGCCTATCAGTAGCTACCGATCCCACTAGTTATGGGCGTTCTATCCTTACCAATACCACCACTTTCCCATTAATAGGGACAACAATAGTTATAATGTGTGTCTATATTTGTGTGTGCATGTGTATCACATCACTCTAAGGGATGTGTAAGCCCCAGTGTAGGTAATTGAGGGTACTTTTCCTATTCATGGGTGCTCAGGGCATATTTTATTTGATATGGGTCTTTTGCATTCATTTGTTAGTAGAGACTTTACTCAGTCAGCAGGGATGGTAAACTTAACGCTTGATATATTATTTCCTATAGACTCACAGTTAGGATGGGCTACACCTAGACGTTATGTATGCTTTTATATACGGATTGATATTAGGCGGCTATGCTTTAGGGACAACCCTTTTATTTTGGGCATGTCTTCTTGCGATGTTATTTGGGGGATAGATTGGTTATCTTAAATTCACTCTAGTGTAGACTTGTTTGGGAATTTCATGATTATTTCCCTTCCGAGAATGAGATGTATTTGATTACGTTGCCACAACCTGAGGGTTGGACAAGTATGCATCTTTATTATATGGAGGAAGACACATTAGAGGCATTCACCATATTGTTAAACTCTTCTAGTTGTTTGGGAGTTTCTTGATATCTTTAAACAGATCCTTGGGTTACCATCAAGTAGGGAGATAGACCTTGTTACTGACCTAACATCAAGCATTATGTCAATATTCGGAGAGTCATATCGTATGGCTTCGAGAGTGGATTCAATAGTTGTGTGACTAGGTTTTCATTCGGAGGAATACGTCACCATGGGGAACTTCGATCCTCTTCATGAAGAATATGTATTGATCGTAGAGATTGTGTGTGTATTATAAGGATTTGAACAAGGTCACTATACATAACAAGTATTCGTTACCCCATATTTATGACTTACTCGACTAGCTGGGAGGTGCTTCGTACTTATCAAAGATTTTTTTGAGATCGGTATATCATTAGTTGATGATTTAGTGTCATAACATATCAAGGACAACATTTCTAACACATTACAGGTCATATGAGTTCATTTTCATTCCATTCGACCTTACCAATGCTCTAATAATGTTCATAGGCTTCATGGACTGGGTATTTAAGGACTTCTTAGATTAATGTGTTATTGTGTTCATTGATGATATTCCGATATATTCTTATACGACATATGATCTCACACGTCAATTGAGGGTGTTCTTACAAAGAATACGAGACCACTAACTTTATTCTAAGTTAATGAACTATGGCTCCTGATTGAGGGAGGTTTAGTTATTGGGTTACATTATGAAAGAGAGGGGAATTTCAATGGATCCAAGTAAAGTGTCTGCAGCGTTGGAGTGGGGATATCCCATGACGCCAACAGAGGTGTAAAATTTCTTAGGATTGGTAGGGTATTATTGTTGATTCATTTTGGTTTTCTCAAAGATCATATGACCCTTGACTAACCTTATAAATAAGGCAATATCTTTTGTTTAGGATTATTTTTTCCAGTAAGCTTTCGTGAGTTAAAGGCTAAGTTGACTTCAACTCTGGGTCTTAAGTTACCTCATAGGGGGTTGAATAATAGTGTATCCCAATTCCTCACTACAGGGACTTGGGGTGTGTTTATGCAGGAGGAGAGTCCTATAGATTACGCTTCTCAAAAGCTTAACCTCTCGAAAGGATTTACCCCACCCATGATTTGGAGTTGGGCACAATGGTATTTTCTCTTCGAGTGTGGAGGCATTATCTATTGGGGAAGATATTACATTTATTCACCGGATATAAGAGCCTATAATACTTGTTCACATAGAGGTAGTTGAGCATAAGACAATGATGTTGGTTGGAGTTTGTGAAGGACTATTAGTTTGACATCCAGTATCATCTCACTACATTATAAGACTAAATTACTAACCGGATGAATTCTGGATTACTAACGGAAATATATTGTTAGTAATTGCTATCGGAATGGAAACATTACTAATTGCACCAACTGTTACAAAATACAATATATTGTTCTTTTTTTAATTATCACATATTTAATCACACGCCACACACCACAGTCACGTGCGTGGGAGTTTCATTCCTTTTTCACGCTCAATTTACCTTATTCCCTCACAAAACTCAATTTTTGTGCAAACAACCACAGTCTCCTTCTCTACTCTTAAGAAATTCTTTTGGCCTCCCCTTTTCTCACAAATCATTATAATGCAACAACCATAACAACTGACCATTTACCAAATCACCGGAACCTTCATGGACATCATTGTAAATAATTAAAATAGGGTTCACTACCCCTAATTTTCTTTGTAATTTGTATTATGTCCTACGAATTTTGTTGGCAGGAAAATGAGGATACACTCGCCATCTAAAATATTCTCTCTCAAATCTCTCAAAAGGTAATAGTTTATACTTTATCTCAATAATTGTGTGTGTTGTGTTTGAATTTGTTGGTATGTTTTTGTTTTTTAAATTAGTTTGTGATTTAGTCTATCAATGGCTTAGGTTATTATGTGTTTTAGTCGATTGGTGTTCTAGATCCATTGGCGGTATTCATTGTTACATATGGAATCAAAAAATTCTAGACAAAGACATCCTCAAGATTGTGAAGGATACCTTTGATTTCAGGCCTATAATGATCTTTTTTTTTTTATTATTCATTATATAATATGAAGAGTTTGAATTGTCTATTAACTAAGATAATTCTTCTGTGCTTAAGTAGTAGAACAACAACATATTCAAGATTTTTTGAACTTGATCCATTTGTGTAAGTGTTCACAAGGAATAATTGGAAAAAAAATATTTTTGCGTAAAAATTGAAGTGGGCTTTATCATTTGGTTGGAATTTGATCAAAATTTGAAGTAGAGTTCTAATTGGGTATCGATTTTGTCACACCCTACCTTTTGGTATGAATGAACAAGAAGTACATATAGAGCAATAAATTAAATCTAAGGCGGAATAACATAACTGTATTCATTATTAATATGCTACATAGGGTTGAACCACCGCAGGGGTGAGTTACACATTTTTAGTACACATAATAATATAGAAAATTGAAAAGCGTCACTCCTTGCTCCCATCTGGTTTAATCTCTACCCACATGGTCATATACGCGGACAGATGATCGATTCCTGTCTCTACTACGTAAGAGATACTATTTTCTTTTTTCCTGGCGCATCTGGAGAGGGAAAGAATTAATACAAATATGTTAAGCAGGTTCTACTAGTTCTGTAACAATGATATATATAAACGAGAGTTGGAGTGTGTATACAATCAGTGTTTAAAATGTTGACAATAATAAGATGATAATTCCATATTTATTAGATTACAAAACATCAAAATGTTGGAACTCATTATTACATAATGAATAATTCGTTTAAGAAATACGGTTCATTACCAGTTTAGTTAGGATCATGTAAAGAAAGTTAAAGAGTTTGGAACTAATAATCCCATTCTTACTAGTTACTAAAGGGTATAGAAGTAATTAAACCATCAGTTAACTTATAATAATCAGTCAACCCAAAATTTTTGGGGAAAAGTAATTTTCTACGCACACAATTAAAGTGGCACTCATACGTATGCAGTAATAATCATATCTCTCGATCATCTGAGACCAGTAGGCCAAGTAGAATGTTTTGTGGGATAACACATCAGTCTACTTCTTAGTTAATACTGATGCTTATAATAAAAATGGTACAAAGTGCTAGGGTGAATTGAATCAATAAGGTATATGATATCAGTTATTGGATAAAAAGGGTTAAAATTGATCCTTAAGTTTAAATACTAATGATAATTCAAATATTGATGATGGTTAACAAAGTATATAGTATGGCAGTATAATAATATGCACACACTAAGAGTAAATGGGGCTATCACATAGTGATATTAATACAATATGCTACTTGCTTGGTATTCAGTTGGCTTGCTATCACACTAAGATATTCGTAAGAATTATGGCTTAATCTTCTGTTATACAATGTGTGGTATATAAGTATTAGGGGTTTAATCAATTAGTTTTGCACTTAAAACTGTCTTTTTTAAAGTTTAGGGGGCTTATTTGTAATTATCTTGGGACTTCATCTTCAACCTCTCGATTTTAACTTTTTAGGGTATTAATTTTTGACCGAGGTTTTCTCCTTCGTTGCTATACCATTTGAGATTATTCCTTAACAAAATTAACCTAATTTTTCACGAGGAATCCAAATATATAAGTTTTATGGATTGACATTCAGTATAACTCAAGTTATAAAACTGTATTTTTTCCTGAAAATTTAACCTGACTTTCGTGGATTTCTAGAGCATGGCAAGGTCTCTTATGAATTGGGTTTGGTTTCTGCTATATGTGAGAGTAGTTTGATTTTGGTTTCAAAGATTATGATGGATTGTACATGGAGAATTTTGAATTTGCAGGTTTTGAGTTCAAAAAATACTTTTGATCAATTTGAGCTCTACATGAACATTCATGGTTTTTAACCATTACACTTGAGATCCTTAGGTTATAATGAAGTTATACATATATTAAAATCAAATTTTAAGGCAATATATCGAGTTTCACCATTAAAGCTCAAGCTTTAATGGTGTTTCTACTGGTTTTTACTGTCCTATGTCATTCTACATATAAAAGCTTGCATATTATGAGTGTTCTAACTATATTAACTATGAAAAAAGCTACTAGAATTGAAAGAACTGAAAATGAGGCATAAAATGATAAGATACCTTAATTGAGGGAAATTTCGAGATTTGAAACTAAACTGTGGGGAGAGTTTTTACTGCTTGGGTCGAGGGGCATTTGTACTATTTCTTGTGAGGATTTGATTGGAGCTCAAAGGATGTGGATTTGAACTAGTTTAGGTGAGGTTTTAGTTGTGGGTAAATGGGATGCAAATGGGTTCATAGGGTTTCCCATATGGTTTTAACTTCTTATGCTGATGTGGGGATGCATATGGATAGGGTTTGAAATATAATTTAAGAAGGTTTCGATTTTATTCCTTCATTATTTGTATATTTTCTTTTATAGCCCTAAAAGTACACTTTTTGTAAAGTATAGGGGTATTTTAATAATTTTAGAAAGTTTTCAGGGTTAGTTGAGGTCTAAAGGATTAATTAGATGTAAAGTTTGGGTTTAGGGGTTAAATACATCTTAAGTTATCTTACTTTGAAAATTCCAGGGGCTCTTTTATAATTTATTAAAACTTCAAGGGGTCTAAGTTAATTAAAACAGTTTTAGGTTTCTAAACATAGTTTTTTTTCCTCTTACAAGACTTTTGGGTTTCTTTCCTCTTACAAGAATTTTGGTTTTACACACCTTATAAGGGTTTAAATCGAGGTCGTAGGTAGATTAGGGTCTAAAGAAATTCTCGGTTCTTACAGATTTTTATCCCATTAGTTAATTAATTGGTTAAAATCAGATATTACTGCACTTAGAATCAATAATTTTTAATGTTTTTAATTAATAATTTAATGGTTCCCACAAAAAACATAATAGGGTAATGATTCCTTCTCCCTCCACCCCCCACCCCACCCCCACCCCCACCACAATTTTTTTTAATAGGGTAATAATTTTTAAAAAAATAGCTTCGTAATTCTTTGAACTTTTAATTTTTTAGTGGTATTAAAAGACTTCATTTTTTCTGTCCATTTTTATATTTTTTTTATTTACTTATTCTGATATGTTATTCTATTTCAAAATCCTCTCCTACACCCTCCCTTTGGTTCCATTATTCAATATGTTCAATTATTCCCTTCTCTTTATATCATAAGGTTGCATCTCACTTCTGATCATAATATATTAATGGGAAAGGTGACATTTTATCTTCCACTCTTGTTTGACAAATTCATTATTTGTGTTTTTGTTTTTCATTCATTTTTTAATTATTTATCTTACATTAGTTGTTAATTTCAGGAAGTTTTGATGATTTCAATAGAACACCTAGATGATGGTTTCCGTTGTCATAGATAATAGGGTATCAAGTTCATTGAAGGCTGGCCTAACTTTTATGCCTTTATTTTTTATATGTTCTGATATTTGAAAAATCAAGGTATGATTTAAAAACCATGCAAAGATATGAAAGTAAATTAAGAATTTACTATATAATTTATGTGTTTCTTTAGATTTGATGTCAAGAAATGGTATCGAATTGCTTCAAATTGTCTGTTACCTTTTTTAGTTCTATTCGTTTTTTTACAACCGTTCGCGCATCATACAAGGATGAAAACTAGTGTTCTTTGAAATTTTATTTTACTGATCTTATTGATACTTTGTGTATGCTTGTGAAAAATGTATTTACAAGCACATGAAATATGTTAATAGGTTTTTGCACGACGACCAATTTTATAACATAATGAAAAAGATAATGAGTATATAGAAAGGGTGGCACACTCACTTTCGTGACAACTTCTCAAGACATAATGGAAGGACTATCCAGTCCATTAGCCCAGTTGGAAGTTCCACTAAGAAATGGAACCATAAATGAGGTTATATTATAAGAAAGGTACATTAGTCTTGATCTAATTCCATCTTTATTTTTTTATGCGTACATCATCCATCTTAATAGCAGAGGATTGATTAGAATTCAAATGGAAAATCCTACATACCCTTTATTCATTCAATTTCTCCCCCAATCCTCCACCATCATTTCACTTAACATCAATGACACATGACTACCTTAATAAACCTCAATAACTTTATGAAAATTGTTAATCATAAGATCTTACATTTTACACGTAATATTATTAACATATATAAGATCAGTGAAATTTCCATGATGACCAAGGAATCTATAAGAAATGAAAATTTGGTTCTTTGTGATCACAAAGTTTTCACACGATCCATCAAAACAATAATGTGATCATGTAGTAAATTGTAAGTAAAAAAATTAGGATTTTAACCTTATCTATATGATATGTTCATAATTAAGTAACAAGTTGTGTTATGAAATTTTGGTTGGATAACCCCAATGTGATAAAAATGATAAGAAATTTAGATATTACATGTAATTTAAAAATATAAGATATAATTTATTTTACTATTAAACAATTGGTTATGCACATTGTATCATTTTTGAGATTTAGAGTATGATTTATTATTTTGAGTAAGATGAAATGGTATGTAGAGGTTTTTTTATTATTGAATTGATTTGAAACTAATGACTTGAAAACTAGTGACTGAATATTTATGAATTTGTGTTTTCCTTATTTTATTTTGGATGTATTTTGTTCTCAATTAATTATATGTGGCGGTTTTGATGGGAGTGAACTTTCTCACTAAGATACTCATTGTCTTCACCTTATCTTACTGCAAGTGGATCTAGATTACGTAGGAAATGATTATCTAATTACGATTATTATATACTTGGGAGCCCTTTTCAATAGATCCATTTGTGGAAATTTATTTAGCATGCATGTTGACATTTAAACCACAAGTGTTTTACTTTGTTCATTGTTAAGTAGATCCAATTGAGCATTTGAACTCAATAAAAGTTACTTTGTTCAATGTACTTATTGAATTATTAGTCCTTCCTAATTATATGTGATACCTACATAATGTGTTCTTGTGTGCAAAAAATTTCAAAGTCGGTTCAAGGATGTGTCCCTATTTACCCCTAGGCTATGAAATGTGATGTCCTCCTTTGGGAGACATCGACATGGCCAAAGAATATCTAGGCTCCTCTCACAAATGAGCAACCCATCATACATATCTCTAAGGATGGACTATTATCTCATGTGCATCTTACAAGTATGAACAAATATTACCTAGAATGAAATGATATGCTCTCTCCATAGATATCCTTGTCCACAAGTGACTGCATCTCGTAGAAACCCTCGTATATACTCATAATTCTCCAACATGTCTTCCATGCCGACCATAAATCCAAGATATTTACCAAAGTCCACCTCCATTCTTAGGGTTAGTTGATCCCAATAAAACAAGGGGATTTTGGTCCCACACCTAATACAAGGTAATTCCTAAAGCTCACTCTTGATCACAGGGATTTTAATCCCACTATCCATCACACTCCAAACTACACATAACCTTATTCCCACCATTTGGATATTTCAGTATTCCACTTAGGAGATTGATCACACCTCGAACTACGCATGACTTGATTCCCACTAGAGGTAAATATAGAGACTCCATTCAAGGAATCATTCATAAACTCTAACTATACATGACCTGATTCCCAATAACAAGATATGTAAGCACTCCACTAACAGGCTTGGTCACACCCGCATATGACTTGATTCCACTTATTAGATATATAGGTAGTGGTTTCAGGGGAATGGTCAAACCATAAATTATTTCCCCCATTTCTTCTATGCCTTTTAAAACAAAGGCGATTATTATGATTCAAACCATCCTCTCAAGAATTTATTCATCCCAAACTGATAGTCAAGAATGATCGTAAGAAAACTATTGAAATTTAAACTTCATATTAGATTCTAGAGAGGTATTTTGAGTTGACAATCGTTCATGAGTTCATCATTTTCGCCCATTATGTGGACATAAAGTCATGCATATAATAATATGTTGATTCTATATCACATTTATATTCTTGTATTATAAAGTCATCATAACTCCCAACAAATTAAAGGAAGAAAAAGATAAAAAAACTCAAAGAGCAATCCTCTCATGGACTGCCCAAAGGCATCCTTTTGTCATAGAAGCCCATTTACCTTATAAAGAGACCACCTTATACAAGCCCTCCATGACCTGTAGACAAAATATGAGGACTCCCCTCACAAAAAATTCAAAAGACCCAGTCAACATTTCAAGGCGCTCTTCCCTACTATCAAATCCTTCACCTCATAACCAAATAGACAATGCCCACTTTCATCGATAATTGCATGTTCCCTTGTTAAAGTCACAACAAACGTCTGATTTTGAAAGATTTAAATGCATTTGATATATGACGTAGACATTCACTACACCCAGATAGGTAGATTGCCACAATCAATTGGTTATGGTCCAGAGTCATAACTAGGTGGTCACTATTCAAAATCGTGAACCACTACCAAAACTTGTAAACAGTCATATTGTAACACCCCGTAATTTTGAATAATTATGAATTTAAATTATTCCTGGTATTTTAAATTACGCGCGTGCAGTAATTTAATTAAAATTAAATATTGCATATTTAATAGATATTAATTTGTGGGAATAAGATTAATATTTATGTGGTAAATTTATTAAGCGTGTTTACGGTAAATAAAATACGGTGACTTGTTAGTACGTCATAGTGAGTGAGAACGACAAGATTTTTGACGGTATCTCAACCGAGACTTGTGAGTAGACAATTTTAAGGTTGAGATAGGAAATTTATGTAGAGTGACTCAGATGGAAATTTCAAGTTCACGGTTGTGTAATACCTCTTATTTATGAGTAATTATTTTATATTAGATTACCTTGTGGGTTAATTTTATAAAATAAAGAAAATTGAAGTAAATATTACTTTAAGTGATTTATGAGATAATATTTACTGAGTTCTGCATATTTAATTTTTACATAATTACTATTAAGTGAATGTAAATAGTGTAACATCATGTTTTGTTGCGTCGTTGTGCTTTAAGCAACGGTTATGATTTAAATTCCAATCGGAGTATTATTAAAGAGTTAATATGACGTGGGAACATGAAATAATGAACGATATCCCATATGCCGGTTTAGAGTGCACGGCTAGTCCGAAAATGGTTGAGATAGTCAAAATAAGTACCAGTTGTGCTTTTGGGTTTCGGGGTATTTTTGACTAGTTATAACTTAATTATGATGTTACGAGTCATTTTAAGTATGAAGTAGCATTTAATGTTGGACTTAATGTATTTTGGATACTTTGGGTATTTTAGTCTTGCAAGAGCATTTAAGCTCATTTGTGTTTAACTTAGAGAGAAAGAGAGAGAGAGCTTGGGAGAAAGAGGAGAGAAAGAGGAAATTTGCTATTTTGGGCTAGGAATCGTTGCAACGAGAAGATAATCCGAGGCTACAATCTTGAGGCAAGTTTCTAACTTGCATATATGTATGATTGAGTGTGACTAATTTGTATATATAGTTGTGTTCTTGAGATTAAACCATTTATGTATTTTGATGATTTGGTTATTTAAATCTAAGTTTTTGGATCTAGACTTGATTGAATGGATTGTAGTAGTTAAATGTCTTGTGTAAGGGTCTGTAGACGTTGTGGGTTGATGGTATTGGGTTTAAGTGGAAGAAAATAGGTTTTGGGAATGTAGGGTTTATATTAACCCGTAGCCATAACTGGGCATCTCGACCAGGGAGAATCGATTCGCCCTCCTCAGCGAATTGATTCGCTAAAATGGTGGCTACAGGTCTGAGGAACCGAATCAATTTGGGTTAAGGCCGAATCGATTCGGGCTTAGACAGAAGGTTGGTTTTCTCAGCCGAATCGATTCACTTTATGAGCGAATCGATTCTCTTTCAGGGGAAAATCGATTCGACCCTTAGGCGAATCGATTCAAAATCTTGTTGTTTTAGGAAATTTTTCCAACTTAGTTTATAGTCCTTTTCTTTTAGGTTTAAGGCTTAGGAACATTTTCACATGAAGAAATAAAGAGTATTAGGGTCTCATATAAGTGGGTTAATACCCTGGGGTAGTAAAGGGGTATTCGGGATTATTTTGGAGTCTGTTTAGTAGAACTTAATATCTCATTTAACTTAGTAAACAAGTCTAGGACTAGGGTAGAGTTAGATAGTGTTATTGTGAACTTTCGGAGGACTGGTGTAAGGGTAATTATACTTTGTATCTTATATCGTTATGCACAGATGGTTTCGAAAATAAGAAACGTATAATTTTTACTTGGCATATCTTGAGATTATGGCGTGCATATACATACCTCTCTAATGCTATCATAAGGGAAGTTACGCGCATGAGGTAAATCCACTGGCTAGTGATGCATGGAGAATATAGTCCTCGGGCCATAGAACCGGTGGTTACATTGTGTGGTTGTTTGATTCGAAGTGAGGTAATTCCGGGTATGATTATGACTCACTATCGAAAGTATATGGCCGCTTCCCACGCAACGCAATTTAGGGTGCCCAGGTGGCCTTGATTTTAGGCCCTGAAAGATGATAGCATTTAGGGGCGCATCGAGTGGGGTGACTCCAGGAAGGATGGTCTTAAAGACGTTATATTGATTGGAATTGCTCTTACAGTCATGGCATTTCATATAAATGAATCAATGGATCTATAAATCATTTTTTAGGCATATGATTCCCTATGATAAATTGATTTGTGAAGATACGGTTTATAAATTGGCAAATTAAGTATGTTAATAGAGTTAAGTTATTCCTCTTAATTTAATGGGTAGTGTAATTGAATGAAATGGTATGGTGCTAGGATGTTCATTTAGATGAGATGTGAGGATGATTCTTATAATGAAGAGCGAACTTAACCTGTTTATGATTTTAGTATTCATAACTGTCGTGCATTTTATTCACACGTATATCATATCAAACCAGGCCCTGACCCGTTTATATTTCTCTTATTTGTGTGGATCTTAATTATGTTCAGGTGCTCCGTCGTAAGGATGCCCGCTTTGATCTTTCCTTCCTGGTGTCAAGGATCTATAGCATTTTGCAGATGTTGTAGGATTTTTTATAGTAGACACATCAATCTTTTGTACATTCTAGATATGATCCGTCTGTATTTTGGGCTTATAGCCCCAGTTATTATTCATGTCTATTGTAATACTTGGTGTAACCCTTTTGTATTAGTCTGTTAACCGACAGCTTATTCTGTTATGTTTTGTAAAATTGTTATTTAAACTATTATATGCCTTTATTTATTTCCGCCTTCTGTTATATATTGGATTATTGAAATAGTTTTTATCAAAACTTGCAAAATTATATGATATTCGTTTTCTAAAATACTTGGTGGTTGTCTCGTGCTATTATATTGCGACACTGATGCTAAGAATGGACCATTTATGATTCTTGATTATATTGAGTAACGGGCTGGCCACCTCTTATTTTAATAAGCGGGGTGTCTCAGATGGTATCAGAGCATCAGGTTCTAGATTCCTTTGGATCTATGCGGACTTATCACGTTCTACCGTAGCGTTATTTGATATAAAGCCCTATTGCTAGGACTATTTTGCTTATGCATGTTTTGCGATATTCCGCAAGGATAAATTGTTTTAACTGTATTCTAATTTAGTTACTTTTTATCGGAGATGCCTCCCAGGCGAGGTTGCCCGGCAAGGGTAAATCGAGTTGCAGAGGATGTAGAGCTGATAAAAAGAACTTTTCGGTGTATTTGTCGTTGTTGTAAAAGTCCTTCTAATCAAAACCTCAATTACCTACAAATATATAACAAACTCAAGTGTAGCGGTAAGTAAGGGTATCAATCCACTTCAAGGGGGTAAACTAGAGACAAACTCAAATGTAGTTCAATTTTTATTTTCTTTTTGTTCTTTTTCACTTTTCTACTTTTTGTAGCCTTTTCAAATATTAAAACAATTGGGTGAGGTGAGGATTTAAACTAAACTAAACTAAATGTGATATGATAACAACTAACTAGAAAATTATTAAAATGAAAAATAAAGTCTAAACTAAAATAAGAGATAGAGTGAGGTAAATAATTGTGAGAACAATCAAGGAATGGGATTACACCACAAATTTTAGCTATTATAACTAATTAATTTAATTAATTGAATTCTCCCAAATTAATATAAAAATTACAAATCAACTCTCGTTGCAAATGTAATTTTAATAGTAATATTTTAGAAAATTAAGTTTAACACCCCACAACTTTAGAAAATAGATCCACACTCCTTTTAATTAATCACCCGCTAGGATCGATCAATTAAAATTTATGTCAATCTTAGAAAATAAATTTATAGTTGAAATTCAAGTTATAATATCTCACTTAAGAAACCCCTTATCTCTAGTTCGAATCTAAAATGGGTATTATAACTATAATTTTTATTTTCTCTCGAAAATCATTTACCCTCTCTCGAGGCGTAAATTTAAGGGTGAGGGATCAAAATTAATATTCAAAGGGAATTTTAAAGTAATCAAACTAATTAAACTAAAATAACATCAAATAAGAGTTTCCCCCCACCCCTTGAAAGAGGATTTAGCCTAACATGATATGAAATTTGACGAACAAATAATCAAAGGCAAATATAATAAAAGAGTAGAGAAAGAGAACAAATCTTCAACAAGTCTCCTTGAAATTGGCAATTTGAACTTTATCATCTTCCATACAATTCAATTACTCACAATTAAATCTCACTAAATCTCTAAAAAAATAAAAATAAAAACTATTTACAAAATGGTATTTATCTCTCTACAATTCTCTCTCTAAAAATTCCTATCTAAAAGCTCTTTTTAAATGGGGTCTTCCATCCTCTTTTTATAATAGGCATGGAGATAGGGGTATTTTTGGGAATGGACATGAGTGTGCATGAAAATGGTGAGAGGAGCATGAGGTGTGAGTGTGTTGAGGTCATGTGGGTGAGGGGATTGGAATAAAATCTGATTAGGAAAAAGGGTATTTTGGGCAATGGTTAAAAGTTGGTAGTTGGAGGGGTAATTTGGGTAATAGAGGGTTAAGTGGGTTTTAACACACGTGGCAGTTGGTCTTTGTTTGGTTTTATTTTTGCAGGTGACACGACTTTGGTCTTGGAGAAATGGGTCTTGGCTTGGATGGGTATAGGGTATTGGGGCTTTGGTTTTCGGTTTGGACAGCAAGTGGATGGTGGGTGAGGTCAGCGCCGAAGTGTTCTGGGGGTGAAGGAGAGTTTTCGGCGTTCTGGGTGTGGTGACGTCGGCCGGAAGGAGAGGGTCGTGACATTTGAAAGGCGGTTCCAGCCATGGCTATGGTTGGACGACGGAGGTGGGAGGTAGAAGATGAAGTAGGGGTTATGTGGTGTGGTAAGATGTAGGGGAAGAATGGTGTGGATAAGTGAGGTGTTTGTGTGTTGGAGTTGTGTGTGTTAATGGAGGAGAGAGAAAGAAGTAGTGGGGTTTGGGGAAGAAGATGGGTCAGATTGTGTGTGTGTAGGTGTAGGGAAGGTAGGTGTGGGTGAGGAAGAGTTTGGCTGTAGGTGAGTGTGTTTGGAAGTAGGGTGTGTGTGTAGGTTAGTTAGGTGTTAGTGTGTGTTTAATTTGGACCCTTAAAATAACACTAACTAACTAAAATAAAAATAATCTAACTAACTAAAAAATAAAAATAAAAATAGAAATATTAAAACTTAAGAAAATAAAATCCTAAGCTATTAAGAACTAAAATAATAAAATAAAAGAAATAAAAAAAATGAAAAATCTAATAAAATTTGAAAACAAAAGTCCTAAAATATAAAATCTAATAAACTAAAAATAAACTCCTAAAACTAATCCTAATAAAATAAGACTAAACTAAAAGCTAATAAAAATCAAAATAAAATAAAATTATATTAATAAAATAAAATAGAAAAATAGAAAACAAAACTTAGAAAATACTAAATAAATGTAAAATCAATCCTAAAAATAAAAATGACTTGATCTAAAAATCTAAAAAATATAAAAACATACAAACTAAACACATGCAGTCTTTAGGTAGGTTTAAGGTCGGGTTAGGGTAGGCTATGATACGGGACAAGGTATTTAGCATCATATTGCACACAATTGCCTTGATTTAAGCGTTTGAACTCTGCATTTAACAATTTGACCTACAAAATAAACATTTAAGCACATAAGACCCACATTGTTGAGAATTAGCAACAAAAGTACATCTATTCAGGATATAAATTATACAGTTTTGGGTGCTTATCACACCACCCCCAAATAGAGCGTTGCAAATCCTCAAGCAATAAGATAGAGAGAAAGAGAAAGATAAGTAACCAAAAGTGTACCACTTTCACGGGAACTTGCGATTGCACTTAGCATGTGCAACAAGCCTTTAAACATATAGGTTGCCTTGCAGGACGAGTTGTGTCTCGTGAGGGTTTGCAGGAAATATACCCACAAAATTCTTATTTGCAAATGGTAGTCTATCTCTTATTAGACGTAGAATAGTCGCATAATCCATCATGAGAGAAATAATTTGAGAAATACAAGCTAAAATGTGTAAAAAATTTAGCTAAGTAAATACTCAAGGCACATTCTTCCTAAAACTCAATGTGTGTAGTGTGAATCAGTCAAAACGGGCCGAGTATCATCAAAGTAATTACTAGATTGCCTTGTCGGAATCAACGCTTCAACTTCAAATCTCACTGGATATATCTCTCTCAAACGAACTCTCAAGATTAGGGTCAGTGCATCGCTCTTGTGTGTGAGGGGGTGAGTAAATGTAAGCAAGTTCAAACGTCTCACACACACACATAAGAAAGAACGAACAAATTGAAAGAAAAGTGATCTCATGAAAGAATGCTAATCACTATAGTGAGAACGTCGACTTATTCACCACGTTGACTTTCATTTGCCCGAACACCTAGGGGAATAAATGGATGATAATGGGTGAGGGGGAAATGAAATGAGGATGAATATGATATGAGGTAAAGTAGGATAATATGGATGTATGATGCGATGGAAAATGGATGGATATGCGATGTGAGAGAGTGTATACACTTTAGGCACAATTGTCTTTATTTCAAAATTAACTACTAACTACAAACTCTTTTTCTTTTCTTTTCTCTATTTTTTTCCGATTTTTCTTTTCTTTTTTCTCTTTTTTCTTCTATTTTTGCTATTTTTATGTTTTTCTCTTTTTTTTCCACTCACTTTTCAAACCAACAATGAAGACATTTACATTTGAAATCACACTCTTTTATTTGAAAATGAAAGATAATACGGAGATGATAGGTGATGGTGTGGGGAAATATGTGGGAATATGGAAGAGCATGGGAATATAATGGGTGAAGTGAATGGAAATGCGATATGGGGGGAAAGTGGTAGGTGTATGGATGAAAACCTAGTGATCGGGATAAATTTTAAGACACGCGTTTCTTAGAACTCGAAAGTGATGCCATTCTCAGTGATTAAGACAAAGATGAAGAATAATAAGATCATACAACAATTAAGTGCGGACCCAAACGAAGTTGAATCAACTTGTGACTCGGAGATTGCGTATAACAATCTAAAAGGGTGAAAGGCACGAATCTCACAAGCTAAAGTCTCTACTAGTGATCCTTAAGGTTCTCTTTAGAATTGTAGTACTCCTTAACTCTAAATCGTATTGACGTGATAAGTGCGCAAATGTAGTTGAGTCTAGAAATTCATAGTGCAACATTCCTTGTTACGTATTACATAAGCTATTTAGAAAAAAAATATTCTCTAGCTTGATTCATAGACTTTTAAAGATGGATGATTCAAAATTCACATCAATGAGTGATATGAAAGAAACTGCATGAAATTTTTAAAAATCAGGTTTAAAACTCAAAATTTTTCAAAAGAAGCACGATTTTGATCAAATTGCCCACCCCCAAACAAAAAGGAACATCATCCTCGATGTTAAGTAAAATAATTTTTAAAATTGAGAGGATAAGGTAGGAAAGAGATTACGAGAACCAACTGCTAATGAAGTGGACATATGAAGCCAAGAATAAACCTGAATAAGTGATACGAGAAAAAAATGTGTACAAGTCTATAAGCATGATAAAGCATTGGGTGATGTGAAACACCACGCCCAAACAAGATGAGATTAGTACAAGAAATGTGGGCTGCCTCCAGGTATGGCTAAGTTTCATGTCTTCAGCCAGACCGATGAAATCTCACCCTAAAGATAGTAACTAGGAAAGCACGGGGTGGCAGAAAAATGGGGTGATGATAATCACCCACGAACAAGACTGAAGCTTCAGTCTTGTTGGATAGAGGCTAAAGTGGTCAATGCACTTGTATAACAAAGTGCATCACACGATGAAAAGCATCGGTGGACCATGGGTGGGTGGGTATTAAGGTAAAGGTGAGGGTGGAAAGGGTGAAGAGATATCGACCAAGGGCCTTGTTGATATTAAAGGTGAGGGCAACTAGGTCCCTATAAGAATGGTGCTCGAGATGGTAAGGGAGGCAAAATGGTTTGAAAAGTGGAATGGGGTGGGCCTCATAGAAATTATACGACCATTCTATAAATGGGAGATGATAATGGTCGCACCGTGACATGCCAGGGAGCTGTTGAGAAGAAAAATCAATACCACAAGAGAGTGGTGTGCATGGAGGAACAAGCTCAGTGTCACGGAAGTGGAGAGTATCACTACAAATACTCTCGTAGATGGTGGAGGATGGTTTCAGGTGAGGATCTAAAAATATGGATAGAAACATGAACTGTGTAAAATCAAGATCCAAACCAGGTGGTAGGGTGGAAGAAACAATGGGTGGGGTAAAATAGTGGAGGAAGTTGATCCAACTCAAGCGTGGGAGACACACACTCTTTGGGAGTAGTAAAGGAATACTCACAAGGGAGTGTGGTTTCTAAAGATGAAGTGGTCAACTTCTCCATAAGAGTAGTATCAGGGAAAGTGGTGGGTGGTTGAGACGAGGCACCAATATCAGAGATAGAGGAATCAATAGAAATATCAGGCTCAATGGGAGCCATGCATGGTGGATCAGGATCCATATCCGGATAGTTAGGAACTATCACGGATTCTATATCAGAAAAATGGTGAGCACTCATAGCCGGAGCTAACCTAAAAGATATGGGAATTTTTTTAGATTTATTGGGAAAGGGAATGGGAACCTCAAGTGTGGGTTCCTTTGGATTTGACGAGATTTGATAAGTCTCACTATCGAAAGGTAAGTCAACACAATTGTCGACTTGAGGCCTGGACCATGGAATGGTCTCAACTTCGAGAGTCTCGGGGTGGTAGGGTTGGTCACACTCAAAATCTGTGTCACAAGAGGACACATCATCGTCACACTCGGTTGCAACGATGGGAGGATCCATAGGAATGTCCGACTCTCTCGCACACTCCAATTCATTTAACGTTTGTTCAAGCTGTTGGAGAGATTTATTTTGAATTTGAGTGGCTTGCTCTTGCTCGAGTATGGACTTTTGCAAGAGGCTTTCGATAGCGGATGTGGATGATGGTGGAGTGACGGGTGGTGGTGGTGGGTGAGGTGGACAAAACCCGCTATGATCGTGAGTGTATGGAGAATACTCAAATGAAGTGTGTGGAGTGGGGCCAAGTCCATCCTACACGAAAGAATCGCTTTCGTGATGAACAAATGGTTGATACTCATGGGGTGCGTAGTGAGGGAACTGATCGTGAACGGGTGCACAAGGTTGACATGACGACTGTGGGAACATGTGAGGATCCACAACATCAGGCTGGGATTCGTATTGCGTGGAAGGGTGATCAGGCCTCCATGAATAACTAAGGTACTCACACAACTCGGGATTGGGTGTATCGAAATAGTAGGTCGAGGTGGGTTCAGAAATAGTGCCATATGGATACACATGTTACATGGTGGGTTCAGATGGATATGGAATGTAAGGGCACTCATAGGACATGTGATCGGCATAATAACAGTGGGTGCACAAGATAGGATGAGACACGTCGACACTTGACACCGAAGGTGATGGAAAATGAGGTGCGTGCATGGACGGGTCAAGAGTATCAAGGGCACTCGTGAGAGAGGTGAAACCATTAAAAATATCATAAAGAGACAGCTCGGGATCACTCTCATACGTGTCACGTGTCAATGAAAAATGGCCAAAGTAGTCCCGTAAAGGACGTTCTTCGGCCATGAGGAGAGAATTTTTTTTTTTTTTTTAAATTTCAAAGGGAAAGAAAATATTTTTGGATTTTTTTAAAAATAATGGAAGAAAATATTTTTGGATTTTTCTAAAAAGGAAAGAAAGAAAATATTTTGGGATTTTTCTATAAAAATAAAGAAATAAAATATTTTTTGATTTTTTGTTATAAAAAATGAAAGAAAATATTTTTGGATTTTTTGTGGAAGAAAAGGTGGGGAAAAATGTGGACTCTTTGAATTTGGACGAACGAACTAAAACCAACTACCTAAAAATGGAATTGGACACACACAAGTCAAGAAAATTTCCTAACTAGAACATAAACAATTTTTATCTTTAAATTTAGTGAAAGGGTAGTCAAATTTTAATTAAGTCCGCGGGCGATAAAAAATCACGAAAATATTTTAGTGACCGCCTTTGCAAAAGGGTTCTCCTAGGGGGCTACCTAGTTGATTAATGTTAAATTTAGTGATGGCTAGGGTAGCACACAATTGGTAAGCGAGTGAGTCGGGTGATGAAATCCCTTCTCGTGAGTGATTGGGTGTAGGTCTTAGTAATTTAATTCATCACACCATTCAAAAAGTAAATGCGAGAATAAAATCACACAAGAACACACAAAAGAATTGACTCGCTAACAGGAGAGGCGCGAGGGTGTAAGAATGTACCTCCCACGATTTTTACGCCGTGGGGTACCAAAAAAATTGAGTCGGCCGGGGGGAGATCACGCCTATCTCAGTCGTCCCTGGGAGTCCTACCGATCCAAGGTAGAGAGGCTTCTAAATCCTCGCCTATGGACGCCCCCTCTCTACCTTGTCCGATTTTCCTATCACAATTGTCTTCGATTATTACAATTTAAATGGAAAATAAATGATCTCCTATGCACCGCAATACAAGCAAAGATAATAAACTCCTAAATACAAGCCTACTAAAATAAAGAAACAAAGGTACTAAAATGCAACAAAAAATAGGAAATAAATGAACTACAAAATTGAATCCGCTCCGAGTGCTTCACGCTTCCAAGAATGTGAAGCCCTTATATTCTTGACTCACTTGAGTCTATATTGTATAAGTGTTCATCTAGTTTGGAAATTGTGAAAAAATTGTGTCTATCCTAGAATCCAAAGAACCCCAGAGCTTGGTTTGCTATTTCATCTTTCTTGATTGATTGATCTAGACCATATTACCAACACTCACACACTGTAGAATTGATCTCATACATTTCATATTGCATATTATTGTGTGTACATATGTTGAGTGTGTTTAAATCCCTAAAATTGAGTTTTAATATTTTTGTAGGATTTTATAAACCTTTAAAATAAGTTTTATTTAATTAAAATTTGTTTTTAAAAAGTTTTTGGGGTCAAACTACAATTAATATTTAATGGTTATATTGGCTGGAAGTTACCTTGGGTAGAATCCGAAAGCGGAAGAGACTTCAGGGTGTGTTTGTAATTAATTTTAGACGCGCGTTTGATATCTTATAATTGCCCAACATCTGTTGCATTCTGATTGGTGGTTTTTGTGTTTCTTTATAGAGTGTAAAACAACGATTGTTTACAACCCTTGGATCATTTTTATCAACGATTTGCATGCGCTCTTACTTCATCCCTGTGAACCTCATATGAACCAATCAGGAGAGTTTTAATCACCGCATATCGTGAACCCTTGGATCAAAGTCAATCGACCTTGACTCAATCTGAGCCATTGATTTTGAACCTTATTCTCGAATATTCTCAGTCTCCTATAAAAGGACCCCTTCACTCATCCATCTGAGACTTTTTGCCATTTCGTCCTTTTAAGAGAAAAGAGAGAGAAGAGAGAAAAGAGAAAAGAGAGAGAAGAGAGAAACCTGAAAGAGAGAGAAAGAGTTAGAAACCCTAACCCTAACCCTAACCCTAAATCGTAAAAACCATTTTCAAACCTAAACCTCTTTTCAAGTCATGTTTATACCAAACACAACCTTGAGTGTTTGAGTGTTTTGAGAGGTTGAGAGTTGGTTTGTTTAGTTAGTTTGTTGCTGTAACCTCTTCGTTCTTAGATCTTGTGTCCAACTTAAACATCTATCTTCGATCTAAGTTTCTCTTTTATAGAAATTTTATATCTAAGTACTTTATGTTACATTTCACTTAGATTTACATATTCTGTTTCTCATTTTGAGAAATACATTGTTGATTCTTTTCTGTAAATGTTCTTAACTTTGAAATCAACAATAATGTTTTCTGTTTCTAGTTCTATTGAAACAAGACCTTTGACCTAGTTTGGAATCGTACTTGGTGATTTTCAATCTAAAACATATTTTCAAAACCTGAGATTGATTAAGATCTTGATACGTCTTCTGAGCAAGATAGCCGTGGATTCTAGGATTATTGTAAAGGTCAAATAAGGTTAAGTTTTGTGAGAAGAGAGAAAAAGAAATATCACAGCATATAGTTCTTATATGTAATTTGTTAGGACTGGTTGTATAAAATAAGTGTGTGTGTGTGTGTGTGTGTGTGTGTGTGTGTGTGTGTGCATGAATGTGTTAGAGAGCACCTCCACAAACACTATCACCCTACCACACTAAAAGTGTTGGTAATAAGATCTTGAGAACAAGAGTCGACGTAAAGAACTGGAACAAATTGGAAGTTAGCAAACTGGGAGAACAACATCAACAATCAGAACTGCAGAGAAGTTATAAGGACACCAGATGGTACATTCCTAAACTTATATAGGTATGAGTTGTATGCATGTTTGTTATATAGTTTGTAACTGTTCAAATTTGTTTTAGAGAAATTTTTGGTTTACTCCGTAGAGGGAGTCGTGGATGTTTCCTCAGTTGGGTGAGGTTTTACCACGTAAAAAATCCTTGTTCTTAATCTTTCTACATCTTCTCATCTCATTCTTGGTTGTGCCGAGTTTAAAGTTTTTAAACTGTTTGAATAAACCCGTTGATCAAATCTTGAACAGATCTCGTACATACTTTTGTTAAACACATCTTGTGTTCAATTAATTTTGATTTTAAAGAAAAGAGTTTCTTCAAAAAACTGTTCGGAGTTACTTAAATAGTTTAATTTTATATTAAACGGCTTTAGTAACAGATTTTCAATTGTTATCATAGCTTTGTAAAATCCTTTTTAAGAGATCATGTGTTTCTGAAATTATTTTTCTGAAAATCAAACATGGACGAGAAAAATGAAAGATTTGGTAACTTGACCAGACCTCCTATCTTTGATGGAACCAATTTTGCTTACTGGAAAGTAAGGATGATTGCTTTCATTCAAGGAACTTAGGGAGATGATGTCTGGGACATTGTTGAAAATGGATACATTTTTCCTACTAAACCAGCCACTGAAGGAAGTAATGAGAGGGTTAAGACAGTATTAAGTGAGTTCACACAAGAAGAGAAATAAGTTTCTCGCAACAATAACAAAGGAAAGAATGCCATATAAATGAACATGAGTTCAAAAGAATCTCATCCTGTACCACTTCTAAGGAAACTTGGGACACTTTGGTTACTGCTCATAAAGGTGACACTGGAGTTAAGGCTGCTAAAACACAAATGCTCATTCAACAGTATAACTCTTTAATTATGTCTGAATCTGAGTCATTTGATGACTTCTACATGAATTTGACTGATATTGTGACAAAACTGCATGATAATGGGATAACATATGACAGACATGAAATTGTATCTAAAATTATGACATCATTACCACAGAAATTTGATAACAAAAGATACACTATTGAGGAAATGTGTGATATAAATCTCACTCCTGAATTACTCAGTAGTAAATTAAGAACTGTGGAAATGGAACTAGAATTTAAGAAACAATTAACCCAGTCCCATAGCAAACAGACTAGTTCCAATCTGAGCTTTTCTTCTAAGATGATTAAACCTGAGTTTAACATTCCCAATGATGATTCTGATGAGGAATGCGATATAGAGAGTTTGGACAATCAGATTGCCTTAATGTCAAAACAGTTTAAGAAAATCATTAAGTTTAGAAACATCGTGGTAAACAAACAAGGCAAGTCCAATTATCTAACTCACTCTAATCATAAACCTCATGAGAAAAGTCATGAGAAACATCACAAGGACTCTCACACTAAACCTAATAGAGACCTTAAGAAGACTGAATGCTTCCGATGTGGTAAACTAGGACACATTGCACAAGACTCTAGAGTTAACTTGAACACTCAAAATAAACACGCTAGAGCCAACATTTGCAAGACATGGGATGATTCAAGTAACTCTGAAAATGAGGAACCTAAGTCATCTGATGTTTTTGACCCTTGCATATCTTTTTTTGCCAATATTATATATAATGATGATATGCCTGTGTTTGTTAGTGAGGATGAATCTAGTAATTCTACTTCTGTTGTTTCGAATCATACTGTTACTGGTTTAGATGCTTTAATTACTGAGATCATTGTTATTTCTCCCTCGGGGTGTGTGAGTCAAAGGGAAAGCGATAATGACGATGTCAATGGGTGTGTGAGTCCAAGAAATGAAGCCTTAGGGGTAACTTCACACACTTCACTTAGTGACTCGGACAATGAAGATCTCCCAGATATTCACACACTTTATGCTAAAACTCTTAAGAAAAGCACTAGACTAGAAAAGATTGTGAGAGATCTCACCAAGAAGTTAGAAGATCTAAGCCTGATGGTCAAACTTAATGCTGAAGAGTATACTACCCAATGTCTTACTCATGAAAGTAAAATCAAAATGTTTGATTAAAAACTGAGAAATTTAACTGAAACAAATGAAACTTTGGAGAAAAAATACAAAGGGACATTGTTAAAATTGGAACAAACTAAAGAAAAGACAGCAACAGTTTTCAAAAAATTTACAAAATTTGAAAATAACTCAAACTGTTTTGATGAATTTGTTGCTAAATCAAAAACCAATTCTGATGATCGAACTGGAATAGGGTTTTGTCCCAATTTGAAGACACACACAAAATCTTTTGAACCTATCAAGTTTGTGTCAGGAGGTAAAAGACCTATTGAAACCTGCCCAAACTTTCATTCTCTAAAAACTGAGTTTAACTCAAAATACCAAAATTTTAACATTGGGGAATCAAGTTGCTCTAAACATAAAAGTTCACCTAAGGCTAAATACGTCTGCCCCTCAATTAGGAAGAGTGAATCTACATTCAAAACTGTACTATCTAGGAATAGAGTTCAACCTCAAAATCCCTTGAAACCTATGTTTAGAGACTTTCCTAAGGAGACCCCAACTTTGAGCAGTCTTTATTGCTCCTACTGCGATATATACGGTCACTCTTTTAATGGTTGCTATGCTAGAAGATTAGTTAAACCTGTCTGTAATCCTCCTATCTATCAGAATTTTAACTATTCTAGGAGAAGCCGTAACAATTATGTACTGCCTAGACAACCAGACAAAAACTTTAACTATAGGAAGAGAAAAACCAAACCTAAAAGAACATTCCCTAGAAGAATTCCTAAACACTTTCCTAAACCAAATGCTCATGCCTTTCATAAAACTCAAAATTATGCGCAAAACATTTTTTAACAAAAATCGAATGCTCGCAAATTTTATCAATTGAGAGCTTATAAGCGCAAAATGAAAACTAGAACAATTTGGGTTGAAAAGATGATCTATTACCCCAGATGAAGTGTAACATTGTTATTACTCTTTAAAAGCTGAACACACATCGTCTGGTTGGTATTTAGACTCTGGATATTCGAAGCACATGACTGGGGATGATACAAAACTCTTAAACAAAACCAGCTTTGCTGGAGGAAAAGTTATTTTTGGTGAGGGACTATCATCTCAAATCATAGGCAAAGGAACTCTCCAAGAAGATTGACTTCCTGTTATTGAAAATGTTCTTCTAGTTAAAGGTCTTAAGGCTAACCTACTAAGTATCTCGTAATTTTGTGACTCAGATCATACTGTTACCTTTTCAAAGAACAATTGCAAAATTTTAAATGAAAAAGGTGAATGCATAATTACAGGATTCAGGACCCCTGACAATTGTTATACTGTCATGAATAATTCTGAAATCTGTAATGTTTCCAGAATGGATGACAATGAGATATGGCATAACAAGATGGGTCACATAAATTACGATAATCTTAGTAGATTGACCTCTCAAGAAATAGTTAGAGGAGTTCCAAAAATCAAACCCATTTCTAACATTGTCTGTGGTTCCTGTCAGGAAGGTAAAATTGTTAAGGCACCTCATAAGAAAGTTAAAGATATCCTTACCTCTAATCCTTTGGAGCTTATCCATATGGACCTAATGGGTCCCTCCCAAACTGTTAGTCTCTGTGGACACAGTTACATTCTAGTTATGGTTGATGACTTCACTAGATTTACGTGGGTATCCTTCTTAAAACATAAGTCTGACACTTTTTAAACTTTCTTAAAAATACTTCTTCGGATTGAAAATGAGAAGGACACTCAAGTAAATAGAATTTGTAGTGATAGAGGTGGAGAATTAAAAGACACTGGTATAATAGAGTACTGTGACTATAATGGTTACAAACACGAGTTTAGTGCTCCTAAGACTTCTCAACAAAATGGAATCACCGAGAGAAATAATCGTACCCTTCAAGAGATGGCACGTGTTATGTTACATGCCAAGAATTTGCCTAAATATTTTTGGGTAGAATCTATTCGTACTGCATGTCACATTATCAATAGGGTATATCTTAGAAAGAATTCCAAACAAACCCCTTACGAACATTGGTATAAGAAAAAGCCCAATCTTAAGTACCTTAGAACTTTTGGTAGTACTTGTTATGTATGCAAAGATAGGGAACACTTGTCCAAATTTGAGAGCCGGGGAGATAAAGCTATTTTTCTAGGTTACTCACCTAATAGTAGAGCCTACCGTGTTTATAATCTTCGCACTAAAACCTTGATGGAATCTATAAATGTAATTATAAGTGACACTACTGTAGAGAGTAAGACTGGTGAATCAACTATTGAGGAAGAGCCTACAAACTTTTTAGAAAATGACTCTCCACAAATAGGTGATCCATTACCAATTGAGATACCTGAAGTACCTAACTGGGTTTCTAAAGACCATCCAATTAATAACGTTGTTGGTAATCCCAGTGAGCATGTGCGTAGAAGATCGCAATTAAGAAATTATGCACATTATGCATGTTTTGTTTCCCTAGTGGAACCAAAGAATGTAAATAAGGCATTGAATAACTCTCACTAGATTTCTGTTATGCGGGAAGAACTTCTTAAATTTGTCATTCATGATGTTTGGTATCTTGTACCTAGGCCTAATCACAAAAAGGTTATTGGCACTCGTTGGATTTTTAAAAATAAATCTGATGAAAGTGGGATAATCATTAGAAACAAAGCTAGATTAGTTGCTCAAGGATATTCTCAAATTGAAGGAATAGATTTTAACGAGACCTTTGCTCCTGTTACTCGTTTAGAATCTGTTCGTCTTCTCTTTGCCATAGCTTGCTACTTGCATTTTACACTTTACCAAATGGATGTCAAATCTGCATTCCTTAATGGAATATTGACTGAAGAGACCGATGTAGAACATCCAAAAGGGTTTATTGACCCTCAATATCCAAATCATGTATTTCGTCTTAAAAAGGCTTTGTATGGCCTTAAACAAGCGCCTAGAGCCTAGTATGAGCGTCTTTCCAGCTTCCTCTTAGATAAAGGTTTTAAAAGAGGTGGAAATGATCAAACCCTATTTGTCAAACATTTTGGCAAACACATCATTATTGCTCAAGTTTATGTTGACGATATTATCTTTGGATCAACTTCTCCCTCAGAAGTAAAATCCTTCTCTGAGATTATGCATAAAGAGTTTCAAATGTCTCTTATGGGGGAGTTACAATTTTTCTTAAGTCTTCAAGTCAAACAAAATTCATAAGGATTATTTGTCTCGCAATCTAAGTACGCTTTAGAGATAGTAAAGAAATTTAGCCTTGAGAGTGCTAAAGATGCTAAAACACCCATGAGTACTATGGTAAAACTATCTAAAGACGAAACTGGAATATCTATAGATCCAACTCTATATCGTAGTATGATAGGAACCTTGCTATACCTTACTTCCTCGCGTCCTGATATAATGTATGCTGTGTGTGTTTGTGCTCGTTATCAAAATAACCCTAAAGAGAGCCATCTATCTTCTGTTAAAGAATCATTAAATATGTAAAAGGCACTCTGAACCTAGGACTTTGGTACACTAGTTACACACCAAGCACTATAATTGGATACACTGATGCTGACTGGGCTAGGTGTACTGATGATAGTAAAAGCACATCAGGAGCATGTTATTATATAGGTAATAATTTGGTAGGATGGAGTAGTAAGAAACAAAACTGCACATCACTCTCAACAGCTGAATCTGAATACATAGCCGCTGGAAGCTGTTGTGCTCAATTACTTTGTCTTAAACAAATGCTAAGTGACTACGGTATTCAAGAAAACCAATTGCATATCTATTGTGATAATCAAAGCGCGATCAATATCTCTAAAAATCCTGTTCAACACTCGCGAACAAAACACATAAAAATAAGACATCACTTTATACGCGAATTGGTTGAAACTAAGGAATTAAAAATTAATTATCTTCCTACTGATTTGCAACTCGCAGATATGTTTACCAAACCTTTAGATTAAAATCTATTTATTTCTTTGCGTAAATCTATATGAATGGTGTGTGCTGATTAATCACTTTGATCTCTCTATTTTTTCCCTTTGTCTATTTGAGACAAAATGGGGGAGAAATTTGAGTCTAATGAATTTCACATATGCTAAACAGCTTGATCTTAGTGATTTATTGCAGGTTTCTGTACAGTTATTCTCAACAGTTGTAATAGGGTATTCAATTGTAAATAGTTGAGTTATGTACTTTTGCTTTCTAGGAAATGGGTAGATAGATTTTTTTTGGAATAGGTTTTCGTATTCTTGTTCCCTATGAGTCCTAGAAGACTCAAAGGAGATTTTGTCTCATATTTCCAAAGGGGGAGATTGAAGCCCTTATACTCTTGACTCACTTGAGTCTATATTGTATAAGTGTTCATCTAGTTTGGAAATTGTGACCAAATTGTGTCTATCCTAGAATCCAAAGAACCCCAGAGCTTGCTTTGCTATTTCATCTTTCTTGATTGATTGATCTAGACCATATTACCAACACTCACACACAGTAGAATTGATCTCATACATTTCATATTGCATATTATTGTGTGTACATATGTTGACTGTGTTTAAATCCCTAAAATTGAGTTCTAATATTTTTTGGGGATTTTATAAACCTTTCAAATAAGTTTTATTTAATTAAAATTTGTTTTTAAAAAGTTTTTGGGGTCAAACTGCAATTAAGATTTAATGGTTATATTGGCTGGAAGTTACCTTGGGTAGAATCCGAAAGCGGAAGAGACTTCAGGGTGTGTTTGTAATTGATTTTAGATGCGCGTTTGATATCTTATAATTGCCCAACATCTGTTGCATTCTGATTGGTGGTTTTTTTGTTTCTTTATAGAGTGTAAAACATCGATTGTTTACAACCCTTGGATCGTTTTTATCAATGATCTGCATGCTCTCTTACTTCATCCCTGTGAACCTCATATGAACCAATCAGGAGAGTTTTAATCACCGTATATCGTGAACCCTTGGATCAAATTCAATCGACCTTGACTTAATCTGAGCCATTGATTTTGAACCTTATTCTCGAATCTTCTCAGCCTCCTATAAAAGGACCCCTTCACTCAGTCATCTGAGACTTTTTGCCATTTCGTCCTTTTGAGAGAAAAGAGAGAGTAGAGAGGGAAGAGAGAAAAGAGAGAGAAAGAGTTAGAAACCCTAACCCTAACCCTAAATCGTAAAAACCATTTTCAAAACTAAACCTCTTTTCAAGTCCTGTTTATACCAAACACAACCTTGAGTGTTTGAGTGTCTTAAGAGTTTGAGAGTAGATTTGTTTAGTTGGTTTGTTGCTGTAACCTCTTCGTTCTTATATCTTGTGTCCAACTTAAACATCTATCTTCGATCTAAGTTTCTGCTTTATAGAAATTTCTGATCTAAGTACATTATGTTACATTTCACTTAGATTTACATATTTTGTTTCTCATCTTGAGAAATATATTGTTGATTCGTTTCTGTAAATGTTCTTAACTTTGAAATCAACAATAATGTTTTCTGTTTCTAGTTCTATTGAAATAAGACCTTTGACCTAGTTTGGAATCACACTTGGTGATTTTCAATCTCAAAAATATTTTCAAAACCTGAGATTGATTAAGATCTTGATACGTCTTCTGAGTAAGATAGCCGTGGATTCTAGGATTATTGTAAAGGTCAAATAAGGTTAAGTTTTGTGAGAAGAGAGAAAAAGAAAAATCACAGCATATAGTTCTTATATGTAATTTGTTAGGATTGGTTGTATAAAATAAGTGTGTGTGTGTGGATGCATGTGTTAGAGAGCACCTCCACAAACACGATCACCATACCACACTAAAAGTGTTGGTAATAAGATCTTGAGAACAAGAGTCGACGTAAAGAACTGGAACAAATTGGAAGTTAGCAAACTGGGAGAACAACATCAACAATCAGAACTGCAGAGAAGTTATAAGGACACTAAAGGGTACATTCCTAAACTTATATAGGTCTGAGTTGTATGCATGTTTGTTATATAGTTTGTAACTGTTAAAATTTGTTTTAGTGAAATTTTTGGTTTACTCCGTAGAGGGAGTCGTGGATGTTTCCTCAGTTGGGTGAGGTTTTATCACGTAAAAAATCCTTGTTCTTAATCTTTCTACATCTTCTCATCTCATTCTTGGTTGTGCTGAGTTTAAAGTTTTTAAACTGTTTTAATAAACCAGTTGATCAAATCTTGAACAGATCTCGTACATACTTTTGTTAAACACATCTTGTGTTCAATTAGTTTCGATTTTAAAGAAAAGAGTTTCTTCAAAAAACTGTTCGGAGTTACTTAAATAGTTTAATTTTATATTAAACGGCTTTAGTAACAGATTTTCAATTGGTATCAGAGTTTTGTAAAATCCTTTTTAAGAGATCCTGTGTTTTTGAAATTATTTTCTGAAAATCAAACATGGACGAGAAAAATGAAAGATTTAGTAACTTGACCAGACCTCCTATCTTTGATGGAACCAATTTTACTTACTGGAAAGTAAGGATGATTACTTTCATTCAAGGAACTTTGGGAGATGATGTCTGGGACATTGTTGAAAACGGATGCATTTTTTCTACTAAACCAGCCACTGAAGGAAGTAATGATAGGGTTAAGAAAGTATTAAGTGAGTTCACACAAGAAGAGAAATAAGTTTCTCGCAACAATAACAAAGGAAAGAATGCCACATAAATGAACATGAGTTCAAAAGAATCTCATCCTGTACCACTTCTAAGGAAGCTTGGGACACTTTGGTTACTGCTCATAAAGGTGACACTGGATTTAAGGCTGCTAAAACACAAATGCTCATTCAACAGTATAACTCTTTAATTATGTCTGAATCTGAGTCATTTGATGACTTCTACATGAATTTGACTGATATTGTGACAAAACTGCATGCTAATGGGATAACATATGACAGACATGAAATTGTATCTAAAATTCTGAGATCATTACCACAGAAATTTGATAACAAAAGATACGCTATTGAGGAAATGTGTGATATAAATCTCACTCCTGAATTACTCAGTAGTAAATTAAGAACTGTGGAAATGGAACTAGAATTTAAGAAACAATTAATCGAGTCCCATAGGAAATAGACTAGTTCCAATCTGAGCTTTTCTTCTAAGATGATTAAACCTGAGTTTAACATTCCCAATGATGATTCTGATGAGGAATGCGATATAGAGAGTTTGGACAATCAGATTGCCTTAACGTGAAATCAGTTCAAGAGATAGAGTGAGGTCAGGATTTAAACTAAACTAAACTAAATGTGATATGATAACAACTAACTAAAAAATTACTAAAATGAAAAATAAAGTCCAAACTAAAATAAGAGATAGAGTGAGGTAAATAATTGTGAGAACAATCAAGGATTGGGATTACACCACAAATTTTAGCTATTCTAACTAATTAATTTAATTAATTGAATTCTCCCAAATTAATATAAAAATTACAAATCAACTCTCGTTGCAAATGTAAATTTAATAGTAACATTTTAGAAAATTAAGTTTAACACCCCACAACTCTAGAAAATAGATCCACACTCCTTTTAATTAATCACCCACTAGGATCGATCAATTAAAATTTATGTCAATCTTAGAAAATAAATTTAGAGTTGAAATTCAAGTTATAATACCCCACTTAAGAAACCCCTATCTCTAGTTCGAATCTAAAATGGGTATTATAACTATAATTTCGATTTTCTCTCGAAAATCATTTACCCTCTCTCGAGACGTAAATTTAAGGGTGGGGGATCAAAATTAATATTCAAAGGGAATTTTAAAGTAATCAAACTAATTAAACTAAAATAACATCAAATAAGGGTTTTCCCCACCCCCTGAAAGGGGATTTAGCCTAACATGATATGAAATTTGACGAATAAATAATCAAAGGCATTTATAATAAAAGAGTAAAGAAAGAGAACAAATCCTCAACAAGTCTCCTTGAAATTGGCAATTTGAACTCTATCATCTTCCATACAATTCAATTACTCACAATTAAATCTCACAAAATCTCTAAAAAAATAAAAACAAAAACTATTTACAAAATGGTGTTTATCTCTCTCCAATTCTCTCTCTAAAAATTCCTATCTAAAAGCTTTTTTTAAATGGGGTCTTTCATCCTCTTTTTATAATAGGCATGGAGCTAGGGGTATTTTTGGGAATGGACATGAGTGTGAATGGAAATGGTGAGAGGAGCATGAGGTGTGAGTGTGTTGAGGTCATGTGGGTGAGGGGATTGGAATAAAATCTGATTTGGAAAAAGGGTATTTTGGGCAATGGTTAAAAGTTGGTAGTTGGGGGGTAATTTGGGTAATAGGGGGTTAAGTGGGTTTTAACACATGTGGCAATTGGTCTTTGTTTGGTTTTATTTTTACAAGTGACACGATTTTGGTCTTGGAGAAATGGGTCTTGGCTTGGATGGGTATAGGGTATTGGGGCTTTGGTTTTCGGTTTAGACAGTAGGTGGATGGTGGGTGAGGTCAGCGCCGAAGTGTGCTGGGGGTGAAGGAGTGTTTTCGGCGTTCTGGGTGTGGTGACGCCGACCGGAAGGAGAGGGTCGCGATGTTTGAAAGGGGGTTCCGGCCATGGCTTTGGTTGGACGACGAAGGTGGGAGGTAGAAGATGAAGTAGGGGGTATGTGGTGTGGTAGGGTGTAAGGGAAGAATGGTGTGGATAGGTGAGGTGTTTGTGTGTTGGAGTTGTGTGTGTTAATAGAGGAGAGAGAAAGAAGTAGTGGGGTTTGGGGAAGAAGATGGGTCAGATTGTGTGTGTGTAGGTGTAGGGAAGGTAGGTGTGGGTGAGGAAGAGTTTGGGTGTAGGTGAGTGTGTTTGGAAGTAGGGTGTGTGTGGGGGTTAGTTAGGTGTTAGTGTGTGTTTAATTTGGACCCTTAAAATAACACTAACTAACTAAAATAAAAATAATCTAACTAACTAAAAAATAAAAATAAAAATAGAAATATTAAAACTTAAGAAAATAAAATCCTAAGCTATTAAGAACTAAAAAAATAAAATAAAATAAATAAAAAATGAAAAATCTAATAAATTAAAAATAAACTCCTAAAACTAATCCTAATAAAATAAGACTAAAATAAAAGCTAATAAAAATCAAAGTAAAATAAAATTATATTAAGAAAAATAAAATAGAAAACAAAACTTAAAAAATACTAAATAAATCCTAAATATAAAAATGACTCAAACTAAAAATATAAAAAATATTAAAAGACACAAACTAAACACACACAGGATTTAGGTAGGTTTAGGGACGGGTTAGGGTCAGGTTAGGGTAGGCTATGATACGGGACAAGGTATTTAGCACCATATTGCATACAATTGTCTTGATTTAAGCGTTTGAACTCTACATTGCACTATTTGACCTACAAAATACACATTTAAGCACATAAGACCCATATTTTCGAGAATTAGCAACTAAAGTACATCTATTCGGGATATAAATTGTACAGTTTTGGGTGCTTGTCAAGGACCCCCACCACCGCAGGGAACAATGAATGCGACGGAGGTGGCTAATATTGTTGCCCAGGCAGTCAACGCTGTCATGACCACTATGGCACAACAGCTTCCACAAGACCAATAACCGGCCTTACTAGTGGTTCAAGTCCATACGGGACCCTCCACATGGGAAAGAGTTAGAGAACCCTTCTTGAAAGGTAACCCTCCAGAAGTTCAAGTTGGCGCTGACGTGATTGTGGCAAATTAATGGAAGAAAGATATTCAGCGCCATCTTCGAATGGTGGAATGTAGCGGGTAACATAAATAGATTCTCGACACTTTTAAACTCGTAGGAGAAGCCCTACAATGGTGGGAGTTGGTGACAACTCCAGAACAAAGGGATATCATGACTATCTCAAAATTTTGGGTTCTATTTAATCGAAAGTATTTTCCTCCAGCAATCCAAAAGGAGATAAGGAGGAAGCTTCAGGATGTTGTTCAAGGGGAGAGATTGGTGGAGAAATATGAAGAGGAATTTACTCGTTTAGCAAACTTTTTGCCAGATGAAGTTATCCCATAAGAAAGGAGGATTTTAAAATTTATCTGGGGTTTGAATTGGAGGATAAGGCAGCACCTATTGGAGAACCCATCTTTGCAGACATTTGGCGATGTGATGAATACATCTTTTCTCCATTGTCAGCATCACTGCCTTCACTTGAAGGGGAGTAAGAAGATTGCAGATTCTGGTCAAGCTAGTAAACAAGGGGAAATGGTGCCGGTGGAGCACTACCACCACCACAACAGTCTGGGAATAAGCAGAAAAAGCGGGACCCCCAGTAAGGAATCTCATCTAAGAAACAACACTTTGGGGGTTTCAACTTTGGTGGAGGTGGTCTTAGGCATTGTCAAGGTGCTCAGTAGAAGCAGCAGCTAGGTCAACAGGTCCAAGTAGGCAGAGGGAGTAATGGAGGTCGAGACCGTCAGGGCCAAGGTACGGGGAAGTTTCGAAATAATAATCGGGTCCGACATTTGGAAAATTTTACAGCCGTTGTTTTCAGTGCGGTGAACAGGGTCACATGAGGAGATATTGTCCATAGTTAAACGGGGGATAGTTGCCTAGAGGACCTCAGAATCCGCAGGCATATCTACAACCTCCAGCACCTATTCCAGCCGTCCCTCTATAACAGGGACAACTTCAGTATGGGTATGTGTATAATATTCAGGATGCTTTGTTTCCTCCAGCACCGCCTGCACCGCCAGCTATTGAGGGTAAGTTTCCCATTCACGGGTATGTGTGTTGAGTGTTGTTTGATATGGGGGCAACACACTCATTTATCGATAGGCACTTCGCTCATTCGACGGGGTTGTTTAAGTCTGCCGAAATTACTTTTACTAGTGTGGAGTCTTCCATGTGTGATGGTTCACTTATACTTTTTATTTATAAAGGGGTAGGAATAGATATTGGTAGATTGCGCTTTGAGGCCGACTTACTCGTCCTGGTTATGGTTGGGTATGATGTTATTTTAGGCATGGAATGGTTAGTAAAATACCGAGCTATGGTAAATTGTTATGGGAGGAGTATAGTTTTCTCCATTCTGGGGTAAGAAATGTTTTTAGTGGCTATGCCTCTTTCGGAGGGAGGTTCTAGCACGCACTTGTATTGTATTGAGGAGGAGACTTTGCGAGGAATAGTTGTTTCCCTAGAATTAATTCATGTTATTAGAGAATTTGGAGATGTCTTTCAGGAAATCTCGAGTTTACCTCTAAGTCATGAGATTGAGTTCGTAATTGATTTAGCGTCGGGAACTCGAACGATTGCGAGAACTCCATACCATATGGATCCTTTGGAAATGAGGGAGTTGAGGGATCAAATTCAGCAATTATTGGGACAAGGGTTCATTCGGCGTAGCACATCACCATGGGGTGCTCCTGTGTTATTCGTAAGGAATAAAGATGGTTCCCTTCGTTTGTGTATCGATTACCGTGAATTGAATAAGGTAACCATCAGGAATAAATACCCGGTACCTCGAATCGAATATTTGTTTGATCAATTAAGAGGAGTGTCGTATTTCTCTAAAATATATTTGAGGACTGGGTACCATCAACTGCGAATTCGAGAGCAGGACATGTCTAAAACCGCTTTCTTAACTAGGTATGGATCTTATGAGTTTTTGGTTATGCCTTTTGGGCTAACCAACGGTCCTGCCGTATTTATGGATCTTATGAATCGAGTGTTTCGGGACTTATTAGACCAGTTTGTCATAGTCTTCATTGACGACATTCTAGTCTATTCTCGGACTGAAGCCGAACATGCCGAACACCTGTTATTGGTCCTGCAGACACTACGGGATCATCAACTTTATGCCAAGTTCAAGAAATGTGATTTCTGGTGGCAGGAAGTGCAATTTTTGGGGCATATTGTGACGGCTAAGGGTAATTTTGTAGACCCAAGAAAAGTTACCGCGGTGAGGGAATGGGATCAGCCCACGACGCCAACGGAGATTCATAGCTTTCTGGGTTTTGCGGGTTATTATCGCTATTTCATTAAGGGTTTTTACAAAAGCACGGGCCCTCTAACGAACTTAACTCGGAAGGGAGTACGATTTGTTCGGTATGAGTCCTGTCAGCTAGCTTTCGATGAGCTGAAGGACAAGTTGACTGTTGCTCCTGTACTCGCATTACCAAGATCGGGAGTAGAGTATTTGGTCTTCACAAACGCATCTCTACAGAGATTGGGGGATATGTTACAACACGAACAGAGGGCCATTGCATATGTGTCTCGCAAGATTAATCCCCATGAGAATAATTATCCCGTGCATGATTTGGAGCTTGCCGCGGTAGTATTCGCCTTAAAGATATGAAGGCATTACCTCCTGGGTTAGAAGTTTAGTCTTTTTACGGACCACAAGTCGTTACAATATTTGTTCTCGCAGAAAGATCTAAATATGCGGCAACGTCGGTGGTTAGAATTCGTAAAGGACTATCAATTCGATATTCACTACCACCCAGGCAAGGCAAATGTAGTAGCTGACGCGCTGAGTCGAAGCCCCGTGGGGAAACTAGTGAAAGTGTGGAAAGCCAAATGGGAAGAATATATCTAGGATAATGCTGTAGAAAGAGCATGCATGTCGGTGCTGACCGTTACACCTGCTATTGTTATGCGAGTCATAGAACCACAAGGAGGGGATAAAGATTGTCAAAACTTGGTACGTCAATTGTTAACCGAGGAAGCGGAGTCCTACATTGTTAGTTCGGAGGGTGGGTTACATTTCCACGAAAGACTTATAATCCCGGACGAGGGAGACTTGAGACGTGTTGTCATGACGGAATCCCATGGTTCAAGGTCTGCAGTACATCCAGGTGGAGACAAAATGTACCAAGATATGCGCCGCCAGTATTAGTGGGCGAGAATGAAAAGGGACATTTTTGAATTTGTTTCCCAATGCGCCACTTGTCAATTGGTGAAGGTTGACCACCAGCGACCGACTGGATTGTTGCAACCATTAGAAATACCGATGTGGAAATGGGAGAGTATCTCAATGGATTTTATCACCTGGTTACCGGCGTCGCAAAGCGGTCATGATTCTATTTGGGTTATCGTCAATCGTTTGACCAAATCGGCACACTTCCTATCGGTACAGACGAATTTCAATAATGGCACGTTACGCTCGGCTCTTTATTGTGGAACTTATGAAACTCCATGGGGTACCTATCAATATAGTGTCGGACCGAGACAAAATTTTTGTATCCCATTTTTGGCAAAGTTTCCAAGAAGTGATGGGAACTGAATTGCGGCTGAGTACATTATACCATCCACAAACTGATGTGTAAACGGAGAGAGTCAACTAAATGTTGGAGGATATGATTTGAATGTGCGTACTTGACTTTAAAGGAGGATGGGAACAATACCTTCCGTTGGTCGAATTTTTATACAATAATTTGTACCAATTCACGATAGGTATGGCACCGTATGAGGCATTGTATGGCCGATCGTGTCGATCACCTGCTTGTTGGTTGGAAGTAGGAGACAATAAGATCCTTGGACCTAAAATGATCCAAGATAACTCTTCGAAGATTGAGCTTATTCGAAACCGCATACAAATTGCACAAGATCGCCAGAAGAGTTACGCCGACGCGAATCAGAGGCATGCGGAATTGAAAGTGGGGGACAAGTTTTAGTGAGGGTATCCCCTATGAAGGGTGTAGTACGATTCGAAAATAAAGGCAAACTTGCACCGCGCTATGTAGGCCTTTTTCTCGTTATTAAAAAAGTAGTCCCGTAGCATATCAACTTGCTTTGTTGGAACACCTATAACAAATTCATGACGTGTTCCATGTTTCATCTTTGAAGAAGTATAAAAGATGCGAGGGATCTCATTGGCACATTCCGTTGGATGATATCGAGTTATAACTCGATATTTCATATGAGGAACAACTGATTGCTATTCTAGATCATGGAGAGCGTAGACTAAGGTCGAAAGTGGTGCCCTTGGTCCCAGTCCAGTGGGGACACCACAATACCGATGAATCAACTTAGGAACGAGAGGAAGATATTCGAGAGAAGTACCCACACCTCTTTTTACCAGGTACGCCTAAATTTTGAGGGAAAAATTCCCTTGTAAGGGGGGGGGGAGTATGTAATACGCCTTATTTATGAGTAATTATTTTATATTAAATTGCCTTGTGAGTTAATTCTATAAAATAAAGGAAATTAAAGTAAATATTACTTTAAGTGATTTATGAGATAATATTTACTGAGTTCTGCATTTTTAAGTTTTACATATTTACTATTAAGCGAATGTAAATAGTGTAACATCATGTTTTGTTGCGTCGTTTGTGACACCCCGACTAATTAAATATCGGATAGCTACTCCTTTATTCAAATTAATTCAAAATGTCAAGTTGGTTCAGTTCATAGCATCACTGTCGAAAAACGTTTTAACAATTTCTCGCCACCTAATATTTAAAAAGTGAGTTGTCAATTTTAATTAAATTCAATTAACATGCAATAAGTTAGATTATGAAATGCTAACATACAACCATAACATAGTCACAATAGAATAACCATGGAATAATAATGAATCTGGAGGAATACTCCTCTAAATAATCCGAATACTGAATACAACCAAATACTAAGTCTGAATCATTAATTAATTACAACCCAAAATCTGAAATAAAACTGAGTAAGTAAGATGTATCTAAAAGTAAAGAGGCGACATGCCCAACAGATGGGAAAATTTGAAAATAGAGTCAAGAAAGAAAGTGAAGGCGTCTACTATCGAGGTCCTGTAACTTCCACAACAGCTACAACACGTCAGCGAAAAGGAACTCCTACGCTTGTTGTCCTTGTGGCTGGGCACCTAACAGGTTTTTATAAGAAAAATAGATTTGAAAGCAAACGGGTCAGAGCCCGATTGTGAAAACGGTTTAAAATACAACAAGTGTTTAATACCATTAAACAGTGAATATAAAATACATGATAGTGTGTGCACTCACATGAGTTCCTCACCTCTCAACTAATTGTGCACTCCTATCGTACCCATACCCGTTCTTGTTATTCCCATATCTAACTAGTCCAATATACAATCTAACAATTCTATACGATTTCCGATTCAATTCTCGACATCTTAATTTAAACAGAGAGTTTTACTTTTCTTCTTAGTTCTCAAAATTTGTAATACTAATCACTAGGGATTTTTCCATTTTTAACTCTACCCAAAAATGTTGCTATTGTTCACACTTACATTCATACATGACAGTTCATTTCAATTAATAGTATATTTCTCTCATCATAAATATACAGTACTGGCACCCCGAGACTAAGCTGCGGTGCACACATACTATGCTATCGAATCCCGGTATATCACGTACATAAGGACCACATATTCTGAATCTCTCAGGAATCATTTTGACAAGTAACAAACACACATAACGGAGGCGAACATAGTTCACATCACATGGGTCACGCACATACCTACGCTCCCATGATCAGTAGACTTATTAACTTCTCAATAAGTCCTTCTCTGACCTATGTCCTCGAGGTACCAATCTAAATCCCCCCATAGGCACACAAAGATTAGATGGCCCTGATCTAACGCCAACCTCCCGTGACAACAAGTATGGTAGGTATGTTATACACAGATAACCACATATACTAAGCATTCACACATCTTAGATATTTGATAATATTAATAGAGTTATGTATTACATTCCTATACCGTCATTAGATCTTGCACGTTTACAATTCCCCGAATAATATACATTAAAAGTTGTCGACCCTTCTCACATCGTAATTTTAGGTACTTATTTCCTAACCCATAAATGTCATCCGGTTTACTAAAAAATTCTAAGTTTTACTCCTTAACGTACTCAACTCTCACAACTATACCCACTGGTCAACAAGGGAAGATTATCACTCAGTTAAATAAGTCTACTGAAAGTTTGAAATAAAATTAGGCCTAAAAAGGCCATTTTGTCAACTCGTTAGAAATCTCGTTCGAACGAGGTTTTTCGAACGAGGGTCGTTCAAACAAAGTCTTCGAACGAACTCGTTAGAAGGGATACTATCATCTCGTTAGAAGCTCATTTGAACGAGGTCGTTCGAACGACTTGGGCAGGTCTTCTAACGAGATGGCAGAATACGCCCAAAAATTTCCCAACTCCTTTTTCCTCATTTTTCTCTTCTCAAATTTCATCCTAAGATCATCCCAATAACGTTTTAATGTTCTTAAACTACTCTAAATCCTCTTAGGTCGCTTTTTAACATATTTTTGGGGTCCAATCCTCCTAATCATCATGCAATTATCATAAATCCCCAAATTTTACCCCAACCCTATGAACATGAACCCAAAATTTTATTTTGCCTAATTACTCATCATAAATAAGTTTTTAAATCATCATAGTTAAGTTTTTGGATACCAAATTCATCCATAATCATTCTACATGAAATTCCTATCTCAAAATCATAAGTTTCACCATAATCCCATTAGTTTTCCTCAAGACTTTCTAGGCAATTAAAGTTTCTACACTAAACATGGAGGACATATTCAATGAAATTAATAACATTAAATCACTTGCCTTAGATTTGTTCTTCAGATTTGTTACCGGTATTTCAAGGTTGATTCTTCCCTCTTTATGGTCACAATCTCTTCCAAAAATGATGGTGGTGGGTGTTTTTGGTTTGGAACCCTATGATAACTTCTCTCTAACTCCCGTAGCCCACTTCTAATGTTTTTAGCTAGTAATGGCCTTAGTGGCCATTTTAAAATATAAAAATAAACTCTAAAATTCGTGGATTTTAATTCCTCAATTTTTAAAACTATCAAAATACCCTTCTAGGTTGCCGGTTTGGCCTAAAAATGCCTCGGAACCCAAACTAAACTCCCGGCTAGTGTTTTCTGACTATTTCGATCCTTCCGGACACGCTGGCGCACTCAAAATGACCATTCAGTTGATAAAAATATAAATTCTTTTAAATCTAATTAAATTCATTCCTGACGTGACTGACACGCGCGTCCCAACTTAATTTTCCAAATTATCGTATTTCTGCCTCGCAACAACTTTAATATTTTCAATACTCATATATTACCATATATACCTAGAAACATTTAATTTTTACATCATAATCAAATACCAACTCACATCTCACTAGTATTTATATCCGGATTAATTCCCAATTAATTCTCATTTAATTCAATTAATCCCTTAAATAAAAATCAATAAAATTATTCTCATTTAATTCAATTAATCTCTTAAATAAAAATCAATAAAATTATGGGGTATTACATTTTTGTGCTTTAAGCAACGATTAGGACTTATATTCCAATCCGGTTATTATTAAAGAGTTAATATGACATTGGAACATGAAATAATGAACGATATCCCGGATGCCAATTTAGAGGGCATGGTTAGTCCGGAAATGGTTGAGATAGAAAAAATAAGTACCAGTTGTGCTTTTGGGTTCCGGGGTACTTTTGTCTAGTTATAACTTAATTATGATGTTACGAGTCATTTTAAGTATGTAGTAGCATTTAATGTTGGACTTAATGTATTTTGGATGCTTTGGGTATTTTAGTCTTACAAGAGAATTTAAACTCATTTGTGTTTAACTTAGAAAGAGAGAGTTAGAGTTAGAGAGAGAGAGAGAGAGAGAGTGAGAGAGAGAGAGAGAGAGTGGGAGAAAGAGGAGATTTGTTATTTTGGGCTTGGAATCATTGCAATGAGAATATAATTCGAGGCTACGACCTTGAGGCAAGTTTCTAACTTGCATATATGTATGATTAAGTGTGAATAATTTGTATATATAGTTGTGTTCTTGAGATTAAACCATTTATGGATTTTGATGATTTGGTTGTTTAAATCTAAAGGTTTTGGATCTAGACTTGATTGAATGGATTATAGTAGTTAAATGTCTTGTCTAAGGGTTTGTAGATGATGTGGGTTGATTGTATTAGGTTTAAGTGGAAGAAAATAGGTTTTGGGAATTTAGGGTTTATAATATCCCGTAGCCATAACTGGGCATCTTGACAAGGGAAAATCGATTCGCCCTCCTCAACGAATCGATTCGCTAAAATGATGGTTACAAGTTTGAGGAACAAATCGATTCGGTCTTAGACAAAAGGTTGGTTTTCTCAACCGAATCGAATCGCTTTTTGAGCGAATTGATTCGCTTTCAGGGGAGAATCGATACGGCCCTTAGGCGAATCGATTCGAAATCTTGTTCTTTTAGGAAATTTTCCCAACTTAGTTTCTACTCCTTTTCTTTTAGGTTCGAGGCTTAGGAACCTTCTCACCTGAAGTAATAAAGATTATTAGGGTCTCACGTAAGGGGGTTAACACCCTAGGTTAGTAAGGGGGTATTCGGGATTATTTTGGACTCTGTTTAGTAGAACTTAATGTCTCATTTAACTTAGTAAACAAGTCTAGAAGTAGGGTAGAGTTGGATAGTGTTGTTGTGAACTTTCGGAGGACTAGTATAAGGGTAATTATACTTTGTAGCTTATATTGTTATTCATAGATGGTTTAGGAAATAAGAAATGTATAATTCTTACTTGGCATATCTTGTGATTATGGCATGCATATACACACCTCTCTAAATTCTATCATAAGGGAAGTTACATGCATGAGGTAAATCCCTTGGCTAGCAATGCAGGGAGAATATAGTCCTTGGGCCATTGGACTGGTGGTTACATTGTGTGGTTATTTGATTCGAAGTGAGGTAATTTCAGGTATGGTTATGACTCACTATCGAAGGTATATGGCCGCTTCCCACGCAACGCGATTTAGGGTGCCCAGGTGGTCTTGATTTTAGGCCCTGGAAGATGATAGCATTTAGGGGCGCATCCAGTGGGGTGACTCCCGGAAGGATGGTCTTAGAAATGTTATATTGATTGGAATTGCTCTTATGGTCATGGAATTCCATATAAATGAATCAATGAATCTATAAATCATTTTTTGGCATATGATTCCCTATGACAAATTGATTTGTGAAGATACAGTTTATAAATTGGCAAATTAAGTATGTTAATAAAGTTAAGTTATTCCTCTTAATTTGATGGGTAGTGCAACTGAATGAAATGGTATGGCTCTAGGATGTGCATTTAGATGAGAGGTGAGGATGATTCCTATAATGAAGAGCGAACTTAACCTGTTTATGATTTTAGTATTCATAAATGTCATGCATTTTATTCACACGTATATCATATCAAATTGGGCCCTGACCCATTTATATTTCTCTTATTTGTCTGGATCTTAATTATGTTCAGGTGCTCTGCCGCAAGGACGCCCGCTTTGATCTTTCCTTCCCAATGTCAAGGAGCTACAACATTTTGCGAATGTTGTAGGATTTTTTGTAGTAGACGCATCAATCTTTTGTACATTCTAGTTATGATCCGTCTGTATATTCGGGCGTGTTGCCCCAGTTATTATTCATGTCTATTGTAATACTTGGTGTAACCCTTTTGTATTAGTCTGTTAACCGACAGCTTATTCTGTTATGTTTTGTAAAATTGTTATTTAAACTATTATATGCCTTTATTTATTTCCGCCTTCTGTTATATATTGGATTATCGAAATAGTTTTTATCAAAACTTGCAAAATTATATGACATCCGTTTTCTAAAATACTTGGTGGTTGTCTCGTACTATTATATTGCGACAGTGATGCTAAGAATGGATCATTTATGATTCCTAATTTTATTGAGTAATGGGCTGGCCACCTCTCATTTTAATAAGCAGGGTGTCACGTGTTGGTCCGGAATGGGTCGAAATAGGCAAAATTAAGTACCCGGGGGTAGTAATTGGATTTCGAGGGCTTTTTAGACTAGATCAGGCTCACACAGGGATGTCTAGGTCATTTGGGCTTGGACCATTAGAGTAATTTATTGATTTAAGACTAATTAATCTAGGGTTAAGGTTTAGAGGCAACCTAAATACAATTCTAAACCCTAACTAGGTGAAGGAAGAAGGGAAAGTGAAGAAGGAAGAAGAAAAAGAGAGGTTGGAGTGCCAATTCGAGGAACAATTCATCTTCTCCAACAGAATTTCAGACCCTACGAATCGTATAAGGTAAGTGGTTATCTCGCTATGAATTTTATGTGTGGAATTCGTGTTCATAACATAGTAAGAGTAGAAAATTATTTTGGGAAGGTTTTTCTCACAAAAAAGGGGATCTTAGGGTTGAATCTATCTCCCCTGATATTCAATTGACTTGAATAATGAATTTAGATGACTTATAACTACTGGAAAACTAACTTTGATGAGATGTAGGGAGTGATTAAATCTAATTTTAGATTTGTGGGGTTTAACTTAGGGTTTTGGTTGAGAGATTTAAAAAAAACAATTGATTGATTAACTCATTAATATTAGTATAATCTATGATGTTAGGATGATTTAGAAGTGTTAGAATCATCATATTTGTGTTCATTATTGTTGATGTAAAAAATTAGATTATATCTAATTATTTAATCACAGATAAAATAAAGTGAGACAAAGAAATTTTAAAGTGGTTCAGCCTTAAAAGAATGGCCTACGTCCACTGTTTCTGTTATTGCTGACTGTTTGGGAATTCTCGATTACAAGTTTTATCAAGAAATTCTCGATCCCTTTACAATGAGGATGGTACAATGTATTTATATCCCTCAGGCTGTACATGTGAAAGGGTAGTACATAGCTGTTCATTAGGCGTATACATCTATATGATAAAAATAAGCATTTAATGCGCAGTTAATCTATTGGTTATCCTGCTATTAATGCTCTGTTTGAGCTGCAGCTCGGACCGCCTAAGTAGCTCGGTACTCATAAGTTGCTCGGTGTATTAAAGTTCCTAGGAGAACTCTTGTTGGTCGGAGTGTCTAGGTTGATCGGGGAAGCATAGTTCCTCGTTGCAGTATGGTTCCTCGGAGAGCATCTATTGCTCGGAGTATCTGAATGGGTCGAGGTGTTGTTCGAAAGTGTTTGCTATTGCCACGCAGATTGCCACATGTCTTCACTCAATTGAGCCATGTCAGCAGACTAAATTTGGTATCAACAGAAGGCCCCAATGTTTCATAGTTCGAAATTTGAGGAGTGTGGAACATTCTTTCTCGAAATATGGCGATTTTAGATGGTCATCCTGAAATTTAAGAGTATTTTCTTTTGAATTTATTTCTCCTTCCAAATTCGTAGAATCGGACTTTTTGAATTTTTATGACCGCTTCGATTCCCGCGCCCTTTTTTTTTGCCTTTTTAGCCACCGGTAACGTAACCGTCTCTTTTTGCAATCATTATCTTTACCCATTCCCAAGGCAAAGTATTTAAACGTTGCAGAAAATCCCATTATCTTCTACTTTTTCATTCTTATCTCTTTGAGTTTTCCATTGTTTCTCTCTCCCATGCGTTCATCTCTTTCATCATTTATTTTCAACAGACTCATCCCTTTCCCGTAAGATTTTCTTCTTTCTCTTTGGTTTCCTTCTTTAATCATGGTTTATCCTGTAGAATCGATTGATAACTTTCGCTCTGATTTCTCTATTCCCTCATGGGTTATTTTGGAAGAGCTTTCTGAGCCTTAAGACTATTTTCGTTTGGCTGAGGGACATTGGTTCCCCAGTCTCTTTGTCGCTGAATGTGGCTTTTCTTTTCCCCCAAACCCTTTATGTCTGGAATTCTGTCAATACTTTAACGTGGTTCCTGCAAGAATAGCCCCCAATACATGGAGAATAGTTAACGGAGTTTATAGATTAAATCAAATTCATGGAACTCGTATAGGAATTCCTGAGATTATGTTTTGTTATAGATGGGCTATGGGTGATAATACTTTTTATTTAAAAACTAGGTTTTTAAATAGAGCTTTAGTGGTCAATCTCCCAGATACCAATAGGGACTACTTTGAGCACGGGGTTGTTATGAAAAATTGGCAACACCCTCCATTAACTGGAGCTGATGTTTACCAGGGTCCCAGATGTCCTCCCTATGGCAATGGGATAGGTTGTTTTTATTTTATTTTCAAAATTATGCTTCCTTTGTGTTTGATAAAATGTGTCACTTATATTTAATTTTGATTTATTTGCAGTTGACAGCAAAAGAAAATCTCCAAAAGAGACAGACGTTAACATAAGGCATTTAAAACTTATCTGGAGTTTGCATTAGACTGTTACCGACGAGCATATTAGGTCAGCTTCATATTTGCTGCAGTCCACGAGTTATACCTCCTCTTTTACTGCTCGTCCGGTGATAAGCGATGTAGAACCAATACCAGCCTCTACAAGTTCTTCACCTGAGTCACATATTCCCTTGAGTGAAAGGATGAAGAAAAGAAGACCTCCTACCCTTTTTGAGAAATCTGCCTCTGGTGCTGGAGAGGCAAAGAAAAGTAAGCTTGATGTCCCAGGAGAGGGGACAAAGAAAATTGATGCACCTCCTTCGGCTGCTCCTGTGAAGGTTGTCGAGAAGCCCCCAGTGTCCCTGAGCAAGGCTGCTGCTCCAAGCGAGGTGATTGTCATTTCTCCGACTAAGACTACATCGTTAGTCGAGAACATTGATGCTCCTCTGAGGAGGCTGAAGAAAAGCTCCTCTATCAATTTGGTTGAATCCATCTCTCAGCCCCCGACTAGTGGTGTTCCCACTTTTGTTGCCCCGAGCTCTGCTATGAACTCAGTGAAAACTTGGATCATTCCCGAGATCCAAGTTATTGAAGAAAACCTTTCTCGGGATATGGTTACCACATTAGCAGCTCGTCATATTATTTCTGTAAGTCCTATTGTCTTAAATTTTCATTCTTTCCTTTTTGTATCTGTGCACTGACTTTCTTTTATTTTCCCAGTTGGTGACCTGTTTTAATACAATTCTGAAGAAAGATGAAGCTATTAAAGCTTCAAGCTCCTCATCAGGTGTAGACGAAGCCTTGGCAGGTCTGACGCAATCCCTGAAGGATTCTCGTCAGAAGTATGCTGATGACAAGGTGATTTGGGAGAAGAGGCTCACTTCGACCGAGCTGGAGAAGGCTCAGGTTATTGAGGTCTCCAAGGGGTTGGAGGAAAAAATAAATGATTTGAAGGAGAAGAATAAAGAGCTCGAAGGGAAGCTCAAAAATGCTGGGGAGCTTGAAAATAAGCTCAAGACTGCTGAGGAGGAGTTGGATCAACTTCGGGAAGTAAGTCGTCAGAAGGAGGAAGTTGAGAATAAATTGAAGGCTTTTGATGATCTTCTTTCCGAGAAGCTTTCCTTGGAGAAGACAAAAAGGAAATTGGCTGTCAAAAAATCCTTCAGCACCGGCTGAAATAAAGGGTGGAATAAAGGTTTGGCTGCCATGATGTCGCAAGTGGAATATGGCAGCCTCAAATACTTTAGAGATGGATGGGTCGCTTCTCTGCAAGAGATGAAAGTTGATGAAAATTTTAAACTATTTCAGCGACACATCCCGGGCCCCCCTCCAACTCCTGAAGAAGAAGAAGAGGATGAAGCTACCTCTGTGGAATCTTCCATGGTGATGGGAGATCAAATTTCTCATCCCCCAGCTATCCAGCCCACTGGCGAGGAACTTCAATTACCCGTTACTTCATCCGAGCAACCTCCAGCACTTCCCGAGCAAACCTCTGTTCCATCGGAGCAACCTACCTCCTTGTCCCAGCCTCCCGAGAAATTTTTGGGAGATAAGGAAATGGTGTAGAGTTGTTTGAATTTCTCTCTATTTTATTTTTCTTTGTCAAATGTAACTCTGAACTTTGTACTTCTCCTTTATGATGTAATAAAATTTAAAGTTTCACCAATTCATACTGTTGTTTCTCTTCTTCATGCTCTGTTTGAACTCTTATTGATTCTTGCTTTCTCTTCCTTTACTAGTTTATGGCCAGGATGGAGTTATTGTCTGCTCATGATACAAAATTGTTGAGGCAATGCAATCAGTATTTCAAATCTGGTCATTCAGACATGAGTGCAGCTCAAATCATTGACATCCTTGGTCAAGGTGCTTCAGAGCAAGCAATTGAAGCCTATCAGTATTTGAAGTTCCTGCTCGACCGTGCAGTGGCTAAAAATGTAGCATACTATGATATGATTGAAGATCTCCAGGGCACTCTTGAAGAACTTCATCAACAATATAAGGAATCTACAACCCTTTTGCACGAAGGATACGAGAAGAAGTATCAACAACTCAGTGCTGATAAAGGATACAATAAAATGTTTGCTGCTTACGATGTGAGGGAGAGAACTTTGAAGGCTGAGGTCGAAGAGCACAGACAGATAGCTGAGTTGTTAGAGCAGGAAAATAATGACCTGCAAAGAGAGGTGTCTCAGTTGAAGTCTGCATCTTCCACCTCAAACGCTTTGGTCCCTGTGAACGACGAGGGATTATCCTTCTTGGAGGTCGAAAATGCCAATCTGATAGATGAATTAGAAACCTTGAAGAGGATTGGGCCTTATACCTATGCTCGGGGACGAGCAAGAGCTCCTCGGGGATGAGCAAGAGCTGTTCGGATTACTGTCGAGGAACAGAGAACTCAATCTGCTCTGGAGAACCAGGCCTTCTAACTGATGGCAAAGAACCAGGCATTGGCTAAAATGTCTAAGAAGATCAGGAATCTGGACGAGCAGCTTTCTGCGCAAAAGTCTGCCTTATAGAATAAAGAACTCTTTATAAAAAGTCTCCACGAGCAACTGGAAAGATTGACATATCAATTCCACAAGCAGCCCAGAGAATTCTGGATGGCTGGCTACAATGAGGCTCTCTACCATTTGGATGACCGTATCCAAAATGCCAATAATGAGGGTTACAAATAGGGATGGTTGAATGCCTTAGGTGTACTGCAACTGGAACAGGGTCATTACCTGTGGGATTACCATAATCCTGGGCTGCTCGACCTACCAGTGCCACCATTCAAGCTTGACATGAGTTGGATCCCTGCTAGGGCCATCCCTCGGTGTTTGATTTCCAAATACCTTGGCGATTACAATCTCCATTCCAATGTTTTGATATCTCGTCTCGAGCACCTACTCGATCGACCATCTGTGATGAACATCAGGATGCTTAAAGATCTTAACTTCATAAATTTCCCTTATGCTTTGAATGATCCATCTGCTGGCGAGGAACCTGTTTCAAAAGAAGAGGGGAAGAAACCAATAGAATAGGAATCTTGATGTAATAAATTTGTATTTCATTCTTGATGTATTTTGTTCTACATTTAATGAAATAATTTTATTTGCGAATCTTGACTGCCATTGTCTTGTAATCATGAAACACTTTACATCTGTGCATGTATATCTGTTAAAAAGATAACAACATTGTGTTATTTTTTGATCAACTGGAGTTTGTTAAAACTTATTGTTGACTATCTTGAATTTGTGGTAATCATTTGATGACTAACCAAAATTGATGATACTTTGTTTCTCGATCAACTTATTGATAATTTTTACATACTCATATTTTAAAATGCTTCTGACCAACTATAGTTAACCTTTAGTTGGCATTTTTGGGAATAGATTTACTTCCTAACCAACCTTAGTTGGAATTTTTAGGAATAGATTTACTTCCTAACCAACCTTAGTTGGCATTTTTAGGAATAGATTTACTTTCCGACCAACCTTAGTTGGCATTTTCGGGAATATATTTACTTCCCGACCAACCTTAGTTGGCATTTTCGGGAATAGATTTACTTCCTAACCAACCTTAGTTGGCATTTTTAGGAATAGATTTACTTCCTAACCAACCTTAGTTGGCATTTTTAGGAATAGATTTACTTCCCGACCAACCTTAGTTAGCGTTTTCAGGAATATATTTACTTCCCGACCAACCTTAGTTGGCGTTTTTGGGAATAGATTTACTTCCTAACCAACCTTAGTTGGCATTTTTAGGAATATATATTTACTTCCTAACCAACCTTAGTTGGCATTTTTAGGAATAGATTTACTTCCTAACCAACCAACCTTAGTTGGCATTTTTAGGAATAGATTTACTTCCCGACCAACCTTAGTTGGCATTTTCGGGAATAGATTTACTTCCCGACCAACCTTAGTTGGCATTTTCGGGAATAGATTTTTGAGTAGTCTGAGTAGTACTTTTGCTGAATGCGTAGCATGAGTATTCCACGAAAAATTTCCAACAAAAGGAGAGAACTGGGCAGAATATTGTCACTTTATTCATACTAACGAAAATGTTTGAGAGTTTACATCACTGATAATACTTGCGCAAGTGTTCTGCATTCCATGCATTCTTAAACTCCTGCCCTTCTAAAGTTGCTATTCTGTAGGTTCCTGGTCGAACAACTTCTGTAACTCGGTAAGGTCCATGCCAGTTTGCTTCCAATTTGTTGTGCTTTTGAATCACTTTCTTTAGCACATAGTCTCCTTCTTTCAAGTCGCTCTTCTTTACCCTCTTTTTGTAGAACAAAGCTGTTCGTTGTTGGTAAGCAGCATTCCTGATGGCTGCTTCTTCTCTAACTTCCTCGAGCATGTCTAAATCCAATCTTCTCATTAAGTCGCTGACAGGGGAATTTAAATTCAGTACTCTATGTGTCGGAAGACCCAACTCGGCAGGTATAACGGCTTCACTTCCAAATGCCAGCATATATGGAGATTCCTCTGTTGTTGCTCAGGGAGTAGTTCGGTAAGCCCATAGTACTGATTGTAGCTCGTTGATCCAATTTTCTTTCGCATCATTCAGTCTTTACTTCTGAGGTGACCCCGGGCAATGCGGTTCGATGCGCAAAGACTTTATATGCGGAAGTGAACTTATTGTTGAGCAAACACCTTAAACCTACGAGTTTATATGAATGATGCAAAGGGGACCAAATTAAACTTTTACTTAATTTGATTAACTTCTATGAAAATGATTTTGATTTTCAAAGTTAATTATTAGTCCAAAACAGATTCAATTTTTAGGCGAGTTTCTATTTATTTAGCCCTACCTTTTCGTGTGAGGTGAAATGCGAAAAATGTACAACACACAGTATTTATTTAACGTCGCAAAAACCCTTCCCCGGGAAAAACGACGAACTCCTCTAGGAGTTACCTAATCTACTTCAACTAAAACAATAACTCAACAGGAACGATTTACAAACAACAAACTTAAAAAATAAAGAAGAAAGATCTAGCTATTACCCCACTCGACCAAGTCTCTAGCCTGGTTGCTTATTCTGTTCTCTCTTTAAACTGTTATTGCTTATTTTTGCGTTCTTCACTTCTCAGCCTCCCCTTTAACTTCTTTAAGCGCAGGTTGGCTCAGTGCCTATTATTTATTTTCTAGTGAAGTGACAGTGTGTGATGCAACAGACTATATCACCTATATCTTTGCAAGTCTTATGTTATTCAAATCAAGTCATCTTGACTTTGAATACACTTTTGAAAAGCTTTCTTTTCTCTTTCTTTAAATCTTTGAACACTAGACATGTTCAGATATTACACAAACAAAGATGTGTCTACGTCAATACAACGTGAGTGATTATATGAGAGTGATATGAGATGCAAACAATTTCTGAAAATCACTAACACAATCAAGTAATCATGTTCACCGAATAATGACTTCAAATATATTCAATAAAAACAGACAGCCAAATATTCACAATCTTGTTTTTCAGAAAACAACTATTAGATTAAATCAGATTTTAATCTAAAATCTAATCAAGACTATTTTCACAAGTATTTCAGATTAAATCAAAACAGTCTTAAACACACAAGCAAATAATATTTAGTCAAGATATTAAATCTTCCACAAATCAGATCTAAGAAATCTTAGGTTTAACTTTCTAAACCACAAACAATACAAATCTGAATATTACCAAAAATATTTTCTGAAAAATCTATTTTAAAATAAAACGTTTTAAAAACATACAAGATCTCACAAATATGTCACAAGCAGAATATTCACATATACAAATTAAATTCGTGAATAGTGTGTGTTGTGTACAAATCTTAGATCTAAAGACTGATCTAAAAATACACACAAGAATGAGAGAACTCACTTACAAAAATAATGTGTTCTTGAAAAATCGTAAGTGCAGATTCAGAATGAGAGAAGTCCAATCTTCATTTTAGTTTTGACAGAAATCAATACTTGAAGATGACACAAAAATAATCTGGTTTAATCTCTCTCTCTCTCTACAAATTTTGACAGAGTTCTGCTACAAAAATTATTTTCTCAGCTCTCTTAAAATGAATACCCAAAGGGTTCTATTTATAAAGGGCACAAGTGTGTGCAGATTGGTGTAAAAAGGAATCACATGGATCACAAAAGAAATACACACAATCATAGATAAAATATAATCTGAGGGCCCACAAAGAAACATAAAGTGATGTGTTAAAAATGTGACACGTGTTGTGCAAGCTGTTACACACTAACAGAACAAGAAACAATTAGTTATATAAAACTCATTCGTTTTAAAAATATGCCAGAAGACAGCTGTGAAACATTGCGTACCAAAGACGCATCAAATATTACCGTTGTAATTGGGTTCACGTGACGTCGTTTAGAAATGAAAATCCAAAAACCAATTTTTGATTTAAAAAGAAACCGTGGGCTAAAAATAGTCCGACGTCGTCGTTTTGGAAAAGTAACCAAAACAGTTACGGTTTTGTAAAAATACCGTGGGCGGATTACACAGCAATAAGAGACTGTCAGGGGCGGTCAAAACGCATGCAGTACTATGGCAAAAGAAACACGCCATCAGATAATATGCCATGAGTCACTTTCGGCAACATCTAAGGCTGTATTGTCAAGTCCAATAAAGACGCCAGCAGGCTATATAGGCTATGGAATACATGAAATCAGTGAACGACAAATCCGTGTAAAGCTAATGGGACTAAAAGCAAATCATTAACATGTATATATAATGTAAAACAAAACTCATGTATTTCAAAAGTCATATCACCTGCTGTGGCATACATAAAACCATATGCATACATATATATTACACGCATACATAATAACATATAAATATTATATAAACATATATAAATCTTACGCATATGCAAAACAAATATCACACGCACATGCAAATAACAAAATGTATTTTTAACTTCAAAAAAAACTATTCTGCAACTTTTATTAAAAAAAATATTTAGTGACAAACATTATTTTATAATAAATATTTTTCTAATAAAAATTTCAAATAAAGTTTTTGAACTCAAAAATAATTTTATTATGACGAAACAAAATATTATCATAAGATATGATAAATGAAATGCAAATGCAACGTGGTGTCGTCTCCTACGTGACAGAAATTCCTATGAGCCATAAAAATTACCTTTCTCTGAGATGGCAGACTGAATGGAGTACACATTTGATGTAGATGGACAAAGAGAGTTTGGAGTCGATATGGGGACACGCAATCCTAAATTACAAAAATATTTTGTCAAAATTCTAGTCCAACTAGATGAATTCCTATATAGCTAAAGCACGAAAAGCAAATCCTAGGTGTGCTCTATATAGGGCCTTCAACTTCAAGCCATTCAGTAGCATTCTGTTTGTTACTTTAGTTTGTCCATTGCTTTGGGGATGGCCTGGTGCCGAGTGGATCTTCAAGATATTTGACTGATGACAATAGGCAGCGAACTCCTCGTTGTCAAATTGTGTTCCATGGTCGGTAATGAATGCATGAGGAAGACCATATCTACAGATGACATTTTTCCAAATAAATTGATACACCTTCTCGTACGTCATGTCGACAAGAGGCTCATCTTCTACCCACTTAGTAAAATAATCCACTGCGACGACGAGATATTTAAATCTTCCTCTGGTTGTTGGAAGTGGTCCGACCAAGTCAATTCCCCACATAGCAAATGGACAAGGGGAAGTAATGGGTGTCAACAACGCTTGGGGAGTTCTTCGGATAGTAGAGAAGCGTTGACACTTGTCATATTTCTTGGCGTAGGCTATACAATCAGCCCTCATCGTTGGCCAATAGTATCCTTGCGTCATAACCCTTTGCAAAAGCGTCCGACCTACTACATGGGCTCCACAGGACCCTTCATGGATCTTTTCAATCAAGTCTTTCACCTCGGTGGGATGCACACATCTTTGCAAACCTTCTATAATTCCTCGTCTGTACAGAATACCATTATTCAGTACATAACGAGCAACTTTAAACTTTAATATTTTGGCTGCAAGTTTGTCAGTTGGTAATTCCCCCTCCTTAATGTATGCCCTGATGGAATCCATCCAAGATGGTCTTAAATTAAGGGTAATAAAATTCATCGTCAAATCTTCATCTATACTCTGACCAGCTAAAACTTCAATTGGGATTGCTCTTCGTAGCTCGGTACGAGTAGCTGATGCTAATCGAGTTAAGGCGTCGGCCCTCGCATTCTCCATTCTTGGTATTCTGGCCAGCTGAATAGCAGCAAATTCTGATACCAAATCCCTTGCCTTTGCATGATACCTGATCATTAATTCTCCTTTGGCTGCATATACTCCCATCATTTGATTTATGATCAATTGCGAGTCACTGAAGACAATAACATGATCTGCCCCCATGGATTTTGCCAAACTAAGACATGCAATCATGGCTTCATATTCAGCTTCATTATTCGTAGCTTTGAATCAGAAGCGTAGGACATATTCCATGTCGACCTCGGTTGGACTATTAATAACAATCCCTGTGCCACAGCCTGTTGCGCAAGATGAGTCATCCACATATAAACTCCATATAGGTAACTCGTCTTCAAATTTCTAATCTGACAGAGTTCCTCGGTGGAAAATTTGTTGCTTCCTTTCACCCTCTCCTAATATTTCTTGATGTTCATCGATCATCACTTCTTGCCCTTTTACCAACCTAATTTGGTCTGGGCTTGAGTTTGATGATTCTGTAACATCCACAGGTTGATCGGCGAGCAGCTTTTGCTCCTCGGTGGTATCAAGATAGGTGAACTCTGCTATAAAATCTGCTACTGCTTGCCCTTTAAGCAATGATCTGGGCTCATAAATTATGTCATAATCACCGAGCTCTATTGCCCAATACATCAATCTTCCTGATTTTTTTTTGTTTATGAAGAGCTTGCCTCAATGGCATATCAGTATATATGACTATAGTATAATCCTGGAAGTATGGCCTCATTCTTCTACTTGCCTTGATCAATGCTAGTGCTAATTTTTCCAGCTTTGGATATCTGATTTTTGCTCCTCGGAAGGCTTTGCTAGTGTAATAAATCGGTGTTTGCACTCCATTCTCCACTCTTATTAATGCCGAGCTAACTGCATTCTCTGACACGGCCAGATACAAGTACAATTTTTCTCCCATCACTGGCCTGGACAATAGTGGAGGTGCTCCCAGATATTTTTTCAAGTCTTGAAAAGCCTTCTCACATTCATCATTCCACTCAAAAGTCTTTCGGAGTGTTTTGAAGAATGGGAGAGATCTATCAGTTGCTCGGGATACAAATATGTTGAGTGATACTACTCGTCCTGTAAAAATTTGCACTTCTTTCTTTGTCATTGGGGATCGCAGCCCTAATAGAGCTTTGATCTTTTCAGAGTTAGCTTCAATGCCTCGCTGATTGACAATGTACCCTAGAAACATGCCTTCTCGTACTCCAAATATGCACTTCGTCGGGTTCAGCTTCATTTGATATTTATCTAGTTGATCAAAGGTCTGGCCTAAGTCAACTAGATGATCAGCAGCTTTGTTGCTCTTTGTCAGCATATCGTCAACATAGACTTCCATATTGCAACTGATTTGTTCTACAAACACTTTGTTCATCAGCCGCTGATATGTTGCACCTGCATTTTTCAAACCAAAAGGCATAACATTATAACAATAAGTTCCCCTAGGGGTAATGAAAAAAGTACTCTCCCTGTCTTCAGGTTTCATTTTAATCTGATTGTAACCAGAATAAACATCCATGAAGCTTAGCAGCTCGTGTCCCGAGGTAGCATCCACTAGTTGATCAATTCGGGGCAGCGAAAAGTGATCCTTTGGGCATGCTTTCTTGAGGTCGATGAAGTCTACACACATCCTCCATTTGTTGTTCTTCTTTTTCACCATTACCACATTTGCTAACCAGTCTGGATATTTAACATCTTCAATAAAGCAAGCTTTCTGGAGCTTCTCGACTTCCTCCTGTATAGCTTGATTCTTCTCGGGACTGAATACTCTTTTCCTCTGCTTCACAGGCTTGATATCCTTATTCACATTGAGCTCGTGACATAAGAAATTTGGGTCTATCCCGGGCATATCCTTGTGACTCCACGCAAAAGTTTGCTTTCTGCTTCTTAAGAAAGTTATCAATTTCTGTTTTAGTGAGGCTTCCAATGACGAACCTACTTGAGTAGTTGGTTCAGGGTGCTCGTCGTCCAGAATGATGTTTTCAGTAGCTTCCACCACTTGACCCTTCACGAGTTGCGACTCATCTCTAGGATCCAATGTTTCAATTTTTGCACCTTCATCCACTTGATAGGTAGTAGTCTTTTTCCTTGATTCCTCCAGTTCCTCTTGCTCGGCGGATGAATAATAGCATTCCCGAGCTACTTTCTGATCACCTTTCACAACTCCTACTCAAAAATTTATTGGAAATTTTAGGCATTGATGTACCATAGATGGTACAGCCTCGAACTTTTTCAATCCTACTCTTCCCATGATGATATTGTATGCTGATCCATCACGAAGAAGCGTATTTTTTCTATTCGATAAGCAGGCCATGTACCAATGAATATATCCAACTTGATCGTCCCAAGTGAAAAAACTTTCTCACCAAAAAAAACTAGGAGGGGTCTGTGATAAGGCTCCAGTTGAGATAGTTTTAGATTTAAACTGTCGAAGCATGAGTAGAACATGATGTCTGCCGAGCTACCATTATCTACCAGTACTCTTGAAATCATCACTTCCTTCATCCTTATTTTGATCACCAATGGGTCATCATGAGGATATAGAACACCTGCGAGGTCGTTCTTTGAGAAACCAATGACCAATTTCTCTTTGTTTACCTTTCTAGGGTGATCCTCCTCAGCTAGATTTATTCCTTGAATGTATGAGCAAGCTTGAGCTTCACAGAGGTAAGCTTTTCTCTCTGCAGTAAGGTCTCCTCCTCCTGCTTCTCCACCTGTAATAACATTACAATCAAATGACCCAAAGAGTATCAAAAATACCTCACGTTCTGGCTGCCTTGGTCTCTTGGGAAGATCGGGGTCATCTTCTGGATCAACTTCATGGTCTCTTTTCTTGTTCTCCTCTGCTCGACGAGGAGATCTAGACCTCTCTCTTGTTCGGTCGCTGTTTTTTCTTTCATTTCTATGATCAACATACTTTGCCGGTTTTCCTCGTTTGATGAGTGTTTCAATCTCATTTTGAAGAGCTATGCAATTTTTGGTCATATGGCCATGATCTTTGTGAAACTCGCAATATTTTTCATTAGTCCTCCTGTCAGGGTCTGCCTTCATTTTCTCTGGCCAGTTTAATTCCTCGTTGTTCTTGATTTCTTCTAGAACATTATTGATGTCTTTCTTCAAAGGAGTATAATTATCAAATTTCTTCAATACATCCCATGACGACCTTGTTTTTGAGTGTTTGTCACTACCATTGTTCTTATGCTCTTTCTTCTTAGCTTTATCACTTTCTACCTTGGTTTCTTTGGCATCCATATTCTTCTTCGCAGCCATAGCCTCCTCGGCATTCATAATCTTGGCCACTTTTCCCATCAGTTCTGACATGGTTTTAGGTGGATCTTTGGCCAAAGTGTAGTACAACTTATTGGGCAGTAGTCCACTCATCAAGGCGGTAATGGCTGTCTTTTCCTCATAATCAATGACTTCGAGATTCTCGTTATTAAAACGAGTTATATAATCTCTGGTACTCTCACCAGCTTTTTGTCTAACACTTAACAAATGCGCTACTCGTTTAACTGGCTTTGCCCCAAAATAGAAATTCCCAATGAATAACTCGACCAGTTGAAAGAAAGTCGAAATCTTTCCCCGAGGAAGATTATTATACCATATTTGAGCAGATCTGGTAAGAGTTCCCGAGAATGCTCTACATCTCATCTCTTCTGGAACAGAATAGATGTCGGCAGCAGCTTGGTATTGTTCTATATGAAGGACAGGGTCGGTCTTTCCATCATATTTGGGGGTCACAACAGGTGCTTTGAACTTTTATGGTGTGGGAAAATCTACAATGGCCTGGACAAAAGGTGTTCCTTGAACAAAATTTTACTGTAGAGGGTTTTTGGCTTTAGCCATTTCCCCTAATCTATCCTCCAGCCTCTGAATAGAGCCTTTTCACGCATCGTTTCCTTCCTCGGGCCTGTTGGTTCTAGCAACTGATCGCGTTGATGTGGCTTCCTGGGATCTATCTTGATGAGCAACTGGTTGCGATTGGGCAGATCCTTCCCTTAAGTCTGATGGTCGTCAAAAACTCCTCGACGCAGCCTTAGGAGGACTTTTGTTCCTCCTAGGACCTAATCAATCAAAAGGAGATACCCTGCTTAACCTTTCTAGCGCACTAGTCCTTTCTGGAGAGAGAGTGATACGTTATTCAGTATCTGTGGATCGTACTGACGAAGTTCGTCCGGGTTGATAAGAAAAATCTTCAGACTCCTCAGTACGATATGAATCGGTACGCCTAGTACGTGAAGAAAGTAAACGGGTATTTCTTTAAACACTTCGATGTCCTGAATGGGTCGATACTCCGCCATGAAGGGTTTGTATGAGTTGTCGCATAGTTTCTTGCATGGCTGTCTGGCCCTGGGCCAGATTTGTCATTATTCCAGCCAGATCTGGAACGTTTGGCGGAGCAGATGGATTTGGAGGGCTTTCAGCGTTTCGATTGCTGGGTTCTAGATTATCAGCCATTTGTAATGAATTATTTTTGATGAAAAACGATATTACCAGTCATTTCCCACAGACGACGCCAATCTGTTGATGTAAAAAATTAGATTATATCTAATTATTTAATCACAGATAAAATAAAGTGAAACAAAGAAATTTTAAAGTGGTTCAGCCTTAAAAGAATGGCCTACGTCCACTGTTTCTATTATTGCTGACTGTTTGGGAATTCTCGATTACAAGTTTTATCAAGAAATTCCCGGTCCCTTTACAATGAGGATGGTACAATGTATTTATCGCCCTTAAGCTGTACATGTGAAAGGGTAGTACATAGCTGTTCATTAGGCGTATACATCTGTATGATAATAATAAGCATTTAATGCACAGTTAATCTATTGGTTATCCTGCTATTAATGCTCTGTTCGAGGTGCATCTTGGACCGCCTAAGCTGCTCGGACCGCCTAAGTAGCTCGGTACTCATAAGTTTCTCGGTGTATTAAAGTTCCTCGGAGAACTCTTGTTGGTCGGAGCGTCTAGGTTGATCGAGAAAACAGAGTTCCTCGTTGCAGTATGGTTCCTCGAAGAGCATCTATTGCTCAGAGTATCTGAATGGGTCGAGGTGTTGTTCGGAAGTGTTTGTTATTGCCACGCATATTGCCACGTGTCTTCACTCAATTGAGCCATGTAAGCAGACTAAATTTGGTATCAACAATTATGTTGCATGTGTTTTAATGGAGGTTGGGTTAATATATTGAAGAAGTTTGGATCGAACCTAAATAAAAGGGTTCACAATCAGGTTCAACAAATCGGTTCAGATATGGGGGCGAATCGATTCAGGTTAGTTGAGCGAACCGGTTCGAGTGTTTAACAGAGCCGATTCAGACCACCTAACACTTCAGTTTTTGTTGTTTAATTTGTGGGTTAATTCAAAGGATTTACAATAGAAATTTTAATGTAAGTATGAGAAAACTTAATGGATAATTTGGGCATAATTATATTACCTATGTTTGAGTGGGTAATTAAAAGAGGAAATCATTAAAATGGGAGAATAAATTAGTGATTAAGTTTATTAACGAATTGGTGGGTTAATTCGTGCTTTATTTGACGTACGAGTTGGTTGGGTAAGTCCAAGGATATAGTGGAGTGATGCTACTATTTTAAATATTGATGAATGAGAATTAAAATATGTTCAAGAGTCTAGGATGTAGACTCGTAGTATTTAGGCTAGTGCTTTTAGCAACAGGCACGGTTTAGACAAAATGGTATATATATATATATATATATATATATATATATATATATATAAATAAGAATGATGATAATATCTGCGTGTATGATATTTCTATAAAATATACCCCTCTAGTGCTATCAGGGAAGGTTGCGCGATGTGGGTGATCCCCCATGGTTAGTGAATGCAGGATGAGTATAGTCCCCAGGTCATAGTGCCACGCATGTGCCCTCTTAAGGGTTGAAGTTCGAAGTGAGGTAATTACGGGTATGGTTATGACTTACTATCAAAGGACTATGGCCTCCTCTAATACGCTTGCGATTTTTTTGAGTCAGTGTGATATTCCCACCACCGGTAGCTAGGATGATGTGAGTATGCCTCGATGATGATAGCATTGTAGAGAAAGACCTCTGATGAGTTTTACTCTGGGCACCTCTGGTGAGTTACTACTTGGGGGATTTTTATTATTACACGCGACATATGTGTGCTTGTTGTGGTATATTCTTTATGTATATAATGGTGTAGTAATTTATATACGGGTTTAACACATCAAGAGTGATCATGTGTCTAATTCTTGCAATGTATGTACAAGTATATAATCGAGTGATATACAAGATTTAATACATTAAGTGTGAATGTTTAGAAATAACTGGAGTAAAGTTATATCAGTAATAAATGATGAGATAATTAAATAACCTAACGAGCAAACTACCTTAGTAATGAATGATAGAACATACTCGAATTAGAGGAGTGTGTTAGAAAGAATTTGCAACAGGTCTAGTTAGCTAAGGTAGTGTAACTAGGCGGGTTAAGACGTACACGCTAGGTGTGCACAATAGATGAGAGATGAGGGGTATCTTAAGAGAGTGCGACACCGGCTTAAATATGAAAAGTTTACTGCTTATTTATTTATTACATTTTAATCACTTGCAAATATTTTCAAAATATTTTGGGTCCTGACCCGTGGACCCAGAATTTGATCCATCTACCCAGATTGTACCCAGTAAATCGCCCATCATACCCATATATTCCCCTAAACCCCTCTAAGTTTGCCCATATTTTCTCCTACATCCTACCTATTTTGCCAATCAGGCCATGTCACTCCTTACAAGAGCATGCATTGTTGTTCTTACCCATTCGGGAGGTGAAAATATGGAATTATTAGCAGTATTTAACTAGCTTCTAGAGTTTGGGTTGAAATTTCCCTTAGAGATGACCATTGACTGCGAGATAGAGTCAGATAATTGGGTGGTACCTCCCGATAAAGTCATCTTAGATGATGTCGTCCAGATCATGACGGACTTATTTCGATAGACCGGTGAAATTTATAGTTTGTCTGAGTTACTTGATGCCTTAAAACTACAAGAGCGTCTGGTCCTTTCTCTTCTACATCTCCCCGTTGAGTGGGAGGATCTATACGAAGAGGCCATTGAGGTTTTGGAGTGCATTGACTTTTCGTGGAAAGATGACGTCGTTACCACCTAATAGGGAGACAAATTCGATAGTTTAGATGAAGAGAAAAACCCAAAAAAGACAAGACCAGTAGTCAATATGTGTGGAATGATATTGTTTGAGGAGTTGCTAGGAGAGATTAATAAGGTGGCCGAACAGCTCGAGATAGATGAGGAAATAGGGTCTCTATTTTTTCCCTCTTCTATGAATCATATGACTAGATAAGGGAGGCATTACCAGGTTCTGAACCTGCAATCATCAACAATCGATAAGGGAAAAGGTGTTCAGAAACTTCCTATGCCAGAAATGACCCTTGACGAGAGAAAGATCCTCGATCAGTTAAAGAAAAACTAAGATAACTTCACTCTGTGGGGGCTCTTCATATCTTCCCAGCTGCACCAAAATGCCTTGATTAAACTACTTATCGGGCCCACGGTCCCTCCTTCCACCACGCTCGAAGAAGCAGTGAATCTGGTCGGATCTCTAACCTATACTAGAATGCTTTCCTTTTCCGAAGAACAAATCTCTAAGTTTGTACCAAATCACAACTATGCTCTCAATATCTTTATCAAAGTCATGGGAAAGACCGTCCCACTTTTGATTGTCGCTAATGGATCAACTCTTAATATTTACCTGTTGATAACCCTCAATTGCTTGGGACTAAAAGTAAGCAACCTTGCTCCAACTTCTTTTGCGGTGCACGCTTATGATAATACTCGCCGTGAAGTGATGGGATCCATAAAACTTACAATAGAGGATGACCCTATAAATCTCGTTACTTAATTCCAAGTCGTCGATATCCCGATTTATTTCACTTTGTTGCTCGAACGATCATGGCTCCATAGTATTAAGGGTGTGCCTTCTTCACCCATCGAAAACTGAAGTTAATTGCCAAAGGGTGGGTCATCACCATCTTGGGCGACGATGATAACATTAAGAATGCAAGCACCAGTAATCTGATACTAGAGATACAACATAGGGCAAGTGATATGCTTCTATCAAGTGTCTGAGTCAAACCACTTTCACTACTGGCAGGGGATGATTTCAAAGATAGAGTCTGTCCAGAACACACCCCTCATGGAAATGTCAATGTGATACATATGTTTAAAAACATGCACTTCATGCTCGGACTGGGATTGGGAAGACGATAATAGGGAATAGTTGAACCCATATTTCTGAAGAAAGCCTTTTTTTTCTTATGGCTTGGGTTATCAACCACCACAAAAGGAACTCAGAATGCTCTACCAACCTCGGTTGAAGAGAAGTTTAGAAAGTACCAATACTGTCTCAAGGGATTCCTTAAAGGGAAGATTCATCAAAGAGGGGGAAGATTTAACCTTTTGTAGCTTTCTCGAACCGTGGTATGATCACGTGGATAAGAAGATGAGCCCAAGGATGGAGATTATTTTCCAAGATAGTTACACTTGGATCGAAAGTTCCCAGCATCATGTGCAACCACTAATTGAAAAGACCATATCTTCTACTGGATATTCCGAGGGAAGTGACTCCGAGGATTCATTCAACTTACAGACATTGGGGATGACACTTTTCATGGTCCACTCAAGTGCTACATCATCGGATCCATCGTACCTGATCAAAGCTGCTAATTCCCTCTCCTAAATTGGAATGCAATACCAATTTTACCTGCTGAAATAAAACCCAACTCTGATGTTTATCCCATTTCCTCTTCTTTTGTGGGAACTCCCTGTTCTGATCACAATGTCATCTAGACATCTTTTGATGAGGTTCTCAACGTTGTTTTTACCAATAATGAAATAAACAAAGATTTTGAGTATCTTGTTGTGACTTTCATTAATTGTCTTGGTTCTAATCAAACTCTTGATGGTGATGACTTTGCAAATTAATAATTCTTAACTGATCTTAGTAAGGTTAATAACAAATGGTACCACCATGTTCAAATTAATGAAGATAAAACTGTTGTTATTAATCTCGATTCTAGTAGCCAACTGTACGAGATTAGGATAGGTTCCACCCTTGACAATCAAGAGCACACGTAACTTGATGAATTACTGAAGGAATTTGTGGATATCTTCGTAAGGTCCTATAATTGCATGCCCGACATTGATCCCGAGATAGCTCAGCATGAGATTCCAACAATCCTAGAATGCAAACTGAACAAATAGAAACTGCATAAGCTCTGCACCGAATGGTCACTCAAATTTAAGGAAGAAGTGGTCAAACAGTTAAACATAGGCTTCATCCGGCTAATATAATATCCCACATGGCTAGCCAACATTGTACTCATACCGAACTTCGGAGGAAAGGTTCGTAAATGCGTTAATAATCGAGATTAGAACAAGGCCTCTCCAAAGTATGATTATCTTCTACCCAACATCGACATGATTATGGATAACACATCCAATCACGCGCTTAAGTTATTTGTTGATGGGTTCACCGAATATAATTAAATCAAGATGCACTCGCATCATCAAGAGAAAACCGCATGCATCACCCTTTAGGGTATTCTGTTACACCGTTATTCCGTTTGGTCTAAAAAATGCAGGGTTTACCTGTGACACCCCGCCTAATTAATTTCGGGTGATCAGTCCTAAATTAAATTAGAATAGGTTTCTCAGTTGGTTCATTCTTAGCATCACTATCGCCTTTTTAATTACTAACCACCTAAGTGAGAAAATTAGACTGGTGCCAATTTTTATCTTTCATTAACTTAAATGAAATACTCATGCGGAAATAAAATAATATGACAATCATAAATAACTGAATTCAACAATTCACAATTAATTAACTGATTGAATAAACCATCGGTTTAAAATCCAACAGAAATAAAGACAAGAAAATAAATCTCAACAAGTCTGACATAAGTACTGAATAAAGCAGTGAGCAACATGCTCGAATAACTGATAGGAAGTTTCTATACTAGAAACGGAAGGAATGAGGCGTCTATCAAACTCCCGCAACATCCACATATGCTGCAGCAATGGGTCCCTGAAATGAGTCAAGCCTGGCGTCCCTGTGGCTGGACACCTAAAAGGTTTTTAAAAGTTTTTATAGCAAGGGTTAGTACCCAAAATATTTGGAAAAGATTTAGCAAATGATTAACTTGCTGTAACCTGGGCATGGGCATGGGCATGGGGGCTGATGTAGCCCGATCATCAGGGAGAGTTCCAGATTTGATTAAATCCCGGGCCAATCCAGGGTTAACAGCTACAGAAGCTGACCCAATGTCACCTAAGTCAGCCTAATTTTTTTTAACCAATTATTGTTAATCGACCTGATTTTTCTTTGTGACCAACTCTTGTTGGTTAGACTGAACTTTTTTTCCTTGCCTTTTAGGGTCAGACAAGTCTTTATTTAACCTCTTGTACTGAGGTTCATTAGCTTGGATCTCTTTAGTAACAAGAACTTGAGGCCTTTTATTGATGGTTTGGGATTTCTTCTTAACTAGCTTCTTGCCAGTATAAGCATTTTTTGGGGGGAGAGGAGACAATGGCCCACTCATCAAATTGGGCATCTTTATTTTCACCATGTCTATTCAAGAAGAAATAGGGATTTTGGAGATATCAAAAGACTCAAAAGATGATGAAGTTCCTCCCTGGATGAATTATGTCCCACCCGATTTAGCAGCCGAAGAAGTAGACACAGGATCCTCTTCCAAATTGATGAAAACCTGGGGCAAAACAAGTGTTGTTCGGGAGACAAAGGAGTAGTGGAGATTTTATACTCTAACAACAATGAAGCAGCTAAGGGATGGTCTTCTCCAACTCTTTGATTAAGTCCCCACAGAGATTCGAGCTCTTCAAGATGGATCTCACCTTCTTTGGGACACCTTTTCTTGCACTCCTCTGTTTTATAAAGAAACAACAAAGTTAGTCGACAGAACTCGAAAACACATAACAAAAGAAGAACAAATAAAGAACATAATTACAACCTATGCCACACCCTACTTGGGGGCACCTGGGCCCAGTATAAGACACTCCTTGTGGAAGAGGAACGTGTTTCTAGTTCTTAAGAACTACATCGTAATATCAATAGTCCTTATTAGAATATGGTAAATTCACTAATAAAGTCCTATTAGCTTGCCTAGTCTTCAGATAGTAAGTGCTTCCTCCAACAATACCCCATTTATAATAAAACATCAATTTATGGACCCCACCCAATATGAGTCCCATAAATCTCATTCCACCTATTGACATCATTTACGACCCTCCGAGTGTTTGGTGCCACCCTAGAAGGAACCACATCAAAGTATTGACAAAATTGAAGGAAAAAAGGGTTTGGTGAAAAAGTGATGCCACACTCAGCAATAAATAAGGTAGGGATCCGGTGACCCTGAGGAAGAGAATATACGTCTATAGGACCTTGTGTTATTTCTAAATCTACCCAAGATGAAATATTTTTATTTTCTATAAACTCCTCTAATGAACCCCCATCTACAATATAAACCATGATGAAAGTAGAGAAAATGATGTAAAACAAAGAAAAGGGGAAATAAGGCTTACAGGGATCTAAAGGTGGCAGCAAGAACTAAAGAAAAACGATGGAAAATGAAGAAGCAGCAAACGACCATGCAAAGAAAAATTAAATACGAAGGAAATTCTAAGTTCAAAATATATGAGGTAAACGGAAATGGGTAGAAACTCCTACCTATTCATAGGTTGACTAGATAAACGTGAACGAAATGATTAACTAAACAAACGATTGAGCTACCTCCGACTACACGCCTCCCAAGCTTGAAAAGACCATCGTACCTTTTGGCAGTTTGAAAAAGTTTGAATTATTTGCAACAGTGTCATTATCAACAGTACCAAATAAAATTTCTACAAGTATGGAAAGTCGGTTGTCGACTACAAACTCAAGCAGTATGCCGAGTAATATTCGAAGCAAAACTCCCATACTTTTGATCAATCATCAAGCATGCAGCATTGGGGGCTTTTGTTGTATGTAAAAATTATCTCCTCACGTGGATTAAAGAAATAAAAACACATATCATCCTAAGTAGCTTTATAGTTTTCTTAATTGGCATCAGAAGAACATAGTCGGCTGGAAGGCTGACCAATTCCAGAATTCGAACCATCAAGAATACCAAAAGTTACTCGATTGGAATGGCGACCAACGCTGAAGTCCAAGAGTACCATTTATTGTATACATATGTAAATTCTTGGAAATATAAAGGCATTCCATCTCGATCTTTACACCACAATAAATACAGAGTACTCCATCATCTTGAGGGACAATTCAATCAATCTCAAACAGACAATATTGAGCTATTGTAATCAGCATCAATAAAACTAATAGTTGACGTAGGCTTTCTTTACATCCAAACCACTTTAAAGATCTCTTCTATTATGTGTTTGATTTGATTATCCTACTATATATATGTGTGTGTGATTATAAATTTGGATTAAGTTCATTTTTAGACATCAACAACTACACCAGCAAGGTTTTTAGGGGAGCGAAGATTTAATATCCACAACTAGAAAAATTGGCTTTGGCACTCATTGAGGCGTCACAGAGAATGAAACCCTATTTCCAAGCACAAACTATTTTGGTCTACACGGATCTACCACTATGATAAGCTATTCATAAACCAGAGAAATCGGGAAGGCTAATGACTTGGGCTATGGAATTTAGGGAATATGACATCCTTTATGAACCCACAATGACATTAAAAGGATATGATGTGGAAGGAAACATAGCCTAATATACTTATAAAGAAACAATTTCCAACTAAAAATCATTTAAATAAGTACCGAAAGAACAAACTTCTTCGAAAGAGAGCTCAATGCCGATAATCGCTAAGCAGATCTCCCCTGAAGATAGTACCAAAGTAGACATGACAAAAACATCTTCTACAAGGGAGATCACCAGACAATTGGAGGAGAAAAATAAGAAGTTATTCATACATGGATCCTTGGGTGAAGGAGAATTCGATAAGGAGACCCCTATCTTGAAATTGTATGTGGATGGGTCCTCCTATGTAACTGGCAGTGGAACAGGATTGATTCTGAACACCTCTCATGACATAGATGTGGAGTATGCACTCCACTTCCAAATTCAAGACTAAAATAATAAAGCGAAATACAAATCACTAATTACAAGACTTGAATTGTCATTATCTCTAGGTAACAAGAAAACTATTGATCACAGTGACTCCCAATTGATTGTTAATCAGGTGCTCAAAATATACGGATCCAAAGGAGAGAACATGATAAAATATCCGGCTAAGGTTCAAAGAACTATCTCTAAGTTCCTAGAAATCAAGATGGTACAAATTTTAAGAATTGAGAATGCCCAAGTAGATGCCCTTTCTCGGCTTGCTTCTGCAACCAGAACAGAGTTGAAAAGGATAATTCTATTAGAAATCCTGGTAAATTGGAGCATAGATAAAGAGGAGATTGACTTAATAACAATTTACATGGGCCCATTTTGGATGGATCCAATTAAGGAATACATTAATAAGGGATCATTGCCTCAAGATCTAAAAGAATCAAGGAAGTTAAGATATAGAGCAACCAGTTATATATTGGAAGGAGGCGTCCTCTACAAAAGGGGATTTAATATGTTCTTACTTAGATGCGTTCATCCCAATAGGGTAAATGACCTGATTAAATAAGTTCATGAGGGATCATGCGAAGCCCACTCGATAAGATGATCGTTGGTGCGTAAGGTAGCTATGTAAGGGGTACTATTGGCCTAACATGAAGGAAGATTGCTCTTTATATTCCAAGAAATGTGACAAATGCCAGAAGTTTGCTTCTATAAATAGACGATCGGGGGCTGTTTAATGCTGATCACATCCCCTTAGCCCTTTTCTCTATGGGGAACTGATTTGGTCAGCCCACTATCAAGAATAAATGAGAGATTTAAATAACTGGTTGTGGCCATATATTGCTTCACAAAGTGGGTGGAAGCCGAACCACTGGTTGAAATGCCTTACGGGAGGGTTTATCAATTTATATAGAAGAATATCATATACCGATATAGCATGCCATATGCTTTTCATCACGAACCATAGAACCCAGTATGATAATCAAGAATTTTAGGATTATTGTGTGCAATCCAAAATCCAGAAGTTGTATTATGATCTAGTACATCCTTGGTGCAATGAACAAACGGAAGTGACAAATAAAACTCTGCTCGATGGGTTGAAAAAGAGGCATGATGGTGCAAAGGTAAACTAGATCAATGAAATACCAAGTGTTTTATGGGCCTATAGAACCATGTCGAGGATAGATATCGACAAAACTCCTTATATGTTAGCGTTCGGAACAGAGGTGGTAGTGTCCATAGAAATAGGTCTGCCAAGTGAACGGGTCCTCAACTATAACTCCCCTAAAATGATCTTAAGAGAGAATGCTACACTATGAGTAGCCGCCTACAAGAAACATGTCGCCAGATTCTACAACAGGAGGGTCAAGCCGAGCAACCTAATACATGGGATTATATTTTTAAGAAGGTGATTCATAAATGAAACAAGCTGGAGCCTAATTGGCATAATCCTTATGGAATTCCTGCTATTGTATGACCTGGTACTTTCGCTTGGAAACACTTGAAGGGGAGCAGTTATAGAATCCCTAGAATGTCTAGGATCTCAGGAAGTACTATAATAATTTTAGTTTAAAAAGTTCTCACTATGTAACAATCAAGACCAGTTTACTGAAAATTTATTGATTTCATAACAATTGACTTCCTTTTTTTTTCTAGAATGGGAGACGTAATAATCTCACAATCTCAAAGTTTCAAAACAAATTATATAACTATGAACTGTAAAAAATAGGCAAAAAAATAAGTTTTGGCAAGGCTTCATGTATGACTTCGTCTTTGACAAGTGAAGAATAAGAAGTCCTAACTCTAAAAGCTTCGTGTATGACTCAAAGTCAAGAACAAAAAGTCTTACCAGGCCAAGTCAGGAAATATTCCTAACAAATTTGGTCGTGTATGGTAACTAATTCAAACACTTAGTTTAAAAATGACAAGATTCATTAGGCGACTAACAAAGTGTGTAGTGGAGCCTAAGGCTGGACAACTTAGGTTCATGTAATTCTATAACCAATAAAGAAAAATGGTCGGCTAGCGGACGACCACGCAGTTATAAATGCCAAACTACTGGTAGGCCCTACACTTACATAACATATGTTAATAGAAGAATAAACATAATGTGTTCACTAAACTTTGTCTTTTATTCAAAATAGATCATCAAATTTTATTTTAAAAAGTTCTCGCTCAAGGTTATAAGGTAAGAAAGGTAAACTACTTTCACTCCATTGGACGTTTTCCTGAGGCTTTGTCCATTCCAGTTGGAGGGACATCTAGAGCAGGCGGCTAAACAGTGGATCTCAAATCCCCAAGTCTATCACAATGGCTGGAACTCGGCCTATTTACTAGGCATGGAGGTCGAACATGGGTATCTTCATTATCCAGGCTATAATCGTCTAGATATTTTCTAACAAGACTTTATAGAATAGCATTAGTAGGAATCCACTTGATGTCCAGTTTAAAAGGAGGAACATGTTGATCCAAATAGCCAAGGTCCTAACAATACCAACTTTTTCTAGTACCTTTAAAACTATTAAGGCATTCTACCAACCCTACTTATAACCTTCACATCGGGCCTGCTCTAACTCATTAAAGTGGTGAGCCAAGGCTTCATTATAACCAACCATCTAGACAACCATGGGTTACTTATGAAATTGAAAGGTTAGCCGATTAACCTTGTTAATTAGCTTCTTGATGGAATCATTTTTGTCCTTGATCAAAGCAGCCTAGTCGGCCAGAGTCTTCTTTATCCTTTTCATGTATGTCGATGAAATGAATTCCAATTTCTTATCAAAACTTGACTCACTACTGAGCCGAGCATACTTTGCCTCATAGTCAGAGTGCAAGTTGGCCAGAAAGGACTTGTGGTCTTCTTGTGTATGAATGATCATGTCATAATACACATCATTGGTACCACTTCCTGGTCAAACAACTTGTAAAGATGGATGTAGGTTTCGTTTACTTGGTTGGAGGCATCCAAGTCAAGAAACACCTCCAACTCGTCTTCATCAAAATCCTCATGGACATCACTAAATGTCCAAACACTCCTCCTATATAGGTCACTTTCTATTGCAGCCATCATAGTTATCCTGGATTTAAATTAAAAGATAGAGTATAAGCATAAAGATCAAACAACGAAACCTATAAGATTAAAATGGTGCAATTCCAACAAAATACTTTATTTTAAACTTGGAGGGGTTATTATATCAAAAGCATCAGTATTCAGACTTACAGAAGGAAATTGTTCATTGCAAAAGAAAACATCAAACAATTATAGGAGCTACACCTTATCCTTATCTTATACCTTATCCTCTGCTGATTGGGCCACCATCGACATTTCTGTCACTATGGAAGACTCACAAGTACCCTCTTTATCTTCCGTCTCCTCATCTATAATAGGAAGGGTACTTGGATTATGTTGTTGTAAGAGATCCAATTCAACGACAGTGTTGACCTGCCTAAGAGCGGAATCCCCACCATCTTTGAAGGAAATCTTCTTCAGATAGTCTATCTGCAAGGCACCAGTGGAGAATGGCTTATCCAACCCTCGAGTGTAAGCATCATTTTCCCCACTTTTCTCCACCTTAGTTGTGGCCTTAGCGACATCACACGCAGCCTTCTCGGCATCCTTTCTTCCTTGATATTTCTTGATCTTTCTTATGAGCCTCTATAGGCCCCTTTTTCTTTTGAATGTATTTTAAGGATGTCAAAACCAACTTTCTTTTTTAAAAACCTTTTTCCAAATTTCAAAACGCACTAAGTATGTGAACTGATTTTGGTTAAGCCCAATTTATCTTGTTTAATCCTAAACATGTATCTAGGTGATTAAAAAAAGTAAAATAATATGTTCACAAAAGGTGATGCCGAATGTACGAGGAAACCATTAAAGGAAAAAACCTCGAACGACCCAAGACAGACAATCACTATAATACGGTATTACAAAGTGTAGATGATAGAATTACTCAATGACTCGATCCCCCATAAGTCTTGACGCTGCACTGATCCTTCAACCACTCCTCCACAGTGCCCACGCAAAAGTCCTTCTACGATGCTCGTCCACAACACATGTGCCCACGTATGTCTCGGTGTCCACTGATACAGCTTGGCAACGTCTAGATGTTGAACACGAACTCTTTCACTTCTTCATCGCAAAACCCAAAGTTCAAAGTGATTAACAGACTCCAATAATGCAAACCAAGATCTCTATAGCACATGATTATGAAAGCTCGGATCTTGAAACTCTAAGGATGTTTTTAAACTTTGAAAACCTTTGAAAATTTATGAGAAAACGTACTATATATAAACTGATTTTTTTGGTTCTACAATTACGAAATTCTTAGTGAAACACGCCTTAAATAATAAAATTGAGTCGGCATATTGTTCGAACGAAATTTGCATGTCGCTCGAACAAAATGTCCATGCCGCTCGAATGATATTTGCATATCTCTTGAACGACCTGCAATGTCGTTTGAACAATGAAACACAAGAGTTTGCAAAATACACAACTCTAAATGATCTTTATCTCAGAATAAACGAAGTTTAACATTTTAAATTATTTTTAATAAAAATAGCATCCAAAAATATTTTTCGAGCCCCATAAACATTACGCATTCATACCTGAGAGATCGAAATGCAATAAAGACGCGAAACGTGCACCAAGATAATCTCGGCATGATAAATCTTTGAAGCTTGGCCGGAACGTCTTCAATATACTCTATGTCATAGAGTGTGTGGGATCGTGACAATAAAAAATCTATTTATGACTCAAAAATAATGTTTTTTTTTCTGGAATAAGTCAAATACAACAACGGACTCAATTGGAAATTATATCCTTACAAATCTCCCCATTTTACTAGTTTGGGACAAAACCCAAACAGTGAAATGCCCAAGCCGGACCGTCAAGCCGTATGACCCCTAAATCCCATCCCATAAAACCCAAAATAAAAAATTACAGGACAAGACAAGTAAATGATGATCCGACAAGCACGAGTTGTCTGAATGTGATGTAGACTTGAAATATCAAATCTCTCAAGGATACCAATACATGAAACAGACAAATACCCATTGAAGTATGGAGGAACAAATGATATAACCATTATGATACCAATACGAAATATCAATACCAATATGTAAAATTAAAATAAAATCATTTGTTAATCATGTGAGCAAAATATTTTGTTACCAATTGCAAAAATGAACATCAAAATCAGGATATCAAACTGTGCAAACTAATTTAATACCAATATATAAGCATGAAAGCATATGATACAAATTTGTAATGCAACAAAAACTATGTGCTCATCAAACAAACTCTCCCCCTACATCACATACATCTCTCCCCATTTTTGTCTCGAATAAACAATCAGTGAAAAAGATAAAAATTATTAATATATCTAGAATAAGAATAATAAATGAAGTATATCTAAATAAACATGAAACGGCCAACTGAAAATAATTACAATGTACTAACTCATAGCTAGCAAACTGAAGTCACAAAGTATGAATCATCAAAAGCAGTAATGATGTGACTAAACAAATAAGGCAATATGAAAATCAACATACATAATCAACAAATACTACATATAAACTACCCAGAAGTAACCCAACAGTGCCAAATATATATCAAGCAAAATCGGGTACTGAAACAGAAGAATCCTCATAAAATCCTCCAGGGGTCGCTCAAACAACAATGCTCTGTCATTTGAACGACTTTGCATGTCACTCGAACTAGTTCATCAAGCGACCTCACAAAACGTAAAATAGTGTTCTCTCGCGCAATAAAACCTTTACGCGACCGTTCAAGCGACATATACCTGACACTTTTCTTTCTGTCGCTTGAACCTCGCATGAATAGAACATCGCGCGACAGAGACATGTCGTCCAAACAAAACCCAGTTATCGTTTGAACGACACAAATCTTTCTCAATTCTAGTTCTAAAAATGATGAAGTTTTGTCCAGTGAAAAAATTTCCTGAAAACGTTAACTAGAAAGAGAAAACAGTAGTAAAACAGACTCAATATAGAAAAAAATAAAATAAGTAAAATAATGTGAGTTTCATGCCAACATAGAATCAATGTGCTCAAATATGGATATGGAGTGAATGGGCGTGAACTACAATAAATGGATCACAACTCCAACACATTGAAACGGTCAAGAATCTCTAATTGATAGCTAAATGTCATCAAACTTAGTTTTAGCGATATGTGATAATCAACATAATGAACTAAACAGACATCACCCACACAAATCCAGAATTTTGACGATTCTACAAACAATAGCATTCTGATATGATTTTTCAACATAAGGATTCGTAGTGCAAACCCGTTTAAATTTTTCTGTCCAAACTCCCTCATATATATATATATATATATATATATATATATATATATATATATATATATATATATATATATATATATATATATATATATATATATATATATATATATATATATTATTTTTCCAATCTCTTTTGAGGTTTCTATTCTTGTCAACTTAGAGAAATCCTATTGGCCCTATTTTGGCATATGATTCCTTTTATTACCTTAATTTTTTCTTAGACACTTTTAAACGGTGGCTTTCATGACGTGATTATTATTCACTCGTAGACCTTTCTCGTGAACAGTCATCATTTTTTCAATTTATGCATTATCAATCCTCACGGTAAACGGTTCTTACATGCACACCTCCTCCTAAGTCTACTTATGCATAGTTGACAAAATTGAGATAAGAACGTCTCACCAAACTCAAATATGCATGAAATGTCAAATATTCATATAAACTCGTGCATGTGTGCAACGATGGAATATATACAAAGTTGATTTCAAATGCATATCAACTTTGATACAACCCCATTAAGACAACGGTTAAGATCATTCAACGCATCAACAATTATGACAAGATGTCCTAGCCACATGGATAATGAATCGGTGGTGGTTCAAGCACATTAATATTCCATATCAAATATGAAACACTGACGACACAAGAATAAACTTATGACCAATAAAAACACACCATTTTCAATTTATTTTCAAGATATGATTGAAAAAAAATCTTTTTGACCCAAAAATAAAATCTTTTTATATTTTTCTCAAAAATATTTAAAACTAAAAATCTTTTTTGAATTTTTTAAAATTTTTTATAAAAAATAAAATATTTTTGTATATTTCAAATAAGACTCAATAAATGAAACCAAATATAATTCAAAAGATACACATGTCATAACACTATCAAGATATAAATCATGATGCAAAGACTAACGTATGACAAACATGGCAACACAATCATCCTTTAGATTTAGCATGGGAAGAATCAAGTGCAACCGAATAAGAACCATGAATTTTAATTCCTAAAGCCGCTAAGTTGTATTTCCTAAACCAAGTAGGTGTGAAATTACGCATGGGGATATTGAGAACCAATACGACTTTATTTTTAAACTTCCTACGAGCACTACTAAGGTCATAGCAAAAATGTCTAAGGTGACCTTTCCTACCACAATGAGTGCAAGTGTAAACATGGTGGGAATGATTACCAAAATATAGACCTCTCCACACGTTCCTTGTGGGATCTCTTACACGATTGGTATTGGCATTAGTAATGGGAACACTCTATCATCGTAGCCTATAACAAACCTATCTCCCTTGATTTGGATGGTGCCTAACATCCTATCAAACTTTTCTGATCTAGCCTCCAAATCAAACTTCACTTTACTCAAGTCTTTCAATATCTCCTCTAACTCACTAATCCTAGATTCAAGCAAATGCCTGGACTCCTCAAACTCTAGAATTTTCTTCTTCAAAGCCTCCATCAAACCACGAAGACTATCTCTCTCTTTCTCAACATATTCTAGCTTCTCCCTAAGAGTCTTCTCTCCTGTCCTAAGATCCTCAATCAAAGCATTATTATTTTCTATGGCACGCTTATTCAACTTAGCTTTCAATTTTAATTTTGCCTTTTTCACCTTTACCTCTTCCGCATACAACTCACTAAAGGCAACTTTTAATTCTCCTATATCAATATCCTCATCCTCATTAGCTTCACCCTCACTCACTTGGGATTCACACTTAACGGCCTCGGATGTGGCATGCACATGAGAATCTTCATGGGAAGATTTATCATCATTGCTCACATGCCATGCCATGAACGCTACGAAGTTATGCTCAATGGGGGAACTCTCTTCCTCTTCTAGTTCATTAGCACTTAAGGTGGCGTTATAAGCTATCGGTTTCTTTCCCTCCTTCTTAAGTATAGTGGGACACTCGGCAACCTTGTGACCATAACCTTCACACCCAAAACACCTATCCGTCTCAACCCTCTTGACATTCTCACTCTTATCCTTAGAGGCAGGATCTACATTGTTATTCTTGAATTTCTCAAGTCTTTTGGAATCTTTCAATTGCTTTGGAAACTTAAGAAATTTTTTGTAACTTCTTTGCCAACAAGGCTACATTCTCAAAATTGGAATCGAAATTGTCATTCGAAATTTTAGTTTCCTCCTTTCGTGATTTTAAAGAAAATCCCTTTTCTTTCTTTGGCACTTTATTATAGGTAAACATATCGAGTTCATAGGTTTGTAAGTCCCCTGCAATCTCTTCAAATTTTGTCTATTCAAGCATACCCAATGAGTTCAAAACGGTCACCTTTGCATTAAATCTACTTGACAATGTCCTTAAGATTTTCATAATGACTCAATTGTCGGGTATTTTCTCTCCCAAATTAAAAGATGAGTTGACAATTTTTGACAATCTAGTATAAAACTCATCAAACGACTCACTCTGTAGCATTTTAATAATCTCAAACTGTGTAGTGAGATTTTGAAGTTTAGACGCTCTAACCGTGCTAGTGCCCTCATGAGTAAGTGCGAGAATATCCCAAGCTTATTTTGAAGTTTTACACATCATTATTCTATTATACTATTCTGTTGTGACATGTGAGGAAATAACATGAAGACCTTTAGAGTTGTAAAGTGCAAGTCTATGTTTGGCTTATGTCCATGGCTCAATGGGTTTTAAAGTAGTAGCCTCACCCTCTTGTGTAACCGATGGAGTCCAATCCTTTTCGATCGCTAAACACACATGCTCATTAATTTATTTCAAAGCACTTCTCATTCGCATTTCCCAATAACCATAGTTAGTGCCATAAAAAATAGGGGCTCTAAAACTTTCATAGTTTTAGAAATTCATCTATAAAAAATGCGAGGGATCAACACAATAACAAATATCTTTCTAGATCTGATACCAATTTGTAGGCCCCTTTTTCTTTCGAATGTGTTTTAAGGATGTCAAAACCAACCATTTAAAAAAAAACTTTTTCCAACTTTCAAACCACACCAAGTATGTGAACCGATTTTAGTTAAGTCTGATTTTATATTGTTTAATCCAAAACATGCATCTAGGTGATTAAAGCAAGTAAAATAAATAAGTTCACAAAAGGCGATGCCGAATGTACGAGGAAACCACTAAGGGGAAAAATCTCGGAAGATCCAAGCCAGACAATCACTATAATATGGTATTACAAAGTGTAGATGATAGACTTACTCAATGACTCAAACCCCCACAAGACTTGATGCTCCTATGATCCTTCAAACACCCCTCCACAGTTCCCACACAGAAGTCCTTCTATTATGCTCATCCACAACACACGCATCCATGTATGTCTTGGTGTCCACCGATAAATCTTGTCAATATCTATGATGTTGAACACGAACTTCTTCGCTTTCTCACCGCAAAACCCAACGTTCAAAGTGATGAACAAATTCCAATGGTGAAAACCAAGATTTCTATAGCATATGATTATGAAATCTCGGATCTTAAAACTCTAAGGATGTTTTTAGACTTTGAAAACCTTAGAAAACTTGTGCAGAGAATGCATTGTATGGAAAATGATTTTCTGATTCTGCAACTTACAAAATACATGCCTTACATAATAAAATTGAGTCGGCGCATTGTTCGAACAAAATCTTTATGCCGCTCAAACAAAATTTCCATGTCGCTAAAACAATATGTGCATCTCGATTGAACGACTTGTAATGTCGCTTGAACCATGAAATACAAGGGTTTGCAAAATACACAACGCTAAACGATCTTTATCTCAGAATAAACAAAATTTAACATTTTAAAACACTTGTTAGCAAAAAAAATATCCTAAAACATTTTTCGAGTCCCATTAACATTACGCATTCATACTTGAGAGATCGAAATGAAATAAAGATGTGAAACATGCACCAAAATAATCTTGACATGATAAATCTTTGAATCTTGGGCACAACATCTTCAATAATCTCTATGTCATAGATTGTGTGTGATAGTGACAATAAAAAATCTATCTATGACTCAAAAATATTGTTTTGTTCTGGGAATAAGTCAAATACTGCAATGAACTCAATCGGAAATTTTGTCCTTACAACCTCCTAGTGCGTCTAAAGAGTCCTTAGGCACTTTGAAGGCCTCTTCATCATCAGTGGATGATGTCCTCAGCTGGTCATCCCTCATTAAATGTTGGTCATAATTAACCAGGAACTACAAACATTGAAGAACAAAGGCAATTAGCAAAAAATCTGAAGAAGGGTAAAATTGGAGAAGGCAAGTTTCTGTAAATAATTACCATAGCCAAATTATGATTAGATCTTTCCAGTAACCTTGCTCTGGACAAGGGAACAACTGCCAATATGTTCGCGAGAAACACTTTAACACTAATTAAACCCCTAACTAAACTAGGATCCACTTCCACTAATGCAGATTCTATAGAGTCTTGATCGGCCTGGGTTTTTTGAACCAATTCCTGTTGAATAGTAGGACCTTTTTCCATCCTCTTGAACTGAGGTTCAGTACTTTTCATTTTTTCAATAGTAACCAATCGTGGTCACTTGGTACCTTCATCATTGGACTTCTTCTTGGTTGGGGGAGGAGATATGGCTCCAATAATCAAATTGGGAATTCTTCTCTTCATCATTTTTCTCGAAGAGGAGAGAGTAATCGGAATAGATGTTAAGTCTAAGGACTCAAAGGAGGAACAAGGTCCTCTAAATGCAGTATTTCCTTCTTCGTATTCTCTTATTCTTGCAAAAGAGATTTAAAGGAAGAAACATATAGGGATGAGATAGAGTCTTATAGGTCGATTGGAGCTGGAGGGATATCCTCTATAGGCTGAGCTATAAAATATGTTATAGAGTGCTTGTACTATAGCAAAACTAAAGCCAACCTGGGGTGGGCTTCACCAATCCTCTATTGGATGGACCAAATGAGCTTCGGGTCGTCAAAGTTCACCTCTGAATCCGAAGGGCAATATTTCTTTCTTTTCTTTGTAAAAAGATATACACAATATGTTAGTCGCATATCAACAAACAAAAAGAAAACATAAAATAAATACATGTGTTATTGGACCAATGTATTTTACCCCCCGCAGGAAAGGGGCATGTTTACAATTCTTTACCATAATCCCCATAATCCTTATTGAAATCATGTAAATTTACCACCAAGGCCCTGTTGGCTTGACGTCTCATCAAATAATAGCTATTATCCCTAGTGGTCCCCCAATTATAAAAATACATTAAATCATTTATTCCTATGTGGGTTCCATATAATTCGTCAAGAGGATTAACCCCATTCACTACTCTCTGACTATTAGAGGCTACTTTAGCAGGGACCACATCGAAATATTGGTAGAATTCCAAAAATAAATCACTAGGAGGAAAGGTAACCCCACACTCAGCAATAAATATAGTGGTAACTAATGTCCCTCATCTAGGGCACACAAGTCACAAGGTTCAAACACCATTTTAATAGTTACACAGTCAGGGATTTTTCTCTTCTCCCTAAACTACTCTAAAGAACTTTCGTAAACAATATAAACCATCTTAACAAGTTCAGAAAGAAAAAGATGAGAAAATGAAGATTCCTACAATTGCCAGTACAATGGGGAACTCTTTAGAGCAGTAAGAAAGGGAAGCAATAATGGAGGAAAGAGGGAGTTCGATTACAAAGGTGAGGAAAAACGGAGTGAAAATCAACCCTTATATAGGTACAATGATGATCCTTGATATTTGGGGTTTGAAATGATTGATTGTACCAATATTTATACTACTGATGGTGTCCCAAATCCCAAAAGGCAAAAGACCAACGTACCCTTTAATAGTTTGTTCTTTTTCACAATATTTTACAAAATTGCCATTGCCTCAATACATACAGGAAAAAAAATTACAAGTCCTTGAGGTTGGCTGCCGACCTAAACCTTTATGAGATGCTGAACAAACCTAGAAAGGGATACTCCATTCTTTCATTCAACCTTTAAGTATGAAGTATTGTGGGCTTATATTGTAGACTAAAAATATCAGGCCACCTGGACCAATAACACAGTGACATCTATTAACATCATCCTTAAGATTTTCACAATGTGTAAATCTCGGTTGGCCCAGATATCCTTTGGTCAGATGACTCACCGACCACAGTCAAGAAGTTGAATCACCAATTATATGAAAAGTCACACGTGAGATATTTAACAGTCACCATGCATATGCACATGAAAAGACACCCAACTGCATATTATTGTGTAAAGGTGTAAATTCTTGAATCTATAAAGGCATTCCACCTTTTTATTTCCTACTTACTATAAATACACCACTTCCCCTAGCTAAGGGAAAAATCATAAACACCTTTGCTATATGCTACACCTTTTAACTAAGATATTGGAATAAACCTTAAACCAATATTTCCCTGTGGATGTAGACTCCATTTCTGAGCTAAACCACATAAAAACTCTCTATTGTCTCTTTTATTTTATTTACATGTGATTATAAGTTTCATAACTATAAGATAAAATAGATATCCAAATTTACACATTAACTCATGTTTTCCCAGTTACATAGAAATGCTTTGATTATGCTCATCACGAGACCTGTAGTTCCTCCTCCTCCAACCCCTGATGAAGAAATCCATATGGTTAGGACTCTGATCGTGACGAGGCCCATCTATTTTTCCTATAAAGAAATTTCTAAGATTGATCATGATCATAACTATGCCCTTAATATCTCAGTGGAGGTCATGGGAAAGACGGTTTCATTGGTACTTGTTGATAACAAATCTATTTTGAATGTTTTCTCATTGAGGACTATCAGTTATATAGAGATAAAAGTTAGTGATCATACCCCCACTTCCACCGTTGTGTAAACCTACAATAACACCTGTCGAGAAGTTATAGGTTCAATAAATATCACACTAGGGGTTGGTCTTATATGTCTCCAAATCGCCTTCCTAGTCATTGATATACCGATATGTTTCAACTTGTTCCTTGGTCTCTTTTAGATTTATAAGATTATATGAGTGGCCTATTCCCTTCGGAAAACATTAAAGTTATTTTTGTAGAACCAAGTCTTCACCATCATGGGAGATGATGATAAATCAGATGGAATCGACACAAGTAACCCTATTTTGTAAATCCCGCATGGAACAAATGATATGTTCCTCTCAGGTTTCAAGATTTATCCACTTTCTTTCCTAACATGGGATAAATTTAAAGAGATCGTATGTATAGAGTGAAGTACACACAACAATATTAATGTGATCCAGATGTTTTATAATATTCATCTTATGCTCGAAATGGGGATGGGTCGCTGACAATAAGGGATCTGTAAACCGATGGTGCTAAAAGAAGCTTTCCCTCTGAAGTTTGTGATATCAACCATCCCCGGCTGAACTCATGGATCTTTGATAGCTTTATCAGAAGTGAGTACTGAAGAGAATATACATAATTTGGAGATTCCTTTAACGAGAATTTTATCAAAGAAGGCTAAGACTTCCCTTATCGTGGCTTCCCCAAAATCGTTGTATAACTCTATTGACAAGAAATTGAAATAAGGATTCAGAATCTTCTTTAAAGATAAGATCACCTGGACTAAATGGCCAAAGCCTGAGGTAAAATCCTTTAACCATCAAGTCTTCATATGCAAGTTCTTTTGACACTAAGAGCGCTAAAAGCACATAAAATGTCGAGAATAGTTAGCGATTAATCGATTGGCTTCTACACACTAGGGATGGATATCTGCATGATCCACACCACGGCTGAGCCATTCAATCCATTTATGAAGATCACCCCTATGATAAACCATTTCTCAACTCGTGTAGTGTCCCTATCAACCCAACACTAGCCATCCAAAAAATCTATTATTTATGTCCTAAAAATGAACCTGAATTTGTCCTTTCTTTTTCTGTTACTGATATGAATGTAAATAAGACCTCCTTTGATGACGTTCTCACTATTGTATTTCCAAAAAATATTTCCAATAAAGTGAATGAAGATTTTGAGTATCTTGTTGCGACTTATTTATTTTCATTGATTCCAATCAAACAATTGATGAAGATGATTTAACAAATGAATAATTCTCAACTGATCTCACTAAGGAAAATATTAAACAACATAACCGCGTTTAAACCAATTATGATGAGACTGTTGTTATTAATATTAGTTCTAGTAGTTCTCAGCCCAAGATTAGGATAGGGACTCTTGAAGGACTTTATGGACGTCTTCGCATGGTCCTATAGTGATATATCTAACATTAACCCAGAGAATGTGCAATATAAAATCCCTACTTACTAGCCTGAGTGTTCTCTTAAGGTCAAAGATGAAGTCATGAAACAGTTGAATGTGGTTTTTATCCGTATAGTCAAATATCTGACATGGCTTGCCAACATCGTCCCTGTACCAAAATTGAATGGAAAAGTCCGTACATATGTCGATTATCCAGATCTAAGCAAGTCATCCCCAAAGTAAGATTATCCCTTTCCTAATATTTACAAGATCATTAATAGAACTATTAATCATGCCCTCATGTCATTTGTCAACGGCTTTTTCGGGTACACTCAGATCAAGATGCATCCTGATCACCAAGAAAAGGCTTTCACTACCCTTGGGATATCTTTTTCTATACAGTCATGCTTTTGGTATTAAAAATTTCTAGGCTACCTACCATGAGGCAAATACAACCATCTAGCATGATCTTATGCATAAACAGGTCGAGATCTACGTTGACGATATGATCATCAAGTCCAAAACACAAGAGGGTCACATCCCTACCTTGAGGAAATTCTTTGAAGGACTGAAGTAGTACTAACTATGCCTCAGTCCATAAAATGCATCTTCGATGTCATAAATGGAAAGATCCTTCGTTTCATGTTTCGCGACACGAGAATCGAGGCTAAACCTACGGAACTCAAAACAATCCTTAAAATGCCATCACCCTGCATAAAAAAAGAAGTTCATAGTTTCCTGGGCAAACTTTAGTACATTATTAGATTCATCAGCCAACTTACTTCTATATGCAAACCCATCTTCAAGATCTTCCAAAAGGATTCAACCAAAGTTTGGAAAGAGGCGTGCAAGGATGCCTTTCAAAAAATCAAGAAGTATCTTCCCCTCCTTCTATACCTCACTGTTATGGGCACAACACAGGGTCTGTTCTAGTGCAATAAATTGAGGAATCATGCAAATAAAGAGTCATCTACTATGCCAGTAAAAAAAATGGGAGGGTAAGAAATAAACTACACCGCATTGGAGAAGACTTGTGTTACTTTAGTTTGGGTCAGTCAGAAGATTTGGCATTATATGCTTACATTCCCCATCAAATTAGTCTCTCGAATGGATCCCATGAACTATTATATAGCCATATGTCCCACTGGTTGCTATTACTAGCCATGTTCGACATCACATATGTCATCCAAAAAGCCATGAAAGAAAGAGCCATATTTGACTACCTTATCGACAAACCTGTGAGAGAAGCCGATGTATGGTTTTTTGAGTTCTCAGACAAGAAGATTCTTTATACTTCTTATAAAGATCTCTGAGGGAATATGTTCTTTGATGGGTTTTATAATAAGAAAGTATATGTTATTGAGATACTCCTGATTTACCCTGATGATTCTCACACTCCCATTACCATTAAGCTGGAGTTCCCTTGCACCAAAAACATAACAGGGTATTAAGTATGCACTATAGTTCTCAAGACAACCCTTGAGAAATAAATCTCATACCTCGATGTCTATGGAGACTCGACCCTCACCATGGGACAATTAGTCCAAAATACAAAGCCAAAGATAAGAAGGTCCTTCTTTTCACATTCACCTTGAAGAGGTCGCTTCCCAATTCAAGGATGTCACCTTTCACTACCTCACATATTCAAGAAATAGTTTTGCTGATGAACTAGTAACCTTATCCTCCATAATAAACATGCCTAAGAGAACAATGATGACCCTTTTTCAAGTTCAAAAACAATCCCTGCCCACTCATTGCTACCACATAACATGCCCAAGAGAACAATGACAACCCTCTTTTAAGTTCAAAAATAATCCCTGCCTACTCATTGCTACCACATCAAGCTTGTTACAAAATAAGATCCAGATAAATCTGGGCAATGGTACTACGACATCTGATGACTCCTCAAATACGGTCGATATCCTTAAGGGATTGATAATAAAGACCGTGTAACCCTCCGTAGGATTGCAGCTCAGTATATTATCTACGACAAGGAACTTTTGAAAATGAACTTCGATGGAACCCATTAATAATGCATGGTAGGGTCCGACATTGAAGACATGATGCAAACGATTCACAATGAGGAATGTGAACCCCACATGAATGATCATATGATTACTAAGAATATTGTTCTTTATCTAAAACTACGATGCTTATGTGAGAAGGTGCCTCAAGTGTTAACAATTCGATAACCTTCAATACTTGCCTCTCCGTTAGTTGTATAATATGATTTCACTTTGGCCCTTCTCAACCTAGGGCATTATCATCATTGGAAAAGTCACTCCGAAGGTATATAATGGGTACAAATTCATTCTCATCTATATCAATTATTATACCAAATGGGTTGAAGTTGAGTCATATGATATGTTGAATGCAAAAAAAGAGGCCAAATTCACCATAAAGAACATTAACTGTCACTACAGGCTCACTCACGAGCTCGTACCAAATAATGGACTCCACTTCAAAAAAGAAGTTATAGAAGTAGTCAATGTGTACGGTATTCAGAGACATAAATTATCTCCCCACCGACTGCAAACCAATGGGGTTGTCAAAGTTACTAACAAAAGTCTCAAATCCATAATCAGTAAGATGACTTAAAGTTGTCATGACTAGGCTGATCGAATACCTTATGGCCCCTGGGGCTATTGCACATCTGTCAGAACACCCACTAGGGCTATGCTTTATTCCTTGTTATAGAGCATGGAAGTAGTCATGCCTATTGATCTAAAAATACCCTCTATGCGATATGCTCGAAAGCTAAGTCGGAGAAGTTTATTGATAATAAAGCCATTACAATAAGCTCTCACACCTCAAAATAGATTGAAAAGATTATACCACATTCAATGGTACCACTGCCACATCGCACGATCAATCAATAGGTTGGTGAAAGACCTCTACGTGCGAGAAGGTGACCTCGCTCCCAAAGAAATAGTAGAACCAATCTGGGATCCAAAAGGTAAATTTAAACCCAATTGAAGTGGGCCGTAGCTTGAAAATAAGATTCTTTCGGGTGGCACCTCTATGCTCACAGATCTTGACGGAGAAGAAATAGCGCGTCCTGTCAACTTGGACTATCTCAAAATGTTTTATCGTTAATCTGATAATTTAAGAACTACATGGAACATGATTCTCTCAGAATCACCTTCAAAGCTTACAAAATAATTCCTCCGATCCCCACAGAGATACGTAGGCAACCCATAAAGTCACTTTGGGCACGATCCTTTATTTTTCACAAAATATTATTCCTTTATTCCACCAAGGGACATTGGTTTCACTCATCATTTTATATGAATAAAAGGATTATGTATGCCTTAACGATCAGAGTATAAAGAGTTTAAATAATAAGAAACTCTTTCAAAGGCACAAAAAGATGCAACAAAATCACCATTTATTTTTTTTATCTCCAACATGGTGATTTACATGAAATATTACTAATAAGGAAATCCCAACCTACCTGCCATATAAACCTACCTACCAGATAACATAACCCGCCCATACAATACAAACATTCACACAACCAGAGCCAAAACTACACCAATGAAAATCCATAAACTCTCTCTAACTTCCAGAAGGAATTGTCTCATCATCGCCATCGTCATCCTTGTTCCTCAAAGAACCCTAAGAATCCCAATCCTGACAGCACTTCCTTATGTCTGCTATGCAGCGATATGACTTGATTATCTTGGACAAAATCATAACACTATCCTCTCTATTTTTAAACATCGTGAGACACATCTTCCCGATTTCTTCAATACAAACCTTTATAACCACATTGCTTAATAACCACCTCAAAAAATACCTAAATATCACCACAGGTTTCCCCGGCAGATTGGGGTGGACAGGTAGACGGTCTGCAACATTACCACAAAGGTCCTAAGGTAATCTTTAATGATTCAATAAAATATTTCGCATGAAATAAGTTGGTTATGTATGGAGGGACAATTTTCTGGTAGTCCCCTTGATGCATAAGTCACCAAGGAAATAAAAACAAGTTTGGTGAAGACCTACCAGTCGAACGCCATCCAATTTTAAGAAAGGCTGCAACTCGTCTCACCATGGTATAGACTAACGATGGTGTCTAGTCCCATGCTCGATAATCTAGTTAACCCAATTCTCCATACAAGTAAAAAAAATATGGAAACACTGTGCAAAATAATTTGGGATTACAGTCACAGGATATTCAAGAGGTCTACCATGTGAAATTTCTTCGATAACCATATGAATAGCATCACAAGTCTTTCGTGAAAAAAATTTCCCTACCCTCCTTTCGGTTGTCAATACCATTCACCATCTCTGTCAGTATGGTAGTAGTAGGGTTACGATGATAAGACATGCACATCACAATGGTGGTAACATAGGGATCAGTGATCATATCGCCTATCACCAAAATCATCCTAATAGTCAATCCTAAAGCTACGACACAAACAAAGTTGCTTTCTCTATAATCTCTCTGGTGTATAGAATTCAACATCACCAGAGGTTAATACCTTCCCCCCACACTAGCGATCGGGCGAAAGAGGGATAAATATGCAGCAGTTCACCTAATTACACCCAAGGATAATGGGATAAGTCAAGCATAGTTATAGAAATATGAATGTCAATAAATAATATGATTGAAAATTCTTCATAGGTGGGACACACCTCATCCAAGCCAAATCAAAACATATGGTCTTCAGGGTACCAAAACTTCAAGGTCTCCTATAAAAGATTCCAGTCAATTAGATGGTTACACCACAAAGTAGTTGGGTGCAAGTTAAATGCCTAACAATTGACATTGTATAGGCATATGGACTCCAACCCCTCAAGGTAAGAGACAAAATCTTTAGTCAAGGTCATGTCCATTTCAAAAGGCCCCTTTTATACTTGAAATTGCCTACAAAAGATGAAGTAATTAATCTGTTGCTACAACAACAATTTCTGAGTATCGAGGAATGCAAAAGGAGGACAATCATGGATGAAAACCAACCCTACTTGTAGGGGTATTCCAATAGGCAAGCCAAGGGGTATGTCGATCGGCACACCCTTATTTAGGGAGGATTCACTTTTCATTTTTTTACCTCCTTCATTTTTAAATAAGCCCCTCTTTAAATTAACCTTTTGCAATAAGGGCTTACCGGGAATTTCATTCTAGATTTTGTTGAAAAATAAATAATTTAGTTTTAGACATCTTTTCTTACTTTTCATCATTAAATGAAATACCTAGTAGAAAATTAAAAGTGCATGAAGACTAGGCCATTAATTTAAGATAAATTATAATATGAAAAATTCATCATTTTATATATCTATCATTTAGGTTACATTTTTTGGGAATAAAGAACAAGAGGAAAAAGACAAGAAAGGCCAAAATTATCGGGGCGCAACTTGAACTTTCTGACATCATAAATCACCACCTCATGGATCCCGACGAACACACTTCTCACAACAACGAGAAATGGACCCTCCACTTCGAAAATTTAAATTTCCCTAATGATGTTGAGAAGTTATTGGCAACGCATGATCAAGTTGTTTTCCTTACATGATCAGCCGCATAAGCCATCCAAAATATGATATCACGTAACCAAGATAAAGACACATGCACAATATATAAAAGGGCAATCAAGAAAAAAATATATAAGTAAGTAATAAAGAAAAATATCAAAATCAAAAGGCATAAATCATAAGCTAAGGTTATTCCTCCCCCTAAAGAACCTCCTCAGAAAGCATAAGGAAATCATCTCTTATATCTTAAGGATGATGAAGCACTGAAATAATGGGGCCTCCACCCAGTCGGATGTGATAACAAGGAATAGAAAAGTGTTGGATGGGAATTGCCTTCATCATCGCTTCGCCACTCCCTAACGCCTTCACCCAAGGACGTGGAACACTACTACCACCCCTAGTCTGTGACGATGGTGGAGCGCACCCTCTATGGCATATATAGATGGAGGCATTAACAAAATAGTTAAAAAGTCCAGATAGTCGTACCTCACCGTCGTACCAGTATAAAACGTATAGGGATCGCCCTCTATCGCTATCGCCCTCTCCTCGTCCGATAACTCCCCAACTTTCCTCCTAGAAGTAGGAGGTGCTGATGGCGGGACCTACACCTCATGCTCCATCACTTGCATCATTGCCCTCTCTCCTAGGTACAAGAACATACTCGAACTCGTGATCCAGTAATTTCTATATCTTAGCATGAATGCCCATGGCCCCCGCTGCCCCCGAAGCCAAACGCCAAGGATAAAAGTTAGCCAATCCCCAAAGAAAATCAGTCATTAATAAAATATACAAAAGCATAAGGAACAAGCACAAAAAAGAAGAAGAAGAGAATAAAGTCTAACCTGATTACTCGTAAGGGTATTCAGCGCTGCCCTCACATCCTTCAAGGCTAAAAGCTCCTTCGACACCCTTTTCAATATCCACCACCGATTCATCCTTGAGAACTCCCCCACTTCACTCGCTTATAAATACATTAGCCCCGTGTTGTGCTTAATCACATCGTTAAAATATGTTTGCAGAAGACACGAAAACTCTCTCAACAAAAATCTCAAAGAATAAATATCATGAAAAAAATAAAAAGCTTTGTTCATAATGGACATGGGGCCCGTAAAAGTTTATCGATGACATCGATTGAAAGTATCTAGAGAAGCATAGATAGATGCCAACATGAAGCTCCCCCAATCATACGTGTGAATCTCAAAGACTATTCGAAGGAAGGGCAAAAACCACAAGTGAACGACGTCACTATAAAAAAATCTCCCAGTAAAAGAAGAATGAACATGCGAGCTACCTATCCCACCTACCGTCCGTTTGTGATATCTATCTAATGTGTTAGTAAGGTGTCCTTCAACACCAATACCCTCATAGATTCCCATAAAAAATCCTCCCAAAGTTCCTATTTCCACCCGGATCGCCTTCTCGGATATGCGCAACACATGATCTACCACAATCTACCGACTCTCACACTCCAACCCTGTCAGCTGGTACACATCTATCAAGGTGGCCATAATCTCACCCACGCTTAGATGAAATGAGTGGGTAATGTCCCATCATCGCTCTCCAAAACCACGTAGAACCATTGACGATCTCGGTGTGTCATCCAAAACCCCCGTAAAAGGACCAAACTCCATAAACTCCACCATCAATTTTACTTCCCTAGTACTTCTCCCATACTTTCTTAATCTTCATTGATCCCTGTAAGTGTATGCCCAAAAAACGAAATGCCCACCTACGTAAGAGCAATAATCATTGATCCCCAATATAAAATAAATGAAAAATAAAAAATAAACACTCACTTTCAGAGCATTGATCCTTAACTAAATCCTTTCGTCATCCATGTCTTCGATATCGTGGTACACACTCTCATTACTCATTGCCACCATCCCTATATGGCATCCAGCCTAATCATTGGTGCTAAAAAAAGCTTTGGTGGACAAGTCTTCCATGAATATTTTGCGAGAAAAAACCTATTTTTAGGGGAAGAGAGAGAGAGAGAGAGAGAGAGAGAGAGAGAGAGAGAAGGATTTTTTATTTTGAAGGTGTGAAGAATGAGGAAGACTTCCCATTATATGTAAGGAACTAGGGGGTTTGCCAAATGATAGTTCACCTACCTCTTCCAATCGATAGTGCCCCTTGGTATACACCTAAAATCCCTTAGGATTTTTTGCCACTGCCTATAGACATACCCCTACCTATGACCATCGACATACCCCCTAAATTTTATTAGAAAAATTCCAAAAAAAAAAATCCAAAAATCGCCCAAAAACACAAAAAATCTATAAAAATATTCAAAAAAATCAAAAACCTAAAAACCTAAAAATCCATCAAAAAACATTTTTTTCAAAAAAACAATCCATTTTCAAAAATTAAGGATGCATTAAAAAAATTATCAAAAATCTAAAAAGGTCTAGAAAATTCAAAAACTCAATAATCAACATGCACAAGCATCAACAAATCATTGAAGTTGTCAAAATGCATTGTGCATCCATCCCAACATAGGCTAGTGGAATCAGCCTCGACCCTCTAAATCAGATCACTTTCACTCTTTAGGTATCCAGAAATGATCTAGGCCCACGAATTTGCCTTGTCCTTATAAATCAGGTCGCCTTCATTTTTCAAGCCTGCAGAATTGACCTAGGCTCGCTAAATTGGCTTCGACTCTCTAAATTAATCGCCACCTATCCCCACTGAAATGGCCTTAACCATCTAAATGAGGTCACTTTCACTTTATAGGTGTACAGAATTGAACTAGGCCCAAAGAATTATCTTCGACACTAAGAGATATGCAAATGTGACACCCCATAAAATTTATAACTAGATTGATCAGGTCTAATTTAAATTTACAGGAATCAAACGATTGAATATCATTCTAAGCATGACTGGATATAAAATAAATACATAAAATAAATGATTATGCATAAGTAAAAGGAAAGTCCATACAAGTTTGATACCAAAACTATGAATAATGGATGAAGATTCAAATAAGAGATCAGGGCGAAAGTGACAACAACGTCCTAGATCCTGAAAAATATTAATTCTACGACGTTAACATCAAGTCTAATTAGAATAAGATTTTAATTGAATTTGGATACCATATTACTATACATCTTCATCTTGTCTTTTAGTTGTTTTTAGTTTATGCTAATCCCCAAAAACCCTAGATATCTCAGGAGTTTACTCCCAAGCCCAAGTGAACCCATGATTATGTATTATTCATCTCGATTGAATATAACTAATATATATCAATTAATTCTAGATCCATATCAACAGTGAATAAGAATGTAAGTAAATATATTCTATAAGTCCACTATTAACATTAGTACGACCCCACTCATGTACATAACCACCTAAGGGATCCATTTAAACATGCACATAATGAAGGCCAAATAAATTTCCTGTGGGAACTCTCGCATCATACTAACTAGAGTTATAGGTTGGTCCATCCCTATAACCCCGAAATATCATCTAGAGAAAATCACTATGCCTCAACACCAATTTCATAGCTGCATACCAAAGGCCGTATGAAATATTTCTCTCGTATTACCACTATGGGATAACATAGGCATAATAGTCACGTATTATCCGGGTAAAATAATGAAGGTAAATCATGTCTCATAACTGGGGCACCAATCAATGTCGCACGCGACCCATAAAGATATCACCTCTAGTATGTAATACCATGAGGAATCAAGACCAGGTGTGCTTCACATAACATACAAGAATAGTAAACCCTATTGTACACAGTTTATTAAGTCTTTACCAAAATCTATTACTTTATCAATATCCATAGTGTTAATTATTTAGATCCAACCTGAATTTCAAACTTTCTAATTAATATGATTCGTATATTCCTACATGAATAAAGAACCTCCAAGTCATTCTAAAATATTCTTCCATTACATAAACGAACTCAAAATAAGATATAAACCATATTTGATCCAAATAGTGATAGTCGATCAATCGACTACCATCGATCGATCGATGGTCTAAGTGTTCATATTCTTCTTAGTCACTAGATTAAAAGCCATAAACCTCCATTAACGTATATCAAGTTCCTTTAATCATAGCGTAATTCAATTTCCTTCATATATATTTAATATATTAGCATTCCAATCCTATATCTAACCATTTTACCCAATTTGAATAGGATAAAAGGTCAATTTCTAAATTTAGTTAAAAACCCTTGTTTGTAGACAGTCAAACCAATTCGATTCAATTTTCCATTAACTCGAATCATTAACACGGGGATTTTGAATATTAAACATAATATAATCCATCCCTAATCTACCTAGAATTCCATTACAATCATGTAGAAATCCTGAATAATAAACTACGCTATTAGTTCAGTTTCTTATATACAAATCAACTCAACTCAACTCAACAAAGCCTTTTCCCAATTATTTGGGGTCGGGTACATGCATCCTATTTTTCCATTCCATTCAGTCCAATGCAATATCTTTGGTTAAACAACATGACATAATGTCCTTTTTTATAATATCGCACAAAGACAATTTAGGCCTACCTCTACCCCGTGTGTTACCATAAATATTAACTAAATCACTCTTCCTTATAGGAGCATCCATTGGTCTACGCTTGATGTGTCCACACCATCTAAGTCGATATTCTCTCAATTTATCTTCTATAGGAGCTACTTTTACCATTTCATGAATTTGTTCATTTTTAATTTTATCCTTTAGAGTTTTACCACAAATCCATCTTAGCATTCACATCTCCACCAGACTCATTTTCTGCACATTTTATTTCTTGGTTGCCCAACACTCTATCCCATATAACATAGTGGGTTTAATGGCCGTCCTATAAAATTTTCCTTTTAACTTCAAAGGTATATGCCTATCACACAAAATTCCAGTAATACTTCATCACTTAACCCATCCTGCTCTAATCCTATGAGTAACATCATCACTAATATCTCCATCTTTTTGGATAATCGATCCTAAATAACGAAAATGATCATTTCTAGGTATCTCTCGACCCTCCAATTTCACCACATCTCCAATTGTACTTCTATTACTACTAAAATTACACTCCACATATTTTGTTTTAGTTCTGCTTATTTTAAATCCTCTTGTTTCTAAAGTTTCTCTTCACAATTCCAACCTACCATTAATCCCCGTCTTAGTCTCATCTACTAAAACAACATCATCTGCAAATAGCATACACCATAACCTCTCATCTTGTATTTATCCAGTCAACTCATCCATAACAAGAGCAAAGAGATAAGGACTTAATGTTGAGCCTTGGTGTAGACCTACCGTAATTAAAAATTCACTACTTTCTCTGGTTGATGTTCTTACTGTAGTCATCGCACCATCATACATATCCTTGATCGCATCAATATATCTGCGAGTCACTCCTTTTTTATGTAGAACCCGCCATATTATATCTTTGGGTATCCTATCATATGTCTTCTCTAAATATATAAAAATCACATGATGATCCTTCTTTTTCTCCCTATACCTCTCCATTAATCTCCTCAATAAATAGATTGCTTCCATTGTTGACCTCCTAGGCATAAACCTAAATTGATTCTTTGAGACTGTTGTCTTCAATCTCAATCTATATTCAATCACTCTCTCTTAAAGTTTTATTGTATGACTTATTAACTTAATACCACGATAATTTGAACTACTTTGTATGCCCCCTTTATTTTTATAAATCTGTACTAAAATACTTTTTCTCCATTCATCGAGCATCCTATTAGTCATTAAAATTCTATTAAATAATTTTGTAAGCTATGACACTCCATCCTCCCCTAAGAACTTCCAAACCTCAATAAGGATACCTTCTGGTCCTAAAGCCTTCCCTGTTTTCATCTTTTTAGAGCAATCATGATCTCTGTTGTCCTAATTCTGCGGAAAAATATATTTTCTCGTGTCTTCCTAAGTTCATCTATATCTAATCTACTCCCATTATCTCCATTTAATAACCTCTCAAAGTAGTTTTTCCATCTTTCCATAATTTCACCATCTTTGACTAGGACTCTCGAATCATAACTTTTGATACACTTAACTTTATTAAAATATTTTATTTTCGTGTCCCTAAGTTTAGCAAGATTATAAATACATTTTTTCCTTCTTGTGTTCCTAATTTTGTATAAAGATCATCATACGCTTTTGACTTAGAATCTCTTACCACTTTCTTAACTTCCGTTTTAGCCTATTTATATTTCTCAAAATTTTCTTCATTTCTACTTGTTTGCCATATTTTAAAGCACTCCCTTTTAATTTTTACTATATTTTCTACTTATTTATTCCACCACCAAGTTTCTTTAGACTGTGTCCCCTTGCCTTTTGATTCTCCAAGAATTTCTTTTGATATTCTACTAATGCATGTGGCCATCTTATTCCACATTATGTTAGTCTCTTCTTCAGTATTCCATGTTGCTTCAATTAATACTTAATCTTTAAATAGTTCTAATTTCTCTCCTTTTAAGTTCCACCTCCTAGTTTGTGGGTTAATCTTCACTTTTCACACTCGTGATTGATTTTTCATATTTATATCCAACACCATTATCCTATGTTGTGAGGTTAAGATCTCTCCCAGGATAACCTTACAATCTTTACATGTTAATCGGGCTCCTTTTCTAGTAATAAAAAAATCTATTTGGCTCTTATGCGTTCCACTTTTATAAGTTATTAAGTGTGCAAGCCTCTTTTTAAAACATATGTTTACTAGTACAAAATCATAAGCCATCGTAAAATTTAAGATAGACTCTCCCCCATCGTTCCTATCTCCAAAATCATATCCTTTTTTTTTAAGAATAAGAATTTATTAGATAATTGAGAGAATAGCCCTCTCAAGGTGGCATGTACATGAATCTAGCACATTGAACATGAAAGTCCAAAATAAAGCAATGAAAAATTGTAGAAGTGGATCCCTTGTAAGGTTTTACATGAAAAGCCACAAAAATATCATTTTTGATCCTATTAATTGTGAACTGCGAATTAAAATTATTATCATAATTTTTTTGCATTTCTAGCTTTCCAAATATGCCAACAAATGAGAGATCAGATGATTTTGCAAAGTAAGCTCCGGATAGATTTTCCACTAGCTTGAAACCATCATAGCATTAAATTTCCTTTGAAGGTCAAACCTCGAAAGGAAATACCCATTAAAGATTAAAAATGATCCCAAATATTTTTAGCAAGAGTACTCGTGAAGAACAAATGATACCGGGTTTCTTCTTTGTGAATTGAGCAACATCTACACATAGACGAGAGACTTATATGAAATTTTTTAAGATATTCATCAATAGGGATTCCTTGATGAAGCAATTTCCACATGAATGTTGAAATCTTTGGCTGGATTCGAGAATTCCAAATGTTAGAGAAGGAAAAGTGGGAACAAGATGAGTGCCGAATCAAATCCCATGTCGATTTAGTAGAGAATCCTATTGGAGAAGGTTTCCTTATAATGTTATCTCCCAAGCTGAGATTATCATGAATGATCTTCCAAAACTTTTGCATACGGTGCCAAGTGTGAGATGGTCGAGAAGATAAACCTTGATAGTTTGCTGGAGCTAGACTTTCATATCTAGATTTAATAAAGCGAGCCCACAATTCATTAGAATTGTAGAAATTCCACCATAATTTTGCAGGTCATAGCATCACAACTGCTACTGATACGACGAATGCCTAGACCTCCTTCGATGCGAGGAAGACAAACTTAATCCCAGTAAATCCACTGATGTTTGCTGGTAGAATTAGTACTACCCCCAAAAAAGTTACTGAAAATGGATTCAAGAGAGGATATAATTGATTTCGGAGGATTCAACACTGCCAACAAGTGGAAAGTTGATGAATGAAGAACATGATTTATAAGGATGATGCGACCTACTGGAGAAAGAAATTTCCTAACCCAAGTGTTAACTTTACGTGACAGATTATCCATAAGGTTGTTAAAGATATCTTTATTTTTCCTACCAACATAGAGAGGGACACCCAAATATTTTAAAGGAAGCTCTTTACGCGTGAAACTCGTGACTTTATTGATGATATTCCTTCTAGTGATATTGGTATTAGTAGGAACAATGTAGAAACTCTTTTCTTTATTGATGATGAGACCTGAATATGATTCAAAGTTATCTAAACAATTGGTTAGATTTTTAAGATATCTTTTATCACCATTCGAGAATATATGAGTGGCCATCCTCTAGGATGAGTAAATTTTTTGATGAAGCCCGATACCATGAGCCTATGAATGCCTCTTGAAAGAACCTCTGATGCAATAACATATAGAACGGGTGAAATAGGGTCGCCTTGACGTATGCCTTGAGATGATTTGAAAAATCCAAAAGAAACACCATATATGCAAAGAGAGTACCAACAGTTTGAAATAAGTCGCCAAAACATATCGATGAAAGGTTTCCCAAAGCCAAAATCTCTCAAAACTTCTAAGGTGTAAACCTAAGACAAACGATTAAAGGGATTTGAAAAATCTAACTTCAATAGAACATTAGAACCTCTAGCTTTGTTGTTGAAGTTGGGCATAAGTTCCCAAGCAAGAACTGTGTTTTCATGGATGCTCCTGCCTTTGATATAACCTGTTTGAGACTCAGAAATAATATTAGGAAAAATTGAGCTTAATTTATTCACTAAAATCTTAAACAAAATTTTGCAAAAGAAATTACAAGGACTAATAGGTCTGTAATCGCTGCATAATTTAGCATTTGTAATTTTAGGAATAAGAATGAGTAAAGTGGAAGTCCAACTCCGTGGAATAGAATTACCCAAGAAAAAGGATTGAATCGCCAATGTTAAGTCTGATTTGATGATATCCCAGGCTGTTTGAAACAATTTTCTATTGTAACCATCAGGACCAGCTGTGCTTAGACACCTCATAGAAAAGATTGTCTTCTTAATTTCCACTTTGACTGAAATTTTGCAGAGATTGGTGTTGTCATTTACCGAAACAATTGAAGGTATATCATCTAAAAAATCATTTAAGCAAGGGATGAAAGTAGGGGAGCAGAGAATATCTTTAAAGTAGTCCATAAAGCTGGTTTCAATGTATTCTTGACCCTCTACTGTGTTCCCATTTGAATCAGTGATTTTATGAATTGATAAAGATGAATGTTTTTGGTGAAGCATTACGTGGAAGAGACTTGAATTTTGATCACCCTCAGAGGCCCATTTAAATAGATTTTTTTGCTTCCAGAAATCAGACTCATTTTTTGCTCGCATCAAATAAACTACTTTGGCTTTGTGGTATTCACTCCTTGTTGAAGTTGAGGGAGTAAGATCATAGGCGAATTTAGCTCTAGTAAGGTCATCTTTAGCCTGCTTAACCTGTTGAAAAACATTTTTAAAAACAGATTGATTCCAATCTTTAAGATCTCCTTTTAATCTTTGGAGTTTAATGGACAATCTTTCTATGGGGAGTCCATTACATGGAAGATACCATTATTTAGAAACGACTGGAAGGAAGTCATGATGATTAGTCCACATTGATTGAAATTTAAATGGTTTGCAAAGGCAATCCGTAGATTTCTCTATATTAATGAGTAAGGGGCAATTATCCGATTCAGTCCGATGGAGATGTTCTATTCTAGTTAAAGGATAGAGATTGAGCCAAAGAGAGTTACAAACAACTCTATCAAGATGGGCCCATATACGAGATGAACCTTCTCTATTGTTACACTATGTAAATTTAGAACCCTCAAAAGGAATGTCAATCAAACCTGAGGCTGCCAGAGTGCTTGAGAAATCAATAACTGATCCCCTTTTGATAGGATGACCCCCAATATTTTCAGAAGCATTGTGAACTATATTGAAATCACCTCCTACAAGATATGGACCGTTAAGGGTTGTAGAAAGAGCCAATAATTCATCCCAAAGAGCCAATCTGCTAAACCTCTTGCATTTGGCATAAACACAACTAAAGTATAAAGGTTTAAGTAAAGAAACATGAGAAACTTGAAAAGTTATACATGACAAGATGATTGAATGATAACAACAGTCCAATCTTGACTCCAAAGAACCCAAATCTTGTTGTTGCTGTTGGAAAAACCCCCACTGAAATTTAATTTATTGCGAAAATTATCCAATCTACTATCATCAATTTTACGTTCAGAAATGGCAATCACCCTAATTTTATGAGTTCTAATTAAGTTGTTAATCCTAAAAATAGAGTAATCTTTACCCAGACCTCTGATATTCCATATAATAACTTTAAAGATTAGAAATAGTGGTGATAAAATTTTTTGAGGACCTTTTGGCAGAACGAGTGAGAATGCTAGATGTTTTGATAAACACTTTTCGTCTCTTCTTCTTGCGCAGTTGTTTGGGTTAAGTAGGAATAGCATAGAGTTGTTCTAACTGATCAGTAAAAAATTATTGACGAGATTCCACAAGAGTGATGTTATTGTTGACTCTTTGATCTGAGTCTGAAGCCCAAGGTTTCTACCATTTGTGGGGGTGAGATCCTAGTTGTTCTCCATCCAAAAAGTTATAATGTGAATATTGAACAACAGGTGAGGTATCTAGTGAAATTTCTCATTCTTCACGTAAAAGATAAAATGGATTAGGTGATGAAAAAGATTTGGGAGGAGTTAAAGTTAGGGTGCTTTGTGTTTCAAAAGGATCCGAGGTGGCCAATAAAATCTCCATGAACTATCTCATATCCTACATGATCTTCTCCTATATGGCCATTAAAATCTTCCCCTATATGGATTTTCTCACCTATGGGTATTTCTTGAATTAGTTCATCCATTTGTTCCCAAAATTGTACTTTAGTGTTCTCATCTAATCCTACTTGGGGTGCATAATCACTAACAATATTAATTATGGGTGACACCCCTCCCAATAAAATATCGGGTGATCAGTCCTATATCAAATTAAAACAGTAATCTCATTTGGTTCATTATTAGCATCACCGTCGAAGACTTTTTAAAAATTACTGACCACCTAGTATTGAAAAAGCTAGTGCCAAATTTTATCTTTATTAATCCAAAAAAAATATAAGTGCGGAATTAAAATAAAACATCCAATGCTGATAGAATCAATCCTCACATAGAATAATAAAAGTCTTGCTAAATAAACCACCATATGAATCCAAAACCAAACCAAACTAACAGAAAGTAATAATCCCATACAATCTAAAAAGAAACTAAATAAAACTCTGAGCGACATGCTCGAGATAGATTGATATGAATCCCTATACTAGGAATAGAAAAATAGATGCGTTTATCCAAATCCTGCAACATCCACATATGTTGCAGCTATGAATCCCTGGAATGAAGTCACACCTGGCATCCCTGTGGCTGGACACCTAAAAGGTTTTGAAAATATTTGATAGCAAGGGTTAGAACCCAAAACATTTTGAAAATATTTAGCAAGTGATTAAATTGCAATAATTTAAAATGCATGAATGCGCTTCATATTTAAGTTACTGTCACACACTCTTGAGGACATAATCACCCCTCAACTAATGTGCACACCTAACGCTTTCTCTATAACTCATCTAGTTATCTATCCCGTAACTAGCTCTTGTTATAACTTTTTACTGACACCCTACTCTAGATCGAGTATGTTTAATAATTGATTTATAAGTTATTTATCACCTTAACTTAATTAATCATTTTCCTTGAAAGCCATATAACGTTCACTAGTTATATATATAATACAATTTTTCTGATGTATTAAATTACCTGTATATAATTATTTATCCCATTATATACATAAAACCATATTACAACATTCACATATATGTTGAATATATATATAACCCATATATAATTAATACAATTCACTTCATGTATTTAATTATCCGTATATAATTATTTATCCCATTATATATGTAGAACCATATTACAACATTCACATATATGTTGAATATATATATATATATAACCCATCCTCCCGAGTAATACCTCTCCTGATGTATTACCTAAAGTGCTATCATACTAGGTGTGCTCACTTAACCTAGTTACCCCAAGTCGGAATCTCTCACGAACTTGGAAAAAAAATATAAACGTTATGGAGGTGGTCATATTTCCTTCCTGAAAGTGAGATAAGCCCCTCACCCATATAATAGACGCTATGACCTGGGGATATACTCTCCCTACTCCTCAAGCCAGGGGATTCATCCACATCGCGCAACCTCCCTTGATAGCATTAGAGCATACAAATTAAATAAATATCTAGTCACTAATATTTAATAGCACACACAATATATATATATATATATACTATCACCACACCGTATATATATATATATATATAATAATTAGTTCCCGACTTTACTATGTACAAGATCCGTAGCACCAACCCAAAATATTCTCGAGTCTATGGTCTGACTCTAATGTAATTAATATACACATTAATTAATATAATACTTTCCCGAGTTTATGGTCTGACTCTAATTTAATTAATTTACATATTAATTAATTTATTACCTTCCCGAGTCTATGGTTCGACTCTAATTTAATTAATTTATCCATTACCTTGGTGTCACTCAACCAATATACCCGGACTCGCTCACTTGGCCCGCATCTTAATATTTTCCAAAGTCCTTCACTCATCTACGGACATCTCCAAATAACCCAAATTTATTTCTTCCTAAAGATGTCAGTCTCACGCACGCTTTCGTAGAAAAATCATATCAATTCCAAAAAAAATAAGAAAAATACGAGGTCGGAGCCCACGCGACCATGACGAAAAGATATACAATCTCATGTTTTACAATAACTGAAGGGGTAGATCGATCGACTCCTTAGGTTGATCGATCGATCGACCAGATATCCATCTTCTTCCCCAATTTTGTTTCCATCATTTTTGGAAACTCAAACTTTTTAATTCTCTCCCAAACAGTTACTCAATCACAATCAACATTAAATTAATAAAATAGTAATTTCTAAACAGCCTAGAAACCTTTAATCATCCATAAATTTACATAAATCTAATGTTTACCAAATTGGGTATTTTTCGGGTTTTATTCCACCGATTTTAATTCATCATCCATATTCGAAGTTTTTCATCAATACTTACCAATTCTCACCCTACAATCTGATTCCAATAATACCATATCATAATCTAACATCAATTGAGTAATTAATCTACATACATTACTCTAATTAAGAAAAATCCATTTTAATCGTCAAAAAACGGATTTTTGATACTCCCACTATGATATGAATTGATTATCACAAAATTGAAAGTCACAACAAGTTAACCACTTGCCTTTTTGGGTTCGTAGAGTCTGATCCGTTGAGGTGGAGGAAGGTTTGATTAAGAACACCCAAATCCCTCTCTTGATTTCTCTTCAAAAGCTCCCCAAATTGCTCTCAATTTGCTTCCTCTATTTCTCTCTCAAAGCCCTAGGTTTGGAATATGATTTATGTCGTTCAATACTCTAAAACCTAGTTTCATTATACTAAATCACGTTTTCAGTCTAATGGGCCAACCCCAAATGACCCGAACACCCCCGTGTGTGCCCGATTATGTCTAAAAACGTCTCGTGACCCATTTACTACCCACGGGTACACTGTTTCGATTTTCTCAGCCCATCCGAACTCAACCGTGCAATCGGAATTGACATCCGAATTAACTAATTAAAAGTTCCTATCTCACACCCAACTTAGTATATATCCAACTCCTTGCTGAGATAAAAAAAATGCCACGTCACTAATACACGTTATGACGTAAATAAATTATTACTATTCACTTAGTAATTCAAATTCCATAAATATTAACCATTTATTCTCCTAATTAATATTTACATAAATATTAACATAATTTATTCAACTAAATTACGACACACAAGTAATTTAAAATTATCTGAATTAATTAAATATTAAATGCACAGAAATACGGGATGTTACATTATGTTTACACATAATACCAATTTTACAAGTATAAATCTATCACATTTCCCAATAACAGTTATGATATCGTCCTTAAAGTTCTTATCTACTATTATTCCAACTCCGTTCTTATTTCTATGTTTTCCCGTGTAATATAATTTAAACCTTGTATTTTTTATTTATCTAGATTTCTCACCGACCCATTTAGTTTCTTGTAAAAAAGCTATGTTAACTTTTCTTCTTATCATGGTATCTACTAACTCCATCTCTTTTCCTACCACAATCCCTATGTTTTAAGTCGCTAACCTAAGCCTAATGTCCTGGACTAGCTTCTTTACCCGCACACGTCCAGCTTGTTACAGGAACCCTTGCGTATTTATCGTCGCATCCGAGTGCCAATACGACGCCCCTTGCCTATTTTTTGAGACACCCGGTGGCAAGCGCAATGCCCCTTGCCTATTTTTCGAGACACCCGGTGGCAACGCGTCGCTCAAGGGGAATGCCCTAGCATTAGCACGTATATTCATAGGATTCATGTTCATAAGGATCTGATAAAGTTTTACGCTGACTGTCAGCTACCTAACGTAACCGTCCACCTTTATCCGGGCTTGGGATCAACAGTGTAAAAAAAAAGTTAAGCATGGCACAGGCAGAGTAAGTTTCTTATATAAATTAACCAAATTATAATCTAAATAGTTCCACTCTCAAATTCATATTTACATGCAATTTAACTCACTTTCTAATTAAAAATTTAAAATTAAATGATAATTAAACTTGCTTCAATTATAAATGGTGAAAAAATGGTGTCCAATTCGTCTCAATTCCTCATTTTCTCTTGAAGTCTCTATTTTTTGGCCTTTAGAAAGTGTTCCCAATTGAAATTTGTGAAATAAGGAAAACTTAATGACATATCAAGACTTATCACCAAAGAAATTAGGTTAAACCCCTACGTGGGACCGATCTAAATGAATTCAAAAACATCTCAAATAATCCTAAAACATTGTCTAAGTCCTAAAACCCAGACCTTTAGACAAAAGCGGACATTATATGCATCCCAAAACAAACCCAAAACATTTCAGAAATTCAATTACTATTCTAACTCAATAATTTAATAGCTTTGCTTATACGAATCCAAACATCCACAATTTAATTAACTTATTAATTCGGTATAACATGACATTGTAGAAACTACTTTAAAATCGTTGGAACTCGACACCGAGGGGATAATCCAAACAAGGAAACCCTTTATACCAAATCACTGACCTCTCCATAGTCACCCATAATACACCGTCACATTAATATATTTATTTAATGTTTTATCGTGTATTAAATTTAATTTCCTAAATAATTTATATAACACATTAGAACATATAACAATGGCAACATCACATGTCATGACAGGCAATTAAGATAAGCTAATTTCATAATTCATTTAATGCAAAAAAATACTGGTATTACATTCTTCCTCCTTAAAACAAGGAATTTCGTCCTCAAAATTTGAATTTATTATACTTCTATTAGAAATCTAAGAATACCTCTCCCGTAGCATCATTATACTGTACACCGAATGAACTCATATTATGACCTAATACACACTAAGGTCTCTTATCGTAAATCATGTTCTTCTAATATTTAACCAACTAGTCCAACCCTTGAAAAATGAACTTATCCAGTAAGAACTTCCTCCATTATGTACTTATATCCACCTCATCTCCGTACTGACGGTTATAAGGTGAAGTCAAATCCTATAGATCTTGTGCTATCCGTAAGTGTGAAAAGGACTCATATATCATAATATAAACTTCCCTTCGGAATATGATTTCACAATTTCCATCCTCGAGGAGGTCTTCAAAAGTACTTGGCCTACCGTATGGTATTAAAAATCATATTTTCGTTCATCAAAACATATTTTTTTGTCTTCTCTAGCAATATTCATTCGCTCTAATATGAACACCACTTCTTTTGTAGTATTTAGACAACATTCCCAAATAACAACTTGTAAAATTTTAGCTCCTAGTAAACTTGGTCTATCTAACTCAAATATTCTCACCTGGTTCCATTTCCTCTTTTAACCACTAAACCCCAAAATCTTTTTACTAGATGATGGTTGCACTCTCCCTCATCTACACTTATATTTTGAGCATTGTAACCATTTAAAATGTTTTTAGGGCCCCAGCCCCATCTTTTATATTGGTAGGATCACCCTTGAGACATAAACTATGATATAATATCTTTATCGAATAGACGCTAAAAACTCTTTAATTTACTAAAGATCTACTAGATTATGGATTGTAAAGTGGATCACCACAATACACACCTTCGCCAAAACTACTTCTCAATGCTTGGAACCCTATGGCACAAACATCCCTTGAAAAATAACCCTCCATTTTCAATTAATGAAGAAAGGAACTTCGCCCGATTACTAATTGCATACCATTTCTCGATAATAATTCAACACTTAAGTGTAAACCACCCCCAACACAATTTTAGATGTAACACCCACCACTGCTATAATACTTCTTTTTCATCAAGATGTCATATTTAAACCCCATGACGAACTTGCCATACTGAGACACTTCTATTCAATCGATCCAGTAGGTCATTGATATACGGTAATGATTATTTGTTACGCATTACGATCTTGTCGACTTCCTTTGAGGTCTAAGGTACATTCATGAAGCATATCTTATAGAATTTGGTTCCCCTGCTCAGTTTGAGTGTTTGTTCGTGGATAAAATGTCGTACTCATATTTAGATGTACTTCCACAGTGTTTAAAAACCCCTCCAGAGCCGACATACTAATGTATTATTCCGATAGAAAACCCTTTTTAGTTAATAGATGGTATACCCCGACCTTGACATACACTCTACAATGTATTTCTTTAACCTGTTTTATCAATACGATCGATGCATTACCTGTTACGTCTTATCCTCTATGAAATTTACCATGAAACGCGAATCGTGTGCCTATGCTAGCATCTCTCTTCTCACTCGGGACTCTCTAGCAAAACTAACCATCCTTGTAGTCTCAACTAATCGAGAAGGAAAGAAACTCAACTAGCACTAGTTATTGCACCTTTTTGTAATAGAAGGAATCTGAAGCCTGTGCATGTATCACCTGCATCACCGTGGCTACAGTAAAGGTCATTATTCCTAAAAATGCATCAGATTAATATACATCTCATGTCTAGATGTCTAGTAAATCATTTTCATGATCATCCCCCAATGTTGTCCGTGTAACAGCTGATCTCCGACTCAACTCACCAGCTACCACATTCATCTTCCCCAGATGGGACTGAATCAAAAAATAATAATCCTTCATAAACTCTAATTGTATCCTCTATCTCATAATCAACTCTCTATGAATAAACAAATACTGGATACTCTTGGAATCGAAATATAAGGACAACCTCAAATCCAATAAGTAATGTCTCCAAATACAAACGGCAGAGACTATTTCAGTCAATTTCAAATCATGAGTGGGGTAGATACCCTCATGAGGCTTAAGCATTAGGGACACATAAGTTGTAGGCCTCTAGTCCAGAATCAACACTCCTCCTAACTTTTGAAGTGATGCATCTATAAATATCGACTACACTATGCCACTCTATTATAATGGAAATGCGTGATAGTGATATCCTCCTTGAGCTCCTAAAAAACTCTCAGGCAGTTTACACTCCAAATGAATGGTACTCCCTTACGGGTGAGGCGAGTCTATGGTCCCACAATCTTCAACAACCCCCAAATAAACCTCCTATAATACCCCCACCAAACCCCATAAACTCTTACCCTCTATAGGTCTCGTGGTCTATCTCTCGTCTCTAACTGTAGATACTTTACTAGGATTCATCGAGATCTCGGCCTCCAGTATGACATGGTTTAAGAATTATATCTTTCAAATTCAAAACTCCCACTTAGACAACTTAGTTTACAACTTATGTTCTCTTAATGTCTATAAAATCAACCGTAAATACTCGACATGATCCTCCTCTAACTGAGAATACCCTAGATTATCATTAATACAATGACGAATCGATTTAGGAATGGTCAAAATCCCAATTCATTTTTTCATATGAACAATATTGGATCTTTGTTTAGCCTAATTAACATGAGTTAAAACTTATATGATCCATATCGCGATGAAAATACGTCTTCGAAATGTCCTCTTGAATATGTTATTGGTGATACCCTGAACACAATTTAATCTTGGAAAAGAATGACGTGTCCCTAACAGGTCGAATAGGCTATCGATATGTGGTAATGGATAATTATTATGTATCTTGATTTTATTAGGCTCACGGTAGGCCACACCTAATCAGAATGAACCGTACTTCTTCTTCATAAATAAAACTGGAGCTCCCAACGAATATTTGCTCTTCCGTATGAACCCATTGCTCAATAACTTCAAAAATTGATCCCGAATTTCCTCATCTCTTGCTGAGCCATCCGGTACGGTGTCTACCTCTCAAAGTTGTTGTAACACCCCAAATTTTATTGTTATCATAAAAATTTTTAATTGAATTATTTATTTCTCGAAATGATACTTTTATTTTTACTCAATAAATAAACAATAATATTTTTATAAAATTATACGTGTGTAAAAATTATGGATATTTAAAATGATTATTTTATATACTAAGTTACTTTAAAAGAAAATCAGAAAGTATTTTTAAATCAAAATAAAATTTAGGTGTTAAAAAACTTAAGGGTGTAAAATGGAAATTTTAGAATTTAAGCCTTTGAGGGTAAAAATAGAAAAAAGAAAAACAACCCAAAATATCTAGGATATTTGGCTTAAACCACCCCTGCCTTTTGTCTTGTACCTGCTACAGATTAACATGATGAGAGAAAAAAAGTAAATAAAAAACAAACCGCATCTCTCTCCCCTTTAATAACACCTGCTACTCATTTTTTTACACACACCAACTTCATCTCTTTAATAAAAAAACAGGAGCAAACCGAAACCCCAAACCCATTTGAAAACAAATCTCCTTCTACCTCCTCCAAGCCTACCATATAATCTTTAAAGGTATATAGTTTTCCCGTTGTTTTCCAATTAAATACCCATATATATATATATATATATATATAAGAGAGAGAGAGAGAGAGAGAGAGAGAGAGAGGTTCACAAGTGAACCTAAAAACTGAACTTTTTAGTGAACCTTAAAAAAATATCTAACAACCAATTAATTTTAATTCCTATATTGTAATTGGTCCTTCCTAGCGACAACGGACACGCGTGTGATAGGCATGCTTTTTTAATAGACACACCAAAATTGTTCTCTCTTGCTCTTTAATTATCTGTCCCACAGATATCTCAAGCCTTTCTATATTGGTAGTCTCAGTTAATTTCTTTCCTTGAAATAGTACATACTCTTTATTGTTTTGTGCTAATATTTCATCTGTAGTAGTCAATGTATTTGTCCTTTTCTTACTTTCACCAACAGTGGCATTAGCCTAATTATGAATATAAATGTTGGTCTGACACTCACCAAATGCCATTGCTATTGCTTGATCTACCTGCATTAATTTAATTAGATAATACAATCAAATACCTAAATATTATTCATATAATTAGTTATCCCGCAGATAACTCAAGGATACCCACTGAAGCAGTGTGTCACACACATTGAAGCTATCGTGTTAGATAAGTTTATGGAAGATGGGTTGGGTTGGGGTTGGGGTAGGGTGGGGTGGAGTGAGGTGTAAAAAAAATATTCGATCGACACGCGAGTCCGTTGCCGCTGCGCGCGGACTAATGACAACATAAGAATTAAAATTAATTGATTGTTAGGTGTTTTTTTGTTAAGTTTCATTAAAAAGTTCGTTTTTTTAGGTTTACTTGTGAACCTCTCACTCTCTCTCACTCTCTCTCTAGAGAGAGAGAGAGAGATGATGCATCTGTGGGTGTTATATTTGCGTGTTTCTCGCGTGTGTACGTGTGTGTGTGTATATCAGGTGTGTTGTGTGTATGTCTTCGAACAATATAGATATAGGTAAAGGTGTTTTGTATATTTTAAAAGAGGTAATCACACACACACACACACACACACACATATATATATATATATATATACAGAGAGAGAGAGAGAGAGAGAGAGAGAGAGAGAGAGAATGGCTCACATGCATATTGGTATATGCAGATTGGTGCACATCATTAAACATGTTGACCAAAACGACTTAAGCTATTGCCATTTAGAAAGGTAAAAAAGAAACGGGCCCAAACCTAAACGCCACAAACACTTTCTCTTCATCCCCTAACCTCATGGGACAAAAGCGGCACGGCTGAGACAAATGGAAACCCGACGTCTAGAAGTTTCCAGAACCTCTACAAGCTTAACCTTTCCTTGTTTGAAACAAACATACTCCTTCCTTATTATCTCGTTAGTTTTGGCATTCTTCTTTTCAGACCAATTACGAATACTAAATCCATCTTATTTAGCCCTATTTTTGGCTTAAGTTCTTCCCGCACTTGTGGGTTGAAATATTCATCAATGTCATTCCAATTTAATGTCACACATTATTCCCCTCTTTCAGCCCCTATTGCTAAACTGACACTTTGCTCAATCTAAAACTCGAATGCCATATTATCTCCAATAGACATCTCTTTATTAATACTTGAAGTATCCATTATTTGGAAACAAAATACCAGTACAAACATTACAAAAAAATAAAGAAAGTTTAAATCAAAATAAATAAGAAAATAAAAAAAAAAATCAGTACAAACATTAAATAAGTTAGCATATTAAATCATTTGTGGGGTTGCACGATTATAAATAAGTTGGCACTAAAAATCAGTACAAACAATAAATAAGTTGGCACATTAAATCAAAGTATCCATTTGTGGGGCCGTACGATTATAAATAAGTTGGCAATAAAAAGAAGTAAATGATTACTACAAATGTGTAATACATGACTTCGTTGGAGATGTTAACCCAAATCGCGCCTTAGGAAGACAAAGTGTTTGTCTCAGCTGAGCCGCTTTTGTCTCATGAGGTCAGGGAATGAAGACAAAGCATTTGTGGGGTTTAGGTTTGGGCTCGTTTCTTTTTTACTTTTCTAAACAACAATAGCTTAAGTCATTTTGGTTAACATGCTTAATGATCCGCACCAATACGGATGTGAGCCTCTCTCTCTCTATCAGAGAGAGAGAGAGAGAGAGAGAGAGAGAGAGAGAGAGAGACCCCCTCCTGTAAGGACTCCTTATGGGGTAGACCCCGTTACATACCATTTTTTTTAAATAGTAAAAAAATGAATTTTTTTATTAAACTTCATGGATATGATCTTCACGGTGAGAAGACATCTCCAATTTGTTTCATAAAAAAATTCAATAAAAAAACCGTTGACATGAGGTGATATGTAAAAAGATGGTATAAGTATGCATTTTCGACTGTTGAAATGTTGGCGATCATCTCACCCACTTTTTGATTGAATTTTTTTATGAAACTTCATGGATATGATCTCGACAGTGAGAAGATCATATTCATGAAGTTTCATTAAAAAAATTAATCAATAAAGTGTCTAGCGCCGACCCAACATTTCAACGGTTGAAAATGAATATTTTGTTTACATATCACCTCATCTCAACAGTTTTTTTATTGAATTTTTTGATGAAAAACATTGGAGATGATCTTCTAACTGTGGACATCATATCCATGAAGTTACATCAAAAAATTCTTTTTTTTTTACTATTTTAGAAAAATGGTATGTACCGTGGTCTGCACTATAAGGAGTCCTTACAGGCGACTTTCTGTATATATATATATAGACACACACACACACACACACACACACACGTGTTTGTTACGAGGAGAGAGGAAGACTTGAGCCGAAATGACGTAATATTTAGTCAAAATAAAATATTAGTTACATGAATATTATGTCCAGAAATAAGAAAACCGTTCACTTAAAACCAACGGTGTTAATGAGTATACGCGTTAAAAATGCCAGTTTTTCTATCTTTAGAAAATTCATATCTTTTACATCGTTATTCAGAAAAATACGCAGGATGTACCGTAGGACTCGCAGTGTTAAATAGAATATTTTTGTATATAACTATTTATAATTTAACACTATTTTTTACAACGTCAAATTTGGGACACTGTGTAATTAAAAGTCCCAAATACGCATTAAAATAATATTTTCCATATTCCAAAAATGTTCCAACTTTAAGTAAATATTTTTTTTACTATGAACCAACTATTTATTTACAACTTGAAGAAAATATTATTTTTATTATATTTATCAAAGGAGGTTATCTCGATACTAGTTAAACTAAAACTGTAACCCAAATCCTATACGTGTATAAATACGAGTCCACTACATGAATACCCATGTCAGTCCAGTTTCATTACGAAGCAAGCTACATATAGAGTTAATCATTTATTCTAGATTATTCATAGTAACACTTGCATTACAAATCAAAGATGAACATGGAAAACTAACAAAAAACCAGTCTAGCTAAACTTCTGTTTTTGGGAGGTTTTGCCTTTTTAGTATTACATTAAACATACTGGAAATAATTGCTATTGATATCACGTTGTGATAGCTCCACTTTACTATTAGTGTGTGCATCTTATGTTACTGTCATACTACATATATTGATTAAAATAATTGATATTTGAATTTGAATCATATGGATCAAGTTAACACTTCTCATCCAATAACTAACATCACTATTGAATCAGCTCACCCCCTGCACTTATGTGCAAAATATTACGTTACAAACATCAGTATTAACTAGGGAGTAAACTGTCGTGTTATCCCATGGAACCTTTCTTCTTATCCAAAGGTCTCAAATATTTGAGAGGCGGAGTTATTGCTACATACGTATGAGTGCCACTTTAATAGTATGCCTATTGAGCTACTTATTCCCTAAAGGTTTTGGGTCGACATTTGTATTTGGTTATACTGATCTCTTAGTTATTTCTATTCCCCTTAGTGAACTGGTAATTATGGGGTTATCAGTTCAAAGATCCTTAGAGTTTTTATGAGATCCTTAATATTGTTATGAGAGACATTTGATTACGCTTCATTTTTCAAACAGTTAATTCCATATACACTCCCCCTACATATATATAAACTTGTTATAAAACTGGCAAAAATCTATTCAACAACTTTGCTAATTCATTTCTCTCCAATTGTTTTGCACAGGTACCTATAGGATATGATGAACACTTCAGGAAACACATGATAAATAAAAAGAATGAGAGATCTTATTAAAAGAAAGGAAACATAGAGTAGCAGGAGAGATATGTGTAGAAGCTCGATAAAAGGATAATGTTTTAACTAGAGTTGTAAGAAAATTTAGCATTAATAAATTTCTCAGTTAGTTTGGTATGTGTGGCTCATTTATGGTTGTCATTATTTTAAGTATACTTGCACTCGAGAAATTTGTGTATAACCTATGTATGTGTGATAAATATTCGAATTGATGCGCAATTTCCAATCATAAACTTATTTAATTAGTGTCAATTTATGAATCAAATTAATTCAACCCACAAAATCAACTAGCTATGTGCGTGCATGTGTTAAACTAACATAAATAAAATATGCGACATAAAGTTCAAAAAAAATTCCCTCATGGCAAAACCTTTTTATTTCACTATAATTTGTAAATTGCAACTTACACGGATTACAATGAAATACAGTTGTTTGACACACGAATACCCACAGGCGTCAGTCGGCATCGTCAGCAATGAATTACGCACAACAATCCACAAGAACCGCAGTCCTGATCTCGGTAAAGATTCACACGCAGCGAACCTCAATGACACGCAGCCATATGATGCAACACAAATATCTCTCAAAAACTCAAGAACACTCAGGGTAGTGTTTTGGATATGTAGGAGTTTTTTGTGGAGTGTTTGGTTTGAAAGAGGATTGACGAACAGGGGTTAGGGTTAGGGTTTCTAACTCTCTCTCTTTCTTTCTGGTTTCTCTCTTCTCTCTCTCTCTCTACTCTCTCTTTTTTATTCTCAGGAGTGAATTAGCCAAAAGTCTTGGAAGACTGAGAGGATGATCCTTTTTATAGGACGAAGAGAAGGATCGAGAAGCAGGTTTAAAAACAAGGGTCAGGATTGAGTCAATCTGGTTTGACTTAAATCCAAGGGCTCACAGAAAGCGGTGGTTAAAAGTCACCTGATTGGTTCAGGAGGGATACATAGGGATTACCAAAGAAAGCATGCAGGACGTTGATAAGGTTTGATCCAACGGTTGTAAAGATACGCGATTGTATACTCAGTGAAGAAACACAAATCCCACCAATCAGCAAGCAACAGGTGTTAACCAATAAATCGATATAAAACGCGTGTCATAAATTAATTACAACCAAACCCTGAAGTCTCTGCCGCTTTTGGTTTCTACCCAAACCAACTTTGAGCCAACAAACCCATTAATCAATAATTAGAGATTGAACCCACAAACTTCTAAAATCAAGTTTTAATTAATAAAACCTTTATTAAAAAATGTTTATAAAATCCCAAAAAAATATTTAAAAATCAAATTTAGGGATTTAAACATACTCAACATATGTACATACATAAATATGCAATGTGACATGTACATGATGCATTCTACTGTGTGTGAGCGTTGGTAATTAGATCTAGATCACAACAAGATATATGAATGAAATAGCAAACCAATCTCTGAGGTTCTTTGGTTTCTAGGATGGACATAATTTTGTCACAATTTCCAAATTAGATGAGCACTTATACAATATAGACTCAAGTGAGTCAAGAGTATAAGGGCTTCAATCTCCCCCTTTGGAAATATGAGACAAAATCTCCTTTGAGTCAACTAGGACTCGTAGGGCGACAAAACATAAGAAAAACCTATTCCTATAAAGAATCTATCTACCCAAATCCTAGAAAACAAAAGTACATAACTCAACTATTTACAATTGAATACCCTATTATATCAGTTGAGAAAAACTGTACAAAAACCTGCAATGAATCACTAAGATCAAGCAGTTTAGCATATATACAAATATTCATAACGACTCAAATTTCTCCCCCATTTTGTCTCAAATGGACAAAGGGAAAAACTTGGATAACCAGCAAAGGTATTACTCAGCAAAAACCATACCAATAGATTTACGCAAGGAAATGGATCTATTATAATCTAGAGGTTTGGTGAACATATCTGCGAGTTGCAAATCAGTAGTAAGATAATTGATTTCTAATTCCTTAGTTTCAACCGATTCGCGTATAAAATGATGTCTTATTTTTATGTGCTTTGTTCGCGAGTGTTGAACAGGATTTTTAGAAATATTAATCGCACTTTGATTATCACAATAGAGATGCAATTGGTTTTCTTGAATACCATAACCACTTAGCATTTGTTTAAGCCACAGTAATTGAGCACAACAGCTGCCAGCGACTATGTATTCAGATTCGGCTGTCGAGAGTGATGTGCAGTTTTGTCGAGAGTGACTATGTATTCAAATTCGACTGTCGAGATTCAGCTGTCGACTATGTATTCAAATTTTTGGGTAATTGAGACATATCCTAATAAATTCATGGTATTTTCAAGATCCTTAACATAGGATAAATATCCACGACACCCTCCTTTTAACATTATCTTAGCTCTTAAGACTGATACCAACAAAGGTTTCCAACTTACCTTAGTCCCTCTAAATCTTACCTCGGACCTCCTAGGTTTACATAGAAGGATCTCCTTTCTAGCACAATCAATTCTAGCGAAGTGGGTAAATAACAAACCCATGCCAAAGATCACATTGAAGTCCTCTATCTCCAGTGGGATAATGTACACCTTAAAATGTTGATTTCTTATTTTCGCGACACATTCCTTAATGATAGCCACAACCTTCATTGATATTCCTAATAGGGTGTTAATTACTAACAGAGGGCTCATGATTTGGGGCCTCATCTTTAACTTACGTACAAAAGTGGTAGATACAAAGGAGTGTGTGACACCAGAATAAAAAAGTGCATAATGATTTCTATCATCAATAGTAATAGTACTTGGTATAACACCCTCTACATTCTCAGCATCATTATCATTCATAAAAAAGACTATAGCCTCATATCATGGCTTCTTTGCATCCTTCTTTAGAATCTGACAGTCATTAGCCTTGTTGCCTAGCTTGCCATAGTTGTAATAGCTCATTCCCAAGGGGAAACTCTTGAAAAAGTGTCCCTTCATGTCATAGTTGACATAAGTGACGGTCGCAGTATCCACCTTCTCAAACTATTTATTCTCCACAGAAACAAGTGACGGTGGCAATATCCACCTTATCCACCTTCTCAAACTGTTTGTTCTCTACGATCCCATTGGAAGGGCGTGACTTCTGAGCCTGTTGCCATGGCTTCTCGTCTTTATTAGTCCCCTCATCCCTTCCCTTCTTCTTCTCACCCTTATCCTTTGGTCCTTCTTCAAAGTCATGTTCCATAATTTGGTCCACTTTAATAATTTCGTGTATGTCCATAACCTTAAATAGATAACTCTATTGGGAAGTCCAAATTTCAAGTCTCTTTTAAATTTCTTGGCCTTTTTTCCTCTATATTGATGGCATGACGAGAAAATTAAAAAAAATTCTACAAACTAATCCTTGTATTCAACCACGGACATTGTTCTTTGAGTTAGCTCCAAAAACTCCACTCTAGTTTTTCCATAACCGTGACAAGGAAATATATCTCAAGGAAGACTTCCTTGAATTTGGCCCAACTAATGGTTGCGACTTCACCTCCAAGCTGAGTCCTTTTGACCATCATCCATCCACCAGTGATCAACCTCTGCCTTAAACATGAATGTAGCAAAGGACATTTTATGTTCTTTACTATAATTCAGTACTTTAAAATTCTTTTTTATCTTCCTTATCCAGACCTCAACCTTAAAAGGGTTAGGCTTTCTTTTATAAAGTTGCGGCCAGTGTTTTGAAAAATGCGCCTAGGCGTGAGGTACGCCAAGTTTTATCCTTAGGCGTGGATTAAAACGTGGTGAATGATGGTCAACGTTTTTTGGGGTAAGGCGTGAAAAATGCACATTTTTGGGGTAAGGCGTGAAAAAACACGAGTTTTTTTTTATTATTTAAAAAAATAGTATTTTAACTTACAAATATGTAGACCTATTTTTAAGATATGTACCATTTTAATATTTTTAATAGCCGTGTCATAGTAAAAAAAATAAAATACATTAAAAAAGGCCTAAACGCTTTTTCACGCCTTTTTACTCCTAAGGCCCGCTTAGGCTTCTAAGGCTTAAGGCTTGGTCTCCACGCCTCAGTCATGCCCTGCATTTTTTAGAACCTTAGTTGCGGCCCAAACTTCTTGAATTGTTCTATGGGGTAGCCAACGGGACTCTCCTAATTCCCTGGATAGGGCTTCCACAAACCTAACCACCACCTCATGCACTTGTTCCCCATTAGCTTTTCCATTGGGGATAGTAGGTCCCATGTTCGGAATGTCATTGTTTGGGGCTCCTCTAACTCCTTAATGATTATATCATTCCACGTGTACCTAGAAAGTATCACAGACGCATACGTATAATATCGTAGAAAGAATTTCCTAGGTGTAAATCTATCTATTTTCCCTAGAAATGTACGCTCTGATATCATTTGTAATTTTCGCGACCTTGCCCTATTAGGCAGCAGGGTTATGCCTCTTAATCTCTTGTAATAGTATTTTAAATATTCTTAACAAGGGCTAGCTTATTATGTTGAGGCCTTTAATTAAACCTAGCCTCATAATAGGAGTTGATATAAGTATTCATTCTCCATAATCAACAAGGCACGTTATATAAATATCATTCCTCAAGCAATAGATTCCATCTAAAATAGTAATCACAGTCTCTAATACATGCATTAGTAAGTTAACTTTATAATATACCCAAAAACTAAATAAAAGGCTGACCACCACTACATATATGATTTCTAAACAAAATATTATTTAAACTAAATATAATTATACTCTCTAAATCCTTATAATTTTGAAGCTTTTGGTGATTTTTGTAGCCATTTAAACTCTCAGAAGCCTTTCATCCCGACGAAGTTAAGGAATAAAATGGATGATCTTAAATAACGTAGGAAGGGTAAAATCAAAGGTCCTCATACCGCCTTCCAGGGCTAGTATTCACAAGAATATGTATATACTAACAATATTACGAATTATAAATTTAAAACAGAATACCACAATTAAATATTTAAAATGAAAGGAGAGGATTGTATTTTGCTAAAACTACAATCCTCATCTAGGGAAACAACAGTTCAAGGATAAATTTTCTATGGTTTATTTTAACTCGATAGCCTTACCCGAGATCAGCCATGGTGCAAGTTCCATAACTAGACTAGGCTCAATCATGCGAGGACTAGTTATTCTGAATTTAAAAACAAAGTAGGAGGCCTTCTCCAAAAATAATGCCTCGGCCTAGCATTAATATCACAGTCTCTACATTAAAATTCAACAAAAACACAAAATAATTTAGCCACAATAGTATACTGCCTAAGTCCGCGGTCTCAAATAAGGAGTCAGAGCTCCTAATCTCCAACGATAAGAGGTATTTTAGTAAATGAAGGTTTTCTTAAAGCCCAGATAATCCATAACCTATTTTTCCAAGGATTTCAATATAAAACCTTAAAGTCCCAGGAGGGTAGTGCCTAAACAACAAAAGTCATTTTTTAATTTTTTAAATTAAATATAAAACTTAAATTGAATTAACCCAAATAAAAATTTACACCATTTTTAAACCAAGGTGTTGTAATTAAACGATTAACCATGTTTATCTTTATTGTAAAGCATGCATCTAAGTGATATCATGATAAAACAAATCAATCACACAACACGTCGATGTACGAGAAAAATCCACAACGAGAAAAACCTCGGATAACCCAACCATGCAAATTCACTATGATACGAATTTACACAAGTTGACAGATGACTTACTTAATGACTCGATGCCGTCGAAAGATTAACGTGTCTTTAATCTTCAATCACTCTTTCTCAATGACAACGTGGGAATCTACCCATGAAATATGTCATAACGTGTGAGTCCACACAAGTCTCGATATCCACTGATCCTGGCTCCATAGCTGTTTACGGATAGGAACACGAAGTCCACTACTTTTTCACCTCAACATCACACCATGGCTTCCACCATGTGTAAACAAAAAATAAAGTACGAATTCCACCGCACAAAACTTTTTTAAATCAAAATGATGAGAGAAACAACCTATGGTGCCCACAAATAAGATCTAAAGGCATATGAAAAGATGAAACTTGGATCGTAAACACTTTTTTTTAAACTAGGGTTGGGAGCTTTTAGATGTGTATTGCAAAACCATTTTTGCCAAAAAGTTTCCTCGAAAACTGATGCCAACACTTCAATTTATAAAAAAAATACATTTTTTGAAAATGTTCCTTCGAACAAAAACTAGACTTCGTTCAAACGAAGCTGCAAGCTCGTTCGAACCAAATCAAACCTCGTTCGAACAAAATGCCAAAATTGTTCGAATCATCTTTGAACAAGCTTCAAACGATATTGGTTCGATAAAAAGACAAATCTTGTTTGAATTTCGTTTGAGCGAACTTCCAGTTTCTTTTGAATGAAACCCATAATGTCGTTCGAACGAATTTAAAATAAAAAAATATTTTTCTTTAAAACTCTTTTGAAAATGGCTCCAAACAATTTTGTAAAAACAAACACCCAAAAATAAAATTTTCAAGGATCAAAATTCATATGCATTCATATTTGAGAGATCTTCGAAAACGCGAAGACAAAACATGTATGAAACATAACACGATATACAATATATGAAGCTTTACCGCTATGTCTTTAATCAAACACCTCATAGGCTTAAAATGTCAACAATTCAAAGCCTAACATATGACTTAAAATGTTTTGTTCGGAATTAAGCCAATACATATAAATGGAATCAATTGAAAATTTCTCCTTACTAACCCTAATAAGCCCCCTTAAAATCTACATGAATGTCTTCAAAAGTATTTTCACCTCAAGTCACCCAAATCCCAAAAAGATCATTCGAGAGAGAAACGTCATAGCATAAATATAAGATGAATAGTAAAAATCTATGGCATATTTACCATCGGTAACATAATTATATATATTGTAACTACACAAATTAAAGGACAATGATAATACAAATTCATGTATTATAAATGAATGTTAACAAAAGAATATATTGTCCAAAATGAGAAATTTCCATGATGGCATGATTTGAGTCTCCTAATAAACGTGGCTTATTTAGACCTATGGGTATTTATCAGATGGAGTAGCAAGAAAATATCTAAAGAATGTACAACCCGTGGCACAAGGTTTCCTATAGAAACTAAATATTGATTATCTAGAAATATACCCCGCTACAATCCTAAATACTTTTCAGATATTTGACTATTGTATCAGTTTTTTAAATATATTATATATGAGACTCATGTATATTATAAGTACTTATTTACATGGAACTTAGACAACGAATACATCCTAGAAGGATTTTCTTTACCTAGAGAAAATTCAAAGAGTAACGTTCATTATATAACTTAAAGCAATCCAGAAGGATATAAGTACAACCTTCTTACAAAATACTTATGTAAGGAAATATATGGATACAATTATATATGTCAATGTGCCACTATACAAATCTCCTTAAAAGGACGTGCTCTTGAAAAAATAAATTGAAATGCAAAATATCAAAATAAGAAACTCAAAATTGAATGACCTGGGGAAATTAGTAATTGTCTCGGCCTACAGATCAAGAATAATTTTAGCTAAACATTGATCAATCAGTTAAATGTATTGAAAAGTTCTAGTTATAGTTTAGCATATATTAAGCACACTGTTTTATATAACCATGTCTCTATTCTTTGGATATTAAAATATTTATATCATCCTAAAGAGGATGACAAATATAAATTGGGTACAAAAGTACTATATTTGCATGTTATTATTGCATTATTAGTTTTGGTCCCGAATTACTATATTTTTACATTATTAGTATATTGCTATACATGGCACAAGACATGATACCAGACATAATAGTTGTAGTTAACCTCTTGCCATGAAATAATCACCATTGATTTTAGAACCATAATACTAACATCAATCATATTATGTAATATGTTTGCGAAATTATTGGTGTGACACTTTTAAATCTAACGATCTACGTCTAGTTAGTTATGTATATGCAGGTTATCTCGGTGATCCTTACAAGGAACAATCAAAGTATTTAAGACTTGTCTAAAGAAACACATGTTACTACCACTACCTATGAACGCAATGCCATATATATAGCTCAAATTCAAAGAGGTTACATCAAGAGAGATATGATCGTTGTGACACCCCGCTTAATTAACTACCGGGTGATCAGTCCTTTATTAAATTTAAAATAGAATGTTCGGTGGATTCATTCTTAGCATCACCATCGAAAAATAATTTTTCTTTATTTAACACCTAATAAATAAATAAGCTAAGTGTCAAAACATTTCATTTTAATTATACTCAAATAATCCATTAAAAAAAATTTCATTCTTAAGGATATAAGCCATTTACATTCCACATAAATATAATAAATACTGGACATAAATCAACTACTGAAATAAATCAGACTGGATAAAACATTCCAGTTCAAAGTCTCAAACCAACAAACCATAAAATCCGTAAGTACAACAGAAATAAACTACTAAGGTAAACTGAGTACAATCTCTAATGAAACGATTGAGAATGGGCGAAACATGCCCTAAGAGAAATGTCTATCTAGAACTGAATGAAGTGATGGAGGCGTCTAATGTAAGGACCTGCAACTCCCACAATCATTGCAGCTCGCTAAATGATCCACGCGTCTAAGCTTGGTAACCCTATGACTAGGCACCTGATATAATACATATATATATATATATATATATATATATATATATAGCAAAAGAGAGAAGAATAGCAAGAGACAGGTCAGAGCCCGAGTTGTAAAAATATTTGTTTTAGCAAGTATTATGTGCATGTTAGCTTATCGGACTCTCACATGAGATTCTCACCTCTCATCTAATGTGCACGCCTAACGTACATCTACCCCATATTAGTTATGCTACCCAGCTTAACTAGTTCGAAGTCACCATACCACCATCTACGTCACTAGTAGTATACCCATATCGCCCATACAATATGTTATTGAAATAGTTTATTCCACATAACTAAATATGATTATTCACCGTTCGACTGGTTAATATTTTACCTACTAAGATTATTTTATTTCTCATTATTACTTTATCTACTAATTTCACACAGTAGAATTTTCTCAAGTTTATTCCTATATATATAGTCACACCATCCCTATATACATACTAATCCTGAATCCATTGGTTAATACCACTTGGCGCAAAGCAATTATTATTATTACCATATCTATTACTTATACACAGTAGACATATTCACAAGCATATATATATATATATATATATATATATATATATATACACTACACCAAATCTGCAGAATTGTCAAGGTCATTGACCTTGACAAATCCAACTTGTCAAGGTCAATGACCGTGACATTTCGAGGCGACACAACTTTTTTTGTCACGGTCGTGTCACGGTCATTGACCTTGACATAAAACTCGTGTTTTGTGTCACGGTCGTGTCGCGGTCAATGACCGTGACACGTTTGTCACGGTTTATAACCGTGACAAAGCCGTGACCCTTTTTTAAAAAATTGTCACGGTCAATGACCGTGACAATTCTGGGAAGAATTTAAAAAACATCTGCTGGGCAGTATGGCCACTGCCACTGCCCAGCAGTATATTTGTACCTGTTATAGCAACGTTGTACCTGTTCCAAACATCATATATCCAAACAAACTAAAGATGATGCAAATATATATTCAAAATAGAAACTATTTAAGAAGAAACAACATCACCATCAATTATCTCAAATCTACAAACTATTTGCATGGAAAAGAGATTTTTTACCGTGACGCTCGGGGACACCTCCTTATCCTTCCCTTCTCGTCCTAATAGCCACATAAGTATAGAGCATATGTGGCCTACCCTTAGGGCCACTCCCTGTCCCCTGAATTGAAATAAAGTAAAATTAGTATCCGCCCCTCAAATAAATTGACATATAAATATAAATACATTACATGTAGTGTCACTCAAACAGCTAACTTGAGCTCATATGGCACCTCCTTCCAACTAATGTACCCCGGGCAATCGTGTCAAATATAATTCTCTTCATATCTAAACACTAAGAAATACCATAATCCTATGGAGTTATGCGTTGCAAATTCCTTCCAACCGTTGTGTAGCCAAAAATCATCAGTTGAAGTTGTCAATTCCACCTTTCAATGGTCTCCCATGTTTTGCTAGAAGTTCCAAGTGGTGGGGTATGGAAAGTGGAATTGACAACTTCAACTGGTGATGTTTGGCTACATAACAGTTGGGAGGAATTTGCAGAACATCGCTCCATAGGATTATGGCATTTCTTAGTGTTCGGATAGACGAAGAGATTCAGTCTCCTCTCCACAAATAGGACACCCCAAATAACTATGTACTAATCACCTATTAAAGGTAAGAAGCGTATATCACGGATTAGTATAAACAAAACTTAGATGTAGTTGGAATATTTATATATTAATCTCCTCTCCACACACGCACACTACACAAGAGTGAAAATGATAAAGTGCATATCAATTAAAAGCATTAAAATGGATGTTTCGGTACAAATTGAAATATTTATTACAAATTGAAAAATTGTTTCAAATTCGGGTTATCATAAAAAATGGATTGATATTCGGTAGGAGCAGCCAAGTCATCCACACTACTATTTAGACGCCTTGGCGCGTGTTGGACAATTGACCACGGCTCGTTGTTGATATACTCCGAGTAAAACACTTGCTTAACCTTTTGAAATGCACAAACAAACGGCTCATCGCTCACGTGGTCGTTGCTCTTCAACTTGGACAAGTCAACCATGATCAAATTGGTGACAAGATCAACTTTACAAGCATTTTTATCCTCAACTCTTACCCATTCACAGTAAAATACAACCTCTTTGAAGCTTATATAATCCAATTCAAATATATTTTGGATTACACCATAGTAAGTCATTTCAGCTTCAACGAGGTTTTTATCTTTTGCGCTCGCTCGAAAGAAAGTAAGAGCCTTGTATGAAATTCTCGAGTTCTGTACATTTGTACTTTCCTCGTACACTTTAGCGCCGAAAATGTAACCGTTCAATCGATACTTTTTGTACTCTTGTGCCTCGAACAAGGGTCCAGTGGCTAGACGAGCAAGCCTTGATGTCGCATCACCCATCTTTAGGAGCTGAGAATATAGATAAATTAATTATATTAGTGGTAAAATTTGAGTGTAATGTAACGTTATATAACCACTATTTTCATTATAATTACCTCTTGTGTCAACCATAGCCTAAATTCGCTATCTGATTGTACCATTGTTTTTCGTCTTTTATTGTTCTCACAGGCTTCATATTTACTGCATATTACAAAATTAATCATGTATAAAATAATCTAAAATAATGTTAAACATTATAATATTCGAAACTTACTTTTTCCATTCTTCGACATCTTCTTGTGTGTCAAATAGAGAACGAGTTACTTGTTCATGTTGCAAACTCGTTAATTTCACTCGTTTTCCCATCACATTACCACCATCATCGAGGAATTCATCAGTGTCATCAACGTTGGTCGAGTCAGGCATATATTCCCGAGTATATATTGATGACTCCACGGTGATGTATTCCTCTGCAATTGATCCTGCAATATATCGCGTATTCTTGACGTAATCTTTAAAATCTTTCATCAATCTTTCAAACGGATACATCCACCGATATCTAACTGGACCATAAAGAAGTGCCTCGTCGCATAGGTGTACCAACAAGTGAACACTTATGTCAAAGAATGATGGGGGAAAGTACTTCTCCAATACACAAATCGCTTCGTTCACAGGCAATTTTGCGGCCACTATGTGTTCTCGATTCACTACCTTCTCACACAAGAGGGAGAAGGTAATACTAATTTGCATAATAGCCCTACGCAAATCCTTGTGCTTGGAGAAACAGTTCTTAAATAATAGAGGAACCAATTGCATGATCACATGCCAATCGTGGGACTTACACTTATGTAAATCATGAGTAGCATAATTCACAATCCTTTGCAAGTTGGACGAAAAATTAGATGGGGCCTTCAAATTATATATTGTGTCTAGAAGCACCTTCCTTTCCCCACTCATCGGGATACTCAAAATTCATCCTCCGCCAGGCAGTAGAATCAATAGGATGACGCATGATATTACCTCCTACTTCTGCCCTAGCATGCCAAGTCATTGCCTCTGCAATCCATGGTACTGTGAAAAATCGCTTTAATCTAGGCCCAACGGGAAAATATTTCAATACTTTTTGAGGCACTTTTGAGATTGTTCCTTCATTACTAGTAGATTGGACATATCTAGGTTCATCGCATACCGGACAACGATCGAGATTTTCATACTCCTTTCGGTATAGTATGCAGTCATACACACAAGAATGAATCAATTTATACTTCATTCCCAAACCTTTCAAACTGTTCTTCATAACAGGATAGCTATTTGGAAGTGTATTCACCTTGGGTAATAAGCCCTTCACCCATTTCAGAATTCTCGTCACGCTATTGCCAGACAAACCGTACTGCGTCTTCAAACTGTGCAAACCAACCATAGCATGTAAAGTTGTTTGATCTTTCTCACAGCCAGAGTATAACGGTTGGGTCGCCTTAAATTTTAAACTTTGGTAGTCATCGTCAAGTTTTATCGTGTTATCTTCACGAGCACTTGAATCTTCTACATCATCAGTAACCTCATTCTCCTCAGCTTCATAAACTCCGTACGTATCATCAACTAAATCCTCTAACATATTATTATCTACGTCGTCCCCTTCTACATCTATTCTACTTGTTGAAGGTTGTTGTGAAGGTTGGTCGGGGACAAAAGGAACTTTCAATTCACCGTGAAAACTCCAAAATCGATAACTATCTTGCATACCCGATCTTAACAAATGTAGTTCAACTGTTTTCCACTCAAACACCTTACCATTCTTACACCTAGCACACGGACACGGAAACTCTTCATCATTACGACATCTCTTTGCATATTTCATAAATTCGTTAGCACCTCTGCGAAACACATCCCCTATTCTATTAGTCTCACCCATCCACTCTTTGTATTTCGGATATCCCATCACAGCTACCACAACTAAACACCTATTAAAGGTAAACAAAACTTAGATTTATAGTATGTTTTATTTAATTATCCCATCATTTAATTATCCTATTAAAGGGTAAGTGGTCCTATCCCTTTCAAGACTGCATTTTTCTGTAATATACTTAACAGCTCATGCACATTGTTACGATTTGAAAAACATTCGACAGCATATCCCCTTAGTTCTCCAAGTACACGACGTAGATTGGCAGGTGTGAGTGTTATTTCAATTGGTCAATTGAAATAACAGTCACACTTGTCAATCTAGTATGTACCCAGAGAACATTAAGATACGACTGCAGAACTTCCTCCAAAAGTAACAACTTTAAGCCAATAAGAATATTATACAGAAATTATACAGTCTCAAACTGTCCAAACGGGACAATTCGAGAGATCTCATTACAGGGGTAATGACTCTCGAACGGGTCTAAGGGCTATTGAATGCGTACGCATAAGAACTAGAAGGCTAGTATCTATGCGCACTATATTTAATTTCAAGTATGTTTCATATAATGGGTTAATTCAAATACAAAAATAAATTCATGGGTTAATTCAAATATAAAAATACAAATTCATGGGTTAATTCAAATACACACACACACACACACACACACACACACACACCTCTCCCTCCACACACCCCACTCACGACATACACACACACCCCCACCTCCCTCCACACTCCCCACTCACCACATACACACACACACACACACAATAGCCCCCCACCCACCACACACACACACACACACACACACACACACACACACACACACACACACACACACACAGTAGTGACTGTCTATTTAAAATAATCTCAATGTTAATTTCATGTATTGAATTTCTACTATTGTTTTGTGCTTTTTATAAATCATATTCAATGTTAGATATGTGTTTTGTTAAGATATCTAAGTTGTTCTATAGAATTATTTTTTTTATCTTGAAGTTTAAGTTCTAAAATAATCAACCTAAAGTTGTGGTTCATAAAGTATTATCACAAATATAAACTAAGAGTGATAAAATAACTTTGAGGCATATAAATTAATTGTGACAAAGTAAGATTATGCACCAGAACCTAAAATTTAAAAAAAGTGTTTTTATTTAAACCCCACTTTTCTTTCTATAACTCCTATTTTATTAAACTTTAAATATAATTAAGGGTGTATAGAAAGAAAAGTTAAATAGGAATAAAAACAACATTTTTAAAATATGAAGGGCTCACCAATTTGATCAAATTTTTCAACAACATAGACTAAATGATATTTTATTTTTCATGCTTTTAGCAATTTCGGATGCCATTTTAACCCTTATTGTAGTTTTTTGTTGTAATGTCATTTAAAAAAAAATCTTTTAGGTATGTAAATATATTGTAATAGATCTTGCCTTCCACAAAATGATATTTTATGGTAAAATTTTATTTGATGGATATAAAGTCATGTGATACCTATATGTGTTATTTTGCATCTAATAAAAACAAAAAATGTCATATATAGTTTTTTTTCTCCATTAGTATAAGTATATAGCGATTATTTCACACTTAAATCACATATTAAGCCGGCCTTCATTTTTTTATGAAATTTGTAGAAAATTACTTATTTATTTTGAATGAAAATAAATTGTTATCCAATATTTTTGGATATTATTTATAATTATGAAACTCATACACAAATTAATGTTGTATCAAAATAATATTACATTTTTAACCCCCTACCCCACCCCCAACCCCCACTCTGCCCCCACCCTACCCCCACCCTGCCCCACCCCCTACCCCCGCACACACACACGCACATATATACACACATACACACATATATATACACACAAACATATATATAAATGGAAGAGAGAGAGAGAGAGAATTAAACCTAAAAGTAGAGAGAGAGGGAGAGAGAGAGAGATCAGCGTCGAGAGAGAGAGAGGGAGGGAACGGCGGGAGGGAAAAAAGAAGGGGGAAAGGGTTTTTTCTGCAAACATTGTCACGGTCGTGTCAAGGTCATTGACCGTGACAATTCTTTATCACGGTCGTGTCAAGGTCAATGACCGTGACACAAAACGCGTGTTTTTTATCACGGTCAATGACCTTGATAAGGGTGACCGGCTGAAAGGTGACAATTTTGTCATTTTGGTGTAGTGATATATATATATACACACACATATAGTCACATCATCCTTATACATATATATACTAATCCTGCACCCCTTGGTTAAGATCACTTGGTGCAATGCATACTCTTCTATCATGTCCCGGTGCATCACACACAGCATGAAGGACTGTTAGTTCAATCTCTCACGAACCATAAAATTATAATCACAAATATTGGAGGCGAGTATATTCTCCAACCAAATGGGTCATGCACATACTTACGCTCCCATTCAGCCGTCGAAACTGTCCTACATCTCAGATAGAACATAACCAAGTTAATATACTCTAGGTACAAGTCAAATATCCCCCCATTGGGTCACCCAGGATAAGACTGTCCACTGCGCGAAAACCTCCTCCCGATAGCAAGCAGCGTAGGTATGCTATACACATAATAATGATAATCATATAATAATTGGAATTCCCGCATCCTATTTAAATCAAGGTATTCACCCAACCCATATATATATATATATATATATATATATATATATATATATATATATATATATATATATATATATATATATATATATATATATATATATATATATATATATATATATATATATTCCATATGTAGTATTCTCTCATTTCTATGTATAATATAATTATTTCCGTTATTCCCTCTCTCGAAATTTCCAAGGATAATTCACCTTTCCAAAATATTTAAGGTATTACTCTACGAATATTCCCTAGCAATTCTGCACTATGATACAATCACTAAATGACAGTTCCCTATCTCAAATTAACTGCGTAAACCTAATTGGGAAAAAATTATAATTTTCCAAGTTTTGGACCTGTCGTTCGAACCAGGTCAGATGTCGTTTGAACGACATCTCGTGAGATCCTTTCTCATTCGAACGACGCTCAACCTCGTTCGAACGAGATTGAGCAGTATTCCCCCTACCAGACCTATTACGTTCTACACCCTTAACAGTTTTGTTTTCCACCATTTTTAAGCCTAAAACACCTAAAATAATCAACCCAAACACCAATCATTCAATTCTAATCAACTACCCAACATCTATATATGATTTCCAACAATATATCATCATTAAATCATCAATAAATTCGAAATCCCCCAATTTAAATATCAAGAACCCTAATTCTCAAATATATATGCAAAACTCTAAATTAAACCCAGATTAAATCATAAAATTATCATAAACTCGTGTACATAATCCTATCTACGTGAGGGAATCAAACTTTATTCAAATCAGTCCTAATTTATGGCTAATTCTCCCAAATTTTTCACCAAATTCAACTTTCATAGCAATGGAGAAATTACCTAGACTAACATGAACACAAATATTGCTAAGGAAAGCAAGTAATAAACACATGCCTCAAATTGATGTTCTGATCCATTGATGAAATTGGTATAGACTTGTTCCTCGTCTTTCGATCTACGTTTTGGTGGGATTTGTGGTGTGAGTTCTTGAGTTTTGCACTAAGAACACCTATGGAATCTCTCCATCTTCCTCTGTGGTTCTTTTTCCCTCTCTCTTAGGTTTAGAAACTGATAGACTTCTTCTCACCCACGTACACTCATATTTATTTTTCGTCCATATTAATTCCTCAAAAATTCAAAGGATAAAAATACCCCTACGGAGTGCCGGTTAGGCATAAAAAATTTTCGGAGTCCAAATAAAACACCCGAGTAAAGTTTTTTGACTATCTTCGAAATGGCCATACGAGTTACTTAAAAATAATTCACTTCTTCAATCTATTAAATTAGTTTCGACACGAGTCACACGCACGTCCCGACCTAATATACCAAACTGTCGTATTTCCCACTCTCGACAATTTATAAAATTTCATAATTCCATATTACATATCCACACAGTGATATTCAATAATCTTCATCAATAAATATTAACCCTTGGCACGCTAGTTAATAATTATTTTAATTCGGATTAATTAACAATTAATTTCTCATATTTTAATTTAATTAACCCAATAATAATAATAATTAATTCCATACTTATTTAAATCATAAAAAATACGAGGTGTTACAATCGCCAGATTTTAGTTTTTCTATATACATGAACTCTAGAAGGGTCATGAAAGTGAAGTTAAATATATCTCATAAAATGACATGTTCTTCCCTCTTTACCAAAGTTGAGCTTCAGAAGAAACTGAGATTGAAATAACAACTTATCTAATTTTTTCAACAAGTTAATGTTGAAAGTAACATTCTAGAAAATTATGTATGAGATAGGAATGCATGCACTCAATCATTGTGGAAACGCCATAATCAAGGGAGTATCCAATAAGGGAAAACATTTTATTAAGAAGAATCGGAGAACATGATATTTTGTTTTTTCCTTTAACTAGACTTTTTCCCATTGGGTTTCCTGGTAAAGATATTAACAGCAGTATTAAACATGTCCAACTCCGATTCAATGATCACAAAAGTTGTACTTTTTTTCCTTCACTTTGATTTTTCTCATTAGGTTTTCCCTTAGAAAGGTTTTAATGAGGTAACAATCATTGAATGATGGATTTGGTATACATCCGAGATAGAGTGTTACAAAATATGTATTTAGTGGATGTCCACTTAAATTTCACGATTAACAAGAGGTTTTTTGGGATGCCTTATTTTGTACTCTAAATAGTGATGATGCCCCTTAAGTATCAATCAATGGAACGAAAAGTTTTTTTCTTCTCTAAATTCTTTATATACACAGTGAGAGTTTAAAGAGAGAATATATTTATTATTTCATTGTATTGTCAATACTCAAAGGGGTATCACCATATTTATATGACATAATCCCAAAAAACATGTTGGGAATGTATGTGGATATTAATAGAATACACATTTTCAACACACACACACACACACACACACACACACACACACACACATATATATATATATTCTTTATAACTATAACTTTATAACTATATAACCCGCCTAGGTATATATATATATATATATACCTAGGCGGGTTATATAGTTATATAGTTATAGTTATAAAGAACCACTGTTCTAAAAAACCCGCCTAGGCACGCCTAGGCTTGAGGCTTGGGAGAAATGCCCCGCCTTAAGATTTTGACGCCTTATGCTTGGTAAAACCCTTAAGGCGTACTTTTTCTCTAAAAACAACAATGTTTTAGTGAAACGATATCGCCTGTTAAAGATTTTTTTACAAACCAGACCATTATCTCATCCAAAATAATCAAATAGTATTTTTATTTGCAAATATTCAGATATATTTTTATGATATGTACAATTTTAGTATTTTAATAGCGTTGTTATGGTTAAAAAATATTAAAATATATTAAAAAGGCCTAAACGCCTTTTCACGCCTTTTTACGCCTAGGCTCACCTAGACTTCTAAGGCTTAAGGCTTGGCCTCCACGCCTCGATCACGCCCCGCGTTTTTTAGAACCTTGTAAAGAACTAAAAAAAGAAATACGGACAACGAAGGTAACAAGGACAATGATAAAATGGAAAATCTAATAACTAAACCAAGCAATACTAATTATATGCATGTTAGTTGATTGTAAACAGTGTTGACGTAGCCACAAAACTACAAAAGCGCCAGTCACACTCGTTGCACAATAACAATTTGATTAAGTTATGAATGTATGAGAATTATAATAAGCGATACTATATATATATATATATGGGGAGAGGTTCAAAAGCGAATATAAAAGATGAACATTTTAATGAACCTTAACAAAAAAACAGCTAATACTCATTCAATTTTAATTCCTATGTTGTAATTGTTCCGCTCCAGCGGCAACAGACACGCGTGTCACACACGCGTCTGTTGCCGGTGGCGCATGTCACACGAGTGTTTGTTGCCGTCGGCGCAGACCAATTACAACATTGGAATTAAAATTGATTGGGTGTTAAGTATTTTTTTGTTAAGGTTCATTAAAATGTTCATCTTTTATATTCACTTATTAACCTCTCCCTATATATATATATATATATATATATATATATATATATATATATATATATATATATATATGTGAAAGTGCTCATCGGAAAATAAATATTAAAAATCATGGTACAATCTTATTTATAAAAAAATGAAATTAATATTATATTTTAAAAAAAGTGAAAAGGCTAAATTGTGAATAAAACAGCCAAACTAGATTTTTTTTCATGAGAAGTCCACGAAGCCATAAAAAACACTAAATGTAGATAATACGAGTCCTTTTTTAAGTTTTTCGTAGTAAAATTTATTATATTTACCATTTTTCAGTGGTTTTTTATAGGGGGTTTTACATATAAGTCCTACTTGAAGAGATTTTTCCAAAATAAGTTCTATTAACTTTTCAATTATCAAATAAGTCTTATTCCTAAATTCTTGAATTTTTTTTCTTCATAACTTTACCTTTTTTACACCAACCATCCGTAGCTTTTAGAGGAAAATTACACAAGTGGATGAACTTTTTTTTCTTCCTATATTTAATCTTCATATTATCATAACTTTTGATTTACAAATCCATTTTTTGCAAAATTATTATTTTTGAAATCTCCTCACCTAGATCTATCAAACAAGATCCATGAATCCCATAATATTTCAAAGAAATAAAAAAAATACACGGACAGTAAAAGTCACCGGAAAATAAAACAGTTTTATATCTGAGATATTTTCACAAACAGATAACATTTACTATATTGATATTACACAGACAATAATTTACTGTATATATTGAAAAATGAAATAGTTTTATATCCGGAATATTTTGCATACAGTTAATGTGCAAACATTACACAGACAGTAATCTTTACTATCTACCTCAAAAGGAAGAAAATATGTCATCTTTATTCTTTTTTATATATATTCTATTGAATATGAGTCTTGTTTTATAGGGCTCAATTAGTCACTTTCAAAAATATAAATTTCATAAATTTTGAAATTATATATCAAAAGTTATACTTCTTTAAAGTTTGAAAGAGAAAAAAATAATTTCCATTTTCAAATTTGGAGGGAATATAGGGAGAGGGGTACTGCATTTTTTGATATGTTCGTTAGTGGTTATTCTTGGTCGGGTGCCATAGTTTTTTGTATGAATGGATGCGTCTCGAAGTTAATAGATTCTATTAGAATTGAACATTAGTCTCGCTCTCTCTCTCTCTCTCTCTCTCTCTCTCTCTCTCACACACACACACACATATAGTTTCTAGGAATTCAAAAAGTTTTTTGTGTGACAAACAAATAAGTAAAAAAAATATTGGAATAATCTGGATCGATTTGACTCGAAAAATTGGCTCATTTCATTACAGTATTAATATCAAATTTAGAATTTCCATTACCTATTATATCTAATCAATATGAAATGGAACTCGCTTCGTATTTTGGACATTGTTTCATTATAAGATTATTAGAATAGTTTTGATTTTGAATATGAAAAAAACTTAATACTCTGAATATTAGAAAAACATAATATTCCCATTTTTATTGTTTTTTAAAAACCAAATTATTTTCAATGTTATTTTTAATTTTGAGATACTTTCTAACGTTTAGAAAATTTTAAATAAACGAAAAAATTTTGGAAAAATAAAATAATAATTTGGATATTAAAAAAATATATTTTGTATATTAAAAAACTAATGTTCTAAAATTAAAAAATGTAATATTCTATCTTTTACTTTTTTTTCGAATATTAATATTCTGAATATTAAAAAAAACTTAATATTCTGAATATTAAAAAAAACTTAATATTCCGTTTTTATTGTTTTTTAGAAAATAATTTATTTTCAACGTTGTTTATAATTTTCCGATGCTTTATAACAATTAAAAAAATTAAAAAATTAGAGATTTTGGAAATATAAAAAAACATAATATTATGGAAATTTAAAAAAGTAATATTCTAAAATTAATAAAAGTAATATTCTATTTTTTACTTTTTTTATAAAACAACTTAATTTTATTATTGTATTATTTTTTTATGAAACAACTTTATTTTATGTTTATGTTTTGTTACAATATTAAGTATTAGGTTATGTTTTTTTACTTTTTTAAACTGTACCCCTTTTTACTATTTTTAACAGTTTTAACTTTTTTGTTAAGGAAATACAGTTTTTTACTTTTTTTTTTTAATATAAAGACTTTTTACAGTTTGTATTACTCTTTTTACAATTTAAATATTTTGTAACAATATAATTAGAAAATACTAATATTTTGAAGGGAAAAAACTTTTTACATAATATTATAATGTTCTTTTAAAAAAAATGTACACTGTTGTAATGCTTTTGACGTTTTTTAAAAGTAACAGTTAAAAAAACATTAAAATATTTTTTAAAATGCTATTTTACAAATAATGGTTAAAAAACTTTACAAAATAACAGTTAAAAAACGTTCTTTTAAAAACAACAGTGAAAAAACATTCTTTTAAAAATAACATGTAAAAAATAACAGTTAAAAAACATTAAAATATAATTTTTTAAAACATTCTTTTAAAATAACAGTTAAAAAAACTTTCTTTTAAAAATAACAAAATATTTTTTTTTCATTTTCTAAAATATAAATTTTTGTAATTTCCAAATATATTATGTATTTTTCTAGTATTTTTATTTTATCTAATTGAAATATATATATATATATATATATATATATATATATATATATATATATATACAGAGAGAGAGAGAGAAAGATAGAGAGAGAGAGAGAGAATTTTTAAAACATTCTTTTAAAATAACAGTTAAAAAAACTTTCTTTTAAAAATAACAAAATAATTTTTTTCATTTTCTAAAATATAAATTATTGTAATTTCCAAATATATTACGTTTTTTTCTAGTATTTTTATTTATCTAATTGAAAATATATATATATATATATATATATATATATATATATATATATATATAGAGAGAGAGAGAGAGAGAGAGAGAGAGAGAGAGAGAGAGAGAGAGATTAACGCTCAAATGGTCAAATTGTAACGAATTCGATTAGTTTCGACTGGAGCTGGCAAAATGAGGCACGTCATGATAATACGACACGAACCGACACGAAGTTATAAGTTAATGGGTGGACCGTTAATGGGTTCGGATCATATCAGTGTCAACTCGATCGATAAGGGACGATAGTTAACGGGTCGGGGTAGTGTTGACACCCTTCACCCGTTAATATTCGATAAAACCCCTTATGATCCATTAATTTAAGTAAATATGATATACTCTTGGAACTTATAAATAATTTATGTAGTATAATGTTAATTTAATCATAATGAATTTTACTAAATGAGAGATTTAGTAATGTCAATATGGGTCTACTTGGGTTCTCAAATGAGATAATATGTCAAGTTGTATACAATCAAAATAATTCATTATCTTAATTGGTATTAACGGGTGAACACGACACGACAAGTTAACATAACGGGTCGGGTTTGAATATGATTTTTTTATACGATAAAAAATTCATCCAATTAGACACGAACTCAATAAAATTCGAACACGATAAAAAACGACCCGAACACGTCCCGACACGATCCATTGACATGTCTAGTTTAGACACATCATTCATTAATACCGAAAACTATGACACTCAATCAAGAATAACCAATAACAAACGGGTCCTAAAATGCAAATGATCTATTTAAAAATAAAATTAAATTAATAGTTGAGTAATCTATAAGAAAAAACTCACGTAACATAACTTAGATATAATAATCTCTTTTGTATATGTTTGGCCCCTTGATTTTTTTGGATGCACATTGTTTGATTCCTGGAACCGCACCAATCTACATGCTTGTGATTTACCAAAGTTATTATACATAATGATTTAAGGGATTATGCGTCCATCCGGGCTGGTGTATGCTTTAGTAGTTATATTAGTTAGTTAATAGACTTTTTTGGCAGATGCAGCCGGGTCAGTAAACTTGCTCAATTAATAAAAAATTCGGGCAATCAGGAATTGGTAGAAACAAATATTTGATCAAAAATAAATTACACACCCAAGCTACGAGTACAAAAAGGTGTATTATGAGTGACTTCTTAAAGTGTATACATCCATAAAAAGTGAACAATATGTACAAGCATGCTCATCTATAGTATCCCTGGTAGCTAATGGGAGAGTCGGAAAGCCATAAAGTTAAACTTTGTGGCTTTAGAAAGTAAGATTACAAAAATGTTTAATATAAAGAGAGAGGAAAAAAAGTGATCCTGCTTCTGGGCAGCCCTCCCTTAATTGCAAAAACCGCATGGGGGAGCTGAAGGTGAATTTTTCTTTTTTCCTTTTGTTTTTTTAGAAATTTTGTATTTAGTTCCTAGTTTTAATTTTATTTGAATTTCACGACCTAACACTATTTACCTGCATCACGTTGTGATATAAATTTTAAAAATAATATCTACTTACACCTTCTCGAACTTAAATTGCCATACTTCGGTGATCCTTTCCTACTGTATCCATTAACTCCTCTTATAGACCGGTGCGGTTTTATGAAGCGTCTAAGCACAGTTCACTCGCATTGATCAATAAATTATTCAATAGTTGCAACCAAATTCAAATTTTACGAAGAAAAAGCTCCGTTCTCACAATTTTGACTTTTCCAAATCATGTTTTAATTGCTATAATGAAATTTCATGTAATAATATCTTAATTCGTTGACATTAGAAGGTTAATACCCAACCAAATGGCATTCACAATTATATCACATATAGGCCATACGTGAGCATGCAAATGGAGATTTTAGGTCCTCCAGTAAAGTTTATGATCTTTTAGTGCAATATTCCATATATAGTTCAACAAAGAGAGCCTAACATTGTTGGTGTCTCTCCATATTCCAATTTTCATGAATAAGCACATGCACTTTTGGAATCCTCATCTTGGAACTCTTGATCAAAGTCTTGATAAATGGAAAGCCTGCTTTGAAAAAGGTTTTACATTAAATTCGTTGGACCTTTGATATGGTATTTGGCACCTAGATAAGGAGTATTCTCCTTTTGCAAATTGCTCATTCAAGCAACATCAGATTATTAGTGTTTTGTGAGAAATAACTTTGTGTTATTTTCTGTCTTCTTTGGCTACTGTTCTTTGAATGAGATATTGGTCCGTTTTTTTGGATGAGTGGCAGAGAGTTTTGGAACATACTTGTCTTGTTTCAAACCGTTTGAAACAAGACAAGTATGTTCTTTATTGCAACTGTAAAAGTGCAATTCAATTTAAGTAAAAATTCAAATTACCATTCAAGGTTTCAACACATTGATGTGACGTATCACTGGATTTGTGAGGTATTGGACTTTAAGTTGTTACAACTTGAAAAAGTTCACACCGATAATAATGCTTCGGATATAATGACTAATGCTTTGACAAAATCCAAGCATGAAAAATGTAATACTCTTGCAAGTAGGGTTAAGTTCTCATCATAAGTCATGAGGGGGATAATTATTGGTGTCCCTCCATGTCCCCAGATTCATGAATCATCACATGCACTTTGGGAATCCTCATCTTGGAACACTTGGTCACGTTTTGGTAAATGGAAAGCCTACTTTAGGAAAGTTTTTGCTTTAAATTCGTTGGAACTTTGATATGGTATTTGGCACCTATATAAAAAGTGTTCTTCTCTTGCAAATTTCTCATTCAAGTAACATCAGATTATTAGAGTTTGTGAGAAATAACTTTGAGCTATTTTTTGTCTTCGTTGGCTATTGTTATTTGAAGACTTGTTTTGTGAGATTCCTCCTTTTTAAATATTTGTACACACCTAAGGGTGTTTGTATTTGGTTTTTTAGCGAGACCTTTGAGTCTCTTGTAATCCATTTATAATTCAAACTTTGTGATAGTGAAGGAACTTATCGTAGGGTCCCGTGGACATAACCTACACTTTATAGGTGAACCACGTAAATTTGTGTCTCCTTTATTTTTTACACTATTTGATTTAAACTTATGGGAAATTCTGCTATTTACTTAACAAACATCTCATGAGTGGGTGTTTATTTAATTTTGTAAGTAAATGAAGCATCTGTCGTTTAGCCACATCAGCAACACACCTCTCAAAGGAATCCATCAAATTTGTTATTCGTTAGTAACGCCATTTTAAAAGTGCATTTATAAAAAAAGGTAATAAATTTTAGAGAGAGAAAATGTTTGTATATTTGCCTCTTTAGATGTGGCAATCCTCAGAGATGCGTGACAATCCAAATGTCGTGCCAATGGTCTCTTCGTCTAATGGAATGTCGTACTAGGTTTCTCCATTTTTTAAAACAATTAAGTCTTAATAAAAATTGTGTATAATTAAGTTATGAAACATGGACACTTAATTAAAAATACAATCTTACGTATAATTAAGTTTTATAAAAGTTAAAATTAATTACAAATGACCTCTTGCGAAAAATTAAGAATTAAAAATAATTTAAAATAACAATGCAGGAATAATATGAAAATTCAATAGAAAACCACAATAGTACTATTATGAAATGTTTAAGTTATATGTGTTTTCAACAAAACAAGTTAATGGGCATTGCCTAACTGTTGGGGACCAATTAAAACTTCTTCGAACATGATCATGACCTAGTGTCGTCATCGATGATATCAACTTGCTCATATGCCTGGAATAGGGCATCACACTCTAAATAATTCACGTGTGCTAAAAGCCAAGGATGTTCCGAACAAACAAAAGGTCTATTTTTATATTTTTTAAATTTTAAAGATCAAAACTTTAAGCAATTTAAATCCATTAAACTTATGTACCAATTTTAAAACGTTCATTGTGAAAAACCTATTTATCCAATTTTATATTTCTAATTTAAAACATACATCAAGATGATAAGCATATAAAATAAATAAACCATCCACAATACGTCGATGTACAAGGAAAATCACAAAGGAAAAAACATCGGACGATTCAGCCAAACAGTTTATTATGATACGATTTTATAATGAAAAGACAGTAGACTTACTCACCAACTCGTCTCCCTCAGAAGCCCTAACGCTCTTCTATTTTCAACCGCTCCTCTTTAGTACAATGCAGGAGTCTACGTACGCAAGTCACAACACACAATTTCATGCACGCCTCGGTATCCACCGATGAGGCTTAATAACCATCAACCAAGTACAAAGTCCACCCCACGAAACCAATTCTCAAACAAGATGATGAGAAAAAAGCTTTGGTGCCCAAACAAAAAGATCTTAAGGCATAAGAAAGATGAAACTTGGATCTTTAAACTCAATGAATGAAACTGGAGTTTTGGAACTTTGGGAAATAGATAGGAAAATAGTTTTCACCAAAAGTCCTTAACAAATCTGAGTACGACATGCCTTTAATAGTAATTACATGAATTTTGATGCAGCAAACTCGTTCGAATGAAAACTAAGGTCATTCGAACGAGATTAGCTTTTCATTCTAACAAAACACCAGTTCATTCGAACGAAGAAGCTTTATCGTTCGATCGTCCTCCTAACGAGTTTCTACCGACAGTGACACTATTAAACAGAGAGTTAGGTTTACGAGATCGACAATACAAAGCTTAATCTATGACTCAAATATTTTATCATTACAATTAACTGACTCGATTGGAAATTTTTCATTACAAATCTCCCCCATTGGATATTATGGGACAAACCAAAACAAAAACCACATGGGCCAACAAGATCTCTAAAAAGACTCAATGCCCAACCCCAAAAGAAAAAAAGTACAGACGCTCGATGGACACATATGTTGAGTAGCTTTGCTTGCTTGAGAACTTTGCCGCATGTTAAAACCTACACACTTAAATACACCTTCAAATGCAAAGAGAATATAACAAGTATAAATTCGCATAATAATAAAATTCTAACTATGTCTAATATAATCTTAACCTAGGTAAGACAACCCCCCCCCCCCCCCCCCCCCAACACACACACAAGATAAAGATATCCTAATCATGCAAGAAAAGATACCATTTCTCTCCCTTTCTATTCAGGAATAGACAAGACAAGATAGCATAAAATTTACTTCCCCAAAATCAAATCTCCCTCTAAATATGTGATCATAAGATACCAATTTAATATATAGGGAGGAGGGAATAAAATCATACAATGGTGTAAAGTGTAACAAACACACAACATGGGAACTCGAACACAAATAATCTAAACTATGATCAAACAATATCAATATCGATACAAATGATACCAATGTAAATAATCAATGACATATGATATCAATTTTGAAATTCTCAATTTGAGATATGAAATTTCAATGCACATAATGAGATATACCAATATGATTATATAGCATGCCAATTAAAATCCTAAGATAAAGCATATGCCAACCATGGACTAAAACCAAACGACAAAGACTCAAAATAGAACCAATACAATATATATATCAGTATGAAAAAGATATACCAAAAAGATCCCGGCATACGTATATATAAAGAATAAACGACTACAAAAACTCGAGATAAAATATATAATCTTTACACACTAGCATAGTATCGATGTATCTAAACACGTGGAATGGAATGAATAGGTGTGAACTAAATACAAATGAATTATAACTCAAACACTCAACTAAGATTTACCCTCATATGACAAGATAAAGTCAACCCTGTGAATAAACAAGCACAATGCACACAAGCTTAAATTATTAATGATTTCTACACATCAATAACATACTAACAAAATAAGCATAACTAGAATTCATTATGCAAACCCGTTGATCTTCAACTAAACACCCTGAAAAGATAAACATATAACATATTTCTTTTCTCTCAATTCTTTTGAAGCTATCACTTTTGAAAATAAAACAAACTAAACATGTTGGCCATGAATTTTTTTCTATTTTTATTGTCTTTAAATCTTTTTATTAGGCTCTTGCCAACGGTGGCTTCCGACAAAGTAGATTTACTCCTTTTGTAGCCCTTTCCCGTGCACCTTCATATATTCAATCAAATCAAATAATCTCACGAGCAACGATTCTTACATGCACAAATTCCCCATAGTCGTAAAATATGTAGATGACAAGATTGATGGGAGAACATCTCACATAGCTCAAATATATATATATATATATATATATATATATATATATATATATATATATATATATATATATATATATATATATATATATATATATATATATATGCGTGTGTGTGTGTGTGTGAAGTCAAAATTCAAAGAGCGCATGCATGTGTGTGCAGAGGTCTATACAAAGTGAATCCATTAAGCGAATCAAGTTAGAAATAACTCCATGCAAACATGATTATGAACAATCAAAGTATTAACAATCATAACCAAATTTCCTAGTTACATGGATATAACGAAATGAATTGGATTCAAACACATCAATATGCCACACAAACTGTGTAAAACTAAAATACACAAAAATAATTTTTTGTGTAGTTTTTCTAAAAATTTTAAAAATACCAATTTGAAAACAAACTAACTCAAAAGATATTTTTTTTTATTTTTTCAATATGACTAAATATATGAAAAATCAAGATACAAAAGACTTAAACAAACATACAACTAGCAAGTATATATATCATGAAGCATAAACTAGTGTATGTAAGCAAGTTAACACAATTAACCATTAGATACAGCATGGGAAGTATCATGTGCAAGAAAATGAGAATCGAGAAGTCTATCATGTAAAGCCTCCAAATCGAATCTCCTGACCCATATAGGTGTAACCTGACGCTCTCGGGTTTTGGTGACCTTGGTGAATCTAGACTTTGACTTACTAGGATTGTTTCTAAGATCAAAATCAAACCTCCTAAGGTGGCATTTACTACCGCGATGAGTGCAAGTGTAAACACTGCGAGAGGGGTGTTACCTAAGGGTTGACCTTTCCTAACGTTCCTAATCAACTCTCTCAAATGTATGGTCTTGTCTTGGGTATATAAAGCATTTTTATCATCGAAGACAATTTCACACTTATCATCTTTGATTTGGAAGGCGCCTAATATTTTATCTAAATTTTCCAACCTAGACTCCAAATAAAATTTGACACGACTCGAATATATCAATTTCTCCTTTAGCTCAACTATCCTCGACTCCAGTAAACACCTAGACTCCTCAAATTCTAGAAGTTTTTTCTTCACAAACTCCATCAAATCACGAAGTCTATCTCTGTCAACCTCAACATACTCTAGCTTCTCTTGAAGAGTCCTCTCACGTGTCCTGAGATCGTCAATCCAAACACTATTATCATTAGCTATGTCATGTTCTTTCAACCTAGATTCTAACTTAAATTTAACCTTCTTTATTTTTAATATTTTTGCATACAACTCATGGAAGCAAACTTATAGTTCACTCTCTTCCTCCTCTTCTTTATCCCCACTCTCACGACCATCACTCACTTAGTAGTCACAAACAACGGCATTGAAAGTGTCATGTAAATAAATATCTTCATGGGAAGATTTCTCATTAAATCTCGCATGACTAGCCATGAATACGGTAAATTTGACTCAATGGGGGAATCGGTTCCCTCTTTCGGATCACTATCACCAATGGTGGCATTATATGCTATTGGTTTCTTTCCCTCCTTTCATAGTTTAGTGGGGCACTCATCTACCCTTTGGCCATAACCTTTACAGCCATATCATCTTTTCGACCCATCCCTTTTAAAGTTCTTATTTTGGTTCTTAGGAAAGTGATCGGCCTTTTTGTGCATATTTTTCTCAAACCTTTTCACATCTTTCAATTGTTTATAGAATTTGAGAAATTTCTTGAATTTCTTTTCCAGCATGGTCGTATATCTGGACTCGATGTCGAACTCATCATTAGAAAAAGGTGTTTCCTCCTTTTGTCCTTTTAAGAAATACCCTTATCTTTCTTCTCCTCAGTCTTAGAGGTAAACATGTCAGGGTTATAAGTTTTTTAGTCACCTAGAAGCTCTTCAAGTTTCATAAAATTTAGAGTAGCCAAAGAATTCAAAATGGTCACTTTGGGATTAAATCTTTCAGGCAATGACCTTAAGATTTTCTTGATTACTCAGTTGTTGGATATTTTCTCTCCCAATTTAAAATATGAGTTAACTATGTCGAAAAATCTAGCATAGAACTCATCAAAGGACTCACTCTCCAACATCCTAATGATTTCCAACTGAGAGGTGAGGTTTTGGAGTTTGGAAGCCTTAAAAATACTAGTTCCTTTATGGGTGATTTAGAGTATGTCCCAAGCCTCTTTAGACCTTTCTTAAGTCATTATGCGATGGAACTCCTCCGGGGTGATAGAAAAAATAGAGCATTTAAACCTCGATAAATATAATTTGCTAACCTATGCTCAACCTCATTCCATGATTCTATGAATTTTAAATGATTTCATTCACCTTCTCTAGTAATGGGGGAGACCACCCTCTAACTACTGCTATCCAAACCCACTTATCTATAGACTTAGATGTTGAATTCATATGCATTTCCCAATATGCGTAGTTCAACCCATCAAACATAAGGGTTTTATTTCCATTAAAACCACCAAAATTCATGCCTAACAATGTGAGATCAAAACACAATAACTAAGTGCAACCCCTTCTGATACTAATGTAAAAGCACGAGATTCGCATGTGCTAATAGGCAAGGATAGTACGAATAAACAAAAAGTCTATTTTGTATTTTTTAAATTTTAAAAATCAAAAATTTAAACAATTTAAACCCAAAAAACTTATGCACCAATTTTTAAACTGTTTTTTGTGCAAAAATGCTTTACCCAATTTATCTTTTTAATGTAAAACACGCATCTAAGTGATAAGAAAATAAAATAAGTAAACCATCCACAACACGCTGATGTACGAGGATAACTACAAAGGGAAAAACATCAGACATCTCAGTCAAATATTTTGCTATAATACGATTTTATAATAAATAGACAGTAAACTTACTCAACGACTCGTCTCCCTTGTAAGATTTGACACTCTTATATCTTCAACCGCTCCTCCACAGTGCAACGTAGGAGTCCACCTACATAAACTACCACAATGTATGAGGCCATGCCCATCTCGAAATCCACCGATGAGGTTCAACAACTACCAACCGAGTACGGAGTCCATCGCAGGAAACCAGTTCTTAATTCAAGATGATGAGAAACAAACTTCGGTGCCCAAGTAGAAAGATCGTAAGGAATAAGAAAGATAAAAATTGGATCTTTAAACTCAATGAGTGAAACTGGGATTTTGGAACATTGGTAAACAAATAGGAAAACATTTTTCGGTAAAAGTCCTTAAAAAATTTGAGTCCAATACACCTTAAATAGTAAAAATATGAATTTCAAGGCAACGAAATCGTTCGAACAAAAAATAAAGTCATTCGAATGAGAATAGCTTTTCGTTCTCATGAAACACCAGTTCGTTCGAATAAAATAAGCTTTCTCATTTGACCGTCTTTTTAACGAGCTTCTAAGCAGAGTGGCACTGTTAAACAAAAAGGCCTCGTTAGATGTACATTAGATGGTCGTTCTAACGAGATTTTAATGTCATTTTAATGAGACCAACTTCGTTCGAATGAAAACTCAATTTCGTTCTAGCGAGGTACAAATCTCATTCTAGCGACATTAGAACCTAAAAATATTTTTTCTTCAAAAAAACCTTGTAAAAACAGTTCCAAATGATTTTGTTAAAAAACAAACACACCCATAAAAATATTTTCAAGCATCATATTCTAAATGCATCCATACCTGCAAGATTTTTGGTAAATGTGAAGACAAGCTTTTCACTACAAACAAATTGACTCGATTGCAAATTTATCCTTACAGATATTGATCGTGTTCCAGACACATCATTCGGAAGTACTCTATATTCTGGCGCATGATGCTCTCCTACTGATGGATGTATTAGAATTTGTCTTGTATATATTATACATCATCTCCTTTAGGTCGTGTGAGAGTTGGAAGTAATTATCCAAGTGAGTTTGGGACTCATCCTATATAATTAACATTGATCAATAAAATTAAAGAAAAATTTGCGAAAAATATATTTAATGATGTATGTAACTTAAATATTTAATAAAGATTAGACATAAGACCTTTCAGAATCTAGTTCTTGACATTATTAACGTGCATTCTATCCTCTAAACTTAATATGGTTGAAACCCATGATGTCCATTCATCGTAGACAACATCATGTTGGTACACTACTCCTATACTCTACGCCTTTAGGGTCCCGTTACACTGTCCAGGATCTAATATCCATAGCTCTGGGCATTTGTCATCACTGACGATGCCATACTTAGTTGTCCTGTAAACAAGGGAAATCAATGAGCCCCTCTCATACTCCACCCATCAAGTATCATAATTCAGGTGCATATTTATCTAACCAATGGACAATATTATCAATTAGGTTCCTTGTGGTATGTAATATGCTCAAGGCATATGTGATCACGTGCCATGTCGAGTGGTGGGGGAATGGGATAAGTGTCAAACTAATGTGTTGACATTGGCACTCATCTCCCAAGTATCATACGTGGATACCATCCCCGACAGGTGAGATAATGCACTAGCCACAGATAATTTGATACTCCACCACCTCATCCCTATTGAAGTGTTGGCTCACTTGGCATAGGTTCCACTCCACTTGTTCATCCTTGGACAATAGTGGGGTGTTACTGACATACCATCTCCTATGAGCCTATCATATAGGGCCCATGAAAAATTATAAGAGTACGCATTAGCCTCCACAAGCTCCACATTTATCACTAACTATATGCATAGAAGATACTCGTATCACCAAAACTACAAAAATAGTAGACTATAATAAAATTAATGATGCTGAAGAAATGAGATGCAGTTCAAATTATGAAAATGAATTATGAAATGAATAAACAAAATCATATTTATTTTCAATAGCTAAGTCAAACCATTGACTAGTGATGGCCAATGCAACTATTGATGAAACGTTCCCACATAGTGAGCTTTGTCCAAACTAGTGTATAAATAGGCCATGATGGCGTGCCCTAGTCAAAATGATCCAATTTCCCCATCTCAAGTAGCAGGTTAAGTTAGACCACACGTATACCATTGTTACTATATGTGAAGAATAATTGTCTCAAAGAATGAAATAGAAAGGCACGTTCACTCACTTTCGCATCATCACTAGCTCTTCATCCACCATTTTTTTCGTCAATTCAAATATATGTATTGTAATGCACTTGACTTGATGTCTGTCGTAAAAAGGTTGGGGGGAAATAATAATGTGCAAAATCAAAGGTCTCCGGGAGATCCCCGTAGGGAGAAATATCACCATGTCTAATCTATAATCTCACTAACATGGTGAAATTTTGTGGGGTGAACCTTATCAACCTAAAAGAAAAGTAAATAGTGTGAGTTGTGTCTTACCACCTCTCATGAAATACAATAATAATGCCCTAATCAATCGTTTGGGGCATGGAAATAATATCACTAAAATACTCTCTGCGATCATCCAAATTGTACGACCCATATGTCCCCCACACGGTTTATATCCATCCATCGCTTATAAATTGAATCATGGCACAATGCACTTTTATGTCATGAATTTCCTACATAATTAATTGATTATTAGTTTAATCCAAGTAGCATTCATAATTTCAATATTTTCGTTATAACAAAAGTTAAATTGAAAATAATAATCAAAATTTTTAATTCTTTAATTAATGGGAAATTCATAATTTCAAGATTTTACATATAATATAAATTGAAATAAAAATAATTACTAAATTACATAATAATTACATACCCCATTCGTCAAAATCCTCAACGTCCAGCGCATCTTCGATGACTGTGTCATGGGTGCATGCATAATATTGGATAGTGTTTAATATGCGTATGAACCTCTTTGAACCCTCCATAGGGACTATAGGTTTAATAATACTTTAGAAAGAAGTTGAGGCAAAAGGCTAGAGAGAATGTTAGACGACTGCTGAAATGTCGTTGAACTATGAATTAGGGGTTATATATTGCACCTTTACACAACACTTGAACTTTCGCGCGAGCCTTCTTTTCTCAACATTTTAAGTTTCGCTGAAAGGTGCCCTATGCATAATGTTTGGGAGCAGCAACTCAAATTTGGTTAAGCAAAATAACAATTATGCTTTTTGCTCAATAAAGATACCTTAATCCTTTAAAGATGGTCTAAGGTATTAATTACACTATATTAAATGTAATATTATATTTTTAATTATATTTCAAAGTAATCCCATGTTTAAAATTAATATAAAAAAATAATAATAATACAACTGTTACATATTATTGGAGTGCAAAACACAAATATAAAAAATTTCTACATGAAGTAGAAACATACTTATTTACTACCTTAAATTTACTATTTCCTATGTAAATGGTCTTAACACTAAAGTAAATACAATTTTAGTAAACATGTGGGTAGAATGGGAGAGATACAATTTTAGAATTATATATATCTGACGGGCTAATTTAACGGGCTAATATCATCCACACGATTTTGGGACCACTTTTGTCTTTTTAGGACCACCTTTGGGGGACCGCTTTGTCTTTTTATACCTTTGTCTTTTTCTAATGTTTTCGAAATAGAAATTTCTACTCCAATGATTTATATGATCTTTTAAGCTTATTTTTAACGTCTAAATTAATCTGGGAGTCTAAGAGAAGTTTCAAAGTTGCTACTTCTTCGACTTCTTCCGTCACTATCGTACTGGATTTCTGAATAGCAATGATTATTTATATAAAAAGTTTCTTCAGGGAGTCTAGAAATTACAAGAGGTTTTAAAGCAAAAAATATTCTAGTCTTAAATACCTTATATGGTATTGCGGGTTTATCAGTCTAGTTTCTTTATATATATGATTAACAATATCAATTATATCGTTATTTATAAATTCGTCTAAATTATTATCACCATAGGATGACAAAAATCTACGATATGTTCTAGGGGCAGCTGTCTCGACATATTTTTAAAAAGAGCACGAATTCCTCCGCCTCTAATTAAAATAGCTTTGGTTTCTGCTAGCCTTTTTCATCTAATTTATTTTAATACGTCTATACTGTCTTCAAGTATTCTAGTATATTCTTGATATTTTTCAGGTCTTGACAGTTCTTCTGCAAAATTTTCATTTCTTAATTTTTGTCTAAAGAGATCACGGATTCCTATTCTAATTATTTCTATTCTAGGTACTTCACGTACTAACCACTTAATAACCTGGTCTATATATTTGAAAGTATCACCTGCGTATGTTAAAGCAGATTCTATAAGTTCTTTATCTTTAGGGCCTGTAAGAGTCCAATCTTAGATTTCTCTTGTTAAGTCTAAATTTGTTTGATTAACAAATGCTAAAAAGTCTGTAGTGATCTGTAGGCTCATGCAAGTTTCTTTTAAAACAATAATATGTAAAATAGTTAAGGGTCTGGTTCGAGTTATACCTTCCTTCTGGTCTGCAATATCTTTATCTCCTTTCCTTCGTCTCTTCAGCCTTGTTACTATTCTTCTCCGGCCTCGGCCTCCTGTAACTCTCTCTTTATGTATCGCATCTCAATCCACTATTTTGGCATTATACCCATTTCCTGCCTGTACGCCTAACACCACCCTGGCTAATGGCTCACGACAAATCGGCACATGACGGCGGTTCAACAGTATAACACCTTGTGTGCTACACCAGAGGTTCCACACAATAGTCCTCTATGAACATAAAGTTGGAGATAATTTGGAAAATAATAACAACATAACATAAGAGATTTCTGGAAAAAAAAATACTTTTATTGCATTGCATTAGTAATTACAACTCTCACCATTCGCCTAACTATATGGGAATTACTCACTCATATACATATTACTCTCTATAAGCTTACACACACTCTCTCTAACCTCTAGTCTTCGATGCCCTTTCTCTACTTCCTACATCTCCTTTTTATAGCATAAGGAGGCTTACAGATGATTGGTAACCGATTACAAAAAGTGATCCGGTTGAAAACGTACAATAATTAAAGCAAAATACAATAATTAAATGTCTATAACTTTGGCATCTTTGAGTCTTCACGTTTTTTTCTTTTCCAAAAGAAGTCTTGGCGTCTTGTGATAATCGTGAACCTAACATCTTTATGGAAGTCTCTTTCTTCTTTATGAAAAGAAGTTGTTTGGGGCCCATATGGAGCAGGTCTGAGCTTTTTTCATCTTCATAATGCAAGGGAATCATCAGTCTAAATAATTGAGTCTTCGATCTTTAATAATTTGTTGAGTAGGGTGGGGCCCTTCTCTATTATATCTTTGTCTTCTTCTGCTTCGTCTTTGTCTCCTTCTGGTAGAGCATTATTATTGAAGAATTCATCAATGAGGCCGACCACTCTAAGGATGGCTGGAAAAAAATCTCTGACATTTCTTTATATTCTTTCTTGAGTATTTTATTAAATGGCTCATCAGCCTGGATAATGAGGTCTTCTTTATGGTATGCAGTATACCATCGGTCTTCACCTACTAACAGTTCCATGATTTTTATCATCTTCATAGCTTGGGCAATTTGAATATTGGAATTATTAATAATTAAGTCTTTAGTTTCGTCTTCGGATAGAATCTCCACGTCTTCAAAAGAATAATTAGAAAATCTAACAAGTCTAAACCCCTCAACTCGCATTCCTCTGCAAAGGCTTAGAGCAATCTGGTAGATCCTGGAAAACAGGGGAAGGAAGTCTTCTACCTTTTTAACATACTCATGGACTATTTTTTTCAAGATCAATAGAGTCTTCTACAGTCTTTATCTGGACGAGTCCAATGAACCCATAGTCTGCTAAGGTGATCTGGAATATGTCTGCCTTCTCAAAAAGATAAATTTTTGGAACATCTTTGAAGAAACCTATAAACATTAAGGCATCTCCATTAATTTTGAATAATAACATATTAAAATATCCAATAATGTTATTAACGCCTTTTTGATAGTCTTCTGATATTAGAAGATTATTATGACCAAAAGGTATAACAATCTTAGTCTTAAAAGTCTTTTTCTGATAATAAAAATTATCAGCATGTCTAGTTTTGGAGGATTCTCCAAGAGTCTTAGCATAAGTTTAAGTCTGCGGTCTAGGAATAGCAGTACCACTGAGTTGGGTGACTTCAAGTCTTTGAGTTCTCATGAATCTGGCAATGGCTACTAAATTCTATTTTTAACTCTATCCACAGTTTATTCTTCATGTTCCACCATATAGCTTCTATAAGAGTATTTTCATCATTTAAAAATTCTCGTCTAAATTTGATCAAGTCAGGATATCTTTAATCAGGTCTATATTGGGGAAAATACATCTTCCCAATGAGTCTATTTTGAGAAATAATCTCATGTCTAGATTTTCCAGGAGGAACTAAGATATCATCAAAGTTCTCTAGGATTGGTCTTTCTTGAGAGTCTTGAATATGAGTATGTCTTTACGTTACACCAGCATTTGGTCTTACGCGTCTAAGATAGTCTGCAACGTCTTCTTCGTTCAGTCTATTTGTTCCAGAGGAACTCATGCTGTCTAAGTCTTCTGTTTGCAACATAAAATATGAAATCATATTAGTGTTAGCAAACATTGGTTCTCTTGATATAATATCTAGAATGGTATTTTTACTTTCCTTAATATGTATAACAGAGAATTCATAACCATTAAGCAATTGATTCCATCTAATAAGTCTATTAGTCCTTGATTTAGACAAGCCTAAATCTCTGAATTTTACTGCATAAGAAGAGTCAGTATACACAGTAAAATATTTAGGTCTAAGAAAAAGCATATATTTTTCTATTACCCTTACTATGGATAAAACTTATTTTTCATAGGCAGTGTATCTTATTTCTGGATTAGTAAAGGTTCCAGAACTATATCTACAAAGTTTCTTCTTTTTTGTCTGATGATCAATGGCAAAGTATACTTCTCCCCATTGTTTATCAGATGCATCTGTCCCTACTATAAATTGGTCTTCAACATTGGGCAGTTCAAGTAAAGGGATATTTTTGGCTGCTTCTTTAATTTGTCTTATAACTTCAAAATCATCTTTTAGTCCAGTAAAAAGGATTAGTCTTGTCTGTTCCTTTTAATTTGGAAGTTAAGCATTGTCCTTTTGAAGCAAGGTCTTTAATAAAGTTTGTAGCACAATTAAGCAATCCTAAAAATGATTATAATTGTTTTCTATCTTTGAGTTGGTCTAGAAACTCAAGGATCTTTTTGGTTATGTGTTCAGCTAAGGATATTTTTCCCTTATTAATATACATTCCCACAAAATCTATTTTAGTTTGAAATAATTTCATTTTCCTTTCGGAAATAATAATACCATGTTTATCTAATTCTAAAATAATCTTTTTAAGATGGTTTACATGCTTTATCTCAGTCTTACTGGCTATAAGAATGTCATTTATGTAAACAAGACAAAATTCTGAATAAGGTCTAAATATATTATCCATTCTTCTTTGGATTACTTGAGGAGCATTCAAGTATCCAAATGGCATTACTAGCCATTCGTATTTTCCTTAGGGCACACTAAAGGCTGTCCAAGTAATACTATCTTTATGCATCTTTATTTGTCAGAAGCCTGATTTGCAATCAAACTTACTGAATATAATTCTATCTTCAATCAAATTGATTAAATTATTCTTGTCTGGGATCTTATAAGAATCAAATTCACAATTTTTATTTATTTGTCTATAATCTGTAACCATCCGTCGTTTTCCCCTTTTTCGTCCAGATTCATTTTGAACATAGAAGGAGAGACTATTATGTCTACTTTTACTTTCTCTAATAATGCCTAACTTAAGCATTTCATCTATGTCTTTTTTGAATTCTTCCCTATCATCTTGTGAATATCCTTTTTATAGGTTCTACCATTAATAGTGGCGTCTGGGTTAATAGGGATAATTTCACAATAACTTTGGTCTTTATCCCACTTAGTAATGGAATTTTCTCCTAAAGTAGGCTCTGCTAATTGCCTAATCTTTTCTTTTTCTACTTCTATATCCATTTTCTTCTATTTGGATATAGCTTGAACCTGTAATAAGGTTTGCTGGGCTTGATCTAAAATGTCTTGTTATATAAGTGCTATTTGATTATAACACCTTTGGTCTGGACACTTACATTCTTTTTGTAAGTGATTTCTAAGTCTTCTTGTTGGTTTGTAGGTCTAGGTCCAACATGCTTAACTGAAGAACTCTGATCTTTTATGGGTCTATGATTGGGTTTGACCTGCATAAGGTCAAATGCACTCTTGTGATCTATTAGAGGGGCTTTAATATTAAATTTCTCTTTATCACAGATTAGTATCTTATCGTTATACTGAGTATAAGGATGATATTTACTAATAAAATCTTATCCTAAAATAATGTTTCCTGTGAAACTAGGACCGGGATTTATTATCCAAAATCGATGATTAACGGTTTTGTTGGTCTGATTTCCTAGTTTAAAATAAATAGGAATAGTCTGAAAGTATAAGGTAAATTGTTCTCCATTATCTATGTTACCATGGATCTCCTTTTTACTATCTAGAAAATATTCTTCAGGGAAGGCATTAGCCTTACAAATACTCTAAGGCATCCTGTATCTATAAAAGCTGAAAGTCTTTTATGATGGTCTTTGTGTTGCACGAATAACTCTACAAAACAAGCATGTGGTTTAGTAGATATTCCTAAATTATTCTTTTCTAGAATAAATATTCCTTTTTGAAGTTTATCTATAAAATCTAAGGATGTTAGGTCTTTTGTACTACTATCAGAGCAGTTGTCTTCTGAGTCATAAGAAATTACTTTTCCTTTTAAGTCTTCATTTTCTTGTAGTCTTTTAGCTATATTTCTATCAATATCTTGATAATATGTTTTGATATCTAGGTCTATTTGAGCATTATACTGGCTAGTATAAATTGCTCTAAATCTAGTTCTCCAACAGTTTTCATGGTAGTGTAATTGACAAATATAGTCTCAAAGCATTCTACACATCTAAAGTCTTTCTTGCTATATTTCTTTTCAAATGTGCAATAATGTCTTTCATCAAAGTAATATCTAGGTATATATGTTAGTAACTCAGGATTACTAATTGTTCATCTTTTCTTTAAAAAGGGGCTCAATATACATTTATACCAAGCTTCTTCAAAGTCTATATATTCATCATCTAAATCATCTTGATTAGCTTGCATCATATATAAATCTAAAGTATACCGGGAGTCTTCATACTCATCAGTGTCACTATTATAGTCTTTGGAATCACTACATATATATGCACTATAGACACTAGTATTAACATCATCTTCAATGTCTCATATTTCTATAGCATATAGGATATATAATTCTTCTTGATATGCATAGTCTAATATTGTATTAATAATCTTAATACCTTCTTTATCTTTCTTATTAAGGCAGTCTTTAACAAAGTATCCTTCTTTGCCACAAGTTCAACATTCTTTGATGGCAGTTTTATATTGAGCTACATCTTTTTCTTTCCTATAATTAGGAACCTTCTTATACTTACTAGTGTTCTTCTTAAAATATAGTTTTTGGTTAAATCTATTTTTCTTAGTCTTAGAGTTCCTTTCTCTAAAGGTAGTAGATGGTCTAAATCTATATTTCTTCAAAAATCCTATAGGTTTAGTCTTAAACTTCCTATGTTTCCATTCTAATTTATTTTTGAATTTCTTAGATTTACTTCCACATCCCCATTGGATTGGATCGATGTCTCTTTCGTCTTTGATTGGAGGGATTTGTTTGAAAGTCTCTTCTATCAACTTTCCTTGAGTTATATCACATCTCTTAGATATGATATAGTCTTTGGCAAAATTGATTCTTTCACCAAGGGAGTTATTCTTAACTCTAGCTACTCCTGTCCAATTCCTATATTCATTAATTAGGATTTGTCCTATGGCAGGTATCTTTCTAAAGTACTCATCTTTAAGGTCTCTCCAAATTTTTTAATTTGGTAATATAACTGCTCATAATTATTGCTATATTCATTGATCTTATCTAGTTTGCAAATGCTAAGGAGGGCTAACTTAGTTTTTCTAGGTCTTGTTCATTGATATGAGATAAATATCCAGCTTCAATGAATTCTGATGTGAATAATTGAATATATTCTTCAATTGATCTTTCTTCTAAGTTTTCCTTAATTTTCTCAATCTCAGCTAAGGAGTCTTCATCTGCAGCCTCTCTCAAACTATCTAAATAGTCTCTTGCAATTCCTCTAATGAATTGCTCAATGTATTGCTTACATGAAGTTGCATCCCATTGTTCATTAGATGCAAAACACATGTTCATCTGATTACGCAATTCGTGTAAGGCCTTCTTCCTACCTTGGACATTGTCTAAGTTAAGGTATATCCCAACTGGATTTATGTCTTGACTTTCCATGGTCTTAACAGGAGTAAAAATCTTGTCATTAGTTGGAAAGTCTTTTATATAATCTGGTTTAGTCTTAACCAAAGTGTTCGAATAAATGGGAATATTTATTCCTATTGGTTTACTAAAAAGTCTAGGAGCATCTTCTAGCTTACTACTACTTTATATTTCTTGTTTATTAAGACCTACTTGTGTAGCTGGTATTAGTCTTTCTTATCCTTCTTCTATTAGTCTTAATGTTGATACCAAATTTAGTCTGATGACATGGCTCAATTGAGTGAAGACACGTGGCAATCTGCGTGGCAATAACAAACACTTCCGAACAACACCTTGACCCACTCAGATGCTCCGAGCAATAGATGCTCTCCGAGGAACCATACTGCAATGAGGAACTCTGCTTCCCCGATCAACTCAGACGCTCCGAGTAACTTATGAGTACCGAGCTACTTAGGCGGTCCGAGCTGCACCTCGAACAGAGCATTAATAGCAGGATAACTAACAGATTAACTGTGCATTAAATGCTTATTATTACCACACAGATGTATACGCCTAATGGACAGCTATGTATTACCCTTTCACATGTACAGCCTGAGGGCTATAAATACATTGTATCATCCTCATTGGAAGGGGACCGGGAATTTCTTGACTAAACTTGTAATCAAGAATTCCCAAACAGTCAGCAATAATAGAAACAGTGGACGTAGGCCATTCTTATAAGGCTGAACCACTTTAAAATTTCTTTGTCTCATTTTATTTTATCTGTGATTAAATAATTAGATATAATCTAATTTTTTACATCAACAGATTGGCGCCGTCTGTGGGAAACGACTGGTAATATCGTTTTTCATCAAAAACAATTCATTACAAGTGGCTGATAATCCAGAACCCAGCAATCGAAACGATGGAAGCCCTCCAAATCCATCTGCTCCGCCAAACGTTCCAGATCTGGCTGGAATAATGACAAATCTGGCCCAGGGCCAGACAGCCATGCAAGAAACTATGCGACAACTCATACAAACTCTTCATGGCGGAGTATCGACCCATTCAGGACATCGAAATGTTCAAAGAAATACACGTTTACTTTCTTCGCGTACTAGGCGTACCGATTCATATCGTACTGAGGAGTCTGAAGATTTTTCTTATCAACCTGGACGAACTTCGTCAGTACGAGCCACAGATACTGAACAACGTATCACTCTCTCTCCAGAAAGGACTAGTGCGCTAGAAAGGTTAAGCAGGGTATCTCCTTTTGATCGATTAGGTCCTAGGAGGAACAAAAGTCCTCCTAAGGCTGCGTCGAGCAGCTTTCGACGACCATCAGACTTAAGGGAAGGATCTGCCCAATCGCAACCAGCTGCTCATCAAGATAGATCCCAGGAAGCCACATCAACGCGATCAGTTGCTCGAACCAACAGGCCCGAGGAAGGAAACGATGCGTGGAAAGGCTCTATTCAGAGGCTGGAGGATAGATGAGGGGAAATGGCTAAAGCTAAGAACCCTCTACAACGAACTTTTTTTCAAGGAACACCTTTTGTCCAGGCCATTGTAGATTTTCCCACACCATCAAAGTTCAAAGCACCTATTGTGACCCCCAAATATGATGGAAAGACCGACCCTGTCCTTCATATAGAACAATACCAAGCTGCAGCCGACATCTATGCTGTTCCAGATGAGATGAGATGCAAAGCATTCTCGGGAACTCTTACCGGATCTGCTCAAATACGGTATAATAATCTTCCTCGGGGAAAGATCTCAACTTTCTTTCAACTAGCCGAGTTATTCATTGGAAATTTCTGTTTTGGGGCAAAGCCAGTTAAATAAGTAGCACATTTGTTAAGTGTTAGATAAAAAGCTGGTGAGAGTACCAGAGATTATATAACTCGTTTTAATAACGAGAAGCTCGAAGTCATTGATTATGAGGAAAAGACAGCGATTACCGCCTTGATGAGTGGACTACTGCCCAACAAGTTGTACTACACTTTGGCCAAAGATCCACCTAGAACCATGTCAGAACTGATGGGAAAAGCGGCTAAGATTATGAATGCCGAGGAGGCTATGGCTGCGAAGAAGAATATGGATGCCAAAGAAACCAAGATGGAAAGTGATAAAGCTAAAAAGAAAGAGCATAAGAACAATGGTAGTGACAAACACTCAAAAACAAGATCGTCATGGGAAGTATTGAAGAAATTTGATAATTATACTCCTTTGAAGAAAGACATAAACCATGTTCTAGAAGAAATTAAGAACAACGAGGAATTAAACTGTCCGGAGAAAATGAAGGCAGACCCTGACATGAGGAATAAGGCAAAATATTGTGAGTTTTACAAAGATCATGGCCATATAACCAAAAATTATATAGCTCTTCAGAATGAGATTGAAACACTCATCAGACGAGGAAAACTGGCAAAGTATGTTGATCATAGAAATGAAAGAAAAAACAGCGACCGAACAAGAGAGAGGTCTAGATCTCCTCGTCGAGCAGAGGAGAACAAGAAAAGAGACCATGAAGTTGATCCAGAAGACAACCCCGATCTTCCCAAGAGACCAAGGCAGCCAGAACGTGAGGTATTTTCAATACGCTTTGGGTCATTTGATTGTAATGTTATTACAGGTGGAGATGCAGGAGGAGGAGACCTTACTGCAGAGAGAAAAGATTACCTCTGTGAGGCTCAAGCTTGCTCATACATTCAACGAATAAATCTAGCTGAGGAGAATTGCCCTAGAAAGGTAAACAAAGAGAAATTGGTCATTGGTTTCTCAAAGAACGACCTCACAAGTGTTTTATATCCTCATGATGACCCATTGGTGATCAAAATGAGGATGAAGGAAGTGATTATTTCAAGAGTACTGGTAGATAATGGTAGCTCGGCAGGCATCATGTTCTACTCGTGCTTTGACAGTTTAAATCTAAAACTATATCAACTGGAGCCTTATCACAGACCCCTCCTGGGTTTTTCTGGTGAGAAAGTTTTTCCACTTGGGACGATCAAGTTGGATATATTCATTGGTACATGGCCTGCTTGTCGAATAGAAAGAATACGCTTCTTCATGATGGATAAGAATGTTCAATCAGCATACAATATCATCATGGGAAGAGTAGGATTAAAGAAGTTCGAGGTTGTACCATCTACGGTACATCAATGCCTAAAATTTCCAATAAATTTTGGAGTAGGAGTTGTGAAAGGTGATCAGAAAGTAGCTCGGGAATGCTATTATTCATCCGCCGAGCAAGAGGAACTGGAGGAATCAAGGAAAAAGACTACTACCTATCAAGTGGATGAAGGTGCAGAAATTGAAACATTGGATCCTAGAGATGAGTCGCAACTCGTGAAGGGTCAAGTGGTGGAAGCTACTGAAAACATCATTCTGGACGACGAGCACCCTGAACGAACAATTCAAGTAGGTTCGTCGTTAGAAGTCTCACTAAAGCAGAAATTGATAACTTTCTTAAGAAGCAGAAAGAAAACTTTTGCGTGGAGTCATGAGGATATGCCCAGGATAGACCCAAATTTCCTATGTCACGAGCTCAATGTGAATAAGGAGATCAAGCCTGTGAAGCAGAGAAGAAGAGTATTCAGTCACGAGAAGAATCAAGCTATACAGGAGGAAGTCGAGAAGCTCCAGAAAGCTTGGTTTATTGAAGATGTTAAATATCCAGACTGGTTAGAAAATGTGGTAATGGTGAAAAAGAAGAACAACAAATGGAGGATGTGTGTAGACTTCACCGACCTCAACAAAGCATGCCCAAATGATCACTTTTCGCTGCCCCGAATTGATCAACTAGTGGATGCTACCTAGGGACACGAGCTGTTGAGCTTCATGGATGCTTATTCTGGTTACAATCAGATTAAAATGAAACCTGAAGACAGGGAGAGTACTTCTTTCATTACCCCTAGGGGAACTTATTGTTATGATGTTATGACTTTTGGTTTGAAAAATGCAGGTGCAACATATCAGCGGCTGATGAACAAAGTGTTTGTAGAACAAATCAATTGCAATATGGAATTCTATGTTGACGATATGCTGACAAAGAGCAAGAAAGCTGTTGATCATCTGGTTGACTTAGGCCAGACCTTTGATCAACTAGATAAATATCAAATGAAGCTAAACCCGACGAAGTGCATATTTGGAGTACGAGAAGGCATGTTTCTCGGGTACATTGTCAATCAGCGAGGCATTGAAACTAACCCTGAAAAGATCAAAGCTCTGTTAGGGCTGCGATCCCCAACGACGAAGAAAGGAGTGCAAAGTCTTACAAGCCGAGTAGCAACACTCAACAGATTTGTATCGCGAGAAACTGATAGATGTCTCCTATTCTTCAAAACACTCCGAAAGAGTTTTGAGTGGAATGATGAATGTGAGAAGGCTTTTCAAGACTTGAAGAAATATCTGGGAGCACCTCCACTATTATCCAGGCCAGTGATGGGAGAAAAATTGTACTTGTATCTGGCCGTGTCAGAGAATGCAGTTAGCTCGGTATTAATAAGACTGGAGAATGGAGTGCAAAAACTGATTTATTACACTAGCAAAGCCTTCCGAGGAGCAGAAATCAGATATCCAAAGATGGAAAAATTGGCACTAGCATTGATCGAGGCAAGTAGAAGAATGAGGCCATACTTCCAGGCTCATACTATAGTCGTATATAACGATATGCCATTGAGGCAAGCTCTTCATAAACCAGAAAAAATCAGGAAGATTGATGTATTGGGCAATAGAGCTTGGTGAATATGACATAATTTATGAGCCCAGATCATCGCTTAAAGGGCAAGCAGTAGCAGATTTTATAGCAGAGTTCACATATCCTGATACCACCGAGGAGCAAAAGATGCTCACCGATCAACCTGTGGATGTTACAGAATCATCAAACTCAAGCCCAGACCAACTTAGGTTGGTAAAAGGGAAAGAAGTGATGATCGACGAACAACAAGAAATGTTAGGAGAGGGTGAAAGGAAGCAATAAATTTTCCACCGAGGAACTCTGTCAGATCAGAAATTTGAAGACGAGTTACCTATATGGACTTTATATGTGGATGGCTCATCTTGCGCAACAGGCTGTGGTGCAGGGATTGTTCTTAATAGTCCAGACGAGGTCGACATAGAATATGCCTTACGTTTCCAATTCAAAGTTATGAATAATGAGGCTGAATATGAAGCCATGATTGCAGGTCTTAGTTTGGCAAAAACCATGGGGGGAGCAGTTTATTGTCTTCAGTGACTCGCAATTGATCATAAATCAAATGATGGGAGTATATTCAGCCAAAGGAGAATTAATGATCAGGTATCATGCAAAGGCAAGGGATTTGGTATCAAAATTTGCTGCTATTCAGCTGGTCAGAATACCAAGAATGGAGAATGCGAGGGTCGACGCCTTAGCTCGATTAGCATCAGCTACTCGTACCGAGCTACGAAGAGCAATCCCAATTGAAGTTTTAGCTGGTGGGAGTATAGATGAAGATTTGACGATGAATTTTATTACCCTTAATTTAGGACCATCTTGGATGGATTCCATCAGGGCATATATTGAGGAGGGGGAATTACCAACTGACAAACTTGCAGCCAAAAAACTGAAGTTTAAAGCTGCTCGTTATGTACTGAATAATGGTATTCTATACAGACGAGGAATTATAGTAGGTTTGCAAAGATGTGTGCATCCCACCGAGGTGAAAGACTTAATTGAAGAGATCCATGAAGGGTCCTGTGGAGCCCATGTAGCAGATCAGACGCTTTTGCAAAGGGTTATGACGCAAGGATACTACTGGCCAACGATGAGGGCTGATTGTATAGCCTACGCCAAGAAATGTGACAAGTGTCAGCGTTTCTCCTCCATCCGAAGAACTCCCCAAGCGTTGTTGACACCCATTACTTCCCCTTAGCCATTTACCATGTGGGGAATTGATTTGGTCGGACCACTTCCAACAACTAAAGGAAGATTTAAATATCTCGTCGCCGCAGTGGATTATTTTACTAAGTGGGTAGAAGCTGAGCCTCTTGTCGACATGACGTACGAGAAGGTGTATCAATTTATTTGGAAAAATGTCATCTGTAGATATGGTCTTCCCCATGCATTCATTACCGACCATGGAACATAATTTGACAACGAGGAGTTCGCTGCCTATTGTCATCAGTCAAATATCTTGAAGATCCACTCGGCACCAGGCCATCCCCAAAGTAATGGACAAACTGAAGTAACAAACAGAACGCTACTGAATGGCTTGAAGAAAAGACTGAATGACGCAAAAGCAAATTGGATCAACGAGCTACAATCAGTACTATGGGCTTACCGAACTACTCCCCGAGCAGCAACAGGGGAATCTCCATATATGCTGGCATTTGGAAGTGAAACCGTTATACCTACCGAGTTGGGTCTTCCGATACACAGAGTACTGAATTTCAATTCCCCTATCAGCGACTTAATGAGAAGATTAGATTTAGACATGCTCGAGGAAGTTAGAGAAGAAGCAGCCATCAGGAATGCTGCTTACCAACAACGAACATCTTTGTTCTACAACAAGAGGGTAAAGAAGTGCGACTTGAAAGAAGGAGACTATGTGCTAAAGAAAGTGATTCAAAAGCACAACAAATTGGAAGCAAACTGGCATGGACCTTACCGAGTTACAGAAGTTGTTCGACTAGGAACCTACAGAATAACAACTTTAGAAGGGCAGGATTTTAAGAATGCATGGAATGCAGAACACTTGCGCAAGTATTATCAGTGATGTAAACTCTCAAACATTTTCGTTAGTATGAATAAAGTGATAATATTCTGCCCAGTTCTCTCCTTTTGTTGGAAATTTTTCGCGGAATACTCGTGCTACGCATTCAGCAAAAGTACTACTCAGACTACTCAGAAATCTATTCCTGAAAATGCCAACTAAGGTTTGTCGAGATTTCAGAAATCTATTCCCAAAAATGCCAACTAAGGTTGGTCGGGAAGTAAATTTATTCCTAAAAATGCCAACTAAGGTTGGTTAGGAAGTAAATCTATTCTCGAAAACGCCAACTAAGGTTGGTCGGGAAGTAAATCTATTCCTAAAAATGCCAACTAAGGTTGGTTAGGAAGTAAATCTATTCCTAAAAATGCCAACTAAGGTTGGTTAGGAAATAAATCTATTCCCGAAAACGCCAACTAAGGTTGGTCGGGAAGTAAATATATTCCCAAAAACGCCAACTAAGGTTGGTCGAGAAGTAAATATATTCCCGAAAACGCCAATTAAGGTTGGTCGGGAAGTAAATATATTCCTGAAAACGCCAACTAAGGTTGGTCAGAAAGTAAATATATTCCCGAAAATGCCAACTAAGGTTAGTTGGGAAGTAAATATATTCCTAAAAATACCAACTAAGGTTGGTTAGGAAGTAAATCTATTCCTAAAAATGCCAACTAAGGTTGGTTAGGAAGTAAATATATTCCCAAAAATGCCAACTAAAGGTTAACTATAGTTGGTCAGAAGCATTTTAAAATATGAGTATGTGAAAATGATCAATAAGTTGGTCGAGAAACAAAGTATCATCAATTTTGGTTAGTCGTCAAATGATTACCACAAATTCAAGATAGTCGACAATAAATTTTAACAAACTCCAGTTGATCAACAAATAACACAATGTTGTTATCTTTTTAACCGATATACATGCACAGATGTAAAGTGTTTTATGATTACAAGACAATGGCAGTCAAGATTTGCAAATAAAATTATTTCATTAAATGTAGAACAAAATACATCAAGAATGAAATACAAATTTATTACATCAAGATTCCTATTCTATTGGTTTCTTCCCCTCTGCTTTTGAAACAGGTTCCTCGCCAGGAGGTGGATCATTCAAAGCATAAGGGGAATTTATGAAGTTAAGATCTTTAAGCATCCTGATGTTCATCACAGATGGTCGATCGAGTAGGTGCTCGGGACGAGATATCTCAATATTGGAATGGAGATTGTAATCGCCAAGGTATTTAGAAATCAAACACCGAGGGATGGCCCGAGCAGGGATCCAACTCATGTCAAGCTTGAATGGTGGCACTGGTAGGTCGAGCAGCCCAGGATTATGGTCATCCCACAGGTAATGACCCTGTTCCAGTTGCAGTACACCGAAGGCATTCAACCATCCCTGTTTGTAACCCTCATTATTTGCATTTTGGATACGATCATCCAAATGGTAGAGAGCCTCATTATAGTCAGCCATCCAGAATTCTCTGGGCTGCTTGTGGAATTGATATGTCAAGAGTTCTTTATTCTCCAAGGCAGACTTCTGCGCAGAAAGCTGCTCATCCAGATTCCTGATCTTCTTAGACATTTCAGCCAATGCCTGGTTCTTTGCCATCAGTTGGAAGGCCTGGTTCTCCAGAGCAGATTGAGTTCTCTGTGCCTCGACAGTAATCTGAGCAGCTCTTGCTCGTTCTCGAGGAGCTCTTGCTCGTCCCCGAGTAGATGTAGAAGGGCCAGCTCTCTTCAAGGTTTCTAATTCATCCCTCAGGTTAGCGTTTTCGACCTCCAAGAAAGAGAATCCCTCATTGTTCACAGGGACCAAAGCGTTTGAGGTGGAAGCTGCAGACTTCAACTGAGACACCTCTCTTTGCAGGTCATTGTTTTCCTGCTCTAACAACTCAGCTATCTGTCTGTGCTCTTCGACCTCAGCCTTCAAAGTTCTCTCCCTCACATCGTAAGAAGCAAACAGTTTATCGTATCCCTTATCAGCACTGAGTTGCTGATACTTCTTCTTGTATCCTTCGTGCAAAAGGGCTGTAAATTCCTTATATTATTGCTGAAGTTCTTCAAGAGTGCCCTGGAGATCTTTAATCATATCATAGTATGCTACGTTTTTAGCCACTGCACGGTCGAGCAGGCACTTCAAATACTGATAGGCTTCAATTGCTTGCTCTGAAGCACCTTGACCGAGGATGTCAATGATTTGAGCTGCACTCATGTCTGAATGACCAGCTTTGAAATACTCATTGCATTGCCTTAACAGTTTTGTATCGTGAGCAGATAATAAGTTCATCCTGGCCAGAAACTAGTAAAGGAAGAAAAAATAAGAATCAATAAAAGTACAAACAGAGCATGAAGAAGAGAATCAACAATATGCATAAGCAAAAGTTAAACTTTTATTACATCATAAAGGAGAAGTACAAAGTTCAGAGTTACATTTGACGAAGGAAAATAAAATAGAGAGAAATCCAAACAACTCTACACCTTTTTCCTTGTCTCCCAAAACTTTGTCGGGAGGCTGGGACGAGAAGGTAGGTTGCTCGGATGGAACAGAGGTTTGCTCGGGAAGTGCTGAAGGTTGCTCGGATGAAGTAACGGGTAGTTAAATTTCCTCACCAGTGGGCTGGATAGTTGGGGGATGAGAAATTTGATCTCCCATCACCATGGAAGATTCCTCAGAGGCAGCTTCGTCCTCTTCTTCTTCAGGAGTTGGAGGGGGGGCCGGGATGTGTCGCTGAAATAGTTCAGAATTTTCATCAACTTTCATCTCTTGCAGAGCAACGACCCATCCATTTCTAAAGTATTTGAGGCTGCCATATTCCACTTGCGACATCATGGCAGCCAAACTTTTATTCCACCCTTTATTTCAGCCGGCGCTGAAGGATTTTTTGACAGACAATTTCCTTTTTGTCTTCTCCGAGGAAAGCTTCTCGGAAAGAAGATCATCATCAGCCTTCAATTTATTCTCAACTTCCTCCTTCTGGCGACTTACTTCCCGAAGTTGATCCAACTCCTCCTCAGCAGTCTTGAGCTTATTTTCAAGCTCCCCGACATTTTTGAGCTTCCCTTCGAGCTCTTTATTCTTCTCCTCCAAATCATTTATTTTTTCCTCCAACCCCTTGGAGACCTCAATAACCTGAACCTTCTTCTGATCGGTCGAAGTGAGCCTCTTCTGCCAAATCACCTTGTCATCAGCATACTTATGACGAGAATCCTTCAGGGATTGCGTCAGACCTACCAAGGCTTCCTCTACACCTGATGAGGAGCTTGAAGCTTTAATAGCTTCATCTTTCTTCAGAATTGTATTAAAACAGGTCACCAACTGGGAAAATAAAAGCAAGTCAGTGCACAGATACAAAAAAGAAAGAATGAAAATTTAAGACTATAGGACTTACAGAAGCAATATGACGATCTGCTAATGTGGTAACCATATCCCGAGAAAGGTTTTCTTTAATACCTTGGATCTCGGGAATGATCCAAGTCTTCACCGAGTTCATAGCAGAGCTCGGGGCAACAAAAGTGGGAACACCATTAATCGGGGGCTGAGAGATGGATTCAGCCAAATTGATAGAGGAGCTTTTCTTCAGCCTCCTCAGAGGAGCATCAACGTTCTCGACTAACGATGTAGTCTTAGTCGGAGAAATGAAAATCACCTCGCTTGGAGCAGCAACCTTGCTCGGGGCCACTGGGGGCTTCTCGACAACCTTCACAGGAGCAGCCGAAGGAGGTGCATCAATTTTCTTTGTCCCCTCTCCTGGGACATCAAGCTTACTTTTCTTTGCCTCTCCAGCACCAGAGGCAGATTTCTCAAAAAGGGTAGAAGGTCTTCTTTTCTTCATCCTTTCACTCAAGGGAATATGCGACTCAGGTGAAGAACTTGTAGAGGCTGGTATTGGTTCTGCGTCGCTTATCACCGGACGAGCAGTAAAAGAGGAGGTGTAACTCTTGTACTGCAACAAATATGAAGCTGACCTAATATGCTCGTCGGCAACAGTCTGATGCAAACTCCAGATAAGTTTTAAATGCCTTATGTTAACGTCTGTCTTTTTTGGAGATTTTCTTTTGCTGTCAACTGCAAATAAATCAAAATTAAAATATCAGTGACACATTTTATCAAACACAAAGGAAGCATAATTTTGAAAATAAAATAAAAATAACCTATCCCATTGCCATAGGGAGGACATCTGGGACCCTGGTAAACATCAACTCCAGTTAATGGAGGGTGTTGCTAATTTTTCATAACAACGTGCTCAAAGTAGTCCCTATTGGCATCTGGGAGATTGACCACTAAAGCTCTATTTAAAAACCTAGTTTTAAATAAAAAGTATTATCACCCACAACCCATTTATAACAAAACATAATCTCAGGAATTCCTATACGAGTTCCATGAATTTGATTTAATCTATAAACTCCGTTAACTATTCTCCATGTATTGGGGGCTATTCTTGCAGGAACCACGTCAAAGTATTGACAGAATTCCAGACATAAAGGGTTTGGGGGAAAAGAAAAGCCACATTCAGCGACAAAGAGACTGGGGAACCAATGTCCCTCAGCCAAACGAAAATAGTCTGAAGGCTCAGAAAGCTCTTCCAAAATAACCCATGAAGGAATAGAGAAATCAGAACGAAATTTATCAAGCGACTCTACAGGGTAAACCATGATGAGTAAAGGAAATCAAAGAGAAAGAAGAAGATCTTATAGGAAAAAGGATGAGTCTGTTGACAACGAATGATGAAAGGGATGAACGCACATGAGAGAGAGACAATGGAAAACTCAAAGAGACAAATTTGAAAAGTAGAAGACGAGGGGATTTTCTGCAACGCTTAAATACCTTGTCTTGGGAATGGGTAAAGATAATGATTACAAAAAGAGACGGTTACGTTACCAGCGGCTAAAAAGAGAAAAAAAGGGCGCGGGAATCGAAGAGGTCATAAAAATTCAAAAAGTTCGATTCTACGAATTTGGAAGGAGAAATAAATACAAAAGAAAATACTCCTAAATTTCAAGATAACCATTTAAAACCGCCATATTTTGAGAAAGAATGTTCCACACTCCTCAAATTTTGAACTGTGAAACATTGGGGGCTTCTGTTGATACCAAATTTAGTCTGATGACATGGATTAATTGAGTGAAGACACGTGGCAATCTGCGTGGCAATAACAAACACTTCTGAACAACACCTGGACCCACTCAGATGCTCCGAGCAATAGATGCTCTCCGAGGAACCATACTGCAACGAGGAACTCTGCTTCCCCGATCAACTCAGACGCTCCGAGCAACTTATGAGTACCGAGCTACTTAGGCGGTCCGAGCAGCTTAGACAGTCCGAGATGCACCTCGAACAGAGCATTAATAGCAGGATAACCAACAGATTAACTATGCATTAAATACTTATTATTATCCAAGATTCTAAAAAACGCGGGGCGTGATCGAGGCGTGGAGGCCAAGCCTTAAGCCTTAGAAGCCTAGGCGGGCCTTGGCGTAAAAAGGCGTGAAAAGGTGTTTAGGTCTTTTTAATATATTTTAATATTTTTTAACCATAACAAGGCTATTAAAATACTAAAATTGTACATATCATAAAAATATGTCTGAATATTTGCAAATAAAAATACTATTTGATTATTTTGGATGAGATAATGGTTCGTTTTGTAAAAAAATATTTAAAAGGGGATATCGTTTCACTAAAGCATTGTTGTTTTTTGAGAAAAAGTACGCCTTAAGGGTTTTACCAAGCGTAAGGCGTCAAAATCTTAAGGCGGGGCGTTTCTCCCAAGCCTCAAGCCTAGGCGAGTTTTTTAGAACAGTGTCACACAGATGTATACGCCTAATGGACAGCTATGTATTACCCTTTCACATGTACAGCCTGAGGGCTATAAATACATTGTATCATCCTCATTGGAAGGGGACCGAGAATTTCTTGACTAAACTTGTAATCAAGAATTCCCAAACAGTCAGCAATAATAGAAATAGTGGACGTAAGCCATTCTTATAAGGCTGAACCACTTTAAAATTTCTTTGTCTCATTTTATTTTATCTGTGATTAAATAATTAGATATAATCTAATTTTTTACATCAACACTTAAGTTTCTAAAAAGTTCTATAGTATTCTTATATTCTTTTAGTTTTAATATACGGTCTTGAGCTATCATGTTAAATTTTTCTCTTTCCTGAAATCTAACATAATGACTTTTCTTAAGGTGATCTTTAAACGTCTTTATGTCCAATTCTGAGGGTTCATGTCCAAAGTTTTAGATCCTAGCTTTTTCTTTATTTAAGTCTTTTTGTTCAAATGATCTTCCAAGTCTAATTACTGGGGCTTGTCTTAATAAACTAGAACTAGTCTTACTACTACATTCTCCTTTTGAAGGATCATTGATTATGGCTTCTCCCATATTTCTAAATCTAACTTCTTCAGTCTAGATATTCTTATTGATAATCTTAGGAGGGCCAAACTGGATAGTAACATTTCCAGTGACATCGTCTTGATTAATAAATAAAGGTTTATTCTATATAGTCTTAGTTTCTTGGAATTCTGGCAATTGCCAAAGGGCCTTAGTTTTTTCTTTCATAGGTCCAGTATTCCTAATACTGTAAGTATGATTGTAGTCTGAAATATTGGTTCAAACTAAGATTTCTTCATTAAGTCTACCGCTAGGAATTCCCGATTGCATTCCTTCATAAGGAAATTGGGAGAACTTCACATAGCTTTGGAATTCTATATTTCTATTAATGTTTGGAATAATATAGTCTTTATAGTCACTAGCATATAAGATTAACTTAAAATGTTTGGTTGTGCCTACGATTACTATAAATGCCATAATGACATTAAAGTATCCTATATTGTCTAACATTTCTAGTTGGGCTATCCCAATAAGGCTTTTCTCAAAATCTTTCTATCATTTATCTGCTAAACATCATAATATTTTGATATTATTTTGAGGTCTATGTAATCCTTGGATTCTTGTTTGAAAGAGTCCAAAGGTTAGGAATTGGAACTTCCTATCAGTTCCTCTAAATCTAAGCCATTCTGAGTCAAAAACTTGAAGCTCGGTGTAGGATTTATCTAACACATAATTTCTATAATAATAAGTCATGTTATAATTAGGAGTCTTAGGAGTGACACCTTCTTTAAACAAGTCTATGTATCTAACGGCTGGAAGTTGTCCATTGTGAATGGAATCTTCAACAATCTTCCAGTCAACTTCACCTCATTCTTTCCATTGGAGAGGATTGGTAAAATTTCTCTCCTTCCACCATGTTCTAACATTGGAGGATGAATCTTTAAGTCTTTGGAGCATATAATTACTCTATCCAATATTTGGGATAGAGCTAACTATCTTACTAGTCTTATCTAATCCATCATTTATGATTCTTCTAGTTATGATCTTTCCTTCCTTAGTTCTTACATAAGGAGATTCTCTAAATTTACAGGTGGTTACCTGTTTTTGTTCAAGTCTTTTTTCAATACTTTCTAAAGATTCTGAATAATCTTTTTGTCTTTTTATCTGCCTAAGGATTTCTTCATTAAATGTCTTATTCTCTTTTCTTGCATTATTGTTAATATCTTCATTATTATTAACAAGAGTATTAACAAGAGAATTAGCGATCTTATTAGTATAGTATTTTACCTCATCTTCTTTTTCTTATTTTTGCACCGATTCATGTGCCATTCTAGCTTCTATGGTTTCTACAGTTTTGTTTATTTCATCTAACCGAGTTAAAATAAACGAAGAGTCTAATTCGACTTGGGAAGGCTTATTATATATAAACTTATTTCCCTTTATAATTTTTTTATATTTTTCTTCTACTTGGGTCATGTCTAGTCTAAGTTCATTAATAATACTATCCATTTTAGATAGGTTATGACTTTCCATATTACTAAGATAATTTGCTAAATTTTGTTGAAATTTAACAAAGTCTCTGTCGAAGGTGGTTAATCCTTATGTCTTTGCCTTTAAATCTAATTGTAAGTCTTTAACAAAGCTACTGTTATAGTCTTGAGTAGCTGCTATAGATGTAGAAATTAATTTAACCTTTCTAATATGAGTCTAGTTACTTTAGCAGCGTTTGCAATCTCATTTTCATTTATCTTATAATCAAATTTATCATCATTTATCTTTTCTAGAATTCTTTGGTAAAAGTCTGCTAAGGTCTGAATGGAGAGGTCTCTAAGTACCACATTCTAATCTGATCTAACTATCTCCATTAGGCAGATAATTGTCTAATCTAGGAATAAGCTTAGCTTGTTCCTTGGTAAGTTTAATTAACTCATTGTCTTGATTTTTAGTTAAAGTTTTAATTTCTAAAATGTCTTTTTTAAGGACTTCTATATGATTAGTCTTAATATTTATTTCTTGTAGAACTTGTACTAGGTCTATTGGGATTTGGCTATCTATTTCTAGTATTTTTTTAGAGATATTTTTTTACCTCAATTTATAAGGTTTGAGTGTCTTTTATTAATTGTCTTAAAATAAGGAGTGTACACTTATAAGTTCTGAGGTATAGCTGATTGATATAGAATTTATCATGTTTTTTAGAGTTTGGTTTTTGCTCACTACACCAAAACGTGCCTTTAGTAACGGTATTTTACCGTTACTAAAAACGTTAGTAATAGAATCTTTCCATTAGAAAAAAGGCGTGGGCAACAAGATTAGTGACATAATTTTATCGTTACTAATAGTAACGGTAAAATTCTGTTACTAATTCTGAATTTATAGATGGATAATGCATTATTCACCTAAAAACGAGATTTTAAGGGTTGACATTGTCTCAGAGGTCGTCCACACAATTTCGAATGTCCTTATCAACCCAACATTCGTCAAACTTAGATACTATATGATCTAGTGAAAGTACGCATGTTTGGCATATTTAACGTTAATCCCCAAGCCCCAGGGAGAGCCGCTGCCCGACACTTTTCTCAATCGGCCATGAATGTCAGTCAATTTGGTGATGGCTTTTTGTATGGTCATTTTTGCAAGAGATCATCGGCTCTATGCGACTAATGATATGTTTGTCCAATTGAAGTGCTCGATAGTTTTCTCTTAAATAGAGAGTTGCATACGATTTTTTCGAATGATGAAGTCTTTGGAATTATACAACCAACTTTACAAAGTGAAAGATTTTCTTCTGGGGTGAAGTTCTTCTTGTTAGAGTCCAAATCTATTTTTTTAAGGTTGAGGTGGTTACATTTACACGCACACAAATATAGGATTGAATAATATACGCAATTTCGACCGAGAAATTAGTGAATTTTCTATAAAAATTATGGTATATATGCAAGTATACAAAAACTATCAATTAAAATAATAATTGTGGGCTAGTTGTAACTTAGGCGACAAGGGCCCTACCGCCCAGGATACTTGTCGCACAAGTAACAATACATGCACACATGGGTTTGCCACCTTTGTAAAATGAGTTCAATCCATTTTGTTCGTGTAATGGCGAAACGCTTGCAAGCCCAAGTAGGAAACACGTGTGTGTGCGCACACATAAGCACTTGCGTAGTAAAATGAGCTTAGCCCAATTTGACCATGTAAAGCTTGGAATGTTTTAAGTCTCTATAGTTGTTGCAATATCTAATTTATCCTATATTTCTTGGGGTGTGCATGGAAAATGGACCATGCTTTTAATTTAGCACATTTGAATAAATAATCTCAAGATGGGTAGTTAAAATTATTAAAAAAATGAAATATTAGAAGTGTGGTCTTCCGAGCCCAGTTAGCATTACTCTAAAATTAATTATTGGAATTCGGTTTGTTTTTACTAGCATCCAAAAGTAATAAAGACTCCTAGAGTTTTTAGTTATTGTATTCGTATATTCATGGCTTAAAAAATGAATTTTCAATTTTTTTGCAAATGACTCTTTGTGAACTTTTTGGCAAGCACATTGGGAGTAGGGGTGTGCACGGGTCGGTTCGGTTCGGTTTTGGACCGCAATTCAGACCGAACCGATCGGTTCGGTTTTGGAAAAAATCAGACCGAAACCAAACCGACGATGAAAAAAACCGCCGGTTTCGGTTCACATCGGTTTCGGTTCGGTTCGGTTCGGTTTTAACCGATTTTCAGTTTTGGTCGGTTTTTTGTAGGTCGGTTTTCGGTTTTGGTCGGTTTTGGAGGTTGGTTAATGGTGTTTGGATATAAAAATAAAAAATATTTAAGGGTTTTTTAATATATAATATTGATGTCGGTTCGGTTCGGTTCGAATCGGTTTTTTCTTTGTCTAAACCGATAACCGAACCGATATTGTCGGTTTTTTAAATCCTTAAACCGCAAACCGAACCGGGCTAAAAAAAACCGCCGGTTTCGGTTCGGTTCGGGTCGGTTCGGGTCGGTTTTCGGTTCGTTCGGTTTTTTTGCACACCCCTAATTGGGAGGTCTTTATAACAAAAAGCAGAGTTCAGGGGGGCTTATTTATCAAAACAGTACAAAAGAAATTCCTTGCAAAACTTTGAAAGTTCCAAGGGGGTAGGGGCTGGACTTCAGTACGCAATATATAACTTATAAGTTTTTATTTGAACTGGGGGAAAGCTGACGTTGAGATGCTATTAGCTCCAAAACCCGAGATTTTAACACCAGTTCCATCTCATACCATTTGAGAAACACAGGTCAGTCTCTGGTCAAAGTATCCAAATTCAGTCCGGTTTTTTGTTAAAAGTAATAGGTATCATCAACTTTTCAATCATAAAAACTGCGCGAGATGGGGCTCTGTCACTTATGGAACCCACAATAAAAAAAAAGGCTCCTAAATTTGAATCTCATTTACTTTAGACCGAGTCTTTAAATTCTTGAAACAATCAAAATCATTCCAGAAAAAGAAGCAAAGAAAGGGAAAGTGAAAGAGAAAAGTACGAGCTGATTTACTTTGTTTTCACCTTTGGAGAGAGAAAGTTCATTTAAAAGCTAACGTAGTCTCTTAATTATGCAAATAAATGTTTTTGGATGTACTGCAATATCAAAATCCAACATATCTCAATCTATATTCTTTGATTTAATAACATGGAAGATCCATGCATTAGCTGCACAACAAGGAGTAAAGAAAATTTGTTGAAAAGAGAGCAGCTTTAATAGATGCAATTGCTTTATTTGGGGAGCACAAAAGCCACTTAACAAAAAGAAAGCCCAATCCATTAATAAAGCAAAAGCCAATTGCTCTTTAATACATCTTTCATGCCTACACAAAGTTTATGAAGACTAGCACATTTTTGGTATTTTCCCTTCCATTTTTCATATTGTTTTTACTTTGTCTCTTTTCTTTTCATCCAAACTCTCTCTCTCTCTCTCTCTCTCTCTCTCTCTCTCTGTGGGATGCACAAATACCTATGATATATCTCCAAAAGTATCATCTAATGTGTGAGAGAAGAAAAAAAGGTGGATTAAATAGCTGAAGACAACGTAAAACCTGATGCATATTATAAATATAAGCAACCCCAAATGATGGAAACAATATTGTAGAACTAAGAAAATAGTTTAGTAATTTGACCAAAATTGAAACAGAATTTAGTAACTCCCCTATATGAAATGTTCTATAAGGACTATACTCTCTACAAGTCCCAAGTGTGGAGCACCTTGATACAATAAGAAACCAAACTTATATATATTTAATTTCATACCAATTCCATTCGCAACACCATGACGTAACAATACTTATCTAAGCATTCTCAAATTGGACTCAATAATTGTAGACCAAAGCATTTTTTCTTTCTTTCTTCTCAATGGAAAACAAACAATTTAATGTATGCATCTCCTAGACGAATTCTGAACCATCGTAATCCCCTTGATGCTTAAGTTCGATCAGGTGACTGTCTAGATTTATCAGCTCTCCTGAAGAAACATAATTTAGATCAATAATTGGGTGAATAAAAGAATAATAGAGAGTACTACAAAGCAAGATAAGACACAAATTACGCATGGCGCACCCTGCCCCACTCCCATTCCCCAACACACACCATCCCCCCCCAAAAAAATCAATTTGAATTGAAATTTTATAAGAAGCTATGTTATTGTAATAAGTGGAACGGAATGCTTGGCAAAAGAGCAAGTGAGACCATTTGAGAAACACAATTGAATTTCCCTAATAATAGAGAAGATTACATGTTCCCTCTCTCCCCAATAACTGTAGGTGGCCCAGTCTTCTAATGTCTTTTTGTTTTACATTAATATATGAGATAGATTGGTCTCCAAATACCTTTTTCCTAATGGTGGTGGGACTATACCAAGTTCAACAACAACCACAATGCTTCCCTAGCTTACCAAGAAACGAAAAAAAATAAGGGAATTTCATATTGCCATGAACTATGCAAAGTGTGCAAGTAAACCCATGGAATTTTTTTAATTCAAGAACCCTCCATCAGGGCCGGTCCTGAAATTGATAAAAATTGACAAGGTCCTCTACTAAAATTCTAAAATGAGCCCCTTTATATGTATTGATATAGAAAAATTAAGCTTAAAACATGAAAAATGATAGGGAGAGACAATTTTGGGACACAATGATGTGTCATTACCATAATGGGTGTTGTTTTTAGTGAAACTCGTGTGGCCTACACACACCACCCATCCAATATGGTAATGACACAACACTGTCTCAAAATTAAGTCAAAAAACTGGGTCTTCGTATCATTACTCTTAAAACATATAACTTATAATATATAGACTAGTGAGCCTGTCCAGTCACCCATCAAGTATATTCTGAGGGCAACCCCTGCCCTCCATCAACTATGCACTTCAAGATAAAATAGGATGACAGTAATATCATAAAATTCAGGAATTTGGTAGTAACAAGAGCAAGCCAGATATAATTATATATACCACAAAATGCATGTTTGTGTGTGCTCAAGGTTATAGATTATATATACCGGTTGTGAATAGGATCAGGCCCATTCGGAACTCTTCTCTTGCTCACGTACTTGAGACCAAAATCCCGACGTACCGCATGCCTCCTCTCTCTTGCTATCAGCTTCAACAGCTCGAGATTTACGGTCGATTGAGCTGTAAATGTAGTCAATTTGGCCGAGTGATTAGATGAGATACCAACAAATATAAACCAGAGGAACCCCACTAATAAAATTGCTCCAAGTGAAGCCTTAGAAACCCTACTGCATCCACCACCCATGAATTTTGGTTCTTTTCCTTTATACATCCTCTCCTAAACAGAATTGTGGGCAATTGATATATAAGAATAGAGAAGAGGTTGATAGATTCATGCTGGTGGTGGGTTGAGGGTAATTCATTTGGAGCAAGCAGAGGATATTCAAAGAGTAGAAAGGAGTAAGGCAAGTTTAGATGGTTTTCTCTCTTTATAGTGGAATACTAGAAATTCTGTGGCACTCTAGAGAGAGAGAGAGATTACTATTGCCAAAGAAATAAAGAATTAAAAGTAAATAAATAGATAAAGTATGGCCTTCTTTGTTGCTTTACATTGATTGGGTCCATAGGAAAACCCACCATTTGCTTTGCTGTGTACATTTCCATGCAGCTCTTCACACGGGACCTCACTAACTATCACCCTATTTCTTACGTACCCAGTCTCTAAAAGAATACATTGGGTTTTGTGTCTGTCCAATTAATACTATCATATCAAACTCATTTTTGATAAGATGCCCCATAGTTTGGGGATTTGGGGGGAAAATCACTTATATCGCACACCCCACTTAACCCTATTTGACAGACTAACATTTTATATTTTGGAAAAATAATGTTTAATCCGGTGAAGATAGTCCCGTTTAATTTATTCACCTTATTTTTCAATTAAGAAACACTCTCATTGTAAAAGCATGTTAACAATAGTCACTTTAGTATTGACGACCTGACGTTGGTTGCCATGTCAACATTGATGATAATCGGAAAGTGTATTTTCATGCAATATTTTTGGGGAATGTCACAATAAATGATGAGATGCCATTGTCACGACATGATTGTTGCCAACTTGCTAGTCGGTGATGACATGGTGTTTGTTGCCACGTGTAATATTGACTTTATTAATAAGATTAACTCTAGAGGTAATCATGATTGTGACTATTTTTTTTATATGACCCATTGACATGGCATAAATGTATTGGTTGGTGTATGAAATCCATTACTTATCAATTAAAACAACAAATGATATCATCACCGAGTCACAAAAATAAGTCCCAATCACGAGTCCGTTTAGAATTAATCTAAAATTTAAAGTTAATTTATTTGAGACAGTGTCACTATTCTTTACAATAATGTCACTATTAGACAAAAAAATGATGGATTAAATATATATATTTTTATTTAGAGTAAGGCTAAATGTAGCGCCACCACCACCACAACACACACACTCATCCCTTCCTTTTGAAACCTTTTTGTATAGTGTTTGTAAATATTCAAGAATTAAAACTCTTTGGTATTGTATTTAAGGCAGGAAATATTATTTGGGGCATAATTACAAATTTAAATATCACCAAGATAAAAGGGAACTGTAAAGAATAAATAAGATGATAAGACTGTTTTGGGAAACCGACACACAAACAGCAAAGCTGCAATTTTGGCAGAAGTTGTGGTTTCCTTGCGTAGTAATTGACCCAGCCTAGTTTTTTTCCAACCAGAGTAAAATAAGTACATTATATGCTCTACTTTATTGAGTGTCTTCGACTATAAAATAAACAGGTCTGGAAAGGCTGTCCCAGAGTGCCAACAAATCTATTCAACAATTTGCTGAAAAATCTCTAAGATAACGGAAACAAAGTATCTTCTCCTCTCCAATGTTACCCATTTGAGAACTTAAGGGCTTGTTTGGCCACGCTTTAACGAATTTCAACTTATAAGTGTTTCATAAAATAGTTTTCTAAAATGTGTTTGGCACTATAGTGTCCCCTTGACACTATATGGATAGACAGCATGGGCCACAGACACTTTCAAAGTTAATGATTCTATGAACAAATCCATGCCCTTTATTGCAAAACTCGATCTAAGCATTGCAAGTGAATTGATACTTGTGGGGCAGCTCTAAGAGATGTCTGGAATGTAGAATCTGCTAAAGGTCACAACCCTGTCAAACACAAGCTTCATTAGCAGTATGTTCTTTGGATATGTTGGAGTTGGGATCCACCATTTGACGGCACCGGGTGATTTATTAGACTCTAATTACCCCCATTTGTCTTCCAATAGGGTGAAATATTTTTCACTTGAGCAATTTTCAATTTAACAAATTTGAAATAAATTATTCTTCACACATGTAACCTCAAACCAAACCGGTCATTATATTATACTTCCCATTCCAGATGCAAACTTTTTTTTTTCTGGGAAAAATAATAAAAGAAAAGAAAACAGAGGGTTCCTCTTAGAAAACTCAAAGTATCAAACAGGATGGTCCACAGTTGCTTGTTCAAACAAAATTCCCTGCTTTTTATGAGATATACCTTTGCCATTGTCCCCCCTCCATGTCTGGACTTGATTTCTATTAGGAAATGAGGTAGGCATGCAAAAAAAATATACAAATGTTCTCAAGGTCCCAGTGCTGATTCTGTGTTGCAGAAACCAACAGAATTTAGGTTCAGAGAATGATGACTTCATCATGAAATGAAAAGAAAGGAGGAAATTGCAAGGTCGATATAAAATCAGTAGTTTCCCCACATTTTGAGAGAAAATCCTGAAAATTTGGCGTAACTAAATATTTTCCCAATTGATGTGGTGTCAAATCACAAAGGGACATATAGAATGTTCAATTCTGCGTCCTTTTGAAATAGCATATATAGAGAATTAAGTGTTATGCGTATAATTTAAGATAAATCGCAAATGATACAGCAATACAGTAAAAAAGTTTGTGTCACTATTCAATGTCATCAACATGCATTCATCCCAAATAGTGTCGTCAGAATTGCTAAGCAGCCAAGGAGTGCCGAAAGCACCAAAGAAGACATTGACTTGAAATATGTGAAAGCTTCATCCAGAAGATACAAATGACAAGACAAAATAAGAATCTGGAATCATACAAAGTCGCATTCATACTAATGGTGGATAATTTCTTTTCCGTTTTTGATAAATACATATGGTGCTTCATTAACACCCTTACCACGAAAACTATCAAAGCGGATGAGTTCAATGTTAACAATATTGGATATCGCACATTCATATAACACATCTAACATGCGATTTTTTTCACCAGTGAATCAATGTACCTTGTTACATTATTGGCTTCCCACTACCAGTTAATCTTTTTCTGGGTGGCTGCGAAAGGCACCCCAAAAATTAAGTGAATCACCCACATGTGCAATATTTTAATCTTGGTCTAATAGTAGCGCACTAGTACTAAAGCTTCAGGGTCGATTGGGTTTGCTCCCCAATTCAAGTCTAGGCAGCTGCAAACAATCTGGGGGCAGAGGATCTTTGGGGTACCTTTGACAGCGACCTTCTGCCACATCCCAACGTGACATCCCTGGATTTATCTCTTTTGCACCCAATTGGTCCCATGAATTTTTGTCATGTCAAATTGTCCATCAGCTATCTGCGCTTCCATATTACCAGAAAAGAAGATTAGGGACTCACATGATGTCTCACACAATATGGAGAATCAAATCATATGGCCATATGGGTATTATCCCATTGTCAAGGCATAACCAACATACAGCCGAGATGACTGCTATCCCCATATAGACAAGACACAACCGTGCAACATACAAAAGAGATTAATGCTATACCCGTAGACAAGGCATAACATAGTCAACACTATTTGTTAACACATCACTCAACTCACTCTGCACAGATTATCAACTTCTGACAAGTAATGGTCTTATTTTTAACTTCTTATACCAGTGTTATTAATTGACCAACCTAACTAAAACTAGGAAGATTTCATAATCTTCTGAAGACCTCTCAAGGGTTTTTGGTTTGGAAGATAGAGAATAGGGATTTGTTGGGCACTCGGTTACTAATGGGGCTGAAATTGGTCGAGACCCTCCTAGGATTGAGGCATTCTTAAATGGGATTAATAAGGACACAAGGATCGATAGTAATTCAGTGCCTCAGCTAAGGTACCTACGTCCATGTGAAGATGTTTTTCTCAAATATATTTAATGTAATGGAGAATAATACAAATATGTCCAACCTTAGACTTTGGCTAAGGTTAGAATCGATGGTCTGAGGTCTTTGTTATAAGCAGAGAGCTCCTAGGAAGTAACTAAATGACTTCTTACTTGCTTAGGACTCTGGAGACTGAAATAAAGCTATGTCATGTAAGTGTGGTGCTTAGAAAACAATGTATGAACTAGAAGTAATATTAACTTTCTTATAAATTAGAATACAATGTATGAACTAGAAGTAATATTAACTTTTTTATAAATGCTAAGTAAAAGGATCATACTCAACAATATATGAAATTAACTTGAATCTGGATCCCTGCAACTTTCCTCAAGTTGCCTTTATATAGCCAATTACTTGGGCTGGTGAGAAGTGATGTTTGCTGCATGGGTGGCCATGGCGTTGGTTGAAGGATATGCAGACTGGTAGTGGTCGTTGTTGGGATTATTAAATGGCATTTAATGTTCTTGGAAAAACTTCCAGGAGTGAGTGGGGGGTTGGTAGAGTAGTGAGTGTACTTTCTTACCAACCCGTCATATTGATCCATGGAACCTTGTCTTGCTGTTTGTAAGCATTTCATAACCTGAGGTTAACGGACTGAGGTGTTGAAGATATTCCGATCATGAATAAATGGGCCTTAGTCTTGCGAAGGCCTGACGAGACTAACTGCGGTGAATCCCACTTCGTTGAGGCTTTGTTGGACCTTTGTAACCATTTGCCAAAGGTGTGGACCCTTTATAGGGGGCTCGGAGGTCCTTGATGACTTTCCTAAGTTTGGACAGGTGTTGCAATGAACTTCTGTGGTCCCTGCATTGTGACATAAGCTTGGTTGTCAGAAGCCGAGGTATGGCAAAGGTGCTTTTTTTTTTTTTGACAGCTATACGCGCACCTCGACTAATCCCCGCTCGCGATTCGTGGCTTCCGCTGGCCAAGCATTATTTTGACACTGGCAAAGGTGCTATGTGTTTTCCATTGCTTTGGAGGGACCTTGTGGGTCCTATTGTCTTAGCTTATGGAGTCTGACATGCTGTTAGAGTTTTAAACTAATAGGCTGAAGCCCTTATCCTTGTGTTTTAACCTCGGTTTAGGACATGGGACTAGGTTAAGTCGGTCAATGGGTAGGGTTTAGACCAGGATTCGATTCGAACCCGATACTTCTAATAGGATCTGAGCATTTTTTTTTGAACCCGAGATCCGAATACTCGAATACCTGAATACCCGATTATTAAACGGGTAGGGTCTAGATCTTGTACAAGATCCGGACCCGAAGACCCGACCCGAATATATTATTATTATTTATTAAATATATATTTTATACCCCCTTCCCCTTAGTGTTAGTAGAATGTGTATTACCCTTATATCTTTTCTAATCTAAGGGTCAAAAGTGAACCGCTGCCTTCATTTCTTTTAACCCTAACTAACACAACTCTCATTTCTTTTAACCCTAACTAACACAACTCTCATTTCTTTTAACCCTAGCCACTGTCGTTTCTCTCATCTCATCACAGCCACGCTCTCTTCTCTCTCTTCACAACCAAACTCACGTCCCCATTTTTGTCTGCTCTCATCTCTTCTCTGCTCTCGTCTCTTCACAACCAAGGTAAACCCATTTTTTTGTTAAGATCTGTCCATTTTTGTATTTACAGACCAATCATATATTGTGTATTTACAGACCAAGCTTACATTTCTACTGTCCCCGTTTCTGTCTCCATTTCTGTCTATTTTTTTTTTACTTTTGTTACTTCCATTTCTGTATTGTATTTACCCGATGTTGTTACTTCCATTTATGTCTCTATTTTTTTTGTTAAGATCTGTAATTCTAAGATCTGTAATTCCATTTATGTCTCCATTTCTGTATTGTATTTTTTGTTAAGATCTGTAATTCCATTTATGTCTCCATTTCTGTAATGTTTTTTTTTACTAATTGTTAGATCTGTTAATTTTTATAGGGTATCTAATATCTATTAGATCTGTAATTTACAGTTAATTTTTTTCGTTATTTTTTTCAGTTACTAATTGTTGGAGATACAAATTTATTTACAGTTAACAGTTATGGTCTGTAGTTTTTTTCAGTTTATATAGATCTGTAATTTATTTAGATCTGTAATTTATCTACACAATTTTTTATTTATTACAGTTAACATATGTAATTTATTTATTTACAGTTTGGATCTGTAATTTATCTACACAATTTATTTGTTACACATAAATGTTTAAAACTCATTGTTGTTATAATTTTGAAACTCATTACTCATTTTAACATATGTTTTGTTGTATTTTTTTTTTTTTTGCATAATTTCAAATGTCTACGGATCCCCCTAATGGAGGTAGTTCCGGTGGTGGAGATACGACAAATGAGGAGGCACCGGAAAGTGTGGATGGTCAACTTATAAAATCCAAGAGACGACTAACCTCTTCAGTATGGAACGACTTTACTAAATTTAAAACTCCTAGTGGCATAGATGTTGCAAAATGTAATCATTATTTTAAACATTTATGTGGAGATAGTACTAAAGGGACGAGCCATTTGAGAAAACACTTGAAAATTGCATGTAAAAAAATAGGGCAAAAATATGTAAGCCAACTAATTTTACAAGCTTCGAAAAGGGCGGCCGATGGTAGTATTAAGCTTGCGAACTTTAAATTTAGTTAAGAGAAGAGTAGAAGGGACCTTGCAATCATGATTATTAAGAATAAATATCCGTTTAACATTGTCGAGCATGAGTATTTTGAGATATTTGTTAAGGGTTTTAATCCCGAATTTAAACTTGTATCTCGAAATACAATTAGGTCCGATATCATAAGTGTGCATCACGAGGAGAAAGATAAAATCTATAGTATTCTTGATGAACTAACTTGTAGGATCACACTTACAACGGATTTATGGACTAGTGACCACCAAAATATTGCATATGCATATCTAACGGCTCATTTCATTGATGATGATTGGAAATTGAAAAAGAAGATCATTAACTACAAATCCATTGAATATCCACATGATGGTGAAACACTCTATAGGTTCATTTACGATTTGCTTCTAGAGTGGAATATAGATAAAAAGTTATTTTCAATGGTTGTGGACAATGCAACGGCAAATGATGTTATGGTTAGATAATTATAATGTTGTCTTTGTGATAAGGCATTGCTCCCTTTAGGTGGTGAGGCATTTCATGTGCGTTGTAGTGCACATATTCTTAATTTGATTGCACAACATGGTTTAAAGGCAATAAGGGGACTACTTAATAAAATTCGAGACACCGTGAGGTACTTAAGTAAGTCTCCCTATGGAAAACAAAAATTCGATAGTGCATGCAATCAAGTTAAGTTGAAGTGCAAGAAAAAAGTGCCTATGGATGTGCAAAATAAGTGGAATTCCACCTACGAAATGCTTGAGGCGGCCATTACATTGAAAGAAGCCTTTTGTCGTTTGAGTGAAATGGATAGGAGTTATAAACACAACCCTTAGGATGAGGATTGGCGTGTCGCAAGTTTGGTGAAAGATTGTTTGAGTGTTTTTTATGATGCAACAAGACATTTTAGTGGTAGTAACTTTCCAACTTCTAATGTCTTTTTTGGTGATGTGAGTCGTATACAACTTTTACTAATGGAATGGGTGAATAGTGAGCATGAGTTCATTAGATTAATGGCGAGACCAATGAAGGAAAAATTTGACAAATATTGGGAGGAAAGTTGTTTGATACTTGCTACGGCGGTGGTGCTAGATCCTAGGTATAAAATGGTATATGTTGAGTACTTTTATAATAGGATTTATGGGAATTTAGCAAGTGGTTACATTTCTAGAGTTCGCGGGTGTTTTGTTGAATTATTTCATGAATATGGGGGTGATTTCGCAAAAGGTGCGTGTGATGATGTTGGTGATGGTACATCTAGTTCCTCATTCTCTTCTCCACATACTAGTCATGGTGATGTTGATTTTGACAATTGGTTATTTCAAACCAATTCATTCAATCCTAGTGCATTTTAAAAGTCGGAAGTAGAACAATATTTGGAAGAACTGGTTTTTCCAAGAAAGGATAGTTTTGAGATTTTGAATTGGTGGAAAGTAAATTGTCCTAAATTTCCAACTTTAGCCAAGATGGCTCGTGATATATTAGCTGTTCCTGCCACTACGGTTGCATCGGAGTCTGCGTTTAGTGTTGGTGGGCGAGTTATTGATGAGACGCGGGCCTCTTTACTTCCCGGCATTGTTGAGGCATTAGTGACTACGGGTGATTGGATTGAATCAACCAAAACAACGAGTAGGTGTTACATTTTTAATTTATCTTCATCTTTCCTTTTATTTTATTTCAAATTAAATACAATTGTTAATATTTATTTTTGTTTGTTACATTGTAGGTGTTGAAGAAAGCGGGGCAAATAATGCTAAGTGATTGGTGCAAAAGTGGAGCTATTGGGGAGGCAAAAAGATGGTGAAGAAGTTGCTGAATTTTACTCAAATTTGGTGAAAAATGTTGTATTTTTTTTTAGTTATTTGGACAAAAAAATTGTATTTTTATTTGCTTTAAATGTGTTGAGTTTTAGATATTTATTTGGGACATAAAGTGCTGAATTTTGGATGTTAAATGTGGGATATTTGTTGCTGAATTTTGGATGTTAAATGTAGGATATCTGTTACTTAATTTTGGATGAATTTTATATGTTAAAAATGTTTGTCCATAAATTTTAAATGTTCAAATTTTACTTCAATCAAACAAAAAATATGAGGAAACTAGGATAAAAAGTTGTTGTTCCTGATTTTGTAAGTGTTAGTAACCACATAAACTGGTATAAAATACAACTTGTACATGATGTTGGCCCTGATTTTTGACATAGAAAAATAAGAATTTAAAAACTGAAATTCAATCTTTCGGATCGGGTCTCGGGTCTTTAATGGGTTCGGGTCTGGATCCACACAAATTGGACCCGTCGGGTATTCGGGTAGGACCCGATCCGTTAAAAATCTAAACCGATCGGAAACAATTTCACTGATACCCGACCCGTTGACAGGCCTACTTGGGACCTTCTCCCAAGGTTTGAGGTTAAAGATTGTATGTGGTATCATCAGTTACAATACTGTTACATTTTAGAGAGGGACACAGGCTACTCGAGTATCCATAGCCCCGCAAAACGTTCAATTGATAACGGTTTATCTTTGTGAAACTCATCTATAATTATACCTTACAAAATCCTACAATAATAGTGGGACTCCATGCTTTTTTTAGTTATTGTACATTTTTGAATTAGTGCGTGTGAGCGATGTTATGCTATTTTATAAGGCATACCATGGACTTTCTTTAATTGTTGTAGCATTGGTCATGGTGAGCCTATAATGCTGGTCTATAAAGCAATGTGGGGACATTTTTACTTTCATTTTTAGGAAGGTAAGGTCTCATATCTCCCCGTCTCTTAGATGTAAGTTGTAAAGAGGGCTTCCGTTTCCTCAAAATTTTTTTTTATAACTTAACCACTGTAGCGCTGAGAAGTTTCCTGGGTTTGGGTTTCCCAAAAAAAAATATATATCACATATGATTCATGCACCTAGCATATTTGATTTGATTCATTCGGATGTGTGACACCTTTTTTCTTGTTACTATTATTTTTCAGCCATCACTATTATGTCGCATTTATTAATAAATATAATCGTTGCACTAGGGTGTATCTCCTTACAAAGAAATGTAAATTCCTCCCCTAATTTGTTCAATTTTTTCAAATGAAAAAAACTCAATTCAAGATAGCGGTTCGTAATATCCGACCATATAAGGGGGGGGGGGGGGTGATTATATCTTTAATGAGTTGAGGTCTCAACTTATAATCAGAAGGGGATCATACATGCAAAATGGGGTGGAGGAACGTAAAAACCGGCATCGCATAGGGGTGCCTTGGTGCTTATTAAGTGGGATAAAGGTGGAAAAATCTTATTGGTACCTTGTTGTCTCCACTTTTACTATGAATCGTACTCCAAGTTAGGGCTTGGGGTATGGTGTTTATTCAGTGTCTTAACCTCAATAGCAGTCTATTCCACATCCTTATTCGTGTATATGGGTTTAACTATTTTGTTCATGATTATAGCCTCTACTGGCACAAACTCTATCATAAAACTATTCGGTGCATTTTTGTAGGATACTCCTTAATGACGAATGGGTATTGGTGCTATGATCCGAAACACATGTGTCACTCCTTTAGTCTTTTTTTTTTCACGAGGAAGTCCCCCTTTATAGGGGTGCGATTGTTTCTCAAGCTTCGGGTAGTGCACCTCTCAAGGACGAGGATTCGTCACTTAACATAATCGAACTAATGATTCTCCCTTGCAATTGTACTCATGTTTCCCTCGATAACCTCCACCAGATCCTTTATTGGACATGTGTATTTCTCCATCTCTTTTCCACCTCCTACCTCGAATTTTACTTCCCATAACCCCTTCCGCGTTTAGCATCCCCCCTTATGGTTTTCTGAAAATACAAAACATCTTATTTACAAGTATCTTTCCTATAATATCCTTTCAGGTCCATATCATGCCTTTTTAGGAAACTCCAATATGTTTCCATCCCCCTATTAATCCCTGATTGAGGCTTCCATGAAAGTAAAATGGATAATTCACAGCATGAGGTCATATGGGAGCTTGTTTCTTTACAATCCGATGAGAAAATGGTTTGCTGCAAATGAGTATTTGATGTGAAGTACATATCGGATGGCTCTATTAATCATTATATGGCGCGTTTGGTGGCTAAATGGTTTACCCGAATTCCTAAGAAAGATTTTGATGCCCCTTTTACTCCAGTGGAGAAACTCATATCGATACGATTTCTAATCTCTCTTACGATATCCCACTCTTGGCCCCTCTATCAAGTGGATGTAACACCCCATATTTTTTAGCATTTAAACAATTATGTGATGTGTAATTACTGTTGGATTAATTGAATTAAAATGTGAGATTTAATTATTAATTAATCCTAATTAAAATATATAGATATTAACTAGAGTGCCAGTGTTAATACTTATTGATTGAATATTACTGAGTGAATAAGTAATATGTAATTATTTAATTTGATAAATTTCCGAGAATGAGAAATGCAACAATTGATAATGTAGTCAGACGTGCGTGTGAGTCGTGTCGGGACTAATTTAATGAAATAAAAAGATAAATTATTTTTAAGCAACCCGAATGGTCATTTTTTAGTGCGCTGTTGAGTCCTAAAGGATCGAGATAGTTAGAACAGTGTATCCGAAGGTTTAGTTTGGGTCCCGGGCTATCTTAGGCCTAACCGGCATCACATGAGGGCGTTTTAGTAAATTGGATTTTTAGAGGTAATTAATGGACGGAAATTAGAAGGTTTTATTATCCCTTACATAGTCACAGTTAGGGTTTCATCTGTAAAAGAAAAGAGAGAGTCCTAGGGGAAGAAGGAGAAGAGGTTCCTAGGAGTTCTAAGGCCAAACCCAGTTATCCTTCCCCAAAAACACCATCAATGCGTCGATCGAAAAGAGGAGATCACATCTATACCAATTTCAAGCGACGAATTAAACCTTCGTAATAAAGCACGTGTTTATTACTTCCTTGTCATTTAGCAATAGTCATGTTCATGTTAGTGTAAGTAAATTTGTTAATGAATTACATTGAAATTTGGTGAAAATTGGAGAAGTAAATTATGATTATGGGCAGATGGTTCAGTAGTTAATTCCTTCATGTATGTAAGAGAATTTAATACGAAATTGGAGTACAAATCGATGAACAAATCTGGGTTAATTAAGTTCTTAAATGGAAAATTGGAAAACAAGGGTTCTTATGATATCAATTGGGGATTTCGTTTTTACCTCATGATTTATAATGATTGAATGATCCTAGGATGTTAGAAATTGTGTAAACATGTTGGGTTATCAATCAAAATAGTTACATTGAAGATTGGGTATGAACTATGAGGTTTTGGGTGCGAATATGGTGAAAACGTAACTGTTGAAGAATAGGCCTGACATAACAGAACCGATTCCTTTTTCTAATAGGATCGATTCCTTTTTCTGAGGGGATCGATTCGTTTTCTGAGGGGATCGATTTCTTTTTCTGGTAGGATCGATTCGTTTTTCTGATAGGATCGGTTCGGTTCGTTTTTCTGCAGACTTTCAGTGCTGCTGCAGAAGTTTGGAGTACCGTCAGAATTTTAAATTATGAGATTTGAGGAGAAAAAATACCCTAGACTGGTAGAGTATCGAGACCTTATCTATTGTCTTGATATGTGAATGTAGTAGTACCCTTCGAGTGAGGAGAAATACTCTACGTAGATTATTTAGGATAAAGTAAACATATTATACGTAGTAATGAGAGAATAATCCCTATGGGATATATATGATTAGGTTGGATAGATACCTAATGGATTTTAATAGGATGTGTGGATACCTATTACGTGCTTAATATTATGTGTATGACATACCTAGATGCTTGCTATCGCGGGAGGTTGTGTAGAGACAGTCTTATCCTGGGTGAATTTCGAGGGGGTTGTATCTCAGAACGTAGGACTGTGAAGACTTATTTGTGAGTTGATAAGTTAACTGACTATGGGAGCGTAGGTATGTGCGTGGCCCATAGGTATGTGAACTTTGTTATCCTCCACTATGTGTGTTTTGTGTATATGGTTCGTGAGAGACTTTCAAACCAATAGTCCTTATTTGAGTACGAGATGTATCGGGATATGATAGCAGAGTATGCAATGCACTACAAGTTTAGCCTTGGGGTGCTGTATTAGTATATGTATATTATAGTGGTGAATATATATATGTATACTTGTGTTATTCCTACAGTGAGATAACTGTAGGTTATTAGGATAGTACAATCTTAAGTAACGTAAGCTGTGAATACTTAACTTAGTGTTATAACACTTAACCGAATTAATAAATGATGATATTATTGATGTGGAAAGCTGGGAATCACGGGTTGCTACCACGAGGTATAACTAGAAGTATAAGCCTTTATCTAGTTAGAAGTGTTACGGATGGCTAGGTTAGAACAGATGTACGTTAGGCATGCACAATAGATGAGAGGCGAGAATCTGATGTGACAGTTCAAACTAACATGCATTTGATACTTGCTTTATTACAAATTTTAAATACTTGCTAAAACAAATATTTTTACACATCGGGCTCTGACCCGTTTCTTGCACCTTTTTTCTATCTTGCTATATATATCTATATTATCAGGTGCTTAGCCACAGGGACACCATACTTAATGACGTGGAGTGCTTGGCATACTGCAGCTATTGTAGAAGTTGCAGGTCTTTGCATTAGACGCCTCTATCATTTCATCAGTTTTATCTAGACTTTTCATTTAGGGCATTTGTCCCCCACTCCCTAGACATTTTTATCAGAGATTGTATTCAGTTTACTTTCCAGTCATTTCAGTTGGATTTATTTTACTAGGACTCTTGGTTTAGAGTTTTGAACTGGAAATGTTTTATCCAGTCTTATTTATTTCAGTATGTAATTCAGATTCAATATTTATTTTATTCAGTTGTGTGGTGGATGGATTATATTTAAATTCTTGGACTTTATAAATAAATGATTTTTGGTTACAATTTAAAAAGGAAAAATAATATTTTGACACTAGCTTAATTAATTATTAGGTGGTTAATAAGGTTGTTATGTTTTCGATAGTGATGCTAAGAATCAACCAACCGAACATTCTGTTTTAAATTTTATAAAGGACTGATCACCCGGTATTTAATTGCGCGCGGTGTCACAGCTGGTATCAGAGCATCAGGTTCTAGAGTCCTTTAGGATCTGTACGACTTATTGCGTTTCAGCTTCGCAATCTTTGATATGGAGCCTTATTATATGATTGTTGTATTCCATTGCATATACGATTTATGCTCTCCTGTGATTAAGTTTAGTGAATCCAATTCATATGCGAGTTTGATTAGATTTCGTACACTGAACAATATGGAACGACCAACGAAGGTCGTTAGCGGGACTGTAGGAGGAGGGAAACAATTGAAAGTTATAAAGCATTAGGGGAATGGTGATCATGATAGAAGTCACCAATAACATTATCTAAGTGTGATGGGCCAATGGAGGGAGCTAATCCAAAGGTAATAGTGTAAGCTAGAGTGAAGTGACACTCAGGATTTTAATTTCAGATGAAATTTTTCTAGCTCGGATAAGCAATATTAAGAGTAAGAATAGTCAATCACATCGAGATATTGGGTGTGGGTTGACCGTGTAATTTTCCATCTACTGGTCAAACGGATATACGAAAGATATTTCAAACTTATCACAAGTAGGTTAGGTAGGGATCGACCGTGAGAAAATAAGCTTACTTGAAAAGCGAACCTCGTAACCAAAGTAGGGATTATAGAAGACAAAAAGAGTTCGCAAGTTAAAAATGGGCTCGTGAGTGGAATGCCCAAGCGTGAATGGGAGGTGTGACTAATGTTGTCAAAATTATACATTTAAGAGAATACGTCAATGCCCTAGAAGAAATGGATCCAATAGAGTTGCGATACTTAGCCGAAGGGCAAGATTGAATTCAACAGTGTTAGTGAAAAACCACCAGAAGGTATACCCAGTGGGGAAGACTATTTAAAAGGATATGATTCCATTTTAATGTAGTGGCAATGAATTTAGCCAAGACCAGCGAGGTCGACCACGTGTTCCATGAGTCCAGTCGAGCCAAAGGAATAACGAAAATGATAACTGGGAGCTAAGACTGCCAGGTTCGAGAGAAGAAGATCCCAAAAATTCCAGTAGGACTAGGGAAATGGGAAATAACCCTATTTGTAGAGAGAGGGGTTACCAGTATTATGCATCCACATGAGAAGTGGAATTGATAAGAACAACAATATCAAACCGTGTTGGTAAGGCGTAACATTGGAGAAGTAAGATATCATGTGTAGAATTCGGGTCAAAAGAATTGTGCCTAGGATACTAACGACCTGAGACTAGTGGTTTCGGGAAGGACCAATGTAGTCCTCAATGATTATTGTATGCCTTATTTCAGGGTCGACGGGGCCTAGAGAATAAAAGGAAGGTCAGTAAGGACATAATTGAGGCCTAGAGATATGGGGCCAATATATCAATATGAGGCATGTAAGCCGCATAACAGATTAATTTACCCACAACGAGAAAGAGGAAAATTAATTAATGGAATTCGAAAGGTATAACGATGATAGATAATTATGGGTTGCGAAACGTACGTGCGGGGACCCTATGATCAGGATAGTCTGATGAAGATTTATCCAATTCTTATGAGAAAATGATGGATTCAATGACATGATGGTGTCATAACATGTGTGAATGGTTAACACTATGGATTCGAGTGTACATCTGGTAGTGGATGCGCTAGCAATAATAGCCTTATTATGTAAATGACTACCGTTTGGTAGTAAGACTTTTGTGCCACCCGCGGGGAGGAGCAGGTGTGGGCAATGAGAAGAATTTGTATATGATATTGCATAATGATTCGTGATCCTTTCATTGTTATGATAGTAGAACAAATCATTATTTTATTGTATGGTTACTAGATTCAGAGGGCTTGAACGGTACTAAATTGTGTGATAAGACTATTGTACTTAATATATCCAGTTTAAAAATATGGTTTTGGCGAGGCATCACCTGAAAGACGATTGAGCCTGCATGTATGTTGCATTATTTCATAGACTCCAGTGAGTATGTTGTCTTACTATTTTATTCCCGGGGAGCAGGGATGTTTTACTGATGTGATTCAGGGTATATTGACTTGTTGTAGAGTGGAGAGAGATAACTCGTTAATTATATAGCACTAATAACTTGTGATAGCGAGAGCGCCGTGTTGTATGCCGTCTTTAGTGACATGAGAGTGGACGAGTAGACTTTTTATGTTCGTAGACGAGAATTCAAGGATATATGTTATAGATTAAGGACATAACATATCTCGACAACCAGAAGTGTTAGGTAGTAGTGTATCGGGGGGTTCCTTATTTGGATTTCGCTCTGCGAGACATCCCATGCATGAAACTTAGTGACCGTTGGAAGTTGGGAGAAGTTTACCTTTAGTAAATGTATTTAGTATCGTAGTGGTTACATGTATACTTAGTTATAACTGTGAGATAATGGTTATGTTACAGATTAAGGCTGATAGAGCCGTATATGGTTAATATGTGAAAATCTTACCAATTGCTGACACCACGAACAGGCTAGTGGGACAACCTAAGATATAATTAGGTAGAAAAGGTAGGGTAGCAGAGTAGGACCCTACCATTTAGTCATGACAAGCATGTGGGGCATAATTTGGGATATATATAACATGTCTAATATAGTGATGCTGTAATGCACAAAACATAGGGTATATGGGTACCCTAGGTAGTTGGACTATGGTATTTTCCATAAGTGAAAATTTAGATAAAATGCGTATTTTCAAGGTAAATGAATGTTGAAGTGGTAACTTCAGGACTTAAGCGATTGGTGGTTTTGGTCAGTTAGGTCTGATACTTTCCCAATTTTCCACGAGGACGGTATAGGGAAAAAAATTCGATAAATTTTAACTCGGGAAAGTTAAAACTTACTTGGTAAGACGTGTAGAGACCAAGTTTCACGAGAATCTGAAACTTTAAAGAGAGGGGGAAGGACTTACGCACGGGCGATGATAATTGTCACACGAGTCATGGATGTGGACGCGTTTGTGATAAAGGTAAAATGCATCATAATACCGTAATAGTGATGGCATAAACGAGACAAGACATTTCTAAGCTCAAATTGGAAGTAGACCATCAGGAAATAATAGAGTTTCCTTAAGCATTAGAAATTCCTTGTTACTAATGGGATAATATATCCGTAGACTATAACAGAGTAAATTACTTCGTAGTGGGATCACAACTCTATTCGAGTGCAAATGGGTCGGGTGATTGGAGTAACTCACGTTAGACCAGGTAAGGACTAATCATTACGTGTGACGATAAACCCTAACCATTATTCTCGAGATAGTAAGGTTATATGAGGTACAAGTAGACATTTTGTCTAATAGAGTTGAGGGAATTATGACTCAATTCTCGTGAAGAGTTTTCGGGAGGCCATGAGTATCGAGATGTGAATGTATACGATCTAACAAACCCGCAAGCGAACGGGTAAACTGAGAGTTCTAGTTATGTATTACGAAATATGTTGTATTTATAAGTATGGGAAAGTTTAGAGTAATATCTTCCACCGGTGGAGTTAGTGTACGACAACTCTCCTTATCTCAATATCGATACGACTCCAATTGAGGCGTCATATGTAAAATCTTGCCATCCTTGTGCTTATTGGATAGAGGTGGAGGACAATGAGCTACTAGGGCCAGAGGAATTTAGGTCCCGTCAACCAGTATTGAAATGATTTAGAGTCGCATTGTTGCATGTTGGAATGAGGAAATTAATACCAAGTGATGTGGGATCTTTTTCTATTATTGTTAAGTTGGAACCGATAGCTTACAGGCTTGGGTTCCATAGTCCGTTACTGAGGCAGTATGGTAAAAATGTGTTAACATGGATAGTATATATTGTGTGTAAAGTATATACCATATAAACAAGGATAAACTACTGATGCAATATGGTAGTAAGACGAATTCATATATTTCTAAATACTAATTAATCTACTAGTGCGAGTAGTAGGGGAGAGATAGTAATTATCTAAAATTTAAGTAGTGAAACTTAAATGGTAAGGCTTAGAGAGTAAATTATAACATCAGTGAGGTGTTTATTATTATGGGTATTCGGTAATGTACTATGTGGGCGATACTGCATAGATTACATGAGATGTGAGGTCAATACCCGGAGTTGTCCTTACCAGAAATGCCTTACGTTCCGAATTTCGGGACTAAATTCCGTTATTAGGAGGGAAGTATGTAACACCCCGTATTTTTTAGAATTTAAACAATTATGTGATGTGAAATTATTGTTGGATTAATTGAATTAAAATGTGAGATTTAATTGATAATTAATCCGAATTAAAATAAATAGATATTAACTAGCGTGTCAGTATTAATACTTATTGATTGAATATTACTGAGTGAATAAGTAATATGGAATTATTGAATTTGATAAATTGCCAGGAATGAGAAATGTGACAATTAATAATGTAGTCAGATGCGCGTGTGAGTCATGTCGGGACTAATTTAATGAAATAAAAAGATAAATTATTTTTAAGCAACTCGTATGGTCATTTCGAGTGCGCCGTTGAGTCCAAAAGGACCGAGATAGTCAGAACAGTGTATCCAGAGGTTTAGTTTAGGTCATGGGGCAATTTTAGGCCTAACCAACATCCTGGGAGGGTGTTTTAGTAAATTGCATTTTTGGGGTTAATTAATGGACAAAAATTATAAGGTTTTATTATCCCTTACGTAGTCACAGTTAGGGTTTCATCTGTGAAAGAAAAGAGAGAGTCCTAGGAGAAGATGGAGAAGAGGTTCCTAGGAGCTCTAAGTCCAAACCTAGTTATCCTTCACCAAAAACACCATCAATGCGTAGATAGAAAAGAGGAGATCACATCTATACCAATTTCAAGAGATAAATCAAACCTTCGTAATCAGGCAAGTGTTTATTACTTGCTTTTCATCTAGCAATAGACATGTTCATGTTATTCTAGGTAAATTTGTTAATGAAGTACATTGAAATTGGGTGGAAATTGGAGAAGTAACTTATGATTATGGGCAGATGGTCCAGTAGTTAATTCCTTCATGTATGTAAGATAATTTAATACGAAATTAGAGTACAAATCGATGAACAAATCTGGGTTAATTAAGTTCTTAAATGGAAAGTTGGAAAACTAGGGTTCTTATGCTATTAATTGGGGATTTCATTTTTACCTTATGATTTATAATGATTGAATGATCCTAGGGAGTTAGAAATTGTGTAAACATGTTGGGTTATCAAGCAAAATAGTTACATTAAAGATTGGGTATGAACTATGAGGTTTTGGGTGCGAATATGGTGAAAACGTAACTGTTGAAGAACAGGTCTGACATAACAGAACCGACTCTTTTTTTGACAGGAGCGGTTCCTTTTTCCGAGAGGATCAGTTCGTTTCTGATAGGATCGGTTCCTTTTTCTGGTAGTATTGGTTCGTTATTATGATAGGATCTGTTCATTTTTATTTTAATAGGATCGGTTCGTTTTCTGTAGGATCGGTTCGGTTCATTTTTCTGCAGTCTTCCAGTGCTACTGCAGAACTTTGGAGAACCTTTAGAATCTTAAATTATGAGATTTGAAGAGCAAAAATACCCTGGACCGGTAGAGTATCGGGAACTTATCTACTATCTTGATATGTAAATGTAGTAGTACCCTTCGAGTGAGGAGAAATACTCTACGTTGATTATTTGGGATAAAGTAAACATATTATACGTAGTAATGAGAGAATAATCCATATGGGATATATATGATTAGGTTGGGTAGATACCTAATGGATTTTAATAGGATGTGTGGATACCTATTATGTGCTTAATATTATGTGTATGACATACCTAGCTGCTTGCTATCGCGAGAGGTTGTGTATAGACAGTCTTATCCTGGGTGACCTTTGGGGAGATATTTGACTTATATCTCAGAATGTAGGACTGTGAAGACTTATTTATGAGTTGATAAGTGAGCTGACTATGGGAGCGTAGGTATGTACGTGCCCTATAGGTATATGAACTATGTTCGCCTCCACTATGTGTGTTTTGTGTATATGGTTCGTGGGAGACTTCCAAACCGATAGTCCTTATTTGAGTACGAGATGTACCGGGATATGATAGCAGAGTATGCAATGCACTACAAGTTTAGCCTTGGGGTGTTGTATTAGTATATGTATATTATAGTGGTGAATATATATATGTATACTTGTGTTATTCCTACTGTGAGATAAATGTAGGTTATTATGATAGTACAATCTTAAGTAACGTAAGTTGTGAATACTTAACTTAGTGTGATAAAACTTAGCCGAATTCTGAAATTATACGCCTTTATCTAGTTAGAAGTGTTACAGATGGCTAGGTTAGAATAGATGTACAGTAGGCGTGCACAATAGACGAGAGGTGAGGATCTCATGTAAGAGTTCGAACTAACATGCATTTGATACTTGCTTTATTGCAAATTTTAAATACTTGCTAAAATAAATATTTTTACACAGCAGGCTCTGACCCGTTTCTTGCACCTCTTTTCTCTCTTGCTATATATATGTATATTATCAGGTGCTCAGCCACAGGGACACCAGACTTAGAGACTTGGAGTGCTTGGCGTGCTGCAACAGTTGTAAAAGTTGCAGGTCTTTGCATTAGATGCCTCTATCATTTCTCTCCGTTTTATCTAGACTTTTCATTTAGGGCATTTGTCGCCCACTCCTTAGACATTTTTATCAGAGATTGTATTCAGTTTACTTTCCAGTCATTTCAGTTGGATTTATTTTACTATGGTTCTTTGTTTAGAGTTTTGAACTGGAAATGTTTTATACAGTCTTATTTATGTCAGTACGTAATTCAGATTCAATATTTATTTTATTCAGTTGTGTGGTGGATGGATTATATTTAAATTCTTGGACTTTATAAATAAATGGTTTTTTCTTACAATTTAAAAAGGAAAAATAATATTTTGACACTAGCTTAATTAATTATTAGCTAGTTAATAAGGTTGTTATGATTTTGACAGTGATGCTAAGACTGAACCAACTGAATATTCTGTTTTAAATTTTATAAAGGACTGATAAACCGGTATTTAATTGGGCAGGGTGTCGCAATATTAATAATGCTTTCGGATCTCTTTGAGACTGTATATTGGACAACCGTCAGATTTTTGGGCTATAGTCTTTAAAAATAAGTACTTGGCCTTAAGCTGTCTTTCAGGGCTTGGTTTCTCCAGTTAAGAGAAGTTGTCATATCCATGGGAATTACTTGAAGACATTTCGATCAACCATGTCTTATTCGTCCTAAGCTTAATGCTGGATGCACCATTTTATTTAGATGAATAATATCATTATTATTGGAAATGATATTATTCGGATTGACCAAGTGAAGCAGGATATTAAAATATGTTTGATGTAAAGGACTTAGGACCTCTTCCCTAATTTATTACGATTAAGGTTGCTAGGATTTGCCGTGGGATCTCTTTCTCTTAATGTAAGCACATGTTGCATCTTCTTTAGTTTATAAGTTGTCATCCGGTATCTACCCCGAACTTGAAGATCTCAGCTGAGACAGGTGATTTGAATTGTAACCCCTCAATTTAGCATAGATTTATTAATAACCTTATATACGTGGCACTAGACCAGATCTGACATTTGTTCTGGAAATTTTAGTCAGTTTATGCATGGTTTGAGGACCGCTCATCTTGATGTTACCAAACACATTTTGAGATACCTGATGTCCAAGGCTAGAGTTTTTTTCCATTAGACATACCTCTTTTGCTTCACTTGTAAGGACTAAATTTCCAATTGAGTCTTAATGTAGTTTTGACTCATTCTCGAAATAAAACAGGTTTGAGTCATATATAGTTTTTTATTGTCTAATCCCACAAGTCTATGACGTATCGAAGATTAATTGAAGACATTGCGGCAAAGCTACATGGAATTCACCATGCCGAAGTTTAATTGGTGCAATTTCTCGTCTTCAAGGTATAATTGCATTCCGAGATCACACAGGTATGAATGCATAATGTCAATGAAACTCGGAATTCATTTAATAAAAATAAGGATGTTATTTTCTTGAAAGAAAATGTTTTTAAAAGAGGTTTAATTGTTTACAATTCATTTATGTCAAATAAATACGGATGAGAATTGGATAAGAGTTGGTTTTAATTAAAACTCTGTTTAAATTAAAAACTCTATCTGACGACGTCGTTCAAACGACATTCACTGTCGTTCGAACGACATTTGATGTCGTTCGAACGAGATCCATTGTCGTTCGAACGACGTGGCATCTCGTTCGAACGATATTCTGACACCGCCTTAAATTTATTATAAATAAAGGTGTTTTGTTTTCTCGAAGGGTTTCATTCTAGAAAAATAGTTTTATGATCCTGAAACATGTTTGCACATGTTTTCTAAGGTTTTAAAGGCATAAACACATCCTTAGAGTTTGCAAAGATTCGAGCTTTTCATTATCAAATGTTTATGTGATCCTTGTTGCACCAAGTTGAGTTTTGTTCATCATTGAACACTTGTGATTACTGGTTTTATGGTGGAGTAGCGACGGGCATCGTGTTCAACATCGTAGACAACTCAATATGTATCTGTGGACATCAAGACATTTGTGGAGTCGAGTGTTGTGGACGAGCATCGTGGAAGATGAAATTTCTGCGTGGGAACTATTGAAGAACGGTAGAAGATCAAAAGGAGAGTCAAGACCCGTGGGGATCGAGTCATTGAGTAAGGATAATCTGTCTTTGTAAAACCATTGTTCATAGTGACTTTCTGGCTTGGGCCGTCCGAGTTTTTTTTCTTCTATTTTTTAGGTTTTTCCTCGTAGATCTGGAGTTGTGAGTACTCTATACTTTATTTTACTTGCCTATCACCTAGATGCCTGTTTAGGACATAAACAAGATAAAATTGACAAAGTAAATTTGTTCACAACTTGGTTTGATAGAATTGAAAAGAGTTTTTCAAAAAGAGAAAGTTAATTTGCATTCATCCTTAACTTGATTCCGCTCAAGCAAAAAGTGTTTTGTTGAAAGTTATATTTTGGGGACCTACAAATTGGTATCAGATCTAGAAATACATTTTTATTACGTTTCATCGCGTTTTGCTTGCAAGGATGAATTTTGGAAATTTTGACAATTTTCGCACTCCTATTTTTTATGCCATTAATTATGCTTATTGGAAAATGCGAATGAGAAGTGCTTTATATCTATTGATGAGCGTGTCTGGTTATCTGGTGAAAAATGTTGGTCTCCACCTGTCACATGAGAGGGTGAGGTCACTAGTTTGAAACCCGTTGAGTCATGGACTGAGACTGAACATAGGCTTGCATAGTATAACTCTAAAGGTCTACACATTATTTCTTCACATGTCACACCTGAAGAGGATAATCATATCATGACTTGTGAAACTTCGAAAGAATCTTGGGATACACTTTCACTCACTCACGAGGGCACGAGCACGATTAGGGAATCTAAGTTGCAAAATCTCACTACATAGTTTGAGACGATTAAAATGTTAGAAAGGGAGACGTTTGATGAGTTTTACACTAGGTTGTCCACTATTTTTAATTCATCGTTTAACCTAGGTGAGAAAATTCCTAATAACCGTGTGATTAAGAAAATTTTGCGATCGTTGCCGAACAGGTTTGATGCTAAAGTGACCATTATGAATTCTCTTGGTATGCTTAACTCATCAAAACTAGAAGAGGTCGTAGGTGACTTACAAACCTATGAACTCGATATGTTTACCTCCAAGAAAGTTCCAAAGAAAGAAAAGGGCATTTATTTGAAATCCCAGAAGGAGGAGACTAAAGTTTCGAATGGCGACTCCGATTCCAACTTTGAGGATGTCGTCTTGTTGGTAAGAAAGTTCAAGAAATTACTTCAAATTCATAAGCAATCAAAAGATGCCAAAAAGTTTGAGAAATTCAAGAACAAGGGAGACTCCACACCTGGGGATAAAAGTGAGAAACCCAAGAGAGATGAGTCTAATAGGTGTTTCGGGTGTGAGGGGTATGGTCACAAAGTTAAGGAGTGCCCCACTAGACTTAAAAAAGAGGGCAAGCAACCAATTGCATACAAAGCCACCTTAAGTGATAGTGAACCGGAAGAGGTAGAGAGTTCCCCCACTGAGCGTAACTTTGTTGCATTCATGGCATGTCATGTGAGCGACGATGATATATCTTCCCATGAGGATACTCATGTGCATGACACTTTCGAGGCTATTGAAAGTTATTCTCGAGAGGGAGAGGGTGAGGGTGATGAGAGCGAGGATGAGGAGATCGATGTAGGAGAGTTGCAAGTTTCATTTCGAGAGTTGTTTGAGGAGACGGTGAAAGTGAAAAAGGATAACTCGAAATTGCAAGCTAAGTTGAAAGAACGTGCCGTAGAAAATAATGATGCGTTAATTGAGGGTCTTAGGGCACGGGAGAAGAAGCTTAGGGAGAAGATAGAGTACGTCGAGAAAGATAGAGACACCCTTAGAGGTTTGATGGAGGATTTGTAAAAGGAGGTGCTAGAGTTTAAGGAGTCTAGACGTCTACTCAAGTATATGATTAAGGACTTAGAGGAGAGTTTGAAAGACTTGTCTAGAGTTAGGTTTGACTTGGAGGCTAGAAGTGAGAAGTTGGATGGGATGCTAGGCACCATCCACATTAAGAGAGATAGGGGAGGTATTGACTTTAATGATCGTTTTGTTACCATTCCCCCCGCACGAGTGAGAGAGCCACGTAGAAACGTTAGAAAATGTCCACATGTTGATCACTTTCCATACCATCGCTACACTTGAACGTTTTGTGGTAGGAAAGGCCACCTTAGAAAGTTTTGCTATGACCTTAGGAATGTCCACATGTTGGATTTGGTAGCTTTAGGAATAAAACTTCAAGGTTCTCATTTGGTTACACTTGATTCTTCTCATGCTAAATCTAAAGGTTAAGTGTGTTATCATGTTTATCATTTTGTATTATATTTTTTCATTTATTGCATCTTATTTGAAAAATACAAACAGATTTTGTTTTCGATAAAAAAAAAATTTGAAAAATACAAAAAGTTTTTTGGTTTTGAAAAATACAAAAAGATTTTTTTTTATAAACCTTTTGAAATAAATCAAAAAGATTTTTGGTTTTTGTGTCGTGAGTTAACATGTTTGATATGGCATATTGGTGTGTTTGAACCCCCTTCCTTCCATTATCCATGTGGCTATGACATTTGGTCATTATTATCGAAGCTTAGATTGATCTTAACCATTGTATTATGGGGTTGTTTCGAAGTTGATATGCATTTTGATTCGACTTTGTATATATTCCATCTTTGCACACATGCACAAGTTTATATGCATGTTTGACTACTCTTGCATATTTGAGTTCAGTGAGACATTCTTATCTCAATTTTGTCATCTATGCGTTAATAGACAAGAAGAAGGTGAGCATGTTATAACCATTTACCCGTGAGCATTTTAATTAAAAATATGATGAGTGTACGGTAAAGGGTTACGAGAGTGTAAAATTGACTCGTCGTGAAAGCCAACGTTTAAAAGAGCCCAAAAAAAAAACATACGGTAATAAAAATAATCATATGCCAAATATGGGGGGCCAAATTAGTTTAAGTTTATTCCAAAAAATATGATATATATTTGAGGGAGTTTGGATGGATTAATAATTTAAACGGGTTTGCACAAAGAATCCTATAGTTGAAAAATCGCGTCATGATGCTATTGTTTGTAGAATCGTCAAAATTCTGGATTCATGTGCATAATGTCTGTTTAGTTCATTAAGCTCGTACTTTAATTATCACATATGGCTATAATAAAGTTTGATGATAGATTATGTTTCATTAGAGATTCTTGATCGTTTCGATATGTGAGAATAATGATTCATTTGTTTTAGTTCACGCCCATACATTCCACGTTCATGTTTAGGCACATCGATACTATGTTGGCATGTTACTCATACTTGTTTTTTTTTGTTTTCTCTATTTCACTTCTGTTTTGCAGTTTTGAGCCCCTTCCAGTCAGTATTTTATGAAAATTTTCCACTGGGCAACACTGTTTTAACTTCTGAGGAATCTGTGAAAGTTTGAGTATGTCGTTCAAACGACATACTGTTTCGTTCGAGCGATGTCGCTTCTCATTCGAATGACATCCCTCGCTCGTTCGAACGATAGCCTGCTTTGACCAGTTTGACTTTTGGCTAGTTGTCTTTATTTTTCAGTACCCTACCACGAATTGATTCATATGTTGGTATCGGTTTTCTGTTTATGCAGTCTACTATGATCCTTGACATATTTTACTGCATTTAATTTGTTTATCACACATGCTTAGACTGATATTTTTTTGTGTGATTCATTATTTCCTAGCTACTGATTTGACACTAATTGATCACTTTTAGCTGGTGGTTTCATATTTATCTAGCATACTATGAGTTAATTCATACTGATCTCAAATTGGTATATCACTGCTAGATTTGTTTATATTTTCACCGGATTGTCTATTCGAGATAAAAAGAGGGAGAGATGTCTACGATGTAGGGGGGTTTTGTGAGGTTGTGATATCCTGATTTAATTGATTATTTCCTTATTGATATCATGTTCACATATTGGTATCATGTTTACTCACATAACAAATGATTCAGATTTGATTGTTTTCCTATTGATTTCTATCATTTGTTCCTCCATACTTCACTAAGTATTTATCTGTTTCATGTGTGTAGGTATGCTTAAAGAGATACGAGATTTCAAGTCTACATCACATTCAGACATTCGAGACAGTTTTTTACTTTCTGATCCATTGTTGAACAACCTTATCCTATACTGATGATCCATTTTTCATTTTGGGTTTTATGGGATGGGTTTTAGGCATCATACGGATTGACGACCCGTCTTAGGCTTTTCACTATTGGTTTTGTCCCAGAATAGTCAAAGGGGGAGATTTGTAAGGACCAAATTTCCAATTGAGTCTTTATGTAGTTTTGACTTATTCTCGGAACAAAACAGGTTTGAGTCATAGATTGTTTTTTATTGTTTGATCCCATGAGTCTATGATATATCAAAGATTAATTGAAGATGTTACGGCAAAGCTACATGGAATTCATCATGCCAAAGTTTAATTGGTGCAATTTCTTGTCTTCAAGGTTTAATTGCATTCTGAGATTACACATGTATGAATGCTTAATGTTAATGAAACTCGGAATTCATTTTATAAAAATAAGGATGTTATTTTCTTTAAAGAAATTTTTTTAAAAGAGGTTTAATTGTTTACACTTCGTTTATGTCAGATAAGGACGGATGATAATTGGATAAGAGTTGGTTTTAATCAAAACTTTGTTTAAATTAAAAACTCTATTTGACGAAGTCGTTCAAACGACATTTGATGTCGTTCGAACGACGTGGCATCTCGTTCGAACGAGATTCTGACACCGCCTTAAATTTATTATAAATAAAGGTGTTTTATTTTCTCGAAGGGTGTGCATTCTGGAAAAATAGTTTTACGATCCTGAAACCTGTTTGCATATGTTTTCTAAGATTTTAAAGGCATAAACACATCCTTAGAGTTTGCAAAGATCCGAGCTTTTCATTATCAAATGTTTATGTGATCCTTGCTGCACCAAGTTGAGTTTTGTTCATAATTGAACACTTGTGATTACTGGTTTTGTGGTGGAGAAGCGACAGACATTGTGTTCAACATCGTAGACAACTCAAGCCGTATCGGTGGACACCGAGACATTCATGGAGTCGAGTGTTACGGACGAGCATCGTGGAAGACATAATTTTTGCGTGGGCACTGTTGAATAATGGTAGAAGATCAGAAGGAGCATCAAGACCCGTGGGGATCGAGTCATTGAGTAAGGCTAATCTGTCTTTGTAAAACCATTGTTCATAGTCATTGTCTGCCTTAGGCTGTCTGAGGTTTTTTTTTTTCCATTTTTGGGTTTTTTCTCGTACATCTGGCATTGTGAGTACTCTTTACTTTATTTTACTTCCCTATCACCTATATACATGTTTAGGACTTAAACAAGATAAAATTGACATAGTAAATTTGTTCACAACTTGGTTTGATAAAATTGAAAAAGAGTTTTTCAAAAAGAGAAAGTTGATTTGCATTCATCCTTAACTTAATTCCGCTGAAGAAAAAAGTGTTTTGTTGAAAGTTATATGTTGGGAACCTACATCACTGATATGGACTATGTTCTGTCCAAGACCAATAGGCATTCCACCTCAAAGTTTTTCACATCTTATGGACCCACCTTATCTCATGGAAGAACAAGAAGCAAAAAAGATTGTTTTACGTTCTTCATCAGAGACACGGAGGCTAAGTACTAGAACGTTTGAGCTTTTATGGCTCGATCAATTATGGAAAAGCCACATTTTATGGAGAAAAAGTCATCGGAGTTATTTTGCGACAATAAATTGGTCATCACGCTTGCTTCTAATTTTATTCTTCATGAGAGGACGCAGCATATAGAGATGGATAATCACTTTATTTGATAGAAAGTGAGGTTTACCATCATTCGTCCTTCATTTATCGCTTTCTCGGATTAGACGTCGACTTACAAAATTTGTTATGCCCTCTCTTCTTTGGCCTTCCAATGCAAAGCTATTATTGATTAATATCTTCTCTCTAACTTAGGAGAGAGTGTTTCGTGCTTATTTTAGTCATTTTTTTTCTTTTCCCCTTTACGTTGGGCACTCTATCTTTCAGGCCATAGTAATGTAGTCTTTGTGAAGGTTTAACGAAATGGGAGCATTAATAGTACAAATCACACACTATTGCAAAGAACCATTTACTCCGACATCCTATGAGATCCCTCCCTTATATATATATACTAGCGGAATGCCCGTGCCTGAAGGCACGGAGAAAATTATCTAAAGTATTGAATCGTAAATAATTCAAGTAAAAAAAAATTTACAACACAAAAATGGGTAAAAAATTTAGAAAATTTGGGCAAAATTTCCTTTGTTTATAGGACTATCCACCGTGTTTAAGAAATAAAAATAGTAAACAATACAAATAGTCCGTCGTGGACCTCGTATAAGCAACGCAATCAATTACACGTGTGGTCTAATGTTTTAGTGAAGGCAATTAGAACCCAAAATAAATTACATGTATCTATTTAAAGATGAACACTCAATTGCAAATCAATTACTTTATAGATTTACAAAATAATCAGAACACTCGTTACATTAACTATTCAATGAGTAATCTTCAATACAACTTCGTGTTGACACTACAAATTATCTGTTTCAACTATGATGGCCTTATGTGGAGGTTAGTTATCATCGGCAGCATGAAAGAACAACTTGTGGTGGTCGTACAGACTTTTTACCGAAACAAATTTTGTTGCTACCCTTTCATCCATCAAGATTTAATAAATATTAGTAAGAAAGAATAAAATCATATAAATCATTAGAGTAATCAAAGAATAAGTGAACCAACCTTCTAAAATTAATCATGAAGGGAAGTGACTCCACTCGATTTCGATAAATAGTTCATTTAACAAAAATAATTGACATCATACTAGATATAGATATCCAACAACCTATTACATGATATAAAAAAAAACACCATCCAATAAAATCAATAAAGTGTAGTAAGCAATTAATATTTTTTTTAAATAAGAACATCATTTACCAAAACAATAGATAATTATGTCAGCTCTTGTTTCTCCCCTTTATAAGTCAACTCAGTACTTTCTCGATGATATCAATAAACACATAGTTTTTTAAGTATCAAATACTAAAACACCATAACACAACATGTTATTTGGACCCAATACCTTTCAATTAGAAAAAATAGTGTCATCGCATGTTGGCGGTCTATTAGGAATTGACTGTCTTAATCTTCGAAACCTCCCGTCTTTCCAATTATAAGGAGCATATGACTATTACTCTGAATAAGAATCTGCTTAAGATCTTAAAATGCATTAGTATCATGCAGACTCAAGAACGCTATGTCCACTCCCCTCTTCCCAGCACGCCCCGTTTGTCCAATCATAATTTATAACATGTACATCATCAGGTATATCAATCCCACGTCCATCTACATCGGTAGCAAGCAACACATTATACCTCTTATCAAACGTTTAGTGTGAAAAGGGTTGGAATCATCTTACATGTACCTATAAGATGACCATAATTGATTTACTATAGTATTCACATTTATTTGAAAGTAAACGTTTTACCTCCAGTGATTATTATCAGGTGTTTTGATGCACCAGGGGGCATAGACATTTTTTCCATATTAATTCTTTGACCTGCAAAAGGTTCCAAAAAAGACTAAGCATCCGAGAGATTAGAACTCAACTACAAACTAAGAATCCAAGAGATTAAAACTCGACTCTTGATAATTATATAAAAATCAACTACCAAGCTCTAATTAGTTTTATTCTGTTAGAAAACAAAATCACAAGCTATTATATCACCAAATCTACAACAAAATACACAGTACACAAATCGAGAAACCACCAAAGATTAAAATAGTAAAAAGTCACATTACAGAGAAAAATCATCCTTTGTAGATTGGAAATGAAATAAACGAAGAGGTACCGTTGAATTCCGTGATTCCGGGTCGATCACGACTAAAATTTCTAACGATTGAAACATATAAATCAAGAAACTACATCAAAATAATAACACAAAGTTACCTCCCTATACATACCATACAAATAATGCAAATAGAAAAAAAAATGTCATGATAAAAAGTAGCTTGCAAATTTAGTTTGAAACCCACCTATCACATATGATATGAGATTGGGTATAGTATTAGGGGTTTCAAAAATAGTATATACCACTATAAACTCCTCAAAAGGGATAATAATATTGTCGTGTATGCTCAAATGGTAAAAGAAATGTCAGATCTTTACCCTGTACAACACACATCACCCGCTTAATGGAACAAATTCATTATTCAGTTCTTTACAAACCTTAATATCTAGAATTCTTTACAAAATTGCAGACCAAAATCATGGAACACAGTAAATGAATTGACCAAGGTAAAGATAAAACATTCCAAATGCATATAATTCACCACCATATCGGACCGTAAAAAACATCTTATAAAAATATACAAATCAAATCCGTAATTATGTTAGGAATGACTGCATTTGAAATTAAAACAATTGTTTTAGAGTTCCCTATTAAATTCATATATATCATAACGTCGTAAATGAATAAATAGTCCAATAATAAGTTTTATCCATTCAAACAACAACATGATTCAGAATAACTTTTCATGATGACCAAGCTACTTAGATGTCCAAGAACAAAGTTAAACATTGAAGCTGCCTAGAACCTGTTACACAGCTTGACTGTGTGAGATCTGCCTCCAGGGCTCACCGACAAAATAAAAGGCTATAAATCACCACGTTGGTCAATTAAATTGGATTGCAAAAGTTATCAGTGTGCTATAGTTATCAAAGTTTATCAAATTATTTGGAGGGAGTAGAGCATTCTACTTCAATTGGAAAGCTAAATGTGGTGACAATTATTATGCAACACAAATAAATATGAAAGAGGTAATAACCAAGAAAGAATAAATAAAATGCCAATCACACAACAACAGGTGTACGTGATTCAGCAAAGATGTGCCTACGTCCACTATGGTACAACGACTATTATTTCTCTATATTCTGAAGAATAGGTACAGAGAATACAACTTGTCCTTTGCCCCGGACCTAGGGTTTAATTTATACATGTGTATGCTAGTTAGTGGAGATGATGGGTTCCTTCATATTAGCCATCTTCCCTATCCTTTCCCTTCATGGGATTGTGATCCCCTATAACTTCTCTTCATGAGATCGTGGGGAGAGACCGGGCCAATATGAAAGATAGAGGGCGTGGGTTTTAGGCCTCCAGAACTGGGCTACTCGTCCAGGCCCATGGTCCTAAATTCTGGGTACCTACAATTGCCCCTAAATTTGTTGGGCCATGTGTATGGGTCCAATGAATTTAAATGATCGGCCATTATGGATGATTTGTGATTCTTTGAAAACTGTGAAGTTGCTTTGGCGGCACCCGCTTCGCTATTCGTGCACTATGATTAGAATTGAAGGCTTGTTGGGATAAGACACATTTCCCTTCGTCGCTTAAGCTTTTCCAGCAATCTTCTATCTTTTGAGAACTCTTACGCTTTGTACCTTCTTATTTCGATCTCTACTCTCGTTGCTTCTTCGCCATTTGACCTGATCTTCTGTCGTGTAAGTTTCTCGTGCTCTTTGCATTTTCTCTTTGGTTTGTAGTTTTTCTTATGTTTTTCCAATGGCGAAGATTGGAAATAGGTCAGTCACGGAGTTTAGAAAATTCTACAACATTCCTGAGTGGGTAGAGATTGAGTGTTTTGCCTCACCTCCTAGGAACGTTAGGGATATAGAGGATGCACATTGGATTCATGTTTTTTTGCTCTCCCAGGGGGGACTTACCTTTCCCCCTAATGATCTGTTTCTGCATTTCTTTAGCTATTTTGGTATTGTACCTGCACAATGTTCGCCCAATGTATGGAAAATAGTGAATGGCGTGCATAGGATAAATCAATTGTACGACACAAGGTTAGGTCTTATCGAGGTCTGCTTTTGTTACTCCTTCTCTCGAACTAGTTCAGGTGTCCTGTACCTCAAACCTAGGAGCCCTGATAGGGTATTGGTAGTAAATCTACCTGATTCCCATAAGGATTACTGGCAGGAAGGTTTTCTTGTTAGGAATTAGCAGTTCTCTCCCCAATCTGAAGGGTCAAGATCTGAAAGATTCACTATTCCCTTTTATGGGGAAGAATATATAGGTAGATATTGGTACTGTTGCTTCAAACTCTACTGACTTATGAATTCTCTAACCCCTTTCTGCGTTTTCTTTTACAGCGAGGTCAAAGAACGTGGAACCTTCTCTCAGCGAGGTCCGAATTTCTGAGTTGGTTAAATCTTGGAACATCAGAGAGACCTTGGGTGACGGCGAGCATCCCAGATCTGCCGCTTTCTTGTTAGAGTATAAGAACGTGGGTTTCAGCTTCCTAGAACGACCTGTGGATAGTGTTCCAGAGTTTGCTTCTCTCGGCGAGACTACTGTCGAGCTAATCCAGTTGGACGAAAAGGAGAGGAGCTCTGAAAGTGAGCCTGTCGGTAATCTTGGTGGAGGGAGCTCTGTCGGTAGTAGTTCTTCTAATTCTGAGGAGAATTTTGAAGCTCAAGAATCGTTGAGCACTTCCAGCAGTTCTGGTGAAGAGATGCCTCCCAGGAAGAATTTGATCATAGATGATGATGATGATGATGACGTGCTCCTTGCACAGAGGTCCAAGAAACCGAAGACTACCTCTGGGGCCATAGGAACTGGTTCTCGGCCTTCTTCTCAGGAGCAAGAGAGGAAGAAGGTGGAAGAGAAGAAGAAAGTGGAGGAGAGAAAGAGAAGGGAAAGAGAAAAAGAGGAGGAGAGGAGGAAGAGGGAATTGAGGACCAAAACTGGTCAAGCCCTGGTCCTAGTGTCTTCCTTGACCGAGGGGGCTTCAGTGGCCGCCTCTCCTCAGCTTGCCCCTGCGCTGCTCGAGAGAGAAGTCCTTCCTGCAGATCGCGAGAGGGCGTTGGGGTCCGATCAACTGGCTCTGCAAGCTAGCCAGAGGCTTGACTTGGTAAAGTTCTCTTCTAATTCTCAATTTCTTTTAACAAGTTTTGATGGTTTCTTCTTCTTGATCCCTCCTTTGTTCTTTGCAGTTTGTGATCGACTTCACCGTGCTTTATCGCTCTCGCGACGAGCTGGTGAGAAGGAATGGTGAGCTGGAACAACAAAAATCTGCTCTGGTAGCCAGGGGTTCTCAGCTGGAGGCCGACCTGAAGGCTGCTGATGCAGCTCGAGTTTCATCTGACCTGGCTCTTGTTAATTCTGCCCGCAAGAGAGATGATGTGGTCAGGGAGCTTGGCGAGCTGAGGAAGGCTTATGACCTAGTGTGCTCGAGAAAGCTAGACCTTGCAGAGAAGAACAGGGTTCTGGCCGAGCAACTGGAGGCAGAGAAAGCCCAGGCATCCACCCTTAAGGAAGACTAGTACAACCCTGGCTGGGCTGCTACGTATGAGGACGCTAAGGTTCAGATAGGCTATATCAGCCGTCTGAACTTCAAGAAAGGGTGGAATAAGGCCCTCGTGGCTGCTGGGGTGGACGTTGCATCCCCACTCTTTGACAAGCACGATCCAGGGCCAAAGCCAGCCGTAGATGAGGACCCAGCCCCAACTGCTGAAGGCACTGATCCTGTCTCTCAGGCGACTTCTACTGACGCTCCTTTGGTCGAGAGGACAGAGGACACCCCTGCAGAGGGTAATTCCCCTGCTGATGCTGATAAGGACAAGGGACCATCCACCTCTGGGCCACCCGAGGTTGCTAATCGATAGGGATGCTTTGTAATTTTTCTTTTTCAATATGATGTAACCTCATTCCTTATTAATGAAAAGACTTCATTTTTGTTTATGCTGATCTCTTTCTTTTCTCTTTCTTTTACTTGTAGTTGGTTGATGTGGATGACTATATTCATGTTACCTCCCAACTAGGTAGGACTCTTGGTCCTAATGCAAGCCCTGTAGTTCGCCAGGCTTTTGCTAGACTTTGCAGGTTTGCTAGGTCAAGGAACCAGAAATATAAGGATCAATCCGAGCTAGTGGCCAAGTTGAAGGACATGCTCCAGGAGATGGAAGAAATCGGTGCTTCAGTGCAAGAAGAAGTCAGTGCACTGAGAGCAAGGTTGCTGGAGGCCACCGAGATTAACCAGGTTAGGGTGTTCCTGCAGCAGGAGAATGAAGACTTGAGGAGGGAAGTCCTAAGGCTTAAGGAGCATTCACCGAGCATCGTTTCGGCAGTCCTACAAGGCTCTTCTTCGTCGCGAGCTGCTCGGCCTCCCCTCCCGCGTGCTGGTAGGAGTGCCAGGGGTAGGAATAGGGAAGCCGAGGAACAGCGTGAGAGGGAAATGGAGGATCTGCGCGGAGATGTTCGGTGAGCTTATGTGACTGCTGCTGGGCTCCAGAGGGACGTCACCCGTCTACGGCATTTGTTCAAGAACGGTCCTCGACAAGTGTGGTCCGATGGCTACGATCAAGGCTGGCTGGAAGCTCCGACGAGACTATCAGAGTTCGAGGAGCTATCCTTCATTAGGGGGTGGTTGAGTGCCCTCAAAGAGCTGCAGGTCCTGAGGAACTCGACGCTGTGGTATCGTCACGAGATGTCCTCCTCTACTCTGATGCCCAATCCATTCAGGAGGGATGATCGATGGATCCCCATTGATGCTATTCCTGGGCGATTATTGTAATTGGACGCAAATGAGGTCGTGGAGGAGCTCGCCCCTGCTCCTGATGATGGAAGGAGAGATAAAGTTGCTGATTATCTTGCTCGGAGGCTTCCACCTCCTTGAGATTTTGTTTTTAATAATTGTAAATGCTTTGGGCGAGCTTCGCCGACTAAACATGCACTATTATTGTTTGTAAATATAAAAGATTAATGAAAAGTTAGAGTTTTGGGCAATTTTGCCGACTAAACGTGTTCATCCAATCCTTTTATATTTTTGTTGCTTCGCAATCCTTTTTATTTTGTCATGTGAGTGTCCGCCCAGTCTAGTATAAGAATACCATTGTGCCCTCACTTTACCTTTTAGGTTGTGTCGTCACACTCTCTTAGGCCTAAGTAGGGCAGTTGGAGAGGACACACCTGGTATTGGATGTCTTCATCCGGTCAGGATTTCATTTAACCAAAGTAGGTTTGATGCCTAGGAATACTCTGTAGGGCTTCATATATTGCCAGGGGGAATGCTAAGAGGTCTGTCGTGCTTTATGACGATGACCTGAGGAGGGGTGTTCCCCTGCTATGTCAACCGTTATGCCTGTGATTTGGAAGGGATGTGTAATAAGATATAACTGTTACTAATTAGAGAGTGATCAACTGAGAGATTTTCATTAGCGAATTGAGAAATGAACTGTCCTTTCACATAATGAATACAATAAAAGATTTAATAATAGAACTCCTAAAAATAGAATTTCTTGAGATTAGCTCCATTCCATGCTCATGGTATCTCTCTGCCCTCCATCGTTTCCAAATGATAGGCACCTCGCTGGTCGTCTCTAATTATCTTATAAGGTCCTTCCCAGTTTGGGCCCAGTTTACCGTCTGATGGCTTCACTGTGTTGCCCAGGACCTTTCTTAGAACATAGTCCCCAACTTTGAATTTCCTCGGATTGACCCTTTTGCTATAGTGCTTCGCGAGCTGTTGCTGATAACTTGCTAGTTTTACTAGGGCAAGTTCCCTGCGCTCGTCGGCCAGGTCGAGTTCAGCGAGCAAAGCCTGATCGTTCTGGCCTTTCTCGACAAGGTCGGATTTCATTGTAGGAAATCCCGCTTCTAGTGGGATGACCGCTTCCATACCATATGCTAGTGAGAATGGCGTTTCTCCTGTGGCTCGCCTAGGAGTCGTTATGTATGCCCATAGGATATGCGGTAGCTCGGTTGTCCACATGCCTTTGGCTCGCTCTAACCGCTTCTTCAATCCAGCGATCACTATTTTGTTGGAGGCTTCTGCTTATCCGTTGCTTTGAGGGTAGGCCACCGAGCTGAAGTGGTGCCTGATTCTGTGTTTGTTGCAGAAGTCCTGAAAAGGGCCACTCTCGAACTGTGTTCCGTTGTCAGTGATGATGGTTCTGGGTATTCCGAATCGAGTGATTATATTTCTCCATACGAACCTTATCATGTCAGCATCTCGGATGTTCGCTAATAGTTCTGCCTCGATCCACTTGGTAAAGTAATCAGTTGCAACCAACAAGTATTTGCGATTGCCGGCAGCGGTGGGCAGTGGTCCCACAATGTCCATCCCCCACTGGGCGAAGGGCCAGGGACTGGTCAGGGATTTTAATTCGCTGGCGGGCTGGTGGACCATGGGAGCATAAAGTTAGCATTTTAGGCATTTGCGGACATATACTGCGGAGTCCTTTTGCATGTATAGCCACCATTAACCTTCCTTCATTGCTCGGAAGGCTAGAGACCTTCCTCCGACACGACTTCCACAAATTCCTTCGTGAAGCTCGTGTAGCACTGCCTTAACATCGCCTGGGTGGACGCATCTAAGGTAGGGGCCGGAGAAAGATCTTTTATATAAGTTGCCTCCTGTGGTAAGTGAAAGCGAGCAGCTTTGACTCTTATCTGGTGGGCAGTTCTCTTGTCCTCTGGGAGCGTTCCGTTCTTTAAATAGACTTTCAAGGGATCCATCCAGCTGGGGGCTGATTCCAATTTGAGTATTGGTTTTGCTATTGTCAGCTCGCAGTTGGGGTAAATGCTTGGGCAACTGAGGAAATCGATAGGGATGATCCTTTTAAGGCTAGAATCAACTGCCGAGCTCAGGGCTGCTAAGGCATCAGCGTGGCTGTTTTGCCCCCTGGGAAACTGTTGGATGTTGATCTCTTCAAAGTTCGTCATTAAGTTTTTTACCAAGGAGAGGTAGGCTGCCATTCTCTCATCCTTCGCGTTATAGTCTCCACTTATCTGATTGGAAACTAGTTGCGAATCATCGAATACCTGCAAATGCTTTGCTCCCAGAGTTTGTGCCTTTTGGAGACCTGCTATTAAGGCTTCATATTATGCTTCGTTGTTGGAGGCTGCAAATCCTAGTCTGATTCCTTGCTCAAGGAATGTATTTTCTGGAGTGATGAGAACAATTCCTACCCCTGCCCCCTTTGAGTTGGAGGCTCTATCAACGAATAGTTTCCAGCTTTCCACTGTAGGCTGGTTATTTTGTTCTGTTGGTTTAGGCTGGTCAAAGGGTTCTTCGCATGTGAATTCAGCTATGAAATCAGTAAGGATTTGACCTTTGATAGCTGTCCTTGGATGAAATTGGATGTCAAATCGGCCGAGCTCGACCGACCATTTAGACAGTCTGCCCGACAAATCCGCCTTCCTTAGGATAGCCTTGAGGGGGTGTGATGTAAGGACTATGATCGTATGAGCTTCGAAGTAATGCTTCAGTTTCCTCGAGGCCATTACTAGGGAGAATGTGAGCTTTTCCAATGGTAGGTAGCGCTGCTCGGCATCTAATAAGGTTTTGCTCGCGTAATAGACTGGATGTTGGATTCTTATAACTTCACACATTAGTGCTGAGCTGACAGTATGACTGGATACAGAGAGGTAGAGGTACAAAGAGTCCACTTGTTGTGGTATGATAAGCAATGGTGGGGAGCTTAGGTAGGTCTTGAGCTCATATAATGCTCGCGAGCAGTCTGGGGTCCATTCTACTGTTTTGCTGCCTTTTAAGAGTTGGAAGAAAGGCTTGCATCTCTCGGAGGATTTAGAAATGAAACGATTTAGAGCAGCGAGCATTCCAGTGAGCTTTTGTACATCTCGGACAGTGCGAGGAGGTTGCACTCTGTTGATTGCCTCAATCTGGTCCGGATTAGCCTCTATGCCTCGCTTGCTGACCAAATACCCAAGAAACTTTCCTGACTGGACATCGAAGGAACACTTGCTCGCGTTGAGTTTCATTCGGTATTTCCTAAGGATTTCGAAGGTACTTGACAGGTCCGAGAGGTGATTTTCCTTATCCTTTCTCTTGACGAGCATGTCGTCGATGTAGACCTCCATTGTGTCACCCATCTGATTCCTGAACATTTTAGTTACTAGCCGCTGATAGGTTACCCCTGCATTTTTGAGCCCAAAAGGCATGACCTTGTAACAGTATAAACCAACCATCGTGATAAACGCCGTTTTGTCCTGATCTGGGGCATATAGGGGAATCTGGTGATATCCTGAGTACGCGTCCAGGAAACTCATTCGTTCGTGAGCTGCGGTGGCGTCTACTAGTTGGTTTATTTTCGGAAGGGGGAAGCTATCCTTGGGGCAGGCTTTTTTGAGGTCAGTGAAGTCTATGCAAACTCTCCACTTCCCGTTGCTTTTCGGAACTACCACTGGGTTGGATAACCATTTGGGGAATTGCACTTCCCGTATGGACCCTGCATCCAGCAGTTTTTCGACTTCTTTTTCTATTGCTCTGGCCTTTTTGGGGGCAGTTCGTCGTGACTTCTGTGCTACCGGCTTGAATGTGGGATCGACGTGCAACTGATGGCAAACCATATTGGGGTCGATTCCTGGCAGCTCATAGGGTTCCCAAGCGAAAACATCTATGTTACTTCTGAGTAAGGTTGACAAATCCTTTTTCTCTTTGTCAGTGAGTGACGCTCCGATCAGGAAGACTCTGCTGTTGTCGCCTTCTTTAGCCGTCACTTCTACCAGGTCCTCGATGACACGCTCGGAGGGGAGGAGCCTGGTCTCCTCCACTCCAGGCCTTTCGTATTTTAATTGCTATTTGGAAGGAATTGCACCTTCCTCGACTTTCTCTCTGGTTTGAACGGCTTTTCTTTCTGGCTTTGGTCGGATGGCCGCTATGAAGCATTTCCTTGCCATCGCCTGGTCACCATGTATCTCCATTACTCCTCGCTCGGTGACATATTTGAGTTTTTGGTGGTAGGTCGAGGAGACTGCCTTCATTGCATGAAGCCATCCCCTGCTGAGGATGGCTTGATATGGTGAATCAATGTCGACCACCAAGAATTCGATCATCTTGGAAACATTTCCAGCGTGAACCGGTAGTACCATTTTGCCCAAAGGCATGGTCCTCTTCCCAGCGTAGCCGACCAGAGGGACAGTGGTTCCCTTTAGGTCGGCGATGTTCAACTTCAATTTCCGGAAGAGGTCGATGTACATTACTTCGGATGAGCTTCCTTGATCGACGAGCAGCCTGTCAATGTCAAAGTTGGCTATCCTGAGTGTAATGACTAAGGCATCATGATGTGGGGTCCTTACTCCCACAAGATCTTCATCCGTGAAAACAATATGCTTGTTGTAGTTGATATCCTCTGCTCGCCGACGTTTTCCTGACTGTGATTTTGCTGGGTCAATCTGAAAATCTTGCATTACCGCTGTCAGCTTTTTTACCTCCATTCCAGCTGGGTTACCTTGGATTTGCTTGACGTTAGATACTCTGTGGATTACTGCGAATTCGTGTCCGGCGTCATCTTCCAATACGTTGTCGGGTTTCGTCTCTTTGTGGGCAGCCACTTTCTCTACCTTCTTTTCCACAAAGTTATTCAAATGTCCGAACTGGGCCAACTCCTCGAGGTGGGACTTAAGAGCCTTGCAGTGCTCGGTCTTATGCCCTCCCTCTTTGTGGAAAGTGCATCTTAATGCATTGTTTCTTTTCGAGGGGTCTCCTCCCATCTTCCGGGGCCATTTGATGAACGGCTCATCCTTGATCTTCGCGAGAATTTTGTAAATTGGCTCTTTGAAGACGGCGTTGACCGCCTGGAACGATTTTGTAACGTCAAGGTTTCCTCCGTTTTTGGAGCCATTCTTGCCCCCACTTTTTCCTCCTTTTTTCTGGTTCTCAACTTTCTCACTTCCCTTGGTAGTGTGCTTGGCTCGATCGTTTTCTCCTACATTAAGGAGGGTGACATCTTCCACCTTTGTGTATTTCTCAATCCGGGCCATCAGCTCGTCAATGGTCGTAGCTTCCTTCTTTGTCAAGGACTGGTAAAGGAGGGAAGAGCTAGGTAGCCCAATTTTGAATGAAGCTACTGCCACCTCTTTTGCGCAGTCCTCGACCTCATTGAATAACTCCCAGTATCTCTTCGCGTAGTCTCGGAGTGTCTCCTGAGGCGTTTTCTTCATTGTTAATAGAGCATCCATCCTTTTGGGATGGGAGCTGTTGGTGATGAATCGGGCCGTAAAGAGCTCGGCCAGGGGTTTGAAATTTCTGATGGATCGGTGAGGGAGTTTCTCGAACCATTTTTGGGCCACGTCATGGAGGCTCGAGGGGAAAATACGGTACATCAGTGCATCCCGGTGATTCCAGAGGGTCATGGCCTGCCGGTATTTCCTGACATGATCAATGGGATCAGCCTTCCCATCGTAAATCTTGAACCTTGGAATGGCAAACTTCTTGGGAGCCTCTTCCTCTTCAATTTCCCTCGTGAAGGGTGACTTCATCTGGGTTTTGAGGGCTCTCCTGGAGAGTTCTCTGGTCGACCTGGTTCCGCGGTGAGCTGGATGTTGGTCCATTTCTTTGCGGACCAGGTTGGTATGTTGTCGTCGCTGCGAGCAGGGCTCTAGAAGCGGCGAGCTTTTCTTAGTTGTTCGCAGAGGTCATCATCCGAGTCGCCACCTTCGTCCCCTGGATATTGTCGCCTAGGGCTCCTTCCTCGGCTGCGAGATTTGCTCGCCTGAGGGATAGGAGTGCGATAGGGGCGTCTCCTGGTATCAGGACGTAGTTCCTTTTCCAGTTTTTCTAGTCTTCTTTTCAAGCAAGCATTCTCAGCCTCATATTTGCGAGAAGACTCCCTCTGCTCGTGGAGCCTTGCCTCGTATGCATCGATCAATCTGGATATCTGCGTGGACCTTGCTGGTCCTTGACTTTCTTCTGAGGATGGACTTTCTAAGCGAGCCCCTTGATCTGAACGTCGAACTTCAGACCTAATCCTGCGAGGAGCAGGTGGCTCCTGAATATCTCCTGCTTGAGGAGCGTTGCTGCTGTGACCAGACATCTTAGATTTTTTCTTGGCGTGGGCTCTTCTTAGGGAAAGATGAACGGTTTCCACAGACGGCGCCAATTGTGGTGACAATTATTATGCAACACAAATAAATATGAAAGAGGTAATAACCAAGAAAGAATAAATAAAATGCCAATCACACAACAACAGGTGTACGTGGTTCGGCAAAGATGTGCCTATGTCCACGATGGTGCAATCACTATTATTTCTCTATATTCTGAAGAATAGGTACAGAGAATACAACTTGGCCTTTGCCTCGGACCTAGGGTTTAATTTATACATGTGTATGCTAGTTAGTGGAGATGATGGGTTCCTTCATATTAGCCATCTTCCCTATCCTTTCCCTTCATGGGATTGTGCTCCCCTATAATTTCTCTTCATGGGATCGTGGGGAGAGACGAGGCCAATATGAAAGATAGAGGGCCTGGATTTTTGGTCGCCAGAACTGGGCTACTCGTCCAGGCCCATGGTCCTAAATTCTGGGTACCTACACTAAATATAATCACGGAAAGAAGTAAGGTTAGCGTATCGATAGTTTTTTCTCTTGAGATACTTGTCCACCACGTTCAGTAAACCATAAGTCAATTAAGGAAAGGAGCGTAGAGAAAGTATATGGGAAAAGAGAAGGATAAATATAGCATAACTTTAGACGAACAAAAAACTAAATCTTAACTTTTCCAAATCACCTTCCTAATTTGCACCCCACCAATTTCTGCAATTTTCCTTATGATAGTGAACTGCTACTACATTTACTGCTCAATTGATCCAGGTCTGGCATGTATAGAAAAACTCGAACCTACATTTGTCTACAAAAGTTTAATTTGACTCCTTTTGCAATTTAGAGACCAGTCCATATGGGCTCGCTATGTCCAGAAAGAAGACAAAAATTTAAGAAAACTCAATTTATATAAGTTAATATGTAAGAATAGAATTTGAAGAAGTAACTATCATTTACCCGACATGCTTTTCAATCTAATGTAATTTTGATATTGAAAACAATCTGTTCCGCAGAGATTAGGGCATCCTTAATGGTGGTCAATAAGCTATGCTACCCATATCGCCACCCATTGAAGGAGATTCTTTCTCATCCTTGGAAAGTTCTATTAAATCTAAGGATAATTTAGATTCTATTCAAAAGGAGATTGAACAGTTTAGCCATACCATTTCTAGAGATGCTTTGCAATCTTTTGCTCAAGAAGGTCTATAAGCTCTAAAAAGAGAAGTAACTTTGGAAGGATAACAGAAGCTTCCGCAAAGTTAACAGCAGCTCCCGCAATCGAAAACACCTTTCTAGGTTTTGATCTAGAACTTCTTTTCACCTCAAAGATAACAGCTCCTCCTGTAACCGAAAACACAGAGTTCCCCAAGAAGATGTACCGCATCTTGAAAACTTTCTCCTCATGCATCAGCCTAATTGTAACATCAGTTGCATGACCATAAATTCATTTCTTCGCTAGCAATTAGAATGAAGTCCATCAATTCAAGTCGATAATATTTGATTTCTCAATTTCTATCAAACTTGATTCAGATTACGTTACCCCTTGAGATAAAAAAAACACTTTAAAAAACTATAAGTGGACTCCGAATAATCCATATAAAAACTATGGTTCCCGAAAAAATAGAGGCTGTTATAACAGCGCTGTTCTAACAATAATGGATCGACGAATATGATGCCGAGAAAGTAATGGGCCTACTTTGGAAACATAACACTGCCGAATTGTCACGGTCATTGACCTTGACAATTCTGGGGGTGACAACTTTTTTTGTCACGAACTTGTCACGGTCATTGACCGTGACAAGTTCATTAGAATTGTCATGTTCATGTCACGGCCTTGATCGTAACAAGCTTTATCATGGTTAAGGACCGTGACAGTGTTTAAAAAAATTATCACGGTCAATGACCGTGATAATTCTGGGCAGAATTGAAAAAAAATCTAATGGCCAGTATGGCCACTGCCACTGCCCAACAGTATATATGTACCTGTTATAGCAACGTTGTACCTGTTCAAACATTATATATCTAGATAAAATAGAAATAGTGCAAATATACATTCAAAATAGAAACAATCCCGTACCTGTTCAAAACTTTGGCATTCTCCACAAAGTACCTCAACTGTTCAACTCCATTATTCGACCCCAATCCCGTAATTTCGATTGTCTTTAGGTGTGATCTCAAATAATCAGGTACATACCATTCCAACCACGATGTCTCGATTTGTTCACAACAAAATGAAAAACCCTAGTATAAGAAGAAACAACATCACCATCAATTATCTCAAATCTACAAACTATTTAGTTGGAAGTGATGTTATGAACCCTTGACGTACCTCAAAGATAAGAACCTCTAAAAGAGGACAACTTTTGAGAAAATCCAGCACTAATTTCCAGTTCCAGTTCCAGTTCCACTATAAGAATCAGCCACTGCAAGACACTGCACAAGAGTGTAGTGACACCCAAGAAGCAAATATTCATAAAAATCGAAATCGAAATCGAAATTGAAAATTAAATATTCATACAAATATAAATATAAATACATTACCTGTAGTGCCACCCAAACAGCTAACTTGAGCTGGTATGGCACCTCCTTCCAACTAATGTACCCCGGGCAATCGTGTCAAATATAATTCCCTTCATATCTGAAATGCCATAATCCTATGGAGTTATGCTCTGCAAATTCCTTTCAACCATTGTGTAGCCAAACATCACCAGTTGAAGTTGTCAATTCCACTTTCCATATTTTCCCATGTTTTGCTAGAGGTTCCAAGTGGTAGGGTATGGAAAGTTTAATTGACAACTTCAACTGGTGATGTTTGGCTACACAACGGTTGGAAGGAATTTGCAGAGCATCACTCCATAGGATTATTGCATTTCTTAGTGTTCGGATATAAAGTATGGACGAAGAGATCCAGTCTCCTCTCCATAAATAGGAAACCCCAAATAACTATGTATTAATCACCTATTAAAGGTAAGAAGCGTATAATCATGGATTGGTATAAACAAAACTTAAATTTCAATTTCAAATTCAAATTCAATTTATAATAGAAAATTCCTCCAAAAGTAACAACTTTAAGCCACTGAGAATATTATACAGAAATTATGCAGTCCCAAACTGTCCAAACGCATTGGAATATTTCGGTACAAATTGGAATATTTATTACAAATTGAAAAATTATTTAAAATTCGGGTTATCATAAAAAATGGATTGATATTCGGTAGGAGTAGCTAAGTCATCCACACTACTATTTAAACGTTTTGGCGCGTGTTGGAAAATTCACCACGGCTCGTTGTTGATATACTCCGAGTAAAAAACTTGGTTAACCTTTTGAAATGCACAAACAAATGGTCCATCGCTCAAGTGGTCGTTGCTATTCAATTTGGACAAGTAAACCATGATCAAATTGGTGACAGGATCAACTTTACAAGCATTTTTATCCTCAACTCTTACCCAGTCACAGTAAAATGCAACCTCTTTGAAGCTTATATAATCCAATTCAAATATATTTCGGATTACACCATAGTAAGTCATGTCAGCTTCAACGAGATTTTTATCTTTTGCTCTCGCTCGAAAGAAAGTAAGAGCCTTGTATTAAATGCCCGAGTTCTGTACATTTGTACTTTCCTCGTACACTTTAGCACAAAAAATGTAACCGTTCAATCGATACTTTTTGTACTCTTGTGCCAAAAACAAGGGTCGAGTGGCTAGACGAGTAAGCCTTGATGTCGCATCACTCGTCTTTAAGGGCTGAGAATATAGATAAAATAATTATATTACTTATAAAATTTGAGTGTAATGTAACGTTATATTACAACCATTTTCATTATAATTACCTCTTGTGTCAACCACAACCTAAATTCGTTGTCTGATTGTACCATTGTTTTTCATCTTTTATTGTTCTCACAGGTTTCATACTGCATATTACAAAATTAATCATGTATAAAATAATCTAAAATAATGTTAAACATTATAATAATCGAAACTTACTTTTTCCATTCTTCGACATCTTCATGTGTGTCAAATAGATAACGATCTACTTATTCATGTTACAAACTCGTTAATTTCACTCATTTTCCCATCACATGACCACCATCATCGACGAACTCATCAGTGTGATCAATGCTAGTCGAGTCAGGCATATATTCCCGAGTATATATTAATGACTCTACGGTTATGTATTCCTCTGCAATTGACCCTGCAATGTATCGCGTATTCTTGACATAATCTTTAAAAACTTTCATCAATCTTTCAAAAGGATACATCCACCGATATCTAACTAGATCACAAAGAAGTGCCTCGTCGCATAGGTGTACCAACAAGTGAACACTTATGTCAAAGAATGCTGGGGGAAAGTACTTCTCCAACAAACAAATCGCTTCGGTCATCGCCAATTTTGCGGACACTATATGTTCTCGATTGACTACCTTCTCACACAAGAGTGAGAAGGTATGAATAATTTTCATAATAGCCCTCCGCAAATCCTTATGCTTGGAGAAACAATTCTTAACCAATAGAGGAACCAATTGCATGATCACATGCCAATCGTGGGACTTACACTTATGTAAATCATGAGTAGCATAATTCACAATCCTTTGCAAGTTGGATGAAAAAGTAGATGGGTCCTTCAAATTATATATTGTGTCTAAAAGAATATTTCTTTCCTCACTCGTCAAAGTAAACGCACCAGGGGGAATTATTGTCCTTCCCCTACTATCTTCTTTCAACCATAGTTGTGGCTTAAGTTTCAACGATTTAAGGTCCTTTCGTGCATTTTCTCCATCCTTCGAATGACTCCCTCCAAGGCAAGTGACCACAATATGTTCGTCGAAGTTCTTCTCTACATGCATCACATCCAATACATGATGCACCAGGTTATTCTTCTAATAAGGCAAGTCAAATAAAATTGACCTCCTAGATCATGCCTTTCTTGTCTCAGTTTCATTCCCAGTTGGGGTCTTCTTATGCTTGACATTCTTAAATTTGGGATTATTACGTGGCATATTATGGTCACATTTAGAATATTTACTTTCAATTTCTGAACCCGATAGTTGTCTCGGCGGTAGTCTATGTTCAATCCCGCCTAATAAAAAATTAGAACCTTTCTCAAATTTGAAATTATGAGCTGGGGGTAAAAACCTCCTGTGGTAATGGTATACTGAGAGTGTAGCTACAACGGAAATATTGCGACTTCTCAAATAAAAAACCAATTTTAATTAAACCCAAATTTTAGTTAAAACCCTAAGACATGCATCTAGATGATTTATCAAATAAAATATAGCATGCAGGATAAAAACAAACAATTTCAGGAAAAATCCCCCAAAGGGGAAAAACCTTTTATTTTCACTATAATTTGTAAGAAAACGGCTTACAATCGGATTAAAATGAAAATACAGTGACTAAGAATTACCCTCGGGTATCGGATTCTGTAGTCAGCGACTGGAAATATCCCTTTCCAGGAGGGCAGGAATGAATCCACACGCAGCGAACCCACATGTCCAATCAACAAAGGAAGAACCGCAGCATTCCTCAATGACACGCAGCCATGAAACTTTGTAGAGACTCCCTCAGCAATGACACGCATCCCTCGGTTGCAAAGATCTCTCCACAAAGATGAACAACCACAAAGTTTGTGTTCTAGGGTTCCAAAAGATTCACAAAAGTAATTGGGATTTTGGTGTGAATCAAAAAGATGTTTTTCACATCAAAAAGTTGAAGACTTAGAGTATTTAGGACTTTGAAAATCGTCTTGAAAAGTCTTAAAAAATAACTCCCCGAAGTTGGCTTTAAATAGGAAAACTTTGAGCCTAACAAATCTCGAACAGATCTGGCCAAATTTATCCCAGGCGGACCGGTCCGGCTTGGAGGCGGATCGGTTCGACCTCGGATCGGTTCTTTTAAAAATTGGCTTCTTCGGTTCGCTTTCGGTCCGGGGTTTACTGGATCTGCAGCAAGCGGATCGGTTCGGTGGCGGATCGGTCCGGCTTCCCAGAAAAATAAAAAACTTTTAAAAGCCTCATTTTGCTTGAAAAAACTTACTTCTTATTTTTATAAAAAACATTTTATAAAAATTTCCCAATACTAAATATGAACTTTAAGGAACGTAAAAACAAAATTTTACCAAGTTCATTCTCGCAGAGGCTATGATGTTGAAGATGCTTTGATATTCGGATCCGTTGATGTAGATGCGATCTTGAGTTTCTTCAACGGTGTAACGGCGTACGACATATAAATTGATAATGGAAAAAAATGTCCTTACAAATCTCACCCTATGTCTATGCCGGTACATACATAAAAATATCCGAATTATCAACTTATGACCTATACAAATCTACCCTCCCATGAACCCTAAAGATGGAAAGATACAAAGGTATAAATCTTCATCATTTGTTCTTCAATCTTCAACAATCATCAAATCTCAAAGCTTTTCTCATCAGGGTGTGCAACATATTGATCTTCAATCTTCATACCTACACACATGAGACAAAGCAAATACCACGTGACATATCGAGTTTGAAATGAGATAACATGGATATCAATATATGATAAAAACATAAGCAACATCTCAAAAACTCCCCCAAAATTCAAACTCCCCCATAATATGATAATTCTTTCTCCCCCATTTTATGATGTCCCCAAATAGACAAATGAGAAGAATGAATCAAATAAGCAAAATTGGGGTGTCAGGTATACAAATCAAGGCATCAAATAATATGGTAAACGTGCTCTTGCAAGGAGATGCTCAAACAAATCTTCACAAACTATTTTTGAATTTTTCATACAAAGATAAGATACCAATATGAACAAATATGATAAAAAAATCACACCATGGATTTAGACACAAACAACCAAGTCATGGAAACGGAATGAATGGGTGTGAACACATTCGATAGGTAAATCAACTCAACCAATCATATGTGCACGATGCATACGTGTACTCCTAACGAATGAACATCAAAGGTATCCTTAGGTGTAAAAATTTGTTGAATTTAGATGACATCGTCTTATGCAAATCAACAAATCAAAGTCAAAATGATTTCCACCCCAATAACGTCCAAAACTACGTAGTGCATTTTCAAGCATTTCATGGACATGCAAACCCGTTTTAAATTCTCCAACCAAACTCCCTCATATATATTTTCTATTAGAGGTATTCTAAATTCTCAAACTTTGGAGAATTGGTGCAAAAATCTAAATGCCCCATAATTTGGCATGAATTTCTTTTTATTGCCTTTCAATTTTTTCGGGCTCTTTAAACCTCTTTGGACCCCGGATAATAAAATTCCTCCATTTTTTAGGTCCAATTTAACGGTGGCTTTTGCGCAAAGGATTGATGATTACCTTTCGCAGCCCCTCCCCGTTATCAAACAAATCACACAAACTTACAAAACGGTTTTTATATGCACAGTTTCCTTATCAAAATTTATCGCGCTTAGTTCGTTTTAAAGACAGGATTGAAGTGAAAACACCCAACCAACATGTGATAAGACAAGCACAATAATCAAACAAATTCGTGCATGTGTGCAATAAAGGAAACATGAGTCAAACATGTAGGAAGTAACACTTAATTACATCTTAATGACTCCAAACATTATAAAGCACAAGGATGAATTGACCTATTGTCTCAAAACACTATCAAACAGTCACATGAAAAAAATGGAATGATGTTGTGACTTGGTCATCCAAAGTGTTAATCCATAAACGGTGCAAACAAAAAAATAAAAATCTTTTTGGATTTTTTCAAAAAAATTTCAAAACAAAAATATATACAAAAAGTACAAGTCATCACACTAGCAAAAAAAATATATCATGAAACCATAACTAGTGTATGACAAACATGAAAACACAATCAACCAAAAGATTTCACATGGGGTGAATCACGTGCAAGCAAACGGGAATCGTGGACAAATAAACCATAAGCCTCTAAATCCGATTTTCTAACCCAAATAGATGTGTAACGAGGTGTGGGGGTTTTGGGAATCGAATTTATTCTTTCATTAACCTTCCTGGGTCCATTTAAAAGATTGTAACAAAATCGCCTAAGATGACCTTGCCTACTGCAATGTGTGCAAGTGTAAATCGGGCGGTGTGTGTTACCTAAAGGTGGCCCTCTCCTCAAATTCCTAGGTGGATCTTTCTGAATTTGCTTAGGTGGATCTCTCCTAATGATCCTAGGAGGCACTCTCACGGTGTTCCTAGGGGGGCTCTTTCCTAACACCCGTAGGTGTCTCTTTCTTAACAAACCTAGGAGGCTCTCTCACACGTGTGGGAATGGGTGCAACATATTTTTCAAGACCAATCCCACCCCTATCCGTTTTGATCTCGACTGTGCCTAAAATCTTATCAAGTTTTTCAGACCTAGACTCCAAATCAAATTTCACTTTGCTTGAATCTTTCAATTTCATCTCAAGTTCACCTATCCTAGATTCAAGTACTCGTTTAGAATCCTCAAACTCTAAAAGCTCCTTTTTCATAGTCTCCATTAACCCTCTGAGATTATCTCTCTCACCCTTGACGTACTCAAGCTTCTCTTTCAAAATTTTCTCATGTTCCCTAAGTTCTTCAACTAAAAAATCATTATTTTTTATGGCACACTCTTTCAACTGAGCTTTCAATTTCAAATTTTCTTTCTTTGTTTTCAAAGTTTCAGCATAAAGTTCATTGAAAGCAGTTTGCAAGTCATGGTCATCTACACTTTCCTCCTCACTTTCATCCACACTCCCATCACCTTCACTATCACTAATCACATGGATGGGAAATTCTCGCCTAGAAGCATAAAAAACTTCTTTTTCCGAATCACAATCACTAAGGGTAGAAACATGAGAAATCGGTTTATTCAATTTCTTCTTAAAATTTGTGGTACACTCATGTAACGTGTGACCAACACCCTTACAACACGAACACCTCTCAGATTCGTTTTCAACAGAAGATTTGAAACAAGAGTTCGTGTGAATTTTCCAATTAAATTTTTCAAAATTTGACATCGAAGATCATCAAAACCATCAAAAGCCATTTTTGCAAAATCAGGATCAAAACACAATAACTTAGTGCAACCCGCTCTGATACCAATTTGAGAGTGTAGCTATAGCGGAAATATTGCGACTTCTCAAATAAAAAACCAATTTTAATTAAACCCAAATTTTAGTTAAAACCCTAAGACATGCATCTAGATGATTTATCAAATAAAATATAGCATGCAGGATAAAGACAAACAATTTCAGGAAAAATCCCCCAAAGGGGAAAAACCTTTTATTTTCACTATAATTTGTAAGAAAACGGCTTACAATCGGATTAAAATGAAAATACAGTGACTAAGAATTACCCTCGGGTATCGGATTCTGTAGTCAGCGACTGGAAATATCCCTTTCCAGGAGGGCAGCAATGAATCCACACGCAGCGAACCCACATGTCCAATCAACAAAGGAAGAACCGCAGCACTCCTCAATGACACGCAGCCATGAAACTTTGTAGAGACTCCCTCAGCAATGACACGCATCCCTCGGTTGCAAAGATCTCTCCACAAAGATGAACAACCACAAAGTTTGTGTTCTAGGGTTCCAAAAGATTCACAAAAGTAATTGGGATTTTGGTGTGAATCAAAAAGATGTTTTGCACATCAAAAAGGTGAAGACTTAGAGTATTTAGGACTTTGAAAATCGTCTTGAAAAGTCTTAAAAAATAACTCCCCGAAGTTGGCTTTAAATAGGAAAACTTTGAGCCTAACAAATCTCGAACAGATCTGGCCGAATTTATCCCAGGCGGACCGGTCCGGCTTGGAGGCGGATCGGTTCGACCTCGGATCGGTTCTTTTAAAAATTGGCTTCTTCGGTTCGCTTTCGGTCCGGGGTTTACTGGATCTGCAGCAAGCGGATCGGTCCGGTGGCGGATCGGTCCGGCTTCCCAGAAAAATAAAAAACTTTTAAAAGCCTCATTTTGCTTGAAAAAACTTACTTCTTATTTTTATAAAAAACATTTTATAAAAATTTCCCAATACTAAATATGAACTTTAAGGAACGTAAAAACAAAATTTTACCAAGTTCATTCTCGCAGAGGCTATGATGTTGAAGATGCTTTGATATTCGGATCCGTTGATGTAGATGCGATCTTGAGTTTCTTCAACGGTGTAACGGCGTACGACATATAAATTGATAATGGACAAAAATGTCCTTACATATACATTTTTTAGCTAAAGGATAGACGAAGAGATTCAGTCTCCTCTCCACAAATAGGATAACCTAAATAACCATGTACTACATAACCGGATAATGTCCCATAAGCTGAAAAATCATAAATTTTCCACATCAACATAACCGTCAGCGTAAACTCTTCTTTTCTAAAAGAGTCAAATGATTGCACACCCTCTTCCCATAACTCATTTAATTCTTCTACCAAAGGATCCAGGTAGACGTTGATGTCATCACTTGGTGCCTTTGGCCCAGGTATCAATAAAGCCATCATCAAAAATTTAAGTCTCATACATTGTGAAGGAGGGAGGTTGAGTGGGGCTAGGATCACTGGCCATACACTCTGATTGGTGCTTAGATTTCCAAATGGATTGAAACCATATGTTGATATAGCCATACGAATGTTGCATTATTCTCGAGAAAAATCGGTATACTCATAATTCATCCTCCTCTAGGCAGTAGAATCAATAGGATGACGCATGATATTACCACCTACTTCTGCCCTAGCATGCCAAGTCATTGTCTTCGCTATCCATGGTACTATGAAAAATTGCTTTAATCTAGGCCCAACTGGAAAATATTTCAATACTTTTTGAGGCACTTTTGAGCTTTTGTCTTCCTTACTAGTAGATTGGACATATCTAGGTTCATCGTATACCGGACAATGATCGAGATTTTCATACTCCTTTCGGTATAGTATGCAGTCATACACATAAGCATGAATCGATTTATACTTCATTCCCAAACCTTTCAAACTGTTCTTCATAACATGATAGTTATTTGGAAGTGTATTCTCCTTGGGTAATAAGCCCTTCACCCATTTCAGAATTCCTGTCACGCTATTGCCAGACAAACCGTATTGCATCTTCAAACTGTGCAAACCAACCATGTCATCTAAAGTTGTTCGATCTTTCTCACAACCAGAGTATAACGGTTGGGTTGCCTTAAATTTTAAACATTGGTAGTCATCGTCAAGTTTTATCGTGATATCTCTACGAGTACTTGAACCTTCTACATCATCAGTAACCTCATTCTCTTCTTCTTCATAAACTCCGTACGCATCATCAACTAAATCCTTTAACATATTATGATCTACGTCGTTCCCTTCTACATCTATCCTACTTGTTGAAGGTTGTTGTGAAGGTTGGTCGGGGACAAAAGGAACTTTCAATTCACCGTGAAAACTCCAAAATCGATAACTATCTTGCATACCCAATCTTAACAAATGTAGTTCAACTGTTATTCACTCAAACACCTTACCATTCTTACACCTAGAACACGGACACGAAAACTCTTCATCATTATGACATCTCTTTGCATATTTCACAAATTCCTTAGCACATCTGCGAAACACATCCTCCATTATATTTATCTCACTCATCCACTCTTTGTATTTCGGATATCCCATCACAACTACTACAACTAATCACCTATTAAAGGTACGAAGCGTATGCAATGCAGTTTTATTTATGCAAGCTGTATCAGATATGACAGGAGACTTTTATGGGAATATTTAGCTGAAGTGGCCATTGAATCTGCCTGGTTAGTAGGTGGTGATTTCAATATTATTGCTAATCAATCAGAGAAGGCAGGAGGTAATGCTGTTAATAGCGGGGCTATGTATGAATTTTTGGAAAGTATAGATTCCAATGGCCTTATTGATATGGGGTTCAAGGGTTCTAAATTTACGTGGCATAATAAGAGAAGTAAGGAGAAAAGTATATGGTGTAGACTGGATAGGATTCTTATGAATCAAGAATGCCTTGATATAGGCATCCACTGGGAAGTCTCTCATCTTAACAGATGCATGTCTGATCACAATCCAATGTTGCTGACAGGTAAGTCCCCTAATCAAATTTCTGCTAAATCCTTTTGCTTTCTTAAGTTTTGGACTGAGAAGGAAGAATGTATTAAAATTGTTAAAGAAACTTGGAAGGAAGTGGAGTGCCAAAATCCAATAGTAGCTATTTCTTTGAAGCTTAAAGCTATCAGGCATAAACTTTGTACTTGGAGTAAATCATGCTTTGGGGATATATTTCAAGAAGCTAGGGAAGCTGAAGACCAGTTGCTAAAAGCTGAATTATCTTATGATCAAGATCCAACAGAACTTCATAGAGAAACCTTGAATAAAGCTATAGCAGATCATAATTACCATCTCAAATTAGAAGCTGATTACTGGTCTCAAAAGGCCAATGATAAGTGGGCTGCAGAAGGAGATAGAAACACTGCTTATTTTCATAAATATGTTAAAATCAAACACAGAAGAATGTCCATTCACAGGATAAAGAAGAAGGATGGCTCTTGGGCAGATAGTATTGAGGATATAAAGTCTGAAGCTATAGACCATTTTGCAGAAGCTTTTCAATCTGAAGAACTCTGTAACCCAATGGGTGAGAATCAGGTGTTAGACAAGATTCCAAGGTCCATTGATGTAACTCAGAATCAGAAGTTAATTGCTTGGCCAGATATGGAAGAAGTGGAACAAGCTGTAAAGGGTCTAAATGTCTCAAGTGGACCAGGTGTTGATGGATTCAATGGCTTCTTTTATACTTTCTTCTGGGAAGATATTAAGCTTGATGTATTTAAGGCAGTGCTGAGTTTTTTTGCAGGTTCTATTCTCCCTAAAATCACCACTGCCACAAAATTGCTTTGATTCCTAAAACTGAAAACCCTCAATCTTTTAATGATTTTAGACCTATAAGTATGCAAAATTTTATCAACAAAATTTTTTCCAGAATTTTGAATGATAGAGTTGCAAAGCTTTTGAATCAAATCATATCCCCAGTTCAGTCAGGCTTTATCAAAGGAAGGTCCATCACAGAGAATGTTCTTTTGGCTCAAGAATGTATATCCGGAATCAACCATAAAAATTTTGGAGGGAACATCATTATGAAGTTGGATATGGCTAAAGCTTATGATAGGGTTTCCTGGTTATTTCTTTTAAAAGTCATGAGAAGAATGGGATTTTGTGAACAATGGATTGATTTAATATGGAGGCTCATTTCTAACTGCTGGTTTTCTGTCATGATCAATGGAGAAACAGCAGGATTTTTCAAATCTTCAAGAGGTTTGAGACAAGGGGATCCCCTATCCCCTAGTCTATTCATCATTATGGCTGATGCTCTATCCAAAAATTTAGATAACCTTATGTCTAAATCTAGTTTTGTGGGGTATAAAATGCCTTTGGGCAGCCCCAGATTTAACCATTTATCTTTTGCAGATGATATTATTATATTCAGTTCTGGAGCAAGGAGGGATGTCAAAAACCTTATGTCTGTCTTAAGCCAATATGAAGAAGTGTCAGGTCAAAGAATCAACAAATCTAAGAGTAACATCATGGCTTCAAAGCTTATCGTCCTAAGATCTCTTAATCACCTGAAGGAGAGTACTGGTATGCAGCTGAAGACAGATTCTATCAAGTACCTAGGTTGTCCTATCTATAGTGGAAGGAAGAGAATCATTTATTTTGAAGATATGGTGCAGAAAATCAAACAAAGAATCCTAGGTTGGAAGGCAAAATGCTTGAGTACTGGAGGGAATATTATTCTAATCAATGCAGTCCTGTCATCTATGTCTCTGTATTTATTATCTGCTCTTAGTCCTCCAAAAGCAATTCTTAACAGAATATCTGCTCTTATGTCCAAATTCTTCTGGAGTGCAAGTTTTGGGGCTCCTAGACATCAATGGTGCAGGTGGGATACTATAGCTAAACCTATCAACGAAGGTGGTTTAGGTATAAGGCACATAAATGATATTCATTACTCTCTCAGTATGAAACTCTGGTGGACTTTTAGATCTCAAAATTCCTTATGGACTCAATATATGAGGGCTGCTTATTGTAGAAACTCCCACCCTATTTCTGCTCCTAGAAGAGGATGTGCTCAAACTTGGAATCGTATGTGTTCAGTAAGAGATAAAACAGAAGACCATATGATGTGGATGATTGGAGATGGTTCTATCAATATTGCTAAGGATAATTGGAGTATTTCTGAATGTAAGTTATTTCCAGATTCTGTAGCAGGTCCTATTAAAGATTTTTGGAGTCAAAACAAAAAGTGGGATAAAGAAAAGCTTAAAAATCTGTATGATCAAAATGTAGTCCAAAAAGTTCTGAAATTTGAAGAGATTATGCCTAATAAACCTGATTCTCTCATCTGGAAGCCAACTAGCACAGGTAATTTTTCCATCACCTCAGCTTGGAACATAAGCAGAAATCAATCTTCTTCAAGGCTGAGCTCAAAATTTATTTGGCATAAGAATCTTCCGTCCAAAATGTCAGTCTTTATGTGGAAAATGATGAATAATCTTCTCCCTATAGATGAAAAGTTAAAATCCATTGGTTTTAGAGGCCCTTCCAAATGTTGTTGTTGCTCAAAGCCTAAAGAAGAAACTCTAGACCACATGTTTGAGGAGGGAGATGTAGCTAGCAGCATATGGGATCAAATGACTAACGAGTTTGGGATTACAAGACACAAAGGAGGAGGTGTTAGAAATCAGCTTTTCCAATGGTGGTTATATGGGGTAAAATTAAACAAAAGTATAAGCAGAATCGTTCCAGCTATAATTTGTTGGTGTATTTGGTGTTTCAGAAATAAATGCAGATTTGATGATTGTCTTCCTAGTGTAAATGCTGTTATACATCATATCAAGTCTGAACTTATTTCTAACAAAGTCTTTTTTAGTGCTCAAAAGGCTAAAGTGCAGATGATAATCAAGTGGAATCTTCCTAGAACAGGTGCTTTAAAGATTAATGTTGATGGCAGTTCCATTGGTAATCCAGGTAATGGAGGGGGCGGCGGAATTCTTAGGAATCATTCAGGGGACATGCTTTGGGCTTTTCATGCTCATTTTGGAGTAGTGTCTAATATGGAAGCTGAGGCATTGGCTTTACTTAAAGGTCTGGAATTTTCTATGGACTTCATTGGCTATGATCTAACTATAGAGAGTGACTCTAAAGTTTTAGTGGATTTAATTCAAAATAAAGGTTCTTCCCCTTGGAAAATTCAGTGGCATATGTTCAAAATCAGAAGTTTTATGTCGAGGATAAAGGTCAGAATTGTTCATATTCATAGAGAGGCGAATCAAGTAGCAGATTTCCTTGCAAAGTTAGGCAGCTCTCAACATACAGATTGCTTTTCTCATAGTACAGATGACTTCCCAAAGCAGCTGAAAGGTTTTATCAGAGTAGATAGATGGGGTTTACCTTCATTCCGAAATGTCTAAGGGTCATTGGTGTTTAGTTTATTCCTCTGGTTTCTTAAAGTTGGCTTTAATCAGTTGTTTTCTATTTGATTCTGTAAGGGTTCTTATTTATAAAGAACCCCGTTTATGTTTCTTATTTCCTTCTTTCTTGTCTTTTCTCAATGATGTAAGCTATTTAGAAGAGGCTAGTTCTTCTATCATTTGAGAATAAAATGATGCTTTCATAAAACATAAAAAAAAAAAAAAAAGATTAGTATAAACAAAACTTAGATTTATAATATGTTTCATTTAATTATGTCTTATTTATATTAAAATTCAATTTATAATATAAATTTCTATTTCCTCCATCTCCTCTAAAGGGTGAGTGGTCCTATCCCATTCAAGACCGCATTTTTCTGTAATATACTTAACAACTCATAAACATTGTTACATACACAATGTAGATTGGAAAGTGTGAGCGTTATTTCAATTGATCAATTGAAATAACAGTCACACTTGTCAATCTAGTATGTACCCAGAGAACATTAGGATACGACTGCAGAACTTCCTCCAAAAGTAACAACTTTAAGCCACTAAGAATATTATACAGAAATTATGCAGTCCCAAACTGTCCAAACGAGACAATTCGAGAGATCTCATTACAGGGGTAATGACTCTCTAATGGGTCTAAGGGCTATTGAATGCGTACGCATAAGAACTAAAAGGCTAGTATCTATGCGCACTATATGTAATTTCAAGTATGTTTCATTTAATTATCATACTATATATATATATATAAAATTGAAAAATCCCACCCCCATATGGATAATAAACCAGTGGTCATGCCACTTTTAAAACTAACCAACCCAACATCGATCCACTATAATCCAACAACAATGTCAACAACAAATGTGTATCCCGTACTCCTTCTAATTCATCTACTCAATTAATTCATTTCATCAATTAAACTAACAATTAAAGTATACAATTATTAATTTACTAATTTACAATGAGGGGCAATCCTACTTTCATATGAAATGGGCACTAATTATTAATTTACTTTCATATAAAACTATACAATTAAAGTTACAATTAAAGCTATACAATTTATTAATTAAAGCTATACAATTGTTGAGATTGCCCCACCCCACCCCCACCCCCCCCACCCCCTGCCCCCTCCCCCTGCCACACACACGCACACACACACACACACATACACCTGCCCCCTGCCCCCTCACCCCACCACACACACACACACCCCTTCACACACACACACACACACACCACCCCCTGCCCCCCACCCATCCCCCTGTCCCTCCCCTCCCCCCACCAGACATGCACACGTACACATACACACACACACACACACACGTGCACACACACCCCACCATACACCACCACACATATATATACACTCACATACACACACACACATATAGAAATGAAAGAGAAAGAGAGGAAAAAAACATACCTTAGAGAGAGAGAGAGAGATAGATAGAGAGAGAGCTCGAAATCTCTTAGAGAGAGAAAGAGAGGAAAAAAAAATATTGGGGAAAAAAGAAAGCGTAGGGTTTTTTTTACTGAACAAATTATCATGGACGTATCACGGTCCTTGACCGTGACAATATTATAAGTATTTTTCATGGTCATTGACCGTGACAAGTCCGTGATAACTGCACTTGTCACGGCCTTGTCACGGTCAATGGCCGTGACAAGTCTTTGTCACGGTCTTGTCACGGTCAATGATCGTGATAAAAAATACTTATTTTTTGTCACGATCAATGACCGTGACAAGGCTGACCAGCTAAAGGGTGCCAATTTAGCCTTTTTGGTGTAGTGAGTGTACTATTCTAATATTAACGCACCTGATCCTAGTAAAGATTATGACGCTACTTATCCTAGTAAAGATAGAATTAGGTAACTGATGTTGGTCTGATAATTTTGTACGCCCAACCAACTTACCTGATCCTGGTCTGATACCATTAGGATGTAACGTACCTGATAGCATAGTCCAACCAACTAGAAACTTTACTGCATATAGCATAGTACAACCAGCGTACTTGATACTGCAGATACCAAAGTTCAAAATTATCACACCATCAGGTTGTTGATACGTTAGGATGCTACTGACCACAACTTAGTCTTTCAGGTTTATATTATAAGGATCATATCCTTTTTGGCCCCGAATGCACTATTATCGAATGCAAGTTAGGATACACTTCATTTTTGTCATTTTTTATTTTTTATTTCGACTAAATTTGATAATAAAAGTAGGTGTATGTAACTGATGAAGGCCGAGATATGTGTAAGGTGAACCTAAACTTGAAGTAATATGATCAAGGTATATAAATAATATATATACAGTTAAATTCTTACCAAAAAACATTACAGAACTACAAAAAAAGTAGTAAAAGGAAAAACATAAAAACTAATTTTTTCCAATTGAATGGAGGATTTAACTAATGAAACCTAAAATAAGTACAAAACATTTGTCAACTTAATGCAAATTTCACTGTATTGGTCTTCAAAGACAATTGATATACACATCAAGAACCTCCACACAATTAGGGCTAAAAAATTAAATCATTTAAAAAGATCATCTCTGTAATCAGATCTGATACAATGCCCTCAATCAAAATCCTCCACAATATCCAGATCTCAAAACATATACATATGGAAATTATTATATAGAAAAATAGGTGAAATGAGGAATATATCTATACCTTTCCTGGCCAACAGTAAATATGTCCGTCGAAGTAAATATGTCTTACAAACTCTATATCAGGAATAGCCTCAATTTCATGTCTATCAACAGTTAAAGTTTCTATGGAAGAACCAAAAGATTGACTGAGTTTGGCAGCAGATTTGACACATTTCTGATCTTACGAAAATCACCCATCCATTCTCTTATATCAGCAACAGTAATCCCCTCTCTTGAAGCAAACATCCACGCAAAATTTTCCTTTAATGTTAGTTCGTTTCTCCTTATTTGAAGTAGCTACAAGTGGGGATAAATCGGTGGTAATGTTTTTTATCAGCTCCTCATAAACAAAAGAGACACGGAGGAAATTATCAGCATCCCTAGGTTGATGACGTAATACGCGATTAGATCTGAGAGCCAAAATCGAAAAAATAAATTACATGTTAGATCCGTTAGATCTGTTAGATGCAAAATTGAAATAATACTCTTAAAGAGAGAGTGTGTACCTATTTCCAATAATGATGTTTGTATAGATCATCTAGGAGTGTGCATGAGAGAGAGGCGGAGGCGAAGGATAAGTGCAAAACCTGGAAGCATTGGACAATATTTAATTATAATCAATAACACTTAGTCCAGATAATTTGCAACAACCTCACCTTCTCAATCGTAAAATGGGATGCGTGGAGATTAAATAAAGATAGTGACAATTTTAGAACTGTTACGAATATGCAATAACAAACATTGTATATGACACGCTCCATGACCATAACAATAGCAACTTTAATCATCAATTATTTTCGAGGATATTTAACAAAAATCACGAAAAAATAATATACCAAAGCTATGTAATGCATTCTAAGAAAACTGTATCTTTAACTTCAATTAATTGATGTAGTATCATAAAACTGATCATCTATATTAGGTACTGCAAAATATTTAACCAAACTATGTGTCATGATAAAAGGGACGAATTTTGAAAGATAATGGAATATTACCTCAATGGCTGCATTAGTGGTACCTAATACAGTAACTTCTTTAGAGTGGTTCCACCACTAATGTATCTATTGAGGTATGATGAATTTAAAAAACATATATTGCACATGATTCAAATATGATGAATCTAGACTGATAATAAAATACAATTTCCAATGATTCAGTATGATGTATCTAGTTCAAGAATTATGGCAATCAACTAAAACTCCATAAGGCATGTTATGATGATTCAATATCATGTAAGTTAAGGTATGTTAAAATTATCCTTCATGTGTACAGGGTAAAATCAGATGGAAGTTGTGGAGGCATCAAATTCCATAAGATTATATTATTTCTTCATGAACCCAAAACTTAGAGCCATAGTAAATTAAATCCCTGTGCTCTTTTAGAGAACTCGCTTGTGTCGTGGATGGATTCGGATACTACTAAAAATCATGTAAAAAAACTGTCAATTGTGTTCCAAGTCATAATGGATTTAATCACTTATTACTTGTGCAATTCAAATCCATTAAAGAAAATAGGTTATATTATTTACTACAACTAAGCTTAAATGAAGGTTCCTTTTCTCAGTGTTTCTGGGGCATGGGTCATCTCAAAGAAAGGTACTCAACACATGCATTCTTTAACTAAATAGTGAAAAAAGGGAATCACAATAGTTCATTTGCATTTAAATGGTTGAACTCCCCAATTTTTTTTTCAAGATTAAGGATTGAGCCCATACATCAATTTTTTTATCACCTGCAATAGACGTCATTATGCACCAAAGAACCACCAAAACTTATGAAATTGGAATCTCATACCAACTCCAACATCATGAACAGTAGAATCATGTGTGATGGGACTTGAAATAGTTGTTTTCAACTGACCACAAATAACATCTCGTTTACTTTAAATCCAAGGACACAAATAAGGATGCATAAAACCATATGAGCTTTTTACTTTGAAAATCTAGATAAGCTAAGACAGATTGGATACTTGACTGAGATATAAATTATGTTCAAGTCTAAGCTATGGAATTCCTCTGCTAAGCCAAATTGCTTTTAACTTTGAAAATCCAGTCTATGCCAAGAGAAGCTAAGCCAAATTATTGTTGTGGAGTTTAAAAGACTATAGGAGGGGCTGTGGAATTGCCCTACTAAGGAAGATTTTTCAGATGATAACATTTTATATCTCCATCTTCTTATTGAACAAAAACTATAGTTCATATATTACCCGAATTAAGCCTTATATCACAACATCATATATATTTGAGAAGATGAAAAGAGTGCAACTGTGTGATAATTGATTTAAATTCACAACTTTCTACGTTGGCACACTTATTTAATTAGTGTATATTTTTAAACCAAAATAAATCAGCCCCAAGTCATTCAACCACGTGTGTGCGTGTGTCAAACCATAAAATAAAGAAAGCATACGACACAAGCTTAAGGATAAATCCCCGCAGGGCAAAACCTTTTATTTCTAGAACTTTGAAAAGTTTACAAGACCATTGACTTACATTCCAACTTGCATCGCCCACAAGAGTAACGCATGGTATCTTCGTCAAACCTTCAAAGCAACGGCTAGAAATCTGTAGTGGTTCACGCGCAACTATAACACAAGGACTGCAATCCTAGACATGCAGTCTGAAATCCTCACAAGGACTCCCTCCACAATAGCACACAGCTGTTGGTTGTAGAGCTCTCCCCACAAAGAATAAACAAGGGCAAAAGTTGTGTTCTTGAACACCAAAACAATTCACTAAAGCAAGATGGGAGTTTTGTGAATTGAAAACAAAAAGGGATAAAAACCCTAAAAAGAAGAAGCCTAAAGATTACTACTTTGACAGTGTTTCTGTTCTGGAAAACGTATGGACTTCTTAATGAAAACGTTACCATTTAATGAGTATTTATACAAAAACGCACCGCCTCAAAATTCAAGCTCGTTCGAACGAGAAGCATCGCGTGACTTCCAATCTCATTCGAGTGAGATGCTTATCTCGCGCGAATGACTCGGGCGTCAAAATCAAGGTCCGCTTCAAAACTTAGAAAAAATACTCATTCTCAATATTTGACGAAAAAGTCCGCTCCAACACTTAGAAAATATTTTGTAAAAATCTCCCAAAAGCTCTAAGTGAAAAGTTAAGATATTTAAAATATAACCTTACCAAAGTAAACTTCGCGGAGCCTTGAATGATGAAGAACTTGAGTAATTCGGATCCGTCTTTGATGTAGATGTCTCTTGAATGCTCTTCGACGGTGTAGCGGTATATGACATAATAAATTGATAATGGACCTATGAAAATATGTCCTTACAAATCTCCCCCTATGTCTATGCTGGTACATACATAAAAAATCCGAATTATCAAATATCAAATTGCCTATACAAATCTACCCTCCCATGAATAAATTTGCAAGACTTCAAAACTGTTCTTCAATCATCTTCGTCAACTCTCAAAGCTTTTCTTATCAGGGTGTGAAACATATCAATCTTCAATTTTGTACCTACACACGAGATAAAGCAAAAACCTTCATGACGCATCGAGTTTGAAATGATATAAGAATAAAGCATTAATAATCAAATCTCCCCCATAATGCAAAAACTCCCCCATAACTGATAATTATTTCTCCCCTTTTTTATGATGTCCCCAACCAGACAGATAAGAAGAAAAAAAATCAAAACATGGAATGTCATGACAAAATGCATAGCAAACAAAGATCAAGCTACGCGCATGCAAAGGTATGTCCTCACAAATTTCACTAACTATTTTTCAATTTTTTTTTTGTACAAAAAAAAATAAGATACATTTGAAAAAAAATATGCTATAAAAATCACACCATGGATTTAGACTCAAACAACCAAGTCATGGAAATGGAATGAATGGGTGTGAACACATTGATAGGTAAATCAACTCAATCAATCATATGTGCGCGATGCGTATGTGTATCCCTAACGAATGAACATCAAAAGAATCCTTAGGTGTAAAAATTTGTTGAATTTAAATGACATCGTCTTATACAAATCAACAGATCAAAGTCAAATGATTTCCACACCAATAACGTCCAAAACTATTTAGCGCTTTTTCAAGATTTTCAAGGACGTGCAAACCCATTTAAAATATTCAACCAAACACCCTCACATATATTTTCTTTTTAGAGGTAATCTAAATTCTCAAACTTTGGAGAATTGGTGCAAAAACCTAAATGGCTCATAATTTGGCATGAATTTCTTTTTATTGCCTTCAAATTTTTTCGGGCTCTTTTTAAACCTATTTGGACCACGGATAATAAAATTCCTCCATTTTTTAGGTCCAATTTAACGGTGGCTTAGTATTCGCAAAGGCAAAATGAACCTTTCGCAGCCCTTCCCCGTTTTCAAACAAAACACACAAACTCACAAAACGGTTTTTATATGCACAATTTCCTTATCAAAATTTATCGCGCTTGGTTCGTTTTAAGGACAGGATTGAAGTGAAAACACCTAACCAACATGTGATAAGACAAGCACAATAATCAAACAAATTCGTGCATGTGTGCGATAAAGGAAACATGAGTCAAACATATAGGAAGTAACACTTAATTACATCTTAATGACTCCAAACATTATAAAGCACAAGGATGAATTGACCTGTTGTCTCAAAACACTATCAAATAGTCACATGAAAAAAATTGGAATGATGTTGTGACTTGATCATCCTAAGTCTCCATCCATAAATGGTGCAAACAAAATACAAAAATCTTTTTGTATTTTTAAAAAAAAATTATCATAAAAAAAATCTTTTTTTATTTTTCAAAATTTTTCCAAAAAAAATAAAACATACAAAAAGTACATGTCACGACGCTAGCAAAAATATATCAAAAAGCATAACTAGCGTATGACAAACATGCCAACACAATCATCTATATGATATGGTAAGAGAAGAATCATGTGTAAGCAAATGAGAATCAACTATTCTAAAATCTAGTGTATCCAAAAGTGATTTCCTAACCCAAATAGATGTGAAACGTCGTGTAGGGGATTTGGGAACCACGGGAATACTAGACATAAACTTCCTAGGACATTTTCCAAGATCAAAACAAAATCGCCTAAGGTGACCTTTCCTACCACAATATGAACATGTGTAAATGGGTGGAACGGCACCTATGGGTTGACCTTTTCTAACATCCTTGAAATTGGTTGACCCTCTAAAACAAATAGTGGTTTTGGCTTTAGCACTAGACGCATGAGAACAAGATGAGCCATTACCATCACTATCAAACCTACTCGAGTCTCTCAAATCATTTTTTAACTTCAAAATTTTTGACTCAAGCAAGGAATTAGACTCTTCCAATTTAAGGGACTCCTTTTTCAAATTCTCAATAATTCCTAAAAGGGTATCTCTCTCTCCCTCAATTAAGGCAAACTTTTCCCTAAGAGTCTCTTCACGTGCCACAAACTCATTGACTAAAGTACTTTTATCCTCTTTGGCACAAACATAAACCATTTGGACAATTTTAAGGCAGCAAAGTCATGGTCCAAGGAAACAATTTTTTCACGATAAAAATCTAGTTGATTTTGAACCGTTTGCAAAAGATCCATCGTGGATTCAAAACGAGAATTTTCTTTTTCCAAAAATTTAATTCTTTTGCAAAGTTTCAAATTCAAACTTTTTAAATTTTTCACATGGTCGTGAACTTTTTCAAAAATAGGCTCCTCATTAAACGGGCGTTCTATTGAAAAAATTGCGATTTTTCACAAAATTGATTTTTCAATATCACACAAATTTTGCGAAAAATAGGAATACGCAATAAATTAGCGCAACCTGCTTTGATACCAATTTGTAAACGTGAGTAGACAAATTGTATCAGAAAGTAAATCCTCGAAAAAATCAGGATCACACGATAAATTAACGTAACCCGCTCTGATACCAATTTGTAAAATTGGTGATCTCTTAAATAAGCTTTGATACCAATTTGAAAAGAGTGCGACTGTGTGATAATTGATTTAAATTCACAACTTTCTACGTTGGCACAATTATTTAATTAGTGTCTATTTTTAAACCAAAATAAATCAGCCCCAAGTCATTCAACCGCGTGTATGCGTGTGTCAACCCATAAAATAAATAAAGCATGCGACACAAGCTTAAGAAAAAATCCCCACAGGGCAAAACCTTTATTTCTAGAACTTTGAAAAGTTTACAAGACCATTGACTTACATACCAACTTGCATCGCCCACAAGAGTAATGCACGGTGTCTTCGTCAAACCTTCAAAGCAACGGCTAGAAATCTGCAGTGGTTCATGCGCAACTATACCACAAGGACCGCAATCCTAGACACGCAATCTGAAATCTTCACAAGGACTCCCTCCACAATAACACACAGCTGTTAGTTGTGCAGCTCTCCCCACAAAGAATAAACAAGGGCAAAAGTTGTGTTCTTGAACACCAAAATAATTCACTAAAGCAAGATGGGAGTTTTGTGAATTGAAAACAAAAAGGGATAAAAACCCTAAAACGAAGAATCCTAAAGATTACTTCTTTGACAGTGTTTCTGTTCTGAAAAACGTATGGACTTCTTAATGAAAACGTTACCATTTAATGAGTATTTATACAAAAACGCACCGCCTCAAAATTCAAGCTCGTTCGAACGAGAAGCATATATCGCTCGAACAAAGTATGCATGTCATTCAAACGACATCGCGCGACTTCCAATCTCGTTCGAACGAGATGCTTATCTCGCGCGAACGACTTGGGTGTCAAAATCGAGGTCCGTTTCAAAACTTAGAAAAAAATACTCATTCTCAATATTTGACAAAAAAGTCCGCTCCAACACTTAGAAAATATTTTGTAAAAATCTCCCAAAAGCTCTAAGTGAAAAGTTAAGGTATTTAAAATATAACCTTACCAAAGTAAACTTCGCGGAGCCTTGAATGATGAGGAACTTGATTAATTCAGATTCGTCTTTGATGTAGATGTCTCTTGAATGTTCTTCGACAGTGTAGCGGTATATGACATAATAAATTGGTAACGGACCTATGAAAATATGTCCTTACAGAATAAAATTACCAAAAGGCAAAACATAAGCCTAACAACTGGTAGTATGTATAACAGACATAGAATAGTGGCATATTCGCAAAACTAACTGAGTAAGAATTACATTAAAATGCATGAATGGAAAAAATAAAAGAGTAAACTTGGGAGAGTAATCACCTCGGCATTCACTATCATTTGATTGCCATGAATCTTCAAAGTTCGGCACCTCAAAATAATTTGATTACTTTGTAAATCATTCCAAATGAACTAAATATGTGGAAAGAATATACAAATACCAAATATATATTATACCTATTCTTAATGACCTTCACTCAACTCGAGTATTGCTAGGAGATTAAAACATCTCCAATTTGTACTCAGCCTATTGATGAAACAATGTAGATAGATTAGATATCATAAAAATAAATAAACACCTTGATATAAACATAATGGATGAACTTATATACAAAGTAATAGGGTAAAAAATAGGCAGTACACATGATTAAAGGGGAGGAGAGAAAGCAAACCAAAAAGTATTCATTCAACCTCCAAGCTCAACAGTTGTACTAAAACCAAATTTATAACAATAAACAAAAAGCCTAAATTAGAACAACAAAACAATAGGGAAAAAATAGAACCTCACATTTTACATTATCCTAACCTTTTCATTAGCAACAGACTGAAGATCGAATAACAAAATAATTATTAGAGGCTATTAAGGAATCATGCCGGTAATGACTCTTCAAAAACATTTTTTCAAACATTTTACACACTACATCAGAAAAAACCTATGTTTGAACCCAAATAAGCACATGTAAAAACATATTATACCTGTAAAACCCAAAAAAATAGTTAGAAAGATTAGGTAGCACGAGTTTTAACTCAAATAAGCACCTGCAAAAACATATTATACCTGCAAAAACAAACCCAAAAAAATAGTTAGAAAAATTAGGTAGCACATTATATATTTCAAAAAGTAGAAACTAAACACGAAATGAAACACACAAAAATTGATTCAACCCAAACCCCAACAATTCAAGCACTAAAGATCCCTAAGCTAAAAACGAAAAAAATTAAATTTCAGATATACCTAATAGTGTAAGAGAGAATCGAATGTTAAATGGATTTGAAACTTAAATCGAACTGGTAGAAACTAAAATCATTGAAACAAATGGGAAAATGGAAAACTGTACCCTATTTTAGACCTCATCGTAGTCCTTCCTTTTTCGCAAAAGTTTTTTCTTCTTCGTAGCCCTCTTCCATGAAGAAAGAGAAAGGAAGATGGAAAATGAAATCCTCAAATCGTACCCTAGAAAGAGGAGGAAAGAGAGAACGATGGCATTTTTTGGTTAAGTTACTAATTTAACCGTTATTTTGAATTAAAGTAAGAGAGAGAAACTAATTAGGAGTGAGGTAAAAGAGGGGGAAATAAAAAATAAAGGGGTAAAAGAGTAAAATGGTATAAATCAATCTCAATCCTTTATTTTTTACCTTGTTGGCTCAATGTGGACCCTTAATTGTGTTATGATTTATGGAATAGTAACCAAAATTCTACTCCTTATTATATATATATATACACACACACACACACACACACACACATAAACACACACATTATTTAATGCTCTGAGAAGAGATGTACTCTTTCATTTAATGCCCTTCACTTCCACCTCAAAAAGTTGACAATTAGCCATCACCACCAAAACCTCCCTAGCTCACCCCATTTCTTACTCAACAACTCTCTCCCACACCTGCAACTCGCACCTGGGACCTCCATAGCTCTCAAAAACACTATAAATCATCGTCTTTGATCCAAAATAATATTCTCTCCTCTTATAATGTTTGTTACGCCTGCCACATTTCTTCAAATAAGTGCTTGTTCTCTCACCTTCTTATCATCACTCTCGAGATCCCTCATCATCATTATTATTATTATTATTATTATTATTATTATTATTATTATTATTATTATTATTATTATTATTATTATTATTATTATCAGTTTCTTTCAAAGGGTTGTCATCCTATCCATTCAGTGGGTTATGTCTCCTCGCAACATATGAACTTCTCATCAACCTCCCTACATCTTTGTATCTTCACCTTTAGGATATCGTACATTTAGAAAACTACAATTTTGCACACACCTGAATTGAATGCATGCTCAATTTGGTAAATGAATATATGAAGAAATTTATGGATCACTGGTACTAAATAAAAGATTCCCCTACTGAGCCTTGCTTTCCACTTCTTATCTTTTTCATCTCCTCTCTCCTCCTTGTCTACAAACCACACTAACAACACGTATACACACCAAAACATTTTTTACATATGTACATGTGTTTATACACATATAGAGAGATTGAACTTTGGAGAAGGATTTGACAAAGAACTTGTAGGGATCGAGACGGTATCCTTTATGTAAATCCTTTTTTGGTCCTTCTTTAGCTTTTTTCTCAATTCCACCATCAACAACAACATCAAAATATTAACATTAAGGGTGTGTTTGATTGCCATTACATATTTTCTATTAAAAATATTTCCTTTTGCTCAATTGTTTACTTTTGTGGTGTTATATAGCAAATATATATTCTACGGGAATAATAGTCTTAAATGGGACATGTGCTCACTAGTGGAGCCATAAATTTCAATGTAGTTAAAATATATCCCCAACCATAAGAAATTAGGGGTTAATTGGGAAGGACGCTATCAAGTAGGGTACACTAGTTGAAGGATCTTAATGGAAGAGAAATCCCCCCCCCCCCAACACATACACACACATAAAACATTGAGCACCTCAAAAAGTACTACCAGTAGCAGTAGTCTTTTTTCATTTTCCTTCTTCAGTTGATGCCCCTACTAGCGGGCATCCCATAAATGTAGTTTTTTTCTCTTAATAAACATTATATTTTTTGTCACTTTATCTTCTACTGATGCAAGCCATAATACTGAATCCTATGTACCTTTGAAACCCCAAGGTGTAAGGATTGATCACCTTGGCTATTTGAAGGAACCTCCTAGATCATCTAAACAGCCAAAGCATCGAGCAGCCACAATGTACTTATAGTGCTGATGAGCTAAGGAAATATACCCAAAGGCTCTCGCTCAACATCTTTACAATGGGGAGAAGTGTCAACCCCTTGGCAACCAATTTTTTACATTTAGTTGGGACAAAGATTGCATCTTAGGAGCCCTATTGACCTCAATATGCCTTAGTAGACCCTGAGTTCTAATCAAACTAGGGAGACTAGGTCGGTTCACCTTTTTAGGCTTCTATCCCACTGCCTAGGAACTAAGGGGTAGAGTTGATGGACCATAAAACAAAAAACAACTTAAGTTCAGAAAAGTCCTCAACATTTAGAGTGAAGTTAGGAAGTTTTAGGTATAACTCCTTGTCACTACCCTTGGGAGGTTCTAGGGTAGCTTAGAAGCACTGAACTTATTAGGTTATCAGGAACAATTCCTGAGTAGTTTACTGTGGGAATTTTCCTCTTCATCTAGGATTTTTTCTTTCATTTAAACTTGAGAAATTGCGATTGCAATTAATTCTAGCCTTGTATTTTCGGAATTGATTAGTCGTAAGACTCCTCTTAATAAGTGTACAAGTTATTACTGCTCTGTTATTACCACTAACACAATTTACAAAATATTAAATGAAGAATAGTGTGTAAAGGCATGTCAAGCCAAATGTTCAGCATAGTAAAATTAAAGTAAAAAGAATTTAAATTGTTCAGAAACATGTCTGCATTTATTCACCAAAGAGTACAAAAGGAGGGAAATTATAGCAACCCATTCGCAATGAGTATAAAAAAGGAACATAGATAAACATGGAGGAATAATAAATAAGAAGAAAATAAGGTGATCAAGCAAAAGTTCTGCAGTAGAAAAAGAGTGCCGACGTCTGCATATAACAGGTCCAGAGATCCCAATCAGAGTGTTCAGCCTTAACCTTTTCTTAAAGATCCTTATACCCCTTGAAGTAGCCCAAGGCGTACTCTTCATCCACCTGCCCTTGTAGCTTGACGACGAGACTTTCCGACTCCTTAGCCTTGTGGGACTCCCCGTCTGCCATCTTCTATGTCTGTTCCACCATGCCTTGTAGCTCGTCGAATGCAGTTGGACAACTGCTTGATCTCCTCACTATGAGAGGTATTGAGCTCCTCGCTGACTTTCTTAGCCCTCTTCTGCCATGTCTCAATCCCATCTGAGATTACGCAAGGCTTATTATAAGTCCTTTGTTGCATGGCTTTCTTACACTGCTTCTTGTGGGCCACACAAAGTTGATGGCCTCCTAAGAGCCCTTACACAGATCCTTCAAGACCCCTTTGTGTGTGGACTTGTGGTGGAAGTTCACCTATGCATTACCCAACTGTTTGAAGCAAAAAAAAGTGAGGAATAGAAGAAGACTAAAAGAAACAATAAGCACGATGAAATAATTTGGTTCCTTTACCTTCTTGAAGGCATCCAAGGTAAAGGCTAATATCACCTCATTTGTGAGCTTCCCGGTACCCTATCTTACCCCCTAGTTGGTGGAATCTCTCTCATAGATCTTGGGCAGGCGAGATGCCCTCCGACGTAATAGAGAGTAAAAAGTGGTCGGCATACCCCCTAAAGAGAATACAGTGATTTGGTCCCTCACATTCGCAGCCACTGGTTCAATGTTGTTGGCAATATGCACTTGCCAGAGAGGGAGATCAACTATTGGCTCAGCACCTGAGTTTGCCTTTTTTAAACCCTTCTTTTTTCCTTTTGGAGGACCAGCCTCATCTTCCTTGGCTTAGAGGGGTCGGCATGATCACCCACAATATTCTCTACTAGGGCTCAGTTGCATAATTGGTATGCCGATAAACAAGTCAAAATACTAAGTACATCCATGAAAGTAAAAAAAAATAGACAAGTAAAGGAAGAACTCCTGGGTTTCTTGGGCGGGAGGCTGGAACATTTGAACAGCAGAGTCTTCAAAGGAATCAAGGACCTCATCCAAGTCAACCTCTACTCGCACTCGCTTAATGTCCTTTTGAACCCAGTCAGAAAATCTGGAGGCTAAGCTACAAAAAAGATGTCAAGCGTACAAAGGAAGTCAGAAGAAGTATAGAGGCAAATTGAAATAAAAATAAAGAGTTCGACTAGCATAATCGAGCACTTAAGACTGAGCTCAGTCGACCAATATTATTGGACAAAGACTTTTGTCACCAGAGCGATGATTGTCCCAACCTTCCCATTCGACCCTTAAAAATATCTTTATCCACCCCTCAGCAACAGGTCTCTCATGAAGGATCTTTTCCTCTATTCAAGAAGAGATGTTGAATATGACACACAGAGCTTGTATCAGGCATATGGAAAAATAAAAACTTAACCACACTGAGATCACAATGAAAATGCAACCCATGAGATATTTCCAGGCATTGGGGATGAGTTATCCTGGAGCAATGTTCAGATAGCACAAAATGTCCCTAGCAACCAGGTGGAGAGGTAATCTCTGGCCACATCTGTAAATAGCTCCACTTCTTCTCCTCTTCTTTATTTCGGTTTGGTGGGGTGGGGGAGGGGGTGTTACAAAACTTTGGCTTTGAGAAAATTTCAGCAAGGCAGCCAAAAATTTAGTGATTCCAAGGACTTATTTCGGCGAAAATCAGGCCCATTTTGATATCTTCCACCACCCTATGTTATTTCCTTATCACTTCTCTTCACTAATCGTCAACTGCAATAGAGTTTTCTACTACAGTAGAATAAGATACTATCCAAACATGAAACATAAACTGATGTGAATGGAGAATCTTGAGGATATTTTCATTATTTTTAGGATTTTATAGTAGTTTTGTTATTTTGTTAATTGGTTGTATTTTACTTTTGTTTGTTTAGTATTTAGAGGTGGGAAAGACAAGTGGCATGAAGATTAGTTTCTTAGAGCCCAAGCTACTTCCCACCTATAAATACCCCATTTGTAGCCTCATTTGAGGTATTCTATATTTTGGCGATTTTAGTGATTGAGGGTTGAAGTGTGAGATATCTTCCTCTTATTATCCATTTGGCATCATTTGCGTCAATTGGTATCACAGCCTCGTTGGTTATACTTGTTGTTGTTGTAAAAAATACACAAAAATTATAAACAACGACAAATGGGTTTTAAGAGGACCTATGCTCCTGTGGAAACTAGTAATGAACGAATCGTGAGGATCTTGGATCACCTCTTGATGCGAATGGAGGATCTTGAGACTCGTCTCCAATCCACCACCAAAAACCCTAACCATATCCGCCCAAACTTCTCTACTTATGCTTTCGCAACCTATCTCTCACCCCTACCACAAAAAAACCCCACCAAGACTCATCCTAACCCACCACCACATCAAGAGACCCCTCACCAGCAGATGTAACCCTCTGGCCACCCTCGACCACCACTTTCACCCACCGGCAAGGGCAGAACCCTTGCCCAATTGTAGCAGAACACCTAGCCGCTAGGCGTGAGTGCCGACAGCAAGTCGGCCCCTCCTACGGGCCTTCTCTGTTAATGCAAATGGAGAATTTTGAGAATTGCCACCATTTAAATACCATGATTAACACACATGGTAGCCTACCAAATGAATAGTTACCATACATGTTTAGTAGCCTACCAAAGAAATAGTAATGGTTGGTGGCACACCAAAGGAATAGTAATGATTGGTGTCACACCATTAATCTCAACCATCCAATCTTGTTTTGATCTAACGATCATTGTGACTCTCAAACAACTATAAATAGGCCTTGAATTCTCTCATTGTAATCATCCCAAACTCTCAAGCTTGAGAGCAATTAGAGAGCAAAGAAGAGAGAGTAGTGAGTGCAAGAGTGCATACAAGAGAGTTATAAAATTGTTCCTATAATTTTTTCTATAGTGGAAGTGGGTATGAGCCGTGGACGTAGACAAATTGCTGAACCACATAAATCTCTTGTGTTGTGTGTGCATTATTATTTTTTGCATTATTTTCTTGACCCATTGATTTCCAAGGTCGTGGCAATATTATCGGTGGAATTTAGCGGCATCTAATTTCCCAACAATTGGTATCAGAGATTTTGGTTGGAGAACCAAAGGCACAATAGGCATTTACAAAAATTACTCCAAAAAGGGTTTTTTTATCCATCCTATTTGTTCGAGTGGGAGAGCAATAGCGTCAGAAAATGAGTCCAAAATTTCCCAGTTTGATAGCACAAATTTTGGATTCTAGAAAATGCAAATAGAAGACAACTTGTACCAAAAGGATCTTTATTTACCTTTGGGTGACAAACCAACGGAAATGAAAGATTTGAAATGGGAGTTGCTGGATCGAAAATCTCTCGGAACCATAAGGCTATCGCTGTCAAAGTCAGTAGCCTACAACATAGAAAATGAGAAGAAAATTGCGTCTCTCATGGCGGCCCTCTCCAATATGTATGAACATCCTTCTGCAGCAAATAAAATTCATTTGATAAAGAAGTTATTTACTATGACGATGTTAGAAGGAGTGCAATTCAGGGAACATCTCAGTGAGTTCAAAGAAGTGACAGATCAGTTAGAGGCGGTGGACATGTCTTTCACTGATGAGATACAATCTTGTCTAATTCTTGGGCAGTTGCTTGATAGTTGGAAATGCACTGTTACTACAATCATCGAATTTGCAGGACAGACAAAACTGATGTTTGATGACGTAGTCAGCATAATTATGACTGAAGAAATTAGAAATCGGTCAAATGGTACTTCCACCTCAGCGTCAGCCTTGAACGTAGAAAGTAGAGGCAGAGATTCAAATAGGAGTGTAGGGCACAATAGATTCAGATCCAGAAATGGCAGGTCGTAATCTCAAAATGCTAAAAATTCCAACAACCAAAATCATAACCAGAAGGTGATTGAATGTTGGAACTGCGGTAAGACCGAGCACTACAAAAATCAGTGTAGATTCCCGAAGAAAGATAAAGAGAAGACGGAAGCAAACATCTTAGCAGAAGTGACAAACGATGCACTGATATGCTCTTTGGAGAGTAAGTCGGAGTCATGGGTGCTAGACTCCGGAGCTTCCTTTCATGCGACCTCTAATAAAGAACTCTTAGTGAGTTATTCTCCTAGAAACCTTAGCAGGGTGTACCTTGGTGATGACCAGCCTTATGACGTGGTTGGCAAGGGAGATGTACAGATCAAGTTGAACGGGTCTGTATGGAAACTAAAGGATGTGAGACACAAACCTAATTTACGAAAGAATCTGATCTCGGTGGGCCAGTTAGCAACTGAAGGTTATGTCACAACCTTTAATGGTGATTCATGGAAAGTTTCTAGAGGAGCAATGATAGTCGCTCGTGGCAAGAAGAGTGGCACACTCTATATGACGGCGAACAGTTGTGGGTCAATTGTAGTTGCTGAAAGCAAAGATGATCCAAACTTATGGCACCAGAGACTTGGTCACATGAGTGACAAGGGGCTCAAGATCATGCACTCTAAGGGGAAACTACCAGATCTACAGTCAGTTGACACTGACTTAAGTGAAAGCTTCATCTTTGGGAATAAAAAGAGAGTTAGCTTCATAAATAGTGGCAGACCACCAAAGCAAGAAAAACTGGAACTGATTCACACAGATGTCTGGGGCCCAGCTGTTGTCTCATCCATAGGTGGAAAGTCTTACTTTGTGACTTTCATTGATGACCACTTCAGAAAGATTTGGGTTTACTTCTTGAGACACAAGTTCGAGGTGTCCGAGGTGTTCAAGAAATGGAAGGCCATGGTGGAGAATGAGACAAGAATGAAGATAAAGAAGTTGAGATTCGACAACGGTGGCGAGTATGATGACACCGGGTTTAAGAAATTATGTTACGAAAATGGCATCAGACTAGAGAGGACTGTTCAAGGGACACCGCAACAGAATGGCATAGCAGAACGGATGAACTGAATATTGACAAAAAGAGCCAGAATCATGCGTATACATGCAGGATTGCCTAAGCAGTTCTGAGCAGTGGAAGTCAACACCGCAACCTACTTAATCAACAGATGACCATCAGTACCTCTAGAGCACAGAATACCAGAGGAGGTGTGGATCAAAAAAGCAATAAAACTCTCCCATCTGAAAGTCTTCGGTTGTATTGCTTATGTGCATATTAGTGATCATGCTAGGGATAAACTTGACCCTAAATCACTAAAATGCACCTTTATCGAATATGGCAGAGATGATTTTGGGTACAAGTTCTGTAATGACAAAACTAGGAAGATAATCAGAAGTCGGGACGTGATATTTAATGAGAAGGTGATGTACAAGGATAGAGATGCACTACAGTCTAGTGGTGCAACAAAGGATGACCCTATGTACGTTGATCCAGACAATATTCCAGATAGTAGTGTGGCAAAGTAGATAAATGAGAGACCTAGGCCAGAGGAATCCATATCGCAGAATAGCCACTAATATACTGATGAACCACAATCTCTATCTCCATCTCCATCTCCATCTCCTGTACTAAGAAGATCTTCCCGACCTCATGTACCAAATAGAAAGTACATAAACTATTTATTGCTCATTGATGCCAGAGAACCTAAAACCTATGATGAAGCATGTCAGGTGCAGAATGCTAGCAAGTGGAGCTTGCAATGAATGATGAGATAAAGTCCCTTATCTCTAACAAGACATGCGAGCTGGATGAATTACCCGTGGGAAAGAAGGCTCTACACAACAAATGGGTGTATCGAGCCAAGGAGGAAATTGATGGTTCTAAGAGATACAAGGCGAGGCTCGTAGTCAAAGGTTTCTAGCAAAAGGAAGGAATCGACTACACCGACATATTTTCACCTGTTGTGAAATTGACTACCATTCGGTTAGTTTTGGGCATCGTTATAGTAGAAGACTTACATCGTGAGCAGTTAGATGTGAAAACTTCTTTCCTCCATGGTGACCTTGAGGAGGAGATCTATATGAAGCAGCCAGAGGGTTTCTCAGAGCATAGAAAAGAGAAACTCATGTGTAAATTGAATAAGAGCTTGTATGGTTTGAAACAAGCTCCAAGGCAGTGGTACAAGAAGTTTGATGGATTCATGAAGACAAATGGCTATTACAGGTGCAACGCTGATCATTGTTGCTACTTCAAGAGATTTGAGTCCAGCTACATTATTTTACTACTTTATGTTGATGACATGTTAATGGCCAGTTCAGACATGGGCAAAATTAAGAAATTGAAGAGGCAGTTATCGAACGAGCTCGACATGAAGTATTTGGTCACAACGAAGCAGATTCTTAGGATGAGAATCAACAGAGATAAGAAGAAAGGTACTTTTTAATTGTCGCAGGCAGAGTACAACAGTCGTGTCTTGCGAAGTCTCAACATGAGTGATGCTAAGGCAGTTAGAACACCATTGGCTAGTCACTTTCGGCTATCCAAGGAACGGTCACCCAAGACGGAGGAAGATAGGAGCTTTATAACTAAGTTTCCATAAGCCTCAGCCATTGGAAGTCTCATGTATGTTATGGTTTTCACAAGACCAGATGTTTCTCATACAGTGGGAGCTGTGAGCAGGTTCATGACCAATCTAGGAAAGCAACATTGGGAAGTAATTAAATGGATACAAAGGTATCTACGAGGCACCACTGACAGATGCCTGTGTTTCAAAAGAGGTGAGTTGAGACTACAAGGTTTTGTGGACTCAGATTTTGCTGGTGAGGTAGACAACAGGAGGAGTACTACCGGTTATGTATTCATAGTCGAAACTACTTCACTAAGTTAGATTTCAAAGATACAGAAAATTATAGCGTTATCCACCACAGAGGCAGAGTACATAGCAGTAACCGAGGCCAGCAAAGAGAAGATTTGGTTACAGGGATTATTAGCAGAATTGGGTTTCATATAGGAAAAGAATGTTTTGCATAGTGACAGTTAGAGTGCAATACATCTGATAAAGGATTCAGCATTTCCTTCAAGGACCAAACACATAGAACTTCGTTATCACTTCGTCAGATCTCTATCAGAAGATGGGGTGTTGACACTTGAGAAGATCCAAGGGAGCAAGAATCTAACTGACATGTTAATCGATGCAGTTACTACAGAAAAACTGAAGTTGTGCTCAGCTTTAGTGAGTCTTCAAAGATGGAAGATAGGAAAACCTCACACCCAGCTCACTGATAGAACCGATGGTTGAGTTGCAGTTAAAAAGTCTCCAAGTGGAAAATTGTTAATGCAAATGGAGAATTTTGAGAATTGCCACCATTTAAATACCATAATTAACACACATGGTAGCCTACGAAATGAATAGTTACCACACATGTTTAGCAGCCTACCAAAGGAATAGTAATGATTGGTGGCACACCAAAGGAATAGTAATGGTTAGTGGAACACCATTAATCTCAACCATCCAATCATATTTTGATCCAACGGTCATGATGACTCACAAATAACTATAAATAGGCCTTGAATTCTCCCATTGTAATCATCCCAAACTCTCAAGCTTGAGAGAAATTAGAGAGCAAATAAGAGAGAGTAGTTAGGTAGAAATACAGTGCATTGTTAGAACTTATCAGAGTGTGTAGAAGGCAGTGTTAGACTCCATAAAAATAGAGTGCATACAAGAGAGTTGTAAAATTATTCCTATAATTTTTTCTATAGTGGAAGTGGGTGTGAGCCGTGGACGTAGCCAAATTGGTGAACCATGTAAATCTCTTGTGTTATGTGTGCATTATTATTTTTTGCATTATTTTCTTCACCCAATGATTCCCAAGGTCCTGGAAATATTATCGGTGGAATTTAGAGGCATCTAATTTCCCAACATTCTCCATTGCTGCCTGGAGCATCACAACCCTCGGTGGTAGTCCAAAACTTTCTGCCGACACATCAATTTCCCAAAACTACCCTAATAGCCTCGATTCACCACTACACACAGCCGCGTAATTTTAGACTGCAGCTCAACCGCCCCCTTCACCAATCCAACATAAACAGTCACATCTGCCCCCGACTACTACCCCGAACATCCTGTTGGCTTCTTAGCCTCCAAAAAATGATGCATCAACATCGAGCAACCATGATACAAGGTTGGTTAGCCTTTTAGACATGCCGACAAGGAACCACGCTCCAATCCAGAGCCATAAACAACCAAAAAACATATCCAAAGGCTGCCCCACCCAATTTTGTCAATCCAATTTTTCCCAGTACAAAACACACCTAGCCTGGGGAAATCCACCCCTACGGTGATCGTAACACCCTCTCGAACGATCGCCGACATCACCTATGGTCTTTGGCGACCAAAAGTGACCATAAAACCAACCGATGGTGTTCAAGGGCTTTCCGACGTGAATCCGGCAATTAAGAAGTCAACCAATCAACAATCATGCTCAAATATTATAATTCCAATAAAAAATGAGCCCATATTGATCAATGGGCAAGAAACCCTAGGGTTTCTACTCCCTCATGTCCAAGAAACCATAAAAGCAAACCCTAGCCTTACCACCAACCCTCTCGTGTTTGGATCCACTCAAACATGTATACACACATTAGAAACCCTAAAACAGCATACCCCCACCCTTAAAAATTATCAAGAACCATTCTATCATAAATTCAATCCCATTTTGACCCAAACCCCTCTTATGCTAGCTAATCAACCATGTACCCTAGGTGGAACCCTCCCACAAATTCAAGAACTAGGGTTTGGAACAAAAAAGTGGTTTTTTACGTGGGGTAAGATATTTTTTATGGTAGACATGAGAGGCAAGAGGAAGATGATGAAGATTGACGCAAGAATTAAAGGATCTTCCTCAAATTTTCAGAAATTACTTTTGGCCCACACATTTTTGCCTCTCTTCCGCACATTTTTTGTGCTTTTCAAGTGAATTCTACAATTTTGAATGTAAGGACATTTTTCTCATGTTCGAAATATTACCTTTGTGTATGTCGTACGCCGCTACATTTGGCACGTCTCTACATGATCTCACACGAAGGCCTCAATCTAAATTCGGGGGATCAAGCATTCAACATCTCCATCATGTGTCCCACATCTGCCTCAACGACTTCACGTTCCACAATTTTAGGGACTTAATGCAAGTGATACGCAAGAAAAGTCAAAATAGTGAAAGAAAGCAAGATATGGAAGTTCAAGGACTTTTTGGTAATTTTATAGCCACCGTCCAGAGGTCTGATCAACTGGAAAGTTGAAGAGCTCGTCGTAAGGAAGATACTGGAAGAAACAACACCTCAATCCGAGCTACGATGAAGAAGTTATGGTATTTTGAAAATGGAGAAAATTACGAGGAAAACTCTTGAAAAATGCTAAGTGTTTAAAGCCCCACATTCCAGCGAATTTCTTCGAACCGAAGCCAAACCGGTTCAAGGGCGAACCGGTTCACAGTACACCCGAACCGGTTCGGGGTACCTGTACGCTGGCAGAGTTTTAAAATCATGAAACTCTTTATTGGTTTCCCTATAAAAGCCAACTTCGGGGGAGTTGTTTTGCAAGACTTTGAGAGACGATTTTGAGAGTCCAAATACATCTAGTCTTCATATTTTTGAGTCCCAAGACTCATGTTTGGATTCACACAACTTTGCCAAACCTTTGTGAATCATTTAATAAACCAAGAACACAACCTTGAGTTTGTTCAAACTTTGTGGAGAAGCCGTCTTCCTTCTTCATTGCTGCTCATCTGGAGTTCCCGAGGGAGATTCCAGTCGCTGACTACAGAACCGATGCCTGCGGGTATTTTTGTGTCACATTGTATTTTTATTGTAATCCGTGTAACTGTTCCTTACAATATTATAGTGAAAATAAAAGGTTTTTCCCCTTTGGGGGATTTTTCCTCACATGTGTGTGTTTGAATGTTCTTGCATGATTTTATCATCTTCATTCACACCTAGATGCATGTTTAGGACTTAGTTAATAAAAACTGAGTTTAATTATATAATCTCTCTATTTGAACGCACGCGCACTCTTTCAAATTGGTATCAGAGCCAATTACACAACTTTACTGTGTAATTTTCCGCAAAATTTTTCTAAGATATCAATTTTCTGAAAAATTGAATTTTGAAAAAGAGCGTGTTCATAATGGAGAAGTTATATAATAAAATGTCAGTTTTTTAGGGACAAACTATGCATACTGGAAGGCCCGCATGAAATCTTCATTAAAAACCATTGATGAACGTGTCCGAATTTTGGTTGAAAGAGGGTGGACACCTCCCTCCGTCACTGTTAATAACGTGACTAGTTTAAAACCGAACACTATATGGAATGAAGAAGAATTTAAATGGTCATCTTTTAATTCTAAGGGTTTAAGTGCTATTTCTGGATCTGTCACACCTGATGAGTTCAAATGCATAATGACGTGCACCAGGCATGGGATGTTTTGCAACTTACCCATGAAGGAACTAATGCTGTGAAAGAATCTAAACTGCAAAATTTAAAACCTCAATTTGAAACAATCACCATGCTTGAGTCTGAGTGTTTTGATGAATTTTATGCTAGACTATCTGATATTGTAAACACTAGCTTTAATCTTGGTGAACACATTCCTAATGCTAGAGTTGTTAAAAATATTCTTAGATCTCTACCTAAACGTTTTATCCCTAAAGTCACTATATTAAATTCTATGGGTAATTTAAATATGCTAAAATTGGAAGAACTTATAGGAGACTTGCAAACGTATGAAATTGATATGTTTCCTAAATCTGTCAAGCCTAAAGATAAGGGAATTGCACTTAATGCCCAAGAGAAAAAAAGTGAGGGGTCAGCAAGAAAGAGGGAATCATCTAGAAAAAGAGAGATGGATACGTCAGATTCTGAGTGTGACTTTGATTTAGATGATTTGGCCTTATTTGTTAAAAATTTCAAGAAAATTCTCAAATTTAAGAAAAGTGGAAATTTTAAAGATAAAAAGAAGTTTGAGAAAAATAAGTTTGAAAAGAAAAATCAAAAAGACTTTAAAGACCCTCCTAAGAAAGAGAGTGAGAGATGCTTTGAGTGCGACGGTAAGGGTCATAGAGCTTTTGAGTCTGCTACTAGACTGAACAGAGAAAAGGGCAAAGCTGTCCTTAATGCTACCCTTAGTGACGACAGTGAGGTCGAGTCGGTGGACTCTGGAGACGAGTCACCGCATGAGTGTAACTTCAACGCATTCATGGCTAGTCATGTGAGCACGTCTACTACTCCTCATGACGATGCGGATTCTACTCACAGGGACACCTCGACAGTGAGAGTGATGTGAGTGAGGGGGAGGATGATGCATGTGAGAGCGAGAGTAATCTTCAACACGCCTACGCTGAGTTATATAATGAGTCATTTAAAACTAAAAGGCGTAACAAAGCATTAGTTATTAGGATCAGCGCTCTAGAGGAAGATTTAGAAAAATCGAGAGAGAGAGAGAGAGAGAGTCCTTCACCTGCACCACTTTGAGAGAGAGAGAGAGAGAGTCTGCCTGTGTTGAGAAAGACAATTTGTTTAGAGAGAGAGAGAGAGAGAGTTGTTTTGAGAAAGAGAAAGGGGACTTGACTAAACAAGTGGCTAGTCTTACGAGTGATCTCCATTCCTCCCTAGAGACTCGAAAGAAACTTTAAGCCCTTATTGCCCATCTTACTCATGATCTTGAGAGAGCACGGGAAGTCAAGGTTGAAATCGAGGACAGATCAGGAAAGATGGGAAAGATGCTCCTCGGCCTCGTTCTAGGTTTTGGTGATAGGCAGCGAATAGGTTATGATGGTACCTCCACATCCCAAATTTCACCTGGACTAGTTCCTGAGTTTACTACGACTCCATATGGACATCATAAAAAACCACGAAGGGGAGTTCTGCCAAGAAAAGCAAACCCATGGCTGCCTAAGACTACGTTCTTCTGTACGTACTGTAAAAGAAAAATCCACCTCAGGGAGTTTTGCTATAGTTTGGGTTGGACACGACGTACTAGTACTCCACCACATCATACTGATGATTTTTCTAGTCTGAGAGAGCGTGTTGAGTTTTAGTTGCCACATCACAGAGTTTGATGGAGGAGTTTCGACGGATGTCTTTTCCGTCTGTGAATGCTTCTCGCATCCCGGCTAAAACTAATAACAACAAGGGTAAATAAAAGGTTACCACTTCTTAGGTGCCTAAGAAAGATAAAAAGGCTCTTGTTGTTCATGTCGCTCTCAAAGCACATAATACCTCATAGTGGTATTTTGATAGTTGGTGCTCCATACATATGACAGGTGATGCATCATTTTTTACCTACCTTGAGGATTATAAGGATGGTAGAGTCACCTTTGGAGATGGGAGAAAGTCTAGCATTGTAGGATGGGGTACAATAGTGTTACCAGGATTTCCTAAGCTAGAGAATGTTTTATACATCAAAGGTTTGAAAGCAAACCTTCTTAGTATTAGCCAGTTGTGTGACGCTGACTTTGCCGTAAAGTTTGACCGGGATGCGTGTAATGTCTATAATGAAGTCAGTAAACTTTTAGTGCGAGGGGTGAGGACAGAGGATAATTGTTATGGGACTGAGCCCACGTCCTCACTTGTTTGCAATAGCCCCACGGTCACTTCTATAGATCTATGGCACCAACGTCTAGGTCACGTGAACGTTAGAGATTTGACTCATTTAGCTAAAAAGGACCTAGTACGTGGCTTACCATCTCTTGGAAAACCAACTTCCATGGTTTGCATACCCTGTCAGTTGGGAAAGCAAATCTGTAGCCCATATAGGCAGTTGCATTCCATTACCACCTCCCGTGTACTTGAGCTGATTCACATAGATCTTATGGGTCTTACTCGTACTGAGAGTCTAGGTGGTAGGAGGTATATCCTCGTGATGGTAGACAATTTCTATAGATATTCGATTGTAGGTTTTCTGAGAGAGAAATCCGATAATGTAGAGATTTTAACGATCAAGTGTCGTGCCCTACAAAACTAACATGGAGTCACTATTAATAGGATACGTAGTGACAACGACACATAATTTAAGGAAGCAAAGGTAGACCTTTATTGTGATAGCCTTGGGATCAAACATGAGTTTTCTGCTGTGAAGACTCCTCAGAAAAATGGGATTATTGAGAGAAAAAATAGGACGATCCAAGAAATGTCTAGGTCTATGCTTCTAGGTCGTAATGTTTCTAGGAGATTTTGGGTAGAGGCAGTGTCTATTGCGTCCCACACGGTGAATAGGGTTTACCTCCGTCCACACACACTTAAGACGCCTTATGAATTGTGGAATGGAAAGAAACCCAACCTGGCATATTTCCGTATTTTTGGGAGTAAATGCTACATCCTACGGGATAGAGAGCAATTAGGAAAGTTTGACTCCCGAAGAGACAAGATAATATTGCTAGGATATTCATCGAATAGTAGAGCGTATCGGGTCTTTAACCTGAAGAGGTCTAAGGTTATGGAGTCAATAAACGTCACCGTGCAAGATGATGAACCTCCGACGGTTATTGATCCTAACCTTCAGTGTGAGGTTGAGGACTTTTCTGGCAGTGATTTAATTGTACCTCACCCACACTCTGTGGATCCTACTCTTGTGTAGGAGACACACAAACTTGGGTTTGTAAGAGTCATGACCCAACTTCTATTGTAGGTGATCCCACTCTTGGGGTCAAGACTCGTGCTCAGCTAGAGAACGTCGTTAGCCACTTTTACGACACGTCCAAAGTCAAAACCCAAGAATTATAAAGAAGCACTCAATGATGAACAGTGGATATTTGCCATGCAAGATGAGTTGCTTCAGTTTAAAAAGAACAATGTCTGGGAACTTGTCCCCCGACCTAGTGAGACTAATGTGATAGGTACCTGGTGGATTTTTAAGAATAAAATGGATGAAAATGGTACCATAATCAGAAACAAGGCTAGGTTGGTCGCTCAAGGCTACACACAGATAGAGGGTGTAGACTTTGGGGAGACATTTGCTCATATTGCGAGGTTTGAGTCCGTCCGCTTATTTTTCTCCATCGCATGTCATCTGCGCTTCAAGTTATATCAGATTGATGTCAAGAGTGCCTTTCTAAATATCATTCTACAGGACGAGGTTTAAGTGGAATAAGCAAAAGGGTTTGAAGACCCTAAGCACCCGGAGCACGTTTGCTATCTGAGGAAAGCCTTGTATGGTTTGAAGCAAGCACCCCGTGCTTGGTACGAGAGGCTTACTTCCTATCTCTTAGCCCGTGTCTTCAAGAGAGGGGGTTTTGATATGACGTTGTTTGTCAGGAGAGATGACGGTGCTATTTTAGTTGCCCAGGTCTATGTGGACGACATAGTCTTTGGATCCACATGCTCCCAACATGCTCACCACTTTGAGGAGGAGATGAAAAGTGAGTTTGAGATGATCATGGTAGGTGAGCTTACTTTCTTCCTTGGTCTCCAGGTTCATCAGCTAGAGGATGGGATGTTCATCTCCTAATCCAAGTATGCTAGAGACCTAGTGAAGAAATTTGGTTTAGACTTCGCTAAGCATGCACGTACACCTATGAGTACTTATATCAAGATTAGTAAGGACACTTCAGGCAAGGACGTAGAGCAAACCTCGTATCAAAGTATGATAGGTAGTCTTCTCTACTTGACTGCCAGTCGTCTCGACATAGCCTTTAGTGTTGGAGTCTGTGCACGATATCAGGCATCCTTGAAAGAGTCACACTTACTCACTCTAAAACTTATTATCAAATACGTGAGTGGGACTCTCACATACGATATTTGGTATTCCTTTGATACCAATGACCATTTGTCCGCCTATTCGGATGCATATTGGGTCGGGGATGTAGATGATTGTAGGAGCACTTCTGGTGGGTGTTTCTATTTTGGTTCTGCTTTAGTCTCCTGGCTGAGCAAGAAGCAAAACTCCATCTCTTTGTCCACTGCGGAGGCTGAGTACATTATCGCCGGGAGTTATTGCACGCAATCCTTGTGGATGAAGTAGATGCTGGAAGATTATGGGATTTCATAAGACAACATGACCATTTCCTGTGATAACACTAGCGCGATACACATCTCCCATAATCCAGTCTAGCATTCATGCACAAAGCACATCAGGATACGCGAGCACTTTATACGTCAATTAGTTGAGGAGAAAGTCGTATCCCTGAGTTTTGTTCCCACCGACCGTCAGTTAGCCGATATTTTCATGAAACCTCTAGATGCCCTTAGATTTGAGTGTCTTAGGAAGTCTTTAGGGATTTGCACAGTTGACTGAAGGGTTAGTCCATGTCTAGGATAGGATGCTTTTTCATGTTAATATCATATGCTTCCTATTTATAGTTTGTATTAGTTGGTTTTATTCTTTTTTTTTTTATTTTTGTGAAAAAAATCCAAAAAGATTTTTTTTATAAAAATTTTAGAAAAGCATAAAAAGATTTTTGTATTTTTTTTTTACACCTAAGGAAAATTTTGAGTTCATTTGTTAGGATTATTCGATATTCATCGTGCACATATGTCATGTTTGTATGCATTGATTTTCCTATAGAATTTGGTCACACCTATTCATTTACGCTATCATCGACTTGGTTGTTTTTGTGTTCGTTCATGGTGTGATTTCTTTATTTGTATATTTTGTTTGAAAATTTTTGAAAAATTCAAAAATAGAAGTTTCTTACCTTGTGACATTCTCCATTTGCATTTATTTCTGCTTCTCATATCTGTCTATTTGGGGACATAAAAAAAAGGGGGGGGGGGGGGGGAAGAATTATCATATTATGGGGGAGTTTTTGAGATTTGACTTTTGTTTTCATCATAAAGTTAAAGTGGTATCTATGTTTATCTCATTTCAAACTCGATACGTCACTTGGTATTTGCTTTATCTCATGTGTGTAGGTACTACATTGATGATCTCTGAAATGCAAACCCTGATGAGAAAAGTTTTGAAGATTTGAAGAACAAACGATGACGACTTATTGATTTATATCTTCCCAGTTTTGGGTTCATGGGAGGGTAGATTTGTATAGGCAATTTTGTCATTTGATAATTCGGATTTTTATGTATGTACCGTCATAGACATAGGGAGAGATTTGTAAGGACATTTTTATCATGTCCGAAATATTACATTTGTGTATGTCATACGCCGCTACATTTAGCAAGTCCCTACACGATCTCATACGACGACCTCAATCCGAATTTCGTGGATCAAGCTTTCAACATCTCCATTATGTGTCCCACATATGCCCCAACAACTTCACGTTCAACGATTTTAGGGACTTAATACAAGTGGTACGCAAGAAAAGTCAAAATAGTGAAAGAAGGTAAGATATGGAAGTTCAAGGGCATTTTGGTAATTTTACAGCCACCGTCCAGAGGTCTGATTAATTGGAAAGTTGAAGAGATCTTCACAATGAAGATACTGGAAGAAACGACACCTCAATCCGAGCTACGGTGAAGAAGTTATGGCCCTTTGAAAATGGAGAAAATTCCGAGGAAAACTCTTGAAAAATGCTAAGTGTTTAAAGCCCCACATTCCAACCAATTTCTTCGAATCGAAGCCAAACCAGTTCGAGGGGCGAACCGATTCGCGTTACACCCGAACCGGTTCAGGGTACCTGAACGCTGGAAGAGTTTTAAAATCATGAAACTCTTTATTGGTTTCCCTATAAAAGCCAACTTCGGGGGAGTTGTTTTGCAAGACTTTGAGAGACGATTTTGAGAGTCCAAATACATCTAGTCTTCATATTTTTGAGTCCCAAGACTCATGTTTTGATTCACACAACTTTGCCAAACCTTTGTGAATCATTTTATAACCCAAGAACACAACCTTGAGTTTGTTCAAACTTTGTGGAGAAGCCGTCTTCCTTCTTCATTGTTGCTCATCTGGAGTTCCCGAGGGAGATTCCAGTCGCTGACTACAGAATCGATGCCTGCGGGTATTTCTGTGTCACACTGTATTTTTACTGTAATCCGTGTAACTGTTCCTTACAATATTATAGTGAAAATAAAAGGTTTTTCCCCTTTGGGGGATTTTTCCTCACATGTGTGTGTTTGAATGTTCTTGCATGATTTTATCATCTTCAATCACACCTAGATGCATGTATAGGACTTAGTTAATAAAAACTGAGTTTAATTACATAATCTCTCTATTTGTACGCACAAGCACTCTTTCATTGAAGATGCATTTTAAGCCATTCCATAGACTTAACAAAGTTCTTTTAGGACCTCATACATTTTTCTTGTCTTCTTGGCCCCATATTTTGAAGATTTTGAGTATCCTCAACTTTCAAAGCCAGGTAACGAATTTTTTGAAGATGGGGAAAATGATGTGAATAGAGAATCACTATACCAAAAATAGGATTCTGACACGGTTTAAAACTATGCCAGATCAAATCTGGCACGATTTTGAACTGTGCCAGAATCAGGTGTTCCAAAATGGGAATTTTTTTCTGGCACGGCTCAAAAGTGTGCCAGATTCAGCCAAACAGGAACACTTCCGGCACACTTTTAAACCGTGCCAGAATTTGATATTTCTGGCACACTTTTGGCACAATTTTTAACTGTGTCAGATTCAGCCAAACAGGAACACTTCTGGCACACTTTTAAACCGTGCCAGAATTTGGTATTCCTGGCACACTTTTGGCACAGTTTTTAACTGTGCCAGATTCAGCACAATTTAAAAAAATTTGGCACAGTTCAAAACCATGCCAAAATATGATACACTTTTGCCGCGGTTTTGAACTGTGCCAATTTTTTTATTTAAAAAAAATTATTTGAAAGCACAAAATTCACAAATTAATAATATTGCGCGTTATTAATAAACTAATGTACATACAAATTTCAAAATATCACAAATCTTTAACACCTGAGAGGCCCAAAAAAATTGGGCAGAATTTCCTCTATTTTCTGAATATTTCAAAACCTGTTAATACAAAACCTGCCTAACATAAAGCCCGCATGGCCACAAAATATAACAATTAACTTTCAAAAGCCCCTCATGGCCATAAAAGTCAATAATAAAACAACAAAAGACCGTACGGTCATGACATAAAAAAATGGAATCATTAATAAACCCCTTGTTGTAAACCATTGAGTTCTTTGTGTGTTCCACGTGAATAAAAGCCAACGATAAACTGTTATCCTGTAAAAAAAATAGAATACAAAAAAGATACGATATTAGTAACCCAATAATTTACCAAAAAAAAAATACTCAAAACTAAAAAATTACATATATGAGTGGAAATTATCGTCATACTCACAAACCGGGAGACCCGAGACTACGCGGTCAGTTCCTACAAGTTACATTGGTCCCGTGGGAGGTGTTCGTGCCTCCTACGGGATCATTTGGGGGTTGGTTTGGGTTTTCACCCTTTGATGTCCTGTTTTTAACTAAGTGTGATTTTTACAAATTATTGTCATACTCTCAAACCGGGAGACCCGGGACTACGCGGTCAGTTCCTACAAGTTACATTGGTCCAGTGCGAGGTGTTCGTGCCTCATACGGGGTCGATTGGGGGCCGGTTTGGGTTTTCACCCTTTAACGGCCTGTTTTTAACTCTAAGTGTGATTTTTATAAATTATCGTCATACTCTCAGATCGGGAGATCCGGGACTATGCGATCAGTTCCTACAAATTACATTGGTCCCGTGCGAGGTGTTCGTGCCTCCTACGGGGTCGTTAGGTGGCCGGTTTTGGTTTTCACCCTTTAACGACAAGTTTTTAACTCTAAGTGTGATTTTTGTAAATTATCATCATACTCTCAAACCGAAAGACCCGGGACTACGCGATCAGTTCCTACAAGTTACATTGGTCCCGTGCGAGGTGTTCGTGCCACCTACGGGGTCGATTGGGGGCCGGTTTAGGTTTTCACCCTTTAAAGGAATGTTTTTAATTCTAAGTGTGATTTTTGCAAATTATCATCATACTCTCAAACCGGGAGACCCGGGACTACGCAATCAGTTCCTATAAGTTACATTGGTCACGTGCGAGGTGTTCGTGCTTCCTACGGGGTCGTTTGGGAGCCGGTTTGGGTTTTCACCCTTTAACGGCATGCTTTTAACTAAGTGTGATTTTACAAATTATCGTCATACTCTCAAACCGGGAGACCCGAGAGTACGCGGTCAGTTCCTACAAGTTACATCGGTCCCGTGCGAGGTGTTCGTGCCTCCTACGGGGTCGTTTGGCGGTTGGTTTGGGTTTTCACCCTTTAACGGCATTTTTTAAGTTTAAGTGTGATTTTTGCAAATTATCATTATACTCTCAAACCGGGAGACCCGGGACTATGCGCTCAGTTCCTACAAGTTACATTGGTCCCGTGCGAGGTGTTCGTGCCCCCTACGGGGTCATTTGGTGGTTGGTTTGGGTTTTCACCCTTTAACGGCTTATTTTTAAGTTTAAGTGTTGATTTTTGCAAATTATCGTCATATTCTCAAACCGGGAGATCCGGGACTACGCAATCAGTTCCTACAAGTTACATTGGTCCCGTACGAGGTGTTCGTGCCTCTTACGGGTCGATTGGGGGCCGATTTGGATTTTCATTCTTTAATGACCTGTTTTTAACTCTAAGTGTGATTTTTGCAAATTATCGTTATACTCTCAAACAGGGAGATCCGAGGCTATGCGGTCAGTTCCTACAAGTTACATTGGTCCCGTGCAAAGTGTTCGTGCCTCCTACGGGGTCGTTCGGGGGTTGGTTTGGGTTTTCACCCTTTGACGGTTTATTTTTAACTAAGTGTGATTTTTGCAAATTATCGTCATACTCTCAAACCGGGAGACCCAGGACTACGCGGTCAATTCCTACAAGTTACATTGGTCCCGTGCGAGGTGTTCGTGCCTCCTACAGGGTCGATTGGGGGTCGATTTGGGTTTTCACCCTTTAACGGCCTGTTTTTAACTCTAAGTGTGATTTTTGCAAATTATCGTCATACTCTCAAATTGGGAGACCCAAGTTTATGCGGTCAGTTCATATAAGTTACATTGGTCCCGTGCGAGGTGTTCGTGCCTCCTACGGGGTCGTTTGGGGGCCGATTTGGGTTTTCACCCTTTAACGACATGTTTTTAACTAAGTGCGATTTTTACAAATTATCGTCATACTCTCAAACTGGGAGACCCGGGACTACGCGGTTAGTTCCTACAAGTTACCTGGGTCCCGTGCGAGGGGTTCGTGCCTCCTACGGGGTCATTTGGCGGCCGGTTTGGGTTTTCACCCTTTAACGGCATTTTTTTAAGTCAAAGTGTGATTTTTGCAAATTATCGTCATACTCTCAAACCGGGAGACCCGGGACTACGCGATCAGTTCCTACAAGTTACATTGGTCCCGTGCGAGGAGTTCGTGCCCCCTAAGGGGTCGTTTGGTGGTTGGTTTGGGTTTTTAACCTTTAACGGCTTGTTTTTAAGTTTAAATGTTGATTTTTACAAATTATCGTCATATTCTCAAACCGTGAGATCCAGGACTACGCGGTCAGTTCCAACAAGTTATATGGGTCCCGTGCGAGGTGTTCATGCCTCCTAAGGGGTCGTTTAGGGGTCGGTTTGAGTTTTCACCCTTTAACGACATGTTTTTAACTATATGTGTGATTTTTATAAATTATCGTCATACTCTCAAACCGGGAAACCTGGGACTACGTGGTCAGTTCCTACAAGTTACATTGGTCCCTTGCGAGGTGTTCGCGCCTCCTACGGTTCGATTGGGGGCCGGTTTGGGTTTTCACCCTTTAACGTCCTGTTTTTATTGCTAAGAGTGATTTTTGCAAATTATCGTCATACTCTCAAATCGGGAGATCCGAGACTACGTGGTCTGTTCCAACAATTTACATTGGTCCCGTGCGAGGTGTTCGTGCCTCCTACGGGGTCGTTTGGGGGACATTTTGGGTTTTCACCCTTTAATAGATTATTTTTAAGTTTAAGTGTTGATTTTTACAAATTATCGTCATATTCTCAAACCGGGAGATCCGAGACTATTCGACCAGTTCCTACAAGTTACATTGGTACCGTGCGAGGTTTTCGTGCCTCATACGAGGTCGATTGGGGGCCGGTTTGGGTTTTCACCCTTTAACGGCCTGTTTTTAACTCTGTATGATTTTTATAAATTATCGTCATACTCTCAAACCGGGAGACCCGGGACTATGGGGTCAGTTCCTACAAGTTACATTGGTCCCGTGCGAGGTGTTCGTGCCTCCTACGGGATCGTTTGGGGGTTGGTTTGGGTTTTCACCCTTTGACGACTTATTTTTAACTAAGTGTGATTTTTACAAATTATTGTCATACTCTCAAACCGGGAGACCCGAGACTACGCAGTCAGTTCTTACAAGTTACATTGGTCCCATGTGAGGTGTTCGTACCTCCTACGGGGTTGATTGGGGGCCGGTTTGGGTTTTCACCCTTTAACGGCATGTTTTTAATTCTAAGTGTGATTTTTGCAAATTATCGTCATATTCTCAAACCGGGAGACCCGGGACTACACGGTCAGTTCCTACAAGTTACATTGGTCCCGTGAAAGGTGTTCGTGCCTCCTACGGGGTCGTTTGGGAGCCGGTTTGGATTTTCACCCTTTAACGGCATATTTTTAACTAAGTGTGATTTTTGCAAATTATCGTCATACTCTCAAACCGGGAGACCCGAAACTATGCGGTCAGTTCCTACAAGTTACATTGGTCCCGTACGAGGTGTTCGTGCCTCCTACGGGGTCGTTTGGCGGCTGGTTTGGGTTTTCACCCTTTGACGGCATGTTTTTAACTCTAAGTCTGATTTTTGCAAATTATCGTCATACTCTCAAACCGGGAGACCCGGGACTACGCGGTCAGTTCCTACAAGTTACATTGGTCCCTGCGAGGTGTTCGTGCCCCCTACAGGGTTATTTGGGGGTCGATTTGGGTTTTTACCCTTTAACGGCCTGTTTTTAATTTTAAGTGTGATTTTTATAAATTATCATCATACTCTCAAACCGGGAGACCCGGGACTACGCGATAAGTTCCTACAAGTTACATTGGTCCCGTGCGAGGTGTTCGTGCCTCCTACGGGGTCGTTTGGGGGCTGGTTTGGATTTTCACCCTTTAACGGCATGTTTTTAAGTTTAAGTGTTCATTTTTGCAAATTATCATCCTATTCACAAACCGGGAGACCCGGGACTACTCGGTCAGTTCCTACAAGTTACATTGGTCCCGTGCGAGGTGTTCGTGCCTCCTACGGGGTCGATTGGTGGCCGGTTTGGGTTTTCACCCTTTAACGACCTGTTTTTAATTCTAAGTGTGCTTTTTGCAAATTATCGTCATACTCTTAAATCGAGAGACCCGAGACTACGCGGTCAGTTCCTACAAGTTACATTGGTCATATGCGAGGTGTGCGTGCCTCCTATATCGTCATATTCTCTAACGGTATGTTTTTAATCAATTTAGAATGTTTATGGATTTTAGAAAATTTTGACATAGTTTCATTTGTTTATTCGTTAAATCCAACATGTTTTAACATTTAAAATAAACTCAACAGCAACAGCAAATTCGAAAACCAAACCACCAGCAAATCCCTTCCACCAATTTAACTAAATAAGCTCATAAAGTAAGCCATGAAGTGATTTTCAAACTTTAAAAGGAATGATCAGATATAGAATTAAAAAGACAAACTATAAATGTTGAGTAGAAATAATTCATTGCATTTTAAAAGGTTAATAAATGGGTACAAAATAATAGTAATCTGTAGTAACTTGATTAAGATTGGATGGAACTGGCGTGAGTTGAACATTTGTAAACAAAACCAAACAAATCACTGGCAGCCTATGTTGGCCTTTTGATCTCCAAACCTCCCCAATACCTGCATTCAATTCCCACCCAGCACTGGATCAAACTCTTTAATACTACAATACCCATATATGATTATACACACAGAAGCTCCAAGCTTGTTTCACATTTTTCAATATTGCAGCATACCATATATGATCATTTCAATATCTGTTACAGTATACACACACACACACACAGTATAATCCAACATATTAAATAAAAAAACACAACAATTCATATCATATTTAGAATACCTTCACAGCAGATTTAGAACCAAGTTCCTTCATATCATCAAATTTCATGACCTGCAGCATAAAATAACGAAATTTTAGACAACACTTCCAGGAAGATTAATAGAAGTGCTAGCATCAGATACACAATAAGTCCAGCAAGATTATCAACTTTTACTGGTTTATTCTTACCAATTAAGTGATGGGAGATGTTGGAGTAGGTGTAGGGTGGTATCTAATACAGTAGTATCCATACATAAGATATAATTCTCTTGGATTTTCTACATAATGGTCTCTGTGAAGAAAATCACAGGTGCATATCATATAGAAAAATAAAATAATTTTTTTTGATAATTAATATAAAAAAATAAAATAATAATAAGACTGTCTATGCCGACTCATATTTTCGACTCAATGGGTGCGACTCGCTGATCGTGTTCAGATTCCATTGTACCCCATTGGTGACCGGTCAAAATACGAGTCAATATGAATACGACATGTCAATGAGTCACACACAAAAATGAGATTCGGTATAGATTCGAAGGTATGCATTTCAATGTATGTAATGTATGCACATCAACGTTTTAGATCGTGTATGTAATGTATGCACATTCTAATGTATGCAGTGAGCCATTCAAGCCATATGTAGGTTCATTCTCAGAATAATCCGAAGCCAAAGAGCAAAATACATGTAGTGAAAATAGAACCCAATTGAAATGAAGGTGATTGAAACATACCGTGCGACGGAGGGGAAATATACCGACTGCTGCTTGAACCCATACCCTATATCACATTGAAAAAGAAATAAATTTATTTTCCAATAAAGTTGATTTTATTTATTTACAAACTAAAAATAAATTATAAAAACGCAATTACCATCCTTCTTTTACTCATCCGACTATAGTTCCATTTTTTGGCTCATTCGCAAGCTGCTGAATCGTAAATTTTTTGGCGTTCTATCCTCTCAGCAACAGAAGGTGGAACCCTGCTCCTCCATGCCCACAGAACTTAACAGATATTTGAAATTTTCGACCACCAGACCCTCTTGTCGATGGTGGGGTGAACCGTGGATCACCCAACGGAAATCTAATTCTTCAAACCTGATTGAAAATCCAACTCTGCAAACCCCAACGAAAATCTAACTCTTCAAACCCAACTCGTAATCAATTTTAAAACCCCACTCAAATTGATTTCAAAACCTAAATCAATTTGATTACAAACCATCCCAACCTAATTCAATTTCAAATAAATTTTCAAACCTAACTCAAATTGTTTTGAAAACCTAACTCCACCGATTTCAAACTATACATATATATCAGTCAAATCCAACAGTGTTAACAAAATCTAAAAATGAAATGAAAAACGAAGTTGTTTACCTTACGCTGGGTGGTCGGCGATCAGAGGTATGGAGCAGGTCGAGTGTCGGAGTAAAGAAAAACAAAGATGGTTGTTGATGAAGAAAACGAAGATGGTTGTTGAGAGAGAGGGGAGGCAGACCAACGAGTGAGAGCCGGGTACCTGTGAAAAGAGAGAGTGGAACAAGTGGGAGAGCAAAATAAGTGAGGGGTATTATTTTTTGAGGGCTTTTATATTTTAGTTAACTGTACTCAATTTTTGCACACTTTAAAACAGTGCCAAATTTTGGCACTGTTTTAAAGTGTGCCAGATTGTCATTAAACCGTGCCAGAATTTGGCATAGTTTTAAACTGTGCCAGATTTTTAATATCAAGGTGTGCCAAATTGTTGTTTTTGGTGTAGTGAATCTTGAGGATATTTTCGTCAGTTGTAGGATTTTATAGTATTTTTGTTATTTTGTTAATTGTTAGTATTTTCCTTTTATTTGTTTAGAATTTAGAGGTGGGAAGAACAAGTGGCATTAAGGAGTACATTTGTAATTAGATCATTAATTTCTTAGAGCCCAAACTACTTCCCACTAATAAATATCACATTTGTAGCATCATTTGAGGTATTCTATATTTTGGAGAGTTTAGTAATTAAGGGTTGAAGTGTGAGATATCTTCCTCTTATTACTCATTTGGCATCATTTACATCAATAATAAGACATTAGTCTATATTTAGGTCCACGAACGCACCCGAAAAAGGTGCTCACGAGCTGTTTTGCGGTTCGCAAGGGGGCCATCGAATCTGGAAACAGTGGATTTGATATCTGACGGTCCGTCTCTTCATGGGTGGTAAAAATCTAGTGTGGGAAAGTCAGAGCTACTAAACACCTCGACCACCGAGGCCTCGACACAGTTGTCCAAGGAGTGCAGAGAGGGAGCTCCCTTAGAATTGGAAGCCTTTGGAACCTCTTCAGTAGGCAACGCATCAGCCTCTCAGCGCCTTGGAGTGATTGCTAGAGGACATCCTATCCTTAAGGAACTGGGTGACCATCAGATTTGCTATAGTTCTGCTAATGGTGTCCATGTAGAGTTTTCGAAGAAAAGGAGTGGGGAAAATGGAATCTCGTAAGATCCAGGAAGCACGGATACAGACATGTGTATCATATCTGACACGATACAGAAACATGATTACGGAAAAAGTATAAAACTAATATACAATACAGTCGGGGTACAGTAATAAAATAATAATATAATATATCTTTATATGCTAAAATTTACTAATTTAACAACATCTGTAAACAATATGACTAGAAATATATTTAAGTTGACACCAATTATATAAAAAAGTAAAAATAACAATTCATATTCATAATTAATGTACAAATGTTGCGTTTATGCAAAGTGGCAATGCCGTTGGGAGAGAGGCAAGTTCTTTTAGTTAATGACTTTTTGTTCACGTCCATAAGGAGACAAATGGCTAATTTTAATTTAATTTATGGAAAAAAATATTTTATATTAGACAATTTTTTTAAAATAAAAAAATGACCCTTTTTTAAAATTGCAAAGTGGCCCTATCGTATCTCTCAATTATCTCATCATACCATCTCAAGTATCAAATATGTATCCAAAAAATAAAAAATAAATCGGGTTATGTTGTTACGTACACGTACATGAAAATTATTTTTTACTTTTTGGATATGTATCGGGTTGGTATCCGTGTATTCCCATACCCGATACCAGTTTGGGAACCTAACAAGGTATCCATACTTCATAGCCTAAGATGACGTAGAAGTTAAAATAAACTAAAATGAACCATATTGACTCAGAGGATTTACGAAGGAATCCTTAGACAGGGACATGGACTTCAAAACTCGGAACATGGGCAACCCCTATGAAAATGAAGAAGGATAAAGGATTTAAGTCTGCCCATTTATAAGAAGCTAAAAGGCCTCATTGTTCAGATTAAATGCCAACCAACACCCCAAAATTCGCCACCCATGTAACCAATCAGAGTTGAATCATCAGAATAGTTACGCAAACGAAAAGGCATGCCAGTACCTAGAGGCGGCAGCCTGCTTCATTAACGCACTTGAGAGAGAGAGAGAGTACCCATTGTTATATTATACTCACAATGGTTGCATCACCTCAGTGTGGGAAGGATATAACTCTCCTATTACCTCGGCTCCAAACCTCTTTCTATAGTCCAAGAATGGGTCGAGCCCAATTCTGCCCAGGGAAAGAGGAGCACCTGATGGGAAAGGATTCAACCCGATCTCAGTCAAGGTGTATTGGGCTGCCAAACTAACCAGCCCAATACAGTTGTAACCCGCTCTCCTGTCCAGATAAAGGTGCATTCTGTACGCAGGAGTCCTTACTAGCTAAGAGACGGTCAGACAAGGGGAAGGAATGACGTTAAAGGGTTGCAGATTATCAAGGAAGTTGAGCAAGGATATAGTAGAGTCCAACCACGTCTCCCGTAACCAGAACTCTATAAATACCACTTGTTTGTAAGCGAAATATACGACAATAACTTAACTCGCACTCTCTCTCTCATTGCCTGGAAGTCTCCACTAGTTTTCAACCTACAAGTTCAATGGAAACTCGTCAGCGTTCTCTTGTACTTGATTAGTCCGATTTAGCATAATCATCCCCAATTCCCACAATGGACGTATGTCAACTTTTGGCCGAATACTATAAATCTTGTGCCTTTTTTTTTTTATTTATGTTTTCTGTCGAATTTGAGCATCATCAGTTATCAACTTGATCAAAATATGAACAAAATCTTAAGGAAATGTGTGAAAAAGAAAGAGTTTGTAGTTATTATAATTCTATGATAATGCAATGAAAGAACTTACAACTTAAACTTCCATAGAAAGAAAAGCAAGCCATGCTAAACATTGTTTTCAGTAAGTTGAAAACAAGTTTAAATAGTGGTTAAACATCAATAAAAGTTGGAGCGGATATACAAACAGAGGAGTACATGTAAACATTAAAAGGAAAAGAAGCCTCACCAAGGGCAGTGATCTAATTGGGAGTTTCCTCAGAAGAAACTTGAGCTTGGTCACCCGAAATACCACCACCAGTCCAGTTGGATAAATCAGAAGTATGAGAGCAATCGCAGGCCTCACTCCTGTTGCAAGGAAAAAAAAAGTTTGAACAAACTATGAGAACTTTGTTTCCCAGAATATATTTTGAAACAAGGGGAGTGATGACATCTCTTTCAGTGGTAGTTTCAACCCAGGAACCACCCACAACATTGGATTTTGAAGGAAGAACAACATCAAAAAGAACTTTTGGTTGCTTCAATTTAAATGTGAAACCAAAGAAAGGAAAAAACATTCATGTTTTATAATGATGAGATATCATAATGACTGAGCAAGAAGGAGACATTTCCTTGAACAAGTAGGCCTCAGAGGCTGGATGAGTTACCTCTGAAGCTTTGCCCAAAAAGAACTTCCGCAAGACACATTTATTTAAGGACAAAAACAAAAATGGCTTATGCTGTCAATATGAGGCACAATGTCCTTTTTCGATTGTTTTTATTCCAAATCATTAAATGTGGATACAGGATGGGACTATCAGAAAGAAACAGTGTGAGGAACAGCATTCAAACAAAACCCCCAGCAAAATCAAAGGGGTTGCTAACATCAAAGCGGCCGATGACATAGCCGTATCCAATTGAGGTCCATCCAGCCAAGTGTATACAAAGCCACATACTATCAGAGCTAATGGTATATTGATTCCTCAGGCCAATCTCATAAGAGAATCTATTAAGTCTCTTCAAGGCTGATCATTCGGTCATCAACAAAGAAGAATATCGATGGAACAATAAGAATGTATGCGGAAGGCTCTGTCGGTTTGTCAAAATCAGGCCCAACAACTTCCACAAGAACAACCTTTTGCATATATTGTTCCTTGGTTAGTTTTGGTTGGATCTTAAAGCAATAACGGATAAACTGGCCAATACTGGGCTTCAAAAAATCACTATCGGTGATTCATTTTCCCAGCTTTTTCTAACTGAACCTCAGTATGATCGAGAGCTTCATTAGAGAACACTTCTTTACCACAGGACTCCAAGCTTGTTGATTTGCACACATCCTCCAAGTTGATGGTGAATTCGACCCACGCAGCAAGGAAGTTGTGATGAGTGTTTTTGCTCCATTGATAAACTAATGTTTGAAGAGAAGAATTCTTCTTAAAGAGGGTGAGGTCGTTGAACCACTTGGCTAATTGCAAAAGTTCAACCTTTAACATAGCATTCTTATTTTTTCCAATAATATGTGAAGATCAAGCCGCAAACCCATAAGGCTCGAAATATATAGGAATAAGGAAAATCACCTTGATCAGCCCCAAGTCTCAGCATGCTCGAAGGATGTATGATAAAATGCAGTCTTGTCGATCGGCTTAAGCATCAATAAGAAAGGTTCGTCAGCTACTTGGGGTAATTAGTAGAAAGAACAGACTTTATCGTCAAGCTCATGTTCTGTCCCAAAGTAGTGGGCAACGAGATAAGACTTAAAGGGGTTCATCCAAGAAGCAGAAGTCATCGGTGGTGACAAAGGAACTTGTAGTAGAAGCAGAGGTGGTCACTGGGAAAAGTAGATAACAAGTTCACGTAAGAGAGTAGGAGAGGAAAATAAGAACAAAAAGTGTAAACAACTTCGGCACTCTCTCCTGAAAATGCAACCAAAGATTTGCAACAGTGGTTAGGGCAAAGGTTACAAATGAGGACTTTCGGGGTACTTATAAGCAATGGAGCAGGTGTCTTTTGGATGCTGTGCTCCTAAGGTAGCGTTTGGAATGGACTGATGTGACCCTTTAGCTCACAGCGTCATCATGACGCTTCGGAATTTTGAATTTTCCCATTCCAAGAGAAGTCATGTGGCACAAGCATGCGCATGGAAGAGGGTGTTGTCAACGATGCGACGACACTGTTTAATGAGAAGATTTTCTAAGAATAGGTAGAGTTGTTGCAGAAGCGAGGTTCCTTAAAAAGGAGGTCCCTTGAAAACAAGGCTCCTCGTGGCAGAGGTTCCTCGGAGACAAGATCCATCATGAAATTTCCTTAGCAACAAAGATCATCAGAAGGACAGGTCCCTCAAACGTGATTCTTCAGAAACAATTCCTCAGAAAATCAAACATAACAGCTATTCCTGACCTGGAGGAGGTGTATGAGTCTTCCATTCCTCACAAGGTAATTTCTCTCCAACATATTCCGTACACAGTTGATACAGCACATCAACGGTGTGCACAAGGGGGGAAATGTAGTAGGGACTCCCCAAGAAGCCCTAGTTAATATGGTAACTCAGATAACAAGAGTACGTTAGGAAATACATATATTGACAACGTTACAAGGTCCCTCGAAGGACCCTTTATAAGCTCCCACGAGTGACCACAGTAACAAATAAGGTTTCTCACTTAAACTATATTTACTAGTATCATGATTAACCTTATATAGGTATTGCGAAGAAAGAAAGAAAAGGAGTGCTTTTTTACATAAGCAGCCGCCGAACAACCTACAGGTAATGTGATGTGAATGACCAAGTAGGGTACGATTTGAGGGAGCTAGTCTTAGCTCGAGTGAGGAACTTGGTAGGAATCAGTGGCGGGACTGGATTGAAAGATAGGGATTAACGCATCGCTAAGTAAAGACTGACCAACTCAAGTTGCAAAGAAGGAACATCAATGTCCCTCGAGAAGCCTCACTTGGTCACTCAAGGCAGTTCACAGCTCTCTCCGGAAAGCCAAACCTAGAGGGTTGAGCATGCACAATTATAGTTTATTGAGTACTCCAAAATGTCATTTCCAAGATATTAAGAAAAAGTCACATCATACTGAACCTTGCACTCACATGATGATGAACCTCGTATCTGCATCAACCGTATTTAGTGAGCTCTAACCTTAACCACCCAATAGATCCAAGTCTCATTAATGCCATTAATGTTTGCCTAGAGAATTAGAAATGCACACAAACCTCAAGCACTATATAAACAGTTATTCTCAGCCTTTACTACACGCAACAATTCTTCAACTATTGAGAGAGAATTTATTAATTGAGCCGAGGGAAAACACTTGCATTCATACTTTAATTGCCAAAGTTCAAGAAAAAACATGCTTTGTTCTTTGAGAGTTTGAAGTTTGAGTATTTATCAAGCATTGAGTGTACACACACTTGGTGTTCCATCTCTCGAGTATTTAAAGTGCTCGTCTCTCTCTCTCTCCTCCTATACCCTCATTGGGTCTTTGTCAGTGATTATAGTGATTATACTGTCCATAGTTATCAGGGAACGCCAACACCCTAGCGAATTACGTGTTGGCATGCACATTCCAAAATATGGTCCACCTCCGTTTCAAGACACTAAAATTAGCAATCTGAGATATAGACATGTTTTCTTCCCTAAAATTTGTTTTTCATAAGAAAAATATTAAAAATCCATTAAATTTATTATGCACTACATTCTAATGATAAATAGATTAGGGGTTTTTAAGACAATTTTGAAAAGTCTATGATATATTTTTGGTGTTTACATCAATAATTCTCATATACGAAATATACAAGGTAAATAAAGAACTTTTAATTCTTATTTATCATTTCAACTTTTTAATAACTAGAGTTTTGGGAAGAGTAAAACTCATTTGACCAAAATAATATCTTCATAAGTCTACCCCCAGCGTACCACATTTTAGAGAGTATGGCATACCGTACTCCCATACCCGTTCCATATATCCAAACGATCCGCGTTTTAGGTAACATTGATATTGTCTTTACATTACATTAATACGGGTCAAGTATAACGCTTCAAAAAAAAAAAAAACATTTACACTACCCTCGTACACATTGAAATTCCCATTTGAATGGAAGAACATATACATAGTTTACATTTAATGCAGGTGCGGATCCAACCCCGGCCGAAGCGGGGCGACCGCCCCAGTTTAGCTTTTATAAAAAAAAATTAAAAAAATTATATGTGTATTCATAATTTTGTTTATATTTTGTGTTTGTTTATATGCTTATTTATACGAATTTGTTCATAGAGATAGAGGTATGTTTATATGTGTTTGTTTAGCAAAATAAAATGTGTTTTTGTTTATATGTGTTTAAATTTATAATGAATATTAAAATTAAAATTCCTATAATCTATTAGTGTGAAATTTAGTTTATAATGTAAAATTAGTCTGAAATGAAATTAAATTTAGTGTAAATCTATTAGTCTGAAATTAAATTAAAGTTGTTGTAAATATAAGAATTCAATGGAGAATTTTTTTAAATGGAAAAGAGGAGACAACACACCAACCGTATCCGAAGCTGAGGTTCAACGACATCCGAAACGGAAAAAATTAAGAATCCAAATTTAGTTAATTAATACCTCAACATTTTTAGGGTAAAAAATTGCAAAAATATAAGAAAAAACAACTTAAAAAAAATCATCTCGGGGGCTCCCGCCCCCGAACCGCCAGGCTTCGTCAAAAAATTTCACCCCACTAAACTTCAAATTCTAGATCCACCACCGATTTAATTTAACCAAATCTTTCATGCATTGCTAATAAAATGATAAGGATGCGAAGCTTTAAAATAGGCAATTGGTGTTTGAATTCATTAATGTCTTTATATTTCACAATTATTACAATAAAGTAAAATCTGAATATATTCATGTACATACCCCCATGTCTTTTATCAAAAATAACATAACAATATGTGTGTGTGTGTGTGTATATATATATATATATATATATATATATATATATATATATATATATATATATATATATATATATATATATATATATATATATATATATAATGTTCATATTTAGTCACTATTGAATGAGAGTATAATATATCTCAGAGTAATCTCTAGATTACTATAAAATGCTAAACAAGCATTTATGATTCCTCAATCAAGAGCCTATCCACGTGTAATGCCAACCAAATGCTAAAAAAATCTCTATTTTCTCACACCAACCCTCTCTCCGTAATTGATCTAAAGAGTCTCTTGACCTTTTAATACTTGACGGTTCTCATTCCTCGCCTCCTCATTTTCTGTGCCTCTTGAAGTTCCATAACCCTTCCTTAAATACCCCTTTTTTCTTGATACGTCGTAACTGTACATTAACAAATAATCACTATATCCCAATGGGTATGGGTCTTTGAAATGGGTGACCAAAGTTCCACGCTGCTCTCTCCGATCCTACGAACCGCCAACGTCGTTCCATCTTCAAGAGCCGCTTTGTACATTATACCAGACCCGGTAGCTCCTAATATATACGCAGAAGCTATTGATAAAGTCTCCGACTCAAGCTCTCTCTCCCCATCAACCGTCACTAAAGAACAACACGTTTTTTACTCTACTTAGGCCTGTTTAATATCCTCAACTATTTTCCCATCTTCGCTACCAGAACTTGAAGTTTCAGTTGAATGATCTTCCTCATTATTTCCTCTGTTTAACAAACACGTCCATCATCCATGAATGCTCTTCTGAGGATGAAGACGCACAATCGAATTCTTTGGCTTCGTTAGAACCTTTACCCTCTTGCATAATCTTCTTTTTCTTCCGTTGATAGATACAAATGAAAATGAAAACTAGAATTCCTATGCCAGCGATATCACCGACTATAACACCTACGATTGTGGTTGCTTTAAGTTCGATTTTTCCATTTGAGTTACCTCTTGCTGGGGCTGAGTTAAATGTTTTGGGTATGGTTGCAATTGCCAGAGGAGAAGTCGGTTCGGACACGTTAGTTGATATTGTAGAAGGAATTAAAAAAAGATTCTTCAGTGGTTTACCGCATAATTCTGGGTTCCCAGCAAACGAAGTGGTAATTTGGTTGGACAACAACACACTAGATTCTGGGATTTGACCGGTGAAGTTGTTGAACGAGAGATCCACTGTCGCATTTGTGTGTTGATGTTGATTGATTTCTGCCTTTGGAATGGAATGGGCTGGCTTCTTCGTGGTAGATTTTGATGTAGAGAGTTTCTCTCTCATCAAAAGAGGTGTATTTGGTTTGTGATACAATTGTTTGAAGGTTGATGGTTTCGAGATCAGATGTTTAGATGTTTAGCAGTTTCTGGGCGTTCTATTCTAATTGGTGTTTTTTGAGGTGCTTGCACCTGTAATGTTATAGGTTGTGTAATGTATTCTAGACTATGGTCTGGTTTAGAGATCCATATTAAATGGGTCAATTTGGTATAGAGTTTTGGTTTAGCCTATGTGGGCTTTAGTGTTTATAGAATGGTTTGTACTTTGTCGGCCTTAATTTTTCTCATTTGCGGCCTACATTTGGCCTTTGGGCTTATATTGGTAAATTTGGGGCTTGCCTCTTTTATTCAATTCACATCTCACCCCAAAAAACACTCGTAGTTGTTCTTCACATCTTCTCTTGGAGACGCTTCAACTCCATGAGTGAGTCATGACTTTGGTGGGTGTTTTGCGATTGAGAGGAGAAGCAGGTAATAATTTTTTCTTGAAATCATTTTAATTTTGCTAGAAAATAGTTTTTTTGGATGAAAACATTTTTTTTGCTGGAAATATTTTATCAATATTATTTTGTTATGTTTTTTACTCAAGGTTATAATTTTTATTTTTAGAAATTGTTTTTCTTTTTAATTTCTTTCTGTATATTCCATTTTTTTTGTAATTATTGAATATTTTTTCTGGTTTTATTGGACATTTGTTTTTTTAATTGGAAATCTATTTTTTTATTGGAAATTCATTTTTTGTAGTATTTTTTCAAATTTTATAGAATGTTTATTTAGTTTGCAAATTTATTTTAAAATGTTTTTTTGGTTTATTGAGTATTTTTCTATTTTTTTATGTATTTTCCATATTTTTATTTATGTTTTCTTCTTTTTATTTATTAGAAATTTGTTTTTAATTGAAAATCTACTTTGTTATTGGAAATAGGTTTTTTCGTAATATTTTTTAAATTCTTTAAAGTATTTATTCAGTTTTTTGCAGACTTTTTAAAAATATTTTCCAGATTTTTATGTAGACTTTTTTAGTATTTTTCTATTTTTATTATGAAATCTTTTTTTTAATTGAGAACCTGCCCTTTGTTGGAATTTTTTTTTAATTTTGAGATTTTTAAATACTTTTAATAGAATTGTAATGAAATTTTTATTTATTTAAAATTTTATATTGATTTTCACCAAAATAACCTCAAATGTGATAATGTGCATAACCCAATGTTTTCGGGTAAAAAGAAAAATATGAGGTCTATTTTAAGTTTGTGTCCATGTTAGTTATTGTCTATGGATTTCTTTTTAATTAACAGTTTATATTCTTTTTTATGGCACCCTATGCACATTTTCATCTTTTTGAACATTGTTAATATCGTTTGCCTTTATTTGCATTAATAATCCATTTTTTGTCTTAGTGCTATGTATGTTTCAAAAAGAAAAAAAGTTCTTGAGTTGTCAAAGTATACATAATATGTACTATGTTTAACTACATATATAATCGAATGCGCTATTTGAGATTGACTATTTCTGCAAATTTTCAAGTATACATGAAATAATCCAGACATTTTACAAGAAAATAGTTGATATAGCAGTTGAAGTTAAACAACTGTGCTTTTTAGTTCTTTTTATTTTTTGTTTTTTTTACCACGAAATGGTCGTACAATTTAATTTATTATCATAATTCGTTCATAATAATCAGTTAAAGACTAATAAGGATTGAGGGAGTATATTAGATAGGTGTGCTTAATTTCATTGAATGAAATTGAATCTTTTGGGCTCATTTTCATTTACTTAATGTTCTATTTATTTTTTTGTCATTTTTTAATATCATAATATGTGTAATCACTTAAGTTAGGAACTAAATAAATATGTATATATATGTATCGTACGCGCATCGCGCGGGTTTACAACTAGTGGTATCTAATCTAATAACATAATATAATTTTGGTGTCTCTTCACATAATATTGACACGTGGCAACACCATTAATTACACCTATCTATCTGTTTTGATGTTCACGTAAGATGGCACTCCCTAACTCTTCGTCTCCTGTGATACCAGTACATTTAATCTGACATGTACACAACTCTAGATTTGAAACCATATCCTCCTCTTGACCATTCATTTCAAAACCTCGCCAGAAAATGGCAATGGACGAACCCTACATTACATCCATTTTCATAAATTCTCTATGTTCTTATTTTTTTTGTTCCCTCATTTTATTTGGTTTCTCATTTTTTTTATTGTAACAGTAGACAACAAACAAGGGTACTGAGAAACATGATCACCACCATCAAGGTATCTCTCTCTCTCTCTCTCTCTCTCTCTCTCTCTCTCTCTCATACACACACCCCTTCACCCATCCACCATCACTTTCTCAACTTTACAATCAACCACAATCGCCAACTAAACCAAACCACTACACAACAAGATAATCTCACAACATCCAAAACTGAAAAGTTAAATAACACTTCGAAATAGTCATCTCACCTCTTAGAATTTTTTTGGTTCCCTCATTTTTACTCTTTTTATAATTAGTTTTTAATAAAAAGAACAAGTAAATAGGTAAAAAAAATTTAAAGTTACAAAAATTTAAAAATAATTTTCTATTTAAAATGCAGATTTAAGTGTATTTTGAAGTGGAGGCAAAAAACAAACAAATTTAAGTGCATAATGGTCATTTCATACTTAAATGGAGTGGGGAAGGATGAGAAAAGGTATTGGAATAACCATTCCGTATATTTAATAGATCCCTTTTTATTCTATTTTCCATTTAGTTAGCTGTAGTGTGAGTCTTAGTAAGACACTCTTTCAACCCAGTTGGATACGTCTAACGTATAATGAATACATCGTTATCCAAAGAGTTGTTTTTTTTTTTTAAATAATTAAAAAGTCAAAAACAATTTTTAAAGTGTTTTTTAATTAAAAATATTTATTATTAAAAGAATTTTTTATTCAAAATAAAGATTTTTTATTTTCATATACAAACAGTTTTTTTTTTTAAATGAAAAAAAAAGTTGTTTTTTAAATGTTAAACGAGTTTATTTTTGTAAAAACACTTTTTATTTTATATAAAACTATATTTAATTTTTATAAGTAGCTTTTTAATATATAAACAAGTTTTTTAAATAGTTCAAATGTTTTTATAAAAATTTAAAAATTATTTTTGATCTAAAATACATATTTTTAGTTTTTATCAAATGTATTTTGTATTGGAGGCAAAAATGAACAAATTTAAGGGCATAATGGTCATTTCATTCTTAAATGGAGTGGGAGAAGATGAGAAAGGCGTGAGAACGACCTTTCCCTATATTTAATGGATCTTTTTTGTTCCATTTTTCATTTAATTAGATGTGGTGTGAAACTTATTAATAAACTCTTTTAACCCAATTGGATACATTGAATGTACAACGAATACATAGTTTTGTATGAGCCTTATATATCCCTTTCCCCTACAAACATTGCATACAATGGAATCTGTCAGGGGCGGACGCACGTTGGGACGAACTGGGTAGCTGCCCCAGTTAGAAAGAGGAGACATATGGTTTTTCAACTATAGGAGAATTCCACACTATAAAAAAATTGAGTTGGGTTCAATTAGTTTTTGGATTTTGAATGGCTTTATATGATAACAGTTCAGTCTGATTTATTAGTTGGTTATCTCACTCAACCTTTTAATTTTTGTAGAAATTGAATGGAATCTTCATCAACCTGTTAGTGTTCCATCAAGTGTACTTCGATTGAATTTTAATGGTGTCAGGTCAGTTAACTCATTTTCATACATTATATAAAGCAAAACTCATTTGTTATCACTATTAAAATTTTGGTATTGTGAATATTTATTAAGTATCATTTATTTCTTGAAACTAATTAGGTATTCTTAATAATGACTCAGAGTAATTGTTGGGGCATTATAAAATTATAATTTGTATAAAATTCGAAATAATCCAAAAATAATCTTAACCATACTAAATATGAAATAAAATGCTAAGATTATTTGTTATCATTTTATAATTTTTTTCTACATTAAAAGCATGTATCACACAATTATAATATAGGTCTTTTAATGTTACATATTTTACCTCTATTTTTTTAAGTATCGTCACGTTGCATTGTATTACAAGAAGAACTTTAAAGCACCCGCACATCGTGCGGGGTTTAAAACTAGTAACATAATATAATTTTGATGTCTCCTCTTAGAGGATTGACACGTGACAATATCATTAATTACACCTATTTTACACCTCTAATGCGCTGTCTCTTATATAAATACTAAGGTACCTTTGGGTATATGTCCAAATACTCAGAATCACAAACCCCAAAATAAGGTTACGAGTCTAATATGTAAAGCCGTGTCTCTAATGTATATTTTGAGACGTGTCTACCCAATGTATATCAAGTTCTTTTACAATTTGTGCTATTCACCTTCCCATGATTTTTTCATTAAGATAAAAGAAACCCAAATGGTGCTTCTCTTTGGAAGAAATGTTATTCCTCCTCTAATAATCCTTCCCATTCTTCCAAATGATAGCCGACAACTTTGCACTTAATACTTACATATGTCTCTTTATCTCTAAAATAAATAAGAAAACATCCTCTATTAACCATCTAAAACCTACTGGAGCAATGACAAGATTTTGTTTTGGCATCTCTTAATGGGTACCGGAGCACTGCCAATAATTTTTTTTGCATCGCTCGATAGGTAATTTCGCAATAAATTTAACCTCTTTGACTCTATATTTATCATGATCAGCTTTGAGAGTTCTTATCTCATATATTTTTTTGTATGGTAGAATAATAATTTATTATGTGCTTACGAATTATTTTTTAAAATGTTTCCAATAATTAAACATTTTTCATACCTTTTATTTTATTACCATTTGTTTTATTATTTTGATTTTAATTTATTGTTAGTTTTACACACGTTCAGTTTTCATTTTTTTTAACCACAATAGCTTTTTTTTAATTTTATTTATGGATTTTTAATTTTTCCTTTTCATGTCTTTGATTTCAACGATTCCAAATTGAGGAATTTTTTCATCAAGAATAATTGAGTGTCCTTATAATTTATGTACAATTTTAAAAATGGCCACTTACCTAAGGTATGTTCATAAGTGCTTTGATAAGAGATATTTCTTACTTTGTTGATTGCATTTGGCATGTATGAGAAGTATTTTAAAATATGTTCATAAGTGATTTGTGTATATCGTTTTTCTACTTATGTGTATTGGATGAGTTGTACCAATTTTGTGTATCAAATAATGAAAAATACACGTTTCGGGTGACATCGGCGGAAACTCAGATACATGAGAGGATAATATCAACTTGAGGATTCTGATTTGGTTGGTAATACCAAATGAGGTGAACCTTTTTTTTTATTTTTATTTTGTAGAAATTGGATTGTGTCAAATTATTTAATACGTGTGCTGCATTAAAAAAATATTCAACACTCACACATCACATGGGGCTGTATGCTAGTAATACTATAAAGAGTAATGATATACTATCCGGGTGTTAACCCCGGGTTAGTACATGGAGAGAATTTTTATTTTGTTTTTTGTTTTTTGTTTTTTTTTTATGGTTTTTTATGTGATTTATTAGCATTATTTGACTTTCCTTTTATTTAAAAAAAACTGTTTCATTAAAAAATAATATTTTTTATAAACTAAAAAAAATGTATTGTTTAAAAACACTATTTTAATATAAAAAGATTTTTTTTTTTTGAAAAAAACTGTTTCCAAAAAGAAAAGTTGTTTAATATAAATATTTTTTTTTTACATTTTGAAATAGTTTTAAGAAATACAAAAATTATTTAAAATGTTGTAAAATTAAAAAAAAAGTTCAAAAATAACGAGTGCCGCTGGCGCGGACCTTTAAAAATAAGAGAATATTGGGTAAATGGGTGTTTGAGGGACTAAATAAGTTGAAAATAATAAAAAACATAATTTTTTATTAGATTAGTTTTTTAATGCAAAAATACAAAAATTATTTTAAATGTTGTAAAATTAAAAAAAAAGGTTAAAAATAACGAGTGCCGCTGGCGCGAACCTTTAAAAATAAGAGAATATTGGGTAAATGGGTGTTTGAGGGACTAAATAGGTTGAAAATAATTAAAAACATAATTTATTATTAGATTAGTTTTTTAATGCAAAAATACAAAAATTATTTTAAATGTTGTAAAATTAAAAAAAAAAGTTAAAAATAACGAGTGCCGCAGGCGCGGACCATTAAAAATAAGAGAATATTGGATAAATGGGTTTTTGAGGGACTAAATAGGTTGAAAATAATTAAAAACATAATTTTTTATTAGATTAGTTTTTAATGCAAAAATACAACAATTATTTTAAATGTTGTAAAATTAAAAAAAAAAAGGTTAAAAATAACGAGTGCCGCTGGCGCGGACCTTTAAAAATAAGAAAATATTGGGTAAATGGGTGTTTGAGTGACTAAATAGGTTGAAAATAATTAAAAACATAATTTTTTATTAGATTAGTTTTTTAATGCAAAAATACAACAATTATTTTAAATGTTGTAAAATTAAAAAAAAAGTTTAAAAATAATGAGTGCCGCTCGCGCGGACCTTTAAAAATAAGAGAATATTGGGTAAATGGGTGTTTGAGGGACTAAATGAGTTAAAAAAAATTATTAGATTAGTTTTTTAATGCAGAAATACAAAAATTATTTGAAATGTTGTAAAATAAAAAAAAAAGTTTAAAAATAACGAGTGCCGCTAGCGCAGACCTTTAAAAATAAAATAATATTGAGTAAATGGGTGTCTGAGGGATAAAATGAGTTTTAAAAAAAATAATTGAAAAAAGCAAATAAACTATTCTAATAAAAAAATTATTTTTTATAATTGTTTTTAACTCATTTTACATGAAAAATAAATAAATAAATAAAAAATAGAAAAGGACATTCCTGTGCTGGCCCGGGTTTTAACACCCGGGTAGCCAAACATTATAATGTTGTACAGAGCATTTATCTCTTCAATGATAAGGGTGTCCACGTGATACTCACTCTCTCTCTCTCTCTGTGTGTGAATACTAATGGACAACACGCCTGTCTCTTTCTATTCCCAAAAAATGATCCTTTTTCTCCTCCAATGACTTCAGGGCTTCCCATTATGTGGATCTTCAATTCACTATTTTCTACTATTTATGCTCCCTCTACCTATATCTGGTTTCAAAGGTATGAATCTAAATCACATGCACCATTTAGCCCTCTCACTCAACAATCTACTCGCCGACAACATCACCTGTGTAGAACCCATTTTTCTGTTCACACCTCCCACGTAAGACCCTTACTTCTTCTCACAATCTCTCAACGATGGTACAAAACCAGCGAAAAAGCCTCTCTTCGGCTCACAAAGTGAACTCAGTCACCATTTCTTAGAAGCAAGTATGCTTGCCTACTGATCATGGAGCCTTGGTATGATAAATTTTGTTTATCTTAACAAAGAAGTTGCTTGGGTCATTTATACTGGTAATATCTATTTAGCCCAGCCTTAAACCTTAGTTTTTATTTTCATGTTGCAAACGTAGAAGTAACGACTTCTATTAGGCATTGTGTGATCTTGGCTTCGTAATCAACCGAAAAAACCTCTTTGCTAAAGACCGCCATTTCCAGCGGTGGTGTGAAGCAGAGTGAGAAATGCGAAGTTGATTTTTTCTTTTTTGAATTTTTATCATCAGTTCAAATTCAGTTTGGTGCATCTTTCATTTGAAGCTATTAAATTTTTTTCCTGTTTTATAGATCTCATCTACACATCTATTGCAAACCAACAAGTAATTAGAGTTTTGCAACTAAATTCGAGGGCTCAACCCCCTTTTTTAGTTTATATATTATTTATCACTTTTAATATAATGGATTTTCAATTCAATCTATTCAGGTACTAAAAAAAGAGAGTGGCGCGTTGTACTCTTTAGAGGTGATAAACCTCTCTCCATTAAAGACATACAAAAATTAACAAAAGCTCATTTAATTTTTTTTATACATATGTTGGTATTTTTTAAGGTTTTCATTATGCTTTCATTTTATTGAGCAACTAAAATGAGAAAAAGATTATTGAGGAAGATAGAGTTACAAAGGGGTAAAAACAGTGCATTTTTTACCATTGAATCAGTGATGCTTTGTTATCAAAATTACAGATCAGAAGTTAAGAAATATACATTATACATTTGTGTAGTTATTTATTTTGATCTTAGCTCATGCTATATCTCACTAGCCAAGATATTCTTTCAAATTTACGAAGATAGGTTTTTTTTTTTTTTTATATATCATAATGCAATGACTATGAGTGGACTAATCTAAGTTTTGTGGTTCCTTTTAGATTGTTATGCTTTAGAATTGTGTTTGGAGACAAGACATACAATTTCGGAAACACCGAAGATACACAAAAAGACATGTTAAGGCGTTGTGATTCTTTGAGATTTTGGTGATTTGGTGTTGCATTTGAGGCCAAGAATGAAATAAAAAATCATAAACATGACACGATACACAAACATGACATATATATATATATATATATATATATATATATATATATATATATATATATATATATATATATAATAAAAAATATGTTAAAAGATGTTATGACTCGAAATATTTTTTATCCAACACAAACTAAGTAAAATACGACACAACATAACACATTTTTAAATTAACAAGCACATGACCTAAATAAAATGCGACACGAACACTAACCCAAATAAACCGTAACACGACTTATCTTTTTATCACCAAACATTCTTTTGAGATTTTAGTGATTTGGTGTTCTATTTGAGGCCAAGATAGACAAAAAAATCATAAACATTACATGGTACATAAACACGACATATAGACATTAAAACATGTCTTTAAACACGTTACGACACGAAATATTTTTTTATATAACACAGACCAAGTAAAATAAGACACAATATGACACGTTTTTTAAAATGTTTATAGAGATAACTTTTCTCCAAGCTATCTTCTAAATTAGTCTACACATTTTGGAAATTCTAATTTTTTCCCTCGTCGTACAAATCACACATTATAGTTTTCCTTGGTCAATTTTGTGTAGTTATCTCCATTACAAAATTTGTACTATGACTGTTGCATTATTAGATAATTTTCTTATATAATGTCCATTTGCTTCTATTGAATTTAAACTTAAAAAATGTAGAGATGTTGTTGGATATTGGTTTCATAACAGTTACATATTTTTTTAAACAATTACCATTTAGTTAATAATTTTTTTTAATATTATGCCTGTGCATAGCGCGAGTTTTCAACTAGTACGTATAATTTGTATTCCAAGAGCATTAAATGAGTTTACACATAGACTTTTCCTCTTATCTCATCCATGTAAAGTAAGAGAGAGAAAGAATTCAAGAATTGTAAAATGACTTAGCAGAAAAAGGGAGGAATCTTCGAAACGCACATTATTGAGCTCCATTGTTAGCTTTCAATTCTCCCAAACTTTGGGGGTTTAGGTGATACTTTAGAAACATTAGGAGCTAAAACAAGAATCCCACCAAACTTTAGGGGATAAAAATGTCAATAACCTTCATTTTGATATTTTTTTTAAAAAAATAATGATATGAATCCCAAAACATGTCCCAAATCATCGTCCAACTGAGTTGGAATAACATTAAAAGTTGTACTTTTTACCGTAATAATTACACACTATAATACTTTAATGTTATGTCAACTCATTTAAGGGATATAGTTAGGACTCATAGCATTACTCTTTTAAAAAACTATCATTTATCACCAACATATATGCATGTCTTTTGACCCACCTTCTCACTTTAGTTGGGCCCATGTTTGTCAGTCCACAGTCCCCATTGACCCCAACGACCGCATTTTCTAGAGCTTGCAAATACTTTCATCACCCTCACTGTAATATCTCGCAATTTAAAGTAAAATAAATAAATTATATATGGGTGTATTTGTGTGTATGTATCTGATTTGACTAGTGACATCACTAAAAACTATATTTTATTTGAAATTGTATTGAATGTAAAATGCAGTAATGAAATAATAATTACTTGATGAATAATTATAATTATGTTGGTGGAATAATTTCAATAAATTTAGATAAGTTTAGAATGTCCAATTACACCTTAAAAGGTTAGGCTTTAAGGCTCGTATATTAGTGTATGGTTTGGACTAGACTTTAAACTACTTAGAGATGATTTTGAATGGGTCAAGGTTAATAAGGGGCGCAACACTAATATGACAGCTAACAAGATAAAAAGGGGATTATGATTAGCTTAGTTTACTCTTAACACTTTAAAGAGTAAACTCTGAGCCTAAAGAGAGGTTAGAGAGAAAATCTCAAGTCTAAGAGTGGCTAGAAAGAGAGAAAACAAAAGAATTAGGCTAATTTGATTGGAATCCCACATCTTTGTTCAAGGCAAGTTTATTTAGTATAATTTTATAATTGAAGTTGTGTTATAGTATGATTGTCATTGTAATCTTAACTTAAAATTGGTATAATCTAAATTAGACAAGGTAATTAACAAGCATTAAAATTATGTTAATTTGGGTAATTAAGTAATAATCCATATTCTGAGAATAATATGAAATTGGTTGGGTTAACCATGATTCGGAATATAACTGATAAAATTAGTGATATGATCATGATGTCACATATTTAAGAACTAGAAACCCTTCGTTAATTTTATGGATTAAACTACAATTTGGTGGAATTGGGATCAAATTACTTTTAGGGTTTTTTAGATGAAAATTGGAATGGATGACTTAAATATGTGTTAAGATTAATTTAAAATCATTAGAAGTTGGTTAGGATTATTATTGCAATGATTAGACATCTATATATTATTGAAGTTTGGATATGTTTATAAGCTTAGAGTGAAGGTTTTAGGTTTAAAATGGCAGATTTTCGTTGAGAAGATGATGTTTGGAGATAATCTCGTTCAAACGAGATTGTGTCCTTATTCGAATGAAGTTGGATTCTTGGTTGAATGAGATGAAGGACTCATTTGAAAAACATACGTATTCTTGTTCGAACGAGGATATCAAATGAGAGTTTTTCTCAATTTTTTTTTAATTAAAAGTGGTTAATTCAGGAATAAAATTGAAAATTAGACTTGTAACCCTTAGTTGTGTGGGAATATTAGTATAAATTATATATCAGGTGTGCGTACCTAGAAAATACGTACTAAATTATATATCAGATGTGCATACTGGGGAAATACATACTAGATTATATATCAAGTGCGCATACTTGGAAAATACACACTAGATTATATATCAGGTGCCCGTACCTCGAAAATACATACTAAATGTTATTATCAGGTGTGCATACCTGGAAATTATGTACTAGATTTTATTATCATATACGCGTACTTGGAAATTACACTCTAAATTATAATATCAAGTGTGCACCCTTGGAAAATATGTATTAAATGGATTATATTTATATATCGTGCGATGACAATTATTACCGTATTATAGTTGGTAGACTACACTTGTACCCCAGATGATATGGATAGACATATAGAGAAGTGATCCCAAATTAGTATTTATTAGATAAGTATAGAACAATTATTTATGAATGCTCTACTGAGTTGAATAAGAGTTAATCACAGTGACACTTATGATTGGGAGTAGACACATAGACGCTTGTAATATTTAGAGTTATTTTGGATTGGGTTAACTTAAAAGGAACTAAAAGACTAGAAGAAGGTGTGTAGTTATGTCGTATTCCAAAATCAATTACATAATTATGCTACTTAAGCTTGATAGTAACGTCTCATATTAACATTTTCAGGACATAGACAATTGTCTCGCCTCAGCCCTGAGATCATTTTAGTAGTTGGATTTACGTTGGTTTCGTTGTAGTTACGCGACGGTGTTAATATTATTGGTTGGTTCGGTATTAGAGTTATGTGGTTCATCTATGGTACATTTTAGCAATTTATTTTATTTTATGCATATATTTTGTATTTTAGTCATGCTTAGAATGATATTCAATTGTTTGATTCACGTAAGTTTGTATTATATCTGATGAATCTATTATTAAATTTTACTGAGTGTCGTAGTCGATATTAGAGCATTCTAGATTCTAATGACCTAGGGATATTGAGTGTGTCCGTCGCTTTTTCGAATTGTGTTCTCTAATTACTTTAGAGCGTTGTCATTTAAGATTTGTGCTCGGTGTAACAATGACCGCTTAGGGAGTTTCAAGCCATTATTCCCGATGAATGATTTGAATAATAATGAGTGTATTGGGAGGGTTCCTTATTTGGATTTACTTTGTGAGATGTCTCACGCATGAGGTTGACTTTAGTAGGGAGTTGGGTACTTTTAGGTGTGAGACCTTTAGCAAGTACTTAGCGTATGGATTGAGGAAAAATGTTTTAATCATTATTCGTAACAACATTTAAAGTATGGTTTTAAAGATCTCATTTGTGCGACCACGTGGTAGTCGATATATGGAGGAGTTCTTCTATATTTCTCTTTGAGCACCGGGAGAAAGTAATACGGAGATGAAGAAGGTTGTTTGTGTTATTCGCTTCAGTGCATGCATAATTTGTTTTGAGTTGGCATACACCTTACAAGGAGGGTTTGGCGAGATTTATTGGGTAAACCATTAATCACCACTTACGTTCAGATGGTAAAAGTTACATTCCTACATTAGTTGGGCTTCCACAACTATCTTGAGTATAGATTTCTTAAGATTATGAAGACAGAGATCCAAGTAGGACCAATTACTAAAGACGATGTAGTGTGGACCCAAGTAAGGAAGACCACACCAATAAAAGGAATCACATAGGGGTGAAGACCCCAAGTGGTTCCAAGAGTAGGCAATATGATCTACTATTTCCAATAGAAGAAAATTATGACCAGTGGGGTCAAGACCAATAAGAGAATGCCTAACTAGGAAAGAGTTCAAAGTGACGACTATAGAGGCATGGTCAACAGGGCCACTTATAGAGTGACCTTTTAGATAATTCCTTTAGAGAAAATTATTACACTCGTAGTGATTGAGGCCACTTAGTTAATAGAGGACATAGTGTACGACCTGCGTTATTGAGAAAACAACTGGGGGATGGGTATCATTATATTTATGGTTCACGCACATGAGTCTAAATTAGATGTCGAGGAGTTATCATTCCTTGCTAATAGTTTGTTTAATACGATTACCAAATATATAGATGTTATCACTAGGATTTATTTCTATATGGATACCGAGTGGGTGGGGGCTACTTTACAATGTGACTATAGAGACGTGATAGTTTATGGGTCGACTTGGGAGTTCAGCTGCTTTATTTATTTATACACGTGGTCTTATAATTTGTATTATTTAGCTTTGAGTAATATCTATATATATTACACTTATAATCGACTATCGGTGGTAGGTTTCTATAATTACCCTTTTCGGACAAGGGGTGTTTCTTATAGTTACACCTGGTCCAAGGGAGGGAATTGTATTATATAGATGCGACTTCGTCTGTGGAAGACACATTATTATTATACTCGATACCAATTATTCGAGAGTTTACGGACGTATATGATGAGGTAACTGGACTACCACTAGTTAGAGAGGTAGAATTTTGTATAGATTTAGATTCGAGTACTAGGACCATTGAAAGGGCACCGTACCGGATGACTTTATTATAAATGCGACAGCTGAATGAGTAAGCTTAGTAATTTTTGAGTTAGAGGTCATACGGAGAAGCCCGTATCTATGGTGATCTCCAGTTTTATTTGTGAAGAAGAATGATAATTTACTTCAATTATGTGTGGACTATCAAGAGTTGAGCAATGTCACAATATGGAATATGTAGTTGTTGCATATCGACTACTTATTCGACCAGTTGAGGAGTGCATCATTCTTCTTTAAGATTGACTTGCACTAGGGGTATCACCTTTTATGTATTTGGGAGGAGGGCATATTCCGAAAATGAATTTTTTGATGCAATATGGATCATATAAGTTTTGGGTCATGTATTTAGGTTGTTCAACATGCCAGAAGCATTCATGTGCACGATTAATTGGGTTTTATCGACCATTCCTAGATTAGTTCATTATAGTATCTATCGACAACATTCTAGTGCATTATCGGTCGAAGGAGGAACGTATGGAACATTTGAATTTGTTTTGTAAACATCATAGGAACATAAGTTGTAAGTTAAGTTCCTTCTAAGTGTATGTTTTGGCTTCGAGAAGAACAGTTATTAGGTCATGTTGTATCAAAAGATAAGATTTCGATAAATCCTTTCCAAGTTTCTACAGTTGCATATTGAAGACAACCCATGATGCCTACTAAGTTAGGAGTTTCTTAGGTTTGGCGAGGTACTACATGAGGTTCATTTTTGGGTTCTCGAAGATGGACGAGATGTGACATCCAACTTATTCTAATACCAGGTGATAAATCATTTATCAAAATAAAACAGGAATCCAGTATGATTTCATTCTCAGCATCACTGTCGCAATAAGTAATAAAAGTTTAAAATAGAATAAAACCATACATACAACTGAACGGATAAAATAACTGAATGCATAAATAAATAGGTGAACCAAATAAACCATCATTCACTACAAATAATCCCCGACGTAAATAACAACTGATAAATAAGTCAAGTCTGACATAAAATAAAATCCTATCCAATTATGGGCAACACACCCAAAAGGAATGACTAAAATGAAACTGTATCCTATTTAGATCAAATTGACTGAAGCGATTATAATCAAATTCATATACATCCACACCTATTGCTCACAATGGCATGAAAGATCTACCCTTGTTGTCCCTGCTGCTACTGCACGCCTGGAGTTTTAAAAGAAAATTATGAAAACAGATTTGGTCGCGGGTCAAAGCCCGAAAACATTTGAAAATATCTTGCAAGTAATTAAATCCTTTAAATAAATAAAACACATAGTCTATTACTTTCACAATTAATTTACCAGTCACACTCACATGAGATAAACACCTCACCTCTCATCTACAATGCGCACCTAACACATTAATTTTATTTTCCTAATTATGCTACACAGTCTAACTAGGACAACAACCGCTACCCAAGCCCATCCCACTAATAACCACCATTAGCTAACTATATGATACCCTCACCAGGTATTATTTCATAAATAATAACATTGCTACACACTATATAATACATAGCTACACTCGTGCTATAAACAGATACTCACATAATATGATCACATAGATACACCTACGCTATAAATAGATATACACACAATATCTCGTACACACACACACACACACACACACACACACACACACACACACACACACACACACACACACACATATATATATATATATATATATATATACATATATATATATATATATATATATACATATATATATATATATATATATATATATACATATACATATATATATATATATACATATACATATATATATATATATATATAACCGCATCCCGAGAGCTGAGACCTCACAAATGCATCCCCCGTGTGCTATCAGGCTCCAGGCATATCACGCATCACACTTAACCACCGGGTCGGAATCTCATCACCAATCTCAAAACATAAACACAAACAATAGAGGTTGTCATAAACATATGTTCGTGGGATCATAACTATAGCATGTCGCACCCCACCGGTCTCCAAACCAACACCTATCCGCACACACGGATAGTGGTCGTGCATTAGTACTATGACCTAAGGAATCAATCCAACACATGTTGGTCAATGCCAGGGTGAACTTCTCACTACATGCAACCTACTAACGATAGCACTAACGAGTAGGTATGTTCAATATAATCAAGCAACAATCACACACATGTGATACCCTGCCTAGTCTAATATCGGTTGATCAGACCTTTATTAAATTAAAAGGAAATCATATCTGATTTTATTCTTAGCATTACTATCCAAACCAATTAATTAAACTAATAACTTATTAAGTCCGGTGTCAATTTTCAAATCTTATTATCATGTATACATGAAACCATTCAACAATATAATTATAAACATCCACAGTGATAGAACGTAAAGAGTACTGATAGCATAAATAAAATAAACTAAATAAACTCTTTGTATCCAGAATACAATAATCCAAATGCTCAACTGAAATAATGTACATAACGTCTAATAACATAACTATCCAACTGTGATCAACATGCCCAAAGAAAATACTGAAATAGAAACCTATATAGATAGAAATAAGTGAAGTTTCTAATCAAGTCCTGCATGCATCCATAGTTGCTGCAATATCGTCTGATTGGAATGGAATGGCTATCCTTGGTGTATCTGTGCCTGAGCACCAATAAGGTTTTGAAAATATTTTTGACACGGGTTAAAGCCCAAAACATTTGAAAAACAATTACAAGTATTTAAATTCAATAATAATAAATCAGCAAGAAATGTCCATGTTCACCTAGTGTCGAACTCACCTCAGATTATCCTCACCCCTCATCTACAATGCGCACCTAAGGCGTATATTTTATTCGCCTAGTTATGTTATCCCTCCTAACTAGTCTAACCATCCTTAATATACTTTTATCCACTAAATATCTAGCCCATCTGCACCGCCCATATAATACCCCATACTATGTACTACGTGGTTAATCCATAAGTTATAACTTAGGGCTTTTCAATTATATGTGTCTCACTACATAGACAACATAACTATGCACTAGTTATACTTCGATATTCACACAATCATTTAAACACATATACATATGTCACTCTTTATAAGTATATACATAGCATCCTCGGGCTGGACCTCTTGGATGCATCCCTAGTATTCTACCAGGTACATCACGTACCACTCCTGGGCCACCGGGTCAGAATCTCACCACTGGTCCCAAATTACAAACACATAATGAAGGCGGTAATAAACATGCATCCATGGGTCATAATCATACCACATCACACCCAAATGGACATGAAACCAACACCTATACTCACATACCGATAGTGTTCATGCAACAATACTATGACCTAGGGGAAACAATCCAACATTAAAGTAGGTATGTTCACATAAAGTCAATCACACACACACACACACACTCACACACACACACACACACACACACACACATATATATATATATATATATATATATATATATATATATATATATATAGAGAGAGAGAGAGAGGAAGCCGGCCCTCCTACATCACACTCTATACATCACACCTAGTTCTATGTCCTAAGAAACCTTTTTTCCAATTTCTTTTATTTTTCTATTGAAACTAAGATTTTAATCAACACACTTCAAAAAATAAGGTCAAAATATATTTTCTAGTTATTTTTAAAAAATTCATTAAATTGTGCTAGCTCAAACCCTTTTAAATATGGTAGTTTCGGCAATTTTTTGTTGGATTTTTAAAAAACAGATAGAAGTTGTATTTTGACCTAATGTTTTGAACATGTGTTGATTGGAAGGTTAAATCCATGGGTAAAATAGAAAAATTGAAGAAAAAAGTTTTTTAGGGCCTAGAACTAGGTGTGATGTATAGGAGCCTTGCTCTCTCTCTCTCTCTCTCTCTCTCTCTCTCTCTCTCTATATATATATATATATATATATATATATATATATATATATAAAGTCGGCTAACATGCGTAATATCTCTCGTAGCACCAACCTACTAGTTTAACTCTCAGATTTAAAACTTTTGGCCAACATGATAATCTAACCAAGAACTAGCCTAACCATCCCAAAATCCCAACTTGATTTCTCGATTCCCACCCGTGAACATTCACTGACTTATTCACATATTTTCCTAACACGAAATTTATCCCCGGTTAGCCTACGACACTTCCTAACCCTAAAACTAAATTCCTAGAAACCCAAACTCATTCCCGGACCCAAGATCTCATGCCCAATCCTCAAACGATCCAAAAAACAAGAAAAGGCAAATGTGGCAAGATATCATAACCGAATTGGTTCGCTGGATGGGCCACTGAACCGGGTCACTCTCCCCAGCAAACTAGTTAGGATTGCTGTGTTGCTAGAACAAACTTTTGACGGGGTTTCACCTTCCACCTTCACCAATGGTGGTATTAACCTTCATCAAACTCCCATACATGAACTCTAATCCATCCACAAACCAATAATTTTCTACGTAAAACTATCCAGAAACAACATCTAATTTATCCAAAAATCAATTAAATCACGAAATAATGCTATATTAAACCTTAGTTTCAAAACTCGATCTTTTATTTTTAATTCATCCAAAAACTTTTATTTTATAATGGATTTACATCATATTTTTATAAAAACATTCTTAGATTCATCCCCTATCATTTATATGATTCAAAACCCAGATTTCCTTAGTTTTTCCAACCGAAAAACAACGTTATTCTACACCAAAGTTACAAGAACAATTGAAACTACTCATGAATATTAAAGCAAGTAAATAGTTTCCTTAGAGATGATGGACTCAGAGTTTTCTCTTCAGAAATTCCCTTGATGATCTTCAACCCGAAAACAATAGCCTTCCTCCCCGGATCCTCTCTTCCTCCATCTTTCTCACTTTCTCTCAAACCCTAGTCTCTTTGGGTGGATAGATAGCAACCCTCCTCTATCCACCTTGATTAAACATAAACCTAAAAATCTCTAATCCCAAAATAGGGTCAACCCCCTTAAGTTAAATGACCCGTATACCCTTCTACGACTCCCATTTAGTCTAAAAAGTCTTTGAAACACAGTAGTAACCCCCGCATACCTATTGTGGACTGTTTCGACCCGTTCCGGACCACCGGTGCACTCAAAACTACATAAATCTCCATCTCATTCCTAAAATGACTGTACCCGCACATCTCGAATGAAATACGAATAAATCCATCACTTTAACTCACTTACTACGTAACATAATTTAATATGTTATTATTTACTTATCACTATAAATGTATATAAATATTAATCATTTTTATTCGTCAAATAATATTTATTTAAACCAAGTTATTTTTCAATTATTTTAAAATTATATGTACGCGTGTAATTTAAAATAATTTAAAAATACGGGTTGTTAAGCCAATTTATTTTCCAATTATTTTAAAATTACGTTCACGCGTATAATTTAAAATACTTTAAAAATACGGAGTGTTACAACACACACACACACACACACACACACACACACACACATATATATATATATATATATATATATATATATATATATATATATATATATATATATATATATATATATATATATATATATAATTCACCCCATGACGTATATATCTAAAGTACTGACCTTGTATACAAATCCCACAACGTACTAGTCTACCAATCCCGAAGTTCGAATCGACTTCGTGATTACACGTATAAGTGTTCACTCACTTGAATTCCTAGTTCGTTTCATCCAAACCCATCTATTCGTTGACCTCACGCAAGTATTAAACCCTAAAAATATTCCCCACTAGTCCCACTCTTCCTTGGAAACCCCTATGCTCATTACCAAGATCTAACGGGTCAAAATAGCGCATAAACAAAATCTGGACAGGCCAGTAAACTGAACTTGTTCGCTTGGTAGGCCAAACTAGTTCGCTCAACCGAACTGATTCGCTCCAGCAGCAAATCGGTTCAGTTTTTTTGGTTGCCAATCGTCTTCTTCGTCAGGGTTTTTTCTCCAAAACCCTCCAAATTGAGGTCCCAAGACTCCCCAAACATAAAATCAACATCCTACATCATTATACTAACATGCCAGAAGTATTATAACATAAAATTTACCCCAGAATCCATCATCGAAGTATTATAACATAGAATTAATCCAAATTGATTTTTTTTATTCAAATACCCTGTTAATGTTCTACATGTTCATGCTTATAAAGCGATTATTAAATCATAAAATTCTTCTAAGTTCATCATCAATTAATATCCAATACAAATCAGAGGTTACACAACTCGAATCTCTTCATTCTAATTCTCAGAGTGTCAATCTTTAAATCGCATATATTAGTTCCTAATTAATCATGAATGTAATTAACTACATAACTACTGTCTAAAGCAAGTAAATACTTTCTTATTGGATATAAATTTGAAGTCTCTCTCTATTAGGGATGATTCTGAATTCGGAGATGCTCGTCTCCTTTCTTCTCTAAGGTTCTTCTCTCCCTTTCTTCTCTTTTCCTCCTCTCTTTAACTCTATCTAACTCACAATTATACAGAGATTTAAAAGTGGATTGTCATCCACCTCCCTAACCCTTAAATACATATTTATCACACCCTAATTCTATTTTTCCATTAAACTCTAGGTGTAAAAAGACCATCAAACACTTAAACAGGTTTTACTATATCTAAACAGCCTATGGGACCCAAATACCCCTGGGTACCTATTCTGGACTATTTCGACCCATTCTGGATCACCGGTGCACTCAAAAAGGTCATCCAAGTCACCTAGGTTATAAATATTCCATCACCTAATTAATCGAACTAGATAAGTGCGTACAGTATGCGTCGCCCATAATATATATAAATCCGCTGATGCAACTATCTATCGACATAACATAATAAACCGTCTATTTTCACTCACAAATGACATGTAATAAACTAGATCTCTATTTACTTATCACACACAAGTAAATAATAACAATAATAATTATTAGTAATTAACTCGCTAATTAATATTTATCGAAACCAAATTAATTTTCCCAATTAAATTAATAAATCCATGCACATGTGGATATTAAATACTTATAAAAGTACGGGGTATTGCATTATCCCCCCCTAATAACAGAATTTAGTCCTCAAAATTAGAATGTACTTGCCACAAAGAGCTCTAGATACTTTTTTCGCATGTCATCATTACGCTCCCTTGTCGACTCGATAATATTGTGGTGTCCTTACTATACACGCAGTAACGGTTTCACCTTTGACTGAACCTCCCACTCGCCACGGCCCATAATGGAAACATGTCTCTCCTCATACAAAATATCTGGCTATAAGTTAACTTCTACCAACGCTATCTGTTGATAAACCATGTTACCCTAGATATACCTCCTCGACGAAGATGCATGAAACGCATCATGAATCGACTGCAAATGTTTTGCTAAGGCAAGACTATACATAATCGGACTTACGCTCTTGATGATGGGAAACGTCCCCATATACCTAAGCACCATCTTCCCCTTCTTCCCAAACTACATCATTCCCTTCGTGAGAGATACTTGCAGCAACACCTAATGCCCCACGTCAAACTCTAAAAATCCTCAGTTCGTATCGACGTAACTCTTTTGCCAGTCCTGAGCTGCTCAAATATGACCCTTGATCAAGTCATCTTTATCGATGAATCATATCTGACTTGAGGAGACTATTATCCCCCAAGTCTAACCAATTAGAGGGGAACGACACGATTTCCCATACAAGGCCTTAAATAACATTATGTTAATGGTAAAATGGTACGAGTTATTACACGCAAACTCTACCAAAGGTCAATACTGCTCCCAGCTACCCTCAAGATCTAGAATACACATCCTCAGTGATATACCCATTTATATCCTCGGCTTGGCTGATGATAACCTCCAAACGGATGACCCTACGAGGGGCCGACCCCTCCAACAAGCTCCATATGACCCCTCAGAGGGGCCGACCCTTCACCGGGCTCCAGACGACCCTATGAGGGGCCGAACCTTCACCAGGTTCCAGACGACCCTATGAGGGGCCGACCCTTCTTCAGGCTCCAAACGACCCTACGAGGGGCCGACCCTTCACCAGGCTCCGGAAGACCCTCCGAGGGTACGACAGTACGAGGCCAGAATTAGGCTAGACCCACTACCAGAAGAAGCTTTTCCCTCGGCCTCGGCTCATAGGCCGAGGGTGACATCATGACATCGCGTGGTTTGGGAGTCGCGTGGAACAGTGCGCGTGAGGCTCACATGGCACGTGGAAGACCGTTATAACCAAATCACACCCTCACGTGAGGGAATATTATGTCATCATTTGGCATCTACAGGTGTCAACAGGGGATTGGCTAGATCATCATTCACATGCACCATGCATGCTTTGGGGGTACATTACACCCCCCAAGACCTATATATACTTGTCACCTACAACCCTACAGGGGATCGATCAATTAACGGTAGCCCTAGCTAAAACTCTTCTTGTACACAGAGAGAGAGAGAGTGAGGGTTATGTGCATTGTATCCAAGGCCATTAGTGCCCATACTTAGTAGATCACACACTCACAGTGGATGTAGGACAAATTGGCTGAACCACTATACATCATTGTCTTAGTTCCTCTTATAATCATCCCCTTCTACATGTTTATACACTTATACATCTCTATGGTTACTACTGTTTGAGCTCACTATCACTTATCCGGTGGTGCTAAATCTTAGCATCATCAGTTTGGCGCCGTATGTGGGAACGAGAAGACATCTCTTCCTTTGTACAGCTTGACCTCACTGGGAACTCCGGTGATGAACCAACGCTCCCCCTGAGAGGAGGTGTTTCACCATTGAAAGAGACCCACTAAGGTTCCCAAGCTCACCAGTATTTTTTTCAGTTCAACTTTTCATAGCTCAAGCACATGGCACCTGAGATGCCACCACCACCACTTCCCCCGCCTGATGAGGGGGGAAGACCCAGTTTTAGTCAGCCGCCGCCTCAGTCTGAGATGGCTGATGTGGCGGCAGCCCTAAAGTCTCTGGCAGCAAGCCAGCGGATGATGCAAGAACATTTCACAGCTCTAATCCAGAAAATACTAAGGGCACCAGGGGTTTCACCTGAGATGATTACTCCAGCAGCAGCTCCGGGACATCATGAGGCCAGGGGACCACCCCAGGCACAACGTAAAGACCTGCCACCCCCTCAGCGGCGTAGGTTTGTTGCTAACCTCCGGCGTCTGCACCTGGGGAGGCAAGGGAACCCTTGCCCTGAGGACAGGTATGACGATCCGGAGGGAGAGGAGGGCCCTATAGAGTGCTGGGGACCCTATGAGGTCTCCAACAATACTGTACGACCTCTCCAGGACAGTAGAGGAAAGTGCGGGAGACCAAACCCTAATGATCGCCCGAGGGGCTCTGCTTTTGATCGCTTGAGCAGAGGGTCGGCCTTTGAGAGGCTAGGCCTAGTAAATGACCTGCGGGAACAGTTGTCCAGGCCAAGAAGCGCCGCGAGATCTAGGAGGGAGGCAGCAGATGGTCGACCCCGGGGACGAGATGACGGCCAAAGGGAAGTGAACAGCCGACACAGGCCTGCTGCAGTAGAACCCTCCGTCCACCTCGGAGAGGCAGCAGGGGATAACATCGGCCAAGCCGACCCTGTGACGCCCTGGAATGACTCAACCCAGCGGTTAGAGGATAAGATCGGTGATATATTGAAGAGCCGAGACCCTCTTCAGAGGGGATACACCATAGGCTCACCCTTTGTGGAAAAGATAGTCAACTTCCCCACGCCATCAAAATTCAAGCCACCTATGGTCACCCCAAGGTATGACGGGAGTACCAACCCAGTCCACCATGTGGAGATGTATCAGTCGGCGGCAGACATATACTCTATCTCAGATGAGATGAGGTGTCGTGCCTTCTCTGGTACCTTGATAGGGGCTGCGCATGTCTGGTACACGTCTCTTCTAAAAAATTCCATCGAAAACTTTAAGCAATTGGCAGACCTGTTCATCCATAATTTCTGCTTTGGGGTGAGGCCACAGAAGAAGACCACCCACCTGCTCTATGTTAAGCAGGGGAAGAGTGAGAGTCTGAGGGACTATATAGCCAGATTCAATAAGGAGAAGCTGGAAGTGGAAGACTATGAGGAGAGCATAGCTATGACAGCCCTGATTGGAGGACTCCAAAAGGGGAAGCTGTTATGGAAGCTTGCTGAAGATCCTTTGAGAACGATGGCCGAACTGTTGTCGACAGCAGGAAAGGTGATGAACGCCGAAGAGGCGATGGCTGCAAAATATGAAGACGAAAGAGGAGGTGCTAGTGGGAGTAAATACCCTAAGAAGAACAAAGAGGGGAAGAAGAGGTCCACGGATGACAATTTCGCTGGGTACACCCCTCTGACGGTCAGCAGTGAACAGATTCTCAATGAGATTAAGAGTGACCGGTCCCTGAAGTGGCCTGAGAAGCTGAGGGCAGCCCCCGGCAAGAGGAATAAGAACCTGTGGTGTGAATTTCACCAAGACCACGGCCATGTAACGGACAAATGCTTTGCTCTGAAAGACGAGATTGAGAAGATGCTGAAGGAAGGGAAGCTCAGAAAGTACGTCGACAAAGGTGCCTTCAAGAGGGGCCGAGGGGACGACCCCAGAAAGAAGCGAGGCGATGCATGCAGAGAAGGTCCTCAAAAAAGTGGGGACGACCCTTCTGATGATGAGGACGACCCTGACCTCCCGCCGAGAGATGACCACGGCCCTGTTAAGAGGCTTAATATGATCTCGCTCGGAGTGGGAATGATCTCCGGGGGTCTTGCAGGAGGAGGGTCTGAGGTCGCCGACAGTAAGGCCCATGTGGCTGAGGCCAAGGTAGTGGCGAAGACGGTACACGCGACCTCCCTAGAGGTCAAGTCAGAAAAAAGGAAGAAGGTTGATATGGACACACTGATAGTGGGATTTTCAAGAATGGACTTCAAAGGCCTCTTAGCCCCACATGATAACCCTCTCGTCATCACTACCAGGGTGCACGGATGGGAGGTACCGAGGATCTTGATAGATGGGGGTAGTTATGCAGATGTGATGTTTTGGCCATGCTTCAAAGCCTTGGGTCTCAGACGTGGTAGACTCGTCCCCTACCATCATCCATTGATTGGGTTCAGTAGGGAAAAGGTTCATCCCCTTGGGGTATATGAGGCCGATGTGAGGATGGGGGACGAGTGGCCGAGATGGCTCACCAAGAAGGTCAGTTTCTTTGTGATGGATAAGCAGGTGTTTTCGGCCTACAACATCATACTGGGGCGTGTGGACCTCAAGGGGTTTGAAGCCGTGCCATCTACGTTCCATCAGATGATCAAATTTCCAACCCCTTACGGGGTGGGGGAAGTTCAGGGAGACCAGACGACAGCGAGAGAATGTTACTACAACTCCACTGAAGAAAGGGAGGCACACAAGAGGGTTATAACCACTTATAATATTGATACCCTAGACCCCAGAGATGAAACGAAGCTGAAGAAAGGAGAGGATGCAGAAGAGGTAGAATCCATCATCCTCGATGAGGATGACACGGAAAAAACCGTCCAAGTTGGCAAGTCTCTGAAGCCCAACATCAAGGAAGACCTCATTAAACTGTTGAGGAGAAGGCGAAGCATTTTCGCCTGGAGTTATGTAGATATGCCAGGGATTGACCCTGAAATCATGTGCCACAAGCTCAATGTGGTAGAGGGAGTGAAGCCGGTGAAGTAGAATAGGAGAATTTACTCCAGAGAAAAATATGAGGTCATTAGGGACGAGGTTAAAAAATTAGAAGACGCTGAATTTATCAGAGAGGTCATCTACCCTGAATGGCTGTCCAATGCAGTCATTGTCCCAAAGGCCAACGGCAAGTGGAGAATGTGTGTGGACTTCACAGACCTCAACAAGCACTGTCCCAAAGACAGCTTCTCTCTCCCCCGCATTGACCAGATGGTAGACGCTACCGCAGGCCATGAGCTCATGAGTTTTATGGATGCCTATTCAGGGTACAACCAGATCTTCATGAACCCTGAAGACTCGGAGAGAACCGCCTTGATCACTGACAAGGGGACATACTGTTACAGGGTCATGCCCTTTGGCCTAAAAAATGCAGGGGCAACGCACCAGTGCCTCGTAAACAAAATGTTTGAAGACCAAATTAGGAAGTCTATGGAGGTCTACGTAGACGACATGCTGACTAAGAGTCTGAAGGCAGAGGATCATGTGGCAGACCTGGAGAGGACCTTTAATACGATGGACAAATACAAGATGAAGCTTAATCCGACCAAGTGTGTCTTCGAGGTCGGAGTAAGGAAGTTCTTGGGGTTCATTGTCAATCAAAGAGGCATCGAGGCCAATCCTGAAAAGATAAAGGCCCTTGTTGAAATGAAGAGCACCAAGTCCATTAAAGACGTTCAGAGGCTCACAGGGAGAGTTGCTACTTTGAACAGGTTCGTGTCTAGGGCCACAGACAAGTGCTTGCCATTCTTTAAGACCCTTAGGAAGGCCTTCAAATGGAGTGAAGAGTGTGATGAGGCTTTCAGGGACCTAAAGTCATACTTAGGGTCTCCCTTGATGCTATCACGACCCATGCAGGGTGAACGACTTTATGTGTACCTCGCCGTCTCAGAGTCGGCCATAAGTGCAGCCATTGTGAGAGAGGAAGACGGGATACAGAAGACTGTGTATTTTAACAGCAAGGCACTCCAGGGGGCAGAGGAAAGATACCCGAGGATGGAGAAGTTGGCCTACGCCTTGATGCATGCCTCGAGGAAGATGAAGCCGTACTTCCAGTCCCATATAATGGTCATCCTAACCGACTCTCCTCTTAGGCAGGTCCTACACAAGCTAGAAAAATTAGGTAGGTTGATGGCCTGGGCTATAGAGCTGGGGGAGTTTGACATTGTGTATCAGCCTAGGATGACCATTAAGGGGCAGGCATTGGCAGACTTCGTGGCTGAGTTCACTTGGGAAGATGATAAGGCCGAGGCTGAGACCCTCGGGAAGGCGGATACAGAAGACAGACCCGCTGACACACCCGCAGATAGGGCTGAGATAAGCACTACTAGAAGGAAAGTGACTGTAAATGAAGAGGGAAGATACATCTTTAGACAGGGGTCCCTCTCTGAGGGAAATTTTTCAGAGGGAAAGACTATGTGGAGCCTCTTCGTTGACGGGTCCTCCCATGACAGCGAAAGTGGAGCTGGACTGATACTATTAGCACCCGATGGCACAGACGTTGAGTACGCCCTGAGGTTCAACTTCAAAGCCTCCAACAACGAGGCTGAATATGAGGCCTTAGTAGCAGGCCTCTCCTTGGACAAGTCTTTTAGTGTCGGTCAGATTTTGGTCCATAGTGATTCAAGGCTAGTAGTGAATCAGATAATAGGAGCCTACGAGGCTAAGGACGAGAGGATGGCTAGGTGCCTTGAGAAGGTGAGGTCATTACTGAAGGGCTTCATAGAAGTGAAATTAAGGAGGATACTTGGGCTCGACAATGGCCGTGCTGATGCCCTTGCTAGGTTGGCCTCGGTAATAAGAACGGACATCAGGAGGACGGTCCCAGTAGAAATTTTGCTTCGGCCAACTATTGAGGACTCTGAGGGAACACTTAACAATTGCCTAAATGTTTCTCAAGAAGCCTCGTGGATAGACCCCCTTATCAGATACATTAAAGAGGGTGAGATGCCAGAAGCAAGGCAAGAAAGGAAAAAAGCTAAGGTACAGGGCTGCAAAATTCACTGTCATCGGAGACACCTTGTACAAAAAGGGGTTTTTGCTCCCCCTACTTAGGTGTGTGCATCCCTCAGAAGTTCCTTCCATTTTACAAGATGTGCATGAAGGGTCGTGCTCAAGCCATATTGGGGGTAGATCCCTAGCGAAGAGGGTGATCACCCAAGGCTACTGGTGGCCTACCTTGGGGAAAGATGCCGCAGTATATGTAAAAAAGTGTGATAAATGGCAAAGATTTGCTACCATCCCTCATCAACCCCATCAGCCTCTTACCTCCATTACATCTCCGTGGCCGTTTGCAGTGTGGGGGATTGACCTGGTAGGACCCTTACCGAGAGCTGTCAATAACTATCGGTTCCTCATTGTAGCGATTGACTACTTCTCAAAGTGGGTGGAGGCTGAACCGATGGTCACGATTACAGAGTAGAAGACCTTCCATTTCATCTGGAAAAATGTGATATGCAGATATGGTCTACCCAACACCCTCATCTCGGATAACGGGACTCAGTTCAAGAATGCCTCTCTACAGAAGTACTGTGAGAGGGTAAGTATCAAACAATTCTTCTCCACCCCATGCCGACCTCAGGCCAATGGGTAAACCGAAGTTACGAACAGGACAATCCTAGATAGAATCAAGAAGAGGCTTGAGGAGGCAAAAGGAAGATGGGTCGAGGAGTTATATGCCGTACTATGGGCATACAGGACGACAGTGAGGACCTCTACCGGAGAAACCCCATTCATGATAGCTTGTGGCTCAGAAGCCGTCATCCCCACCGAAATTGAGTTTCCTACTCATAGGGTCCAAATGTACGACTCCCAGGGAAATGCGGAAGAGAGGAGACTCGACTTAGACCTGATTGAGGAAAGGAGGGAGGACGCTGAGATAAGGCAGGCTACCTACCAGCAGAGGACCGCAAGGTTTTACAATTAGAGGGTGAAACAGAGGCCTATCGCAGTGGGGGACTTAGTCCTCAAGAAGACTTGGCAAAAGCCCAACAAGCTCCATCCTAATTGGCATGGCCCATATAGGGTCATCGATGAAGTTTTCCCTGGGACCTATAGACTAGAAAACCTAGAAGGGGAACCTTTTTCCAAACCCTGGAATGCAGATCATTTGAAGAAATACTATCAGTAGTGTTGAAAGGTCTTGAAAGACCATAATTGTAATGAGAGTTGCTCCAACAGAACACTTTGGAAAATTAATGAGAAATATCAGTGTTTCCCTCATCCCGTGTGTTGCCCAGAAAAATACTCAAGAGGGGGGTGAATTGAGATTTTACAAACTTTTCGGGTTATATTAATATTTCAGAAAATATTTAATTTAAAACACTTAATACAAATTTCAGATTAAATAAATATTAAAAGGTTAAACCAATAATGCTTAAATAAAAGTTACCAATAAATTTAAACAATTTAAAACAGAGTTTGAAACACACAATAAATAAATTATCAAATAAATACTTTCAATTGATTAAACAAGAGATTACAATAACCAATAAATAAATAATCAATTTTCGTATTTTATATTCTGGATTTAATCAAAAGAGATTCACACAAGAATATCAAATAATATCACCAATTAATTTAAACAAGATAAATCACAGATTTGAACACTCAAATAAATATTTAATAAAAATTAATATTCTGAAATAATTAATTATTACGAAAATAATTATTTCTGTCTTAAAATAAAATTATCAAATTTTCAGAATTAATTCTATTGTAAGTGTAAGTGCTTAAAATAAAGATAACCAATCACACACAAGCAAATAAATAAATATAAGTGCTGAAAATAAATGACACCGTATTTTAACGTGGTTCGGCCAAAACCCGGCCTACGTCCACGCGCCAAGAGAAATCTTCCGTCTCCCGCGCTTCACTAGTCCTGATCCACTTGAAGGTAGGATCAAACCACCTCTTGTACAACCGAGCAGCATTTACCAGCTACTAGTACAACTACCGAAGCTAAAAACCCAAGCGTCAAATTTTTACACAAATGGAGTAGAAATGATCTACAGTTTCTGAAACTCTTCTAAAGATACAAAATGAGTTCGAGTTTCTTCTTGGTTGAGATACCAAAAATAAATCTAATTTTTGGTCTCTTAAACTTCTCTTGAGATTATAGCAAAATAGAATTGTTGTGCTCTGTTTCTCTTGATCTTCAACGAATGGAAGAATGCTAAAATTATTGCTTTGTAGAGCTGATTGCAAGTTTGAGTTGCTCTCTTTTCTGTGTGTATATCGAGCAGAATAAAATTTTCTGGATGCTCTTTTATTTTTCGTATGTGCTTCTCTTCAACTGAAAATGATCTTCTTTTTGTATAGAAAAAAAATAACCGTTGGAGAGGTATAGGTGAGCAGTTCTTCTTCAACTAGGGGTGGTATGAGTGTATAGCATTTAATGCACAAGATCTTGTGATGAAATCGTATCTGATGAAAACCATCTTTGCTGTCTAATAAATAATGTTAGACTGAGAAAGAGAGGGGATAAAATATAAAAATATAAAAGAGTTATTTATCAATCAACATATCTTGATGGTTTAAAAAAAAATAAGTGATGATATCTTCTGCAACAACATGTAAGCCATCAATCTGTCAATGAATGGGGCCCACGTGGTTGATATTTCAGCCTTAGCTATCGTCAACATTTTTGCCAAAATATATGATAATGGAACATTGCTTAAGGGGTGTACACGCATGCATTTGAATAAATTTATATTATATGTATATATCTCTTGAACTGATATATATGAAATTATTTGCGATCAGATATATATATATATATATATATATATATATATATATATATATATATATATATATATATATATATATATATATATATATATATATATATGTATATATATATATATAAAAGATTTCGGACAGAATAAAAATTTAGAACAGATATATACATAAAACATTTTGGACTGAAATTTATAAAGAAAATTTCGGATAAAAGGATCAAATAAAAAAACAAAAAAATCTCCGAATAAAAGCAGATAATGAAAAAAATAATAATAATGAATAAGATGTAACTGAGTAATAGATTTCAAAACATAATTTTCGGATAAAAAAATGAGTAATAGATTTCGTACAAAGAAAAAGAGGAACGGCGTCAACTCAGTAGCAGTAAATAAGATCATTCAAAAATGTTGGCAACTGATAGCGTGTAGCAACGTCAGTTCCGGTAGAAGCCAAACGGCTGTGAAGATATCATACAAACCTTTTGGCAGTCAACCATCCTATAAAAGCCTAAGGCTTATAGGCGGTACTGCATAAGACAGAACAGCAGATAACTTGTAGAGGATAGATTCGGTAAAAGGCCAAACGGCGGTAATCCTGGAAACAAAACACCACTGCAATACAGATATATAACAGATTTTTATATGTAAAGATTTTTCGGACAAAACAAATATAAGCATATGAAAAGGATTTTCGGACATAGATATTTATATATATATATATGTATGTGTCATCACTCGTACAGAAAAAAATGGCGTCGACTGGAATAGCAGGTCGGTCAAATCGGATACAGCAATTTTCAAAGCAAGATTTCAGCTTCTCAGTAATTGAGTATGGCCAAAAAGAAGCTTTGTGGGAATGATGTCATGCACAGACTTTTAGAGGCTTTTAAGAGCTAGGTGTATGGTTGCTATTTGGATAAGACAAAAAAAATGAATAAACTTAAAGCTCCTATCAAAATGATGTTCTCCCAAAGGGACGAAATCAGGTACAAATCCAAATGAGTCTTAGTAAAAGACAACCACACTTGTAACAGTTATGAACTTAACTTTACCAAGGTAGAAGCCAAAAACAAATATTATTTTCAGTACAAATTATAATTTTTCTTTTAGAAAAAGTTTAGGCTCATAATTAATTAGTCACACATAAAATCATAGATAAAAAATATGTATGTGTGCCTAGTGTGTCAAGTGCAAATGTGCACCACACGTGAATACCTTTACTCGAATGTGTCGTTGAGTAGAGTCGAGGTATATTGAATCGTGAAAATAAAACATCAGAATAAATATGTAATCAAGGCACTATGACATAAATGCAAATATTATATAATATAATAAATATATGTATATAATGGTATATGAACAAGATTATATAAAATATTATACAATAAGAAATATCTATAAAATAACCCAATAAAAATATGTTTGGAATCATCAAAATCAATATATTAAGTTAGACTAAAATGTACATTAATTAAACTAATTTAATTAATTAGGGATAAAATACATTTTCGTTAACAATCTCCCCCTTTTTGATGATGACAAACAATGATTCACAAATATTCATAAAATGAAATATTAAACACAAATAGTGAATCATAAATATTTCTCCCCCTTTGACATTATCAAAAAGATATTTCTTATAAATTCAGTGTCACGGGTAAGAAGGGCGAAGCTCCCCCTATCAAAAATAATTTCTGCATGGGATATAACCAAAAATCGCAAAGGGCAGGAAATTTTCAATACGCACATGTGTCAACATAAATAATTTATTGCATGTATTTGAATGTGTAGATGGACAATAATATCATCAAATAATGCATAAGTCACAAAAATGAAAAATGATAAATGATACCAATAGTTGTCTGATACCAATTGTTGTAGTCACACACAAATCGTGCGTTGCAAACAATAATTTCTCGGAACAACTTTTTAAGCATAAATAGGAATCACAACTCAAAGTTCTCAAATAGTGTAATTATGAGAGATATATCAATGGGCATAATTAATTCTCACTAGTGTAATAAAATTGCGATGTATAAATTTTCAATAGGCGCAATACCAATTGTTGTATAAATCACCGTGATATAAACTTTCAAGTGCACAACAAATAAGTATTTCATAACTCAATGTTTTCAAATAGTTTGAATTAAGCACATAACATGAGTTATAAATAGCAAAAAAAATATATAGCATTTTGCTTAAGCTTTGCCGTTTTTCAAGATACGAGCTAAAATTCTCGAATTATTCAATCATATTGCAAAAAAAAAAATTATCAAGCATTTTTCTATGAATAATTTCCAATAAACATTTATCTCCCCTAAGGGATACCAATTAAGGCAAATATGCATATAACAAATAATGTGCATCTTTTTCATTAGATAAAATATTTTCTATATTTTTCTTTTTTTAATTATCTTCTAATAAGATGTACTATATCCATGAAAGTCATTAAATCAATTTTCAAGAATGAAACATATCATGAGGTCATAAGAAGTTAAACTCAATAATTTCAGATTTTTAATAACGAGAAGCTCGACAAAAAATCAATATATTCATATTTTCAACAAATACCAAACAATTTGTTCAAGAACTTCAAAATCAATCAATCAATAAATTTCTCAATAATGAAAGTGACATAAGTTAATCAACTTCAATATATTTTCAGATTTTTAAGCACAAACATTATAACAGTCATTTTGTTCCAAAAAAAATAATGTTCTCTATAAAAAACAATATTATTCATCTAATCATGCCATGAAACTAAACATAAAAATCTTAATAATCATCTGATTTTTCAAGTAAGCACAAGTAACACAAATATTAACTATAAAAATTATGTACTTCATGAAATGTCACTAATATATAATTAATGGCACAAAACATGTAACATGTCATAAATTTAACTCACTAAGATTAATATGATCATATCATCAAAATTAATGAGTGCATATCATAAAATAAACGAGTAGCTCGTATGACTAACAAGTGACATTTTATCAAAATATTCTCAAATGACATTTTCGTTTCAAATAAATATTCAATGAAGTCATGAATTAATCCAATATTATTATTCACAAAAATATATGTCTAAGTGTAACACACAACGATTATGAATTTTCACATTAAAAAAAAATTATCATCAAAATCAAGTGTATGTGTCATAACAAAGAATCATCAAAAATAATAAATATACAAATTTACACGTGAATACTAAATACTCAATCAACACACTCATGTGTTATAACAAATATTCTATGCACGGGAATATATCAATTATGAAATAAATCAATAATAAACAAATGATATTAATTTCAAGAAGGGTGCTCCTTACCACCTTACCAATACCAAAGATATATTCTCGAAACTTTCTCCAAGTGTGGCAATTCCAACATTTGGCAATGATACTTGAAATTTGTAGTATGACCAAATCATATGCCTTGAAAATCCACATTCCATCTCAAAATGCAACCTACACAACTTTAAAGAATTTCTCTTTTCCATCCAAGAATGTGTTAGGGCCATAAAGCAATATTAAATAGAAAATTTCAGAATTTATTTTCTTATCAAAAATTCAAACATAATCATAATAAGAGATAATCATCAAGAGCAATAACGATACGCAACTTATGATATACTAGAATGTACATAACAAATAATAATCATCAATGACAATTTTATCATGTACTAAAATAAAATTTTCATTAATCCATATATAAAGAAATAATTTAACATCCATAGTATGCATTGACTTAGACAAAAAAAATGAGGGTATTCACATTATAAAACAATTGATACATTTAGTAATAACATGAATTTAATCAGATTACTATTCATGAATAAGCATCCAAAATTCAAAAATCATATGAAATAATATTTCATGAAAATAAGTGTATTAAATATGAAAACAATATAATATTTATCAAGAAAGGAATGTGTTCAAAAAAATCTAACACTAATTGAATTCTCATAAGATTTGTTCAAGTCCCAATACCGGTTTTGCACATAAATACTTTATCTTTTGGAACCCAAAAAGAGTGTGGCAATTTACGGTTTACATACATATTTGCTTCTTTCGGAATCCAAGCTAATTTAGTATTATTTTTTCTTTTTCTAAATTTACAAAATTTGGAATAATGTGTATGTCTACCACAATATGAGCATAAGGAGTTAGGATGACTAGACGAGGCATCATTTTTAAATAAATTAGAATAATTCTTTTTCTCATTTTCTTCCTCATATCCAATACCATTATTATTAAACCGAATTCTTTGTTTTTCCATAATTTTATGAAAATAATCATTTCCTTTAGTAAATGTGTCTACGGATTTCTGCAAATATTCAATTTCCTTTTTCAACTCAATATTTTCAGATTCAAGAGAATTAGGGACACTAACATATTTTTCCTTTTTCAAAGATTTAATTTCACTTTTTAAAGATTCATTTTCTAATTTTAGATTATCAAAATCTTTTGATATAAAATCACATTTGGCATGAGTCTTTTTAAGTTCAATAAATTTCTTTCCAATTTCTTCATATTTTTCATATAACTCATTAAATGCATCTTGTAATTCATCATAATCATCAACAATGTCATCTTCAATATTATGATTTGCACTATAAGTAGAATATGATTCATCATTACTAATGCAAGGGTTAGATTGTACCTCTTCATTACCAATTACCATGAGACAAGGAGCATTTGTCTCCACACTGCTTGATTCATCAATATTAGCATATAAGCAAGCATTGAATTATTCCTTTAAAATAAAGCTTGAAATGCAAGGTTGAGTATGTGTCCATTTTCTTCTCACATAATGAAACAATGAATAACTACAAGACATCAAACATTTTAGCATACAAATAATAAAAATGTAGAGTGCAGCATTTAAAATAAATACAGAAAAGTTTGTCATGATCTTTAACTCTATGATTGTTAAATCAAAATATATAAGAAGAGCACTAGCTCTGATACCAATTGTTCCCCAGAAAAATACTCAAGAGGGGGGTGAATTGAGATTTTACAAACTTTTCGGGTTATATTAATATTTCAGAAAATATTTAATTTAAAACACTTAATACAAATTTCAGATTAAATAAATCTTAAAAGGTTAAACCAATAATGCTTAAATAAAAGTTACCAATAAATTTAAACAATTTAAAACAGAGTTTGAAACACACAATAAATAAATTATCAAATAAATACTTTTAATTGATTAAACAAGAGATTACAATAACCAATAAATAAATAATCAATTTTCGTATTTTATATTCTGGATTTAATCAAAAGAGATTCACACAAGAATATCAAATAATATCACCAATTAATTTAAACAAGATAAATCACAGATTTGAACACTCAAATAAATATTTAATAAAAATTAATATTCTGAAATAATTAATTATTACGAAAATAATTATTTCTGTCTTAAAATAAAATTATCAAATTTTCAGAATTAATTCTATTGTAAGTGTAAGTGCTTAAAATAAAGATAACCAATCACACACAAGCAAATAAATAAATATAAGTGCTGAAAATAAATGACACCGTATTTTAACGTGGTTCGGCCAAAACCCGGCCTACGTCCACGCGCCAAGAGCAAGCTTCTGTCTCCCACGCTTCACTAGTCCTGATCCACTTGAAGGTAGGATCAAACCACCTCTTGTACAACCGAGCAGCAAAAACCAGCTACTAGTACAACTACCGAAGTTAAAAACCCAAGCTTCAAATTTTTACACAAATGGAGTAGAAATGATCTACAGTTTCTGAAACTCTTCTAAAGATACAAAATGAGTCCGAGTTTCTTCTTGGTTGAGATACCAAAAATAAATCTAATTTTTGGTCTCTTAAACTTCTCTTGAGATTATAGCAAAATAGAATTGTTGTGCTCTGTTTCTCTTGATCTTTAACGAATGGAAGAATGCTAAAATTATTGCTTTGTAGAGCTGATTGCAAGTTTGAGTTGCTCTCTTTTCTGTGTGTATATCGAGCAGAATAAAATTTTCTGGATGCTCTTTTATTTTTCGTATGTGCTTCTCTTCAACTGAAAATGGTCTTCTTTTTGTATAGAAAAAAAATAACCGTTGGAGAGGTATAGGTGAGCAGTTCTTCTTCAACTAGGGGTGGTATGAGTGTATAGCATTTAATGCACAAGATCTTGTGATGAAATCGTATCTGATGAAAACCATCTTTGCTGTCTAATAAGTAATGTTAAACTGAGAAAGAGAGGGGATAAAATATAAAAATATAAAAGAGTTATTTATCAGTCAACATATCTTGATGGTTTAAAAAAAAATAAGTGATGATATCTTCTGCAACAACATGTAAGCCATCAATCTGTCAATGAATTGGGCCCACGTGGTTGATATTTCAGCCTTAGCTATCGTCAACATTTTTGCCAAAATATATGATAATGGAACATTGCTTAAAGGGTGTACACGCATGCATTTGAATAAATTTATATTATATGTATATATCTCTTGAACTGATATATATGAAATTATTTGCGATCAGATATATATATATATATATATATATAAAAGATTTCGGACAGAATAAAAATTTAGAAAAGATATATACGTAAAACATTTTGGACTGAAATCTATAAAGAAAATTTCGGATAAAAGGATCAGATAAAAAAACAAAAAAATCTCCGAATAAAAGCAGATAATGAAAAAAAATAATAATGAATAAGATGTAACTGAGTAATAGATTTCAAAACATAATTTTCGGATAAAAAAATGAGTAATAGATTTCGTACAAAGAAAAAGAGGAACGGCGTCAACTCAGTAGCAGTAAATAAGATCATTCAAAAATGTTGGCAACTGATAGCGTGTAGCAACGTCAGTTCCAGTAGAAGCCAAACGGCTGTGAAGATATCATACAAACCTTTTGGCAGTCAACCATCCTATAAAATCCTAAGGCTTATAGGCGGTACTGCATAAGACAGAACAGCAGATAACTTGTAGAGGATAGATTCGGTAAAAGGCCAAACGGCGGTAATCCTGGAAACAAAACACCACTGCAATACAGATATATAACAGATTTTTATATGTAAAGATTTTTCGGACAAAACAACTATAAGCATATGAAAAGGATTTTCGGACATATATATATATATATATATATATATATATATATATATGTATGTGTCATCACTCGTACAGAAAAAATGGCGTCGACTGGAATAGCAGGTCGGTCAAATCGGATACAGCAATTTTCAAAGCAAGATTTCAGCTTCTCAGTAATTGAGTATGGCCAAAAAAGAAGCTTTGTGGGAATGATGTCATGCACAGACTTTTAGAGGCTTTTAAGAGCTAGGTGTATGGTTGCTATTTGGATAAGACAAAAAAAAATGAATAAACTTAAAGCTCCTATCAAAATGATGTTCTCCCAAGGGACGAAATCAGGTACAAATCCAAATGAGTCTTAGTAAAAGACAACCACACTTGTAACAGTTATGAACTTAACTTTACCAAGGTAGAAGCCAAAAACAAATATTATTTTCAGTAAAAATTATAATTTTTCTTTTAGAAAAAGTTTAGGCTCATAATTAATTAGTCACACATAAAATCATAGATAAAAAATATGCATGTGTGCCTAGTGTGTCAAGTGCAAATGTGCACCACACATGAATACCTTTACTCGAATGTGTCGTTGAGTAGAGTCGAGGTATATTGAATCGTGAAAATAAAACATCAGAATAAATATGTAATCAAGGCACTATGACATAAATGCAAATATTATATAATATAATAAATATATGTATATAATGGTATATGAACAAGATTATATAAAATATTATACAATAAGAAATATCTATAAAATAACCCAATAAAAATATGTTTGGAATCATCAAAATCAATATATTAAGTTAGACTAAAATGTACATTAATTAAACTAATTTAATTAATTAGGGATAAAATACATTTTCGTTAACACCGTGGTTGTCACTTCTAGCACGCATGGAAACATCTACAGAAAACCACCCTCGGCTATAATGAGGGCCAGTGGAGGGGACGACCCCACCACTGTCCTCAAGAAAGACGAGGGTAGACATTGTTAAAAACCATTAATTTGGTAAGTTGAACACTCGGCTATAATGAGGGCCAGTGGAGGGGACGACCCCCCCCCCCCCCACTGTCCTCAAGAAAGACGAGGGTAGACTTTGTTAAAAACCATTAATTTGGTAAGTTGAACCCTCGGCTATAATGAGGGACAGTGGAGGGGACGACCCCACCACTGTCCTCAAGAAAGACGAGGGTAGACTTTGTTAAAAACCATTAATTTGGTAAGTTGAACCCTCGGCTATAATGAGGGCCAGTGGAGGGGACGACCCCACCACTGTCCTCAAGAAAGACGAGGGTAGACTTTGTTAAAAACCATTAATTTGGTAAGTTGAACCCTCGTCTATAATGAGGGCCAGTGGAGGGGATGACCCCACCACTGTCCTCAAGAAAGACGAGGGTAGACTTTGTTAAAAACAATTAATTTGGTAAGTTGAACCCTCGGCTATAATGAGGGCCAGTGGAGGGGACGACCCCACCACTGTCCTCAAGAAAGACGAGGGTAGACATTGTTAAAAACCATTAATTGGTGAGTTGAACCCTCGGTTATAATGAGGGCCAGTGGAGGGGACGACCCCACCACGGTCCTCAAGAAAGACGAGGGTAGACATTGTTAAAAACCATTAATTTGGTAAGTTGAACCCTCGGCTATAATGAGGGCCAGCGGAGGGGACGACCCCACCACTGTCCTCAAGAAAGACGAGGGTAGACATTGTTAAAAACCATTAATTTGGTAAGTTGAACCCTTGGCTAAAATGAGGGCCAGTGGAGGGGACGACCCCACCACTGTCCTCAAGAAAGACGAGGGTAGACATTGTTAAAAACCATTAATTTGGTAAGTTGAACCCTCGGCTAAAATGAGGGCCAGTGGAGGGGACGACCCCACCACTGTCCTCAAGAAAGACGAGGATAGACTTAAAATCATGTTTGGTAATTTAATCCCTCGGCTATAATGAGGGCCATTGGAGGGTACGACCCCACCACTGTCCTCAAAAAAGACGAGGGAAAGATTAGTGGCCAACAAAAAATAGCAAATCATACAAGAAGCTGATATAGAAGACAGTAAAGGAGATGATATGATATTAATGAAAGTGAGATACAAGATATCCAAGTGTTTTACAAAAAAGAGTACAAAAATAATAGGTACATTATGAGGGTGTGGGCTACAGGCAGCCACCCTAAGGGACAATGTCAGAGGGCAGAGCCTTAACATCCACCAAAGGGGTCTCTTCAACAACCATAACCGGCCGATCCTCAGACGTGCCGACCCCCTCAACCTGCACTTGGGATTCTACTTGGGACAGAGCCTCGACGATCAGAGGGTTGTCCAATACGACTGCCTCAATCGAAGGGCGGACCGAGGAGACGACGTCGCCAAATCTGAGGACGACCCATCGACAGGCCGTCCTGATCCCCCTCTCCAGATATTCAAGGCCGAAGCCCTAAAACTCGTCAGAAACCTTGTAAGCCTCAACAGCATCGGCCTCGGCTTTTTTGACAGCTTCTGCGAGATCAGTCTTGTGCTTGACCTCCATGTTGAGTAAAGCCTAATCCTTCTCCTTTATTAGCAAGTCCTTGGCCTGCTGGTCGGCATCATGCTGCCTCGTCAGCTCATCTAGGACCCTGGCATGCTCAGTCCTAGCACTCTCCAGTTCAGCCCTCGCAGTCTCGAGCTTTGTCTGCAAGTCAGCCTCATGCTGAATGGCTCTCTCAGCTTCATGAAACTTCTGTTGATTCTCAGCCATCCACTTGGTGGCTGAGGTGAAGGCACAAACAGACTGCACGCAAAATAAACAGATGTCAAGTGGGGTCAAGGGAATAGTTAGTGAAAGAATGAAATTAAAGAGGTGGGTCAAGACCAATACCTGTGAAAGGGCATGCAGACCGTAGTCATACACTTTGGATGGAGGCATCTTTGACAAGAAGTCATAGTCAGCAGCCGAGGGTGCAGAAAACATTGAGGCCTTGGCTGCCCTCAAGTTTGTAATGAGTGATGAGGGCTCAGCCCTCAGATGTGCCAGGTTCTGAGACCAGAAGGTCCCCATGCTGGATGAAGAGGCCGTCCCCTCAAAGGCTTTGACTTTGGCCCTCGTCCGAGAATCAGGCCGAGGGTCAACTGGGGCCTCAGGCTCCTTTCTTTTATTGGTATCAGTGGACGGCTCCACCACCGTCGGCCCTGCGGCCCTTGTCTTCCTCGGAGCCTGCTGAGGCTCCTTCCTTTTCTTCTTGGCCAGTACAGATAATAAGCTGGGAGCAGTCATTTCCCAAAGATAGTCTGACATATCTGTAGGACGACCTGATAAAAGGACGACACGTTAGAAAAATGCAGATCTAAAGAGAAAACACTTCAAAAACAGGTGAAGAATGGAAAATGTTCAGTATAACTCACATAGTTCTGTCAGAGGGCCGACCCTCAGACCAGCTTCTTTGAGGAACTGAGGGGTCATCAGGTCTTCGAATTTTGAAAGTTCACCCTCTCTCCCTCGTCCTCTCAGGTAATCAACAATGTCCTTCTCCTCCAGGCTAAGTCTAGGGTCTGATATGGCCTTCATAGAGGGGTTAGGACATTTCCTGGGGACCCTCGGACCATCGACGACAGGCTACCACTCCCCAGAGATAAAGAAAAACCTCTTTTTCCAATCATGGTTGGAAGTTTGTGCCACATGGAGGAGTTTCTTCTCAGACCTCCTTGCCCCCAGGTGATAATAACTAGGCTGTTTGGACGAGGAGGTGATGTTGTAACAGCCCAAAATAGGTCAGTCGAGGGCTCATCGGTTAAGGCATTCTTCCACAAGGAAATATAGCCCAGGATCGTCCTCCAAGAGTTGGGGGGAGGTTGATAGGGAGCAACACTAAGGGCAGATAGGATATCTACGATGGCAGTATGCAAAGGGAATCTGACTCCAACTTTGAACATCTGTTCATAAACTGCAACCTCTCCCTCACCACAATCAAAAACCCTCTCATCCTCAGAGGGAACCCTCATAGTCACGCCGGGGGGCACTCCATAGGCATGCCTCCATATCAGGAGGTCGCGATCCCTAACGGAGGAGATAAAGGACGAGGCATGAGAGGTATCAACTTCGTCATCTGTATCATCGTCCTCGTCCTCATTCCCGTCATCTGCCAGAGGGTCTTGAGGGAAAGCCACTTGGAAGGCATGGGGAGAAAGGATTGTTACAGGGACTACCTCAGAGGGGAACATGCCCTCGGCCTCTCGTCCTGGTCTTAGGTCAGATGTCTCACGCCTACCGGAAGGTCCAGCGCCAGTTGGCGAGGACGCTCTCTCGTCCATCTCGCTTGAATGACACTCGGCTGGACGATGGGACGACCCACAGGACTCAGATGGTTCAAACGGTTTTATGGTGGCAAGAGGAATGGGAAAGATGGGTCGTACCCAATTAGGGTCGGCCCCTCGTCTCCTCTCTTCCTCTTCCTCTGCTCGTCTGATCTCTGTAAAAATCTTTTCTCTCAAGGATGGGAATTCAGACGCTAAACTGTAAAGCTTCCTAAGCATTAAAAGGGAAGACCCTACACTTGGAGGAATTTGAGGAACTTAACTACAAAAGAGTTGTTAGTTGACCGAATTAGACTTTTGGATTAAAAATGGGAATTGATGATTTTCACTCAAGAACACTCAAGAAGAACACTCAAGAACATCCAAGAAACAGTTGCCTGAGAAGACATCGAAAAAAGCTATGGGATAACCCAAAGAAAATGCAACCCCACAACCCTAAAAAGAAAATAGAAATGAAGGCAAAAGAGAGAGCTGGATGAAAGAGATTACCTGATAAAGAGAGCAAGAACGTTGCTAGGCTTGAAGGATCGAAGGCTGCAGAAAATGGAGATGAAAACTGATAAAATTCTTAAGAGAGAAGGCTTGGGCGCGAAGAAAAAGAAGAAGGAGAGAGAGTTTGAAAATATCTTAAATACCTTATCAATGAGTGGGCCCATTGACCAAGGCAGGGCACAGCCCACGAGGAAGGCATCATTAGGGTGAAAGGCCCCAAGCGCAGTGTGCAGCCGCCATGCCTTGGAAACTGGAACAACAATGAGTATCTGCCCAGGTGTCACTCACCTAACTGATCATACATGCATCTCATTTAAAACACTATCCCTCAGCCATCTCAACAGCACCTATGGCTAAGGGCTGGTGGTGATTGATATACCCGTTTGAAGATGCTGTGATTCAGCACCACCGGATAAGTGATAATGAGCTCAAACAGTAGTAGTTATGGCAGCCATAGAGATGCAAGTATATAAGTATGTAGAAGGGGATGAGTATAAGAGGAAATAAGACAATGATGTATAGTGGTTCAGCCAATTAGGCCTACATCCACTGTGAGTGTGTGATCCACTAAGTATGGGCACTAATGGCCTTGGATACAATGCACATAAGCTCTCTCTCTCTCTCTCTCTCTCTCTCTCTCTACTGTGTGTACAAGCAGAGTTTGTACTAGGGTTGCAATAATCTGATCGATCCCCTGTAGGGTTGTAGGTGACAAGTATATATAGGTCTTGGGGGGTGTAGTGTACCCCCCCCCCCTAAGTAAGCATGGTGCATGTGAATGATGATCTAACCAATCCCCTGTTGACACCTGTAGATGCCAAATGATGACATGATATTCCCTCACGTGAGGGTGTGATTCGGTTATAACTGTCTGCCACGTGTCATATGAGCCTGACGCGCAATGTTCCACGCGTGTCCCAAACCACGCGCTATCATGATGTCACCCTCGGCCTATGAGCCGAGGCCGAGGGCAAAGTTTCGTCCGGTAGGGAGTCTGGCTTGATTCTGGCCTCGTACTGTCGTACCCTCGTAGGGTCGTCCGAAGCCTGGGGAAGGGTCGGCCCCTCGTAGGGTCGTCTAGAGCCTGGTGGAGGGTCGGCCCCTCGTAGGGTCGTCTAGGCCTGGTGGTGGCTAGCTGGGGCCTGGTGAAGGGTCGGCCCCTCGTAGGGTCGTCCGTATAGGAGGTAATCCTCATCCAGGCTGAGGGTATAAACGGGTATATCACTGTTTATATCCTCGGCCTGGATGATGATAACCTCCAAACGGACGACCCTACAAGGGGCCGACCCCTTCAACAAGCTCCATACGACCCCTCAGAGGGGCCAACCCTTCACCAGGCTCCAGAAGACCCTACGAGGGGCCGACCCTTCACTAGGTTCTAGACGACCCTATAAGGGGCCGACCCTACTTCAGGCTCCAGATGACCCTACGAGGGGCCGACCCTTCATCAGGTTCCGAACGACCCTCCGAGGGTACGACAGTACGAGGCCAGAATTAGGCCAGACCCACTACCGGAAGAAGCTTTGCCCTCGGCCTTAGCTCATAGGCCGAGGGTGACATCATGACAGCACGTGGTTTGGGAGACGCGTGGAACAGTGCGCGTGAGGCTCACATGGCACGTGGAAGACCGTTATAACCAAATCACACCCTCACGTGAGGGAATATTATATCATCATTTGGCATACAGCTGTCAACAGGGGATTGGCTAGATCATCATTCACATGCACCATGCATACTTGGGGGGTACACTACACCCCCCAACACCTATATATACTTGTCACCTACAACCCTACAGGGGATCGATCAATTAACCGTAGCCCTAGCTAAAACTCTGCTTGTACACGGAGAGAGAGAGAGAGTGAGGGTTATGTGCATTGTATCCAAGACCATTAGTGTCCATACTTAGTGGATCACACACTCACAGTGGATGTAGGCCAAATTGGCTGAACCACTATACATCATTGTCTTAGTTCCTCTTATACTCATCCCCTTCTACATACTTATACACTTATACATCTCTATGGCTGCTACTGTTTGAGCTCACTATCACTTATCCGGTGGTGCTAAATCTTAGCATCATCACTCAGCATGTCCTCCAACATTGGATTCACCCTCTCTGTCTTCCCATCAGTCTGCGGGTGATACGACGTGTTCAAATGCAACTCCTTTCCCATCGCCTTCTACAAACTCTACTAGAGGTGGGATACCACGATCCTATCTTGATCTGAAATAATATTGAGCAGAACCCCGTGCACTCGCATTATCTTTATAATGAAAAGTTTGGCATACTTCCCTGTTGTGTCGTCCACCCGAACTAGTAAGAAATGTGGAACATTGGTCAATTGATCCCAATAGCCTAGATGGAATTGTCACTTCTTTTTTACAATGGTATCCCCTTCATAAAGTCCATCGATATACTCTCTTATTTTCATACTGGAATTTTAAATAACTGTAAAACCCCGGCTGGTCTCTGATGATCAACCTTCATCTGACAAGTGCTGCACCTAGAGACAAACTCTGGTAAGTCCCTCTTTGCACCGGCCCACCAGTAATCCCTCCTTTTATCATGGTACATCTTATGCATTAAATAATTCACCAAAAACCATGACCCATGCGCCTCTTCCATAACTGCACACCGTAGGTCCTCGCTGTTTGGGGTAATTAACCTCCCATTAAAACGTAAGCCACCCTCATAACTGACTGAGTAAGAATCCACTCTGCTCGCTAATAAGTACTGTATACTCTCCCGACAAGAAGGATCCATTTCATATGCCTTCATAACCTTCGAATAATCTCGTTTATGACTGTTATCATTATTACATAAGTCTGGACTACTTCCTCCTCCTGACGAAGTTCATCTCACTTCGCCTTCCATACTGATGCCAATTGACCTATAGGCATACGACTCAACGCATCGCTACCATTTTAGCCTTTCCAAGATGATATAGAATATCGAACTAATTAAGTCTCTTGTACACCGTATACCACGTGCACACATTCACCATTATCGCTTATGTAACTTACAAGCATCCCAAAAATCAACCATATATACTATGTATGACCATACAGTAAAGGTATACTCAATTACCCTACTAATCGCGAGTCAACTCTTCTTGAGATTTCTCCACTTATCCATCTAGTGGTGTAAACATCCATGAATTATCTCGACGTCACACTCCTTGGCTCTACTGGCCTTAAATCATATACTATCTCGTTGCTCGATGTGTTACATTTTCACATATGTAATGCCTAACGTATCAAACCACCAATCAAGAGACAAACTATCTCTCAACTCCTGACACTTACTAAGCATCATTCTTGGGATGTCTCGCGGGAGAAATTCAAATATGGAACTCTCTCGATACACTATCGCCTAGCTTTATCGATTATCAAGATCCGTTGGCCCAAGACACGATATTAGGATATCCCAAGGTAATGTACTCCTACGAACAAAACCCTTACCCTGAAGCTACTAAATCCGATCTCTCAATTCTTGTATCTCTAAAGGAGTCATACAATTTGACGCTCGCACTATCCCCTAATCCCTGACACTAAGTCGATCACAAACTTAATCTCTCGAATCCCAGGTATCTCCTAAATCACATAAAAAATTCCTTAAAATAGGATCAAATCTAATGAGACAAATATACTCTTTGAATCTCATCCATGATACATTATAAACGCATGCTCGGCCCGCCTTCCGAACGAGGCATCGCCACATGGAACATATCCTATCCTGGAATAGCGAACACGATAGCCTTACTATAACATTCCACCATCATTCTACACGTTGCTAACCAGTCCATACCTAAGATAAAATCATACTAGTACATCTCTAAAATGAGAAAATTTGATAATAAGCATAACCTCGCAATGTCCACACCCACTCCTTTACAGGTGGAACGAATGAGAGCCCCTCTACCCAATAGTGAATATACAATCATTAAAATATCTGACGTTGTACCCACTAAACCCATTTCACACACGAATCTTGTACTAAAAGAAATATGATGCACCCATGTCAAACAATACCTGCCCCAAGGGCCCATGGATAGAAAACATTCCCTTAATCCCTAGTGGCGCTAGCGACAAAACAAGTCAAAGGACATTATGCACATGCCCAAACTGTAATTTCCCTTATGGAGGTGACAATACTGAAACTGCTAGTGGGGATAGAAGTTACTATAACTACTATCCCGACTGAGCATCTTGCTACTGACCCCTTACCATACTCGTTCATGCACATCGCATGTGGCCCTACTCCTAACATATGAAATATCTCCCTTTAAAATTTGTCTGTCTCTAGCCCTGACGAAGCTGTCCCTATCGCTGGAAATGTTGGCCTCCAGTCTGGTTCTTGTGGCCCTGATGTCCTTGCATGTAACTACCATTACTCCATCTAAATCTCTTAGACGAGTGCCCATATTGATGACCCCACTTCTGTTGCCTACCCTGTTGTTGTGGTGCCCCATTGGCACCAATTGCCCTTGTCTTGCCATGATAGCTTGACATTCCTATCCTCTTCGCTCCCCTCACATAGAAGTGATGGTCTTGTGGATCAATGCAGCATTAACGACCTCAATGTAAGTCCTCAATGCTAGATTCCCTAACAAATGTTAACAGATCCTCCAAGTAAGCTCGTCCATAAACTTTAGAATCTTCTTCTCATCTGTGTTCATGTCATTTGGCATAAAGTTCACCAGATGAGTGAGCTCTTTCTCATACTCGTCCACCGTCTTACCTTCTTGCATGAGATTTATAAATCTCTGCCTCATCTTTATCTGAATTGGCGACAAAAAGAACTTGTAGTCAAAACTCACCCAGAACTGATGAATCGTCATCAAATCCTTCTCCTCTAATATGGTAACTGACTCCTACCACTATAAAACTGATCCAACTATCTTGAACGTAGCTTGTACTTACGTTTGAGTGTCGTTTAACATAACCATATGCAAATGCCTCTAGATATCCTTCTTCCATTGGCTAGCTACTACTATACTTACACTACCCTGAAACTATGACAGATGGCACTTCTAAAAGGCCTCCCTAACTCGCTCCCATATGAACTACATCAGGTGAGTCTGTACTAGTGTTTCCAGTAGCGGTTGTGGATGTACCTTATGCAAGTGTTGCGTCATGATGGTCATAGCGGCATTAACTAACTGTACTATAATGGTTGCTACCTATGCTGCGATCATAGTTCCTGAGCGGCCTGTGGCTGTGGTTGAGCGTCCCATTTTACAACCATCCTCGCTACACTTGTTGGTCTACCTCTCCTAATGTTTGTAATCTAAAATCGAAACTAATTTATAAGAGATTCCACTTGCCCCATATACAATAGCCGAAGAACGTAAACATGCAACATGAAACAACAGTTCTAAATATATGGCTCTGATATAAAACCTCATGCTCTTATATTAACTGTGATACCTGTAACACCCCGCCCGCCCGGGGAGAGCGAATGGAGTGCCACTATCGATAGAACTAAACAAATCCACAAGTAACAAGGTATAGAGCATCTAAATAAAATCCCACAAAACAAGAGAAACCACTAATCTCAATACTCCAAATTCAATACAACAAAGTCTCTCGAAATAATATAAATCACCAATGCTCTATACAACATAATAAAACAATACAAATCTTCCAAAAATATTCTTCCCAAAATAATCCACGCCAAAATCATCCCAATTGGTCGATAGTGCTCAAATCCACGTTAACCTGCCAACAAAAAGAAAATATGGGGAAGTACACAATAGGGCAGGAAAGATTCTCAACAAATATTAGCGGTGAATAAAACGTAACAACACGAGTACGAATATTCAAATCAAAATACAAATCTCAAAGCATTTATCAATATAATTTCTCAACAACACATCAATGGGTCACGAGGCCTCACCCCATTCACATATGCTTTATCAAGCCATAGCCGGGAATAGGTATTTTGGCGGGTACTCAACATCCGTGCCATATTAAAATTTCATGACAACGTGCTCATCAACAATATAATGATACCACATGAATCAAAATAATTCCAACAATTATTTTTCCCGATTTCAATGAATTTATCAATTCAATTATGAGTTCAATTAACAAGAATTCAAAGAGAATGACACTCGCGATATTTAAGGAGCATATTGTGTAAAACCCATACCTCAAAATCATCACATAAAAATTAGCCTCAAAATTTGATCGCACCATCACGTTCCTCTCTCGAAAATAATCAAATCATGTTCTTGCCCCAACACAAGATAACCCTAAATAGTCCTATTTTAAAAACTCAGAAAAATCACATCCAAATATTATTCAAATCGTCAATTCGACTTCAGATTTGGATTCTACACGAAAAATTGAGTCAGGTATGTGTTTTGAGTTTTTCTCAAATCTCATCCGAATGCACTCAAAAAGAAGATCTAAACATTCCAAAATCACTCTTCTCACTCCACTCGTTTTTGCCTCTTTTGATTTCGTTTTTAGCCTCTCTTTTTCATCTCCCTTTCCTTATAATCACCCATAATATTACTTATATAGCCCCTCTCTCAAACCCTAGCTTGGAGACTAAGCTAACGCATATTACTATATTACCCTTTTATTCAAAATTATCAACTTTACATATTTAAACCATTACAAAATGTCCAAAAGCCTATTAAATTTGTATTTAAATATTCGATTCATTTCAAATAAAAATAAAAATAATATCAATATCGCAATTAATAAAATAATAATATTATTAAAATTATATACCATATTCAGAAATAAAGCCCTCAAAATTACGGGTTATTACAATACCCTGCCTATTCTAATAACAGGTGATCAATTCTTCGTTGAAATAAAATGGGAATCTAATATGATTTTATTCCCAACATCACTGTCGCAACAAGTAATAAAAATCTAAAACAGAATAAAACCATATATACAACTGGATGGATAGAATAACTGAAGTTGTAAGGGCATTTTTTATTGGATTGTTCATGGCATAGATTTTGGCTAGTTTGGCATATCCCATGACAAATCGTCACACACCGTCAAAACTAACATAAATCAAGCATCTCCAAGTTTGAATACTTCCCGACATCCCGATGAGGTATTAAAAAATTTAGAGTTTGAATTAATTTACGGAATTATATTTTCGAATGTTTATTTTTATTAAACACGAATAGGAACTTTTTGTTTTCAAAAATATGTTTTATAAGATACAGTAGGCGGAGTTTAAAAAAAATTATGTCGTTCAAACAATATCCTAAGGTCGTTAGATCCATCATTTAAAAGGATTATTCTGATTTGGATCAAACAAAGATTAATTGTTTGAGTTTATCTAGGTTGTTAGAAGCGAGATGAAATCTCATTCGAATGACATGCTTATGTCGTTAAAACGACCTGTTAATCTCGTTTGAATGATGCGCCGCTTAAGTTTTGTATAAATACCTGTTTCGTGTTCATAACATAGAAGACTTTTAACATAGCATTTTATGCACATCGTTTACAAAAGTTCTTCACTTTTTGTGTTGAAAAACACTTATTTTAATTCGTAACAAAACATCCTTGAACATTGTTCTTGTGAATTAGTTTAGAACCCTAAAAAGTTTCTATCTTTTCATACACCTTTTGGGGAGAGGATCTACATTGCTGACTTGTGATACCTGTGGGGATTCACTACTGAAGACGAATGTTGAGGCTGACGGAGAACTACGGTTATGTGATTCTTCTGAGGATTATAGTTGTTCCTTAGAGATTTTTGAAAAATAGCACATTATACTTATGGCGGATATCGAGTAGTTTCTAAGTCAACTCTCTTGTAAATTTCTAAGTGAATAAAAGGTTTTTACCCAAATGGTTTTTTTCTTAAAATTTAGCCTTGTCGTATTTTCTTATTTGAATTATCTTTTTTATCAACATAGATTCATGATTAGGATAAAAGGATAAAATATGTTTAAAATTGGCTTTCGAATTTAAATTGGTGTTGCAATATTTGTTTGAAACCACTTTGCAATTAGTTTACATTTTTACAAGTCGGTATCCGAGCCTCCTCGCATTTACAAATTGTTATTAGAGTAGGTTGCTCCAAGTTATCGAGTGATCCTGATTTTTTTCAAAAAGTTTTTCCGTTTTATAACTTTAGACTTCTCAAATTGACAAATTGGTATCAAAGCAGGTTGTGCTCACTTATTGTGTAAATCTTGCTTACTTTCTTTTTGGGTGGTTGTTTTGTTTTTCTCTCTCTTGGCTTGTTTTGTTTTTCTCTCTATAGATTCTCCAGGCTTTGACGAATTAAATCTTTCAAATTTGAAGTTTTCTAAAAGAATTGAAATTCTTGACGAATAAAATTCTTGTTTTACAACTATGATTGAATATTTGCAAACGTTTCAAATTTAAAGAGAGATCATTCGTAAGAAGTTTGGTGCTTTATATGATGACTTTAAATTTTTGAAAGTGTCCAAGGAAAAGAGTGAGAATAGAGCCCTTGTTTTAAAGAAAAAATTATAGGACTTAAAAAATTCTAGGGTTTGTGTTTGTTCCAAAGAGGATAGTGTTTTGATTAATGATTTTATGGCACGTGAGAAGAGTCTTGGGGATAAGTTTATTTTCAATGAGGGGGAGCGAAATAACCTTCTAGGGGTAATTGAAAATTTAATGAATGAGTCTTTAAAAATTGAGGAGTCTAATTCTTTGCTTGAGTAGAATGTTTAAACGACTCAAGTAGTGATGGTAGTGGCTTATCTTATTCTAGTGCTTCTGTTGCTAAAGGCAAAATCATATTTTATTTTAGAGGGTCAACCACATCCCAGTGTGTTAGAAAAGGTCAAATCAAAGGATCTATTCCTCATCTTGTTTACACATTTCCGTATTGCGATAGGAAAGGTTACCTTAGTCCTTTTTTTATGATCTTAGAAAAGACCCTAGGAAATTAAAATGTAGTATCCCGTCGATTCTCAAAACCCTTCGAGTTAGGTATAAAACTGTTTGGGTTAGGAAATGTTTTTTAGAGAGGCTAAATGTTAGATTGGTTGATTCTCACATGCTTGCACATAATGCTTCACATGTTATTTCTTATGGATGATTTCTCGCATGATTTTGTTTCTCATACGCTAGTTGTGCTTCATTATATATGTTTGCTATTGTTATGACATGTGTACTTTTTGTATTATATTTTTCTTTTATTAAGTTATATTTGAAAAATACAAAAAGATTTTGTTTTTTGAAAAATATTTTAAAAAATTCAAAAAGATTTTTGATTTAATTTAGTTTTACACATTGATGTGGCATATTGGTGTGTCTGAATCCAATTCACTCCACGATTCCATGTGGCTAGGACATTTGATTATGACTTTAGATGCTTAGATTTATATTAACCATGTCTATGGAGTTATTTTGAAGTTGACTTGCTTTATGGATTCGACTTTGTTTTTGCCTCCACACACATATGCACGAGCTTATTGAATTTTGACTTCATGATGTATATTTGAGCTTTGTGAGATGCTCTCCCATCAATTTTGTCATCTATATATTTATTTGACTATGGAGGATTTGTGCATGTAAAAACCGTTTCCCGTGAGTATTTATTTAATATTGAAAAAATAATGAGTGAATACGGGAAAGGGCTACTAGAGGGAAATAAACTCATCGTGAAAGCCACCATTTGAAAAGGGCCCAAGGAAAAAATAAGGCAATAAAAAGAGATAATTTGCCAAAAAGGGGACAAAATAGTTTATTTTGACATGATCATCCAAAAGAAAAGAAAAGAATAGAAAAATATGATCATGTTTATATTTTGAGGGAGTTTTGTTGGAATTATCAACAGGTGTGCACAATGACAATAAATCCTAGTTATGATTATTTTGTCATGATGCTATTGATTTGTAGAATCATTAATATTCTAGGCCTTCGTGAATTGTGTTTGTTTTGTTCATTAAGTTCAACTTTATTTGTAACTTGAGGCTAAAGCTTAGTTTGATAAAGTTATGCGATCAATTAGAACTTCTTGAACATATTTGAGTGGTTGGGTTATAATTCTTTCATTACTAGTTCACACTCATTCATTCCATTTCACACGTTTGGACACGTCGATACTATGCTAGTGTGTAAAGCTTATGTGTTTTGTGCCGTGTTTTGTAGTCGTGTATACCTATATATGTGTGCCGGATTTGCATTCATATATTTCGCATATCTTATGTATGGTATTGTATGATATTTTTGTAAGTTTTACATTTTTTTGAGGAAAAATTAAAAAATTTCAAAATTTTTTAGTGTTTGTTTGCCTTTAAGACGATCATTAAACATGAATGATTTATTTCTTTATGTGATGATATCTTATCTTCTGTGTGATGCTTTGTATTTCATATTTGTTTATTTCTACTTCTTTGTTTATTTGTCTATTACGAATAAAAACAAAGCGGGAGAGGAAATTAAAATGGAGTTTTTGATGAGCTTGATTTATGGAGGAGTATTGATTTATGAATTTTACTTTGTTTCAAACTTGATGCGTCACAAGCGTATATATTTTTTTTATCTCATGTGTGTAGGTACTTAGAGATCAATTCAAGATACACAGACGAAGACAAAGTTTAAAAGGGAAGAAGTTTGAAGGAAAATAGACTTATGCCATTTCATTCTAGGATTAGGAAGGGTGTTAGTATTTTTCATCATAGGAGATTTTGATTTTAATTTGGTGTTCAGACATATTTGTTTGTTTTGTACCGGAATAGCCAAAGGGGGATATTTATGGGATAATTTTTCTAGGATTGTTCATAGCATAGCTTTAGGCTAGTTTAGCTTATCTCGTTACAAATCGTCATGCACCGTCATGACGAACTGAACTCAAGCATCTCCAAGTTTGAAGACTTACCGACATTGCGATGAGGTATTGAAAAATTTAAAGTTTGAATTAATATACGGAATTATATTTTGGGATGCTTATTTTTATTAAATAAGAACAGGAACTTTTGGTTTTCAAAAATATGTTCTCTGAGATATTATAGGTGGAGTTTTTAAAAAAAAATTCGTTTATGTCATTCAAATGAAACCTTGATGTCGTTCAAACGACATCCTAAGGTTGTTAGATCCGTCATTTGAAAGGATACATCTAATTTGGATCAAATGAAGCTTAATGGTTTCAGTTTATTTAGATCGTTAGATGCAAGATGAAATCTCTTTCGAACGACAAGCTTATGTCGTTAAACCGACTTGTTAATCTCGTCCGAATGGCACACTGCTTTAAGTTTTGTATAAATACTTGTTTCGTGTTCAGAACATTCAAGACTTTTGAGAGAACGTTTTTTGCACATCTTTTGCAAAAGTTCTTCACTTTTTGTGGTTAAAAACACTTATTTTAATTCACAACAAAATATCCTTGAATATTATTCTTGTGAATTAGTTTAGACCCCCAGAAAGTTTGTATCTTTGCATACAACTTCTGTGAAGAGGATCTCCATTGCTAACTTGTGATACCTTTGGGGATTCATTGTTGAAGATGAAGGTTGAGGCTGACAGAGAACTGCGATCATGTGATTCTTGTGAGGATTATAGTTGTTCCTTAGATATTTTCAAAAAATAACGCATTATACTTGTGGAAGATATCAAGTAGTTTGTAAGTCGACTCCCTTGTAGATTTCTAAGTGAATAAAAGGTTTTTACTTTTTTTTTTCCTGAGACTTAACCTTGTCGTATTGGATTTTTTTTATTTATCTATTTTATCACCATAGATTCATGATTAGGATAAAAAAATAAAATTTGTTTAAAATTAACTTCCGCATTTAAATTGGTGTTGCAGTCTTTATTTGAAACCACCTTGCAATTATTTTACGTTTTTACAAATTGATATCAGATATTCCCTGCGTTTATAAAATGCATAAACTAATAGTGTGAATAGAATGATACACCAGTCACTACAAATAATCCCTAACGTAAGTGACAACTGATAAATACGTCAAGTCTGACATGAAATAAAATCCTATCTAACTGCTGGCAACTTGCCCAAAAGGAAAGACTAAAATGAATCTGCATCTTATCTAGATTGAAACGACTTAAGCAACTATAATCAAATCCAACAGCATCAACAACTAATGCTCATAATGGCATGAGGTATATATTCCTTTATTCCCTACAACTGCTGCACACCTGAGATTTTTAAAGAAAAATAAGAAAACAAATTTGTCTGTGGGTCAAAGTGTGAAAATGTTTTAAAATATTTTGTAAGTAATTAAATGGTTTAAATAAATAAACATGTAGTGCATTTATTTCACAATTAATTTACCAGTTGAACTCACATGAGATAAACACCTAACCTCTCATCTATAGTTAGGGGCGTGCACAAACTCGAATGAACTGAACGAATCGAAAAAACCGAATCGGACCGAACCTACTTTTATGAGTTTTTTCAAGTTCCGTCTTAATTTAGTCTTAAAATGTGGAGGACCGCATTATTCGGTTCAGCCTCGGACTTGTGTCTTAAAAAGTGAATTTGGACCAGATTGAACCACTTTAATTAGATATTAAAGTGGTTCAAAGTGGGTCTGGACCGAATCAAAAAATGGATTTGGACTGGACCGCCTCAATAGAATGGCATCAAAGACAATACTGATGCTTGCGAAACCAAGTATTTCAAAGTTCCGGAGACTAAGTTACACAATGGGAAGGTGTTAGGCACCCATCCCGCCCTTTTGATCTCTCATGGGCATGTTATAATCTTATCTTGTTAGACTCTGTGAAGTGTGTGCTTATGTGCATAATATACATGGAGAATGGAGTCGTTTAACTCGCATCATGGAAAAGGACGGAGTGATTCATCTTTAGGAGTGTTTCGCCCAAAAAACTCACAATATAATGTAAGTGTTTATTGAATCACAGTATACATCGAACACGACACAAGCACTCAAGAATATGACATCCACTAAGAATATAGTTATAATAAAAAAAATATAACAAACGTACATAAGCGAGGACTCGAATCTCATGATTTACCCAAGATTCCTACGCAGCCCAAGGGGCATCAAAGTTCTCGTAATTCGAAGATAACATAGGGTGGGTTTTAACCCATAAATTTCTCTTATATGTGTGTGTAGAGATAAACATGTTGTAAGAGTGAGAATGTATAGTGAGGATCCCTCTTATGAAATTTATAGATAAATCCTCGTTTTCTTTTTTATATATATATATAAATATAATATACTCAAATACTGCTAATCAAGGTTTGAGAATGATGTATGTGATGTAATGAAATAAAGTGCTAAAGTAGAAATAAAACAACTAATACTAAAATAAGAGAATTTGGAGAAAAAGATGGAGAACTAAATTTCCTTATGAATACTTGAAGTTGATCTTGAGCGTAGATATTCTGATCTTGCAATGAGATGAAGGTGGTACGAGGATAAGGGGGAATTTACTAAATGAAGTACGAAAAGAATGGAATGGAATGTGGGAGATGGGATTTTTAAGGAAGGGAACGACTCTGAATTCGAGAGAATGTTCTCTGAATTGTTGTGAAGGATTTTCAGGGGTGCCTTTCAACGTGAGGTCGTGAACTTTATTTATAAGGGCAAGTGTTGTTCGATAATTTGAGACAGGTTTCTCAAAAAAATATTCGTAAAATGCGAATTGTAAGTCAAAATCACACACGGGGTGGACCATTGGAATGGGTATTCAGAGCCTTTTAAGAATCCATTGATCCAGTCACGGGTCTGGGAGTTGATCAAGATCAAACTGGACTCGAAAGCGGCCGTTAGTCTGTGGACAAGAATTTTTTAGAGCAAAACGAAATGCTCGTCCGAAACGTAAGGCCGATTCACCCACAGGAGGGATCATTAGAAAGGGTATTCAAAGCCTTTCAAGATTTCATTTAGTTTCATTTGGTTCTAAGAGATGACTAAGGTAAAAGAGATCGGAAGCTCCCGATGACCTTTCAGTGTAAAATGGGTCGCTCATTCGTACTTTAAGGATGATTAGCGTTAAAAATGTGACACCCCGCCTAATAAAATACCGGGTGATCAGTCCTATACCAAATTAAAATAGGAATCCCAATTGGTTCATCCTTAGAATCACTGTCGAAAACCTTTCTAAAACTTACTAACCACCTAGTATTCCATAAAGCTGGTGCCAAATTTTATCTTTTTAATTAAAAAAAACAATAACATGCGGAATTATAATATGGGCCATACACAACGACTGAATTGAATCAACTGAATAAACAATAAAACGACATGTCGAATAAACCATCGGCCACCGAAGTAAATAGTCCAATACAATCATCCAACACCTAAATAAATAAATCTGAAAACTGACAAGCCCTAAGTAAAACTGAAACTGAATAAATAAATCTGAAAACTGAACTAGAAAAGTCTGGCCGACAAGCCCTAAGTAAAACTGAAACTGATAACTGATTCTTACTCTAGGAAGGAATGAACGATTCATCTAAACCAAACTTCTACTAGCATCCACATGCGTCGCAGCTCCGCGTCCTAGGAATAGAATATCAATCATGGCGTCCATGTGGCTGGACACCTAAAAGGTTTTGAAAATAGTTTTATAGCAAGGGTTAGAACCCAAAACATTTTGAAAATATTTAGCAAGTGAATTAACTGCAATAAATAAAATGTATGAATGCGCTTCATATTTAAGTTAGTGCCGCACTCTCTTGAGAACATACTCACCCCTCCACTAATGTGCACACCTAACGATTACCTTAATCCCACTTAGTTGTACCATCCCATCCAACTAGTCCTGGTGTAATCTCCCCTTGACATACTACTCTAACCCGAGTATAATAATTCATGGGTTATAATTTATCTCACCAGTTAACTTAATTAATTCCTTTTAAATAATATCATATAACTGTGACACAAGTTATATAAAGTAAGTACATTACACACTGTATTATTATCCGAATATAATATTACATCTCATTATATGAGTACCTTTACTAAAACACCCACACATAATTCATATGTATATCCATCCCTCCAAGTATACCCTCACCGGATAATTTTCCTCTAAAGTGTTATCTCCCTATGCCTGCTCACATAACCTAGTTACCCAAGTTGGAATTGCTCACAAACCTGGCCCAAAAATATAAACGTAGTGGAGGTGGTCATATTTCTTCCCTGAAAGTGAGATAAGCCCCTCACCCATAGACGGACGCTATGACTTGGGGATATACTCACCCTACTCCTCAAGCTAGGGGATTCACCCATAACGTGCAACCTCCCTTGATAGCATTGGAGTATATAACTTAAATAAATATCTAGTTCCTGATATTTAATAGCACACACAAAGTACACACACACACACACACACACACACACACACACACACACACACACACACACACACACATATATATATATATATATATACTATCACCAAACCGTATATATATAATATAAATCTCGGCTTTATCGTGTACTAAAACCTGTAACACTAGCCTGTATATTCCCGAGTCTATGGTCTGACTCAAATTTATTAATTTCTCATTAATAATTTATTACTTTCCCGAGTCTACAGTCCGACTCTAATTTAATTAATTTTCACATCAATCAATTTAATACTTGGTGTTGCCCAACTATTATACCCGGACTCGCTCACTTGGCCTGTACCATTGTTAATACCCAATTCTATATTCCTCCCCATAATTAATAAATTACACCTCGGTTATTTTAATAATGTAGTGCCACTCAAATACTACACCCGAACATTTTCCCTCGGTCCAAAACCAATACTTGCGAATTATTTTCCGAAATTTAATCATCTCGTGACATACAATTATCATCCTCCTAAACCCAATTATATCCCCTTATAATTGTTAAGTAATACGTGCTACATATGAATTTATCACTAAATAAAAGTAGGGGATTAAATCCTAAATTAATTTTCCTTTATATATTAAACAAGTCGATTTGCCAAAAATCTGGGACCATCGATCGATCGACCCCTGGGTCGATCAATCAATCGAACAGGTCCCTTTTTTCTCTGCTATTATGTTTCCGCCATTAACGAACCCTCAAGCTTTCTTATCTCAAATTCCAGTCCCAATACATCATATTCATTATCTTTTTACCTCTATTATGATCTCTAATCATCGTTTAAACCTTTTAGCATTATTGATTTTCAAAAATCTTCACTCACTCAAGAACACAAATTCCTATGGTAAAATCCCAATTGTCATTCACAAATCTGATCCCACAATCCCAATAAATTCATCTCTAACACTGGTGTTCTGTTTTGGTACTAATGTCAATCAATACTGAATACTTCTATAACATCAATTGGATTGTCAAATTACTCAAAAGCTTAAATTTCAGAAAAACCCATTTCATGTAATAGCCCACCCAAAAAGGAATTTAGGTTTTACACCTCTCATAATATGAATTAATTATCATCAAGAATAATTACAACAGTTAACCACTTGCCTCTAATTGTTCGTAGAGTCTGATCCTTTGGTGTAGATAAAGTGTTGATGAAGAACACCCAATTTGTTCCTCGTTTTGACTCTAAGAGATCCCCAATTGGCTCTTGATTAGCTTCCTATGTTTCTCTCTTAAAGCCCTAAGTTTAGAATTCAGCACTTCCCCAATTAGGCCTAACACCCCTAATCCCGTTTTTGGTCACATGGGCCTAATTAAAATGGCCCGAATCACCCTGTGTCAGCCCGACTATGCCCAAAAATGCCCCGAGACCCAATTACTATCCCCGAGTACTCTTTTCTGACTATCTCGACCCATCCGGACTCAACCGCACACTCATAATTATCATCCGAAATACTTTATAACATTTCTAAATTTCGACCTCAAAATGCGACACACATTAATTCGAACAATTTAACTTAAAGTCGCCAATTATAAATAAGTCTTCCCACTCAAATAAATTCTCCAAATCATAAATTTAAGTTTCTCCAATTTAAATTAATTTTTTTCTCCCAAAAGTAATTAAATACTAAATCCTCAAAATTACGGGGAGTTACAGAAAAGGGGATTCAGATCCCTTTAAATATTCATTAAGCTTCACTCAAGCTGGAGAGTTGGTCGGAATTAAATCTGGCCCGGGAGCACCCGTTGGCTTCTAGATTCGTTTTTGGGGCAAAAAAGATTGTTCGTCCATATTGTAAGGTCAATTCGTGCATAGGGTGGACTGTTAGAAAGATGATTCAAAACACTTAGAAGATTCATTGAGTTTTGGCTCAGATTAGATAGTTGAAGGATGTCAAACGAGGCCTGGGAGTGGCCGATAGCCTCCATATCAGTACTCAAAGGATGTCAAACGGACTGTTCATCAAGATTCATTAAGATTTTTCGCAAATGAGAAAGTTAACTGAGTCAAACAAGATCTGGGAGCACCCGATAACCTCTAAATTGGTACTCTGAGTATCACCTAGGGTTTGTAGTGAATGAGTGAGTGCTAGGGACCTAAGGAGACATTAGGATTGGGTGTCTACAGAAAGACCATCAACGAGTGAGATCAAAATAGTTGAAGTCCGTCGAATGATAAACACCACATCGAGTTGGGAAAGAGGATTTTAGGTCAATTTTGCGATCCTAGATGATGATGATGGTGATCGATTTTTGAGGGTCTAGGTCAGTTCTGAGGACTTAAGGCGATAAGGATGACCGATTAAGTGGTTTGAGGTTAGTTCTAATGACCCTAAGGAGATGAGGATGATCGATTCAGCTAGTCGAGGTCAATTTTGAGGACCTAAGTAGATGAGGATGATCGATTCAGCGGGTCGAGGTCAATTCTGAGGACCTTAGGAGAGGAGGATGATCGATTTAACAGGTTGAGAATGTGTTAAGATTAGTTCCAAGAGGCTAGGAGGAAAAATTCCATGTGTCGAGGTCAATTATGAGGACCTAACGAGATAAGGATGGCTGATTCAATGGGTCGAGGTTAATCTACGGTTATGCTGGGGATGACTAATTATGAGGGTCGAGGTCAATTATGAGAACCTAAATTTAGGGTGACCAGTTCTGAGGGTCGAGGTCAATTATGAGGACTTAAATTTGTAACGACCAATTCTGAGGACCTTAAGTTATGATGACTAATTCTAAAGGCCGAGGTTAATTTTGAGGACCTAAAGTTGTGACGACTAATTATGCAGTCCGAGGTCAATTTTGAGGACCTTGAGTTCTGATGACCAATTCTAAGGGTTGAGATCAATTTTGAGGACCTAAACTTGGGACGACCAATTTTGAGGGTTGAGGTCAATTTTGAAGATCTAAAGTTGTGATGACCAATTTTGAGGGTCGAGGTTAATTATGAGGACCTAAAGTTGTGACGACCAATTCTGAGGGTCGTGGTCAATTCTAAGGACCTTAAGTTAGGACGGCCAATTTTACTAGTTAAGGTTATAATGACCAATTCTGAAGGCCAAGGTTAATTATGAGGAATTAAAGTTGGGACAACCAATTCGGAGGGTCAAGGTCAGTTTTGAAGACCTTGAACTATGACGACCAATTTTGAGGGCCGAGGTCAATTCTGAGAACCTTCAGTTGGGATGACCAATTTTGAGTGCTGTAAGGACAAAATTTCCAAATGAGTCCATTGTTGTATTTGACTTATTCCTGGAACAAAATAATATTTTTGAGTCGTAGATATATTTTTTTATTGTCACGATCCCATATAGTCTATGACATAAAGTTTATTGAATATGTTGTGGCCAATCTTCAAAGATAAATCATATCGAGATTTTATTGGTGCACGTTTCACATCTTCATTGCATTCCGAGATCACTTAGGTATGAATGCGTAATGTTAATAGGACTTGAAAAATGTTTTAAAATGTTTAAGGATGTTATTTTATTCAGTAAATGTTTTAAAATATTTAAGCATCGGTTATTATGAGATAAAGATGGTTTGGAGTTGTGTAAAATACAAACTCTTGTGTACAGTGGTTCAAATGACTTTACCAGTCGTTCAAGCTAGATAAGAATGTCGTTCGAACTACATGTGTATCTCATTCAAACGATCCACCGTCTCAACTTTTCTATATTAGGCGTGTTTCACTCATAATTACATAAGTGTGCAGTCCAGAAAAATAGTTTACATACACTACATTTTCTGCACAAGTTTTCTAACTCTAAGAATATCCTTAGAGTTTCAAAGATCCGAGCTTTCATTCACACATGATATTGTGATCTTTATTTTCATCATTGGCTTTTGTAGTGAAGCAAAGGAGTTCATGTTCAACATCGTAGACATTTCCAAGATATATCGGTGGACACCAAGGCATTCGTGGACACATGTGTTGTGGATAGGTATCGCCGAAGGATTCATGTGACACTGTGGAGGTGTGGTTAAAGGATCAGAGTAGCGTCAATACTTGTGGAAGATCGAGTCGTTTAGTAAGTCTAGTGTCTGTACTTTGTAATACCATATCATTGCGATTGTCTGGCTTGGGCCGTCTGAGATTTTTTCCCTTAGTTGATTGCTCGTACATCCGGTGTTGCCTTTTGTAAACTTATTACTTTTTTAATCACCTAAATGAACTAAAATTGGTTCACATACATGGTGCGGTTTAAAATTTGAAAAAAGGTTTTTCAAAAAGAAAGTTGATTTTACATCCTTAAAACTCATTCGAAAGAAATTGGCGCCTCACAATTGGTATCTGAGATAGAAACACTATTTTATTGTGTACATCCTTGTTTTGTATTTTTTAATAGTCGTATTTGTTCATCTCTTTTGGTGTATTTTTCTCTCGATGGATTCTCAAAGCTTTGACGAATTAAATCTCTTAAATTTGAAGTTTGCAAAATGTATTGAAATTCTTGAAGAAGAAAATTCTCATTTTAAAAATATGATTGAATATTTGCAAACGTTTCAAATTCAAAGAGATATCATCCGTGAGAAGTTTACGGCTTTGTATGATAACTTTAAATCTTTAATTGTTTCCAAATAAGAGAGTGATAATAGAGTCCTTGTTTTAGAAAAAGAGTTGAAGGACTTGAAAAATTCTAGGTCTTGTGTCGTTGATGAAAATAGTTTGATTAATGATTTTTTGGTACGTGAGAAGACTCTTTGGGATAAGTTTTCTCATATTCAGGGGGAGTGAGATAACCTTCTTGGAATGATTGAACATATAAATAAGGAGTCCCTAAAATTAGAAGAGTTTAATTATTTGCTGAAGTCAAAAAATTTTAAGTTGAAAAATAATTTAAAAGACTCGAGTAATTTGTGTAGTGATGGTAATGCCTCATCGTGTTATAATGATTTCTTTGTCAATACCAAAACCATAGTTTGTTTTAGAGTGCCAACCACATCTAAGGGTGTTAGAAAAGGTCAACCTAAAGGTCCCGTTCCTCATCGAGTTTTTACATGTTTGCATTATGGTAGGAAAGGTCACCTTATGAGTTTTTTCTATGAACTTAGACAAGACCCTAGGAAGTTTAAATATAGTGTCCTTTCAGTTTCCAAAACCCCCATGCATAATTTCACACCAACTTGAATTAGGAAATCGGACTTAGAGGCTTTAGGAATAAAACTTCATGGTTCTCATTTGGTTGGACTTGATTCTTCTCATGCTAAATATAAAGGATGATTGTGTTGCCATGTTTGTCATACACTAGTCTTTGCATCATGATTTATATCTTGCTAGTGTTATGACATGTGCATCTTTTGTATTATATTTTTTTCATTTATTGAGACTTATTTGAAAAATTACAAAAAGATTTTATTTTTGATAAAACGTTTTTGAAAAATACAAACAGATTTTTCTTTTAATTGAGTCAAAATACATCAAAAAATCAAAAAGATTTTCGATTTTTTTTTAAGTTTTGAGTTTACATGTTTGATGTGGCATATTGGTGTGATTGAACCCGTTTCCCTTCATTATCCATGTGGCTAGGGCATTTGATCATAATTATTGATGCTTAGAATGATCTTAACCATTGTATTATGGATTTGATTCGAAGTTGATATGTATTTTTATTCGACTTTGTAGATATGCCATCTTTGTACACATGCATGAGTTTAAATGAATGTTTGACTTATCTTGCATATTTGCGTTTTATGAGACATTCTTATCTTAATCCTTTCATCTATGCGTAAGTATACTTAAGGAGGAGGTGTGCATGTAAGAAACGTTTACCGTGAGGATTATAATTGCATAAATTGAAAAAATGATGAGTATTCACGGGAAAGGGCTACAAGTGTACAAAATTAACTTGTCGTGAAAGCCACCGCTTAAAGGATCCCAAAATAAAATAAAAAATTAGGGCCAATAGGATTTTCTCTAAGTTGAGAAAGATACAAACCTCTATAGAGCTTGAAAAAGAATACATATATGAGGGAGTTTGGTTGGAGAAAATTTAAACGGGTTTTCACCATGAATCCTAATGTTGAAAATTGTGTCATGACACTGTTGCTTGTAGAATCGTCACTATTCTGGATTTGTGTGCATGATGCTTGTTTAGTTCATTAAGCTCAATTCTTTAATTGTCACATATGGGTAAAATAAAGTTTTATGACATTTAGCTATCAATTAGAGCTTCTTGATCATTTCGATGTGTTGAAATTGTGATTCCTTTGTTGTAGTTCACGCCCATACATTCCATAACCATGTTGAGCACATCGGTACCATGTTAGCATGTAAATCACATTATTTTTGTTTATATTTATTTTTCTGTTTTGAGTTTGTTTTGCTGTTTTCTGCTATTTCTAGTTAATTTTTTTAGGAAATTGTTTCACTAGGCGAAAGGTCATGATTTATAGAACTGGAATTGAGAATTTTTACATGCCATTCAAACGACATAAAAGGTTCATTGTAGTGACATCCTAATGTCGCACGAAGTACTATTCGAGCGAGGTTCAGGCGACACATTTTTTGAGGAGTCGATTTGTTAGAGTTGGTCGCGAGAAGGTCGCGCAAAGGTTGTGAGATAGGTTTCTTCGAGCGAGATGCTATTGAAATCCATTATTTTATCTCGCTTGATGTTCTGGTTTGAGCGACTTGACCGTGTCGTTCAGATGACAAGTCTAAGTCGTTCAAGCGACCTTTTGGATATTTTTTCCTTCTATTTTAGTACCAAAAATGACATCATCCATGATTTTGTACTACTAGGTTGCTTCTGAACAGTGTGTATGTAGTTCTCATTCATTACATTTTTTTACTGCATTATGTTCGTTTAGTCATATCTACTTAGATTGATGATTTATCACATGTGAATACTACTGTTTGCTATCTACAGATTTGATATTTTTTGATCATTTTTAGTTGGCTATTTATTATTTATCTAAATACAATTAAGTGTTTATCTTAGTTTAGATTTGTTTATCTTTTCACCGGTTGTCTATTCGAGACAAAAAGAGGGAGAGATGTATGTGATGTAGGAGGAGAATTTATTTGTTGAGCATATAATTTTTTGTTGCATTACAAATTGATATCATATGTTTTCATGCTTATATGTTGGTATTAATTAGTTTGACCAAATTAGTATCATGATTTCAATGTTTGTTTTCATATTAGTATCAAATTTTCTCACATGTTTAACAAATGATTGGATTGTGATTTTTACATATTGGTATTAATAATACATATTGGTGTCATAATGTTTTATATCATTTATTCCTCCATAGTTCACTGGGTATTTTTCTTATTCATGAGTGTAGGTATGCTTAAAGATATTCGATATTTCAAGTCTACATCACATTCAGACAGCTAATGCTTGCCGGACCAACGTTTACTAGTCTTGTCCTATCATTTTTTATTTTGGGTTTATGGGATGGGATTTAGGCCTCTTACATCTTGAAGGTCTGCCTTAGGCATTTCAATGTTTGGGTTTTGTCCCGGAATAGTCAAAGTGGGAGATTTGTAAGGACAAAATTTTCAATTGAGTCCATTATTTTATTTGATTTATTCCCGGAACAAAACAATGTTTTTGAGTCATAGATAGATTTTTTATTATCACATTACAAATTGATATCATATGCTTTAATGCTTATATGTCGGTATTAATTAGTTTGCATAAATTGCTATCCTGATTTCAATGTTTGTTTACATATTGATATCAAATTTGCTCACATGTTTAACAAACGTTTGGATTGTGATTTTTACATATTGGTATCATAATGTTTTATATCATTTGCTCATCTATACTTCACTGGGTATTTGTTTGTTTCATGTGTGTAGGTGTGCTTAAAGAGATTCGAGATTTCAAGTCTACATCACATTCAGATAGCTCATGCTTGTCGGACCATCATTTACTAGTCTTGTCCTGTAATTTTTAATTTTGGCTTTATGGGATTGGATTTAGGTGTCATATGGATTGAAGGCTCGGCTTAGGCATTTCAATGTTTGGGTTTCGTCCCGGAGTAGTCAAAGGGGAGATTTGTAAGGACAAAATTTCCATTTGAGTCCATTGTTGTATTTGACTTATTCCTAGAACAAAATAATGTTAGTGAGTCATAGATATATTTTTTATTATCACGATTCCACTTAGTCTATGAAATAAAGTTTATTTAAGACATTGCGGCTAAGATTTAAAGATAAATCGTGCCGAAATTTTATTGGTGCTTAAGTCACATCTTCATTGCTTTTCGAGATCGCTCAGGTATGAATGCATAATGTTAACGGGACTCGAAAAATGTTTTAAAATGTTTAAGGATGTTTTTTTACTGAGTAAATGTTTTAAAGTGTTTTAAAATATATAAACTTCTTTTTTTCTGAGATAAAGATGGTTTAGAGTTGTGTAAAAAACAAACTCTCTTGTATAATGGTTTAAATGACTTTACCAATCATTTAAGCGAGATCAGCACGTCGTCCAAACGACATGTGCATCTTGTTCGAGTGATAGGCTTGTCTCGTTCGAACGATCCACCGCCTCAACATTTTTATATAAGGCATGTTTCACTCAGAATTTCATAACTGTTCAGTCCAGAAAAACAATTTACATACAGTACGTATTTTTCATAAGTTTTCTAAGGTTTTCTAAGTCTAAAAACATCCTTAGAGTTTCAAAGATCCGAGCTTTCATTAACACATGCTATTGTGATCTTTATTTTCACCATTGGAGTTGTTCTACACTTGAACATCGTTCGGTTTTACGGTGAAGGAGTTTGTGCTCAACATCGTATACGTTTCCAAGCTACATTGGTGGACACCAAGGCCTTCATGGACGCGTGTGCTGTGGATAGGTATCACGGAAGGATTCGCGTGGGTACTTTGGAGGAGTGGTTGAAGGATCAGAGGAGTGTCAAAACTTGTGGGGGATCGAGTCATTGAGTAAGTCTATCATCTATACTTTATAATAACATATCATAGTGATAGTTTGGCTTGGGTCGTCCGAGATTTTTTCCCTTAGTGATTTCCTCATACATCCGACGTAGCCTTTTGTGAACTTATTTATTTTTCTTGATTTAATCACCTATATGCATGTTTAGGATTAATCAAGAGAAAATTGGGCTTAACTAAAATAGGTTCACATACTTGGTGCAATTTAAAATTTGGAAAAAAGTTTTTCAAAAAGAAATTTATGTTGACATTCTTAAAACACATTCAAAAGAAAATGGGGCCTCACAAGGGTTGAGGTCAATTCCGAGGACCTAAAGTTGGGAAGACTAATTTTGTGGGCCGAGGTCAATTCTGAGAACTTAAAGTTGTGATGACCAATTCCCAGGGTCGGGTTCAATTATAAGAACCTAAAGTTGGGACGACCAATTGTGAGGGTCGAGGTCAATTCTGAGGACCTAGAGTTTGGATAACTAATTCTGAGGGTCGAGGTTAGTTTTGAGGACCTTGAGTTGTGACAATCAATTCTGAGGGTCGATGTCAATTCTGATAACCTTGAGTTGGGATGACCAATTTTGTGGGTCGAGTTGAATTGTAAGAACCTAAAGTTAGGATGACCAATTATGCAGGCGATGCTAATTCTCAGGATTTAAAGTTATGATGATCAATCGAGGTTCGAGAATAATTCTGAGGACCGTGAGTTATGATAACCAATTATGAGGGTCGAGTTTAATTTTGAGGACCTTAAGTTAGGATGACCAATTCTACGGGCTGGGTTAATTTTGAGGACCTTGAGTTAGGACAACCAATTCTGAGGGCCAAGGTTAATTTTTAGGACCTAAAGTTGGGACGAGAAATTTTGAGGGACAAGGTCAATTATGAGGACCTAGAGTTAGGGCAACGAATTCTGAGGGTTGAGGTTAATTCTAAGGACCTTGAGTTGTAATGACCAATTTTGCGGACCAAGGTCAATCTCAAGGACCTTAAGTTGTAGCGCGGGGAATAGTTCTCCTAGGAAAATTAAAATTATCTTGGGGGTGGAGGTGCACTTGTGGTTTCGCTAGGGATTGTGTTATCTTGAAACGCCACTGAGAGATGTCTAGTTTTGGGGTTCTAGGTGGGGAAATTTTCTCGACTTGGATACAGGCGCATCATTGGTTCTGGTGTGGAGTATGTTGAGGATCAGAGTGAAAGGCTAATCCCTCTGGTGATTTTTAGAGTTTGTAAGGGGTTTAGTGCTCCAAAAATGATTTTCTTCAGGGAAAATAATGTACCTTATTTTTTTGGGAATTTTTAGGAATTTTTCAGGAAATTTCTGGATTTTTCTAGCATTATTTTTGTGAAATTTAAAAAGGACTGCCAATAGGCAGGCTTGAAGGGGTGGCGTTTGGCAAGGGCATATACTCCTAGGCTTTCTTGGGAAGAGGAAAAGGCGACGACCAATCTGTATAGACCGAGGATTGCCAATCGGCGGGCCCTTTAACCTTCTTTAAAAGGGGGTGGTCCTTACCTATTTTTTACACCTTTAAGTGTTTGAATCTTCTACTTTCTCTCTCTAAAAACCATTCTTGAGTTATTTATTCTTATAAACTTCAAATGGCTAGTTCTTCAAGAAATATGTACAACAATGAGTGGTTGTTTGTTGATGACTGGGCCGGCGTGGAGTGGTGGTCTATGGTTCCCCTTGCGTTTGGGTAATGAGAATGCTTTTGATTTATTTGAGCTTATAACTAATGAACGTATCCTTCTATGTGATCCCTCATATCACCATTCTTCTAGGGTGAAGAACCCTAGTGGCTATGTAAGTACAGTGACTTTTGATATTCCAATTTATTTTTCTTTTTGTTCCTTGTGCTAATGAAGGTTTTTTATTTTATTTTTCTTGCATACTGACTAGCTCCTTCGAGCATTCGGTCTTGGGAGATGACTACATTGAAGGAAGTTTGTGAGAAGCTCCCTGTTTTTATGCATCGAATGGTATCATATTTCGGGTTTGGCCCATTGGCGTAGGCTTTGGATGAGACATCACGTTCCACTACGATGTTATGTGATCTTTGGGGAGAGGTGGTGGAACACTGACCACACATTCCATCTTGGATTTAGGGAGATGACTATTACTCCCATAGATGTCCAGATGTTATTGGGGCTAGATTGCGAGAGGTTTCACATAGTGGTGGATCACATATTGAGGGTGACACCGGAGGCGATGCATGCAACTTTAGGGGATATGGGTAGAATCATGTAGGATGATATATTCGTATTTTTGTTTTGAGAGATTTAATTTTGAGGGGGATGGTGAATGAGACTGATGGGAGACAGGTAAGACAGAAGGCCCTTCTGTTTATTTTACATCTGCTTGGTGGCGACGAGCGGTGATATCGTCCATCTTTTATTCTTGTCGTATTTGAGTAGGATTTCTGACGTCCAGCTGTACGACTGGGGGAGCCTAACTTTAGCATCCATTTATTATTCTTTGTAAGCTTTCAGGCGGTACTGTTGATAAACTTTTACAGGAGCCACATATCTTTTGGGGTAACTTTGTCTTTATTTTTCTTTTTATGCATTTCCTTGCATTCTTCTTTTATTCTCTTTACTGATTTCTGTCTTTTGCAGATGTAGTTCTATAAGGTGATTGGGCATAACGCGAGGTTGATGACCCTAAAGGATAAGGATTTAGGGTACTTATGGCGAATATTCTGGTTGTGAAGGTCCAATCAGTGGTCCAATCATTCATTATATGTGGCGGACATGCAATAGGTTCTAAATTCCCTGACGAGGGACCAAGTTATCTTTTCTATTTTCTGAGTTCTTCTTGGCATCTATATTTCTTAAGTAGATATTGATTCTATGTTGGGTATTACGGGTGACCTTCTACCCTTGGGGGTGACTCCGCAGGATATAGGGGTGATAGGCATGCATGCACAGATGTAGCAGTTGATTACGCACGAGTTTAGGTACTTCTAGTACTTGGGATAGAGGGTGGTGAGGCAGATTATGGAGGAGGAGGTGTTGGTCCCACCGTTGGTGCCCTTATGTACATGAGGTTGGTGTGGGAGATGTCTGACGATGCCAAAGCGACAGTGATGATAGGTGAGACCTATACGTACTACACGAATATAATGGTGAGCTATTATTATATGGACTTTGTGACGATCTAGTTGATGCCCTCCAATATGTGTGATGTGGAGCACATGCCTCCACTCGCCACGACTTTAAGTAGGGGTACTGGTGCACCGGTGGCATTGGTCGACAGCATGGGCGGTGGTACATCGACTGCGACAAAGGTGGATCCTATCATTTAGGTTACTCCCCCTTCCTTCAATTTTGATTTAGTAAAGGGGAAACACTTATCGTGCCACACCATCCTCATGCGTCGGTGACTGCGTTTACAGGGCTTACGGATGAGGCCCTCCGTTCGGTTATATTATTTCCTTTTCTCTTTTCTATGTCCATTGGTTTTTTCTTTGCTCTTTACTGATAGATTGGTCTTCTTTTGTTTTTCTTTTGCTTGCAATATGTTCGGTTGATGATCAACTGATTGTGGGATATCAAGGACTTGATAGCCTCCATGTCTGATTATATCAAGAATTCGGCTCCTTCCTGTTTTATGCCGCTTGACACTTCAGATGAGGGTTCTAGTTCTAGGAGTGGAGGATCCACCACTCATCGTCGGGAAAAGCATGTCGCCGCGGAGGTTGAGGGTTTGATGGGAAGGTTAAGGTTTCGAGCGGAGTCGAGTTTGTATTTTTTATTTGTCTTTCTATATGCAAAATGTAATCATGTTAAGCAAGAATATATACGAAAAATATGCTTTTTTTTGTATATGAACTTTTGATTTTGTACTGAGATTGTTTTTTTCATGAAAAGATAGAGATAAGTATGGAAATGATAATGGAAAGAAAAATGTTTATTTCTTTTAGAAAAGGGGAGTAAAAGTAATTAACTCGGGAAAAAGATTTTTGAGTAAGAATTTATTTTGAGAATAAAATTATTTATTAAATAAATAAATAGAGTAATTTTGAAAGGAATGACAAGGGGGTAGTTTTTCAAAATAAAGATTTTTTTTGGGAAATTGATATTGGTAAAGGTGGAAAGATGGAATTTTCTAAAATAAGGGGGGTGTAGAACGGCATACCCCTTAACCTTCCTATAGGCATGGGGGCCAAGTCAAATCACCCCTAAGCTTTGATTGCACTTTCCTGCACATCTGTGTACTTTTTTAGGGATAAGGATTAAATGGGTTTCCACAATTTTTGTTTTTCCAAGGATTTTGAGTATAAAAGGAGGGCATGGGGTGTGTTTTCTCCACCAACGCCCACATTTCTTTTCTTGTTTATCATTTTCCATTCCCCCAAATGGATCTTCCCATTTATGAATAATTATCCTCTTATTTTGAAGGTCTGGGGGCCACATGCCTTTATAATATTGACTATGATACTTTCAAACTGCATTGGGTTTCTCTGCGGTGTAATCGAGTCATACATTGGAACTTGCTAGCAACAACGGTATAATTCTAGTACCTCGAGGTCCATGTCTTCCATTTTGGCCTGGACGAGGTCTATCCCACCAACGAGGAATTCTCTGCAATATTGGGTGTCAGCCCTAATGTCGCGGCGGCTATGCCAAAATTTTCTCATTCTCCCCGGGCATTTGTGGTGGAGTTGCTCCATATTTCTGATTCGGCAGCTCGATCGTTGGTTATTGGAGGGACTATTTCTCTTCTGGAGATTATGTATTTAGTGCACCTGAGTGGTTTTGAGGATGCTGGATTTTCCAGAGCTATTGCTTTGGGTCATACTACGAGGCTTTTAATGTTGATAGGATACTTAAGAACTGATCCCCAAGTGGCTGCAATAGCGATATGGATGTCTTACCACCATAATCCTATGGTGCTAGCTGAGACCTCAAGGGTCTTGATGCTTGGAAAGAAGGCCACTCCAACTTTTTGATGGGGAGCCAAATAATGTTGTTCATGTGGATTACAGAGAGGTTTCATCTTGAGACCCCTCCTAAGTGTCCTTTAGCAGGTGTGCCTAAATTATTTGTCCATCATTTCTTCAATTTTGGCTCGTTAGTAGAGAAGTAGATCAATTGGTTTGTCGAGCACGGAGACTAGTGTCTTCGTTGATCAGTGTTATGGCGGGGAGACTTGCAACCTTCTTTATAGATAAGAGGGTACTGATATACGCGATTGGTTGGCCTTCGTCAGACTTCCTTTTATTTCCCCTGATGGCTTCCATGCCAAGTCGTATGGGAACAAATTTTTTCCTCTTCGTATAACAAACTTCTTTTTTATGGGGGACCTGACAGAATCATTACGGATGATGTTTGGTTCCTTATGGAAGCCTCGTCGACTATCTACCCATCCGTCATAATCTGTAGGAGGGGCCTGGCATGTGCTTAGGGACTACCTGAAGTGGTTGTGGAAGCGATTTATAGAAAATATTATGGAGGAAGAGACTGGGCAAAGGTGGCTTGTCACTTATGACACCATAGAGGAATGTGGTATGGTTTTGTCCAATCTTTTAAGGGCATACCACTCCATAGAGCACATGTGGAGTGTTAACTAGGACTAGGAGGCTTAAGGACCTCTGAGGGCCGAGAAAGATGACAAAGAGTGGCCATACGATAGTTGAAGAAAATGTTTGTGAAGATGGAATTACATTTTATGAAGGTGGGATAATTTGTATGTGTTTAAGATGGTTTAGTCAGTGGAATGGGGTGGTCTATTTCGTTCCCTTCACTGATACTTTATGTAACAAAGATGTATTCCTTAATTAGACATAAAAATGATTTTGATAATATTTTGTTATGCCTCTTGATGAGTTTGCATTTGAATTATTTATACCAATCGCTAAGGAATACATAATCCTTTTGTTCATGTAAATGATAAGATGGGTCGTCTTTCTAGGGGTAAAAAAAGAATACCATTTTTTGAAAGAGAAGGGGACCATGCCCATGTGTGGAATATGGGTTACCTACGTACCTCTAGGGGTTTTGAAAAATTTTATGAGCCTCATTTTGAAAAGGAATGTTTATTAGAGGATCAATTCCCACGTAGTCATGGGTAGGGGAAACGAAGATTTTTTTTAGAATATAAGGGTATGAGAAGAGTCATAACACGCCGAGATTTTGAACTAAGGGTAAAAAAAATTGACGCGGTCTACATTGACTGGACGTGCTATCTCTTCTCCGTCGAGGTCTGTGAGCATAGCAGTGCCTCCTGAAAGAATTTTCTTCACAATGTAGAGGTCACTCTAATTCAGTTTGAATCCCTTTGGGGTCCTAAATGGGTTCTATGATCTCCTTAAGGGAAAGGTTTCCTTCTTGGATATTGTCGTCCTTGGCTTCTCTTTTAAATGACCATGTTATATGGTGATGATACCCCTATATATGATATAGATCTTTAGGTCTCTTCTCATCTAAGAATGACAGTTTCGTTAAAGAGGCTCTAATGATAGTCTTCTTGCAAACTTTGCTTTTGAGCATGACGTACAAGGAAGGTATTTCTAGCTCAATAGGTAGAACTTCTTATATGATGTATACTAGAGATTAAGGGGTAGCCCCAATAGGTGTTCATATAAAAGTGCGGTAACCCCAGAATGCGTATGGGATCCGATTGTCGCAATCTCCGTAACTCTCGATTATCTTACTAATTATGGTTTTAAGGCTTTTATTGGCGGCTTCGACACCACCATTGGTTTTGGGTTGGTAGGGAGAAGATTTGTGTTCATAGTTGTCAACTAGTTCTGTGACCTCAATTTCGAAGTGGAGTCCATTATTTAATACTAACTCACGGGGATCTCTAAATTGATAGATGATGTTCTTTCGAATAAACTTGGTCACTTTCTTGGCATTTATCACTGCGCATGACTCAACTTCGACCCATTTAATGAAGTAATCAATAACGACCAAGATGAATTCCTGACCGTTTGAAGATTTGGGAGTAACCTTCCCTATGATGTCAATGCCCCAAGTTGATAAAGGCCAGCCAAAGGTCATTTGGTATAGTTATTGAGGAGGTAAGCATTGGAGATTTGTAAATAGCTGGCATTCGAGGCATCTTCGAAGATAGGCAATGGAATCTTAAACCATGGTATTCGATTAGGTACCCTAATAAATGATCTTCTTAGCGAGCATATGACCCTTCATGTGGGGCCCGCATTCCCCACTGTGGATATTCTACATCATGTTTTCAACATTATCCCCTGTTATGCAATGTAAATGGTTCTATCGAAGTTTCTCTTGAAAAACGCTCTATCACAGATAATATACTGGGCAACCAGTTTGTAAAGGGTTGCATGATCTTTCTTATCTTCATCTTGGGGATACCTACCATAATCGAGGAGCCGCTGAATATGATAGAACCATAACCTGGTCATACCATAATCTTCCTTAGTGACGAGCTCAATATAGTAGCAGTGGGTCTACATAACCTGTTTCTTAACTAGGAAAGGGGCTATTGTTATTCCCTCGAGCATGTCGACCATAGAGGCTAAGGTAACAGGGGTGTCAGCCAGGTTGTTCTTTGTACGAGGCAGGTAGTGGAAAGTGACATCTTTAAACTAGTAGACCAGTACTTCTAGGTGGGTGTGGAAGGGTAGGAGCTTCTCGTCTTTGACTTTACATTTTATGATGATTTAGTTGATGATGAATGGATAGTCTTCGTAGATACCTACATGACGGATTCCTTTTTTAAGGGCGATTTTGAGGCTTATTGTGCATTCCTCGTACTCAATCATGTTGTTGGTGCAAGGGAAGTCTAGTTTAATGGCAATGGGTGGGTGAGATTCATCAGGGGTGATCAGGAGTATCCTAATGTCGTATCCTTTCTTGTTGGTAGCTCCATCAAAGAACATTTTCCATCTAAGGTCCTCTCGAAAGGTATAAAGAATGTATTCATCTAGGAATTCAGAGACCCAAACATCGGTTCTTTTCACGTGAAAATCAGCAAGGTAGTTAGAGATGACTCTCCCTTTCATAACTTTCTGCGTGATGTACACAATATCGAATTCGTCTATCAACATCAACTAATGGGCCATTCGACTGGACATAGAGGATTTATCTTGCTGGTATTTGATGGGATCTATTCGGGATACTAGTCTGATGGGAAAAAGAAAGCATGTAGTGCCATACCTTCTGCGCGACCCAAACCAGGGTGATACATGCTTTCTCCAAAGTAGTGTAGTTGACTTTGTATCCGACCAATTTCTAACTGGCATAATAGATGTCCCTTTCTTTACAAGATTCTTCAATGTATCAGACTAGAAAATCCCCTGCTTCAGTATCTATTACGATCAAGTATAAGAGGAGGGGGAGACCTGGCCGCGGAGGCATAAGCACCGGAGGATGTGTGAGTTATTATTTAATTCGGTTGAAGGCTTCTTGGAAGGCCTCATTCTAAACTTTAACTAAATCCTTTCGAAAAAGACTGAAAATGGTTTTGCATATAGAAGTCAGTTGGCTCATGAACCAACTGATGTACTATAGTTTACCTAGGCATCCTCGAACGTCCTTCTCCATCTGTAGTGGTGGCATATAAAGTATGGCTTTTATATTGGCAGATTATTCTTCGATTCCCTTCTCACTGACAATAAATCCCAAAAAAAATCATTTCATGACATTGAAAATGTACTTTTGTTGATTTAGTCGTATCTGATATTGTCGCACTCATTCGAAGAACTTTGGAGGGCAAGAATATGACCCTCTTAAGTCTTGGACTTAATGATCATGTCGTCCATATAGACTTAGACCTCCTTATGAATAAGGTCATGAAAGATGGTTTTGGCATCCCTTTAGTAGGTATCCATAGCGTTCTTGAGTCCGAATGGTATGACAGTATAGCAAAAGGTTCCCCGTGGGGTGATGAAGGCAATTTTCTTCTGACGGTCAGGGTGATATAGTTATATCGATAGAATCTATTGACAAATGATTTGAGGGCGTGGTTGGTTGTGCTATCCACAATCGTGTCGATGTTGGGTAATGGGTAATCTCCCTTTAGGAATGCTTTATTCAAAGCTCGATAGTCAATGCACATGCAGACTTTTCCTCCCGACTTCGACACGAGAATGATATTGGTGAGCCATATTCGGTATTCGACTACACGAATGAAACCCACATTCAATTATTTGACCACTTTCTCTTTGACATTGAGCAACCATTATATATGGAGTTTCCTTAGCTTAACTGGCTTGCATTATGGGAATGTTGTGATGTCATGCTGGGCTATTTCTGGATAAATACTGAGCATATCATCGTAGGACCTTGCGAAGATGTCCATGAATTCCTTCAACAATTATTCAAATTGCACACACTTATTCTCGTTAAGGGTGGACCCTATCCTAATGTCTCATTGTTATATACTAGATCGATATTAATAACTGCAGTCTCATCATCATTAATTTGAAAGCGGTTATGTTTCTTATTATTTTCCTTATTAAGATCAGTTAAGAATTGTCAATTTTCAAAATCATCATCATCAAAGTTTTGATTACAACCAAGATAATTAATGTAAGGCACATTAAGATACTCAAAGTCCTTATTTATTTTAATTTTGGGAAAATGGCATTTAGAACCTCGTCAAAAGAGGTCTCAGTTACATTAATATTAGGAAACGGTAAGACAACAGCAGGTGAAGAGACTTGGATATGGTAAATAGTAGGGTTGGGTTGAATCTGAGTAGGTTGGACTGGTACAACATTCCAGTTAAGGAGAGGTATGTTAGCAGCTTTGATTTGAGCGGTCAGGTTCGACAGCGCGACATCTGAGCGAATCATGTAGAGACTCAGCCCCAGTGTCTACAGGTCAAATGAGTCTTTGAAATAAATTTCTTCGGAGTCTTTGGTAATTTCTATGATTTACTCGGTGAGAGGTTACAATTCATGTTTACAGTCTTTGACCCAAGAGTTACGATCTTGAAAGACGATTTATAACCCTGGTTTCATTTTCTCGTCAACATGATCGTACCACGATTTAGGGATGCCACAAAAGGGGAAGGATTCTGCCTCATTGACAAATCTTCCATTCAAAGAGTCTCTCGAAACAATCTTTTCATCTTTCAATATTCCTTTTGATCTCGATCGACAGAGTGCTCTAAGTTCGTTTAGTAAAGGTTAGTAACCTAGGCCATATAGGGGAAAGGCTTTCTTCATGACTATGGGCTCAAGGATCCTTTACTGGCGTAGCCCTAGACCCATTTCAAGCATGAAGTGCATGTTTTTTAACATCTGAATCACATTGACATTTCCATGAGTGTTGTATTCTGGATAAAGTCGGTCTTTAAAATTGTCTCCTGCTATGAGGAGAAGTGAATCAATTTTAAAATCGAGGAGGAGCACGTCATTCATCCCCTGCTAGATTTCTAATACTGTGTTTCTAGTGCTAACATTATTTGTACTGTTGTGGTTTCCTAAAATGGTGATAACCTAACCTTTGGTGAAGAACTTTAGTTTCTGATGAAGGGAAGAGGACACTCCTCGAATGGTGTGAAGACTGGATGGCCAAGGAGTAGATTGAGGCATGCGGACATGTCAATGACTTGAAACTGGTGATAGAACTCATAGGACCAGTACCTAGTGGGAGTTTTATGGAACCCATTACTTTTCAGTGAGTATTATCATACGCACAAATGACGGTAGAGGTGGGAGTGATATCACAGACTTTTAGTCCCAGATAGTTGAAGGTTTTGAGGAGACAAACATTGAGAAATATCCATTGTCGATTAGTAATTGTGGGAATGTCTTTCCAAAAATTTCAATAGAGATGTTGAGAGCATAATTGTGATCAAGGAAGAACTTCGGTATCTATTCTTTGGAAAATGAGAGGAGTCTAGAAGAGGTCAGGAACCTAACCATATTTACGATTTCTTTGGGAACAGATGAAGGAGGGACTGTGGGTCAAGTGAGGACTTTTATCAAGGTATTTCAATGCAACTGAGAGGATATGAAAATCCCCCATAGGGTGATATTGACTTGGGTCTTCTTGAGTTAATCAAGGACTTTGCTCTCTTTAATGGTCATTTCTAGCACGGGAAGTGTTTTGGCAACTCCCTTTTTTATATCCCCACCTGGTGACTGAGGCTTTGGATCTTTGCAGTGTCTCCCTAACCTAGTCATGTGGTTTAATGAAGCGAGAAAGATCAATAATCTCATGGATTCATCTACCTCAACCTGGATGGCCACCTTATTCAACAGATCTTCAAAGGTTATCATTCCATGTAGCCTAGCTACTGGACTGGATTTTTCCTCACTTAGTTCATCATCTGAGTTGTCAAAATCATCCCCCATCTGGTGGTGACTATGTCGTCTTGCCAAGAGTAATAAATACACTCGTTTACCTCAACGACTTCATCATATAAATTATCCCACTCCACGGGGAAATGCAGGAGTGAAGGAACCAACCATCCCTGGAGCTTTAAAGTGGTGAGCAACTCAGAGATGCTGAATATTTCACTTATTTGTCAAAACATATCGGCCATGGTCTGTACCACATCATCTAGGTTGGCTTCTTTAATAGGTGTTACCCATTCATCTGGTTCTCGATCCCACTTTCGGGCCTCCATGAACAAGTCACTGAACTTTTGATAATTAACGGTCATCTCGATGAGCAATTTCATCCCAAACTTTACGAGTTTATTTAACATAGTTGGGAACTTCATGCCTCCCCCTCAAATCGAGTACAGATGGAGATGTAGTCCTTTTCAAGGAGTGATAAAACTTTATTGGTGAAGCAGGAATGGTGTAGGAGAAAAGATACGTAAGCCCTTAGAGGTTTAGGTGAGACTGTGGGGATGATGGCTACTTTGCTAGGCACTATTTGAGTAGATGGGTCAAATTATGGGTCACTTTCTAATAAGAATAAATTTGTATGTGCTGTACGTGGATTATGAGTGGTATTGGGTTCAAGATTAGCTAATGGGACAGTAATACATCGATTAATTAGGCCTTAGATAACATTTTTAACATGGAAACATTGGTTAGTGGTATGACCTACAGATTAGTGGAAATCACATTGGGCATCGGGTTTGAAGTTTTTAGGGAGTGGATTTGATAATAGATGGGGGTTTAAGAGATTGATGAGATTTCAGCTTAATATGGCTTGGTAGACTTTGGACAGTGAAGCATGGAGCTCGGTGTACTCTTTTTCAATAGGATTATGGTGACTTTTGGGTGCCCATAAGGTAGCATGTTTTGAAATGTTATTGATGGTTGAGACTATAGAACTGGCAGGCTTCTCATACTTTCGAGGAGTGAACTGTCCAGTTACTTTCTTTGGTTCATATTCCACTTTGGTAATGCCTTCCTTAATTTCTACACCAGCCTCTAAAAGGCCTCTAAAATGTGGGTAATAATGTCCTCCCTTGGATTCTCGGATATGAGGAAAGAAGTTCTTCTTTACAATACTGACTTGTTCCTCCTCGAAGGGTCTGTTGGTCATGGTAGCATCTTTCTCTCTCCACCTTCCTATGAAGCCCTATGGTTTTTCTTAAGAAGATATAGATCTCGACGTGTAACCTATATCTCCTCATTGTAATTATATTAAGACATGAATTCTCGAGATACATCCTCCCAACTACAGAACCTGGATTCTTCAAGGGACAGAACCACCAGAGGGAACTTTCTTTAAAGGTCTACTAAAAAAATTTGGCCATTATTTCTTCCTAGGCACCAAGGAGGGTCATGGCTTGGTGGTAGATTTGAAGGCGAACAATTAGGGGTTCGTTTCCCTTGAACCTCTCGATGTCTGTCATCTTGGAGTCTAGCTTTATAATAAGGAGACATATAGGTGTAATACATGTAGTTCATGGATATCTTGACTTGGTTAAAGTTCTTCGATGGAAGTTTGACATATTCCTTGACCTTGTTCACTTCCTCCTCTTTGGGATCCATGGGTACTGGTAGATTAGCCCTTAGTTGGGAAAGGTTTGGAATCGAGAGCTGAGCTGGCAGTGTCCATTAGAAGTCAGGGCACACAGAGCATGTTGATACTCTTGTGGGATACAAATATTCTCGAGAGTGGGTGGACCCTAATATAAGGAAACAGAATCTCGAGTTCTTTAGGAATCTGGGCTCAGTGTCGCTGCATTTTATGGACCTTGGTTTGAAGGTTGTTAATCTTGGCACTGAGTTGGGATAAGATGGATATCAAATCTGGATAAGCATATGGTTATTGGTCTGTGTTATCCATGAAGAGATCGTGGAGGTAAATCCCAAATTCGGATGAAGTAGCAGATGAGGCGGTGGAGCTTTGGGATGGTTTGACGGATGATCGAAGCCAATAAGTAGCCATACCAAAATTGGGTATGCGATCGACCTGAGGGGGAAAACGGTTCAAATTTATTTTTGAAAGAAGGAAGGAGAGATTTTTAGTATTTTGAAAGGAGGAGAAAAAGGGTTTTGGTATTTTGGTTTTTGATAGAGGAAAAATGAGAGGAATCTCAATAGGATTATTATTATTAGTATTATTAGGTTTTCACTTGTATTAGGTTTGCCAAATGTAAGAAAAATGCCAGATAGGACCCGAGCATGGGAAAATATGGTTTGAAAATATGTAAGACATGGTTTGACTTGTTTACAGGCTCCCGAATAGGTCCTTGTTTTGAAAAAAGGTGAAATAGCGCAAAAAATTGGGTAGTATGCCGACCCAAAATTTCGATAGATTTTTGCACAGTAATCGGCAGACTATATATGAGTGCCCTATGTCTAATACCTATATGAGGTTTATGCACTTGTCTGGCTAGTGGAAGGGTTCCCTCATCTGGCATAACTTCCATGACATACCTCTTGCCTATAAGGGAAATCATTCATCGGTACGTGTGGACAAGGCATTTGATATACCTGAGTGTACGTGAATTTCCTCGCTATATACCTCATGGGGACAGTACATATGAGAGAATTCAATATGCTCGACGTACATGAACGAGTTCCCGTTATGAGTTCTATCAAGCAGTACGATGCAAGGTGAATCATTCAATATACATTGAAAGTATGAGGCCAATGGAAGTTGAGAGTCATATTTCTTAGGCTAACTGCGCCCCGCAAGACTAGCGTCTATCACAAAGTGATCCCCCAGTGTGGGACCAAATTTTGGTCAATATTACCATGCACTTGGTGATGTAGTGTGAAAAATGCATGAGTATTAATTAGTGTATTATGGAAGAGAGAGAGACAGAGTATTTTTATTTTCATGATGAATAAAAGTAGTACTACACCAATGAGGGAGCAGATACAAGTATCATGAAAAGTAAATATAATATGAAGACTATACTATGATAGTGATGGGGATGTATACATGTGAGTGAGTGAGTGACATGTAAGTATTTTCAAGTGATTTTGTGTGGTAGTGGGCCTATACATGGATCAACTACAAGGGGTGTGTGGTGTGTGTAAGTGAGCATGAAAATATATACAAGTGTGAGAAGTGTGAGTGTGTACTAGTGAAGCCTAAGCATGGATATTTTAAGTGGTGTATGGAACATGTGAGTGGAAATGATGTTAAATATAAGTGTGTGAAGTATACATGGAGAGTATATACAAGTGTGTGAAGTATATAAGTGAGTTAAAAGTGATATATACATGAGGTAGATGTACACAAAAAGTAAATAAAGGAGAAAAGGGAACATACAGGTAGGTGCATACGCACATATGCAGATAAGAATAACACCCATGTAGAAAATAAAGTCTCGTCCTTTTAAAAAGTCCCCGGTAGAGTCGCCATTGTGGCCATCTCGGGGGGGCTGGGGGCTTCGCTCTGGCGTGTGCACAGGATTGAGCCCTTTCTTGGGGCACTTAATTATCATCAATGTGGTATGATATGTAGAGATAGAGTCGCTAATCTAATTTGCAGAAAGCATGCAAAAGAAATTTTACCGCCACGAGAGAATGGCATCAAGGACAATACTGATGCTTGTAAAACCAAGTAGTTCAATGGTCCAGGTACTAAGTTACAGAATAGGAAGGTTTTAGGCAGCCATACATCCCTTTCACTCTCTCATGGGCATGTGTTAATCTTCTCCTATTAAACACAGTGAAATGTGTTCTTATGTGCATAATATAGATAGAGAATAGAATTGTTCAACTCGCATCGTGGAAAATGATGGAGTGAATTGATCCTTAGGAGTGTTTCCAAAAAATAATAATTCAAAATATAATGTAAGTGTTTGTCGAATCACAAGTCGTTATTGAAGAACTAATGTATACGATGGACAAGACATAATCACACAAGAATATTACATCCATTAAGAATATAGATATAATAAAAGTAATATAACAAATGTGCATAAGGGAGGACTCGAATATCTGGATTTACCCAAGACACTTACGTAGCCCAAGGGGCATCAAAGTTCATATAGTTCGAAGATAACATAGGGTGGGGTTTAACACATAAATTCAAGCAGGGGATTACTCTTATATGTGTGTGTAGAGATAAATGTAATTTAAGAGTGAGAATCCCTCTTTTGGAATTTATAGATAAACCCTGTTTTTCTTATTTTTGTTTTTTTATAAAAATAGAGTATGTGAAAATAATACTAATAAAGGTTCGAGATTAATGTATGTGATGTAATAAAATAAAGGTGCTAAAGTAGAAATAAAACAACTAATACTAAAATAAGAGAATTTATAGAAATGGATGGAGAATTAGACCTCCTTATGAATAGTTGAAGTTGATCTTGAGTGTAGATATGTTGATTTTGCAATGAGATGAAGGTGGTATGAGGAGATGTAACACCCAGCGCAAAACATGAGGCGGTACTACGATTAAACTAAACTAAATCCTCAACAATTAGTATAGTGCATCAATATTCCACAAAATAAATATAACGAATCAAAAATTTGCACTTTCAAAATAATTGCAATTAAATTCTTCGCAAAATAACCTAACCTCTCCAAATAAATTACACTGCCAAGCTACACAAAAATTAAAAAAAATCCTCCAAATTTGATGCTCTAAAATCCTCCAAAATCCGTAGCGTCTAAATCCACACTAACCTGCCACTAAAGGTAAAATACGGGTAAGTACACAATATAATAAGCATAGATGCTCAAAACAATAACGGTGAATAAAATGCAACAATACGAATCTGAATTCAAGTTCAATGCGACATCCAAGCATTATACCAATTTAATTTCTTAATAACACATCAATAGGTCACCAGGACTTACCTCACCTAAGCTTCGTAAAACCTCATCCTGGCTATTGAACTTTTGGACTATTGGCGGGTGACCATTATCCGTGTCATATAAAAATTTCATGACACCATGCCCATCAGCAAATACAATATCTGAAATTGAATCAATATTTTAGATTCCAATAAACATCATGATATCAATAATATGAGTACAAATAAATAAGGAACAAAACGACTACTCTCGAGAGTTTCAAGAAGCATATTGCGTAAACCTCGTACCTTGAAAACATCACAAGAAACTCAAAAGATTTTGTCACAAAATTCTAATTATACCAAGGTGCTCCTCTCGCGAAAATAATAAAAACTTGTTCTAGCCCAAACTCGAGAAAACACCAAATAAGCCTTCAAATCTTGAGTTAAAACTTGATAACTTTGGGGCTAGGGTTTGTATCATGAAGAAGATGAAAATTATAAGGTTCTATTGCTCTTAGAGGTTGTGAAAATATGTTTGAAAAGTCCTACCCCGTATTAATTTAAATGGAGAACTATTAGAGAATTTAAGTGGCATTAGAATTCTATTAAAACTAAAACACTCCGCTTGTTAGTCACGCTCTAGAATCGTGACAAACAGTTAGTCATGCTTTAAAACAGTGACAAATTCTCTGAAGCGGGATTTTTATTTTGGCCCTACTTTTTAGCCTAGAGAGTTTTATGTTTTGATGACTTATCTAAACGGCTCAAGACTTATATATATACTCATATTAAGAGTCTTTTAAGCTATCTTTTCGAATTCTAAATTAATTTAATTAATTACCAGATAAAATTACAGGTTGTTACATACTTTTCCACTCGAACAGAAAATTCGACGAAGCGTAAATGCACAAAATAAAATAAGTCTCACATATGCCTATCCATACATACCACGGTTGGGCACCCAATGACCTAATTTTACATGCACATACCCCACGATCAAAGATACAATATATATCCTAACTATATATACACATAACTATGAAAAATCGACGCACTACACTATCTTACGAATCACCAACCAATTTTATCTCCAAATGTTATCACAGCGTTTAAATCCTCAAATCAAATCACATCACTCCATCGATACTTTATATACCCAAAATTTATACTAACGATCTTCCAAATAAATATCATGTCCAAAATTAACTCTAAGGATCCTTACATTAAGATTACTACTTCTAACCTCAATGCCTACAACATCTTCAACATAAAACTCCTTATCTCCAAGAAACACAACTAACATGTATGTTAAACTCAATATCTTAGAGAACACGAATCAATAAAGGGAATCAAAGATTAATAACGAGGAAGCTAAACGGACTCACAACCTACGAGACTTAAAATCATGCTCTGATACCATCTGTAACATACTGTGCAAAACACGAGGCGTTACTACGATTAAACTAAACTAAATCCTCAACAATTAGTATAGATCATCTATATTCCACAAAATAAATATAACGAATCCAAAATTTATACTTCCAAAATAATTACAATTAAATTCCTTGCAAAAATAACCTAAGCTCTCCAAATAAATTACACTGCCAAGCTACACAAAAATAAGAAAAAAAAATCCTCCAAACTTCATGCTTTAAAATCCTCCAAAATCCGTAGGGTCCAAATCCACGTTAACTTGCCACTAAAAGAAAAATACAAGGAAGTACACTATATGACAAGAATAGATGCTCAAAATAATAAGATGAATAAAATGCAACAATACGAATTTGAATTCAAGTCCAATGCGACATACGAGCAATATAACAATTTAATTTCTCAATAACACATTAATAGGTCACCGGGAATCACCTCACCTCACCTCACCTTAAGCTTCGTAAAGTCTCATCCTGACTTTTGGACTATTGGCGGGTGACCATTCTCCGTGTCATATAAAAATTTCATGACACTGTGCCCATTAACAAATACAATATCTCAAATCGAATCACTATTTTAGATTCCAATAACGTCATGATATCAACAATATGAGTACAAATAAATGAGGAGCAAAACGATACTTTCGAGAGATTGAGGGAGAATATTGCGTAAATACCATACCTTAAAATCATCACAGAAACTCATAAGATTCTGCCATAAAATTCTGATCATACCATTGTGTCCTCTCACGAAAATAATAAAAACTCTTTCTAGTCCAAACTCGAGAAAACACCAAATAGGCCTTCAAATCTTGAGTTAAAACTTGAAAACTTTGGGGATAGGGTTTGTCGAAGGAAGAAGATGAAAATTATCAGAGTCTACTGCTCTTAGAGGTTGTGAAAATATGTTTGAAAAGTCTTAACCCCGTATTAATTTAAGTGGAGAAAGATCAGAGAATTTAAGTGGCATTAGAATCCTATTAAAACTAAAACAGTTCCCATGTTAGTCACGCTCCATAATCGTGACAAACGTCTTGTCATGCTTTAAAATCGTGACAAATTATCTGAAGCGGGATTTTTACTTTGGCCCTATTTTTTAGCCTAGAGAGTTTTATGTTTTGATGACTTATCTAAATGACCCAAGACTTATATATACTCATATTAGGAGTATTTTAAGCAAGCTTTCTGAATTTTGAATTAATTTAATTAATTATTGGATAAAATTATGGGTTATTCATAAGATGGGGGGAATTTTCTAAATAAAGTATGAAAAAGGATTGAACGGAATGTGGGAGATGGGCTTTTTACGAAGGGAAAAACTCTGAATTCGAGATAATGTCCTTTGAATTGCTAAGAGGGATATTCAGGAGTGCCTTTCAAAGTGAGGTCACGGCCTCTATTTATATGGTCATGGTGGGTGCCGATTGGCAGGGTCTTGGAACTGTCTATCGGCATTTTAAGAATCCATTGAGCCACTCCCGGGTCCAGGAGTTGATCGAGGTCAAACGGGGCTCGAAAGCACCTGTTGGTTTGTGGACAGGAAAGTTTTGGAGGAAAACAAATAGTTCGTCCTAACCATAAGGCCACTTCGTGCATGGGAGGGACCATTAGAAAGGGTATTTAGTGCTCTTTGAGATTTCATTCAGCTTCATTAGGTTCGAAGATCTTACCACGGATAAATGGGGCCCAAATGTGTCCGGTGACCCTTGAGAGTAAACTGGGTCGCTCATTCATAACGTAAGTCTGATTCATGCACAAAGAGAACCATTCAAAAGGGGATCATAGCCTTTTGAATATTCATTAAGCTTTGATCAAGCTGGAGAGTATATCGGGTTCAAGTTTAGCCCAGGATTTTTGGGTAAAACGGATCATTCGTCTATACCGTAAGGTTAATTTATGCAAGGGGTGAACTATTGAAAAGAGGATTCAGATGACTTCGAAGATTCATTAAGATTCTGCTCAGATGAGAAAGTTGACTGGAGTCAAATGAGGCTCAAGAGCGCTCGACAGCCTCCAAATTAGTTCTTAGAGTAAAACGAACCATTCCTCCAATCCGTAAGGCCGATTTGCATACGGCGTGGACCGTTCAGTAGGGAATTCAGAGCCCTTTGAAGATTCATTGAGCTTTTGCTCAAACGAGAAAGTTAATCGGAGTCAAACAAAACCTGGGAATGCTCAAAGGCCTCTAGATTGGTACTTAGAGTATGACCTAGGGTTCGCGATGAATGAGTGAGTGCTAATAAACCTAAGGAGGTGCTTGGATGGGCTGTTTACACCTTCGATCGAAAATCCTCCGCCTGAACCACCATCGGAATAAACCCATATCAACTAGTCGACATAAACTCCACATCAACCCACGGCATAAATCCATACTGTCCTAAACCACCGACATGCCCCCTCTCCATGGGTACAATATTTTTTGTGTAATAATATTTCTTTATGAAATAATATTTTCTGTATCTTATTTCATAATTTCATATTGTAATAATAGAGGGGCTTAGAGTTGGGGGAGGTCTTGATGATATCGCTCAACCACAGGTGCAATTATTTTTTGCTATTTACTGTTCATATTTCTCTGATTTTGCTATGTCTTTGTTCATATTTCTCTCGATGACATTGTAATAATTTTGAGTGAATATTTTATTACACTATTTTTCGGTTAGCATTATATTATTATTGTGTAATAATTTTGCAATCTTATTGTGAAATTTTGATATTAGGTTGATCCAACGTCTACTAATGCTATTGTGAATGGGCCAATTGAAGCTGATGTCGAGCCGCCTACATCACCACAGTTTAGAGGAAAAACTCATATATGGTATAGGATCATTTCGCTAAGAACAATGATAAAAAATCCTAGGGTATCGTGTAACTATTATAGTGTTACCTATGCTTGTTATGCTAGAAAAATGGGAGTAAAAATTTAGTAAACCATACTCCCTCTTGTCGGGTCAATCAAAAAATGTGTTTGGATATGTTAGATGATGATAATGGGAAAAAAAACTATCTTTTATTCTAAAGAAAGATGATGGGGGAAGTGCCACAAGTTTAAATCTTTTACCTATGTCATTTGACCCTTTTCATAGCTCGTTATCTACAAATACAATGGAAGCACTGGTTTGTGGTCAAACTTAGCTATGCTCCTTAGCAAAGCCAATCAATATTCGAGATACATTGGATGAGATTAAACAACTAAAGAAACTTGATTCAGCTAACAAATCGTTATATATTTGATATTTCATCTTATTTAATTATTTAAATGCCATTATTGATAATCTTATTTTTAATGATTTGTAGAGTTATTGGGATCTTCAAGTAGGGAAGCTTAACCCGTGGAAGCATGGATGGGTGGGAGTTTGTGATGAACTTGTAATAGTTAAATTAAACATGAGACTTTATTATAAATGTACTTATTATGGCGTGGACATACTTTTATATCCGTATGCGCATTTTGATGCATGTTTTATGCATATTGCAAGTTTCAACGCATAATTTTATGGGTATAAGTTGTTCGTTATTTGCTATTTTTTATTTAACTTGTTATTTATTATAAAAAAAAGTGATATTTTTAATATACAAAAAAATGTGTTACTTTTTATGAAAAAACGTGTTGTTTCTTTATGAAAAAACGTGTTATTTTTTATGGGTATTATTAATTAATTTTTATATTAGTTGTTAGTTGTTTGGGTGTTATTTTTATGGGAATTATTAGTTATTTTTATACGTAACGTGCTATTTTTATGGGTATTATTAGTTTTTTTTATATTAGTTGTTTATGATGATGCTGGAAACAGCACCACCAGATAAGGTGTCGACAAGCTCAAGCAAGTGATAATAATGGCATCATAGGAGAATATATGTATATATATGTAGAAGGAGGTGAGGATAAGAGGATGAAGACTTGAATATAAGTGGTTCAGCTAATCTGGCCTATGTCCACTATGAGTGTGTGAGTAATATCACTAAATGAAGGTACTAATGGCCATGAATACAATCTCTCAAGATTTCTCCCTCTCTACTGTGTAATTATGGATCCTTTTACAAGGTAGAGTATGACCTCTATATATAGTGCTTAGGGGGTGTAATGTACCCCCCAAGCATGCAATGAACATGTGAATGAAGATCCAACCAGTTTCAGGATGACTTCTGGATGATCTTAACTAAATAATGATGACCTCAATATTCCCTCACGTGGTGGGAATGATTCAATTATAACAGATTTGTCCACGTGTTCCAAGCCATACATATGTAAATGCTCGGTTGTGTTAGATTAGTGACAACCTCATCCTAGACGAGTACGAGGTTGGTGAGGCCCGACCCTTTCCTTGTCCGAGATTAACATCCATGAAGAGCTTGGCCAGGATGGCTGGCCGAGGTTAGATATGAGGTGTAACGTCGGCCTGGGCCGATGATGACATACTACTTGATGATTGATCCCCTGAAGCTTTGCTGACTTCGGGTGATAAAATGTAACGTCGGCTGTGGCCGATGTTGATGAATGGTTAAACCCATGTCCTTGTTGACCTCGGCGGACTCCCAACCGAGGTTGATGTATTGGGGTTGCTGCTACGTCTTCCAGGGCCGACCTTATGAGAGACTATTACTGATGGTTATCCTGAGCTTCTGCCATCTCGGCTGCGAGACAGGCCGAGGTTAGTGTCTCTGAGTAGGAAGGTGCACTTTGGGCATATCAGTTTATATTTAACGTGTTGTTTTTTATATTAGTTATTTATGGACTGAATAGGACCGAGACCGAATTCGGACCACATGAAAACCGAATAGGATCGAGATCGATTATTTCAATCCGATGTCTGTCCATAATTTTCTAGGACTGATTAATGAGGTCTGGTCCTAAAAATACCTCAAAATCGGACCAGACTGGACCATGAATACACCTATCTATAGTAAAAACCTAACGCATTCATTTTATTATCCTAATTATGCTACTGAGTCTAACTATGAAAAAAACTGCTATCCAAACCAATCCCACTAATAACCACCATTAGCTAATTGTATACTACCCTCACCAAGTATACTTTCATAAACATTAACATTGCTACACACTATATAATCCATAGCTACACTCGTTCTATAAATAGATATTCACATAATATGAGCACATAGCTACACCCGCACTATAAATAGATATACATGCAATATATATATATATATATATATATATAGCTGAGACCTCGTGGATGCATCCCTCGTGTGCTATCAGGCTCCAGGAATATCACGCATCACACTGAGCCACCGAATCAAAATCTCACCATCGATTCCAAAATATAAACACAAACAATACAGACATCCATAAACATACATCTAGGGGATCGCATCCATATCACATCGCACCCCACCGGTCTCCAAATCAATACTTATACTCATACACGAATAATGGCCATGCAACAATACTATGACCTCGGGAATCAATCCAACACTTGCTGGTCAACTCCAAGGTGGACTACCCACTACGCCCAGCCTCCCAACGATATATACATATTGGGGTAACTTATATATATATAAGTTACCCCAATATGTATATATCTGAAATGCTGGCCTCCTACGAAAATCCCACAACGTATTAGTCTACCAATACGGACGTTCGAACCGACTTCCCAATTATACATATAAGTGTTAACTCACTTGAATTCCTGGATTGTTTCACCTTAACCCTTCTATTCATTATCCTAACGCATATACTAAACCCTAGAAATATTCTACAATAGTCCCACTCTACCCCGAAAGCCCATACTCTTATTCCCCAAGCTCTAATGGGTTAAAAAAAACCATAAACAACATCTGGGCAGGCCAACAAATCGAATCGATTCGTTCAATCGAACCAATTTTCTTCCCCAGTGAATCGGTTCGATTTGGTTGGTTGCCGATCGTCTTCTTCCTCGATTTTTCTTCTCCAAAACCCTCTAATGGAGGTCCCAAGTGTATCCAAACATAAAACTAACATCCTACATCATTATACTAACATCCCAAAAGCATTATAACATAGAATTAACCCCAAATATATTATTAAAACCCTAGGATTCTAAATCAACTTTCAATTCTATCAAACCCAGAAATAACCCAAATTGAATTTTTATTGATTGAAACACCCTATCAATGTTCTATATGTTCATACTTACAAACCCATAATTAAATCAAAAAATTCTTAAACATTCACCATCAATTAATGTCCAATACAAATTATAGGTTACACAATTCAAATCTCTTCATTCTAATTCTCAAAGTTTCAATCTTTAAATCTCATATTTCGGTTCCTAGTTTATCATGAATGTGACTAACTATATAATTGCAATATAAATCAAGTAAATACTTGCCTTTTGGATATGAACCCGAAGTCTGTCTCTATGTAGTGATGATTTTGAATCCAGAGATGCTCTTATCCTTTCTTCTCCAAGGTTCTGCTCTTCCTTTCCTCACTTTTCCTCTTCTCTTAAACTCTCTCTAACTCACAGTTATGCATGTATTGAAAAGTGGTACATCATCCACCTCCCTAACCCTTAAATACTTCTTAATCACACTATAATCCCGTTTTTCCATTAAATCCTAGGTGTAAAAAGACCATCATACCCTTATACGAGTCTTGATATGTCTAAAAAGCCTTTGTGACCCAACTATAACCCTCGGGTACCTAGTATGGACTCTTTTGACCCATTCTGGATCACCAGTGCACTCAAAAAGGTCATCTGAGTCACCCAACTACAAATATGCCATCATCTAATTAATCGGGCCCGACACGTGCATACAGTTTGCGTCACCCGTAATATATATGAATTCGCCGATGCAATTCCCTATCAACATAACATGACAAACTATCGTTTTTCACTTATAAACGACATATAATAAATCATATATTTATTTAATTATTAGACGCAAGTAAATAATAAAAATAATAAATATTAGTACTTATCTCGATAAAAAAATATTTACCAAAATCAATTTAATTTCCCGTATTAAATTAATAAATCCATGCACACGTGGAAATTAAATACTCATAAAAGTATGGGGTATTACATTGGACGTTGACTTAACTCACCCGAATGGGGGTACCATTGTTTGGAGTGTAGATTGTTAAAGAACATTTGAAGAGCTCAAGGAGAAGCTTACCATCGCTCTCATCCTTCCATTATAACGAGGTTGCGTGAAGTACTTGGTACACATAGATGAATCACTCCAAGGACTAAAAAGCTTGTTGATGCAAGAGGAGAGGCCTATATATTATAATTTCTAAAAGCCTTAATGTCATAAGGATAATTCTACCACTCATGATCTGGAGTTGGCAGCAGTGATCCTTTTCCTTTTACAAGATATGCTTCAGGCATGTGTTTTTAACCTCAAAATGAGTTGAATAGGTCGTGATGTGAAATAATTGCTCGTTACTGAGTGTCAATGACTTATTTGATCATTTTATAAGACGTATCTTGTTATAAAGAGTTCATCTTTGGATTTAACGATGACCTCTTGATGAAGAGGAATGATTTGTATAAGTTGTGACCATTACACTAAAATTTGGGGATAAGATAAGTTAGGGCTCAAGTGGGAAACTTTATCATGGAAAGGAATGGAGGTTGTAACTAGGAAAAGTCCTTTTCTACATTAATAATTTAGAAGATGGCATTTACAAGAGAAATTGGTCGTGCCAGAAGGTCCTAAGCTATGTAAGGTAGTTTTGGATAAGTTGAATGTTTCGTGGGTTACTTTACATTTCAGACGTAATGGGGTTGTATAGTAATTTAAGGTAGTCATGAGATTAATGTGGTGAAACAAATATGGGTATAGTTTGTGTTGAGAAAGATATTCTACCAGTAGAAAAAGTATAGCACTAGAGACATTCAAAGAGTTATAGTGTTTAATATCCTAGTGGAGAAGTGAAAAAGTAAAAACAACGAGTTTCTTTAGGGTGCAGGAGTTCCAATGAGGACAAGTAAATAGTTTGGATCATTTGAGTTATATTGACCAAGTGGAGGAAGATCCAAAAGTTTACAAGTTATTATATGAGAATGTATTCAAGACGCCTCGAAAAAAGGGGCATTCATAATAGGGTGAATAAAATTATTAGAATAGGTAAACGACTGTTTGTGACTAAAGTGAACATGGTTTGGGGTCCCAAGAGATAGGTTGGGTACTTTTTAAACCCCCCTCAAGAATAGAGATTACAAAGTTGGATTCTAAAGGGAAATTGGAATTTTAAGGTATGGATCCTTTTTTCGTAGTAGTGGATAGGGTGGGGATGATATCATTTTATCTCACCTTATCATCACTCGTGACATGATGTTGTTATAGGAATACAATAGAGGATATGTTCTTACAAGATAAATTGATATTTTAATGGTTGGACTAGTTGGTTGAGTGTTAGATTAACACGATTTACGATGAGGGTTCTTGGTTGTATTAGGTCAAGGAACGAGTAGAAGTTGTGTTTAGATGACGAGGACGCTACGAGAAAGATATTCCTAGATTTAGTGGTACAAGTATAATGAATTCAAATTTCGAGGACAAAATTCTTTGTTTTAGGGGGGAAAATGTAACACCCCGTAATTTAAAGTAAATGAAATAAATTATGTATATGAATATTTGTGTGTATTTATCAGTTGTGACTGGTGAAGTCACTAAAAATTATGTTTTATTTAAAATTGTATTGAATTTAAAATATGGTAATGAAATAATAATTACTTAACAAATAATTATAGTTATGTTGATGGAATAATTTGAATGGATTTAGATAAGTGTATAATGTCCGATTACACCTGAAAATGTTGGGTTTTAAGGCCCATAAATTAGTATTTGTTTTAAACTAGACTTTAAACTACTTAAAGATGATTTTGAGCTTAATAGGTCAATATTAATAAGGGGACCAACCCTGATTTCATATCTAACAACATAAAAGGGGGATTAGGGTTAGCTTGGTTCATTATTAACACTTTAAAGAGGAACCCCTAAGTCTAAAGAGATGCTAGAGAGAGGTTAGAGGGAAAAACCTAAGTCTAAGAGAGGCTAGAGAAAGAGAGGAATACTTGAAAAATAAGTAATTGGGCTAATTGGATTGTTCAAGAAAAGTTTTTAGTATAATTTTATGACTAAATTTGTGTTATAGTATGATTGTCATTGTAATTTTAACTTAAAATTGGTATAATCTGAATTAGACAAGGTAACAAATATTAGAATCATATTAATTGAATAATTAAGTAATAATCCATATTCTTAGAATAGTTTGAAATTGGTTGGGTTCATCACGATTAAAAATAAAAATTATTAAATTAGTGATATGGCTATGATGTTACATGTTTAAGAATTACAAACCCTTTGTTAATTTCTTGGATTAAGCTATAATTGGGTGGAACAGGGATCAAATTACTTTTAGGGTTCTTGAGATGAGAATCAGAATGATATCTTCAATATGTGTTAAGATTAATTTCAAATCATTAGAAATGGGTTACGATTACTGTTGTAATGATTAAACCTCAGTATATTGAAGTTTGAAGATGTTTATAAGCTTGGAATTAAGGCTTTAACTTTAAAAATGGCGGATTTCTGTGGAGAAGATGAAGTTTTGGGCGAATCTCATTCAAACGATATTGTTTTCTCATTCGAACGAAGTTGGATTCTCATTCAAATAAGATGAAGTACTTGTTCGAATGACATATGTATTCTCTTTTGAATGAGGAGATCCAAAGATATTTTTATTTTTAATTAAAAGAGGTTAATTCAGGAATAAAAATGGAAATTAGACTTGTAACCATTAGTTGAAAAGGAATAGTTGTATAAATTATATATCAGGTGTGTGTATCTAGAAAATAAGTACTAGATTATATATCAAGTGTGTGTACTTGGGAAATACATACTAGAATATATATTAGGTATGCATACCTGGGAAACACGTTATAGATTATATATTAGATGTGCGTACCTGAAAAATACGTACTAGATTATATATCAGGTGTGCGTACCTGGGAATACGTACTAGATGTTATTATGAGGTGTTCATACCTCAAAATTATATACTATATTTATTATTAGGCTTGCGTACCTGGAAATTGCGATCTAAATTATAATATTAGGTGTGCAAATTTGGAAATTATGCTCTAAATTATAATATTAAGTGTGCATACTTGAAAAATACGTACTAATTGGATTATATTTATATATCGTGCGATTGAAATTATTAACATATTTTAGTTGGCGAACTGAACTTTTACCCCGGATGATATGGATAGACATATAAAGAGGTGTTCTCGAATTCGTATATACTAAAGATGTATAGAACAATTATTTATGAAGACACTACTAAGTTGAATAAGACTTAATCATGAGGACACATGGGGTTGGGAGTAGATGCATAGAAGCTTGTAAATATATAGTGTTATTTTGTGTTGGGTTAACTTATAAGCAATTAAAAGACTATAAGGAGGTGTGTAGTTATGTTGTAATCCAAAATCAACAATATTATTATGATACTTAGGCTTGATATTAACATCTCCTATTAACATTTCCAGGACATAGACAGTTGTGTTGCCTCCTCCCTCAGATCATTTTAGTAATTAGAATTATGTTGGAAGAATTGTAGTTATGCGATGGTAATAATACTATCGGTTGGTTTGGTATCAGAGTTATGTGGTTTGTATATGGTACATTTCAGTTATTAATTTTATTTTATGGATTTAGTTTTTATTTCAGTCATTCTTAGAATGATATTCAATTTTTTTATTCCCGTAAATTGTATTAGTCCTGATCAATCTATTATTAAATTTTAAGGGGTGTCACACTCTCCCCACTTCCTTGATCTTTATCAAATTTGTGCCAACTAAGCTCAATATTGCCCCTTTTTATATTTATTTTTGTATAAATTGGTAAACGTATTAGCAAAGTAGGTATTGTCCTCTTCGTCAAATTCAAAGGAGTTGCTAGAATCCTTAAAAGAACCAACTATAAAAGAAATTCCATTTTTATAGCGTAGTCTTCTCGTTGAGTATTCAAATATGTCTCCTAGGGTTAAATGTATCAACCAATTAATTGATGCAAAAAGAGGCAATGGTTAAGTCTTGAACTTTATAATGGAATCAACCTTGCCATCGAATCTATTGGGAAGAGATTGAAGGATCTTGTCACATGCCTCATTATTCATATGAGAATTAGTCAATGCAAAAAAAGAGCTCACTATGTCACTTAGTTGTGCATATATTCATCAAAAGTTTCATTGTTTTTCGTGATCAAGACTTTGAAATAGGTGCTTAACAATTTAAGTTTTGCACAATTTTATGGAGGATGTGCCTTTATAGATAATCTCAAAAGTTTCCCATGATTCGATTGACGTTAGGAAATTGATTATAAGTCTCAATTCAACTAGACTAGCAAATTCAAATATTACAGAACTCTTATTTTTCCTTCCACTCAATTTGTTATCGTTGGCATCTTGATTAGATCATATCATATTAATAAGGATATCATCAACAACTTCTTCGAGCCATTCAAATTCCTTTTCAACATCCACTTGTATTCTATTATCCATGGACCATAAGTCATTCCCCATTCTCACTTTTATATGAATATTACTACCTTTGAAGAATATTGTTGTATTTGAAGAACTTCTCTCCATTACAAAAAAATTCACAAATAGATTTACTCAAGGTTTTTAAGCCTATAAAACTAACCATAATGATATCTAATGAAAAACAATATATTCTCTTTATCCAATTTTAGGAAAATTAAATAACCTAAAATCTAAATGGCAAAGGAGATTTGTAAATTGATTTAACTTACCATTATACGTTTACTAAGAATTTGTAAAAGAATCGAAATGTTGAGAAGTATATCAACCAATTGAGACAAGGATTTTAATGAGGAATCCCTTGGATGAAAAAAAAACTCGATTCGAACTGATACCCTCCACCAATAAAGTAAATAACTACACAAGGGGTAAATGACATACAAACTATAACCTACCACATATTAGAAGAGTACTATCCACAATCGAATCTTTTGACCTTCCAATGGCAAGGGTGAGCAATAAATGAATCCAGCCACTCATAATGTCGCCACATACTATATTTGTCTCACTAGATTATGTTGTTTTGAAACACTTTCAAGATTGAATCAAGTTAAAGTGAAGTTTGTTCTAATATTTGGAACAAAAGGTGAACACTTGCCACAAATACTTTTGCGAGTGATGTTTCTTAAATTATGAAAAAAAGGCTAGGGTTTGCACATAAAATGTTACACATTTAAACACTAAATGAAATCATTTATGTTCAAAGATTGAGGTAAATCAAATAGAGTTAAAAAATTCACATTCATCAAACAAAAGGAAACTAAGAAGACAAGCTCAAAGTTAAAACTTTATTCTTAAAAATAAGGTCTCGCTCTCAAAGGAATTTTTCCCTCTCAAAATTGCACATGATAACAATAAACAAAAATGACTCGTCTTATTTATTTTGTATGAACACTAATATATATTGCACATGTTGACATACAACTTAATATTTTATTTACCACTTCTAAACAACCTTCAATGTCAAAGGGAAAATAATACTCCACGTTTTCATCCTCAATCTCTCTTGGTTTGGGTACTTAAAGAATAAGTGTGAGGCATAACCCAATCTTATTGGTGTGGAGTAAATGCGATTAATAACCTCAAATGAGTGTTCTATTACATTTTACAACAATTTAAAAGGTTAAACGTAACAATAATACAAAGTAATGGAAAATGGTCCCTGATGGAGCTGATTCGGATGGGGGGTGGGGGGGGGGGGGGGAGAGCAATCACTCTCAAAAACAATAAGTAGGCAGAGGTTTCAAAGAACCAATCTGTTCTTGGTAAAAAAAAGTGAGAAAGGAGTAAATAACCAATGGTTTGCTTTCCTTGAACTTTGAAAAACTTATTTTTTGGAATCAAAGCTTGATTTTAAATGCTCATGGAATCTTCCCTTTTATAGAGTTTTTTAGCACCGGAACAATCTACAAGGAACATTTAATGTTTAGCTACCTTAATTAGACCTAACACGTCAAATGCATTAAATGTGATGGAACTATCGCGTTGCCTCCTAACACGAGTGCAGAGAGGTACTCACTCTCTAAATGAATCTTAGAAGACTGGGGTGAGGGGGTCCATTTAGAATGGACCAACTACCCAAGATTGACATGCCACAAAAGAAAGGCCCAGGGAGAGGAAACTCACATTGATTTGTCCCTTTGCCCAAGTTTGATATTATTAAATAAAGACCCAGGGTGAAGGGACTCACCTTGAGTGACTCCTTTGCTCAAGTTTGATATTACTGAAGAAAGACCCAGGGCATGGGGACTCATCTTGAGTGGACCCTCTGTCCAAGTTTGATATTATTAAAGAAAGAACCCAGATGAGGGGACTCACCTTGAGTGTCTCCTTTGCTCAAGTTTGATATTATTGAAGAAAGACCCAGGGCAAGGGGACTCACCTTGAGTGGGCCCTATGACCAAATTTGATACTATAAAAAATAGCCTAGGGCGGGGGGTCCACTTGGAGTGGCATCCACTACCCCAAGTTTGACATTATTAAAGATGACTCAAGGAGAGGGGGTGCACTTTGAGTGGCCCCACTGCCCAAGATTGATACTAAAGGAAATGACCAAGGGTGAGGGGACTCACTTTAAATGTCCCCTCTGCCCAAGATTGACTTCATACAAAACTACTCAAGATGAAGGGATCCACTTTGAGCTTCCCCTCCTCCAAACTATCACCTAAAAATGACTTAGGACAAGGAGGTCTACCATGAGTGGTCCCTTTACCCAAAAATTGTTTACCTTCTAATTAACAAAATACTAATGTTTAATTTCATATACAAGTAACCTAGTTAAGCAAGCGGGGCTTAAGCATGCCAGTTGGGAACTCCTGGGAGTTTTTGTTCGGTGGTTGAGAGACAAGGTTCGTTGAGCAAGCTCAACCACTTGACACTTTAAGATAGAGAGAACACTAGTATAGGGACTCTGAGAGTCACTCAAGCACTTAGACAACCCATACTTACTTATAACTGAAGTGAAGAGCCAAGAGGTTGCTCACAGGAATAAAAAACCTTTACAAAATGGTTTTAGTGAGGCTGTCCCTCAATGTCACTCTCAAGTTTTACAAAGTTTGTACAACAAGTTACTGTTTGAAATTATATTTACTAAATTAAATATTTTTTCACCATTAGGAGGCGTATTTACTTTTTGACTTTGGTTTGCACCAAGTATCGCTTGTCAAAGGGGACAAGCGACTAGAGACATATAGGGATAAAAAGTACATTGTAGATCTTGTCCCTAAGATTCCCTTTCATTTTTGGGGCCCCAAAAGGCTCAAATCCGCACTGGTATTCACCTATAAATATGACCCTTTGGTATGTTCAAGTCATAACAGTAACCCAAGTTATACCGTTACTCTGCCAAATTTACACTGGAGTAGTATTCTCTCCCTCCTCTCTCTCTAAGTGTTATAGTGCTTGTCTCTTCACTCCCCTCTTAGAACTATTATTCTCAGGAGATATCTCTCTCCTAGATATCATTGTTTCTTATGAAGTTTGTCTTTTTAGAAAGAAGATCATAGCACTTACTCTATTGTTTCCATAAGAGGAAGGTATTATACCAAAGTTTCTCTTGAAACTTTAAAGACATTGAAGACAAAGTCCATTAAAGTTGATCACGCCTCACCCATTCTAGTTCTTCTCAGACCCCAGTTACACCACCCTCTTATATTTTGAGACTTTGTTGGGGAGGTATCCTCATTACCATGGACGAAGAAGGTTATAATGTGTCAAAGTAACTAATTTTTGAAGATACTCCTACCAGTAATGGACTTCAGAATGACTAGACCACACAAGAATAGGTGGTAATGATAGGAGTGAGAGCACTTGCTCCTCAGGCGGGGCAGACTACCACAATAGTAGTGCACCTCTAGCTGGTATGAACATAATGAGTATGTTCTTTGAGTTACTTAAGCAAAATAATGTGACTTCGCAAACCTAAGTCAATCATGTACAACATCGGCGGTGGCTCCTATTGGAGGGGCAGCCACAATAGTAGTAGCAAAAGAAGTGGCTCCGTTGCAGAAGGTGGCAATGGAGCAAGAAGCAACACCAGTGACTTCGTCGGTAGTGAAGAAGGCTGGGCTGGAAGAGTCTCCTTCCAAGGTTATAACTATAGAAGAGGTAAAGAAGTTTTCCTCTCAGAGAGAAGCCATTCACATATACGAGGAGCTACAGAATCCTTATCCAGAAAGCATCAATGAAAATCCATACCTAGAGTGGTATGTTCCTCCAAAATTCATCAAGTTCAATGGAAAGGGAGAAAACCCTAGAGAATATGTAAAGAGGTCGTAGAGTACTTGGGAGTGCATGGAAATAATAAAGACTTGAAGTTACGAGAGTTCTAAAAAAACTCTCACAGGGAAGGCATACACCTGGTACTCTCACCTTGCACCTAACAGAATCCCAACATGGAAAGAGATGAACAGATAGTTCCTTTAAAAAAAATCGTAGTTGAAAATGAATTCACATTAAGGCACCTTACTCAGGATATATAAAAACTAGGTGAGGAACTGATGCAGTACATCAAGAAATTCCGTGAGAGGGCGTTGGATGTTCATAAAGACGTATATGAATTAAGACTATTGCAAATTTGTATTAAAGGAATCCTAGAGGAGTATAAAATCAACTTGGTCAATGATACTAGGGATGTAACATTTAGAGAGTTCACGCGAGAAGCCAATAATATAACAATGATCATCAAACCCAAACTGTCAAGTTGGAGGACATAAGTGCCTTTAACCTCAGGAAGGTTTCAGGTCTCTCAAAGACAAGCTATTAACTACGTGGATGGGAAAATTAAGGGAAAGAAGGGAGGCTTGAGATTGAAAGGAAGTAGTCCTGGAAAAAGGAAGTTTAGGAATGATATTCCACCATCTCTACCTTATAGAATGGCGGAGACCACAGATTACTACCGCACTTTGGTGCGAGAGGGAGTAGTGGGTTCACCCCACTCTAATGGGCAAGTCCCAACAACAATAGAGAAAGAAGATGATAAGTATTGCGAGCATCACCAAAGGGAGCAACATGCTACCAAAGACTATTTTAACTTAAGTAGAATTATTAGTGAGCAAGTGTCCAATGGTACTCTTTATATACCACCCATAAGTGTTAATAAAAATCCCCTCCCAGTCCATCATTATGTCATCGCCAACATTATGGTAGAATACGATGAAAAATAAGCTCAAAGCGTGAAGGAATGGTGGAGAAATAAGAGGATATGTAAATAACTAAGGGGGTTGAGCATTGATGGAGAAAAGGATAAGAATAAGGGTGTTGAGAAAGCAAACCCCTTGGGAGGTAGAGCAGACGTAGCTCTTTACCTGGATGAGGGGGGAATATCTAAGGCAGAGTTTGTATGTAATGTATTGACATACAAAGTGGAGTTAGATTCAAAGTGTGTGACTATAACGAGAAGCCCAAAGTTCAGTGGTTCTTAGAATAAAATTGAGGTTAATAATGACACCCATGTGGTCATTAAAAGGAGGATTTTAGAATCAGTCCATCAGTGAGGTGATCCCTCTCTTAACTGGCATGGGCGCATAGGACTATTGATCAAAAGATACACCTCAGAAGTGGTCTTCTCTGAGGCAGATAGGCAGGTTCCGTACTTTCACAATCATCCTCTCTCTATATAACAACCTTGATTAATAGTATTAGTTTCCTTCGGGCGCTAATGGATGGAGGAGTGTCCATTAACATAATTCCTATCACCACATTGTATGAGACGGGAATTAATTAAGAGAATACAGTACCAATGCAAATAGTGATTTTGAGTTTTGATAGCGCTGACATGCAATCACCAGTCTATGTGAATGTGGTAATCAAGATTGGTAATTTCACCTCCCATATTAAGTTCCATGTCATCAATGCCAATACTAACTACTAGATCCTTATAGGGCAAGTGCGGATGCACACTCACAGAATAATGCCCTCAACATACCATCAGTGAGCTAAGGCCAACATTCGTAATACTGAGATAGTGATAAAGGCGACAGATAATCCATATTTTATAGAAGACGCCCATCTGGTGGATGCGGAATTCTACACCGAACTGGATGAAAAAAGAAGGAACTTATCAAGGAAGTTAGAGTGGACACAGGTGGTTGGAGGAGATGCTCAACTAATAATGTCTGTCCATTACCGACTATGTTAAAGAGTAATTTTGCAAAAAGAAAAAAGGAAAGGAAAGAGGAAGTGTGAGGAAGTGGTTGTACTATCTCACACATGCAAGAAAGTTGTGCTCCCAGATTAGAAAGTTATATACTACTTATAACGGTTTGCGCGGGCGGTGTTCTGGGATGAGAGCATCGACCCGACACCAGAATGCTTTGTAATAGATGATTCACACGTCATTGAGTAAGTGGAAGAACCTGAAGAATCACCAGAATGTATGATGGATGGTCCTAGGGAGCAGGTCTAGGAGTTAGAAGAAATAAATTTAGGATTAGAAGAGGGGGAAGCATGACCCATTCTAATCTCCAAAGGGCTAGATCCAAGGTAGAGAGAAGGGATAATTCGTTTGCTCAAGGAATTCACAGAGTTATTTGCATAAAAGAATACTAGAATGCCTAAGATAGACCCAAAGGTGAGTTTTCACAAATTAAACATTCTTCCCCAGGCCCTGCCAGTAAGGCAAGCCAGTCACACATACAAAGTGGAACTGGACTTGAAGATCAAAGCGGAAATAGAAAATATGTTGGTAGAGGGATTCATTAAGTCCATCCACCACCCAATATGGCTCTTCAGTATTGTGCCTGTAGCTAAAAAGGATAAGAGTCGGATAAAATTTGTGTAGACTTTCGATATCTGAACCGAGCCTTCTTGAAAGATGAATTTACATTACTCAACATCGATAGCTTGGTGGACATCACTGCAGGTCATGAAATGTATAGTTTCATAGATGGGTATGTAGGCTATAACCAGATTAGAATGGATCCGGCTGATGCTAAAAAAACTTCTTGTCGCACCCTGTTGGGGAAATTCCACTATACTATCATGCCATTTGGGCTAAAGAATGCGGGTGCCACGTATCAGCGTACTATGATGGCAATATTTCATGATTTATTTCTTAACATATTAGATTTCTACGTATATTACCTTGTGGTGAAGCCAAAGAAGGAGAGTAGGCATATCCAAAATCAAAGGCGGGTGTTTGAAAGGTGCTGCAAATATAAGATGAAAATGAACCCTTCAAAATGTCCTTTTGGGGTAGTAGCATGAATGTTCTTGGGTTTTGTAGTAAATCAGAAGGGGGTGTAGGTAAATGAGGAAAAGAAGAAGTCCATCCTATTGATGCCAATACCAAACAGCCAGAGGCAGCTTAAAAGTTTCTTAGGGAAGGTTTCTTACCTAAGGAGATTTATACCATCATTGGAAGAAGTGACCCACCCATTCAGTCCGTTGATGAAAAAAAAAGACAAATGTGTTTGGGGAGATGCACATAAGAAGGCTTTTGAGAAAATAAAAAAGATATTAGCATCTCCCTTAACTATAGTACCACCAGATGTGGCCACACCACTGCTACTCTACCTGACTTTAACGGAGAGGTCCATAGGAGCCTTACTTGCCTAAGAAAGAGCAGGGGTAGAGAGACCCGTGTACTACTTGTCGCATTCGAGCACCAAATCCAGATACACTAGTGTGGAGAGGCACTGCTTAGCTTTTGTATTTATTGCCCATAAGTTGAGGCACTAGCTACTGGCCTTCATGATACATGTTGATACCAAATTTAATTTGCTGACGTGGACCCATCACTTGAAGACACGTGTCTTCTAGCGTGGTAATTACAAATACTTCTATCGATCAACTTATTTCCACCGAGCTACTCAAGCGCCATGATCAACTCATACATTTCTAACAGCTCAAGCGTATCAACCAGCTAAAGTCCCCCGAGCAACTCATGCATGTCGAGCGACTTAGGCGATCCGAGCTACATAGCGTACAGAGCACTCAAATCAGGATAATCAAGGAGAGACGACTACGCATTAAATGCTCATTATTATCATACAGATGTACATGTCTACTAGATAACAATGCATTGTCCTTTCATTTGTACAGCCTCAAGGCTATAAATACATTGTAACCTCCTCATTAAAGGGGGATTGAAATTTCTTGGGAAAACCATTCCTCGAGAATTCCAAGCAAACAGTCAGCAATATAAAAACAGTAGATATAGGCCATTCTTATAAGGCTGAACCACTTTAAAAATCTATTGTCTATTATTTTTTTATTCATTTTTATCTGTGATTAGAATAATTAGGTCAAATATAATTTTTTACATCAACAGATTGGCGCCGTCTGTGGGAAACAATTGTAATTAGCATTTTTCACCAAAACAACTCATCATCAATGGCTGATAATCCGAAATCCAGTAATCAAAACACTGGGATTCCCCCGAATCCTTCTGCTCCCCCAAATTTTTCAGATCTGGCTGGTATAATGGCTAATTTGGCCCAAGGGCAAACGACCATGCAAGAAACCATGCGTCAACTCATACAAATTGTTCCGGGCGGAGTGACAGCCCAATCAGGACAACGAAGCGTTCAGAGAAATACTCGTTTACTCTCTTCGCGAACTAGGCGAACGTTATTCCCAGAGGAATGTCAGTCCAGACGCACTGATTCATATCGTACTGAGAGATATAATGATCCTTCTTATCAGCCTGGACGGACTTCCTCGGTACGAGCTATAGACACTCAACAAAACATCACTCTATCTCTATAAAGGACAAGTGCTCTTGAAAGATTAAGTAGAGTCTCTCCTTTTGATCGTTTGGGTCCTAGGAGGAATAGAAGTCCCCCTAGGATTATGTCGAGGAACTCTCAACGACCATCTGATTTAAAGGAAGGCTCTGCCCAATCACAACCAGTTGCTCGTGATGAAAGATCCCAAGAGGCAAACTCAACACGATCAGTTGCTCGAACCAATAGGATTGAAGAAGGAAATGATGCATGGAAGGGCTCAATTTAAAGGTTGGAGGATAGATTAGGGGAGATGGCTAAAACCAAGAATCCTCTACAAATGACTTTTTTCCGAGGAACACCATTAATACAAGAGATTGTGGACTTTCCCACACCGTCAAAATTTAACGCCCCGGTAGTAACACTAAAATACGATGGAAAAGCAGATGTTGTTCTCCATATAGAACAATACCAAGCAGCTGCTGATATCTATGTTGTTCCAGACAAGATACGATGCAGGGCATTTTCAGGAACTCTTACCAGATCTGCTCAAATGTGGTACAATAACCTTCCTCGGGGGAAAATTGAGACCTTCTTTCAGCTAGCAGAACTCTTTATTGGAAATTTCTATTTTGGAGCAAAGCCAGTCAAACGAGTAGCACATTTGCTAAGTGTTAGACAAAAGACAGGTGAAAGCACCAGGGATTATATTACTCATTTCAATAACGAGAAACTAGAAGTAATTGATTATGAGGAGAAAACTATAATTACTGCTTTGATGAGTGGACTGTTACCCAATAAATTGTACTACACTTTAGCCAAAGATCCACCCAGGACCATGGCAGAATTGATGGCAAAAGCATCCAAAATCATGAATGCCGAGGAAGCCATGGCTGCGAAGAAGAATGCAAACACTAAGGAGACCAAGGTGGAAGATGGAAAAACCGAAAAGAAGGATAAAAAGAACAATGGTGGTAACAAGTAATCAAAGGGTAAGCAAGAATTGGAATAGATAAAGAAATACGAAAATTATACTCCCTTAAAGGTGGATAAGTCACATTCTGGAAGAGATCAAGAGCAGCGAGGAGCTAGCCTAGCCAGCAAAAATGAAGGCAGATCCTGATAAGAGAGACAAGTCAAAATATTGTGAATTCCATAAAGATCACGGTCATATGACCAAGCATTGCATAACTCTTCAAAATGAAATTGAAGCACTCATTAGATAAGGAAAATTGACCAAGTATGTTGATCGTTAAAGCGGTGGTCGAACCAACGAACAAGGAAGGCAAAGGTCTAAATCTCCTCTTCGGATAAAAGATGACAAGAAAATAGATCATGAAGATGATCCAGAAGATGACCCCGATCTCCCTAAAAGACCAAGATAGCCAAAACGTGAGGTATTTTCAATCCACTTTAGATCATTTGAGTGTAATGTCATTACAAGCGGTGATGCAGGAGGAGGAGATCTTACCGCATAAAGGAAAGCTTACCTTAATGAGGCTCAAGCTTGCTCATACATACAACGAATAAATTTAGCTGAAGATGATCGTCCGAGGAAGGTGAACAAGGACAAACTGGTCATCGGTTTCTCTAAGAACGACCTCGCAGGTGTGATATATCCTCATGATGATCCATTGGTGATAAAAATGAGAATGAAGGAAGTAATGATTTCACGAGTATTAGTGGATAATAGTAGCTCGACAGATATCATGTTCTACCCATGTTTTGATAGTTTGAATCTAAAGCTATCCCAGTTGGAACCATATCATAGGCCCCTCTTTGGTTTTACTGGCGAGAAAGTTTTCCCACTTGGGACGATCAAGTTGGATATATTCATCGGTACATGGCCTGCTTGTCGAACAGAAAGAGTATGCTTTTTCATGATGGATAAAAATATCCAATCATCTTACAATATCATCACGGGAAGGGTAGGTTTGAAAAATTTCGAAGCAGTACCATCTACTGTACATCAATGTTTAAAATTCCCAACCAACTTTGGAGTAGGAGTGGCAAAGGGCGACCAAAAAGTAGCTCGAGAATGCTACTATTCATCTATCGAGTAAGAAGAGCGTGAAGAATCTAGGAAGAAGACACTTATCAGGTAGATGAGATAGAAGATGCGGAGATTGAGACTTTAGACCCAAGAGATGAGTCTCAGCTCGTTAAGGGCCAGGTCATGGAGGCTACTGAAAATATCATTCTGGACGACGAGCATCCAGAACAAACAACTCAAATCGGTGTGTCACTAGATGGGTCAATAAAGCAAGAGCTGATAGCATTTCTAAGATGCAGAAAGAAAACTTTTGCATGGAGTCACGAAGATATTCTAGGGATAGACCCAAATTTCTTGTGTCATGAGCTCAATGTGAACAAGAAAATTAAGACAGTGAAGCAACGATGAAGGGTATTCAGTCCTCAGAAGAACCAAGCCATACAAGAAGAAGTAGAGAAACTGTAAAAAGCCTCTTTTATTGAAGATGTCAAATATCCTGATTGGCTAGCAAATGTGGTAATGGTGAAGAAGAAAAACAACAAGTGAAGGATGTGTGTGGATTTCACTGATCTTAATAAAGCCTTCCCAAAGGATCATTTTCCTTTACCTCTAATCGATCAGTTGGTGGATGCTACCTCGGGACACGAATTATTGAGTTTCATGGATGCTTATTCTGGTTACAACCAGATCAAAATAAAACCTGAAGACGGGGAGAGTACCTCTTTTATCACCCCAAGGGGAACTTATTGCTATAATGTTATGCCTTTCGATCTTAAAAATGCAGGTGGGACGTATCAGAGGCTGATGAATAAGGTGTTTGCAGAACAGATAGGTTATAATATGGAGGTGTATGTTGATGATATGCTGACAAAGGGAAAGAAAGTTGTTGATCATCTAATTGACCTAGGTCAGACCTTTGATCAACTTGAGAAATATCAAATGAAGTTAAATCCAACTAAGTGCATATTCGGAGTACGAGAAGGATTGTTCCTCGGATATATTGTCAATCAATGTGGAATTAAAGAAAATCTTGAGAAGATCAAGGCCTTATTAGAGCTAAGATCTCCAACCACAAAAAAGGAGGTGCAAAGTCTCACAGGGCGAGTAGCAGCACTCAATAGATTTGTGTCACGAGCAATAGATAGATGTCTCCCCTTCTTCAAAACACTCCAAACAACATTTGAGTGGAATGATGAATGTGAGGAGGCCTTTCAAGAACTGAAGAAGTATCTAGGAACACCTCCCTTGCTATCTAGACCAGTGATGGGAGAGAGATTGTACTTATATCTGGAAGTTTCAGAGAACGCAGTTAGCTCAACATTGATAAGAATGGAAGGTGGAGTGAAGAAACCAGTCTACTACACTAGAAAAGCTTTCCGAGGAGCAGAAATCAGATATCCAAGGTTGGAGAACTTGGCATTAATGCTAATTGAAGCTAGCAGAAGAATGAGATCGTACTTCCAAGACCATACTATAGCTGTGTACACTGATATGCCATTAAGGCAAGCTCTGCATAAACCGGAGAAATTGGGAAGATTGATGTACTGGGTAGTGGAGCTCGGTGAATATGACATAATCTATGAGCCTAGGTCGTCACTCAAAGGGAAAGAAGTAGAAGACTTTATCGCAGAGTTTACTCAAGAAAACGACTCCGAAGAACAGGATTTAAAAACTGATCAACCAGTGGATGTTACAGGATCATCAAATGCAAACCCCGACCAACTTATGTCAGTAGGCAAGCGGCAAGAAATTTTGGTCGAGCAAGAAAAGATGACTGGCGAGCAGCGAGAAGTACTGAAAGAGGAGAAGAGGAAGTACCATATATTGCACCGAGGAACTCTCTCTGATCAAAATTTCAATAATAAGTTGCCCATATGGAATTTGTATGTGGATGGCTCTTCGTGCACTGCAGGCAGTGGAGCAGGAATTATTTTGAAAAGTCTAGATGAGATTGATATGGAGTATGATCTACGCTTTCAATTTAAAGCTTCTAATAATGAGGCCAAATATGAAGCAATGATTGTAGGTTTAAGTCTAGCCAGAACTATGAAGGCAGAGCAGATTGTTGTATTCAGCGATTCGCAGTTAATCGTAAATCAGATTCTTGGAATATATGCAGCAAAGGGAGAGTTAATGATCAAGTACCATACAAAAGCAATGGATTTGGTATCAAGTTTTATTGCTACTCAGCTGGTTAGAATACCGAGATTACAGAATGCAAGAGCAGATGCCCTAGTTCGACTAGCATCAGCCACCCGCACCGAGCTACGAAGAACAATCCCAATAGAGATTCTAGATGGTCGGAGCATAGATGAAGATCTAATGATAAATTGCATTTCTCTTGACTTAGGACCATTCTGGATGGATCCAATCAGAGCCTATATTGAAGATGGGACTTTACCAACTGATAAACTCCTAGCCAAGAAACTAAAGTTTAAAGCTGCTCGTTATGTGTTGACCAATGGCATTTTGTACAGACGAGGAGTGATGGCAGGGCTACAAAGATGCGACCATCCCTCTTAAATGAAAGATTTGATCTAAGAGGTTCATGAAGAGTCTTGTGGAGCCCATGTAGCTAGTCGAACGCTCTTACGAAGAATAACCACACAGGGGTACTATTGGCCGATGATGAGAGCTGATTGAGCAGCCTATGCTAAGAAGTACGACAAATTCCAACGCTTCTCGTCCATCCGAAGAATTCCTCAGGCATTATTAACACCCGTAACGTCCCCTTGGCCATTTGCCATGTGGGTAATAGACTTGGTCGGGCCATTCCCAATACCCAAGGGAAGATTCAAGTACCTCGTAGGCACTATGGATTACTTTACCAAATGGGTGGAAGCTGAACCCCTTATTGATATGACATACGACAAAGTCTATCAATTCATTTGAAAAAACATTATTTACAGATATGGTCTCCCACATGCATTCATTACTAACCATGGAACCCAGTTTGACAACGAGGAGTTCGCTGCATACTATCATCAATCCAATATTCTGAAAACACATTCTGCACCAGGTCACCCACAAAGCAATGGACAAACTGAGGTGACAAATAGAACGCTACTAAATGGATTGAAGAAAAGACTAGATAGTGAAAAAGAAAATTGGATTAATGAACCACACTCTGTATTGTGGGCTTATCGCACCACACCGCGAACAGCAACTGGAAAGTCTCTATACATGCTGGCATTTGGAAGTGAGGTTGTGATACCTGCTGAATTGGGTCTACCCACGCACAGGGTACTTAATTTCAACTCCCCTATCAGTGATTTGATGAGAATATTAGACCTGGATATGCTCGAGGAAGTCAGGGAAGAAGCAGCAATCAGGAATGCAGCTTATCAATAACGAAAACCTTTGTTCTATAACAAATGAGTGACGAAGTGTGACCTGAAAGAAGGGGATTATGTGCTGAAAAAAGTGATCCAAAAGCATAATAAGATGGAAGCAACCTGGCACGGACCCTACAGAGTAACAAAAATTATTCGTCCAGGGACGTACAGGATTGAAACCTTGGAAGGAGAAAAATTCAAGAATGCATGGAATGCAAAGCATCTACGAAAGTATTATCACTAGTTAAAATCTTTATGTAATACAATTAATTCAATATGAATAAAGTGATGTTTCCCCCATTTCTCTTTATTCGTTAAAATTTTTTAGAATATTAGTTCTACATAAAATACAATCCAATTACCACCAACTCCGGTTGGTCGGGAAGCAAATTACCACCAACTCAGGTTGGTCGGGAAATAAACACGACCAACTCCTATTGATCGGCAATTCAATTACCACCAACTCCGGTTGGCCGGGAAGCAAATCACCACTAACCCAGGTTGGTCGAGAAACAAACATGACCAACTCTGGTTGATCGGTAATTAAATCACCACCAACTCAGGTTGGTCGGGAAACAAACACGACCAACTCCGGTTGATCAGCAATCCAATTACCACCAACTTCGATTGGTCGGGAATCCAATTACCACTAACTCCGGTTGGTTATGAAGCAAATTACCACCAACTCAAGTTGGTCAAAAAACAAACACGACCAACTCCTATTGATCGGCAATTCAATTACCACCAACTCCGGTTGGTCGGGAAGCAAATCACCACTAACCCAAGTTGGTCGGGAAACAAACACGACCAACTACGGTTGATCGGAAATTAAATCACCACCAACTCAAGTTGGTCGGGAAACAATCACGACCAACTCTGGTTGATCAGCAATCCAATTACCACCAACTCCGATTGTTCGGGAAGCAAATTACCACCAACTCCGGTTGGTTGGGAAGAAAATTACCACCAACTCAGGTTGGTCGAGAAACAAACACGACCAACTCCGATCGATCGACAATTCAATTACCACCAACTCCGGTTGGTCGGGAAGTGAATTACCACCAACCCAGGTTGGTCGGGAAACAAACACGACCAACTTTGGTTGATCGGTAATTTAATTACCACCAACTCCTGTTGGTCGGTAGGAAAATTACCACCAACCCAGGTTGGTCGAGAAACAATTACCACCAACTTAAGTTAGTCGGCATTCAATTACCACCAACTCCAGTTGGTCGGCAATTTAAAAACCAAACAAGATAATTTTGTCTTTCTACAGATATACATACATGTTCATCAGTAAATAAAAAAGATATTCTATAAAATATTTCCAAATTAAGGACAATTAAATTGCAAAGAAAACTAAAATTTTCTTCATTAAAACCAGAACAAATTACATATGATATAAATTACATATCGCATATGGTATCAATTAAACAAATTCTACTCTATGGGTTTCTTTCCCTATGCCTTTGATACAGGGTCTACCCCAGCTGGAGGATCATCAAGACTATAACGGGAATTTATGAAGTTCAGATCTTGCAGCATTCTGACCTTCATTATAGATGGACGATCAAGCAGGTGTTCTGGGCGAGATATTTTGAAATATGAATGAAGACTATAATCATCAAGATACTTGGAGATCAGAACGCGAGGAATGGCCCGGGCTGGAATCCAACTAAAGTCAAGCTTGAAAGGAGGCACGAGTAAATCAAGAACTCCAGGATTATAGTAATCCCACAGGAAATGACCTCTCTCCAATTTTAAAATACAAAGATCATTCAACCAGCCCTGTTTATACCCTTCATTGTTCGACTGTTCTAAACGAGCATCAAGATGACAAAGTGCTTCGTTATACCCAGCCATCCAAAACTCTCTGGGATGCTTATGGAATTGATAAGTTATTCTCTCAAGTTGTTCATTAAGTTCCTTAACCAGAATTTCTTTACTCTCCAGAGTATAATTCTGATTAGAAAGTTTATCGAAAAGGTTCAGAATTTCTTTAGACATATCTGCTAGGGCTCGATTCTTCGCCACCAACTAAAATGCCTGGTTCTCCAAAGCTGCTTGAGTTCTTGCTTCTTCAATAGAAACTCGACCAACCCTTGCTCTTCCTCGAGAAGAAGATCTTTCTCGTCCACGAGTAGAGGTGGAAGGTCCAACTCTTTTTAAAGTTTCCAACTCATCTCGCAAGTTATCATTTTCTACCTCCAAGAAAGAAAAACCTTCTTCATTAACAGGGACCAGGGCCCCCGAGGAAGATGCGACAGACTTGAGTTGTTTAATCTCTTCTTGCAAAACAATATTTTTTTGCTCCAAAAGCTTAGCGATCTGCCTATGCTCTTCAATCTCAAGCTTCAGAATGCTCTCTTTCTTTTCATAAGTAGAGATGAATTTATAATAACCTTTTTCAGCGCTCAATTGTTGAAATTTCTTTTCATACCCTTGATGCAGAAGGGTGGAGGATTCTTTGTACTGATGCTGGAGTTCCTTAATCGTTCCTTGGAGGTCCTCAATCATCTTATAATAAGCCACATTATTGGCAACATCTTGGTCGAGCAAGCACTTTAGACATTGGTAAGCTTCGACTGCTCGTCCAGAAGTATCTGGACCAAGGATGTCAATTATTTGAGCATCGTTTAGGTCTACATGACCAGCTTTAAAATAGTTATTGCATTTCTTCATCAACTCTGTGTCATGAGCTGATAGGAGCTCCGTCCTATCCAAAAACTAGCAAAGAAAAATAAAGAGAATCAATAAAGATGCATACAGAACAAGTAAAAGAGAAATTCAAGGTGAACAACCAAAGTTTGAATTTTTATTTCATCAAAGAAGAAAATACAAAGTCTGAGGTTACATTCAAAAATAACAAAACAAACACCCGAACAACTCTACACCTTCTCCTTGTTCCCTAAGACTTCCTCAGAAAGTTTGGAGGAAATGACTGGTTGCTCGGAGGCTGAAAGTAGTTGCTCGACAGAAGTGTTGGTGGGTTGGAGTTGCTCGAAGAAAGTTTGAACAACTGGAGCAGAAGGCACCTGATCTCCAGTCATCATTGAAGACTCATCTGAGGCAGCTTCGTCCTCTTCTTCTCCAGGAGATGGAGGAGGGCCATGAGTGTGTTGCTGAAATAACTCAGAATTCTCAATAATTTTTAGCTCTTGCAAAGCTGCAACCCATCCGTCCCTAAAATATTTAAGGCTGGCATACTCCATTTGTGAAGACATGGAGCCCAGTACTTTATTCCAACCTTTATCCCAACCAGCACTAAAAGACTTTTTGACTGCCTTCTTCCTCTTTGCCTTCTCCGGGGAGATCCTTTCCCTAAGGAGCTCTTCGACAGCCTTTAATTTCTCCCCCACCTCCTGTTTCTGGCGATCAACATCATGAAGTCTAATAATTTCCTCTTCGGCATTTTTGATCTTATTCTCAATCTCTTTAGTATTCTTGAGCTTATCCTCAAGCTCTTTATTGTTCTTCTTAAACTCTTTCAATTTCTCCTCCAGATCCTTAGAGGCATCCACAACTCTATCTCTCTCTTGTTCAATGGACTTAATTTGCTTCTCCCAAGAAAGTTTATTTTCCTCATACTTTTGATGAGTGTTGATGTAAAAAACTAGATTTAACCTAATTCTTTAATCACAGATAAAAATAAACAAGATAAAAGATTTTAAAAGTGGTTCAGCCTAGAAAGAATGGCCTACATCCACTGTTTGTGTTATTGCTGACTGTTTACAGAATTCTCGATAATGGGTTTACCAAGAAATTCCGAGTCCCCTACTAATGAGGAGGTTACAATGTATTTATAGCTTGAGGTGGTACAAATGAAAGAATAATACACAGCTGTCCAATAGGCGTATGCGTCTGCGTGACAATAAAGAGCATTTAATGCGCATTCATCCTCTTGATTATCTGGATATGAATGCTCTGTACGAGATGCATCTCAGACTGCCTAAGCTGCTCGGACCACCTAAGTAGCTCGGTATACATGAGATGCTTGATACAGTAGTGTTCCTCGAAGAGCACTTGTTGCTCGGAGCGCCTGAGTTGGTCGGGGAGGTTGAGTTCCTTAGAGTCAATGTATTGTTCAAAAATGTTTGCGAGTGCAATGTAGATTGACATGTGTCTCCACATAATTGGTTTACGTCAGCAGAATAAATTTGGTATCAACAGAAGCCCCCAATGTTTCGTAGTTTGATGTTGAAGAAAAGTATGGAACATTCTACTGCTTAGATTTTTGGTTTGTATGGTTTCTAGGAAAGCATTCGTTGTATACAACTCCTTTATAAATGCACAGTATCAGTCTTTATAAATATTTTGAATTCCTATAACCTCTTCGTTTTTTGTGCCCTTTTCTTCTTTTTAGCCGCCGGATACGCAATCGTCCATCCTGGTAATCATTACTTTTCTCCATTCTTGAGGTAAAGTATTTAAACGCTTCAGAAAATTCGATCATCTTTTACTTTTTCAAATATGCATCTTTAGAACTTCTTCACTTCTTCTATGTCTTGTGCGTTCGTTTCTTCCATTGTTCGTTGTCACCTGATTCATCTTTTTCCTGTAAGATCTTCTTCCTTCCCTTTTATTTCTTTTGTTCATCATGGTTTACCTTGTTGAGTCACTTGATAAATTTCATTCTGATTTTTCTATTCCTTCCTGGGTCATATTGGAAGAGCTTTCTGAACCTTCTGACTATTTTTGTTTGGCTGAGGGACATTGGTTCCCCAGTCTCTTTGTAGCTGAATGTGGCTTTTCTTTTCCTCCAAATCCCTTATGTTTGGAGTTCAGTCAGTTTTTTGATGTTGCTCCTGCAAAAATAGTACCAAACACTTGGAGAATAGTTACTGGAGTTCATAGGTTAAACCAAATTCATGCAACTCGTTTAGGAATTCCAGAAATTATGTTTTGCTATAGATGGGTTGTTAGTGATAGCACATTTTATTTAAAAACTAGGTTTTTAAATAGGGCTTTAGTTGTCAATCTCCCATATGCCAACAGGGATTACTTCGAGTATGGGGTTGTTATGAAAAATTGGCAACATGCTCCATTACATGGAGATGATGTATATCAGGGTCCTAAGTGTCCCCTTTACGGCAATGGGATAGGTTGTTTTTATTTTATTTTTGAAATTATGTTTTCTTTATGTTTGATAAAATGCGTCATTGACATTTTAGTGTTTTGTTTATTTGTTGTTGATAGCAAAAGAAAATCCCCTAAAGAAACTAATGTCAATTTGAGGCACTTGAAACTTATCTAGAGTTTGCACCAAACTATTGCTGACGAACACATTAGATCAGCTTTTTATTTGTTGTAGTACAATAGTTACACTTCATCCTTTACTGCTCGTCTAGTAGTAGGTGACATCGACCCATTACCAGCCTCTGAAGGTTCCTCTCCTGAATCAAATCTTCCCCTCAGTATCAGAATAAAGAGACGAAAAGCTCCCTCATATTTCGACAAATCAGATTCTGCCTCTGTAGAGGCAAAGAGAAGTAAGCAAGATGTCCCAGAGGAAGGGATAAGAAAAATTAATGCACCCCCTCTAGTAGCTGTTAAAAAGGTTGTCGAGAAGCCCCCAGTGGCTCCGAGCAAGGTTGTGTCTATCTCTCCTCCCAGAGAGGTTATAGTTATATCACCGACCAAGACATCATCCTTGGTTGATAATGTTCCTGCTCTTACGAGGAGGTTGAAGAAAAGTTCCTCGAACAAATTGGTTGAATCTATCTCTCAGCCTCTAACTGCGGGAAGTGGTGTTACCACTTTTGTTGCTCCGAGCTCTTCCATGAGCTCAGTGAAGTCTTGGATTATCCCCGAGATCCAAGGTATTGAAGACAGTCTTTCTCGGTATAGGGTTACCATCTTGGCAGCTCAACATATAGCCTCAGTAAGTATTATTAATCTAAACTTTCATTTTTCAATGTTATGTCCCTGCACTGACTTACAATTATTTTCTTTTTCCAGCTGGTAACCTGTTTCAACACTATTCTGAAAAAGGATGAGGCCATCAAGACCTCGAGCTCCTCGAGAGGTGTAGAGAAAGATTTTGTGGGTCTGACACAGTCCTTAAAGGATTCTCGTCAGAAATATGATGAAGATAAGGTTGCCTGGGAGAAGCAACTAAAATCCATCGAGCAAGAGAGAGAGAAAGCTGTGGAGGCCTCTCAGGAGTTGGAGAGGAAAATGAAAGAATTTGAGAAGAAAAATAATAAGCTTGAGGAGAAACTCAAGAGCACTGAAGATCTTGAGAACAAGCTTACGAAATCTGAAGAGGAAGTTGTTAAACTTCGTGACGTTGATCGTCAAAGGTAGGAGATTGAAGGGAAGATGAAGGCTGCCGAGGAACTTCATACTGAGAGGATTTCTTTGGAGAAAGCCAAAAGAAAACTTGCAGTTAAAAAGTCCTTTAGCACTGGCTGGGACAAGGGATGGAATAAAGGTCTAGCTTCCATGTCTTCCCAGATGGAATTTGCTAGTGTTAAATACTTCAGAGATGGATGGATTGCTGCTCTGCATGAGTTAAAGGTCCCTGAGAGTTCTAAGCTTTTTCAATTCCATGTTCATGGTGATCCTCCCTCTCCTGGAGAAGAAGAAGAGGACGAAGCTACCTCAGAAGAGTCTTCGATGATAGCTGGGGATTAGGTTCCTACTATTGAACTTCGCTACGAGCAGCCCCAACCAACCAACATGTCTACCGATCAGCTTTCTCTGCCCTCCGAGCAACCTACCTCTTCGTCCAAGCCTCCCGAGGAAGTCTTAGGAAGTAAGGAGAAGGTGTAGAGTTGTTCGTACCTCTCTCTTTGCTTTTTATTTTGTTATTGAATGTAATTCTGAACCATGTACCTCTTTTTGTGATGTAATAAAATTTGAAGTTTTGGTTGTGCATCTTTAATCCCTTTTTCTTGATCTGTTCTTATTATTGATCCATTTTATTCTTCTTGCTCTGTCTGCTTTCGTATTAATTCTTTTTATCTCCTCTTTTTGCTAGTTTATGGCTAGAATGGAGCTCTTGTCATCCCACGATACTGAACTGATGAAAAAATGTAATGAGTACTTCAAGGTTGTCCATGCTGAGTTGATTGAAGCTCAAATCATCGACATCCTTAGTCCAAGCACTTCGGAATGAGCATTCGAAGCCTATCAATATTTCAAATTCTTGCTCGACCGTGCAGTTGCCAAAAATGTGGCATATTATGAGATGATTGAAGATCTTCGGGGTATCATCAAGGAACTTCAGCAACAATACAAGGAATCTTCTTCCCTTTTTCATTAGGGGTATGAGAAAAAGTATCAGCAACTAAATGCTGACAAGGATATGATAATTTAGTCGTTGCTTATGATATTAAGGAGAGGACTTTGAAGACTGAGGTTGAAGAGCACAGGCAGATCGCGAAACTGCTGGAGTAGGAAAATAATAACTTACGAGGAGAGATATCCCAACTAAAATCTGCAGCATCCACCTCGGGAGCCTTGGTCCTTGTCAATGATGAAGGTTTCTCATTTTTGGAGGTTGAAAATTCCAATTTGAGAGACGAATTGGAAACTTTAAAGAGAATTGGACCCTCTATATCTGCTCGCGGATGAGCAAGAGCTTCTCATGGATGAGCAAGAGCTGCTCGGGTTACCATTGAAGAGGAAAGAACTCAAGCATCTTTGGAGAATCAAGCATTCCTGTTGATGGTGAAGAATCAAGCATTAGCTGAGATGTCCAAAAAGATTTTGAACCTCGACGAGCAACTCTCTTCACAAAGCTCTGCCTTGGAGAATAAAGAACTTTTAGTGAAGAACCTCCACGAGCAACTAGAGCGATTGACCTATAAGTTTCACAAACAGACTAGAGAGTTTGGATGGCTGGATATAATGAAGCCCTTTATCACCTCGATGATCGGATCCAGAATTTAAATAACAAGGGTTACAAGCAAGGATGGTTGAATGCGCTGGGGGTGTTAAAGTTGGAGCAGGGCCATTATTTATGGGACTATTATGATCCTGGGTTGCTTGATTTTCCAGTGCCTCCATTTAAGCTTGACATGAGTTGGATTCCTGCTCGGGCAATTCCTTAGTATCTGATCTCAAAGTATCTTGGCGACTACAGTTTTCATTCTAATTTTGAGATATCTCGCCCGGAGCACTTACTTGATCGGCCATCAGTAATGAATGTCAGGATGCTCATAGATCTGAACTTCATAAATTCTCCTTACGCCTTAGATGATCCTCCTGCTGGAGTAGAGCCTGTTTCAAAGACAGAAGGGAAAAAGCCAGTAGAATTTTTGATGTAATATATAATTTGTCCTCTATGTAATATGTTTTGATTTTAATGAAGGAACTTTTGGTTTTCTCTGCAATCTTGATTGTCATTATTTTATAAAATATCTAATTTTTTTTCTCTGATGAATGTGTATGTACATCTTGTAAGGAAACAAAAATGTCATGTGTTATTTTAAATTTCCGACCAAATGGAGTTGGTGAAAATTTATTGTTGACCATTCTGAGTTTGTAATAATTATATGACGATCAATCGGAGTTGGTGATATTTTGTTTCCCGACCAACTTAGAGTTGGTGGTAATTTGATATGCCATAAGTAAAGAAATTTTGTCTTATTTTTTTATTATAGTGACTAATCACTTTTTAATTATAAGCCACGAAACGACTTTCATCCCATGATATTTCTTAAATAATTGTTTTCGCTCGATCGGAGCTGGGGGATTTTAATTTACCGACCAACCGTAGTTGGTGGACCGACCAACTGTAGTTGGGAGGGTTTATTTTACCTACCAACCGTAGTTGGTGGATCGACCAACCGTAATTGGGAGGATTTATTTTACCGACCAACTGGAGTTGGTGGACCGACCAACCATAGTTGGGAGGGTTTATTTTACCGACCAACCGTAGTTGGGAGGGTTTATTTTACCGAACAACCGTATTTGGTGGACCTACCAACCGTAGTTGGGAGGATTTATTTTACCGATCAACCGTAGTTGATGGACCGACCAACTGTAGTTGGTGGACCGACCAATCGTAGTTGGGAGGGTTTATTTTATCGACCAACCGTAGTTGGTGGACCGACCAACCGTAGTTAGGAGGGTTTATTTTACCGACCAACCGTAGTTAGTAGGATTTTTGTTCTGAACTTGATGCGTAGAATGTAGCACTAATACTCCAAAACAATTTCATCAAAAGGAGAGAATTGGATAAAAACTTCAACACTTTATTCATACTGAAGAAAACTTCACTTACATAGGAATCCCTACTACTGATAATACTTGCGTAGATGTTCTGCAGTCCATGCATTCTTAAATTCTTCCCCCTCTAAGGTTTCAATCCTGTAAATTCCTGGACGAACAACTTCTGTTACTCTATAGGGTCCATGCCAGTTAGCTTCCAATTTATTATGCTTTTGAATTACTTTCTTTAGCACATAGTCTCCTTCCTTCAAATCACACTTTTTTACCCTCTTGTTGTAGAACAGAGTTGTTTGTTGTTGGTATGCAGCATTCCTGATTGCTGATTCTTATCTAACTTCCTCTAGAATATCCAAGTCTAATTTTCTCATCAAGTCACTGATAGGAGAATTAAAATTCATCACTCTGTGTGTGGGGATTCCCTGCTCGGCAGGTATAACAGATTCACTTCCAAATGCCAGTATGTATGGAGATTCTCGTATTACTACTCGTGGTATAGTACGATAAGCCCACAGCACAGAATATAGCTCGCTAATCCAATTTGCTTTCGCATCATCTAGTCATTTTTTTAAACCATTCAGTAGAGTTCTATTCGTCACCTCAGTTTGCCCATTGCTCTGAGGATGGCCTGGTTCATAGTGGGTTTTCAATATGTTTGACTGATAACAATATGCAGCGAACTCCTCGTTATCAAATTGAGTTCCATAGTCTGTGATGAATGCATGAGGAAGACCATATCTACAAATGATGTTCTTCCATATAAATTGATACACCTTGTCATATGTCATATCAATAAGGGGTTCAGCTTCTACCCATTTAGTAAAATAATCCACAGCGACTACGAGGTACTTGAACCTTCCTTTGGTCATTGGGAGTGGCCCGACCAAGTCTATTCCCCATATGGAAAATGTCCAAGGGGAAGTAATGGGTGTCAGCAATGATTGGGGAGCTCTTCTGATAGAAGAGAAGCATTGACATTTGTCACATTTTTTGGCATAGGCTATACAATCAGCCCTCATCATTGACCAATAATATCCCTGGGTCATTATTCTTTACAAAAGCGTCCGACCTGCTACATGAGCTCCACGGGACCCTTCATGGACCTCTTCAATCAAATCTTTCACTTCGGAGGGATGCACACATCTTTGCAGACCTGCTATAATTCCTCGTCTATATAAAATGCCATTAGTTATTACATAACGAGTAGCTTTAAACTTCAGTTTTTTGGCCTCGAGCTTATCAGTCGGTAAAACCCCTTCTTCAATATATGCCCTGATGGGATCCATCCAACATGGTCCTAAATCAAGGGTATTAAAGATTATCATCAGATCTTCATCGATGCTCCTGCTAGCCAAAATTTCTATTGGGATTGTTCTTCATAGCTAGGTGCGTGTGGCTGAGGCTAATCGAGCTGAAGTATCTGCTCTTGCATTCTCCAATCTTGGTGTTCTAATTAACTGTACTGTGTTAAAGCTCGATACAATCTCCATTGCTTTCGCATAATACTTCATCATCAATTCTCCCTTTGTTGCGTACACTCCAAGCATTTGATTTATGATCAACTGTGAGTCACTGAATACAATGACCTGCTCTGCCCCCATGGTTTTTGCTAAACTAAGACCTGCAATCATAGCTTCATATTCAGCCTCATTATTAGAGGCTTTGAATTGAAAGCGCAGAGCATACTCCACATCGAATTCATTTGGGCTGTTTAAAACAATCCCTGCCCCACAGCCTGTACTGCAAGATGATCCATCCACATACAGATTCCATATAGGTACCTCATCCTCAAATTTTGTATTGGATAGAGTTCCTCGGTGGAATATTTGTTGCTTCTTTATATCCTCCGCTAGCACTTCTTACTGCTCGTCGACCATCTCCTCTTGATCGTCAACCAACTTAAGTTGGTCAGGGTTTAAATTTGATGATCCTGTAATATCCACAGTATGGTCGGTATTCAGCTTTTTCTCCTCAGAGGTATCAGGATAAGTGAATTCTGCGATAAAATCTGCTACTGCTTGCCCTTTAAGCGATGATCTAGGCTCATAAACTATGTCATATTCACCAAGTTCTACTGCCCAGTACATCAATCTCCCTGATTTCTACAGTTTTTGAAGAGCTTAGCTCAACGGCATATCGGTATACACAACTATGGTATGAGCCTGGAAGTATGGCCTCATTCTTCTACTCGCTTCGATCAATGCTAGTGCCAACTTTTCCAGACTTGGATATCTGATCTCTACTCCTCGGAAGGCTTTGCTAGTGTAATAAATTGCTTTTTTCACTCCATCCTCCCTTCTTATCAATGCCGAGCTAACTGCATTCTCCGAAACTGCCAGATACAAGTACAATCTTTCTCCCATCACTGGCCTGGACAATAGTGGAGGTTCTCCCAGGTATTTCTTCAATTCTTGAAAGGCCTTCTCGCATTTATCATTCCACTCAAAAGTCTTTCAGAGTGTTTTGAAGAATGGTAGACACCTATCAGTTGCTCATGATACGAATCTATTAAGTGCTGCAACTCGCCCTATGAGACTTTGCACTTCCTTCTTCGTCGTTGGAGGTCGTAGTCCCAATAGAGCTTTGATCTTTTCAGGGTTTAATTTAATTCCTTGTTGGTTGACAATATACCCGAGGAACATGCCTTCTCGTACTCCGAATATGCATTTGGTAGGGTTCAACTTCATTTGATATTTATCTAATTGATCAAAGGTCTGGCCTAAGTCAATTAGATGATCAGCAACTTTCTTTCTCTTCGTCAACATATCGTCAACATAAACTTCCATATTGTAACTGATTTGCTCTACAAACACCTTGTTCATTAGCCTCTGATATGTTGCACCTGCATTTTTCAATCCAAAAGGCATAATATTATAACAATAAGTTCCCCTAGGTGTAATAAAAGAGGTACTCTCCCTGTCCTCCGGCTTCATCTTAATCTGATTGTAATCAGAGTAAGCATCCATAAAACTTAGCAATTCGTGCCCCGAGGTAGCATCCACTAGTTGATCGATTCGGGGCAGAGGAAAATGATCCTTTGGGCATGCCTTATTGAGATCGGTGAAGTCTACACATATCCTCCATTTGTTATTTTTCTTCTTCACCATCACCACATTATCTAGCCAATCAGGATATTTGACATCCTCAATAAAATAGGCTTTTTGGAGCTTCTCAACTTCTTCTTGTATAGCTTGGTTCTTTTCGGGGCTGAATACTCTTCTTCTTTATTTTACTGGCCTGATTTCCTTGTTCACATTGAGCTCGTGACATAAAAAATTTGGGTCTATCCCTGGCATGTCTTCGTGGCTCCATGCAAAAGTTTTTTTTCTTCTTTTTAGAAACGCTATCATCTCTTGTTTTATTGATACATCTAGTGAGGCACCAATTTGAGTTATTCATTCTGGATGCTCGTCGTTCAGAACAATATTTTCAGTAGCCTCCATGACCTGACCCTTAACGAGATGAGACTCATCTCTTGGGTCTAAAGTCTCAATCTCTGCGTCTTCTATCTTATCAACCTGATAAGTAGTAGTCTTCTTTCAAGATTCTTCACGCTCTTCTTACTCGACAGACGAATAGTAGCATTCCTGAGCTACTTTTTGGTCACCCTTCACAATTCCTACTCCAAAGTTGGTTGGAAACTTTAGGCATTGATGTACAGTAGATGGGACTACTTCGAACTTCTTCAAACCTACCCTTCCCATGATGATATTGTAAGTTTATTAGACATTTTTATCCATCAAGAAAAATCGCACTCTTTCTGTTCAATAAGCAGGCCATGTACCGATGAACATATCCAATTTGATCGTCCCAAGTGGAAAAACTTTCTCTCCAGTAAAACTGAGGAGGGGCCGATGATATGGCTCCAACTGGGATAGCTTTAGGTTCAAACTATCAAAACATGGGTAGAACATAATATCTACCGAGCTGCCATTATCCCCCAAGACTCGTGAAATCACTACTTCCTTCATCCTCATTTTGATCACCAATGGGTCATCATGAGGATATAGCACACCTGCGAGGTCATTCTTAGAGAAACCAATTACCAGTTTATCTTTATTTACCTTCCTCGGGCGATCATCCTCAGCTAGATTTATCCTTTGAATATATGAACAAGCTTGAGCCTCATTGAGGTAAGATTTTCTCTCTGCAGTAAGGTCTCCACTTCTTGCATCTCCACCAGTAATAACATTGCAATCAAATGATCCAAAACGAATAGAAAATAACTCACATTCTGGCTGTTTTGGTCTTTTGGGGAGATCGGGGTCATCTTAATCTTCATCCAGGTCTTCTTCATGATTTCTCTTATTATCTTCTTTTGTTCGTCGAGGAGATCTAGACCTCTGTCTTGCTCGGTCGTTGATTTTTCCACCATTTCGGCGATCCACATACTTGTTCAATTTTCCTCGCCTGATGAGCTCTTCAATTTCATTCTGGAGAGCTATAAATTTTTTGGTCATATGGCCATGATCCTTATGGAACTCGCAATATTTAAATTTATTCCTTTTGTCAGGATCTTTCTTCATTTTTTCAGGGTAGTTTAACTCCTCGCTGTTCTTGATCTCTTCCAGAACGTGGTTTATATCTACCTTCAAAGTAGTATAGTTTCCAAATTTCTTTAACTATTCTAATGCTTGCTTTTCTTTTGACTACTTGTTACCACCATTATTCTTCTGATCCTTCTTCTCAATCTTTTTGGCCTCAACTTTAGTCTCTTTAGTGTCCATGCTCTTCTTTGCAGCCATACCTTCCTCAGCATTCATGATTTTGGCTGCTTTTGCCATTAATTCTCACATGATCCTAGGTGGATCTTTGGCCAAAATGTAGTACCATTTTTTTGGCAATAGTCCACTCATCAAAGCAGTAATTGCTATCTTTTCCTCGTAATCAATAACTTCGAGCTTCTCGTTATTGAAACGAGTAATATAATTCCTGTTGCTCTCACCTGCTTTTTGTCTAACACTTAACAAGTGTGCTACTCGTTTAACTGGTTTTGCTCCAAAACAGAAGTTTCCAATAAAGAGCTTGGCCAGTTGAAAGAAAGTTGAAATTTTTCCTCGAGGGAGATTATTGTACCATATTTGAGCAGATCCAGTGAGAGTCCCTGAAAATGCCCTGCATCGCATCTCATCTGGAACAGCATAGATATCGGCAGCAGCTTGATATTATTCTATATGAAGGACAGGGTCAGTTTTTTCATCATATTTAGGAGTCACTCCAGGTGCTTTGAACTTTGATGGTGTGGGAAAATCCATAATTGATTGGATAAAAGGTGTCCCTTGGACAAAAGTTCTTTGTAGAGGATTTTTGGCCTTAGCCATTTCCCCTAGTATATCCTACAACCTCATAATAGAGCCTTTCCATGCATCATTTCCCTCCTTGGGCCTATTGGTCCGAGCAACTGATCGTGTTGAATTTGCCTCTTGGGATCTTTCACGACGAGCAGCTGGTCGGGATTGGGCAGAACCTTCCTTTAAATCAGAGGATCGTTGATAATTCCTCGACACCATCCTAGGGGGACTTTTATTCCTCCTAGGACCCAAACGATCAAAGGGATAAACTCTACTCAATATTTCAAGAGCACTGGTCCTTTCTGGAGATAGAGTGGCGTTTTGTTGAGTGTCTGTAGCTCGTACTGAGGAAGTCCTTCCAGGATGATAAGAAGGGTCATTAGATCTCTCAGTACGATATGAATCGGTGCGTCTAGAATGAGATTCTTTTAGGAGTAACGTTCGTTTAGATCGTGAAGAAGGCAATCGAGTATTTCTCTGAATGCTTCGTTGCCCTAACTAGGCGGGTGCTCTACCCTGGATAGTTTGCATGAGTTGTCGCATGGTTTCTTGCATGACGATCTGGCCCTGAGCCAAATTAGCCATTATTCCAGCAAGATCTTGGAAATTTGGAGGAGTGGATGGATTTGGGGGGTTTCCAGCGTTTCGATTACTGGATTCAGGATTATCAACCATTGGTGATGAATTGTTTTAGTAAAAAATGATAATTACAGTCGTTTCCCACAGACAGCGCCAATCTGTTGATGGGAAAAACTAGATTTAACCTAATTCTTTAATCACAGATAAAAATAAACAAGACAAAAGATTTTTAAAGTGGTTTAGCCTAGAAAGAATGGCCCACATCCACTGTTTGTGTTATTGCTGACTGTTTGCAGAATTCTCGATAATGGGTTTACTAAGAAATTCCGAGTCCCCTACTAATGAGGAGGTTACAATGTATTTATAGCCTTGAGGCGGTACAAATGAAAGAATAATACACAGCTATCCAATATAAGTATGCGTCTGTGTGACAATAAAGAGCATTTAATGCGCAGTCATCCTCTTGATTATCCGGATATGAATGCTCTATACGAGATGTAGCTCGGACCGCCTAAGATGCTCGGACCACCTAAGTAGCTCATTATACATGAGATGCTCGATATAGTAGTGTTCCTCGGAGAGCACTTGTTTCTCGGAGCGCCTGAGTTGGTCGGGGAGGTTGAGTTCCTCGGAGTCAATGTGTTGATAAAAAATGTTTGCGAGTGCCATGTAGATTGACACATGTCTCCACATAATTGGTCTACGTCAGCAGAATAAATTTGGTATCAACAATCAGAGTCTTTCAAAGATTGGGTTAATCCCGTAAAAGCCTTTTCTACTCTATCCGAGGAACTTGAGGCCCTAATGGCTTCATCCTTTTTTATAATGCTGTTGAAACACGTTACCAGCTGAGAAAAGAAATAACTCTAAGTCAATGTACGAACATAGTATTAAAAAGTAAAAGGCTCAGCTCAATAATACTTACTGAGGCAATGTGTTGAGCAAATAGAGCAGTAACTCTCTCACGAGTGAGATTATTTTCAATGTCATGAACCTCTGGGATAGTCCAACATTTTACTAAGCCCACAGCGAAGCTCGGGGGAATAAAGGTTGAAACACCACCTTCAACAGTTGATGGTTGAGAGACTAGTTCAGCAAGTCTCTCAGAAGAATTTTTCTTTAACCTCCTTGGAGGAACAGGAACATTCTCAACTAAGGACGTTGTCTTAGCTGGTGATATAACAATAACCTCACTAGGAGGAGTAATAGCAACAATCTTGCTCGGAGCCACAGGGGACTTCTCAATAACTTTCTCGATAGCAGCAGGAGGATGTGCATAAATAATTTTCGTCCCTTCTTCTAAGACATTTTGTTTTCTTTTATTTACCTCCACATTGGTAGAGGCAAATTTATCAAAGAAGGCAGGAGCTCTTCTTCTCTTCATTAGATTACTGATGGGAGCAATTGACTCAGAAGAAGAACCTTCCAAATTAGTTTCAAAAGCTGGTACTTGGTCAAAATTCACTACCACTGGACAAGGACGAGCAATGAAGGAGGAAGTATAACTCTTGTACTGCAATAAATAAGAAGCAATGTGTTCCTCGGCCACAAATTGGTACAAATCCCAGATAAGTTTTAAATGCTTCAAATTAGCGTCCGCTTCTTTTAAAGGCTTTCTCTTACTGTCAACTGTAACAAATAAAAATAAATGTCAGTGATGCATTTTATCAAGCACCAAGAAAACAGTATGTCAAAAAATAAAAACAACCTATTCCATTGCCATAAGGGGGACACCGGGGACCCTGATATACACCATCTCCATTTAATGGAGCAGGTTGACAATTTTTCATGACAACCCCATGATTAAAGTAATCCCTATTGGCATCTGGAGGATTGACAACTAAAGCCCTATTAAAAAACCTAGTTTTTAAATAGAATGTGGAATCACTGACAACCCATCTATAGCAGTACATAATCTCAGGAATCCCTAAACGGGTTCCATGGAGTTGGTTCAATCTATCAACACCAGTAACTATCCTCTAGGTATTTAGAGCTATTTTGCAGGGACAACGTCAAAATATTGACAGAACTCCAAACATAGGGGATTTGGAGGAAAAGAAAAGCCACATTCGGCCACAAAGAGACTAGGGAACCAATGTCCCTCAGCCAAAGAAAAATAGTCAGAGGGTTCAGAGAGTTCTTCCAGAATAACCCACGAAGGGATTAAAAAATCAGACCGAAATTTATCCAATGACTCAACAAGATAAACCATGATGAACAAAGTAAATAGAAGAAAGGGAAGAAAATCTTACAGAGAAAAAGAGATCAGGTGACAACGAAAGACGAAAAGAACAAAGGCACAAGATAGAGAGAAAATGAAGAGCTCAAAGATAGATATTTGAACGGTGAAAGACGATAGGATTTTTGTCGCGTTTAAATACTTAGCCTCGGGAATAGAGAAAAGCAATGATTACCAGGGCGGACATTTTTGTATCCAGCGGCTAAAAAGAAGAAAAGGGGCACAAAAATCGAAGTGGTCATAAACATTTAAAATATTTATGAGGCCCGATACTATGCATTCAAAAAGGAGTTATACATAACGAAAGTTTTCCTAAAATCCATAAAAACCGAAAATCTAAGCAGCAGAATGTTCCATACTTTTCTTCAACATAAAACTACGAAACATTGGGGGCTTTTGTTGATACCAAATTTAATCTGCTGATGTGGACTCATCACTTGAAGACACGTGTCTTCTAGCGTGGTAATTACAAATACTTCTATCGATCAACTTATTGCCACCAAGCTACTCAAGCGCCACGAGCAACTCATACATTTCGAAAAGCTCAAGCATATCAACCAGCTAAAGTCCCTCGAGCAAATCATGCATGCCGAGCGACTTAGGTGATCCGAGCTACATAGCGTACGGAGCACTCAAATCAGGATAATCAAGGAGACGACTGGGCATTAAATGTTCATTATTATCATACAGATGTACATGTCTACTAGATAACAACGCATTGTCCTTTCATTTGTACAACCTCAAGGCTATAAATACATTGTAACCTCCTCATTAGAGGGGGATCAGAATTTCTTGAGAAAACCATTCCTCGGGAATTCCAAGAAAACCGTCAGCAATATAAAAATAGTGGATGTAGGCCATTCTTATAAGGCTGAACCACTTTAAAAATCTATTGTCTATTATTTTTTTACTCATTTTTATCTTTGATTAGAATAATTAGGTCAAATCTAATTTTTTACATCAACAATACATATCATCTCTAAGTGTGGTCATATCAAGTACCATATGATGCAAATGGTCTTGGTAGGAAGAGAAAATAGGTTATTCCTGATCCTGTTTGAATATGATTTGAAGTGCATGGCTCCAAAAGATATCAAGATTCAAGTGATAAAAAATATGTTAGCTCACTTCCCAAGCCAAAATTTTAAGTCTCCTGGCGAAGAATTTTCAAGTGAGAACTTACAAGCCTACTTAGATGAAGAAGTGGAATAATGTAATATAGAGTTTGACTATTCCTGCACCGAAGGGATGGGAGGAGTGGGCATCATTCTCTCAAGCGGTAAAAAAAAAGTCACTCTCTCTTTTAAACTTGATTTCAAGTGTTCAAACAGCGAAGAAGAATATGAGGCTCTCATCTTAGGTCTATTAGAGACATTGAGGAGGGGGATAAAAGTGTTGTGCATTCGAAAGGACTCTAATCAGGTAGTGAATCAAGTCAACGAAGAGTTTTCCCTCAAGCTTGTTATACTAGCCCCGTATTGATAAATTATTCCAAGACTTCTCAGCTAATTCTTTAAAGTGATAATTTAAAGGCATGCTCAGACAATGAATCGGCACCCTGGTGTTGATCGAAGGGCAAGAAGCCACCATCACAGTATGACAAATGATGGTTCCAACCACAGTAAAGTCTTTATTTCCAAGTGATGAGCCGAATGATTGAAGGTGCTCTATTGTTACATAATTAGAGACACGAGAAGGAAATATAAAAATATCTGAGCTAGCAAATTACCACCTGATCTAGGGAACACTCTACTTCAAGACCCCTAGAGGATTTTTATCAAGATGTATGGGAGAGGAAGAGTCTAAAGAAAGGATGGTAGCAATGCATGAGAGGCATTGTAGGGATACAACCATTCCCCTTTATTATCGCCTGCAGCCCGGGGGGGTTATTATTGGCCTACCATGAGCACAAAGGTTACTCATCTGCATCAGGGCTGCTTAAAGTGCCAGACCAAATTCGATCAACCTATAGAGGCCAACTTCATGGAAGAATTTAAATATTGGAGGCAACCTTACATATCATACCAAGAGAGGATGGATAACTTCCAACAAAAGGGAGGATGAGATCTACTTGAAGAAGAGAGCAACTCTCTTCTACCTAGTATATGGGGAGCTCTATGGAAGAGGGTATAACGAGAGACCGTTAAAGTTTTTGGCCAAGGGGGATACTGAAAAGGTGCTGAAGGAGGCCCCTGAGCCTTCTCAAATGGAAGTAGGGAATTTGTATGATCAATTAATGACACTAAGATATTATTGGCTAACAATGGAGGTTGATTCCATCCATTATGTGAAAAGGTGTAGGGCATGTCAAGTGTATGGAAATATGGTGCATGGCTCCTCAATCAGTCTACATAGCTTAACAGTACCTTACCCCTTCTACACTTAGGCATTTAATCTAGCGGGTAAGATCATCCCAGCGTCTCATAGCAAAGCTTTCATCTTAGTCACTACGAAGTTGTACACCAAGTGGGCAGAAGCAATCACCCAAAGGAGGGTGACTGCCCAAGTTATGACCTAATTAGTCAGGAATTACATCATATGCACGTTTGGTATCCTGAAGGTGATCCCCACAGATAATGGGAAACAGTTAGTATGTAAAGAGATGGGCTCCTGACTGACAATTACAAAATTTTGCATAACAATTCAACTATCTCATATCCAAAAGGGAATGGCCAAGCAGAGGCCACAAATAAGACACTGATCAACATCCTGAAAAAGATATTGGAAAACATGCTGGGCACGTGGGATAAAAAATTACAAATGGTGTTATGGGTCTATAGAACGTCAAAGAGGAAGCCAACGGGGTTCACTCCATTCTCACTTGTTTATGGGACCAAAGTAGTCTTACTAATGGAGTTAGCGGGGCCCTTAGCTAGAGTGGATTTAAATAATGGCCTCATACCAGATACCCTACATGTGCAATTAGAAGCATTATATGAGCATAGAGACAAGTCCAAGGATAACTTCAAAGTCCATACCCAACAGCTATCTAGGGATGAAAAGTTGGTTAAGCCTAGGTAGTTCTAAGTAAGGGACTTGGTTTTACAGGAATCCACTCGCCATTTGTCAAGCATGTTAGCGTCTAAATTCAAGTCGAACTAGGAAGGCCCCTTTGTGGTGAGAGGGGTAGGCAATTAACGTTATTGCTAAATCTCTGAGCCTAAGAGTGAAGGCCTCCAGTCCATTAACTATAAGTGGTTGAAGAAGTATTATGCCTAGTTCTTGCCAAGTTTCATATCTTTTGAAAGTTTGAATAGTTAGCTCTAATACATAATTTTTTTTGTAAAGATAGTCATGAGCACAATTTTTTAAATAATATACAATACAAAAGAAATGAATACCAGTTATTTTGACCAATACTTAATAATTTGTTCATGATTTATTTAGATGCTTTATGAGGTGGGTACACCAGATTACTGTTTTCTCTTTCTTAAAAATAAGAATAGTAAAACTCTCTACTAGCTTAGAAGAAGGTACATGACAAAAGGAAAGTTTCTCATTATACTTGGGGGTACATCTATCCCAAAGGTAAATTATAGTGAGCAAAGTCCTTATAGACACAACAGTTTAACTATTTCCATAGACCAAAAGGAGATTGTCCTCCAAATAGTAAAATTTGTATTTATTTCCTACATATTTATAACCTGGAGAAAACATTTTAACCTCTGTTTTCAAGAAAGTAAATTCTACATGCTAGTTTATATGAAAATGTGAATAAGGGGGTTTACCCCCTCTCTAATATTAAGATTTTTAGAAAAAAAGAAGAAGTAAAAGTTCTCAAGTTAAAGTTTGGAACGAGGATCCCACATACCAGGGGCAGTTTTAGTATAAAGAAATAGTTATTCTTTACTTAGTTCATTTAATGAAATTTTCTCCAAAGTATATGGGAATGAGAAGGGGTCACTCCCTATCCAAGTTATCCCCCTAAAATATATATAACAAAATACCCCGCAATAATAATGGGCAGCTCTAAAATGATAACTTGCTCATATCTCATGCAAGTACCCCATAGATTACGGGGCAGTTATAATTGACAAAATGCTCACAGAAAATAGTGCAGGTCACAATAAACAGATGCCAAAGCAACATAGTAAACAAAGACAAAATGAAGACAAAATAGTCATCTTCATGAATATGAAGATAGTCTTTTACATGTATTAGAAATGAAAAAAGAAAATATAAGGCAAAGCCTACATATAAAAAAGAACTGTCACCTAGACATAATAAAGAATAGATCCTTTCGTGAGAACATATAGGCATATGAAGGACCTGCCTCCTGAATAAATTCCTCCTCTAATTTGGCCATATTGACCTCATCCCCAGTCCCACCAACCTCGAGCTTCCAACTTGGCCTGGAGCGACTGAATCTGACCCCTGATTCGAGTAGCCTCGGCCTAACGCTATTAATTCCTAGACTGGCTGGACATATGAAGTCTTATAATCTTTCTAAATGGAATATTATGAACATGACAACCCGTAGTGTCGAGCCAGCCCAATTAAAAATTATAGACCCTTTGTAGATCATGGAGAGCCTAAAGAAATAAGGAAGTCCAGGCACTGGTCAAATCGATAGGAAGAGTAGACAATAAATCGTGGATGTGACTGAAGAGGGCCTGCAAGTTGAAGATTGTAAGGCTGTTAATGTTGAGAACACCCTGAGATGTGAAAATATTCGGATGATGCTCAAGGATCATCTCTAATACCTCCCACTCGTGGCTCCTAAATCCTTTAGGTTTCTCCTTACGTCATAGGTACCTTATAAAGGCCTCAGGAGCCTCTACCTTAATATCATCGCAATCTGTGTTACAGGACTCCAGCTCAGAAGGGAGTTATAAGGAATCCTCACCTGAACTGATAGCATCATCCGAATGAGTGGCCTCATAACTCTCCACCTCCTCATCGAATGCTTTTGTAGGCTCACTCACTGGATCCTGAAAATAAGAAACAGTAAAAGTATTTAATCAAAGAAAAAAGGCAAATAACTAGTGTCTTTAGTCAGAAAAGAAATGAGGGGCAAAGAGCTTACCCCCAAGCCTAAAAGGGTAAGTATACTTCCACCGAAGTGAGAGGATCCTACTGGGCGCTGGATGCCGACCTAATAGAGAAAAGGACAAGATAGAATCAACAGGTTTCTTACAATTAAAAATAAAAATTTATAAGAAATAATTAAAAGTAAGTCAGGTATGATAGTCTAATACCTGAGGAGTTCATAGAACAACACTCTCAAATCGTTTCGAATAACTAGGAATGACCGACTCAGTAACATGAAGACAAGGAAGCAGGAGTGTGATGGCAAGCACACTTGCACAATAAAATCAAGAAAGAAAGGGTAAATGAGAAAGGAGAAAAGGGTATGACAGTATAATACGTCTATAGCAGTTGCTTCCCCAAGGTGTTCCACAACCATCGAAATAGTCACAGCACTAACCTGAAGAAAACAAAGGAAACATGTGAGTGTTAGCCAACACTTGCACAGAAAAAAAATCAAGTTTGAAAGGTATAATGTACTAAGGGTCCGTTTGGTTGGCATAATTTGCCTAGGCAAATGCCAAAAAGTTGGCAAATATGAAAATTTGCCCACATTTTGGTTGTTTGGTTGCATAATTTGTCTAGGCATTATTTGCCAATGTACAACACCTCCTATGCACAATCTGTGGGCAAATTTTGATTACCTATTTGAGTGGGAAATATTTGCCCACAAATTTGCCAACTTCTTAAACGATTTTAATGTTTTAAAAAATAATTTAAAAACTGTTTTAAATAATTAAAAAACTATTATGAATATTTAAAAATTGTTTTGTAATGTTTCAAAAACTGTTTTTAATATTATAAAAAAATGTTAAGAAAATGTTTACAATTTTTTTAAAAACCCGTATTAACAAAATATTGTAAAAAAAAACTGTTTTTAAAAAACCGTATTAACAAAATATTGTAAAAACTGTTTTTAACATTTTTAAAAACTGTTGTGAATATGTTATAAAAACAGTTTTAAAGTTTTAAAAAATAATTTTAAAGACTGTTTTAAATATTTAAAAAAACTGTTATAAATATTTAAAAACTGTTTTGTAATGTTTTGAAAACTGCTTTTAATATTATAAAAAATTGTTAAGAGAATGTTTTACAAATTTTTTGAAAAACCGTAATATAAAAATATTGTAAAACAGTTTTTAACATTTTTAAAAACTGTTTTCGATATATTATAAAAACTGTTTTAAAGTTTTTAAAAACATTTTTTAAAACTGTTTTAAAGAGTTTAAAAAAACTGTTGTGAATGTTTAAAAACTGTTTTGTAATGTTTTGAAAACTGCTTTTAATATTATAAAAAATTGTTAAGAGAATGTTTTACAAATTTTTTGAAAAATCGTAATATAAAAATATTGTAAAACAGTTTTTAACATTTATAAAAACTGTTTTGGATATATTATAAAAACTGTTTTAAAGTTTTAAAAAACATTTTTTAAAACTGTTTTAAAGAGTTTAAAAAAACTGTTGTGAATGTTTAAAATTTGTTTTGTAATATTTTAAAACTGTTTTTGATATTATAAAAAATTGTTAAGGGAATGTTTTACAAATTTTTTAACATTTTTGAATATAATATAAAAACTGTAATATAAAAATATTGCAAAAACTATTTTTAACATTTTTGAATATAATATAAAAATTGTTTTTAAATAAATTAATTGGATTGACTTTAATTTCGCCTTATGTTGTTTGATAGCGTCATCTAAATTTGCCTAGGCAAATTTTGCCATGCCCACGCTTTTGCCCACTAACAACCAAACGGGCCCTAAGTGTTTACCTGGATAGTCTCCTTCAAGACCCTGGTCAGATGTTCCCCAGGGACCGAAACAGTGACAACACTATTCTGAAAACAGTAAGACAGGCAAGTGTCAGGGAACCCTTTCATAGTAAAAAATAAGTAAAAAAAGTATAGTATCCTAAACATATCGGGGTAGTTTATTCTAGGATGCTAGCCAAGAGTTCCACATGTACAGGAATCAGCACAACACTAACATGATAACCAAGATATAAGTCCCACAGAGAGAGAGACCACGAAAAAGAAAGAAGCTCAAACACAATGAACAAATATGTGCAAAGAATTACCTGGGGAGTCATCGCCCTGGAACTCACAACAAGTCCCATAGGTAATGGGACCTCGGTTATACTGGCCTGATGGCAAGTAAAAATAGAGAAGTGTTAGCAAAAGGGGGGCATAAAAAAAAGCTGCTCTTATGTAGGAAATATATAGTACTAGTGGGGTTACCTCCATGGGAATCACTACAGGTGATGACTCAAGGGTGCTTGCCTAAGGACCAAGAAATGAATAAAAGTGAGCGTAGAAAATTGCAAAATAAAATTAAAGGAGTAAAAAAAAGTAATATAGTACCTGGAGGGTCACCTTCGCAGCACTCATAGTAGGACCCACGAATGAAGGGGTCTCATCAACACTAGCCTAAAAAGGAAGAAGGATATAAGTGTTAACAAATAGCTTATATAGTGAAGAAAAATGTATAAATATGTATCAAAGTCAAGTTAAAGTAGATACTAAGAGAGGTACTATGGCGGTGCTTCCACCAGAACTTGTGGCAGAAGGGGATTCAACATCTGTAGAGACCACTTGCGAAGTGGCCAAAAAATTGATTGGTAATGTAATGTCATGAACCGTAATAACTGACACAACATTGGTATCCTTTTCATCAATAAGTATATTAGAAATCAGCGCAGTCAAAGAAATAATGATATCAATGGAATGGTTAATACCTGAGATGATCCAAAATCCTGTGAGATAGGCTTGTTGAAAGCGATATTAAAGATTGACAATGTAGGAAGAGGATGAATTTAGGGCCTGTTATCCATAGGCACACAAACCCAGGGATAGAGATCCTCCTAGAGGGTGGTAGCCTGGAATAGCAACCCCAGCGGGTAAAACTATACCTCCCATAGAAGAAGGGCCAAGTGAAAGATAACCCTGCAAAAATAATAAAATAGAGGTGATAAAGACAATATAAGTTTATCCCTTCATGTAAATTCAAGCAAAGAAAATGCTACAAGTAAGAAAGTATAAAAAATTACTCCATAGATGAAGTGGAAGGCTCAACTGCAGAGATACCCACTTCAGAAGAAATAGAAAGTGAAACGTGTGGCTAGAAGGCATAGTCCTCTACAAGTGTATAGAAAATAAATGCATTAAGATAACCTTAAAGATCAGTGAGTTAAAAGACTTAGAGAAACCATTGAGTACCTGAACTGAGTGAAAGGACACAAAAGAGGACCTCGTGCGAGTAGGGTATATAGATAAAAGCTGCAAGAGGCAAAAAGAAGTAAGCTATGACAGTAAAGCATTATAAGCGCAAAAAGAAAAGAAAAATAGTTGAATGGGGAGGAAGTAATGAACCTATCTAGCCAGACCCAAAGAAGAAATGAGAATAAAATTCCTTTCCATTATAAAGGGTGCTCAGACAAGAGGAGGAGGCGGGGGACCACTCTCTCAAGAAAAGAAGCCTGTGACGTATCGCAAGACAAAGTTAGTAAAAAAAAACAAAAGCTATGAGAGTTAACGAAATAAAAAGCCAAGCAAAGGAAGTAAAAAAGAAAAGACTTACAGAATATGGGTGGGCACCCTGCCCATATGGAAGGTGACCAGTAGTGGGGACTCGTGGATAAAGGAAAATATATCATGGTATCTTTACTGGAAGACTCCCTCGAAACTAGTAGTAAAGAATAAGCGTCTTACATAGTCAACTAGTTCCTCTTTAAATGAGTAAGAAAGCGAACCAACAGGTGAAACTTCATAAGAGACAGTTTCACTAAGTAAAGAGGAGTTAGCTAGAGTACCTTCACCAACTAGAATGGAAGAGACGGGTGGATCCTGAGAAGATAATCCCAAAGCTTCATAGCCTTGTTCGCGAGCAGTCTTGTAATTCTCCTCTACCCCCAAGATCGTTAGTATCAAACCCTTGATCAGGAGAAGAAGAAGGATCACCATCTTTAGCATTAAAATTCATCTTTTCCATGCTCTTCCTAGTCCTCACAAGAGTTAGGGAGGAGAAGCAGGAGCAGCAATAAGGGTAATAATGAAATTTGACACATCTGTGTCAGGGTGTTTCCGTTTGGAAGAAGAAGGTGTTTTTTACTTACCTTTCCCTTTGGACTTAACAGGTTGTGGTTCAGGATGTTTGGCGTAAATGGATTCGTTAAGCAGAGGCCTCACCAGGATTTGAGTGACTTGCTCAAGGCGGTCTTCATAGTAGTGCTACAATGCCATAACTCTTTTTGGGTCCTTTTACTAAGGTACTTGTCATTGTTGGGGACTGTAGTAGGGTTAGTTTCATGAGGAACATCCTTCACGCAGTTTTGGATGAGGCCCACCTGCCTCTGCCACAAAGTGAACCAGGAGTGAGTAAAGGAAGAATGGAAGGTAGTACTAAGGAGGCACAAATAGACCACCCAAATGCTCAACCTTATAGAGCATCCCCTCGAAGGTAAAGTTTTCATAAGCCTCAAAGTATAACTCTGAGGGGGAGGTTCTCGAAGGATGGGGGGGGGGGGGGGGGGGGAATGAACACCCTGGTCATACCCAAACTGCCTCCTAACTCTGTCTTAGTGGTAAATCTCAACACCTTGACCCAGCTCAGTCAAGGAAGGAAGGGTGCCTAGAAGCTGCATGGTTATCACATCAATATGTGGGTAAGAAGAATTGAACTCTATATAAGAGGGAAAGTAGAAGGTGCCCCTATCCCTTGAGAATTACCCTCAGGTAAAAATGCCACTCGCTTGCTTGCAGTGTGGGCGAAAGAAAAACTCACTAATATTATCTATCAAAGGCCCCAAGGGGTGCTATGGATATTTCTTATGGCATCGGGTGATGCGAGCGACTTCACTATGACATGCCCTTGCTTCTGGGCCAACATTGGGGAACTGCTCGAAAAAAATCCATCGATATGAAGGAGTTGGTAAAATTAGTGGCATAATGGTGGGCATAATATCGCTCAACATCAACATTGGCATGATCTAGCCAAGTGTAAATGGACTCCAAAGTCAAAGCTGCTAGGGGAATGGCCCTCCTTGGAGCAAGTCTCATTGCCAAACTAAACAATAACTCATGAGGAGAGTAATCTGGCCTACAAGGGAATACGAATCTACTTAAGAATGTAACAAAAAATCTACTAAGTGTGAGGGGGAACTAATCTTGGGGCCATATTGGTTCTTGTCCACTCTATTCAAACTTTACCCTTTGGGCAGCTGCTCAAAATATTGAACCAATAACTTTTCCATGTGGTAAAGGAATGATTAGTAGTACCAGTTTGGTTGATAGACACATACTTGGAGCATTCACCAAGATCTGAGTGAAGTTCTTGCATCATCTCCTCCTCAAGGGCATCCTTGTAACCATCTGTCATATGTGATCTCCCAACTAAGGCAAGGAAAACAACTCGCAAATGTCCTCCAAGGTTATAGTGAATTCACCCACCCAGTTATAAAGGTGTGTGAATCTCTGCTCCAATAAGAGGCTAAGATATTAAAAGTATAGTCATGTTTGGTAATTATGCGTATTTTTAAACTATCAAGGGTTTTAGTGAGGCTAAGCCCCTCTACAAAAGCTTTATACGAAGGGGTGGCCAAGATGTGGTTCACTCAGAGGTCCCACTCATCCGGGGCACCCCGACAAACATTAATACTAATATTGAAGTGTGGGAAATCACCCCTATCCACTTTAACTCAAAGAACACTACTAGGAAGAATAATAGGAAGATCAGGGGACTCACCAAGACCCACTTGGGTCACTCGACTATTTTCTCCACAAAATCCTTCTTGAAATTTTCAAGGGGAGACATGAAAATGTCATTTGACCCAAAGTAATGGAAAATACGATATAAACTGAAATCCCTTTTCGAACGGTTAGTTAAATACCCTTTCTCCGACTTTGAGAAACTAGATGTGGACGAGGTGCCTCTAGCTAAAATCGCTCAAGAAGATAAGTCGTCCATAGTGGTAAAAATAACATCGAAAATCGTTGTGGCCACAGTGGTCACACCGATGGCCAAAATCGTAGAAACAGTGTCTAAAATGGGTAGGGAACCCATCAGTAACTCGTTAGTGGTAACATCGACAGTGGAAGTGAAAATGGTGGATTTATAAGAAGATGTCATTGATATGGTGTTTGAAGATCAAAAAATCGAAAATAGCTATGGAGGTTTGAACTTCATTCTCTCTCTAAAGCTCTGAGAGTTTTGAGAAGGTGAAGGTAAAAAATAAAGTTCAATTTTAAAGAGCATTTTATACTAAAAAGGACACACACGTTTGGGAGGGTAAAAGACAGACAAATGATTACCTAAATGATGGGATGCATGTTCTCAGATTGACACGCGTCTCCTCGAGACCATAAATGGAGGCTGAAGTGGCAACACCATTTAATGGACCAAGAACAATGATGAAGAGTCTAATGAACCTTCCAAATTCCTCAAAGGAGAAATAATTTTGTCAAAATTCCTTTGGTCTCGCCAACATAAAAGACTTTTCACGAGGGGACTAATGTTGAGGGGTACTCACTTGCTAAATGAATCTTAAAAGACTGGGGCAAGGGGATCCATTTAGAGTGGCCCCACTACCCAAGATTGATATACTACAGAATAAAGGCCCAGGGCTAGGGGACTCACCTTAAGTGGCCCCTCTGCCCAAGTTTGATATTACTAAAGAAAGACCCAGGGTGAGGGGACTCACCTTGAGTGGCCCCTATGCACAATTTTGATACTACAGAAAATAGTCTAGGGCAAGGGAGTCCACGTGGTGTTGCTCCCACTGCCCCAAGTTTGACATTATTAAAGATGACTCAGGGCAAGTCCACTTTGAGTGGCCCCACTGCCTAAAATTGATATTAAAGGTGACCTAGGGTAAGGGAACTCACCTTGAATGGACCTTCTACCCAAGATTAACTTCACATAAAACTACTCAAGACGGGGGGATACACTTCGAGCAGGCCCTCCTCCAAACTATTACCTAGAAATGACTTTGTATGAGGAGGTCCACTATGAGTGGCCCTTCTACCAAAGAATTGTTAACAGTTTAAGTAACAAAGTACTAATATTTACTTTCTTGTACAGGTGGCCAGGTTGCGCAAGCAGGCCAGTTGGGATCTCCTGGGAGTTTTAGTTTGGTGGATGATACTTAAGGTTCATTGAGTAAGATCAACCACTTAACACTTTAAGATAGAGAGAATACTATGGGTAGGATGGTTAACATGATTATTTAATAAAATTTTAAGAGAAGAAATCCTGCCAGAAGATTGGAGGAAAAGCACCATACTACCTTTGTATAAAAATAAAGGGGATATGCAAAACTACAATAATTATAGTGGAATCAAACTGATGAATCACACTACAAAATTGTGGGAAAGGGTTATAAAACAAAGACTAAGGAATGAGCCAACTATTTCGGACAATTAATTTGGATTTTATGCCAAGGCGATCTACAACGAAATCTATTTAGTTATTAAGACAGTTAATGGAGAAATGGAAAAGTGAGAATAAAATTTTATATATGGTCTTTATAGATTTAGAAAAGTCTTATAATAGAGTAACCATGGATATAATTTGGTGGGATTTAAGGAGGTATAGAATCCCTATGAGTAATATTAAAGTTATTGAAGATATGTATAATAATACAAAGACTAGAGTAATCACTATATATGGAAAAACTAATAACTTTACTATTAAAGTGGGTTTACATCAATGATCGGCCTTAAGTCATTATTTATTTGTCGTAGTTTTGGATGAGATCAGTAAGGAAATACAAAAAGATGTCCCACAGTGTGTGTTATTTGTGGATGATATAGTTTTAGTAGACACTTCAAAGGAAGTCTTAGCGATGTGAGTAGATATTTGAGAAAAAAGCCTTAAAGTCTAAGGGTCTAAAAATCAATAGAACTAAAATGGAATTTATGGAATGTAAATTTAATAATGAGGCGTACGTTAAGTAATATAATGTTAAAGCTTGAAGAAAAGGTGATAAACCAAAATAATAAATTTTGCTATCTAGGTTCAATGTTACAAAGTAATGGGGATATTGATGAGGGTGTTACGAGTATAATTTCAACTTGTTGGATGAAATGAAGACAAGCGAGTAGGGTGTTATGCGATAAGAGGATAACTAATAAATTAAAACCAAATTTTATAGGACAGTTATTAGGACAACGACCCTATATGGAGCGGAGTGTTGGGAGTTAAAAAAAATATATGAACAAAGTCTCCATATTAGTGTGTTGAGGATGCTCCGGTGGATGATAGGAATCACTAAAAATTACAAAATTGAATACTAATGTGTGAGAGAAAAGTTTGGAATAACTCCTATTAATGATAAAATAAACTTAGTGGTATGGGCATGTGTTGCATAGATAAGTAGATGCCCCTATAACAAGAGGAAGATTATTGGAAATAGAGAGTAAAAGATAAAGAGGTCGCCTTAAGCTATCATGGGAGGAAATTATTAGGAGATATCTTAAGGAATTAAACTTAAACGATAATATTGCATATAATAGATTAGAAAGAAAAAGGAGAATCCATGGGAACGGACCCATATGATGGGATTAAGGCAAGGATGATGATGATGATGATGATGACAACGACGACGACGACGATGATGATGATGATGATGATGATGATGATGATGATGATGATGATGATGATGATGATGATGATGATGATGATGATGAGGAGGAGGAGGAGGAGGAGGAGGAGGAGGAGGAGGAGAAGGTGTCCCTCATGGTCACTCTCAAGTTTTACAAAGTTTGTACAATAAGTTACTGCTTGAAATAATATTTACCAAAACACTTACTTTATCACCATTAGGAAACATATTTTCTTTTTTACTTTGGTTTGCAACAGGTGCCACTTATTAAAGGGGACATACGGCTACAGATATATAGGGATAAAAGGTACATGATAGACCTTGTCCCTAAGATTCCCTCTTATCTTTGTGCCCAAAGGGCCTAAATCAGCCTTAGTATTCACTTATAAATGGAACCTTGTGGTAAGGTCAAGTCATAACAGAAACTCAAGTTACACTATTACTCTGCCAAATGTACACCAGCCTAGTAATCTTTCCCTGTTCTCTCGCTAAGTGTCATGGTGATTATCTTTTCACTCCCCTCTTACGACCATTATTCTCAGGAGATCTCTCTCTCCCAGATATCATTATTGCTTGTGAAGTTTGTCTTTTCAGGATGAATATCATAGAAATTACTCCATTGTTACCAAAAGATGAAGGTTTTGAAGACTTTGAAGATAGAGTCCATTCGAGTGGATCACGCCTCACCCATTCTAGTTCTTCTCAGACCCAGTTACACAACCCTCCTACAATGAGCATTCCAAGCAGCGTGGAAGAGATACCAACCATTAGTCCAAGGTATGTAACTAATTTGACATGTCAGGTTTGGTTAAATTTCGGATTCGATGTGAACCCAAAAGATCTTTCATTTTGGCGCTAAAGTGTACTATTGGAAAAGCCTAGAATGTGTATTATATTGACCTCCATCATGGAGTTATTCGATATACCTTGGCAATTTATACTTTTATGCTTATAAAGGTTAGGTCTATAACTTAAAATTGTATGACTCCTTATCCTCCAATTTAATTCCCTTGCGAGGTCCCAACGTTAAGATCCTTTGATAAATCTCATCAACATGGATGGCCTTGGGCTTAGGCTACCCAAACGATTACCTAGGGACTCCAATTTTATAAGGCCTCAAATACATACTACTATCCTAATATATTTTTAAGAAAAGTACCATTTTTTATTTGTGTAAAGTGGACCAAAACGTACGTCTCGTTAATGTTTTCTATTTCACACATGAACTTAATATACATCACCATCGTTCCTTTTGAAAAGGCTAACTAAAATTAGGTTATAACTTACTTTTACTTAAATGTTTTAACTTAATTGTCATTCTTAGAGACAAAAACAAGCCATATGCTCATTCATAAACATCATTATCTCATATAAGAGGCAGATTCATCAATCTTCATCTAGAATCTTTATCTGTTTACTTAATAGTCTCTCTCTCTCTCTCTCTCTCTCTCTCTCTCTCTCTCTCTCTCTCTCTCTATCTATCTATCTATCTATCTATCTATCTATCTATCTCTCTATCTCTCTCTCTCTCTATCTCTATCTCTCTCTCTATCTATCTATCTATCTATCTATCTATCTATCTATCTATCTATCTATCTCTTGAATTTAGCTTTATTATAATATTTGATATTAATTTTAAATGTATTTCTTTTGAGCTTACAATTTGTAATGTTAAATTTAGTTTATTACAGTATGTGGTGGATCTTTCCAGTGTCCTTTTCTTCTGGGTGACTTTCCTTATTCCTAGGTGGATTTCGAAGGGCCAATTGGTTCTCCATATGGTTTCCTTGCATGGTTTAAATACATCACGGGTAAGTGCTCTGGGAATTTGGTGAAAACGAGGCTCATGAGAGTTGATTTTTTGGGTGATATTACTTTGTCCGAGAACATTAATGCACTTCAACTTCTTGTGTCTCTATGGAGCACCACGACTTCTCGTGACTCGTTTAACTAATAGAATATGCAGAGTGCATTGCATTTTTTTTATATATATTTTATACATTATTGTATAAAATTCTTATTAAAACTAAATGACTGTACTTATTTGTTGTTGGTATTTAAAGTTATTAAATTTTTAGTTTTAATGGGTCCATGAATGGTATCATTGGTTAAGATAAATAAAATAGTAGTTGTATATTCATGTCAACAAGTTGTGTGTGTTAACTCGCACACCACATGATCAAGAAACAAGTTAGGTTAGTATTGACTCATTTGACTTGTTTAATTACGTCAATCATGTAGGATTGACTAGTATTTGGCACAAAATCAAGATGAAAAGACGAGTTTCTGACACGACCCATACAATTGTCACCCATATTTAGGTTTTTAAGGCACGATTTCTAGCCACATTGGATTAAAAAATAGGCCTTGTGAAAATCTTTTAAATTTTTTACAATATTGAAATTAGAAAATTTTGAATTAGTTTAAAAATACATATTAAGATTGAAAAAACTAGATTTGAAAAAAAAAAACTAGGAACTTTTTGATCAACAACATTTTAGAAATATATAATAAAATTATTTTTAAAAATTCATAATAATTTTGAAATATTCGTATTAGTTTTGGGATGACTAACTATAAATTTTGATAAGAAAAGTTTCAATATGATTGTTTTTTAAAATATATATGAAGCTATAAATTATAAATATAAAAGAGAAAATGAGTTTCAAAATGGAAATTAAATGTCTCCCTAATTTATTCAAAAAACTCATGGAATGTTTATGGGCGTAAAATTCCTTTTTAACGACTTGGTGAGTTTAAACATAACAAAATAATGCATGATATTGCACCAAATTATCAACTATTTTTTTATTTATTATTGGTGATATTAGATCACTAGCAGTTTGGCAAGCTAAATAATAAACACATTAATACAAATGTGTGACATAGCTTTAATTATATGTTATATAAACTCATAACTTATAATTATGAGGATAACTTTTAACACGTTAACACGTTTTACAATCATGGTCAAACGAGATGACACAATTGATGAAAGAGAAATTTGAATTCACTTATAATTTGTATATCATTATTTTACATGTGTTTTTTTAGATTTTACCAACTACTTTGACCTTAGTGGTGCAATAAAAGGAAAAAAACTAACTAAAGTTGAAATGACGATTAAAGTGGTGACTAATATCAAATAATAATAATAATTATATAGTGAATAGAGTTAAAATAACCCTAAGGGTGTGTTTGATAAATAAGATGGAAAATAAGTGCTAAGAGTCAATTTCCATAGAATTGAAAACTTGGAAATATTTTCCATGGAAAAAATTTGTTAGTGTTGTTTGATTGCAATTATTTTCCAAGTAAAAAATGTTCTATTTTCCATCTTTTATGTGTTTGATAAACAATATTTTCCATGGAAAAAAATGAACCCCTTTTTTATTGCCAAAATAAATATGAACCTAAACAAAGGTATATTTTGGAATACTTAATAACAAACAAAACAAGTAATTTTGATAGTACCATATATATTGTCAAAATAAAATAAGTCATTAACAATAACAAATATCAACTAAACATAGAATTTTTCATATGTAAAAAACACAACTAATGTCTTAAAACTCCATGCTAAAAATTAATAACGAGAATCCACCAAACACAAGAAGTATTTAAAAAAGGAAAAAAAGAACACGTGTCCACCAAACACTAAAAAGTCTTTAAAGCTACACTAAACACATAACAAGGTTTAAGGAGATTTTGGAGGAACACGCTCTAGCTTGTTGCAAACCCAATCACGCCTAAAGTCATCATCAACAATGCCGAGAAAAACACGTGCCAGTACATTATCTTTCTCAAAAAGCTCCATGAGATGCATCACGGCGACTCTAGTTATATCAATCGCATTTAACTTCTCGATTATTTCTTGCCAATTGATGTGAGCTTGATTTGCATGTATTGCCATAGCTTTTGCATGGGCCTCCATAGCTGTAGCAAACTTCTTCGAGGACTCAACAATGATATCAAGGGCATTGGAGTCATCCATAGCCCGTTTGCGACGAGATGACATGCTCACTCCTTTTCTAGTTGGTTTGGACATGCTTGAAGGGCTTGTTGACACATTCTCTTCAACCTCATTTTCTTCATCGGTAGACAAGTTGACGGATGCTACATTTGCATAATATATTAAATAAGAAAAACATATTTATATGATAAAGCCAAATTTAATTATAAAATGATGTATATTTAACATACCACTCATTTGAGGGACATCATGACCTGTGACTGCCCGATCTCCAGTTGCGGTATCATGGGCGAAAAGGGTCTCAAAGTCGGAGAAATGAGGAAACACCTTACCCTTAAACTTGTAAGCCTTCGGTTTGCCCTATAATAAGTTGAACCAAATAACAAATTTTAGCTTTGAATATGAATTTTAATCATAAAAAAAGGAAAAAACTTCTAGCTAAATGAAATTTTTTAACTAACCTCAATATACTCTTTCCATACAGATGGTTCAGCTGTGACTTGACATGCGTTGGGATCCCATCCAAAACCACTCACATTGACCAATTCACGGATATCTTGCCAAACAACTTTCATTGTTTTTAATCTATTTCTCACGTGCTTCTCGATAACATCCACGTGACAATGTTCACGTACTCGAGTGATAACCTTCAAAATTTGGAGATCGGTAAATCCATTATCAGCCCTTCTAGGTCCAGATAGTACTTCTTGCATAAGAGTGCTTAACAAAATCTCATCCATATTTTCTGTCCAACGCAATTATGAGTTTTTGGAACTGCCACTATCATCAAAAGATGTTTGAATGTTTTCCTCGGGTTCACGAGTAGAAAGTGTATTGATTCTCGGTACTTGAAACCTCGCCCTGCCTGTTTTTTGCTTTTTTGATGCCATAAGATCCTGTTTAAACAAGAACATAATGTTTTGTAAGTCATTAATTCAGTGACATAATATGAAAAGCACCTCAACGCTCTCTTTCATAATTCCCTCTTCTCCCCATAACCCACCAAATACCCAACGCAGCCTCATTTTTATATATGCGTTATATGTATTCTCCATTTATATAAATGGCACACACACATGGGAGATTAAATCAAAACTGAAATTATAAAAGTATTCTGGGCGATTGAATAAAGCCTTATACTACTGCATTGACATATTGATAGATGTTATAATTTACGTGAAATCACAACCAATCGTTGTGTGTGAAATATTATAAACAGTGTGTATACTCCTAGTTAATCACAACAACAATGTGTATAATTGACAAGTGTTGACAGATGATATGAAGGATGTGGAATGAAAGTGTTGAATTACAGATAATACTCACATTTAAGCTGTGAATCACAATCGAACCATCACATTTCATTGTCAATTCATACAAAATTATCTGTGGAATCTGCTGGATATTATTACAGAAAAATGGTAGCCATCACATGACAGTGAATATGCAGTGCACCATCTTTTATATACAAATTTAGGCAACTGTAATCTGCACAACAACAACCTAGGCAACACTTTCTCATAATCCAGTACAGTCTGCATAATCCAGTAGCACAGTTTAGGCTTAATACATAAAAAACATAAAGTCTGCATAATCATTCAAATTACACATCTTTCTCCTAATCCAGTTTGCTCCTAATGCGAGCAGTTTTAGGCTCACACAATCAGATCACAAAGCTTGCATTCAAATCATTCACCAATATCCAAATGTGTACATAATATAAATGACCCTAGCTTTTTAAACATAGGTTCAAACCAAACAACTTAATTCAGCTAACTTAAATACCCTAGTTTTTTCGATAACATTTCTGAGACTGGAATGTCGAGAGTTAAATAACTCCTTATAATTTTCAGGACGGTGGCCCTCAACGTCTCTCCGATGATAACGGGTCTTGCGATATGGTGCAAGAAATCCTGGAACTAAAGGGAACCCCGCATCGGCAAGATAATATTTACCTATCAAAAAATGATAAAGATTAATTTTTAAGTAACTATTATTATAAATCGTGGAAAAGGGGTTGTTTATATACGTACCCCTAGGTATGGTCAACCTATGTCCTTCACGCCATATCTCACTCCTCAACAATCGACCGTCGTGGGCAGATCCCTCCCAACCAGCAAGGACGTATGTAAACCTCATATCAAATGTACACGCCACTAAAACATTTTGAGATATCACCCCTTTCCGATTACGATAACTAGCTTGTTGATCCAGTGGAACGTTTGCAGCAATATGAGTGCCATCTATAGCACCAACAGCATCCTAAATGGCATAAATTTATTTTTAGAAATAATATATAGATCCACTTTAATTAGAGTAAATTGTATAATTAACAAACAACTAACCTCAAAGTAATGATACCAATCACGAACGTTGTCTTTATCATAAGGTGAGTTATTAGCGGTAGCATTCATAACAACGTCTCTATAGAGTTCAAGGCAAGAACTTAGCACTCGATGAAAATAGTAGCTAACTGTTTGTCCAGACCGAAAAAATGTGAAACCTTGAACTCGATTGCGGTGATCGTGGCCCACCAAATTGAGAAAAATCGCTACTTGTTCCTCAACACGCACATAACGACTATCGACCAACCCATACGTGCGTAATCGAGCACACAACCTCTGAAATGGACCCATTTTCATCCTAAGTAGTTCATGGCAAACTCTATCACTCGAACCATACATTCGATGATGTAATATCTCTCGATGACGACCCCAAATAGAATGAGGAGCCCTAGGTAGACGGTGATTATGGTTGATGCGGTAAATTACTACCGCTTGAATAACCATCATCCAAAAAGCACCAGCTAGTATGTGTGGGTCTAGGTTTTGTTCACCCTCCATTCTACATATACAATTAAAAACAATACATAACCACCAAATAAATAAACAAACATATAATCATCAACAATTTTAAAATGCCCAAATTCATTAAACAAGCAAGACAAACATCATATAAACCCTAAAAATTGTGTATATACTTGTTAAATCTAAAATCACAACCACATTAATGATATAAACATCATTTTGCACCCAAAAATTATGCATAAACTTGTTAAATTTCTACTCACAATAGATAATATAATAAAAATACCATAGAAATCCTAAATTTTGTGTTTATACATGTTGAATGTTAACTCTTAACCAAATCATGATATAATCACTGTATAAAACCTAAAAATTACCATCTAAATACCATACAAACCCTAGAAATCGTAAATCTTAATAAAAACAGAAATTGAACCTCGAAATTGTTGAAATTCCTTAGATCCGAGCTATGAAATTGTTGAAATCGAACCTTCAAATTGTTGAAATTCTTGGATCCAAACAGTGAGAAAGAGAAGATGATAGAGATCATGAGAGAGTGAATGAGTGAATGAGATCGTGATCTGAGATCGTGAGAGAGTGAATGAGTGAATGAGATCGTGAGAGAGTGATTGAGAGAGAGAGCCGAAAAAGTCGGGTTTACCTGAGAGGGAGAGAGCCGAAAAAGTCGGGGGTCTCAAATTTTAATTTTCCATGGAAAACAAAAAACAAGTGTTTCTCAGATATTTGTTTTCCACATATATGTGGAAAATATGGTCACGTGACCCCTTTTAAAGAATTCTATTCCCTGGAAAAAAAATGGTATCAAACACTAAAAAGATGGAAAAAACAGCAAAATATTTGTTTTCCATGGAAAATAAACATTATCAAACACACCCTTAGTAAAAAAAAAGGTAATCCTCAAAATGATTCCTAAAAACACATTGTTGGGTGTGTAAAGATCACATGAGGTCCATTTAACATTAATCAGTGCATGTTTCATACATCACCAAATGATTTTTTTTTGTATCATTTTGAAGGTCTCGCTGAAATTACTATAATAAAAATGAAAATTATAAAATTTAGTTTTTTTCACGTTAATACATCAATTATTACCCCGTTTTGAGTTTAATATCTTTTACAAATGGATTTTGATTTTTGATATTTTTTGTAAAAGCTCTGTTAGACTTGACGGTAATGTACAAGCACATGACCTGTGAAGTCATGAAAAATAAATTTTTTATTAAATTAGAAAAGCAAAAAAATTAGGATTATAAAAGAATAAAGGAAGTATTCTGAAAAATGAAAAAAAAAGTGGTAAACATTAACATAAAATATAATTGAAAAAAGAAAAAAGGTTTAAATCCAACCCAAATCTCTTTCCCCAACCAAACACTCCCACCCCACCTCGACCCACATTGCCACACCATAGCATGTCCCATCATCCATCCCCATGTCTTCGTCACTCTCTCGTTGCACCTCTCTCTCTCTCTCTCTCTCTCTCTCTCACACACACACACACACACACACACACACACATACTCATTATATATATACACACATATAAGCATACATTTAGACTCTCCAACAAACTTCATTAAACATACCTAAAGAACAAAACAATGTTTTAAAATATACTATAAAATAAATTTTTCAACCAAATAGAAGATCTACATATTAAGAAGATCAACTACAAAAAAAAGCCAAAAGAATTCAACCTGAAAGTGGGTTAGACGATGATCATAGTTTGAACGGTAAAAAGTGCACATATACAACCCTTTTTCATTTCACCCAATCTCTGGTTGAATTTTTTGATGATTTTTTTAAGATGGTCTCCATAATATGTAGATTATCTATACCAAATTTGGTTGAAAATTTATTTTTTTAGTATATTTAAAAAATATATTTTCTTTAGTTAGGTTTAATGATGTGTGTTGGAGAATCTCGTTGTATATCTAAAACGCTCGCGTAGGCTTGAGGCTTGGGAGAAGCGCCCCGCCTTAAGCCTTTTACGCCTTATTCCTGGTAAAGGCTTAATGTGCACTTTTTGTTAAAAACAATAATACTTTAGTGAAACGATATCGCTTTTTAAAGACTTTTTTTTACAAATCAGACCATTATCTCGTAAAAAACAATCAAATAGTATTTTACTTTGCAAATTTTTAGACATATTTTTATGGTATGTACAATTTTAGTATTTTTAATAGTCTTATTATGGCCAAAAATATTAAAATATATTTTAAACGGCCTAAATGCCTTTTCACGCTTTTTTACGCCTAAGGCCTGCCTAGGCTTCTAAGGCTTAAGGCTTGACCTTCACGCCTCGATCACCCCCAACGTTTTTTAAAACCTTGAAATATATATATATGAGTTCGCTGTAGGTTTTCTATTTGATTTAGGAGTTCTTATATGGTTTTGCAATTGATTTAAAGTTGGTATGTGGACAGGGTTCATATCTTTTGCAACGATTTGTTGCGCGCGCACGATGCACACACACACACACACACACACACACACACACACACATATATATATATATACGCGCGCACACACACACACACACACACACACACTACCCTGACCCACTCCCATGTTGCTCTCTCTTTCTCTGAGAGAGAGACATAGAAAAAAACGTGTGAGTGGGGCTGAGCATGGGTGGGTGTTGCGGGGAGTAGGGGTTTTGGTTGGGGAAGACGATATTGGGGAAGGTGGATTTTTTTTCCTTTTTTCTCAAATTATTTCTAATTTTTTTTAAATAATTTATTTTTCACAAGTCAGACAGAATGACAACGAAAAATGCATCAAATTCAAAATTGAATTTGTAAATTGTGCCAAACTCAAAATGGAATAATTGTAAACGTATTTACGTAAAAATATAACCTAGATTTATTAACTTGAACCCCAAATAATATAATACGGTTAAAGAACCTTCAACTAGCCCCTAAATTCAAGAAACTTAAGATCATGTTTAAGTTATTCAAATGGGGGCGCTATAATATGTGGACTAAAAATGCTTCCACACGAGAAGCAATCAATCGTCTAGAAATAAAAACTTTATAAATTCCAAGCGAGAAACAATCAAACATTTGGTTTTTTTTTTAAGTTCAGACGAAAACATTTTTTTCATTTGAAAAATTAAGATGCAAAAGTGTTTTCCGCCTTATGTTTTATCCCTAATTTCAATCACTTTTGGCAAGAATAGTCTGGGATTTTCCACCCTTTTAAGTATATTAATTGAGTTTAACATATGAATGCCTAAATATAATATTTAGAAGAGTTATATTAGGGAGTTCATTTTTCGTGACTTTGTTTTAATGATTCTGATGATGTGTCAAACACACATTGAATAATGTTTGTAGTTCATATGAATCTATTGAAAACACAATCCAATATATATTTGATATATCAATAAAATAAACCAAAAATTTCACAAAATAAAATGTTTTCATAATATTCCTTTTTTTTTAATGACAACTTATTCCTAAACCCAATTCATAGGACATATTAAATAATAATGAATAGGGTATCGAAAAACACTATTCCCACTCCAAAACATTTTTCCCCCACTCGACTTTCAACTTTAAACACCAAAATGACTAAAATGTCCTTCTATACGTATAACTTAGGTTGAACAAATTATTAATACATTCATTTATAAAAAAAAACTTAGTTTGATCAAATATAATATTGGGTCAAAAATCTATTATTTATTTTCAAATACATGATATTCTGGAAATAAAAAAGCATAATATTTTGTATATAAACAAATCTAATATTCTGGAAAATAATCTTAAACTGAAAATGCATAATATTCTGGGAAAAAAACTTATGACTAATTTTTATAGAAGTGGAAGTTCATAAAAAAAATGTGATATTATTTATTAAAAAAAATGAACATTCTTTTTATCAAAAAAAAATGTTGACGATAATTATATAAAACAAACATACTAGACAACATTCTTTTTTAAAGAAAAAATGGTCTGAACTTTTATTATAAACTATATTTTTTAAAAACTTTATTTTTTACAATTTCTTATAAAACACAACTTTTTTATAAAACTGTATTTTTTTGTAAAAAATTAAGTTGTGACTTTAACGCATTTACTAATTTTGTATTTTATACTTTAATACACGACATAACATAAATATCATGATTTATAATTTTCACACCATATTAAATACAACATGACACGAATAACATGAGTAAACTTATGAATTTAATGGTGTATCACTCGCAACAAATTATTCGTGTGATACTGTATTCAATTTGGTGTGAAAATTATTAATCACACTATTTGTATCGTTTCGTGGATTAATGTATAAAATACAATAATTAGTAATTTATTCCAATCACAACTTAGTTTTTTACAAAAACAAATACACTTTTATGAAAAAGTTATGTTTTATATAGAAATTTTCAAAAAACAAAGGTTTCAAAAAATTTAAGCTTATAATAAAAGTTTTGTCCAGTTTTTCTTTATAAAAATAATGTCCAATTTTTTTATTTGATATAATTATCATCAACATTTTTTTATAAAAAGATTGTTCATGTTTTTATATAAATAGCAAAACAATTTTTTATTGACATTCGTCTCAATAAAAAAAAAATAATAATATGCTATTTTATAAATAACCGACTATTTTTTTGAATAAAAGATTGCTTTTATGATTTTTATATTTTTAGAATATTGAAAAAATTATTTTTCTGAATATTATGATTTTTATATTCAAAACATTATGTTTTTTATTTTCAAAATATTATGCATTTAAAAATAGATAATAGATTTTTAATAAAATATTATATTTGTTCAAATTAAAATATATATGTATAGAAAGATATCTCTATATACTATAAAATTTAAAACAAGACATTTATTATGCTCTGCAATTAGTCTATCCACGCGGCACATCAAATCATCTTAGGATGACACATGGCATTGACATAAATGTATTATTAAATCCCAATTTCGTTTCTCTCTCCTCTTAATTCTCAAGCGTTCTCTCTCTATTTGGTTTCCCAAGAGAACAATACATTCATCTCCCCCTCTCTCCCAACATGTAAAGTTAACGTACTTTAAAAATTATATAGCATAAATCGAGGAGAGCCATCAGTTTGTAAAAGGAAATGGCTTGCACAAATAAGTGAGCATTTATGCAATATAAGTGACCCATCAGTTATGAGGATGATCTTTACCCTTTATATTGCCTTTTAATTTTAGATGTCTTTTTAATTGCCTTTTTGCTCATCTCTTCCGTACCCCGCCGTTAACCTTCCGAACGTTTCTCTTCTTATGCCATACACACACCCAACTATAAATAGAACCCAGATGACCTTCAGCATATCAAATACACGACACCAAAATGGGAAGACACTGCAGCAGCGTTGTATCTCTTTGTATAACAGTTAAATTTTGTCAGAAATTTAACTTTTCAAACACGACTCCCAACTGTAGCAGCGTTTTATTTCACCGTCGATCAAGGCGCCGATTGAGGCTTTACCGGCGCTGAAGATAACTGAAGAGGAGAGAGATGAAGATTGTTTGATTTGCTGGACGGACTATGAAATTGGATGTGGGTGCTGATTGAGAGTCCTGAAAGAATCGGGTACTGATTCGGATCCTGGGAGTGATTCTTTGGGTGATTAGTCATCGCCACAGTGATTAATCATAACTCAAAGTCGCTCAATGAAGTTTGTTTATTGGTATAACCGAAAAGCAACTTATCAATGGGAATGTCTAGCGACTTTGAGTTAGCAGTTGAAATGGATACTACCAATATGAGAATCGGATCTACCATATTTGGAGGGAGTATCCCAAAAAACAATCAACCTAGCTTCAGTCATCGTGGCGGAGCTTTCAAAGATTATCAGATGTTTGATTTTTGGGATCTTAGATATCCTACAACCACAGATGATATTTTTGGATGGATATTTATTTTATATTTTTGAAAATCAGAAAGGATTGTGAGTTGCTAAAAAAATATTTAAATTAAAATTGTGTTCCTCTATAATATATATATTCATTGTCTGTAGATTTGATATGAGCCATAGCAATTTTCCATGATATATTCACGGTAATTCTTCAAACTTTTATACTTCCAATCTGTTAATTTCGAATAGAGACAAAATGATGGGTTTCATTTAAGTGTTTGTGAGAATGAAGCCCACATAATTTTGTAGTTAATGAATATATCATCTTTATTCTTCATTTGTTGCATCACAGTGAATTGCCTTATAAATATCCGTTTTTCTTTTGATATTATTTATGTTTGATTTAGAAGCTTTTCCCTCTTTTGCATGAAGGTGATGTGAAGTCATAAGTGCCTATTTTTTTACAAATTGGTTGTCTTGGTTAATGTTTTTTATACACCTAAACTCTTAAACTCTTAGGCCCAGTTTGGTTGCGCAAATTATTTGATTATGTAAATTGGTTCATTGTGAATTAGTGAATTGTAAATTAATGAATTTGAAATTAGTTAAATCCAATTTTACGTGATGTTTGGTAATTTGAAATTGATGTTAAGGTTCTATGAAAAAAAGGTAAAAACATATAGAGAGAGAGAGAGGGGGGGGGGGGGGGGAGGGAAAATAGAGAGGGGGAGAGGGAGAGGAGACATGCACTTTTATGTGACTCCTATTTCAAATGGATTCATTTCACGTTTTTTATGAAATGATCTAATTTCAGATTTTGCACATGAGCTAAAATAGGGCAATTAATGAATTCTTTTATTAATGAAACCAAACACAATTAATGGGTCAATTTGTAAATAGATCAATTTATTAATGATCCAATTTACAATTTTTGGACAACCAAACGGGGCCTTAGGGTTTAAGATAAGATTTAGACACCTAAACTCTTACTAAATTTTCCTATATTAGAACTACATAATTTTTTTTGGGTGTTGTTTTGGTAATATTATATTTTATTGGATGTGTAGTTGCTACTTGGTGTTATTTTGGTAATGTTATATTCCATGTGTTTGTTATATTTTTCTCAATGTTTCTCGAAGTACACTTTGATGGGTTTGAGCATGGATCCATGGGCCTGTCAAACACAATAGCTGGTGAAATGCGATTTATGTTGATAGTAGGGAGACTATTTCCAATGGTGAGTACAAAAATGATAATGTTTGAAAACTTTGAAAGTATAAGCTTATTAAAATTAATATAACAAATATGTCAAATGTATCATGTAAAAATCTGTAAACACTCGCACATCGTGCGAGTTGACACCTAATTTTAATTATTTTGGTGTTTAAAGTTGAAAGTAAAGTTAGAGAAGAATATTTTAAAATGAGAATAGTGATTAATGTATAAACCTTATTAAGACATTTTTTTTTTTTATCTCATATCACATAATGTTCAAATCAATTTTAAATGCACCTCAATTAATTTGTGTTCACGATTAATAAACTCAACTCCTCGAATATTATTTTGAGAGTAACACCGATCGAAGGAACCAAATCCAACTCACCCATTTAAGTCGGCATGAATGATTAATGTACATGAGATGACAATTGGATGTACAATTATCGAAGTTGGATGGGATGGCTCAAAAACTCCATCATAATCATACAAAGAAAGAAGGGTCCATGAAAACTGCATTCACACGTGCACATCTGCAGATGCGTACGATACACATACACTACCGCACTTATCGTGGAAGCAACTCAATTCAACTGAACCCCACGTAGTTTTATAACCAAACTATCACACGCGCCTCTAGTATCAATTCTTAACACGCACTATTTCAACTCTATCAAACATTTAATTTTAGTAATTAAATTTTATTCACTATTTTTTTTGGATTTTATTATTAAAATTGAATGAAAAAAATAGTTGATTGGTCAAATGGTTAATTTTTTTATAAAAATTCAAACTGTCCTTATTCTACATTATAAAATATCTAATTGACTTATCATTTTATTTATTTACTTAAGACACTTCACTAACTTAGTATATTAATTAAATTAGACATATTAACAAAACATAATTTTAAATAAAACAGTTTTTTTTTTGTTTATTGAATAAAAAAAATTATTTTTTTTATATAAGAAACTATTTTTTGTTTTCTTTTTTTCTCACTTTTATTTATTTGAAAAAAAATATTCTCTGTTTTGTCCCTATTTTATTTATTACAATTTTTTTTTTCCTTTTTGCCCTAGTTTGTATCTATCAAAATAAAAAAAAAACATTTTTCTTTACTTTTTGTCTCATTTTATATATGTTAAGAAGAAACTAAAAATTTTTTATTGTTCTATTTTTCTTTTCAATTTCTACTTATGAAAAAAGCTGTATTTTTCATCCTAGTTTTTATTTATTATTTTTTTCGCTTTTATATAATTTTTTATGTTAAAAAGAAACTAAAAACTATTTTTTGTTCTCTTTTTCATCCTAGTGTTTATTTAGTAAGAACAACAAAAATTGTGTTATTCATCCTAGTTTTTATCTATTGAAAAATAAAAGAATATTTATTTGTTCTTTTCTTTGTCCCAGTTGATTTTAGTACAAACAAATATTTTTAATGTTCTTTTTTCATCATAGTTTTTATTTTAAAAAAATGTATTTTGATTTTTCATCCTAGCTTATATTTATTAGAAAAAAAACTATGCATGTTCCCTTTTCGTCCTGGTTTGTATCTATTAAAAAACAAATAAAATAATTATCATTCTTTTTGCCCAGTTTTTTATCAACTAAAAAAAGGGTATATAATGAATAAAAACTCGGACAAAAGAAGAAAAAATCAATTTTTTAATAGGATCAAATACCAAAAAGTCCCTCAAATATTTTTTAATAAACACTTAGTCCAAGTTTTTTATTTTGTATCAAAAAGTCCCTTATTTTTTTATCTTTAAAGGTTCGCATCAGCGACATGGTAAAGTCTTTTTGGCATGATGAATGACTTTTTGGTGCAAAATAAAAAGGCTTGGACTAAACGTGTATTAAAAAAGTTCGAGGGCCTATTTGGTGTATGTCCCTTTTTAATATATAAAACAGGCAAAAAGAATAACAAAAAATGTTTTTTGTTTGTTTTAATAAAATAAATAGGAACAAAAAATAGAAAAAAAAATAGTTTTTTTCTAGAGATAAAAAATTGAGACGAAAAAACAAAAAAAAAATAATTTGTTTTATAATTAAATAAAATTGGAACGAAAAATGAAACTGGAAAGTAGTTTTTTTAAATAAATGAAATTGAGACAAAAAAAGGAAAAAAATAGTTTCTATTTAGAACAAAACCATTTTTTTTAAATACTACTTTTTGTTTTTTTTTTAAATATTTTAACAAAATATCTAATTTAGTTAGTAACTCACTCCGTCTCAGATATAGAGTCCCTGTTTTTATTTTGTATATATTGAGAATGCACTCAATGAACGATCAATATCGACTATTGTTCACCAATATAGAACTTGGTTCGCCGATTATTTCAAAAAAGAAAAGGGAACCCTTAATCTTGGATGACCTAATTAGGATTAGTGGACTCTTAATTTAAGACATGAAGAGTATTAAGTTAATTAAGTGACTTAAGTAAATAAAAAATATAACAAGTGGATTGATGCTCTAATAATGTAAAATGGGGGTAGTTTGGACTTTATAGAAAATATAACGGTTTGATCAGTCAACTAATTTCTCTAACCACTTTTAGTGGCAAAATCTAAAAGACAACAAAATAGTGAGTAAAATCTAATTACCAAAACTAAAAGGGTGGTAAAGTCAAAATAGCCATAAAAAATACGTCATCTAAAAAAGAGAAATTGATTTTTAAGTATAGTAGTAATGCTATGAATATCAATATATAACAATAATCATTTTCTCACCTAAAAGTTGTCCAGACACGATAAGCCGAAGATGGGGCTTGCTTGTCACTTTATATCATTCTTAGCACCAACTGTAACATATATTCATATTATAAACCGCATTTGAATTATAAACTTGATTAAATTAAAAAACAAAAAGTAATAATGAATCTAACATCCACGCCAAATAAAAGAAAATTCAACATGAACATGACTGTCTCGACTAATAAAACCAAATGACTGCGAGCTTATGCCCTTATAATAATTCAAAATAAAAAAAGACAGGAAGAAGTAGCAACCTAAACTAGAATAAAAAAATTGATCTTCGAGAAGCAACACGTGACAGCAAGTTTGATATTCCTTCAGTCCTGCTATCCTTGTCTAAGCAAACCCGGGAGGGGGGGGGGGGGGGATCATTTATAATTTGGTCAGCTCCCTAGAGTGTGAAAGAATTAACTTCTTGAAATTAAAATGCAAGATTACAGTTAATTTAAATAGGAGTCTTCCATCGACACTCACATGCTGTAAGAGAGTAGTTTAGACTAGATGTAGGCGTAACCCCTTTTGAGTACAGTAATGATAAATTAACTAATCATACTATTGATTAACCACAAGACACACAGACACAACTTAGTGAAACTAAACTCAGTTTGAACTCACAAATCGTTCGTGTATAACTTAAAAGATAATAATGGACTCAGAAGTAACTCATTTAGAGGGATAGAGAAGTAAGCACCCTAGATACGCCATGGTAGGCAACCAAACACCCCAACCACCCTCAATGACCTCTCTCAAGTATTAAAAGCTTCGTAATAAATGACAACGGTGGGTGAGTAAACTCTCTCTGGTTTGTAATAGAATCTTTCTCTGGTATATATTCTCTCTAGTAATAACTTCCGGACTCTAAAAAATAACATCTTCTCCTCAGGGGTGGGTGGGGATCTTAAATAGCCCCCACACAATTCCCGCGGTAACTCGGTCATTAATAACTGTGAAAGACATCCCTCAAACTTTATGTCACAAACATTAAATGCCAGATGCACTAGTTAGATCCATGTCATAAACATTAATGCCAAGGCATGCCTTTTCCCTAACCACTGTGTGTTAGGGGGCTGTCGTCACAGAGGTGGCTTACCAACCATCTCACATCACCAAATACCACAGTGGTTTACTCGAGTGCAGATTTGACATTGCCTAGCTGGTTAGTGGTATCACATAAAGTAGATGTGACATTAAGTAGAGGGTTATTTGGTTCACAACACAACACTCGATGGAACTCAAAGTTTCTCTGCCCGAGGTTCCACGATCAATGTCCTTTGGTGTTTTATCAGGTGTATCTAAGATGGTTAGGACAAGCCCCAACGGTGCCTCACTTCTCAATCCTTCAAACCATGTCCCTCTAGAGTTCCCACTGCGAGGTCGTTCGATAGAGCATGAAAGCTCTCCCAGGCCCTGCCAAGCCTGGTCTCTCGCGAGTACCATTCGAACTCACACTAAAAATCATTATAATCGTTACAACTCATGGTTAAAATAAAGAGATGCAACAAGACTAAATAAAGAAATAAGACTAAAGGGTGAGCTCTCTCGGTCAGCTTCTTTGCTGGGAGATCCCTCTGGGCTGCCACGCTGAACTACCTCGCTTTGGGCTACATCGCTGCCTTATTGAGTTGCATCGCTTTAGGCTACATCGATGCCTTATTGAGACGCAACGCTGCCTTGATCCCAAACACTGTTGTTAATGGGGGGATTATCTTTAATATCCAGATTACCTTCAATCCCCTTACATTTGCCCCTTTGTGTAGAGATTTGTTGTGGAAACAAGAAATTTCTGCACGAAAACTTCTCAATCCAATGAACCTTCTTTGTGTGAAAAGTAAAAATTCGATGAATCTTATTTTCCTTCATTACAACCACTGCGGTTAACGCCTTCAGGGAATAGTAAAAATCTCCTTGATGTACCTGGGTCGAAGCGCTGCGGCATATTGGCGCTGCGACTTAGATGCTCTATACCTTGTCACTTGTAGATTTGGATTTATTTTATCTAGCGCTCCGTTCGCTCCCCACGGGCGGGCGGGGTGTTACAAAACTCAAGCGCCGAGGGTTGCCGTATACCTAAGCTCTGATACCATTTGTAACACCCCGCCCGCCCGGGGAGAGCGAACGGAGTGCTAATGCAATAAAATAAATCCAAATATACAAGTGACAAGGTATAGAGCATCTAAGTCCCACAACTACAAAAGAGAAACTACAAATCTCAATCCCTTCAAATTAAATACCAAATCTCTCGAATTACATACAAGAACTAACTCGAAAATAAAATACAAATCTCCAATGCTCTATACATCAAAATAATAAAAATCTTCCAAAAATATTCTTCCCAAAATAATCCATGCTAAAATAATCCCCATAGCGCCCCAAAATCCGCGCTAACCTGCCACTAAAAGAAAATATGGGGAAGTACACAATACGACAAGAAAGATGCTCAACAAATATATGTTAGCGATGAATAAAACGTAACAACACGAGTACGAATATTCAAATCAAAATGAAAATCTCAAAGAATTTATCAATATAATTTCTCAACAACACTTTAACCGGGTCACCAGGCCTCACCACATCCATATATGCTTTATCAAGCTATAGCCCGGGAAACAGGAATTTTGGCGGGTGCCCAACATCCGTGCCATATTAAAATCTCGTGACAACGTGCTCATCAACAATATAATGATACCACATGAATCAAAATAATTTCAACAATTATTTTCCAGATTTCAATGAATTTATCAATTCAAATATGAGTTCAATTAACAAGAATTCAAAGAGAATGACACTCGCGAGATTTAAGGAGCATATTGTGTAAAACCCCATACCTCAAACCATGATGAGAAACCAATGATCACATCATCAAGATCAACACAAAAGATCTACAAAAGCTCCTCCAAGAACCTCCAGCAAAATAGCCCCAAGAACACCTCTAATCTAAAGTTGAAACTCACAAATCTCAAGGGCCAATGTGTATATAAAAAGAAGAGAAATATAAAATATATTTGCTGCCAAAATTTGTGCCAAAAGTAGGTTAAAAATGGTTGCCCACGACTTCCTTTTATAATGCAAAGAAATGAAGAGTTGGAATCCAAAAGACTCATTTAAATAAGGCAAATAAATGAAGAGTTGGAAGTCAAAACAACTCCAAGAGTTAAAAATATTTAAAAATCATTTTAAAATCCGTATTAACTCCGTTTTCGAAATCGTTTGAAATTCTCGCCTTTAAAAATAATAACCAACATATTTGAGTAATAAAAATAAATTTATCAAAAACTTTATTTTCCTCCATTTTCCAAAAATTAATTAAAATAGCCCAAAATTACGCGGGTTGTTACCAAAAGACGAAAAATTAGTAGCCGTCTCGAAAGGTATGCCTTATGAGACGAAAATTAGTAGCCGTCTCAAAAGATATACCTTATGAGACGGATAATTTTTTTCCCACCTTTAAAACTTTATCTTTTAAATCTTCCAACTTATTTTATTAGCATTCAAGATAAAAAAAAATACAGGGAAAGAAAACTCCAAAATAAAACCTAAAAATCCCACCACTTTTTTTACCCAGGCAAAACCTCACCCCACCCAATTTTCTCTCTCACTCTCATTGATCGGTTCCTTTGATAATCGCAAGTGCTCCGAGTTTTCGAAAATCTCTGTGGTGCTCTAAGGTAAGTCGTATTCTTCCTCTTTACTAATGAATATGGCTGGATTTGTGTGATTTTTTTAAATTTTCTTTATCTACATCTACAATTTCATACATAGAAAGAATATTACACATATTTTATGTGTAAAATGATTGCATGTTTGTCTCTAGGTATGTTAATAAGGGTTCAAAAATTTTGGTCCATATAAACAATGTGTGTGTGTGTGTACGTGTATGCCGTTAAATGGAAATTTATTACTATTATGAGTGTTTCTTTAAGTAAATTTTATTTATAAAATTACTATTTCTTAAAAGAGGTGGTATAAATTAACATGGGAATGTCCCATATATAAATAGAAGCTCGAGAATAACAAATGGCACACATGAGTGAAAAATAAAATTTAAATTGATTACAAAGAATTAGTGAGACTATATATAGACAAAACTAAAACAAAATTGTAATAAGGGTTGTTGCATCAACATCCAAACTAAATGACTATATGCCAACTACAAGGCTGCCTGGAGATGTAACCTTCTCACTTAATTGTAATAAGAGAAAATTGGTTCAATCTTAAATATCGTATTGGTAATTTTAGTATGACACGATATCGAGTATAACATCACCATTAAATGACTGGCACTGAGTTATGGATCTAACAAGGAATCACTATATGTATGCACAAGTACTCTTGATGCCAAAGCTAGAACAAGGCCCCAAATAATGTAGGTCTATTGGTATTAAGTTATGGCGAACCGGACCTAATATTGATAGAAAATTAGTCATGGAAAACTGGACTTAATACTGCTCTAACTTTTGACTTATGTGGTTTAATCGAGGAACTTTTTAAACTTATGAAGATTGATTCGAGTCCGAGGAGGGAACAAGTGATTACCCAATCAAATATTAACCAAATAAGTTATCATATAACAAATTGACAAAGAATACTATTGGGACCATTTCAAATACCAAAATGATTTCCAATTACATCGTTTTCCTTAGGTTCTATTCCATATTGTTCTTTGGATTTGTATTTTTGCTTTAGTGGTGGTTGGGGGAAGTGTGATGAATTGAATGAGACAAAAAATTTATTTTTAACATGAGTATTTTTTTTAAAAAAGGTTAAATTACGATCTTGCATATAAAAATAAGGGGCCTTCTGATACACCCTCTTCAAATGTTGCATTCATATTTCGAAATGGTTTTCTCTAATTTTGAATTCATAATCTATTTATAAAATAGAAAACTATGTTATCAATTGGACAATTCAAAATCTTATCCAACTATTAATTTTGTAGAGAGTAATTTTGTCTTTCTTTTGTTAGTGAGGTTTATCTAATACAAGGTAAAAAAAATTGTGCGTATCACTAATGATGTTGATTTTTTTTAAACCATTCTCATTGAGAGGTTGTTGTATGCAAACTTCCTTTTGTTTAAAGGATGGTTTTGGTAATCATAGGCTGTCTTCAGATAATTTCGCTAGGTGGTTTGAATTAATTGTTAGTTTATTTTATTGGTGGTTGGTTTATGTCACTTACTTTAGTTAGTCGAAGATTTGAATTGCTGGTTGCTTATTGTCATGAATTACTTAAGTTAGTTTTGTATACTTTATGTCTATTTTTAATCATATCTTACTCATATTTATTGTAATAAATTATTTGTTGATAAACTAGGCTATATGAGTTTTATATAAATATAAAATCATAAATTATTTAATTAGAGTAATTATGATCTTTTACATGTCCACTTCTAAATCGAAGTATGTTGTAGACTCGGCAAAACTTCTATCGTGAAATTGTTTGAAAAATAGTGCGGGACATGTAGTTTACATGGTGCAACGTGTGATTGACATAACACACGTGTGTTGCTCAAAGCATATGTTTTGGACTTCTTGAGACTATGCTTTGTGTTAATTTGAGTTCATATATAATGTATGTAGATATTAGATTTTTGTAATTTTTTAATGGATTTCATTATTATTTTTGTTGAGGTTAATTGTTAGAAAGTTTTTTGTAGGTTATATGGTAGAGTTTCTTCTTGGGTATACTCCCAACTTTGTTATTTAATTTGTACTGGTTGTTGTTTTAGGAATCTTATGCTATAATTAGTCTCATATTCTAGCATTCTGATCTCAAGTAGTGTCTTTGTAGCAACATGTTGTGATAGGTTACCTTTAATTACTATTAGTAGTACTAAAAGAATAAGGGACTCTGAACGCAACTCTTATTGTCCCAAAATTGGATAAAACTACCTTTTGGGCAGATCCTCATGTTAGGTTTTCCATGATCCCATGTGATATATGAGTTTAGATTTTGCATTCACCTCATGCATCCATTACCTCAATAATTTAGACCGACTAGGTAATAATATATCTTTCAAAACAATAGTTGTTGTTGTTGTTGTTGTTATATAGATGTTTATAAAATAAATAGTGTCGGGGACTCGCAATTCACCCAGTTTGTAACGGTCTTTGTTTGACAAACTCGACACAACGCTGCTACGCAAAGGATCCAGTGAAGTAATAACACCAATGAGATGGCCCAAAGTTTTTTTGGGACCCAACCCTCACCTCTAATGCAGTTATCTATTGCTTCCATAAGCCTCAAATTCTTTTCGAATCTTATCCTATTCATTTGGATCCTCACTTATAATTTAAATAGTTAAGAGAGATTGAAACATAAAATACGCGAAGGGGTAAATTGAGATCTAAGAATAGTCTTGGGGGAATATGTGCAAATTCTTTTGACTCTAAGAAATACTGACTTTTTTTCAACTCATAATTCAGAGTCCTCTGCCCCAAATTAAAATTACGAGTCCTACTTTTCGTATTGGGATGTCCAAATTAAGATCCTACTTTCCTTTTTTGGACATTATGAAGGAGCCATAACTCCACGATAGTGAACAAGTTTTGATCTTAGCCATTGATTAAATCTCCTTAAAACCCATCATTTATAGGGATTTAGGGACTATTAATTTGGGACTAAGGGAGTATATTGCAATAGTATTTAAACGTGTCAACTGTGGAATTTTGCGGAGGATGTTCATTACCATTGTCAGCCTCAGAACATAAATAAATTTGTTGTGATTTCGGTAAAAAAAATTGCACACGCCATTGGTGAAATATAGGTAGATTGTCATGCACCTCATAATCAAAATATTTGCTACACTTGTACTCATCAGTCACTGCTTGGTATTGATTTATAAGTCCCACTGGTATTTCTACTGTTATATAATAATGAGGTTAAAGAAAGGAGAAAAGATGATTATACATTGTAAAAGGAATATCCGTTTTCCAATTTCTCGCTAAGTCTTCTAAAGTATAAAAGCTCAACGAGTAAAAGTCGTTTCTTCCAAGTTCGTTTTCCCCTGCAATTCACTATTTCTATGAGTTGCTGATACAATATACTCTACAGTGGACAGTGCAAGTAGAACCAAGGTTCCATGAAGACGTAAGAAATTTAGAACAATTGGTTCCTTTTGAAAAGTGTATTGAGTTGCATTCTAGTTAAAAAAATTCCTTTTGCATAATATTTGCTACCGTTCTCTTTGAAAATTTGAGAGAAAAAGTTTATATTGGTTGCCAATTGGATTATTAATGAATAAGAAATATAAAAAAATTCTTAACTGATTCCTATGTTAATCATCTGTTTATATATGTTATTAACCATGAATGGTAGTATATTACTTTACTTCTGCCTTCAATTAGTGGGTAGAAGTAAAAGTGAATTATTTTGGACTAGGCTCAGGAATTGTGTAAGTCACTTTGTTGCATCAGTTATATGAGCACATTATATGTTAACTGATATCTAGTCGTCGAACACATTACTAGCGAGAATTTGAGTGAGCAACTTATGTTGCTGTGAAATTTTGAGTTATGTCCTGTATGATACCTATGTAGTGTTTGATAGAATTCAATCCTCACATATTAAATATTCTAAAACTTATTTATGAAAGTTGAATCATTATGGGAATCTTTTTACAATAATCCTCACATATTATTTATCTTTTTTCCTTTACCAAGTTGTGATGATATTCTTATCCTGGTCTTTATCTTTCTCTCTCTCTTTATGTACATTATTTTTCTGAGGTTACAATATGATTTGCAAGCCCAACTCTTTCTTTTGGATGTGAGAGTGTGAAACTTCTTCCTCCTGCTTTGAGCGTTATATTATATCATAATGTCTCATTACAGTTTCCCCATTTGGATGTTTATTACTTAATTCTCAAAATTTCATGTTCAATTGACATTCGAGTGGTAATAAAAGGTAAACAATAACTGGGTTCTCAAGCAAGAAAGTGAAACATTCACCTGTTATTTCAAAATAATAAATTATGTTCTTTGAGAAATAACAAAGGGTGAACACTGAATTAGGTTGATTACCCGAAAGATATGGAACCCAATGGAAAAAGGCAATGACGGTGAGTGAAGGCGCAGTAGAGTAGGAAGAATATACATGAGTTCTGAGTAGACTAAGCAAGAGGGATAGAACAAGAAAATACATGAGTATCATCACCTATTGTCACCTTTTATTTACCGCAAAAGAAAAAAATGAAACTGTTTAATTATGAAATAATCATGTTTCTTAAGCTTGTTTCTTATAGTGCCGAAAAGTTTGTCAGGAATAATTGTAGAAAAAGTTGCATTTTCGCAAAGGTATAACACATGTTAGTTCCTTGAACCAAAAATAAATCATGTAATTTAGAACTTACAATGTTCCTTGAACCAAAAGACATTAGTGAAGTCAAAATTTTAGGTACCAACAACTTAAATTATGTTTTCAAAGTAATGCATATATGTTTTAAGATAATGAAATACATTCAGAGTTAACAGAATAAAATTTGACACATACTGTATATATTTTAAACATGGCTATCCTATTTGCATGCCTATAATGAATATAGTATCCTATAATGAATATAGTATCTTTTTACAATGCCATGATCACTTGTTTTCCTTACACCCTTAAAATCCTAGGGCTAGCTCTGATCAGGCATCTAGACTTAGAAGTACAAAAGATCCAAAAGATCACTTTGGCACAGACTAAAGCTAACAACATTTCAAATACAAAATACAACAGTCACAACTTCAATGTGGAGTTACTCAAGAACATGTTCATTGGCGGTTTAGCATTTTACGTCATGGTGGAACTAAGTCAATAAATGGTTATTTGCCTCTATATTTTGTGATAGTATAGTATGAATATATTTTTCTCATCTAAAACTATAGTTTTATAGGTAAAAGGGCATTCATAGCTGGTGTAGGTGATGACAATGGATATGGGTGGGTTATTGCAAGATCTCTGGCTGTCGCGGGTGCTGAAATTCTCGTTGGCACGTGGGTGCCTGTAAGTAGAATTTCCTAAATTTGATGGTGGTGTTTTTATCCCCTAACATGAGATTTCTCAAATCACTTTTATTTTGATTGGTTATAGATAGTGGCAGTCTACATCACTTAAATTTCATTTTTGCCTATATATACTTATTTTACCCTATTCATTTTAGACCCCTTAATGTTTACATGTGGGTGTTTGGCAACCATTTTCCTAGATTCTGTCAAATCCATGAGTTTGACCGTCTGCCAACCCACTCATACTCATTTTATCTCGAAAGTATCACTTTGTACAATCAGCAAATTGAGTAAAATTGCTTAGTTTATTAGGCGCTTTAGATCTACTTCAGAATATGTAACGAAAAATTAAAGTATTAGTCATGCTTCTTTTCCCCACATAAAATTTATTTTAGGGTGATTCTTAATTTTGCCTCCAACAAAGACTGCTTAAATTGGCGAAAAGGAATTCACGTGCACACTCATGTTCGCTACAGTCGGGAAAACAGGTGGTGGATGAGTTGTTACCCACTTTTTTCTTCTCTTTTGCGGCATTTATGCCGAGGTTAAATAAAAGTTGGAGAGGGTGTCAATGCCCAATGACACGCCATCCATAGAAGGCAGATAATGCTCTTCGGTGGATGCAAGGGATAAGCTGAGTCCGGGTCGGCGCACTAGTACATGTTGACTCAGTACTAGGCTTCTTGATCGGCTTGCCCATGGACCTACTAATAGTGCCCCATCGAGTTGTGAGAGAACACACATTTTAGTACTCACAGCATCGGGCGATGATCGGTTCTGATAGTTAATTTCTCTGTAACATTCAACCACATGTCCAACCTCCATTGATTTGCACTGTGATTCGGAGCCTTCAAAGTATCTGCCCATACGATTTTCGTACATCTTTTTCTCACATCAATAAGTACCACTGTTTCCTTTAACACGCTAGTTCCCACGAAGAGAAAATTAATGCATCCTCGTCTTTGGCAAAAAAATTATTCTGGCGACTCCTCGCACCCTTTTGCAGTTGAGTTTCTTTAGTTTGATTATATTGGGTTTATAAGTTGAATTCCATTGTATTGAGATCGAGTGAGAGGACGAACTTGTAAAGATATTTGCAAATAAGTTGAATGAGCTTGAGATTGAAATGGGCGTTGAGTTTTATTTTTTTAATATTTTATTTTAATAATTGGAGGGTTATAGATATAAATTTTGGAACTTGGATCGTTGATAACCAAAAGAGACATTAAAAATGGTGTTGATCCTGCTGTAGGTGAAATGCCACTGGCAGATGTGTCGTTTGGCCATCCAAATGTCGCCGGAAGGGTGGATAAACTGGCATTGTGGCATTTTTCCCTATCAATATGTCACGATGCTTTGGAGCATATCCTACATTGGTACTTTGAAGCCACTAAAACTAGTATATATATTGTTATTGTGTTTCTCATTTATGAAACTAGTATTCACTCAGCATCTTTTTTAATTAGCACCATCTATCTATTACGTTTTTATGTTTAATGGTATGCTATGCAATTGTTTGTGTTTTATTCGAAGGGTTATAAATCCGGGTACTTATTGAAAAGTTTGGATGAGTTGACTTGGAGCTCATTCTGTATTATGGCTTCATTTTATTTAAAATAAAGCCTATAGTTCTATTGGTACTTTTGTGTTATTTGACTCGTGTTTATTAAAAAATGCCATACCCAGTGCACAAAGCTCCCACTTTAGCAGGGCCTTTGACTCATGTTTGTTAATTGATCTTATTATTTATGAATTATTTCAACAAACAAATAATAAATTGAAGATAGTTTAGGATGTTTTTGGCTTCCAGATGTTACTGACCTATGACCTTCAAATTGAATTTTTGCTGATCCGAAATTTTAGGGGTTATTTTTCACTTTCCCTCTGTCAATAATGCTAAATATTAGGTGTCCCTATTTTCAAGGGGTGTAGGTGGGTGGGCGGGGAGTCAAAAGATCATAAAATTAGGGTTATGGCAAATTACAAGTTTCTGAAATGTCTCAGGAAGCTGCAGAATCTGTGAAGCAGAACTTTGGCAGCATTGACATTCTTGTGCATTCACTAGCTAATGGGCGAGAGGTAGAGTCACTAATTATCATATATCATTATAGACCATTATTATTGTTACTTAACGAAAGTTCATCTTATGATTAGGTGGCGAAACCCTATTAGTCACATCAAGGAAGGGATATCTTGCAGCAATATTTGCATCAAGTTATTAATATATTTCTTTACTAAAGAATTTCATTCCAATTATGAATCCAGGCATGCTTCTTACCCAGATCCATCTCTTCTTTCTATGTGGTATAAGTCTCTCTCTCTCTCTCTCTCTCTCTCTCTCTCTCTCTCTCTCTCTCTCTCTCTCTCTCTCTCTCTCTCTCTCGCTTATCCTGTATTAAAATGATAGTAGTACTTGTATTTTGTTTTTTTTTCTTTTTCTTTTTAGGTTTTCCATTTACTTTTCAGCTATTCGGTGCTTTACCGAATGTTTTCCTGTTTGAAACTTGGTTGTCTTTTAGTTTGGGGCATTCTCCATAGTTTCATTATTCACTGCATAATTTGAATATCATTTTCTCAAATAGTGTTGTGTTTGGCCTGTTTGACTTCTCAAATGTATACAATGATAACTTTTCATCCCCGACTTGGTATAGTTTTAGGACTCTGCGAATGGTTTTTCATCTGTACAAATGTTAATCTTTTAGAAATGTCGAGTTGAGGTTTATGATTGAGTTAATTAGTTTCGTAAACCCAGTTTCCATACCAAGACTATCATACCATAAATATAAGAAAAACACCTAGTTTTTTATTATATGGTTATCAGTTGTGGCCATGATATTTTGAAAATTTATGTTTAATTTGTTTGTTGAGATATTTTTTATAATTTATTGTAGTATATGTCTGTGTCCACAATCTAATAGACTTTGATTACTTAATTAGTATATGAACCTGAACATTTTCAGGCTATTTTCTTTATCCTTTTTTCCTTTTACTGCGTAGTCGTGAATCCTACCAGTCTGAGTGATGGTTTACTGTATATTGAAGTCTATGGAATAGATTGCAAAGCGCCGTGGCATGGTCCTCTTTTTCAAATTTCAGTAACTATAACAAAGCCAAAAGCTGTGCAAAATTGACCTCCACTAGTTTCATTTTTCGGGCTTTCTTTTCTGCAAGGTAATTAGCATGGTGCTGATGATAAATTAAGATTATCTTAATTTATTAGCTAGTAAGTCCGAATTTTCACCTTTATCTATCCTTACACTAGACTGTGTAGTAATAGTTACTTTGCATTTGAGCTTGGTTTTATCCAATGTGCATTTAAAGATTTGGTTCTATTTATTCACAGATGTACAAATACACATCTTCAATTTATATCCTTTAATTTTAAATTGGTATTTAAAATCTCTATTCCAATCATTATGATGTGTTTACTATTATTTATATAATAAATATTGTTATTGATTTTATTTGTATATGGGACTTTCTTGTTGTGTATTCTAATTTTCTTCTTGAGCTCACCAATTGGGTAATGTTTTGTTGTAAGGATTTATAAGAACAATGGTTACATTATGGTTTCTTGTAATGGAGGAATCAACCAAATGGGAGCAACAGTAAATTCTAGTTGATTTTTATTTCTTTTTCATTTTATCATTAATATTTTTTCATGATTTTTTTTTTCACTTTGGATTCCATCCTCTTTGTTCTTGGTGCGTTCATTTGCTGCTATAATTCACTTCATTAATGTGAAGATACATGGCATGCTTGCTATTGTAAGATATCTGAACGCCACTCTTATTGTCCCAGAACTCGATAAAACTACCTTTTGGGCAAATCCCCGTGTTAGTTTTTCCATGGTCCCGTGAGATTCATGAGTTTAGATCTTACATTCACCTCATGGTCCCATTACCTCAACAATTCAGACTGGCTAGGTAATAATATATAGTTCATACATATAATTACTTATATATGTTGAGAGATTTCCAGGTGAAAAATCCTCCTTTTTAAAGTTAAATTTTTATTGGTGGTTGTGAAAATTTGCTATGGTGGTGGTCAGAATTTTCTATTGGTTGGTTTATAATATTCTTAGAATCAATTTTAATGTTTAAAATGGGTTGACTACCTATGGTTTTTATGAATAAATAAAAGAGATTCTGTCGAATTTAGAAAATAATAGTAGTTAGATATTGTGATGAGAATATACTATATTGATTCATTTCACATTGTATTGTTGATGAGTGGGATATTAATTTTAACTAATTGACATTAATTTTTTCTGCAGGTAGCAATTTTTATAGAACATGCAATGATGAGCAGTGATTTTGGCGGTCGTACGCTTTAAGATTGCGATTGCGGGATTACTTTGATAAAAATATTTCGTATTTTAGAGTATAAGAAATTAATGTATTTTTATTGCCAAGTCGAATATTTGAACTTAGTGTTGTAATTTTTGTTTTGATGAATATTTAGAGATGCTTGTAAGAATCTACCTATTGTTAAATGAAAATTATTCGTTGTGTGGTTCAAAATCATCTTATGTAATATATTTTATGATTATTCATTGTGTTTTGTTGTCTTAAATGTAATTCTGTTATATATTAAATTTGAGCGACAGATTTTATTGTCCATAATATATTAGCATAAAAATTTTAAGATCCCTTTACCTTTTTGGGGATGGTTAAAACTGTTCCAAAAATATATTAAAGACGGTTATTTTGTTGTCTCAAAAGATCTTTTAAAATAGTAACCCTTTGAGATAGATTAATTTTCGTCTCGAGAGCACTTTTTTGGAACATCTCTCTTGTCGTCTCAAAAAGATCATATAAATTGGTGAGCTTTTGAGACGGATTTGTTCCCGTCTCAAAAACTCTTTTGGGATGGCTATGGCGTCACAAAAAGTATATATAACCCCCTATAAAAAAGACCCCCTAGCCGTCCCAAATAGCGTCTCCAAAAGTATTTGAGACGGATAAACCATCTTTTGTGACTATTAGGCCACCGTCTCAAAAGCAATATTTTTTTTAGTGATTTTGTAATCAATCTCTCACATATAAAATTTTCTAGTCATAAAAGTGAGATCCAATGCATGCATATAGTAAAACCTATTCGATATCATCAATTGTAAATTAAATCTAGAAATCTACATGGGAGACTAGACAATTTAAATTAATAAATAACTTGGAAATCGATTTAAGCAAGAAAATTCTTGCCTTGGAATGAAAGTGAGAGTCCTTTTTCTTGATTCTCCTTCTTGAATCTCCAATCTCTTTTTTTATTTACTTTGGTATCTTCTCTCTAGGGGTGGGACTATTAGGGTTCTTTTAGGTGAGTAATATGAATTTATTAGTCTTCTTAAATAACTTATAAACCCAAAATCCTGAGTTAAGCTTCTACCCTCACTTGTGGGCCTCCAAATGAACCTGAATCCCTAATTAGATAGGTCCAATAGCATCGTAACTAGTATACATATACCTCGGTCCAATTTTTAAAGGTCTAAAACACTTAAACGATCTCGTAAAACCTCTCAAAATGCATCCCAATTATTTTATTCAACATAGACATTTTGATTATATTTAAACGACACGTAACCATAAGTTTATTAACATATGATTTATTTCCACGGGTGAACTCATCATGCACAATTGAGTCAAGTAATTATGTAATCTTGAATAAATATTTGTTTTCAATTTACATCTTTCCCATTTAAATTTAAATCCCTCCAATTTAATTTATTCCCAATATTAATTCGAAATTATTAAATTAAATTTTGTCACAATAATTTACTTCCGAAAGCACGGGCAAGTTATCTATGAAATAATGTGTTATAGTAATAAAACATTAAACTTTTTCATTGATATAATATAGTTTACACCATTTATTCTAGTGTTACATCATTCGAGGGGTGATTTATGATATCTATTTAGGACCCAATCATTATTTATTTTTAATTGGTCCTATTAAAGCACATTTTCGTTTCAATAGGTCCATTAAAAAATAGGTAGTAAATATTTACTACCCGTGTAATTATAACTTTGTGAGGGAAATAATCTGACCACACCTGCATTGAGGACATGTGTCTCTTGATTCGGTCAAGATCTCATCTATGAAGATAAGGATTGTTGGAGCTAACCGACTGGCGAGAATCAAGGAGTGAGATGCAGTCGATCAATCTTGGATATCTAACATTATTATTGATTCCTACAAGGCTCAGTTATCTTCTCTTATAAATGTAACCCTAGATACCAGGGGAAAGGGAATGTAATCATAAACGTTTGAACTAGAAGAATAGAGAAAAAAACCTCTCATGGATGTAGGCACATTACCAAACCACGTAAATATTATTCTTGCGTGATTGTGTATGATTTATTCATTTTGTTCAACTAAAACTGTGTTGAATCATAACCAGTAGAATTTTACTACATATAACATTACCAAACAAAATGATCATGTCTCATTCACCCGGTGAACATTAATCGCCTCACGTTGATCATCAAGATGACCGCTATGAATATGTCCCTCATAGGGTCAAATCGGTGATTAGACCCAACCAGGAATGGAGTACCCCTAGTTGTCGCTTGTCTACGTGAGGAGAAAATAGTGGAGAGCAATGAGCCTCCATGACTTAACTAGATATCGCAGTTAGTAGACTCTTACAACAAGCGCCTTCGTAAATACGAAGCAACCACATGCCATCAACTGTAGGAGAATGCCTCCCACATTTTTTAGAGGGGATGGAATAACAATACCAAAGGGATCCACGTAAGCGCTAAGAGGTTGCCCGCATCCCCAGTCCTCGGGAGAGTAAAACTAGCAGTCAACGAAAGAGTTAGCCACGTGATCAAGATGATTTCTATAAAATAATATCATCGAAAATAAAAGATCGTCATCATAGTCATTACAGAAAAAATGACGTTCATGATCTCATATGGAGGGAAATATATGACCATCCTTCTCATCGAGGAGCAAAAACCACCAAAGGACTGGCTATAAGAGCCTTTATCTACCAAATGAAGTCGTCATTCACCCGGACGATCGAAGACTTTGAACCGCCTAAGAATGCATTGCTCATAGATTCAAGGCATAAGATAGACCCTATTGACCATGTTTTCCAATACCTTTGAGCCATGACACTTTGGAACTACAATGAGCCTTTAATGTGGCAGATCCTCCCTTCAAGCTTAGGGGATATAGTGCAAAAATTATTCAAGAAACTATTACACGGGTCCATCTCTATATTTAAATAACTCGCAGAGTTCTTTACCACAAGTTTCATTAGCAGTAGCACACAACCAAAGAGGATTGATTCACTCCTCATGCTAAAAAATAAGCCCTAAAAAACCTTGTGAAAATATGCTCGATGATATTACGAGATATACAATGAAGTGGAATACTTCTTTGAATAGGTTGCGATAGCCTCATTCGAGATTAACCAATTGAATAATTCCATGTTATACCAGTACCTCATTGATAAGGGATCTACCACTATCGATGACTTTATGTATTAGATTGAGAAGTATACTAAAGTGGATGATGTGGTAGCATGCACGCAACAGGACAATGGTCGACCAACCAAATGCTAGAAAAAATGGAGATAAAGAGATTGTTCCTAAAATAGGGAAAAAAATAAATAGCGAGAAGGGAAATGAGAAGTCAAACCTTAGTAACGGTCATCACGCCATCAACACCATTTTCAAAAAACTGGTATATAAGATATGGACCAAGATCTAGGATTAACAATATTTCTAGTGACCGAGGAAGATGGAGGGAGACCACTCAAAGAGAAATACAACCCTGAGATTCTTTTATCACAAGGACACAATCACAAGATAATTAATTTCAAGGTGATCAAGTCTAATCTAGAAGAGTTGGCCTAAGCATACCACTTGAATGAACACGTTAAGAAGAATAACGATAAAGGTCCTACTGTGCGCAACTAAAAGCCTAATAATATCTTAAAAGATGATGAGATGGGACAGGAGTTCACACTCATCCACGGAACCTCAAACCCTAACCAAATCAAAGGAAATGATTTAAGAATGGAACTGTAGAAAATCACTACAATAGTGGATGCCTTCCAAATTGATCCGATCAAAACCCACTATTGGTAAACATCATTTACTAGAGAAAATAAATTATGTCAAACACATTGTTTTCACCAAGGAAGACATGTTCAGAGTCATAACTCAACATCATGACATGCTAGTAATCATGCTTAGACTAAATAGGATGTGAATAAGTTACCAGTGGACCAGAGAAGCTCTTAGGAGGTGATGTACCTCAAGTTGTTTAACCATCTTAGCTCATGGATAAAATATCTGAAGGAGGTGACTATTCCTTTAGTTAGATTTACCAGAAGAATAACAATGCCACTAGGAAAGTTGTACTTTAAGTATAAACAAAAAGTATCTCAAAGTTAATTTAATTCCTAATCATAGAAATTGAATCACCATACAATGTGATCCTAGGATAACGTGACTCCATGCAATGAAGGCATTGCTATCTACCTATCATCACAAGCTCAAATTCATTATCGATTCGGGATAATAAAGATACATCAAAATCAAGATTCTGCTCGATAATGCTATATCGTAGTTATCAAACTTAAATAGGAGAATAAAAAGTAGAAGACATAAAATACGGAGGGGGATACCCTTCAAAATATCAGCTTAAGTATAGGCGATAGAGGGTAGAAGACACGAGGTGTCCCCGACGATAGAGTCATCGAAATAGTGCAAGAAATTATATTTGACAACTCTCACCAATATAAAAAAATTCTAATCAAAATCTCTCTCATTGATCACTAAAAGGGAGAACTTATATCCTTCCTAAAAAAGTACCAAGATGTGTTCACTTAGAAGTCAAATTATATATTTGGCATTAATCTTGAAGGAATGTATCACAAGCTTCATGTAAATTTGATATTCGCTACAATCACCCAGAAGGAATGAAGAACAACCCTTGAAAAGGTGAAGGTAGTGGAAGAATAGGTTGGAAAACTCTTGGAGGAAAGACCCATTAAATTAGTTCAATTTCCCAAGTGGATTTCAAACCAAGTTGTAGTTAAGAAGAAGAATGGTAAGTGGAGAGTTTTCATAGACTACACTGACCCGAATACAACATGTCCCAATGATAGCTTTCCTCTACCAAAGATCAATCAACTGGTTAACGTCATAGTTATCCATGAGCGGATGATATATTTAAATGATTATTTTGGATATCAGGAAAAGACATTTTTCATCATTACGCTTAGACTTCATAATTATATAGTAATGTCATAAAGACTCAAGAATACGGGAGAAACCTACAAGTAGTTGGTCAAAAAATGTTCAAGCATCATCTAAGCAATACCATAGAGGTATACATTGAGGATATGTTTGCTAAGAGTAAGAATAAAGACAACCATCTTTCAAACATAACAAAAACATTTGAGGTCCTTTGGTACTACAAAATGAAGCTCACCATAGCTAAATTCTATTTTGGGGTTCAATCTTATAAATTCTTAGGCTATCTGGTCAACCAAAGAGGGATCGAGGAAAATTCCAATCAGATCGAGGAAATGAGGATCATTCAACTACTCGGGACTTTCAAACACGTTAGAAAGTTGACTCGAATGCTTGCGACACTTAATTGCTCCATCTCTAAGTCTTATGAGAGATGATGACCTTTATTTCACTTATTAAGGAAGGAAAAAAGGAGTCTAGAATGATGAGTTTTGTAAGTAACTTGAAAAGATTAAACATTATCTCAGTCGACCTCCCTTGCTCACAGTTCGAAACCCAGGGGATCCAGTCTACTTATATATCTCCATATTTGACCATGCGATTAGTAGGTCTACGCCCTTAGGGCCTACCGGAGCTGGAAATCCCTTCACTGCGCATATAAGGACACAAATTTCCAATTGAGTCTTAATGTAGTGTTGGCTCAATTCCGAACAAAAACATTTGTGTCATAGGATAGTATTGAGTGATTATCCGCCAAGTCTGTGACATGCAAGAGTTGAAGACGTAGTGGCCAAGTCTTATAAAGCTTCATCATTGTCGTGTTTAAAGTGCCATGTTTCTTCATCATCAACATCATATTCCATTGTCTCCAAAAGGTATGAATACATTTTTATATATATATATATATATATATATATATATAGGGAGACCTGGAATATGTTTATAAAGGGTGTACTTTTATTTTAAACTAATGTTTATTTTTAGAAGGTTTATTTAAAACTTTAAAATAAAGTTTCTGGGCTAAAATCAAATTTCTAAGCTTTCTGTTTTTTCGTTTGAAATTGTCATTCGAACGAGTTTTTCGTTCGAACGAGAATTTCGTTCGAACTAGGTTTGCTAACGACTTTCCACTGGAACTTCGTTAGATAGTTCGTTCGAACAAAATGTCGTTCGAATGAAAATGTCGTTTGAACGAGATTTCGGTGGGAAAATTTTTGGCAGTTTTTTGGCACTTTTCCACTACTTTGTCCCATTACACTTTCACCGAATTTAATGACTTCAGGACCAGATTTTTTCTAAGAAATTTTTCCATCTCCTAGAGAGTTTTTGAGAGATTAATCCTTTCATAAAAAGTTCCCTTGGTGTTTGTTATTCAAATTGAATTATTCAAATAACAAAACCAAGTTTACACCCAATTGTTTATTTTAATCAAGGTTTCTCTCTCTATATATACATCTTGCTTGGAGAGTTTGTTTGGCACCGGATTTATCATTACCGTAAAAGAGAGTTTGGGTTTGCTTCTACATCCCACAAAGAAGAAGTCCTGTTGTTTTATTTCGGCATTCTCACATGGTGAATGGCACCATGTGTGGTTGACGGTGTTCCTAAAGCCTCATTGGTGAATTCCAAGGTTCTGGTGGAGTTTCGGGGTTGTCGACTAGGTAGAGGTGTTTACAAGAAGACGCGTCAAGGCTTGAAAGGAGTCGAGTCGAGAAAGTAAGTCATCTGTCTTGTAATTGTAAAACCATACTTAGTGGACTTAAGGCTAGGGTCGTCCGAGGTTTTTTCCCGTTGTGGGTTTTTCCTTGTACATCACGGCGTAGTGATTTATTTGTTCATTTTATCTTTTGAAAAATTCACCTTAGATGCATGTTTAGGTAAGAAGATAAAATTTGGTTTAAATCACTACTTGTTTAATTTGGTGCTAATTTAAATTTGGGTATATGTTAATTTAATTCAAGTCGTTAACTTATTGGTTAAAATTTGGTTTGGCCTAATTTGCAAAATTGAAATATTTATTGTTAAGCAAATTTCTAGGACTAGGGTTGAGTTAACGTGTTTAAGTGAAATATGTATTTATTGATTAATTTAATTTCTCTTTGAACTTGTTTAATTTTAATTTGAAAGAAATTAAAATTTGGTGTGCACTTATTTTATTGAACCATCTCTCACTTTCGCATCTCATTAAAAGGAAATTGAATTTTACTTTTTGGTGTTAAGATTTATAAATCGGGGGTATTCTCCCTTTACAGGTGGTATCAGAGCATTGATTTAGAAAATTATCATTTTCAAATTGGTATCAGAGCGGGATCTCTAAATTATTGCGTTTAAGACCCTTTTAAATATTTTTGACTAAATGGAATTTTCCCCATTTTCAAAATTTTCTATGTTTGATGGTTGTCTCATGCTTGCACATGACTTTTCTCTTGCCATATCTTATGAGTAATTGCTTTCATGTCTTACATACTCTAGCTCTTATGCTTAATGATATATCTTTTGCTAGTTGTATGTTTTGTATATCATTTTTCTAGTCTATGCTTTATAATCAGTCACATGCTAGGATTATGATTCTTGTTCATCTTTTGTATTTTATCCTTTCATTTTAATTTGCATTAAATGAAAAATACAAATTGATTTTTGTTAATCTTTTGAGTTAATTTTTGTAGTTGGTAAAAACTTTGAAAAACTCAAAATGATTTTTTTTATGTATTTTGGTTTTACACACATTTTGTGGCACATGTTTGTGTTTGAATCCTCATTTCGCTCTCATGGGACTAGAACATTTGGTAAGAATTTTAATCCTTAAAATGTTCTTTATCATTCTTACATGGAGTTGTTTAAGTTTGACTTGCTTAATGGATTCACTTTTATATGCCTTTACACACATGCACGAGCTTTTTGAACCTTAACTTCACATGTTATATTTGAGCTTTGTGAGGTGTTCTCCTACCAATCTAGTCATCTAAATACTATGACCTAGGAGGACTAGTGCTTGTCAAAATTCGTTGCATGTGAAATTTGTGTGATATAAAAAATAATTTATATAAATGTGCACAGGGAAGGGCTCCGAAAGGAAATATCATCCTTTGCGAGTAAGCCACCGTTTGCTTGGACCTAAAAGAAATACGTGGTACAGAGGCCTAAAAGATTAATGGAATTAAAAGAAAATATTTTCCAAGGCCTATTTTGTTTAGTTGATCTATTCATTCAAAAGATTATAATAATATGCTTAAATTGAGGGAGTTTGGATGGTATATCAACGGTTTGCATGATGTCCGTTTATGCTAGTTATGCTTTCATTATCATGACTCTATTGGTGTGTAGAATCATCAAAATTCTAGGCTTGTATGAATTGTGTATGTTTGTTCATGATTTCACTTTATCTTGTCACATAAGGCTATATTTCAAGTTGGTAAAGTTTTGCAATCAAATGCAAACTCCGTGAACATGTTTAAGTGATTGGGTTTTAAATTCATTAGTATCTAGTTCACACCCCTTCACTTCCGTTTACATATAACACATTTATGTTATAAGAGTGTAGAAAAACATATGTTATTTAGTTTTGTGTCATTTTAGTATTTATATCTATATGTGTGTACTTATGCTTAGTTTGAATCTATAGTGTATACATATATATATATATATATATATATATATGATATTTTGTTTGTTTTTGAGTCTTTGCCATGATAGCTAGTTCATTTATGCTTGTACTTAATTTTTGGTATCTATCTTGTTGCGAATATTGTTTTGATATCATATGCTTAGATTACTACAATCAATTGATATCTTTTTCTATCGCATCATAGTTGATATTCATCTCTTTATGTGGATTAGTTGAATTTTAGTTGCCCACGTGCTTTAATGTTCTCATCACTTTATGCACTATTGCATGTTTGGCTTGCTATCCCATTCTATTTATCCTTTGTTTAGTTTAGGGGATATATATGCTTTAATTGGGGGAGATAAGTTAATTTTTTTTTATTCTTTAGCCTTTGTCTATTCCTGAACAAAAAGGGGGAGAATGATAGGGGGAGAAATGGTATATAATCCTATTGTAATCTTATTTAAGTTTAGGAGATTTAACTTAGGGGGAGAATGCTATCTTCTTAGATTGGTCATAGTTGATAAAGGGGGAGAATTAATTTAGGGGGACTCTTTATTTAAATTGCATTTAATATTTTAATATTCCCTATGCGTTTAATATGTTGCTTAAGTGTGCAGGTATTGTAAAGCGGCATATATTTAAAGTGGAAAAGCGTTTAATTCTAAAGCAGTATTCGAGTCAACCATTTACTCCTTATTTTGGGTGGGATGTTTTTGAGTCTAGTGAGCTTGACGGCCCTTTAGGATTTTGTTTTGGTTTTTGTCCTGGAATAGTCAAAGGGGGAGATTTGTAAGGACACAAATTTCCAATTGAGTCTTAATGTAGTGTTGGCTCAATTCCAGAAAAAAACATTTCTGTCATAGGATAGTATTGAGTGAGTATCCTCCAAGCCTATCACATGCAAGAGTTGAAGATGTAGCGACCAAGTCTTATAAAGCTTCATCATTGTCGTGTTTCAAGTGCCATGTTTCTACATCATCAACATTATATTCCATTATCTCCAAAAGGTATGAATGTATTTATATATATATGGAGACTTGGAATATGTTTATAAAGGGTGTACCTTTATTTTAAACTGATGTTTATTTTCAGAAGGTTTATTTAAAACTTTAAAATAAAGTTTATGGGCAAAAATCGAATTTATAAGCTTTTTGTTTTTTTGTTCGAAATTGTCGTTCAAATGAGTTTTTCGTTCGAATGAGGTTTGCCAACGACTTGCGAGTGGAACTTCATTAGATATTTTGTTCGAACGAAATGTCGTTCGAACGAAAATGTTGTTCGAACGAAAATGTCGTTCGAACGAGATTTTGGCGGGATCAGTTTTTGACTGTTTTTTGGCACTTTCCCACTACTTTGTCCCACTAGTCTTTCACAGAATTTAATGACTTCGGGGCCAAATTTTTTCTAAGAACTTTTTCCATCTCCTAGAGAATTTTTTAGAGCTTAATCCTTTCATAAAAAGTTCCCTTGGTGTTTGTTATTCAAATTGAATTATTCAAAAAACAAAACCAAGTTTACACCCAATTGTTTGTTTTAATCCAAGTTTTTTTTTTTATATATATATATACATCTTGCTTGGAGAGTTTGTTTGGCACCGGATTTATCTCTACCGTAAAAGAGAGTTTAGGTTTGCTTCTACATCCCACAAAGAATAACTCTCGTTGTTTTGGTGCGGCATTCTCACATGGTGAATAGCACCATGTGTGGTTGACGGTGTTCCTAAAGCCTCATTGGTGAATTCCAAGGTTTCGGTGGAGTTTCAGGGTTGTCGACTAGGCGGAGGTGTTTACAAGAAGACGCGTCAAGTCTTGAAAGGAGTCGAATCGAGGAAGTAAGTCATTTATCTTGTAATTATAAAATCATACTTAGTGGACTTAAGGCTAGGGTCGTCCGAGATTTTTTCCCGTTGTGGGTTTTTCCTTGTACATCACGGCATAGTGATTTATTTGTTCATTTTATCTTTTGTAAAATTCACCTTAGATGCATGTTTAGGTAAAAGGATAAAATTTGGTTTAAATCACTACTTGTTTAATTTGGTGCTAATTTAAATTTGGGTATATGTTAATTTAATTCAAGTCGTTAACTTATTGGCTAAAATTTTGTTTGGCCTAATTTGCAAAATTGGAATATTTATTGTTAGGCAAATTTCTAGGACTTGGGTTGAGTTAATGTGTTTAAGTGAAATATGTATTTGTTGATTAATTTAATTTCACATTGAACTTGTTTAATTTTAATTTGAAAGAAATTAAAATTTGGTGTGAACTTGTTTTATTGAACCATCTCTCGCTTCCGCATCTCATAAAAAAGAAATTGAATTTTACTTTTTGTTGTTAAGATTTATAAATCGGGGGTATTCTCCCTTTACAAGTGGTATCAGAGCATTGATTTAGAAAAACCATTGTTTTCAGTGCATCATGCTTAAAAGTAAACTTAGGGAGGAAGACTAGCATTAGAGCCGTCTTGACGATCTATCACTCTTGGATGAAAGGAGGATGAAAGCTCTATATCAAATACAAGGATACCATCACCGAATAGCACGATCTTTCAACAATAGAGTCAATGACCATGGTGTCCGAGAAGGGGACTTAACCCTTAAAGAAATTACAGAGCCCATTTGGGACTTCAGAGAGAAATTCAAGGCCAATTAGAGGGAAAATTCAAGCCCAATTAGAGAGGCCCCAATATTGTGATGAAGATCTTATCAGGCGGTGTCGTTATGCTCACCGACCTTGATGGGAAGAGATGGACCATCCAATCAACCAGGACTATCTCAAGAAATTTTACCCCTAGTCCAAAATGTTGGCACGCTAAGACTCTTCTCATCTCCTTTTTATTATAAAAAAATCTTCATTTCCCTCTATAAAGAACTACGTGGGGCCTGATCCTCTAAAAATCCTTTTGCTTTCAAAAATGAAACTTAAAAAATTCTCAAAACCCCCAGAGGTACGTAGGCAGCTCACACACTTTACATGAGCATGACTCCCTTTATTTTTATAAAATACTATTATTTTCTCATCCCCGGGAACGACAATTCATTTTAATATATACATGAACAAAAGGATTATGTATGCCTTAGCGATTGGTATAGATAATTCAAAATGCAAAAATTATCAAGAGGCATAGCAATATAATTAAATGTTTCTGTATTTCAATGAATTCCTTTATGATTACATTAGCATATGAAATCAAACAACTTCCCTTGCCAACCTACTCCTTTTTTCCTAAAGCCAAATAAAAATAAGCTCCACTACACCTAAAATAGTCATTCCAAATTATTCCCACAGAATAAAACCAGAATAACCAGACGCATAACCAAACACCATATAAAAGCCACACAAATGCTACTTGCAATTGCCAGAAGAGCCATCCCTATCATCACCCACATCCTGGGGTCCCCAACTTCCCCTACCTAAAGAGAGTGCCACTGATGCTCCATAGAACGATAAGCCCGGACTAGCCTGGGGAAAACCACAATACCTCCTTCCACAGTGTCAGATATGGCAAACCACCTTTGTCCAGTCTCCACAGTCAACATCTTGGAAACTACTTTTCTCGACAAACACTTCATGTAGTCCCATGAAATATGACAGACTCTACAAATAGACTAGGATGGACGAGTCGATGGTCGGAGATTCTCCCACAGAGAGCCCATCCGCATGAGCAAACGCTCCGTCAAGTCCTCTACCGGAAAGAAGTCTAGTGTTCAAGATGGAGCAATCTGTTCCCAGCCAAATTGGCACAGGAGCTTCCAGGGAAAGTAGAAAAAGGTCTATTTGAGGCAAACCAACTGAACATACTAGTATTCCCCCAGTTCCAGAATGGGCAACAACTCCCCCCACCAAGGCATTGACCAACGCAAGCCTTGAGTCTCGTTATCCATAAATAAATTCTCCTAGCTCTCAATGTCCAGGCCTACACTGATAAAGTAGCAAGAAAATAAGTTTAGCACAGTTGGCAAAGGATACTCGGGTGGGACCCCTATAAGAAACCTCTCCGACAACCACATGAACAACATTTTGGGGATATCCCTCAAGAAGTCAGAACGACCTTCCCGCTAGGCATATAGATCGTTCAAAGTCTTAGACATGATCATTGCCGCAGGATTGCTATGATACGACATCCAGGAAGTGTTGGCTATGAGTTTTGGGTCCACCAGTAGTTTCCCAGTCACCAACAGAAGTTTTGAAATCAAGCCCAGAATGATGACTCCAACATAGCCAGCATCACCAACATATTTCAAATGCACAGAATGTAGCACAACAAGAAGAAAAATCATTCCTCCCATAACCAACAACTTGGACACAGAAGGCAAAATATGAAGAATTCCTGCCAACAGCTTCTTAGGAGACCAAGAAAATTCAAGCATAATCATCGCAACATTGGGATTTACCCCCAACATAGCAGAGAACTCCTCATAGGTCGGACAGAGCTCGTATAGCCCAAAACAAAAGACATGGTCTTTAGGATACCAGAATTCTACCACTGCCATCAACATGTTCCACTCTATGAGCCGGTTGTGCCATAAAGAAACTCAACGCATGTTGAAAGCGCCGTAATCAACATTATATGAGCACATTGCCTCCAAGGTTTCGAGGTAGTTATCAAATTCAACATTGCCAGGGAGAGCCATATCGCAAAATGATGAGACAATGAGCAAGAAGAATGCAAAAGAGAAGTAATTTGGGGGTGTGAAGAAATTACTCCACCCATACCCCCTATTTATACTTGGAAAACCTCAGCCAAAGACAAAAGCCCTACAAAAATCAGAGAAAAACTTACCCCACTAAGTACCAAGCAATTAAAGAACATGCAAATAAAGCCTTGGGTTGATTGGACTGGAATGACATACCTATAGGCAGGACAAGGGGCATGACAATCGGTAAACCTTTATTTTTGAAGAATTCTCTTTTTCCTTTTTTGTCAAAATAAAAGAAACTCAATAAAAATAATATCTATTCTTAAAGAATTTCCAATTTTTTTCTCCTTATTGTTTTTACTTGGCTTGTTTTTGAAACAAATTCTCTCTCAAATCATTTTTAATTATTTTTACGATCTCAGCAGCAAAGTGAGCATGTGCATTAAATCACTAAAAACAAAAATCACCAAAAACTTCATTTTATTTGGATAGATATTTGCTGTGTTACATTAATTTTACAGGAAGAAATAAGAAAATACAACGAGACTCAACCCGAACCCACCTACATTATCTCTATCTCTCACCTACCTTCATCTACAACCTCTTTCTTCTTTCTATCTCTCTCTCTCTCTCCCCCCTAGGAGCCTCCTTCCCTGCGACGCGCTCTCTTCCCCCAATGATGAGACGAAGTACCTCAACTCCTCGAGCCAAACCCTTCCTCAAATGAGGTAGACGACACTAAATAAGAAAGAATCATAATTTCAACCCAAATGTGGGTGTTCCCTGAAGCTATCTAATCCGGAATATCATTCAGCCAAGTGGTTGACACTCGGATATGTTGCAAGAAAAACAGAAAAAAGAAAATCAATCAATCTGAGGCAAAGAAAGGGATCGGGAAATCGAAAAGACAAAGAGATGAGAAGTATACCACTGGCTGGAGAAATTCTCCATTAAGCCCAGCTCCTCCGGATCCATCGCATTAGGATGGTGCAGCAAATGCACCGACCTTCCATCAGCCCAATGAATATTGTAAGAAGGAGAGGCCAGCCACACAAAAGAAACCTCTGAGGTCGTTACCGCCACCGATGTCAACACACCACCTACATTGTGGGAAGACCCCACTGGCCGACTCAAACCCGTCTGAGGGAGAGGCGTCATGTTATATATGATGGGAAGCATCAACCATCTTAACACAAAGTTCAAATAATAATACACCGCCACCGTGTCAGTATACGAAGAGTAAGGCTCACCCATCATCGTCGCTACCCGCGTATCATTAGACATCTCCCGCACTTGCCTCATGTACATAGGGGGCCTCGCAGGTGGCATAATCACCTCCTCCTCCACAACCTTTCGGACTACTCTCTCCCCAATGTACTAGGAGTAGACGAACTCATGCACCAATAGACACCTTATCTATGCATTCCCCCAGTTAACCTTGTATCCTGGATGGCCGTCCCCCAGGGATAGAAGGTCATCTATAAATTCCCAAACATGGAAGATCAATATCGGGAAAGGTAATGAATAAAAAATGGTCTCAAAAGAGAAAGAAGTATTTACCCGCTCACTCGTCAGGCCGTTCAAGACCTAACGTACCACCTCCAAAGAAAGAGACTTCGTTAACTTTCGGTTGGACCTCCGCCACCGCTACATCAGACAAGAAGTTCTCGATAAAATTGTCCTTCAAAGATATCAATTGGGTGTTAAACCCAATAACCTCATATAACCACGTCTGCAAAGGATAAAAGGTTAGTAATCAAGACACCAAGAATATGATGCACAAAGGAAAATATGAATGTATAATGGAAAGAATACCTCAAGAAGATATGTGTCCCCAGTAAAAGTTTATCGGCAGCACCGACTGAACGCATCAAGAAAATAATAAAGGGTTTCCATGATCAGGCTCCTCCAGTCATAAAGAGAGATGTTCGAAAACACCCTAAAAATACCAAAACCCTCCCAATACCAGTAGAATAAATAAACGGGCCATCTTACGCACCTGTTGCTCATCATTCTTGTCAATCCTACAATTGAGTAATAACTCCCTCAAAGAGACAACTTAAGAGAGTGACCAAGTACTACCCTCTCCACATCCCCCAACGCAACTGTCACCGCCTCTGGCGTAACCTGCAAAGTTTTGTCCACCTCTATCTGCACCCCATCACTGTCCAACCCCAACAACTACTGCATGTCTAACAGAGTCGTCGTCATCTCCCCTAAGCCAAAATACATGGTGTGGGTGGTGTCCCACCACCTTTCCCCTATAGCACAAAGAACATCCGTAGAACAAGGAGTCTCATCTAGTGCAGACGCCAGTCTCCCAAAATCAACTTATGACACCACCCAATGCACCACCAACAGAAGGTGCTCCCAAACGTCCTTAAACCCCATCATCCATCAAGGATGCAGAGTCAACATAGAGATATCAGACTGTGAAAAGGCAAAAAGGAAATATTCGTGTTAAAATTCAAAAAAAAGGAAATATCGCCAAAAAAGAATAAAAGAATACCAAAAGTCATCAATACTTACATAGCCTCCATGGTTCACCACCCTAGAATAATGATGATGCGATGGCTAGGGCAAAAGGGTCCACTCATCCGCCACTGTCTCGAATGAGTCAAAGGAATTTTTGTTATCCAATGTAAGGGGCACCCTAGCCCTCCATTCCAAGTTCTCCCAATCGTCAACATTGAGCCACGTCAAATGTGTCGCAATGCTTAAGAAATTATTCATCTCTTGATTTTGGATCACTAAAAGTATTTGCAAAAGGTAATTGCAGAAGAAGGCAAGCCAAAAAGTTATGAAAAATGAGGAGAACCTTCCCCCTTTTATAGGAGGCAAAGGGGCATGCCAACCCGTATCTCCCTGCCACCCACCTATCGACACTGTTCCTCCACCTGCTCGAGGTACCCCAAAAGTCTATGCCACTGCCGTTTGGAACCCCTTAAACCATGCCAGTCGGCACCCTTTGAGAAATTTCGTACAAAAATTCCTAAAAAAAGTCAAACAATCCCTAGAAATTTCCTAAAATTACCAAATGAATTTTAGAACCTTTTCCACCAAGAAAATATTTTTTACCAAAATAATTTCCCCATCAAAATCCTTGCCTCCCAGTGGAATTCCCAAAATCAATTGCACATCTCCTTAACAACGTCTCCGAAGGACATCACAAAAATAAAAAATTCCCGAGCTAAGAAACATCCAACCCTCAGATGATTCCCCCTTACCTAGTGGAACCTGAAACTTAATATCAAATGAGGAATCAGAAGATAAATATCCCAAGTAGATTATCTACTTAAGCCCTCAGAATTAACCTCGACTCCGTGTCGTCACCTTTTTCAGGACAGAATGGAGCTCGACCCTCGATCGTCACCTCTTTCAGGTTCGAATTGACCTTGGCCCGGGTTGTCACCTCTTTCAGGTTAGAACTAACCTCGGCCCTAGGTCGTCACATTTTTTAGTTCAGAATTAACCTCAACCCTCGGTTGTCACCTCTTTCAAGTCAGAATTGGCCTCGACCCTCGATCGTCATCTCTTTTAGGTCAAAATTGACCTCGGACCCCGGTCGTCACCTCTTTTAGGTTAGAATTGACCTCAGCCCTTGGTCGTAACCTCTTTTAGGTCAGAATTGACCTCAAACCCCAGTCGTCACCTCTTTTAGATCAGAATTGACCTCAGCCCTCGGTCATCACCTCTTTGAGATCAGAATTGACCTCGACCCCCGATCATCACCTCATTCAGGTCAGAATTGACCTCGACCCTCGATCGTTGCCTCTTTCAGGTAATAACTGACCTCGGCCCCTAGTCGTCACCTCTTTTAGGTTAGAATTGACCTCGACCCTCGATTATCACGTCTTCTATGTTAGAATTGACTTCGGCCCCCGATCGTCACCTTTTTAGGTCAGAATTAACCTCATCCCTCGATCGTCACCTCTTTTAGGTCAGAATTGACCTCGGTCCCCGATCATCACCTCTTTTAAGTTAGAATTAACCTTTTCCCTTGATCATCACCTTTTGCAAGTAAAAATTGACCTCGACCCCAGGTTTCCGCCCCTTTGAAGTCAGAATTAACCTCAGCCTTCGATCGTTACCTCTTTCAGGTCAGAATTGACCTCGGTCCTCGATCGTCACCTCTTTTCAATTAAAATTGACCTCGGTCCTTGGTCATCAGCGCTTTTAGGTCAGATTGACCTCAGCCCTCAGTGTCTCCTTAGGTCCCTAAATCTCTCCTTAGGTTCCTAGCACTCCCACTTTTCACTACAAAACCCTAGGTAATACTCCGAGTATCGATCTAGAGGCCATCGGGCGCTCTCGAGTACGGTTTGACTCTAATAAACTCTATTTTCAGAGTAAAAGTTCTTTGAATCTTTGAATGGATATGAATCCCCTTTCGAACAGTCCACCCCATGCGCAAATCGACATAACGGTTCGGACGAACGAACCATTTTACTACCAACAATTAATTTGAAAGCCACCAGGTACTCCCATACCTCGATTTGACGCCATCAACTTCATCAACAGAGTAAAATCTCTTTGAATAACTGAATACCCTTTCCTACGGTCTGCCCCATGCATGAAACGACATAATCATTCGGACGAATGATTCGTTTTTCTCTAAAAATTGATCTAGAGTCTATCGAGCGCTCACGGACTCTATTTCACCAAGGTCAACTCTTTAGATCTGATGAGACTAAATAAAAATCCTAAGGGACCTATATAACCTTTCCAACGATCCGTCATGTGAACGATTATGACTTACAATACGGACGAACGATCCGTTTTACTCCAAGAGGTCATCGGGCGCGTTCGGGACCCGATTGACCAAAATTAGCTTTTTGAACCAAGAAAATATCTTTGGAATATCAAACTAAATCACCTATCCTTTCTAACGGTCCACCACATATGCGATTCGGACATACCATGTGGATGAACGGTCTGTTTCCGTCCGACGATCTCCCGTCCAAAGGAACGACGTACGCTTTTGAGCCACATTTGACCCAAAGTCAACTCTCGGACCTGGGAGAGATCCAAAGGACTCCCTAAGGTATCTGAATTATCTTTTTAATGGTATTAACTGTGCATGATTCAGATCAACGGATTATGTTCTACGATTATTTTTCGAAAAAATCTGCACGAGACTACTAATTGGCAGACCCATTTCCCTGCCTATTAGTAGTATTTCTAGAGTCACCTGCCAATTGGTAGGGCAATGGCCATGCCGATCGGCATCACCCCTTACCCTATAAATAGAGGTCATGGCCTCACTCCCAAGGCACACCTCAGATCCATCAGCATCACTGATCTCAGTAACATTCTCTCGAAATTAGCAAAGTTCCTCCATGTGAATTTCCATTCTTGCTTACATTCCCATCCTTTTCACACCCAATTTGGTAAAGTCACATTCTCTCTCATCTAATATTCATCACACTTTCAAGGGAGTTCATCCAAGATCAAAGATTAAGCTTCAAATAAGGTCCAAATCCTTCCCCCTCTCTGCAAATTTCTTGTTTTTGCATCAAATACATTAGATTCATAATCTAGCACAAACTTTAGTTCATACAAATTAATATCTACATTTTTATTAGTATATTGCATACACTTTATTTTCTATAAAAACCCAAAACAAACAAAAGGAGGGTTACACCCATAAATTCCGAACGGGATTATCCATCACACCTTTTCAAAACTAAAACACATTTTTCTACACACACACCCATAATAAAATCTCATTCGAATCTATGGGATAAACGCCATCCTTAGTCTGCATGCAAACTACGTGGACTTTGATGCTTTTATAGGCTACGTATGAATCTCAGATTAAAGCCCGAGACTCGAGTTCAATTTTTCAATATTCCCATTTTTCAATTTCCCAATTTTGCCAAATTCCCCATTTTCATATTTATCATATTCTTGCATAATTATACATATTATGTTTGTGATTATTATTAGCGTTTCATCATAACGATCAATATTGCGATAAATGAATAAGTCATATTTTCAATATATTATTTTGGGAACATTCTTATGGATGACCTCACTCTACCTCTTCTATGGTATGAGCTGGGTGATTCCAATCACCATTATATTTACACGTACACACACTTTATGGAGAAATAAAGTAAAAGAATAACACAAGCCCATGAGAGCCCGAAAGGGCGAGATGGGTTCCTAACGCCTCCCCATTCCGTAACTTAGCCCCCGAACCCTTTGAACTACAAATTTTGTAAGCATCACTTTGTCTTTGATGCCGCTCTCTTGAGGCCGCAACATATTCTTTTTCCTGTTTCGTACAAATTAGGTTGGTGACTCCATCTATTTACATTTACCCTACACCAACGACGGCCCAAGCGTTCCTAAGTTAAAAAGGGTGTGAGACCTTTTAGCCCCCCTTTTTTCTCCACACCCCCTTTTTATGGGATAAGGAGAGGGGGAGGGACATCGCGAAAATTGGGATGGCTACGGATAGCATCAAACTTAAATGAGGTTATGTGGTTATGATGACCCAAATATTTGAGGAAATTTGAAATATGTAGTCCTTAAAATCGAGGTGGTCGTTAATGATGAATTGGATGATTTTTTGTATTATGGTTCACTCTTGGATGAGTATCAATCACTATAGAGGGCTGCCTAGTAGAGGTGTCGGTATGCTTTGGGTTTTAAATAAATTAGCCCTCTGACTTGTTTGCGCATGATCATCAAGTGAGTAAATACTCGAGATAGTTATGTGATGTTGATGGTTAACATGACGGTGAGCGTTAGAGCATGTCATATGTTGAGCTTATGGTGACAACCCCTATGTAAGAGCATGTGATGTGATCTTAGCTATTGAGAACTTCAAAGATTTTGAATTAGAGAATTTCTATGAGTTAGAATAAGAGTTGGTAAATCCCATAAACTTGAAACATTATCTGATTGATAATTTCGAGATGAAATTTCCTATAGATGGAAGAATGTAATACCCATGTCCAACATTTTATTATTTTTCCCATGTAGATTGTAATAATATGAAACCCTCGGTATTGGATCATTATAATTGGGTTTATATCTTCATTTGTCTATTTTTGGAGTCATGATGATAATTATTGGAAGTTTTTGTGTAAAATTAAAGGTATTGGGAAATTTGTGGTTCAAACGAGTGGAAGGTCGTTAAAATGAAATTCTTGTTTTGTTCGGATGAAGTGGGTGATTCGAACAAGAGTCCAATGTCATTCGAACTCAAGTTCTAAAAAGAATCTAACAAGATGCCATTGCATAGGTTTTTCTGCCTCATTTAGAAGCTCGTTCGATGGGGTGATCGAATGAGATTGTGATCTCATTCGAATGAGGTTCCATTCTCGATCGAACTACCTGGAGAGAAATTTTAAAATCGGGTTGTTCTTGTGTCCTATTACATTTGGGGTTGTTGGATTGATGACGTGTTGACTCCTTGTGATTCCATAAGACCTAAAATGGGATTTTAGAGTTGGGGTCGGTTTTATAAGTATTTGTTTGGGTTATTTGTGAGTTTACTTGAGTGTGAAGAAGAGAGAGAGAGAGTGGGGTGGGTCACCCCACCATTTTCTAAATTTTTTCATCTCTCTCTAGATCTTGGGAGCTTTACCCCTTCTCCCATCACCACGAACCACCTTATGCCACCACATTTTAGAAGTATTCTACTATATTAAGCCCAATACACCTATTTCCACCATGATTGAACAAAGCTATGAATTTTGAAGGTGTTGTTGGAGGTTTTATAGAAGAAGAATAGAAGAAATTTATGGAGTTTTGATGAAGGGTTTTGTTGGAGCATGCTTGTGGAGCTAGTCAACGTCCTTGAGGCCACCTTAGGCGGTGGGGGTTTCCATAGCCTTCTTATTCATCCATCATTTTTGGAGCTCCATTTGAGGTGGAAAAAACTCTACTCTTAAGTTTGAGACTATATATTATTAGTATTTGATCTTTCATATAGAGTTTAAGAGTAAGATGCATATATGGTTAAAGAATGATATTTCTTAAAATTTGTGAAAATGGGTGTTGATACCAAATTTAGTCTGCTAACATGGACCAATCATATGAAGACACGTGTCAACCCATGTGGCAAATACCAATACTCTCAATGAACAACATACTATCATTGAGCAACTCAGGTGCACCGAGCTACTCAAGCGCTCCGAGCAACTTAAGCGGCCCGAGCTACTTAGCGTGCAGAGCATGCAAATCAAGAAAACAAAAAGGCAACTACGCATTAAATGTGCATTATTATCGTACATATGTATATGTCTACTAGATAACAGCGCATTATCTTTTCATATGTATAGCCTCAAGGCTATAAATACATTGTAATCTCCTCATAAGAAGGGGACTTTGGATCTCTTGAAAAACCTATTATCGAGATTCAAGACAAACATTCAGCTATACAAAACGGTAAACGTAGACCATTCTCATAAGGCTGAACCACTTTAAAAATCCTTTGTCTTATTTATCTGTGATTGATTAATTAGATATAATCTAGTTTTCTACATCAACAGATTGGCGCCGTCTGTGGGAAACGACCGTACTTAGCGTTTTTCACCAAAACAACTCATCATCTATGGCTGAGAATCCAAAATCCAATAATCAAAACACTAGGGTCCCTCCAAACCCTTCTACTCCCACAAATATTCAAGATATGGCTGGCATAATAACTCATTTAGCCCAAGGCCAAACGGCCATGCAAGAAACTATACGTTAACTTATACAAACTGTTCAAGGTGGAGTGCCGACCCAATCAGGACAACGAAGTGTTCAGAGAAATACCCATTTTCCATCTTCAAGAACTAGACAAATGCTATTCCCAGATATCTCTCAATCTAGATGTACTGGCTCACATCGTACTGAGAGGAATAATGATCATTCATATCAACCAGGCCGGACTTCATCAGTACGAGCTACAGATTCCCAACGGAATGTCACTCTCACTCCAGAAAGGACCAGTGCTCTAAAAAGGTTGAGTAGAGTCTCTCATTTTGATCGTTTAGTCCCTAAGAGGAATACAAGTCCTCCTAGGATTGCGTAGAGGAACTCTCAACGACCATCCAACCTAAGGGAAGGCTCTGCTCAATCACGCCCAGCAGCCCGTAATGAAAGGTCCCAAGAGGAAAACTCAACGCGATCAGTCGCTTGAACAAATAGGCCTTAGGTGGGAAACGATGCATATAAAGGCTCTATTCAAAGGTTGGAAGACAGGTTAGGGGAAACAGCTAAGGCCAAGAATCCCCTACAAAGAACTTTTGTACAAGGGACACCATTCGTACAGGCAATCGTGGATTTTCCCACGCCATCAAAATTCAAAGCTCCTATGGTGACACCTAAATATGATGAAAAAACTGATCATGTCCTCCATATAGAACAATACCAAGATGCTGCCGATATCTACGCGGTTCTAGGTGAGATGAGATGCAGGGCATTTTCGAGAACTCTCACCGGGTCAGCTCAGATATGGTACAATAACCTTCCTCGGGAGAAGATTGCGACTTTCCTTCAACTGGCAGAACTTTTCATAAGGAATTTTTGTTTTGGAGCAAAACCAGTTAAACGAGTATCACACTTACTGAGTGTTAGACAGAGGCCAAAAGAAAGTACCAGGGACTACATTACTCATTTCAATAAAGAAAAACTTGAAGTAATTGATTACGAGGAGAAAACAACAATTACTGCTCTGATGAGTGGACTGTTACCAGATAAATTGTACTATACTTTGGCCAAAGATCCGCCTAGAACCACGACAGAACTGATGGCAAAGTCAGACAAGATCATGAACGTTGAGGAAGCTATGGCTGCAAAGAAGAATACAGACGCTAAGGAGACTAAGGTTGAGGCTGGTAAAATTAAGAAGAAGGATCAGAAGAACATTGGTGGCAACAAACAGTCGAAAGGTAAGAAAGTGCTGGAGTAGATGAGGAAATATGGAAATTATACTCCCTTGAAGGTAGATATAAATCACATTTTGGAGGAGATCAAGAACAGTGAGGAGTTAGCCTGGCCAGGGAAAATGAAGGCAGATCCTGACAAAAGGGATAAGCCCAAATATTATGAATTCCACAAAGACCATGATCATACGACGAAACGTTGCATATCTCTCCAGAATGAAATTGAATCACTCATCAGGCGAGGAAAGTTGGCTACGTATGTTGATCGCCAAAATGGTGGAAAGACCAACAACTGAGGAAGGCAAAGATCTAAGTCTCCTCATCGAGTAAAAGAAGACAAGAGGAGAGGTCACGAAGATGATCCAGAAGATGACCCAGATCTCCTCAAAAGACCAAGACAGCCAGAACGTGAGGTATTTTCAATCCATTTTGGGTCATTTGAATTTAATGTCATTATAGGTGGAGATGCAGGAGGTGGAGATCTAACTGCGGAGAGAAAAGCTTACCTTAATGAGGCCCAAACTTGCTCGTACATACAGCGAATAAACTTAGCTAAAGATGATCGCCCGAGGAAGGTGAATAAGGATAAACTGGTCATCAATTTCTCCAAGAACGACCTGGAAGGTGTGCTATATCCTCATGATGACCCATTGGTAATCAAGATGAGAATGAAGGAAGTGGTGATTTCATGGGTACTGGTGGACAATGGTAGCTCTGCAGACATCATGTTTTACCCATGCTTTGATAGTTTGAATCTAAAGTTAGCCCAGTTGGAGCCCTATCATAGGCCCCTCCTCGGTTTTACTGGAAAAAAGGTTTTTCCACTTGGGACGATCAAGTTGGACATGCTTATTGGTACGTGGCCTACTTGCCGAATACAAAGAGTACACTTTTTCGTGATGGATAAAAATGTCCAATCAGCCTATAACATCATTATAGGAAGGGTAGGTCTGAAGAAGTTCGAGGCAATACCATCTACTGTACATCAATGCTTAAAGTTGCCAACCAATTTTAGAGTGGGATTTCTGAAAGGCGACCAAAAAGTAGCTCGGGAATGCCACTATTCATCTACTGAATAAGAAGAACGAAAAGAATTCTGGAAGAAGACTACTACATACCAAGTGGATGAAACAGAAGATACAGAGGTCATGGAATCTACCGAAAGTATCATTCTGGACAACGAACACCCAGAACGAACAACCCAAATTGGTGCGTCGTTGGATGTATCATTAAAATAGGAACTGGTAGCATTTATAAGGCGCAGAAAATAGACTTTTGCATGGAGTCATGAAGACATGCTAGGAATAGAACCGAGTTTCCTGTGTCACGAGCTCAACGTGAACAAGGAAATCAAGCCAGTGAAGCAGCGAAGAAGAGTGTTCAGTCCTGAAAAGAACCAAGTTATACAGGAAGAGGTAGAGAGATTATATAAAGCTTTTTTTATTAAGGAAGTTAAATATCCAGATTGGATAGCAAATGTGGTGATGGTAAAGAAGAAAAACAACAAGTGGAGGATGTGTGTGGACTTCACTGATCTTAATAAAGATTGCCCAAAGGATCATTTTCCTTTGCCTCGAATCGATCAGCTGGTGGATGCTACCTCGGGGCATGAATTATTGAGTTTTATGGATGCTTACTCTAGTTACAACCAGATCAAAATGAACCCTGAGGACAGGGAAAATACCTCTTTTATCACCCCAAGGGGAACTTATTGCTATAATGTTATGCCTTTAGGACTTAAAAATGCAAGGGCAACATATCACCAGCTAATGAATAAGGTGTTTGCAGAGCAAATCAGTTATAACATGGAGGTTTATGTCGAGGATATGCTGACGAAGAGCAAGAAAGCTGCTGATCATTTATCTAACCTAGGTCAGACTTTTGATCAATTAGAGAAATATCACATGAAGTTGAATCCCACCAAATGCATATTTGGAGTACGAAAAGGTAAATTTCTTAGATATATTGTTAATCAACGAGGTATTGAGGAAAACCCCGAAAAGATCAAGGCCCTATTGGAACTAAGATCTCTAACTACAAAGAAGGAAGTGCAAAGTCTCACAGGGCGAGTCACAGCACTTAACAGATTTATGTTACGAGCAACAGACAGATGCCTCCCATTCTTCCAAACACTTCAAAAAACTTTTAAGTGGAATGATGAATGTGAGGAGGCCTTTCAAGAGTTAAAGAAATATCTGGGAACACCTCCATTGTTATCTAAACCAGTGATGGGAGAAAGACTATACTTGTATCTGACAGTTTCAGAGAATGCAGTTAGCTCGGCATTGATAAGAGTGGAGGACGGAGTACAAAAACCGATCTACTACATCATCAAGGCCTTCCGACGAGTAGAGATCAGATATCCAAGACTGGAAAAGTTAGCACTAGAACTAATCAAAGCGAGCAGAAGGATGCGACCATAATTCCAAGCCCATACTATAGTGGTGTATACTAATATGCCATTAAGACAAGCTCTGCATAAATCGGAGAAATTAGGAAGATTGATGTACTAGGCAGTAGAACTTGGTGAATATGACATAGTTTATAAGCCTAGGTCATCACTTAAGGGGTAGGCAGTAGCGGATTTTATCATAGAGTTTACTCACTCTGATGCCTTCGAAGAGCAGGAGTTTATTACATACCAACCCGTGGATATTACGGGATCAGCGAATTTAACACCCGACCAACTTCCATCCGTGAACAATCAAGAGAAGATAATCAACAAGCAGCGAGAAGGTCCAGGGGAGGAAAAAATCAAATATTCCACCAAGGAAATATGTCTGATCAAGAATTTGATAATGAAGTACTAATATGAAATCTGTATGTGGGTGGCTCTTCGTGTGCCACAGGCAGTGGAGCAGGAATTATTTTAAACAGTCCTGATGAGATTGATATAGAATATGCTCTACGTTTTCAGTTTAAAGCCTCCAATAATGAAGCTAAATATGAGGCTATGATCGTGGGTCTAAGTTTGGCCAAAACCATGAAGGCAGAGCACGTCGTGGTTGTCAGTGATTCACAGTTAATCGTAAATCAAATTCTCAAATTGTATGCAGCGAAGGGAGAAATAATGGTCAAGTATCATGCAAAAACTATATAGGTTGTCTCGACTTTTACCGCAGTTCAGTTGATAAGAATATCGAGATTGGAGAATGAAAGAGCTGACGCCCTAGCTCGACTGGCATCAGCAACACGCACCGAGCTACGAAGAACAATCCCAATAGAAATCCTGGCTGGTCATAGCATAGACGAAGATTTGATGATGAACTTCATTACCCTCGACTTGGGACCATCTTGGATGGAACCCGTCAGGGCCTATATTGAAGAGGGGGCCTTGTCAACTGATAAACTCGCAGCCAAGAAACTGAAGTTTAAAGTTGCTCGTTACGTATTGACTAGTGGAATTTTGTATAGAAGAGGAGTTATAGCATCACTCCAGAGATGTGTCCACCCCTTCGAAGTTAAGGACTTTATTGAAGAGGTTCAGAAGGGTCCTATGGAGCTCATGTAGCATGTAGGACGCTTTTGCAGAGGATAACAACAGAGGGGTATTACTGGCCAATGATGAAAGCTGATTGCGCAGCTTACGCTAAGAAGTGCGATAAATGCCAACGTTTCTCTTCTATCCGAAGAACTCCCCAAGCATTGTTAACACCCATTACGTCCTCTTGGCCATTTTCCATGTGGGGTATAGACTTGGTTGGCCCATTTCCAATGACCAAAGGAAGATTCAAATACCTCGTGATTGCTGTGGATTATTTTACTAAATGGGTGGAAGCTGAACCTCTCATTGATATGACATATGACAAGGTCTATCAGTTTATTTAGAAGAGTATTATCTGCAGATATGGTCTCCCACACGCATTCATTACTGATTATGGAACCCAATTTGACAACAAGGAATTCACTGCATATTGTTATCAATCTAATATACTGAAATTCCACTCTGCGCTAGGCCATCCCCAGAGCAATGGGAAAACTGAAGTGACGAATAGGACCCTACTAAATGGTTTAAAAAAATGACTAGATAATGCAAAGGGAAATTGGATCAACGAGCTACACTCTGTGTTGTGGGCTTATCGCACTACACCACGAACAACAACTGGGGAGTCTCCATACATGTTGACATTTGGGAGTGAGGCTGTCATATCTGCTGAATTGGGTTTACCTACACATAGGGTGCTTAATTTTAATTCTCCTATAAGCAACTTGATGAGTCATTTAGATCTGGATATGCTCAAAGAAGTTAGAGAAGAAGCAGCAATCAGGAATGCTGCATACCAACAACGAACAACCTTGTTCTATAACAAAAGGGTGAAGCAGTGCAATTTGAAAGAAGGGGATTATGTGCTGAAGAAAGTGATCCAAAAACATAACAAACTAGAGGTCAACTGGCATGGACCTTATGGAGTAACTGAAGTTATTCGTCCTGGGATATACAGAATTGAAACCTTGGAGGGAGAAGAATTCAAGAACGCATGGAATGTAGAGCATCTGCGCATGTACTATCAGTAATTAAATTCCATATGTAACACTGTTCTTTCAATATGAATAAAGTGATGTTTCACCCATATTTCCTCCTTTGTTGAATTTTTTTCGAAATATTAGTGCTACACACTACACACAAATGCAAATTCAGAGCAGTAACCACTAACTCCGGTTGGTCGATAATTCATTAACCACCAACTCCGATTGGTCGATAATTCATTAACCACTAACTTCGATTGGTCGGCAGCTTATTGACCACCAACTCCGGTTGGTCGGTAATTCATTGACCACCAACTCTCGTTGGTCGGCAATTCATTGACCACCAACTCCGATTGGTCAGTAATTCATTGACCACCAACTCTGGTTGGTCGGTAACTCATTGACCACCAACTCCGGTTGGTCGGTAACTCATTGACCACCAACTCCGATTGGTCGCAAACTCATTGACCACCAACTCTGATTGGTTGGTACCAAGCTAGGCAAGAAGATGGACGACCTCCCGGGGTATCCACTGTATAGGCAACAAGGTAATCCAGACGAGATTACTACAACTAAGCAGGAATATGGGATGAAAATCATTCCATTACTTAGGCCCAAAGAGTGACAAGTCACTATAATCAAACAACAAAACAGGATATATATATATATATATATATATATATATATATATATATTCAACAATGAATAAACGAGGACACTCTACGAATTATTTCAAAGAAAATGAAATGGAAAAAGACTAAATCTTTTTTTATTAAAGCAAAGTAGATTACATAAGATATGAAATTTGATCCATTACAAATATCCTATTCTATGGGTTTCTTTCCCTCTGCTTTTGAAATAGGTTCCACCCAAGCTGGAGGATCATCTAAGGCATAATGAGAGTTTATAAAGTTCATATCTCGCACCATTCTGACATTACTTGTTGATAGTCGATCAAGCAAGTGCTCTGGACGAGCTATCTCAAAGTTTGAATGGAGGCTATAATCCCCGAGATACTTGGAGATCAAAATTTAAGGGATGGCATGGGCTGGAATCCAGCTAAGGTCAAGTTTGAAGGGAGGCACAAGTAAATCAAGCACTCCAGGTTCATAATAATCCCATAAGAAATGACCTTGCTCCAGTTTCAGAACACGTAAGGCATTCAACCACCCCTGCTTATATCCTTCGTTGTTCGACTACTGAAAATGAGCATCAAGATGATACAGAGATTCATTATACCCAGCGATCCAAAATTCCCTGGGCTGCTTGTGAAATTGATAAGTCAATCTCCCAAGTTGCTCGTGGAGCTTTCTCAACAAAATTTCTTTACTTTCCAAAGCAGAACTCTGATTGGAGAGTTGGTCAGTGAAACTCAGAATCTTCTTACACATTTCTGCCAAGGCTTGGTTCTTCACCATCAATTAGACGACTTGATTCTCTAAGGCCAATTGAGTTCTTGTTTCATCAATAGTTACCCGATCAGCCCTTGCTCGTCCACGAGAAGAAGATCTTGCTCTGCCACGAGCAGGTGTGGAAGGTCCAGTTGGTTTCAAAGTCTCTAACTCATCCCGTAAGTTAGCATTTTCTATTTCTAAAAAAGAAAAACCATCATCATTAATGGGGACCAAGGATCCCGAAGAAGAAGAGGCAGTAGATTTGAGTTGTTTTATTTCCTCCTGCAACGCGATATTTTCTTCGCCAGAAACTTAGCAATATGTCTGTGCTCTTCAATCTCAAGCTTTAACACACTTTCCTTTTTCTCATGAGCTAAAATGTATTTGTCATATCCCTTGTCAGTACTCAATTACTGGTACTTTTTCTGATAACCTTGATGCAAAAGTGTAGTGGACTCCTTGTACTGCTGTTGAATTTCCTCAATCGTTCCTTGAAGATCTTCAATTATTTCGTAATAAGCTACAACACGATCAAGTAGGCACTTCAAGAACTGGTAAGCATCAACTGCTCATTCAGAAGCACCTGATCTGCGGATGTCAATTATCTAGGCCTCAGTAAGGTCTGCATGACCAGCTTTGAAATAGTCATTGTACTTCCTTATTAACTTTGTATCATTAGCTGATAAGAGTTCCATCCTGTCCATAAACTAGCAAAGGGAAAATGAAAAACAAAATCAACAATGATGCGAGCAGAGAAAGTAAGAGAGAAATTCCATACGAACAACAAAAAATCATTTTTATTCATTACGATAAATGAAAACACAGTTCAGGGTTGCATCCAAGAAAACAAAGAAATAAAAAGACCCGAACAACTCTACACCTTCTCCTTATTTCTTACGACTTCTTCGGACGGTTTGGATGAAGGGGATGGTTGCTCGGAGAGCAAGGGCAGTTGCTCGGCAGATGTTCTAGCTTATTGGAGTTGTTCGGAGGTTTGGACAACAACAACAACAGGGACCTTCCCTCCTGTCATCATAGAAGACTCATTTGATGAAGCTTCATCTTCTTCTTCTTCTTCTCTAGGAGAGGGATGAGGGCCATGAGTATGCTCCTGGAACAACTCAGAATTTTCAGCAACCTTCAATTTCTTCAAGGCTGCTACCCATCCATCCCAAAAATATTTAACACTGGCATACTCCATTTGAGAAGACATAACAACCATGCCCTTATTCCAACCCTTGTCCCAACAATCACTGAAAGATTTTTTAGAAGCAACTTTCTTTTTTGCTCTCTCCAAGGAAGTCCTTTCCCTAAGGAGCTCTTTGAAAGACTTCAGTTTTTCTTCCACCTCTGTCTTATGTCGCTCAACATCTTGAAGCTTAGCAACATTTTCCTGAGCAGATTTAAGTTTGATCTCAAGCTCCTCTTTACGTTGTTCAGCATCCTTTAATTTCCTCTCGAACTCTTTGGAGGCAGTCACAGCTTGATCTCTATTTAGTTCAACAGACTTGAATTGCTTCTCCCAAGCTTTTTTATCTTCCTCGTACTTCTGACGATATTCCTTCAAATACTGAGTTAATCCAGCAAAAGCTTCTTCTACCCCACCCGAGGAGGTGGAAGCCGTGATGGCATCATCTTTTTTCAAAATACTATTAAAACACGTCACGAGCTGAAAAAAGGAAGAATTTTGAGTCAATATATGAATATAGTACTAGAAAATAAAGGACTCAGGCTAACGATACTTACTGACGTAATGTGTTGCGCAGCCAATGTGTAATACCCCGTAATTCTGCATAATTAGGAAAATACATTTTATTTAAATTACGTGAGTAGAGTAATTTAATGTGATAAAATACGTTTTATTTAAATTACGTGAGTAGAGTAATTTAATGTGATACATTTTATTTAAATTACGTGAGTAGAGTAATTTAATAAGATATAAATGTTAATAAAGATTAATATGACGATTAAAAATTTACTAAATGTGAGTAGTAAATTTTGAACGTTGATATGTACGGTCTAGGGATTATATGGACGTACCTGAGTTATCTCAACCGAGTGTCACGCGTAGACAAAAATTGAAAATGAGATTAGAAAAATATTTTAAGAGACTCAAACGATAATTTAGAGTCCACAGATGATTCTGAAAGGGTCGAATTAGTCAAAATAGTGTACCCGGGGGTACTAGTTGAGTGCCAGGTCATTTTCGGGCTAAACCGGGATCGTTCGAGGGCATTTTGGTCTCTTTACATTTATGGGTAAGTAGACCTACGAATTTTGAAACCCTAAATCAGATTATAAGAGTTGAGGCTAGGGTTAGAAAAAAAGAAAACACACCATAGCCATTAGAGAAGGGTGAGAGGAAATTTCTTAAGGCAAAAGAAGGAAGGAGGGGGAAATTCTAAGGAGATTTCACCACAAATTTGTTGGGAAGGAGGATTGAAGGATCGAAATCATCAACAACCACAAAATAAGACCCTAAAAATCATAAGGCAAGTGGTTATTTGCAAAATAAATTGAGTTATAATACCCATATTTAAGCTTTATGAAGAATATAGTTTTTATGATATTTTTGGGAGAAAAACAATTGATTATGATCCATAATTGGTAGGGATTGCATGTAGGACGTTTTTGGATCTCCAAATATTCTGATATCATAGGAAACTAGATGATTGAATCGAACTAACAATCTGGAATCATGATAAAAGATGTAAAGAATGTATTTTTAGGGTTCTTGAATATTAGTAAGATTTTTAGTTGATTTAGCCAAGATTTATAATGATTTTGTTGTTTTAAATCGTTAGTAATCATCCCAGAACATGTAGGAATGATTAGAAATTGTTGGTTGCAAATATGGTGGATTATCATGAAAGATAAATACATAAAAATGGTGAAACATTTAAGTTGAACCATACTTTGTGGATTATAATAAAGTTATTATATGTTTGGGGTTGATGTAAAATGCTGAACCAGAATATGTGTATATATTTATATTTTTTATAGTTGGGGTCGATGGATCATTCTGAACCAACTCTTACTTGGGGTCAATGAATCATTCCGAACCAAGAGTCCTTTATGTGTGGTAAAAGGATATGTTAGTGATAACTGATATTAAATACATGATTGTGTAATCAAATGTATTCTATGTGCATAATCTACAGATTGAGAATAGTAGATAATGAACTGAATGGTAAATATCTTAGTAATAATTTATAGCGTGATGTAATTATTACAAGAATAAGGATAATGAGCAGTAAATAAGTTACCTACGCTTATGGGTAGTATAACTAGGTGAACTAAATGTCCTCATTAGACATGCTCTATAGAAGAGAGGTGAGGAAGTTCAAGGGAGTTGTGCGAAACCTTAATATGTTTAATCAATAACTCAATTGTGATAACTGCTTGCAAAATAATTTCAAATGTTTTGAGTACTAACTCTTGCTATGTAAAATTTTTAAAAACCTTTTAGGTGCCCAGCCACAGGGACACCCAGCATGATTTCATTCCAGGGATTTGGGAGCTGCAGAACGTGTGGATGTTGTAGGGATTGTATAAACGCTTCCTCTTTTTCAGTTCTAGTACAGGATCTCAGTTTTAATACTCTTAGTTGGGACATGTTGTCCTATATTTACTTCTACAGTTATTCTGATTCTGGATTTTGAGTTGTCTTTTATTGACCGTGGTTTTCGACAAGACTTTATATGCATTCAGTTATTTATGCAACAGTTTTAAATATTACTAGAATTATATTGTGTTGGTTTGGATAAATTGTTCTGTTTAAAGAAGATAAAATTTGGCACTCTCTTATTTTCACTTAGGTGGTTAGTAAATTAAAAAGCTTTCAGCGGTGATGCTAAGAATGAACCATTTAAGAAACCTGATTAAATTAAAATAAGGCTTGATCTCCCAAGGTTTAATTAGGCGGGATGTCACACAAAGTAGTAATTCTCTCACGAGAAAAGGTATCTTCAATACCTTGGAATTCTGGGACAGTCCAATATTTGATCAAGCCCATAGCAGAGCTCGGAGTAATAAGAGCTGGAGCATCACCTTCAACATTTGAAGGTTGAGAGATAGGTTCAACAGGTCTCTCAGTAGAACTTCTTTTCAATCTCCTCAGAGGATCAGGAGCACTTTCAATTAAAGGTACTGTCTCAATTTTTGAAATGACAACAGTTTCACTCTAAGGTGCTGTCTCTTTTGGAGGAACAAAGGGCTTCTTTCCATCTTCCTTAACAAGAGTAGAGGGGGTACATCTATATTCTTTGTCCCTTCATCTGGGACATCTTGTTTATTCTTCTTTGCCTCTTCAGTGGAATAGGCAGACTTGTCAAAAAATGCAGGAGATTTCCTCTTCTTCATCAGATCAGTAATAGGAATGCTTAAGTCAGAAGAAGATCCTTTCACACTGGTTTCGGAGCTCGATGTCTGATCAAGATCAACAACCATAGGACGAGCAATGAAAGATGAAGTGGATCTCATGTATTGCAAAAAATAAGAAGTATATCTTATGTGCTCCCCAACAACTGATTGATGCAAGCCCTAGATAAGTTTTAAATGTTTTATATTAACATCAGTCTCTTTTGGAGGCTTCTTTTTACTGTCAACTGTAATAAATTAAATTAATGTCAGTGATGTATTTCATCGAATATAAAGAAAATAAGATTTTAAAAATAAAAACAACCTATCCCATTGCCATAAGGTGGACACCTAGGACCTTGGTACACATCATTTCCATTTAATGGAGGGTGTTGCCAATTTTTCATCACAAACCCATGATCAAAATAATCCCTATTAGCATCGGGAAGATTGACAACTAAAGCTCTATTCGAAAACCTAGTTTTTAAATAAAAAGTAATGTCACTAGTAACCCATCTATAACAATACATAATTTCTAGAATTCCCAAACGAGTTCCATGAAGTTGATTCAACCTATATACGCCATTAACTACCCTCCATGTATATGGAGCTACTCTTGCAGGTACAATATCAAAATATTGGCAAAACTCCAAACACAGGGGATTTGGAGGGAAAGAAAAGTCGCACTCATCTACAAAAAGACTTGGGAACCAGTGTCCTTTCGCCACAAAAAGTAAATCAGAAGGACAAGAAAGTTCTTCCAAAATAACCCACGAAGGGATTGAAAACTCAAACCGAAATTTATCCAACGACTCAACAAGATAAACCATGGTGAATAAAGTAAATATATAAGAGGGAAGAAAATATTACAGAAGAAAGAGAGATCGGTTGACAATGAACGATGGAAAGAACGAAGGCACAAGATAGAGAGAAAGTGAAAAGTTCAGAGATACAGATTTGAAAAGTGGAAGACGATAGGGTTTCTATCGCACTTAAATACTTCACCTCGGGAATAGAGAAAAATAATGATTACAAGGGAAGACGTTTGCATTTCCGGTGGCTAAAAGAAGAAAGAGACACAAATATCGAAGTGATCATGAAAATTCAAAATATTTATGAAGCTTGATATTTTGCGCTCAAAAAGGAATTATATACAATGAAAGTCTTCCTAAAATTCATGAAGACCAGTAATCCAAGAAGTTTTCAAACAAAATGTTCCACACTCTCCTTAAACCTCAAATGTGAAACATTGGGGACTTCTGTTGATACCAAATTTAGTCTGCTAACGTGGACCAATCACATGAAGACACGTGTCAACCCATGTGAAAAATACCAATACTCTCAACGAACAGCATACTGTCATCGAGCAACTCAGGTGCACAGAGCTACTCAGGCGCTCCGAGAAACTTAATCATACCGATCAACTTAAGCGGTCCGAGCTACTTAGCGTACAGAGCATCCAAATCAAGAAAACCAAAAGGCAACTACGCATTAAATGTGCATTATTATCGTAGAGATGTATATGTCTACTAGATAACAACACATTATCTTTTCATATGTACAGCCTCAAGGATATAAATACATTGTAATCTCCTCATAAGAAGGGGACTTTGGATCTCTTGAAAAACCTATTATCGAGATTCAAGACAAACAGTCAGTAATACAAAACAGTGGACGTAGGCCATTCTCACAAGGCTGAACCACTTTAAAAATCATTTGTCTTATTTATCTGTGATTGATTAATTAGATATAATCTAGTTTTTTGCATCAACAATGGGTTTACAAATGGGCTTCAATGACCTTGAGTAAAATTTTGTATTTCAAAAAAACTTGGTGTTAAACACTTTTACAAAATAAAAATGTTGGAAGAATATTTATTTTATTGGGGAGAAATTATCAATAAATGTTTCAAAAATTTTCTGTAAAAAATTGTGATTTTTATATAAATGGACATTTATTCAAGTTCCTGAAGAAACAAAAATTTCTTTTTCCTTTAAAGGTATGCTCGAGAAAACATTGCGAAATTTCTAGAATTAATCACATGTTAGACCCATTTAATAGGATTTTTGGACTTAAAATCCATCTTTTCATGCATATAAACTTGTAGTATTTTGATGATGAATATATAAATAATTTTAATGAGAATTTTATTGGATTTAAACATGAAATAAAGAAAATAAAAATTTCTTCCCTTAAAGTGCATGAAAATGTGATAAGGTGAGGTTTCGAGACTACATGTATTAATAAAGAAAATGGTATTTTTCTTATAAAGTAGTCTTAGATGTTCAATGATTTCTTGAAAAAGAAAATAATGAAATGAAGATATTTTCAACTTTAGAAGAATGTTACTCCAAATGTTAAAAGGGTGTTAATGTATTAAAAACACATAAGAAGTTAGTGAAGGTAACTTAATGGTATTATGGAAAATAACACTTGTGAAAATGGGGGGAAAGACAAGTTTGGACATAAATGGGTAAAATGGTAATTTATGTGAAGTGAAATATTTTTATGAAATAAAAATATTGAAAATGGTATTGCACAAAAAGTTCCTACATGAACATGATTATGGGATAAAATCAATGTTAGAATAAAAAGGAGAAGAAATGATGATTTTAAAGTCTAACATAAGTTGGGGTAAAATCCCAAGTTTTGGCTTCGGCCGGTAAAAGAAAAAGTAGAATAAGTGTAACATAAGTTTGCACAATGTTAAAACACATTAATATGGACTCTCATAACACTGGAATAGTTAAAGAGGGACCGGAGTCCAAAGTGAAAGAGCCAAAATCACGAAATGGGTTGTGTGGTGAATATGTGAAAAGATTACCTAACTTGAATTAATTAATAAATGCCTCGATAAAGGATAAAGTGGACAAGAATTATGAAAATTGATTAATGTCCATAAAGTAAAGGAATGGTAAAGTGAATGGATCAAATGGGTAGTCAATCAACCTAAAGAGGTTTAACCCATAATTAACATAGGGGTATGTTTATGAAAGTTTTTTTTAAGGAAGATTAAGTATTTTCTAATACGGTGTTTGCGTGTGTTGAAAAGGTGATTTTCAATAAAAATACTAACGTGAATTTGTATGATTAAATGGATGATTTCAGGGAAAGAAATATTTTTTTCTTAAACAAGGTATATTTATTTTGAGTATTTAACCAGGTGTGTTAAATCAAGGGATAAATGTCAAGTCAAGCAAAAGTGATATTTTTTTTATAAGATTAAGGTAAATTAATAGGGGTAAGCAACGTTTTTGGAATAAAAACAGTTTCATGCATGTAAGTATATATATATATATATGTGTGTGTGTGTGTGTGTGTGTGCGCGTAAGTGTGTGTATGTTTGTGTGTGTGTGGTAGTTGCATGTGCACGTAGATCAGTGGTAGATCCAGAATTTTTAGTCAAGGGCGGCAAAATTTTTTATTGGCGCGGGAGCCCCCAAGGCGATTTTTTTTGGTTATTTTGAGTTTTATAATTCCCAAACATAAATATTTAATATGCCAACATTTCATATCAATTGATCCATACATAACCAGAAATTGCAAATACAAAGAGATTATTTGAACACAAATTTTAGTTTAAAATTGTTTAAACACAACTTTAAACACAAATTTTAAACTCCAATTTCTGCATGATCTTAATCTGGAGGCATATAAAAAAAATATGTACATATAAACAAACATATATAAAATACTCACATATAAAAAATATACCTGCTTTGTTGATTGAAGGTCCGACGGGTTTCGGCAGTTTTTGGCAAATCAAAGGAAGAGAGGGAAGATCCGGCGTCTTCCGGTGCCAAAAATCCCCAAACATTTGCAAATCCGGGAGAGGAGAAGAGTGAAGGTCCGACGGGTTTCGACAACAAAGGATAATTCTCAGAATGGGAGGTCCGGCGAAGAGTGGTGACGGTCACAGTGAGCAAAGAGATGGGTGAGTTTGAGCAGCTGAGAGAAGAGAGGACAAGAAGAGAATATAAAATAGGTTAAGATGTAAACGTTTAGGGTCTTTTTTTTGTCGTACGTGTTAGTCTTTACAGTATAAACGTTTATTTGTTTAATTAATTAGAAACTTACACCCCCATCTTTGTAAATAATAAGAGGCAACCTTTAAGTTTGAATTTTTACCAAAAAACCCTTTTTTGTTTAATTTTGAACTGGGGCGGCCGCCCTGCTTAGGCCTATGGGGGATCCTCCCCTGACGTAGTTATAACATGACAACTTTTCTTTTTTTCGTTCGATTCTATGCTGCATTATTGTAATTTTCCACTAGGCATTCGACTCATTCCCTCGTCTTTGTTACGGTAGGTTGGGTGCAGTTCCATATTTTAATAACATTATACAATTAAGTATTCTTTTTATTTTACGTTAGCAGCTCTATAAGCTTTGATTCTGGGGACGCTTACCACGAGCCCCTCACATAACTTGATTTTAAATGGGAATCGCATGCTAAACAAGTGAGATGTAAATTAAATAATACTGGACTAGAAATATTATGTAGGTTGTTTCATTACACTTCACACCTAACGCTTTGGTCGGACTGGTTTGACCACCCGTAATCCATAAATCTAGGCTCGAGCGTTACACCACATATTTTTAATAGTGGATTTGATGTCTTAAAATAAATTTTGATGGCGGATGTGATGTTTTAAAATAAATTTTGACTAGTTTAGGCCCTTATTTTTATCCTCAACTCCAAAGAACCCTTGATACACCATCCAAACCTTCTCTAAACCTCTTTAGACTTTTGGAGATATTTGAGAAGATCTAAAAATATATTTTTATTAAAATAAAGTGATCAAGGCAAGGAATTATGATTGTTTTTATTTATATTATGATATGTATGTTTTCTAATTCCCCTAAAGATGTAACAGTGGTAGATATTTCTTATATATATATATTTATAATTAGGATTTTCTAAATATGTAAAAGAAATATTAATTAAAACTTAAAGAATCCATCTTTGTCATAATAATAACCTTTTAAATTGATATTATCCTATGAGTATGTGGTACCTTGATCATGCGTGGACCCACAGTTATGGAATCTATGTAAGGGACAAATAACTAGGAGCTAAATGAGATAATACATATACATTTTGTTGAATCCAGATTGAGTAACATTAGAATTTTGACTAAATATCATGATTGTATTAACTCTTTATTGATCTCATCACATGAATTTGATAAAATCTTCATACATATGATTTAATTTAAAAATAACCTATATTACTTGATGAAGTTACTTACTTTGATGTTAATTTTGTATATTTTTAATACATTTTTAATCCTTAGAAAGTTTTTAATGTATGTGTAGGCAAATTCTAATGTATAAAATACTTAAATCCTAACATACATGGTGAGAGGGCAAGCTCTCGAGGAAGTTACCCAATTAAAATTAAATTACCGGTTGAGATATAATTTTTATTTTTAAATCAACAATGGGCTAAAAGCATCCTAGGAGTCTGTGTGATAAAATGTTTTGTCAAGATTATAATCAAATCAATTTTATCTTCAAGTTGAGATAAGTGAATGTAGTGGAATCGATTTTTAATCAATCCATAAAATCACTCTAATGCGGATGAATTTATTGAAAGGGGAAAATAGAGAACAATTTTAAATAAATATCAAATGATGAAACCAAATATAGACATAACAAAGGAATAAGATAAGAAATCTAGATCATATTCTAGACATATCTATCGAACCCTAACTCTAATCACTTAGAGAATGGAAATGAACTTTAATGCTTTAAAAGGTCGTTGAGGTCGATTAGACAACGTCGAGGTTCTTAGACCAACTATAATGTATTCGTGATGTAGTGGAATCGAACACGACTATGAGAATAATAGTGGTTGTTCTTCTCGTTAGGGAACTGCTAGGGGTCCATATCTTCTTCTTACCATTGCGATCAACACTTAAACTTTCCATAAATCTCATTAAAGGCATGGATGGTTAACGTAAAACATAAAACTATCTTAGGTGACTTATATTATTATTATGGATAAAATTATAGGGTTTAGGTTATACTGGAGCGATCGGGTTCCTTAATTAGAGAATGTTTCTTACACTTGAAACAAAATTCTTTTGAATGTTAAATTAAGAACACGTGCAGTTCACCTCCCTTTTGTTCTTCACAGATGTCTCGTTTGAAGGAGAATTAAAAGATGATGGGAAAATGGGTTGTGATGAGGGGTGTGGATAAGATACTTGACTACAAGGAGATGAAGATATCTCACTTAAAAACATAATTCCACTCTTGTCTTTCTACAATATTCCCCCTATTAACATCTTACCAAGTTGTGATATCTATATTCTAAATTCAACTTCAAAGTGGAGCGGATAATCACTTGATCTCTAGCATATAGATTTTGTTTATTAAGGAAAGCAATAGTTTTCACTCTCTTTTAAGATTTTCTAAAGTACTCAACCTCAAGATGAATGAATCCATTACAACCACCCTATATGCCAAGTGGTCTACTCAAAACCATTTTTTGAGCATCTAAGTCATTCTCAAAACTCTCACTGACCAAAGCCATTTGTTCTTAAATGTTGGATAGAATTGTAGAGTGTTATATGTTCTTCATCTATAGTTCTATCGACTCCTCAAAAAGATGAGCATACACAATGATGATGTCATAATTCACACCTTTATAATCATCCAATGAGTTATTTATAGTAACATCAACAAACTCGGGAGGAGAGTCAAATTTCTCCAAATCATCAAGATTCCCCGGGGCCATAAAAGCCATATAATTATTACTACAGATTTCTTGATCCAAATTTGACTCATCATCATTGTTGATATAGAATTTAATCTACTGACATGGACCAATCATATGAAGACACGTGGCTATCTACATGGCAACAACAAACACTTTCGAGGAACCCACGCGCTCCGAGGAACAAGACTACAACGAGGAATACTAGTTCCCCGAGGAACTCACAAGCTCCAAGGAACAATGCCTCTCCAAGGAACTCTTGAGTACCGAGAAGCTTAGGCGGTCCGAGCAACTCAGGCGGTCCAAGATGCATCTCGAACAAAGCATTAATAGATGGATAACCAACAATTCAACTGATTCATTAAATGCTTATCATTCAGGCGCACACGTAAAAGGGGGATTAAATGTATTACCCTTTCACATGTATATCGTTTCATGTATTACCCTTTCACATTACAGCCTCAGGGCTATAAATACACTATACAATCCTCATTGTAAAGGATCCGAATCCAAACCCTGGAATCGAGAGAGGAATTTCTTGAGAGAATGTGTAATCGAGAATTCCTGACACTCAGCAACAACACAATAGTGGATGTAGGCCATTCTTATAAGGTTGAACCACTTTAAAATCTTTTGTCTCATTTATTTATCTGTGATTCAATTATCAGAGTGATTTAATTTTTTACATCAACAATCATCATCACTAAAATTGTCTTGATATACATTTCTTACACTATCTTGGATCAGTTTAGTATAACATTGGATGGAGTATTATACCCTTCCACAATATGTGTAACATGTGACAATACATGAGGAATCTTGCAGTTTCTCCCCATTTCCTTTACATGAATCAAATCTAGACGAGTATTATTTGGGGTTTCCTTTGGTTTGAAACCTCTTTTACCATGTCTTGGAAAATTTCCTAGTGAATAAGACCATAACTTCTTCGCTAAATTTAAAGGAACTAAATGGAGGAACCTTGTGAGATTTTAATTTAAAATCTATGCTCTTTTCTTTAATAGGTTATCCGAGACGATATTTCAAAGCCATCTTATATATTTAAAGAGAGTCTACTAATTCATTTAATTTCATGGGAGTTTGAAGTAAGGCCTAAACTTATCCATTGACATCCGGCTTTCCACGAAACATAGCAAGTAGACCTATAATAATATTATCGATGATTATTTTCTCTTTGGTGACCTTTTCCAAATTAAACTTCAAATCCACTACGTCATTTAGTTGAGAATATAATTTGGTACAAGTTTCTTTCTCCTTCATGATGAGGAGTTCAAAACGGTTAGTGAGGAGTTGAAGCTTATCATGCTTCACAATCAAGGTGCCTTCATAAGTTTTTTGTAAAATTTCCCTTGCCTCCTTCAACATAGGGCACATTAAAATGTGCCTAAACTCGCTTACAGTTATGGAAATAAATATTTTAATTAAACCCATAGTATTCCACCCATTCTCCTTGATGTCATTTTATCCTAACCATATCGGATTTTTTGGGACTTAAACATCATCGACTATGATAACTAGAAGATTCCAACTAGTCTAAACATAATTCCAAATTTTATCATCAATTGACATCAACTATGACATCACATAAAATTTTCAATATAAATAGTTACTACCTTCAAAAGTTGATGGTCGGATAGACGAACCACTATCCATACCTCAAAATAAAGGATGTACTCCAGGATATTAAACCTAAAACAATGAGACCCACTCTAATACCAACTGAGCGTGAAAGATCACAACTGTAGCTACCTAATTAAAATTAAATTATGTTGAGAGATAATTTTTCTTTTTTAAATCAACAATGGGTCAAAAACATCCTAAAATTATAAGAGAAAAAATGTTTTATAAAGATAAAAATGTAATCAAGTTTATATTTAGGTTAAGAGAAGTTATTATAAAATGTGAAAAGATAAAACAATTCACACAACATTGAGTTTATGAGGAAATCCCCATTAACTGAAAAACCTCCATCCGAAATGAATGACAAATGTACTATGGTAGACTTTTACAAATAGAAAATGATGACTTACAATCACATAACGCACAAACTGACTATCTACTCTTTCGCACCATATTCTCCAGGGAGCGCATCAATAATTAAAGAACACTACACAACTGCAGCTAGTTTTGGAATCATTTAATGTCTTCAAGTATTAGACTAACAAATATTTTTTAAAGTGAAAGAAACTTTATTTTGAGGCAACGGGACCACTGAGTAACCATCGAATACAACTACGATGTCTCGGGATATCATATGGTTGAAAATATTAAGTGAAATGTTTAATTTCTTTTAAAAAACGAACAAGTGTGTTTATAAAGCGTGAAAGAAGACCATACTTAAGAGCAAACTGTAACACCCCGTATTTTTGAGTAATTAAAAATTAATTATTTTGGTTATTTTAAATTATACATGTGTCGTAATTCAATTGAATTAACTATTAGATGTTGATTTAAATATTCATCGGGAGGGGATGGTGAATGTTTATTAATAAAAATTACTAAGTGAATAGTAAATAATTATTTTACATCATAGCGAGTGATAATAACGTAATGATATTATATCTCAACCAGGGGTGTCGTGTGTAGACTATATGAGGTCGAGTTAGGAAATTATTATATAATAACATAGATGGTGATTTTGAGGTCACGGTTGATTCCGAAAGAGTCGAAATAGTCAGAATAATATACCCGGGTGTGTCGTTTAGGTCTCGGGGCGATTTTAGACCAACCTGACAACATTTGACGACGTTTCGATCATTTGGAGACTAGGGTTGGAGGATTTACGAATTTCTATTGATTTTTTATTGAGGAAAAAATCGAGTGTCCCTGTAATACGCTAATCGTTGTTAGCGGCTTCCAATCGCAACACAAAAAAGTTAAACTTTAACTACACTCTTATGGTGTATAGCGGCTAGTCTGAGTATCAAATCAACATGAATGTTTGATAGATTTTAATTTATTTATTTCTTCTAAAATAAAATGTAAAAGATGATGATGGGGTGAGAAAGGAAAAAAATAAAGAAGTTAACTAAAACTTATTAAAATTTAAGCCAAGAATAAGAAAACGGGATTAGAATCCCATCCCCTCCATGGTCTAAACAACGTGCATAAAGGATTTTGGTTCGAAAATAATTAACCGAGCATATTCAAATGATTATAAACATCAAACATGAGGAAATTTAATTCAACAATGAAAGATTAAACTTTCGCTGAAATATGGTAATAAGTGGAATAATTTTGGAATATCACTATAAACACTAACGTTGCATGAAAAATAAAGTTAAACGCACAATATTCCAACATTAATACACGAGGTTTCAATTAATTGTATTTCTATCCAAGACCTAACTTTCAAAACTCAACACCCATCAATGGCGGGAACATGATCCCAACCCTTGAACTAGCTAGATATGGTGGTATTAACTACGAAAGAATCCATTAACAAGCACATAAAAATAATGAAACAATAATAACAGTGCTGGAATTTAAGGTTACCAAGATTGAAGAACACAAACATGCAAGAAGAAATCAAAGTTTGAAGAAAAACCGAAAAAGCTCTTGAATTAGAGGTGCCAAATATGCAAATTGTACTCCTAGATGTTCCTCTTTGTTTTAGATATTTTACATGAATCAAATCTATGTTAAAAGAACCCCAATCACTAAATATATAGGTTAGAAGAGTCTCCAAACATATAACTTTCTTGGCTAAAAGATAAGGACAAAATAAAAATCCTGCTTCCGGTAATTTGTCACACTTCTAAAGCATGATTAATTTTGTCACGGTTCTGGAGCGTGATTAAAGGAGAACCGGTTCTCCTTTAATCGAACCATTTTGTAATAACCCACCTAATTAAATATCGGGTGAGCAGTCCTTCATTTAATTAAATCAAAATATCCAGTTGGTTCATTCTCAGCATCACTGTCGAAAATAATTTCTTTATTAATCACCTAATACTTAATTAAGCTAAGTGTCAAAAAAAAATTCCATTTTTAATTTAATTAAAATCATTCCACGACACGAAATAATAACATGCAACAACACATCACAACTAAATTAACTAGAACAAGAATAAATGTGACTGGAATAACTCTTTAGTTAAATTATAAAATTTACACTAAATAAAACTGATATCCACAATGCTTACATAAATAATCACAACCTCTAGAATCCTGGACGACATGCCCTAAATGAAGTAGACGCTATAGATGAGTGAATCAACAGAAAGAAAGCGTCTAAACAAAATCTGCATCTCTGCTAGTAGCTATAATCCATCCGAACATCCATAATTTATGATGGGCATCCCTGCTGCTGGATACCTGATGTACAAGATATAGTAGGAAAAAGAATATACAAGGAAACGGGTCAGAGCCCGATTGTAAAAGATTTTAAAAATAGCAAGTGCTTAACAATTACAAATAAGCATTTATTATGTACATATTAGTTTCTCGGGCTCTCTCTTGAGAATTCTCACCTCTCATCTAGATTGTACACCTATAGTATCTTATTATCTTCCTAGTTAAGTTTCCCTCCTAACTAGTTTCCACAATATAATTCTAACCCATATCATAAACCCATATGTCCCATACCATATGTAATATAATTATTCATATTCATTTCTCTTTAATATGAACTAGTCTTCTTACTACCTTAGAATTAAGTGTTCACTTACTTAATTCAATTCAGATTCCATTATTTACTTCTATCTACAACATCATACAGTAGATTAAATCAAAGTTTATATTTTTAATCTACAATTTCTCACAGAAGATTACTTCTCTATATCTACAATGTCACACAGTAGATTACATCACAGTTTATATATATAGTATCACACTAATTATATATATATATACGACACCTCCCCAGTCACAGCTGCGGTACATGCATATTCTGTTATCATGTCCTAATACATAAAGTCACTGTATAGAGGACTGTTGATTCGACGTCTCTCACGAATCATATCATAACACAAATATATTTGAGGCGAGCATACTCCCCAGTCAAATGGGTCACGTACTTACCTACGTTCCCATTCAACCATCGAAACTATCATTACACCGATAGAACGTGTCCAAGGTCATATCCTCAGGGTAAAAATCTAAAATCCATCCCAATTGGGTGCATAAGGATAAGACCGTCCACATCGCGAAACCTTCACCTCGATAGCAAGCAGCGTAGGTATGTCATACATACAAATAATAATATAGTATCCATCACACCTATATAAATATAACATCAATAAGGTATTCACACAACCATATGATAATAACAAGCAATCATCTCACCTATATATATATAATAACAATGGGTATTCATCATACCTACATATAACCATAGGGCGTACGCATAACCCACATAATAAATCCCATACGTAGTATAATTATATCCTGAATATCCTGCGTATTTTTTTATTATGACTTTAATCCTCAAAGTATATATTTTCGAACTTATCTAACCGAACGATGGTGATTATTTAATCCTCAAATAAATTCAGTAGGTGAGCATCACATCCAACAAATCCATGTCATCACGACTCCCGAATTTCTACGAATTAAATTCACTTTAATTAGGTTTAATTCTTGATAAACCCTTAATTCACACTTAACCCTTTATTCCACCTCTTAAGGTTAATCCCAATTATACCTAAGGTTATACCGGTAATTTATGACTCTCTTACTACTGGTCCTAACCTTAAATTATCATTTATCCTATTTAAATCCCAAATATTATAATTCTCTAAAATAACTCGTTTAATTACTCACTCGTTAATTTCCCCTCATTCACAATCCAAAAATAATATTTTCTGGGTCTTAAGTATATCCTACTGCCCTTCCCTAAGTCCCATTAAGTTCATTTAATCATCATCAAAGATTCCTCAAAGTTTGGGATTTAATCAATAATTAAAAAGAAGGGGGAGTCGATCGATCGATGATTCTGGTCGATCCATCGATAGTCTTGAGTCGATCGATCGATGGACTAGTTATTTGCACAAATTTTCTGCATAAAATTCCTATGGGTTTCATACTTTTTAATTATCAAAATCCTTATCAAATAATCCCAAACTCCCTACAATTCATCCCATATGATATACCAAGATATATAATTGATCTCTAATAATCAAACAACCTAAAATCATCAAGAAGTTTGGATTCAAACATATTATTTCTCATAATTTCCAGAAAACTCATATTTTATTATTTATCCTATAACATTATATAAACCAAGATTTTCTTCACCAATAATTCCCAAATTTCGTGGGTTAAATTATATTCTCAAAAGAAAATTAATCCTACATCATTATCCTTTCAAAGATTCAATTAACATCACCATGATTCATCTTTAATTATTCACCCGTTAACGACACATAACCAAACTCTCTCGTCGATAGATTTTAGTGCCGATTTCATTCGCGCTTTCCAATACGCGTAGTTAGAACCATCGAAAATAGAAACTTTTGAAAACGAGGAAAATTCCATTTTTAGCAAAAATATTTAAAGGATCTTAACGAAGTAATTTATCGATCCCTCTCTGATACCAATTTGAAAATAAAAGATTTACTCAATCAATGCTCTGATACCAATTTAAAAAGGCGAAGCCCCCAATTTTTAAAATCTTGACTACAAAAAGATAATTTCCTTTTAAAATAGATGAGGAAGCGAAAGACAGTTCAATTAAAGAAATTAATAAATTTTAATTTCTTTTCATATTAAAATTAACAAATGAATTTTTAACTTTCACAAATTAATTTAACCCAAGTCCTACAAATTTGCCTAAGTAATATTTTCAAAATTTCCAAATTAGGCCAAACCAGATTTTATCAAATTAAATTAAATGACTTGAATTAAATTAACATAAACATTACCCAAATTAATTTACCACCAAATTAAACATAAGTAGTGATTAAAACAAATTTTATTTTTTTAACCTAAGCATGCGTTCTAGGTGAATTTTGCGAAAGATAAAATAAACAATGAATCACTACGCCGCGATGTACGAGGAAAAATCCACAACGGGGAAAAACCTCGAACGACCCTGGCCTTAAGTCCACTAAGTATGGTTTTACAATTACAACACAGATGACTTACTTCCTCGACTCGATCCCTTTAAAGACTTGACACGTCTTCTTATAAACACCTCCGCCTAGTTGATAACCTCGGAGCTCCACCGAAATCTTGGAATCACCAATGAGACATAGGTACACCGTCAACCACACATGGTGCCTTTCACCACATGAGAATGTCTCACCAAAATAAACTTCTTCTTCTTTGAAGGATTTAGAAGAAAACCCAAACCAACTCTTCAATAGGTAGAGTAAACAGGTGCCAAAACTCCAAGCAATGTATATATATATATATATATATATATATATAAAGGAACCTGGATAAACAAACTTTGGGTGTAAACAAAAGTGTTTTAAGGATTTTCTTAAAAGAATTAACACTTTAAACATGAACTTTTTCTACTTTGAATTTTGCTCTCAAACTCTCTCTTGGAGGTTGTAGGATATGAAAAAGTTGAAAAGAAAAAGTTGGTTTCCGCACTTAATTAATCAGGTAAAAAGTTAGTGAGAAAGTGGGAGAAACTGCCAATTAACCGTTCCCGCCAAAACTCGTTCGAACGAGCCTTCTAACACAGTTCCAGTGTGAACTCATTAGAAATCTCGTTCGAACATCATTCTCGTTCGAATGACACTTAGAACGACATTCCAGTGGCCAATCTGGGAACTCGTTGGCAAACACGTTTGAACGACATTCTCGTTCGACGACAAACTCGTTCGAACGACAATTTCGAACAAACTTCCGGAAAGTATAAAAATTTGATTTTAGCCCAGAAACTCTATTTCAAAGTTTTAATGAAACTTTCTGAAAATAAAAAAAAAATAAAAACAAAGTACACCCATATAAATAATGTTCCAAGCTCCTATATATATATATATATATATATATATATATTGAAAATTCATTCATACCTTAGGAGTAAGGGAACCATGTTGATGACGTAAAAACGAGGCACAATATACACGGAGTTTGATGAAGTTTTATACTCTTGGCCGCTACATCTTCAACTAAAGTATGTCATAGGCATGAAGGATGGTCAATAACTTTATCCTATGACTCAAACGTTTTTGTCCGGAATTGAGCCAAAACTACAAAGGACTCAATTGGAAATTTGTGTCCTTACAAATCTCCCCCTTTGGCTATTTCGGGACAAAAACAAACAAAAATACTAAAGGTCCGTTAAGCTCTACTAGACATAAACAAATGTTCCACCCAAAATAAAAATACAATGCTTGACTCAAACAAACCAAGGATCAATATCTTTGCCGACGATGAAAGTTGCCATTTAGAAAAGTCCTGCACACTTAATCAAACTATCAAATGCATAGGGAATATCAAGAATATTAAATGCAATCAAAATAAATACTCCCCCTAAATTAATTCTCCCCTTTACCAACTATGATCAACCTAAGAAGATAGTGAATCCCCCTAAGTTAAACCTCCCCCAAACTAAGGCACTATTACGATATGATTAGATACCATTTCTCCCCCTATCATTCTCCCCCTTTTTGTTTAGGAATAGACAAAGGCTAAAGAATCAAAACATAACTTATTTCTCCCAATTAAAGCATATACTCCCCCTAAACTAAACAAGGGATGAAAAGAATAGGATAATAAGTTAAACATGCAATTGCGCATAAAGTGACGAGAACATTAAATCACATGGGCAACAAAATCATAACTAATCCAACAAGTAATAACGGATACCAACTATGATGCAAGAAAATGATACCAATATGATACATAAAGTATTAAGCATGCGATATCAACAAAGAATGCAACAAGATAAATACCAAGTATGAATTAAAGTATAGATGGACTAGAAAGCAAGGCAAAGACCAAATAAAAATATCATATATATACATACTCTAGATATACCAAAGATACACACGCACATATATATAGATATAAACACATAAATGACACAAAATAAGATAAGTTTTTCACACTCGTATGGAAAAAATGTGTCATATGGAAATGGAAGTGTTGGGGTGTGAACTAGTAACGGTTAAATTTAGACCCCGTCACTTAAAACATGTTCACGGAGTTCTCAATTGATTGCAAACTTCATCACATTTGAATATAACCTCACGTGACAATATAAATTGAACTCAATGAATAAACATACACAATGCATACAAGCCTAGACTTTTGATGATTTTAAAAACTAATAGAGTCATGAGATTGAAAGTACAACTAGGATAAACGGACATTGTGCAAACCGTTGATATACCATCCAATCTCCCTCAGCAAGCATATATTATTTGAATGGGTACATAAAAAAAATAGGCCTTGGCAATTATTTTTCTTTTTAATCCCATAATTCTATTTTTAGGCCTTTGGACCACGTATTTCTTTTAGGTCCAAACAAACGGTGGCTTACTATTCGCAAATGATAATTATTCCTTTCGGAGCCTTTCCCATGCACATTTATATTTATCATTTTTTATATCTCACACAAATCTCACGTGCAACGGATTTTGACATGCACTAGTCCTCCTAAGTCAAATAACAAGTAGATGACAAGATTGGTAGGAGAACACCTCACAAAGCTCAAATATACATATGAAGTTAAAATTTCAAAATAGCTCATGCATGTGTGAATAGAGGCATATAAAAATATAATCCATTATATCAACACAAAATCCAACTACTCCATGTAAGCATGGTAAAGAACATAATAAGGATTGACAATCTAAAGCAAAAGTTCTAGCCAGATGGGAGCATAAAAGATGGAATTCAAACACAAGTATATTCCATAAAGTGTGTCAAACTAAAATACACACACAAAAAAAATCTTTTTGAGTTTTTGACAATTTTTAACCAAAAATAAAAATATATACTCAAAAGACAAACAAAAATCATTTGTATTTTTCATTAATCTTAAATTACTGAAAAGGTAAAACACAAATGATGAACAAAAATCTTTTTGTATTTTTCATTTAATGCATATAAAAATTGAAGAAATATAATTCAAAAGATAAACAAACATCATTATTCTAGCATGTGATTAAGCATGAAGCATACACTAGAAAATGGCTAAAACAAGCATACATTTAGCATGATAATATAGCATGAAGTACAAAAGCTAAAGTATGAAAACAAAACTAACACATTCAACCTTTAGATTTTGCAAGGGAGGAAGCATGTGAAAGTAAATGAGAATCAAATACCCTATCTTGTAAAGCTACGAAGTCGGATCTCCTAACCCAAACTAATGATGAGTGATATCTCGGGATGTAGGAATCTTAGCTACCTTGGTTGCCTTATGTTGGGATTTTCTAGAAAATCTTTTAAGATCAAAACAAAATTTCTTAAGATGACCTTTTCAACCACAATGTGCACAAGTAAAAACACGTCGAAAATTGGTACCTAAGGATTGATCTCTAAAGTCTTTCCTAGGCGATTCTCCTAAAATATTGGTTTTAGCTTTATGAGTATGTTCGTTACAAGTATCGAAGCCTAAACCACAAGTGTCATTTTTTATTTGGACTGTGCCTAAGATTTTATCTAGTTTTTCAGACCTACACTCCAAATCAAATTTGACTTTTCTAGAGTCTTTTAATTTATTTTTTAATTCTAAAATATTAGACTCTAATAAAAAATTTCTCTCTTCAAACTCAAGAAGCTCTTTTTTCAAGGATTCCATTAAACCTCTAAGGCTATCTCTCTCGCCTTCTATATATTCAATCTTATCTCAAAGAGTTATCTCTCGTGTCCTAAGGGCTTCCATTAATGCACACATTGACACACTCTCTTAAACAGGCTTCTAACTTCAAATTAGCTCATTTTAATTTAATAGATTATTCATAAAGTTCTTGAAAAGCATTTTGAAGTTCACTCATATCAACCTCCTCTTCATTTTCACTCTTTCTTTCTTTTTCACTCTCACTACCATAAAAAGCAAGGGAATCATAAACTTTGACCACAGAAGTGTCATGTGTTTGAATATCTTCATGGGAAGATTCATTATCGGTGCTCACATGACTAGCCATAAAAGCCAAAAAGTTGGGCTTAGTGGGGGGAATCGGGTCCCTCTTCATAATCACTATCACTAAGGGTTGCATTAAAAGAAATTGGTTGCTTACCCTCTCTTCTTAGTTTAGTGGGACACTCTTTTGCCGTATGGCCATACCTTTCACAACCAAAACACCTATTTGACTCGTCCCTATTTAAGCTTTCATTAATAGTTTTAGGGATCTTCTCGGCCTTTTCATGCGTAGATTTTTCAAATTTCTTAAAATCATTTTTAAATTTAAGAAATTTTCGAAACTTTCTAGCAAACATAGCCATATTTTTCGAGTCACTATCACTTTCACTCTCTACTACTTGCTTTTCCTCTTTTCGGGCTTTTAAAGAAACTCCCTTTTCTATTTTCTTTTCAGTTTTAGAGGGAAACATGTCCAGTTCTTAGGTTTGTAAATCACCTACGAGCTCTTCTAATTTCGTGGAGGCTAAAGTTGGCAAAGAATTTAAAACGGTCACTTTTGGAGTAAATCTATCGGGTAGGGACCTTAAAATTTTCTTTACTACACGGTTGTCGGGTATTTTCTCTCCCAAATTAAAAGATGAATTAACTATATCGGAAAGTTTAGCATAAAATTCATCAAAAGATTCTTTTTCATTCATTTTGATGGTTTCAAATTGAGTGGTGAGGTTTTGGAGTTTCAAAGCTTTATCGACACTAGTACCTTCATGAGTGAGTTGTAAAATATCTCAAGCTTCTTTAGCGATTTCACACGTTATAATGCGACGAAATTCATTCGGTGTGACCGTGCTAAACAAGGCATTTAAACCACGAGAATTAAAATTTGAAAGTTTAAATTCATTCTCACTCCACCTATCAGCCTGTTTGGGAATACGTTCATTATCTACTAGATGTGTAGGTGGGGACCACCCATTAAAGACACATAACCAAACTCTCTCGTCGATAGATTTTAGTGCTGATTTCATTCGCGCTTCCCAATACGTGTAGCTGGAACCATCGAAAATAAGAAATTTTGAAAACGGGAAAAATTCTATTTTTAGCAAAAATATTTAAAGGATATTAACGAAGTAATTTATCGATCCCGCTCTGATACCAATTTGAAAACGAGAGATTTTCTCAATCAATGCTCTGATACCAATTTAAAAAGGTGAAGCCCACAATTTTTAAAATCTTAACTACAAAAATATAATTTCCTTTTAAAAGAGATGCGGAAGCGAAAGATGGTTTAATTAAACAAATTAACAAATTTTAATTTCTTTTCAAATTAAAATTAAACACAACTTAAAGTGAAATCAAATTAATTAACAAATGAATTTTTCATTTTCACAAATTAATTTAACCCAAGTCTTAGAATTTCCCTAAGTCATATTTTCAAAATTTCCAAATTAGGCCAAACCTAATTTTATCAAATTAAATTAAATTACTTGAATTAAATTAACATAAACATTACCCAAATGAATTTAACACCAAATTAAACATAAGTAGTGATTAAACTAAATTTTATTTTTCTACCTAAGCATGAGTTCTAGGTGAATTTTGCGAAAGATAAAATAAACAATGAATCACTACACCGCGATGTACGAGAAAAAACTCACAACGGGGAAAAATCACGGATGACCCTAGCCTTAAGTCCACTAAGTATGGTTTTACAATTAAAAGACAGATGACTTACTTCCTTGACTCGACCCCTTTCAAGCCTTGACGCGTCTTCTTATAAACACCTCCGCCTAGTTCACAACCTCGGAGCTCCACCGGAATCTTGGAATCACCAATGAGACATAGGTACACCGTCAACCACACATGGTGCCTTTCACCACATGAGAATGCCGCAGCAAAACAAACTTCTTCTTCTTTGAGGGATTTAGAAGAAAACCCAAACGAACTCTTCAATAGGTAGAGTAAACCGGTGCTAAAACTCCAAGCAATGTATATATGTAAAGGAACCTGGATAAACAAACTTTGGGTGTAAACAAAAGTATTTTAAGGATTTTCTTGAAAGAATTAACACTTTAAATATGAACTTTTTCTACTTTGAATTTTTCTCTCAAACTCTCTCTTGGAGTTTGTAGGATACGAAAAAGTTGAAAAAAAAAGTTTGTTTCCGCACTTAATTAATCAGGTAAAAAGTTAGTGGGAAAAGAAGTGGAAAAGTGGAAAAAACTGCTCAAAAATTGCCAATTAACTGTTCCTGGCAAAACTCGTTCAAACAAGATTTTCGTTCGAACGAGCCTTCTAACGAAGTTCCAGTGTGAACTCGTTAGAAATCTCGTTGGAAATCTCGTTCGAACATCATTCTCATTCGAACGACACTTTGAACGACATTCCAGTGGCTAATGTGGGAACTCGTTGGCAAACACGTCCGAACGACATTCTCATTCGAACGACAAACTCGTTCAAACAACAATTTCGAACGAACTTCCAGAAAGTATAAAAAAATGATTTTAGCCCAGAAACTTTATTTTAAAGTTTTAATGAAACTTTCTGAAAATGAACAACAGTTGAAAAACAAAGTACACCCATATAAATATTGTTCCAAGCAGCTATATATATATTCAAAATGCATTCATACCTTTGGAGCAATGGAACCATGTTGATGACGTAGAAATGAGGCACAATACACACGGAGTTTGATGAAGCTTTATACTCTTGGCCTCTACGTCTTCAACTAAAGTATGACATAGGCTTGAAGGATGGTCAATAACTCTATCCTATGACTCAAACGTTTTTGTCTGAAATTGAGCCAAAACTACAAAGGTCTCAATTGGAAATTTGTGTCCTTACATTGTATGTTGACATAAAAGTATACTAGTCCATGCTTATATATACATAAAAATAACATAAAACATGTTGCTCTCACTATCCCAAATTCTCGGCGCTATATATAATGAGCTATTTCTCGTTGTTCGACAAAAACATAATATATCCTGAGTCACATCAGTAAAATAAATTTCTACTCACACATATAACTAGACAGCATTTTCACTAAGGTCTATGATATCATGCATTATAAGCCCAACCCTATTTCAGTTAGCGTCGCACAATATTAATTTTACTTTCCCCGAAGTATCCAACACGATAGTCTTATCACTTAATCTACTATCGTTAAAACATTTGGTAATTTATCACTCCATATTACCATAATGAGTTCTATTATGCTAACTCAAAGCAATAGAAAATTATAATAACAAAATATACTCTTAGGACCCACCCAGTTCACTCACGGGCGACACCAAAAAGTCCCGCTATCAACGAGAAATACTTTTGTAACCAGACTGTTAAAATTATCGTTTCCACTAACCTCGACTCGCACGCGAATTTAGGGTTTTCAATTTATATATGTCTGTTGTGACACACCATGTCACTAAAATTAATCCTTTGTTCACAAGGATGAAATAAAAATTCATCAATCTCCCATGATCACGTAGGGTCCTTACATGCACTTCTCACAGTCAAAACAACTCACGATCACTTGCACCCGTTATACAACTAGGATTTCATCCTATAGTTGTACCCATCCGTTGTGGACAAATTATTCACTCCTGTGGTTTACACACGCATTATTGAAACATTGGCCCAACATATCTAGGCCTCAATTATGGTCTCACTGACCTCCTTTTTTCTTCTTGGACACCGCCAACCTTGAAATATGGTATGCTACAATTAACGAGGACCCCACTAGTACTATTTAAACCTACCACTCTTGGGTCGTAAATTTCCTGGGCCTAATTCTCATGACCCAATTACTCCCCTAGAAGTCTCACTCATCCAGTTGTTATGCCTAATTGGTGTGGTTTACTATTCCCAAAATTTATCGGTCTCACTACTCAATGTGGACACATTTAACACTTAGTAGTCTCTCTCTCTACCCATAGGGTAATTTCCCTTACTATTTCCTCAATACTGATCATTTGAATGTCCTTCTCTTAGACCTATTAATTTTAATTCCGAATTGTTATTCTCATTATTCTTTTGTCTCTACGATTCCTATGGGATACATTGTCGACTACAATAGTCTTGGTTGATTTCATCGCCACTAAGTAGGGGTTTAATCATCTCACTTTAAATGGGTCCCCTACTGGGCACACCTTCTAGTTATGTTTCATTAACAATATTGAATTCAATCTTGCCCTTCGGCTAGCTTTCTTAACCCTTCTAGCTCCCCTTCATTTGGAAGCATCATCAAATTTCTTGGTGATGTTAATCCTAGTCGTCTTTGTTAGATTTCCACTCACACTGGAGTATTTCACTCACGAGTCCTTTCACACAATGAACTCTACTTATCTTTTGGTCAAGGAGTTCATTAAACAAGTTATTTCTCTCTTTCTTGCCCATAAGACATAAGTTTCGAAATTTCTTTCATATCCTGATTAAAACATCAAATAAATGATTTCACTATCAAACCATACCTAAAATTCTTATTCCAGCTTCACACATGTTCTTTATATGTGATGTCTAACTCTCATCACTTTAAGTTTTCTCTTCCTAGAAAAATTTTTACTAGAAATTTGCAAATCCTGGGTGTTACTACACTTCACCCTTCATAAGTGCCTTCGAAATTCCTCTTTCACAAGAGTCCTTCCGACTTCCTCACCTTTCACATACAGTGTTGGGTGAGTTAAGAATGGCACAACCATCAACTATGATGGTGCTTGGGAAACTACAGTTCCGAAGCGACTTCCTTAATGTTTTCAGCCCAAACAATAATTATGATGGTTTCTATCTCCAACACCATTTTCAAAAATACTCTATATCTTTGGCTGAGTCCTCTTCCTGTTATCCTTCTAACGTCTCTTACTAGTCGTCCCAATGTGTTTGGCACATGATGCTCGATTGAACTTGTATAAGCATTACATCTCACATACTTCATGGTAGGAGAACGTAAGTCGATATACGCAGAAGAATTCAACATCCAAATAATAGGGCTCTACATCAAAGAACGCTACGCTGAAACGTAGTTTGCCGCACAAATCCTAAAGACACTAGAACCTGATGCTCTGATACCACCTGTAACTACCCGCCTAATTAAATATCGGGTGGTCAGTCCTTCACTTAATTAAATCAGAATATCCAGTTGGTTCATTCTTAGCATCACTGTCAAAAATAATTTCTTTATTAATCACCTAATAGTTAATTAAGCTAAGTGTCAAAAACTTTTTTCCATTTTTAATTTAATTAAAACCATTCCACGACACGAAATAATAATATGCAACAACACATCACAACGAAGTTAACTACAATAAGAATAAATGTGACTGGAATAACTCTCCAGTTAAATTATAACATTTACACTAAATAAAATTGATATCCACAATGCTTATATAAATAATTACAACCTCTAGAATCCTGGGCGACATGTCCTAAATGAAGTAGACGCTACAGATGAGTGAATCAACAGAAAGAAAGTGTCTAAACAAAATTTTCATCTCTGCTAGTAGCTATAATCCATTCTAACATCCATAATCTATGTTGGGCATCCTGCTGCTGGATACCTAATGCACAAGATATAGTAGAGAAGAGAATATGCAATGAAACGGGTCATACCCCGATTGTAAAAGATTTTAAAAATAGAAAGTGCTTAACAATTACAAATAAGCATTTATTATGTACATGTTAGTTTCTCGGAATCTCTCTTGAGAATTCTAACCTTTCATCTAGAGTGTACACCTATCGTATCTTATTATCTTCCTAGTTAAGGTTCCCTCCTAACCAGTTTCTACAACATAATTCTAACCCATATCAGAAACCCGTATGTCCCATACCATATGTAATATAATTATTCATATTCATTATCTTTAATATGAGCTCGTCTTGTTACTACCATAGAATTAAGTGTTCACTTACTTAAATTAATTCAGATTCCATTATTTACTTCTATCTACAACATTATATAGTAGATTAAATTACAATTTATATTTTTAATCTACAATTTCTCACAGAAGATTACATCTTTATATCTACAATGTCACACAGTAGATTACATCACAGTTTATATATATGTCATATCACACAAATTATATATATACTAATACGGCACCTTCCCAGTAACAGCTGCGGTGCATGCATACTCTGCTATCATGTCCTGATATATAAAGTCACTATATAGAGGACTTTTGATTCGGCGTCTCTCTCGAATCATATCATAACGCAAATATTTTGGAGGCGAGCATACTCCCCAGCCAATTGGGTCACACACATACCTACGTTCCCATTCAACCGTTGAAAGTATCATTACACCAATAGCACGTGTCCAAGGTCCTATGCTCAGGGTACGAATCTAATATCCCTCCCAATTGGGTGCACAAGGATAAGACCGTCCACAGCGTGAAACCTCCACCTCGATAGCAAGCAATGTAGGTATGTGATACATACAAATAAGAGTATAGGTATCCATCACACCAATATAAATATAACATCAATAAGGTATTCACACAACCATATGATAATAATAGGCAATCATCTCACCTATATATATACTAACAATGGGTATTCATCATACCTATATATAACCATAAGGCGCACGCACAACCCATATAATAAATTCCATACGTAGTATAATTATATCTCGAATATCCTGCGTATTTTTCGATTATGACTTTAATCCTCAAAGTATATATTTTCGAACTTATCTAACTGCACAATGGTGATTATTTAATCCTAAAATAAATTCAGTAGGTAACCATCACGTCCTAGAAATTCATATCATCACGACTCCCGAATTTCTACGAATTAAATTCACTTTAATTAGGTTTAATTATCGATAACCCTTAATTCACTCTTAACCCTTTATTCCACCTCTTAAGGTTAATCCCAATTATACCTAAGCTTATACTGGTAATTTATGACTCTCTTACTACTGGTCATAAACCTAAATTATCATTTATCCGATTTAAACACCAAATAATATAATTCTTCAAAATAACTCGTTTAATTATTCACTCGTTAATTTCCCCTTATTCACAATCAATAAATAATATTTTTCGGGTCTTAAGTATATCCTACTGCGCTTCCCTAAGTCCCATTAAGTTCATTTAATCATCATCAAAGATTCCTCAAAGTTTGGTATTTAATCAACAATTAAAAATAAAAATATTTCACTTTTCTAGGGGGAGTCGATCGATCGATGATTTGTAACAACCCGCGTAATTTTTGGGGTATTCTCAAAATAAAGAGGAAAAATAAAGTTTTTGATAAAATTATTTTTATTGCTCAAATATGTTGGTTATTATTTTTAAAGCCGATAATTTCAAACGGTTTCGAAATCGGAGTTAAAACGGATTTTAAAATGATTTATAAATGTTTTTAACTCTTGGAGTAGTTTTGACTTCCAACTCTTCATTTATTTGCCTTAATTAAAGGAGTCTTTTGGATTAGAACTCTTCATTTCTTTCCATTATAAAAGGAAGTGGTGGTCAACCTTTTTAACATACTTTTGGGAACAAATTTTGGCAGCAAATATATTTTATATTCCTCTTCTTTTTATATACACAATTGCCCTTGAGATTTGTGAGTTCTAACCTTAGATTAGACGTGTTCTTGGGGCTATTTTGTTGGAGGTTCTTGGAGGAGATTTTATAGTTCTTTTTTGTTGATCTTGAGGATGTGATCGTTGGTTTCTCATCATGGTTGGAGGTATGGGGTTTTACACAATATGCTCCTTAAATCTCGCGAGTGTCATTCTCTTTAAATTCTTGTTAATTGAACTCATATTTGAATTGATAAATTCATTGAAATCTGAAAAATAATTGTTGAAATTATTTTGATTCATGTGGTATCATTATACTGTTGATGAGGACTTTGTCATTAGATTTTAATATGGCACGGATATTGGGCACCCGTCAAAATTCCTATTTTCCGAGCAATAGCTTGATAAAGCATATACGGATGTGGTGAGGCCTCGTGACCCGGTTAAAGTGTTGTTGAGAAATTATATGGATAAATGCTTTGAGATTTGCATTTTGATTTGAATATTAGTACTCATGTTGTTACATTTTATTCATCGCTTACATATATTTGTTGAGCATCTTTCTTATCGTATTGTGTACTTCCCCATATTTTCTTTTAGTGGCAGGTTAGCGCGAATTTTGGGGCGCTATGTAGATTGATTTTAGCAAGGATTGTTAGGGAAAGATTTGTGTTATTTATTTTGTTGTATAGAGCATTGGAGATTGTATTTTATTTTTTGAGTTAGATGTTGTATTTATTCGAGAGACTTGTTGTAATTGTAGAGATTGAGATTAGTGGATTTATATTATTTTGGGTTTATTTAGATGCTCTATACCTTGTTATTTGTAGATTTGGATTTATTTTATCGATAGTGGCGTTCTGTTCGCTCTCCTTGGGTGGGCGGGGTGTTACAAATGGTATCAGAGCTTAGGTATACGGAAACTCTCGGGTCTTGGGTTTTGGGTTCATTGCGTGGATAACAATTTTTGGAGATAGAAAATTTTAGGTGATATTCGTGATAGGTTTCGAGATTAGATGTGACGAAATTATTTTTGGAGTTAGTGTAGTGGCCTGATTTTGAGAGTTAGGCATTCAGCGAATTTCGAGGGCGAAATTCCATTGTTAGTGGGGAAGTGTAACAACCCGCGTAATTTTTGGGGTATTTTCAAAATAAAGAGGAAAAATAAAGTTTTTGATAAAATTATTTTTATTGCTCAAATATGTTGGTTATTATTTTTAAAGGCGAGAATTTCAAACGGTTTCGAAATCGGAGTTAAAACGGATTTTAAAATGATTTATAAATGTTTTTAACTCTTGGAGTTGTTTTGACTTCCAACTCTTCATTTCTTTACCTTAATTAAAGGAGTCTTTTGGATTCCAACTCTTCATTTCTTTGCATTATAAAAAGAAGTCGTGGGCAACCTTTTTAACATACTTTTGGGCACAAATTTTGGCAGCAAATATATTTTATATTCCTCTTCTTTTTATATACAGATTGGCCCTTGAGATTTGTGAGTTCCAACCTTAGATTAGAGGTGTTCTTGGGGCTATTTTGTTGGAGGTTCTTGGAGGATCTTTTGTAGATATTTTGTGTTGATCTTGAGGATGTGATCGTTGGTTTCTCATCATGGTTTGAGGTATGGGGTTTTACACAATATGCTCCTTAAATCTCGCGAGTGTCATTCTCTTTGAATTCTTGTTAATTGAACTCATATTTGAATTGATAAATTCATTGAAATCTGAAAAATAATTGTTGAAATTATTTTGATTCATATGGTATCATTATATTGTTGATGAGGACGTTGTCATGAGATTTTAATATGGCACGGATATTGGGCACCCGCCAAAATTCCTGTTTCCCGAACAATAGCGTGATAAAGCATATACGGATGTGGTGAGGCCTGGTGACCCGGTTAAAGTGTTGTTGAGAAATTATATGGATAAATGCTTTGAGATTTGCATTTTGATTTGAATATTCGTACTCGTGTTGTTACGTTTTATTCATCGCTAACATATATTTGTTGAGCATCTTTCTTATCGTATTGTGTACTTCCCCATATTTTCTTTCAGTGGCAGGTTAGCGCGGATTTTGGGGCTCTATGTAGATTGATTTTAGCGAGGATTGTTAGGGAAAGATTTGTGTTATTTATTTTGTTGTGTAGAGCATTGGAGATTGTATTTTATTTTTCGAGTTAGATGTTGAATTTATTCGAGAGACTTGTTGTAATTGTAGAGATTGAGATTAGTGGATTTATATTATTGTGGGTTTATTTAGATGCTCTATACCTTGTTATTTGTGGATTTGGATTTATTTTATCGATAGTGGCGTTCCGTTCGCTCTCCCCGGGCGGGCAGGGTGTTACATGATTCTGGTCGATCGATCGATAGTCTTGAGTCGATCGATCGATGGACCAGTTATTTGCCCAAATTTTCTGCATAAAATTCCTACTGGTTTCATACATTTTAATCATCAAAATCCTTATCAAATAATCCAAGACTCTCCACAGTTCATCCCATATGATATGCCAAGATATATAATTTATCTCTAATAATCAAACGACCTAAAATCATTAAGAAGTTTGGATTCAAACTATTATTTCTCATAATTTCCAGAAAACTCATATTTTATTATTTCTCCAAGAACATTATATACACTAAGATTTCCTTCACCAATAATTTTCAAATTTCGTGGGTTAATTTCTATACTCAAAGAAAATTAATCCTACACCATTCTCCTTTGAAAGATTCAATTAACGTCACCATAATTCATCTTTGATTATGCATCTTTTTAGAATTTTCTAAACAACCTAACATTGACAATATACATGCTAAATTTGCAATAATTAATCACTTGCCTTTATATTGTAGGTCTGTTCCTATTTCGATAATACTCTACTGGTGGTCATATCTTTTTTTCCGGCCAACTTTCGACAGTGGTGGTGGTGGTGGCTCTTGGTGGTGCAAGGTGGTTGTCCTTTGGTTTCCTAGAAAAGTCTCTTCTTCTCCCATAAAAAGCCTCTCAATCTCCATAAACCTTTTCCTCTTATTTTTGGTGAATGAACCTAAGCTCTCTAATACCTTTAATTATAAAATAAACTCAGATTTCCTAAGTTACTATTCACCTCCCTTGTAAAATGACCGAAATACCCCTCCGGGGTGTCCTTTCGGTTCCAAAGTGCCCCGAGACCCAAATCAAACACCCAAGTAGACTTTTTCGATTATTGAAACCTTCCGGACACTTTGTCATAGTCAAAATGACCATTCGATTGACATAATAGTAATTCACTTTTATTTCATTAAATTATAATTTCGACACAACTCAAATGCGTGTCCCGACTTAATTACCATAATTATCGTACACATAATTCGCGACAAGTTTATAAAGTCATAATCAATTGTAAATTCATAATCATATATATTATTTTAATCACTGAGTAATATTCAACATAAATCACATATTACTTTATTCTTGAGAAATATTTAAACTCGGATTAATTTCCAATTATATTACAATTAATTCTAATTAATCCCATTTAAAAAGTCATTAAAAATACGGGGAATTACATGGTTCTCCTTTCTGCCTTCCTTAGTTTTTTCTCATTGATTCTTCTCATCTTTGAATGCGCATAACATCTTCATCGTTACTCTTATTGAGGTGACATTTTTTCCAGTATTTTTGTGACTTTAATCTCTTCAACTTTTCAGTTGACTCCACCTCCTAACTAAGTATGAAAATTATGAAAATTCCCTTTAACTCCCCATTTCTTGGTTTCTTTCACTATTTTGGGTTCTCTCTCGGACTATCTTGCATGAAATACCTGTAAAATGCGTAGGAGATATACAAAATACGAAATACTTGCCAAAAAGGGTTTGTTGCATAAATATGAGATAAATCCAAGTTAATTACAATACACGGGATCATAAAAATACCGAAATTAAGGGGATAAATGTGAAGAATTTATGCCTAATTAATTATATCAGCCAATAGTTGGGGGAGGCTATGGTTAGAACCAAAGAAAACCAATAGAGGCCATAAAAAGAGAAAGAATAGATAGTTCTTGGAGGTTTTGACACCATTTCTACCATCGGAGTGTGGATCAGAAGATGAAGAGGACATCTTCATCTCATAAAAAATGAAATCATACTTGCTAATCCAAAGGCAAGTGTGTATCTTTCAATTTATTTAAGCATGTTATAATACCCATGTAGTATAGTGTTTCAAATACATGTTTGAGATGAATTCTTGGGCATTTAATGGGTGAAATACATGAATTAAGATAGGAATTCATGTAGAATAGATTCTTTCATGTAGAGAATACGAAATCATATATTATGTGATGAAAATAATGGAAGATATATGGGTATCTTGTGGGTTATACATGAAGAACACCATAACTTAGGGTTTTGAGGTTTATGGGGTTTAAATCTATTCTTAAGTGGATATTGTATATATTTAATGTATGATTTACATTAGAAATCATTCCTACACACATATTTGATGACTAATAATGTTGGATGGGAGTTTTGTATTGTTTGATAGAGGTTTTGTTGAATACAAATGGTGGAAAATTGTAAGAGTGAAGAAAATGGACTATCAGGTGCCTGAACCGGTTCGGCCCACCCCTCAAACCGGTTCGCCTGTATAGCAGAACCGGTTCAGTTAACCTGCTATTTCCAGAATTGTATGTGCTTTTTTGTTTAGAGATTAATTATGGGAAAATTTTGGGGTAAGTTCAATATTTGTACAATGACTTAGGGGGAGGTAAGTAGGTACATGATTAAGGTTCAATCATTCTTAATGAGGGTAAATTGGGACTTGGACCGACGAGGCTTAACCGATTGAGTGATGTATGGGGAAAATATGACTTGGGTTATGGGATGACTGAATGATAACCTAAGACTTAAACTAGTAGAATAGTGATGTATAAGCTACTGAATTAACATAAGGAATAAGAGAGACCCTTTGGGTAGCGAACGATGCTCGAAAAATATGAAAGAAACATTATACTAGGATTATTAGTGCGTTGAGTATTTGAGAGAAATAAATACTACGTGTGGGGTTGTAAGTTAGGTTGTGTGTATACCTACTGAATATATGTATATAAATAGTTCATGTGAATACCTATTTTGTGATTTGGTTGTGTGTGTGAACATACCTACGCTGCCTGCTATCGGGAGGTTTCGCGCTGAAGGAGATCCCACCTTGGTGATTCCAGCGAGGTCTAGATGCGTGCCCCAGAATATATAATTTAGGTAGGCTCACTATGTGTCGTATATTAATAGGACTGGAAGGTCATTTGGGTACGTTAGGTATGTGCATAGCCCAAAGGCTTAGAATGTTATTCGCCTCCATTGTTTGTTGTTTGATTGAGGGTTTGAGGAGACATTCTGAACCGATAGTCTTTTATTGGTACGAGAGGTACATGGACATTATAGCAGAGTATGCAACATCAGAGGGGGATGCTACAGTTGTATATATTAGAAGTGTGATAAATATATGCAAGTGTGATAAATCTACTTATGTGTGATGGTAGAACCGATAGATTGTGTATATCTAACTAGTATTTAAGTAGAGAAACTTAAATAAATGATTCAATAAAAATATGCGATTAATATAAATCATTGTTAGTACAGTAACATATCGTATGGGTAACGGAGAGCTAAACCCTTGTGGTTAGTTAGATACATAGTTTAGTTAGGCTGGACAACATAGTTAAGTAGGAGACGCTAGGTGTTCACTTTAGATGAGAAGTGAGGAACTCAAGGGAGTGTATGTGAACTAACTTTTATATCTAATAACAACTTGTAAACTGAGATTTAAATAATTGCTAAATATTTTTAAAATGGTTTTGGGTTCTGAACCATGTCAAAATATTTTCCAAAACATTTCAGGTGCCTAGCTACAAGGACGCCAATATTGATGATTCTTTCCAATAATACGTAGTTGTAGCACTTATGGAGGCTTGCAGGAGTTGATGTAGACAATTCAGTTAAGTATTCCTAGTTTAGGAGTTTCATTTAGTATTTCATTTGGGTGTGTTTCCCCTTCAGACTATTTAGTACTTTAGTTTATTTGTGAAATTATATTTGTATTCCGTTTATTTCTTTAGACTTGTAGTTGGATTTAATTTTGGGAACCAATGGTTTATTCGATATTATTCATTCAACTATTTATCGTAGGTTCATTTCATACTATTATGTTATGTGAATGGTTTGGTCATTATATTTTATTTCGCATGTTGTTATAATAAAATATACAAATTTGACACCGTCTAAATTTAACATAGGAGGTTAGTAATTTAAATAGTTTTATATAGTGATGCTAATAATGAACCAAATGAGATTCTTGTTTGTTTTAATTAAGGACTAATAACCTGTTGTTAAAGTAGGTGGAGTGTCACATTATTTTTTTTGGTTCAAGTCTTGGGGAGGGGGATGGGGAGAGGGAGGGGGTGAGACTTAAACCACCAACATCTTGAAAAGCAAGGGTTTGTGGTAACCACTGGGGAAAGCCCCTTTGGTTAGGTGGAGTGTCACATAAACAATTTTAGAAAATAATTTCTCAGTACTAGTTTGAGTTTAAAAGTCTTGCTTTTAAGGATTCAAGAATGAATCACAAAGCTTGAAACTCACACATGATAAGAACTAAGAAAATTCTTTTGAAAAATCTAAACATTTTGTATCTTATTTTCTTATAAAGTTTAACTCAAAATAAGAATGGAATAAGGAGGCAAGGCTTGAGTATATAAACAACTTGTGTATGAAGACAAGTGGGATAACACTCAAATTTAGAAACCTAAGTGGTTAGAAGCAATCTTTACTCGTTGTCCAGCAAAGATTGTGTTAAGGCACAACTTCCAGTGCGATAAATATGGAAAGATTTATAAACGGTGTTAAATCATGGTTTTATAGACCATTCGTTGCAACAATGGCATTGTTCGATGATGCAAAAGGTCACCAACAAAGGTTATGCACGTAACCAGAATTTTCTACCTACATTAACATATGTCATAGATAGAAAACCAAGTGCATCACTAACACGAAGTCCTGTCTTATTGAGGTGAAAAGACAACGAATGAGGTCGTGCAACAGACCAAGTATTTAAACTAACATAGTTTCTAAAGTAACGGCCAATGAACCAGACACTTCAATAACGAGAAGTCAGGTACCACTGCAACGAGCTTCTAACAAACAAGTCACAGATGGAAATAGAAATTCCCCTATTTTGATTTTTTTTTACAATTCATATAATTTCCCTTGTTCAACATATAAAATGAAACTTTTGAATACAAAAGATGCAAAAACATGGGTTGTTTATATGGAAATACTATTGCATCTTATATCTGGTAATCTTAAAGGACCACAAGGTTACAAACATAAGATTTTCCAATTATGAAAATTTATTTAATTAAGGGTGAATCAAAGTTCTTTAGTCAATATACCTTTATCCTAAGGGATTAACTCATGAAAACAACATGAATGATCCGATATGAGTTTGATGGCATTTTTCTGATACCCCTTGGACTAGATTCAAGGTGTGTTTTGTCTCATGGAATAAAACAATATCAATGTTGTGGGTCACACTCTTACACATCGAAAAGATCATTCATGAATCCCAAAAATCTATAAGCGAGTTAAGCAAAACCTAAATACAAAATAGTAAATCCCAACGTATATGGATCACAAAAAGATCAACTAGATGTGATATTCTTAAAAGCATTTTTTTTAAAAGACCAACTAAAAGAGCATTCCCCAAAGCAAAATATTTTGTTTTAATTGAGATATAAAGAATAAAAAATAAAAAGGATAAATTATTTATATAAAAGTTATATCAAAGGAGATAACAATGTCGTAAGAAATCTCATATATGAATAAAAAACACATAGTTCATGAGAACATGTAAAATATAAGAAATGTTAAAATAGACTATTGAAAAATGAAAAAAAATCCCTTGTTGATTTTCAACTTACACAATAAAGATAAACACACTAAAGAAAAAGAATCTAAAGAGGCCTAAAAACACACTACAAGCTTTCTAAAAAGTCCCTACGCACACATAGTGATATTCTAACTGGTAGAGGTGGTTGGGACCAAGGTAGGGTCGCTTTTGTCCTTGGGCAAAATTCTATGCAAAATGTCTTTCCCAATCCACTCACGACCCACCCTGGGGGTGGGGATAGGTTTGATAAGTTTGACGACCAACACATTGGGTTGGATTTTATAACCTTATCATGACTCTTTATCCAAAGGGTTTTTGACTTTTCTTCCCATTTGTACCTATAAAGTTGTTTCTCTTTTTACCCTTCAAAAGAATAAGAGGTTTCTTACAGAAAAAATCCCACTAAGTGACCAACCTTTTTACAATGGGTGTGAAAGTATGGTTTGGGAAACTTCACTTTGATTGGCATCTTAAGAACAATTTGATGTTTGTGTTAAATTATCTTCAATTTGAAAGAAAATTTCTTCAATATGACCCATTTTTTGTAAAAAGATTAAATGCATATATGTATATTCTCACCCAATTCCACTATTGTAAATCTTAGTATAAGAATTATTAATAATTGGAGTACAAATATTAGTGGAAATGCTTTAACAAAATGTGTGTTAACTTCAAAACTAGCCATCTCAAAATTTTTATAGTCCAACACGAATTTAACTTTCATTCCTTAGGTTGACGCTATCAACATCTTACCTACTTATTGATCTCTCCTAAACCTCCATTTTTAAAGTGCTGAAAGAGGTTAAATCATCTTCATGTAATAAGATCTTAGCATCCATGGCGTTATTATTTCCCACGAATTTTTTAGCGCCTTTATCACTTTCTTCAATTCTGCACTAGATTTCTTTTCTCACTAATAGGGTATCTATCTTATTATCCAAAAAAATTGATCTTATATAAAATGTTATATCTTTGAGCAGCTACTTGTCTTAACGACATAATATTTATTATCCATCCATCCCGCTCTCTCTTTCAATAATTGATAAATGAGTGGAAAATAAATCATTTCTCTTTCCAATGAAAATATTCCCCTCAGAGTCAACCGAATGAAATTTTGGACTCATCAGCTTCAATATTGGAGCAGAAGATCCAATATATATTTATTATATGTATAAATATAATTACAAAAAAAAAACTATTATCAATAATTGTAAAACCCTATAAGGAGGAATTAGTATTTACCTTTAAGATATCTCTGGTTTGATCTCGTCTCAGCACGAATAATTATTGATACAAATGAGTAGAGAACACGGGCTCAATGTTACCTCACAATCTTCTACCATATTCCTAATCTACTCAACCATAAATAGAGGGTGGGTAAATATTATGTGATGACCTACAGCTCTCTCTCTCTCTCTCTCTCTCTCTCTCTCTATATATATATATATATATATATATATATATATATATATATATATATATATATATATATATATATATATATATATATATATATATATATATCAATTTCGAATTTAGAAAACTATTATTTAACTCGAATCGTAATCCTAATCCTGTAATTATAATTAATTCTAGCTATATAATTATAACTGCAACTTCACTCTTTAACTCAAAATTATATTTTGATCTTCGTATTAGTAATTAGTTAATATGTCCCCATGTTAAGGTTTTGCATAACTTTCAATAAACTAAATTAATGGAAAATTATTTTAATTAACTTCTTTTAATTCTTTAAATGGTCAGATTAAGCTATTTATAGTGTCAGATTAACACAGTCCACCTACATGGTTTAATGCATAAAAAAATTAAAATCATCTCAAGAAGGTATCATCAATCTCTATAGCGAGATAAGAATTCCCTTTATAAATTACTTTCACCATGCGCTAACCATCACCGCCCAATTTATCAATCTTATTGATTTAATAATGAATCTCATCTGATAAGTCAAAGAAATAAATGACTAGTTCACTTGTCCATCAAGTGCATTAGGATTAAGAGTTGAAGTAAAATGATCATGAGTTGTACATTGTGTTATTAACTTAGTTAAATACAACGACTTCAAGGTAGTAAAATAAAATACACACGTGTACCATCATAATAAATTAAAACTATATTATTTCTTATAATTAAGACAAACCTACTAAAATAATGTGCACAAACCTACCAATGGTGTTTTCAGTTTCATCTAAGATCGTGAAGGAGAATTTATATATTACCGGAATTGGTGGTCAAATCTTCAACATGTAAGTTATAATATACACACTAAAACACTTACTACGTAGAATAAATGACATTATTAATAAATAAAATAATTCAAATTGTAGCACCTCATTTTTTTAGGAATTTAGGTAAATGGTTTAATAAATAATTCAATTAGAATTTTGGAATTTTAAATGAATTTAAGATGGAATTTAAAAAATTAATCATAAGATGTTAAAATTTGATTTATTAATGGACTATATTTAATTAAAGTAGTTTAAATTGAATTAGTGTAAAACTTAACTTGGGCTTGTTATCGTCATCGGGCTAAAACATTCTAGAAAGGTTATAAGGGATATTAGGGTAAAACCCCAAGGGTAGAAGGGTCTTTAGTTCGTTACTTGGGGAGCAAGATTGGGGATCTGAAGAATTAAATACGTGGGCAAAAGTTATAATCTAAATTGATTTGGGTTGCATAAACTAGACATGGATGCGGGTTTTAAAGGGCACGATCACGTTTTGCCTTATGTGACTGCGGGCCAAACACCCTATAACCACTAGAGTGTAATGACGCGGGTAACTTGCGGCTGGGTTGCGGACCACTCTGGTGAGTCATTATTTATAAACTTGTGAGGCATAAAATTGTCATTCTTACCATCATCTTTTCACATTAGTTCTTATTCTCTCTAAGCTACATGCCCTAAAACTCTTCAATACTTTTTCCCAAACCAAACAACTCTCTATTAATAAATATAAACTTCAAATACAATATTGAAGAGGGTGATTCAAGAGAGTACTCAATAATAATCAATCAATCGATTTTAGGATTTCTTCAATTAAAAAAAAGATATCAATCTACTCTTTTCCTTTCATATATATAAATGAACAATTCACCTAAATTAATATATTAGGCCTAAAATGAAATGAACATAATTAGGGCTTTCAATTCTTCTCATCTAGATCAAATCTTTATTGAACTTGAATTGTTATTTACATGATTAAAATAAATTAGTATTATTTATATAGTTAATTAGTAGGTTAATGTACATTGGTTGTAATCTTCATATTAAGGTTTAGTAATTGGATGTATTGATATGATATATATTTTAGATTAGTAGAAAAGGATATAAATCCCCATGTTAGGATTATAAAATTTGGAAATTATGATTTGAATTAGGCTAGACATGTACCTTTACGTTCATATGTTGTACATTCATATATAATCCTTGTCGGTTAATGCATATTGGTAACTAATTAGATTTCAAGTTCATATTTTTTACGAAATACTCCCAACTCGGAGAAAATATATTAGTAAATAAGATAAGATAAGATAAGATAAGATAAGATAAGATAAGATAAGATAAGATCCCTAGAGATTATAATCGAATAAACAAAAGAAGAAAAACTAGGATGTATATGTTATTATGCAATCGATAATAATCCCATGATTCGGAGAATAAAGTTTTAATTAAGATTTCATTCACATGCATATTAAATTATGAATTTGATTATGGACATATTTGTTCATATTAATGTCATTATAACCTATATTAGGAATAAATGGAACTAGTGACCTTAGACTTTGTTTATTAAATGGTTGGGTTTGATTAATACTTGTATTGGTTGTGATTTGGTGAATTGTACTTAATTGAGTTGATTAGTATTTGGATTAGTTATGTTTTAGTGAGTTTTATTTAATAACTAGATTAGTTATGATTTGGTGAGTTGATTAATAGTTGGATTGGGTATGGTTTGGTAAGTTGTACTCAGTATTTGGGTTAGATAATCATTAGTTAGTTGTACTTAGTAGCTATATTGGTTATGGATTTATGGGTGGTACTTAGTAGATGGATTGGCTACGAATTGATGGGATTATACCTAGTGGTTGGATTGATTGAGGGTTAATATGCTAACTAAGAAATTTATCTTAAGTGGTTCTACCCCTAGCTATGAATCGTTTGAGTATAAATGTCATAATTAATTAATAGATAATGATTTGATCCCTTTCCCATAGACATGCTAATCTAGAATTTTTCCTTACCTTATGAGATTTATATTATTTTTATGTGTTGAAAATCCCTAAGAGAATAACATATGTGATTAGAAGAAGTTATGACTCATATTACGATAATTGGTTGATGTAAATAATGTACTTGGGACTTAAATTGGTAATATAAGTTAGTATTATTGTGATGGTACTTTGGGTAATTAGAGTTTATACGAAACTTGCAACGAGTGGAAAATTGTGAACCTTGTAAGGGGCAACGCTTAGAAAAAGAATAAGTAATATTAGATTACGACACACTAATAGGGACAGCTATTATATTATTGAGAAATTATTAAACTTTTATTAATATAATAGGGTAGGAATACCCTTTTGGTATGTAGTGTAGAATGATTTAAATATCATTTATCACAATAACTATGCATTGGAAGTAGTATGCTTAGATAGGGTAAACAAACTAAAATTGAGTAGTATGATAAGCTAGTAATGTTCCTTTGAGCTTGTAACTAAATAAATGTTAAAACAGATATAATCATGCTTCGGGTAATGCATTAACTGAATATAAGCGAAAATGTTTGAGATGTAAATTTTGATTAGTTCTTCGTATGGGAAAAATATGGAAATGCTAACTATAAATCTTATATAAAGGAAAATGCTTAAACGAGAGAATAAGCAACTAGAGACAATGAGATAATGTAACTCATTGAAATGAGTTAATAATTTGGAATCTTATAAAGAAAATTCTTATAAGGGAATATATAAATGGAATTATTATATTGGGTTATGTGGTGCGCCCTACGTGATTGGTGGTCACATGTTAGTGCCTAGATACACTACGTGAAAATGACATTTTCCAAACATTATTTAACAAAATAACCCATTTTAATTGCCAAAAATAATCCTTCTATGACCAAACATCCTTCTTTTTGCTAAATAATAAAATTTTATTTTATTTTTGACAACATAGAATAAATTTTGACGAGAAAAGGTTTGAGCGAAAAACTATGAAAAATAGGGAGGGAAGTTTTTTGAACTTTTAGTAACATCAAATAATAATGTTGCCAAAAGTCAGTTATCTTTCGGCAAACATAGAACTTTTATACTTGTTTGTTGCCTTATATGTATTATTTTTGTTTTAAGTGAACTAAGGCTTTTAAAGAAAAATATATTTATTTAAAAAATTCTCACTAAACTCACTGAACAAGCTCTCTCTCTCCCACTGCATCATCAAGAATGAACTAAGGTTTAAGTTGTTTATTTTGTGATTAGTAAAAACAACGAAGGATTTTACCCATGGCTTATCGCCTTCTCCCTCCATCTCTCTCTCATCCTCCACATTATCTTAGTCATAGTATATTCATGTACGACAATATTGGCCATCTTAATCTTCATCTATGCCCTTCAAACTTTGAGAGGGAGGTTTCTAATTACAGATCAATAATCATAAGACCCATCTTTAGCCAGACTCTCTTATGAATTTAGAGAAGAAATAACCTCACTCACTTTTTGGTATTTTAGGGTTTTCTTTTAGGATTGATATTTATGGATTCATGTTTTGGATACTACTTGGAACGAATTTACAGTTTTGATTTTGGAATTGATTTAGAGTAATGATTTGGGGTTTTGATTCAGAATCAATTTGTGGTTTTGATTATGTCAAAAATGTCTGATCTTATTAAATATCTAATGTTGTAGCTTATGCATATTTTTTATTATCGCATGTGAGTTCGTGTATGTTTACATGTATACCGGCATGAAACACATGAAATTCTACAAATCCCATAAACGTGTACGTTATCTCAAAACATAAATGAATTTGGTTTAAATTTTATCATATTTTAAAAATAACAAAGTAGGAAAAAGGAAATGTGAACTTAGTAAAAATAGTTACTCATTGCACTAAAAAAACAACAATTATGTTAGATAAACACCACATTTACATATATTATAGAAATTTTGTTGTTGGATGAACACCACTTTACCATTTCAAATCATTCAAAAGCAATTCACATTTGTTGAAATTTTTAAAGAAAAAGTAACACAAAAGCTGAAGGAATATCGCACAATGATATTTGATACCATTATATGGTAATGATTTTGTTTAAAATCGAACAATAACTCCGTGAGAGAACACATTCTGAACAAATAAGTACACATTTAAAGATTTTTCAAGAATTCTTCACACAGACCAAGTAAATATTTCGAGACTGACAATTGCATTTACTATGGAGATTCATGATATTATTTATTAACCAAAGAAACTATAAGACTACAAATAAAATTTATTGCCAAACCTTTCACCTATGTTATCTAAAACTAAATTGCGATCACCAACCTTTATTTTCAACATAAATACTAAATGAAACATAAATGCTAAACAAAAGCCTATGTTGTCAACTTGTCCAGTTATCCATCCACCACTTCCTTCTGCTCCCATCCATTCTTGTGAAAACTCCCCATGTTGGACAATAAATTACACAACTCTTTTATCTTATGTTTGCGTTTTGTCTCGACATTGAGATTCAAACCGACTGTCTTCAAATGACTGTGATGAATTGACACTTCTTGAGTTATTTATGATATGTAAAAATCTATAGAGATCTTAGTATCTAAACAAATCATATAACAACCAAACCCAAATTTATACATCAAAATATTAAAGCACAGAACTATTAATGATAATATTTCCATAAGACGATCGAAAAGAAGTGAAGAATTTAAACATGTTAATAACTTATTGTATGAGAAAGCATCAGGTGCTTACTCATTTTTTAGTCTGCACCATAAGGGTTTATTTTTTAAAAATATTGAAAAAAATATTTTTTGGGTTAATTTTTTTTGTGCATCTTAAACATTTCAAGTACCTATAAAAGAATAACTCTAATTGATTTTTTTGTTATTTTAGAAAAATAGGTTAATGTTTGACAATTTTTTAAACAGTAATAAAAACTATTAAACATTGACCCATTTTCTTAAAATAGAAAAAAAATAAATCATTTTGAGTTTGATTTTTTTATGAATACCCTAAAAAGTTTAAAATACACACAAAAAAATTAACCAAAAAAACATTTTTTCAATATTTTAAAAAATAAAACGTAGAAAATTATTTTCATGAGCTAAGCCTTTGACGCTGGACTTGAAAATAAATGATTATTTGATATATCACATATTCCTACGTTTGAAATGAAATCTCAATTTGATAGATAACCCAACCACTGATATAAAGTTGAGAATTTGCGCCTTTTACGATGCTTAACTAATGATCATTGACGTAGCATTTTACCAATATGTCCTACATTTATAACAAATTATTTACTATACTTTTCAGTATTTTTTTGAAACTTTTAGGCCATTTGCAATAATATTTATACTAAAAACTACCAATATATATAACGTTTTATCAAGTTTTTTTATCCAATTTAAAATAATGTTATATTATGAGCATAACAGGTGGAACAAATAACATGAATAGGGTAGAAAAAAGACAATATGTATATTTTTTTTTGGGGGGGGGGGGGGGGGGGAAGAATCGCAAAGTGAGGAGAGGAGAAGAAGAAATGAGAAATAAAGAGACGACACTCTCAAAAAATAAAAATTTATTGAAGAAATATAATGGTGACACATGGATGCATAAATGGTTTGATCAATTAAATGTGAGTGCTCCATGTTATAGTTATAATAATGTTATAGATATATTAGGTCTACAAAACCTTTTTTGAAATGTTTTTGATATATTCTTCTAAAACAAAATGAAACCAGCACAACAGGGACCAACAAGAGACCAGATAAGAGCAAAGGACACAATCCCTTGGACTATTGTCCCCTTTGTCATAATAGTGCTTGACAGAGATAGGGACGTTCAGTCTTTCAATGTAACTTGTTTGCCCTGTAACCTAGCTTGCTCAATAAGTGGAGTGTGTTAATAACAAATAATAAAGAATAAATGATTTCAAAGACTATTTCAAAATACTAAAAACAAACCCAAAGAATTATATGGAAATGTTATCTTTATATCTAGGGCCACTAACCTACTTGATTTATATTACATAAAATTGAATAATAAATTCTTGTAAACATAATCAAGATTATTAATATCGGATATGGGACTCTGAAGTATATTTCCAATAATATCATCTTCTAATAAAAAAGAAAAGGAGGAGAAAAAGATGAATAAAACACTAATATTTTTCACCTCCTAAGCAGAGAAATGAAATTTACCCATTTGCATGAATTGTAAAAGCATTTTTCAAATTGGTGGATTATAAGGACCAAATGTTTTAAGAGTGATAAATTAATGTCGAAAAAGAGATGAATGTATGGGAAATTTTGTGGAAAGAATTGTATTTTCATTACCTGAGTTTTCATGCTTTGAGTAATAAGGTTGATTTATTTCGGTGCCAATAGAAAACATTTACAGAGGTTTTCCATGCCTATAATTTCAAAACAATTTAGCATTGGCTTGAAGACCTAATTTAGTTCAGTTGGTGACTCTTTGGGTATGGATAATAATGAGATAAGTGTAATACCCCGTATTTTTGTGATATTTATTTATGGGATTAATTGAATTAAATGGGTATTAATTGAGAATTAATCTGGATAAAATACTAATGAGATGTGAGTTGGTATTTTATTATAATGGGTATTATTTGATTATAATGAATATTGAATATATTGAAATTGTCGCGAGACTGAAATACGGCAATTTGGAAATTTAGTTGGGACACACGTGTCAGTCGCGTCGGGAAAGTAATTATGTTAATTAAAAAGTAAATTTTAGTTTTATCAACCGTATGGTTATTTTGAGTGCGCCAACGTGTTCGGAAGGGTCGAAATAGTCAGAAAACACTAGCCGGGGGTTTAGTTTGGGTCCCGGGGCATTTTCGGGCCATACCGGCAACTTAAAAGGGTATTTTGGTAATTTTGAAATTTTGGGAATAATAACCAACGAATTTTAGGACTTAATATTAGATTATTTTGTAACCCACTAAGCCATTACGAGCACTTAACCAACTAAAGGGCTACGGGAGTTATATGAAGAAGTGGGAGAGAAGTTAGAAGAGGTTCCCAAAGAGAAAACCACCATCGTCAACCTTGGGAGGAAATCCATAGAGAAAGGGGAGAATCAACCCATTCACCAACACCAAATTCAGAGAACTATCTAAGGCAAGTGGTTTAATTACGTTAATTTCAAGCGAATGCTTCTTCCATGCTTAGAAATTGATATAATTGCATTGTATTGGGAGACTTGTAAAAGCCCATGTAATTTGGAGTTATAAATTCAGATTATGATATAGGTTTGCATGTAGAATTTTTGTTGGGTGATTGAACTAAAAGAATTATTACTTTTTATGTTACAAAAATGGATTTATTTATGCAAATTGAAGACTTTAAATTTCTAGGGTTCATGTTCATAAGGTTTGGGAAAAATTGGGGAGATTTGATGATTAGACGCGATTTAGGATTATTTGATCCCATATGTATGTTAATATATGACCTAAGTATGTTTAAGAATGATTAGAAACCTTGAACTACTATTGGAATGATGTTTAGATGAGATTAGAGGTGAAGAAAATTAGGAAAAACGAGATAGGAAAATTCTGGGCTCGAAACTGTCACCTCGTTAGAAGGTCTGCCCGTTCGAACGAGCTTCTAACGAGTTGACAGTTTGACTTCTAACGAGTGGGATGTTCGTTCGATGTCTTTTGTTCGAACAATATCTCGTTAGATTCCCATTTTTTTCGAACGAACTCTCGTTCGAACGACCTCGTTCGAACGAGACTTCTAACGAGTTGACAAATTGGCCTTTTTGGCCTGGTTTGATTTCTAGTGTCCCGTAACCTTGTTTAATTGTAGAGATAACATTACCTTGATGACTAATTGATATAGTTTGGATATTCGGGATATATTGGGGAGTAAAATATAGAAGAATGATTTGAACCAAATGGTAATTGTGGGTTAGGACGCGAATAACTAATTACGACGTGAGGATAATGGATGATGTGTATATATAAATCGGGGACACGTGTATTGGGATAAGAATGAGAAGTATACCACTAATAAATTATGGTAATTACTAAGATGTGTGCATCCTTAGTATATGTATATGATTTTATGTGTATGACATACCTACCATACTTGCTATCACGGGAGGTTTACATTCGCTTAGGGCCATCTAATCCTTGTGTGCCCGGATTTAGATTGGTACCTAGAGGACATAGTTCAAGAGAATGACTTATTTGTGAGTTAATAAGACAGCTGACTATGGAGCGTAGGTATGTACGTGACCCATGGATATGTTGAATTATGTTCGCCTCCATTTTTGTGTGTTGTGCTTATTCTAACAATTCCTGAGAGATTCGGAATTTGTAATCCTTATGTACGTGATGTACCGGGATGGATAGCAGAGTATGTGTGCACCACAGCTTAGCCTCGGGGTGCTTATATTGTATATTTATGATGTGAATAATATACGATTAAATAAAAAGGAATTGTTATGTTTAACTGCGAGTATGATTGTAATAACGTCTTGATAAAGATAAAAAGGGATAACATGCTGTGAAATGGTAATGCTGATAATTGAGAATCCACGTTTAAGTAATTCTATATATTTAAGTGATAACATTGGGAATTCATATTGTGAATTGAGTAGGAAGGTTAGAACTTGTGTCGGTTTAGTTAGATATGAGAATCACTTGATTGGGTACGGTACGTTAGGAGTGCACAATTAGTCGAGAGGTGAGTATTTCATGTGAGAGCACGTCCTAACATGTATTTTGCATTCATTGTTTTAATGTTATTAAAGCACTTGCTGTTTTTAAAATACTCTCCACTTTCGAGCTCTGACCCATTTGCTTTCAAATCTACTTTTTGTAAAAACCTTTTTAGGTGCCCAGCCACAAGGACACCATGCGTAGGAATTCTATTCAGGTGACGAGCTGTAGCTGTTGTGGAAGTTACAGGGCCTTGATATTAGATGCCTCATTTTCTAGTCTTGACTCCATATTCAGTTTCATCATTTGTAGGGAATGTCGCCCAATTCTATTAGAGACTTTTTATATTTCAGTTATTCAGACTTTGGGTTGTAATTAATTCAGGATTAAGGCTTGGTTTATTATTTCAGTTGTGGGATTGTTGTGAGGAGTATTTCCTCCAGACTTATTATTATTTGTTGGTTATTCTATTGCTTCTTTATGCTGAATGGTTATGTTATCCTTTCATAATTTCTTTTATTGCATGTTAATCAGATTTAATTTTAAATTTGACAACTTACTTTTTAAATACTAGGTGGATAGTAATCATTAAATGTTTTCGACAGTGATGCTATTAACTGAACCAACTTGGCATTTTGAATTAATTTAATAAAGGAGTAGCTACCCGGTATTTAATTAGTCGGGGTGTCACAATAAATACGAGATATATATTTAACATAATGGGGAAGATAAATGGGACAAAAAAATGTTGATAAGAAGATGTAAAGGAGGAAACTGAGACTTGGAAAGAATGTTGTTTAAGGAGATGAAAAACTATATGATAATTAAATTACATTTATAGAGAGAAAAAGAATGAGAAAATAAGTGACTAATAGGTGTCTCATGAGCTGACTTAAAAAAAGAATCCTTAAAGGAGACATAAAAATAATTAATTCCCACGAGAGATAGAGAAATTAATTAATAAGGGTGAAAGACTTCTTATGTGGAGAGGCTGCATTAAAACCTTATTAACTCATCTAATACTATCGTATTAGAGGTATAATAAAGACATGTGTAGTGTGCATATGAATTTTGTGTAAATATAATAATATACATGCATATTTATATATAAGTTTCTTATCTTATATAGTGTATGTTAATTTGTCGCATATATGTATCAAATGTTTATTTTGAGATATTGAGATAGATAGAAAAGTGAAATGGATATCCTCAATAAGAGCCCCTTTGAGTATATTCCTATGTGAATTGAAAGAAAGTGTAGAGTATATTCCTATCAATTTTAGAGTCTATTCAATATGAACTCCTTGGTAGTCCCGTGCTAGTGAACAATGGTAACTGGATATATAGTGGTGGTTTATTATTTGTGCATCACATGTTATTGGTGGCCCATGCTAGTGAACGACGGTGTATAAATGTTGTGATATGTGTGCGTACTGTGTGATGGTGATCGGGGAGAAGTGGTTGGATGCGGTTATAGATTAATTAATTAATTAAGAGACTATTTAATTTTAAAACTCAAGTATAAATCAACATGGACTATGAGATCCCATTTCAAATTATGTAAGTTAGACAATTTTGGAGATTCCATTTATATTTCTAACTGCTTTTAATTTTTGTAGATTTGATATCTTATTGGGATTTAACCCATTATTTAGTGTGGAGCATTTCAGGAACTCGACCTAAGACTAGAGGTTAGCATTCCCTCTATGTATCACATAGTTGTTGTAACAACCTGTCCTTTTGGAGAGGATAAAATTCCATAATTAAGTATAATTTGAAATTTTGAGAATTTCTCGAAATAGTAATTTTTGGGATTTTCGAGGATTTAATGATTTTCGAAGGGTGTTATAAATTATTTTGGGACCATATAGGTCGAAGTAATTTAATTATATGTCGCCGTGGAGTATAGCGACAAAAGAGGTAAGATTTTGAGTAGAAAACCCGCATTTATTTATTTTGGGATGGAATAGTGATTTGCGGTCAACTACCTCGGATGGAAATTTTGACTGCGCCATGAGTCTCGGAATGTCTGAGATAGTCGGAAAAGAGTGTCCGATTGTCGAAATTAAGTTTCGGGTAATTTTAGAGGTAAAAGTAACTCGTAATTGGGTAAACGAGTCGTTTTTGGGTTTAAACCCTTTTTCTTTCTTTATAAAGAGGGAGAGGGGGAGAAAAGAGAAGAAAAAGAAGAAAGAAAAGAGAGAAGAGAGAGAGGAAGGAGAAAAGAGGGGAGAAAAGGGAGATTAGGGCCAAACTCCGCCGGATTCGACACGAGGTCGTCGAATTTCATCCTCCAGGCAAGTGTTTACTTGCTTTATTTACTTTTGTGCATTAATCTCATATCATAGTTGGTAAAAATATGATTTTGGGGTTAGAACCCTTAAAATAAAATTGGGTAAAAGTTGTTTATGAGTTTACATATTGATGTAGTGTAAACTCTTAATGATTTTTAGTGTTAAACCATGTTAATGGAATATAACAATGGGTTTAAATGTTAAGTTGGGGTTTTTATGGTTTTAATGTTTAAAACTAAGAGAAATGATTCAATACCCCAAAATAATTGATGTGTTAGTTGTAAAACATAGATTAGATGTATATTGAGTTGTTGGGTGAGGTTAGAAACAACAAAAATGGAGAAAAATGGAGTTTGGGATTTTGAATAGATAATGAATAGTAACTCGTAAGATTGTGGGGTTATTTTGACTAGGAAAGGAATTGATTTAGCTTTCGGTCAAAACACTAAAGTTGTAGATCTGTTCGATACGGTTGTGTAGGCACCGACTGCGTATTTTTCTAATTTTTCTACCATTTGATATGATTTTTACAAGATGTAAGCTCCGGGTTAAAATCATCAACTCGGAAATCAAATCGGGAATTGGAAAAATACAAGCTAGGATTAGTCGTGTAGATGTTTTGGATAATTTTTGGGGTAGTTTAGAAACCCCGATAATGAAATTGGGTTGTTGGATGGAGGATTTGGAGGATTTAGTTTTGAGGACCTGGTGTGACCGGTCGACCGCGCTCCTAAGGCCGGTCGACCGCGTCAAGAAGAAATGGTCTACTGCTTTGTTTCGTAGGCTTAAGTGCAACCCGCGGTCGATCGGGGGTCCAGGACCGGTCGACCGGTACTCTATTTTCAGCCCAAGATTTTGGATATTGTTATTACTTCTCCTCTTTGAGTTTAAAGCGGGCTTTCTAAAATTTGAGTATTAAAGAGGATTATGATCTAAAGAGATAACATAATCATATTGATCTTGGTTAAGTGAATCCTATGAGTGGATTAGAATAAATTTGGGGAGTATAGTTATATATTCGCTAAATGAGAAATGGTATAATTGGATATATCCAATAAATCCTTAGATAGGATTGAGATATATAGTGATTATTAAAGTAAGAAATACTTTGGGTTTAGTATCATGCTTATATGAATGCATGATTATGATTCCTGGAGGGAATCTTTGGGATTTTTGGTCATCACTAGATGCTATAGGCCACTATGGTCGTTTATATATATTCCAGGAAGAATATATAGGATATGTATATACTGTGTGATTTAGGTATATATATATGTTATTATGAAAATGATTTTGAAAATAAAAAAATGAATATTTTCGAAATGGTAAATAAAAGATTTTCATAATTGATAAAATATGGATTACACACCTCTCTAAATCGCTATCATAAGGGAAGTTGCGTACGTATGGTGAAGCCCCCTGGGTAATGAATGCAGGGTGCATATAGTCCTATAGGTCATGTGAGCGTTTGTTGATATATATTTTCTGCGCTGGTTAGGAGATTCCGGGTGTGGTCTTGACTATCCCGCAGGCACATGGCCGCTTCCCGAGGGCTTGCGATGTAGGATCCCAGGTTGTCTTGATGATATGCCCTGGAAGATGATAGCCATTTAGGGGCGCGCACAGTAGGGAAACCCGGACGGGCGGTCTTAGAACGCGTTATATTAAAGCAATTCATGATAATGGATTGGCTTTAATTACATTTCCTGGATATAGGAAGGGAAATGGTTTATATGTTTAGCTTCGGTAACACTCCCGGATGGAAGAAGGGATGTGGAAGAATATGATATGGTAAAAGCATTTTTATGATAATAAAAATGGCTTTTAATTACATTTCCTGAGTATAAAAAGGGAAATGGGATAATTGAAAAAGAAAAAGCATTTTTATTATAATAAAATTGGCTTTTAAAAGTATATGATTTGTTAAAGCAATTCATGATAATGAATTGGCTTTTATATTTACATTTCCTTGATATAATAAAGGAAATGGGAAGTTTTGAAATAAATATGATGAATACTTTGTGTATCGAACACACCTCATTCTGGGAGGTAGATCCAGATGTGTATTATAAAATATAATTGATATTATGTAAACCTCAGTCCGGGAGATATTATCCGGACGTATAATGTGAATGTACATATATATATACATTTGTGAGTGCTACGGGCCTAATGGATCTCTACCATTAACGCTGTCAGGTAGTAGTGTATCGGGGGGGTTCCTTGTTTGGATTTCTCTTTGCGAGACACCCCACACACGAACTTAGTGCAGTGTTGAGAATGGAGGGAAGTTTAGCCCTTAGCACTTGGACTATCTGGGGTAGATAGTAGTTGGGGAATAGACTAGTTAGGCAAGGACAGCTTGACTAGGGTATGTTGTTAGTATGCGCTAGGTGTGCACTACTAGAGGAGAGGTGAGGGGTATCTCATGGGAGTGCGATACCAATTTAAATATGAGAGAAAACTATTTTTCTAAAAATAAAGCATTTATGCACTTGCAAAATATTTTCTAAATTCGGGCTCTGACCCGTTTATCTACTCTCCTTTCTTTCTATATATTATATATATATAGGTGTCCAGACACAGGGACGCGTGGATGGAAATTCTTTCGAGTCAGACGTCAGCTGCAGCAGCTGTGGATGCGTGCAGGTTTTTGATAGCCGCTTCCATCGTTGTACTCTAGATAGGAGGTACTGTATAAATATTCGGACCAATGGTACAAGTGCATTTATTTATTCTTTTAGAGCATTATTCGATATGGTTGTATAATTTGAACCGAGTGTTCGGTTATTTTAATTTATTTCATTTTCATTTCAGTTTTATTTACGCACTAAATTGTGGATGTTTTATTTTAATTGATTAAAAGAGTAGTTAAGTTAAAATTTTAACGCTCGCCTAATAGGATATTAGTAATTAAATGGTTTTTCGATAGTGATGCTAAGAATGATCCATATGTAACTCCTGTTATAATTTGATATAGGAGTGATCACCCGGTATCCCATTAGGCGGGTTGTTACAGATGGTATCAGAGCATCAGGTTCTAGTGTCCTTAGGAATCTGTGCGGACGTACTACGCTTTCAGCGTTGCTCTCGATTTGTTATAGAGCCCCAGGATTAGGATTGTTGATTTCTCTGTGAGATTTCATTCTCCTGCCATGTTAGAATATTTTAGTAATCCTTTTGCGTGCTCGTTCTAGGATCGTGTGTGCCGATCGAAGAAGGACGACCAAGGAGGGCCTCGGGGATGACAGCAGTTGGCAAGGCTTAGCTGGGGAAGCTGGTAGAAGATGGGGACGAGGAACTTAGTAGAGGCCACTCTCCTTGTGGTAAATTGCTAAGGATTGTTACAACGGCTACTAAAGTATAGTAGTTATGAGCAACCAAGTACTACTGTGGTAGAAAGTGGTACTCAAGTTGAATTACCCCGTGGAGATAAGGGTTCCAAAGGGATCTTACGGATAGTTTTAACCGTGAGTCCCCATGATTCTGCAGGAAGGAGAAGAATTCCGTTTCGTAATTATTCATATAAGGGTCGGCCAAAGACCGACAGTGAATAAAGAACATTATGGAGAAGTGAACTTTATACCGAGGTGAGGAAGGTACAATGAAAAATGAGTCCTTTTCAGGAAGGATAGGATCACTAGAGAAGTGTTATTAACACTTACGGAGAATGTGGGTGTGTTCAGGTGCCCTTAAGGGGACATCCACATGGGGAGATTTAATGAGGGAGGATTGTTGGAACCGGTGGTGGAATTTCCTTTTAATGAAGGAGTTAAGAGGATTAGTAAGGTGATTGTAAGGAGCGAGGCTATAGAGTCAGATGGTGTTGACAACTCCATGATGGTCAGGAATACCAATGATGGAAATGGTGTTGTGGAGTGCGAAGCCACATGGATAGTCTTTTCCATTAGGAATAAAGGACAAGGTTAGGGTGCCCAGATGGGGCCTAGAGTTAAGAAATTCTAGTAAGAGGTGTGTCTAGATGAAGTTGTGGTGTTCGATAGCCCTAGACTCGTGTGTGTAATTTGAGCTTTGTATTCAGTCTCGATAACATAATAATGTAGTCCTATGTGTTTTCCGCGATAGCGAAATTTTATTTTCCTTCACTCGCCATAGAGGCGGGTGATTATATTTTGTATATATACGTATGAGGTATATGGTATATCGGAGCGATAGTAGGCTAATGATGGCAAGTCTATCGTGTCCAAAGTTCCTGGAGGGAACAGATTGTGGTTGCGGTGTCTCACCTAGATATAGGTTGAGTATAACTTTGTTATTATGGATTGATGGAACCTTGATGAGTAGAGGCTTCCTTATTTTGGTTTGTATATGTGGCAACCTTATACATATAATTTAAAGCCCACAGGATTATTATTGAGCTGTAAGATTAAGCTCAGGTTTGGTGTGCGCGAAGACCGAACTTTGGTACGAGCGCTTGGTGATTTGACTCTTAGTTAGAGTTAGGAGTTCAGATCACCCTTTCGTTAATAAGGGATAGGATTGTCCCGGTTGCATGTCTAAAATAACGGGACTCTGTGACCGACAAAGTCAAGTGTTAATGTGTGGAGGGGTTCCTTGTTTGGATTTCGCTTTGCGAGACACTCCACACATAACTCTTAACGGCTCCGGGCATGGAGAGCTGTTATGGGATGCAAGGATGGGGTTTAGTCTTATAGTGTGGATGAATCACTATAGACTACGAGCCCTGTGATGATGGTACACTTATGGAAATATTGTGCTATGGAAAAGCACTAAAGTGGTCCTCTCGCCACAAGTAGTTGGGTGGAGTAGGACTTAGAGAAATTGATTTGAGGATGATAGCCATGCCTTAATAAGAAGGCAAATTTGGAGGAAATCTGTGATCGGTGTGATATAAGAAGTGTTCCTACAGAGAGTAGGCACTTTGATTAGTTAGGTTTCCTTTCGTATGGGCGGAAGGATAAGATAGTAGGAATGTGTTCGTAGGTTAGTTTAGTAAGATTTAGGACGTCCCGATGGTGTGCCTTAGGTCATTATATCTCGATAACCGACAACGCGAGGGAGTAGTGTAACGGGAGGGTTCCTTGTTTGGATTTCACCTTGGCTAGACGTCCCACGCACGAAACCAAGAAAATGTCGGGAGTTGAGAGAGGCCTTGGGAACTAGGGATATAATTAGGATACTCGTTTCGCTTAGGTAGGGTAACGCATAGATGAGTATTACACCGAGGAAAGAGACCCTTATTGGGAGAGAGTGTAACGTGTCGAACTTTCGCTATAGTGGTGCAGATGTGCACAAGTTAGGAAGGTGTATGGGCGCCTTGGTAAGGTGGTTTGGTATACCGCCTAGTTAAGATAGGAGTAGTATATAAGGTTGAAATTCATGCCGAGAGGCATTTTAGAGGATGGGTATTAAGTGACGTATTAGAGACACTTTATGATCGCGGTAGCCGCGTAGTACGTGGTTGGAAACCGTTGGGTTAGTGTCGTTCCCCTTGAGGTTTAGGATTTGTAGTGATCCTAGATATATCTGAATTTCTAGGATGAAATTCAGTTGTAAGAGGGGGAGTATGTAATAACCTGTCCTTTTGGAGAGGATTAAATTCCATAATTAAGTATAATTTGGAATTTTGAGAATTTCTCGAAATAGTAATTTTTGGGATTTTCGAGGATTTAATGATTTTCGAAGGGTGTTATAAATTATTTTGGAACCATATAGGTTGAAGTAATTTAATTATATGTCGCCATGGAGTATAGCGATAAAAGAGGTAAGATTTTGAGTAGAAAACCCGCATTATTTATTTTGGGTTGGAATAGTGATTTGCGATCAAGTACCTCGGATGGAAATTTTGACTGCTCCATGAGTCTCGGAATGTCTGAGATAGTCGGAAAAGAGTGTCCGGTTGTCGAAATTAAGTTTCGGGTAATTTTAGAGCTAAAAGTAACTTTTAATTGGGTAAACGAGTCGTTTTTGGGTTTTAAGTGTTTAAACCCTTTTTCTTTCTTTATAAAGAGGGAGAGGGGGAGAAAAGAGAAGAAAAAGAAGAAAGAAAAGAGAGAAGAGAGAGAGGAAGGAGAAAAGAGGGGAGAAAAGGGAGATTCGGGCCAAACTCCGCCGGATTCGACTCGAAGTCGTCGGATTTCATCCTCCAGGCAAATGTTTACTTGCTTTATTTACTTTTGTGCATTAATCTCATATCATAGTTGGTAAAAATATGATTTTGGGGTTAGAACCCTTAAAATAAAATTGGCTAAAAGTTGTTTATGAGTTTACATATTAATGTAGTGTAAACTCTTAATGATTTTTAGTGTTAAAACCATGTTAATGCAGTATAATAATGGGTTTAAATGTTAAGTTGGGGTTTTTATGATTTTAGGGTTTAAAACTAAGAGAAATGATTCAATACCCCAAAATAATTGATGTGTTAGTTGTAAAACATAGATTATATGTTTATTGAGTTGTTGGGTGAGGTTAGAAACAACAAAAATGGAGTTTGGGATTTTGGGAAGATAATGAATAGTAACCCGTAAGCTTGTGGGGTTATTTTGACTAGGAAAAGAATTGATTTAACTTTCGGTCAAAACATTAAAGTTGTAGATATTTTCAATACGGTCGCGTGGGCACAGACCGTGTATTCTTCTGATTCTTCTACGATTTGATATGATTTTTACAAGATGGAAGCTCCGGGTTAAAATCATCAACTCGGAAATCAAATCGGGAATTGGAAAAATACAAGCTAGGATTAGTCTTGTAGATGTTTTGGATAATTTTTGGGGTAGTTTAGAAACCCCTATAATGAAATTGGGTTGTTGGATGGAGGATTTAGTTTTGAGGACCTGGTGTGACCGGTCGACCGCGCTCCTAAGGTCGGTCGACCGCGTCAAGAAGAAATGGTCTACTGCTTTGTTTCGTAGGCTTAAGTGCAACCCGCGGTCGATCGGGGGTCCAGGACCGGTCGACCGGTACTCTGTTTTCAGCCCAAGATTTTGGAGATTGTTATTACTTCTCCTCTTTGAGTTTAAAGCGGGCTTTCTAAAATTTGAGTATTAACGAGGATTATGATCTAAAGAGATAACATAATCATATTGATCTTGGTTGAGTGAATCCTATGAGTGGATTAGAATAAATTTGGGGAGTATAGTTATATATTCACTAAATGAGAAATGGTATAATTGGAGATATCCAATAAATCTTTAGATAGGATTGAGATATATAATGATTATTAAAGTAAGAAATACTTTGGGTTTAGTATCATGCTTATATGAATGCATGATTATGATTCATGGAGGGAATCTTTGGGATTTTTGGTCATCGCTAGATGCTATAGGCCACTATGGCCGTTTATATATATTCTAGGAAGAATATATAGGATACGTATATACTGTGTGATTTAGGTATATATATATGTTATGATGAAAATGATTTTGAAAATAACAAAATGAATATTTTCGAAATGGTAAATAAATGATTAATTGATAAAATATGGATTACACATCTCTCTAAATCGCTATCATAAGGGAAGTTGCGTACGTATGGTGAAGCCCCCTGGGTAATGAATGCAGGGTGGATATAGTCCTATAGGCCATATGAGCATTTGTTGATATATATTTTCTGCGCTGGTTAGGAGATTCCGGGTGTGGTCTTGACTATCCTGCAAGCACATGGCCGCTTCCCGAGGGCTTGCGATGTAGGATCCCAGGTTGTCTTGATGATAGGCCCTGGAAGATGATAGCCATTTAGGGGCGCGCACAGTGGGGAAACCCGGATGGGCAGTCTTAGAACGCGTTATATTAAAGCAATTCATGATAATGGATTGGCTTTAATTACATTTCCTGGATATAGGAAGGGAAATGGTTTATATGTTTAGCTTCAGTAACACTCCCGGATGGAAGAAGGGATGTGGAAGCATATGATATGGTAAAATCATTTTTATGATAATAAAAATGGCTTTTAATTACATTTCCTGAGTATAAAAAGGGAAATGGGATAATTGAAAAAGGAAAAGCATTTTTATGATAATAAAATTGGCTTTTAAAAGTATATGATTTGTTAAAGAAATTCATGATAATCAATTGGCTTTTATATTTACATTTCCTTGATATAATAAAGGAAATGGGAAGTTTTGAAATAAATATGATGAATACTTTGTGTATCGAATGCACCTCAGTCCGGGAGGTAGATCCGAATGTGTATTATAAAATATAATTGATATTATGTAAACCTCAGTCCGGGAGATATTATCCGGACGTATAATGTGAATGTACATATATATATATATATATATATATATATATATATATATATATATATATATATATATATACATTTGTGTGTGCTACGGGCCTAATGGATCTCTACCATTAACCCTGTCGGGTAGTAGTGTATCGGGGGGGTTCCTTGTTTGGATTTCGCTTTGCGAGACACCCCACACACGAACTTAGTGTAGTGTTGAGAATGGAGGGATGTTTAGCCCTTAGCACTTGGACTATCTGGGGTAGATAGTAGTTGGGGAATAGACTAGTTAGGCAAGGACAGCTTGACTAGGGTATGTTGTTAGGATGCGCTAGGTGTGCACTACTAGAGGAGAGGTGAGGGGTATCTCATGGGAGTGCGATACCAATTTAAATATGAGAGAAAACTTTTTTTCTAAAAATAAAGCATTTATGCACTTGCAAAATATTTTCTAAATTCGGGCTCTGACCCGTTTATCTACTCTCCTTTCTTTCTATATATTATATATACATAGGTGTCCAGACACAGGGACGCCTGGATGGAAATTCTTTCGAGTCAGACGTCAGCTGCAGCAGCTGTGGATGCGTGCAGGTTTTTGATAGCCTCTTCCATCGTTGTACTCTAGATAGGAGGTACTGTATAAATATTCGGACCAATGGTCCAAGTGCATTTATTTATTCTTTTAGAGCATTATTCGATATGGTTGTATAATTTGAACCGAATGTTCGGTTATTTTAATTTATTTCATTTTCATTTCAGTTTTATTTACGCACTAAATTGTGGATGTTTTATTTTAATTGATTAAAAGAGTAGTTAAGTTAAAATTTTATGGATTTTCGATAGTGATGCTAAGAATGATCCATATGTAACTCCTGTTATAATTTGATATAGGAGTGATCGCCCGGTATCCCATTAGGGGGGTTGTTACTGTTGTCTTTTCTATCTAGAGTAGTAACCTACAAGATTTTGATGTAGTTGTCTTTTCTATCTAAAGTAGTAACCTACAAGATTTTGTGTTGACAATATGGCTTGGTACCAAAGATAAAGGTTTCTGGCAGAAGATTTCATATAAGAACCTCCCCGTTTACTACTCATTATGTTCGAAGTTGGGTCATGTTAGTATGGATAGCAAGAACGATGAGGATATTTGCATGGTTACCAAGGATAGGGGTAAGTTGTTGCTTCCTGTTAAACCCACTGCCAAGAATATGCAGTGGGAGAGTAATGGCAAGGTTTTTAACCCTGTGGTTGTTAATTCATGTAAAATGGTCAACCATGATGCTTTTAAAATTCCTAGTAACATCCCTTCATCATCTGGACCCAGTTCGAATACTGTGGTCTCTCATAAATTCACCACGGTGGGTAAAATTTCTAAGATATCTCCTAGTAGAGGCTTGAAAGAATATTCCTTTGGGGTGAAAATCAACAACTCTTTTGGGATTCTAGACTCGAATCAACCAGTTTTGAAAGATACTGTTAAGAACTCCAATACTGTTACTTCGAGACAGCCCTTTCCTGTGCAAGTTTCTGTCCACAGTTCACAAGTAGATGTCCTAGTTGATCAATCTGAAAAGTGGGACTATGATATGGATGATGTACCTAAACTCAAAAAAGTTAACACTTACCCAAACTCTATTTTGTCGTATGGTCTTTCTCCAAGGGTACCTAGATTTGAGTATCGTAATAAACTCTTAGAAGATTGGGGCCATCTATATACGTCTGATTCTAAAACTAATTTGGTGAGAGAGTTAAATGATGATTGGGACTCCTTTTCTAAGAGTTTATTTACTAAATTTCCAAGTTTAAACAAGAAAGTGTTACTTGAGGTTCCCATTTCTAGAAATTCAAAAAATGCTGGTGTTAAAAAAAGGAGACCTAGGAAAGATTATTCGGCTTACAAACCTGCTTTATCTAAAACTCGTTCGGGAGGTACTTCTTCTAAAACTATTAATTTAGTCTTATCTATATGATTCAATTCCTTTTTTGGAATATTCTGGATGTGGGTAATAGCCCCTCGATTCACATACTGAAGAGATTATCTCGTATTCATTCGATTTCTTTCTTGGCATTGATGGAGCCTAAAATTAATGATATTAATCTGAAAGATATTTGTAGAAAATTAAATTTCTCGGATGGCTTCGCAAACTCTTTTAATAAAATTTGGATTCTTTAGAAGGATGCTTAGAAGGTTAAATTAGTAAAAAATGGGGATCAATCCTTGTCTCTTTGGGTTAACAATTCTAGTTTTGAGACTCCTTTCTTGTTCACTGCGTTTATGCTAAATGTACTAGAGTGGAGATATTGGCCCTTTGGAATGTGTTGGATTCTTTATCATCTTTGGGTGACATGAAATGGATAGTGGGTGGAGATTTCAATATTATGGCGAACCATGAAGAGAAAATCAGATATTTACAAGGGATTCCTTTCAATGATTATAGATTCACTTGGTGTAACAATCGTGAGGGTTCCGCTCGGATATGGGCTAGACTTGATCGGCTCGTTGGCAACTCTAATTAGATGGAGGGAGATTTAATTAGTTCCGTAGATCACCTTCATAGGGATAAATCTGATCATAGTTCGCTTCTCCTCACTTTGAAAAAGGTTAATTGTCATTCTCCAAAACCTTTCAGATTTCTTTCATTTTGGACCAAAGATGTAGAATTTTTTAAAGTGGTTAAACAAGTGTGGATTTTTGAGTTAAAGGGACATCCGCCTTTTGTTTTTGGTGAAAAATTAAAAAGATTTAAATCCTTTTCAAAAATTTGGTCTAAAACTAAACTTGGAGATATTTTTTGGATGGCTAGAAAAGCGGAAGATGATATGTTAAGAAATGAAGTGGAATTTAATGTTAATCTGTCTTTGGATAATGGAATTAAATTCAACCTTGCTCAAGCAGATTACTTAAAGGCGTTAAAAGTTGAAGAAGACTTTGGAAATAGAAAGAGATAATCAAGTGGGCGAGTGATGGTGATTCTAATACAAAATTTTTCCATGGGATAACGAGGAATAAAATGGTTGTCCTCCATTTATCGAGAATTCAAGGGAAAGATGGTAATTGGGTCGAGGAAAATCAAGATATTAAGAATTTAATTGTGTATCATTTTCATAATCTTATGGGTAAATTGGATAATAATTTTACTCATCAGACATGTACATACATGCGTGATAATGCTGGACAGGCATGCTCTTCAACTTTCAAAGTAACAAGTATTGCACTTGTTAACTGCATGGGTTCAGCCTCTAAACAACAAGTGTCGGTTTCAGCTCAGTAAGCAGATTTATGGAATTATATTCCTAACTTGGTTTCTTCAGAGGATAATGCAATGCTAGGTGATGTGCCCACCATGGAAGAGATCCAGGAGATTATCTTTGGAATGGATAATGAAAGCGCAGAAGGTCTAGATGGTTGCAATGGTTGTTTCTTCAAAAAATGTTGGCCAATAATTAAAGATGATCTCCTTCGAGCTATTTCTTCTTTATTTCTTGGTGATATATTACCGGTTAGTTGGAATTCTTCCAATATAATGTTGGTTCTTAAGGTTGGCAGACCTAAAAATTATGGAGATTTACGCCCTATAAGTCTTTGTAATTTTTCTTCTAAAATTATTTCAAAAATTCTAGCTAATCGGTTGGGGCTTGTACTTCCTAAAATTATTTCACCTTCTCAATCTGGTTTTATTACGGGAAGATTCGTCCTTGAAAATGTCCTTTTAGCTCAAGAAATGATGTCAAATTTTAATAAAAAAGTGAGGGGTTCCAACATTATTATTAAGCTTGATATGTCGAAAGCCTGTGATAGAATGTCGTGGATATTCATTTTGAAAACTTGTAGGAGTTTTGGGCTCTCGAACACTGTCATTAACTTAATTTGGAGAGTTATTTCGAATTGTTGGTATACTATTGGAGAGAATGGGAAAAGTTATGTGTTTTTTAAATCTGAAAGGGGAGTTAGGCAAGGTGATCCTCTTTCTCCCACGCTTTTTGTTATTGCTGCAGAGGTGCTTAATAGATGGATTCAAAAAATGATGTAAGAAAGGAAGATGTCTCAAATGCTTAATTTCGGGGTTGCCCGATTATATCTTGTCTTTCTTTTGCATATGATATTCTTATTTTGCAAATAGAGAGCGAAAATCTGTTAAGAATTCGATGGAATTCTTGAAATTTTATGAGGAATCTTCAGGCCAAATGGCGAATGTCAATAAAAGTTCCTTTTATATCCCAGATAATGTTTTTCCTAGAGTGAAAAGTTCCATTGAATCTACTACGGGTTTTAAGAAGAAAAAATTTCCTATCACTTATTTGGGTATCCCTCTTTTCTCGGGTAGGAAAAAGAAATCATACTTCGCTCCTTATATTGACAGACTTGTGGAGAAGCTGAATTTTTTGAATCATCAAAACATTTCTCAAGAAGGTAGACTTACTCTCATCAAATCTGTGGCATAATCGATGCATCTTCACCTCCTTGCTTCCATTAATCCTCCGGGTATGGTTCTCCATCACATTAATAAACTGCTAGCTAAATTTCTTTGGGGTAAACAAGAAGACAAATACAAATTCCATTGGGTGGACTGGAGTGATATTTGTAAATCTAAAGAAAAAGGTGGATTAAATTTAAGAATTATGTTTGACTTATCTCTTGAATATACTCACAATTTGTGGTGTAAGTTTTTTTATGGGAACTCCTTATGGCCTTGGTTCATGCATAGCAAGTATAAAAAATTGGAACTAGATAATTTCAAAGGCTTCATTTCTACTTCATCTCATTTTTGGAAAAGGATGCAATCTGTTTGGGAGGAATTTTCAAAAAATTGGGATTTTCAATCCACAAAGTGGGCTTTGACAAAAGAGGGTAACTTCACTATTAAATCTGCCTGGCACTTGGTGAGGGAAAAAGGACGTGTCCAACGCTCCTTTTCTCGCATATGGGACAAGAGAATTTGTCCTAAAATTTCAATGTTCATGTGGCGTTTACTTCACAAAGGGATAACGATTGATAAATATATCAAAAGCATCCATATTCCTATGCCTTCAAAATGTAGGTGTTACCTTGTTAATAGTAAAAAAGATAAATATCATTTATTTTGGAGTGGTGATATTGCTCAATCTATTTGGCACAAATTCTCAAATATTATTGGATTACGATTGGCTTCTTACAATTTCCAGGGAAACTTGATGACTTGGTGGGTTAATTCCAAGGGTGGGAAAACTAGAAATATTCTTTGTCGTATCCTTTCAGCTTTTATATGTTGGCACTTGTGGTGTGCAAGGAACAAATCCAACTTTAAAGGCACTCCTATAAAGGAATCATCAATCATTGATCTAATTGATGGGGAGATCAAGATGGCGTTTCGTATATTTTCTTTTAAAGGCATTAAAACTACCTTTTATTATGATATTTTAGAGACTTTATCTACCATAGGCTCTTTTATTTCTCGTGCTTGATGTAAGCCTCTACCGGGGGGCTTTTCCCCAGTTTTGTTTTTTATGTATTCAAGGAGTTATGTCTCCTATTTAAAAAATAAAAAAAATAAAAAAAAAAGAAGATTTTGATGTACATTTCATTAGTAGTTGATTAGTTACTTTTCGATCGTGTGAGTTGAGTATGTATTTTCATTTTAGTTTGTCATGTATGGGTTGATATTATAGAGGCATGTATTTATTATTAAATTTATGTTGCTGAAAGTTTCAATGTTCATACACAATTGTTGAGACTTTTTATACTATTAGTATTTAAATGATGATTCAGGTATGCATATTGTGGTTATTATCATGTAATACTCTTTATCTTGCAACATCTATATTATATTATTTCTTGACATGCTGAGAATGATATTTAAATTATTTAGAGAATTTGTATATCCTAATATTTGAATTTTATCAACCCTAATATTAGAATATATGGGTTGTTGGAGATGGTATCATAGAATGGTCTTAGGTCTCGAGGGTTATAGGTTCGTCTTATTATTTTCTATACCAATCTCTAATACGTATTGGTTATTTATACTCTCTTTAGATCTTGTGTCAGTCATCATATTTATTCTTATATCTTAGGATGGAAAACACCAAGAAAACTAGGAGTCTAGATTTGGGCCATGATTGGCATCGTAGTTAGATTTAGTTATTTTCAATGAGGATTTATTAGTATTATTATGATTAGTCAAACTACTAATATTTATCGGAGGATTTAGTTGAAATAATTTTGTATGCAAGCCTTGATATTTTTGTTTCATAATGAGATGTGGGCGTGTGTTGGACTAAGATAAATTTTTGGCTAGGCGTGTGTGAGCATATAGTGATGATGCAATTTATTTTACTGTGGCTATGCTTTATAAAATTTTGAGATGCCACATGTTCATTTATATAGATTATAGGCTTTGTTTATATATCTCGTATGTTTTGAGGCCATGTGATAGGGACTTATTTATTGTCACTATGTTAAGTGTGCTTATTCATAAATCTGAAGTGTTTGAGGTGATTGGAATATGTATTGATCGGATTTGTTTTATAGAAAATTTATTAGTTTTAGACTCCCATTCTTATTATGTAAGGTTGGGGATGAATTTTTTTAGCCATGCACGAGACTTATCTATAGTATAGTGATCGAGCAATGATGTTTGCTAAATCAGACCAGGAGATGTATATGGTGTACATGCCTACGTTAGAGAGAGAGGCCAATATACATTTGTATTTCATAGATTAGGACTCAAGAAGATTTTTTTGTTTCACTAGACTTAATTTTTGTTCAGGAATTTGTTGAAGTTACCACCCACCCCCAATTATTTTTGTGAAGACGGGAGATAGATTCTCTATGTTTGAGCATTGTTTATAAGGCGTTGGATAAGGCAATCGTGAAGTGTGGGTGTTTGGTGCTGAGAATCGATGAGTGTTTTGATCAATTGAAGATGGATTCTTCTTATCCAATTATTTGTCTTAGTTAGGATATCAATAGTTAAGGAAATTAGAGGGGACGTGCCTAGACGACTGTTGATGTAAAAAATTAGATCATATCTAATTATTCAATCACAGATAAATAAATGAGACAAAGAATTTTTAAAGTGGTTCAGCCTTATAAGAATGGCCTATGTCCACTATTATGGTATTGCTGATTGTATGGGAATTCTCGATTACCAGTTATATTAAGAAATTTCGGTCCTTTTCCAATGAGGATTGTACAATGTATTTATAGCCCTGGGGCTGTAATGTGAAAGGGTAATACATTAAATGATGTACATATGAAAGGGTGATACATTTAATGCTCCTTAAGCGTATGCGTCTGAATGATAAGCATTTAATGAACAGTCAAACTGTTGGTTATCCCGCTATTAATGCTTTGTTCGAGGTGCAGCTCGGACCGCCTAAGCTTCTCGGTGCTCAAGTGTTCCTCGGAGAATTCTCGTTCCTCGGAGCGTGTGAGTTCCTCGGAAGTGTTTGTTATTGCCACGTATACTGCCACGTGTCTTCACTTTATTGATCCATGTCAGCAGACTAAATTTGGTATCAACAGAAGCCCCCAATGTTTCATAGTTCAAAATTTGAGGAGTGTGGAACATTCTTTCTCGGAATATGATATCTTTAAATAGTCCTCCTAATTTTTAGGAGTGTTTCCCTTGTATTTATTTCTTTTTCCAAATTCGTAGAATCAGGCTTTTTTGAATTTTCACAACCGCCTCAATCTCTGCGTACTTTTTGTCCTTTTAGCCACCGGTAGCGTAATCGTTTCTTCTCGATTCGATTCCCGCACCTTTTTGTTCCTCTAGCCGCCGGTAGCGTAATTGTTTCTTTTTGTAATCATTACTTTACCATTTCCCAAGGCAAGGAATTTAAACTTCACATACACTCCCATCGTCTTCTACCTTTTTAAATTTATATTTTCGAGTTTTCCATCGTCTCTTTCTCTCCTGTGTATTCATCTCTTCCATCGTCCGTTGTCATCAGATCCACTCTTTTTTTGTAAGATTTTCTTCCTTCTTCTTCATTTCTTTTATTCATCATGGTTTACCCTGTTGAATCTCTTGATAAGTTTCGTTCTGATTTTTCTATTCCCTCTTGGGTTGTTCTTGAAGAGCTTTATGAGCCTTCCGATTATTTCCGTTTGGCTTAGGGACATTGGTTCCCCAGTCTCTTTATTGCTGAGTGTGGATTTTCTTTTCCACCCAATCCCTTATGTCTGGAATTTTTTCAATACTTTGACGTTGTTCCTGCAAGAATAGCCCCCAATACATGGAGAATAGTTAATGGGGTGCATAGGTTAAATCAAATCCATGGAACCCGCATAGGGATTCCAGAAATCATGTTTTTCTATAGATGGGCAGTTGGTGATAACACCTTTTATTTAAAAACTAGATTTTTGAATAGGGCCTTAGTAGTCAATCTCCCGGATGCTAATAGGGATTATTTTGAGCACGGGGTTGTCATAAAAAGTTGGCAACATGCTCGTTTATCTGGAGATGAAGTTTATCAGGGTCCCAAATGCCCTCCCTATGGCAATGGGATAGGTTATTTTTATTTCATTTTGTTTATTTTGAAATCATGTTTCTTTTGTGTTTGATAAAATGTGCTACTGATATTTTAATTTTTATTTATTTGCAGCTGATAGCAAAAGAAAGTGTCCAAAGGAAGCAGACATAAATATAAGGCACTTAAAACTTATCTGGAGTTTGCATCAGAGTGTTGCCGACGAGCACATTAGGTCAGCTTCGTATCTGCTGCAGTACAAGAGCTATACCACTTCTTTCACTGCTCGTCCGGTGATAAGTGACGCAGAGCCAGTACCAGCTTCCACCAGCTCCTCGCCTGAATCACACATTCCTTTAAGTGAAAGGATGAAGAAGAGAAGACCTCCCACCCTTTTTGAGAAAACTGCCTCAGGTGCTGGAGAGGCGAAAAGAAGCAAGATTGATGTCCCAGGGGAGGGGACAAAGAAAAATGATGGACCTTCCTCGGCTGCCCCTATTGTGAAGGTTGTCGAGAAGCCCCCAGTGGCTCCGAGCAAGTCTGCTCCTCTAGGAGAGGTGATTGTAATATCACCGACCAAGAGTTCTTCCTTAGTTGAATCTATTCCTTCTCCCCCGAGGAAGCTGAAGAAAAGCTCCTCGGTCAATTTGGCTGACACCATCACTCAGTCCCCAGCTACTGGAACTGGTGTTCTAACTTTTGTTCCCTCGAGCTCTGCCATGAGCTCGGTAAAGTCTTGGATCATTCCCGAGGTCCAAGGTACTGAGGAAAACCTTTCTAGGGACATGGTTACCTCATTGGCTGCTCGCCACCTTGCTTCTGTAAGTCTTCTTACTTTGAACTTTTCATATTTCCCTTGTCATTTCTGTTTCTGACTTGCTTTCATTTTATTTTCACAGTTGACGAGCTGCTTCAATATAATTCTGAAGAAGGATGAAGTAATTAAAACTTTAAGCTCCTCGTCTGGTGTGGAGGAAGCTCTGGCGGGCCTGACGAAGTCTTTGGAAGATTCTCGCCAGAAATATGCTACTGACAAGGCAATCTGGGAGAACAAACTTGCCTCCACCGAGCAGGAAAAAGCTCAGGTTATTGAGGTCTCCAAGGAGTTGGAGAAGAGAATAAAGGACTTTGAGGGGAAAAATAAAGAGCTCGAAGGGAAGCTCAAGAATGCTGAGGAGTTTGAAAATAAAATTAAGGTTATCGAGGAGGAGTTAAGTCAACTTTAGGAAGTAAGTCGTCAAAAGGAGGAGGCTGAGAAAAAATTGAAAGCTGCTGATAACCTGCTGTCCGAGAAGCTTTCCTCGGAGAAGTTGAAGAGGAAAACGGTTGTAAAGAAGTCCTTCAGTGATGGCTGGGACAAGGGGTGGAACAAGGGGTTGGCTGCCATGATGTCACAAGTAGAATATGGCAGCCTCAAGTACTTCAGGGATGGATGGGTCGTTGCCTTGTAGGAGATGAAAGTGGATGCAAATTCTGAGCTCTTCCAGCGACACATCCCAGGTCCCCCTCCAACTCCTGAAGAAGAAGAGGAGGACGAAGCTGCCTCATAAGAGTCTTCTATGGTGATGGGAGATCATCCCCCAGCCATCCAGCCTGCCCCCGAGGAACCTCAACAAATCATTACTTCTTTCGAGAAACTGATGGCACTCCCCGAGCAGCTTTCTATTCCCTCCGAGCAACCTACTTCCTCGTCCCAACCTCCCGAGAAGGTTTTGGGAGACAAGGAAAAGGTGTAGAGTTGTTTGGGTTTCTCTTTATATTTTTCTTTTGTCAATTGTAACCATGAATATGTAACCCTGATCCATGATATAATAAAACTTGAATTTTTGTTCTCGCATACTGTTGTCTCTTCTTCATACTCTGTCTTGATTCTTATTGATTTTTGTTTTTCTTCCTCTGTTAGTTTCTGGCCAGGATGGAATTATTATATGCTCACGATACTGTGATGCTGAGGCAATGCAATGATTATTTTAAGGATGGTCACACAGATCTGAGTGCACCACAAGTCGTCGACATCCTCGGCCAAGATGCTTCTGAACAAGCAGTTGAAGCATACCAATATCTGAAGTGTCTACTTGATCGAGCAGTGGCCAATAATGTGGCTTATTACGACATGATCGAGGATCTCTAAGGCACCCTCGAAGATCTTCAGCAACAATACAAAGAGTCCACTGCCCTGTTGCATGAGGGGTACAAGAAGAAGTACCAGCAACTCAATGCTGACAAGGGTACGAGAAGCATTTTGCTGGCTACGAGGTGAGGGAGAGAACTCTGAGGGGCGAAGTCGAGGAGTGCAGACAGATAGCTGAACTATTAGAGCAAGAAAATAACAACCTATATAAAGAGTTGTCTCAGTTGAAGTCTGCAGCTTCCACTTCTAATGCCTTGATCCCAGTGAATGATGAGGGATTTTCGTTCTTGGAAGTCGAGAACGCCAACTTGAGGGACGAGTTGGAAACCTTGAATATGTCTGGCCCATTTACATCTTCTCGTGGTTGAGTAAGAGCTCCTCGGGGATGAGCAAGAGCAACTCGAATTCCTATCGAGGAACAGAGGACTCAGTCTGCCTTAGAAAACCAGGCCTTCTAATTAATGGCGAAGAACCAGTCTTTGGCTGAAATGTCAAAGAAGATCAGGAACCTAGAAGAGCAGCTCTCAGCGCAAAAATCAGTTTTGGATAATAAGGAACTATTCATCCAAAATCTCCATGAGCAGCTGGAAAGACTAACATATCAATTCCACAAACAGCCCAGGGAGTTCTGGATGGCTGGATACAACGAATGCCAATAATGAGGGCTACAAGCAAGGATGATTGAATGCCTTAGGTGTGCTGCAACTCGAACAGGGTCATTACCTGTGGGACTATCATGATCCTGGGCTACTCGACCTACCTGTGCCACCATACAAAATGGATATGAGTTGGATCCCTGCTCGAGCCATTCCTCGATGCTTGATTTCCAAATATCTCGGTGACTACAATCTCCATTCAAATGCCGAGGTATCTCATCCCGAGCACCTCTTAGATCGACCATCAATGATGAATATCAGGATGTTAAAGGATCTTAACTTCATAAATTCTCCCCTGGCTTTAAATGATCCGCCTGCTAGCGAGGAACCTGTGTCAAAAGCAGAGGGGAAAAGACCAGTAGAGTAGGAATTTTGATGTAATAGTTAGTATACATTTCAATATCAATGTAACTTATTTTTTCATTATCAATGTAATTTGTTTTTGGGATTTAATGAAAGACTTTCATTTCTGTTCGCAATATTAATTGCTATTGTCTTGTAAAACACTTTATATTTGTGCATGTGTATCTGATAAAAAGATAACAATATTATGTAGTTTGTCGATCAACTTTTTGTCGAGTAGTTTGAACTTGTGGTAGTCATTTGGAAAAAATAATATTTTGTTTCTCGACCAACTTAGTAATAATTATAAAGTTACGAGTATCAAAAATGTTGCTCGATCACTTTAAATTTTACTTGTCGACCAACTATAGTTAGTGGGTTTTTATCCCGACCAACTCAAGTTGGTAGATTTTTCTCTTAAATGTTTTGACCAACCAAGGTCGGTAAATTTTCCTTGTCGACTAACTACAGTTGGTGGGTTTCTATCCCCGACCAGCCATAGTTAGTATTTTTGAAATAATTTTACCTCCCGACCAACTCAAGTTGGCATTTTCGAGAATATATTTACTTCCTAACCGACATAAGTTGGCATTTTTAGGAATACTTTTATTTCCCAAGAAACATATATTTTTATTTCCCTTAGGAATACAAATTTTACTTCCCGGAGGAATACAAGTAGCTTTACTTCCCGGAGGAATACAGGTAGCTTTACTTCCCGGAGGAATATTGCTAGCTTTACTTCCCGGAGGAATATTGGTTTCTCGACCAACCTTAGTTGGCATTTTCGAGAAAAAATTTGAGTAGCCTGAGCTTTGCCAAGTAGTGTGTAGCACTAGTATTCCCCGAAAAACTTTCAATAAAAAGAAAGAATTCGGCAGAATATCTTCATTTTATTCATCACTGATAATACTTGCGTAGGTGCTCTGCGTTCCATGCGTTCTTAAACTCCTCCCCTTCTAAAGTTGTTATTCGGTAAGTTCCTGGTCGAATAACTTCTATAACTCGGTATGGTCCATGCCAGTTTGCCTCCAACTTATTGTGGTTTTGAATTATTTTCTTCAGCACATAGTCTCCTTCTTTCAGGTCGCACTTCCCCACTCTCTTGTTGTAGAACAAAACTGTTCACTGCTATTAAGCAGCATTTCTAATGACTGCTTCTTCTCTAACTTCCTCGAGCATGTCTAAATCCAATCTTCTCATTAAGTCGCTGACAGGGGAATTGAAATTCAGTACCCTGTGTGTTGGGAGGCCCAACTCGGCAGGTATAACAGCTTCACTTCCAAACGCTAGCATATATGGAGATTCTCCAGTTGCTACTCGGGGAGTTGTTCGGTAAGCCCACAGTACTGACTGTAACTCGTGGATCCAATTTGCTTTCGCCTCGTCCAGTCTTTTCTTCAAACCATTCAGCAGTGTTCTGTTTGTCACTTCAGTTTGTCCATTTCTTTGAGGATGGCCTGGTGCTGAGTGGATCTTCAACACATTTGATTGATGACAATAGGCAACGAACTCCTCGTTATCAAATTGTGTTCCATGGTCTGTGATGAAAGCATGAGGAAGACCATATCGACAAATGATGTTCTTCCAAATAAATTGGTACACCTTCTCGTACGTCATATTGATGAGAGGCTCAGCTTCCACCCATTTAGTAAAATAATCCACTGCGATGACGAGGTATTTGAACCTTACTCTAGTCGTTGGCAGTGGTCCAACCAAATATATTCCCCACATGGAAAATGGCTAAGGGGAAGTGATGGGTGTCAACAATTCTTGTGGAGTTCTTCGGATGGAGGAAAAGCACTAGCACTTGTCACATTTTTTGGCATAGGCTACGCAATCAGCCCTCATCGTCGACCAGTAATATCCCTGCGTCATCATCCTTTGCAAAAGCGTCCGACCTGCTACATGGGATCCACAGGACCCTTCATGGATCTCTTCAATCAATTCTTTCACCTCGGAGGGATGTACACATCTCTGCAAACCTTCCATAATTCCTCGTCTATATAAAATATCGTTAGTTAATACATACCAAGCAGCTTTAAACTTCAATTTCTTGGCTGCGAGCTTATCAATTGGTAATTCTCCCTCCTCAATATATGCCCTGATGGGATCCATCCAAGATGGTCCTAAATCAAGGGTGATAAAGTTCATGACCAAATCTTCATCTATACTCCGACCAACCAAAACTTCAATTGGGATTGTTCTTCGTAGCTCGGTACGAGTAGCTGATGCTAATCGAGCTAAGGCATCTGCTCTTACATTCTCCATTCTTGGTATTCTGACTAGTTGAATAGCAGTAAATTCTGATACTAACTCCATCACCTTTACATGGTATTTGATCATTAATTCTCCTTTGGCTGTATATATTCCCAACATTTGATTTACGATTAATTGAGAATCACTGAAGACAATTATCTGTTGCGCCTCCATAATTTTTGCCAAATTAAGACCTGCAATCATAGCCTCATACGCAGCCTCATTATTGGAAGCTTTGAATTGTAAACGTAGGGAGTATTCCATGTCGACCTCATCCGGAGTGCTTAAAACTATTCCTGTCCCACTGCCTGTTGTGCAAGATGAGCCATATACATATAGCCTCCATGTAGGTAACTCGTCTTCAAACTTCTGATCTGACAGAGTTCCTCGGTGAAATATTTGTTGCTTCCTTTTATCTTCCCGTGATACTTCTCGCTCTTCGTCGATCATCTTTTCTTGCCCTTTTACCAACCAGAGTTGGTCTGAGCTCGAGTTTGATGATCCTGTAACATCCACTTTCCCTTTTACCAACCGGAGTTGGTCTGAGCTTGTGTTTGATGATCCTGTAACATCCACAGGTTGATCAGCGAGCAACTTTTACTCCTCGGGGGTATCAGGATAGGTGAACTCCGCTATGAAATCTGCTACAGCCTGCCCTTTTAGCAATGATCTGGGTTTATAAACTATATCATATTCATCGATCTCTATTGCCCAGTACATCAATCTCCCTGATTTTTCTGGTTTATGAAGGCCTTGCCTCAATGGCATATCAGTATATACGACTATAGTATGAGCCTGAAAGTATGGCCTCATTCTCCTACTCGCCTCAATCAGCGCTAGTGCTAACTTTTCCAGCCTTGGATATCTAATCTCTGCTCCTCGAAAGGACTTACTTGTGTAATAGATTGGTTTTTGTACTCCATTCTCCACTCTTTTCAACGCCGAGCTAACTGCATTCTCCGATACTGCTAGGTACAAGTACAATTTTTCTCCCATCATCGGCCTGGACAATAGTGGAGGTGCTCCCAAGTATTTCTTCAAGTCTTGAAAAGCATTCTCACATTCATCATTCCACTCAAAAGTCTTTCGGAGTGTCTTGAAGAATGGGAGACATCGATCAGTTATTCGTGACACAAATCTGTTGAGTGCTGTTACTCGTCTTGTAAGACTTTGCACCTCTTTCTTCGTCGTTGGAGATCGCAGCCCTAATAGATCTTTGATCTTTTCAGGATTCGCCTCAATGCCTCGTTGATTGACAATGTAATTGAGAAACATGCCTTCTCGTACTCCAAATATGCACTTTGTCGGCTTCAGCTTCATTTGGTATTTATCTAGTTGATCAAAAGTCTGACTTAAGTCAACTAGATGATCAGGAGCTTTTTTGCTCTTCGTCAGCATATCGTCAACATAGACTTCCATATTACAACTGATTTATTCATCAAAGACTTTGTTCATCAGCCTCTGATATGTTGCACCTGCATTTTTCAAACCAAAAGGCATAAATATAACAATAAGTTCCCCTAGGGGTAATGAAAGTAGTACTCTCCCTGTCTTCAAGTTTCATTTTAATCTGATTGTAGCCAGAATAAGCATCCATAAAGCTTGGCAGAGGTCAGTGAAGTCTACACACATCCTCCATTTGTTGTTCTTCTTTTTCACCATCACTACATTCACTAACCAGTCTGGATATTTAACATCTTCAATAAAACAAGCCTTTTGGAGCTTCTCGACTTCCTCCTGTATAGCTTGATTCTTCTCGGGACTAAATACTCTTCTTCTCTGCTTCACAGGCTTGATCTCCTTATTCACATTGAGTTCGTGACATAAGAAATTTGGGTCTATCCCAGGCATATCCTCATGACTCCACGCAAAAGTTTGTTTTCTGCTTCTTAGGAAAGTTATCAATTCCTGTTTTAGTGAGTCTTCCAACGATGAACCTACTTGAGTAATTCGCTCAGGGTGCTCGTCGTCCAGAATGATGTTTTCAGTAGCTTCCACCACTTGACCCTTCACGAGTTGCGACTCATCTCTAGGATCCAATGTTTCAATTTCGGCACCTTCATCCACTTGATAGGTAGTAGTCTTTTTCCTTGATTCCTCCATTTCTTCTTGCTCGGCGGATGAATAATAGCATTCCCGAGCTACTTTCTGATCACCTTTAACAACTCCTACTCCAAAGTTTATTGGAAATTTCAGGCATTGATGCACCATAGATGGTACAGCCTCAAACTTCTTCAATCCTACTCTTCCCATAATGATATTGTATGATGACTGAACATTCTTATCCATCACGAAGAAGCGTATTCTTTCTGTTCGAGAAACAGGCCACGTACCAATGAATATATCCAACTTGATTGTCCCAAGTGGAAAAACTTTCCCGCCAGCAAAATTGAGGAGGGGTCTATGATAAGGCTCCAGTTGAGATAGTTTTAGATTTAAACTATTGAAGTACGAGTAGAACATGATGTCTGCCGATCTACCATTGTCGACCAGTACACTTGAAATTATAACCTCCTTCATTCTCATCTTGATCACCAGTGGGTCATCATGAGGATATAGAACACCTGCAAGGTCATTCTTTGAGAAACCAATGACCAATTTCTCTTTATTCACCTTTTCTCGGGCGATGCTCCTCAGCTAGATTTATTCGTTGAATGTACGAACAAGCTTGAGCCTCACAGAGGTAAGCTTTTCTCTCGGCAGTAAGGTCTCCTCCTCCTGCATCTCCACCGTCTATAACATTACAGTCAAATGACCCAAAGCGTATTGAAAATACCTCACGTTCTGGCTGCCTTGGTCTCTTAGGAAGATCGGGGTCGTCTTTGGGATCAACTTCATGGTTTCTTTTCTTGTTCTCTTATGCTCGACGAGGAAATCTAGACCTCTCTCTTATTCGGTCATTGTTCCTTCTTTCGTTTCCACGATCAACATACTTTGATAGCTTTCCTTGTCTGATGAGTGTTTCAATCTCATTCTGAAGAGCTATGCAATTTTTGGTCATATGGCCATGATCTTTATGAAACTCTTAATACTTCGCCTTATTCCTCTTGTCAGGGTCTGCCTTCATTTTCTCCGGCCAGTTTAGTTCCTCGTTGTTCTTGATTTCCTCTAGAACATGGTTGATATCCTTCTTCAAAGGAGTATAATTATCATATTTCTTCATCACGTCCCATACCGACCTATTTTTTGAATGTTTGTCATTACCATTGTTCTTATGCTCTTTCTTCTTAGCTTTATCACCTTCCACCTTGGTTTCTTTGGCATCCATGTTCTTCTTCGCTGCCATAGCCTCCTCGGCATTCATAATCTTGGACGCTTTTCCCATCAGGTCTGACATAGTTCTAGGTGGATCTTTGGCCAAAGTGTAGTAAAAATTGTTGGACAGTAGTCCACTCATCAAAGCGGTAATCGATGTCTTCTCCTCATAATCAATAACTTCAAGTTTCTCGTTATTAAAATGAGTTATATAATCTCTGGTACTCTCACCAGCTTTTTGTCTAACACTTAACAAATGTGCTACTCGTTTAACTGGCTTTGCCCCAAAACAGAAATTCCCAATAAATAACTCGGACAGTTAAAGAAAAGTTGAAATCTTACCCCGAGGAAGCTTATTATACCATATTTGAGCAGATCCGGTAAGAGTTCCCGAGAATGCCCTGCATCTCATCTCATCTGGAACAGCATAGATGTCGGCTGCAGCCTGGTATTGTTCTATATGAAGGAAAGGGTTAGTCTTTCCATCATATTTGGGGGTCACAACTGGTGCTTTGAACTTTAATGGGGTTGGAAAATCTACAATGGACTGGATAAAAGGTGTTTCTCGAACAAAGGTTCGTTGTAGGGGGTTCTTAGCTTTAACCATTTCCCCCAATCTATCCTCCAGCCTTTGAATAGAGCCTTTCCATGCATCATTTCCTTCCTCGGACCTATTGGTTCGAGCAATTGATCGCGTTGATGTGGCTTCCTGAGATCTCTCCTGACGAGCAGCTGGTCGCGACTGGGATGATCCTTCCCTTAAGTCTGACGGTCATCGAAAACTCCTCGATGGGGCACTAGGAGGACTTTTTCTCCTCCTAGGACCTAATCGATCGAAAGGTGATACTCTGTTTAATCTTTCTAGCGCACTGGTCCTTTCTGGGGAGAGAGTGATACGTTGTTCAGTATCTATGGCTCGCACTGATAAAGTTCGTCCAGGTTGATAAGAAAAATCTTCAGACTCCTCATTGTGATATGAATTGGTACGCCTAGTACGCGAAGAAGATGCATGGGTATTTCTTTGAATACTTCGTGGTCTTGAATAGGTTGGTGCACCACCATGGAGGGTTTGTATAAGTTGATGCATAGTTTCTTGCATGACGGTCTAGCCCTGAGCCAGATTTGTCATTATTCAAGCCAGATCTGGAATATTTGGCGGAGCAGATGGATTTGGAGGGCTACCAGCGTTTTGATTGCTAGATTCTGGAATATCAGCCATTTGTGATGGATTATTTTTGATGGAAAACGATATTACCAGTCGTTCCCACAGACGACGCCAATCTATTGATGTAAAAAATTAGATCATATCTAATTATTCAATCACAGATAAATAAATGAGACAAAGAATTTTTAAAGTGGTTCAGCCTTATAAGAATGGCCTATGTCCACTGTTATGGTATTGCTGATTGTATGGGAATTCTCGATTACCAGTTATATCAAGAAATTCCGGCCCTTTTCCAATGAGGATTGTACAATGTATTTATAGCCCTGGGGCTATAATGTGAAAGGGTAATACATTAAATGATGTACATATGAAAGGGTGATACATTCAATGCTCTTTAAGCGTATGCGTCTGAATGATAAGAATTTAATGAACAGTCAAACTGTTGGTTATCCCGCTATTAATGCTTTGTTCGAGGTGCAGCTTGGACCGCCTAAGCTTCTCGGTGCTCAAGAGTTCCTCGGATAATTCTCGTTCCTCGGAGCGTGTGAGTTCCTCGGAAGTGTTTGTTGTTGCCACGTAGACTGCCACGTGTCTTCACTTTATTGATCCATGTCAGCAAACTAAATTTGGTATCAACAACGACATTCTTTATTAAAGAGAGTATTTACAAGTTTAGGGAATTATTAGGTTTGGAGTCCCTAAGTTATTGATGGATGAGTGAGTTGGCTAGTGTGAGTTTTCTGAGAAATGGGTAACATATTTGGGGACTTTATCGCATTAATTGAGATTGATCTTTGGTAACTATGAGATCTCGATGGCTAGTTGATCAAGAAAGAATTTTATAAGGTGTTTCCTTATTTGGATTTCATTTATGAGACATCCCACACATGGAGTCTAGTTACCACATGGGTTAAGAGATAACATGAGGTTATGAGGTCAAGATATCAGTTAGTAATAGTGTTAACAAGGTTATATGTCTAAGGATGGGTGGAAAATTTTTATACCATATTCGGGTAATAATGACTCATGTTAGATCTAGTGGCTCCAATTGAGATGTAGAAAATATATTTGGAGCTAGTAGAGGTAGTGTTCGCATTACATTTATTAAGACACTAGTGGTGGGTAAGGAAGAGCATATAATATTTTTGTACTCAGAAGGGTTTGAACTTCATGCAACGTCGATAATTTAAGGTCATTAAGGACTAACACTTTTATGTGATTGAGACACAATCAAGATTCAAATGTCATCAACTTCATCTCGACATCGTTCACAGTACCATTATTGAGAATACAACTTTCCGTTAAAGGTAAAGGACTTAAACATACACAATTCATTTATTTTGTCATACTCAAATTGGATTTCCATAAAATAAAAAAATATACCAAAAACTTATGAAATCTAAATGTATGGGTTGGTGATATATATACACATTATACTTTCCTTATACAAATATATTTTTAAGGAAATAACATATTTCTATCAATTGAATCATGGGTGTAGGTCCTTTTTTCAAATTCACCTTGCGAACGAAGTCCTAGACTGGACTCGCGACTAGGTCATTAAATCACCATTTCAGCCGAGGAACTCTTTGCGTTAACAAAAGTCTCTCCGCTGCTTGAAAACTTGTTAAAAGTTTTTAGTGAACTTTTTCTAAGCCCTAACATAACTAAAGTGTCTCTTTAACGAAGCCATTTCTTGATATAGAGAAAAGGCTTCCCTTCTCTAAAAATTGTGGCAGTTTAGATTAGGGGTGTTCGTGGTACGATAAAAATTCATACCGTACCGTTTTGTACCGATAAAAAGTGGTAAGGGTTTACCTTTTTTATTTACCGAAAACCGAAATTATCGAAATCGAAATTACCGATTTTTTTGTGGTTGGTTTTGGTTTATGCATTTTAAAAACCGATTTACCGAAATTACCATCCCAAAAATTACCGAAATTGCCATATTGAAACTACCAAAATGGGAATACCAAAGATAACATACCAAAAATACCAACTTATATAAACCAAAACAACCAATTTAATAAAACCAAAAGAGACGAAATGCTATCCTGGTGTACTTGAATAACCAAACTTGTGGGCTGTTAAAAGGGTGAAGTTTTGTCCTCGGTTTGGCCTTTGTTATGAGAAAAAAAAATAGAAAGGTGGTCCCACATCGGTAATAATAGGACATGGACTATTTATTACGTCCTATAAATAAACCTCAACCAGATATTGCACTATTGAGTGGCCAAGCAGTAACTATTAGGCCGTGTATGAGTTTAACTCTTTGGTCTTCATTAATATTTGAGTCAATAAATTTGACCAAAAAATTAATGATATGATAAGTTTTTTTTTAATTTTCATGGAAGTATTCTTCTATATTGGCCTGCTGTAAATAGCGGGCTTATTGGAATTTTTGGGTGTCCATCATTATTTTGGTCAAAGTAAATTTGACTAAATAGAAAATGGTGATTTATAACCCTATTTTTTTTATATTTATAGAAGATTTTGTTTATGATCGGTTTACCGAAAAAACTCGATCTTACCGACGTACTGCGCGGTACGATATTGTTATACGTGAATACGTACCGATTGGTAAATTCGGTATTTTCGGTTTTCATAAAATAAAATTGGTTTGGTATTGGTATGGATCAATTACCGACCAAACCGACCGATAATCAGACCTAGTTTAGATATTCTACAAGATCCTATGGACTATTCACATTGGATCACATAAAAAAATTATTTTTAGCCATATCATTGTACTTGGTTGGAAAATCATTGTGTAATAAGGATAAGTCTTACCTGCTTGATCCCTAGTACTTCTCTTGCAAGTTTTAGATGTAATTTTGATGAATCCTTAACACGCTCGTACACTAAAATTATTCAATTAAGGAGATTTTTTTGAAACATTTTTTGTTAAGAGAGAATTTTTTTTTTTGTAAGAATCTCATTATGAGTTTGAAAGATTTTAAAAGAATAAAAAAATATATTTTGATAAAAAATATTCAATTAATAAATTACAAACTTGATTAAACTCGATCTAATGTTCTTGTGTTCATTATAGCATACTCAAAACATCGTGAGTTTCATCCCAAGAAAAAGTCAACTTCACTCTTGAAACCAAATCTTACCATGCAATAAGTCAACATAAAATAAAAGTCAAGTTCGAACTCCAAAGAAGATGTTAAGATAAATTCACAAACAAGTTAAATATATCGTCATTCGAGGCTTAACACCAATAAAGTTCATTTTCTCAATAAAGAAGCTTCTCAATGAAAGTACACAAAAGCTTCAGCAACCTCAAAAGGCTTTAAGAAGACCTTGAAATACTTAAGATTTGTTCTTAACATGTATTTTGATTTTATATTTTCTATTGTCTCATATATTCAGAATCCTTTTTACCTTTCAAGAACAAAAAGCACCAAATTACATTGATTGAGTAAACTCAAAGACTTGTAGTCGACTCAAAGAGGTGAATAGTTATGGGATGATTTTGGGTAAAATTTTGGGAGTTTAATTTGACTTAATTAATTATCAAGTCAACTTAACCTATTTGAGTTGACTCAATCTCAAATTAATTCTACTCAATCAAACTAAATGGAAACATAAGGACTAATTTATTTGAAATTCAAAATACAACTTTTCCCAACTAGTTTACAAATGCTTCCCAACTTCTTATAATAGCTAATTTGATTTTACGCTCTATATATACACATTTTTGTTAACACTACTATTTATAAATAACAATTGTACAGAATTATGAATTATTAATTAGTTACAGAATTAAAACAGAATTACATAAATGAAACACTTACTTGAATTTGCAAAAATAATAAAATAATTAAAGATAAATCTGAGCCCTGTTATGAACAGTCTCCTTAAGACAATTTATTCCCTCCAATGTGCTCCGAGGTTGATGAATATTGTCTCCCAAGATAGAACGGATTTTTAAATTAATTATGTAGCACGACAATAATTAATTACAACGAACTCAAATTCGGTGGCTTTTACTCAACAACAATGCAAGATATGTTATGCAGGAAAAAGAATTTCTTAAATAGATATGACTGGAATTTTCTGGGACAAAAATGACAGCAATTCTGGAGGAGGGAAATTTTTTCAGTAATTAATTCTGTAGGGGAATTGTTTAATTTATAGCTTTTGTGTTGACTGTTGGAACAGTCAACCGAAATTAACTGTCAAAAACAGTTAATCAGTTAAACGAAATTAACTGTTGACTGTTGGCAATAACTGCCAACAGTTTATTAATTAATTAATTAATTTCATAATTAATTAATAATTAAAGCCCATAAAGTTAAATAAATTTGGCCCAAAAATGTAGGAGATTTTTATAAGCCCAAGCCCGACCCGAATCGAACCAAACCGAGCCGAGCCGAGCCGTGTGGACTTTTGATCGAAAGTCAACCCGTGCATAGCTTAGGTCATTGTAACACCCCGCTTAAAATAATAACATGTGGCCAGCCCTATACTACATTAAATCAGGAGTTTCAGATGGTCCAGTCTCAACATCAACTGCCGGTACAATATAATATAGGATTAACTACCCGATATCATAAAAGCGAGATGTTAGAAAAATTTAAAACATGCAACAACTAACAAACCAACACCATAAACTACTGATAAATAAGAGAAAGATGCAAGAAGAACTATAAGAAATGAAATGCTAGAATAAAACGAAATAAATAACTACCATTGAATATACTACAAAGAAGTAAATCCGAATAAGCTGTCGGGTCACAACCAATACAATAACTGAAATGGAATAAATATAAACATGTATATAAATATCCCTTGGGTACAAACCCGATGTACAACAATGAATCCTACCTAGAATTTTAAAAGGAGGAAGCGACTACCAGATACATCCCGCAACAGTCCGCACCTGTCACGGCTCCGTAGACTCTGGATAGAAGGTCATCCGACATCCATGCGGTAGGACACCTGTAGTAATATATATATATATATAGGCAGGAGAGAAAAGTAAACGGGTCAGAGCCCGAGTTGTGAAAAATATTTAGCAAGTGCATTAACCGTGCATAATAAATATCGGTGCACTATTTCATAATTAAAGTGGAATAGCACTCTCGTGGAACCCCAACTCACCTCTCATCTAAAGGCGCGCACCTATTCGCGTACTCAATTTTATTAGTTAAATTACCCCAATTTATTATGACAACCGAACTTATCATAGGTCTAGCCTATACCCACGAGATCTACCGTCCTATCATAACCTAAGAATCCACCCCCTTTTTAAACCACAGATAAGTATTTATTTTCAATCCTAAGTGCCTTATTAGGCTTGGTGGATTTCGGTTTATACTTTAACCATTTTAATTTAATAAGTTACCCAATATGCATTTGGGTAGAACATATGATTTAAATTTCTAATTAATAAGCATGAAAAATTATTATTGACACAACTTCCTTCCAATTTCAACGCTGCGCTGCGTTTCGTGCGTGGGATGTCTCGCAAAGCGAAATCCAAACAAGGAACCACCCCGTTACACTACTCCATGTCAACGTCGATCCTGGAGATCCATTATGCCACACATAGATATCGACAGAACTTCTCTCTACTCTCAACAATGTACTACATTTCGTGCTTGGGGTGTCTCGTAAAACGAAATCCAAACAAGGAACCACCCCGTTACACTACTCTTTGACAATGTCGATCATAGAGGTCCATAATGTCGTACATACCATATAATACTACTATTACAACTACTAATACTATTACTACTACTACTAAATTTTAGACTACAATATGAAAACATCTACAATCTCCAATAATATACTTGGGACGATGTAACCGAAATGTTCCTTAAATGCGATACATCAATCCCCCAATCATCTAGTACATCATAATCATCCAAGATGTACTCTATAAAAGTCCATATCCTTTCGTCTATAGGATATATATATAAATATATATATAGGTATTTTATTCTAACCATATATATATATATATATATATATATATATATATATATATATATATATATATATATATATATATATATACACACCATCATCCAATCCCATGACCATATGTACAAACCATATACGATGTACAAAGGCCATGCACAAATAAATACCCGGCTATATATAGCGCCGATAAACTGCATCAATGCTATCATCTTCCCAGTGCCCGGCTCACGTAGCAATACTGGGGCCACCATTGTGGGACTAAACGACACCCATCTCGTGGTAAACACACGCACACGACGTCCCGGGAAGCGGTCATAGCTCCTATCCGGTAATGAGATGAAACATACCCACCACGTCTCATCCCAAAAATACATATATATATCATATAATCACACACGGGACGACTATGACCTGGGGAATATCCACACCCTGCTTTTCTAGCCAGGATGCTCACCCTCTATGCGCGCAACTTCCCAATGATAGCATGAGCGGGGTATGCTTAACCAAATAAGTATATATATCATTCACATGCATAATATATATATCCATATGATCCAATCATATAATTAAACATTAAACCATCATATACGGTTTAAATTTCCATACCATGTGTACCCACAACATAAATATATATCCATAATTCATATCTCTATAGATATATACACATGTACTCACATATCCATATATATAACTTATTCTCGTTCATAAGTATGAGATATATAAATTCAGCTATAAGTATACATAATCCTCAATATACAAGCCGTCGCCACAACTCATTTAATTTACCTCGATGTGTGAATACAAACTCTCACTTGAAACATATTCAATCATTTTTCCTATGATGAAAAGTCTCCCAAAATCATATGTATTTGTATATACATATATATTCAACCTTAGGGTTATCACCCAAAATTTTGTGTAGGAATCCATCACTACGCATTTCATCTATATTCAAAAGTACATAGTTTCTTTTAGTACTATTTAACCATAGGCACATATATGACTTAGCAGTCTAAAACCTCAAATTATTCCAACCTCATTTTAAGTATTGGAATCCCACCTAAGGTTTAATAGTTGTAATGAACTCTAAATCTTATTACGTTCATATTTTATTCCTTAAGTCTATACTCCTCAAGGATGCACAACATCTTCTCTCGTCGGTCCTCAACCATATATATATTCACTTAAGACCTCGAGTTAGAACTCCCGTCCTCACTGAGATCCCCCACTGTACCTAAGGGTATCCATTTTTAATACGCGTATAGGCAAAATAGACTATCCCTATTCCATTTATATCCATCTCATGATAATTCGCCTCTATCATGATAAGAACCATCCGCCAATCACTTAAGTCCCACGTTCCTTTCATTACTAAAAGAGGCATCTCCTCCTCCTAAATCAATTTAACATAGGCCCGCAAGCCCCTATTCGACCTAGGGCCCTATTACCTAGATCTAATATCGTAACCCTTCATATTAAGCCCATTAAGAAAGCCCCTAAGAATAAAACTCCAAAAGAAAAAGGGATAAAAGAACTCCAAATTTTGGGCTAAAAACAGGGGACCGGTCGACCGCGTGTCCAAATTTTGCCTACGAAGAAATGCAGTAGGCTTTTCCCTTAAGGCGCGGTCGACCGACCATACCAGTTGCCTTGGCCGATTTCCATTTTTCAACCAAAACCCTAAATCCTCAAACACCCAAATATCATCACCAAATCCCCAAATATTTAACCCAATAATATTCTTAGTATATAAACTCATCCTACATTTCATCCCAACAATTTATTTGTCATCAAACCCATGTATACACATTGATTTCAAGATTTAAACCCAAAATTATAGGTTTTGACATTAATACCCAAAAATCCATTTCTTTAACCCATAAATTATGAAATGAAATACACAAATAGCTATTTATCAAGATTAAACACTTGCCTTAGATTTGTAGAGGTTGGATCGTCCTCGATGTCGCGTTTGGGCCGGAAATCCCATGCTTTTCTTCCTCTCTCTCTTCTTTTCTTCCTCTTTCTCTTCTTCTTTCTCCCTATAGGGCTTTTTCTCTCTTTCTCTAATTGAGAAATGGCTTCATCCGTAAGCCTCCAAATCCTTTAAAACATAAACCCAATTTTAAATGTTAATACGCAATTTAAATGACTCGTTTACTCCAATTCGAGCCAAACATACTTAAAAATATTTCGGAGCCGAAATAAAACCCAATGACAGTCATTTTGACTATCTCGACCCTTCCGGGATCAATGGTACCCTCAAAATCATCATCCGGAATACTTTAAAATGCCATTTGTTTTTGGGCCTCAATTCCCAAATTTAAAATTCTCCGGTTTAAATTAAATTTTATTTTCCCAAAAATTTAATTTCTCAGTCTCCAAAATCGTGGGGTGTTACAGTCATCTCCCCTTCAAAGAGTTGGGATACCCCAAGGCATACATGCCTTAGTCCATACTTGGGGTGTTATTAACTCATCAAATTTCCACTACTCTTCCAATGTGGGACAAGAGTTAAAACACACCCAATTCATTAACTTTCATTGCTTTGTGAGTCACTTTGGGGACATATTTATCATTCATAACTTATTGAAATTGGACATATGAATATACTACGTCGATCTCCTTACGGAGGTGAACGCGTTCATATATGGTCCAACGATTTTCGTAGTGTGGGTCCCACCTAAATTTGAGCTCAAAGTTGCTCAAAATTTTGGACAACTTTCTTAAACCCAATTCAAGTCCAATTTTCCAACAATCCCCCACATAAATGATATATCTCTATAAATAAAACAAAATAGATGCTAATGCAGATGCAGACACAAGTTGAGTAAAACTGAAGATTTATTGCATCGGGAGAAGTAGCCTAGTGTCCTTGAACTTTCCTTAGTGATATACTATCGGATTTACTTGGTTAATCAGTACACTTCACGTCATTAAATCGTCAACCGTTTTTGTAAACCTAGACAACAGTATTCACACAACAATTCTTCAACACAGTTGGTTCTCACGTTTGTGTTCATTTTGTCCGTGAACACCACTTGGTTCCGTAAGTATTTTAGAGAATATGCCTTTCATTATTCTCATAGAAGTGGCCCCCTTCTTACTCACGTAGGTGACTTCCATAAAGAGTATTCTGCAATACCCCACTTAGACGTACTAAGATATAGATGTCATTAAAAGCATAACTTATCCAAATTTCGCGGCAGATATGCGTTGTCTCATCTTTGGAATGGATAGGATTAATTATCCTCCAGTGCTTACTGAATACAACGTAGTTCGGTTTTCCCATTGAACCTAGATCTTGGGATCTCCAGTCACCTAGGTTGGGTTGCCACTAAATTTATTCTTATTTATTTATAGGCTTTAGACCCATTCCTCTCGATGATCTTTCAACTTGCTCTCGGTTTAAACCTTTTGTTAATGGATCCGATATATTATCTTTTGACTTTACATAGTCAATTGAGATAATTCCGTTTGAGAGAAGTTGTCTAACGGTATTGTGTCGACGACGAATATGTCGTGACTTTCCGTTATACATGTGATTTTGTGCCCTTCCAATCGTTGATTGGCTATCGCAATGTATACATATTGCGGGCACAGGTTCAGACCAATTTGGAACATCCTCTAAGAAATTTCGAAGCCATTCAGCTTCTTCTCCAGCTTTGTCTAGTGCAATGAATTCAAATTCCATTGTCGATCTAGCAATGCACGTTTGTTTTGAGGATTTCCAAGATACGGCTGCACCTCCGAGGGTAAACACATACCCACTCGTAGACTTAGAGCCTTTTGTATCAGATATCCAATTTGCATCGCAATGTCCTTCAAGAACAGATGGATATTTTGAGTAGTGCAGTCTATAGTTTTGAGTATATTTTAAATAACCCAAAACTCTCAATATAACTTTCCAGTGATCTCTTCCTGGATTACTCGTAAATTAACTTAGCTTACTTATTCAGTATGCTATGTCCGGTCTCGTACAGTTCATGATATACATTAAGCTGCCGATAATACGAGAATATTCTAGTTGAGATATGCTTTCACCATTATTTCTTGCAAGATGTAAATTTACATCTACAGGTGTCTTGGTAGGACTAATATCATACTTCTTGAATTTTTCAAGTACTTTCTCTATGTAATGAGATTGAGATAATATAAGTCCTTCCGATGTTCTAGAAATTTTAATTCCTAATATAACATCGGCGATTCCCATATCTTTCATGTCAAATCTACTACTCAACATTTGTTTTGTAGTTTTGAAAATTTCCAAGTTACTACCCATGATAAGCATATCATCAACATAGAGGCATACAATGACATATCCATTTTGAATGTATTTAAAGTAAACACATTTATCGCATTCATTAATTTTGAAACCATTTGATAACATTGCATTATCAAATTTTTCATGCCATTGCTTAGGTGCTTGTTTTAATCCATATAGTGATTTAACAAGCTTACATACTTTTCCTTCTTGTCCGGGAGCTTTGAACCCTTCAGGTTGCTCCATATAAATTTCCTCGTCTAGTTCACCATTTAAGAATGCAGTTTTTACATCCATTTGATGTATTTCAAGTCTATTAATAGCAGCTATTGCTATTAACATCCGAATGGACGTTATTCTTATTACCGGTGAATATGTGTCGAAGTAATCCAACCCTTCCTTTTGCCTATAGCCTTTAGCTACAAGTCTAGCTTTATATTTATCAATTGATCCATCGGCCTTCAATTTCTTTTTGAAGATCCATTTATAACCTAACAGTTTTGAACCTGGTGGAAGATCCACTAGTTCACATGTATGATTTTGTAATATGGATTCAATTTCACTATTAATTGCTTCTTTCCAATTGGAAGCATCGGGTAAGGATGTAGCTTCTTTATACGATCGAGGTTTATTTTCTAACAAATATGTTAGAAAATTCGGACCGAAAGAAGTCGAGGTTTTTTCTCTTTTACTACGTCTTGGTTCATCCTCTATTGATTCAATAGGTTGATGAGTACCACTTGTAGTACCTTGATTTGTCCTTTTAGAAGGACCAGATTCTCGGGTCATGTTATACGAGAATTCATTTTCAAAAAATGAAGCATCCTTCGATTCAATAACCGTATTTACATGAATGTTCGAAATCTCAGATTTACAAACTAGAAATCGATATGCACTGCTATTAGTAGCATAACCGATGAATACACATTCCACGATTTTTGGCCCTATTCTTACCTTTTTAGGTTTAGGAACCATCACTTTGGCTAAGCACCCCCACACTCGTAAATATTTATAGGAAGGTCTTCGACCTTTCCATAATTCATAAGGTGTCTTGTGAGTCTTTTTGTGAGGTACTTTATTGAGAATGTAATTAGCAGAAAGTAAGCCCCCCCTCCCCCCCCCCCCCCCCCCCCCCCCACACACACACAAATTTTGTGGAGCTCCTGAACTTAATAACATTGAGTTCATCATTTCTTTCAAAGTAAGGTTTTTGCGTTCAGCAACACCATTCGATTGAGGAGAATAAGGAGCGGTTGTTTGATGAATAATCCCATTTTCAGAACAAAATTCCTCAAATGGATATTCATATTCACCTCCTCTATCACTTCTAATAGCCTTTATCGTTTTGCTTAATTGATTCTCAACTTCATTCTTATATTGTTTAAATGCATTAATAGCCTCATCTTTACTATGTACCAAATATACATAGCAATATTTTGTGCAATCGTCAATAAAAGTAATAAAATAATTTTTCCCACCTCTAGTTTGAGCAAATTTTAAATCACAAATATCGGTGTGAATTAAATCTAAAGGTTCAGTTATCCTTTCAATAGAATGGAAAGGTAATCTAGCTAATTTAGATTCCACACAAATTTCACATTTATTATTTTTATCAATATTAAATTTTGGCAAAAATTCCAAGTTAATTAATCTACGCAATGTATCAAAATTAATATGTCCCAATCTAGCATGCCAAATATTAGATGACTCAATCAAGTAAGAAGAATTAGCAATTTCATTCATTGAAACAAATGTTTTTGGGGTTACAGTAAGAACATTGAGTTTAAAGAGCCCCTCAGTTAGGTAGCCCTTTCCTACATACATGTCATTTTTAGACAACACAAAGCGATTAGACACAAACACAAGCTTGAAACCATTTTTAGTAAGAAGAGATCCATAAATTAGATTCTTTCGGATATCAGGCACGTGAAGAACATTGTTGAGAGTAAGTTCCTTTCTAGAAGTCATTTTCAGAGTTATCTTTCCTTGTCCCACCACCTTCGAAGTGGAAGAATTTCCCATAAAGAGATTTTCTTCATTTTCCAAAGGCTTATAGGTGGTGAACATCCATTTGTTTGCACAAATATGTCGTGTGGCTCCAGTATCCACCCACCATTCCTTGGTATTTCCAACCAAGTTACATTCAGAGACCACGGCAGAAAGATTCATATCATCCAAATCATTGGTGATATTCTCACCCTCAGTTACATTTGCTTGAGAGTTATTTTTATTTTGCTTCTTAGGCTTACGACACTCACTTGAGCGGTGTCCCGGTTTACCACAATTGTAGCCTTTGCCTTTGAACTTTTTATTATTATGTTTGGAAGTGCCTTCCCCATCATACTTTCGTTTGTTCTTTTTAGGACCTTCAACGACATGGACCTTTGTTTCCATCGGATTCTTCCCACTTTTGTTTTGAGACTCACGGTTGTCTTCTTCGATTCTTAGCCTGACCACCAACTCCTCCACATTCATCTCCTTACGCTTGTGCTTGAGATAGTTTTTGAACAAAGTCCAAGATGGTGGCAACTTTTCAACAATTGCAGCAACTTGGAAAGTTTCACTAATTGACATTCCTTCAGCATAAATGTCGTGGAGGATCACTTGGAATTCTTGCACTTGCGAGATTACAGATTTAGAATCAACCATTTTGAAATCCAGAAAACGCCCGACGATAAATTTCTTCATCCCAGCATCTTCAGTTTTATACTTCATTTCCAAAGAATTCCATAATTCTTTGGATGTCTTGATAGTGCAGTAGACATGACACAGAGTCTTGTCCAAGTAGGCCAAAATATAATTTCGACATAGGTAGTCCGAATGCTTCCAAGCATCGACAGCAGCAACCTTTTCAGCGTCATCTCCCTCTTGAATAGAGGGGAAATCTTCATATACAAACCTGCCCAGTTGGCAGGTAGTGAGATAGAAGTACATTTGTCCTTGCCAACGTTTGAAGTCAGCCCCAATGAACTTTTCCGGTTTCTCCCTGTGTGGCATAGATACGGGTGCAGTCACATTTGTGTTGGTGACAATCATTTTCGTAGGAGTAGTGTCCGTACTTTGCGATTTCATTTCTGTTACAAAAACAGAATTTTTATTAATGATAAATTCATATTTAATGAATTAATCAAAACATAATACAAAATTCTGTGCACCAATTTCCTCAAAATATAATTCACAATAAATGAATTCCAAAAGAATTCCAAATAAAATTCAGAATTGAACTATAATATAAACAGAATTCCGTACAAAACGGAATTAAATATAAAATCTGTGTCACACTAATTTTTAATAATAAAAATAATTCTGTACAAAACAGAATTATAATTTAAAGATTAAAAATTTTACATAAACAGATTTTAACAAGAATACACAAATAAAATTTTATTTTCTAAAACAGAATATAAAAACAGTATAGAAATTAATTTCTATATCAAAACTGTTTTACTCATTTCTACAATAAAGCAGTAAATTAATTCATTTTATTCTGTCAAAACAGATTTATTTCCAACAAATAAATTTCTATAATAAAAAAAATTATGTACACTAAAAAACAGTAGAACTTAATAAATTGTCTTAAGATTGTTAAGTCTACTATTTATAATTAACAATTGTATAGAATTATGAATTATTAATTAATTACAGAATTACAGAAATGAAACACTTACTTAAATTTGCATAAATAATAAAAGAATTAAAGATAAATCCGAGCCCTGTTATGAACAGTCTCCTTAAGACAATTTATTCCCTCCAATGTGCTCCGAGGTTGATGAATATTGTCTCCCAAGATAGAACGGATTTTCCAATTAATTATGTAGCACGACAGTAATTAATTACAACGAACTCAAATTCTGTGGCTTTTACTCAACAACAATGCAAGATATGTTATGCAGGAAAAAGAATTTCTGAAACAGATATGAGTGGAATTTTCTGGGACAAAAATGACAGCAATTCTGGAGGAGGGAAATTTTTTCAGTAATTAATTCTGTAGGGAAAATGTTTAATTTATAGCTTTTGTGTTGACTGTTGGAACAGTCAACCGAAATTAACTGCCCAAAACAGTTAATCAGTTAAACGAAATTAACTGTTGACTGTTGGCAATAACTGCCAACAGTTTATTAATTAATTAATTAATTAATTTCGTAATTAATTAATAATTAAAGCCCAGAAAGTTAAATAAATTCGGCGCAAAAATGTAGGAGATTTTTACAAGCCCAAGCCCCAGCCGAACCGAGCCGGGCGGACGGACGCGCGCGTGGACTTTTGACCGAAAGTCAACCCATGCATAGCTTAGGTCATCTCCCCTTCAAAGAGTTGGGATACCCCAAGGCATTCATGCCTTAGTCCATACTTGGGGTGTTATTAACTCATCAAATTTCCACTACTCTTCCAATGTGGGACAAGAGTTAAAACACACCCAATTCATTAGCTTTCATTGCTTTGTGAGTCACTTTGGGGACATATTTATCATTCATAACTTATTGAAATTGGACATATGAATATACTACGTTAATCTCCTTACGGAGGTGAACGCGCTCGTATATGGTCCCACGATTTTCGTAGTGTGGGTCCCACCTAAATTTGAGCTCAAAGTTGCTCAAAATTCTGGACAGCTTTCTTAAACCCAATTCAAGTCCAATTTTAACATAATTTATAAATACTCAAGAGATTGCAAACTACATAAAAACATTAAATATTTGTTCACAGCACCCGTGTCAAAAGTTCCATCGAGATTTTAAAAGAAAAAGAAAGAAAAATATCATAGTGCACTTTGAGCTTACAATTTTAATAAGAAAAAGATTGTAAACCTCTTGAGAGAGATTACTATTGATTCAAAATGTTTCCTTAGAGCAACAAGGCTCTTATCCTACCTTTTTATACATTTTCTTTACGATTTAACTACATTATTTTTTCAAGGTCGCTCCTGCCATTACACGTAGAGTCGAAAAAATAATGTTTGATCTTAAGAGTCCCTTTGGTTCATGGTGAAATACTTTTTACTGTGTTAAAAGTAAAAGGTGAATTATTAATTTTGAGATTTTATATTCACAATCTCCGTTTGGATGGTCGAGTTTTCACTAGGTGAAAATTTTAACTTTTTCACCATTTGTTATTTGAATGGTCAAGATGAATATGGTGAAAAAATAAAATGACCATAATACCCCCATACTTCAAATGCACATAACTATTTTGATTTTCATCACACAAGTGTCAATGGCCATTAAAAAATATGCATTTACCTCAAACTCAAATTTGACAAATTCCCCCCCCCCCCCCAACCCACACAACTAGTCATATTTGGCTACGCAAGACAAATAAGTAAAAAAAACAGTACTAATTAAAAAAAGTTCTAATTAAAAAAGAAAACAGTCCCAATTTTTTTTTTTTAAAAAGTTTCCAACAATGAAAAAAACTGTCATTTGTAAAAAACAATCACAATTAAAAAAAAAAAAGCGAACTATAAAAACAGTAATCCACAATAAAAAAAAATAGTTCTTAACAATGAAAAAACAGTCTCAATTAAAAAAAATAGTCACAACTATGAAAAAAAAGTGTTCCAATTAAAAGAATTAAAAAAAAAAATAGTTCCCAACTATGAAACCGTCCCAATTAGTAAAAAAAAATTCCGAACACATTACCATGCACCAAAAAAATATTCATTTAATTTTTTTTTATGGGAATAGCTATTCCCACACCCTTTGAATAATAAATGATAATTGTGCCCTTAAATTTATAAAATCTAAATGTCCAATTTTTTCAACTTCCAACTGAAATAAATACATTTGATAAAAATAAAAAATTACATTTTCAATAAAAAAAAACTATTTTTTATAAATAATAATAAAAAACAGTTTATAAAACGTAAAATCTTATCTATTTGTTTTATTAAAAAACTATATATAAAACGTAAAATTGTTTTTCTTAAAAATTTGTTTTCGTAAAAAAGTTTTTTTTTATTTACAAATTTTATTTTTGGTTAAAAACTGTTTTTTTGTACTATATTAAAAATAATCTTTTTACTATTTTGAAAAAATATTGTCCGCGGCAATGGTATGTATAGGCGGTCCGATCACCTATACATACTGCTGGCACAGAGCATTTTTGCTAATATGTTGGTCCACGCCAATGACATGTATAAGTGGTCGGACTCCCTATACATACCGCTGACGTGAACCATTTTTTTATATAGTAAAAAGATTGTTTTTAAAATTGTAAAAGAAACAGTTTTTAAGTGAAAAAATAAATAACGAAACAATTTTTAAAATAAATAAAAGAAAAAGTTTTTAACTAGAAATGATAAAAAGAATGTCCATTTTTTTAAATAAATAACAAAACAGATTTTTATCAACGTCCATTTCAATAAAAAAAAATAATATGTTTTTTTATAAATAACATAATGTTTTTTAAAAGAAAAAATAACTTTATAATTTTTATATTTTGAGAATATTAAAATTTTAATTTTCTAGAATATTAGGATTTTAATTTTCAAAATATTATGTTTTTATTTTTTTCATAATATTACGTTTTTTTAAGTAATAGATTTTTGGGCAAAATATTATATTTGTTCAAATCATATATGCATAGAGGGTCTTTTGATATTTTAGTATTTAAATATTGAAAAGAGTGTGGGGGAAGACATAGAGGGTGTAGAAATAACTATTCCATTTTTTATAATTTATTTTTAAAAATTTTAATTATTTATTTATTTTATTTATTTTAAATAAAAAATGAAATATAACAAAAATATATTCTTTAAATGAATATTTAATGATAGAAATGAATGTGTGATAGTTATAAGTGGAAATAAAAAAGGTTAGTCTCGTAATAAGATAAATTCTATTTATTGTATTAAATTATTCACTTTACCCATAGTTTAAAATGGTTAAAGTTTCACCTCACTTTTCACCATATTCATTGTATTTTACTGTGTTAAATGTCCAACCAAACACATATTTTACCTAGGTGAATTATTTTTTAACGCAGTAAAAAATATTTCACCACGAACCAAACGGACCCTAAAGAGCAGATATAATGAATTTTCCCAATGTTGTTTCAATGTGGATGTAGGCAAAGACTAAGCACGTATAAAATTGGTTCGTAAAATTTCTCAATTCTTTCTCTTCAATCTACATTATCTTTTTCTTAAGTCGTTTACATTTAATCTAACATTATTCATTACAATCACGGTTAGAAAAAAATATTTTAGTTGTCCATTAATTTCATTAATACCCATTTTATCTATGTTTGATAATTACTTCCAGTGAATCTATTTTGAATAATTACTTTTGGCTCAACAATTGGTATCAAAGCCTAATGCATTGATATTTGATTTTTAAGTAAAATTTGAGTATAAAGATCATAAGAAAATGGAAAATCTTTCACATGTTGTTATTGCAAGCAACTCTCTCCCAATCTTTGCCAAATATAACTTCAAATTATGGAAAGATAGAATTTCCCATGTATATTCCAATCTACATATTATTACATGTGGAAAATAGTGAGTGATAAGGATTCACCACAAATTATAAGACTAAGAAAAGAAAAAAATGATAACTTGAATATTGAAGCCATAAAAAATTTGCGTTATTTTCCAGATAGTATTGTTTTAGGAAAATTTACTCATTACAACGTGGTGTACGAAATTTGGACCATTGTCCTAATACAATATGTATAAAGAAATTCACCAAACGATGGCAATGTGAAGAACGAAAAAAAGATACAAGGATCTAATGTTGCATCCATAGAAAAGATACCTCCCAATATTCTCGATCCCTACGCAGTGAAGAAAAAGGAAATACCAAGTTCTTTCATAAAAACAAAGGAACATGTTATTGTAGAATATTTATCGACTTAATTAACAAAAGATTAATAAAAACCACAAGTATCTCAACACCTACGTAATTCCCTAGGTTTTGAAAATAATTAATGTCACACCCCGTCTAATTCAGGCATTGGCCGCCACCAAAACTAAGTCGGGCGTGAGTCAATAAAATATCATTCTTAGCATGAGACATACTTGCTATACTCTAAATAATAAAGTACCTCCAATAATATAAAACTGAATAAAACCCATACAACTTTGGAACCGAATGGCCCAATCAAAACCATAAACTGTGTCTCAAAGTACATACGAAAATATGGAAAACTAAACTAAATCAACATTCATAAGGTAGAGAAACTCCAACTGTACCTCCAAGAAAATCCTCAAATAACTCTATGTAGCTTCTCTAATTACTAATTCTTGAAAAGTTAGTCAACGCATGAGGTTAGAGCCCCGAGCATGAATACACACTACTCCCCTCAATTAAGAGCCTTGAATCCATACAGTAGCATTATACGCAATAAATATCATAATAGAATATTTTAAGTTAAACGAGATAATTAATCGCGATAAATATAAATCACTAACTACCCGCAGAGATCCCCATTTAAAAAGGCACACCAATATGATTTTAAATTCCCAAGTCCCACGATGTTAATTTACTTAAATTAACCAATTTTTATTCTTGTTCTCACTTTTTATTATGGCAGTCCTCCTGCCCCGGGTGGTAATTTCCACTAAAGTATCACACTTCCTCTTGTCAATCGTCCTCTGACCCGTTTAAAATGTCGACCCGACACATGACAAGGTTCCACACACAACACGATATATATCGTCCCACAAATTTTAATACCCATTATTATCTTAGGCATTATTTCTCAATTTCTCAATTTATAAATTACCCTACCCTTTTAATCGATGTGAGACCCTCAAAAATACCCCTTAGTCCCATACCTAAGGGTCCCAAGTTATCAATGCGTCCTACCCCATGTATAGGATGAATTTCTAACATGAACCTCAACCTAATCTCATGCCTAGGCTAGCGTAACGACGATAAAGTGACAAAAATTATCCCACCCCCGACATAATAAAGTCGTAATAATCTAGCCTCACTAGTCCCAATCCAAGAAGGGGTAAATTATCAAAAGGCCTACCCACTAGTCCCATACTTCTAAGGCATCCTAATGTATAGAGAGAGTAATAATAACCAACAACCCGTCGTCACAATGGTATTTTAATAAAATCAACAAGTCACATAAATAAGCACAATTAATCAATGTACCAATCTACGCATGATAGTTCAATTCAATTAAGTCTTAATTTCAGCAAAATTGACCTCAATTAATTATTTTAATATAAACACTGAATTTCATCATTAATATGACATAATTCCAATTTCATTATCTCAACGTAACTTACCAGAGTTATACGCCCCCAAATTTTCATTTAATTCAAAACTAGGGTTTTTCTACATGCAACCTACACCAATAAATTCCAAAATCTACTCATGAATCCTACGTACCCAAGGGTTGTGAATATTATTCATATTAAGAGCTTCCATAAAAACAGCCCCAAATGTTATGTGCCCATTTTCTCTAATAGATTGCTAATTGATTTTAAGAAAAACATGAGATTAAGGTTTAGGCAACACTTAAAACACATAATACTAAAGGAAAATAATAGAGTATTCATGCCTGAGATTAGTTGGATGAAAAATCTGAATATAAGGTCGAACTCCTCTTGATAAAACACCAATAGGCACTTCAAAACTTGCAAAAGTAGGGGCTAGTGGTTGAAGATGAGAGAATTATGTTTTGAAAAAGCTTTCTGGAAAAAGTTTGGGAGAAAAGTGTTTTTCGAAGTCCCAACCCCGTATTAGTTTAGTATATAAAGGGTTTAAGAGTTAAAACATAATTAGGAGACTCACATCCAATCACCGCTTTTGTCGTTCGAACGACGTACGGTGTCGTTCGAACGAAAAGCTAATTCAAGCGACTTACGATGTTGTTTGAACTACCCCAATATTAAAATCCCAAATCTGTTAAAATTCGACATTTATTATCTGGTAAATATTCTTAAAAATGTACCTACCAGATTAAATGATAAAAACCCTATAATCTTTTTATAAAAGACTCGAATTAATTCCATATTGAAAATTTATTAATAAAACCAAGTTAAATTATTTAAAGGCCATTAACTCCAAAAAATTTATTTCACTCCAAATTAATTAAAGTCAATTAATTAAAACTCGAGGTGTTACAATTAATTTAGTGGAGAAATTTTAAATAATATATTTAATTGATGTATTAGATTGAAAAAAAATTGATAATTAACTTAATGGGATTTTTTTATTAATTAAATTAGTGAGTTTCCATAATAAATTAATTTGATAATTTTTTGTTCTAAATTTTGGGTTTTAATTTATGGAAATAATTTCTATTATGTTTTGGGGTTATGATTTTGGGTGTGATTTATGGGATCGCTTGGAGGACCAAATGATGTTTAAAAGATAAGGAATCGAACCTATGGAGCGGGTAACCCATTGGAGCAAGTTTGGAGGCATTTGAGTTTGATTTTGGGGCATAAGCTAAAGACAATTTGGTCCTAGTCAAAATGACAAAAATTGTATTATAAAGTATAGGTTAGCTTAGTTAGTTAACATGAACTCAGTGCATTATCACAAAACCCTAAACCTAGTGGAAGGCTAGAGAGAGGGGGCTTGGAGGCTAATTGGGAACCAAACTTGGAGAGGAAGCTTTGGGCATTGAATTAAATTCTACACATTTGGGTTCATGTTTAATCACCTATGGAAAGATTTTCTCTATTTATCCACTTTGATTAGACTAGTGTGTACCAAAATTCATGTAATTTTCTTAAATTGACTCAAGAGATAACTTTAGGATGTAAAATTAAAAATTGGAGATCAAGATTATATGATTTTGAATCATTGATAAATGTTAATTGGAGTCTAAATATTAGTAATGGAATTCATATATATATATATATATATATATATATGTATATTAGGAATGTAGGATCAATTAGATTAAGATTTATGGGTTAAATTATGAATTTATATCATAAGTTTGTTATAATCATTATTTATATTATTATTGAAATTTTTATTAGATGAATGTATGTGGTTTGAAAGCAAAGCTTTTGTTGAATAAAAATTAGGGTTCTTATGCTTACTATGGCTTTGGGTTAATTAAATTTGTAATTTATTGTTTGAATTTTAGAATTATAATTTTAAAAAATTAGAATCATATGTTGGTTATTGAATCATTGTGTTGAGAATTTGGCAATAATTGATGAACTATGAAATTAGGGCTTGTATTATAGAATATTCATACTTCAGTTGGGATTGATGAGTTTAGACCATGAATTTCATATGTTAGATGTTGTTTTATGAGAAAATTGATCTTAAACACGTACTAAATCACAGGATTGTGATTTAACAAGACTAAGATTGAATTGAGGATGTTTGGAGAAGAAATTTTTAAGTTTTAAAAAATTGATTTTGGGGGTCCCAAGGATCCAATTCCAATGGGGATCGATTCATCTTGGTTTTTTTTTCCTATTTAGATAGTTAGGGGAATTTTATTACACTTTTGGTTGGTTTTTGATCTTTGGGTTGTAGGGGGGTATTGGTTTATTATTTAGGACCAGTGGGGGTGGTTTAACATGGTTACAAGGGATCATTATCTGTTAGGTTTCTTAGGATGATTTAAGAGTTAAATTATTGGTTGGGGACCAATGTAGGATAATTTATTAGGAATAATGGATATAGGATTGTGTTTAGATATGACGTAAATCATTATGGGGGTCACTGGAGGATAGCAAGTACCTTATGTCTCGAGGTTAAGCTAATGGGATTATGGAAGATTCATTAATGGTTGGGAACCTGTGTGCGATGATTTGTGTTTTGGGGTAGGTTGGGAAAACCTATTTGAATTGTGTATGATGCGTATATTGTGTTTATATACTTGCATACTTTTACGTGAGTGAAAATACCACGTGTGTGTAGGCTTGTGGAGAATATACTAATTATGGATTTGATGGGACGTGTACATTCAAGTTGTGGTTATAGCACTTAGACGGCAACTTTAGTTGGGCATAAGTCTCTTTTGTACTTGGGACTGTAATTAAAACCCCTGGGATGATGACATCAATTATGAATAAGTCTTATCCCGATGCTACATGTTGAGGTCATCATCTTTCAAGCATGGAAAATGTATATAAACACTTTTGTGTAGACATTGGTATATGGTTACACAATACGTGCGATGGCATAATAATTTTTTCCTATGTTTATTTGTAAATATTAGTAGTCAGGACCTTCTGGTATTCAGAATTAGTAGAGTAACTAGTGATCCCTAGATCTACAGGGAATGGACCTTCGTGAAACATATTATATGGGACTATGAGGATGACCTATGTTTTATGTGTGGGTTGTTAAGATGGCATATGTTCGATATGATGGGTCAAGAGTACATGTGTGTATATTGTATGTATGTTTACTTTTTATTGTTATGTGGTTGTGATAACTAGATCTAGCGCTATATCATGTACTTGTATAACTTAATAACAACATAAAATATTAATTGGGTAATATAAGAGAAAGGGTAGGGTAAGGACAATGCTATAGGAATGGGGTAGTCAGTGTTAGACTTATTTAGGCTAATGGGTTAAGTAGTATGGTTAAGTGGAAGTTTCACCATATGGATTGAGTAGCTCGTGATAGTTTAGAATATTATATCATTATTTTATTGGTTTTGTATGAAATGGATCATTCTGATGGGCAGTTTGATTGCCCTATTTGGGTTGATGACTTGTTAGGACGATCAATTAATGTTTAGATATCGATAGAGCTACGCTTTGATAGTTATGGTTATGCATTGTTATAAAATTCATGTATTTGATATATCCATTGTCAATATAGAACATTTAGGTATGAGTAAACCTTATGAATAATTGTTTTAGGTCTTTGCAGTTATTGGGAGTATGGGTCCTCTACTAGGTATATGATCTTTTGAGTTATATTCTATGAACAAATAAGGGGTGACTGTAATTACTTCTCTTATGATCAACTATTGTGAGTAGGGTAGTATCATGGGTAAAATGACTTGCATATGTAGTTATGGTCTAGTACTTGTTAACTCTCGATGACAAATCGGATTGGACATAAGTGTATCGAGTGGTTCCTTATTTGTATTTTCACATCCCATGCATGGATTCTAGTTCTACTTAGAACTTGGGAGATGACGTGGTACTGTGATATTTAATACTTTGATAGACTTTGAGGGTATTTGGATTGGCATAGTTTCCTAGAGGTTGTTGGATAACAAGGGGTTAGTGGGTACATGTGAGATGTACTGGGTAGTCTTAGTAGCTTAAGTATCAGAGTAAATCTCCATATAGTTAGTGTTGCATAGTGAGAGCCCTTAAAGTAGGTCTTATCGATGATAATGAGACGTCACATGGTAGTATTATGCTCAACGTACTATTCAGGTAATTATGTGATCTTCTCTACAAGTTATTATTTATTCATTTGGAGATTTACTTTTATGTACCATGAGGATCACATGTTTTCAAAATCCACTATTCCTCTTAGTTATGGGTTAAGTAGAATATTTCTTGCAAGGGTTCTTAACCCTCTTTCTTAGACTAAAATTTTTTGGTTTTCTTGCACGGACTCTAGGATGTTCTTAGTAGTATTGTATCCTTAGCAGGGATCGCATGTTGAAAACATATAGCGCCTTAGGTTTTTACATATTATCAGAAACAAACATTAATTTTTAATTTCTCAAATTTTATATACACTCCAATTAAACCAAGTGTTATGTTAATCAATTTACCAATTTTAGTTTTGACCAAAGTATCTCAATGAGAATAAGTACAAATAAAACACAAAATCACTAATGATGATATACGAGGAAAATCCATAATGGAAAAAATTTAGATGGCCGAGCTACACAAGTCCACTACCATATAGGCAGTTTTACAAGAATGACATAGACTTACTCATAGGCTTGATGCCCTCAAACCTTGACACATTCACTCGTTCCTTGGAAGCTTCTTTACAATCATCATTGGGCGCCTTCTAATGGCCACACAATACAAGCGCTTCCCATGCCTCAGTATCCCATTAATCTTATTTGTCACGAGATCGGTCTAGCCATCACATAACAGGAAACACAATCTCTACCACTTGAAATGCTCATAAAATGAAGTGCAAAATAGCTATGGTGCAACACAAAGGAGATCTTAAATAGACATGTATAAGTGGGATTTTGGATCTCAAACTTGGGTGTAAAAAAGGTTTGGAGGATTTTGGATTTTGATAGGAAAATATTTTTTACCAAAAACACTCAAGTAAAAAAGTTGTCAGTATGTCTATTTATAAAAAAAACACAAATTTTAAGGTGACGAATTCTCATTCGAACAAAAATAGTAGGTCCGTTCGAATGAAGTGCGTAATCTCATTTGAAAGAAACATAAACTCATGTGAACGACAGTGCCTATTTACTTGAATGACTACCAAATGACCATCGATCAATATTTCGTTGACAAGTAGATAAATCTCATTGGAACTCCATTTGAATATTGTTTGAATGACATACCACATATTATTTGAATGCTCATTCGAACAACCTTCGAAACTTCGTTTGATTGATAAAAAATATTAATTCGAACGACTAAAATCAAAAAGTATATTTCTTCTAAAATACTTTTTAAGAAACGTCCTCAAATAATATTTTGAAAACACACCCAAATGAATCTAGGAATCAAACATAAACATGTATTTATATCTCGTTGAGATCCCTCAAATGTTGAAGACAAAACTCGACATGAAATCCAATGTGTACTCGATGTAGCTTTATCTTTGTCGCTATGGTCTTCGACCACGAATCATAGCCTTATAGGACAAACAATTGAAATCTTAACCACCTATAACTCAAATAAGTTTTTTCCGAACACAGAATAAAGACAATATATACAAATTGATTGGATTCAAAAATTTGTCCTTATAAATCTCCCCCTTTGGCCATTCCAGGATAAAACTCCAAAACAAAAACTCTACTGGGCCATCAAGCTCACTAAGACTCAATCTCAACCCCAAAAGGAAAAAGTATAGACGTTTGAATGACACAAACTTGAGTTGTTTTGATCTTGTGAAACTTTTTATATCATTGCTAAACCTACACACTTAAACACATGTTTCAAATTCGACATGAATACAACAATAGAAATTTGCATATGAAAAACCCTCCTTTTTGTCAAAAAATATCTACCTAAGATAGAAAGTCTACCCTAAGGTAAAATTCTCCTCCTGAGTTAAAGATTTAGATACCATTTCTCCCGCTTTGTTCTAGAATAGATAAAAAACGAGATGCATGATAACAAAAACTCCCCCTAAATGTAACGCATGTAATAAGAAAGGAATGAAAGTAATATCATGTGATGATGTGAAGTGAAACATGCACTGACAAACATCTAACACAAGCACACATAATCCAAACAATGAACACAAGATACCAATATTGATCCATAAATGAGATATTAATAATAGCAAGCAACAAAAGATACCAATGTGATCATATAACATGCCAACATGAATAGAAGATTAAGCATATAACAAGATGGATTAAATGCAAACTCAAAATAAGACATACCATATATATATAAACAAACATAAACCAATGATGTACATAAATATATATAGGTATAAACACCAAAAATAAGAAATAAAATACACAAGTTTTTCACACAAGCATAGTATCGATGTGTCCAAACAAAATATGGAATGAAGTGAAGGGGTGTGAACTAGCAACAAAATAAATATGAACCAATCACTAATAAATGTCCACTAAGTTCTATTTGACTTCATTAACTTATCAAACTTCGATTTATCCTTAATGTAACAACTAAATAAATCATAAAGGCCAAACATATATAATGCAAACTAGCCTAGAAATATTAATGATTCTCGGATCAATAGCGTCAAACATTTAAGCTCAACTAAGACTCATTGTTCTAACCCATTGATCCTCAACATAACACCCTCAAAATATAAACATATATCATTCTTTCTCAATTTAAAGATACTAAATTTTGAAGCAGCAACAAACAAATTTTGGACTTGGTAATTTTTATTTTATTTTCTTTTGCCTCTCTTTTCTTTTAGGCTCTTGCCAACGGTGGCCTTTCACGCAAAGTATATTTCTCCTTTTGTAGCCCTTTCCCATTACACACTCATTATTTTATCAAATAAGATAAAACTCACAAAATTCTTTTTACATACACACATCCACCATAGTAAAAAAATATTATGTATATGACAAGATTCATATGGGAACACCTCATTTAGCTCATTTAACACATGAACTTATAATCCAAAAGAGCTCATGCAAAGTGTGTGCGGAGGCATATACCAAATGAATCCATCAAATCAAGTCAATTTTGAACTACTCCTTGTAAGCACGATTAAAAACAATCAAATGTTCTAGTCACATGGAAGGAGTGGGATTTAAACACACTGATATGCCACACAAAATGTGTAAAACCAAACTAAACATAAACCAAAAAAAATGGTTCTTATTTCTAAAACATTTTTTCACAATAACTCAATAAACAAACTAAATCTTTTTGTATTTTCTTATTAGGACCGAAAAATAGAAAATATTAATACAAAAGATAAACACATCATAACACTATTATTAACATATAACATGATTCTACAAACTAGCGTGTGACAAACATGCAACCACAATCACTCATACGATTTAGCATGGGAAAAATCATGTGGTACCATACGATAATAAATAAGCATATGACTAAGTGCCTCAAAATTGGATCTCGTAACCCACATAGGTGTAACGTGATGATCTAGGGTTTAGGGAACCTTGGTGGCACTAATCTTAGACTTCATAGGAGATTTTTTAAGATCATAGTAGAAACACCTAAAGTGACCTTTCTTATCACTATGTGTGCAAGTGTAGACATGAGGAATGTTACCTTTGGATTGACTTTTTCTAATGTCCCTAGCAACTGTAGACTCTCTCAAAACATTGGCCTTGGCTTTAGCAGCGGAAGTATTTATATCATCGAAGCCAATTATGAAACTATCATATTCGACTTAGGCGATGCCTAACATCTTATCCAGTTTCTCCGACCTAGATTCTAAATCATATTTGAAGTGACTCGAGTCTCTTAACTTCTTTTCTAACTCCACAATCCTAGACTCAAGTAAACACTTAGACTGTTCAAACCCAAGGGACTCCTTCTTCAAAAAAATCCTTCAACCCACGAAGGTTATTTCTCTCTCCCTTAACATACTAGAGATTCTCCTTAAGAGCCATTTCACATGCCCTCAAATTCTTAATTAGTTTAATATCATCACTACCTACGACATTCCTTCAATTTTTTTTCTAAACATATAGTTGAATTTTTTATCTTCAAAATTCAAAAGCCTTCAAACCCTTGTTTACACACAAGGCTATTGGATTTTGATAGGAACACAATTTTCACCAAAAAAACTCAAGTAAAAAAAATGACAGTATGCCTATTTATAGAAAACATGAATTTCAAGGCGATGGGATCCCGTTCAAATGAAAATAATATGTTCGTCCGAATGAAGTGCATAGTCTCATTTGAATGAAACATAAACTCATTTCAACGACAATGCCTATTTCGTTTTAACGGCTATCAAACAACTTTCGAACAATATTTCTCCAACAAGTAGATAAATTTCATTGGAACTCTATTTGAGGCTCGCTTGAATGACATACCACATATTGTTTGGGTGCTCGTTCGAACGACATTTGAAACTTTATTTGAACAACCTTAAAAAATCATTCAAATGATTTAATCAAAAATGATTTTTCTTTTAATATACTTTTACGAAAATGCCTCACATAATACTTTGAAAACACACCCAAACAAATTCATACCCCATCAAGATCCCTCATATGTTGAATACTAAACTCGGTAGAAACCCAATGTGAACTCAATGGCACTTTAGCTTAGACTTTACGATCTTCAATCACACATCACAGGCTTGGAGGACAAACAACTGAAATTCTAATAACCTATGACTCAAACAAGTTTTTTCCAAGCACAAAACAAATCAAATACATACAAATTGATTCCATTGGGAAATTTGTCCTTACACATTTAATAGCCCATGTTTTTTTAAATAGAATATGATTAATTAAATGGGTTAATTAAATTAAAAGATTATTTTTGTTAAAATTTAAATTAAATTAAAAGGGTTTGATTTAAATTCAATTTAGTGATTTTTGGTTCATTAAGTGAATTTCTGGGAATTTAATTAATAATTTTGTATTTTGGTTAAAATCGAAGAGTTAATATAGCCTTTTTACAAATTTTTGGACTTGAATACTTGTCTTTTGAAAAGTTAATTAAGATTTTGTTTTTGGTTAAGAGTTACTAAGTTCCTTATTAAAATAGGGTTAGAAAACAAGCGGAGAGAGGAGAGAAATTTTGTATAGGGACCCACGACAGCGGTCCATTTGATGCGCACCCATAGCTAGCCATGTGCGCAGTTTAGCCAATTTGACAGGGTCGGTTATATATATATATATATATATATATATATATATATATATATATATATATATATATATATATATATATATATATATATATATGTAATACCCCGTATTTTTATGATATTTATTTATGGGATTAATTGAGTTAAATGTGTATTAATTGGGAATTAATCCGGATAAAAATACTAGCGAGATGCGAGTTGGTATTTGATTTTAATGAGTATATATGGCTATATATGAATATGGAAATTATGAAATTTGTCGTGAGATTGAAATACGGCAATTTGGAATTTTGTTGAGACGTGTGTGACAGTCGCGTCAGGAATATTATTATTTAATTAAAAAGTGAATTTTATTTCTATTAACCATATGGTCGTTTTGAGTGAGCCAATGCGTCCGGAAGGGTCGAAATAGTCAAAAAACACTAGCCGGGGGTTTAGTTTGGGTCCCGGGGCATTTTTAGGTCATGCCGGCAACGTATAAGGGTAGTTTGGTAATTTTGGATTTTTGGGAATTAAAACCCACGAAAATTAGGAATTAATATCTGATTTACTCTTTACCCACTAAACCCACTAACAACACTTAATGACTTAATGGGCTACGGGAGTTATTGGAATTAGTTCCAAAAGTTTCCTAAGGCAAACCCTAGCCTCCATTGTCACCTTGGAGAAAAAGACTTGTAGAGAGAGAGAGAGGAGAATTCTGCAGAGAGAGAGAAAACAATTCATCAATTCGACACCAAAATCAGAGAAATACATAAGGCAAGTGGTTTAATTTACATTATTTTGCAGTGAATGTCTCTTCCATGCTTAGACAATTCTAAAATTTCATTTGTTTGGGAGATTGATGAAAGCCCTAAAAATTGGAGTTACAAATTTAATTTTGGATATAGGTTTGCATGTAGAAATGTTATTGGATGATTGAACTAAAAGAATTACTACTTTTTGTGTTACAAAAATGGATTTTATTAGGCTCATTGATGATCTAAAATTTCTAGGGTTCATGTTCTTGAGATTGGGGAAAAATGTGGAGTTTTGATATTTGGATGATGTTTAGGATGAATTAACCCCACAAAACACGTTAGTATATGACCTAAGTGTGTTTAGGAATGATTAGAAACCTTGAACAATTGTTGGATTGATGTTTAGATGAGATTAGAGGTGAAGAAATGATGGAAAAACGAGAATAGGAAAATCAGGGCTCGAAACTGGCCTCTCGTTAGAAGACCTGCCCAGGTCGTTCGAACGAGCTCGTTCGAATGAGCTTCAAACGAGTTGACAGTTTGCCTTCTAACGAGAGGGATGTTCATTCGATGCCTTTCGTTCGAACGAGATCTCGTTAGATGCCCAGTTCGTTCGAACGAACTCTCGTTCGAACAGCCTCGTTCGAACGAGACTTCTAACGAGCTGACAGTTTAGGCTTTTTGGCCTGTTTTGATTTCGCATGTCCCGTAACCGTGTTTAATTGTAGAGATACCATTCCCTTGAGGATAAATTCATATAGTTGGGACATTTGGGATATATTGAGGAGTAAAACCTAGAAGTACAATTCGAATTGCATGGAAATTGTGGAATAGGACGTGAGTGACTATTACGATGCGAGAATTACTAACGGCTTAAATAATTGAATTAATCGGGAACTTATGAATTGTGCAACATTATAAGTCGGCACGAGAATGAGAAGTGTACCACAAATAAATTATGGTAATTACTAAGATGTGTGTATACTTAGTATATGTATATGATTTTATGTGTATGACATACCTACCATACTTGCTATCACGGGAGGTTTACGTTCGCTTAGGGCCCTCTAATCCTTGTGTTGCCCAGATTTAGATTGGTACCTCGAAAACATAGGTCAGAGAAGGACTTATTGGGATGTTAATAAGTCTGCTGATCGTGGGAGCGTAGGTATGTGCGTGACCCATGTAATGTGACTGTGTTCGCCTCCATTGTTTGTGATTTTCTATTATCTGAGAACGATTCCTAAGAGATTCGGAATGCGTGATCCTTATGTACGTGATGTACCGGGATGGATAGCAGAGTATGTGTGCACCGCAGCTTAGTCTCGGGTGCTTGTATTGTATATTTATGGCGTGACTAATATGCACTTAAATTAATGAGAACTTTCATGTTGGTATTGTGAGTATAAATACAGAAACGCTTTGAGTAACTATGAAGGGATAACCTGTAATGAATTGTATTGCTAATAATCGAGAATACGAGTTTAAGTAAAGCTCTCCATTTAGTTGATAACGCTAGAATGCATAATGAGAATCGAGTAGTAAGGGGTAGAACTTATTATGGTTTGATTAGATTTATATGTTACTTAGATGGGTACGGTACGTTAGGAGTGCACAAATTAGTCGAGAGGTGAGTATTTCATGTGAGTGCACGTCCTAACATGTATTTTGCATTCGTTGTTTTAATGTCATTAAAGCACTTGCTATTTTTAAATACTTTCCACTTTCGGGCTCCGACCCGTTTGCTTTCAAATCTACTTTTTGTAAAAACCATTTTAGGTGCCCAGCCACAAGGACACCATGCATAGGATTTTCATTCAGGTGACGAGTTGTAGTTGTTTGTGGAAGTTACAGGGCTTTGATGGTAGACGCTTCATCTATCTTGACTCTATATTCAGCTTTCATCAGTCGTAGGGCATGTCGCCCATTTCTATTAGAAACATTTCCTATTTCAGATTTTCAGACTTTTGGCATGTAATTAATTCAGGTTACTTTGTTTTATTTAGTTCAGTTGTGGGATTGTTGTGAGGAGTTTTTCCTCCGGACTTATTATTATGTTGTTAGTTATGCTATTGCTTCGTTATGGTGAATGGTTGTTATTCTTTCATTATCCTTTTATTGCATGTTAATCAGAGTTAACTTAAAACTTGGCAACTCACTTTTTAAATACTAGGTGGTTAGTAATCATTAAAATGTTTTCGACGGTGATGTTGTTAACTGAACCAACTTGGAATTTTGTATTAATTTAATAAAGGAGTATCTACCAGGTATTTAATTAGTCGGAGTGTCACAATATATATATATATATATATATCAATTCATTAGGATTTTATGTTTGCACATGCTTACTTTTTCAACCACCTCTTCCCTCGAACAAAGATAATGGCTAAATACCCTTATTTCTTCCTCTTTAGAACCCCCCAAACCTCCATTAAAACAAAAGTTCAACCTTATTTTGGAGAGCATTACATTAATATTTTGAAATTTTCCATAATAGCAAAGTTGCATATTTTTGCGAGACAAACGGGGTGGTGTGGCCATATTTTCAGAATACCTATTTTTAGACAAGAATATCTCTATTTCTCTCCTTAAATATCATTTGATTTAAATGTTTCCCAAACATTAAATACGAATATTTTCTTAATATGATTGGGGAACTAATTAGGAAAAGTGATAACCTAATTATAAATTTATTTCTATAAACTTCTAAAATTGGTTTTAATACTTGAAATATCGCATGTTTAGGATAACACACTTTGTTATTATGGGTTGTTGGGACAAATCAAATGTTATTTAATATATGTAATTGGATAATAGGTGTTGAGTTACGAAATCATATAGATGATTAATTTGATATAGAATGTGTTAATATGTTTGTAAAAATTATTATTACACATGAATGAACCGATTTATGATTTAATTTAATTAATCATCACTTATATTGAAATATTGAATTTGGACAACTTGTTGAGATATTTTGTAGAACTCATTTATCTCATGATATAATTGGTTTATTATGCATGAAATTGGATTTATATAATTATGAAATAAAAAATCATAATGTTCAACTAAGAATGTAATAAATTTAAAAATTGTGTATGTCAATAAAAGGACATCGTTGGGATGTTGGAGTTATGCATGTTAGTTATACTTTCACCCTTGTTGTTAGTATTTTACTTTCAGGGTATTGGACTAGAGAGTAGGCATATTATTTGTTGTTGATGCTTTCGAGGTATGGGGATAGGTAGTGTTCACTTATTCTCTTGGGTATTTCCTAGGTATGGGACTAGGTAGTACATCGTTACGTTGTTTTATCCTAGGCGTGACACTTGGTGATAATTATGTTTTAGGTAATCTTCTTAAATGAGAGACTAGGTGATGATGGTGATTTCTAAGTATGGGACTAGGGGTGGGTTGTAGATGCGATACTCGGATTATATTAGGGGGCTAATTGTAAATAAAAAAACATAATAATGGAAAGATGATTAATACATATGATAATGAGTGAGTATTGGAGATGGATTAATGGGTGTCATTGTATGTGCGGTGTGGGTAGGCCAGCCATTACGATGACTGCAAGACTCACACTGTCTTGGTTGCTTTAACAATTTTATGTTGGGATCATAAGTATGTGCAATGTCTAGTGTAGGTTGACCATTACAATAATTGTGAGACCTAGGATAACTGGATATAATGATGTGTCTTGTGTGGAGAACATCGTGGTCTATACGAGCTAACAATTTTGGTTGATGGTCTATGGTAATGTATGTGATGAGACGTTAAGAACACCATGAGTAAGTGCAAGGCTAATAGAAAGGTTAACAAGCTATAATAGTGTTGCATCGATATTATGATCAACATTGAGAGAGATAATTTAATTGAGTAAGTAAGTGGAAATATATTTATTTAATGTTGAAATAAACATAATTGAACTTAGATAGTGAGATAGTTTATCTTATGTGGGTAGTTGTAGTTTTACATTAATCACAATGTTACTATATTGCTTCGATAATTAAAATATTCTATTGTGATATTTATCTTTTATAATGATTACCATTGGATTCATAAATCATACTTGGTAAGAGTAGCTGGTATTCTTGCAATGGGACTTGACCCACTATTATTGACTGAGTCTCACAGCCGAGTTGACAAGAAGCCTATGACAACCATTAGCAAGGTTATATTTTATAAGGTCGGCCCCTCATACACCAACCTCGGCTGACCATTAGCCGAGGTCAGCAGAGTCTCATGGGCTCAAGTAACTGCCAACATCATCATCTATCTCAGGCGACGTTATAGCTACCTCATACCTAACCTCAGCCATCCCTCCTAGCCGAGGTCATCATGGTTATTGACAAGACAAAGTAACCCCGTCAGACTTCACCAATCTCGTACTCGTCCAAGCCGAGGTTACATCGGTCAAGAACACATGATCGAGTATTTACAAGCACATGTAAGGTTTGGAACACGTGGACAAATCCGTTATAACCTAATCATTCCCCCCCACGTGAGGAAATATTGAGGTCATCATTATCTACATAAGATCATCCAGGTGTTATTCTCATACTGGTTCGATCTTACTGCACATGCTTATTGCATGCTTGGGGGCACATTACACCCCCCAAGCACTATATATAGAGGTCATCCTCCTCCTTGTAAATGGATCCATAATTGCAACCCTAGCTAAAACTCTGTTGGTTTACACATGAGAGAGATAAATCTTAAGAGATTGTATCTATGGCCGTTAGTGCCTTCATCTAGTGATATTATTCACACACTCACAGTGGACGTAGGACAGATTGGATGAATATTCTAGTGTTCATCATTTTCTCCTCACCTCATTCAATTATATAGTCACTCTTATGCTACCATTGTTATGCATATTTGAGATCTACTACCTCTTTATCTGGTTGTACTATTTACAGTATCATCATTGACTAACCTTCCTTACAAGATAGGTTGTTGGGTAGCAACATAGTTTTGGAGAATAATGGTCTTATAGTTGGAGTTTATTTTATTGCATTACTTTAGTTTCCTTTACAGTTATTTTATTTATGAGACAGTTGTATTTGGATTTAGTGGGACATTGGACTCAATAGTTGTGTAAGATTTAAAGATGGAGAGAGTTTATGCAGTTGACTTTTTTTCATTTGAGTTTTATTATAATTGGAGTTGAGATTTATTATTAGAGGTTGGCATAGTAATGGATCTTATTGTTATAAATGGCTTTTATTGTTGGATTATCGCAATTTATATCTTGTGAAAAAAGTTGTAAATGTCTCATATTGTTGTCACATGCTAATAATAATATTTAATTTTAATGACTTTCATATTTTGATATTAGGTCATGATCAACTTTGATAACAAAATATGCGGGTTATTACATCGCAAATGAGTACTTAGCTAGTGTATTATTCTTTTATTTTAATAATTTAGTGGTAGGAATTTTTTAACTTGTTAAGTTATTCAGCTTGTACTTTGAGAAGTTGTAAGATATTTGAGTTGAATAAGTCATTCCTATTTGGTCTTATATTGTATACATGTGTATATTCTAGTTTTTTATTGTTGGGGTATTCGTATGGTTTTAGTTTATCCATATTATGTTGTAATATTATGTTATCACATTCTTAAAATGTTATAATTGTTTGACTCTTGTAAATTGTGCAGTTAAGACTGATCGCCCTAAATATAGAATTTATATGATGTCATAAACTAGATCTGATGCATCATGATCATGAGGTAATCTTGAACCTTTTTGTTACTTGTCAATTGATAGTTCTACAGAATAAGAACTCTTAGTAGACTTTGATAGACTAAGTTAATATTATAATATACTGGTCATCACCCACAAGAAACTTTGTGAAGATATCGTGTTAAAGAACATTAGTGGAAGTTATGCATAAATGATTGTAAGACATAGTTCCAACTTTGTAAGTCCTACCATAATTCATTTGTCATTCATTTGTAGGTTTCTCTATCATTATTCTATTATGTTGTGTTATTAGTTTATCTTGTCCGCATTTTGATTCATCACTTAATATTACAAGATAAAATTTGGTGTAATATCCTTGATAAATCATTTGTCACATTGACAAAGGTTTTGGGTTTACCCTAAAAGTAATTAAACAAAAACATTACCACCATCACACTATTCTATTTTAATCATGTGTCCCAACTCCTTAAGCGGTTTCATGAGTATTTTCACCTTTATTTGAGCACTTTTAGCATGCGATGCGAAATCTCAGTTTTTAAGATGGACATTTCCTGCAACGGTCACGGTCCACTCCTGAACCTCTTCCGCAATATTCCATATTCTCCCATGCATCACTACACCAAATTTGTCAATTGGTCACAGACTTTGTCCCTGACCAGGACTATGGGTCGCGGACAAGGTCCGTGACCATCTAGGGCATGACTATTTTGGTGGATAGCAACCGACATCCCTGACCAATCAGGGGGTTATGGATCTGAGGTTTGGAAGACTTTTTCCCTTAAGCTTTTATCATCATAATTTAAGGGAAAAAACTTATTTGTGCATAAAAATCTGTAATACCCCGTAATTTTGAGGACTTTATTTATGAATATGGTATATAATTTTAATAATATTATTATTTTATTAATCAGGATATTGATATTAATTTTATATTTATTTTTATTTGAAATGAATCGAATATTTAAATTCAAATTTAATTGGCTTTTGGACATTTTGTAATTGTTTAAATATGTAATGTTGATAATTTTGAATTAAAGGGAAATATAGTAATATGCTTTAGCTTAGTCTCGAAGCTAGGGTTTGAGAGAGAGACTATATAAGGAATATTATGGGTGATTATAAGGAAAGGGAGATGAAAAAGAGAGGCTAAAAACTAAATCCAAAGAGGCAAAAACGAGTGGAATGAGAAGAGTCATTTTGGAGTGTTTTATATATTCTTTTTGAGTGCATTCGAATGAGATTTGAGAAAAACTCAAAACACATACCTGACTCAATTTTTCGTGTGGAATCCAAATCTGAAGTCGGATTGGCTATTTGAATAATTTTTGGATTTGATTTTTCAAGGTTTTTAAAATAGGACTATTTGGGGTTATCTCGTGTTGAGGCTAGAACATGATTTGATTATTTTTGCGAGAGGAACGTGATGGTGCGATTAGATTTTGAGGATGATTTTTACGTGACGATTCATGCAATAATTTTGAGGTATGGGGTTTTACACAATGTGGTCTTTAAATCTCTTGAGCGTTATTCCCTTTGAATTCTTGCAATTATTGAACTCATATTTGAATTATTAAATTCATTGAAATCTGGAAAAATAATTGTTGAATTATTTTTATTCATATGGTATTATTCATGTTTTTGTTGAGCACATTGTCATGAGATTTTAATATGGCACAGAGGTTGGGCACCCGCAAAAATTCATATTTCCCGGGCTATGACTTAATAAAGCATATGCGGATGGGGTGAGGCCTGGTGACCCATTGATGTGTTCTTGAGAAATTTATTGATAAATCCTTTGAGATTTGCATTTGATTTGAATATTCGTACTCGTGTTGTTACGCTTTATTCATCGTTAATATATTTGTTGAGCATCTTTCCTGTCGTATTGTGTACTTCCCCATATTTTCTTTCAGTTGGCAGGTTAGCGTGGATTGGGATGCTATGGACCAATTGGAATGATTTTTAGCTTGGATATTTTGGAAAGAATATTCGAGAGAAGATTTGTATTTGATGTATAGAGCATTGGAGATTTACTTTAGTTGTATTTCTCGAGAGACTTGTTATATTTATTTAAATATTTGATTAGTGGTTTCTCGTTTGTTTATTGTGGGTTTTTAGATGCTCTATACCTTGTTATTTGTGGATTTTATTAGTTTTATCGATAGTGGCACTCCGTTCGCTCTCCTTGGGCGTGCGGGGTGTTACAGATGGTATCAGAGCTTAGGTATACGATAACACTTGGATCTTGAGTATTGGGTCTAGCATGCGGGTTAGATATGTTTTTTTGGACATAAAATTTTTTTGAGCATGTGTTAGATGTCATGGTGAGGATGTTTAGAATTGATTGGGGAATTTAAAGTTGTGATTTTTGGGAAACAGAATCAATTAGCATTTTATTTCGACCGTTAAGTTTCGTCGAATTTCGAGGACGAAATTCCTTTTCAAGGGGGGAAGTATGTAATACCCCGTAATTTTGAGGACTTTATTTATGAATATGGTATATAATTTTAATAATATTATTATTTTATTAATCAGGATATTGATATTAATATTATATTTATTTTTATTTGAAATGAATCGAATATTTAAATTCAAATTTAATTGGCTTTTGGACATTTTGTAATTGTTTAAATATGTAATGTTGATCATTTTGAATTAAAGGGCAATATAGTAATATGCTTTAGCTTAGTCTCAAAGCTAGGGTTTGAGAGAGAGACTATATAAGGAATATTATGGGTGATTATAAGGAAAGGGAGATGAAAAAGAGAGGCTAAAAACTAAATCCAAAGAGGCAAAAACGAGTGGAATGAGAAGAGTCATTTTGGAGTGTTTTATATATTCTTTTTGAGTGCATTCGAATGAGATTTGAGAAAAACTCAAAACACATACCTGACTCAATTTTTCGTGTAGAATCCAAATCTGAAGTCGGATTGGCGATTCGAATAATTTTTCGATCTGATTTTTCAAGGTTTTTAAAATAGGACTATTTGGGGTTATCTCGTGTTGAGGCTAGAACATGATTTGATTATTTTTGCGAGAGGAACGTGATGGTGCGATTAGATTTTGAGGATGATTTTTACGTGACGATTCATGAAATAATTTTGAGGTATGGGGTTTTACACAATATGCTCTTTAAATCTCTTGAGAGTTATTCCCTTTGAATTCTTGCGATTATTGAACTCATATTTGAATTATTAAATTCATTGAAATCTGGAAAAATAATTGTTGAATTATTTTGATTCATATGGTATTATTCATGTTATTGTTGAGCACGTTGTCATGAGATTTTAATATGGCACAGAGGTTGGGCACCCGCCAAAATTCCTATTTCCTGGGCTATGGCTTGATAAAGCATATGCGGATGGGGTGAGGCCTGGTGACCCATTGATGTGTTGTTAAGAAATTTATTGATAAATGCTTTGAGATTTGCATTTGATTTGAATATTCGTACTCGTGTTGTTACGCTTTATTCATCGTTAATATATTTGTTGAGCATCTTTCCTGTCGTATTGTGTACTTCCCCATATTTTCTTTTAGTTGGCAGGTTAGCGTGGATTGGGATGCTATGGACCAATTGGGATGATTTTTAGATTGGATATTTTGGGAAGAATATTCGGGAGAAGATTTGTATTTGATGTATAGAGCATTGGAGATTTACTTTAGTTGTATTTCTCGAGAGACTTGTTATATTTATTTAAAGATTTGATTAGTGGTTTCTCGTTTGTTTATTGTGGGTTTTTAGATGCTCTATACCTTATTATTTGTGGATTTGATTAGTTTTATCGATAGTGGCGCTCCGTTCGCTCTCCCTGGGCGCATTGGAGATTTACTTTAGTTGTATTTCTCTAGAGACTTGTTATATTTATTTAAAGATCTGATTAGTGGTTTCTCGTTTGTTTATTGTGGGTTTTTAGATGCTCTATACCTTGTTATTTGTGGTTTTGATTAGTTTTATCGATAGTGGCCCTCCGTTCGCTCTCCCTGGGCGCGCGGGGTGTTACAAAATCTTTGCTTGATTTTGAGATAAAATGTTTATGACTTTTAACTGTTCTTCATGTTCAAGTTTCGATTTATACTCGTGTGATTCCTCCTTTTTGAGTGTTATATACTTTATGAGATTTTGATTAAGATAAATGATTTTCTTTACACAATCAACCTTTAGGGTATCCTCAAACTTCCTAGATGTTAGTTTTGGGTGTCTACTCTTTGTTCATTTTATAGGAAAAGTTTTTGTTTCAACTTAAAAAAAGATTTGGTAGTCATTCAAAGTCGAGATTATCAACGGAATCAAAGGTTGACAAGTTGCGACACGATGGGTGATCGGATGCAATTATTTTCCTATATTTTTACTATAAATTGGAAAAGTTGATTTTAGAGGTTATGATGATTGTAATAGAGGTTCAAGTTTGTAAGTCATTTATCATTTCATGTAATCTTATACCTATAATAATGCAAGTTTTCAGTTTGTCCAGAGGTTATTCTCGTAAGGGTTTTCCTCATAAAATTCTCACCTCAAGTATATCATTTACTTTTCCATAATTTCATTCTTTTAATATTCTTACTAAACATATTCTATGAAGTGAAATCATTTTTGTGTATCACATGTTGCTACTTAGATGCTAGGATATGTCCTTTCTCGAATTTCGGTAAAAAGAAAATAATCTTTTTTAATTAGAAATAATTTTACTGTGGAACTTATCGTAATGAGGATGACACTATTGATTTACATAATAACGGTTTTTTTATAGATTTTGTAACCCAGAGTAAAAATTGTGTGTGAATAATGGTGGGAAGTTGTTCAAACACAACACCATGTTTTTGGGGGTAGTAAATATTCATATTAAAAGATAGACTAATGATTTATTTACAATCCATGTATGGAGAACATAATGGAACGTGCGAGTTAATACTTTGGGCAAATGGACTATAGTGATGTATGTGATGAGACGTTAGGTACACCATGAGTATGTGCAAGGCCAATAGAAAGGTTGACTTGCTATGGTGGTGTTATGTCGATAATATGATCACCATTGAGAGTGATAAATAAATTGAGTGTGTTTGTGGAAATACATTTATTTAATGTTGAGATAAACATAATTGAACTTAGCTGGTGTGATAATTTATTTTATGTGGGTAGTTGTTGTAGTTTTACATTACTGGCATCATTATTATATTACTTCATTAATTAAAATATTATATTGTGTTATTTATCTCTTATAATGATTATGATTGGATTCATAAATCCTATTTGGTAAGAGTAACTGTATTCTTACAATGGAACTTGACCCACTATTATTGACTAACCTTCCTTACAGGATATGTTGTTGGGTAGCTGCATATTTTTGGACATTAGTGGACTTATTGTTGGAGTTTATTTTATTGTATTAGTTTATTTTCCTTTCCGATCATTTTATTTATGAGGCGATTGTATTTGGATTTAGTGGACATTTGACTTTATAGTCGTTTAAGCTTTTAAGATGGAGAGAGTTTATGTAGTTGACTTTATTTCATTTGAGTTTATTATTATTGGAGTTGGTTAGCATGCTAATGAATCTTATTGTGGTGAATGGATTTTATTATTGGATTATCTCAATTTATATCTTATGTAAAAAGTTATAAATGTCTCATATTTTTTACACATGATAATAATGATATTTAATTTTAATGACTTGAATATTTTGATATTGGGTCCTGATCAACTTTAATAACAAAATATGCGGGTTGTTACATCGCAACTGAGGACTTAGATAGTGTATTATTCTTTTATTTTAATAATTTAGTGTTAGTGGTTTTTTAATTTGTTAAGTTATTCATCTTGTACTCTGAGAAGTTGTAAGATATTGGAGTTGAATAAGTCATTCCTATTTGGTCTTATATTGTATGCATGTGTATATTGTAGATTTTTATTATTCGCATATTCGTATGGTTTTAGTTTATCCATATTATGTTGTAATCTTATGTTATCACATGCTTTGGATGTTATTAATTTTTTTACTCTTGTAAATTGTTTATTGAGAACTGGCCGCCCTAAATATAGAATTTAAAGGATATCACAAAGTCGATCTGATGCATCGTGAGGTAATTTTAAACCTTCTTGTTACTTGTGATATCGATAGTTCTAAAAATAATAACTCTTTGTATAGTTTTATAGACTAGGTGGATATTATAATATACTAGTCATCACCCACAAGAAACATTATGAAGATATCTTGTGAAACAACATTAGTGGAAGTTATTGAGAAGTGATTATAAGACGTAGTTCCATCTTGGTAAGCCCTACCATAATTCACTTGTCATTAATTTATAGGTTTCTTTATCTTTATTCTATTATGTTATGCGATTGGTTTATCTTATCTGCATTTTCATTCATCACTTAGTTTTACAAGATAAAATTTGGTGTAATATCCTTGATAAATCATTTGCCACATTGACAAAGGTTATGTGTTTTTCATTAAATGTAATTAAACGAAAACATTACCACTGTCACAGTAATCTATTTTAATCAGGTATCCCAACTTCATGAGTGTTTCACCGTGCATTGAAACCTTTTAGCATGCGATGAGCAATCTCAGTTTTTAACATGGACATTTCCGGCAACGGTCACAGGCCATTACTAAACCTTTTCCTCAATATTCCATATTCCCTCATGCATCACTACACCAAATTTGGCTATTGGTCATGAACTTTGTCCCTGAACAATATTATGGGTCGCGGCCGATGTTCGTGACCATCTGGGCGTGACCCGTTTGGTGGGCCACGAAACATATCCCTGGCCAATTAGGGGGTCACAGATCTGAGGGTCACGAACTTTGTCCCTGACACATACACACTGTTGGTCACGACTTTGAGCCGTGACCCAACCCATGGCATCCCAAATATGGTCACGACTTTAGGTCGTGACCCTAATTATATGTGACAAAAAAATAGTCATGGATTTAGGGCCATACCCTTCTTATGCGAGACAAAAAACATAAAAGTCGTTAGGTCTTTAGGCCGTGACCCTTATTATACATGACTAAAAAAATGGTCATGACTTTAGGCCGTAACACATTTTATGCATGAAAAAAATAGTCGTGGACTTTGTCCAAAACCATTTTTAACTATAGGCATAATTTCGTTAGTTTTTTTGGACATTCTAAAACCTTTTAATATAAAACCGGCGTAATGCAAATCCCGCATGGCTGTAAAATTTAACAATAAAATTACAAAAAGTGCGCACGATAATAAAACTAAATGATAAAATAATAAAAGCCGCACAACCATACAATTAAACAATAAAATTTAAAAGCATGCATGATCTTACATTTAAACAACATTATATAAACAATCTTCCCGTTGTAAACCATTGCCTTTTTCGTGTGTTCCACCTGGATAAAAGCAAACGATACAATGTTATACTGTAAAAAATAGGATATAAAAAGAGATGATATCAGTAACCAAGAAATTTTAAAAAATCGTATTCAGCATGAAAAATTGCATATACGAGTTATAATTATCGTCATATATTCAAATCGGGATTCCCATGACCATGCAATCAGTTCATGTGAGTTACATTGGTCCCGTGCGAGTTGTTCGCGCCTCTCACGGGGTTGTTCAGGTGGTGTTTTGGGTTTTTTCCATCTAACGACATTTTTTAAGACTAAGTCTAGATATTTTTATATTATCATAATATTCTTAAATTGGGTGTCCTATGACCACGTGGTTAGTTCCTGCGACTTACATTGGTCTCGTGCGAGGTGTTCGCACCGCTCACGGGGTCATTTGGGAGGTGTTTTGGATTTTCGCCCACTAACGGCATATTTTTAAGCCTAAGTCTGGATATTTTTAAATTATCATCATATTCTCAAACCGAGGGTCCCATGACCACATGGTCAGTTCCTACAAGTTACATTGGTCCCATGCGAGGTGTTCGCGCCTCTCATGGGGCCGTTTGTGGGGTGTTTATGGTTTTCACCCTCTAACGACATGTTTTTAAGCCTAAGTCTAGATATTTTCAAATTATCATCATATTCTCAAATTGGGGATTCCATTACTATGCGGTCAGCTCTCGCGAGTTACATTGGTCTCGTGCGAGATGTTCGCTCCACTCACAAGGATGTTTGGGGGGTGTTTTGGGTTTTCACCCTCAAACGGCATGATTTTAAGCAAAAGTGTAAATATTTTCAAATTATCGATATATTCTCAAGGCGGAGGTCTTGTGACCACGCGATCAGTTCTTGTGGGTTTTATTGGTCCCGTGCGAGGTGTTTGTGACTCTCACGGGGCCGTTTGGGGTTGTTTTGGGTTTTCTCCATCTAACGGCATGTTTTTAAGCCTAAATGTATATATTTTCAACTTATCATAATATTCTCAAACTGAGAGTCACTTGACCACACGGTCTGTTCCTGCGAGTTACATTGGTCTCGTGCGAGGTGTTCGCGCCTCTCACGGGGCCGTTTGGGGTTGGTTTGGGTTTTCGCCCTCTAATAACATGTTTTTAAGCCTAAGTGTAGACATTTTCAAATTATCTTCATATTCTCAAATCGAGAGTCCCAGGACCATGCGGTCAGCTCCTACGAGTTACATGGGTCCCGTGCGAGGTGTCCGCGCCTCTCAAGGGACCGTTTGGGGTTTTGGCCCTCTAACAATAATTTTTTAAGCCTAAGTCAAGATATTTTCAAATTATGATCATATTCTCAAACTGGGAGTCCCGTGACCACGTTGTGAGTTCCTGCTAATTATATTGGTCCCATGCGAGGTGTTCGTGGCTCTCACGAGGTCATTTGGGGGGTGTTTTTGTATTCACCATATAACGGTATGTTTTTAAGTCCAAGTCTACATATTTGCAAATTTTCATCATATTCTCAAACTGGGAGTCCTGTGATCACGCGCTCAGCTCCTGCGAGTTACCTTGGTCCCATGCGAGGTGTCTGCTTCTCCACGGGTCGTTTGGGGGGTATTTTGGGTTTTTGCTGCCAACAACATGTTTTTAATCCTAAGTCAAGATATTTTTAAATTATCATCTTATTCTCAAATCGGGAGTCTCGTGAACATGCGATCGACTCCCGCGAGTTACATTGGTCCAGTGAGAGGTGTTCGCGCCTTTCACTGGGCCGTTTGGGGGTGTTTTGGGTTTTCACCCTCTAACGGCATATTTTTAAGCCTAAGTGTAGATGTTTTCAAATTATCATCATATTCTCAAAATGGGGATCCCATGGCCACGCGGTCAGTTCCTGTCCGTTACATTGGTCTTGAGTGAGGTGTTTGTGCCTCTCATGGGGCCATTTGGGGGGTGTTATGGTTTTTTGCCCTCTAATGGCATATTTCAAACACTAAGTATAAATATTTTTAAACTGTCTAAACTATTCTCAAACCGAAGGTTCCATGACCACGAGGTCAACTCCTTCGAGTAATATTGGTCTCATTCGAGGTGTTCACGACTCTCACAAGGCCGTTTGGGGGTCTGGGTTTTCACCCTCTAACGTCATATTTTTAAGCCTAAGTTAAAATATTTTTTAATTATCGTCATATTCTCAAATCTAGAGTCCCGCGACCTCGCAGTCAACTCCTACGAGTTACATTCGTCCGTTCGAGGTGTTCGCACCTCTCACGAGACCGTTTTGGGGTGCTTAGGGTTTTTGCCCTCTAATGGAATATTATTAATCCAAAGTTTAAATATTTCAAATTATCGTCATATTTTCAAACTAGGGGTTCCGTGACCACACGATCAGATCCTGTGAGTTAGATTGGTCCTGTGCGAGGTGTTCGTACCTCTCAAGAGGCCGTTTGGGGAGTGTTTTGGGTTTTCCCCTTCTAACGACATGTTTTTAAGCTTAAGTCTACATATTTTAAAATTATCATCATATTCTCAAACTGGTAGTGCCGTGAGAACGTAGTGAGTTCTTAGGAATTACATTGGTCCTGTGTGACATGTTTGTGCCTCTCATGGGACCGTTAGGGGGTGTTTGGGATTATCGCCCTCTAACGGTATGTTTTTATGTCTAAGTGTAGATATTTTCAAACTATCCTCATATTTTCAAATCGGGGGTCCCGTGACCACGCAGTTAGTTCCTGGGAGTTGCGTTGGCCCCGTACGAGGTGTTCACGCCTTTCACGGGGCCGTTTGGGGTGTGTTTCAGGTTTTCTCCCTCTAACGGTATATTTTTAATCCTAAGTCTAGATATTTTCAAATTATCATCAATTCTCAAGATGAGAGTCCCGTGATCACGCGGTCAACACCTACAAGTTACATGGTTCTCATGCAAGGTGTTCGCGCCTCTCATGGAGCTGTTTGTGGGTGTTTTGGGTTTTTCATACTAACGACTTATTTTTCAAATTATCGTCTTATTCTCAAACTAGAATTCTTGTGACGACGCGATCAATTCCTACGAGTTACATGGGTCCTATGCGAGGTGTTCACGCCTCTTACTGTGCCATTTGGGGTGGTTTTTGGTTTTCTTCCTCTAATGACATGTTTTTAAGCCTAAGTGTAGATGTTTTTAAATTATCATCATATTCTCAAACCGGGAGTCCCATGACCACGCGGTCAGTTCCTGCGAGTTACATTGGTACTGTGCAAGGTGTTCGGGCCTCTCACAGAGCCGTTAAGGGGGTGTTTTGTGTTTTCATCATCTAACAACATATTTTTAAGCCTAAGTGTAGATGTTTTCAAATTATTATCATATTATCAAATCGGGAATCCCGTGACCACGTGGTCCGCTCCTACGAGTTACATTGGTCCTATGGAAGGTGTTTGCGCCTCTCACGGTGCCGTTTGGGGGGTATTTTGGGCTTTCCTAAGTCTAGATATTTCAAATTATCATAATATTTTGAAATCGGGGGTCCTATGACCATGTGGTGAGTTCTTTCAAATTACATTGGTCCGGTCTGAGGTGTTCGCGCCTCTCACGGGGCCGTTTGGGAGGGTGTTTTCAACTTTCGCCCTCTTTAAGCCTAAGTGTAGATATTTTCAAATTATGGTCGTATTATAATACTTAGAGTCCCGTGACCACGCGGTCAGCTCTTATGAGTTACATTGGTACCATGCGAGGTGTTCACGCCTCTCACGGAGCCATTTGGTGGGTGTTTTGTATTTTCTCCCTCTAACGACATATTTTTAAGCCTAGCTCTAGATATTTTCAAATTATTCTCATATTCTCAAACGGGGAGTCCCGTAACCACGCGGTCAGTTCATGCGAGTTATATTGGTCCCATGTAAGGTGTTCACCCCTCTGAGGGGGTGTTTTGGATTTTCGCCCTCTAGGGCATGTTTGTAAGCCTAAGTTTAGATATTTATAAATTACCATCATATTCTCAAATCGGGAGTTCCTTGGGCACGCAATCAGTTCTTGTTAGTTACATCGGTCCCGTATGAGGTGTTCTCGCCTCTCATGGGGCCGTTTTCTAGAGTTTTGGGGGTTTCCACCCTCTAATGGCATGTTTTTAAGCCTAAGTCGAGATATTTTTAAATTACCATCATATTCTCAAACCGGGACAATCGTGACCACACGATCAATTCCAGCGAGTTACATTGGTCATGTGTGAGGTGTTCATGCCTCTCACAGGGCCGTTTGGAGGGTGTTTTGGGCTTTTCCCCACTAAGGTCATGTTTTTAAGCGTAAGTCTAGATATTTTCAAATTATCATCATATTCTCCAACTGGGAGTCCAGGGCCATATTAGGTAGTGCATAGGACTCCCGACGTCTCCTTCCATCTCTCTCTAATAAATCCCTTATTCACAATACTCTTGAGCTCTAAACAGTTACGCACGAGGTGCTCATGCCACTAGTGGTGTTATTGGGGTGCCGCTGGGGGTGCCCCCCCACGCGAAAAGTTTTCGAGACTAATTGTGACCATTTTTATTGTATTTCACACACACACTTTGCTACTCCAGACAAAGACTATACTAGTTTTGACATTTTTCCAAGTTTCCAATGCCATACCTAAGATGTCGAATCCTGAATATGAGGTGGAGATCAAATTTACCCCCGACAACGCTTGGTACACCTCTCGACTAATTGTCCTCCAAATATGAGATAGAGTCATCACCTCTTTTTAGAAGCTACATTTATTAATGCATTTGTAATAGCGCAAATTTTTACCACACATGAATAAATAACCGCACACATAAGATGTGAAAATTACCTCTTTTGACACCCATGCCCTAAAATGAGTTGTCGTACAATTTCTCCTTTGATTTTGGGAAATTTCTTTCTTGTACTTCCTATTAGTAAATTGTAGAGTTTAGATAATAAAATATAACATACATATAGTCAAAGAAGAAGAATTCAGTAGATACCCACTATCTCTAGTCTTTGACTTCATCTTGCGATGCGATGACATAACGAGTTGCTTGCTCGTATTGTAGATTTATGAGTTTCACCTATTTAGGGTTCCCAAATGACAATTCTCCCTCAAACTCATCAGGTTCCTCGATCACTCGATTTGCATGATGATTGAACCGCCTCACCTCTTATTCTGACATATGTTCCCTAGCGTATAACGATGATTCCACTCTTACGTATTCTTTAACAATTAACCCTCCAATATACCGTTTATTATTTATGTAATGTTTGAAGGTTTTCATCAAGTGCTCAAAAGGATACACCCAATGATACCTAATGAGACCATATAATAAAGCATCAGCGCATAAATGCATAAGTAGGTGGATGCTTATATCGAAGAACGATGGAGGAAAATACATCTCTAATACACAAACTGCCTAGGCTAAAGTTTATTTTACAACTTTAATGTGCCTTCGGTTTACCACTTTTGCCCAAAGTAAGGTAAAACACAAAATGATTTTCATAATTGGCCAACAAATATCTTTTTGTTCAGAAAAGCAATGCCGAAATAACACAAGGATTAATTGGATGATTACATGTCTAATACGTCACGAATATTGCATATGCGTGCCTGTTATATTTATACATTCTATAACTTTTTGGGTTCTTTATGACTATATATATGCTTGTTAACCAGACAACCTATATTAGATTTGTTTAAATTCTTTGCAGGGGTTAATTGTGCTTTTGTAGTTATTGAAACACTTAAAGTGAGGTTCAGTTGCATTTCGAAGAAGTTTCGTCATTGGGCGCTATTTTAAGGCCATTTTAGACATATAACACTTCATATCCAGCTCATTAATATTCCATAGGAGCGTATTTTATTGAGTTAGGTTCACGTGGTCCTGAACGGTACGTCATTCCGAGCCCGTAAGAAAGAGTTATGCCATTTTTCATTTGCACCCTTTTCTCCCCATTTCGGAGCAGACTTGGCTAAAAAACAGAGTACCGGTCGATCGGTGTTTATGATTTTTCCTTAGAATCTTTACAAGGGCTTTTACCCGAAGGACCGTAAAAGAGTGCGCGTGCGTTCAAATAGAGATATTATTTAATTAAACTCAGTTTTTATCAATTAAGTCCTAAACATGCATCTATATGTGATTCAATAAGATGATGAAACATGTACGAACATTCAAACACACACATGTGAGGAAAAATTTCCCAAAGGGGCAAAACCTTTTATTTTCACTATAATTTTGTAAGATACAATTACACTGATTACAATGAAAATATAGTGACACAGAAATACCCGCGGGTGTCGGTTCTGTGCGACTGAAACTTTCCCTTTCCAGGAGGGCAGCAATGAAGAAGAAGTACGGTCTTCTCCACAAGAGTATGAACAAACACAAGGATGTGTTCTTGGGTTGCAAACGGATTCACAAAGGTATGGCAACGTTGTGTGAATCAAAACATGAGTCTTGGGACTCAAAAATTATGAAGACTAGGAGTATTTGGACTCTCAAAATCGTCTATCAAATTCTTAGAAAATACACCACTGAAATAGGTATATATATAGGAAACTTGGTGGAAAAAATCTAGGCGGATCTGTTCGTGATTATAAAATCTGGATCGATCCGATTTTGATGCAGGATCAATTCATTTTTAAAATCACTTTATCAATTCGCCTTCGATCCGGGGTATACTGGTTTTGATGCAAATCGGATCGGTCTGTTTTTTTATGCCGGATCGGTCCGGGGCCGGATCAGTTCATTTTTAATAGGACCGGATCAATCCAGTTTTCCAGACAAAACTTTACTAAGTTCATGACGCTTTGATATTTGGATCCGTTGATGTAGATGCGATCTTGAATTTCTTCAATGGTGTAACGGTGTACGACATATATATTGACAATGGTAAAAAATGACCTTACAAATCTCCCCTTATGTCTACGCCGGTACAAACATAAAAAATATCCGAATTATCAAATGTCAATTTGCCTATACAAATCTACCCTTCCCTGAACCCAAAACTGGAAAGATACAAATGAATAAGTCTTCATCATTTGCTCTTTAAATCTTCAAAACTTCTCAAAGCTTTTCTCATAAGGGTGTGCAATATATGATTATCCATCTTTGTAGATACACACATGAGATAAAGGAAAGTACCGCGTGACATATCGAGTTTGAAATAAGCTAAACATAGATACCAATTTAAAATAGATCAAAACTCCCCCATAATATGATAATTCTTTCTCCCCCTTTTTATGATGTCCCCAAATAGACAGATATGAGAAGCATAAACATAGGCACATGGAGACTGTCACAACGTAATAAACCCTTATTTTTGAATTTTTTCAAAAAAATGTCACACAAAATATATAAAACAATCACACCATGAACAAACACAAAACAACCAAGTCGATGATAGCGTAAATGTAGGGGTGTGATCAAATTCGATAGGAAAATCAATGCATACAAACATGACATATGTGCATGATGAATATTGGATACTCCTAACGAATGAACTCAAATGCTTCCTTTGGTGTAAAAAAATGGTACGAGACATTGACTTAATCAAATCAACAAATCAAAGCTCAAAGAGATTTCCACACCAATAACGTCCAAAATGATTTCATGCTTTTTCAGGACTTTTAAGGAAATGCAAACCCGGTTAAATTCTCCAACCAAACTCCGTCAGATTTATATTTTGAATAGAGGTAATCTAAATTCTCAAACTTTGGAGAATTGATGGTGAAACCTAATGGCCCATATTTGACATGAATTGCTTTTTATTGCCTATAAATTTTGTTGGGCTCTTTTAACCTCTTTGGACCTCGGATAATAAAATACCTCAATTTTTTAGATCCTTTTTAATGGTGGCTTAGAAATCGCAAAGGTTAAATGAACCTTTCGCAACCCTTACCTGTTTTCAAATAAGCACACAGTCTCACCAAATGATTTTTACATGCATTCTAATCTTGTCAAGTTTTATCGCATATTGTACGTTGTATAAACAGAATTGGGATGGAAACACTCAAGCCAATATGTGATAGACATGTGCAATGATCAAATAAATCCGTGCATGTGTGCAATAAAGGAGATAGGAGTCAAGCATGTAGAAAGATATCATTAATCACATCTCAAAGACTCCAAACAATGTAAAACGCATGGATGAAATGATGTAGCGTCTCAAATCTCTATCAAACAGTCACATGGATATATGGAATGAAGTTGTGACTTGGCTATCTTAAATGCTTATCCATAAAAGGTGCAAATAAAATACAAAAATCTTTTTGTGCTTTTCCAAAAATTTTATAAAAAGAAAATCATTTTGGATTTTTAAAAGAAATGTAAAAACAAAAAGAATAAACTACTAAAGATATAAGCTAGCAATAGGAATCAGATGATATGATAATGACAATGCATCCTATGCTAGACATGGACTAACCCCTCAGTCAACTATGAAAATCCCCAAAAACTTCCTAAGACTCTCAAATCTAAGGGCATCTAAAGATTTCGTGAAAATATCGGCTAACTGACGGTCAATTGGAACGAAACTCAGGAATACGACCTTTTCCTCAACTAACTGACGTATAAAGTGCTCGCGTAACCTAATGTGCTTTGTGCACGAATGTTGGAAGGGATTGTGGGATATGTGAATCACGCTCATGTTATCACAGGAAATGATCATGGTGTCCTGTGAAATCCCATAATCCTCCAACATTTGCTTCATCCACAAGAGTTGCGTGCAACAACTCCCGGTGGCGATGTACTCAGCCTCCACAGTGGACAAAGAGATGGAGTTTTTCTTCTTGCTCAACCAAGAGATAAGAGCAGAACCAAAGTAGAAACACCCACCTGAAGTTCTCCTACAACCATCTGCATCCTCGGCCCAATTGGCATCCGAATAAGCGGACAAACGATCATCCGTATCAAAGGAATACCAAATACTATATAAGAGAGTCCCACTCACGTATTTGATAATACGTTTTAGAGTGAGTAAGTGTGACTCTTTTGGATATGCCTGATATCGCGCAAAGACTCCAACACTAAAGGCTATGTTAGGATAACTGACAGTCAAGTAGAGAAGACTACGTATTATACTCCGATATAAGGTTTGCTCTACGTCCTTGCCTAAAGTGTCCTTACTAAGCTTGATAGAAGTACTCATAGGTGTACGTGCATGCTTAGCGGAGTCTAAACCAAATTTCTTCACTAGGTCTCTAGCATACTTGGATTGGGAGATGAACATCCCATCCTCTACACGACGAACCTGGAGACCAAGGAAAAATGTAATCTCACCTACCATGCTCATCTCAAACTCACTTTTCATCCCTTCCTCAAAGTGGTGAGCATGCTGGGAGCATGTGGATCCAAAATCTATGTCGTCCACATAAACCTGGGTAACCAAAATAGCACCGTCATCTCTCCTGACGAACAACGTCATATCAACTCCCCCTCTCTTGAAGACACGGGCAAAGAGATAGGAAGTAAGCCTCTCGTACCAAGAACGGGGTGCTTGCTTCAAACCATACAAGGATTTCCTCAGATAATAGACGTGCTCCGGGTGCTTAGGGTCTTCAAAATCCTTTGGTTGTTCCACGTAAACCACCTCCTATAGAATGCCATTCAGGAAGGCACTCATGTCATCCATCTGATATAACTTAAAGCGCAGATGACATGCGATGGCGAGTAGTAAGCGGACGGACTCAAGCCTCAAAATAGGAGAAAATGTCTCCCCAAAGTCTACACCCTCTATCTATATGTAGCCTTAAGCGACCAACCTAGCCTTGTTTCCGATTAAGGTACCATTTTTATCCATTTTATTCTTGAAAATCCATCTAGTACCTATCACATTAGTCTCACTAGGTCGGGGGACAAGTTCCCAGACATTGTTCTTTTTAAACTGAAGAAACTCATCCTGCATAGAAGATATCCAATGTTCATCCTTGAGTGCTTCTTTGTGATTCTTGGGCTTGACTTTATACGTGTAGCAAAAGTGGATAACGACGCTCTCTAGCTTAGCACGAGCCTTGACCCCAAGAGTAGGATCACCAACAATAGCAGAAGGATCATGACTCTTGCGAACCCAAGCAGGTGTGTCCCCTAGAATGGGAATAGGGTCCACAGAGTGTGGGTGATAGACAAGTAAGTCATTGCCAGAGAAGTCCTCATCCTCACACTGAAGGTTAGGATCAATAGTCGTCGGAAGGTTCGTCATCTTGCATGATGAGGTTTATTGATTTCATAACCTTAGAGCTCTTCAGGTTAAAAACTCGGCATGTTCTACTATTTGATGAATATCCTAGCAAGATTCCCTCATCGCTCTGGGAGTCAAACTTTCCTAATTGCTCTCGATCCCGTAGGAAGTAGCATTTACTCCCAAAAACACAGAAATATGCAAGGCTGGGTTTCTTGCCAGTCCAAAATTCATAAGGCGTCTTAAGTGCGTGTGGATGAAGGTAAACCCTATTCACCATGTGGCATGCAGTAGAAACTGCCTCTGCCCAAAATCTCCTAGAAATATTACGACCTAGAAGCACAGATCTAGCCATTTCCTGGATCGTCCTATTCTTCTCTCAATAATTCCATTTTACTGAGGAATCTTCACAGCAGAAAACTCGTGTTTGATCCTAAGGCTATCACAGTAGAGATCTACTTTTTCTTTCTTAAATTCGGTGCCGTTGTCACTACAGATCCTATTAATAGTGACTTCGTGTTGATTTTGTAGGACACGGCAGTTTGGTCGTTAAAAATTCTACAGCATCAGATTTCTCCCTCAAAAAACCTACAATCGAGTATCTGGAGAAATCGTCGACCATCACGAGGATATACCTCTTACAACCTAGACTCTCAGTATGAGTAGGACCCATAAGATCCATGTGAATAAGCTCAATTACTCGGGAGGTGGTAATGGAATGCAACTTCCTATGGGGGCTACGAATTTGCTTTCCCAACTGACAGGGTCCACAAACCGTGGAACTTGACTTTCCAAGTGATGGTAAGCCACGTACTAGGTCCTTTTTGGCTAAATGAGTCAAGTCTCTAACATTCACGTGACCTAGATGTTGGTTCCATAAATTCATAGGAGTGATCGTGGCGCTATTATAGAAAAGTGAGGAAGTGAGCACAGTCCTATAACAATTATCCTTGGTCCTCACCCCTTGCACTAAAAGTTTACCGGCTTGATTGTAGACATTACATGCATCCCGGTCAAACTTTACTGCAAATTCATCGTCGCACAGCTACCTAATGCTGAGAAGGTTTGCTTTCAAACCTTTGACCTACAAAACATTCTCTAGCTTAGGAAATCCTGATAACTCTACTGTACCTCGCCCTACAATACTAGACTTGCTCCCATCTCTAAAGGTGACCCTACCATCCTTATAATCCTTAAGGTAGGTAAAAAATGAGGCATCACCTGTCATGTGTCTGGAGCCCCCACTATCAAAATACCATTGTGAGGTATTATGAGCTTTGAGAGTGACATGGACAATAAGGGCTTTCTTATCTTTCTTAGGCACCCAAGAAGTGGTAACCTTTTGTTTACCCTTGTTGTTGTTGGTTTTGACCGGGATGTGAGAAGCATTCACTGACGGCACAGACATCCATCAGAATTCCTTCATCAAACTCTGTGATGTGGCAGCTGAAAACTAAACACGCTCTCTCAGACTAACAAACTCATCAGAATGGCATGGTGGAGCAGTAGTACGTCGTGTTCGACCCAAACTATAGCAAAACTCTCTCAGGTGGCCTTTTCTTTTGCAATATGTACAAAAGAACACAGTCTTAGGTGGCCTTGGTTTACTTTTCTTGGTCGAACTCTCCTTCTTGGTATTTGGAGATGGCCATAAGGAGTTGTAGTAAACTCAGGGACTGGTCTAGGTGAAATTTGGGACGTGGAGGCACCATCATAACCAATTCCCTATCGATCACCAAAACATAAATTCGAGATGAGAAGCATCTTTCCCATCATACCAGATATGTCCTCGATTTTTACATTGACTTCCCGTGTTCTCTCAAGATCATGAGTAAGCTGGGCTACAAGGGCTTCAAGTTTCTTCCAAGTCTCTACGGAGCAATGGACCTCACTCGTAAGATTAGCCACTTGTTTAGTCAAGTCCCCTCTTTCTTTCTCAAAATAACTATCTCTCTCTCTAAACAAACTCTCTTTCTCAACATAGACGGTCTCTCTCTATCTTAAGGTAGTGCAGGTGGAGGACTCTCTCTCTCTCTCTCTCTCTCTCTCTCTCTTTTCTTAAATCTTCCTCTAAAGCGGTGATCCTAAGAGCTGACGCTTTGTTATGCTTTTTAGTTTTAAAAGACTCAGAATATAGCTCGGCGTAGGCACGTTGAAGATCACTCTCGCTCTCACTTGTGTCATCCTCCCCCTTACTAACATCGATCTCACTGTCGAGGTGTCCCTGTGATGCTGCACCCTCATCGTCGTGAGGAGTACTAGAAGTGCTCACATGACTAGCCATGAATGCGGTGAAGTTACAATCATGCGGTGACTCGTCTCCGGAATCCACCGACTCGACCTCACTGTCGTTACTAAGGGTAGCATTAAGGACAGCTTTGCCCTTTTCTCTTTTCAGCCTAGTAGCACACTCAAAAGCTCTATGACCCCTACCGTCGCATTCAAAGCATCTCTCACTTTCTTTCTTAGGATGATCTTTACAAACTTTTTCATTTTTCTTTTCAAATTTATTTTTCTCAAACTTCTTTTTATCTTTAAAATTACCATTTTTCTTGAATTTGAGAATTCTCTTGAAATTTTTAGCAAAAAGGGCCAAATCATCTAGATCAAACTCACACTCAGAATCTGACGTTTCTATCTCCCTCTTTCTAGATGACTCAACTCTCTTTCTTGTCGACCCCTCACTCTTTCTCTCTTGGGCATTAAGTGAAATTCCCTTATCTTTAGACTTAGCAGTTTTAGGAAACATATCAATTTCATATATTTGCAAGTCCCCTACAAGTTCATCCAATTTTAGCGTATTTAAATTACACATAGAATTTAGCACAGTGACTTTAGGGATAAAACCCTTAGGAAAAGAACGAAGAATCTTTTTAACAACTCTAGCATTAGGAATGGGTTCACCAAGATTAAAGCTAGTATTAAAAATAACAGATAGCCTAGCATAAAAATCATCAAAACATTCAGTTTCATGCATGGTGATGGTTTCAAATTGAGTTGTTAAATTTTTCAGTTTAGAGTCTTTCACAGCATTAGTTCCTTCATGGGTGAGTTGTAAAACATCCCATGCCTCTTTTGACGTGGTGCACGTCATTATGCGTTTGAACTCATCAGGTGTGACAGATCCGGAAATAGCACTTAAACCCTTAGAATTAAAAGATGACCATTTAAATTCTTCTTTAGTCCAAGTGGTGACAGGTTTTAAATTGGTCATATTTTCAACAGTGATAGAGGGAGGAGTCCACCCTCTTTCAACCAAAATCCAGACACGTTCATTAATGGCTTTTAATGCAAATCTCATGCGGGCTTTCCAGTATGCATAGTTTGTTTCGTCAAAAACTAGCATTTTATTATATAATTTCACCATTATGAACACACTCGTTTTCAAAAATTAATTTTTTTGAAAATTGATATCTTAGAAAAATTTTGCGGAAAATTACACGGTAAAGTTGTGTAATTGGCTCTGATACCAATTTGAAAAGAGTGTGTGTGCATTCAAATAGAGATATTATTTAATTAAACTCAGTTTTTATCAATTAAGTCCTAAACATGCATCTATATGTGATTGAATAAGATGATGAAACATGCAAGAACATTCAAACACACACATGTGAGGAAAAATCCCCCAAAGGGGCAAAACCTTTTATTTTCACTATAATTTTATAAGATACAATTACACGAATTACAATGAAAATACAGTGACACAGAAATACTCGCGGGTGTCGGTTCTGTAGTCGGCGGCTGGAACTTTCCCTTTCTAGGAGGGCAGCAATGAAGAAGAAGTACGGTCTTCTCCACAAGAGTATGAACAAACACAAAGATGTGTTCTTGGGTTGCAAACGGATTCACAAAGGTTTGGAAAAGTTGTGTGAATCAAAACATGAATCTTGGGACTCAAAAATAATGAAGACTAGGAGTACTTGGACTCTCAAAATCGTCTATCAAAGTCTTAGAAAATACGTGATCGAAATAGGTATATATGTAAGAAACTTGGTGGAAAAAATCTTGGCGGATCTGTTCATGATTATCAAATTCGGATCGGTCCGATTTTGATGTCAGATCGGCCCGATGCCGGATCAGTTCGTTTTTAAAATCACTTTATCGATTCGGCTTCGATCTGGGGTATACTGGTTTTGATGCAAATCGGATCGTTCTGTTTTTTATGCCGGATCGGTCCGGGGACGGATTGGTTCGTTTTTAATAGGATCGGTTCGGTTTTCCAAACAAAACTTTACCAAGTTCATGACTCTTTGATTTTTAGATTCGTTGATGTAGATGCGATCTTGAATTTCTTCAACGGTGTAACGGCGTACGACATACATATTGACAATGGTAAAAAATGACCTTGCAGACCGATCGACTGGTCATGACCTCGCGGTCGACCGGTTGAAGAAGATTCCAGTCACTTGTTTTATGTTCTTTTCTTTTTCCTTTATTTTTCTCCCAACTTACTATATAAACCAAATTTGGTTTATATTTATAGATATCTTGTAATAATAGATCATTTTCTCTTAGTTAGGGATAGGGAAGCTAGGGTTTGGAGAGTTTGGTTTCTCCTTCCTAGGGTTTATCCGTATAGTGGGTTTTGCCCCCACCATGGTTATGTAGAGCACTATTCATTATCTTCTTCACCAATCCAAACTTCCATTGTTTGTATTTATTTAATTTCTTACCTTTTTAATTAGTTTATTGCTTTGTAGTGTAGATTTACATGCTTTCTTTAGATTTCTTTATTTACTTGCTTTGTTAATTAGCTTTTCTTTATTGCAAACTAGTTTAATATAGGTTGTGTTGGATTGAACTCACCTAGAGTTGATTTCGTTGCTTTGCTATGGTGATGGAGTTTACTCCTTTATTTTGATTAGGTTTTCCTAGTTATTATGCTTAGGAGATTCAACGGGGTATATCACGTATGCTCCGTATTTACGACCTTGCGTGCATAATTTTCAGAGTATTTGTTGACGTCAAAATCATAGTGGTTTTTTATGCAAATTTAGGGGTGTGACAACTCTTGAGTTAATTAATTGACGAAATGAGATTCAATCTTAATAACTCGTGAACACATGTAACCATTTATACCAATTAACTCGAGGTGAGGGATATCTAGCACAACCTATAGTTTTTATTCCCTTTGTTAATATTAGTTTAATTTACCCTCGCCTAGAATAATCTTTTCTCTTAGTTATATTTTATTTTTGTTAACATATATCTTTTACACGTTTATTGGAGAAGTAATACACCAATTACATTCTAGCAACTCATCTCTGTGGATTCGATACCCAGATTGGCCACTATACTCCCTTAAAAGAGTGTAGTCATAGTTTAGATTTTTGTATAGCGGTGGGAGCCGAAAACAAACGGCCGACGTAGGGTGACTCTTGCGTTGCGGTTTCGCCCCTGTTATCTGTGCCAGTAACGTGACTTGCACTGTTTCAAATCATATGATTGGTAGATTGCTACCTATGTAAATTACCAGAATAACCAATTGGAGTTTTCAAGCTGAACGTTTCTAAAAGGCTCTTCTTCTCACTAGTAGTCAAAGTGAAAGTAGCCTGGAGGTAGATCTTGGCAGGCCTTCTCTCGATCTTTGGAATTAAATCCACACAGACATGTTCCTATTAGATATTCTGCAACATTATTCTTTGTTTGCATCACATCAATTAAATTCCTTATACGATGATTTTTCTAATACAAAAAATTAAAAAATATTGATTACCTGAACCACGGCTTCACTTTACTTGGATCGTTCGGATCCCCCCTAGATTTACGCTTGAGGTTTACAAAATGGAGGTGTTTGCCTACGTACCTATTCCCTAAAGTCTCATCCATCGCTTTCTCCTCGATTTGCTAGCCAGAAAGCCAAGAAGGTGGCATTTTACACTCTTGACTGACGGGTAAAAAGTTAGACTTGCTGTTCCTAAAAGGGTGGTTGGTCCACAGAAATCTATGATGACTTTTGTAACTCATCTTACTACTATGTTGTATCCAACAAGCTTCGATTTCCTCCCCATATATGGGACATCCATAATAACCATGAACATTATAGCCGGACAAGGCCCCATAAGTAGTAAGGTCGTGGATCGCCCACATCAACATTGCTTTAAGTGTGAACTCTTCACCCTTATGAGAGTAGAACGTTGTCACGCCTTTATCCCATAACTGTTTAAGTTCAATGATTAATAGTGCTAAGAATATATCAATATCATCACTAGGATCCTTCGTCCCGAGTATAAACAAATATAACAATGTGAACTCCTTTCTCATGCATAGTGTTAGAGGGAGACTTAAAGGCGTCATGAGAATTGGCCAATAACTCTGACTAGTACTTAAATTACCGAAAGGGTTAAACCCGTCGATTGATATTTCAAGACGAATGTTTCATAGTTCCTTTGCAAATTCATGGTGTTGTGCATTTGAAATTTTTCAGATGGGTGAATCAGCCGCATAACGCATCGGATTCCCACCCACCTCGCATCGAGCGTGCCATGTCATGGCATCCGCTATACACGGTACAGTAAAAAACCATTTTAACCATGGCCCAAGTGGAAAATACTTCAAAACTTTTATGGTGATTGCGAACACTTGCGATTTTTTTCAGGTTTGTCCTTTCCATTTTCGTAAACCACATATCTAGGCTCATTGCATGCAGGACATTCAACCTTCTCTTCATGCTCGTTATAGTACTATATGAAGTCAAACTTTCATACATGAATAGATTTGTATCTCAAACCCAAACCCTTCAAGATCTTTCATGGTAGGATAATTGCCTGGTAACGTGTTCTCTTTGGGAATAATTTCTTTAACCACTTAATAATTATGGTTACACTATTCCCAGATAAACCAAATTGACTCTTCAAATTATGCAAACCAGCCATTGCATATAATACTAAATTATCTTCATCGCAATCTTAATACAATGGTCTAGCTACATCGGCTTTTAACCATATGTATTACCGTTCTCCTGGTAGTTTAGCATCAAATTTTTCATTTACTTGGTCATAATGTGGATTATCCGTATCCATAGGTTGGTGATTTTGATGGTTGTGGGGTCCCTAAGCATCATCAATTAAGTCAGTCAATGGATGATGTGATGGTGAATCATATACCACTTCCACTCATTTGGGTTTCGTTACACAGTCGGGTATCGGAAATTCTTTCGGAACATAAGGTATATTTTTGTCATCGTGGCATGTCCATATTTTATAGTCTTAACAGATTCCCCACTTTATTAAATGCAACTCAACGTCTTCCAATGACTTATATTTTCCATTCAAACAACGGGTGCACAGACATGGAATCTTATCACTTTTAAGATTTTTGAAAGCGTATTTAACAAATTCTTAAATGCCCTTTATATGACTCTTTATTATTCGATTAGTCTCTCCCATATACTCTTTGTATTGTGAGAAATCCATATGTAATAATCTTCAAATTTTAGTCATATGTTAATAGGTTAAAAAAAATATTATTACAACTGAAACAAAAACAATTTTCTTACAACTGAAATAAAAAAATATCATTACAATTGAAACAAAACAAATATTCTTACAACTGAAACAAAAAATTTATTACAACTAAAACAAAAAAAAATGTTATTACAACTGAACCGAAAGAAAATATTATTAGAACTTGATCAACAAATAAACTAGCCAAATAATAAAAGAGTTAGCATAATTCTTCGATTCCTTCCCTTATCCGCTGTCAACGAGCACAGGTATATCTCCGCAGCCAGTGTATATTTCATCGACCATTATTTAAGACTCACCCCTCCCTAAAGCTCGGCCATGTACTGGAGTTTCGGCAACCATGGATATGAATGTGCACACCCCAATAATCCTCGTGTTGCTCAGGTCCTTGAAATATTACTATTGTCCATAGTCACTGTGAGTTGTTGACGATGGTCCAAGTCCCGTAAAAGGAAGAGGCACAGGGAATGGGAATTTTGGAACAGTCGACCTTTGGGAGGGGAATGTTAGAGGAGTCGACATTTAGGAGGGGAATGATGGATGAGGCAGCATTTAGGAGGGGAATGTTGACTCAGGCAGTGTTTGGGAAGGGAAAATTGAAGGGGAGGGATACGGGAAACCTTGAGGAGGAGGATAAGGGTAACCTTGAGGAGGCATTGGGGGACTATAACCATGAAAAAGGCTCACAAGTTGACCAATTTGATCCGATAAAATTCCCATGTTATTTTTAATCTCCTGGACATCCCCAACAATCTTGAACTGTTTCTCCTCAGTAGACGAGACATGATCCTTAATCGAAGAAAAATCATCTAAAAGAGGCGCGGTGTGTTGAAATTTTATTTTTGGCATATGTGATCCAACACCTCTCGTCCTCCCCTTTTTATTATTTCCAAAGGTATGGGTCCAGACATCATTTTTAAGGTAAAAATTACGAGTAGGGATCGAACCGAACTGACTGTTGATGGCTTCTATTCTATTGATTCCAGCGTCTTAGCCAAGTGCGGCGAGAATTTATTATTTTTCTCCCGTCGAGCATGAATGATAAGTTGGACTGATTTGGTTGTTTAATGGAATCTGGACCATCTTTTTTCCTACTCCCCCATTCATTCTTTAAATCTTCATAAGATTTGGATCCCAACCTATGGATATCAATTTTGTGTGCCTTGTTGATGTAAAAAATTAGATTATCTATAATTAATCAATCACAGATAAAATAAATAAGACAAAAGATTTTTAAAGTGGTTCAGCCTTATAAGAATGGTCTACGTCCACTGTTTTTATATTACTGACTCTTTGTCTGGAATTATCGATATATGGTTTATCCAGAAATCCAGAGTCCCCTTCTAATGAGGAGATTACAATGTATTTATATCCTTGAGGCTGTAGGTGTGAAAGGACAATGCGCTGTTATCTAGTAGACATATACATCTGTACGATAATAATGAGCATTTAATGCGCATTCGTCTCTTTCATTCCCTTGATTTGGATGTTCTGTACGCTAAGTAGATCGGACCGCTTAAGCTACTCGGACCGCCTAAGTAGCTCGGGGCCCATGAGTTTCTCTAACTGCTAAGTAGCTCGGGGCCCATGAGTTGCTCGGGGAGCCTAAGTTGGTCGGTACACTTGAGCTGTTCGGAATGTATGAGTTACTCGTGGCGCTTGAATAGCTCGGTGGCAGTGAGTTGATCAATAGAAGTATTTGTAACTTCCATATTGGTTGACACGTGTCTTCAGATGATGGTTCCATGTCAGTAGATTAAATTTGGTATCAACAGAAGCCCCCAATGTTTCATAGCTTGATGTTGAAGAAAAGTATGGAACATTCTGCTTGAAAACTGCATAGATTATTGGTTTGTATGGTTTTTAAGAAAACATTCGTTGTATATAACTCCTTTTTGAGTGCACAATATCAGGCCTCATAAATATTTTAAATTTCCATGACTGTTTCGAGATTTGTGACCCTTCTCTTTTTTTAGCCGTCGAATACGCAAACGTCCTCCCTTGTAATCATTGTTGTTTTCTATTCCCGATGTAAAGTATTTAAGCGCGACAAAAATCATGTCGTCTTTTACTTTTCAAATCCGTATCTTTGAACTCTTCATTTCCTCTCTATCTTGTGCTTTCGTTCTTTCCATTGTTCGTTGTCAACTGATCTCTCTTTTTCTGTAAGATTTTCTTCCCTCTCTTTTATTTACTTTGTTCATCATGGTTTACCTTGTTGAATCGCTTGACAAATTTCGGTCTGAATTTTCAATCCCTTCATGGGTTATTTTAGAAGAACTTTCTGAACCTTCTGATTATTTTTCTTTGGCTGAGGGACATTGGTTCCTAAGTCTCTTTGTGGCTGAATGTGGCTTTTCTTTTCCTCCAAATCCCCTATGTTTGGAGTTCTGTCAATATTTTAATGTTGTACCTGCAACAATAGCTCCAAATACCTGGAGGATAGTTAATGGCGTACATAGATTGAAACAACTCCATGGAACCCGTTTAGGGATTCCAGAGATCATGTACTGCTATAGATGGGTTGTTAGTGATTCCACATTCTATTTAAAAACTAGGTTTTTGAATAGGGCTTTAGTTGTCAATCTTCCAGACGCCAATAGGGATTGTTTTGAGCATGGTGTTGTTATGAAAAATTGACAACATGCTCCAATAAATGGAGATGACGTATATCAAGGTCCCAGGTGTCCCCCTTATGGAAATGGAATAAGTTGTTTTTATTTTTTAAAATCTTGTTTTCTTTGTGTTTGATAATATATATCACTAACATTTGTTTTTATTTGTTACAGTTGACAGTAAAAGAAAACCTCCAAAAGAAGCTGACGTTAATTTAAAGCATTTGAAACTTATCTAGGATTTGCACCAATCTGTTGTCGAGGAACATATTAGATCTGCCTCTTATTTGTTGCAGTACAAGAGCTATACTTCGTCTTTCACTGCTCGTCCACGTCCAGTGGTAGTTAATCTTAACCAAGTATCATCTTCTAAGACTAGTGTGGAAGGTTCTTCCTCTGAGTCAAGTGTTCCCATTAGTAACTTAATGAAGAAAAGAAAAGCTCCTGCCTTCTTTGATAAATCTGCCTCTACTAATGTGGAGGCAAAGAAAAGCAAACAAGATGTCCTAGAAGAAGGGATGGGAATCACTAATGCACCTCCTTCTGCTGCTGTCAAGAAAGCTGTTGAAAAGCCCCCAATGGACCCGAGCAAGATTGTTGTTGTTTCTCCTCCAAGTGAGGTTATTGTTATTTCACCAACAAAGACAACGTCTTTAGTTGGAAATGTTACTGCTCCTCTGAGGAGGTTAAAGAAAAGTTCTTCTGAGAGACGTACTGAACCTGTCTCTCAACCTTCAAATGTTGAAGGTGTTATTCCATCTTTTGTTGCTCCGAGCTCCGCTGTGAGTTTGGTGAGATCCTGGAATGTCCCAGAAGTCTAAGGTATTGAGGACTCCCTTTCTCGTGAGAGAATTACTACCCTTGCTGCCCAACACATTGCCTCAGTAAGTTTTGTTAGATTGAGTCTTTCACTTTCTAATATTATGTTCATATATTGACCCACAGCTATTTCTTTTTCCAGCTGGTGACATGTTTTAACAGAATTCTGTAGAAGGATGAAGCTATCAAGGCTTCAAGCTCCTCGGGAGGAGTATAGGAAGCTTTTGTTGGGCTGACCCAATCTCTGAAAGATTCTCGTCAAAAATACGAGGAAGATAAAGTTGCTTGGGAGAAACAGTTCAAGTCCATTAAGCTAAAAAGAAATCAAGTTGTGAGTGCATCCAAGGATTTGGAGAAGAAATTGACGGAGTCTGAGCAGAGCAACAAAGTCTTCAAACAAAGCAATAAGGAGATGGAAGTTAAGCTCAAGTCTGCAGAAGAGGAAGTTGTTAGACTTCAAGATGTTGGTCATCAGAAAATGGAGGTGGAGGAGAAGTTGAAGGCTACCGAGGAGCTCCTTAGAGAAAAGACCTCCTCGAAGAAGGCAAAAAGGAAGAAGGCAGTTAGAAAATCATTTAATGCTGGTTGGGATAAAGGCTGGAACAAGGGCCTGGTTGCTATGTCTTCTCAAATGGAGTATGCCAGCCTCAAATATTTTAGGGATGGATGGATCGCATCTTTGCATGAGGTGAAAGTTGCTGAGAATTATGAATTATTCCAGCAGCACACTCATGGCCCTCCTCCCTCTCCTGGGGAAGAAGAAGAGGATGAAGCTACCTCAGATGAATCTTTGATGATGATTGGAGATCAGGCCCCTTATGTCCCAATTGCTCAAACTTTCTCCGAGTAACTCCAACCCATCACCTTTATCCTCCAAGAAACCAGTCACTTCCTCGAATCCTTCTGAGGAAGTCGTAGGAAATAAGGAGAAGGTGTAAAATTATTTGGTCTTTTATTTTTTTGTTCTCTTGAATGTAACCTCAGATTTGTACTTTCCCTTATGATGAAATAAAATTCGAAATTTGGTTGTTCACCTTGAATTTCTCTTTTACTTGCTCTGTCTGTGTCATTATTGATTCTTTTTATCTCTTCACTTTGCTAGTTTATGGCTAGGATGGAGCTCTTATCAGCTCATGACATAGAATTGATGAGGAAATGCAATGACTATTTTAAAGCTGGTCATGCAGATCTTAATGAGGCTCAAATCATTGATATCCTTGGTCCAAATACTTCTGAACGATAAGTTGAAGCTTACCAATACCTGAAATGCGTGCTCGATCGTGTTGTCACCAATAATGTGGCTTACTGTAAGATGATTGAAGATCTCTAAGGAACAATTGAGGAACTTCAGCATCAGTACAAAGAGTCTTTTACCCTTTTGCACCAAGGATACGAGAAAAAATATCAACAATTGAGTGCTGATAAAGGGTATGACAAATTTATCTCTGCTTATGAGAATAAATAAAGTGTTCTGAAGCTTGAAGTAGAAGAACACAAGCATATTGCTAAGCTGTTGGAGTAGGAAAACATTGCCTTATAAGAGGAGATAAAACAGCTCAGGTCTGCTGCATCTTCCTCGGGAGCCTTGGTCCCTGTTAATGATGAAGGTTTCTCTTTCTTAAAGGTAGAAAACGCCAACTTAAGAGATGAGTTGGAAACTTTAAAAAGAGCTGGACCCTCCACATCCACTCGTGGACAAGCAAGATCTTCTTCTCTTTGACGATCAAGGGCTGGTCGGGTCTCTATTGAAGAAGCTAGAACGCAGGCGGCTTGAAAAAATCAGGCCTTTTAGTTGGTGGAGAAGAACCAAGCCTTAGCAAAAATTTCTAAGAAAATTCGGAACTTCAGCGAACAACTATCCACCCAGAGTTCTGCCCTGGAAAACAAAGAACTTTTGGTGAAGAATCTCCACGAGCAACTAGAGAGGTTAACTTACCAATTTCATAAACAACCCAGAGAGTTTTGGATGGATGGGTATAATGAATCCCTTTACCATCTTGATGCTCGTATCTAGCAATCAAATAACGAGGGGTACAAATAAGGGTGGATGAATGCACTCTGTGTGCTAAAATTAGAGCAGGTCCACTACTTATGGGATTATTATGACCCTAAAGTGCTCGATTTGCCTGTGCCTCCTTTTAAGCTTGATATCAGTTGGATTCCTGCTCGAGCAATTCCTCAATGTCTGATTTCCATGTATCTTGGTGATTACAGTCTTCATGCCAACTTTGAGATATCTCGCCCAGAACATTTACTTGATCGGCCATCTGTAATGAATGTTAGAATGCTGAGAGATGTAAATTTTATAAATTCTCCGTATGCCTTAGATAATCCTCCTGCTGGAGTAGAACTTGTTTCAAAGTCAGAAGGGAAAAAACCAATAGAATAGGATTTTTTATGTAATGAAGTATATTTTTCACAGCATATGTAATTCTACTTGATTTGAATGAAGAAATTTTTAGCCTTTTGCCATTTTATTTTCTTCTAAATAGTTTATAGAATATCCTTGTTTGCTTATTATTTTGTTTTTGGATAATGCAACTTGCCCCATTTGTTGTTTGATTATAATGACTTATTCCTCTTTGGTCCTAAGCAATGAAATGACTTGCATCCCATGTTCCTGCTTAGTTTAACCAATCGGAGTTGATTGTATTTAATTTTCTGACTAACCGGAGTTGGTGGTAATTGATTTGCCGACCAATCGAAGTTGGTGGCAATTAGTTCTCGACCAATCGGAGTTGGTGGTAATTGATTCCCGACCAACCGGAGTTGGTAAAAATTAGTTTTTGACCAATCGGAATTGGTGGTAATTCGTTCCCGACCAACCGGAGTTGGTGGTAATTGATTTCTGACCAACCGGAGTTGGTGGTAATTGATTCCTGACCAACTGGAGTTGGTGGTAATTCTCTCCCGACCAACCGAAGTTGGTGGTAATTGATTCTCGACCAATCGGAGTTGGTGGTAATTAGTTACTGACCAACCGGAGTTGGTGGTAATTCATTCCCGACCAACCGACGTTGGTGGTAATTGATTCCCGACCAACCAGAGTTGGTGGTAATTGATTCCCGACCAATCGGAGTTGGTGGTAATTAGTTCCCCACCAATTGGAGTTGGTGGTAATTCGTTCCTGACCAACCGAAATTGGTGGTAATTCATTCCCGACCAACCAGAGTTGATGGTAATTAGTTCCCGACCAACCGGAGTTGGTGGTAATTGGTTCCCGACCAATCGGAGTTGGTGGTAATTGTCTGAATTTGATGTGTAGTGTGTAGCACTAATATTCCGAAAAATTTCAACAAAAGGAGAGAAACTGGGTAAAACATCCAACACTCTATTCATACCGAAGAAATTTCATTACATAGGAATTCCAATTACTGATAATACTTGCGCAGATGCTCTACATTCCATGCACTCTTGAATTCTTCTCCTTTCAATGTTTCAATATTTTATGTCCCTGGACGAACAACTTCTGTTACTCTGTAGGGTCCATGTCAGTTGGCCTCCAATTTGTTATTCTTTTGTATTACTTTCTTCAGCATATAATCCCCTTCCTTCAAATCACACTTCTTCACTCTTTTGTTATAGAACAAAGTTGTTCGTTGTTGATATGCTGTATTTCTGATCGATGCTTCTTCCCTGACTTCTTCGAGAATATCCAGGTCTAACCTTCTCATTAAATCACTGACAGGAGAATTGAAATTAAGCACCCAATGTGTGGGTAGACCCAATTCAGCAGGTATGACAGCTTCACTTCCAAATGCCAACATGTATGGAGACTCTCCTATTGCTTCTCATGGTGTGGTACGATAAGCCCACAGTACAGAATGTAGCTCGTTAATACAATTTCCTTTTGCATCATCTAGTCATTTCTTCCAACCATTCAGCAGCGTTCTGTTTGTCACCTCAGTTTGCCCATTGCTTTGGGGATATAATGGTGCAGAGTGGATCTTCATCACATTGGATTGATAACAATAAGCAGCAAACTCCTCGTTGTCAAACTGAGTTCCATGGTCAGTAATGAATGCATGTGGGAGACCATATCTTCAAATAATATTCTTCTAAATGAATTGATAAACTTTGTCATATGTCATATCAATGAGAGGCTCAGCTTCCACCCATTTTGTAAAATAATCCACAGCAACCACAAGGTATTTGAATCTTCCTCTAGTCGTTGGAAGTGGCCCGACCAAGTCTATTCCCCACATGGCGAATGGCCAAGGAGACGTGATGGGTGTTAACAATGCTTGGGGAGCTCTTCGGATAGAGGAGAAGCGTTGACATTTGTCACACTTGTTGGCATAAGCTACACAATAATCTCTCAAAGTCGGCCAGTAATACACCTGCGTTGTTATTCTTTACAAAAGCGTCCGACCTGCCACATGGGCTCCACAAGACCCTTCATGGACCTATTCGATCAGATCTTTCACTTCAGAGGGGTGGACACATCTTTGTAGCCCTGCTATAATTCCTCATCTATATAAAATGCCATCGGTCAATACATAACTAGCAGCTTTAAACTTCAATTTCTTGGCTGCGAGTTTATCAGTTGGCAAAGCCCCCTCTTCAATATAGGCCCTAATGGGATCCATCCAAGATGGTCCCAAGTCAAGGGAAATGAAATTCATCATCAGATCTTCATCCATGCTCCGATCAACTAGGATTTCTATTGGGATTATTCTCCATAGCTCGGTGCGCGTGGCTAATGCCAATCGAGCTAATACGTCTGCTCTTGCATTCTCCAATCTTGGTATTCTAATCAACTGAACTGCAGTAAAATTTGATATAACCTCCATTTATTTTGCATGATACTTGATCATTAATTCTCCTTTTTCTGCATACACTCCCAGAATTTGATTTACGATTAACTGGGAGTCACTAGACACAACGACTTGCTCAGCTTTTATGGTTTTGGCTAGGCTTAGACCCACGATCATTGCTTCATATTCGGCCTCATTATTAGAAGCCTTAAATTGAAAATGTAGAGCATATTCCACATCAATCCCATCTGGACTATTTAAAATAATCCCTGCTCCACTACCTGTAGAGCATAAAGAGCCATCTACATACAAATTTCACACAGGTACTCCATTATCAAACTCTTGGTCAGACAAAGTTCCTCGGTGAAGTACTTGACGCTTCCTTTTATCCTCCTCTAGTACTTTTTGCTGCTCATCCCCCGACATAAGTTGGTCGGGGTTTAAATTTGATGATCCTTCAACTCCTTCTCATCGGAGGAATACTCCTGAGTGAATTCATTGATAAAATTCGCTACCGCCTGCCCTTTGAGCGACGATCTAGGCTCAGAAATTATATCATATTCTCCAAGTTCTACTGCCCAGTATATTAATCTTCCTAATTTCTCTGGTTTGTGTAGAGCTTGCCTTAATGGCATATCTGTATACACAACTATAGTATGAGCTTGGAAGTATGGCCTCATCCTTATGCTTGCTTCAATCAGTGCTAGTGCCAACTTCTCCAACCTTGGATATCTGATTTCTGCTCCTCGAAAATCTTTGCTGGTGTAATAGACTGGTTTTTGTACTCCGTCCTCCACTCTTATCAACGCCGAGCTCACTGCGTTTTCTGAAACTTCCAGGTACAAGTATAGTCTTTCTCCCATCACTGGTCTAGATAATAGTGGAGGTATCCCCAGATATTTCTTCAATTCTCGAAAGGCCTCCTCGCATTCATCATTCCATTCAAAAAAATTTCGGAGTGTTTTGAAGAATGGTAGGCACCTGTGAGTTGCTCGTGACACAAACCTATTAAGTGTTGCAACTCATCCTGTGAGACTTTGCACTTCCTTCTTCGTCATTGGAGATCGTAGCTCCAATAGAGCCTTGATCTTTTCAGGATTCGCCTCAATTCCTTGTTGGTTAACAATATATCCGAGAAACATGCCTTCTCATACTCCGAATATGCATTTTATGGGATTCAATTTCATTTGATATTTCTCTAGTTGATCAAAGGTCTGACTTAGGTTAATTAGATGATCGGCAGATTTCTTGCTCTTCGTCAACATATCATCAACATAAACCTCCATGTTATGGCTGATTTGCTCTGCAAACACCTTATTCATCAGCCGCTAATATGTGGCACCTGCATTTTTAAGTCTAAAAGGCATAACATTATAACAATAAGTTCCCCTTGGGGTGATAAAAGAGGTGCTCTCCCTGTCTTTAGGCTTCATCTTAATCTGGTTGTATCCAGAATAAGTATCCATAAAACTCAAAAATTCATGCCCCGAGGTAGCATCTACCAGTTGATCGATTCGGGGTAAAGGAAAATGATCCTTTGGGCATGCCTTATTGAGATCAGTGAAGTCTACACACATCCTCCACTTGTTATTTTTCTTCTTCACCATCACCACATTTGGTAGCCAATCAGGATACTTGACATCTTCAATAAAAGAGGCTTTTTGTAGTTTCTCTACTTCTTCCTGTATAGCTTGGTTCTTCACAGGACTGAACACTCTTCTTCGCTATTTTATTGGCTTGATTTCCTTATTCACGTTAAGTTCGTGACATAAAAAATTCGGATCTATCCCTGGCATGTCTTCATGACTCTATGCAAAGGTCTGCTTTCTTTGCCTTAGAAATGCTATCAATTCCTGTTTTATTGATACCTCCAGTGATGCACCAATTTGAGTTGTTCGTTCTGGATGCTCATCATTCAGAATGATATTTTCAGTAGCCTCCATGACCTGCCCCTTTACGAGCTGAGACTCGTCTCTAGGGTCTAGCATTTTAATATCTGCATCTTCTATTTCATCTAATTGATAGGTAGTAGTCTTCTTCCTGGATTCTTCATGTTCCTCTTGCTCGGTAGATAAATAGTAGCATTCCCGAGAGACTTTCTAGTCGCCTTTCACAACTCCCACTCCAAAATTAGTTGGTAATTTGAAACATTGATGTACAGTAAATGGTACTGCTTCGAACTTCTTCAAGCCTACTCTTCCCATGATGATATTGTAAGCTGATTAGACGTTTTTATCCATTATAAAAAAAATGTACTCTTTCTATTCGGCAAGCAGGCCATGTACCGATAAGCATATCCAACTTGATCGTCCCAAGTGGAAAAACCTTCTCGCCAGTAAAGCCGAGGAGGGGTCTATGATAAGGCTACAACTGGGCTAGCTTTAGATTCAAACTGTCAAAGCATGGATAGAACATGATATCTGCCGAGCTACCATTACCCACCAGTACTCGTGAAATCACCACTTCCTTCATTCTCATCTTGATCACCAATGGGTCATTATGAGGATATAGTACTCCTGCCAGGTCATTCTTAGAGAAACCAATGACCAATTTGTCTTTATTCACCTTCCTCAGGTGATCATCTTCAGCCAAATTTATTCGTTAAATGTACGAGCAAGCTTGAGCCTCATTAAGGTAAGCTTTTCTTTCCGCAGTTATGTCTCCACCTCCTGCATCTCCACCTGTAATAACATTACATTCAAATGATCCAAAATGGATTGAAAATACCTCACCATCTGGCTGCTTTGGTCTTTTGGGGAGATTGAGGTCATCTTGGTCATCTTCTGGGTCTTCTTCATGACTTTTCTTCTTGTCTTCTTTTGCTCGACGAGGAGATCTAGACCTCTGTCTTGTTCGGTCGTTGCTCTTTCCACCATTTTGATGACCAACATATTTAGCCAGCTTTCCTCATCTGATGAGTGATTCAATTTCATTCTGGACAACTACGCAATTTTTGGTCGTGCGACCATGGTCTTTGTGGAACTCGCAATATTTGGATTTATTCCTCTTATCAAGATCTGCCTTCATTTTTTCTGGCCAGTTTACCTCCTCTCTATTCTTGATCTCTTCCAGAATATGATTTATATATACCTTCAAAGGAGTATAATTTCTAAAGTTCTTCAACTGTTCCAATGCTTGCTTTGCTTTCGATTGCCTGTTGCCACCATTATTCTTCTGCTCCTTCTTCTCAGTCCTATCAGCCTCGACCTTGGTCTCCTTAGTGTCTGTATTCTTCTTCGCAGCCATAGCTTCCTCGGCATTCATGATTTTGGGTACTTTTGCCATCAATTCAGCCATGGTCCTAGGCAAATCTTTGGCTAAAGTGTAGTACAATTTATCTGGCAATAGTCCACTCATCAGAGCAGTAATTGCTATTTTCTCCTCGTAATCAATTACTTCGAGCTTCTCATTATTGAAACGAGTAATATAATCCCTGGTGCTTTCACCTGTCTTTTGTCTAACACTCAATAAGTGTGCTACTCGTTTGACTGGTTTTGCTCCAAAATAGAAGTTCCCAATAAAGAGCTCTGTCAGTTGAAAGAAAGTCATGATCTTCCCCCGAGGAAGGTTATTGTACCAGATTTGGGCTGATCCGGTAAGAGTTACTAAAAATTCCCTGCATCTCATCTCATCTGGAACTGTATAGATATCGGCAGCATCTTGGTATTGCTTTATATAAAGGATAGGGTCAGTTTTTCCATCATACATAGGCGTCACCACAGGGGCTTTGAATTTTGATGGTGTGGGAAAATCCATAATTGTTTGTACAAAGGGTGTCCCTTGAACAAAAATCCTTTATAGAGGATTCTTGGCCTTAGCCATTTTGCCTAATCTGTGCTCCAACCTCTGAATCGAGCCCTTCCATGCATCGTTTCCTTCCTCGGACCTATTGGTTCGAGCAATTGATCGCGTTGAATTTGCCTCTTGGGATCTTTTATTACGAGCAGTTGGTCGTGATTGGGCAGAGCCTTCCCTTAGATCGGATGGTCGTGGAGAGTTCCTCGACGTAATCCTAGGAAGACTTATATTCCTCCAAGGGCCCAAATGATCAAAAGGAGAGACTCTACTCAACCTTTCTAGAGCACTGGTCCTTTTCGGAGATAGAGTGATGTTTTGTTGAGAATCTCTAGCTCGCACTAATGAAGTTCGACCAGGTTGATAAGAAGGATCATTAGATCTCTCAGTACAGTATGATTCAGTATGTTTAGATCAAGATTCCTCTGGGAATAGCGTCCGCCTAGTTCGTGAAGAGGGTAGGCGCGTATTTCTTTGGACACTTCGTTGTCCTGATTGAGCCAGCACTCCTCCTTGAACAGTTTGTATAAGTTGACGCATGGTTTCTTGCATGGTCGTCTGGCCTTGAGCCAGATTAGCCATTATACTAGCCAGATCTTGAACATTTGGGGGAGCAAAAAAGTTTGGATGATCCCCAGTGTTTCGATTACTGGATTCAGGATTATCAGCCATAGATGATGAGTTATTTTGGTAAAAAATGATAAGTACAATCGATTCCCACATACGGCGCCAATCTTTTGATGTAAAAAATTAGATTATCTCTAAGTAATCAATCATAGATAAAATAAATAAGACAAAAGATTTTTAAAATGGTTCAGCCTTATAAGAATGGCCTAAGTCCATTGTTTTTATATTACTGGCTGTTTTTCTGGAATTCTCCATATATGGTTTATCCAGAAATCCGAAGTCCCCTTCTAATGAGGAGGTTACAATGTATTTATAGCCTTGAGGTTGTACGCGTGAAAGGATAATGCGTTGTTATCTAGTAGACATATACATCTGTACGATAATAATGAGCATTTAATGCGCAGTCGTCTCTTTGATTCTCTTGATTTGGATGTTCTGTACGCTAAGTAGCTCGGACCGCTTAAGCTACTCGAACCACTTAAGTAGATCGGGGCCCAGAGTTGCTCGGGGAGCCTAAGTTGATCGGTACACTTGAGACGTTCGGAATGTATGAGTTACTCGTGGCGCTTGAATAGCTCGGTGGCAGTGAGTTAATTGGTAGAAGTATTTGTAACTGCAACGTTGGTTCACAAGTGTCTTCAAATGATGGGTCCACGTCAGCAGATTAAATTTGGTATCAACATGCCCTATTTTTTGTTTTACTCCATTTGGACCAACTTTTCTCCTTCGCCTCATAATCTGAAAAATTATTCCACTGCTCCACTGGCATTTCAACAATGGGAGGCACTCTCTCTTACAAAACCAAACTTTCGGATCTCACTGCCTCTTTTGGGAAATATTTCTTCCGAAGGTTTCTCATATATGTCCTCAAAGCTTCAGCAACCCGAGATAGAACCTTAATCTTGGCATGATCGAGAAATGATAAATGCTTGCATAATTGATCATATATGTCATGTTTGACGGCTTGATCAACAAGGCTCCAGTTGTTTTGTCTACCGACTCCCACGTTCATTTTTTCCTACGATAAATAGTGGGCTTTAAAGTTCAGCACGTCATTCCTATCACCCATTGGGTTATTCTCGAGAAGGGAAAACCCAATGGGCTTCTTTTGGATTGAGCGGGAGGTATCGATATCGTTGGATGGGGGCATCGGAGCAACGAGAGTGCTGGATGAGGGCGGTGGAGCACTTGAACTTGGACTTGGTGAGGAGTGAACCATTGGTGGAGTAGTGAATTCCTCAACCATTGGTGTTGAGAAGTCAGGTTATGCATGAGATGGGAAACCTCGTTGCAGTGTCACCTCGTCACTTGGTACCCTTGGGTTGTTTCCTCTCGACATTATCTACAAAAATAAAAAACCATAAGTGACTAAATAATTATAATAATATAGAATTATAATTAATTACTCAAGCTTATGACACTATATATATATATATATATATATATATATATATATATATATACACAGAGTAAGACATTAGAATATGTTCAATGTGTCTTATCTCCATCCATTCGGTATTAGTGTTTAAGAACCTATGAATTTATGCACTTGGACAACTAGGAGGAAGGGTATCTAGGATTGATGTGTAGATCTCCGTGACATGAACTCGGAATCCCATCTTTTTCAAGATGTTGGCAAGATTCAATTTTACGTGCATATGGCGCAAGACATCACAATCTATGTCAATGCTCTATGTACGCAATTGTATCCATAATGGGTGGATTTTTTTTGCCTCCTCTGACAACGTAACCAAGGCTAGGGCTATGTCGGGATTGTGTATGTGAAATATATTTTGGATATAATTATCCCAGTTTTCTGGTAGGAAAAATAAAATACGATCGAACATGTAATCTTGCTGGAGATTAACTCCACGATTTACTAGTTAAATTGTTCGATCTTTTTATTTCCATACCTATAAATAGGACTACCCTCTATATGGCGCTCACTAATAAAAGAGTTGTGTGTGCGATCACATTGCAACATCTCTCACTCTTGTTGCCAGTGATTAGCACGTGCCTCATTTTTCCTGAGAAAATTATACGAGGGTGTGAATATAAGACCTAAAATTAAGGGCTCTAATTAATTAATAACTATTAATTCAAACATATGAGGAATAAGCACATATTAGTTTGATTAAGGGTTTGATTCATCACTACCCTGCTATTAACAAGTATGTACAATATGAGTCATTAAAATTTTAGGACATTTACACTTTGGGGTTCTTCATATCTACCCATTTGGGTACAGTTGTTCTCTTATTTACTCATTGGGGTCCACTAGTTCTTTTCTTTTAATATTTTTAATAATTAATCTTTTTTCCATATACTTAAGATACGTTTAAAATTCTCCCTCATATGTAAACTAGAATTACTAAGATTGAAAAGTCAAAAACGAAAACCCACAATAGATAGCCCTTCAATACTATACCCCTACACCTAGAGTATATAACCCCCAATATAATATGATGACACGCATATAACACACAAAATGGTAGCCCTTCAATGCTTTTTGTACTCTTGTTCCATAAACAAGGGTCCAGTGGATAGACGAGAAAGCCTTGATGTCGCATCACCCGTGTTTAAGAGCTGAGAATATAGATAAATTAATTAGACTAGTTGTAAAGTTTGAGTGTAATGTAACGTTATATAACGACCATTTTCATTATAATTACCTCTTATGACAACCACAGCCTAAATTCGTTGTCTGATTGACCCATTATTTTTTGTCTTTTATTGTTCTCACAGGCTTCATATTTCTGTATATTACAAAATTAATCATGTATAAAATAATCTAAAATATTCTAAAATAATTTTAAGCAATAAAATAATTTAAACTTACTTTTTCCATTCTTCGACATCTTAATGTGTCTCGAATAGGTAACGAGCTACTTTTTCATGTTGCAAACTCGTTAATTTCACTCGTTTTTCCATCACATGACCACCATCATCGACGAACTCATCAGTGTCATCAATGTTGGTCGAGTCAGGCATATATTCCCGATTATATATTGATGACTCCACGGTGATATATTCCTCTACAATTGATCCTGCAATATATCGCGTATTCTTGACGTAATCTTTAAAAACTTTCATCAATCTTTCAAACGGATATATCCACCGATATCTAACTGGACCACAAAGAAGTTCCTCGTCGCATAGGTGTACCAACAAGTGAACACTTATGTCAAAGAATGCTGGGGGAAAGTACTTCTCCAACACACAAATCGCTTCAATCACCGCTAATTTTGCGGCCACTATGTGTTCTTGATTGACTACCTTCTCACATAAGAGTGAGAAGGTAATACAGATTTTCATAATAGCCCTCCACAAATCCTTGTGCTTGGAGAAACAGTGCTTAAACAATAGAGGAACCAATTGCATGATCACATGCCAATCGTAGGACTTACACTTATGTAAATCATGAGTAGAATAATTCACAATCCTTTGTAAGTGGGACGAAAAATTACATGGGCCCTTCAAATTATATATTGTGTCTAAAAGCACCTTCCTTTCCCCACTCGTCAAAGTAAATTCACCAGGGGGATATATTGTCCTTCCCCTGCTATCTTCTTTCAACCATAGTTGTGGCTTAAGTTTCAACGATTTAAGGTCTTTTCGTGCATTTTCTCCATCCTTCGAATGACTTCCCCCAAGGCAAGTGCCCACCATAGTTGTGGATTAGTATAGTATGTTTCATTTAATTATGTCTTATTTATATTCGATTTTTAAATTTCAAATTCAAATTCAATTTATAATAGAAATTTATATTTCCTCCATCTCCCCTAAAGGGTGAGTGGTCCTATACCATTCAAGACCGCATTTTTCTATAATATACTTAACGGCTCATGCACATTGTTACGATTTGATAAAAATTCAGCAGCATATCCTCGTAGTTCTCCAAGTACATGACGTAGATTGGCAAGTGTGAGTGTTATTTCAATTGATCAATTGAAATAACAGTCACACTTGTCAATCTAGTATGTACCCAGAGAACATTAGGGTACGATTGCAGAACTTTCTACAAAAGTAACAACTTTAAGCCACTAAGAATAATATTATACAGAAATTATCCAGTCCCAAACTATCCAAACGGGACAATTCTAGAGATCTCATTACAGTGGTAATGACTCTCGAACAGGTCTAAGGGCTATTGAATGCGTACGCATAAGAACTAGAAGGCTAGTATCTATGCGCACTATATGTAATTTCAAGTATGTTTCATTTAATTATCATACTATATATATATTGTTCGTTATACAAAGTAATTTTCAAAAAAAGTTGAAAAATCCCACCCCGATATGGACAATAATCCAGTGGTCATGCCACTTTTAAAATTAACCAACCCAACATCGATCCACTGTAATCCAACCGCAATGGCAACAATAAATGTGTATCCCGTACTCCTAACTAATCTATTCAATTAATACTTTCATCAATTAAACTAAGAATTAAAGTATACAATTATTAATTTACTAATTTACAATGAGGGACAATCCTACTTGCATATGAAAGGGGCACCAATTATTAATTTTCAAAAAAAATTAACAACCAATCAATTTTAAATCAATCAATTCTTTTACAAGGTGCACTACAATATGAGGGGAAATATCGAATAAATCAATAAAAATTTAATTAAAAAAAATACACACACGTACATATACACACACACACGCACATATACACCCCCTGCCCTACCCCTACCCCCCCCCCCCCCCCCGTTGCCCCTGCCCACCACACGCACACGCACATATATATACACACACATATAAACACATAAACACAAACACACACACGCAAATACACCCCCTCCCCTCCCCCTAGCCCTGCTACCTCCCCCCCCCCACACACACGCATATATACACCACATACACACATATACATACACATATACATAAATGGAGGATAAATAGAGAGAGAGAAACATACCAAAGTCGTAGAGAGAGAGAGCAGCCGCTAGCAGGCGAGAGAGAGAGAGAGAGAGATTGAGGGAACAAAATCGGTGGAAAAAAAAGGGAGGATTTTTTACTAACAGAATTGTCACGAACATGTCACGGTCATTGACCGTGACAACTTTATAATATTGTCACAGTCAATGACCATGACGAGTCCGTAACAACTGTACTTGTCACGGACTTATCACGGTCATTAACCGTGATAAGACTTTGTCACGGACTTGTCACGGTCAATGACATGACAAAAAATGCGTGTTTTTTTGTCACGGTTAATGACCGTGACAAGGCTAAGCGCTTAAAGGGTGTCAATTTGACCATTTTGGTGTCATGTTGACTTGCCCATCTTGACCTTCTGATAGAGCGGGCACAGTCGTTGATTGATCAACTCCTTAGCTATATGTCAAGTAATCTTGGGAACTTAAAGTAAGCCATGTATCCCTTAGGTACATTACCCCTTTTGTGGACAATAATCCACCCCTAATTGAAGGTAACGGACTCATGTTAATCGAGTTGCGAAGATAATTCTTTAATACTGCCACACAACCTTCGTCAAAGGCATCATCTGTCTTCATCTCTATATCAGAGATAAGAGAATACATTTTCCTCTATAGGATTATCTTTTCCAACTTCTTAAAGGAACAAGACTTCTTCATCTAGACAAGCAATGAGTCCACATTTCTATAGGCCAACTAGATATAATCACCTTCCTTCAATAACACCTTCTTCATGTGAGTCTCCTCTTTGAGTTTTTTCGTAAGATCGAAGATCTTGTTGTCTTTATCAGCAAGTTTATTCTTTATGACTGTGGCCTGATTATGCAGAATGTCATTTTTAGTTGCTAGATGACCATCTCAGTGTACCGTCTCAAAAAAAACTGCACGGACTATAAACTCAATTATAAAACTGGTCAGTCTGTATATGAGCGATCTAAAATACTTTTAAACTAAAAGGAAAATATTAAGGAGGACTTACTAACACCATTTGACGTATCTCTTCTTCATAAAGGTGATCTAAATGAAAGTTTTCGAGACCTACGTTTGTTTAGGAAAATTGGCGGCCTAAACAATGGAGAAACTAATGTCGATGTTCAAATACTCTAAATCATTACTAGTAATGGTATCCTTTACCTTTAGAATTATCATTTCCCAGGGTATTCCCGTGAATTATGGCAAAGTAGTTGTAGATCCTACCGACTTCGGTGCAATAATTATAGGAATATTACCCCCTATTTAGTGTAGCAAGGGAGTCTTCTATACCTTTAATTTTTGGCCTTCTCGACCTCTCTTTCTTTCTCTTTCTCTTTCTCTCCATTATTTTTCTCCCTAATATAGACAATCCTATTCTTGAACGTACCATCTATACTTTGGGTTATCAATTTAGTTTGGCCACCTTTACTTTTTAGGCTTTCCCCAGAAGCCTAAAGATCGATGATGCATTATCGTCCAGTTATCTCTTTGGTGTGTAGAATGAGAGGGGGATGGTTTAGTCTAATTCTTCTTGATCTTCTTCTTCCACTTTTTCCTAAGAAGAACCAGAAGGACCTAATGCCTTTCATAAAAATGAGGTTCAAGGTTGTCGTCTATGAGATGTCCATTCTTTATTCGATTCGGTATCCTCCAAATCAGTTAAGATTATGTAGGTAGTGAGAAATTCTTGCCTACATAAAACCTTATTGCTTATGCATCACTGACTATAGTGCAATCGGTTGCAGTTATAAAGGGAAAAATAATAAAATTATTGTCTAACGCAAGAGTTTGTCCAGATCCAAGAAGTATATGAGTTGCTCTCCAAAAAAATTTTACTCCACGAGAAGTTCAATGTCCCAATGTTTTTAAGGTTGGTGAGGTTGAGTTCATAGTCGTTTGGTTTCTCTTGCAAAGAGTTATGATCGATTAAAAATTGGGAAAGTTATGTTGACAAAAATTGAAATGAATGGTAAGTAATCTATGAGGATATCTGGCTGCCATGGGAAATGGAAGACTTGCATAGTTCTAACCATAAAATTTCCCAAAGAAGACTAATATGTATATACCTATGTCCTTTTGGGACCTGGGTAGCCATGTAACTAAATTTAGGCACTTGTCCCTATTCTGGAAATGGTAGGTATTGTACATAGGCAAAGTGCAAAGGTCGTAGCAATATCGGATTTCATTTAGGCCTTGGTTAGTGCCACAAATTTGATTTATAGAAACATTACCCATTAAAATACAGAAGAAACTTTTGTTGTCATAGATAAGTAATATTACGTAAAAATTGAGTACCTCTACTAGCAATGGGTGGATGAGAAAATGAACACACACACACACCAATGATTGTTAACTATCAAAAATTCAACTTCATTATGAGGGAGGTCATAAATGTCTGCCTTATTAGGTGAGGTTCTAATTTTGACATTGATAGGTATGTAATACCTAGTGTGAAATGGCTCAAAATCATTTTTTAAAGTGACCTCGTACTTCCTAAGATGTTTAGACATGGCATATTAGTAGAATATGGGATAAGAGTTTGAAAAGGAAAAGGATAAAGGTTTTATGAAAAAAGAAAAAAGAAAGCTTATTTGCAACTGAAAACGGAAAAGCGTGAGAAATAGAGGAGAAGGAATACCTTTGGTTTCAAGCAAAAAACTAAAGGGATTTTTAAACACCTTATACCTCTTATTGCCAAAAGATCACGTGAATTGATGGCTCTCTGATAAAGAGAGACACATTGTCATGCCCCTGGGCCATGCACTTCAAGCCAATTATTGTTTGTGGGTAACCCTAGCAGAGGCTCATGTAACCCTATATATTACGTACAAATAGGCCCATAATTTCGTTCCCATCAAGTATAACTGGGACGCATGGCTTTTAGTGATGCCTTAATGAGAAAAATCACATCACACGTGGGAAATAAAAAAAATGCAGAACTAGGCCAACTAGGCCTAATGACCGATCACCCTAGTTATGGGGGAAATTGAATGGATTATAAGTCGGGCTACCAATGTGGCACTACAACATTCAGATAATCCCATGTCACTGTGGTTCCTAGTTGCTCAGTAATTGTCGACCAAATAAAGACGATCCTTTAAATTATTATGATAAAGATGGTCGAGTATAATCCTATTGCAACTCAACAACTAAAAAGATAAATTTGAAGATATAGTCAGACCTTATAAGGAATGCTCCAGGAGATAGTTTATGTAAAAATGAATCTTGTATCTATAAATATAACACTGGTGTTTTATGAAAAAGGTATATTGAACCACATTGTACCCAAAATATGGACTTTAAGCTATCATTATCTTGCAATCCAAATCATCCTTATCCTATATTAATAGAATAATCCCTTCCTTATATACGTAGGCAAGACCAATCTAATGAACCGTGTATATTCTTATGTTCTTTTTCATACAACATTCATACATGTCAGTAATTTTGGAATTTAGTAATATTTAGATATGGCCCCCTTTGTTTTAATTTGAGACAATTCTAATCATGAATTATGAGATATAACCTTAATCCTAGCACTCGAACGTCATTTTCTTTATATGTTAACTTCATATTTGTTTGACGGGGACTTATGCTCTTTTATCTCATGTTTCATTAGTTGAGAGGCCTTAATCATGTTGAGATTGACTTGTGAATTCTTATGACCTTATTCTTTAAAGGATTTAAATCTTTATATTTTAATTCTTTGGCTATAATTCATTGCTTCAAGGCTTGTGTTCTCTTTGTTTGAATATCCTTTTACCTATGCTTGCTTTCAAGGATTCTAAATTATCTTTATTTAATGTCCATGCACTTGGATGACTAATTCAATTGTCTTTGCTTGATTTCTTGAGTCATTTGGCTTGGTCTCTTGTGGCGTCCTTCCTAACTCTCAATATTCTCAATCATTGACTTGTCTTTTGATTTTTTATAAGTCTTAAATGATTCATCAACAATGGATTACCTTTAATCTCAAATAAACTTAAGAGAAAGATAATAATTTGTACACATATCTTATAGAATTTCTATCATAAAAAATAATAATTTATTATTTAAAAACATTTGGGTACATAGGTGGATTTGAGTGAGTCTGGGATTATTGTGTCAAGGTAACTAATACTAAAGTTGTGTAAGAAGATATGTATATTATTAGTTAGAAAAGTGGTAGTGGGGTTATGTATCTTTATTTGAGAACCTTTGGAAGACATTTAAGGCTCACTATATGAATCTTGGGTGACCTTCTTGAGGAAGTCTTTAGAGACTTGAGGCCACCATTATCATTAACTAGTTACTCTCCACTATATATATATATATATATATGTGTGTGTGTGTGTGTGTGTGTGTGTGTGTTCCATATAAATTCATTATGTTAAGAAATCATGTTTGAAATAACTGTTTCAAATGTTAAAGTTTTTAGTTAAACCTTAAAATGGTTTTGACGTGAAATGTAATAATGCTATAAAAATTGGGTTGATTCGTGATTTAATGAATAACTTAGAGTAAAAAATATGATTAATCAAGTTAAATAAGGTGATTTATGTGTAAATAATGATTTATATCTATTGAGGTTGATTTATAATATACATAACTTAAAAATATAAGCTTTGAGTTCAAAATTAGCATTTGTAAATAGCATTGTTTTGGAAAGTAGACCTCATGTGAAGATCGTTCGCAAATCAATTGCACGACCAAGAAGGACATTCAAGAACATCTTGATATTACCATTACTTTTAATTTCATCCCTACAGTTTTATAAATCAAAATTTGACACGTTGACCTTTTTCTTATTATATATCATACCCATGTAAGGTGTTTTAGGCATAAGAAAAACGATATTTTTGCCAAAAGAGGTTAATTAAGGATTATTTTTCATCGTGAATGTATAAATAATTAGACCACGTTAGTCAAAGTAAATGTCGTTGTTATGGTGCATAACATTGGACGTTAATAATGAACCTGAAAGGTTTATTTAAAAACAATTAAAGTTTATCGAGGATGTGACGTGTGAGCCTTTATGGTAAGACCTAAAAAATTGTGCATAAAAAACTTAGTGGTGGTATGTAGAACCTGTGAAACAAGGTGGAATCATAAATAACTTCAAGTAATACGAAATTAGGTATAAGGGGTTGGTGTACCCTGATGTGAGTTAATTATCACATTATTGACCAATATATGAGTCAGGTAATTTAATTCGTATTATTTAGCATTTATGACGTGTGTTGGCACCTAACCCAAATTTGGTGACTCTTTGTGAATCAGGAGTATTAAGTCAAATATAATTTCTCCAATAAAACATGCATGATTTTTAATTTCATTTTGATAACTGCATTAAATGGGCGAAATTTTGAAAGTATAAGGCATAATTTGTGTATATTTGTTCGTTTTTATCATTATATCCTACTACTATCTCCATACTCGACGTATCTTATTCCCCTTTTTGCTAATCCCCTCCAAATTGCCCCAACTAGTAATTTAATTAAGGACATATGTAAGAGAAATCAGAAATTTGTTGAAAGATTAATCTTAGAGCACTAATCACTAATAGGCTACTAACTAGTGACTAAATTTTTATTTTTCTTAGTTATATTGAACTATCCATGTTATAATCACTATATTCTCTTCCACGATTAATCAAATTGGACCATAGTAGTACGCGTACAAGTGGTGATGCCTTGATAATTAAAAAGTTAGATGAATTTATGATGATATCAATGTAAGTGCCCATATTCAACCCAGGGCATTACATACACAAACATATATATCCATGTATATGTGCACGATTATATAGATATTGCAAGTAATAATTCAACAAGAATTATTTGAAAGAATTCTTGAATATGTACTCGAACGAGATCAAAAGCATTATCCTTCATCTCTCTCTCTCTCTCTCTCTCTCTCTCTCGCTCGCTCGCTCTCTCTCTCTATCTATCTATCTCTATCTCTCTCCCCCCCTCCCTCTACCCTAACTACTTATACTGAAAACTAGATTTGATTCGATTTTATCACTATGGGTTTTGGGGTCCAAGTGGCAGTTTCAATTTTACAGAGATATGGATAGCGATAAATAAGAGAGACGGTGTTAGGTTGATGATGGGGGCAGGTGACTATGGACAATAGTAGTACGTGATGATGATGACGGGGTTAGGAGGTAAGGATGAGAATTTATTTATGTTTATTTAATCTAAAAATTTTAAACTTGAGGTGCTTTTAATTATTTTGTACTATAAAACTAAAAAACTAAAAATATTAAGAATTAATGACATATAATAACATTTAAAAGCACATATTAACTTTAGGGCTTTTTGACTTGACCCCAACTTTTTAATGCAATATTCGACTTAACCCCCCCCCACTTTGCTAATCTATTTTACATAACCCCTATACGAGGTTATATCAAACTATTGCATAAAGTAGGGATAAAGTCTAATCATTTAGTTGACTTTGTCCCTTTTTTATAATGTCAAATTAGACTTAACCCCCTATGTTGAGGGCAAAATCAAAGAATTATGAAAATGAGGGGTTAAGTCAAATTAGTCACTAGTGGGTTAAGTTAAAATGACCCTTAATTTATATATAAAATTATACCAAACTCTTTGAACTATTTACAGTTTACGGGCCATCCCCTCATCTAAAAAATCCATCAAACTGCCCCTAAACTTACAATCCATAACAATTTTCCTAAAAATTTGGGGGGTTAGGGTATTTTGGTCAAAAGCACCCCATTATTTTTTTAACACTTTTAAATGACCAAAAAGACCATTATTTAAAATTTTAACAAAAGGAAAAAAAATAAATAAAACACATTCAAATGCAACTATCAAATATACAAACAATAAAAATTCCAATAACTCCACATTCATTTACATCAAAAACCACAAATCGCCATCCACTCTAGAAGCTACAAAAATTAAACAGATAAATCTCGATATGAAAAGTTAAAGCCAAATGTATACATATAATATCTCTTAAATAAATATGATGTAAGGCCCTAAAACAAGATTAGGAAGGTTAATTACATGATTAAGTATAATTTATTAGTTATAAATTGGTTATGTGTGTTAAACATGTTAATTATCATGTTTGGGGGATACATCCTCATGTGATATATATGTGGTTTATATTAGATGCTAATCGAACTTATGATTGGGGATAACAAATTTAGGGAATGTGATTAGTTATGTGGTTAAATGAATCATGAAAATATGTTACTAAATGCATAATTATGTTCATAAAAGTAAACTAGAGTGTTGGTGCGAAAGTGGCGATGTTTGGTCGCCAAATGTGAAAGTTATGAAATTTTGAGTAAATTATTACTCTTCTGCTCTAGCTCAAATTAGGCATACTAATTTTATGATTTTGGAAAAACACAAAATAGGAAAGTTGTAGATGTATAAGTTATCTACGCGAAGACACAAAGAGGGAGTTAATCGGTGCCTGTGATAGTGGGTTATGTTGATTTTACCAAGGTGGGACAAATGTGTCATTAATGGAATTGTTTAATTCGACCTTTCATCCAACCAATCACGCGTTACCACTACCCCTATTGCTATTGGACCACTTTAAAACGTATTTATGATTATAAATTAGAGGTATGTATTCTTCCTCACAAGAAATAACAAGTTTTGCCTAAAGAGAGAAAGAGAAGAAAGTTAAGGAATAAATCTTCGAAATATTTCTATAAATCGAGGAATCCTCGTAAGGTAATTACTTTTTTATTAAAGTTGGTCACATGGATGACTTATACACTTGGCATATTTTTATTTTTGATTTGGATAAATATTTTAATGATACCCATATTGGTAAATTGTGTTGGAACAAGGATGGTTTAAGACCATGTGTAAGAACATATACTGGGATCGTAAATGTTAACTTTAAAGTTAACATGATTTAAATTCCCTCCTCGTGATGTTTTTTAATTTAGGAAATTTAGGTTTTTTTATGTTTATATATGTTGAAACATGTTTATTATATGTTTACATGATTGATACCCAAGGTGGAAGTTATGTATTCTTAAAAATTTTAAGTTATGCTTTAATGTTCGTTTTCAACCTAGTTGTACTAAAAATGGCATAAATCATGGAATACTTATTGAAATTGAGTGATTATAGTTGGATCTTAAAATATACTCATACATGTATAACATATCCGAAAATTGTGTAAAAATACCAAGGAATGAAACTTTGGCGATAGTTTGACGTTTTGGTTTAAAATCTGCCCTAAAGGATCAAGAATGCATACCAGGTGTTTGACGTTTTGCTCGACATAGCAAATGAGACCTAAAAATTATGAAACATTAATTTTATATTATTCAATATGTTTACTGATATTTGGTGGAATATCATGCAAATTTATGATGCATAAAAATTATGTAAATTCCAGGAAGTTGAAGTTATGTTGCTGTTTTTCTTGAGAAACGATTTGGAAAAGGTTATAATAAAATGGGAATAACTTTGTCTAGCGAATTCGTAATTTAATTTCGTAAATTGTGTTAGAACCCTAATTACTTGGGTGTTATAGAAATGTGAAGTATCATATTTAATTCCTCCTTAGTTATTTCTGATTGACCAAATGATGTGATGTATTACTGGGTTTGATGTTAATCAGTGTATTCAAATACTAATGACATTGATGTGTTAGGTGGGGAAGAAGCTAATACTACCATACCAAGGAAGTAGTTAGTATTAATCTTAGCACAAAATCCAAGGTGAGTGACTTTCCTTATGAAATATAAATGCTTATATTTTCATATGGAAATGTGTAGTTGAATACATATGTTAGAATGTTTATGGAGTGATGTGGTATTTATGAAACATGTGCATATGATTAAAAATGTTAAGAAATGTTATTTAATGTTATGGACTGTGGCGGGTCCATTATCTAATGTTAAGGAGTGTGGTGGGTCCTACGGGATATGGCGGTCCTGTTAATCCAACTCAAATGTTTGTGTACTCGGACCTAATAAAGGGATGTGGTGGTCCCCAATAACTGTGGTGGGTTAGTTGGACTGTGGCGGGTCCAGGCTTGCGAGAGTTTCATAATTCCTGTTAGGTTATAGTATTAGAACAAAATAAAAATGGTTATTCAAATTGGTTATATGTTTGGTATATGGTCATTTACTAAGCCTTTATAGCTTACACTCCTATAATATTTTGTTTCAGGTATGCTTATCATTTGGGGTTCACTGCCAAGTTAGGACCTTAAAACGGGGGAGTGACGGATATCTAATATGGATTGAATGTCAAGAAGCTTTTTGTGTAAATGTTAAACTAAGGATCTTAGGTATGTAAAATTGTATGGTACTTATAAGTTACATGTAAAGGTAGTTATGTTTTCATCTACACTTGCCTTTGAAAAAAAAACTTATGTTATTTTTCATGAAAGATTCAAAGTAAAAAGCATTGTTTATGGGAAGTTATCTTTAAATAAAACGATGAGTTTAACTTAATTAAGTCGGGGAACGACATATGATTTGGAACCCCAAAAATACATTTAAACCTCTCTCTATCTCTCTCTCTCTATCTCTCTATCTCTCTATCTATCTATCAATCTATCTATATATCTCTCCCCCCCCCCCCCCCCCCCCCCCCCCCTCTAACCCCAAATGAGCCAAAATAAATGGAGTGTTTCCATATTCAAACTTTTAATTAAATGAACAAAACAAATATCATCAAATTTTTTATGGGGAATTTATTCTTAAGTCTCTCCCAAATAAATTTTAAACACTAAAGGAATTTTGATAAATTTAAAACACTTAGGTCCACTAATTCTTTTCTTGTAGAAGTTCACGCTAGTGTCATAATAGCTGGACCTACAAGTAAATTGTTCTTAAATATATAAAAATTGTCAACAAGGGACCTAATTATAAATTGCCCTTTTTTATTTAAGATTTAGAAAAATGAGTTGAGAAATTAATTGGAAAATCAATTTGGGGTTGTGAATTATAAAAAGGGAATGGAAAATCAATTTGAGGTTGTGAATTGGAAAATTTTCATAAAAAATAATTTGAGTTTTGATTTCGAAACACTATTTGGGGCTGTGAGTAAAACAATATATTTAAAATATTTAAAGGGAAAATCAATTTACGGTTTGAATTTAAAATAGACATTGACAAATTTTGTACCACCTAGAAAGAGAGGATCTTCACCATATCCATAAGAGAGGTGGGAGATTAAAATGATGTTTGCATCAACTATGATGTTCCAACAGGCTTTTAATGATAAGGATTTTGTTGAGAGATAATCTCTTTCATGTAGATAAACAGTTTGAGATTCGTTAGCAGCTTTAACCCAAGGATATTGAGACGTTCGCCTTGGGTTAGATCCCCTAAATGCCAAAAATTGTTATATGCGCTTATTTTGTCTTAGTTTAAGGGTCGAAATTTTGAATTAAACATTATCAAAACTCCAAATGAAGGAGAGGTAATTTCTCACCCAGCCTCTCGAGTCCGAGAGATCTTTCTTTTTATGCTCACTTAACCCTGCAATTTGTGAAAGATCATTTATTTTTATAGCAACAAGCATAGAGCCCATGCGATGCGCAAGCATTAGTGTGTAGTACGAATAAATTTGAGTAGAAATATAATATTTCATTATATCTAAAGTACATATTTATTCAAAGAGTAATGATAAATAAAAGTAATTGTGCAAAAGTTTTTCCTAATCAAAGTATTATATTTTCGAAATCCCTCCAAAAATAATATGCAAGTCAAATTTTCAATGCGTCTTCAGTTTTTCGAGCTTTAATGTGCACAATCAATTCCTGATGTTGATTCCTTTGCTGTTGCAAAATAATGTTATTTTATGTAAAAATATAAAAACGGTTTATATGTAACTTTCTATTTCTATTTATGATATGTTTTTGTACACAATATATGGATACGCTTATCCCGTTTGTTATGTAATTTTTAAAAAATGTATTTTCAATTATAAATATGTATAATCTTTGTTGAGTAGAATTAAAAATAAACTTCTTATCCAGTGAATTTTGTGGAAAAATTATATTTTGAAAAAATCTTGAATATTTGAATTATATATATACACCTGTAAAATCCCAAAAAGAGTGTAAATTTTACTCTTATCATTACAATTTTCTCATTATATATATATATATATATATATATATATATATATATATATATATATATATATATTTTACAGTAAAAATATCCAAAAGTTATTGTCCAATATTTGTTTCAGTCTTCTATACCAATCTCAACAAGTGTTTACTCCTCTTTCCTGGAGAACTCACCCATCATATCACATCGAGATATCATAACAGTATTTAATGGAAAACTATTGGTTTGGTGGCTTACCATTATGTTATGGTAGAATGATCTTAAGAAAATGGTATAAAATCCAATGTGACGGTGAGAAAAATCTCATAACAGCCCATAGAATACAAAACTCTCCATCAAGAGTCAAAACAAAAATAGGACACAACCAAAACAGGTAGAAAAATAATGGGAGAGCCAGAGAGAGAATATCCCCCATTTGAACAACCCAACCCAATCAGCAAAATAACTGAAAATCAAATGGACCCCTGCTTGTTGGAAATCAGACTTCAACAGCTCGTCTAGTTGCTTCACACAATCAACTTGAAAACAACAAATAAATAATATACTACCTCAAATGATGTTCCCAAAGTCATCGAAACAAAGATATTAATAAATATTAAATGCTACACCATTTCAACCAAAAAAGGCCAAATTCATATAAGGAAAACAAAAAAAATTACTTACATGTGCAGATCGACGAAAAACTTTCTGCATCTCATCACCCTGTCCCAGATTCATTATTCTACAAATAAAAACCAAAATTAAAGAATAAGTAAAAAAAAGGATGTGAGAAGTTGCAGAAAATGGGAACACTGAGTAACAGAAATATCGGCGGGTTAATTCATCATTTAATGGGCAATAGAGAAGGAAGAAGATGGAGGGATGGATGGAAAGCTAAAGAATATCGAGAGACTGAATTGAGAGAAAGAAGTATCTATGTTCTTTTAATATTTGGAGAGTTAATTAGGAAGGGGGAAAACCCCAAAACCTCATTTATTATTCGGATGTTTTAAGTACAACCTGTTAGACAAGTAGACTAAAATCATACTTTATGTAATAATTTTAGTTATGAATTTATTGTTATAATAAAATCAGTTATTTCTATTTTAATGAGAATCATGTATGGACATAATGTTTGCAGTATTTTATATATTGACGGTGTCTTTTATTCTACTCAGTGGGTGTTCTGGTGTGTAGAGTACAACTTACACAGAGAGGATAAGATCACCAGTTCTTATGGAATATAAGTTGTACCGTTCACAGTCTTAGATGGAACTGGACACACCATCAATAGGACTGTAATACAATATTTTAGTAGGTCTATCTTGGTTACAAGAAACTGTATATTTTTAACTTATTGTGCTAGTACATTTTGTGTGTATTGAACGGGACCAATTTGAGGTAATTGTTTATATATAGATTTTGTAAGACAATGTACACCTCGTGATTATTAAGTTTACTTAAGGCAATTAATTCGGATATGATGGATGGACACATGCACTATTTATTTATTGCTTTGACTTATTAGGTGAGATTCATTATTGGATCAATAATCTTGATAAACTGGGTAACGGTGATAAATGTATAGTGAAAGTCTTTTACAAATGGAATCCACATTGCGGTATAGATATTGATGATATCCCCTTGAGATAATTAAAAGTTTTGTATATGTCAAACCCTGCAGGTGGATTATATTAATCTGACACCACAAATAAGTTAAGTTGGATCGCTCAAGGGCTTGAAGAACTTAATCAAATAAATTATGGGTAATTTATTTTATTAACGGGTATCTGTAACCTTAACGTGGGAAGAATTAAGTAATTAATAATGAGGAGCTCAAAATATAATTTTGAGTTAAGGAGTGGAGTTGCAATTATAAATATTTAGTGGTATTAATTATAATTAAAGGACTGAGATTAGAATCCGAGACGGATTTGGTTTTCTCAGGCCCATTAGGATCCATATCCTTATCTCTCCTTAGGGTCCTACTATAGCCTATATATATGCACCTATGTCTCATTCTTTCTTAACCTATCTGTCACTCTTGGATAATCATAAGACACGATTTCAGATTTGTGAGAAAGAGAGGCAGCAGAGAAGAAATAGGAGACAAGAAAGTAGTCACGAAATAGGATCCCACCCTTTACTCGTGGTTGTCCAAACCAGGCATACAATAGAAGACTGTGAGGTGAGTCGAGCCATCACATATTCTATTCGTGAAAAGGCAAGATCAAATCAAATAGATCTATAAAGGTAAATCCCAATTCCTCTTTGTAGGATTTCACGTATGTGATTTTTTTTTTGTAGTTCGATCTATATGCATTTTCAATAGACCCTTGGACTTCCGCTCCAACACAACCCACATAAAGAGGGAGAAATAAGGATACCAAAACTTTCATATAATAAAGCCTCATTAATACCTATAATACTATTGTATTAGAGGTATAACTAGATTGGAACCCGCGCGATGCGCGGACGTTTATCATTGAGACTTGAAATCAATGATTATAAATAATAAAATGAGTTTATTACTTTTAAAATACAATGTATCCTCACAAAAAAAATATGGTGGTCAAACATAAATCAACCTCTAAAATTGTTTGGCACAAAAAACATAAATTTATAAAGGATCTCTTGAAATAGTAAATATAGGTCACTCACACTTGTGTAAAAAAACAGATCAAAACAATTTATGAACAATTTCCATGTTTTTAGAACTAACCATTAAATATAAAATAGTAAAAATACAAAAATTAATGCACACCAGAACCCTTAGCTATTGCTCCTTAAACAATAAGAAAAGTTACAATCATGTTTTATCTTAAAATTATTTTTGAAATGTTAGTGTAATCTAGAAACTAATTTTTGAAGATCATTAAAGATACATATTGCCTCTATTGTTGCTCTTTTAGTATATTTTGTATATTTTGTGCCACCGAATGCGTTGAATCCTTCAAGCTTGACATCCGGGTGAATATATTATTTTTTAGATGGAGATGGACTCTTTTTGTATACTCTATGAGATTACTTCAATTTTAGGTGTTGTCAAAAACTAATAGATCATGTCACTAATTTTATCATAAATGGAGAGATGAGTCACATTTAGTGGCTTGCATCAGAGTCAACACCCAAAAAACTACACCCTTCTAGTTACCATATCTAGCTACAAAAGAAACATGTAAATTACTGAGATTATCAAATTTAAAATGGAATCCGATACAATTAAAACTAACCAAAGAACAAAAATCATAAATATAAACTCGAAATAGTTTTTACCAACGCATATCACTAAGTGGAAATCAGACCATTTCTCATCATGGGTGTCATTTTCACATACCAAACTTAACAGTTTTCATAAGTTCCTTCAATTTGAGAAAGTAAATTAGGTAAAATAACAGAAATATATATAATAATGAACATTTATAGTGATATGTAATATCAGAAAAAAACAGGTTTAAATAAATTCTTGAAACAAACCCCGTGTTGAATAGTATTGATATTGGTCCATATTAGGAACAATGTTTTATACTCCATGGCTACCAGCGATGTGGTCAAAAATTTTAACATGAAATCAAAAGGAAAAATCAATATTTTTGTATATTATTTAAATAAATTAACTGATGAAGCTCACCATCCCATTTCAAAACCTCTGCCCAGTACTCCTCCACTTATGTGATTCTTTCTACAGTAAAATTAAAAATATGAGTCTTCCAAAAACAACAAAATTAAAAGAATGGAGAGGAGAAGTGACACATGTGAATATTTTACTACCCGTTGGTATATTGTTTCTTCTCTATGACCAATGTCGTGGAGAAAGGTGAGAAGTTAATGAAAAAATAGAGAATATGAAAAAATCCTTAGAGAGAGAAGGGACGGGTGAGAGAATGAGAAAGAGGGAATTGTGGGAAAAGGGTTCGGTCACTTTGGGGAGAGAGGGGGTTAGTGAGAAAAGGGCCTCATCATATTTATTAGTAAATCTAAGCCATCCAACTCTTGGTCAGACTTTAGGCCCATAAGTTTGAGTAATTTCAGTTCTAAAATTATTTCCAAAATGATTTCAACTAGACTTTCTCAAGTTCTTCCTGATATTATTAGTAAGTCCCAAGCTGGTTTCATAAAGGGGAGAAAAATATCTGAGAACATTATGCTTGCTCAGGAGCTTATGTAAATGATTGGAAGGAAATCTCATGGTGGAAATGTGGTAATCAATCTAGATCTCTCTAAGGCTTAAGATAATGTCTCTTAGATGTTTTTAATCAAGACCCTCAGAAAATTTGGATTTTCAAAAATTTGGATTGACAGAGTTTGGAGATTTATCTCTAATAACTGGTTTTCCACAATCATCAATGGGCAATCTTTTGGCTACTTCAAATCTCGTAAAGGATTAAAGCAAGGTGATCCTCTCTCTCCAGGTATGTTTGTTCTTATTGCTGAAACTCTCTCTCAAGGCATCCATAATCTGCTTCTTTTTGGTAAAATCAAACCACATTATCTTCCAAGACAATCTCCTGCTATTTCTAACTTGAGTTTTGCAGATGATTTTATTAATTTCTATAATGGAAGATATTGTTCTTTAAGAAATCTTCAAGTCTTCTTGAAATATTTTGAAAAAGCCTCAGGTCAGCTTATTAATTGTTCGAAAAGTAGCCTCACTGTCCACTCATTTATTCAAAGAATAAGGGTCTCCAAAATTGAGTCCATCACTTCTTTTAAAATGAAGCCTATTCCTCTCAAATATCTGGGATGTCCAATTTTCTATGGGAGGATCAAAATCTTATATTTCTTAGAAATTGGTTCAGAGAATTAGATCTAAGATGGAAGGATGGAAGTAAAAGTTCTTATATGTGGCTGGAAGGAGGACTCTTATCAAATCAATTTTAGAATCTATACCTCTTCACTCTATAGCAGCTCTAAAGCCTCCCAAAGAGACTCTTAACCCAATTCACCAAATTTTTAGTAATTTTTTTTGGGGTTCATCTAAAGAATTTGGCCCAATGCTTCATTGGTTAAAATGGGAGTCCTTGTTCTTTCTAGTTCAAGAAGGCGGGTTGGGATTCAAATATATGGAAGATATTTGCCAAGTGTTTAGTATGAAAATGTGGTGGTCTCTTAGATCCTCTACTTCTCTTTGGTCTGAATTGTTTTTGGCAAATATAAAGATTGTACCTCCAAGAGTGGTTCTAATGCTTTTAAGAGGATTTAAGCTATCAAAGGAGATACTGGCTATCATATTTCTGCTATTCATGATTCAATTTACTAGTAGCTTACATCAGATGGTAAATTTTCTTCTAAATTAGCATGGGATGTATCTAGATCTGTCAAGCCAATTTCTTTTATCTGCAAAAAAATGTGGAATAACTATTTTCCTCCAAAGATATCCTTATTCTTATGGAAATATTTTCACAAAATAGTTCCAGTTCATGTTGTTATTCAGAAGAAAGGTATTCATTTAGCTTCAATATGTTATTGTTGTCATGATCATTTGGAATCTATGGACCATTTATTTATTAATGGTCCCATAGCTGCTGCTATTTGGAATCATTTTGCAGATTCTATTGGGCTTAAAGTTTCTTTCTTATCTCTGAATCAAATGTTGATGTCTTGGTGGTTAAGAACTCACTCCACAGATTTTATTCAATTCCTCCTATCTATTATTTCAGGGCTTGTCTTATGGTATATTTGGTTGAGTAGAAATTAAAGTGTTTTTGAAAATGTCCCGATGGATAGTAAGCAGATTATTTCCAATGTTTATTACATAATCTCTGATACGTCTTCTAACAAATGCTTCTCGTCCAAGGCTTTTCTCTATGCAGATATCATCAAATCTTTCAATCTAAGAATATGCTGTAAGGTCCGATCTATGGAGGGAATTAAATGGTTAAAGCCCAAAGAAGGAATCTATAAACTTAATACAGATGGGGCTGCAAAGGATATCCTAGGGGCTTCAGGTTCAGGAGGTATCATCATAGATCATTAAGGAAATCTTATTCATGCTTTTTAGGCTTTTTAAGGTTCAATCTCCATTTATAAAGATGAATGTCTTGCCATACTTAAAGGTTCAAATTTATATGTTGATTTAAATATTAATAAGATTATTTTAGAATCTATTTCTAAATTTGTTATTGATATTTATCTGGAAAAATTCTTAAACCTCCTTGGCATGATATTGAGACTATCATGGAGATCCAAAGACTTCCTATTCAAGTATCTTTTTCTAATTGCTTTAGAGAAACCAATACAGTAGCAGTCAATCTGGCTAGTTATGGGATTTCTTCTCAGTCTTCTTTCTTTTTCAGTCAAGTTAAGGATCTGCCTCACATTGTTAGAGGTTGCTTTAATTTGTATAAACAAGGATTTCCAAATATTAGAGTTTAAAGCCTTGAGTTTTTCGATTTACGTTTTTCAAGATTGATTCTTTCATTCATTGTAATGCCACTTTGGTAGGGCTTTTCTACCATCATTCAATAAATTCGTAGTATTCTTAGGAAAAAAATATATTTAACAAAGAGAGACAAAGGTGGGAAAAGAAAACAAGCCCGATTTGGGTAAAGGATATAAGCCAGACGGACTGGGATGGTTTAAGAAAATAAGCCCGAATAAAAATCGATCCAGGTTTAGGGTTTTCCAATACAGCCTATCCCGAATATTTCTACCATAATGTATATCTTTTTTATTCTTATCATAATTATCATAAAATTATTTTTTTCTTGCAATAATTCGTTCAAATTGTTCTATAATATTACTTTTTAATATAATAGAATATCACAAAATCTTTTAATCTTAGTCTCTGTCACATATTTTTATTTTGTGTAGTGTTTGTGAACATTATAAATTTTGTGAAAATTTGAATAAGTTTAAGACTTTATATCATATATAGGCTTTGTTTATTTTTTTATATATAATTCTATCAATATACTGAAATAAATCATAATACTTGAGCCCTAATAAATGACTCTTAATATGAGGATAGGTTAGGCTGGGTTAGGCTCAGACCTATTTAATTTTTATGGGTCAGGCTTGGGGGTATCGGCCTAGCCCGGATTTAACCCAGCCCAGCCCATGGACAACCTTAATGTTAGGCAATAACTACTACCCAATAGAAAACCTACTTCAAAACAACCAAAAAGACATGCATTTATTCTAACAAAACATCAACAACCAGAATACAATATGCAATGAAACTAGTGAAACCAAACAAGAAACTAAACTAATCAAACCAAATTACATCAATTCCAAGTTTAATTACCCCAAAACAACAATTTTATTATAATATCAAAAGAATCAAAGACAAAACTCAATAATGCTCCTAGAGGAAAATCGGTCAAACGACCCCACCATGACTTCGGTATGTCGAGCACCGACTTGCTCCTTCAACCGTAAGACCTCATACTCTTTCTATCACAATATCTGAATCACTCTGACTTGGGACTCGAAAGGTTGTAGTGGATGCCCATGAACCATAGTACCGGCAGTGGCACTCAAATCGTGATTTTCCTTGGCAATTTATGATCCTCCATGCATGTCACGAATATAGACTCTAACCCTATCTGGATCAAATTTCTTCCGGATACTGGGGTTTGAGTTAAAGTATATATCATAAGGGGATGAGGAGTTGGCCACCATCAGTGAGGGTAGTGGAGTATCGATTCTCTCACCAACCTTCTCCTTACCCTTTACATTATCCTTCACCTTATCCTTTTTGTCATATGCAAGCTCCCATTTGACTTATTCGAATATATGCTTCATGATTTTATTGAGATTATACAACTTTGAATCCATCTTCGACATATACGTGTCGGCCTTAGAGGATATGGTGCTTTAATCGCAAGCAAGTCCCATCAACTTTGAATTTTCTATGCATGAAATAATACCTTGAGTAAGACCTTTTCTATCTTATCTCATTTCATCCGTACTGAGAGATAACATATCAACATCACTCTAGATTCTATACACGCCCTTTAGCCTATCTTGAAACAGTATAAAAGGCGTCATTAACCTTGAAAATGAATATTAATAAATTACTAAAATTGATAATATAGTATTAATTCTAATTAACCAAAGTCTCAATACCTACGGTTCGTCCGTCACGCCTTTCTTCAACCGAATCTTTACATAGGAATCGATCTTATATGGCTTTCCCCTAGGCCACTCCCAGAATATTGCATATATTAAATTAATCATTAAATTTTGACTTGACCATTAAACAAAATATGACCAATTTAAAGCAATTTATTTACCATTTTATGCTCCATCTCCGCATAAGATGTTTGCCAGGAGTAGTTTATGTCCATTTCTTTGAAAGTTTAGTCCTTGTTGACTCTCGAGTGGCCAACAAGCTATTAGACATTTTAAAATCTACAAACCTCTGTTAGTTGGACAATGTTACATGCTCCTTGTCCAGAATTTGGTCCCTCCATCGTAGCACAAACTCTAGGTCCTTCCAGAATAGTTGGTCCTCATATTCTCCTTCAACATCTTCCCTTGCTCTCGTATAATAATCAATACATTATCTTACTGGACGGGGACAATTTATATTTTTTTGTACAACAAACATATAATATAAGAAAGTTAGTGAATTCGGGTACAATAAACATATAATAAAATATGATATGATATGAAAGTTATGTATGTAATATAAATATTGAGATTTTAGTACCTATAAGGCCCCCATATGGCCATCGTTAGCTCTTTAGACACGTTTCTCCAATTATTGTACTCGAGACCAATTATGGATTTAATTAATTTCGATGACCTTATCATTAAAGTCATCTTATTTTTAATGATGTTTTTGATCTTGTTGAATTTAATGAGAATTATTTTAGATGAAACCTCATCCCCACGCATTGTCTCGGGTACGATGGGCACCTACACCGGATTTACACATATTAGGCAAAAAATTAGATTCATTAGCATAGTATATAACATAAATGAAATGGAAATAATCAATCGCAACATAAGAATTTTAATAACACAAAACTAGTCCAACACAATATAAGAATTTAGTTTAGTGTCATATGACGTGATCCTGCCTCCTTTCGGTTAATTTTGTTGTTAAATGATAGTTTCACTCCTTAACGCCCTAATTTCAAGATTAAGCCTTCGATTTTTAAAATTTTAATTCAATTCTTACCCCGTGAATAACACGACTATACCGGTTGATTCTAATAGTTAGTATAGTCCCATATGATGTGACCAAGCCTCTTTTGGGGGTAGTTTTATTGTTAAACAATGTTTTCACCCCTAATGTAAGCTTAAGCCTTGAATTTTTTAAACTTATACCCAATTCTCACCCTTTGAGTCACACGACTACTCCAATTATTTGTACAAGATAGTTTAGTGCCGTGTGACATGATCGTGCCTCTTTTTGCACAATTTTATTATTAAAATACATTTTCAGCCTCTAACGCCTGATTTTCAAGCTTAAGCCATGGGCTTCTAAAATTTATACTCAATTCTCACCTCGTGAGTCACATGACTGCATCGGTTATTTTCACAAGTTAGTTTAGTGGCATGTGATGTAATTGTACCTCTTTTCGAGCAGTTTTATTATTAAATTGTGTTAAATTATGTTTCACCCCCTAATGCCCTATTTTCAAGCTTAAGCCTTAGAATTCTCACCCTATGAGTCACATGGTTTCACCGATTGTTTTCATAAGTTAGTTTAGTGCCTTGTGATGTGATCGTGCCTCTTTTTTGACAATTTTGTTATTAAATCATGTTTTCGTTCCCTAACGCCCTATTTTCAAGGTTAAGCCTAGAATTTTTAAAATTTCTACACAATTCTTACCCCATGAGTTACGCGACTGCACCGGTTCTTTTTACAACTTAGTTTAGTATTGTGTGACGTGACCGTGCCTCTTTGTTAGAAATTTTGTTGTTAAATATTTTCACCCCCTAATGCCCTATTTTTAAGCTTAAGCCTTGGATTTTTGAAATTTCTTCCCAATTCTCACCTTGTGAGTCACATGACTGCACCGATCGTTCCCACAAGTTAGTTTAATGTCGTGTGACATGATCGTACCTCTTTTTGGGCAGTTTTGTTAAATTATATTTCCACCCCGAATGCTCTATTATCAAGCTTTATCCTTAGATTTTAAAGTTTAATATAACAAATCACATTAGATGTAACAAACTATAAATTAGAGTATGTAATCCACATTACATTTAGCATATTACTTACTACAAAATACAAATTGGAATCCCCATCGTCGGCCCAATTAAATTACAAATGAACTCTGTAATGTGGGTTGTTAGATCATCTAACATATTATGATTTATGGTATCCTCCTGTAATTCCACCGCCATCCTACTTGACAGTTGTATGGGTGTTTGTTTGGAGACAAAGGGACAGTGTATTTTCTAATGAAAACCCACACCCAGTAATAATCTTGCATACCCCATTAAAGCAAATATAATTTAACTATTTGTCACTCAAACAGTTTGCCATTTTTACAATGTGTTCAAGGACATAGGAACATTTCACTATTGAGACACCTCTTTGAGAATTTTATAAACTTGTTAGTACCATTACAGTACACATCCCCGAGTCTCTAACCCATCCACTCTTTGTAAAAAGGATACCCTGTAATAGCTTGTAGGAATCGTTACTTACCACGTGTTAATAAATGGGACAACTAAATTATTAGTCAACTCAGACACAAGCGCAACCCAATAACCAAACAATTAGATGACATAAGTATAAACCAATAATCGCAAACAAAAAATAACCCAACAACAACCTAATTAAAAGTCAAACTAATAACTCAATTGACATCATAAGTCCTTGTAAGGACAAAATTTTCAATTGAGTCTGTTATATGTTTATTTGACTTATTCCCAGAATAAAACATGCTTGAGTCATAGGTCGTATTGCTATTGTCATGATCCCTTACAGACTATGGCATATTGAAGTTTATTGAAGACGTTGCGGCAAAGATTCAAAGATTTATCATATCGGTTTATGGTGCATATTTTATCTTCAAGTTTAATTGCGTTATGAGATCACTCATATATGAATGCGTAATTTTAATGGGACTCGGAATTTATTTTAAAATGTTTAAAGATGTTATTTTATTAAAGAAATGTTTTTAAAAGAGCTTGAGAATGTTTACACTTCGTTTATTTTGAGATAAAGATGGTTTAGAGTGGTGTTAAAATCAAACAACCATGATAGCCGTTTGAGTGACACAGGGATGTCATTCGAGCGCCATGCCTATGTCGTTCGAACGACATGTCCTTCTCGTTCGAGCGACGGGTCAAAGTCACTTGAACAAGCCTCCGCCTCTAGAGATTTATAAAAGGCATTTGTCCATCAGAATTTTGTAAGTGTGCATTATGCAAAAACAGTATACAACCAGAACGTTGTTTGCGCATGTTAAGTTTTCTTGAGGTGAGGCCACCAAAACGTTGAAAAGGGTGGGACACCACCAGCTACATGAGAGGGTGAGGCGACTAGTTTGAAACCCATTGAGTCATGGACGGAGGTTGAACATAGGCTTACACTATACAACTCTAAAGGTCTGCACGTTATTTCCTCAAATGTCACACATGAAGAGTAAAATAGAATCATGACTTGTGAAACATCAAAAGAGGCTTGGGATACACTCTCACTCACGAGGGCACGAGAACGTTTAGGGCGTCTAAATATCAAAACCTCACTACACGGTTTGAGATGATTAAGATATTAGAAAGTGGGACGTTTGATGAGTTCTACACTAGGTTGTCCATTATTGTCAATGCGTCGTTGAACCTAGGAGAGAAGATACTCGATAACTGAGTCGTAAAGAAAATCTTAAGGTCGTTGCCTGAAAGGTTTGATGAAAAAGTGACTGTTTTAAACTCACTTGCTATGCTAGAGTCAACAAAACTAGAAGAGATTGTAGGTGACCTTCAAACCTATGAACTTTGTTTGCCTCCAAGCAATAGCCAAAGAAAGCAAAGGTCATTGCTTTGAAAGCCCGAAAGGAGGAGACTAAAGTTTTAGATGACAATTTCGATTCCGATTTTGAGGATGTCACCTTGTTGGCAAAGAAGTTCAAAAAAAATTTAAATTTCAAAAGCATTCAAAAGATGCCAAAAAGTTTGAGAAATTTAAGAACAATAAGGTAGATTTCACCCCTAAAGATAAGAGTGAGAAATTTAAGAGGGAGAGAGTTCCCCCATTGAGCGTAAATTTATTGCTTTTATGGCATGTCATGTGAGCGACAACAATAAATCTTCCCACAAAAATACTCATGTGCATAACACTTTCGAGGTCATTGAGAGTAAATCCCAAGCGTGTGAGGGTAATGAGAGTGGGGAGGAGGAGATTGATTTGAAAGAGTTGCAAGTTGCATTTAATGAGTTGGATGTCGAGGCGATGAAAGTGAAAAGGAAAACTCTAAATTAGAAGCTAGGTTAAATAAGCGTGCCATAAAAAATAATGATGTTTTGATTGACGATCTTAGGGTATGGAAGAAGAAGCTTAGGGAGAAGCTAGAGTACGTTGAGAAATAGAGAGAGATAGCCTTCGTGGTTTGATGGGGGAATTTAAAAAGGAAGTGCGAAAGTTTGAGGAGTCTAGGCCTCTGCTTGAGTCTAGGATTTGTGTGTTGGAGGCGAAGTTAAAAGACTCAAGTAAGGTTAAGTTTGACTTGGAATCTAGGTCGAAAATATTGGATAGGATGTTAGGCATCATCTAAGTTAAGAGAGATAGGTTTGGTATAGGCTATGATGATCAAGTTGTTCCCATTCATAAAGCCAATACCATTCGTGTGAGAGAGCCAACTAGGAACGTGAAAAGAGGTCGATATTTTGTTAATCGTTCCCACCGTTTGTACACTTGCACACATTGCCTAAAAAAAGGTCACCTTAGACGTTTTTTCTATGACCTTAGGAATGCTCCTAGGAAGTTTAGGAATAAAGTCGCGTCGGTTTCCAAAACCCCCATGCGCCATGTCACACCTACTTGGGTTAGAAAATCGGACTTAGAGGCTTTTGGACTAAAACTTCATGGTTCTCATTTGGTTGCACTTGATTCTTCCCATGCTAGATCTAATGGATGATTGTGTTGCCATATTTGTCATATGCTAGTCTTTGCATCATGTCATATATAGTGCTAGTGTTATGACATGTGTATCATTTTCTATTTTAACTTTCATTTCTTAAGTTTTATTTGAAAAATACAAAAAGATTTTGTTTTTGGTAAAAAAAAATTAAAAAATACAAAAAGATTTTATTTTGGGGTGAATAATATTTTTGAAAAACACAAAATGATTTTTATTTTATTTTCGGGTCATGAGTTTACAAGTTTTATGTGGCATATTGGTGTCCTTGGACCCCCTTCCTTTCATTATCCATGTGGCTAGGACATTTGGTTTTAATTATTGATTCTTATAATAATCTTAACTATTGTATTATGGGGTTGTTTCGAAGTTGATATGCATTTTCATTCGAATTTGTTTATATGCCATCATTGCACACATGCATGAGTTTATATGGATGTTTGACTACTATTGCATATTTGAGTTCTGTGAGACATTCTTATCTCAATTTTATCATCTATGTGTAAGTAGACTTACGGAGGAGGTGTTCATAAAATTATAAAAAAATGATGAGCGCTCACGGGAAAGGTCTATGAGAGTGTAAAATTGACTCGTCATGAAAGCCACCATTTAAAAGAGCCTGAAAAATTAAAGGCAATAAAAAGAATCATATGCCAAAATGGGCTAAATTAGTTTATGTTCATTATAAAAGAAAAATATGATATATAATTGAGGGAGTTTGGATGGAAAATTTAAACGGGTTTGCAACACGAATCCTAACGTTGAAAACTCATATCATGACACTATTGTTTGTAGAATCGTCAAAATTTTGAATTTGTGCATGGTGTTTGTTTACATCATTAAGCTCACACTTTAAATGTCACATATGGCTAAGATAAGATTTGATGATTTACTGCTATAAATTAGAGATTTTTGATCGTTTTGATGTTTTGGAATTGTGATTCATTTGTTGTATTTCACGCTCATACATTCCATGTTCATGTTTGAGCACATTGGTACTATATTAACATGTGACTCATATTGTTTTTGTTGTTTTCGCTACTATTTAGCTACTGTTTTGCAGTTTTCTGCCAGTTCTAGTTAGTTTTTTCAAATAATTTTTTCGTTGGGAAAAATGTTTAATTTTTAGAATTGGATGTGAGAGCTTGATTTTCTCGTTCGAGCGAGAAACAGATGTCGCACAAACACATCTTGCGAGAAGTCGTTGTCATTTGAATGACAAGGTTGTCTCGTTCGAGTGACCCTCTAGAATTTCTGTTTCAGTACTCTGTTCTTGGTTGACATTGGTTATTGGCACTGCTGGGTTGCTTCTGGACAATTTGTTATATGCAGATTATCATTGATCATATTTTACTGCATTGTGTTCATTTAGTCACACCTGCTTAGATTGCTGATTTTTATTGTGTGACTACTGTTTCCTAGCTACGGATTTAATATTGTTGATCATTATTAGTTGGTTATTTCATTTATATCTAGATATACTTCATTGATTATCTTATGCTAGATATGTTTATCTTTTCATCAGGTTGTATATTCAAGACAAAAAGGGGGAGAGTTATACGTGATGTAGGGGGAGTTTGTTTGATGGGCAGATACATTTGTGGCATTATTTTTTGGTATCAAAATTGTGATCATATGATTTCATGTTTATATTGATTAGTTTACACAAATTGGTATCATATTATTTTTGCATCGGTACAAATTCGTATCTTCATTAAGATGTTTACTATTGATATCACATTTTGCTCACATAACAAATGATTTGGAGTTAATTTTACATATTGGTTTATATCATTTGTTCCTTCTTACTTCAATGGGTATTTGTCTAGTTCATGTGTGAAGGTATGCTCAAGAGATTTGGGAGTTCAAGTCTACATCACATTCAGATAATTCATACTTTCCAGATCATCATTTACTAGTCATGGCCTGTAATTTTTTATTTTGGGTTTTATGGGATGGGATTTAGGCATCATACGGCTTGACGACCTGACTTAGGCATGTCACTATTGGTGTTGTTTCAGAATAGTCAAAGGTGAATATTTGTAAGGAAAAAATTTCCAATTGCGTCCATTGTATGTTTATTTGACGTATTCCCAGAATAAAACACGTTCGAGTCATAGGTCGTATTTTTATTATCATGATCTCACACAGACTATGACGTATTGAAGTTTATTGAAGATTTTGCAGCAAAGCTTCAAAGATTTCTCATACTGGTTTATGGTGCATATTTTGTCTTCAAGTTTACTTGCGTTTCGATATCACTCAGGTACGAATGCATAATTTTAATGGGACTCGGAATTTATTTAAAATTCATAAGGATGTTATTTTATTAAAAAAATGTTTTTAAAAGAGTTTGAAAACGTTTACACTTCGTTTATTCTGAGAGAGACATTGTTTAGAGTTGTGTTAAAATCAAACACACGTGGCAGTCGTTCGAGCAACATGAGGATGTCGTTCGAGTGACATGCCTATATCGTTCGAACAACATGTCCATCTCGTTCTAACAATGGGTCAAAGTCGCTTGAACGAGCCACCACCTTAAGAAAATTATAAAAGGTGTGTTTCCATCAGCATTTCGTAAGTGTTCATTCTGCAAAAATAATATACAACTAGAACTTTGTTTGCACATGTTTTCTAAGGTTTTCTAACATCCTGAGAGTTTCAAAGATACGAGTTATCATTACTATATGCTATAGTGATATTTGTTTGCACCAAGAAGAGTTTGTTTGACATAGAACTTTGCTGGGGTTTGCGCTAGAGAAGTGGAAGAGTCGTGTTCAACATCGTAGAAATTACAAGCCATATCGATGGACACCGAGCCATATGTGGATGCGTGTTGTGGACGAGCTCGTGGAAGAAGGACTTTCTACATGGGCACTGTGATAGGAGTGGTTGAAGATCAGAAGTGCATCAAGTTTTATGGGGATCGAGTCGTTGAGTAAGACTTGTGTCTGTTCCTTGTAATTCCATATCATAGTGATTGTCTGGATTGGACCATCCGAGGTTTTTTCCTTTTGTTTTTTCATGGTATTTCCGGCGTCGTGAGCATTCTTTTCCTTACTTTACTTGATTTAATCATTAAATTCACGTTTAGGATTAATCAAGATAAAATTTGGTCAAGTTAAAATTGATTTACATTTTGGTTCATATAAAATTTGAAAAAGGGTTTTCAGAAAGGGAAAGTGTTTCATCATCCTTAAAGAAAAGTCTGATCTGAAAAATAAGGGGCCTAAAAATTGGTATCAGAGCTAGAAACATATTTTTATTGTGTTGATTCCTTTTTGCGGTTAAGGATGAATTTTGGAAATTATGACAGTTATCGTACTCCCATTTTTTTTATGGTACTAACTATGCTTATTGGAATATGCGAATAAGAAGTGACTTGAAAATAATAGATGAGCATGTGTGGTTAGCGGTTGAAAAGGGTTGGACACCACCAGTTACACGAGAGGATGAGGCCACTAGTTTGAACCCCATTGAGTCATAGATCGAGGCTGAACAAAGGCTTGCACTATACAACTCCAAAGGTCTGCACGTTATTTCCTCAAATGTCACACCTAAAGAGTACAACAGAATCATGACTTGTGAAACATGAAAAGAGGCTTGGGATACACTTCCACTCACTCACGAGGGAACGAGAATGTTTAGGGCGTCTAAATTACAAAACCTCGGTACACGATTTGAGATGATTAAGATATTAAAGAGTGGGACGCTTGATGAGTTCTACACTAGGTTATCCGCTATTATCAATGCGTCGTTGAACCTAGGAGAGAAGATACCCAATAACTGAGTCGTAAAGAAAATCTTAAGGTTTTTGCCTAAAAGGTTTGATAAAAAAGTGATTGTTTTAAACTCAATTGTTATGCTAGAGTCGACGAAACTAGAAGCGATTATAGGTGACCTTCAAACCTATGAACTCGATATGTTTACCTCCAACCAAGAGCCAAAGAAAGAAAAGGTCATTGCTTTGAAAGCCCAGAAGGAGGAGACTAAAGTTTTGGATGACGATTCCGATTTTGAGGATGTCGCAATGTTGGCAAAGAAAATTAAAAAGTTCTTAAATTTCAAAAGCATTCAATAGATGCCAAAAAAAATGAGAAATTCAAGAATAATAAGGTAGATTTCACTGTGACACCCCGCCTAATAAAATACCAGGTGATCAATCCTATACCAGATTAAAACAGGAATCTCATATGGTTCATTCTCAGCATCACTGTCGAAAACCAATTTAATTACTAATAACTTATTAGGCTGGCGTAAAAATTTTATTTAACTAATGTTTTTAACCAAACCAATAAAGTAAAACATTCACATAGTTTATATACATGAAACTGTAATGAAATAAAATAACCAAACACTCGTTATAACATAATACAACCAAATCGAATGTTGCACTAAAAAGGAGGTAAAAGAATAAATGAATACAGTTGGGCTATCAGCCCGTGTGCTTCTACAATGCTTCCTATCTAGATCACAAGGATAGAAGCATTTAAAATAGACATGTTTGCATCCACAGCTACTGCAGCAAAGTCTAACTCGAAAGAATCATCATTCAGGCGTCCCGATGTCTGAACACCTAATATATATACATATATAGCAAGAGAGGGAAAATAGAGAAACCGGTCAGAGCCCGAGTTTTGAAAATATTTAACAATTGCTTCAAATGCTATATTTTTAAAATATGAAATCTGTCACATTTAAACCGGTATCGTACTCTCATGAGATACACCTCGCCTCTCCTCTAATAGTGCACACCTATCGCATACATTTTAGACAACCCAGTTAAGCTACCTTGCTTAACTAATCTCTTTCACCCATCCTCTTAAGTCTTCATAACTATCACCTACCCAGCGTGATATAATATATGTTATACCATAAGTTATCACCTAAGCTTTAGTTGGTATGATCATTAATGTGATATATATATATAGAGAGAGAGAGAGTTCTCATATATGTGTGTGTGTGTGTGTGCGTATATATATTCCGTTCATTTTCTGAAACCTTCCCTAGTTTTAAATACCATTTCAACTTTAGTGTATAAGGTCCCATATATATAATTCTCACTTGAACCTATGATTCACATTTGTATTAGTCCGGATATAAATCTACCGAAAGAAGAATTGCCTCTTATTCATTTTATACTTTACACAAGTCAAAGTTATGTGATTTCACATCTTCGCATACGAGAAATATACCATACGCAACAAGTATATTTATACCTATATCATAACCATAAGTATAATAACCATCCCACCAAGCTATAACTCGAGGATGCAGTCTCAAAGTGATATCACCATCCGGGTATGGTCAACTTAACCCAGATACCAAGTCAGACTTACTCATAATCATTATAGGAAATATTAAACAGTGGAGGCGGTCATATTCCCTCCTGAAAGTGGAATCATTATCGCACCCATAAGCGAGATGATATGACCTAGGGACTATACTCTCCCTGCTTCACAATCCATGTGATTCACCCAGATCACGTAACCTCCCTGGATAGCACTAGAGATATGTGTAACATAAATATATCATTTGCATATATATATACATATATATATAAATATATCATTTGCATATATATATATATATATATATATATATATATATATATATGATTTTATTATACAGTATATATATTGTAACAAAAACCGTATATATAATATATATCACTTCTCAATATGCCTTGGTTATAATTGCCAAACTCTTATAGCGATGGCCAAAATATCCCGAATATTCCCATTCGTAATAGTATATAAGTATTTACACAGTTAAAATACTAAAGGTATAAGCATCCTTTTAACTTAAGATTTACTTACCTTAATCGCTTGTAAGGATTTATATATAATCCCGAATATACAAATTCGTAATACTAAAATAAGTATAAAAGCTACTTATCTTAATTCCATAGGTGTCGCATCACCTATAAAAAGTCATCAATAGACATACCGAATAGCCACTCAATCCTCCTTAGCCCATATCCTAAATTCCATCCTACTCGCATCCTAGAGTTTACTCAAATGAAATCGGCCCATATTTATTCAAACCGCATAAATATATCTATACACACTTGTCGAATGCTTCTCTCGAATGTTACTCATACTAAACATTCCTTAAGTCCATGCCCCAGATTGTACACTAAATTAACCCAAGGTTCCCTCTTTCGATCCAAGGTTTATGATTAGGCATAAATTTTTCACATTTATCCCCTTAATTTCAGTATTTTTATGATCCCGTGCGATGTAAATATCTTGCATTTGTCTCATATTTATACTACTAACCCTTTTTGGTAATTATTTCGTATTTTGTGTATCTCTTATGTGTTTTACAGGTATTTCATGCAAGAAAAATGGAAAAGAGAACTTAAAATAGTGAAAGAAACCAAGAACTGGGGAGTTGAAGGGCATTTTTTTAATTTTTCAGCCTTAGTCCGGAGGTGCGGCCAAGTAGAAAGTTGAAGATATTCCAATTACAAGAACACTGGAAAAAACGGAACCCAAATCCGAGGTACGGTGAAAGAGTTATGATCCCTTGAAGTTGCGGAAAAATCATAGAAGAAAGGCTAGGAAGGCAAGTTCAAGGGCATTTTTGTAATTCTGCAGCTCGATTCCGGAGGTTGGTCCTTCTAGAAAGTTGAATATCTCACAACAATGAGAATACTGGAAAAAACGGTACCTAAATCTGAACTACGATGAAGGAGTTATGGTCATTTGAAGTTGAGAAAAAATCCAAGGATGAAAAGAAGAAAGTTGGAAAATATCCTAAGTGTTGAAAGAGGCCCAAAACCAGCGAATTCACCCGAACCGGTACACCCAGAACACGAACTGCTTCGCCCATTTGTCACGCGCTATATCCGTTACGAAATTAGTCACGCGCCAGATCCGTTACAAAAGTAGTCACACTCCTGATCCGTTGCAAGATTAGTCACGCTTTCTAAGTGTGACAAATTGGCAGATACGGAATTTTTATTTTGTGCTTATCTTTTAGCCAAAAGAGTTTTATATTTTGGGGACTCTTTTAAACGACCTCTAGCCTATATATTTAGTCATTAGGAATCTTTTTATTCAGATTTCATTGATGTAAAAGCTCCATAACAAGTAGGAACATCTAGGAGAAAGATTCATATATTTTGCACCATTAATTCAAGAGCTTTTCCGATTTTTCTTCAATCTTTGATTTCTTCTTGCATGTTCTTGTTCTTCAATCTTGGTAACTTTTATTTTCAGCACTTTTATTTACTATTTTTCATATTTTATCTCTCTTTCCAAGCGAGTATGAGTTCATGCAACGTAGATAACGTAGTTTTCATTAATTTCACCATGTTAGGCTAGATTTCCAAAGGTCGGGATACATGAACCCAGCCTGATGTGTTAGTTGCATGTGTATAACATTAATCCTCTGAATTTTGTGATTGATTACGACCGTATTGTGTAGGAACACAATAATTACAGATCTTTATATCTAGTTTGCCACTGGGTAATCGGGATGATTTAGAATGCAATTCGAGTGTCACTATCGCGATACCGATTTACTCGTCCTCGGATTAAGTATGACGCGGGATTGAACCTCGTATACATAATTCTTGGGAGTACTAAATTCTGGGTCAAATTAATCAGTTAAATTCACGATTAGTATTATACCTGTAATACACTAGGCTTAGGGGATTGTATTACCGTCCTGTTTTTCTCATCACTTAGTTCAAAAGTTTTAAAATCATCTTTCATCGGTATTTTAGGTAATTTAGTATAACTGCATCTTTTCATAATTTCATAATTTCACTTAGTGTAGTCAATTCTCAAAACCAAACCATTTTCCCTTTCTTTTTAGAGTCAAAGTTAGGATTCCTCCGTCTTTTCCCATCGTTACAACTTCATTGTCTTAGTTCCCTGTGGATACGATCCCGACTTACCGGGTTTATTACTAACGTGACAGGCTTGCACTTGAGCCTAGAGTGAACGCACATTAGAGACACATTCTGAGTCACGTCAGTTTACTCACCCTGAATTCCCTTGTCTAGGAGTCCTAGTATCATATCTAGAATCCCTTATAATAACCTTTAAATTTATAATTTAACTTCCCGTAAACTTAAGGAAGAAAATCTCAAAAATCTTCCAGAACCGAATCGATTCGGCTTGTCCGAATCGATTCTCTTGTCCCCGAATCGATTCAAAAATGTTCTACTTTCATACTATTTCATACCGAATCAATTCGGCTATCTCGAATCTGAATTCTGCTTAGGGTAACATCTTCCCAAAAAATCCAATATTCATCCCAATCTCCATTTTGTGATTTCTAACAGTGCACACCTATCGCATATATTTTAGACAACCCAGTTGAGCTACCATGCCTAACTAATCTCTTTCACGCATCCTCTAAGTCCTCATAACTATCACCTACCCTGCGTGATATAATATATGTTATACCGTAAGCTATCGCCTAAGATTTAGTTGGTATGATCATCAATGTGATATATATATATATATATATATATATATATATATATATATATATATATATATATATATATACCGTTCATTTTCTGAAACCTTCACTAGTTTAAAATACCATTTCCACTTTAGTGTATAAGGTTCCGTATATATAATTCTCACTTGAACCTACGATTCACATTTGTATTAGTTCGGATATAAATCTATCGAAAGAAGAATAACCTCTTATTCATTTTACACTTTACACAAGTCAAAGTTATATGATTTCACATCTTCGCATACGAGCAATATACCATACGCAACAAGTATATTTGTACCTATATCACAACTTTAAGTATAATAAGCATCCCACCAAGCTATGACTCGAGGATACAGTCTTAAAGTGCTATCATCATTCGGGTATGCTCAACTTAACCCAGGTACCAAGTCAAACTTACTCATGATCATGGTAGAAAATACTAAACGGTGGAGGTGGTCATATTCCCTCCTGAAAGTGGAATCATTATCGCACCCATATGCGGGACGATATGACTTGGGGACTATACTCTCCCTGCTCCGCAAGCCAGGGAATTCACCCAAATCACGCAACCTCCCTGGATAGCACTAGAGATATATGTATACATAAATATATCGTTCGCAAACCAATATATTTATAATTAAATCATATATATACAGTAACAACACCCGTATATATAATATATATCACTTTCTCAATATGCCTTGGCTATAAGTGCCGAACTCTTATAGCGATGGCCAAAATATCCCGAATGTTCCCATTCATAATAGTATATAAGTATTTACACACTTGAAATACTAAACCTATAAGCATTCTTTTTACTTAAGATTTACTTACCTTAATCACTTGTAACGATTTATATATAATCCCAAATATACCAATTCGTAATACTTAAATAAGTATACAATCTACTTATGTTAATACCATAGGTATCGCATCACCTATAAAAAGTCATCAATAGACGTACCAGAGAGTCGCTCAATCCTCTTTAGCCCATATACTAAATTCCATCCTACTTGCATCCTAGGATTTATTCAAATGAAACCGGCCCATATTTATTGTACCCACATAAATATATCTATACACCCTTGTTGAATGCTTCCCTCGAATGTTACTCATCCTAAACATTCCTTAAGTCCATGCCCCAAATTATACACTAAATTAACCCAAGGTTCCCTCTTTCGATCCAAGGCTTACTCACCCTCAATTACATTGTCTAGGAGTCCTAGTATCATATCCATAATAACCTATAATAACCTCCAAATTTATAATTTAACTTCTCGTAAACTTAAGGAAGAAAATCTCAAAAATCTGTGAGGACTGAAACGAAACGGCTTGTTCGAATCGATTCGCTTGTCCCCGAATCGATTCGGCCTGTCCCAATCGATTCACTTGTCCCCGAATCGATTCGTCTTGTCCAAATCAATTTGAAAATGTTCTGCTTTCATACTGTTTCATACCGAATCGATTCGGCTTGTCCAATTTGATTCGGCTAGCTCGAATCCGAATTCTGCTAAGGGTAACATCTTCCCCAAAAATTCAATATTCATCCCAATCTCCATTTTTGTGGTTTCTAATCTCAACCAACTACACTATAATCATCTCAATACTGATTTATAACTAACACATCAATTATTTTAAGGTATTAAACCATTTCTCTTATATTTAAACCCTAAAACTATAAAAACCCTAATTTTATCATCTCTCCCAAATCTAATCATATATACACACCATTAACATGGTTTCACCACTAGAATCCATAAGGAGTTAACAACACATCAATTTGTTAACCCTAAATCAAATTTCCCAAATTTATTTTAAGGGTTCTAACCCAAAATTATCTAGTTTACCAACTACAATATGAGATATACACACTTAATTGAATAAATTAAGTAAACACTTGCCTCGTGGATAAAATCCGACGACCTCAAGTCGAATCCCACGGAGTTTGGCCCAGAATCCCCTATCTCTTCCTCTTTTTCATCTTCCTTTCTTTCCTTCTTCTTTTCTCTCTTTCTCTACCACTCTCTCGTGCCTTATAAGAGAGAAATAAGGGCTTGTTCCTTATAAAACCCAAAAATGACTCGTTTACTCAATTGCGAGTCCCTACTAGTCCAAAAGTCCCCGGAACCCAAACGCTACCCCTGGGTATTCCATTTTGACTATCTCGGCCATTTCGAAACCAACCGTGCACTCTAAATATCCATTCGAGTCACTTAACTAAAATTCACTAATCGGACCCAACACTTCTCAACACGTGTTTTCTCTAATATGAAATAATTCTCGTCGCTTTACCCAATTGCGTTATGACATAAAAATATTACGACTCATTTACTTAATCCCAAAAGTAGATGTAACACATCAGAATTAATCTAACACTTAACAAATCCCAAAATTACTATTCACCAAAATTCCTCTAATTCCCAAATTATGCCCACTTATATAATTTAAATATCAATAAAAGTGCGGTGTATTACATTCACCCCTAAAGATTATAGTGAGAAATATAATAAGGTTGAGTTAGATAGGTGTTTTGGGTATGAAGGGTATGGTCACAAGGTTTATGGGTGTCCCACTAGACTTACGAAAGAGGGGAAGAAACCGATTGCATATATTTCAACTTTAAGTGATAGTGATCCGAAAGAGGGAGAGAGTTTCCCAATTGAGCGTAACTTTGTTGCATTTATGTCACATCATGTGAGCGATGAAGATAAATATTTCCATGAAGATACTCATGTGCATGACATTTCTGAGTCCGTTGAGAGTAAATCCCAAGTGTGTGAGAGTAATGAGAGTGAGGAGGAGGAGATTGATGTGAAAGAGTTGTAAGTTTAATTTAATGAGTTTTATGCCGAGGGATGAAAGTGAAAAAGGAAAACTCTAAATTGCAATCTAGGTTGAATAAGTGTGCCATACAAAATAATGATGTTTTGATTGAGGATCTTAGGGCATGCGAGAAGAAACTTAGGGAGAAGTTAGAGTATGTGAGAAAGAGAGAGATAAAGCCTTCGTGGTTTGATGGAGGCATTGAAAAATGAGGTGATGTGATAGAGTTTGAGGAGTCTAGGCGTGTGCTTAAGTCTAGGATTTATGAGTTGGAGGAGAAGTTGAAAGAGTCGAGTAAGGTTACGTTTGACTTGGAATATAGGTCAAAAAAATTGGATAGGATGTTAGGCACCTTCCAAGTCAACAGAGATATGTTTGGTATAGGTTATGATGATCACGTTGTTCCCATTACCAATCTTGTGAGAGATCCCACTAGGAACGTGAGGAGAGGTAGATATTTTGGTAATCATTCCTACCGTCTTTACACTTGCACACATTGCGGCAGGAAAGGTCACCTTAGACGTTTTTACTATGGCATTAAGAATGCTCCTAGGAAGTTTAGGAATAAAGTCATACCGATTCCCAAAAGCCCCATGCGTCATGTCACACCTACATGGGTTAGGAAATCGAACTTCAAGGCTTTAGGACTAAAACTTCATGGTTCTCATTTGATTGTACTTAATTCTTCCCATGATAGACCTAATGGATGATTGTGTTTCCATGTTTATCATACGCCAGTCTTTGCATCATGTCTTATATCTTGCTAGTGTTACGACATGTTTATCATTTTGTATTATATTTTTCATTTATTGAGTCTTATTTGAAAAATACAAAAAGATTTTCTTATATAAAAAAATCAAAAAATACAAAAAGATTTTTGGTTTTAAATATTTTTAAGAAAAATACAAAAAGATTTTATTTTTGGGTCAAAAATATTTTTGAAAAACACAAAAAGATTTTCATTTTATTTTTGTGTTATGAGTTTACATGTTTGATGTGTCATATTTGTGTGCTTGGACCCCCTTCCTTTCGTTATTCATATGGCTAGGACATTTGGTCATAATTATTGATGGTTAGAATGATCTTAACCATTGTATTATGGGGTTGTTTCGAAGTTCATATGCATTTTGATTCGACTTTTTTATATGCCATAATTGCTCACATGCACGAGTCTATATGGATGTTTGACTACTCTTGCTTATTTGAGTTTGGTGAGACGTTCTTATCTCAATTTTATCATCTATGCATAAGTAGACTTAAGGAGGAGGTGTGCATGTAAAAAACATTTACCGTGAGGATTGAAATTGTAAAAAATGATGAGTATTCATGGAAAAGGGATGCGAGAGTGTAAAATTGACTCGTTGTGAAAACCATCGTTTAAAAGAACTCGAAAAATTATAGGCAATAAAAAGAATCATATGCCAAAATGGGCCAAATTAGTTTATGTTCATTACAAAAGAAAAATATGATATATATTTGAGGGAGTTGGGATGGATAATTTAAACGGGTTTGCACCACGAATCCTGATGTTATAAAATCGTATCATGATGCTATTATATGTAGAATCGTCAAAATTTTGGATTTGTGTGCATGATGTTTGTTTAGTTCATTAAACTCACATTTTAAATGTCACGTCTAGCTAAGATAAAGTTTGACGATTTATTTCAATAAATTAGAGCTTCTTGATTGTTTTGATGTATTGGGATTGTGATTCATTTGTTTTAGTTCACGCCCATACATTCCATGTTCATGGTTATGCACATCGGTACTATGTTAGCATGTAACTCATATTGTTTTTGTTTTTTCACTGTTGTTTTTCTATTGTTTTGCAGTTTTCTGTCACTTCCAGTTAGTTTTTTCAAGAAAATTTTAGAATTGGATGTGAGAATTTGATTTTCTCGTTCGAGCGAAAAACAGATATCTCGCGAAGCCATCTCGCGAGAAGCCGCTGTCGTTTGAACGACAAGGTTGTCCCATTCGAGCGACCCTCTGGAATTTTTTTCCTTCTGTTTCAGTACCCTGTTCTTGGTTGACATTAGTTTTTGGTACTTCTGGGTTGCTTCTGGATGGTTTGTTATATGTAGGTTATCATTGATCACATTTTACTGTATTGTGTTCCTTTAGTCACACCTGCTTAGATTGTTGATTCCTGTTTTGTGATTACTGTTTGCTAGCTACGGATTTGATATTGTTCATCATCATTAGATTGTTGTTTCATTGATATCTAGATATACTTCATTGATTATCTTATCCTAGATATGTTTATCTTTTCATCGGGTCGTCTATTCGAAACAAAAAGGGGGAGAGATGTATGTGATGTAGGGGGAGAGTTTGTTTGATGAGCAGATACATTTATTGCATTATTTTTTGGTATCATATTTGTTATCATATGCTTTCATGTTTATATTTATTGGTTTCACAAATTGGTATCATATTATTTTTGCATTAATATAAATCGGTATCCTGATTTAGATGTTTACATATTAATATCACATTTTACTCACATAACAATTATTTGGATTTAATTTTACATATTGGTTTAAATCATTTATTCCTCCATACTTCACTAGGTATTTGTCTTGTTCATGTGTGTAGGTATGCTTAAGAGATTCGAAAGTTCAGTTCTACATCACATTCAGATGGTTCATGCTTACCAAACCATCATTTACCAGTCTTGTCCTGTAATTTTTTATTTGGGATTTTATGAGATGGGATTTAGGCGTCCTACGGCCTGACTTAGGCATTTCACTGTTGGCTATGTTCCGGAATAGTCAAAGGGGGAGATTTGTAAATACAAAATTTCCAATTGAGTCCGTTGTATTGTTATTTGACTTATTCCCTAAACAAAACATGTTTGAGTCATAGGTCGTATTTTTATTGTCACGATCCCACACAGACTATGATGTATTGAAGTTTATTGAAGACGTTGTGGCAAAGAATCAAAGATTTATCATGCCGATTTTCGGTGCATATTTTGTCTTCAAGTTTAATTACGTTCCGAGATCACTCAGGTATCAATGCGTAATTTTAATGGGACTCAGAATTTATTTTAAAATGTTTAAGGGTTATTTTATCAAATAAATGTTTTTAAAATGTTTTTAAAAGAGTTTGAAAATGTTTACACTTCATTTATTCTGAGATAAAGATGGTTTAGAGTTGTGTTAAAATCAAACACATGTGTCATTCGTTCAAATGACCATAGCAGTCGTTCGAGCGACATAGGGATGTCGTTCGAGCAACATGCCTATGTCGTTCGAATGACATGTCCATCTTGTTCGAACGACAGGTCAAAGTCACTTGAATGAGCTGCCACCTCAAGAAAATTATAAAAGGGATGTTTCCATCAGAATTTCGTAAGTGTGCATTCTGTAAAAATAGTATACAACTAGAACGTTGTTTGCACATATTTTCAAAGGGTTTCTAAAGCCAAATACATCCTTAGAGTTTCAAATATCCGAGTTATCACTACTATATGCTATAGTGATCTTTGTTTTCACCAAGAATAGTTTATTCTACATAGAGCTTTGTTGGGTTTTGTAGTGGAGAAGCGGAAGAGCCTTGTTCATCATCGTAGACGTTACAAGACATATCGATGGACACCGAGACATACGTGGACACATGTGTGGTGGACGATCATAGTGGAAGAAGGACTTTCTACGTGGGCACTGTGAGAGGAGTGGTTGAAGATTAAAAGAGCGTCAAGTCTTATGGGGATCGAGTCATTGAGCAATACTTGTATTTAATGTAGTATAGGGTTGGCCACCCGTTATTATTTTAAGCGGGGTGTTACAGATGGTATCAGAGCATCAGGTTCTAGAGTCCTTAGGATCTGTGCGAGTTTTCTGCATTCTTTCGTTAACGTTCTTGACATAAAGCCCTGCAGTTAGGACTGTTGTGTTCACTGCATTATTTTCTTCTGTGAAGTATATTCACTTGATTGACGTTCTGATAACAGTTGTTCTTGTTTCGTTTCAGACGTCGCCTAGATTTTGTCGTCTAGGAAAGGATAGGATTAGAAGTACAATACCCGTAGCATATTTTGGGTACGCTTTAATCGGGGGTATTTGTTTTCCCCAATTCCGGAGGAGATATTGAGGAGATTTCTAGCAGTGGCGTGAGATGATTTATCGGTAGTTGAGTAAGAAAGGAAAATTTACTCGAATCGTGAATCTTGGACTTAGTAAAGTAAGTCTGAGGAGAGGTTAGTGTAGTCCTTGGGAAGTTTAGGTTGAGAAACCCGTTAACCTTTGTTAGGAAACCTGATGTTGGTGACTCTTACCGAGGTGAGGAAGGTGTAGTTGTCCCAATATCAGGAGTATTACCTTCTGGGAAGAGGGAGAAAATTTGGAGACTCGGTTTCGTGAAGTAGGACTGAGGGAATAGTCGGTTGCCGCAATTGCGTTTTGTCCTTCAAATGGTTAGGAAGGATTCTTTGAGGAGAATTAGGCCTTGAAAAGGAGTGGGCAAGTGTTGTCTTTATGCGATATCTTCTGGAATAGTAAAACGTTCTATAAGGAGCTAGTATAGAGTGGCTCTATTGATTTTGGGGGAATGTAAATTGTAAAGGTTATTGGTTCATTGAGGGAATGACTTAGTTTATGGAAAGGTGTTGATGTGATGTAGAAGAATTTTTATACTTGAGTAGTTCAAGTCTAGTAGGTGTATTTTGAGCGGATAATTTAGCTCATGGTTGTACTAGTTTGAGGACTAGATAGCGGTTAGAAGTATTGTATTTGTTGAGGCCTTGTGTTTTAAACATAAGGTGTTTGTTTGGCGTGTCGAAAGGCGCGGAATATAAATTATATCGTATTGTTGTATCGGCCCTCGGGCAGTATTTAATATATGAAAATCTTTTTATAAAACTTTAACCCTGGTTCAACTAATCTCAATTCCCGACCTAGCTACACAGTAGTGTATTGGTAGGGTTCCTTGTTTGGATTTCGCTTGCAAGACCTCCCCCGCACGAAGGCAGCTAACATCAGGAATTGAGGAGAGTTCAACCATTGAGAATTTTCAAACTTTTATATATTTAGTATGTTATTATAAATAATAATGCCGAGGGTTATGTTATGATTTGAGGCTGATGGAGCCTCGTTAAAATTCTTCGAGTGGAAGCTCGGGTACGGGGTGTATGGGCGCCCCGAGGTAGTTATTCGTTTTAAAAATCTATATGGTTAAAGGCGAGAACTAGTAAGGATCCGTATAGTGACCCTAAGAGTTGATGTAGGACTAGATGATGTTGAGGTTCTAGGCATGTCTTAAATTCCGCGGACGAAATTTTTGTAAGGGGGGAAGATTGTAACACCCCATGATTTTTAGACTGAGAAATTAAATTTTGGGGAAAATAAAATTTAATTTAATTGGAGAATTTTAAATTTGGGAATTGAGGCCCAAAAATAGAGGGCATTTTAAAGTATTCCGGATGATGATTTTGAGGGTACCATTGATTCCGGAAGGGTCGAGATTAGGGGTGTCATTTATTTCCGAACTTCCGAATTTTCCATTTTCCGATCCGAATTTTTCCGATTATGGCACCATTTAATATCTCCGATTTCCGAATTTTCCGATTCCGAATTTTTCGAAAAATTGGAATGGAATTGGAAATCATATATGAATTCCGAATTTCCGATCCGAATTTTTCAATATCACGCCGATCCGATTTATCCAAAATATTTTCCGAAATTAAAATATTTTTATATATTTTAATACATTTTTTACTACCATTTATATATATAATTTATTATTTTTCAGCTTAATCTGGACCTTCCATTTAAAATGATCTCAATCGTTAATATAAATACATCACACTAACAAACCCTAAAATAAAAACAAGATGCGGCACTTTTGCTTCTCCTCTCATCTTCCCACAACATTTAAGACCTAAAAACACACACGCACACCTGTTTACTTTGAAAGAAACAGAGTGGCGGCAGCACCAATCGGAGATATTTTTCCATCCCAAATCTCCAGCAAGGTAACACCGGAACCATCACGCAGCAGCAGCAAGGCAACATCTTACATCAGACATCCCTTCATAAGGTAAATATCTCCATTGCTCTTAAGAGCCACAACTTCCATTAACTGCACACTCTAAAATGAATCAATAAGGAATATGTCCTGATTACCTATCCATTAGAACATATGCTTTACTTATGACATCTTCTAGTGCATTTGTAAGTTAATTTTAGAGTCAATACTCAATCCCAAAGAAAAGGAAGAAGTTAATATCATTTAGTTACTATTGTTCAAAACCTCAGGGTAGGATCGTGTAAATAGAAAAGCTTAGGAGTTACTATCCTCAAAATTTTTGAAATCCTGTATGTTTCTTTTTGTAATTCAATGTCACGCAGGTCATAAATTTCTCTTTTTAGTATTATTTTGTATATTTAGTATTATATGCTAAATAATTTATGCCTTCATTGTAGTTTTTTTTGGTAGACTCTCTAGTTGATTATTGTGGGGTTTTTTTTATAAAAGTAAATATAGTTGATTAATGTAGTTTTTTTTCACAAGTAAGTAAATCTAGTTTTTTTATTATTTGTTGCCTAATTAAATCTAGTGATTATAGTGTTTTTTTATTGTTAATAATAGAGTTTCAATTTATAATGAGTTTCAAGTAAGTAAGTAGTGGGTCAATATTGAGTTTGTATTAGTCAATTTTTAGATATAAATTTGGAATGAATTGAATTAATCAATATAGGATTTGTTTTAGTCAATTTTTAGATATATATTTGGGGTGTTTAGAAATGAGTTGATAGTTTAAATTAGTCAACATGATGTTCATCTTTTAACAATATATTGTGATTTATTTTAATAACAGACATGTCAGTTACGGGAGAGAATTCCACAGCAGTAAATTCCACCCCTACTACGGAAAAAAAGTTTAAGACGGGTGTCAAATCTGGTCTTCCTGGAAATCATGGAACTTCAGAGGTATGGACTTATTGTACCAAACAACTTGGAGACGGAACCGAAAAATATTCTGGTAAAGCTGTTTGTGTCTATTGTCATGCGACTATTAATGCACCTTCTACCGGTGGAACAAATAAGTTGTGGACCCACATTAATAAATGTAAGGAGTTTCCTGGGTTTGAAGATGATACGACACAAACTATTATTTCTTTTGAAAAAGGTCAAGCCACCCCTTGGAGATTTGACCAAGAAAAATGTCGTAAATCTTTAACAAGAATGATCATTCTTTGTGAACTCCCTTTTAGTCATGTTGAAAAGGATGGGTTTCGATGGTTTTGTGAAGATTTACAACCGAAGTTTCATGTTGTTTGTAGAACCACAATAACAAAAGACTGTTTGCTAATGTTTTTTGAAGAAAAGCAAAAGTTAAAGGAATTTTTTAAGGTCGCGTCTACACGAATATGCATCACAACGGATATGTGGACATCAATTCAAAATCTTGGTTATATAGTTTTAACTGCTCACTTTGTGGATAATGACTGGAAACTTCACAAGAAAATAATAAATTTTAGAGTACTTACATATCCTCATAAGGGAGAAGCCATTGCTAAATCTGTGGAGAGTTGTTTAATAGAGTGGGGTCTAGAGAAAGTTTTGACAATAACTCTTGACAATGCTAGGAATAATGACACATGTGTTGTAGATTTGAAAAAAAGACTATCCAAAAGAAATGGTTTATTGTTAGGAGGTGAAGTCTTTCATGTAAGATGTTTTGCACACATAATCAACTTAGTTGTTAGGGATGGTATTGAAGAAGTGAAAACAACTATTAAGCGCCTTCGCAGAAGTGTGAAGTATGTGAGGAGTGGTTCCTCGCGCCTGCAGGCATTTAAAAAGTGTGTTTCAGATGAAATGTTAACTAGTAAGAGGGTTTTGTGTTTAGATGTCAAAACTAGGTGGAATTCAACTTATCTAATGATAAATGTTGCGTTGGAGTTTGAGAGAGCTTTTGATAGGCTTGAGGAGCAAGATCCAAATTATAAAATTGAGTGTAATGTGAAGGGTGTAGGTCTATTGGATGAAAATGATTGGAAGAAATTAAAAGCTTTGCACGCATTTTTAGAAGAATTTTACGAACTCACAAAAAGGGTTTCGGGTTCTAAATATGTCACTTCCAACACATATTTTGATGAATTAACACAAGTTAAAGATCTTCTTATGGAGCATTTGGTAAGTAATGATCCTTTTTCCCGTGACATGGCTTTGAAAATGGATGCAAAATTTGATAAATATTGCAACTTTGACTCTCTTAATCCAATTTTAGTTATTGCAATAGTGTTGGATCCTCGATATAAGATGCAATTTGTGGACTTTTGGTATTCCTCATATTTGGATAAAATTTGCAATCTTTCGGAAAGGGAGAAAGCTCTTAAAGTGGATAATTATATAACGAGGTTGAATGATCTAATGAGTCGTCTTTATTGTCACTACAAGTTGGAAGGTACATCCTTTATTGATGTTGAATCATCCAACATTTCGGGTAATGATATGGACGTTGATAAGGTGTCCAAACGTCCGAAGGCGAAAGACTTGTTTAGGGGCATTTTGAAGAGGAAAGATTATGTTGAAGTCTCAAATGATTTGGATAGGTATCTAAGTGACGGGGTAGTGGTTAATGAGGATCACCATTTTGATATATTACTTTGGTGGCATGGGAAGGTTGGAAATTATCGTGCTCTTGCGATGATGGCTCGAGATGTATTATGCATTCCCGTCACATCGGTTGCTTCGGAGAGTGCCTTTAGCATAGCTGGACGAGTTCTTGATCCTTTTCGAAGCTCATTGACCCCAGCTACTGTGAAGTGTTTGGTTTGTACACAAGATTGGTTAAGAGGCCCTACACCATCTCTTGTTGATTATGTCGTTGAAGAAAAACTTGAGACTCTTTTTGAACTTGAGCGAGGTATACAGATTTGAATTTAATTTGAAATTTATTATATTAATTCTTGTATTGCATGAAATGTTTAACAATTTCTTTTTTAATCCATGTAGTTGTATTTGAAGACTTTCAGAAACTATCGCTTGGATCTTCTACTTGACAAATTTGGGGACTCCTCGAAAGGTACCAATTTCAGTTCTACTTGAACTTGAGGAAACATTCACTTTCTGTTTGCACCTCAGTTTTTGTAAGAGTTATATCTATGTAACTGTTATAACTCATAACTGATATATGTTTAACTGATATATCACAGTTACTGCTATACCCTCTTTCCTCTTAATGCTCTAAAGTTGATTATAAATTCCATTAAGATGTTACTTAGATGGCATGGAATTTTAAGGAACTGATATATGTGTAACTGTTATATGTTTAACTGTTATAACTCATAAGTGGAGTGTTTGATTTCTGCAGTCATTAAAGCCTATAATATTAAGTTGGCATGGAATTTTAAGTAAGGTTGGATAAACTAAATTGATCAATGACTGCAGTTATCAGTTTTTGTTTGAAGAGAATTTTACCTTCCATCCTAATTCCATTTGGGACCCTAAGTTCCATCCTAATATATCAGTTTTTGTTTGAAGATAATTTGATATTTTATACTAGTGGATATATTGGAGAACTTGAAAACTGTAGTGCCTAATATATCAGTTTTAGTACCTTTTAGTATCTAAATTTCTTATACTAACTGTTATTAAAATCAACCTTCTATGTTAATACGAGCAGTGGAGTTCCTTTCTCTAGTTCAGATTTTATTGTTGCTCATTGGTCATGTCAACGTGATGCAAAAGAGGAGACTAATTGTTGGTTATCAAGTTAGCATGTCAACCTTCTATGCCTAATATACATTTTCAAATTATCAAGTTATCAAGTTAGAAGTTTAGAATGGAAAAAAGTCAAGTCAAGTTATCAAGTTAGCATTTATAAAGTTTTGGTGCTTATCATTTCTCTCTAATCGGTTTCTCTCTCTTGGTAAATATACATTTTCTCTCTATTTATTCTGACTCTACTTCTCACAATAAAATGTATTTTCTATTTTGGTTATATAATTTCATTATACAAAGATTAAATTTTGAGGTTGGTTTTATAAAAAAAAAATTTGTTACTTGAAATCTAATTGTTGGTTCTCTATTTGTCATGTTACTTGAAGTACACTTCATATTGCCACAGGTTTTTTTAAGTTAGGAATATACTCTTCCAGGGGCAGAACCACCTTTGGGTGATTCTACTTTTGTATAAGCTTGGGTGATTCTACTCTTGTCCCGTAGTTCTTATAATTTTGTATAACTGTTATTAAAATCAGTATCTAATTGTATCTTTTAGTATCTAACTGCTTATTTGTATTATGTTCACGCAAAAAACAGTGTGCTTGCTGGAAAAATTAGTGGTGCGAGTAGACGTTGGCTATAGCATCGAATTATTTATCCAACGAGCAGATAGTGTAGTGCATTGTATTATAAGACTAGTTGTTAAATTTGATGCGAGTAGACATTGGAGAATGACAATTGAATGTTAAATTTGATGCATAACATTAATGTGGTTGTTCCATTTCTTTAGTTGTTACTTCCATTATGGTTGTCCATTCTTATTTATAACACTAATGTGGAGTGTTTTATTTTTATTTTAAAAATATCCTTCTCAAAAATTATATTTCCGATATTTTCCAAAAATATTATAATTGATAATTCCGAGTATTTCGAGATTTTTCCGAATAATAAAATTTCCGAATATTCCGAATATTCCGAATCAGCCGAATAGGAAAAAAAATGATTTTCCGATTTTTATTTTTTCCGAATTGGAAAGGATTTTAAACTTCCGAAAATTTTGGAATTTTTTCCAAACACCCCTATTCCGATCCGATCCATCCGAAACACACCCCTAGTCGAGATAGTCAAAATGACTGTCATTGGGTTTTATTTCGGCTCCGGAATATTTTTAAGTATGTTTGGCTCGAATTGGAGTAAACGAGTCATTTAAATTGTGTATTAACATTTAAAATTGGGTTTATGTTTTAAAGGATTTGGAGGCTTACGGATGAAGCCATTTCTCAATTAGAGAAAGAGAGAAAAAGCCCTAGAGGGAGAAAGAAGAAGAGAAAGAAGAAGAAAAGAAGAGAGAGAGGAATAAAAGCATGGGATTTTCGGCCCAAACGCGACATCGAGGATGATCCAACCTCTACAAATCTGAGGCAAGTGTTTAATCTTGCTAAATAGCTATTTGTGTATTTCATTTCATAATTTGTGGGTTAAAGAAATGGATTTTTGGGTATTAATGTCAAAACCTATAATTTTGGGTTTAAATCTTGAAATCAATGTGTGTACATGGGTTTGATGACAAATACCTTGTTGGGATGAAATGTAGGATGAGTTTACATACTAATAATATTATTGGGTTAAAGATTTGGGGATTTGGTGATGATATTTGGGTGTTTGAGGATTTAGGGTTTTGGTTGAAAAATGGAAATCGGCCAAGGCAACTGGTATGGCCGGCCGACCGCGCCTTAAGGGAAAAGCCTACTGCATTTCTACGTAGGCAAAATTTGGACCCGCGGTTGACCGGGGGTCTGGGACCGGTCGACCGGTCCCCTGTTTTTAGCCCAAAGTTTGGAGTTCTTTTATCCCTTTTTCTTTTGGGAGTTTTATTCTTAGGGGCTTTCTTAATGGGCTCAATATGAAGGGTTACGATATTAGATCTAGGGAATAGATCCCTAGGTCGAATAGGGGATTGCGGGCCTATGTTAAATTAATTTAGGAGGATGAGATGCCTCTTTTGGTAATGAAAGGAATGTGGGACTTAAGTGATTGGCGGATGGTTCTTATCATGATAGAGGTGAATTATCATGAGATGGTTATAAATGGAATAGGGATAGTCTATTTTGCCTATACGTGTATTAAAAATGGATACCCTTAGGTACAGTGGGGGATCTCAGTGAGGACGGGAGTTCTAACTCTAGGTCTTAAGTGAATATATATATATATATGGTTGAGGACCGACGAGAGAAGATGTTGTGCATCCTTGAGGAGTATAGACTTAAGGAATAAAATATGAACGTAATAAGATTTAGAGTTCATTAGAACTATTAAACCTTAGGTGGGATTCCAATATTTGAAATGAGGTTGGAATAATTTGAGGTTTTAGACTGCTAAGTCATATATGTGCCTATGGTTAAATAGTACTAAAAGAAACTATGTACTTTTGAATATGGATGAAATGCGTAGTGATGGATTCCTACACAAAATTTTGGGTGATAACTCTAAGGTTGAATATATATGTATCTATAAATACATATGATTTTGGGAGACTATTCATCATAGGAAAAATGATTGAATATGTTTCAAGTGAGAGTTTGTATTCACATATCGAGGTAAATTAAATGAGTTGGGGTGACGGCTTGTATATTGAGGATTTATGTATACTTATAGCCGGGTTTGTATATCTTATACATATGAACGAGAACTAGTTTATATATATAGATATATGGATATGTGAAATGTGTATATATCTATATAGATATGAATATATGGATATATTTATGTTATGGACATACATGGTATGGATATTTAAACCTTATATGATGGTTTACTATTTGGTCATATGATTGGATCATATGGATGTATATATATTGTGCATGTGAATGATATATATACTTATTTGGTTAAGCATACCCCGCTCATGCTATCATTGGGAAGTTGCGTGCGTAGAGGGTGAGCATCCTGGCTAGAAAAACAGGGTGTGGATATTCCCCAGGTCATAGTCGTCCTGTGTCTTATTATATGATATATATATATATATATGTATTTTTGGGGTGAGACGTGGTGGGTATGTTTCGTCTCATTGCCGGTTAGGAGCTATGACCGCTTCCCGGGACGTCGTGTGCGTGTGTTTACCACGAGATGGGTGTCGTTTAGTCCCACCATGGTGGCCCCAGTATTGCTACGTGAGTCGGGCACTGGGAAGATGATAGCATTGATGCAGTTTATCAGCGCTATATATAGCCGGGTATTTATTTGTGCATGGCCTTTGTACATCATATATGGTATGTACATATGGTCATGGGATTGGATGATGGTGTGTGTATATATATATATATATATATATATATATATATATATATGGTTAGAATAAAATGCCTATATATATATATATATTTATATATCCTATAGATAAAAAGGATATGGTATCGTTGTGGAGTACATCTTGGATGATTATGGTGTACTAGATTGATGGGGATCGATGTATCGCATTTAAGGAACATTTCGGTTACATCATCCCAAGTATATTATTGGATATTGTAGATGTTTTCATATTGTAGTCTAAAATTTAGTAGTATTAGTAATAGTAGTAGTAGTAATAATAGTAGTATTACGGTATGTACGGCATTATGGACCTCTATGATCGACATTGTCAAAGAGTAGTGTAACGGGGTGGTTCCTTGTTTGGATTTCGTTTTACGAGACACCCCACGCACGAAATGGAGTACATTGCTGAGAGTAGAGAGAAGTTCTGTCGATATTTATGTGTGGCATAATGGATCTCCAGGATCGACGTTGACATGGAGTAGTGTAACGGGGTGGTTCCTTGTTTGGATTTCGCTTTGCGAGACACCCCACGCACGAAACGCAGCGCAGCGTTGAAATTGGAGGGAAGTGGTGTCAATAATAATTTTGCATGCTTATTAATTAGAAATTAAATCATATGTTTCAACCCCAAATGCATATTGGGTAACTTATTAAATTATAATTGGTTAAAGTATAAACCGGAATCCACTAACCCTAATAAGTCACTTATGTGTGAAAATAAATACTTATCTGTGGTTTAAAAAGGGGGTGGATTCTTGGGTTATGATAGGATGGTAGATCTCGTGGGTATAGGCTAGACCTATGATAAGTTAGGTTGTCCTAATAAATTGGGGTAATTTAACTAATAAAATTGAGGACGCGAATAGGTGCGCGTCTTTAGATGAGAGGTGAGTTGGGGTTCCACGAGAGTGCGATTCCACTTTAATTATGAAATAGTGCACCGATATTTATTATGCACGGTTAACGCACTTGCTAAATATTTTTCACAACTCGAGCTCTGACCCGTTTACTTTTCTCTCCTGCCTGTATATATATATATTACTACAGGTGTTCTACCGCATGGATGCCGGATGACCTTCTATCCAGAGTCTAGGGAGCCGTGACAAGTGCGGACTGTTGCGGAATGTATCTGGTAGTCGCTTCCTCCTTTTAAAATTCTAGGTAGGATTCATTGTTGTACATCGGGTTTGTACCCAAGGGATATTTATATACATGTTTATATTTATCCCATTTCAGTTATTGTATTGGCTGTGACCCGACAGCTTATTCGGGTTTACTTCTTTGTAGTATATTCAGTCGTAGTTATTTATTTCATTTTATTCTAGCATTTCATTTCTTATAGTTCTTCTTGCATCTTTCTCTTATTTATCAGTAGTTTATGGTGTTGGTTTGTTAGTTGTTGCATGTTTTAAATTTTTCTAACATCTCGCTTTTATGATATCGGGTAGTTAATCCTATATTATATTGTACCGGCAGTTGATGTTGAGACTGGACCATCTGAAACTCCTGATTTAATGTAGTATAGGGTTGTCCACCCGTTATTATTTTAAGCGGGGTGTTACAGCTTGCCTGCCACTAAAAATACGGGGAAGTACACAATATGACAGGAATAGATGCTCAAAAAATAATTAGCACGATGAATAAATCGCAACAATTCGAATGCGCATATACAAATCAAATGAAATACTCAAGAATTATATAAATATCAATTTTTCAACAACACATCAATGAGTCACCTGGCCCCACCTCACCGCGCCTATGCATTCTTAAGCATATCCGGATTTTGTACTTTTAGCGGGTGCCCATTCTCCGTGCCATATTAAAATCTCATGACACTATGCTCAAATCACAATATAATATATATCTCAATGAATCAAATTAGATTCAACCAATTTTTAGATTTCAAAGAATATCACAATTCAATATGAGTGCAATCGACACAGAAATCAAACGGAATACTCTCGAGAGAATTTAGGAGCATATTGTGTAAGTCCCTTACTTCAAAATCATCACATGAATCGACACATAAAAATAGCCTCTAAATATAAACTCACCACCACGTTCCTCTCGCAAAAATACTCAAATCTTGTTCTATCCCAAACTCGAGAAAACACCAAATAACCCTTCAAATTGAGTCAAACACTCGATTAAGTTTGGGTTTAAAGTTTGTAGATGAAAGGGAATAATTTAGGAGAGGTCTTTTGGTTGAAAAGTTGATGACCAATTGATTTAAAAAGTCCATCCACGAATTAGTTTTGATATATAAAGGATTAAGAGTTTGATTAAGAAAAGAGTTATAATCAGATACAAACACTAAAAAAATTATTTCGGACGATCGCACCATTGGAATTGGATGAAATTCAAGTAAGTACTATCTGAAGATGACAGGACGCTGCATAAAAAAATTCAGCTAGATCAGACGCTCCAATATTTTTAAATATTTTGTTCGTAGAGAGTTTTATGTTTTGAGGACTCTTAGAGAGTTTTATGTTTTGAGAACTCTTCTATATAATAAAAATTCAATCAAAACTCCATTTTAATTCCGATTCCAATTCCATTTGAAAATTTATTTTTCAAATATAAAAATCAACATTTTAAATTATAAAATTTATAAAATCCAAATTTTCATTTTTCTTCGATTTCAAAATTAATTTAAAAAATTTGGGTTGTTACATACTTCCCCACTAACAATGAATTGAGCCCTCAAAATTCAACGAAGCCTAACACTCAAAAATTAGGCCACACCAACAATCTCCAAAAATAAATCTCGCTCCAAAAATCAACCTTAAATACCTCACATCTAACCTCGATGCCTAACACGACTTATCACCAAAAATTTCTATCTCCAAAAAAATATGTCTAACCCGCATGCAAGACCCAAAATCCAAGACCCGAGGGTTGTTGTATACCTAAGCTCTGTTACCATCTGTAACACCCCGTGCCCCCGAAAAAGACGCGGCGTGATACTACGATAAACCTAAACTAAAACCATCCAAAATAAGTATAGAGCATCTAAATTCCATAGTTTTAATATAAGAAAACCACAATTCTTGTATTTCCACAATAATGATTATAATAAAGTCTCTCGAATATAAAATTCTCCAACTAAAAATTTCACCACTAATTATTACATCAAAAATAAATCTTCCAATCCAATCTCTAAAAAAATTCTCCAAAATAGCCCATAGCGTCCCAATCCATGCTAGCCTGCCTGCCACTAAAAGAAAATACGAGGAAGTACACAATATGACAGGAATAGATGCTCAAAAAATAATTAGCACGATGAATAAATCACAACAATATGAATGTGTGACACCCCGACTAATTAAATACCGGGTAGCTACTCCTTTATTAAATTAATTCAAAATGCCAAGTTGGTCCAGTTAATAGCATCACTGTCGAAAACATTTTTATTATTACTAACCACCTAGTATTTAAAAAGTAAGTTGCCAAATTTTAATTAAAGTCTGATTAACATGCAACAAGTGAAATGAAGAATAATAACACCATTCACCATAACGAAGTAAATAGAATAACCATCACATAACGTAAATAAAGTCTGGAGGAAAACTCCTCACAACAATACCACAAACTGAAATAACTAAACTGAAATACTGAATACTAGATCAATACATGACAAAGTCTGAAAAAATGAAATGGAAAGATGCCTCTAATAGAAATGGGCAACATGCCCTACTACTGATAATACTGAATCAGGAATCCAAATGGCAGAAGCGTCTAAAAGCAATTCCCTGTAGCTTCCACAAACAGCTACAACTCGTCACCTGAATGAGTATCCTATGCATGGTGTCCTTGTGGCTGGGCACCTAAAAAGGTTTTACAAGAAAATAGATTTGAAAGCAAACAGGTCAGAGCCCAAATGTGGAGATATTTTAAAAACCTGCAAGTGCTTTAAAAACATTTAAAACATTAAATGTAAAGTACATGTTAGGACGTGCACTCACATGATATTCTCACCTCTAGTCTAACTGTGCACTCCTAACGTAAGTACCCATCTAAAACGACACAAACCACTAGCTAAGTGACATCATATCTAGCTAGACTGTCATAGGTCCTACCCTTACTACTCGGTTCCATTAACATTATAACGATCTCAGTTAAATAGTGTGACACCCCGACTAATTAAATACCGGGTAGCTACTCCTTTATTAAATTAATTCAAAATGCCAAGTTGGTCCAGTTAATAGCATCACTGTCGAAAACATTTTAATGATTACTAACCACCTAGTATTTAAAAAGTAAGTGCCAAATTTTAATTAAAGTCTGATTAACATGCAACAAGTGTAATGAAGAATGATAACACCATTCACCATAATGAAGTAAATAGAATGACCATCACATAACGTAAATAAAGTCTGGAGGAAAAAACTCCTCACTACAAATCCCACAACTGATAAGTAAACTGAATACTAAATCAATACATGCCTAAGTCTGGAAACTGAAATGGAAATGTTACTCTAATAGAAATGGGCAACATGCCCTACAACTGATAGATAATGAAACTGGAATCCAAGTGATAGAGGCGTCTACAAGCAAATCCCTATAGCTTCCACAAACAGCTACAGCTCGTCACCTGAATGAATATCCTATGCATGGTGTCCTTGTGGCTGGGCACCTAAAATGGTTTTACAAAGAAAAATAGATTTGAAAAGCAAACGGGTCAGAGCCCGAATGTGGAGTTATATTTTAAAAACCTGCAAGTGCTTTAAAAACATTTAAAACATTAAATGCAAAGTACATGTTAGGACGTGCACTCACATGATATTCTCACCTCTCGTCTAACTGTGCACTCCTAACGTAAGTACCCATCTACAACGACACAAACCACTAGCTAAGTGATATCATCTCTAGCTAGACTATCATAGGTCCTACCCATATTACTCGGTTCTATTAACATTATAACGCTCGTAATTAAGTAGGGGTTTAACTTAAACTCAGATGCTCAATATGTAATATATATCACTATCAGTTAACTCATTATATTTCTCGAAGCAATACCGTAATTATATTCACAACATTAACATGAAGGTTCCCATTAATTAAGTGTATATTATTCACACCATAAATATACAATATAAGCACCCCGAGAACTAAGCTGCGGTGCACACATACTCTGCTATCCATCCCGGTACATCACGTACATAAGGATTACATATTCCGAATCTCTCAGGAATAGTTCACAGATAACAACATCACAAATAATGGAGGCGAACACAGTCACATCACATAGGTCACGCACATACCTACGCTCTTACGATCAGCGGACTTATTAATATCCCAATAAGTCTTTCTATGACCTATGTTCATCAAGGTAACCAGTCTAAATCAGGGCAACACAAGGATTAGAGGGCCCTAAGCGAACGCAAACCTCCCGTGATAGCAAGTATGGTAGGTATGTCATACACACAATTCATATACCAATACTAAGTAAACACACATCTTAGTAATCTCGTAGTTTAATCGTAGTACATATCGCATTCTCGTACTAACTTATAATTATCACAATTTATACTCTTCTGGTTTATAATCATATGCGCCATAATTTACTCTCTCGTCGTAGTAGACACTCACGTCTCAACCCAAACCGTCCATTTAATATGATTCTCGTATATAATTTCCTTCTCATAAATACCCAAAAGTCCCAATTCTATCATTACATCATCATCGGAATGTTATCTATATCCTCGAACAAGTTTACGGGACTCCAAAAATCAAAATAGTCTAAAAAGGACCAAATTGTCAACTCGTTAGAAGTCTCATTCAAACGAGACTGTTCGGACGAGATTCCACTGTCAACTCGTTAGAAGTCTCGTTCGAACGAGGCTGTTCGAACGAGGTTCCAGTTCGTTCGAACGAACTGTACCTTCTAACGAAATCTCGTTCGAACGAGATATCAAACGAAATCCCTTCTCGTTAGCAGCGACTGGTCAACTCGTCAGAAGCTCGTTCGAACGACCTGGGTAGGGGCTTCTAACGACCTGCCAGTTTCGTCCTAGATCTTCTTAGTTACGTTTTTTCATCCATTTCTACTCCTCAAATCTTCTCCAAAGTTCGTCCCAACAATGTTTTAAGTTCTCTAATCATCCTAAAACATGCTAAGGTCATAACTAACATCTTTTAAGGCTTTATTTCACCCTATACATCATTAAATCACAAGATTCCATATTTTTCCCCAATTTTTATAAGAACATGAACCCTAGATCTTTATCATCATCAAATCCCCTAATTAAATCCATTTTTGTTACAACCAACATTCATTAATACCAGAATAATCATCTCTATGTAATTCTACATGCGATTTGTCCTCAATATTCAAGTTCTAAATCCAATTAACATGGGTTTTCAATCAACTTTCAAGAACAATTAAAATTCTTCAATTTCTAACATGGAAGGGACATTCTCTGAAATTAAATGGAATAAAGTCACTTGCCTTGGTTTGATTTCTGATTTTGATGTTGGTTTGGTGAAGATTTCTGCAGAATTTCTTCTCTCCAAGCTTCTTCTCCAATGGTGGCTTAAGGTGGCTAGGGTTTGATTTGGGGAACTTAGAAAACTCTTCTAATAACCTACGTAGCCTTCTAGGTTAATATGGGTTGGTTAGGGGCTTAGTGGGTCAAATCCACATCAGATGTAATTAACCAATTTTCGTCACTTTTAATTTCCCAAAATACGAAATTACCAAAATACCCTTTATGATGCCGGTATGGCCTAAAAATACCCCGGAATCCAAACTACACCCCCGGCTAGTGTTTTCTGACTATCTCGACCCTTCCGGACGCGTTGGCGCACTCAAAACGACCATACGGTTTATAGATTTTAAATTCACTTTTATAGTCAAAATATTACACCGTGACGCGGCGGTCCCACGCGTCTCAACAAAATTTATAAAATGCCGTATATAAATTTCACGACAAATTTCATAATTCCAAATTCATATATACTCATATATGCACAAAATTAAATACCAACTCACATCTCGTTAGTATTTATAACCCGAATTAATTTCCAAATAATACGCATTTAATTAATTAATCCCAAAAATAATTATAGCCAAAAGTACGGGGTATTACATACTTCCCCCCTAATAACTGAATTTCGTCCCGAAATTCGAAACTAGAAAGTACCTGCTAAAAATAACTCTGGATAACGTTCGCGCATCTCATCCTCGCGCTCCCATGTGGACTCCTCGACATTGTGATGTCGCCACTGAACACGCACTAACGGAACTATCTTTGACCGCAGTTTCCTCTCGCTTCAGTCCAAAATAGCAATCGCCCCCTCCTCGTAGGAGCTATCCAGCTGGAGATCGATGTCCTCCACAACAATGTGAGAATGAGCCAGATTATCTCTAAGATATTTCCTCAGCGAGGAAATATGGAACACATCGTGAATCCGATGCAAATGCTCCGGTAGTCCAAGTCTATACGCAACCGGTCCGATCCGCTCAATAAATAGGAAACGGCCCCACATACCTCGGTGCCAACTTCCCCTTCTTCCCAAAATGCATAATCCCCTTCATAGGAGATACTCTAAGCAAAACCTGGTCCCCCACTTGGAACTCCCTGAAAAATCTCTTCGCATCAGCATAACTCTTCTGCCAGTCTTGAGCTACCCGAATGCAACTCCGAATCAACTCAATCCTTGCCGAAGTATCCTGAATCACTTTCGATCCAAGCAGTTTGTTGTCCCCCACCTCTAACCAACATGCTGGGGAACGACAAGGCCTACCGTACAATGCCTCAAACGGAGCCATGCCAATAGTGAACTGATAGGAGTTGTTGTAAGCAAACTCCACCAGTGGAAGGAACTGCTCCCATCCACCCCCGAAGTTAATAATGCACATGCGTAGCATGTCCTCCAACATCTGATTTGTGCGCTCAGTCTGCCCATCAGTCTGCGGATGATAAGTCGTACTCAACCGCAATTCCGAGCCCATGGCCTCCTGGAAACTCTCCCAAAATCGCGAAACAAATATCTTTTCTATGTCAGACACGATATTTAAGGGCACACCGTGAAGTCTCACAATACCGCTCCACCAATACTAGCGTCTCATGTCTTGGTACATTTTGTCCCCTCCGGGATGTACCGCGAACCATGAGCCGTGCGACTCTGCCATCACATCGTGTCGCAATTCATCCCCTTCCGGAACTACCAATCTCCCATTGAAGCGTAATCCCCCGTCTGAGCTAACGGTATAGGACTCGGCTCCCTCTGCTAGTAATCGAACTATCTGCTCCTGACAGAACGAGTCATTGGCCTGTGCCCGTACTACCTTCGTGACAATCTGTGGTGTAACGATCATCACAAACATGAAAGATCGGGCCACTGCATCCTGGTGTCCCAATTACTTCCACTTAGCCTTCCACACCTCTGCCACCTCGTCTGCTGGCCTAAGGCTCAACGCGTTTGCTACCACGTTAGCCTTACCCGGGTGGTACTGGATGTCGAACTGGTAGTCCTTCACAAACTCAAGCCACCTACGCTGCCACATATTCAATTCCTTCTGCGTGAATAGGTACTGTAGGGACTGGTGGTCCGTGAACAGTTGGAACTTCTCCCCTAAAAGATAGTGCCTCCAAATACGTAGGGCAAATACCACTGCCGCCAACTCCAAATCATGCGTGGGGTAATTCTTCTCATGAGGCTTAAGCTTACGGGAAGCATAAGCTATGGCATGTCTCTCCTGCTGCAATACACCTCCCAGTCCTTGCAAAGACGCATCGGTGTAAACCAAATACTCAACTCTCGATCTCGGCAATGCTAACACAGGTGCTGAGGTCAATTTGTCCTTCAATTCATCGAATGCCAACTGACATGCATCACTCCAGATGTATGGTACACCCTTACGAGTCAGATGTGTCAAAGGACCTGCTATTTCCGAGAAACCCCGAATAAACCTCCTGTAGTATCCTGCTAGACCCAAGAAACTACGAATCTCAGTCGGTGTCGTGGGCTGTCCCCACTCCCTCACCGCTGATACTTTCCCCGGATCAACAGATATTCCCCGGTCGGAAATGATATGTCCCAAAAACTGGACTTCCTTCTGCCAAAACCCGCACTTCTCGTATTTTGCATACAACTCGTTCTGACGAAGTGTCTGCAAAACCTGCCTCAAATGCTCGGCGTGCTCCTCCTCCGTCTGAGAGTAAACCAGAATATCATCAATGAAGACAATGACAAACTGGTCTAGGAAATCGCTGAACACTCTGTTCATCAAGTCCATAAACATAGCTGGAGTGTTGGTCAAACCGAAAGGCATAACCCGAAACTCGTAAGAACCATATCTCGACAAGAATGCGGTCTTCGAGACATCCTCCTCCCTAATACGCAACTGATGGTATCCTGATCTCAAATCAATCTTCGATAAGAAATAAGATCCTCTCAACTGGTCGAATAAGTCATCGATTCGAGGCAACAGATACTTATTCCGTATCGTGACCTTATTCGACTCTCGGTAGTTCACACACAATCTCAGTGAACCGTCCCTCTTCTTCACAAACAAAACTGGAGCGCCCCAAGGTGAGGTACTCCTGCGGATAAAGCCCTGACCTAACAGCTGCTCTATCTGATCCCGTAACTCCCTCATCTCAGCTGGAGCCATACGGTACGGTGCACGTGCTATAGGTCTCGTACCCGGTAGCAAATCTATAACAAAGTTTATCTCTCGACTGGGGGGTAAGCCTGGTATCTCCTGAAACACATCCGAATACTCCCTGACTACTGGGATAGAATCTAAAGGAATCACTACCTCCTTAGACGTATCCACCTCAATGTAATACAGATGAGCGGTCGATCCTCCCTCTGGGCGAGGCATCGCCACTATAAACATCTCTTGCCACGGAATGGCAAAAACAATGCTCCTGCTGAAGCAATCAATCTTGGCCCTATAGGAAAAAACAATCAATCCTGCTGAAGCTCGTTCGAACGAGCTCGTTCGAACGACCTAGAGAGGTCTTCTAACGAGGGACCAGTTTCGGCCCAGATTTTTCCAATCTCGTTTTTCATCCATTTTAACACCTCAAACCTCTTCCAAAGTTTATCCCAACAACGTTTTAGGGTCTCTAATTCATCCTAATCATATTAAAATCACCTCCTAACATGTTTTAAGGAATTAATTCGTCCTAAACATCATTAAATCCCAAGTCTCTACACTTTTCCCCAATTTTTCAAGAACATCAACCCTAGATTTTTATCATCATCAATTCCCAGAATTTAATCCGTTTTTACATCACATAAATTTGTAATATCTGAATTCAATCTTCCAATAACGTTTCTACATGCAAACCTATACCCAAAATTAAACTAACAACTTCAAATTTCATGGGTTTTCCTTTATCTCTCAAACAAGAATGATTATTAAGATTTCTAACATGGAAGAAACATTTACTGCATAAAGAATGTAAATTAAATCACTTGTCTGGATTTGATCTCTGATTTTGATGACGATTTCCTCTCTCTTTCTGCAGAATTCCCTCTCTCTCTCTTTCTCCAAGCTTCTTCTCCAATGGCTATGGTGGCTAGGGTTTTCTTTGGGAAAGTAATTAGAAACCTAATTCTAATAACCTACGTAACCTATTGGGTGAACATGGGTTGGTTAGTGGCTTAGTGGGTCAAACCTACATCAGATAAAGACTCCTAATTTTCGTCATTTTTAATTCCTCAAAATACAAAATTACCAAAATACCATTTATATTGCCGGTATGGCCTAAAAATACCCCGGGACCCAAACTACACCCCCGGTTAGTGTTTTCTGACTATCTCGACCCTTCCGGACGCGTTGGCGCACTCAAAACGACCATACGATTAATAGATTTTAAATTCATTTTTATAATCAAAATACTTATATCCTGACGCGACTGTCACACGCGTCCCAATAAAATGACCAAATTACCGTATATCAATCTCACGACAAATTTCATAATTCAATATTCATATAACATCATATATACTCAATATAGTCAAATACCAACTCACAACTCGCTAGTATTTTACCCGGATTAATTCCCAATTAATTCACATTTAATTAATTAATCCCAAAAATAAATATAGCCAAAAGTACGAGGTATTACATACTTCCCCCCTAATAACAGAATTTCATCCCGAAATTCGGGACTAGACTGCTAAAACAACTCTGGATAACGTTCGCGCATCTCATCCTCGCGCTCCCATGTGGACTCCTCGACATTGTGATGTCGCCACTGAACACGCACTAACGGAACTATCTTTGACCGCAGCTTCCTCTCACTTCGGTCCAAAATAGCAATCGCCCCCTCCTCGTAGGAGCTATCCGGCTGGAGATCGATGTCCTCCACAGCAATGTGAGTATGATCCAAATTATCTCTAAGGTATTTCCTTAGCGAGAAAATATGAAACACATCGTGAATCCGATGCAAATGCTCCGGTAACCCAAGTCTATACCCAATCGGTCCGATCCGCTCAATAATAGGAAACGGCCCCACATACCTCGGTGCCAACTTCCCCTTCTTCCCAAAATGCATAATCCCCTTCATAGGAGATACTCTGAGCAAAACCTGGTCCCCCACTTGGAACTCCCTGAAAAATCTCTTCGCATCAGCATAACTCTTCTGCCGGTCTTGAGCTACCCGAATGCGACTCCGAATCAACTCAATCCTTGCCGAAGTATCCTGAATCACTTCTGGCCCAAGTAGTTTGTTGTCCCCCACCTCTAACCAACATGCTGGGGAACGACAAGGCCTATCGTATAATGCCTCAAACGGAGCCATACCAATAGTGAACTGATAGGAGTTGTTGTAAGCAAACTCCACCAGTGGAAGGTACTGCTCCCATCCACCCCCAAAGTCAATAATGCACATGCGCAGCATGTCCTCCAACATCTGATTTGTGCGCTCTGTCTGCCCATAGGTCTGCAGATGATAAGCCGTACTCAACCGCAATTCCGTGCCCATGGCCTCCTGGAAACTCTCCCAAAACCGCAAAACAAATATCTTGTCTATGTCAGACACGATATTTAAGGGCACACCGTGAAGTCTCACAATCTCTGAAATGAAGAGCTGGGCATACTGTCCCGTAGTGTAGTCAGTCCTTACGGTTAAAAAGTGAGCAACTTTGGACAATCTGTCCATAATTACCCAAACGGAGTCATGACCCCTCTGCGACGTAGGCAACCCCATGATAAAATCCATGGATATGCTCTCCCACATCCACACCGGGACATCCAACGGCTGTAGCAATCCTGCCGGTCTCTGATGATCCACTTTTACAAGCTGACAAGTGGCGCATTTCGAATCAAACTCAGCGATATCTCTCTTCATACCGATCCACCAATACTGGCGTCTCATATCTTGGTACATTTTGTCCCCTCCGGGATGTACTACGAACTGTGAGCCGTGCGACTCTGCCATCATCTCGTGTCGTAATTTCTCCCCTTCCGAAACCACCAATCTCCTATTGAAGCGTAATCCCCCGTCTGAGCTGACGGTATAGGACTCGGCTCCCTCTGCTAGTAATAGAACTATCTGCTCCTGACAGAACGAGACATTAGCCTGTGCCCGTACTACCTTCGTGATAATCTGCGGTGTAACGGTCATCACAGACATGAAAGATCGGGCCACTGCATCCTGGTGTCCCAACCCCTTCCACTTTGCCTTCCACACCTCTGCCACCTCATCTGCTGGCCTACGGCTCAATGCGTCTGCCACCACGTTAGCCTTACCCGGGTGGTACTGGATATCGAGCTGGTAGTCCTTCATAAACTCAAGCCACCTACGCTGTCTCATATTCAACTCCTTCTATGTGAACAGGTATTGTAGGGACTTATGGTCCGTCAACAGTTGGAACTTCTCCCCCAAAAGATAGTGCCTCCAAATCCGTAGGGCAAATACCACTGCCGCCAACTCCAAATCATGCATGGGGTAGTTCTTCTCATGAGACTTAAGCTTACGGGAAGCATAAGCTATGGCATGTCTCTCCTGCTGCAATACACCTCCCAGTCCTTGCAAAGACGCATCGGTGTAAACCAAATACTCAACTCTCGATCTCGGCAATGCTAACACAGGTGCTGAGGTCAATTTGTCCTTCAATTCATCGAATGCCAACTGACATGCATCACTCCAGATGTATGGTACACCCTTACGAGTCAGATGTGTCAAAGGACCTGCTATTTCCGAGAAACCCCGAATAAACCTCCTGTAGTATCCTACTAGACCCAAGAAACTACGAATCTCAGTTGGTGTCGTGGGCTGTCCCCACTCCCTCACCGCGGATACTTTCCCCGGATCAACCGATATCCCCCGGTCGGAAATAATGTGTCCCAAAAACTGGACCTCCTTCAACCAAAACCCGCACTTTTCAAATTTTGCATACAACTCGTTCTGACGCAGCGTCTGCAAAACTTGTCTCAAATGCTCGGCGTGCTCCTCCTCTGTCTGGGAGTAAACCAGAATATCATCGATGAAGACAATGACAAACTGATCTAGGAAATCCCTGAACACTCTGTTCATCAAGTCCATAAACACTGCTGGAGCGTTGGTTAAACCAAAAGGCATAACCCGAAACTCGTAAGAACCATATCTCGACAAGAACGCAGTCTTCGAGACATCCTCCTCCCTGATACGTAACTGATGGTATCCCGATCGCAAGTCAATCTTCGAGAAGAAAAAAGCTCCTCTCAACTGATCGAATAGGTCATCGATTCGAGGCAACGGATACTTATTCCGTATCGTGACCTTATTCAACTCTCGGTAGTCCACACACAATCTCAGTGAACCATCCCTCTTCTTCACAAACAAAACTGGAGCGCCCCAAGGTGAGGTACTCCTGCGAATAAAGTCCTGACCTAACAGCTGCTCTATCTGATCTCGTAGCTCTCTCATCTCTGCCGGAGCCATACGGTACGGTGCTCGTGCTATAGGCCTCGTATCTGGCAATAGGTCTATAACAAAGTCTATCTCTCGACTGGGGGGTAAGCCTGGTATCTCCTGAAACACATCTGAATACTCCCTGATGACTGGGATCGAATCTAACGGAATCACAACCTCCTTAGAGGTATCCTCCTTTAGGTAATACAAATGAGCGTTCGAGCCTCCCTCTGGGCGAGGCATCGCCACTACAAACATCTCTTGCCCCGGAATGGCAAAAATAATGCTCCCACCGAAGCAATCAATCATGGCTCTATAATCAGCGAGCCAATCCATACCGATAATCACATCGTGAACATGAATATCTAATACCAACATATCTGCAGGTAATACCAGACTACCAATCTCTACTCCCACTCCCCGGCATATAAAGAATATAAGTGACCCACTCCCCAATGGTGAGTCGACACACGTCACTGTGCTCTCTGCCGTAGCTAACAATCCTAAGGCTTTCGCAAAATGTGTAGCTATAAAACAATGCGTAGCCCCCGTATCAAATAATACCCGACCCATAGTGCCATGGATAGGAAACGTACCCTCAATCGCGGGCGGTGCCTGTGGAACTACTGCCTGGTGGACGTTGTAGACACGTCCATACTGTAGCTGTCCCTGCTGAACTGGGACTGCTGGAATGGGTGGCAATGCTGCCATCTGTGGTGGTGCGGGGAGAGCGGCGGGAAACATAGGCCTCTGTGGCTCCTGGCGAGCACCCTGCTGCTTCTGCTCCTTTATTAAATTAATTCAAAATGCCAAGTTGGTCCAGTTAATAACATCACTGTCGAAAATATTTTTATTATTACTAACCACCTAGTATTTAAAAAGTAAGTTGCCAATTTTTAATTAAAGTCTGATTAACATGCAACAAGTGAAATGAAGAATAATAACACCATTCACCATAACGAAGTAAATAGAATAACCATCACATAATGTAAATAAAGTCTGGAGGAAAACTCCTCACAACAATACCACAAACTGAAATAACTAAACTGAAATACTGAATACTGAATCAATACATGACAAAGTCTGAAAAAATGAAATGGAAAGATGCCTCTAATAGAAATGGGCAACATGCCCTACTACTGATAAATACTAAATCAGGAATCCAAATGGTAGAAGCGTCTAAAAGCAATTCCCTGTAGCTTCCACAAATAGCTACAGCTCGTCACCTGAATGAGTATCCTATGCATGGTGTCCTTGTGGCTGGGCACCTAAAAAGGTTTTACAAGAAAATAGATTTGAAAGCAAACGGGTCAGAGCCCAAATGTGGAGATATTTTAAAAACCTGCAAGTGCTTTAAAAACATTTAAAACATTAAATGTAAAGTACATGTTAGGACGTGCACTCACATGATATTCTCACCTCTCGTCTAACTGTGCACTCCTAACGTAAGTACCCATCTAAAACGACACAAACCACTAGCTAAGTGACATCATATCTAGCTAGACTGTCATAGGTCCTACCCTTACTACTCGGTTCCATTAACATTATAACGATCTCAGTTAAATAGGTGCTTAACGTAAATTCATGTTCTTATACAAAAGTAATACAACTCGTTATAGATTAGCCTTCTATGTTATTCCATAGTTACACACAATACCATATGAAAGTTCCCAGTTTATTAAGCGTATATTTTCCACAACATAAATATACAATATAAGCACCCCGAGACTAAGCTTCGGTGCACACATACTCTGATATCCATCCCGGTACATCACGTACATAAGGATCACATATTCCGAATCTCTCAGGAATAGTTCACAGATAACAACATCACAAATAATGGAGGCGAACACAGTCACATCACATGGGTCACGTACATACCTACGCTCCCACGATCAGCGGACTTATTAACATCCCAATAAGTCTTTCTCTGACCTATGTTCATCGAGGTAACCAGTCTAAATCCGGTCAATACAAGGATTAGAGGTCCCTAAGCGAACGCAACCTCCCGTGATAGCAAGTATGGTAGGTATGTCATACACACAAATCATATACCAATACTAAGTAAGCACACATCTTAGTAATCCCGTAGTTTAATTGTAGTACTTATCACATTCTCGTACCAACTTAATATATATACAACTTATATAATCCCTGTCCATATTTATACGCGCCATAAATTATTCTCACGTCATGGTAAACACTCACGTCTCAACTCAATTGTCTATTTGATTTGATCCACACTTATGTAATTTACTCCTCATTATAACCCAATTGTCCCAAGTATACTAATACACCATCAAAGAAATGTTATCTCTATCCTCGAACAAGTTTACGGGACTCCCAAAATCAAAACAGGCCAAAAAGGCCTAAACTGCCAGCTCGTTAGAAGTCTCGTTCGAACGAGATTTCAGTTCGTTCGAACGAACTTTACCTTCTAACGAGATCTCGTTCGAATGAAGTTATCGAACAAAATTCCCTTTCTTTAGAAGCGACTGGTCAACTCATTAGAAGCTCGTTCGAACGAGCTCGTTCGAACGACCTGGAGAGGTCTTCTAACGAGGGACCAGTTTCGGCCCAGATTTTTCCAATCTCGTTTTTCATCCATTTTAACACCTCAAACCTCTTCCAAAGTTCATCCCAACAATGTTTTAGGGTCTCTAATTCATCCTAAACATATTAAAATCACCTCCTAACATGTTTTAAGGAATTAATTCGTCCTAAACATCATTAAATCCCAAGTCTCTACACTTTTCCCCAATTTTTCAAGAACATCAACCCTAGATTTTTATCATCATCAATTCCCAGAATTTAATCCGTTTTTACATCACATAAATTTGTAATATCTGAATTCAATCTTCCAATAACGTTTCTACATGCAAACCTATACCCAAAATTAAACTAACAACTTCAAATTTCATGGGTTTTCCTTTATCTCTCAAACAAGAATGATTATTAAGATTTCTAACATGGAAGAAACATTTACTGCATAAAGAATGTAAATTAAATCACTTGTCTGGATTCGATTTCTGATTTTGATGACGATTTCCTCTCTCTTTCTGCAGAATTCCCTCTCTCTCTCTTTCTCCAAGCTTCTTCTCCAATGGCTATGGTGGCTAGGGTTTTCTTTGGGAAAGTAATTAGAAACCTAATTCTAATAACCTACGTAACCTATTGGGTGAACATGGGTTGGTTAGTGGCTTAGTGGGTTAAACCTACATCAGATAAAGACTCCTAATTTTCGTCATTTTTAATTCCTCAAAATACAAAATTACCAAAATACCATTTATATTGCCGGTATGGCCTAAAAATACCCCGGGACCCAAACTACACCCCCGGTTAGTGTTTTCTGACTATCTCGACCCTTCCAGACGCGTTGGCGCACTCAAAATGACCATACGGTTAATAGATTTTAAATTCACTTTTATAATCAAAATACTTATATCCTGACGCGACTGTCACACGCGTCCCAATAAAATGACCAAATTGTTGTATATCAATCTCACGACAAATTTCATAATTCAATATTCATATAACATCATATATACTCAATATAGTCAAATACCAACTCACAACTCGCTAGTATTTTACCCGGATTAATTCCCAATTAATTCACATTTAATTAATTAATCCTAAAAATAAATATAGCCAAAAGTACGGGGTATTACAGAATGCGCATATACAAATCAAATGAAATACTCAATCATTATATCAATATCAATTTTTCAACAACACATCAATGAGTCACCAGGCCCCACCTCACCACACGTATGCATTCTTAAGCATATCTAGATTTTGGACTTTTGGCGGGTGCCCATTCTCCGTGCCATATTAAAATCTCATGACATTATGCTCAAATCACAATATAATATATATCATAATAAATCAAATTAGATTCCAACAATTTTTAGATTTCAAAGAATATCACAATTCAATATGAGAGCAATCGACACAAAAATCAAACGAAATACTCTCAAGAGAATTTAGGAGCATATTGTGTAAGTCCCGTGCCTCAAAATCATCACATAAATCGACACATAAAAATCAGCCTCTAAATCTAAACTCACCATCATGTTCCTCTTGCAAAAATAATCAAATCTTGTTCTAGCCTAAACTCGAGAAAACACCAAATAACCCTTCAAATATTGAGTCAAACACTCGATTAAGTTTAGGTATAAAGTTTGTAGATGAAAGAGAATAATTTTGGAGAGGTCTTCTGGTTGAAAAGTTAATGAAAAAGTGATTTGAAAAGTCCATCCACGAATTAACTGTGATATATAAAGGATTAAGAGTTTGATTAAAAATAGAGTTATAATCAGATAAAAACACTAAACAATTTATTTCGGATGATCGGACCGTTGGAATTGGATGAAATTCGAGGAATTACTATCTGAATATGATAAGAAGTTGCACAAAAAATTTCAACTCGATTGGATCGTCCAATATTTTTTTTTAAATTATAGAGAGTTTTATGTTTTGAGGACTCTTAGAGAGTTTTATGTTTTGAGGACTCTTCTATATAATAAAAATTCAATTAAAACTCCATTTTAATTCCGATTCCAATTCCATTTGAAAATTTATTTTTCAAATATAAAAAAAACATTTTAAATTATAAAATTTATAAAATCCAAAATTTCATTTTTCTTCAATTTCCAAAATTAATTTAAAAATTCCCATTTAAAAAATTTTGGGTTGTTATAGTAATTCCACATCATGGTGATTGTCTGGCTTGGGTCGTTCGAGGTTTTATCCCTTTGTGATTTCCTCATACATCTGGCGTTGTGAGCATTCTTTTCCTTACTTTACTTGCTTTAATCACTAGATGCGTGTTTAAGATTAATCAAGATAAATTTTGGTTAAGTTAAAATTAGTTCACATTTTGGTGCGTATAAAATTTGAAAAAGGGTTTTCAGAAAGGGAAAGTGTTTCATCATCCTTAAAGAAAAGTCTGATTTGAAAACTACGGAGCCTAAAAATTGGTATCAGAGCTAGAAATATATTTTTATTGTGTTGATCCCTTTTTGCTGTTAAGGATGGATTTTAGAAATTATGACAGTTTTTCGTACTCCTATTTTTTATAGTACTAACTATGCTTATTGGAAGATGCGAATGAGAACTGCCTTGAAAGACATAGATGAGCGTGTGTAGTTAGCGGTTGAAAAGGGTTGGACACCACCAGTTACACGAGAGGGTGAGGCCACTAGTTTGAACCCGTTGAGTCATGGACCGAGGCTGACATAGGCTTTCATTGTATAACTCTAAAGGTATGCACCTCATATGTCACACCTGAAGAGTACAATAGAATCATGACTTGTGAAACATCAAAAAAGGCTTGTTATACACTTCCACTCACTCACAGGGCACGAGCACGGTTATGGCGTCTAACTTACAAAACCTCATTACACATTTTGGGACGATTAAGATGTTAGAGAGTGGGACATTTGATGAGTTCTACACTAGGTTGTCCACTATTGTCAATGCGTCATTTAACCTAGGATAGATAATACCCAATAAACGAGTCGTAAAGAAAATCTTAAGGTCGTTGCTTGTGAAAATGCCTTACCAAAAAAGTGAGACATTTTTAAAGTTTTGGTGTAGTGTTGGGCCCCTAAAATCCCATGATTGGACTTATATATATATATGTGTGTGTGTGTGTGTGTGTGTGTGTGTGATTGAGACTAATTTAAATTTAAAAAAATTATTTACAGTTATTATATAAAAAATGTTATAAAAATATTAAAAATAAGATACATATATTTTTACTTTTTCCCGTGATATAATGGTATAATTAGACATAAGTCCTGCTTTAAAAAATATTGAGAATCAATAATTAAATTTAAGCCCTATTACGTTATATACCAAAATATCCTCCATAACCAATTCATTTCATCCTCTAATATAAAATGTAATACCCTAATGAGTTGGATAAACCCAAATTTAAGAACACCCAAAAATATGCTTAAATTGTAACCAATTTTTTTTTTAAATCAATGATATTTCTTTCACTTTAAAGTTGATTGTATATAAATAAAGCCATAAAAAATTCTCAAAGTTGAACAATTTCAAATCTACCAAACATAACCTCTTACTATGCAGTTTAACTATTGACACTCTTGAGACAAACAATTAGCTTACACAACGCAAGGGGTGATAGAGAAAGAGAGAGACATAAATTAACAAAATCTTCGACCGAGGATCTTCACATCCCTATACAATGGGTAGGTTGTAAAAATCAAAATCTTTTATAAGCAATGTCTTGTCATTGCCACCACCCAAATTTTTGACATCCTAGGCAACGATCATCTCCATCGTGACTTCTTCCTCCATACGATTGGCAGGAATAAATACGGGCAAGTTAGCACGTTCATCATGGGTAAATGTGCAGGAGGTGGCCCATTGATGGGTGGAACACATGGAGGATGCGAAGCTTGCGGATACTCTTCGGAATCCCATATTAATTTAAGCATTTATGGTCATACAACACGTGGAAAGACAACATTTTGATCTGGTAACCTTGGGATTTGACCCTTATTTATCTACATCTCATGAACATCTACTTCCAGGCTATCAATATTAATAGTGAGTTGAGCAAGTATGGCCATCAGATTTGGCTAAACATTGGTGTTTTGATCAGGGTTCTCTATTAGAAATATTTTGTAGAACCGTTCAATTTTTACTGAAGTGGTTAATGAAGGTGTAGAACTCTGAGGTGGATTGATGTCATATCTAAGCCAATAAGGAGCCATGCCAAGGAGTACTCATGCACTTGAGAGGAAAAAATTATTTTAATTTATGAAATTTCTTTTTGGTAGTTTTATTACTGAAAAAATGAGGAGAAAAATCCCTCACTTTAGTTATTATTATTAGGTTTCACTTGTATTATGTGCCACCTGGGGTTCAAGTAAAATGTCAGATAAAACCTGAATTTAGGAAAGAATGGGGTATGCGATGCAAGGTATGCTTTGACTTGTTTCTAGACCCATAGATAAAGTATTGTTTTAAAAATGGGTAAAATAGCTTGAAATGTGGACAGTAAGATGACCCGCAATTTTGACAGAGTTTCACATTGGAACTGACAATCTAGGAGTGTCCTAAGGTCGATGCCTATATAAGGTTTATGCACGGGAGATTAGTGTAAGGGTTACCACATTTGGCGAGACTTTCACGATATAGCTCTTGGCAATAAGGACAATCATTAATCGGTTCGTGTGGAAAATCCATTTGATATACTTGAGTGTACGTGAAATGCCTCATGATATACCTCGTAGTGATGGTACACGTGAGAGATAATTCTATATACTCGACGTACGTGAATGAATTCCCTACTATATACCCCCGTAATGAGTTTGGTCAAGCAGTACGATACGAGGGAACCTTTTGATATACATTGAAGGTACTTGGACAATGGAATATAGGAGTCATATCTCTTAGGTTAACTGCATCTTGCAAACTCGAAAACCCATCACAAAGTGACTCCCTAGTATAGGATAAATATAGGGTCAATATGCAATGCTCGGGTGATGTCGTGTGCAAGATGTATGAGTATTAATTAGTATTTTTATGAAAAGTTTTGTGTATTTTAGGAAGGATATGTACAACTAATAAAGCATGAATTAAAGCACTGGATTATACATGAATGGCATATGATAAAGAGCTAAGATTAGAAGGAGAGTAAAAAAAAGTATGTATAAGTGGATAAAGCATATTAATATGTACGAGGGGTGAAACATGTGGATATACGTAAGTGAGAGGGATATATATACAAAATAAGAGTAACATGGTGATATATGAGTGTGATGAAAATATGGAAATATATGCAAGTGAAGAGAAGATGGAGCTATGTGCAAACGAAGTGAAATATATACATGAAGTATTTGGTGTGTAAGTGATGTAAAATATTTGATAAGAGAAGCATCTGAATATACACAAGTGGAAATAAGCATGTATATTTATAAGTGACATGGAGTATGTGAAAATTTGGCCGAGCGAAGTGAACATGAAAAATATATACAAGTAAATAGAGCATGGAAAGAGGCATGTGATGGAAAAGATGGTATATACATGTGATAAGAAGATAAGTATGATGAAAAAAAGATTATAAATTGATAGTATAACATGAGCATTACATATTTAACAAGAAGGTATGATAGTAAAAACAAGAATATACAAGTGGAAACATATATACACGTGTAGAAAAATGGAGAAGGGAGAAAAACAAAAATAAAGCCCATGTAAAATGAGTCTAGTCCTCTATAAATCACCCCCTGTCATAGTCGCCAATGTGGCCACCCATGAAAGGTTTGCCCCGAAATGCGAAAATGGGTTCTAGGAGGAAAAATCCCTTTCTCGCCACCGACGCGGCATTCGCGAGCTCAAGGACATAAAGTGGTCGCCATCAAGGGTGTACGAAAGTGTAAAGATGAAGTTGCCAATCGATTTTATTCAAAACATGAAAAAGAGGTAGCCATCCCCAAAGAGATGACATAAAAGACTGCTAATGCATATGAAACCAAATAGATCACGAGTTTGGGGATTGAGTTACTGAATGGCAAGGTATTAGGCACCCATTCCTCACTTTCGATTTCTCAAGGGCATTCTACTTTTTCTAAAATGTGTAGTCATGTGCATAGTGTGTGTAGAGTGAAAAATATGTATATATATAAACAGTGCATGAAGATTGAAATCATTGTGTCCATGCCAAGGGGAAGACAGTAATGAGCCATTCTAAGGAGTATAACTAAAAGAAAGATAAAATCAAAAGATCGCCAAAATATGAGCGATGGACCAAATTATAGCTTACTATAATAGAGATAATACGCGTGTCTAACGAAACAACTTAAAAAGGCACATAAAAGTTAAATATAATGGCCACACTATGAGTGATGCACGATATTGTGACAAACTATGGATAAGTGAGTATGCATATCAAGAGGACAGCTAAGAAAATAAATAAGAATAGATAGCAGTAGATACACTATGAGCGATGCACCAGATCGTGGCTCGCTATGAAAAGTGAGTACACATGCCAACGGGATTACTAAAGAGTAAAAATAAGTAACAATAGATGGAATAATATATATGTAAAATACTTTCTGAAAATGAGGTAAGAAGAGAAAATTAAGGAAAATGAGGAATCGAATCCCAAGATAAACTCTATGACACCCAGTAAAATCTTATAATAGATTGATCAGGTCTAATACAGACTCACGAGAATCAAACAATTGGGTATAATTCAAAGCATGACTATAATAAAATGGAATGCATAAAATAAATAACTAAAACATACCATAGGTGAACCACATATCTCTAATACCGAACCAATCAACAATGCAAGTATCATCATGTAATTACAATTGTATCAACGTAAATATAACTACTAAACGATCTCAGAGATATAGCGACACAACTGCTTATATCCTGAAGAATTTTAATAGGGGACGTTAAGAGAAAGTCTTGATAGTATAACGATATAACTAATCTTGAGCCACAATACAACTACATATCTTATTCTCTTATTTTAGATGTTTTTAAGTTAACCCAACCCAACAACCCTAGATCTGCATCTAATCCTAGACTTAAATGTATCCCATGATTATATATTATTAACCTAATTAGAATATTCTTAAGCAATTATTCTACTCATCTCAAGTATGTTCCAATCAAAATCACATCTCTACATGCATATCCATATAGCCCAGGGTACAATTCAATTCTATCACTCAATGACTGTAGTAGTTGTCATCATACGATATATATATATATATATATATATATAATTCATCTAATACATATTTCTCGTATACACAAACCTATATTTTTGCACATAATATAATATAACGTGCATTTTTTGGGCATGCACTCCCAATGTTTTGCACATAATCTAATATAGTACATATTTTTTGGGTACACACACCTAATTTTTTGCACATAATATAAGCTAGTACGTATTTCCAGGGTATGCACACCCAATGTTTTGCACATAATACACCAAACAAGTGGTCCCTATGAAATTAAGGGTTACAAGTCTATTATACAAATACTAACTTACATATCTCCTAGCTAAGTATTTAGGTCCACATAATTTAAGGACTTAGATTAATACCATATTCAAGTCTAAGTCCCCACAGTCTATTTCCCTTTCCTTTCCCCTAATCTAGGAAATTTTTCCAAACCTCCCTCGCCGTTTGCATCGCACAAATTTTTGTCTATTTGCATAGTACACAAACTAGCCCTTTCACACGAAGATCCTTTAAGCCTGCCCAAAATTGCATCCTCTTCATCTTATAGCACTTAACACAATCCCAATATCCAGAACACCCATAATCGACTCTACTAAGATCCCTAACACCTATAAATACACCCTATATGGTCATTTTACCTACACGCAATCTATTATTAATACTACTATTTTTTTATTGATTCCCATATCAATTTTAAATTATATCATCAAATCTAAAAGCTTAGAATCCTATATTTCAATTAAATCTCAAAATCATCAATTTTCTATACTAATTCATGAAAAATCAAAGGGATTTTCCTATATTACACAAATATAACATAATTCAAAATTTCAATTTTCCCCTATAGCCCAAGTTCATACTGAAAATTATCATTTAACCCATATATAAGCATGGAGTTTAACATGAATTCTCAATTTAACAATTACCAAAATTATAAATTATAATCCAATTCCAATTTTACTAATATATGTTTAGAATCCAATGAGTAACCATATTATGACAAAATCTCAATTATACAGTTATACTAAATAAACTAGGTTATAAGTTCAAATAGGTTAAATTCTAATTGAGAAGCCTCAATTCTCCTCTTATCCAATGCCTAATTGCTCAATTTTCTTCTTCTTCATGTAGAATCCTTTTTCTCCCTCTAGGGTTTCCTTTCTCAATTGTTTAAATGATTCTAGATAACCATAATCGTCCTTTTTTATATATTTTTAACCACGAAATTTAAGTTAACACCCATATGGACCTTGACCCATTAAGCCCAAAATCATTTCTATTTAGTCTAAAGTCTAGCCCAAACCACATACTAGCCTATAGGGCTTAAAATTCATTATTTCTTAATCCAATATTTTAAATGTCCCAAACATCAACCTAAAGTATAAAACCAACTTCTTAATATTCTAATTTGTACGAGTCCCAAAAATCATTATTCATAACCCATCTAATACGTATTTCCCGAGTACACACCCCTAATTTTTTGCACATAATAATCAAGTACGTGTTTCTCAGATACGCACGCCCAATGTTTTGGCCATAGTAAAATTTAGTTTGTATTTCTCGTGTATGAACAGTCAATGTTTTGTACATAATATAATCTAATACGTATTTTTCGGGTATGCATACCCAATGTTTTGCACATAATACACAATACAAGTAATCTCTACACAATTAAGGGTTATAAGTATATTGTGTAAATATAACTTACTTATCTCCTAGTTAAGTATTTAGGTTCATATAATTTAAGACTTTAGATCAGTATCCTATTAAAGTGTAAGTCCTTACAGTCTATTTCCTTTTCCTTTTCCTTTCCCCAAATCTAGGAAATTTTCCCAATCTACCCTAATCGTTCGCATGACACTAATTTTCGTCTATTCGCATGGACCGTGTGCATGGTACACAAAACAGACTGTTCGCACGATCGTGACTCCAAACTTGCCCAAAATTTTATTTTTTTCATCCTACAGAGCGAACACAATCCCGATATGCAGAACACCCATAATCGACTCTACTAAGGTCCCCAACACCCCCAAATACACCCTATATGGTCATTTTATCTACATACGATCTATTATCTTATAATTTTACCATTTTTTGTTGATTCCCATATCAATTTTAAGTTATATCATAAGATCTAAAAGCTTAGAATCCTAAAGTTCGATTAAATCTCAAAATAATCAAATTTCTCAACTCATTCATGAAAATCAAAGAGCTTTTCCTCTATTACACTAATCTAAAATAATTCAATCCACAAATTTATCCTTATAACCCAAATTCATACTGAAAATTATCAATTAACCCATAAGAATGGAGTTTAAAATGAATTCCCAATTTAACAATTCCCAAAATTATAAATTATTATCTAATTCTAATTTTATCAATTTAGGTTTAGAATCAAATGAGTAACCATATTCTAACACAATCTCGATTATATAATTATAATAAATAAACGTGTCTCTAAGTTCAAGCAGGATAAATCCAATTGAAAAGTCACAATTCTCCTCTTCACCAATGCCCAATTGCCCTCTTTTCTTCTTCTCCAAGTTTCCTCCCTCTTCTCTCTCTAGGTTTTCCTTTATCATCTATTAAAATAACTCTTAATAAACCTAATATTCCTTTTCATATGTTTAACCATGAAATTTAGGCTAACACCCATACGAACCTTGACCTATTAAGCCGAAAATCATATCTAATTAGTCTAAAGTCTACCCCAAATCATATATTAGCCTATGAGGCATAAAATTCATTGTTTTAAGTCATAATTCAATATCCCAAACATTAACCTAAAGTACCGGCCAACTTCGTAATATTATAGTTTACACAGGTACCAAAAATCATTATTCATCATTAAATTATGAAGTTGTGAGTAAGTACAAAATGGTATAAACAAAAGCAAATTTTTAATTTTTCAAATTAATTATTCAACTTAAACGATAATAATACTATGCACCAATTTCAAATAAATATTGTCTTAAATACATTAACCGAATTTATCTTTATCTTAAAGCGTGCATCTAAATGAGAGCATGATAAAATAAATCAATCCATATAACACTCGGATGTATGAGCAAAACCCACAATGGAAAAAGCCTCAGATGACCCCGCTATACAAGTTCACTACGATAAGGTTTTTAAAAAGTCGACATATGACTTACACGACGACTCAATGCCCTTGCAAGCCTTTATAGGTATTCAATCTTCAACCTCTCATCCATAACAATACGGAGGAGTCCATCCATGCAACTTACACAACATTTGAGTCCACATATGACTTGATTTCCACCGATAAGGCTCCGATACAACCTATGGATCTAGAACACAAACGCACTGGCTTTTCACCGCAACACCACAAAAACGGATTCCACCATGCGTAAATAGCAAACACCGAATTCACCGTATGAAACACACTCAACAAAGATGATGTTGAGTCAAACCTTGATGCCAAATGAGATCTCAAAGAGTTGGGTGAAACTAGGATTTGGGAGCTTTTGGATAATTATAGCAAAATGATTTTTACCAAAAGTCTCTATGAAAACTCATGGCAATGCTCCAATTTATAGAAAATATATTTTTTAAGGTGTAATATTTTTCGAGGACTCATTACAACCAAAATCTTTGAACGAAATTGTATATCTCACTTGAACCAAAATCAAAGTTGGTCTACTGAACATTTGACTTCATTCAAACGAACATCTAACAAGATTCAAACGAAATTTGTTCTACTAATAGAGCAACCTCATTCGATGTTCGTTACAGCTAATTTTCATTCGAACGACTTAAAACAAAAAAAAAATCCTTTAAAAAAACTTTCAAAAATAACCCCAAAACATTTTTATAAAAAGTAACACACAGTCTAAGGATCATATATATATATATATATATATATATATATATATATATATATATATATATATATATATATATATAATCCTAGAAATTTTAAGACAAAATGTGGCACGAAACACGGCATGATGAATGAAATCTATGAAGTTTCATCGCTATGTCTTTAATCAAACATGTCATAGGCTTCAAAGGTCAACAAACTCAAGTCCTAACCTATGACTCAAAAGTTTTGTCCAAACACATAAAAAGTCAAAATACATACAAATTGACTTTATCGAAAATATTTCCTTACAAATCTCCCTTTTTGCCTATTCTGGGAAAAAATAGAAATAAAACCTATACACTACACCAAATATGTCGGCTTGTCCCAGTCAATGACCATTAAAAGTCGAACTTGTCAAGGTTAATGATCGTGATAAATCTGGGGATGACAACGTTTGTTGTCACAGTCATGTCACGGTCAATGATCGTGACAATATTAGTCACGGTTATTAACCGTGACAAAATCGTGACATTTAATAAAATTATCACGGTCAATGGCCGTGATAATTCTGGGCAGAATTGAAAAAAAATCTGTTGGGCAGTATGGCCACTACCACTGTCTAGCAGTATATTTGTACCTGTTATAGCAACGTTGTACCTGTTCAAACATCGTATATCCAAATAAAATAGAGAAAATGCAAATATACATTCAAAACAATATGCATCACGATATAATCCAAATATAATTCAAATGTAACAACTTAAAATAATTCAATTCAAATAATGTCACTACATGTCTGGGGTAGTTCTGAGGAGGTGAGTAGGCCAAAAGATATACGAATTAATACACCCAGCAATATGCATCATGCCGCATTGTTCACGCAACCACAATGGGGAGTTCTCCTTCCCGAGTATCACATGCGTGATGAGCACCTTGGCCTCGATGTCTTAAAGCAAACGTCCATAAAATGGCATACCCTAGACGGTATTCGGGTCCCTCAACCCCCACCCTATCCGTTGTCCATCAAATATGTCCTTTATAAACACCCTCGGCCAACCAAGTGTCGACATCGGTCGGTCAAAGGGAGTCAAATAGGGGACTGAATCATCAGAATCCGCATGTGTCGGCGATGAAGCAGTGAGATCCACATCCTCATCCTCCTGCACCTCCTCCTACACCATCACCTTCTCCTTCCCTTTCCCCTTATGGTTTTCTCCCAATGAAAAATTCATGAATGAGAACACATCTTGGACCGTCACCCTACTCACCCTACTTATCCTCCCCTTGCGATCAGCGCCAAGCATTTGGCTTAGTTCGTCTGTAGATAAAGATGTCGTGTCGTCCTCAGATTGTGACTCATGCACTTCCTTAAGCTTTGCCTGAAATGACAAAACGCACATGATTAGTTAAATAAATAAATAAATAAATTATAACATAATCAACAAAAAGTAAACTGTCGGATTACTTACAATCGTGGTTGCGATGCTCGGTGATACCTCGTTATCCTTCCCCTTCTTCGTTTGAATAACCACATAAGTATCGAGCCTATGTGGCCTACCCCCAGGGCCACTCCCCGTCCCCTAAAATAAAATAATGCAAAATTAGTATCGGCCCCGCAAAGCAAAATAATGCAGAATAATATAGTTTTGTAAATAAAGAAAAATTAAATCTTCCCATCATCCTATGCTCCACCTCGGCGTAAGAAGTACGGACGGAGTAGTGCACGTCCATCTTTTCCTCCCAATTTTCCCTCCCCGATAGGCGATATGCCAATTGTCGCTCCTCGATCTCATTGTCAATGAACTTTTGCCATTGTGCCAATGAGATCGGCTCCTTCGATGGGATGGAGTCACGCATTCGGATAACGGAGTCTCGGGTCTTCCCAAAGTACCGGTTCCGCATATTTTTCCTTCACGTCTTGTGTTGCTCCCTCAACTGCTCCAAGACTGAATCGCGTAGTTTGGGATCCAGGCTGAATTGTTCTTGTCCAATAATTACAATGTTAGTTACGAATAAATATAAATATAAATATAAATATAAATATAAATATAAATATAAATATAAATATAAAATGAAATCAAAATCGAAATCGAAATTGAAATTGAAATTGAAATTGAAATTGAAATTGAAATTGAAATTGAAATTGAAATTGAAATTGAAATTGAAATTGAAATTGAAATTGAAATTGAAATATTCATATAAATATAAATATAAATACATTACCTGTAGTGCCGCCCAAATAGCTAACTTGAGCTAATTTGGAACCTCCCTCCAACTAGTGTACCCCGGGCTGATAATCGTCTTTACCAGCTCAAGGGATCTCTCTAATATCCCCACCTTGTTCTCAATGGCCATCCCCAATTTTCCATATTTAGGGAGCCTAGGGGCCGAGGAGCCCTCATCACCTCCGCTACCACCGAGCCCAGACGACATCATCATTCGCCTTCATACCTGAAGGAGACATTTTCTATAAAAAAAATGTTGTTATTAGTACAAATTAAAATGAATTAGAAGAAAACATGCAAATATGTACAATTACTACAAATCCAAATGAATTATTACTTTAACACCTCAATTCTGAATTCCAAAACAACAGCATCTAACTCATAATATGTACAATTACTAAAAATCTAAAACATCGCCACCCCCACCCACACACACGCACACTACACAAGAGTGAAAATGATAAAGTTCAAATCAATTAAAAGCATTAAAAATGGATTGATAAAGTACAAAGTGGAATATTTATTACGAATTCAAAAATTGTTTCAAATTCGGGTTATCAAAAAAAACGGATTGATATTCGGTAGGAGCAGCCAAGTCATCCACATTACTATTTAGACGCTTTGGAGAATGTAGGACAATTGACCACGGCTCATTGTTGATATACTCCGAGTAAAACACTTGGTTGGCCTTTTGAATTTCACAAACAAATGGCTCATCACTCACGTGGTCGTTGCTTTTCAACTTGGAAAAGTCAACCATGATCAAATTGGTGCCAATATCAATTTTACAAGCATTTTTATCCTCAACTCTTACCCATTCACAATAAAATACAACCTCTTTGAAGCTTATATAATCCAATTCAAATATATTTTGAATTACACCATAGTAAGTCATTTCAGCTTCAACGAGGTTTTTATCTTCTGCGCTCGCTCGAAAGAAAGTAAGAGCCTTGTATGAAATGCCCGAGTTCTGTACATTTGTACTTTCCTCGTACACTTTTGTGTCGAATACATAATCGTTCAATCAATACTTTTTGTACTCTTGTGCCATGAACAAGGGTCCAGTGGCTAGACGAGCAAGCCTTGATGTCGTATCACCCGTCTTTAAGAGCTGAGAATATAGATAAATTAATTAGATTAGTTGTAAATTTTGAGTATAATGTAATGTTATATAATGGACATTTTCATTATAATTACCGCTTGTGACAACCACAACCTAAATTCACTGTCTGATTGTACCATTGTTTTTCGTCTTTTATTATTCTCACAATGGTAATGACTCTCGAACGGGTCTAAGGGCTATTGAATGTGTATGCATAAGAACTAGAAGGCTAGTATCTATGCGCACTATATGTAATTTCAAGTATGTTTCATTTAATTATCATACTATATATATATTGTTCGTGATACAAAGTAATTTTTAAAAAAAGTTGAAAAATCCCACCCCCCTATGGACAATAATCCAGTGGTCATGCCACTTTTAAAATTAACTAATCGAACATTGATCCACTACAATCCAACCGCAATGGCAACAACAAATGTGTATCCCGTACTCCCTCTAATTCATTTACTCAATTAATTATTTTCATCAATTAAAGTATACAATTATTAATTTACTAATGTACAATGAGGGGCAATCCTACTTGCATATGAAAGAGGCACTAATTATTAATTTACTAAAAAAATTAACAACCAATCAATATTTAATCAATCAATTCTTTTACAAGGGGCCAATAAAAATTTAATTAAAACAAACACACGCACGCACATATACACACACACACACACAACCCCCCACTCCCCTGCCCACCGCCCACCCCCAGCCCTGCCCCCTCCCCCCCACTGCCACTGCCCACCACACGCACACACATACACACACAAACGCACATAGACACACACACACACACACACACACACACACACACATATATATATATATATATATATACACACACGCACGCACATATACACCCCCCTCCCCTCCCCCAGCCCTGCCCCTCCCCCCCCCCCCCCCCCCACACGCATATATAGACCACACACACACACAGGCACATTTACACACACATATACATAAATGGAAGAGAAATAGAGAGAAAAAATGTACCAAAATTGTAGAGAGAGAGAGAGAGTGTGTAGTCGCTTAGAGAGAGAGAGAGAGAGAAATTGAGGGAATATAAATCTGTGGGAAAAAAGAAGAGGGGAGGGTTTTTTACTGACAGAATTATCACGAACATGTCACGGTCTATGACCGTGACAACTTTATAGGCTTGTCACGGTCAATGACCGTGACAAAAAATGCGTATTTTTTTGTCATAGTCATTGACCGTGACAAGACTGGTCGGTTGAAGGGTGTCAATTTGACCATTTTGGTGTAGTGATAGTCCATCAATATCTCTAAAAGAATCAATTCCCAAAAAGAAAAAGTATAGACACTTGATAAACTCATACTCTGAGTAGCTTTGCTCTTGTGTAAACTTTTTCGCATTTATACAAACCTGCACACTTAAAAACACATTCAAATGCAAAGAGAATATAATAATATAAATCTTCATAATAATAAACCCGCACCTTTTGTCTAATATTATATTTACCTATGTAATATGTATCCCTCTAAGATAAAGATCTCTTCCTAACACTAAAGTGAAATATACAATTTCCCCCCTTTTAGTTCAGGGATAGACAAAGAAAGAAAAGAGTAATATCATGCAATGGTGTAAAGTGAAACATACACAACATGGAAACACAAGCACAAATAAATCAAATAGTGATCAATCAATACCAATATTAATACAATAAATGATACCAACTTGAATGCATAGTGAGGCATCAGATACCAATCTAAACAAGATACTAGAGATAAAAACATGACCATATAGCACGCCAATTCATTCAAAGATAATGAAAATAACAACATATATTAAATGCAAATGCAAAGACTCAAAACAAACGCTATCATTTCTAGAAATATACAAAATATACCAATGAAATACAAGCGCACACGCGCACACACACACAAATGTGTGTGTGTGTGCACACACACACACACATACACACACACACACACACACACATATATATATATATATATATATATATATATATATATAGAGAGAGAGAGAGAGAGAGAGAGAGAGACCCTCCTGTAAGAACTTCTTATGGTATACACCCCGGTACATACTATTTTTCTTAAAATAGTAAAAAAAATAAATTTTTTAATGAAATTTCATGGATATGATCTCCATTGTGAGAAGATCATCTCTAGTTTTTTTAATAAAAAATTTCAATAAAAAACCGTTGAGATGAAGTGATATGTAAAAAAATGGTATAAATATGCATTTTTTACCATTGAAATTTTGATAATCATCTCACCCGCTTTTTGATTGAATTTTTTTATAAAACTTCATGGATAAGTACTCGCGAGAGATATGATAATATTCATGAAGTTTCATCAAAAAATTCAATCAATCAAGTCGTTGGCACTGGCCCAAACTTTCAACCGTCGAAAATGCATATTTATACCATTTTTGACATATCGCATCATCTCAACGGGTTTTTTATTGCAGTTTTTGATGAAAAAAAGTTAGAGATGATCTTCTTGCCAAGGAGATATATCCATTAAGTTTCATAAAAAAAATCATTTGTTTACTATTTTAAAAAAAATGGTATGTACCGAGATCTTCACTATAAGGAATCCTTACAAGTGACATTTTGTGTATATATATATATATATATACGACCACAAAATGACATAAAACACATAAGCGTTACACACTATCATAGTATCAATATGTTTAAACATGTGGAATGGAATAAAGACGCATGAACTAAAAACAAATAAATTATGACCCAATCACTCAAAAATGTCCAAGGAAATCTATTTGACCACAACAATTTAACAAACTAAGAGTTAGCCTCAAGTGACAGATAAAAAGAACTTATAAATGGACAAACAAACACAATGCACACAAGCCTAAAATTTTGATAATTCTACGAATTAATAGTGGTATGACATATTAAGCATAGCTAGGAATCATTGTGAAAACCCGTTGATCTTCAACTATAACACTTTCAAAATCTAAACAAAAATCACATTTTTTCACTCAATTTTTTTAATATGCCATTTTTAAAAATCAAACAAACAAACATGTTGGCCTTGAATCTTTTCTTTTTGCCTCTTATTTCTAAGCTTTTGCCATTGGTGGTTTTCCTGCAAAGGATATTTTCTCCTTTTGTAGACCTTTTTCTGTACACCCTCATATATTCAATAAAAATAGACATACTCATGGGCAACTATTCTTACATTCACAAATCCCCCATAGTCAAAAGATATTTATATGAAGAGATTGATGGGAGAACTCTTCACTTATATCATGAAAGAGCTCGTGCATGAGTGTGGGGAGGCATATGCAAAGTGAATTCATTAAAAAAGTCATTTTCAAACCACTCTATTCAAGCATGATAAAGAGCAATCTAAGAAATAAAAATCATAATCAAATGTCCTAGACACATGGAAATATGGAATGAAGTGGATTCAAGCACGCCAATATGACACACCAAATGTGTAAAACTAAAATACACATAAATAAAAATCTTTTTGAGTTTTTAAACATTTTTTAAAATGATACCAATTTAAATAACAAAATTAAAGGCAAACAAAATCTTTTTGTATTTTTTAATAAGATAATGAAAAATTAAAATATCAAAACACATATAACATGAATTACAAAAGCTAGAGTATGTATACACGTGGACACAATCAACCATAAGATATAAATTGGGAAGAATCATGCGTAAGCCTTCGAGAATCAACAACTCTAACATTCAATGCCTCCAAAATCGATTTTATAATCCAAATAGATGAATACTTAATGCCTCGAGTTTTGGGAACCTCGGTGACACTAGATCTAGACTTCATGTGACCTTTTCTAAGATCATAATAAAATATCCTAAGGTGACCTTTCCGACCATAATTCGAATATGTGTAAACACGAGAAATATGACCTTTGGGTTGAACTTTTCTAATGTCCTGGGCAATAATTGACACTCTTAAAAAAACGTTGGTCTTGGATTTAGGCGCGAAAGAATTTGGATTATCGAAGCCACTACCAAGACTAATTGAGTCTCTTAGATCATCTTCTAGCGTTAAAATTCTAGACTCAAGCAAAAACTTAGACTCCTCAAAATTTAGGGAGTCCTTCTTTATTTTTTTCAATAAATCCTAAAAAGATTATCTCACTCCCCCTCAATGTAATCGAACTCATCCCTTAGAGTCTTCTCACGTGCCCTCAATTTTTAATTAATTTATCATTACCCTTAATGGCACGTTCTTTAACCTTATAAATTTTAGATTACTCCAATTTATTCTCTTAAAATCGAACTCTATCTATGAGATTCTCATGGAGAATATCTCTTTGAGTTTGAAGAGTTTGCAAAAAATTAACTTCAGCTTTTAAAACAAAATTATTTTCAAGAAATTTTATTCTTTTGCAATCACCAAATTCAAATATGTTAATTTTTCGCTTGGTTGTGAAGCTCATTAAACTCATCTCGAATATCAAAATTGTCATTACTACTAAAAACATCGTACAACTTATCACTGTAATCCCCCATTCAGAGAAACAAACAAACGACGAGAGAGGGACAAACAAATCACCCTAAAACAACACGAAATAAAATATCTACACGATACTTAGTGTACTCGCTTTGATATCAACTTGAATTCATGGGGTTATAAATGGAATGGTCTAAACAAAAGATAATTTTTAATTTTTTCAAATTAAATATTAAACTTAAATAGAATTATCCAAAATAACACTTATCACTAATATTAAATGATTATTTTGTTAAAACAAATTAACCATGTTTATCTTAACCTAAGCATGTATCTAGGTGATTTATAACAAGGTAAAATAAATCAATCCACACAACACGCCGTTGTACGAGGAAAACTCACAACGGATAAAATCTTGGACGACACAGCCACACAAATTCACTATAATGAGAAATTAAAAAAAGTCGACAAATGACTTACACAACGACTTGATGCTCTTGCAACCCTTGGCGTGTCTTCGATCTTTAACCTCTCCTCCACAGCGACACTCATGAGTCCACCCACATAACTACCACAACATGTGAGTCCAAACATGCCTCGAAGTCCATCAATAAGGCTAAAAAATTCTCTACGAATCTGGAACACGGATGCATCGCTTCTTCACCATAATACCATAAACATGGAGTCCACCGTGAGTAAAAAAATATGAAATCCACTGTATGAAACGTACTCAAAAAGGATGATGATGAGTAAACCCTTGATGCCAAAGGAGATGTCAAAGCATATAAAGACTAAAACTTAGGTCTCAATGAGTTTGGGTGAAACAAGAGTTTAAGAACTTTTGGATATGTAGAGGAAAATAATTTTCACCAAAAGTCTCTTCGAAAATTGATGCCAACACTCCAATTTATAGAAAACACATTTTTTGAGGCGATAGATTTTTTAAGGACCCGTTTAAACGAAAATAGGAGTTAGTTTGAATAAAACTGTATATCTCGTTCGAACCAAAATCAAACTCATGCGAAGGAACAAATAATTTCATTCAAACCAACATCTAACGAGCTTCAAATGCATTTTATTCTTCTAGCTGAGAAACCTCGATTGATGTTCGTTTGAATGAACAACTCATCTTGTTCAAACAAATACCATAAAGTCGTTCGAATGACTTAAAACCAAAAAAATTGAAAAACTTTAAAAACAACCCCCGAATATTTTTTGTAAAAAGTAACACCCATTATTAATGTCCCATGATCAAAATGTATATGCATTCATACTTGAGAGATCCTCGAAACATGAAGATGAAACGTTGCATAAAATATGGTACAATGCATGCAATATCTGAAACTTCACCGCTACACCTTTAATAAAACATGCCATAGGCTTGAAAGGTCAATCAACTCAAGTCCTAACCTATGACCCAAAGGTTTTGTCCAAATACGGAATAAGCCAAAATACACATAAACTGAATCTTTCGCAAATTTATCGGTACAAAAAAATTATTTATTAAATAATTATTAATTCATTCTCGTGTATTAAGTCATATTTTAATTTCGAATAAACTATAAATAACACAACACATTTGGAATTATAATTAGTGACATCATATCTCACTGCAGGCATATACAAAACAAGCACTATTTAATTAATGCATCAAAATTACAGGGTATTACATTCTTCTCCCTAAAAATGGAATTTCGTCCTCGAAATTCAAATTCTTTATATTCCTACTTGAAAATCTAAGAATATATTATCATATCGTACTCATACTCAATAAAAAATCTGTTCGTCTTACGTATTAATATACACTAAGGTCTCTCGCCATTACTCATGTCCGGCTAACCCTGAACCACTAGTCTAACCATCGCAACATTAACTTGTCTCACAAGGACTTCCTTCATTGTGCACCCATATCAAAATATGTCCTCATTGATGGTGATAAGGTGTGGTCAAATGGTATCTTCCCCACCCTATCCACTAGTATGAGAAGACCCATAAATTGAAGTATAAACTTCACTTTGGAATCCAAATTTGCAATATTTATCCTCGAGGAGGTCTTTAAAAGTATCTGACCTACCTCTTGGGCCCCCAAACCATATTCTCATTCGTCACATAAGGTCTTTTGCCTACTCTGAAAATCTTCATACACCCTATTATGAACACCACTCATCTCGAGGTGCCTCGAATGCATTCCAACACAATAAATTGTTAACTCTTAATTCTTAATCAACTTAGTTAATCTATCTATGATGATCTTACCTAATTCCATAACTCCCTTGGAACTCATTACCCCTATAAAAAACAATTTGGTATACTCTCCTACTTCTACACTGGGATATCGAACCCTGCAAATCTTCGAACGTCTCTGGTGCTCTACTTTTTGTACTAGAAGAATAATTTTTGGGAAAAAAATATACTAATAACTGCTTCACTTCATCACCCATATAAATTCCTCAAATTATGGCACACCCCTTGCTTCTGAAATGTAAAGTAATCCACAAAACATTCGACTTGTCCAAAATTGCCTTACGCATCTTGGAACCTTTTCATACAACTAATTTCTCTTGGAAATGTAACCTTCTACATTCATTAACATGGTAAGGGTATATTCCCAATTACTACCTCCATCCTTCTCTTGGTTAGTTCCCCACTTGAGCCTAAACCTACCTTAACCTTAAATTCGGGTGTAACGGTCATCATTGCTACAAATTATCCCTCTTCATCAAGATCTCATCGTTAAAACCAATAACGAACTCTTCACATCAAGACACTTTTATTCACATGATTGAACATGTCATTGACACGCGATAACAAACACTTGTTCCTCATTATGACCTTATCAACCACCTTTGAGGTTAAAGAGACATGCTCGAAGCATATATTATAAATGGAAAGATATTACCACTTCCAAATCCAGATCGTGAGTGGGATAATTATCCTTATGAGGCTTAATATGTCGATAAGTATAGGTTATAGGCATATCTTCCTACATTAACATGCCTCTTAGTCCTTGGAGTGATGCATTTGTATATATAAAGTGTTGCACGCTACCTCGTGTTAACGCAAGGATGAGCATGGTGGTGAGCTTCTCAAACACTCTCTAATAATGTGAGCTCCAAACAATGGTGCCCCATTTAGGGCGAGGTGATTCAATAGCCCGACCATCTTCGAGAACTACTAAATGAACCTCCTGTAGTACCTCGTTAAATCCAAGGAATCCCTACCCTTTATAGGTGCTGTGGGTTGTCCCCAAATAATACCTTACTAAGATTCATCAAAATCCTACTGGGTATGATATGGCCCAAGAACTGTAACTCTCGAAGCCAAAACTCACACTTAAAGAACTTAGTGTACAAACTATGTTCCTGTAGTGTCTTAAAACCAATCATAACGTCTCCACATGTTTTACCTTCGATCAAGAATACACTAGAACACGTTTGATAAATAAGATGACAAATTGATCTCAAAATGGTAAAAAAAAAACTAATTCATCATGTCCATAGATGATACTGGGTCATTGGTCATCCCAAGTGGCATAACTCGGAACTCATATTATCTATATCGTGTTAAAATCTGCCATCGTAATCTCTTCCTCCTGAAGATGTAACTAGTGATACCCTGAGCATAAGCTAATCTTGGAGAAGAATGATGCACTCCTCAATTGGTCGAATATGTCATTGATAAATGTCAATGGATACTTATTCCATATCATGGCCATCATCAAATCTCAATAGTCCACACATTATCAGAGCGAACCATCATTCTTCTTCACAAACAAAATTGAGATCCCCCTGGAGACATGATCCTCTGTATGAATCCCTAACTTAAAAATTACTAAGCCTTCTCAGTCAACTCCTATATTTCTAACAAAGTCATCCTGTACAATTCCCTCATAATGGTCTTGGTACCCAATTCAAAATCTATACAAAATTTTACCTCTCTACTATTGATAATATTGTTATCTATTCAAATACGTCTGTATAATCCTGGATAATCGGTATTAACCCTAAAAATACGATGACCTCTTTAAATACAGTCGCATTTATTATAATACAAGTGTGTTCTAGACCCTACCCTCGGGCCGCTACATAATTATAAGAAATATCCCCTACCTTAACACAACAACCTTGTAAACCTGAGATCTAAATCAATAAAGCGGTTGAACACTCAAGTTGACTAAGAAAGTGTTATCCTTTTATAGTCACTACGTACCCCACCAGTTAGGTATCCACATATAAATAAATCCTGATGATCACCTATATATATTCCATAATCGTATTAACACACTATTAGAAAATAATGACAACTCCCTAATGTATAATTCTGAGTCATGCAGGTAAGCCACAAATATGATCTTACCCATCACCTAGTTGTATTCTGAATAACACAGGTCGTTCCACAGCCTTGACTAACTAAGTGGCCTTACTCACCACAAGTGTAACAATTTCGTCTAAAGGAACAATAGATATGACAACTCTACAAGCGGACTTGTTAACCATACATCTATAGTCATCACTCCTAACTCTCACCTCATTAGGTTTGCTCTCAATGGTTGTGATCTTGTTGGGCATAATTTTCTTGGCTCTATTAGATATAATTGATCGTATTGTCTACTATAGGAACCTCTTGGGGTCTTCTCATCCTATACGATTCCTTTTAATAGTGTCGTCTTCCCTAATTGGGTCCATGCTACACCGTCTCTAGTCATTGGGCCTACTTTTACTTCCTTCTTCACAATATTAATAATTATATCCTTTAGATAGTTGTGGCGGTTCTATTGATGTAGTACTGTAATTCCCACAATCTAAAAATAAGTTGTGATTAATGATTTTTCTCGATAAAACTTGCCAGACCCTCCTTGTAAGTTATATGCCAACTAAAAAAATCTTCTCGCACTAATGGGAATAACACGAACATTAATCTTCATCTCCGTATCGATGTCTCCTAGTGTAAAAAGATAAATATAATTGTACTCCTCCTCATATCGACTACCACATCGTTTCACAGATGAGGTCTTTACAACCATACTTTTAATACCATTGCGGACAGTAATTAAAAATATTCTCCTCGATCCATACATTAATCACTTATTAATGGTCTCATGCCCAAAAGTCCCTAACTCCCCATCGACAACAAATCCAAGTGTGGTACCTCTTGCAAACAAAATCCAAATAAGGAACCCTCCCAATACACTTTGATCGCTCCGAGTCGATCGTCTAGAATAATGGCGTGAAACTCCCTAAGAGGCCATTGTTATATTGTGTATAAATTTTAAATGGTAACGCTCTAAAGAAATCAGATAACACATCGTGAAAAAATGATGGACTCACTCAATATCCCCAAGACACTAGAACCTAGAATGCTCCGATACTAATTGTGACACCCTCTACAATTTTATAATAGATCGATCAGGTTTAATACAAAGGCATGGGAATCAAAGAATTGGATATCATTTTAAGCATGATTTTAATAAAACTAAATGTATAAAGTAAATAATTTAAACATACCATAGGTGAATCACATAACTCTGATATAAAACCAACCCACAATAAAGGTACAAATACGTAACTACAACTGTATCGACGTAAATCCAACAACTGAAATGATCTCATGGCGAAGGTGATAAAACTACCTATGTCCAAAAAATATTAATAGGAGACGTTAAAAACAAATCTAAGTAGTATACCAATATAATTTATCTTGAGTCATAAAACAACAACACAGGTTATTCTCATATTTTAGTTACTTTTAAGTTATCCCAATCCAACAGACTTAGATATCACATGCATTCAATCCCAGGACCAAGTGTATCCCATAAGTATACGTTATTCAACTCATTAGAATATTCCTAAGAAACTCTTATATTCATCTCAAGTATATGTCAATAAAGAATTAGTTCATGGTATAATTCAGTTATATCATTCTAAGACTGTGGCAGTTGTCATCGTATGATACATAATTATAATCCATTTAGTAAGGATTTCTCGGGTATGCACACCTAAAGTTTTGCACATAATATAATATAGTACATATTTCTTGGGTATGAAGACCCAATGTTTTGCACATAGTATAATCTAGTACATATTTCATGAGTACGCACACCCAATGCTTTGCACATAATAATCTAGTACGTATTTCTTGAATACACACACCCAATGTTGTGCACATAATACACCATACAAGTGATCCCTACACAATGAAGGGTTATAAGTATATTATCCAAATACTAACTTACTTATCTCCTAGTTAAGTATTTAGGTTCACATAATTTAAAGCGTTAGATCAATATTCAATTAATGTCTAAATCCCCACTGTCTATTTCCATCTCCTTTCCCCTAATATAAGAAAATTTCCAATATACCCTCATCATTCGCACGACACTAATTTTCGTCCGTTCGCACGACCTGTGCGCACGGTACATAAAATAACCCGTTCATATGTTCGTTCCTCCAAATTTGTCTGGAGTTTCATCTTCTTCATCCTACAACACTGAACATAGTCATAATATAAAAGAACACTCATAATCGACTCTGCTAAGGTCTCTAACACCTTCAAATACACCATATATGGTCATTTTACCAGCATGCAATCTATTATCTAACATTACTACCATTTTTCATTGATTCCCATATCAATATTAAGTTATATCATCATATCTAAAAGTTTACAAACCTAGAGTTTAATTACATCTCAAAATCATTAAATTTCTCAACTAATTCATGAAAAATCGAAGGGCTTTTCCTCTATTACATAAATCTAACATAATTCAATCCTCAATTTTCCTCTATAACCCAAGTTCATACTAACAATTATCAATTAACCAATAAGCATGGAGTTTACATGGATTCCCAATTTAAAAAAATTGAAAATTATAAATCATTATCCAATTACAATTTTATCAATATAGATTTAGAAATCAATGAATAACCATATTATAGCACAATATCAATTATACAATTATAGTGAATAAACTTTCTTTTAGGTTCAAGTAGGCTGAATTTCAATTGAGAAGCCCCAAATTTTCTATTCTCCAATTCCCAATTGCCTCATTTTCTTCTTCTTCAAGTAGACTCCCTCTTCTCTCTCCAAGGTTTTTTTTTTTTGCAAGTGTTAAAATGATTCCTATTAACCATAATCTCCCTTTTTATCTATTTGACCATGAAATTTATGTTAACACCCACATGGACCTTCACCCAATAAGCCCAAAATCATTTTCAATTAGTCTAATGTCTAGTCCAAACTATATAACGCCCTATGGGGCTTAAAATTCTTTATTTTAAGCCCTAATAAAATATACTAAATGTCTCAAACATCAACCTAAACTATTAAACCAACTTCTTAATATTCTAATTTGTAAAAGTCCTAAAAATCATTATTCATTATTAAATTATTTATTTATTAAATTATTTATTTATTAAATAATGATTAAATCATTCTTGTGTTTTAAGACATATTTCAATTTTGAATAAACTAAAGATAACATAAGACATCTGGATTTATAATTAGTGACATCCCATGTCACTAAATGCACATATAAATAGACACATGTAAAAATTCACTACCTAATTAATTACAATATTTTGTATTTTTAATGGGTATTATTTTATTAAAAAACTAGTGAAATTAATGATGTTTTTTTGTCATGGCTAAAGATGTCACTATATATATATATATATATATTATCTGATTCAGATTTGAATTCATATTATATATATTGATCCCTTAATTGATTAATTGATATTTGGACTTATATTGATTGATTATTATATAACTGAGTGATTAGTCGTTTGAGTTAGTGTATGTCATATCCGACTTTTGTGATGCTTAAAATGTCTATTTCATCATTAAATGATGGGTTTTAGGCCTCTTGGGTTGGTATAAGGCTTAGGTAAGGTTTTAGGTCATTTTAAGGTGATTTTGGGCTCTTTTAGGTGAGGACCATTTAGGACCAAAGCCTAATTTTGAGATTAAAGAATGACTCATTAGGGATCTCATATTATACATAACACAAATTGTGAGGCACCTTAGGGCTAGAGAGGAGGAAGTTGAAGAGAAGAGGAGGAATTGGGAGGGTTTTGGCATGGCTTTCTCCACAAAATGGGTTGAGAAAAGTTTATCTAGAATTTTATTATAGTTGTTGTGGCCATCCCTAAGAATCTTCCTCCCCTCTCTCTTGCCCGGGGTGCCTTTGAGCGGGGGGGAGAGAGAGATAAACATTTTGCAACCCCTTGATTTGCACCCCCTTGATGCAAAGAGATAGAGTCACGAGCCTATTTTGCACAAAATTGGCAAAAGAACATGTCGCCACCTCGAGAGAGCTCCATAAAATACAAGTTGATGCTTATGAAACTAATAGTTTAGAGTTTCGGGGCTAAGTTACGGATTAGGAAGGTGTTAGGAAACTATCCCGCCCTTTCGATCTCTCATGGGGTTATGTTAGTATTTTCCTTAGTTTCTCCATGAAATGTGTGTGCGTGTATATATAAGTGGAGATCGGAATCACTCGACTCACATAATGGAAAATATGGAGTGAGGTCATCCATAAGAATGTTCTTAAAATAATATTAGAAATGTATGATGTTTGCGCTTATCGAGATATTGATCGTTGATGATGCTAAGATTTAGCACCACCAGATAAGTGATAGTGAGCTCAAACAGTAGCAGCCATGGCAGCCATAGAGATGTATAGGTGTATAAGTATGTAGAAGGGGATGAGTATAAGAGGAAATAAGACAATGATGTATAGTGGTTCAGCCAATTTGGCCTACATCCACTGTGAGTGTGTGATCCACTAAGTATGGGCACTAATGGCCTTGGATACAATGCGCATAACCCTCTCCCTCTCTCTCCTGTGTGTACAAGCAGAGTTTTAGCTAGGGTTGCAGTTAATGGATCGATCCCCTGTAGGGTTGTAGGTGACAAGTATATATAGGTCTTGGGGGGTGTAGTGTACCCCCCAAGTATGCATGGTGCATGTGAATGATGATCTAGCCAATTCCCTGTTGACACCTGTAGATGCCAAATGATGACATAATATTCCCTCACGTGAGGGTGTCATTTGGTTATAACGGTCTTCCACGTGCCATGTGAGCCTCACGCGCACCGTTTCACGCGTCTCCCAAACCACGCGCTGTCATGATGTCACCCTCGGCTTATGAGCCGAGGCCGAGGGCAAAGTTTCTTCCAGTAGTGAGCCTGGCCCAATTCTGGCCTCGTACTGTCGTACCCTCGTAGGGTCGTCTGGAGCCTGGTGTAGGGTCAGCCCCTCGTAGGGTCGTATGGGTCCTGGTGAAGGGTCGGCCCCTCGTAGGGTCGTCTGGGGCCTGGTGAAGGGTCGGCCCCTCTGAGGGGTCGTATGGAACCTGTAGGAGGGGTCGGCCCCTCATTGGGTCGTCCGTCTGGAGGTTATCATCAGCCAGGCCAAGGATATAAACGGGTATATCAATTACCCCCAGCCCTTAGCCATAGGTGCTGTTGAGATGGCTGAGGGATAGTGTTTTAAATGAGATGCGTGTATGATCAGTTAGGTGAGTGACACTTGGGTAGATACTCATTGCTGTTCCAGTTTCCAAGGCATGGTGGATGCACACTCATCTTGGGGCTTTGTGCTCTAATGATGCCTTCCTCGTGGGCTGTGTCCTGCCTTGGTCAATGGGCCCACTCATTACTAAGGTATTTAATGGATTTTTAAATTCTCTCTCTTCTTCTTCTTCTTCTTCGCGCCCAAGCATTCTCTCTCTAGAGTTTCATCAGCTTTCATCGCCATTTGCAGCCTTCAATTCTTCAAGTTTTAGCAACGTTTTTTGCTCTCTTTATCAGGTACTCTCTTTTGCCTTCATTTCTATTTTCTCTTTAGGGTTGTGGGGCTACATTTTCTTTAGGTTGTGCCATAACCTTTTCCGGCGTCTTCTCCGGTTACTGGTTCTTGGGTGTTCTTGACAGAAACCATTGAGTTCCTTTGTTTTGATCCAAAAGTCCAACCTGGTCAATTTCCCATTTGTTTGTAGCCAAGTTAGCTAAGTTTAGTGTAATTTCTCCAAGTGTAGAGTCTTCCCTTTAATGCTTAGGAGGATTTATAGCTTAATATCTGAGTTCCCATCCTTGAGAGAGAAGCTCTTCGCCGAGATCAGACGAATAGATGAAGAGGAAGAGAGGAGACGAGGGGCCGACCCTAATTGGGTATGACCCATCTTTCCCGTTCCTCTTGCCACCATAAAACCATTTGAACTGTCTGAGTCTTATGGGTCATCCGCTCGTCCAGCCAAGACTACCAAAGTAAGTGAGATGGACGAGAAAGCATCCTCTCCAACTGGTGCTGAAATTTATGGTAGGAGGGAGATGTCTGACCTAAGCCCAGGCTGAGAGGCTGAGGGTACGGTCCCCTCTGAGGCTATCCCCGTGTCAACCCTGTCTCCCCATGCCTTCCAAGTGGCTTTTCCACAGGGCCCACCGGCCGAGGGGGAGGGGACTGAGGACGAGGACGATGACACAGATGACGAAGTTGATACCTCCCATGCCTCATCCTTTATCTCCTCTGTTAGGGATCGCGACCTCCTGATATGGAGGCATGCCTATGGAGTGCCTCTCAGCATAACTATGAGGGTTCCCTCAGAGTCTGAGAGGGTTTTTTATTGTGGAGAGGGAGAGGTTGCAGTTTACGAGCAAATGCTCAAGGTCGGAGTCAGATTCCCTCTGCATACTGCCATTGTAGACATCCTCTTTGCCCTTGGTGTTGCTCCCTCTCAACTTCCCCCCAACTCCTGGAGGACGATCCTGGGCTATATTTCCTTGTGGAAGAATGCCTTCACCGACGAGCCCTCGGCTGACTTATTTTTGGGTTGTTACAACATTACTTCTTCGTCCAAACAGCCTGGGTATTATCATCTGGGGGCAAGGAGGTCTGAGAAGAAACTCCTCCATGTGGCACAAACTTCCAACCATGATTGGAAAAAGAGGTTTTTCTTCATCTCCGAGGAGTGGGAGCCCATTGTCGATAGTCCGAGGGTCCCCAGGAAGTGGTCTAACCCCTCCATAAAGGCCAGATCAGACCCTGGGCTTATCCTGGAGGAGAAGGACATTGTTGATTACCTTAGAGGACGAGGGAGAGAGGGTGAACTACCCAAATTCGAAGACTTGATGACCCCTAGGTTCCTCAAAGAAGTTGGTCTGAGGGTCGGCCCTCTGACATAACTATGTGAGTTACACTACATATTTTCCATTCTTTATTTATTTTTGAAGTGTTTTCTCTTTATCTCTGTATTTTTCTGACGTGTCGTCTTCTTGTCACGTCGTCCTACAGGTATATCGAATTATCTTTGGGAAATGACTACTCCCAGCTTACTATCTGGGTTGGCCAAGAAGAAGGGGAAGGAGCCTCAGCAGGCTCCGAGGAAGACAAAGGCCACTGGGCCGACGGTGGTGGAGCCGACCACTGACAGCAATAAAAGGAAGGAGCCTGAGGCCCCTGTTGACCCTCGGCCTGATTTTCGAACGAGGGCCAGGGTCGAAGCCTCAGAGGGGACGACCTCTTCATCCAGTATGGGGGCCTTCTGGTCTCAGAACCTGGCGCATCTGAAAGCCGATCCCTCGTCGCCCATTGCCAATCTGAGGGCTGCCAAGGTCTCAATGTTCTCTGCACCCTCGGCTGCTGACTACGACTTCTTATCAAAGATGCCTCCAACCAAGGTGTACGACTATGGTCTGCACTCCCTTGCACAGGTATTGGTTCTAACCCATCTGTTTAATTTCATTCTTTCACTAACTGTCCCCTCAGCCCCTCTTGACATCTGTTTATTTTTTACGCAGTCTGTTTGTGCCTTCACCTCAACCACCAAGTGGATGGCTGAGAACCAATAGAAGTTTTATGAAGCTAAGAGGGTCATTCGGCATGAGGCCGACCTTCGGACAGAGCTTGATACTGCGAGGGCTGAGCTTGATACTGCGAGGGCTGAGCTTGAGAGTGCTAGGACTGAGCATGCTAGGGTCCTAGATGAGCTGATGAGGCAACACGATGCCGACCTGCAAGCCAAGGACTTGATCATCAAGGATAGGGATGTGGCTTTACTGAACATGGAAGTCAAGCACAAGACTGATCTCGCAGAAGCTGTCGAAAAAGCTGAGGCCTACGTTGTTGAGGCTTACAAGGTTTCTGACGAGTTTCAGGGCTTTGGACTTGAATATCTGGAAAGGGGGATTAGTACGGCCTGTCGATGGGTCGTCCTCAGATTTGGCGACGTCGTGTCCTCGGTGCGTCCTTCACTGGAGGGTGTTCAACTGGACGACCCCTTAATTGTTGAGGCGCTCAACCAAGTGGAATCCCAAGTTCAAGTCGAGGGGGTCGGCACTTCTGAAGATCACCCAGTTATGGTTATTGAGGAGACCACTCCTGTAGACGTTGAGGCTCTGCCCTCTGACATCGTCCCTTAGGGTGGCTTTCTGTAGCCCATACCCTCATAGTGTACTTATTACTTTTGTGCTCTATTTTGTAAAACACTTGGATATTTTGTGTAACACTTTAATCAATATCATCGTCTTCTTCTACTTTCTTCCATATTTACTGCTTTTATGGTTTGCTCTTTGTTGGTTTGCTGTCTTTGTTAATGCCACTAACCTTTCCCTCATCTTTCTTGAGGACAGTGGTGGGGTCGTCCCCTCCACTGGCCCTCATTATAGCCGAGGGTTCATCTTACCAAATTAATATTGTTAAAACAATGTCTACCCTCGTCTTTCTTGAGGACAGTGGTGGGGTTGTCCCCTCCATTGGCCCTCATTATAGCCGAGGGTTAAACTTTCCAAATTAATGGTTTTTAACAATGTCTACCCTCGTCTTTCTTGAGGACAGTGGTGGGGTCGTCCCCTCCACTGGCCCTCATTATAGCCGAGGGTTCAACTTTCCAAATTAATGGTTTTTAACAATGTCTACCCTCGTCTTTCTTGAGGACAGTGGTGGGGTCGTCCCCTCCACTGGACCTCATTATAGCCGAGAGTTCAACTTACCAAATTAATGGTTTTTAACAATGTCTACCCTCGTCTTTCTTGAGGACAGCGGTGGGGTCGTCCCCTCCACTGGCCCTCATTATAGCCGAGGGTTCAACTTACCAAATTAATGGTTTTTAACAATGTCTACCCTCGTCTTTCTTGAGGAAAGCGGTGGGGTCGTCCCCTCCACTGGCCCTCATTATAGCCGAGGGTTCAACTTATCAAATTAATGGTTTTTAACAATGTCTATCCTCGTCTTTCTTGAGGACAGTGGTGGGGTCGTACCCTCCACTGGCCCTCATTATAGCCGAGGGTTCAACTTACCAAATTAATGGTTTTTAACAATGTCTACCCTCGTCTTTCTTGAGGACAGTGGTGGGGTCGTCCCCTCCACTGGCCCTCATTATAGTCGAGGGTTCAACTTACCAAATTAATGGTTTTTAACAATGTTTACCCTCGTCTTTCTTGAGGACAGTGTGTAATACCCCGTATTTTTATAAATTTTAAATTATGGGATTTATTAAATTTAATTGAGATAAATTAATTTAATTTTAATCCGGAATGTTGCTTTGAATATTTACTAGCGTGACGAAAGTTAGTAATTATTGGAAATTTGTTATTTGTTTCATATTACTGGATGAGTATACTAATATATGAGATTTATTTTTATAATGTTGTCATGAGTGAATTAAATGACGATTTCGGAAATTTAAGTCGGAACGTGCTCGTGTCACGTCGGGACTAATTTGGTTAAATAAAAAGTGAATATTTTATCAGTTGTCAGTATGGTCATTTTGAGTGCGTCAACGCGTCCGGTAGGGTCGAGATAGTCAGAAAAGTGTACCCGAGGGTGTAGTTTGGGTCTCGGGGCAATTTTAGGCTTAATTAGTACCCCGGGAGGGCATTTTAGTCATTTTACATAATTGGGTAATTAAACCCACGAAATTCAGCAACCTATATCAGCCATTTAGGTTAGCTTTTAGGGTTAGAATATCCAGAAATCAAGTGACGGCCATTGGAGAAGAGAGGAGAGAGCTCCAAGGCAATTCAAGGCCAAGAAACCACCGGTTTGCACCACCGCCACCACCACCGCGTAGATCGCGAGACGAGGAACGCAGCCATACCAAAATCAGCCGTGAATCAGAATACCAAAAATCCCAGGCAAGTGTTTAACTTGCGTATTTTCGTTAATGCAATCTTCATATTTGTTTAGGATTGATTAGAGATGATAAATATGGAAGAACACCCAATTTGTGTTAGGTAAATGCATGTAGAAATGATTTATATGAAATTCTGAAACCCTTGCCATGTAGAGGAAATTAAATCACGAAATTTTGATGATCATAAGAAAAAAATTATGGAGAAAGATTGTTTAGAAAACTGTTTAAGAAAATTCTTGGGTTCTTGATATTTGGAGACAATTTTAGGTGGAAAAATCCATGTTTAAATGATGTATATGAACATGCCTTACGTTAGAATCATCTAGTATATTGTTATGATGTTAGTAGTAGAATTCTAGGACGATTGGAACCTGGAAATATCGATTTGGTGTAATTTTGGTGATGAAACCCGTAACTGCATTCTGCAGAATTTTGCCCAGACCTGCTTGATCGATCGATCGAGCCTAGAGCTTCGATCGATCGAAGGTTCGATCGATCGAGCCCCAAGCTTCGATCGATCGACCCCTCCTGGCAGACTCCTAATTCCCTCTTTAAATGCGTTAAATTCTAATTGTCGTGTTATAATCCTTGGGCATTCTTGATAAATTGATTTGGGAGACATTGAGGACCAGTAGGGTATATGAATAAATGTTGGAACCTTTAATCTTCAACGAGAATGGTATTTATGGGATAATTACTTTAGGTTGGTACATTTATGAATTTAAAGGGTGAGGTGCGTAAGAGAGTTACGTTGGAACCTAATAAAGACACTTACTGAAATTCAGATTTGTGAGGATATAGCCCACGAGTGTTAGGGAATAAGTGAGAAAACCCTTCGAGTTAAGGTTAGGAATGAAACCTTATACGAAATTCTATAAATGTGAAATTAAGGATAAATAGTATAATAATGGGTGACGAGAAGAACCTATATTAATATGATAAAGTGGTATATTTATATGATTGTGTGTACATATATTATATACTTGTGAAAATTCATGCCCACGCTACTTGCTATCCCTGAGGTTACCGCGCTGGGGCAAGTCTTTTCTCGATGGGACCTTTATGGGGGATATTGACTTGTACCCTAGGAGATAGATATCCTTGGTACAGGCTATCGATGTGATAGTTCAGACGGTCCTAAGAGACGCATGTATGTGCCATCCTCTTAGAGACTTGGAATCTATGCTTCGCCTCAATATTGTTTGTGTATTCATGTTAATACAATTCGAGAGTGATTCCGATTGTATTCCCCTTAATATGAGTGATATGGGGTTCTGGATAGTAGAGTATGCACGCACCATAGTTTTATGAGGGGTGCTGTTAATTTATATATATTATACGAGTAGTTAATATATATATGAGATTTTGAAATTTAAAACTGCCTACTGTGATTTGATAAGTAGGACATGGTTGATGACTCTTATAGTAAATACTTGTTTGTGAAAAACAATATGTCACCGAGGAACTTTATATATTAATAAAAAGCTAAAACGAGAGTTGTGTTTCTAATTGGAAGTATTCTTTGTAAACAAAAATATAGTTTGGTTTTGAAATCTTACGAGTAAGTAGATACGCTAAATTATTGGGAAGGTTAGTATAATAAAATGCTAAGATAAACCGTTGGGAAGGTTAGTGCGATAGGTGTGCACATTAGAAGAGAGGTGAGTATTTCTCAAGAGAGTGATGCACTAATATGTTGTTGCATTGGCCTGTATCAATTTAAATACTTGCTAAACGTATTTTAAAATCAAACACACTTTCGGGCTCTGACCCGTTTCCTCTCTCTCTCTCTCTTGTATATATATGTATGTATTACAGGTGCCCAGCCACAGGGGCGTCTTGATTAGGATCTCTTGGAAGGAACACGCTGCAGCTTAGGTGGGAGTTGCAGGTCTCTGGATTAGACGACTTCATTCATTCGGATCTACTCTTAGTACTTTCATCAGTTGAGCATGTGTAGCTCTCTCCATTATCCCGTTGTTATTGGGACATTTGTATATCAGTTGTTTTCAGTATTGTTACTATGGATTTTATTCAGTTTGTATTGGTGACTTTAGTTTTCTTATGTTGACATTCGATTGATGAATGTATTATATTATTTGGTTTATTGTGATGTGATTCAAAGTTGTAGAAATGTTGTTTTTAAATAAATATATCTTTTTCTTAAATTAAAATTTGGAAAGCATGTATGAAAATGGTTTTGACACTTAGCTTTATTATTTAGGGTGTTAAATTGGAAAAATGTTTTTCTATCGACAGTGATGCTAAGAATGAACCAACTGTTTACCTTGATTTAATTTAATAAAGGAGTGATTGCCCGGTATTTAATTAGGCGTGGTGTCACAGGTGGAATCAAAGCATCAGGTTCTAGTGTCCTTAGGATCTGTACGGCTTATTATGCTTTCAGCGTTACATTGTTTGTTATAGAGCCCTATGTTTAGGATTGTCGATTCCTTTGGCGAGATTACGTTCTCCTGCTATAATGTGTATGCAATAGTGAATTCTAATTTCGTTCGGATGTGTGCGTGTGCCGAGCGATGATGGATGTCAGAAGAAGACCGTTAAGCGTACATTAGGAGGCAGGGCTCAGTTGAGATTAGGAAATATATTCGAGGATGACGACCATAGTCGAGGACACCTCCATTATGGCACGAGAAGCCAAGACTTGAAAGGCAACTAAGATGCAGCAATAATTTTCAAATGGGGTGCGGGGGTAAAATTACCCGACGTTTTACAAAAAACGTGTAGAGACTATTAACGGGAAGTTTTAGAAACACGAAAATTGTATGTGTCTTTACCAAAGGTGGTAAAGTATCCAAAGGCTTAAATGTAGACGGAGTGTGGCAAACCGAAGGTGAAAATTTAGAGAAAAATTTTCTTGGCTTTCGGGATGAAATTATAATGGTTGGAGACAACTACCAATTTTAGAAGTGGAATGCTATGCCTATAGGAGGACCCGAGGTACAGTGTTGACCGTATATTCCTTCCTTAGCCATTCAGGATGAGAAGCAAATGTGGTCCTGAACTCTTCGAGGGAGGGCATATCGGGGGTCTATTCGTGAATTTGAATCTTAACCGTTAGCCAATTTTGTATCGGAAGATGTAGGTACAAGTGGGGGAAACGACTCCAAGTGGAAGACCAACTCGTAAAAATAGTTGATAAAAGTCGAGGAGAAAATTCTGGTGGACGAACGATCCAGAGGTTGACATTGTCGTATTGTGTTAGAATAAATGATAACGCCTCTTTGTGGAGGAAGTTAAAAGAATCGAAGAATTTAGTCGAGAATGAGACTGAATGCAACGGTGGTGGTATAGCACTACAGAAGGATGTGGATACACATCAGGAAAACCATTAAAATGCTTCAGGCAGTTAAATTCTTACCAATCGATGGTAAATTCAGTAAGTACTAGTATAGATAATAGCATGATCTTTTTGGCCTAAGAAGGCTATGGAACAACCGGGATGGTTAACAGAAATCGAGTCTACTAATGTTAAAGGAAAGGACAATCCTAACCGGGTTAGTAGGACAGGTGATAGGTGAATTATGTGTTGAGGTATTTTGTGCGAAGTGAGATCGCTCACGATAATATGTTCCGAAGTAAGTATAAGGGCAAGAATATGGTGCCTAGTAAAAAGGCAACGAATAAAGTAATTTTGTTTTGGTTTGGGTAGACGTGTTACGTTCGAAAACCATTTGTGCAGTCAAAACGATTGCCAGGATGGAATTATAAGTTGTACCCTTAGGTTACGGCGTGTTTATGTGACATGAGCGAGTCACCATATTTTGTTTATTGCTAGATTGGCATGTGAGATGAGTTTAATGCATATCATTATAAATGTTACCACTATGTGAATATTTCTCTTAGTATAACGGGATTTTTCGTTGGTGCTATCCGCGGGGCATGAATGAGCATATTACAGTGATTTAAACTTTATTGAGGTTACTCGTTGTAGTAATACGATACACGAGTATGATATTATTCTTGTTAAAACGTTATAGAAATGGGTAGTATGATAGTGGGCATTTATTGCGAGGCTATTGGAGTAGTTGCATTGGTGCAACATGTTTCATGTTTGTTTCAGCGAGGCTTATATGTAAGAGAGTTGGACTCGCACTTATATTATCTATCCTAGAGACTTCGGAGGAGATAGTGGGCTCGAGATATTCGATGCCAATGTATGTATAGACTTTGTTAGTATAATTCCGTATGTAACGGGATTTACCATTGAGCGAAAAGATTTAACTCAGTATTATGTTTAGCACTCCGGACTTAGTGATAGGAAGAGTGCATTTTTATATTTAACCTTTATAGATGGGGGAGTTAATCTTTATACCCTATTATTAGGGAAAGGAATTTCGAGAATTCCGAGTGTATGTATTCGAAGTTTTTTTTTTATCCAATTACCATTAACCAATACGGGACGATAGTGAAATTGATGAAACGTTCTTTGTTAAGCATAATTACGGAGAACTTGTAACTTTTCTGTCAAGGGACGGAATAAAGGGGTATATTCTATGGACCGAGGACCAAACGGATTTCGATAACCGACAATGCTAGGTAGTAGTGTATCGGGGGGTTCCTTGTTTGGATTTCGCTTTGCGAGACATCCCACGCATGAAACTTAGCGTAAGGTTGGAAATAGGGAGACGTTTGGTCACTTTTCCATGAGTTTGGTACCCTGGTCGAAATGGGATCAAGTAATTATGTATGTAAGTTGGAAGTTGAATTTTGTTTTAAGGTTTTTGGAGCAGGATCTTGTGGTAGGAAAACATTGAAAGTTATCCCCACAGGTTGAGGGGTGGAACTATGATAAGGAGAATTTAAGAATTCTGATTTCTAGGGTGATTGAAGTACCCGAATATCATAACCGCGTACAGAACACAAGGTGAATAAAGAGTTGGAATGATTTTTAGCATGGATTACCTGGAAAGAACTTTATATCATACAAAAGAGATGACCTGTAATTATTCTGATGAATAAAGCGTTAGTGATTTATTTTGGTTGTTGTACCTATTTGGGAAAATTGTTGTACTTATCTGAGGAAGGTGGAGATTATTATTCCTCTTTTATTGTCATAGAATTTGGATGCCCTATTTCTTCTATTCCGTTGAATTTAGTTAGTTCTACAGATGAGTAGCACGCCGTTCTCTCTCCCAGGGCGGTTGAAGTGTTGCAAAAATGTGGGCATCTTGGTTAACTACAGTTAAAATGGTCCGAATCGGAGGAAGTGGAAATAGACGTGTGAAATATATGTTTGTGGGAATAGTATGACGAAGTGGAAGTGATAGAGTGGATTAAACGTCACATGAGGGGCGATAATCCATACATAAGTGTGCAATTGAATAGCACACCCTAAATTGATTGGAAGGCTGTGGAAGCCGTTCAAGAATTGGTATTCCTTGAATAGAGTAGAATTTAATGATTATGAAGAACACCCGGAGCGGAGTTATTATTAGTCAAGCATGAGAGCGACTTGCTCATACAAAGAGTAAGGATGTTAGTATGGTATAAGAGATCCAGAAGTGCACATCGTGGAGAGAAGAGCCCGGGTCGGAACTTTCGGCAGATTCCAAGGAGGAAGGGGAGTATTACGTGTCACTTAATGTAAGAAATTTCACGGGGATAATCGATGTTTAGTGAGACGTAGTGAGTATTCTCTACATGCACCGCCCGTAAGTAAGGTTTGGTTGAAAGCGAAGAATCAACCAAAGAATTTTGAGGTTATCGACAATTCCTGAAATTAGAAGAGGTCGGAAAAGTTGGTACAGTCCTTGGATAGGTTACCATCCTTAAAACATGATCAAGGGTTTATCCCGAACTTGTGAATTAAGTCGCCGAGAAGGAAATGATTGATATTCCTTTGGGCTGGCTTACAATATTAACTAGTATGCCCCAGACTTACTTCAAAAGAAAGGATCGCGCCAGTGCATGGTCCGGCGCAGTACAAATTTCTGAATCAGGATGAGATTGGTGAATCCCACCTTCAACTGAGATTTCAGGAACCAGCGGAGTTAAGATTTCATTTCGAGTAGGATGTGTCACCCTTAGCCAGGGAATAAGCGCATGGTGATTAAAGATTAGGAGAGCCATGTGAAGGAGATTTTGAAATCATGGTACTATGCTCGGTAGGAACACTCGTACCTGTTTGTCGCGTACAAGGTACTTAAACAAAATTTTTGGATCGGTCAAGAGAACTTCTGATAAATGTGGTAGAATTCCACGACTGTATTAGGCGAGCTAGAGTGATCAAATGTTCGTAATATTTTCTCAGAATGGGAGTTTTGTATATGAATGATCCGAGTATTTGTCTATAGTAGGGTGCGGCCTCTTAATGTTAGTGAGATAATGAAATGTATAATGTATAAGCGTGACTTATGCGAATGTTGTCAGTTGGGACCACAAGGTGAAGTATCTCTAATGGGAATGTAAAACAATGTTGCTGTGAAGAAAGGGCTATAGAAATTGAACGCCGTAATGAGTAGTTAGTTTGTGTACGGGAAAAAGGATATCCAGAATTGTGCTGTCGGATAGGCCTTATCTTCCGAATTTCGGGACGAAATTCAGTTATTAGGGGGGAAGTATGTAATACCCCGTATTTTTATAACTTTTAAATTATGGGATTTATTAAATTTAATTGAGATAAATTAATTTAATTTTAATCCGGAATGTTGCTTTGAATATTTACTAGCGTGACGAAAGTTAGTAATTATTGGAAATTTGTTATTTGTTGCATATTACTAGATGAGTATAGTAATATATGAGATTTATTTTTATAATGTTGTCATGAGTGAATTAAATGACGATTTCAAAAATTTAAGTCGGAACGTGCTCGTGTCACGTCGGGACTAATTTGGTTAAATAAAAAGTGAATATTTTCTAAGTTGTCCGTATGGTCGTTTTGAGTGCGCCAACGCGTCCGGTAGGGTCGAGATAGTCAGAAAAGTGTACCCGAGGGTGTAGTTTGGGTCTCGGGGCAATTTTAGGCTTAATTAGTACCCCGGGAGGGCATTTTAGTCATTTTACATAATTGGGTAATTAAACCCACGAAATTCAGCAACCTATATCAGCCATTTAGGTTAGCTTTTAGGGTTAGAATATCCAGAAATCAAGTGACGGCCATTGGAGAAGAGAGGAGAGAGCTCCAAGGCAATTCAAGGCCAAGAAACCACCGGTTTGCACCACCGCCACCACCACCGCGTAGATCGCGAGACGAGGAACGCAGCCATACCAAAATCAGCCGTGAATCAGAATACCAAAAATCCCAGGCAAGTGTTTAACTTGCGTATTTTTGTTAATGCAATCTTCATATTTGTTTAGGATTGATTAGAGATGATAAATATGGAAGAACACCCAATTTGTGTTAGGTAAATGCATGTAGAAATGATTTATATGAAATTCTGAAACCCTTGCCATGTAGAGGAAATTAAATCACGAAATTTTGATGATCATAAGAAAAAAATTATGGAGAAAGATTGTTTAGAAAACTGTTTAAGAAAATTCTTGGGTTCTTGATATTTGGAGACAATTTTAGGTGGAAAAATCCATGTTTAAATGATGTATATGAACATGCCTTACGTTAGAATCATCTAGTATATTGTTATGATGTTAGTAGTAGAATTCTAGGACGATTGGAACCTGGAAATATCGATTTGGTGTAATTTTGGTGATGAAACCCGTAACTGCATTCTGCAGAATTTTGCCCAGACCTGCTTGATCGATCGATCGAGCCTAGAGCTTCGATCGATCGAAGGTTCGATCGATCGAGCCCCAAGCTTCGATCGATCGACCCCTCCTGGCAGACTCCTAATTCCCTCTTTAAATGCGTTAAATTCTAATTGTCGTGTTATAATCCTTGGGCATTCTTGATAAATTGATTTGGGAGACATTGAGGACCAGTAGGGTATATGAATAAATGTTGGAACCTTTAATCTTCAACGAGAATGGTATTTATGGGATAATTACTTTAGGTTGGTACATTTATGAATTTAAAGGGTGAGGTGCGTAAGAGAGTTACGTTGGAACCTAATAAAGACACTTACTGAAATTCCGATTTGTGAGGATATAGCCCACGAGTGTTAGGGAATAAGTGAGAAAACCCTTCGAGTTAAGGTTAGGAATGAAACCTTATACTAAATTCTATAAATGTGAAATTAAGGATAAATAGTATAATAATGGGTGACGAGAAGAACCTATATTAATATGATAAAGTGGTATATTTATATGATTGTGTGTACATATATTATATACTTGTGAAAATTCATGCCCACGCTACTTGCTATCCCTGAGGTTACCGCGCTGGGGTAAGTCTTTTCTCGATGGGACCTTTATGGGGGATATTGACTTGTACCCTAGGAGATAGATATCCTTGGTACAGGCTATCGATGTGATAGTTCAGACGGTCCTAAGAGACGCAGGTATGTGCCATCCTCTTAGAGACTTGGAATCTATGCTTCGCCTCAATATTGTTTGTGTATTCATGTTAATACAATTCGAGAGTGATTCCGATTGTATTCCCCTTAATATGAGTGATATGGGGTTCTGGATAGTAGAGTATGCACGCACCATAGTTTTATGAGGGGTGCTGTTAATTTATATATATTATACGAGTAGTTAATATATATATATATGAGATTTTGAAATTTAAAACTGATTACTGTGATTTGATAAGTAGGACATGGTTGATGACTCTTATAGTAAATACTTGTTTGTGAAAAACAATATGTCACCGAGGAACTTTATATATTAATAAAAAGCTAAAACGAGAGTTGTGCTTCTAATTGGAAGTATTCTTTGTAAACAAAAATATAGTTTGGTTTTGAAATCTTACGACTAAGTAGATACGCTAAATTATTGGGAAGGTTAGTATAATAAAATGCTAAGATAAACCGTTGGGAAGGTTAGTGCGATAGGTGTGCACATTAGAAGAGAGGTGAATATTTCTCAAGAGAGTGACGCACTAATATGTTGTTGCATTGGCCTGTATCAATTTAAATACTTGCTAAACGTATTTTAAAATCAAACACACTTTCGGGCTCTGACCCGTTTCCTCTCTCTCTCTCTTGTATATATATGTATGTATTACAGGTGCCCAGCTACAGGGGCGTCTTGATTAGGATCTCTTGGAAGGAACGCGCTGCAGCTTAGGTGGGAGTTGCAGGTCTCTGGATTAGACGACTCCATTCATTCGGATCTACTCTTAGTACTTTCATCAGTGGAGCATGTGTAGCTCTCTCCATTATCCCATTGTTATTGGGACATTTGTATATCAGTTGTTTTCAGTATTGTTACTATGGGTTTTATTCAGTTTGTATTGGTGACTTTAGTTTTCTTATGTTGACATTCGATTGATGAATGTATTATATTATTTGTTTTATTGTGATGTGATTCAAAGTTGTAGAAATGTTATTTTTAAATAAATAAATCTTTTTCTCAAATTAAAATTTGGAAAGCATGTATGAAAATGGTTTTGACACTTAGCTTAATTATTTAGGGTGTTAAATTGGAAAAATGTTTTTCTATCGACAATGATGCTAAGAATGAACCAACTGTTTACCTTGATTTAATTTAATAAAGGAGTGATCGCCCGATATTTAATTAGGCGGGGTGTCACACAGTGGTGGGGTCGTTCCCTCCACTGGCCCTCATTATAGCCGAGGGTTCAACTTACCAAATTAATGGTTTTCTGTAGATGTTTCCATGCGTGCTAGAACTGACAACCATAGGATGAGAGAAACACTGATATTTCTTATTAATTTTGCAAAGTGTTCTGTTGGAGCAACTCTCATTATAATTATGGCCTTTCAAGACCTTATAACACTACTGATAGTATTTCTTCAAATGGTCTGCATTCCAGGGATTGGAAAAAGGTTCCCCCTCTAGGTTTTCTAGTCTGTAGGTCCGAGGGACGACTTCATCGATGACCTTATATGGGCCATGCCAATTAGGATGAAGCTTGTCGGGCTTTTGCCAAGTCTTCTTGAGGACCAAGTCCCCCACTGCGATAGGACTCTGTTTCACCCTCTGATTGTAGAAACTTGCGGTCCTCTGTTGGTAGGCGGCCTGCCTTATCTCAGCGTCCTCCCTCCTTTCCTCAATCAGGTCCAAGTCGAGTCTCCTCTCTTCCGCATTTGCCCGGGGGTCGTACATTTGGACCCTATGAGTAGGAAACTCCATTTCAGTGGGTATGACGGCTTCTGAGCCATAAGCTAGCATGAATGGGGTCTCTCCGGTTGAAGTCCTCACCGTCGTCCTGTATGCCCACAGCACGGCATATAATTCCTCGACCCATCTTTCTTTTGCCTCATCAAGCCTCTTCTTTATTCCATCTAGGCTTGTCCTGTTTGTGACTTCTGTTTGCCCATTGGCCTGAGGTCGGCCAGGGGTGGAGAAAAATTGTTTGATACTTACCCTCTCACAGTACTTCTGTAGAGAGGCATTCTTGAACTGAGTCCCGTTATCCGATATGAGTGTGTTGGGGAGACCGTATCTGCATATAATATTTTTCCAGATGAACTGGAAGGTCTTCTGCTCTGTGATCGTCACCATCGGCTCCGCCTCCACCCATTTTGAAAAATAGTCAATGGCTACGATGAGGAATCGATAGTTATTGATGGCCCTAGGCAAGGGTCCTACTAGGTCGATCCCCCACACTGCGAATGGCCATGGGGATGTAATGGAAGTAAGAGGCTGATGGGGCTGGTGAGGGATGGTGGCAAATCTTTGACATTTGTCGCACTTTTTTACGTATGCCGTTGCGTCTTTCCCCAAGGTCGGCCACCAGTACCCCTGTGTGATCACCCTCTTCGCTAAGGATCTGCCCCCGATGTGGCTTGAGCACGATCCTTCGTGCACACTTTTCAAAATGGAAGGGACTTCTGAGGGATGCACACACCTAAGTAAGGGGAGCAAAAACCCCTTTTTGTACAAGGTGTCTCTGATGACAGTGAACTTTGCAGCCCTGTGCCTCAGCTTCTTCCTTTCTTGCCTTGCTTCTGGCATCTCACCCTCTTTAATGTATCTGATCAGGGGGTCCATCCACGAAGCTTCTTGAGAAACATTTAGGCTGTTGCTGAGTGTTCCCTCAGCGTCCTCAATAGTTGGCTGAAGCAGAATTTCTACTGGGACCGTCCTCCTGATGTCTGTTCGTGTTGCCGAGGCCAACCTAGCAAGGGCATCAGCACGGCCATTGTCGAGCCTAGGTACCCTTCTTAATTTCACTTCTCTGAAGTCCTGCAGTAATGACCTCACCTTCTCAAGGTACTTAGCCATCCTTTCATCCTTAGCCTCGTAGGCTCCTAGTATTTGATTCACTACTAGCCTTGAATCACTATGGACCAAAATCTGGCCGGCACTAAGAGACTTAGCCAAGGAAAGGCCTGCTATTAAGGCTTCATATTCAGCCTCGTTGTTGGAGTCCTTGAAGTTGAACCTTAAGGCGTATTCGACGTCTGTGCCATCGGGTGCTGATAGTATCAGTCCAGCTCCACTTCCGCTGTCACAGGAGGACCCGTCAACGAAGAGGCTCCACAGAGTCTTTCCTTCTGAAAAATTTCCCTCAGAGAGGGATCCCTGTCTAAAGATGTACCTTCCCTCTTCGTTTTCAGTCGCTTTTCTTCTAGCGGTGCTTGTCTCAGCCCTATCTGCGGGTGTGTCAGTGGGTCTGTCTTCTGTATCCATCTTCCCGAGGGTCTCACCCTCGGCCTCATCATCTTCCCAAGTGAACTCAGCCACAAAGTCTGCTAATGCCTGCCCTTTAATGGTCGTCCTAGGCTGATACACAATGTCAAACTCCCCCAGCTCTATAGCCCAGGCCATTAACCTACCTGATTTTTCTGGCCTGTGTAGGACCTGCCTAAGAGGAGAGTCGGTGAGGATGACCATTGTATGGGACTGGAAGTACGGCTTCATCTTCCTCGAGGCATGGATCAAGGCGTTGGCCAGCTTCTCCATCCTCGGGTATCTTTGCTCTGCCCCCTGGAGTGCCTTGCTGTTAAAATACACAGGCTTCTGTATCCCGTCTTCGTCTCTCACAATGGCTGCACTGATGGCCGACTCTGAGACGACGAGGTACACATAAAGTCGTTCACCCTGGACAGGTCGTGATAGCAGCAAGGGAGACCCTAAGTACGACTTTAGGTCCCTGAAAGCCTCATCACACTCTTCACTCCATTCAAAGGCCTTCCTAAGGATCTTGAAGAATGGCAAGCACTTGTCTGTGGCCCTAGACACGAACCTGTTCAAGGCAGCAACTCTCCCTGTGAGCCTCTGGACGTCTTTAATGGACTTCGGGGTCCTCATCTCAATAAGGGCCTTTATCTTCTCAGGATTGGCCTCGATGCCTCTTTGATTGACAATGAACCCCAAGAACTTCCCTGCTCCGACCCCGAAGACACACTTGGCCGGATTAAGCTTCATCTTGTATTTGTCCATTGTATTGAAGGTCCTCTCCAGGTCTGCCACATGATCCTCCGCCTTCAGACTCTTAGTCAGCATGTCGTCTACGTAGACATCCATAGACTTCCCAATTTGATCTTCAAACATTTTGTTTATGAGGCGCTGGTACGTTGCCCCCGCATTCTTTAGGCCAAAGGGCATGACCCTAAAACAGTATGTCCCCTTGTCAGTGATGAAGGTGGTCCTCTCCGAGTTTTCAGGGTTCATGAAAATCTGGTTATACCCTGAGTAAGCATCCATAAAGCTCATGGCCTGCGGTAGCATCTACCATATGGTCAATGCGGGGGAGAGGGAAGCTGTCTTTGGGATAGTGCTTGTTGAGGTCTGTGAAGTCCACGCACATTCTCCACTTGCCGTTGGCCTTTGGGACAATGACCGCATTGGACAGCCATTCAGGGTAGATGATCTCTCTGATAAATTTAGCGTCTTCTAATTTTTTGACCTCGTCCCTGATGACCTCATATTTTTCTCTGGAGTAAATTCTCCTCTTCTGCTTCACAGGCTTCACTCCCTCTACCACATTGAGCTTGTGGCATATGACTTCAGGGTCAATCCCTGGCATATCTACATGACTCCAGGCGAAGACGCTTCGCCTTCTCCTCAATAGTTTAATGAGGTCTTCCTTGATGTTGGGCTTCAGAGACTTGCCAACTTGGACAGTTTTTTCCATGTCATCCTCATCGAGGATGATGGATTCTACCTCTTCCGCAGCCTCTCCTTTCCTCAGTTTCGTTTCATCTCTGGGGTCTAGGGTATCAATATTATAAGTGGTTGTAACCCTCTTGTGTGCCTCCCTCTCTTCAGCGGAGTTGTAATAACATTCTCTCGCCGTCGTCTGGTCTCCTTGAACTTCCGCCACCCCGTAAGGGGTTGGAAATTTGATCATCTGATGGACCGTAGACGGCACGGCTTCAAACCCCTTGAGGGCCACATGCCCCAGTATGATGTTGTAGGCCGAAAACACCTGCTCATCCATCACAAAGAAACTGAACTTCTTGGTGAGCCATCTCGGCCACTCGTCCCCCATCCTCACATCGGCCTCATATACCCCAAGGGGGTGAACCTTTTCCCCACTGAACCCAATCAATGGATGATGGTAGGGGGCGAGTCTGGCACGGTTGAGACCCAAGGCCTTGAAGCATGGCCAAAACATCACATCTGCCGAACTACCCCCGTCTACCAAGATCCTCGTCACCTCGCATACGTGCACCCTGGTAGTGATGACGAGAGGGTCATCATGTGGGGCTAAGAGACCTTTAAAGTCCATTCTTGAAAACCCCACTATCAGTGTGTCCATATCAACCTTTTTCCTCTTTTCTGACTTGACCTCCAGGGAGGTTGCGTGTACCGTTTTCGTTACTGCCTTAGCTTCAGCTACATGTGCCTTCCTATCGGCGACCTCAGACCCTCCTCCTGCAAGTCCCCCGGAGATCATTCCCACTCCGAGCGAGATCATATTAAGCCTCTTTACAGGGCCATGGTCGTCTCTCGGCGGGAGGTCAGGGTCATCCTCATCATCAGAGGGGTCGTCCCCTCTTTTTTAAGGACCTTCTCTGCATGCGTCGCCTCGCTTCTTTCTGGGGTCATCCCCTCGGCCCCTCTTGAAGGCACCTTTGTCGACGTACTTTCTGAGCTTCCCTTCCTTCAACATCTTCTCAATCTCGTCTTTCAGAGCAAAGCATTTGTCCGTTACGTGGCCGTGGTCTTGGTGAAATTCACACCACAGGTTCTTATTCCTCTTGCCGGGGGCTGCCCTCAGCTTCTCAGGCCACTTCAGCGACCGGTCACTCTTTATCTCATTGAGAATGTGTTCACAGCTGACCGTCAGAGGGGTGTACCCAGCGAACTTGTCATCCGCGGATCTCTTCTTCCCCTCTTTGTTCTTCTTAGGGTATTTACTCCCACTATCACCTCCTCTTTCGTCTTCATATTTTGCAGCCATCGCCTCTTCGGCGTTCATCGCCTTTCCTGCTGTCGCCAACAGTTCGGCCATCGTCCTCGGAGGGTCTTCAGTAAGCTTCCATAACAGCTTCCCCTTTTGGAGTCCTCCAATCAGGGCTGTCATAGTTATGCTCTCCTCATAGTCTTCCACCTCCAGCTTCTCCTTATTGAATCTGGCTATATAGTCCCTCAGACTCTCATTCTTCCCCTGCTTAACATAGAGCAGGTGGGTGGTCTTCTTCTGTGGCCTCACCCCAAAGAAGAAATTATGGATGAACAGGTTGGCCATCTGCTTAAAGTTTTCAATGGAATTTTTTGGAAGAGACGTGTACCAGACATGCGCAGCCCCTGTCAAGGTACCAGAGAAGGCACGACACCTCATCTCATCTGAGATAGAGTATATGTCTACCGCCGACTGATATATCTCCACGTGGTGGACGGGGTTGGTGCTCCCGTCATACCTTGGGGTGACCATAGGTGGCTTGAACTTTGACGGCGTGGGGAAGTTGACTATCTTTGCCACAAAGGGTGAGCCTATGGTGTATCCCCTCTGAAGAGGGCCTCGGCTCTTCAATATATCACCAATCTTATCCTCTAACAGCTGGATTGAGTCATTCCAGGGCCTCACAGGGTCGGCCTGGCCGATGTTATCCCCTGCTGCCTCTCCGAGGTGGACGGAGGGTTCTGCTGCAGCAGGCCTGTGTCGGCTGTTCACTTCCCTTTGGTCGTCATCTCGTCCTCGGGGTCGGCCATCTGCTGCCTCCCTCCTGGATCTCGCAGCACTTCTGGGTCTGGACAACTGTTCCCGCAGGTCATTTACTGGGCCTAGCCTCTCAAAGGCCGACCCCCTGCTCAAGCGATCAAAAGCTGAGCCTCTTGGGCGATCATCAGGGTTTGGTCTCCTGCACTTTCCCCTACTGTCCTGGAGGGGTCGTACAATATTGTTGGAGACCTCGTAAGGTTCCCAGCACTCTATAGGAGCCTCCTCTCCCTCCAAATCTCCATACCTGTCCTCAGGGAAAGGGTTTTCTTGCCTCCCCAAGCGTAGACGTCGGGGGTCGGCAACATCCCTACGTCGCTGAGGGGGGGGGGGCAGGTCTTTGCGTGGTGCCTGGGGTGGTCCCCTGGCCTCATGTTTCCCTGGAGCTGCTGCCGGAGTAATCATCTCAGGTGAAACCCCTGGTGCTCTTAGTATGTTCTGGCTTAGAGCTGTGAACTGCTCTTGCACCCTCCGCTGGCTTGCTACCAGAGACTTTAGGGCTGCCGCCACATCAGCCATCTCAGACTGAGGTGGCGGCTGACTGGAACTGGGTCTTCCCCCTTCATCCGGCGGGGGAAGTGGTGGTGGTGGCATCTCAGGTGCCATGTGCTTGAGCTATGAGAAGTTGAACCGAAGAAAATACTAGTGAGCTTGGGAACCTTAGTATGTCTCTTTCAATGGTGAAACACCTCCTCTCAGGGGGAGCGTTGGTTCACCACCAGAGTGCCCAGTGAGGTCAAGCTGTACAAAGGAAGAGATGTCTTCTCGTTCCCACAGACGACGCCAAACTGATGATGCTAAGATTTAGCACCACCAGATAAGTGATAGTGAGCTCAAACAGTAGCAGCCATAGAGATGTGTAGGTGTATAAGTATGTAGAAGGGGATGAGTATAAGAGGAAATAAGACAATGATGTATAGTGGTTCAGCCAATTTGGCCTACATCCACTGTGAGTGTGTGATCCACTAAGTATGGGCACTAATGGCCTTGGATACAATGCGCATAACCCTCTCCCTCTCTCTCCTGTGTGTACAAGCAGAGTTTTAGCTAGGGTTGCAGTTAATGGATCGATCCCCTGTAGGGTTGTAGGTGACAAGTATATATAGGTCTTGGGGGGTGTAGTGTACCCCCCAAGTATGCATGGTGCATGTGAATGATGATCTAGCCAATTCCCTGTTGACACCTGTAGATGCCAAATGATGACATAATATTCCCTCACGTGAGGGTATGATTTGGTTATAACGGTCTTCCACGTGCCATGTGAGCCTCACGCGCACCGTTTCACGCGTCTCCCAAACCACGCGCTGTCATGATGTCACCCTCGACCTATGAGCCGAGGCCGAGGGCAAAGTTTCTTCCAGTAGTGAGCCTGGCCCAATTCTGGCCTCGTACTGTCGTACCCTCGTAGGGTCGTCTGGAGCCTGGTGAAGGGTCGGCCCCTCGTAGGGTCGTATGGGGCCTGGTGAAGGGTCGGCCCCTCATAGGGTCGTATGGGGCCTGGTGAAGGGTCGGCCCCTCTGAGGGGTCGTATGGAGCCTGTAGGAGGGGTCGGCCCCTCGTAGGGTCATCCGTCTGGAGGTTATCATCAGCCAGGCCGAGGATATAAACGGGTATATCAATCGTTATGATGAAATGATAATATATGTTAGATAAGATGAAAGTATGAATCACAAGTATGATATATATAAATAATATGTGGATAATATAAGGAAAAGATGAAAATATGAAAACAGGACTCGAGCCTCGGGTTTTTGCCCGAAATGCCTATGTAGCCTATAAAGGCATCAAAGTCCACATAGTTTGCATGGGGAACAAGGGTGGGGTTTATCCCATAGATTCAAACAAGAGTTTATTATATGTGCATGTCTAGAAAATATATTTTTAGTTTTAATAAAATGTGATAAAGAATCCTGTCAGGAATTTATAGGTGTAACCCTCTTTTTCTTGGTTTTGGATTTTCTATGGAAAATAAATTATGTGTAATATAACTAATAAAGGATGAGATGTTAATGTGTATGATCTAAAGTAAAGGCTAAATTGAGAATTTATATAACTAATACAAAAATAAAGATATTTAAAGAGAGAAGGATGTTTGGACCATCTTTAGAGACTTGAAGCTTGCCATTGATCCTTGATGAGATTCCTTGTAAATTGGGATGAATGTAGGATGAAAGAGAAGGATATTTTTGCTAAATTGGGTATGAGAATGCTGGGAATGAAAGGTGAAAAGGAATTTCACACAAGAAAACTTTGCTGATTGGAATAGCCCTTGCCCTACCAATTGGCAGGTAACCCAAAACACACTGCCAATAGGCAGGTAAATGAACCTAATAATTGGCAGTCTCGTACAGATTTTTCTAGAAAAATGTTCATAAAATGAAATTCATAAGTACAAATCGCACAGGGGGATATCGTTAGAAAAATAATTTAGAGACATTTAAGAGTCCTTTGGGACGCTCTTGGGTCTGGGAGTTGACTCCATGTCAAACGGGGCTCAAAAGCACCCGTCATTCTTTTGGAAGAAAGATCGCCGGACAATGATGGATCGTTCATCTGAATCGTAAGTTTGAATCACACATGGGGTAGACCTTTATAAAGGTTATGCGAGGCAATTCGAAGTTCTAAAGATCTTCGCTTGGTTTGGAGGGTTGACTTTGGTCAAATGGGGCCCGAAAATGCCCAGTGACATTTCAGAGTGAAACGGGTCATTCGTTCGTACCGTAAGGCTGATTCATGCACAGGGTGGACCATTGTAAATAGTATTCATTTCCCTTCAAAGATTCATTCAGTATCATTCGAGATGAAGAGTTGACCTTGGTCAAATAGAGTCTTAGAATGCTCGGTGGCCTCCAGATCAGTTTTTGGGGAAAAATGGATCGTTCATTAGAACGTTATGTCATTTTGTGCATAGGATTAACCATTAGAAAGGGGTTTTATTTCCCTTTGAAGGTCCATTAATCTTTCACTCTGACGATGAAGTTGATTGGGGTCAAATTGAGGCCCGAGAGAGCCCAATGGCCTTCAAATCAGTTTTTAGTAGTAAAATGGTTCGTTCGTTCGAACCATTTTGTCATTTTATACACAGAGTGGACCATTGGAAATGAGATTCATATAACTTTAAAGACTCATGGAGATTTTATTTTGACGATGAAGTTGACTGGAGTCAAACGGGGATCGGGAACACCCGATGGCCTCTAGATCACTACTCGAAGTATGACCTAGGGTTTGTAGTGAATTGGGGAGGTGATAAGGACCTAAGAAGAGACTTAGGGGGTATTATAATTTGGTGTCTACGTATCCCCTCGACAGGTGAGCTTGGAATAAGTGAAAGTTATCGAATGGACACAACATGATGTTTTGGGAAAAAGATTAATTCAGCTGACCTAAAGGGACAAGAATTATCTATTCAGAGGGTTGATGTCAATTTTTAATACCTAAGGTAATGCTGGGGGATGGATGATTCTGAGGGTCGAGGTCAATTCATAGGACCTAAGTTGTAAGCAACCAATTCTAAGGGCCGAGTTCAATTCTGAGGACCTTAAGTTAGGAGCGACTAATTCTGAAGGTCGAGGTCAATCTTGAGGACCTTAAGTAGAGGTGACCAATTCTAAGGGTCGAGGTTAATTCTGAGGACCTCAAGTAGGGAGTGACCAATTCTGAGGGTTGAGGTCAATTCTGAGGACCTTAAGTAAGGAGCGACCAATTCTGAGTGTCGAGATCAATTTTGAGGACTTAAGTAGGAGAGACCAATTATGAGGGTCAAGGTCAATTCTTAGGACCTTAAGTAGGGATCGACCAATTTTGAGGGTCAAGGTCAATTCTAAGGACCTTAAGTGGGGTGACCGATTCTGAGGGTCGATGTTAATTCTGAGGACCTCAAGTGGGAGCGATCGATTCTGAGGGTTGAGGTCAATTCTGAGTAGCTTAAGTAGGAGCGATCAATTATGAGGGTCATGGTCAATTCTGAGGACCTTAAGTAGGGAGTGACCAATTATGAGGGTCGAGGTCAATTCTGAGGAGCTTAAGTGGAGGCGTGGGGAATAACTCTCCTATAAAATATTAAATTTACCTTTTTTGAGACTCCGTTGGGGAAGAGACATCTATCTGGGGATTATGTCTTTTTGAGAAGAGCTGAAAATCTTAGTCTGGAAATTCCACTGGGGAAATAGTTGCTGACTTTAGGTTTTGGGATTTTTTGGGGAATATGTTGCTAGGGAGAGATGTCTGGTTTGGAAAAATTGGAATTTTTCTGGGAAAAAGTCTAGTTTGGGAATTCTTTCTATGGAAATGGGTAGCTCTTCTTAGGAAACATTTAAGTTTTACCGAGTATGAGTTTTTTTAGATTTCGCTGTAGAGTTGTAGTATGCTTTACGGGCGGCGTGCTAATTTTTTGGGTTTAAGCTGGGGATAAAACATGGTATTAATCCTACTGAGGATTTGGTAGCTTGAAAAATGGCTTTCTTGGTGAAAAAATATTCAAATATTTATTCGGTAATTTTTGGATTTTTCTGGCATTTTCTAGAATTTTTTTGTACGAAATTTCAAGGGGTTGCCAACCAGTAGTGGCACTGTATTTTGGGCTACCTTGGGAAAAGGAAGGGGTAGTGCCGATCGGTGTGCATTCTTTCCTCATTCGAGACTAAAAAAATGGTGGATTTCTCATGTAGCGAGACCTACATAGTGTGACTGAGCATTGACGTTTGGGTGAACCTGAACTGGTGGGCTAGGGTGACCCTAGCGTTGGGTAATGATAATGATTTTGACTTGATCGATCCTATTATTGATAATCGAACTCTTCTGCGTGAGCCATCGCACCACCGATCATCTAGGATGATGAACCCCGGTGGTTATATAAGTATCGCATGACTTTTGGCAATCTATACCTTCCTTTCTGCATTTTCTTGTTTCTTTGAATGTTGACAAAAGGTTTCTCCTCTATTTTGATAGAGTGACATTACTGCTATGGGCTTTCGCTTTCTAGGGGCGATGGGATTTAGGGATGCGAGGGAACATCTTCCTACGACGGTGCATTGGATAGTCTCTTTCGCGAGTTTTTAGCATTTGGCATCTACATTGGATTACATGTCGCGTTCTACAACCGTTTTATGAGCTCTGGTAGAGAGGTGGGACATTACCCACACCATACATTTGGGATTTAGGGAGAGGACGGTGACCCCCATTGATGTCTAGTAGTTGTTGAGGGGACGTAGATAGAGGTGGACCGATCTCTGAGAGTGACACCTATGATGGTGGATACGGCGATGGGTGATGTGCAGATAGTCTCGCGGGACTCTATCCATATTTCTTTTCAACGAGAGATTTTATTGAGTCGGAAGAACGACGAGATCTACGGGTTGATGGTGTGGCAGATGGCAAATTTGTTTATTCTTTTATTGTTGGGAAGGTTTTTGGTTGCGTCAAGTGGCGGTGTCGTCCACTTATGTTTTTTTATCATAATTTAGGGTATTTTCGAATATCCATCTCTTTAGCTTGGGGAGCCTGACTTTAGAGATCCTTTATTCATCCTTGAATGCTTTCAGCTGGTGCTGTCGGTAGACTTTTACTGAAGGTACATAACTTCTTGAGGTATTTTTCTTTTTGTATTTTTCCTTTATGCGTTTTCTTTCATTTCCTTTTTGATTTCTTCTAATCTCTGACTTTTGTCCTTCTGCAGATGTGGTTCTATGAGTTGATCGAATTCAATTCTTGTTTGATTGGTTTGCATTATGAGTCGGTGGAAAACATATGTCGAATGTATCGATGGCAGAAGTCCCACCGACGATCAAAGCAGTATTTCTCCTTATCGGTGGTATTCCAGGCCTTGAATGTACTGACGAGATGAGCGACCAGATTATTTATTCTTTTCTCTTTTGAATTCTTTTCTTTGGCGTTCTCTTTGCTTGTGCAAGTATTGACTTTATTTTGAAAATTGCAGGTGGCCTACTATCCCTGGGGGACGGCCATCCAGCACATAGTGCTGATCGAGATGATTGCGTAGATGCGTCGACTACTGGAGCACGACTTTGGCTACTCCTGGTATCTGGAAGAGAAAGTATTCTGTCAGATCATGGAGGACGAAGTGGCGGTCCCACTAGTGATGCCCCTGAGATATATGAGGCGGGTTCGAGAGATATCAAAAGAGGCCAAGGCGGTGGCGATAGTTGGCAAGCCCTATTCGTCGTATACGGACACGGAGGCCACTTATGATTATCTTAACTTTGTGATGAACTCATTGATGCCTTCTTACATCTATGATGTGGTGAATATGCATTTTCCTCCTACAGCTTCAGGAAGGGGTACGAGTCAAAACCCATAGCACTGGCGGCGCATCAACGTTAGCGTCGACAACGGCGATGGAGGTTCCATTCTACAGCTTACCCCTCCTTCTTACAATATTTGACTGGCCGAAGGGCAATCATTGAGTATGTAGCATCGCCCTAATGCGATGGACCTGACGGTGTTGGGGCTGAGGGAGGACGTCCTTCAGCACGAGGTATATCTTTTCATTTCTTTGTCCTTTCTCTTTCGAATTTCTTTTTTGCTTCGGCCTGACTTTTTTGCCTATTTATTTTCCTTGTATTATGTTCGAGTGTCAACTTCCTAGGCAAGGGACATCTGATACTAGGTGTCTTCCGTGGCGGATAATATTCGAGATTCGATCTTAGTTCCTTTCTATTTTGTGACATCTGCTTCTTTTGAGGAGGGATCTGGATCAGGAAGTGGAGGCTCCTCAGCTCATCGTCGTGGGAAGCACACGCATCGCAGGGATGGGGGATCCTAGGGAAAGAGAGAGTTTAGGATTTCAGGTTGAGTTTTGTTGTTTTCTTCTTCTTTTTTTTGCAAAAAATGTAATGATAGAGATATATATGAAACGAATGGCATTTTTATTTATTTATCTTTTCTTTAAATGACTTAATTTACGTGCCTTTTTACTTTGTTGTTGAGACCGTAAAAAGGGTTAGAATTACTTAAGAGAAAATTTATTTTGAGATAAGATGAGTAAAAATATAGGAAGAAAAATCCTGAATTCTTTGAAATAAGGATTTATTTTTTGAGTTTTTTGATTTTGATAAAAAAGGAAAGATGGAATTTTTCTAAAAATATGGGGATGCCGATCGAAAGACCCCTTTTCTTGACTATTGGTAGGTTACTCAGGTCAAATCACCCCAAAGCTTTGATTGCACTTTCTTCAGCTACAAGTACTTGATGGGGCAGTCTTTCATTCGGATTTTGCAGGCCCCTTATTTTTAGCCAAAATTTTTAAGTATAAGGGGGTAACATGTTGAGGTTTCTTCACCCATTCACATTGTCTTTCTCTTGCTTACTTCTTGTCTTGTGTCTTATTATTTCCAAAATGACTCTTACCATATGTGCAAAATTTGCCTCTTAACTCGAGAATTTAGAGGCTATGTGTTCGTACAATGTAGACTATGACGCCTTTAACTTATATTGGGTCTCTTTTTGGCGCAACCGTCCTATCAACCGGAACATGCTAACGGTGGGAGCATAATTTTGGTACCCCGAGGATCATGTTTTTCATTTTTTCTTAGAAGAGGTCTTTCCGACCTATTAGGAGTTTTTTTCTATGTTAGGTTTAAATCCCAATGGGATGGCAGTCATGCCTGAATTCTCCCAGTCTCCTCGAGAGCTATTAGCAAGGTTTCTCCACATCTCTCATTCGACGGCACATCCATTGATCGCTAGAGGAATGATCTCCCTCCCAGTTGTACTGTATTTTGTGCGTCGGTGGGATGTGAATGATGTGGGCCATGCTATAGTCGTCTCCCTTAGCTTAACTTCAAAGCTATTACTGGTGATTGTAAACCTGATGGTGGACCCTTAAATTTCTACCATTACTGCGTGGATGCCATATCATCGCAATCCCGTGGCGGTGATACTGGCAGAGACCCTGAATGTTCTAGACGCTTATTGGGAAGGCCATTCTGATTTTTTGAGAGGTAACCCAGTTATGCTATTCATGTGGTTATTTGAGAGATTTTGTTTGACGGTCCCTTTGGATATCCCTTGGCAGCTATCTCGAATTTCTTCACCTGCTATTTCATCAGCTTTGGCTCGACTATACAGAACTGAGTAAACTATTTTATGGAGCACGGAGCTCGATGTCAGCATTGGCCAGGGCCCTAGTGGGGGAGTGGCAGCCCATTCTAGAAATGGGGTAATATTAGTATGTTCGGTTAGTTAGCCTGTGATAAACCTTTTTCTATTTCATTTGGCTGCTCCAGCGTCAAGTCGAATGGGAGCAGATTGTGCCCTCATGTACCCTAGATTTCTTTCCTGTAAGTATTTGATTGAAGGCATGCGCATGTGGTTGGGCTCTTTGTGGGAGAATCATCGGTCGTCAACTTGTCCTTCCCAATCTATTGGCAAGATTTGGCATGTTTATAGAGACTACATAAAATGGCTGTAGAAAAGGGTAATGGCTAAAATCTTGGCAGAGGAAACCTAGCATTGATGTTTTGCCATATTTTACACTATGAAGGGGGTGTAGTGGGTTTTTCTAGGCTGGTTTGGGCTTCTCATTCTATGGAGCATCTTTGGCATACTATCCAAGCAGGGGAAGTTTAAGGGCCTCAAGATGGTGATGGGGCTGGATCTTCTGGCAGCAGCAGGTTGGATCTTTTTGTGAAGCTGGTGTTTATTTGTGAATCTTCTGTCTGTTTGGTTATGGATATAAATTTAGGAATGTTTGGTTAGTTTGTTTAGGAGTAGCTTATTTTGATTTAGGACAATCAGGTTGGCGACGAAAGTTGTTTGACTCCCTATGGAGATATTTCGTGTAATTATACCGAATTGTTCCATAATGGAATAAAAAGGATTTTAATTATATTATTGTGTCTCTTGATGAGTTTTACATTTTAATTATATGTACCAATCGCTAAGGCATACATAATCCTCTTGTTCATGTAAATGATAAAACGAACTATAATTCTCGAAGGTAAGAAAATAATAGCAATTTGTGAAAAAGAAGGGAACTATGACCATGTAAAGCGTATGAGCTGCCTACGTACCTCTGGGGGTTTATAATTTTTTTTAAGTTTCATCTTTGAAAGTAAAAGTTTTTTTAGAGGATCAGGCCCCATGTAGTTCTGAATAGAGGGAAATAAAGATTTTTTTAGAATAGAAGGGGGATGAGAGGAGTCGTAGAGCGCCGAGATTTTGGACTATGGGTAGAATTTCTTGAGATAGTCCAGGTTGATTGGATGGGACATCTCTTTTTCGTTAAGGCAGTGAGCATGGCAGTGCCACAGGGCAAGATCTTTTTCACGAAGTAGAGGCCACTCTAATTTGGCTTGAATTTCCCCCTTGGGTCCCGGATGAGTTCTATAATTTCTTTTAGGGATAACTCCCCTTCTCGGACACCACGATCCTTTACTCACCTGTTTAATGGTATCTCTAATACAAAGCCTTTAGCCTTCTTTCGTCTAAGAGTGACAACTCGTCTAGTCGTCTCTGATGCCACTCTTCTTTGTTGACTTTTCTTTTAAGTATGATGTGTAATGAAGGTATTTCTAGTTCGATGGGTAGGACTGCTTCTATTCTGTATACCAAAGAGTAAGGGGTAGCCCAGTATATGCTCGGACTGAAGTGAGGTATCCCTAGAAGGCGTAAGGGATCCAATCTGCCCTATATCGATAACTCTTAGTCATCTTAGTGATGATTTCTTTAAGGTTCTTATTAGCGTCTTCAACTGTACCGTTAGTTTGCGATCGATAGGGATAACATTGGTGTCTATGAATCCCATACTCGTCGACTAATTCTGTGACTTCTGCCTCAAAATATAACCCGTTGTCTGATACTAGCTCGTACGGGACCCCATATTGGCAAATAATATTCTTTCGAATGAACTTGGCTACCTTTTTAGCATTCAGTATTGCGTATGACTTAACTTCGACCCATTTGGTGATGTAATCAACGAAAACCAAGATGAACTTGTGTCCATTGGAAGCTTTAGGTTTTACTTTACCTATGATATCGATGCCCTATATGGAGAAAATCCAGGGAGAGGTCATGTTGTATAATTCCCGCGGAGGCAAGTGCTGGAGATTGGAAAACTATTGGTATTTAAGGCATCTACGAACATAGACGATGTAATTTTAAGCCATCGTTATTCCCTCAAGCATAACGACCATGGTCGTGAGAGTAGCAAGGGCATCAGTCAAGTTGTTCCTTGCTCGTGACAAGTAGTGGAAGATGATATCTTGGAACTGGGAGTCCAGGTCTTCTAGGTAGGCGTGGAAGGGTAAAAGCTTTTTATCTTTAACTTTCCATCTTCCAAAGGACCTAGACGATGATGAGGGAAGAATCCTCCCAGACATCTAGGCATTGGATTGCTTTCTTGAGAGCGACTTTGAGTCCTACGATGTATGCCTCATATTCGTTCATGTTTTTGGTGCTGGGAAAATATAGCTTAATGGCAATTAGAGTGTGAGAGTCATCAAGGGAAATCAGGAGTATCCCAATGTCGTGTCCTTTTTTATTGGCAGCGCCGTTAAAGAACATTTGCAACGGAAGGTCTTCCTGAGAGTTGCAAAGGAAATTTTCATTCGAGAATTTAAAGATCCAAATGTATGATTCTTCCATGGGGTAATCAACAAGGTAGCCAGAGATAACTCTCCCATTCATGACTTTCTACGTAATATACTGATTAGGCATAAATTCTTCCAATTTTTACCCTTAATTTCGGTACTTTTACGATCCCGTGCGGTGTAAATAGCTTGGATTTGTCTCATATTTATGCTACTAACCATTTTTGGTAAGTATTTCGTGTTTTGTGTATCTCTTATGTGTTTTACAGGTATTTTATGCAAGAAAGATGGAAAAGAGAACTCAAAATAGTGAAAGAAACCAAGAAATGGGAAGTTCAAGGGCATTTTTATAATTTTTAAGCCATATTCCGAAGGTGGGGCCAACTATAAAGTTGAAGATCTTTCAATTACAAGAACACTGAAAAAAACGGTACCTCAATCTAAGCTACAGTGAAGAAGTTATGGTCATTCGAAGTTGAGAGAAAATCGCAAGAAAAAAAGAACCCGAGCCTTGAAACTCACTGTCTAAATTCGTGAAGCGGACCGATCTGAATTAAATGGAAAATGTATCGGTCTGCCTTTTATCACGCTCCAGGTCCGTTACAAAATTAGTCACGCTTTCTAAGTGTGACAAAATTTCCAGATACGGGATTTTTATTTTGTCCTTATCTTTTAGCCAAAAGAGTTTTATGTTTTGGGGACTCTAATAAACGACCTCTAGCCTATATATTTAGTCATTAGGACTCTTTTTATTCAATTTTCATTCATGTAAAATCTCCTTATCAAGGAGGAACATCTAGGAGAAGAATGTACATAGTTTGCCTTTAAATTCAAGAGCTTTTCCAGTTTTTCTTCAAGATTTGATTTCTTCTTACATGGTTGTGTTCTTCAATCTCGGTAACCTTAAATTCCAACACTTTTATCATTCTTTCCTTATTTTCACCTACTTGTTCATGGATTCTTGTGTAGTTACACCATGCTAGGCTAGATTTTTTTAGAGGTTAGGGTGCATGAACCCAACCCGATGTAGTTTGCATGTGTGTAAAATTAGTTCCCTGAATTAAATAAATTATCGAATCGTGTTGTGTAGTGATCACAACCATCGTAGTACTTTTGATCTCGTTTGCCCTAGGTAACTGGTATGCTTAAGAGTACGACGCGAGTGTAGCTATAACGACACCTCTTTATTCTTACTTTTGATTATATATGATGCGGGATTGAACCTCATATATATAATGCTTGAGATTAATAAAGACTAGATTTAATCAATTATCTAATTCATAACTAGTCTTATACCCGGTAGACAAACTAGGAGTTGGGGGATTGTGTCCCTACCTTAATTTTCCAATTAGTTTTAGTTAACATACTAGTCATTGTATTATTAGTGAGATCGTGTGTATAACTATATTTTACGCTTATATTGACTACAGTGAGTAGGTTTTTATGTGCCATTTTTGGGTCGGGATTACTTTAATTAGTCGTGCTCAAGCTTGGGAGAAGGTTTAGCACACTTGTTTATGAATAAATATGAGTACCTTAGAGGGTATTACGATTCTGTTGAGGGGTCACCTATAGTCTGAGGTTCTTATAATTTTATTTGAATAAGTGTTAAGATTTCACCTACATGAGATACTAATTTTTTTCCTTAGAATTTGCACAAAACATTGGAACCAACATGAGGGCATTTTTAAGGGAATGGCTTTATCAGGCATAATAGAGGTGTCATGAAAGCACACACCATAATTTTGAAGCCAGTCTAGTATTCGTGGATGGTGTTACCTTAGGGAAGCTCTAAAAGAGGTACGATTCACTAAGTGGATATGTGGACCACCAGGATCAGGACAAGGTCAAGATACAAAACGAGTGTTTATTGTTAGGTATTAATGACTTGTCAAATTAGTGAATGAGAGTGCTTCCTTCTGATTATTGAAATTTGAGTGATCTATCATTCGTGGTGAGATCGAGGGGAGAATATCCTGAAGCTAGCTTTCTATCATAATATGGAGCGATCACTTCATTAGTGAATTTTTGATCGCTTGAAGGGGTAATTCATTATGATTTGTGATGATATCTTGTTGAAGAGGGAATGGTATAGTAGTGGTATCTGTAACACCCAAATTTGGGATTAGGGGTGGTTTATCCCCAGCATTTGAGCTTATCGAGATAGTGTGTAACTAGTAGCTGGGAAGAGGTTCCTTTATCCATTCGATGATATGAGAGGGTTACATTTTTCACAAATTTTTTTTTGCCCCGGGGCCCCTAAATTACGAGAGGTAGTTTTAACCAAGGATCACGTTTTAGGATTCCTTATACATTTTGAAATATATTGGATGTATAGTAACTAAGGGTGTCCATAGTGTTGATACGGTATAACACCGGGGACATTTGAAGAGTTCCTGTATTTAAAATCGCAACGTAAAAGGTGGATAGTAAACCAATAAATTTTGATGGGAATCGAGTGCTCTAAAGAAGACATTGAACCATTTGGGGGTCATCACCCCTAACGAGTTTCATTTCATTATGATGTGCACCACATTTAAAGAAGCTCGGGATACCCTCCAGCTCACTCACGAAGGTACCAATGTTGTTAAAGCTTCTAAGCTTCAGAATCTCACCACATAATTTGAAATTATCACCGTGCTTGAATCTGAATCATTTGACGAGTTTTATGCACGATTGTCCGATATAGTTAACTTGAGTTTTAATTTAGATGAGAAAATACCTGAGACGCATGACGTTAATAAAATTTTAAGATCGGTACATACTCATTTTATTCCTAAGGTTACCTTACTTAATTCATTAGGGATCCTACCCATTCTTAGGTTAGAAGAACTTATAGGAGATTTTCAAACATACGAGATAGATATGTTTCGTAAAACTGTAAAACCTAAGGAAAAGGAAATTTCATTTAAATCCCAATCTAAAAAGAGAGATGGGGTGTCTGAAAAGAGAGAGGAAGTGTCGTTCGATTCGGAGTACGATTTTGATTAGATGATTTGGCCCTTATTGCTAAAAATTTCAAGGAATTTCTTAAACTTAAAAGGAAAAATACTTCCAAAGAAAATAACAGTTTTAAGAAAGGTAAAAAATATAAATTGGGCAAGAAAATTTTTAAAAACTAAAAGAAATATTTCCCAAAGAAAGACAAGGAGAAATGTTATGAGTGTGAATCTCATGAGTGTCTTATTAGGTTAAAACATTAAGGGAAAGCCAAATCTGCCTTAAATTTCACGCTTAACGATAGCGAGGTTGAGTCGGTGAGTTCAGGGGATGAATCATCGCATGGATGTAACTTTATCGCATTTATAGGTAGTCATGTTAGTAAATCTAGTACAACTTATGACAATGAGGAAGCTACTAAAAATAACACCTCAAAAATGAGTCTAGTCGTTTTGAGGAGAGTGAAGGAAAAAATGTGTTAAGTAAGAGCAAGAGTGACCTTCAGCACGCCTATGCCAATCTTTATGCTGAGTCCTTTAAAGCTAAGAAACAAAACACAAGGTTAGCCATGAGAGTTTTATCACTAGAGAAAGAGTCGAGAGAGGTAATAGAGAGTGAGTCCTTAGTGAGAGAAGCTTTGGGAGAGAGTTTGTTAGTTGAGAGAGAGAGAGTGAGGAATTGACAATAAGGTGGCTAATCTTACGAAAGATCTCCAAGCATCCATCGAGACTCATGAGAAGCTTGAAGACCTTGTATCCCAACTCGAGAAAGATCTCGAACATGTCCGGGAGGTCAAGGTAACTATCGAGGATACATCGAAAAAGGTAGGTAAGATGCTCCTCGGCCTCACTTTAGGCTCTGGTGAGAGGTATGTAATAGGTTATGATGGTGCATCCACTTTCCATACCGCACCGTAACCGGTTCCAAAATTTGTGTTTAATCCTTATGACCCTCAACCTAAACCATAAAAGAGTAGACCTAAACCTATCTATATTTGCACTTTTTGCAAAAGAGGAAGTCACCTTAGAGAGTTTTTCTATAAATTAGGTAGAACTAGGTGTGCACATACTTCCACGCACCACTTTAGCAACTTTGATAGTCTTAGAGAGAAAATTGAGTTTCTAGTTGCAACTTCTCATAGTTTAATGGAAGAATTTTAACAAATGGCTTTGCTATTTGAGGATGCTTCCAACGTTACGAATAGAGTCAACAATGATAAGGGTAAACAAAATGTTTACCTCCATTTGGGTACCCAAACGAGATGATAGAGCCCTTGTTATTCATGTTGCTCTCAACACTCAAAATATTTCCCAATGGTATTTTGATAGTGGGTGTTCTAGGCACATGACCGACGACGTCTCATTTTTTACCTACCTTGAGGATCACAAGGAAGGTAAAGTAACCTTTGGAGATGGGAGTAGATCTAGCATTTTAGGATGAGGTAGTGTTGAGATACCCGAATTTCCTAAGCTAGATGATGTGTTGTACGTCAAAGGGTTGAAAGCGAACTTAATTAGCATAGGTCAACTGTGCGACGCAAACTTTGCGGTAAAGTTTGACCAATCCAAATGTAATGTTTATGATCGATTCAATAAACTTTAGCTACAAGGTGTGAGGATGGAAGATAATTGTTATGGGATTGTGACCAAGTCCTCATTTGTGTGCAATAATGTCGCGGTCTTTACTATGGACCTTTGGCATCTACAACTAGGTCACGTGAACTTTAATGATCTTGAGAGATTAGTGAAAAAGGACCTAGTTTGCGGCTTACCATTTCTTGAGAAACTAATTTCATAGATTTGTGGACCTTGCCAATAAGAAAAACAAATTCAAAGTTGCCATCGAAAGTTGAATACCATTACCACCTCCTATGTTTTGGAGTTGATTCACATGGATCTTATGGGTCTTACTCGCTCGGAGAGCTTAGGTGGTAAGAGATATATTCTCGTGATGGTCGATGAATTTTCTAGATATTCTATCATATAATTCCTTAGAGAAAATATCAATGCGATTGAATTCCTTACAACCAAGTGACATGTCCTACAAAACCAATATGGTGTCACTATTAATCGGATGCGTAGTGACAATGACACTGAATTTAAAAAAGCCAAAGTTGATTGTTATTGTGATGGAGTGGGCATCAAACATGAGTTTCGTTCGTTCACACTCCTCAATAAGATGGGATTATTGAGAGGAAGAACCGAATGATACAAGAAATGACTGATCTATGCTTCTTGGGAGAAATATTCCTAGACGTTTTTGGACGGAGGCAGTGAGCAACGCTTGCCATACGGTGAATAGGGTATATCTTCCTCCGCACACATTTCACACGCCTTATGAGTTATGGATAAGGAATAAACCTAATCTATCTTATTTCCATGTCTTTGAGAGTACTTGCTACATCTTACGAGATAGAGAGCACTTAGGAAAGTTAGACTCCTGGAGCGACGAGAGGATATTTTTAAGATATTCATCGATGAGTAGGGCTTATCGGGTTTATAATCTGGCTAGTTCTAAGGTTATGGAGTCAATAAATATTATGATTGATGACGAGCCACCAAAATTTGTTGCTCCCAGACCCTAGTGTGAGGATGATGCGCACCTGGTGATGATACCGTCCTTCCTCATGCTATTATAGTGGAACCCATAAATATTTCAGGGGAGACACCATCTTGGGTTCGAAAGAGTCATGACCTTTTAGCTATAATTGGTGATCTTACACTAGTTGTCAAGACTCGCGCTCAACTTGAAAATATGATTAACTATTTGTGCTACACATCCTTAGTCGAGCCCAAGAATGTGAAAGAAGAACTCAAGGACGACCATTAGATTTTTGCCATCCAAGAAGAGTTTCTTCAGTTTTGTAAGAACGATGTCTGGGAGTTGGTCCCCCGACCTAACGAGACTAATGTGATAGGTACCAAGTGAATTTTCAAGAATAAGGTGGATAAAAATGGTACCATAAGTTATAATAAGGCTAGGTTGGTTTCTCAAGGCTACGCATAGATCGAGGGTATAGACTTTAAGGGGACATTGGCTCCTATTACTAGGCTTGAGTCCATTTGCTTACTACTCGTCATAACATGTCATTTGCGCTTCAAGATATATCAAATGGATTTCAAGAGTGCATTTTTGAATGACATTATACAGGAGGAAGTTTACGTGGAACAATCAAAAGGGTTTTAATGCCCTAAGCTCTCAGGACACATATGCTATCTTAAAAAATTCTTGTATGGTTTAAAGCAATCATCTCATGCTTGTTACGAGAAGCTTACTTCCTATTTCTTAGCTTGCAGCTTCGAGAGAGGGGGTAGATAAGACGTTATTTGTGAGGAGAGAGAGTGATGTTATTTTTATCCTAAGTCTATGTGGATGACATAGTATTTGGATCCAGGTGCTCCCGCCATGCTCACACCTTTAAGAAGGAGATGAAGAGTGAGTTTGATATGATTATGGTAAGTGATCTTACGTTCTTCCTAGATCTCCAGGTTCATTAGATTGAGGATGCGATATTCATATCTAAATCCAAATATACAAGAGACCTTGTGAAAAAATTTAGTCTAGACTCTGCCAAACACTCATGCACCCCTATGAGCACATCAGCAAATGTTAAAAAATACGCTTTAGGCAAGGACATAGAGTAAACCATTTATCTGAGTATGATAGGTAGTCTTCTTTACTTGATCGCTAGTTGTCCTGCTATTACCTTTAGTGTTGGAGTCTGCGTGCGATACCAGACATCCCCAAAAGAGTCATACTTACATGCACTTATACCTATTATCAAATAAGTGAGTAGAAATCTTTCATACGATATTTGGTATTTCTTTGATACCGATAACCATTTGTCCACCTATTTGGATGCTGATTGGCTTAGAGAAATAGATGGTCGTATGAGCACTTCGGGTGGGTGTTTCTATTTTGGGAGTGTTCTTATCTCTTATAGGAGCAAGAAGTAAAACTCCATATCTTTGTCCACAGAGGAGGCTGAGTATATTATCTCTGAGAGTTATTGCACGCAACCCTTATGGAGGAAGCAAGTATTGGAGGATTATGGCATTTCACAGGGCACACGGGCTATTTCCTATGATAATACGAGTTCTATACACATTTCTCTCAATCTGATCCAATATTTACGGACAAGGCACATATGATACGCTAGAAATTTATTCGAGACCTAGTAGTGGAGAAGGTCGTGTACTTGAGTTTTGTGAGCATCAAGCGTCAATTAGCCGATAAATTCACGAAACCTTTATATGCACTTCGATTTGAGGATTTTAGGAAATCTTTAGGTATTTTCACTGTAGACTGAGTCCAGATATTTTATCTAGTGTAGGATGATTATCATGATTCTATCCATCTATTCCTATTGCTAGATTGTATTACCATTGTATTAGTTTTTTTCCTTTTGATATTTTTAGAAAATTCTAAAAAGAGGTTTTTTTCTGAAAAATTTTGAAAAACTCAAAAAGTGTTTTTTACACCTTATATGGATGAACATTTAAGATGTCCAGATCATCCATTCATTCTATATCCACGTGACTGTTTTGTATTATTTTGAGACATGGCATCATTTCATTTATGTGCTTAATGATGTGTGGAGTTATTATGTTGCGATTTGATGATTACTTGCTACATGTTTGATTCATTGTCTCCTTTAATGTACACGAGCACGAGCTTATTTGAATATTTCACTTACTTATCACTTGTCGATCACAGTGTTTTCATCTCAATTTTTCTTTAAAATGAATCAAATATAAAATGATAAAAAAATTTGTGAATGTAAGAACCATTGCTCGAATTTAAAATATTTTTTTGAAAAATTTGTTAAATATTAAGTAATGAAAAGGGGCTACGAAAGATAAAATATCTTTGTGATAAAATCCATCATTTGCATAAAAGAGACTAAAAGGACTAGAGGCACATAAAAACAGAAGTGCCAGGCCAATTTTTTATTATTGATGCTTCGCTACACATGAATTTTAAAAAATATATATATAATTGAGAGTATTCTTAGTTATGTGAGTTTTTGAGGGAGTTGAGTTGAAGATCAATGGATTTGCATAAACTATATAAATCTTGAAAAACATTACATAGTTTTGGACATCATTGATGTGAAAATCACTTACATTCTTGATTTGTTGATTAGATTAAGTCAATTTCACACGAGTTCACACTCTTTTACACATAAGGTAGATTTTGAGATTTTTTGTTAGTGGTATCTCAATCTTTCTTACACATGTGTTATCAATGTTGATTAACTTATAGAATATGTTCACATCCCTACATTATGCTTCCATGATTAGGGTATTTTTGTGTTAATTCATGGTGTATTGTATTTGTAAAATTTATACTTAAGAATTTTTTTAAAAATAGTTGGTGATGCCTTTGAGATTATCATTACATGTGCGTTATTTATATCTCTTTGTGATGATATCTTACTCCTTACATATGATGCTTTATACTTCATGTTTAATATATACGCTTTTGTCTATTTCAGATAAAAAAGGGGATAGCAAATTAAGGGAGTTTGTTTTATGGGGAAGAATGCATTACGAGTTTTTATTTTCTATTTCAAACTTTATACATCATGGGGTGTTTTCTTTGCTTCATATGTGTAGGTATATAATATGAAGAATACATTACACTGAATGAAGACAAAGTTTCCCAAGGGAAGAACAAGATGAGAGTGAAGACAAAAGTTTCACTAGGCCGTTCCATTTTTAGGGTTTCAGTGGGTATTAAGATGTTTTGTTATAGAGTTTTTTTTTAAAATATAATTTGGATTTCGGTTTAAGTTCTCTACAGTTTTGTATCGGAATAGCCAAAGGGGAAGATTTGTAAGAACAAATATTCTGAAGTTGCTAATAGCTTAGGCTTGTATTTGCATTTTTGGCATATTTGGCATATCCCATTACAAATCGGCACGCACCGACACGTCGAACCGAACCCTAACATCTCCAACTTCAAGACTCCTCTACATCTCAAGAAGGGATAAATCTTTTAAGAGCTCTTAATTATTCATATTTATATTTGGGATATGTTTTTAGAAAAATTGAGGATAGATTTTTTAGATTTAATTTTTTTTTGGCCATATCATTAGAAGGTCTTTAGATATCTGCTTTGAACGAACATCTAACGAGGTTGTAGTGCTTTAGAGGGACTTCTCGTTAGAAGCTTGTTAGATGTAGACATCAAACGAACTTCCTTTGTCGTTTGAACGAACTACTGTTCTCGTTAGAACGAACTGACATTCTCGTTCGAACGACCTCTATTTTCTTTCGAATAAGCCTCCGCCTCGAATTTTGTGTCAGTCCTATAAAAATCTATTTTGAACCTTTTTTTGAAGAAACTTTGGAAAAAATGATATTTTCTTTGCTAAAACTTTTGATATTTTAGGTCTTCAAACACTTTTTGATTCAAAAATTTACATCCCCTATATGAATTGTGAATTTATATATACTTTGTGGAGATCATTCTCTACGGTTCAACTTATGAACCGTAGGATCACGGCTGAAGGAAGAAGAAAGGTTGATCGGTGGATACGGATTGTGGATTACTAACTATGGACGACTTTGGACTGAGCCGTGTTCTTTAGAAGTTTTGAAGACTGTGCATCATACTTAGTTGTTCTAAGTGATTTGTAAGTATAATGTCCTGTAAAGCGTTTGAAAGTACCGAATATAGATTTTGCCCTAAAAATAAAATTTTCCTCATATTTATGGTTGATTGCATGCGCATAATTTTTTTGTGATTGGGACTTTGATCATATACATACTATATTTAATTAAAGATTAACATTTGGTTAAAAATTAAATTGTGTGTTTGGGACATTTAATTAAATAAATTGGTTAATTAGTTTGTGCGCACTTTCAGAATTTTCTATTTTAATTTGTGAAAAGGCGTGCACAAGTGATGAAAATGTGAGAGAAAACTCCAATTTGAGATTTAAAAATTAAATCCTCTATTTCGATTTTTAAATTTATGAAAATAAGCTCGTGAGCGTATAAATAATAAAAGACAATTAGTGGTGAGAAAACAATTATTAATTGACCAAATATGCTAAAAGTAGTAAGATATAAGAAATGACACAAAATTGATAAGGTGAGATGGATAAAGTTTGGACTTTCTAAATGATTTGAATTCTGTTCTTTTTTTAAAGCGGTGTAAGCTGATTTTGGATGGCGGTGGAGTGATGGCAAGTTGTGGCAAAAAGATGAGATATGAATGATGGAAGAGATTGTAGAGAGAATATTTTAAAAGTGATGTAGTGGATATCTTCCACACTGATTTCAAGGCTGAAGGCCCTGAACAACGAGGTCAGGGTTTCCTTAAATAGGAAACCCTAAAGGGGACGAAATACCAAACTGCCCCTGTAGGGTGGGTGGTGGTACCGGATGACATGGCTCTTGGCTTGCCTATCAGTAGACCTGCTAGACTTGACGTCCAAGTAAAGTCTTCTATGACTGTAGGAAGGGGGAAATGTGCATATAAGGAGACTGAAAATGAATTTTCGAAAAAAATGATCGCAAATTGCAAATCGTAAGTTCGTTTCGAGCATAACCAAGACCTTTGAAAAGAGGATTCAGAGCTCTATGAAAGTGTGTAGGATACTCTCGAATCCGAGAGTTGATCAAAGTCAAACGGAGCTTGAGAAGCATCCGGTGACCTTCGATTAGAGTTTCTAGGTAAAAAGGTTACTAAATGAGAACCGTAAGTCCGATTCGTGCACGGTAAGGATCGTTGGAAGGAGAATTCAGAGCTCTATGAAGGTGAGTTCAGATGCTCTCAGTTCGAGAGTTGATTAAAGTCAAACGGAGCTAAAAAAAAGCGTCTGATGACCTTTAGTTGGGGTTTGTGGGAGGACCGGGAGTCCTAAGTTCGAAGGGACTTTATTTGGATCCACACACAGGGTACTATAATGGGGTGTTTACAATGTATATTTTGAGTGTTCGTATATTTAAGATTTTTACCATTAATTAATATTTTAAGTTTTCAATTGAACGAAGAAGATAAAATAATTACGAATTTAAAATAACGAGCGATAAAGTGTAATTATTGATTATTATTGTTGGTTAATGGTGTTAGCAATTTGTTAAACGAAAAAGAGGGATTGGGGGTCATGGGGCCTAAGTCTAGTTTTTTTAAAAAGTAAAAAAGGTTATACTTAATTATACCATAACCTTAAAGAATTTAATTTTTTTTATAAAAAGAATAAAAATGCATTTCTTAATATAGATTCGGCACTTGTTGGTGATGCACAATGTACATTGTGCCTTAAATAATTTAAAAAGAAAACAATTATTATTATTTTAGTAAGTTAATAGAGTGCCACTAAGAATTACTAAATTATTGTAATGTACGATGGCAAAATATTTCTTAGAAGACTTCTTTTACATTATTGGATTTCTATGGAATTCGGCGACGCCACGAACAATTGTCAGTCACCATCCTTCCTATTTGGAGCACAAATAAGCGCGTGGCAATAACACTCTCCTGCCTCTATAAAAAAATTCAAAAATATCCGCGTGTGAATCTGATACGAAACCTAGTTCCTGTTCCTAGAAAGAAGATGCCACACCCACCACACGCTAACAATTACAGTTCCAGTCAACTACTCTCTCATTGACCAATTCGGCTGCAGCTGAGCTAACCCAAATCAACCAAACTCCCACTCCTACCAAAAAAAAAAACAAAAAAAAAAACAAACTCCGATATCACTACGTTAACTCGAACATCATTGTTTTTAACTTTTGTTTCTTATTTTTATCATCACATCTATTTATCTATCTACATCTACAATTTACCACACATACTCACCCCTATCACGTTTTCAGGCCGACTAAAGTAGGTGTAGGACCAAGTGTTTTGATTAATAATAATATTATTATTATTATTATTATAATCTCCGAACTCCACACTTGGAAGAGATAAAATTGATCTCTTTGAGAGTTACTTAGTTTGATAGAGAAAAAAGAATGGGAGCATGTGGATCGAAGCCTCAAGGGTGTGTAGGAAATCGATTGGGTTCTCGCAAGAAGCATGGAGATGGAAGAAAAAAAGTAACAAAGAAGAACCCATATTCATCTCACTCTCATAAGGTCAACAACAACCCCGATCCATCTGATTCTATTGATCGTTCTTACTGCAACCCAACATTCCAAGGTACCCATTTAGTATATTCCTCTTCCATTCTTTTATTATTATTATTATTTTTTGTGTGTGGGGTTTTAATTTGGGTGATTTTTTGAGAGAAAATAATTGTACTAGCAAATCATGATCTAGTTTGACTTCACGTATTTTTGGACTACATTGCAGTTGTTTTTGTACATATGAGTACCACTCTTTGAGAAAATATAATTGGACCTATGGAGAATCAGGACATCACAAATCAAGTTTAGGTTGCAAGATGAGATATATGAATGGTCTAGTACTTTGTGAGAGAGAAAGTGATGGACGGTCTTGCCACATTGTGTGCAATGCCTGAAGAGTCACTCTCTTCTTCTCAAATTAAGTGTCATAATTTCTTTCTTCGAATACAATTTAATTACAATAGTTGACTAAGCTTTGATGTTGACCATTAATTACAATAGTTTGATTTTCAAATGAGAGTGGCTCTTAATTTGAGCAAGTGAACATATGTTTGGAGATGAAATTTCATGGTTAGCCTCAAGTCATATAGAATTACATATATTCACCTTTGGCTCCCATTAATCTCCCCCCCCCCCCCCCCCCCCACCCAAAAAGAAAAAAAAAAAACACCTATTAAAGATTTTCCAAAACGATCGAGGATCGATTTGGAAAATGTGATTTCTCTACAAGTGGTCCTCACTAGAGGATCTTGTAGGAAAATGTGCTAGATTTTGTAGATCATTTTGAAAAATCATGTAGAAGGATCGTTTTGACATTAGCCCTTTTTTAATCATTTGATACAACACCTTCTGGTTTTCATGGATGAGATTTCTTGGTGTTTTGTTGTTTTGCAGTGCCTGACAATAATACACACGTGTTATATAACTATCTATTATCTTGCGTATTACACCTATGTTAGAAAATCATATTACATAATATAATTGTGACACATAGTTACATTTCACGAAAGCGATAGACTGATAATTATGTTAGCTTAGTGACGGACTACCATGGTGGACCACGCCCTGTTGTTTTTTCTTTTACTTTGAGAGACTAAAACTAAATTCCCCTTGTTTCCTTTTTGTGGTTTTAATATTTTGAATTTTCATATTCATGGAGCCACATTTATAACATATTCACTTCATTTGAAAGGCTCCAAATTGTTGTTATATCAGTTGGATAATTAAAGTTCAATTTCTGTGCTAATACAGCAAATGTAGAGTCATGGTTTGATCCCACGATGGTGGTCGAGTCTGATGGTGAAGATGATTTCTACAGCGTTCAAGACGGTAAGCAGTGTAAACATTTAACATGTGATTTAATTATATATCAATCGCCATTTTGATATCTTTTGTAAAGTAATTTATGCTGTTAACTTTCAGATCTTGTATCTCAAAATGGCTCCATATCAACTGGCGTAACTCCCAGATTTTCAGATCAAATGAAATTTAGCAGCAACGTTCCTTCCTTCCGTCCATCTGACGCAATAGCAAGATCAAGTGAACTGTCTCACGAAAATTCAGAATATAACACTGTTGGAGAAGTTGCTGACAATGGGAACACCCCGTCCAATTCTCAGTTAAATAGTGTTAAAGAAGTTACTGATAATGCCAATACCATGTCTGATTCTCAATTAAAACCTAGTGATCAGCTAAATGAGATGAAAAATCCGGTCCTATCAGATGAAACTTTTCCTCAATATGCTGATGAGAGTTCCAAAGAGGAAGAAACAGGAATCTTGCACAACTGCGGACTTCTACCAAATAACTGCTTGCCTTGTCTTGCTGGTACAGCCTCTTCAGATGATAAAACGCCGCTAAGCGCAAGTGCACTGAGTATGAAGAAAAAGGCAGCCTTAAGGCTTTCCTTTAAATGGAGGGAAGGACAGGCCAATCCTTCATTATGTAAGGGTCACTTCCTAGTTCATATTTACCCATCTATACACACACATCTTTGCTTCTATTATTTGTTGCTCTTTGACAATTTGATCTTCTCAAAGTACTTTTGAACAATATTGAATGACAGAAATGTGTTTAAAACCGTAAAAATAATTAAATATATCAAAGACATACGATATTATAGGTTTTAACATATGTTTGTGTTTCTGATTTAATTTTGGTTGAAACATGTGGTAATTTCCCTTTCTATTAAACTTCAGTTGCTAGAATAGTCGTTAACATGATACCAAAGAAGGAAGGTTCTGCAATCACATTCTGCTTCCTTCTTGTTGCTGTAAAATTTGTTTGCATGGAGAGCATTACACCTCTTCTCTTAAGCTTTTAGAGCAGCTGCTTGTTGACATTTAATGCAAGGATTGTGTATGAGGAGGATATTGCAACACGAAGGGGTTTGATCCTGTCGAATCTGCTCAAAGCATAATAGAATTGAAACTATTGATTCATAAGGAATACCTAAAACTGGAGAAGAAGAGAATATCAACATGTTATTAATCAAAATGCTCCTCGAAGAAATTACATTCCTTGCTTAAATAAGAGCCGTAAACGGATAATTATATAAGAAAATTGCAAAGCGATACCGAAAAAGAAGAAAATAGTCAAAAATGGGGATATAACAAACGAATTTACCCAAAAATCTGCTTGCGCAGCTAAAATATGTGTTTGCGTCCTCATCTCCGTTTCAGAATGGTATGGTAAACCTAATTTTGACACCGCTGAGACAATTTTGCCTAATCTACTATAGGTAATTACATATGTTTTTCAGCTGCCCTAGCAAGCCATATACATGTCTGCATTGCATTCTGCATCAACATCTCTCGTAGGCCTTATATAGACGAATGAGTTTCCTTCTTGTGTGTAACCAATAACGAATCAAGAAATCCAATTAAAAAATATTTAACAAATTTACCTTGGCAAAGAAAAAGATGAATATAATTAATTTTAACTTGTACTTCTTTATAAAGACAATATATACTCAACTCAACAAAGGCTTTTCCCAATTATTTGGGATCGCTACATAAATCCGATTTTCCCATTCCGCTCTGTCCAGTGCAATATCTTCGATTATACCACAAGATATCATGTCCTTTTTTACAATATCCCATTAAGTTAATTTAGGACTACCTCTACCCCTTGCGTTACCATGAATACTATCTGAATCACTTTTCCTAACGGGGTAATCCATTGATTTTATGCTTGACGTATCCAAACCATCTAAAGCTGATTGTATCTCAATTTATCTTCTATAGGAGTTGCTTTTTCCATCTCATGAATTTATTCAATTCCAATTACATCCTTGCCTTACCATCAATACTGTCTGAATCACTCTTCCTTACGGGGGCATCCATTGGTCTTACTCTTGACGTGTCCAAACCATATAAGCTGATTTTCCTCAATTTATCTTCTATAGGAGCTGCTTTTACCGTTTCGCGAATTTGTTCAATTCTAATTACATCCTTTCGAGTTTTGCCATAAATCCATCTTAGCATTTGTATTCTGCCGTGATCATTTTTTGCTCATTTTATTTTTTGGTTAATTTTCCCTTTAACTCCAAAAGTATACGCCGATCACACAATACGCCTGTAACACTTCTCCACTTAACCCAACCTGCTTTAGAGTAACATCATCACTAATATCTTCATCTTTTTGGATAATCTAGCCTAAATAACGAAAATGATCATTTCGATGTATCTCTTAACACTCCAACTTCAGCACATCCCCGTTTCTCCTTCTCTTATTACTAAAATTACACTCCACATATTTTGTTTTAGTTTTGCTTATTTTAAATCTTCTTGTTTTTAGAGTTTCTCTCCACAATTCCAATCTAGCATTAATCTCAGTCTTAGTCTCATCCACTAAACAATATCATATGCAAATAGCATACACCACGACATATATATAATTAACATTTTTAGTATATATGTACGTGTGTGTGTATATTCCTTGAGTTGTATTGTGTCTTATGTTTACCATCTCTCTCAGTGTCTCCCAAGGGTCTTGTGCGAAGACCGGTGGCAGGTTCTCAAGTTCCTTACTGCCCGATCGACAAGAAAATGAGCGATTGCTGGTCACCAATTGAGCCAAGTACTTTCAAAGTCCGTGGACCTAACTATTTGAGGTGAGAGCGTCACATTTGGTTCCTTTACACATTCTTTAAATTACATTTATAGCATGAAATTTTTTTGACAGGTCTCTTCATCATTTTTCAATTCTCACATCTTTAGTTTATCTGTTGGGCAGGGATAAAAAGAAAGAATTTGCTCCAAACTTTTCTGCATTTAATCCTTTTGGTGTTGATATGTTCTTATCCCCAAGAAAAATTGATCATGTTGCACGTTTTGTGGAACTTCCTGCCGTTGATTCATGTGGAGAAGTCCCTACTATCCTTGTTGTAAACCTTCAGGTATATCAAGTTTTGCTGATCTATCCTTACTTTTAATATACTTAATATTTGGCAGTTTGGAATGTATGTGGTGTCAACTCAAAAGATATCTGTACTTAAGCTCCACTCAACCCCTCAGCATCATTGAACCCCCACCCAGTAGGAGTAGGTTGGTATCATCACTTGTATAAGACAAGTAAACAACACTGACACTGAAAGATCCCATACAGAAAATTTCATCCTGTTTCTGTTTATCAGTTAATATTTATAGTCCAAAAAGAGATCTTGAAGCAATTTGTATTCTTAAAATGTTGGTTCCCTCTCAGGGAAAATGTATTGTCTTTCATTTTAAGGTGATCTTGACTTTCACCCCACTTTTGCGTTAGATGGCACTCTAAAGAAATTAGATGAATCCCCAAAGGGTTACTAAAGCTTAGAAAGTGTCATTAAAGATGCTAATAAAGGACACATTGTGAGTGTTAATGACGCTTTTGGTGGTATATGTACAAATTACAAAAGGTGGGGTGTAGCACAAAAGCCTTGACAAGAATGGTAGTGAAAGTTAAGTCATCCTGTATTTTAAATTGACAAGTCATGAAGTGGGATCGAGTTAAGATGATTTGCATGCAAAGAGGGGTTTGGGAAATTGTTATTAAGTTGAATTTTTTTTGCTTTTTTCCCCCTTTCTCAGATACCATTGTATCCCGTCTCTATATTTGAAAATGAATACGATGGCGAAGGAATGAGTTATGTTCTGTACTTCAAGCTATCTGAAAGTTATTCGAAGGAACTTCCACTTCATTTTCAAGAAAATATCAAGGTGAGCTAGTTGTTTTTCAACCTTCCTGCTTCTTATATATTTGACTTTCGTTAGATAATATAATTTTCATACAGTAAAGAAAACTCCATATTAGATGGGTCTTTCACAGTTTGTCCTCGGAGTCGACTTGGCAATGTGTTGTGTTGAGGCATGTTCTTATCTAAACAGGTGACCTTTTATCGAGGAAGAAAACCATATTCAAACATTATCTAAAAGGGTCGTGTTCACCCGTTATTATCCATTAAGATAATGGATCATTTTAAATCGATTAATACTTCCTCAACACATGCAATTCGAGGGTTTTGTTTCCTTTAGATGACCAAAAACTCTTGTGACAATATTTCTTATTTACGTCAAAATTATTGATCCTAATTGGTCTTAACAGGATTTGACGGGTCAACACAAAACCCAATCGTTAACTATCGTGTCTTATTGGGCTGACAATGATATGACCCGAAACCAACAAAGTGAATCCAATGATATTAACTGTCATGTCTTATTGGAAGTGTGAGTTTTCTTTTGTCCCGATTAACGTGAGGCTGAGTTAGATTGGGCACATGGTGCATGATTTTCAGAACCGCGAACGTGGAGGATTTAGGGTCCCTGAGTGCGAGTATGGAGTCATCTTAGATAAGCCGGAGTCTGTGGCATTGACCAACGACGACGGAGGTCAAAAAATTTAAGTCCATCCATTCACAATGGATGACTTCGGACTTCCCACCATGTGGTCACCCATTTATGGGAAGGTAAGCACGAGTACAAGTCTTCTTTTGTCCCGATTACCGTGTGTCTGTGTTATGGGTAAAGGTTATTGGTCACATGGCACATGATTGTCCAAACCGCGGACGTGGAGGATTTAGGGTCCTCGGATAACTTCCAAGGGGAAGGGGGCAGCCCCATGGCTACGAGTTTAGGCTTCAATCAGGTTTTGGTCGAGAGAGGATGCTCCGGTTGACACTTATTCTTGATACTTCCTAGAACGACGTAGAGATGTTTGTATCCAAGAACCTCTAAGTCCCACTTCAGCAAGTTAGAAGTCTTGTCCTTATCAGGTCAAGACTTGTATACTTCATGTTTGGTCTGATTGGATACGATGGGAAATCTAAGGAGGGTCCATATCCCATGGGTATTGGAGGTGAAGGTTACATGGGCCTCATGCTTTTCACCTCTTGGAGAAAGCCCTTCATGGTGACATTTGTATTGATATTCCAATGTTTGATGATAACAAATGGATCCTGATATAAATGGATCCTGATACATTTGTTGAGTGGTTGAACACAATGGAGAAGGTGTTTGATAACATGAATGTCACTGGAGCCCAATTGCGTGAAGCTGGTGGCAACTAAATTACAAGTGTATGTCTGTTGGGACAAGTTTGTGCGGGAGTGAGAGGAGAGGCCAGATGTATGTTCCTGTCTCAAGATGAAGCAACATTTATGTTAAAATTTTCCATCCCATTCCTATGAGCGAGGTCTGTTCGCTTGGGGTACAAGGTTTGCAGTTAGGTCCCTTTCTGTAAGGTAATACCACAAGATTCCAGCTATAATGTACGCTAGCAAGGCTGGATGAGATTATAAAACAAAATATTGGCTGTTAATGGTTGGGTTACAGTTACAAATGAGGTAGCAGGTCGAGCTAAGCCTCAAGCTGATGATTTTCCTCTGAAGGTTGAGGATATTTTTGGATGTTGACATTGAAGAAAAGGGGAGGCACCACCACACAAGCGGTTCCACCACTTCAAATAAGCTTCGAGTGCTTTAAATGTAGCAGTTTCGGGCATCGGATGTCGAACTGTCCAACCCTTTTAACACAAGACGAACTTTTTGAAGAGGGGGAGAGTGACGTGATTTGGTGGTGGGATTTTATGGGAGAATGAGGCCAAATAAAACAAAGGGGAGGGGATTTTAATTTGTTTGATATATATTTATTTAGTTGTTGAGTCGAGTTGATTTTATATTTAGGGATGTATATCTAGGAGTTGATTGGTAATTGTCTAGTTTCGATATTATTAGTTTCCTTATTTCGTATAGAGTATTGGATGACAAGTAGGAGTAACAAGACTGCAAAAACAGACCCAACCTGTTACCCATCTCACCCATTCAAAACCCAACACCCAACCCATTAAATATATGGGTTTTATCAGGTAATTCATGAAGACCCATTTACTTATTGGGTTGGGTTGAGTTTTTACTTGGTTACCTATTAGCCCAACTTAAATCATGTGAATTAACTCTATATAATGGTATAACTACTAGCACTCCATTTTATACTCTGGCACTCCAAATTACTTTCTGTGATACTTTATGGAGGTCTATTTGGGACGGTGAGACTTCTGATTTTGTGGATTGCTTGAATAACAAAGTGGAGTGCTAATAGCTACACCGTAAATATAATCTCATTCTCTCTAATTATTCTCTCTCCATGATGCTAAACCCTTCCGTTCTCTAAAAAACATACTTTCCCTAAAATTGTAATTTTTTCCCTCTTTAAGAAATTCTCTGTAAAAAAATTACTCTTTCTAAAATTGTAATCTTTCTTTAAACCAATAACTCTCTAAAATTTTAATCCATTTCTTTCTCTATAATTGTAATCTCTTTCTCCCTCGAAACTAGTAACCCTTTTAGCTCTCTAACAAAGTTTATCTTTCTAGAATTATAGTGTTTTTTCCTACATTGAAATAGAGGAGAAAGTAGTTGAAATATCAGAGATATAATATTTTTAAAGAGAGAAACATGTTAGGGTGTTAGAACTTTTGTGAGAACTCTTTAGAGAGATAAGTAATTAGAATTTTAGGCTTCAAATTTTACACTTCATTAAAAAACTTTTTTGTGGAGAGAGAAAGATGCTAGAATTTAGAGAGAGAAATTTTTAAAAAAAGAAAAATGTTGACCTGACCCAAAAATTTTCTATAGAGTGAAAAAAAATAGATAGAAAAAGAGTTTATGATTTTAGAAAGAGATTTTTGTTAGAGATAACAATAGTTTGACTTTTTTATGCTAAAAACGGGTCATGTGTTGACCCAACCCACACTTACATTTGTATCACATTAACCGTGTCTTGGCCCGACCCATTAGTGAACTGCTCACGACCATTTGCCACCCCCAACCACAAGTTGCTTACTTCCCGTTTAAAGAGCCTTTTGCTCCCTTGTAAACACACAGTAATATAGATTTTGAGAGGTAAGCTTTACGCTTGAGAGATTATATTGCTTTGTTTATTGTTTTTCTGCCTTGTCTCTGTTTACGTCATAATATCTTTTACTCTTATTACTGTGATAAGTTACTGCGCACACCCTCATTATTCATTTTTCTTCTCATACGAAGTTGTAATTAGTTATTGTGCATGCTTCATTTTGACGCAGAGGTTAATTGATGATGAAGTAGAGAAGGTCCGAGGTTTTGCTGTAGATACAGTTTCACCCTTCAGGGAAAGACTGAAGATCTTGGGGCGTCTGGTAAATGTGGAGGATCTTCAATTAAGTGCAGCTGAGAGAAAGCTTATGAGTGCTTACAATGAAAAGCCGGTTCTCTCTCGTCCTCAACATAAATTTTACATGGTAACATTTTCTCAAAAATTTAAAGTTTCTTTACTGTGGTTAATTGGTCTTGACAATCATGTTCCATTTTATTCATGCGCGCTTGACAAACGAGTCTTATTTACACAAGACATTTCCTAATTGGTCCTATCAAAATAAAATTTTCTCAATAGGTCCTATTTATACATGTAGTAAATATTCTCTTTATGTTTACAATAGGACCTATTGGAGCAAAAAGATTGTAGGAACTATTTGACTAGGTAAAATTGGTAAAAAAAGAAACCCTTTGTTCATTTGTATAATTGTTACATTAACCTTTTGGATGATGAAATCTTACTGTTTTCATTTGTATGATTGAACCTGTTAACACAATTTGGAAATCTGTGGTTGAACCCTAGATTTCCCTATAAAATAAGTACGGTGTAAAGTAAAAAGATTCTATTCCATTCTTTGTATTCGCACCTTGCCGTTATAATGGCAAGGTACAAATACTAAAAAAAATAAAAAAAAATAAAAAAAATTACGAGGGGAAAAGCACAAAATTTATATCAGAACATTGGTGTAAAGTCGAGATTTCCAAAAAATGAATTTTCTCCTGTAGCTAGAAGAAACTTCCTTTCCTTTTCTCCCATTATTTTGATTCATGTTGCTGCTTGTTCCTAGTATGGTTGACGTAATGGAACGTATAAAAATCACCATTCGCATGAAAAATTCTTTCACCCGCCCAAATATTATTAGTTAAAGGTTTTGCATTGTATGTGCATTCATTGGCTTAAAGTAATCAAACTTTGTGTAGAAGTCATTTGAGAGAAAGAAGAAGGTATCGAATGAAAATTTATACTATATAATATTCTTCAAACTCTTGCAGGGAGAAAACTACTTTGAGATTGATTTGGATATGCACAGATTCAGTTACATCTCTAGGAAAGGTTTTGAAGCATTTCAAGATAGACTGAAGCATTGTATCATGGATTTTGGTCTGACCATACAGGTAGCTATTTTCTAATCAAGGCTTGAATTCGACTGTTTACTTTCCCTAAAGTAGAGAGGAATACACGAATAGAAAGGAAGAAAATGATATAATTTTGGGTAAAATGCAAGGAATCTCCCTAACTATCAATATGATTGCAAATGTCACCCCCTCCCCCTCCTAGCAGTGCAAATAAGCTCCTAAACATTGAAAAAGTTGCAAATACCTTCTTATGCGTCATTAGGAAGTGTTGCTCAAAACCTTTATGGTGGCACATAATGGGGAACTTGCAAACAGTCGGAATAGTTTAAGGAAATCGTTCACGGAAATATTCGCAATTAGTGTGATAGTTGAGGTGCTTTCTTGCAATTTAACGTATGATTTATTGCGCTATACGGTGAATTATACCATATATATATGCTCCTGTGAGGGCTGAGGACCAAGTATGCGGACTAATTTTGAAAAAATTATATTTTCGACTGGTCAAATATATGGCTTTTTAACAGCTTATAAACCGATGTATATTTGACCGATTTTTTTAAAATAGTAAAAAAAAGTTCATTTTGAGCCCATTTTTTTGTGGGTTCCCTGAAATGTTTAGATTCCACACAAAAAAATCTATGTTTATTTTTTTTATTTTTTATTTTTTTTACCATCTGTTCAAAATTGGCCCGCATAATTGGTCCTCAAAATTGGACCTCAAAGGCGCCTAACCGCATGTATATATATATGAGGTCCAAACGTAATCTGATATGTATCACCTTGTAAATTTTAAACAGGGAAACAAGGCAGAAGAATTACCAGAGTGCATCTTGTGTTGTGTGCGGTTGAAAGAAATTGATTACAGTAACTACAGCCAACTAGGGTTCTGATTTTCATGTGAACCTACCACAAGGTATCTAGCAGATGGACAAGTAATTAACAGCCTTGTTCCCTGCTGCTGTTATCACTGTAATATCTGATTTTCCTTTCGAAAAGAAATGCTAACTTGAGTGTACAGTGTTATTGAGCCCAAATAAAAGTGAAATAAAAAGAAGCAAGAATTCTTCAAAGTGCCTCCACTTTTTCTTTCTTTGAGGTTGTAACAGGTATTATATTCAGCGATTGGGCTCCTCATCAAAATTTTCAAACTAATTTGGTGCACTTTTGTTGTTTCAATTGTAAGAGATTGTGAAATTTATAAAATTGGTTGAGACTCTTTCTAAAATGTGAGCCTGCTTTGAAATAGATTATATATAACAAAAAATCAGAGTCATGATGACATAAACATGATATTACAAATTTATCTATAATTCAGTCTGCCACATATAAAATAATTCAATGGGGCAACAGATGGCCAGGGGTGTAGGTGAGACTATCAGGGGTGGATGAATAATAGTTCTTTGGGGACAGGCATGTAAATGTATGTTTGAAAATCCCAAGTCCTGTTTTCAATTCCTTTAGGGGGAGATAGTAGTTTGAATAAAAGAGGTCTATCCTGAAAAAACACTAGATACGGATTATCTACATCTACAGATGCCCAAATACATAATGCTATTTGTTATGCACTATATTAGAGTGAGGACATGTGGCAGGTTCAAAGAGGCGACGTAGGAGACAATCCACCCAATGTAAGCAACCCATGGGGCTTGGCCTCGTCCACCTCCACCTCCGAGGTTTCAACCTCTGCTAGGTGGGCATAGAAATTCTAGCTTCGTGAACACCTCGCCCCTCGGCCCTGGCCGAAGCTTCGGGGGGCTAACAACTTGCCTGATAAGGCATCCTCCATTTCCTCGAGCCAAAGGACGTGACTACATCATAAGGTTATCAGAAAGAGATTTTGGAATAATCTCCTCCATTTGAACCAACTCATCAATCGAGTGTGACTACCTCTCTCTCCACAAGCCACATGGGAGCCTTGGGACTACTCTCTCTTCCGTTGTAAGTAAACTAGTTGTGAAAGCACAAGCATCATTTATTGTCTTGTATAATGTTAAAGAGTCATTCCATTCCGACGCTTACAAGCGACACATTTTGGGGAGACATTTTGACGTGTCCTCACCCACATTGGCTCGTGTCTGGATCCACCAACAATGGAGCTCAAACACGAGCTAGTACGGGTGCGACATGTCAGGGTGTCGCACCCAAAGTGTCGCATTTGGGTGTCGGCCTATAATTATTGTATTGCTAAATTGAGACTAAAATAAAGAGACCTATTGTATCTCACCCGTGGGTGCAGGGATGTAGCCAAGATTTTTGGATATTGTGGGTAATTTCGAGGACGAGCGCCCCTGAGTCGAATTTTTTTGAGATTATTTTTAAGTATTTACCAAATAATTACGAAAATATCTATTTAAACTAATGAAAAGAGAGAAAAAAATTAATTGATTAAAAATTTTAAATCCTAAAAATAGAAGCACATATAAGAATTTCAATTTGTAATGTAGAGCAATAATCCCTAAAATTAATCCTAGCATCAACCCTAAAGTTAAACCAACATTCAATCCCAAATTTATATCTATAATATCTCTAAAGCCAATCACAATTTAATCCTCAAATTAACCATAGATTTAAAACAACTAACTATAACACTAAATTGAAAAAAACATTAACCATTTAACAACAAAAAAATCTCACTGATTTAACAAAAAATAAATTAGGGTCATTAATATCCCCGAAATAAAATAATAGTATGACATAACATCAATATCCTCTAGAATTGATAGCATAACATGAGGAAATTAGAAATCCCAATTAATCTCAATTTTAAGTCTAAACATTAACTCTAATACCCATATAATAAAAAACCCTAACTAAATTCAAATTAAAAAACCCTAGATAAATATATAATTAGAATCTCAATAGCCATCCAAACAAACAAATACAACCAAGCAAACAAATTTAACATATACAAACAACTATATAAACAATAAACAATAAGAGAGAGTCTAACAACCAAATAAACAAATTTTCCTGTTGTTTGTGAATGAGACGCCTGGGTGGGAACCACCAGAAGCAGGGGAGGGGACCACCGGAGTGAGTGAGAAGCAATGGGTATGTTTATAAAGAATGGGTTTGTTTTGTTGCTTTTGTGTTTGGTGGTTAATTAATTAGGTTTTTGAAGAATGGTTTGTTTAGTCTACTTATAAAAACGTCCCAAATTTTTTACTAATTTAACTTTTATCCCATATATTTTTATATACCTATTTATTTTTTTTTTTTTTATAAAAAAAACTGTGGGGGCACAAGCCCCCACTCATCCCCACATAGCTTCGTCCCTGCGTGGGTGTAAGCAACCAAGTTGGGGATGAACCATGTAAATTCTCGTCTGCATTGCTTTCTCCCCCTCAACTCCTATTCATCTTTAATTATACTTGGGGTAGCATAATATTCTTCATATTTCATCGTCATGAATGTTGAGTATCTAGGGTTCATGTTTGGTTCGATTTTTGAATCCGTTTTTACAAATAGTTGTTTGAATGGAAGATGAGATTCATATAGGTTTATTAAATCTATGGGAAAAACTTAATATGAATTATCTATATCTACATATATCCAAATTCGTAATGTTTTTATTATTATTTATTATTCTAATCATGCTTATCTTTGTACACACGCACACACATGCGCGCTCACACACACACACACACACACACACACACACACACACACATACTTGCGATTAGGCTAGTCAACGAATCGGATTTTATCCGAATCCGATCCCTTTACACGGATTTGAATCACGCCTGAAATCCGATTATCCAATTACCCGATTACCCGTTTATTAAATGGAGCGGATTCGGATTTATATGATCCGATCCGATTAATAAATGTCTATATATATAATATTTTTAATTAATATATATATATATATTGTATTTAGATATTTATTAATATTTTAAATATATATTTTAATAGTTATTTATAATAGTCCTATATTAACATATATTGTATTTATTTGAGATAATTATATTTAAGTCCCATTTGTTGCGTCAACATTCATATAAGTCCATTGACTTTTAAACAATCATATAGGTCCTATTCCAACTTTTTAGGGAATTTTTTCACAATTTTACCCTTTTATAACTTATCATTCGTAACTTCCTTTAGGAAGTTACATAAGTGGTTGATTTTTTTTTTAATTTTTAAATGATCATAACATTTGATTCACAAATTCGTTTTTCGGAAAATTACAATTTTTGAAATCTGCTTGACGAGATCTATCAAATAAGATCCATGAAGGCTATAAAATTTCAAAGAAAAAAATTTACACAGCCAGTAAACTTTACTGTATGTACTAGAATATGAAATAATTTTATATATGTGACATTTTCACAAACAGACAGTAACATTTACAGTGGTAATATTACACAGTATATATATACGTGCTAATGCTAGGGCATTCCCCTTAAGCGATGTGTTGCGCCTGCCACCGGGTGTCTCAAAAAATAGGCAAGGGGCGTTGCGCCTGCCACCGGGTGTCTCGAAAAATAGGCAAGGGGCGTCGCATCGGCGCCCGGATGCGACGATAAATACGCAAGGGTTCCTGCAACAAGCTGGACGTGTGCGGGTAAAGAAGCTAGTCCAAGATACTAGACTTAGGTTAGCGACTTGGAACATAGGGACTATGACAGGAAAAGGGATGGAGTTAGTAGATACCATGATAAGAAGAAAAGTTCACATAGCTTGTTTACAAGAAACTAAATGGGTCGGTGAGAAAGCTAGAGAAATAGAAAATACAGGATTTAAATTATATTATACAGGAAAACATAGAAATAAGAACGGAGTTGGAATAATAGTAGATAAAAACTTTAAGGACGATATCGTAACCGTTATTAGGAAAGGTGATAGGCTTATACTTGTAAAATTGGTATTAGGAGAAAACATAATTAATATTGTTAGTGCTTATGCACCTCAAGTAGGATTAGATGAGCACACTAAAGTACAATTTTGGGAACAAATGGATGAACTAATTCAAGAAATACCCCTAGGTGAGAAAATCTATATAGGTGGAGATTTTAATGGCCATGTAGGAGAAGATCGTGTAGGATATGAGATAGTGCATGGCGGACATGGTTTTGGAGATAGGAACGACGAGGGAGAGTCTATCTTAGATTTTGCGATGGCTTATGATTTTGTACTAGTAAATACATGTTTTAAAAAGAGGCTTGAACACTTAATAACTTATAAAAGTGGAACACATAAGAGCCAAATAGATTTTTTCATTACTAGGAAAGGAGTCCGATTAACGTGTAAAGATTGTAAGGTTATCCCGGGAGAGAGCTTAACCTCACAACATAGGATAATGGTGTTGGATATAAATATTAAAAATCAATCACGAATGCGAAAAGTGAAGATTAACCCACGAACTAGGTGGTGGAATTTAAAAGGAGAGAAATTAGAACTATTTAAAGATAAAGTATTAAATGAAGCAACATGGAATTGTGAAGAAGAAACTAACATAATGTGGAATAAGATGGCCACATGCATTAGGAAAATATCAAAAGAAATTCTTGGAGAATCAAAAGGCAAAGGGCCACAGTCGAAAGAAACTTGGTGGTGGAATGAAGAAGTACAGAATATAGTAAAAATTAAAAGGGAGTGCTTTAAAACATGGCAAACAAATAGAAATGAAGAGAATTTTGAGAAATATAAATGGGCTAAAAAGGAAGTTAAGAAAGTGGTAAGAGATGCTAAGTTAAAAGCGTATGATGATCTTTATACAAAATTAGGAACACAAGAAGGGGAAAAAAGTATTTATAAGCTTGCTAAACTTAGGGATAGGAAGACAAAAGATTTCAATAACGTTAAGTGCATCAAAAGTGATGATTCGAGAGTCCTAGTCAAAGATGATGAAATTATGGAAAGATGGAAAAACTACTTTGAGAGGTTATTAAATGGAGATAATGGGAGTAGATTAGATATAGAGGAACTTAGGGAGACTCGAGAAGATATATTTTTTCGTAGAATTAGGACAACAGAGGTCAGGATTGCTCTAAAAAAGATGAAAACAGGGAAGGCTTTAGGACTAGATGGTATCCCTATTGAGGTTTGGAAGTGCTTAGGGGAGGATGGAGTATCATGGCTTACCAAATTATTTAATAGAATTTTAATGACTAATAGGATGCCCGATGAATGGAGAAAAAGTATTTTAGTACCTATTTATAAAAATAAAGGGGACATACAAAGTTGTTCAAATTATCGTGGTATTAAGTTAATGAGTCATACAATGAAACTTTGGGAGAGAGTGATTGAATATAGATTGAGATTGAAGACAACAGTATCTGAGAATCAATTTGGGTTTATGCCTGGGAGGTCAACAATGGAAGCAATCTATTTATTGAGGAGATTAATGGAGAGGTATAGAGAGAAAAAGAAGGATCTTCATATGATTTTTATAGATTTGGAGAAGGCGTATGATAGGATACCCAGAGATATAATATGGTGGGTTCTACATAAAAGAGGAGTGACTCGCAGATATATTGACGTGATCAAGGATATGTATGATGGTGCGATGACTACAGTAAGAACATCAGCTGGAGAAAGTAGTGAATTTTCAATTACGGTAGGGCTACACCAAGGTTCAGCATTAAGTCCTTATCTCTTTGCTCTTGTTATGGATGAGTTGACTGGACAAATACAAGATGAGGTGCCATGGTGTATGCTATTTGCAGATGATATTGTTTTAGTCGATGAGACTAAGATGGGGATAAACGCTAGGTTGGAATTGTGGAGAGAAACTTTAGAAACAAGAGGATTTAAAATAAGCAGAACTAAAACAGAATATGTGGAGTGTAATTTTAGTAGTAATAGGGGGACAAATGGAGATGTGGTGAAATTGGAGGGTCAAGAAATACCTAGAAATGATCATTTTCGTTATTTAGGATCGATTATACAAAAAGATGGAGATATTAGTGATGATGTTACGCATAGGATTAGAGCAGGCTGGGTTAAGTGGAGAAGTGCAACCGGCGTTCTGTGTGATAGGCGTATATCTTTGAAGTTAAAAGGAAAATTTTATAGGACGGCCATTAGACCCGCCATGTTATATGGGACAGAGTGTTGGGCAACCAAGAAACAAAATGTGCAGAAAATGAGTGTGGCGGAGATGCGAATGCTAAGATGGATTTGTGGTAAAACTCGAAAGGATAAAATTAAAAATGAACAAATTCGTAAAACGGTGAAAGTAGCTCCTATAGAAGATAAATTGAGAGAAAATCGACTTCGATGGTTTGGACACGTCAAGCGTAGACCAATGGATGCTCCTGTAAGGAAGAGTGATTTAGTTCGTATTGATGGTAACCCAAGGGGTAGAGGTAGGCCTAAATTAACTTGGTGGGTTATTATAAAAAAGGACATGATATCATGTGGTGTAACCGAAGATATTGCACTGGACAGAATGGAATGGAAAAATAGGATTCATGTAGCCGACCCCAAATAATTGGGAAAAGGCTTTGTTGAGTTGAGTTGAGTATATATATATATATATATATATATATATATATATATATATATATATATATATATATATATATATATATACGGTGGATCCAAACCCTCTTTTTTAAAAATTACCTTATATTTAAACGTTCGCGCTAGCTACATCCAATCTTTACCACCATTGTTGGAGCTTCAACAACCTTTGTCAGAACTCCGATTTGGAGTGGGTAAGGGTGGCATGTGGTGCCGCTGGCGCGGACCTTTAAAAATAAGAGACTTTTGAATACATGGATTTTGGATCGACCGAAGTGTCATGGGGTGCCGCTGGCGCGGACTGTTGAAAATAAAATTGGATAAATGGGATCTGGATCTTCTTGAGCGCCGGTTTGGGGTGAGTAGGGGTGGCATTAGGTGCCGGTGGCGCAGGGCTTTAAAAATAGAAGCACACACACACACACACACACACACACACACACACACACACACACACACACACACATATATATATATATATATATATATATATATATATATAAAATGTGATAACACAGTAAATGCTATTGTTTGTAAAAATGTCATAGATATTAAACTTTATTGTATACACCAGAAAATGAAATAGTTTTATATCTGTGACATTTTCACAAATAATAACACTTACTGTGTTAATATATTTATGAAATAGTTTTATATATATAACATTTTCACAAACAATAATATTTACTGAGTTAATATTACACAATATATATATAGCATTTTCACAAACAATAACATTTACTGAGTTAATATTATACAATATATATACACACACACACACACACACGCACGGTAGATCCATTTTTTTTTTTTTTAAATTACCATATTTTTAAAGGTTTACGCTAGCGACATTCAATCCCCACCACTACCCACCCCCATTGTCAGAGCTTCAACGACTTTCATCAAAGCTATGATTTAGGTGTGTAGTAGTGGCATAGGGTGCCGCTGGCGCGGACCTCTGAAATTAAGAGAATATTAGATAAATGGGGTTTGGATCCACTGAAGCTCCGATTTGGGATGAGTAGGGGTGACATTGGATTATGTTTATATCTATAACATTTTCACAAACATTAACATTTACTGTGTTCATATAACACAGTATATATATATATATACCTCCTTTTTATGATATTATCTTATTTTTAACGGTCCGCCCCAGCGGCATCCAATCCCTACCACCACCCACCCCCTTTGTCGGAGCTCCAACAACCTTCATCAGCTCTGATTTGAGGTGGCATGGGATGCCGATGTAACATTTTCATAAACAGTAACATTTATTATTTGTGAAAATATTACAGATATAAACATAACCCAATGCTACCTCTACTCACCCCAAACTGGAGCTCCGGTGGATCCAAACCCCATTTATCCAATATTCTCTTATTTCTTAAGGTCCACACCATCGGCACTCCATGTCACCCCAAATCAGAACTCTGATGAAGGCTATTGGAGCTCCGACAATTGGGGTTGGTGGTGGTCGGGATTAGATACCGCTAGCGCGGGCCGTTAAAAATAAGACAATATCAGAAAAAAGAGGTTTGGATCCACCGTATATATATATATATATATATAGTGTTCTAACACAACAAATGTTACCGTTTGTAAAAATGTTATAGATATAAACCTAACCTAATGCCACCCCTACTCACCCCAAATCGCAGCTCCGGTGGATCCAAACCCCATTTATCTAATATTCTCTTAATTTCAGAGGTTCGCGCCAGCGGCACCCTATGCCACTACTACCCACCCAAATCATAACGCTGATGAAAGTCGTTGAAGCTCCGACAATGGGGGTGGGTAGTGGTGGGGATTGAATGTCGCTAGCGTAAACATTTAAAAATATGATAATTTTGAAAAAAAGTGGCTTGGATCTACCGTGACTATATATCCATATATATTGTGTAATATTAACTCAGTAAATGTTACTGTTTGTGAAAATGTTATATATATATTGTGTAATATTAACTCAGTAAATGTTATTGTTTGTGAAAATATTATATATATAAAACTTTATTGTATACACCAAAAAATAAAATATTTTTATATCTATGACATTTTCACAAACACTAACACTTACTGTTTGTGAAAACTTTATTATATATATTAACACTTACTATTTGTGAAAATGTCATAGATATAAAACTATTTCATTTTCAAGTGTATACAATAAAGTTTAATATCTATGACATTTTTATAAACAATAGCATTTACTGTGTTATCACATTATATATATATATATATATATATACACACACACACACACACACAATATGCTCATATTTTTAAGGTTCTGCGCCACCGGCACCTAATGCCACCTCTACTCACCCCAAACCCGTGCTCCAGAGGATCCCGATCCCATTTATCCAATCGTATTTTCAAAGGTCCGCGCCAGCGGCATCCCATGATACTCCGGTGGATCCAAAATCCATTTATCTAATATTCTCTTAATTTTCAGAGGTCCGCGCCAGCGACACCCTATGCCACTACTACCCACCCAAATCATAGCTCTGATGAAAGTCGTTGATGCTCCGACAATGGGGTTGGGAAGTGGTGGGGATTGAATGTCACTAGCGTAAACCTTTAAAAATATGGTAATTTTGAAAAAAAAGAGGTTTGGATCTACCGTGTATATATATATATATATATATATATTGTGTAATATTAACTCAGTAAATATTACTGTTTGTGAAAATATTATATATATATTGTGTAATATTAGCTTAGTAAATGTTACTGTTTGTGAAAATGTTATATATATAAAACTATTTCTTAAATATATTAACACAGTTGTTTGTAAAAATGTCGCAGATATAAAACTATATCATTTTCTGGTGTATACAATAAAGTTTATTATCTATGACATTTTTACAAACAATAGCATTTACTATGTTATCACATTATATATATATATATATATATATATATCCAATATGCTCCTATTTTTCAAGTTATGCGCCACCAACACCTAATGCCACCCCTACTCACTCCAAGCCGGCGCTCCAGAGGATCCCGATCCCATTTACCCAATCTTATTTTCAAAGGTCCACGCCAACGGCCCCCCATGATACTCCGGTGGATTCAAAATCAATTTATTCAAAAGTCTCTTATTTTCAAATGTCCGCGCCAATGGCACCACATGCCACCCTTACCCACCCCAAATCAGAGCTCTGACGAAGGTCGTTGAAGCTCCAATAATGATGGTAAGGATTGGATACCGCTAGCGCGAACCTTTAAATATAAGGTCATTTTAAAAAAAGAGGGTTTGGATCCACCGAATATATATATATATATATATATATATATATATATATATATATATATATATATATATATATATATATATATATATATATATATATATATATATACTGTGTAATATTATTACAGTAAATGTTATTGTCTGTTTGTGAAAATGTCACATATATAAAACTATTTCACATTCTAGTGCATACAGTAAAGTTTACTATTTGTGTAAATTTTTTTCTTTGAAATTTTATAGCCTTTATGGATCTTGTTTGATAGATCGCGTCGAGCAGATTTCAAAAATAGTAATTTTGCGAAAAACGAATTTGTGAATAAAAAGTTATGATCATTTGAAGATTAAAAAAAAAAGTTCAACCACTTATGTAAATTCCTCAAGGAAGTTACGGATGGTTGGTTTTAAAAGGGTAAAATTGTGAAAAAAACTTCCAAAAAATTAGGAGTAGGATTTATATGTAAGGGGAAAACATGGTGGGACTAGAATGTCTAAAAGAAAGTCTAATAGGATCTTGATGTGAATGCCCCTATTTATTTATAGTAGTAATTTATATTATACTAGTTATTTAAATATATTTTTTGAAATATATATTTTAATAGTTATTTATAATATATACTGTATTTTGAAATTTATAATAGTTATTTATAATATTATAATCGGATCGGATTAACGGATTTTAACGGATTCAGATTCGGAACCCTAACACACTACACCAAATCTGCCCATTTGTCAAGGTCATTGACCTTGACAAATCCAACTTGTCAAGGTCAATGACCGTGACATTTCGAGGCGAGACAACTTTTTATGTCACGGTCGTGTCACGATCATTGACCTTGACACAAAACTCACGTTTTGTGTCACGACCGTGTCAAGGTCAATGATCGTGACACGTTTGTCACGGTTATAAACCGTGACTAAGCCGTGACCCTTTTTAAAAAAATTGTCACGGCCATTGACCGTGACAATTCTGGGCAGAATTTTAAAAAAATCTGTTGGGCAGTATGGCCACCGCCACTGCCCAGCAGTATATTTGTACTTGTTATAGCAACGCTGTACCTGTTCCAAACATCATATATCCAACACAAACTAAAGATAATGCAAATATATATTCATGACGATATAATCCAAATATTCAAAGTAAAAATAATATACATGACGATATAATCCAAATATAATTAAAATGGACAAACTTAAAAATAATGTTACTACATGTCTTGGATAAAACTGAGGAGGTGAGTAGGCCACACGACATACGAATTGACGCACCCACTAATATACATCGTGCCGCATTGTTCGCGCAACCACAATAGGGAGTTCTCCTTCCCGGGTATGACATGAGTGACGAGCACCCTGGACTCCATCTCTTGAAGCACACGTCCATGGACTATTCCACCCTCGACGATATTCGGGTCCCTCCACCCCCGCCCTATCCGCTGACCATCAAATACGTCCAATATGAACACGCTCGGCCAACCAATTGTTGACAATGGTCTGTTGGAGGGCGTCAAATAGGGAAGTGGATCGTCGAAGTACGAACGTGTCGGTGATGAAGCAGCGATGTCCACATCCTCGTCATCCTACGCCTCGTCCTCCCGCACCTCCTCCTCCACCTCCTTCTCCTTCTCCTTCCTTTTCTCTTTCCCTTTACGGTCTCCACCCAACGTACGCTTCATGAATGCGTACATATCTTGGACCGTCGCCTCCAAACGGGACAGCTTCGCGTCGTGTGAATCCACCGTTCGAGCCAACCCGGTGTCGCTCGTCTCCAATCCGATGATCCTAGATTTGGCCACCCGTGAGCTCACTCCCCTTGTCCTCCCCTGGCGATCAGAGCCAAGCACTTGGCTGAGTGCGTCTGTGGACAAAGATGCCTTGTCGGCATCAGACTGCGACTCATGCACTTCCTTAAGCTTTGCCTGAAACGACGAAAAACACATGATTAGTAAAATAAGTAAACTAAAAATTATAACGTAATTAACAATAATTAAACTATCGGATTACTTACAATCGTGGCCGCGATGCTCGGGGACACCTCCTTGTCCTTACCCTTCTTCGTCCGAAGAGCCACATAAGTATCGAGCCTATGTGGCTTACCCCCTGGCCCACTCCCTACCCCCTGAAATAAAATAAAGTAAAGTAAAATTAGTATCGGCCCCGTAAAGTAAAATAATATCCAATAATATATTTCTGTAGTTATAGATAAATTAAATCTTACCTGCATCCTATGATCCACCTCAGCGTAAGAGGTCCGACCGGAGTAGTGCACGTCCGTCTTTTTAGCCCGATTTTCCCTCCCCGATTGGCGAGATGCCAATTGTCGATCCTTGATCTCATTGTCAATGAACTTTTGCCATTGTGCCAATGAGATCGGCTCCTTGGGCGGGACGGATTCGCGCCATTGTAAAATGGACTCTCGTGTTTTTTCAAAGTACCGTGTCCGCATATTTTTCTTCCACGTCTTGTGTTGCTCCCTCAACTGCTCCAAGACGGAATCGCGTAGCTTTGGATCCAAGTTGAATTGTTCCTGTCCAACAAATACAATGTTAGTTGCGAATAAATATAAATATAAATATAAATATAAATATAAATATAAATATAAATATGAAATTGAAATTGAAATTGAAATATTCATATAAATTTTACCTGTAGTGCCACCCAAACAGCTAACTTGAGCTCATATGGCACCTCCTTTCAACTCATAAACCCCGGGCCGATGACCGTCTTTAGCAGCTCGAGGGATCTCGCTAATAGCTCCGACTTGTTTTCGACGGTAATCCCAAATTTTCCATATTTGGGGAGCCTAGGGGCGGAGGAGCCCTCGTCGCCTCCGCTACCACCGAACCCAGACGACATCATCATAAACAGCATCATCATCTTCGCCTTAACATCTGAAGGAGACATTTTTGCTGTAAAAAAAATGTTATTAGTACAGATAAAAAAAATGTTAATAGTACACATTTCGTTTTACCTAATTGAATTAATTGAATTAATAGTACAGATAAAAAAATGTTCCGTCTATATTATAATGTATGTGTAAGTTCCGTCAATACCATTTCGTTTCAATTTTGTAATATTATGTTTTTTTCAAATATTTTAAAAGTTATTAAATGGGTGCCCCACCCCCACCCCCTCCCCCCACCACGACCGTGACAACTACATATATTGTTTATCAATAAAATTATGACATGAGATAATTATAATTGTAGCATAAATTTCATTATCATAAAGGGATAAATCCAACAAAGTACTGAGATTCTACAAATTAAAGTGAGAATTAAATTTAAGACTTTCTAACAACATGCATGTATATGGATTCTAACTAATGATATTCCTAAAAACATACAATTGGCAACATTTTGTGAATTTACTAAACTTTATATAATATTATCAAATTATGTTAAAAAATTATCTAGGGTTTTACCTAATTGAATTAATTTCATGAATAAAATTATTATCAATTTAAATGAAAATATCAATTATTATCCAATATTTTTGAATGAAATATTTATTTTGAATGAAAATATCAATTATTATCCAACTATTATCAATTATTTATTTTGAATGTATATAATATCCAAAAAAATAAATGTAAATAATATTCAAAACCCCACCCACCCCCACCCCCACCCCCTCCCGATGTTTATTATCCAATTATTATCCAACTATTATCAATTATTTATAAAATTGATGTCTACTTTTAGTGTTGTGTATATATGTTAGTTGATGCCATTATATTTTTAGCCTAATTAGATTCTAAGGTTATCTCAATTTATATTTTTCTTTTTCTATCTAATAATTTTCAACGTAAGAGCACAGTACATAACGTATGTGTAAGTTCCGTCAATACCATTTCGTTTCAATTTTGTAATATTATGTTTTTTCCAAATATTTAAAGAGTTATTAAATGGGTGCCCCACCCCCACCCCCACCACCTGCCCCCTCGCCCCGCCACACACACACGCACACCTACGCACGCGCACACACACACACACCCCACCCCCTCCCCCACCACACACCACACACACACACACACACCCCACCCCACCCCACCCCCTCCCCCCCTCCACCACCCCCTCCCCCACCACACACCACACACACACACACACACACACACCCCACCCCACCCCACCCCACCCCTGCCCCCTCCACCACCCCCTCCCCCACCACACACCACCACACACACACACACACACCCCACCCCACCCCACCCACCCCCTGCCCTCCTCCACCACCCCCTCCCCCACCACACACCACCACACACACATATACACACACATATACACATACATACACATACATATACACACGCACACACCCCGCCCTGCCCCCACCCTGCCCCACCCCCTACCCCCACCCTGCCCCACCCCCCACACACGCACACACATACACACATATATATATACACATACACACATAAATATACACACAAATATATATATAAATGGAAGAGAGAGAGAGAGAGAGAAAATCGACCTGAAAGTAGAGAGATAGAGAGCAGCGTCGAGAGAGAGAGAGAGAGGGAGGGAACGGCGGTAGGGAAAAAAGAAGGGGGTAGGGTTTTATCTGTAAATATTGTCACGGTCGTGTCAAGGTCTTTGACCGTGACAAGTATTTAAATTATTGTCACGGTCATTGACCGTGACACGATCGTGACAAGTAAATTTATCACGGCCTTGTCATGGTCAATGACCGTGACAATTAGTTGTCACGGTCGTGTCAAGGTCAATGACCGTGACATAAAACACGTGTTTTTTGTCACGTTCAATGACCTTGACAAGGCTGGCCGGCTGAAAGGTGACAATTTGCCCATTTTGGTGTAGTGACAGATAATCCGTCGGATAATCGGATCGGATCCGAATCCGTTTAACATAAATGAATTCGGATTTGGATTGGCCTGATTCGGTCCGAATCCGACCCGTTTACAGGCCTACTTGCGATGACACAGTCGTAAATTTGTTCAGGATGTAATTTATTTTTCTCACACAACACTGCAATAACGTTGACTATGCATGTGCTTGCGACACAATCATAATGAACTTCAAATGTAATCGTGCCTATGACACGTCATGTTCATACATGAGTACACATGTGGGGGTGTGTAGAAATGAAATTTTTTACGTGACACAATAACATGACTTGAACACGAGACAAAGATAGCGAGTTTGAGCATTCTTTTTTTTTTACACTAACCCGAAGCTGACATGACCCGCCAACACGAATAATAAATGGGTAAAGTTGTCAAAACACATATAATCCAAAAATTACACGAATAGACCCTTTAAACTAATATTATATGAAGATGTCATCAAATATCTTTTATATCTTAATATGTTATTATAAAAAATTCCTATAAGAACTAGATGATTTTTACTTATTTATTGTTAGTATCTAAAATGAATGAGGTTTTAGTAAATGACAACTTTTAATGGTATGATTTCTCAAGATAAAAAGGAATACAAACCTTATGTAAAGTTGTCAAAACACATAATCCAAAAAAACACGAATAGACCCGTTAAACTAATATTATATGAAGATTTCATCAAATATCTTTTATATCTTAATATGTTATTATATAAAATTCCTATAAGAACTAGATGATTTTTACTTATTTATTGTTAGTATTTATTATTTAAAATTAATGAGTTTTTAGTAAATGATGACTTTTAATGGTATGATTCCTCAAGATAAAAAGGAATACAAATCTTATGTATGGTTAACGGGTTATGCGTGTCAAGCTGAACGCGACGAGATTTATAAACAGGTCGGGTTCGTGTTAGGTTGTTTGACACAGTTCGTTAAATAGGTGGGTTAGGGTAAAGCCGAATCTTAACACAAACTCGAAATGGCGCAACCTGAATTTGACATGACAAAAAGCAAATTGTCACCCACGTTTTGCAAATAAATCAACCTTGTAATTCGATTCTTAGACTTTGTTAACCAATATCACTATAAATGCACTTTTTACATTAGCGAGTGAATACTTACTTGATAATGTTTTCCAAGTAATTATTGAAACACCCACTTGAGAGTGTTAGTTTGGCTGTTGGTTAAAGAACTATGTAATATTGACTAGATTTTTCAAAAGGAGCCAGGCGTTTTATTGTTTGGTTTCTATAAAATAATATAATAATGATATGCATTGTTTAGAATATTGTGTACTTTATATATTGCAATAGAATATTGATATCGGCGTCTCTATCTTTTTGTATCTCATTAGAGTCAATGCATTTGTAAATATTAATTAATATATATAAAGATAAATTATTTTAGTACTGGTGATATCAGATATGATCTCCGACCTCAAATCATATAAAAAATAAGTCGAGGTTAAATCATCGGAAGAAAGATCTCATCCCTTCAACCTCATGACCTAACGGAGAAATCAAGCTTCTAAAATGAGCACTTACCTCTGAAGTCTTTATTTTGCTCATAAATATCAGCTCGTGAATTCGATTTGGGCAAGGCTTAGATCGTTAGGAAGGTGCTTTGGGGTCCTATAATCTGTGTTTAGTACAAAATTTTGGACTCGGAAAATACCGATGTCGAATTGAGTTTGAAAGCCACTTAGCTTCTTAAGATTTAGGGTTTCCGATGGAATAAAGGTCTAGGAGAGAAAAATTCTCAATGGAAATCTTTACAGGGTAGGTGGTACGAGATTGGGGTGTATAAAATATAATTATGTAAAAAGAATTTTAGACAATATTTGCATGGTGTTCTTAGTATTTTAGAACTCCGACGTGTTCCTATATTGGGCCCAACAGGGGCCATCGCCCGGGTTGAAAAATTAAAAAAAAAAGAGGGTTTTTTTTGGTAAAAACACCCAATGTTTAACCTATAGCATTCATCTATGTAAAAAAACACCCCATTTTCTGCCTTACTTGCTGTCGTCCAACGAAAACCCATTTTCACCTATTCTTCTCCTCCCATACCTATCCACTACCGAACTCAGCTTTGCCGCCGCCCAACTCAGCGCTGCTGCAGTGCTGCCGCCGCCTAACTCAGTAACTCAGCCTTGCTTTGCTGTGTCGTCCGCCCCTGACTGCCGACTCAAGTAATATTTTCTTATATGTAATGGTTTTTGTGTATATGGTTTTGTGAGATGATTGATTAGTGTATATGGTTTTAATGTATATCAATTATTAAAGTGAGATGATTAGTGTATATGGTTTTTGTGATTTAGAAATCATGTAATGTGTGGTTTTTGTGTATATTAGAAATCACGGAATGTTTTTTTTATATGTGGTTTTTGTGTATACACAAAATGTGTATATAGAAATAATTTGTAAGAAATTTGTGGTTTTTTTATATGTGGCTTTTATATCTCTGAAATTTGTATAGAAATTTTTATATAGAAATTTGTGTATATAAAAATTTTTGTATATAAAAATTTGTGTATATAGAAATATGTAGTCTAAAATATTTGTTTTTTATAAATAGGAAGTCATGGAGAAATTTTTTAAACGGAAAAGAGTAGACAACACACAAACCGTATTCGAAGCTGAGGTTCAATCATCTCCCAATGCGGAGTCCGATAATCTTATTCATCAAGAAGTTCAATCCCAACACTCACAACACTCACCAAATATTGGGGTGAATTTGGATGAACTACCATCGGATCTCGATTTGAAGAAATCTATTTCAGAATATGGTGATTCTAAACAAATGGAGTTAGTTCGTTGAGCATATCTTACTAGGGGCCCTTGTCAACCAAAAAATCACAATTTCCCATGGATACAAGTTGGAAGAGGTAAACATAGATTTATTCCGTCATGGTTTGAGGAGTTTGGGAGATGGTTAGAGTATAGTGTGGCGAAGGAGGCCGCGTTTTGTTTGTTATGCTATTTGTTCTAACCAAATACAGGGGGCAAGGGGGTAGTGGTGTATTTGTTACTGGAGGCTTTTCAAATTGGAAAAAGAAACAAGTGTTTAAAGATCATGTTGGCCTCCATTCAAGTATTCATAACAAATGCATGAATGCTTGTGATGACTTGATGAAACAAGATCAACAAATCGAAGTGTCTTTGTCTAACCATTCAGATAAGACAAGAGTTGATTATCGTATTCGTCTGACTGCATCCTTGAATTGCCTCAAGTACTTGCTACGCCAAGGTTTGGCGATGCAAGGGCATGATGAATCTATGGGGTCATCGAACCGGGATAATTTTCTTCAACTTTTACAGTTCTTTGTCGAGCAAAATGAAGCTATAAACAAAGTTATCTTGAAAAATGCCACCAAAAACCACTAAATGATAGCTCGATCAATTCAGAAAGAGCTCATTAATGCCATCGCCTGTTTGACCACTAAAGTCACGATTCAAGAAATTGGGGATGAGGTATTCTCCATACTAGTTGACGAGTCCCGTGACATCTCCGTGAAGGAGCAAATGGCAGTGACTTTACGTTATGTGAACAAAAAAGGCTATGTGGTTGAACGTTTTCTTGGCATTGTACATGTTCTTGACACTATATCTTTAACACTTAAGGCAAGCCTTGAGTCATTTCTCTTGAAACATCGGTTGAGTATGTTAAGTATTCGTGGGCAAGGTTATGATGGGGCGAGCAACATGAAAGGGGAGTTCAATGAGCTGAAGAGTTTGATTCTAAGGGAAAACAGTTCAGCTTACTACATTCATTGTTTTGCTCATCAGCTACAGTTGGCATTGGTAGCGGTCGCAAAGAATCATAACGCAATTGGTTCTTTCTATCTCAAAGTTTCAATTTTGTCGAATGTTGTTGGAGCATCTTGCAAGCGTAGAGATATATTTCGGATGAAACAGTATGATGATATACTTAAAAGAATATACATCGGTGATCGGGAGACGGGTCGTGGTTTAAACCAAGAAGAAGAATTCCCACGAGCAGGGGACACATGGTGGGGTTCACATTACGGTATACTTTTGAGTTTAGATCATTTGTTCTCTGCTGTGATTGGTGTACTTGAGGTGGTTCAAGTTGATGGTGATGTAGGTACTCAGAGAATAGAAGCATATGATATGATTAGCTATTTGCAGTGCTTTGATTTTGTGTTCAAATTGCAGTTAATGAAAGCAATTTTAGGGATTAGCAATGACTTGTCGCAATCACTACTACGGAGGGATCAAGATATTGTGAATGCAATGGATCTTGTTAAAATAGCTAAGATGCGTTTACAAAAAAATGAGGGAGCATGGATGGGATAAATTGTTGAAAATAGTCTCTTGATTTTGTAGTACACACGACATTGTAATCATAAATATGGAAGATTGTTTTGTGGCCAGTGGAAGATCACGTCGAAATGTCGAAGAGAGGACAAATCTTCATCACTATCGAGTTGAATTGTTCTATTCGGTGATAGATATGCAACTACATGAGTTGAACCATCGATTTAATGAGGTGAATACAGAGTTATTTTTATGTATGGAATGTCTTGATCCAAGTATGAACTTCTCCAAATTCGATGTGGCAAGATTAGTTCGATTTGCGGAGTTTTATCCGAATGATTTTGATCCGATTGAACTCATAGTCATTGGGGAACAACTTGAAAATTATATATATAGTGTGCGTGATAAGGAAGAATTCAAAGATTTGAAAGGGATTGGTGCTCTTTCTCAAAAAATGGTTGAAACTCAGAGGGATCGGTTATTTCCATTAGTGTACTTGCTTATAAAACTTGCCTTGACATTGCTGGTTGCAATTGCAAGCGTGAAAAGAGCATTCTCCGCAATGAAAATCGTGAAGAGTACATTACGTAACCGAATGAGAGATGATTTTACAAATGATTGCTTGGTGATGTACATTGAACATGATATTTTCAAAAATGTTGATACGGAAGATATCATTCAATATTTTCGGAATATGAAGCTGTGCAGGGGAATATTGTAAACAAGGGGAATATTGTAAACAATCTCTTTGTATTTGCGATTTCTGGTTATGTATGGATGAATTCATATGAAATTTTGGCATATTCAGTATTTATGTTTTATCGGTTGTTGTTTTTTATAAGTTGATTATTTATTAGTGTCGGTAAAAATCTTTTTGAATCGATTTTGCCCCAGTTGGACTAAAATCCTGGATCCTCCATTGGTTTGATGGGTAGAAGAAGTTTATGTATTGTTTTATAAAACAAAGCTATGTGATATGTTCAAACGCACGCTCATTGCACCAATTGAAAACTAATTAAAATAGAGTTAATTATACTGGGCTCCCTTGAACTTTGTCCCCCCCATCACTTCACCATCTGAACTTTCATTTCATATACCTAATCCATAATTTTAAAAAAGGCTATAAGTAACCCCTAACGCTAACACCGTTAAATTTTTGGATGGAAAATTTAGTCATGGACGTGGAACATGATTAAAAGTGAGGACATTTTCGTCGTAACATAATTTTTGTAATATAAAATCTTAAAATACAACAAAAATATTTAAAAGTAAGAAAATACTAAAAATCTATTACAAAAATATCAAAAATCTTGGAATTTTTTTAATAAATTTTTAAAGCATTTTGAAATTACGAATATATATTTAAAAATTAAGAAAATTAAAAAGTATTTATTCAAAACTATTGGATTTTTAAAAAAATATTTAAGACATTTACATATTATGAATATATAATTAAAATTTTTGAAAATTAAAAAAATAGCATTTTTAAAAGGATCAAATACCAAAAAGTCCCTCAAACATTTTTTAATACACACTTAGTCCAAGCGTTTTATTTTGTACTAAAAAGTCCCTTATTTTCTTATCTTTAAAGGTTCGCGCCAACGGCATGGTAAAGCCTTTTTGGCATAGTGATGGATTTTTTAGTGCAAAATAAAAAGGCTTGGACTAAACGTGTATTAAAAAAAGTTTGAGGGACTATTTGGTATATGCCACTTTTAAAAATTTGGAAAATTATAAAAATATATATAAGAAATAGGAAGCTAAAAAAATTGATAAAAAATATTCAAAACATTTGGAAATTACTAATGTGTTAAAAACTGAATCAATTTTTTAAAATTCTAGGATAATAAAAACAAAATTGGAAAGTAAAATTAGAGAATATTTTAAATTGTAAAACACACTTAAAATTACAAAAACTTTGCTGATAAATCTAAGAAAAACTAAAGAGAGAATTACTAAATATTGTTTTGATGATATTTAAAATATTTGGACAATATTAAAAAACCCCTTAAAATCTCAAAGAAAAAATAGAGAATTATGGAAAATAAAATAAAATCCCGAACGACTCCCCCCGATCGGCAGAAACCTTCGACCAAATTCGGTACAAACTTTGAACTAAATATGGCCTAACCCCCTAGCCTCACCCGTGATTCAACCCCCAGCCCTAACCCGCGCAACCACCCCAACCCCAACCCCTATCTTGCACAATCCCCAGCCTCAACCCATTGATTCACCCCATCCCCGTCCCGATTCAACTCCAATTCTATTTTTTTGCATTTTTGTTTCTTCGTGTGTGTGCACGGTTGAGAGAGAGAGAGAGAAAACGAGAGAGAGAGGCTTGAACTAGATTAGGCAATGGATAGGGCCTAGGTCCAGACTCGATCCGAACCCGGGACTTATAATAGGGCCTGAGCATATTTTTTTTGTACCCAAGACCCGAATATTCATTTATTACACAGATAGGGTTTGGATCCTATACAAAACCCAAACTCAAAGACCCGACCCACTATGTACATTATTATTTTTAATATAAAAAAATATATTTTTATCCATGTAATAAATATAAGCAATATATGTCTTATTAATACTAATCATATACTATAATAAATTACAAAATATTTTAATCTAAGATTAAAAAATAAAGAAGGGGGATAAAATAAAAATAAAAATAGATGCATAAATCTCTTCAGACCCGAACCCTACTGGATCTGATCCGATCCGATATGAATTCGAATCTGGACCCAAATTGTAGATCTGATTAAGACCCGATCCGAATCCGAATCCGATTAAGTGCCTACTAAATGGATCTGGATCTCCCCAGATCTATCCAGATCTGGTTCAGATCCGACCAATTGACATGCCTAAACTAGATAGAAAAATATGCAGATGAAAGAGAGAAGAGAGTGAGAAAGAGAGAGAAACCTTAGGATTTTTATAAAAAGGGTCAAATATACAAAATGCCCCTTTATAAAAGCTAAAATAGTTTTCACGTGTCATTTTCTGTCAAAAACATAACAGTGATAGCGTTTGGGGGCTACTTGTAGTCATTTTCAAAGTTTAGAGGGTTATGTATAGGAACTGAAAGTTCGGGTGGTGAAGTGACATGGCCAAAGTTCGAGGGCGGGCCCAAATTAATTAACTTTTTAAAATAAATTAATGACACTAATAATGGTTCAATGCACTGAATGACAATGTGAATATACTGCACATTTAAAATAGTTTAGTTTGAATTTGAAATAGTTTAATTTGGAAAGAATAAAGATGAATCTTATCCAATTTAAGAAATCCATCACTACCTTTGAGTGCCAAAATTATTACTTGACAACCACATTATATACAACAATTTTTTTGTCATATTTGAAAGATAAGTGCTTGCACCAATATCCTTTCAAATTTTTGTTTGTAATTTTTAAATAAACTTCTGTTAATGTATAAGTAATGATCATATTGTTATTTAATATTTTCATGAACACATCCAGATGTATAAATAAAAGGAAATTTGAATTAAACCCAACATCGTCTTTTATGTTTATATAAAATGTTAAATCTAAAATTTTTCCTACTTTAGAACTTTCTATAATCTTAGTAACACAATGTGACACCCCGCTTAAAATAATAAAAGGGTGGTCAGCCCTATACTAAAATAAATCAGGAACATCAAGTGTCGATACTAAATAAACCTAGCTAACTACCTAATACTACAATAAGAGGATGCCAAATTTTTTTAAACATACAATGAACATCATACCAACAATATAGTAACTATCGAACATGATAAAATGTACACACTTGCCATGATAAAAGAAGTACTCATATAAAATATAATAAGTACAACAAAAGAAGTATACCCGAATATGCTGTCGGGTCACAGACAATACAACATACTGAGGAGAGAAATATAAAAGTGCTACATATAACCCTTGGGTATAAACCTAATATACAAAATGAATCCTTAACTGGATTTACAATAGATAGGAAGCGGCTATAACAAAAATCACTTAACAATGCGCATCTTCTACAGCTCTGAGGACACAGGATAGAAAAGCATCATTGGCATCCTTACGGTGGGACACCTATAATATATTACAGTATATATAGCAAGATAGAAATATAAACGGGTCAGAGCTCGAGGTGTGAAAATATTTTAGCAAGTGCATTAAAATGCATAATAATTATAAATGCACAATTTCATGATTAAAGTGGAGTCACACTCCCTTGGAACTCAACTTATCCCTCAACTATAGTGTGCACCTAAACGTATGCACATGAACCTCAATTTAGCTACCCGACACATTCTAGGGACAATTCAATCTTATTCTACGCACAATCTACACTCGCGTAACCCGCTATCCCAAGTATAACCCAAACTCCTCTCCTTCTATCCTATCCTAAGTTTACGCCCAAACTTATACATTAATATCTGTGTAAATTATACACACCTATACCTTAATGGAATTCATCAGTTTTTACTTATTAACTTAAACAAGTTGTTAGCACTAGAATAGTCACACCTCATCTTTATATACTTATAAATCATTTTTTCACTATAACGCATAACCCTAGTACCAAGAACTAAACTTCTCCCCACTCCCAACATTGCGCGACGTTTCATGCGTGGGGCGTCTCGCAAAGAGAAATCCAAACAAGGTACCCCCCGATACACTACTCCTTGACCGTGTTGATCGTCGGGATCCATTATGCTCTTAGCACACAACACATATAACCTCAGCTACTTATTAAGAACAGCTATCTCCACGCACACAAATAAGATGTCACACAGAACCTTTAGGGTCTATATAACATTATTTCTATTTATAAAACACGATCATTTAACCCTAACAAGCATGTACACATAACACACTTAGCGTGCATTTAAAATATCCAGAACACAATCACTTATAGGATATAAATATACTTCACAATGCTATCATCTTCCAGGAATTACTCACTTTATTCCGGGTTACCAGCCACCGGACTATTATCACACCGCCCTGGTAATCAAACAAAATACAACATATGGAAAGCGATCATAGTTCCGAACTTGAAAGTGAGAACGAATCATACCCAAGACTTCTCACCCAGAATAAAAATCACGCAATAAATAATGGACTATTATGACCTGGGGACTATACGCTCCCTGCTCCTCAAGCCTGGGGCCTCACTCACTCCGCGCAACTTCCCATGATAGCACTGGAGGGGTATGCTCACACGGGGTATGCTCACACAATAAGTATATATATCATTCACACTAGATATATATGCGATCACATCATATATACAAACCATCCCACAAGGTATATTCATTCACACCATATATATTCATACATATATATAAATACTATCTCCCGTCCGTATGTATAAAAGTAAGGAATTCGGCTATATGTATATAACTCTCATTATACTAACCGACGCTATAACGCATACCCACCCAATTCATTTCATTATACGATCCCTCACTTGAGACTTGCTCATCCATTACACCTATGATATGAATCGTCTCCCAATTTAACCAACATTAAGGATACTATCTCAAAACCTAACATATCAAACAATCATCATACACACACCATCTATATCCGGATGCACACTGATATATAATAATTATCCCGGCTATAAGTATAAACACAACTTATTCTAGTCGATAATTCACAAGCTAATTCCCAATTCATTTTATGATCCCATCACGCATTTGAATATTTATCATTAATCGCACATAGATATACAATAGTTATTCTGGCTATAAGTATAAACACAAACTATTAGTCGGTAATATATTGAATCCTTCCAAATCCAGATTACGATTCAGTTACTCATGTGAACCTTTAACGTTATCGCATTTATGATTAAATCCCTAAGTTTATCGTCACTAAGGATACACGACCTCTCTCTTATTGGTCCCCAATCATTTCTAAATAAAAATCCCGTCGCTAGGAGAATTCAATGCAACAATCAACATAACAACTCCAAGTCATTCCTTCACAACCACCTCGATAAGCCCCTAACGTCACATCATATAACAACCTATGTCTAATCTCCAAGTAGGATTCCCATCACTAGGGTGATTACTCACTAAGTTGATGAGACAACTCCAATATATATATTTACATATTCCCAAATTATCTCGATACGTTCCCAACATCACATCATATAAGGAACTCTTAATAAACCTCAAAAACGTGTTTCTTGCATCATATAAGAATGTTCCAAATCGATAAATCCAATCGAAACGGAGTAAAATTCACTCTAAAAAAACTTCGCAAAATAACCATGTTTTCGAATGGATTCGGCCTGGTCCGAATCGATTCGGTCCCAAAAGCGAATCGATTTTCCAGTATGCGAATCGATTCGGTCCAAAGGACCTGTAAGTCTGCCTTAGGCCGAATCGATTCGCTTTGGAGACCTAATCGATTCGGTCACACAGACCTGTAAATCTGCAACATTCCGAATCGATTCGTAAAAGGGGCGAATCGATTTTGCCTGTTCAACAATCTACGAAATGGCTTATTTTCTCCAAAACTCAAATTTTCCAAACCCAAAGTTATCATCTTCTCTCCATCATTCTTCAATCCAAACATGCTTCTAACATCAAAATCATAATACATATCAACCCAACTATATATACAACCTCAAATCCATATACACACACCTCAAATTCAAGATTTAACCAAAATCTAGGTTTTTAACATTTGAACCCCCAAATCCATATTTTTGTCCACAAATAATGACATAAATTACACAAATAGATCATTTAGTAAGTTTAATCACTTGCCTCGAAGTTGTAGAGGTTGAATCGTCCTCGAAATCGTGTACTGGCCGGAGTCTCCAAGCTTTCTCCTCTTTCTCTTTTTCCTTTACTCTCTCTCTCTCTCTCTCTCTCTCTCTCTCAAGGGATTTATAACTCTCACAAATGAGATTGTTATCTCACGTAGGCTTTATAATCCTTATCTCTAAGATACCCAACTTTAAATGATAATACACACTTTAATTGATTCGTTTACTTCAATTCGAGTCAAACTAACTTAAAATATTTCAGAACTGAAATAAAACCGAAGTACAGTCATTTTGACTATCTCGACCCATCCTGGATCAACCGTACGCTCAGAATTGTCATTCAAAATACTTTATAACATCCTCAAATTTTAACCTCAATTGCCAAATTTAAAATTCCCCAATTGAAATAAATATTATTACTCCCAAATTAATTAAATTCTAAGTCCTCAAAATTACAGGATATTACACACAATAAAGAATTTACATAATTCTAGGGATAACTATAACCTTTTCATTAAAGTGTTGTAATATGCTATTTAATTTTTGACATTCGTAGTACATTTTGAACAAATTTAACAAGAATTGTAACATTAAATAGAACAAACCTTAGATATAATATAGTGTTATAAAAACCAGTATGTATAAATATGTTTTGAGAACACACATCAATAATCCGAAGAGAAAAAAAGAAAGGAAAAACAAAAACAAACAATGTCTTTGTTTTTCCTAATAGGATTATGTTAGGGAAAACAACTTGGGATTGACATTTAAAATGCAAAAAAATTTCAGCCCTAAAGATCTTTGATTAATCATGTATTGAAAAGAAAATCAAGAACTAACTTTAAAGATTAAACCTAGGTATAAAGAATACAATACCTTTGTAGATTCGATTACAATTCGACGGGGAGAAAAATATTTGTGATGATGAAGTGTTACCTTCTTTTGGATCTCCAAAAGCTTGCTTAACCTTTTGTAAAGCTTGGATTTCTAGTGTATGATCCTCCCTAAATATAGGTAGGTGTGTTGGCACCTTTTAAGATAAGAATCTTTCCTCATGAGTGAGATATGGTGGTCTCTCTCTCCAGGCATCTTTAAAAAAACATGGACAACATTTTCTCTCACCCCTCAAAAACTCTAATGATGAATAACAATCAATAAAACCCCCTCCTAACCTTTATATACAAGCATAAAAGGTGAGAATGGACCAAACTGGAGTTTTGAGAGTCTGACCCTAAATACTTGGGTACGTGGACTACACTAGGGACCCAAGACAAATAATTAAATTAACTCCAAATAAATAATCACAAATCCCAATTAAAATTACTGTAATCTATTTTCTCTCTTTCTTTAATCATAATTCATTCCACTATATAATTATAATTGCACTCCAATTTGATTATATCATAAATCACTCCGATATAATGAGGTCTTATTTGTAAAGTTAATATGGTACATTATATAATTCCCCATATTAAATGTTCAATACCTGCTTGATCAAATTAGTTTACTCTTAATGGATTTTAACAAACATATAATAAATTCTTTGATCCTCATATTTTATACTCCACTAGGATTATAAAACAATCCACCAGATGGGTTTTATATATTGAAAATAAGATCGATAAGTCTATCAAGGGGGTATCACAACCCACGGTATCCCCTGGATGTGGATTTCTTTGAATTATGATCTCAGCCTATTCATACAATTGTCATCTAATGTACAAAGATCATTTGACCCAATATAAAATCAAATCTCACCTATAGCAATTAAAGGGACATTGGCGTAAGCATTCCAATTCTCATAATTCTCATAATTAAGACTCTGTTCAACCTTTGCAAAGGGTGTGATATTTCTTGAGTCTAATTAAGGCAACCCTTAGAATCAAATATCACGGATGACCCTGTTCAATACATTCCTCGTATGTACCGATCACAATCCTCTGTCGAACTATCGAACAAGTACTCAAACCATCAAACATGTTCCGCTAGTTTGAGAGAAACAACTAGGATCGCATTGCAACCATTCAGATAGGATGTCAAGTTCCTATCTAGGGTGTGAACGTTTCAATAATGTTAGAACTGAAATCCTAATCTTCTAGTGATCAACTCGAAACTGACTCACTAAAATTCCTACTAAGCTCTATTGATCAATATGTATTCAATATATTTAAAACAAATATAAGACATTCTCGTAATCACTATTCTTATTTCAAAACGAATTAACACTCCTTTACTTACAAGTAAAGGCCATACATGGTTGTAAGAATAAAATCCCAATATATTCTTTACAATTACATAGATAACACATTATCAATACACTTTATAAACATCAATTTATATATTTTTATTAGTTTTTTTTTTTGGGTTTAGTCTCATTTTTAAAGTTTTGTTAGACTTCCATCCCACGTATTTTTTAAATTGTATTAAGTCCTATATCCATCCAAAACCGTCATCAATCGCCTTATAACCGCTTCTAATCGCCCATCTTTCTTTCTGAAGAGAATGCCACTTTTGCTATTATTGTAATAATATAACCAACAACTAAAAATATAAGAACATGAAAATGGCTAAAATTCGTCTTTTATAAAAAATGGCATACTTGTATTGCATCATATCCATGATGACATTGTATCATTCTCGTCACCCAACGATCTTAATTCTTACTTTTAGCTCTTACACAACATGCACACACACCAACTGTTGCACTAAAGCAAGACTATCTCCAGCGACCAAGATGATAAATTCACTCGGAAATTTTATCAAACACTTGGTGTGCAAAAAACACCCAAGACCTTGTTCCGTAAATGGACTAGTGTGCAAACTCCCAATCAATTCAACCAAGCATCAATGAAGAGATAATAAGAACATACAAGCAGTCATCAAAGCAAAACAACAACGATATACCGTGGTTCACCCAAATTTGGGCTACATCCACCAAGGAGGATTTCTTCTTTCTATAGATAAATGGAGGAACCCAAAGGTTATACACACACACAACTTATATTTCTTAGAAAGTCACTCACAACCTCACAAGAACTCACCACTCAAATGGGAGCTCTATCTCTTTTTAGCTTTGATAACTCTCAAAATAACTCTCAAACTTGTCCTCTCTTGTCCTCTCTCAAAACCTAGAAATAACACTTGTATTTATAGATTTGAGCCAAAATGGCAAATTTGTAAATAAACCAATACTGAAAAAATAGGAGAGCCAAAACCAACAAACTCCACCTTGGCGATCCTGACGATCCAACCAATCTCTAGAATGCTGAAATTGAACCCGCTTGAAGACCGTCCCACCATCTACCAAGCTAATGCGATTCCCTCGGGAAATCCTCATGATCCAACCAAACTCGGAATACAAACATCAAATCCGCTCGAAGACATCCCGACATCTAACAAGCCAATACGCTCCACCCGCTGCTAATCCACCCCAAACTTCAACCATGAAGTGAGATACCGCAAGTCTTCACTCCAAGACTCCAAACGACTCCACCCGTCGAGGAACCAAGTTCTAAATTAAGAACTCTCCCTCTCATGCATTTGAATGCTTCCCATGTAACCATACGGTGAATCTCGCTCTTCATGTAACCCGGTGAGTACACCCCCACACAATACATATAACATACACCCTCTTTACACGAAACATTCAAACACAAAAACACCATCTTCCACCTTGAGAAATAACCATGGATGAGAGGAAAAATTCCTCACCTCCTACATCCTCCAAATCTCACCCTCGAAAGATGTACCAAGCCTTTGTCACGAAAAACTCCCATTTTCCAATGCTCGCAAACAATAACTCATCAACCTTCCTTGAACTAGATATACACACCTCGAATCCATCACACCTCCTCGATTCCAATCGGCCAATGCATGTGTGCAACTAAATCGAGTCAACATCACCCGTTGGCCCTGAAGGGGGACTTCGATCCATCCCCTCCACTAGTAGGTATTATCCCATCACTACCGTCTACTCTCGAAAAGCTAGCACCCAATGTCTCCGCTTTGTTCACAAACGAGACATGCCTCGAACGTTCGATCACTTGCGCACACCGCTTCCCCATTTTCCTCGAAGTCAGATTTAGACGATACAACCCCTCTCTCTCCTCTCCCCTCGCTAGGACCATACAACCGCGTGTGACTTTCAAGACTCCACCCGCCACTGACACCTGACAACCCTTGGAATCCAAACGGCTAATGGATATCAAATTCTTTCCCAACTTTGGGACATATGCCGCACCACCCAAAGTGCGCTCCACCCCATCGAACATCTTGAGTTTCACTGTCCCGACACCCTTAACGACAACCTTCTCTCCGTTAGCCAAAGATATGGAACCTTTTCCATTTTTCGTGAAAGTCTCAAAATATTCCCTCTTAGAGCAAACGTGATCCGACGATCCCGAATCTAATATCCAATCATCTTGGGAAAGAGAGTTAACCATGGAGATTGTGAGAAGTTCTCCAAGTTCATCTTCATAATTCGCACTTGCTACTGTTGCCCTATCAGAATCAACCTTCCCCTTAACCTTGTCGTTCCACAAAGGACATTCTCGGATCATATGACCCCATTCCCGGCACTTGTAGCATTTCGGCCCTTTACCATCAACACCCCTCGATCTAGACCTACTATCGTTATTAAATCCCCGATTGGAGTTCCTCCCGCCATTTTTCCCACCTCCGTCTCTCACTGTAAAGCCTTCATTATGAGAATACCCGTCACCTCCACCTTCCTTCTTTCTCATCGTGACATGAGATTGAATATCTTGTACAACCTCGTTGCACCGGAGCGTAGACTTCCCAAACATGAGAGTGGCCACAAAATGCTCGTATGAATCGAGTAATGATGCAAGAAACAACAATGCTCGATCCTCATCAATGAATTGAACGTCTATCCGGTTCAAGTCATTTATCAAGGCATTAAAGACGTTGATATGCTTCATCATATCCTCACCCTCCTTCATCTCAAGCTTGAAGAGTTTCTTCTTAAGGAACAATTCATTTGATAACGACTTTCCAAAATAAATCTCTTCTAGCTTATCCCACATGCCTTTAGCCGTGATCTCCGCTATCATATTATTCAACACATCATCCGTGATAAGCATCTCAATACACGAAGCCGCTCTTTGATCAATGTCAATCCACTCGGCATCGATCATGCCTACCGGTCGTCCCTCTACCCCCAACAATGCTAATTGCAACCTCTGTTGGACAAGAACGCCTCTCATTCGTCTTTGCCATAACTCAAAATTGATCTTCTCATCAAAAGCCTTCATGTCTGTCTTCATTGAGCACCTCGATCCATAACTCGAATCCCATCTCTTAGAGCCTCCGCTCATAAAGGTTGATTCTCGAGCACTCTCCACATTTTCCGTCATTTGGAACAAAAACAAAAGCTATGCCAAAATTGCCAAAATTGATTCAACCTCGAACCAAAATACCGGGCAAACAATGCAACCAAAGCTCTGAAACCACTTGTTGCGCTAAAGCAAGACTATCTCTGGCGACCAAGACGATAAAATTCACTCGGGAATTTTATCAAACACTTGGTGTGCGAAAAACACCCAAGACCTTGTTCCGTAAATGAACTAGTGTGCAAACTCCTAATCAATTCAACCACGCATCAATGAAGAGATAATAAGAACATACAAGCAATCATCAAAGCAAAACAATAACGATATACCGTGGTTCACCCAAATTTGGTCTACATCCACCAAGGAGGATTTCTTTTTTTTATAAATAAAATGAGGAACCCAAAGGTTATACACACACGCAATTTATCTTTCTTAGAAAGTCACTCACAACCTCACAAGAACTCACCACTCAAATGGGCGCTATATCTCTCTTTAGCTTTGATAACTCTCAAAATAGCTCTCAAACTTAGTCTCTCTTGTCCTCTCTCAAAACCTAGAAATAATACTTGCATTTATAGATTTGAACAAAAATGGGAAATTTGTAAATAAACCAAAATTGAAAAAATTGGAGAGCCAAAACCAACACCAACCAGTCATTGAGGACAGGGGTGACCCTGAGCATGTGCCATTTGGGCGATCACACAGGGTCTATTCCCTGATCTATCTGTTATTACTTATACGTTGAGAGCCCATTTTTTATATCAATACATATAAAAGGGGTCTGTTTTACAATTTTTGCACAGAACTTTATCAATTTTTATCAATCTCAGGACCGACCTGATTGAGGGTATGGCATTGTTACATAAATTTTCTATTTTCTTATGATCCTATCATTGTTTAATTAAGCTATACACATTAATATTTAATAAAAGCAAATATAATCATATTAAATATTGAAAAGAGGAAGAAAACCAAATGAGAGAGAAAAGAATGAGTACCAAATATACTTCTGAATCATTAGGCACCAGATTTTTTCTTTATTATTTGTTAGGAAGTGAGTAACATCATATTTACAAGGAAAAAAAATACAAAGAGGAAGACGTGCGCTAGGACTGGGCGGGAGGTGACCGAACACATCTTCTGAAAATGGCAGTGAAAGAGCACCTTTGAGCCTTATGTTTTAACCCAGGAGGCGATTTTTTTTCAGTTGCATAATTTGTGGGAGAAGAATAGTATGAATTGATAACTTGGTGGTCAACACATTTATATTCTTGTTTTTTTTGGTCAGCGGCTTTGGTGGCCGGTATTTGAAAATTGTTATCCCAAATACGGCCGGAGGAGCCTTGTCTCCGAAATGAGTAAGCTGATCTTTGCAATGTGGTCATCGATCGATATATTGGTTTTGTTGGGTGCTGGAGTTTTTCTGTTTCTGTCTTAGCTTTTTTTCCATTTTCTTTCGATACGATGGATCCCCATAACTCGTGAAGAAAGTTGTACATTGGTTGGATTAATTAGTGGATAAGAATTCTAGTCATGTTCCTATATTTCTTCATGATTAAATTGACTGGTTACGATTCAACCAAAGATATCGTTACAGATTTACGTATAGGGCAGGTGTAAACAGCTGCATGTAAATAGGAGAAAGAACGAGAAGAATTAAAAGAGGATAGAAAAAGAGAAAAAACATAAAACAAATGGAAACCGTACGGTGTGGCGCAAAGGGAAAAAACATCTATTAATTGCATTTTCTCCCTTCACTATTCATCATTTTTAATAGGATATATTGAGAATTAGTTTTTTCTTCTTAAATGTTTGATTTTCAATGGTCCAACAACAAATTTGGGAGTATGGAGTATTGAAATTAGGTACTCTTTTCGGCCGTTTACCGTTGCGAAAGGCTTTTTTGTTGGCCACTAGTTTGGCGCTGGAAGATGCCAGCGAGTGAAGCTTCCCTTGCTACTACGGATAAAGGTTGCGAACCACTTTTCTGAACGAGCTACAAATATGTGAAAAACGAGTTTTAATGAAAGCTATTTTGGGCATTTCATTCCTTGTTGCTCCTTTTTATATAACTCATTTTTAATAACCTAAGTTATTGAGAAACTAACATATCATTAAATGCCCTTGTATGCACATTTGAGGCTTAGTGAAATTGTAATATTATTTGTTGATTTAATCAAAGAAAAAAAGTTATCATAATCCGTGGTCGTAGATATGTTGGTGAACCATTTACATCTTGTCTTGTGCTTTTGTGTATTTTTCTATATATTCACTTAGTGCTAATATTGTATTTATGTTCATTATGGATTATTTTATTCATCTTAGATCTTAGTTGTGCATGAATCACTCTACAGAGTGAGTATTGACACTATAAATTTGTATTAGAGTGGGGTGTTTGATAAGATTCTCAAGTGGAATTATGGTCTTGACTTTGTTGTTTCTTATTGAGAACTCATTTTGGAGTGAGAATTGACAAATTCACGGTTGCAAAGCTGTCAACATCAAGTTTGAATTGGAGAAGTTTGATGAGAAAATTATTAATTTTGGTATGTTGCAACTTCAAATGAGAGATGTTTGATTGGACGTTATTTTCATAAGGCGTTGACGGGAATTATGGATATTTATATGGATATGTCTGAAGATGATTGGAAGTAATATAACTTTCATACATGGAGTACAATCTAATTGAACATCCTGCAAAATGTGGTATACACTGGGATAAAGGAAGAATCAACACAATCAATTTAGAAGAAATCGAAAGCGAAGCATATGACAGAGATCGTAAAGAATCGTCTCTATATAAATAAAAAATTATTCAAATTTGATTATATTGAAGGTATGCAAATGTACAAAGATCTCGATAAGTTAAGTAAAATTCATTACAATTTACTAAGCTTAGGTGTTAATATTGATTATGAAGATAAAAATTTATTATTTCTCAATCCACATCCAGATTTATATGTGCAATTTATCACCTCATTGTTATATGGGAAGAATGAAGTGAGTTTTGATGATTTCAATTTGCCAATATTGGGAACTTATAAAAAAAAGTATAAGTGCGATTCTTACTTAAATGCATTAGTTGCCCATGGGTGGGACCGAGAAGGAGATGTATGGTGGAATGGGAATCTCTAATTCCAAGTCACAGACCAAGGGTTTGGCTAATTTTGTATGTTACAAGTTCACAGAGTAGGGCTATTAAAAAAGACTTAACATGAATTAAAGTCAAAAGACGATAAGAAACAAAATTTTCCAATTCTATTACTTGAAGGATAATGATTATGCAAGCACATTGATAGTTACATCATGGGAAATATCATCTAGCGAGTGAATCTTATACTCAAGGTTCTCTTAGCATATGCATCCAAATTAATATTTATTTCATATCTTTAAAGAATGGATGTAAGAAAATTTAATATGGGTAATGATCATGTTTATCAGTGGAAGGGAAAAAGACATGATCAAGTTAAATATGGATAATGAAGTGACTCATACTCTAAAATATGTACGGTATTTATGCAACTGAAGATGAATTTGATTTGTTTGGGACCTTTATATTACAATTGGCGTAATATTTTACTCGAGTGTGGAATGCTAAAGGTTGTCTTGGGTGCTCTAGTGCTGATGAGAGGAAATAAGGATGTGAAACATTTATTTTCTTCGAAGCTTCACAAAAACATATTATTCCTTAGTCATTGGTGAGAAACAAGAGTCTAAGATAAATTCTACTAGGCTTTGTCATATTAGTTCGGTACATGAAGAAGAGAAACAAATGATAATATTGGGGGCTTAAGGGTTGCTAAAGGGTGATAATAGTTATAAGTTGGAATTTTGTGAGCATTGTGAACTTGACAAGAAAACAAGGGTTAAGTTTCTCATGATAATTCATAACACATAGGGCATTCTTGATTACATTTACACGGAGGTTTGGGTCCCTTCTAAAACATAATACTTGGGAGCTAGTCATATCTTTTTGACGTTTATTGATGACTACTCTTAGATAACTAGATAAGGTGTTTATGGTGTTTCTTATAAGAAATATATGGCGAAAAACTACACTGACATGAGTATCAAGGTTCTTTAGTCAAATAATTAAGGTGAGTACAATTATGATCTTTACTTATAGTATTGTTAGGATGAGGGTATTTTTTAACATTTTACGATCTAGAAAATTCCATAAAAATGGTGTAGAGGATAGGATGAATCGAACCTTACTTACAAAGTTGAGTTGTATGTTTTATATTATAGTCTTGCCAAAGTGGTTTTGGATGGAAGAGTTATCCTTTGCTTGTTTTATTTTTAATTGTTATCATCTATCACAACAGACTGTAAGACTCCTATGGAGGCTTGGTCGAATTCACATCCTACTTATGAAATTATTCATGTATTTGGATGCCCAACTTATTTTCATGTCAATGAAGGAAGATTCATTCTTGATCTCAGAAGGCCGTTTTCAAGGGGGTCATATAGTGGGGTCAAGGATAAAAAAAGGGCAATGAGTAGGGTTATTAATTTTGACGAGGCCTATATGATCAATATGCTAAAGGTTGATAAATAATTTTATCCTAAAGGGAATGAGAGTGAAAATGTGCAAATGGAGGTGAATACTTTGATTGAATCTTCAAGTTAGGAAGAGGTGGAGGTTCTAAATGAGTGACCTAGCCAATAATAATAATAACAACAACTTCTGGCCATTGAAATGGAACCAAGGGTCGTATATCTATAAGGATATATGACTTTGATGATGACAAACTGACATATGCATTGTTTCTCTATGGTGGTGAGTCATGCACTTACTTTGTGGCGATGATTGATATTCATTGTAAGGAGATGAAGGTGACCATGGGTGAAGACAATGATTATATTTATAAGAACTGGACTTGGGAACTTGTGTAAGGGGAATAAGTCTATTTTTTACATGTGGGTTTATGATAATAAATATGGTGTGTGAGATTATAATGGATGTTGAAAACTGTTTTGCACAAAGATAATGACATGTTTGCTTCGATGGTGGTGATTGGCTTTGGTGGAGCATTTTGACTTAGATTTTGAAAACTTGATGTTTAAACTGTATTCTTTCATAGGTATCTGTAGGAGGAGATTTATATTTCTTAACACTTTAGATTCAATATTTTCGGCAAGGAATATTATGTGTGAAAATACAGATTTTTTATATGGGTTGAAGCAATCGCCTCAACAGTGATACAAGTTATTTTCTGTGTTTATAGTGGGCCAAAATTTCACATGGAGTAATTTTTATCAACGTGTTTATTCCAAGCGGCTTTTCAATGGTATTTTCATTTACTTATTCTTGTACATTGACACATAATCATAAATTTTAAGTGGTGGAGATTGATAAGGTGAAGGTTTAATTGAGCTAAGAGTTTCAGATGAAACAAATGAGCAAAAACAAGAGAATTCTTAACATATATATTAGGGTATAGTGGAATAAGGTAAGTGTAATAGTATTTGTACACTCATGTCCCCCCCACCCCCCAACAATTGGATTGTCAAATTTTATCAATTTTTTATCCTTACGACCGTTTTAGGAAAAAATGTCACATAAAGTCACATTCATCATTCATTAAAATTCTACCTGTCATCGTATGTAATCACATTCTATGGAATGACACTTATGTTGAGATAATTGGACTTAGTAAAATTTCACTTTTGTAATACACAAAATAATGTTTTCATAATTAGAATTTTTTTGTGTGTATGAGTTTAAATACTCTAGACGTCAAAATCATAATTTTTATCTTCAATTGTTTATTTGCATTTTGAGATGATTTTTTTTCCAAACTTTGATCATAATAACACTTTTACCTTTATTCTTAAAGAAATAGATTTATATCTTTGTTCTTGAGGAACTTGTGTGAATATCTAAAAAATACTAAGAAAACTTACATCCTAGAAAGTGGTACCCAGGAATTTAGTGGCTTTTATAAAAAAAGAGTTCATATTCAACTTCAAAAAAGATATCATGATTTTTGGGAAAGTTTTGAAGACACTAGTTGAGGACAAAATCAATTAGGGTTGTGGAAGGTTCTCCAACTGTTGGTGCCTTTTACATAAGATATGGTGCACAAGAATGGATAGACATTTTGCGCATTGCGTGGTTGTAATTCATTAGTTTTTATTTGTAAAATACTACCATAAGTATTTGTCATTTATTTTATGTTCGTTTTCTTGTTAATGGGTTTTTCTCGCACAACTCAGTGTTGTGTGAATGTTTTATTTATTCCACATATAGATTAATCACTTAATATTGAAGATAAAATTTGGTGTATCCTAATTGGTAAAACATTTTATCAAGTATACCAAAGTTGTATTATTTTTTCCAAGAAGGAATTAAAAAGAAAAATTGTACCTTTATTACAACGACAATTTTAATTTGGTTACCCTCTCTCCATCTTGAATTCGATTGCACGCACTCTCAATTAGAATCAGATCTTGACCTCATTTTTGTAGTTTTAATCTCCTTGAGGTAGATATGGTGTGTGTATTATGTAGTTAAGAATTTGTGATCGTATTAGTGACTTACTAGGTCGACACAATAGATATGCTTTTATCAGACTTGTGACCCCATCCATTTTTTTTGAATCACACCATAACGTACATTAAAAAGATTATGTTAGTAGTGGTGATAATGAAGAATATGATGTTCGTTGTTCTTACGACAATCTAGTTTTGAAATCAAAATCTTATTAAAAACAAATGTGAAGCTTTTTAGGAAAGTAAAACTTTTGAGTAAAAAAAGAATTTTAAGAAGAACGAAGATCATGCCTCTACCAAGTTTTTTATTTAAATGGGTGTTTTGCATAAGAAAATTAAAACCCTTGAAAATGAGATTTTTTTCTTATGAGCTAAAACGCTTAAGGAAGAAAATGATTTTTTTAAGTCATAAAACCTTATGGACATTCTCTTTAACCTAAACTTAAAGCCCTTGATTTATATTTTAATGGGTTCTTAGATTTTTTTGATTAACATGGAGAAGATAATAATTAAACCATGATTGAAGATAAATTTGTGTCAACCTTGAAAAAAAGAGAAAGATGGTTTAACCATCTCTTTGGATAATTTGAAAAGGGGGTTTCAAGTTTGTGAAGAATTAAATATGAACTTTTAAAAAGTATTAAAAAAATTGTTTGAGACTTTGGATACTAATAAATAAGAAATTCCTAAAGGAAAAACTTTGTATGTCAAAACTTCATCATGAAATGGATCAATGTTTGTTGAGCCGACTTCCAAAAGTTTTCAAAAATATAGTAAATGTGGTGGTGTGATATATTTGAAGGAGAATAATGTCGCTTTTCATACATTTATAATCAAAAATCAATCCTTGCATATAAGGAAACCTTGAAATGACAATGTATGCTCCTATTGTAAAAAAGGGCCACCTTAAAGATTTTTATTTCAAGTTGAAGAAACTTCAACTTTTTGATAGTATTATTCCTAATAATCAAGTGTATTTTTCTTGACATAAAATGTTTGCATGTGATAATTTCCATAACATTGGCTATTTAAGAATTTTTTTATGTTTAATTCATTTGACCTTAGATAGTTTGGCCTTTATTATTGATACCTACATAATAATGAAAATTTTAGTAGAGTTCATCTTAAAGTCGAGAAAGAATAACCAGCGCCAAAGAGTGTAGTATTAACCATTGACTTGGAACCTAGTTATATAAATCCAATTGCAATATGATGAGTGTTAAAATTATACTTTAGATCCACAGGTGCTCCTCTCTCCACCTCAAACGGATAAGAGGAGAGAAGTGTCAAGTGTGAGACAAATGATTAAAGTGCTTAAGACATCAGGAGAAGGTCCTACGTCCATTGTAAAAATGTGTTATGCATGTATATTAGAATGTAGTTGAGTATTATAGTTTAAAACACCCCTTGAGCTTTGGTCAAGGGAGTATAAGGTCTTGCGACCTTTGTCAACAATATAGAGGATCTCAGTATGTAAATGAATGACTTATCTGAGGATTCCTAGGTATAGTTTTAGGGATCTTTCAAGATTAATAACTAATACAAATAATGGAAATAGTCCAAATTATGAGTATAAGATATTGAGAGTAGGTCCAGGGGGAGGAATGGAGTGTAAACTATTATAAAACGTTAGAACTCTTGTGAGCTTGATAACTGGATGATCTGAATCTCTTTCAATGCTAGACACCGACCCCCTTCTACCTTCTACTAATTTACCACTTATATGAGAATTCTTGGAGAGAGATAAATAGAGAGAGGACTATCAAGTCATCGCCATGTCAGTTCTGAGGTTTAACGGTTTCAGGAAGAAGGTTGAATGTTAGGTGAAGTTACCTTAATAGTTCAGTGCATTAAATGTTAGTGGGAGCATTCATTCCATGGGGAGTTGTTTAGTGGGGGTAGTTGGAATAAAGTTTTGCCCCTCACTCACTCTGTCATATAACTTTTAGGATCTCTGTCGAAGGTCTAAATGGGTTAAAAGGAACGTGAGGTCTTCGGTAGTTGACACTAGAGTACCACATGTCAACACAAATCAGGATCAAGTTTTGGGTGAGCTTGTTGGGGGGGAACATTCTAGAATGACTACTTTATTAGGGAAAGAGCGCACGAGTGAGGTCTGTTATAGCACGATAAGTCACCTTGGAGGTCAATAGAGGTCTTATTTGGAAATTAATGGTCGGTCTGAGATTAGCTGGAGAAGCTCTTTACATGCCTAAGGGTGTTTAAAGAGGTTTAAGCCTTTGGAAGGCGAAGGGTACCATATCAGTATTCCCTTATTATTTTTAACAAGAATTGTAAAGGACAACACATATCTTATCTAGACAGGGGAAAGGCTGTAATTTGTGATTTTAAAATAACCATTGCGGCATTGGTAATAAAAAATTTAAGTGATTGAGAGTACTAATGAGGTTAAAGATATCTAATCCCCGCATTTAGCGGCTATAAGAAGCCTTTATTAGGTGATCTTGAATGCACAATCTTTCCGTTTCTACAAACTCTTTTTTGTCGAAAGATGTCTGCTTCACCTATTTATCCCTTTATTATTTCTTCTATGGGTCCTCCTGATTCCGATACTTCGATTAAAGGTACTGGGACCCTTAGGGAAGTGTACTTAAGGGTGTATGACCCCAAATTTACTGGCGGGGATTATTTTGCTTCTCTGGTTAAGGATTATGACATGGTGAATATTAGAAGGGTTTACCATATACTTGACTCCATCATTTTGAGGGCTGCCAAGCATGATGAAAATGTCTTGTTCTTTTATCCTAGGGTATACCTCATTAAATGAATGTTTCTTATAATATGGGTCCTTGTTCCTCCTTCCTCTTTCGATGATGAGGATTCTTAGAGTTAATAGGATCACTCTTTCCTAATTGTTGGTAAACTCTTGAAGATCAATGATGGCCACAATCCTAGACTTTGGGGAGGCTAGTGTGGTCAGAAAGATGTGAAATTATCCAAATTCTTTGAACTACACAGGACCTAGGAACAGAGCAAGCCAAAAGATAAGGGTTTGAAATATCTTTCCCTAAGGCTGCTGCAGTGTTTGTTTAGGATGGGCATATTATCCCCAAGTACTAGAGGGAAAAGTTCTTATTTGTGAGCGGTTTATGGGACATTTATGATCCCGACGAGCCATTGGGTTTCATTACTCTCTAGCGTACCCCTCAGAATTAGGTATGCTTTTACTTTCCACTATGATTGAGACTTGTTATTAGGACCTGATCCACTTGCGACCTTTACTATCCTTTTATTGTTATTTTCAATGACTATTGAGCCTTTTAAGCAGGAGAAGGAGTATATGAATAATTGTTTGGAGCTGACCTCCATCCCTTTTGAGACCTTTGCCAAATCTAAGAACCTTTTTGATAGTGGACTAGGACCTGAGCCCAATCCTCTGATATAGGGAGCTACCGTTTCACCTCCAAGATAGTGGTGAGGGAAGTACTGGATTCTATGCCCCTGGCTGAGATCTCTCGTAAGAGAAATATTATACCTAAGTTGGTGTTTGAGTTCCCTAAGGCCTTTGATGAAGAAGATCGAACCCATGGTGGAGCTAAGCTTCCCGCGGTGGTTAACGGGGCCATTCTATCGGGGACTATAATGAAGAAGGAGATCATCTTATTAAGTGGTTGAACTTTAAATTAATTTTCTTTAACCTCGATAATTATGACGTCTAATTATTTTCATACCTTACTATTGTAGTAAATAAATGGAAAGAAAGAAAGAAGGATGGTGAGGTGTTTTGCCAAGTGTTTTTTAACTTGGGTTTTCGTCATCATAGAGAAAAAGTACCTTACTATTAAGAAGCCAAAACTTGATAAACTGACAGGGTCTGAGGTTGGGATGACCAAGATACTGAAGAGGTACCTATGATCAAGGACCTTCCCTTGCTGTAGGCATTACTAGGAGTAGGTGGAATCCCTGGGGAAGCCCAAGGTTATTCTTCTAGTCTAGGAGGATTGCATACCCTCATCTCAAAGAGCAAAGGAAATGAAATTGTGGTTTTGATTAAAGAGGGGAAATAGCTGAAGAGGGGTGCTAAAACCTTTAGCCATTCAAAGGGGCTAGCTTCTAATGAGAGGTACTCCTGACCTCTTTCTGTCAAGAAGCTAAAATTCTATGCCTTCCTAATGGATGGACTCTATTTAAGGTCCAAGACAACGTGCCCGATGATGTGGCCAAGATGAGGACCCCGAGAAACCATTGTCAATGCTGAGAAACTGGTCTACCTACTGGGGATGTTATCTTTAAAGTTGGTGTGGTTTTTATTTAGTTATTTTACCTTATGTTACCTCTTGTTATTATATATTCTTACCTTTTTTAGGCTCAACACCTAACTAAGGCACTTTTGGCTGATGCCCTTAATAGGATCAAAGGGTGGAACAAGGCTATGGTGATGGAAAAAGGGGTGGACCCTCACTCATATGGAATTAATTTGGACCATTAATGACACGAGGGTGGAGGCGAACACCCGTAAGAAGGAGAAAGAGGATCTGAGGTCACAACTCATTGATCTAAAGTAGGACAAACTCCTAGATGCCAAGAATCTGAGGGACAATGATTCCTTGATGGCCGCCATAAAATACTCATAGGAATAGTTAGAAATACTTTGTGCCTTTATCTAAATTGAGATTTTTTAGATGGCGGAGATTTTTTAGAGGCCGTAAGGCTGAGGTCCAAGAATTACAGGAATTTTTTTTTTATGACAATGGTGAAGTGGAACTTTTAGCATAGTCCATGTGAAATCTCATTATTATCAAGGAGGAATTGACTTCCAAGGGTAAGAAGATTAAAAAATAGCATGCTAAGGTTTCCTTGCTTTATTGATTTCTCTAGGGGAAATCTATTCTACTGTTAAGAAGAAAGTGGATGCCTACCTTGAGTCTAAGACATTAAAGAGGTATCTTTTCCATAATTATAGTTATGGTTTTGATGCATGTAAGATAAAGGTCCAGAGTTTATTTCACGAGGTGAATATTTTGAACCTATTTGCTAAGGACCCAAAGAAGCCTAAGGAAGACAACTCTGCCTTTCATGCAAAGTGAAGCTTTCGTGTACTCCCAAAGTCCTAAGACTTGAATGAATCTTTTGTAATTTTTATTTGAACCATTAATTATCCATGGTGTTGATGCAAAAACCAGGACCGAATCCCATTTTTATAATCACAGATAAATAGATGAAAGCAATCCAATCAAGCACATAATAGACAAAGATTTTTAAAGTGGTTCGGCTATGAATAAAGCCTATGTCTACTGTTATTTTATTCCCAAGGGTTTACAATAACACCATAGGGTGTAGAGAGAGAAAGGATGTGTATCTTGTGTATGGGGTTTCTAGGTTCTATTGGATCTCCCGGATCTCCTTCGGATCTCTTTCGGATCTCTTCCCTTTTGGATAAGGGGATACATGTATTTATAGTGATGGGAGATAAAGAGATTCATTGTATGTAGACATTTATGTCTACATTCAACGAATCTGATTGTTGAATTGATTGGTATGCTATGTGTTGTCATCTATTAATACAGTATAAATGTACATTAAGGCTCATTAAATGTGATGCCATCTTCATTAATGCACATTAAATGCATAGTTATCCTATGATCTTCCTGGTTGATAGGCCGACCAACTCTCCTCGGGTGCCGACCAACACTCCTCGGGGGCCGACCAACTCTCCTCGGGTGTCGAATATTGCCACGTAGGATGACATGTGTCCTTTTCTGATTGGTCCTCATAGATGGAGAATTTTTGCATTAACAGAAGCCCCCAATGCTCCATGCTTGATGGTTTACTTGAAAGGATGGAGTATTTATTCTGCATTGTTTCTCGGTGCTCGTGAAATTCTTGATCTACCTTCTTGATTTGTTCAACATAAAGTGCATTATCTCCTGGACGACATATGATGCAGGCTGGTCGATGGTTGCTAATCCTTCTTTTGAGGAACTCCGTGTGCTATGTATCACCCCTGGGAATTTGGATGCAGCCATGCCATAGTATGCAGCTTGTATCTTGTCATAATCTTCAATTATGTTGATTGGTTTGCTAGCCGAGTAACTGCCTCCTGTGCCGAGCAACTGAGTGCTAACTTCACGTGCTTGATTCTTCTGATTTATGATCCTCTGAATACTTTGTTGAGTAACATAATAGCTTTTGAACCCAACTCTTCAATCTGATTAGTACCAAGCTAGTGGTGGACTTCGAAACATTTTCATATAACTTCTTCTTCAATGTTGCTCGGGCAGTAGTAGTAAAGATCTCAGTGCTGTAGATGCTGAATTTGACTTCTGAACTTCAATAGTATGTGCATAATAACTCTTGAATATGACTCCTGAACTTCTGAATGCCTCCTGAACTTCAATATGCCTCCTGAACTTCAATAGCATGTGCATAATAACTCCTGAGTATGCCTCCTGAACTTCAATAGCCTCCTGAACTTCAATAGCATGTGCATAATAACTCCTGAATATGCCTCCTGAACTTCATAAGCAAAATTAGCTCCTGAGCAAGAAAAATAACTTCTGAATGATAATTAGTTGGGGTTGAATCTGATGCTCAATTGCATGATGTTATGATAATGTGCCACCGAATGAACAACTGGATTTTTAATAGAGCCCCCAAGTGTGGAATGTGAACTTTGAATGCTTTTTGCTTGATCGCTTTCACATACTCATAAAATGTTTCCGACCAACTGTAGTTGACAGCTTCTTATTTCCGACCAACCTGAGTTGACATTTTTAGTAATAGTTTTACTTCCCGTAGGAATACATAGTTTTACTTCCCGGAGGAATACATCTACTTCCTAACCAACATAAGTTGGCATTTATTGGAATACATAGTTTTACTTCTCGGAGGAATACATAGTTTTACTTCCCGTAGGAATACAAGTTTTACTTCCCGTAGGAATACAAGTTTTACTTCCCGGAGGAATACAAGTTTTACTTCCCGGAGGAATACAAGTAGCTTTACTTCCCGGAGGAATACAAGTAGCTTTACTTCCCGGAGGAATACAAGTTTAACTTCCTGGAAGAATACAAGTAGCTTTGCTTCCCGGAGGAATACAAGTAGCTTTACTTCCCGGAGGAATACAAGTTTTACTTCCCAGAGGAATACAAGTTTGATAATAAATGATAGAGACTTCCTCGGAGCTGACCAACGGATTGTTGGGAATAAGATATAATAAATGCCGGAGACATCCTTGGAGCTGACCAACAGATTGTTGGGAATAAGATAATATATGCTGGAGACATCTTTAGAGATGACCAACAGATTGTTGGGAATAAGATATAATAAATGCTGGAGACATCCTTGGAGCTGACCAACAGATTGTTGGGAATAAGATAATATATATGTTGGAGACCTCCTTGCTGAAATAAGAATAGAATATGCATCCAAATAGATATAAAGAATAATTAAAAATAATAAAGTGCCTCGTTGATCTGTCGAGGTAGAATTATATAATGCCGAACAAGAATAAGATCTTCCAGAACATAAGAATATGGCCGAGAACGTTGTCAGGCCTGAATATAAATAAGAATTATCCGACCAACTATCCGTTGGGGGTGAAATACAACGAATGTTGTAATTCTCCTTAAAGATGAATAAGTATCTTGTCGAGGCACAATTGCATAATGACGAATAAGAATAATATTCTCCAGAACATAAGAATATGGCCGAGAACTTTGCTGGGCCTGCATATAAATAAGAATTACCCCGACCAACTATCCGTTGGGGGTGAAATACAACGAATGTTATAGTTCTCCTCGGAGCTGAATATATAATGAGTATCTCGCCGAGCTCCATGTTGAGATGAATATAGAATATGAATCCCAATGGATATATAGAATCATTTGTGCTGGAGCAGATATCATAGCAATAATAAAATCAATAGTTCCTCGCTGAGGTAAAATTTCATACTGCCGAGCTATGATAATATTTTTCAGAAGAGTAAGATTATTTCCGAGCATTCGTCAGAGTTGAATCTTGTACCTGTAAAAATTAATATCTTGCTCTACCATTTGTGTAGGATGAATTGATGAGTTATCATAAGAATAATTTACTCATCCAATCAATATATAATATGTATATGCTTGAGAAATAAAAATATTAATTTCAAAAAATGAAATAATATATGTTGGCTGATATGTCGAGGCAAAATTGACTGATGTCGAGCAATAATAGTTTCCAGAGGTTTAAGATTGTGGCTGAGCTTTTGTCGGGATTGAATCTTGTCCCTATGAAATTTTAATAAGCTGCCCGAGCACCTGTTGAGACTAGATCAAATAATATTGTCGTGAGAATAATTATTCAGCCAAACAATATGTGATGTGTATTAGCATAAAATAATAAAGATTTCAAAATATGAAATAATATTTTTGTGCCAAATGTGTGTGAGATGGACAAATTATTATTAGATATGCGCCAAAAATAAGACGTAGAGTTTTTTGTAAAGTTATTTAATCTCCAACAACTAATCAGGTATAAGTTGCTGTTTGAAAATTATTTATCACTTGGTTTTAAAAATATTTATGGGGTGATCACAAGTTAAAAAAAACTTAAGCCCCCTGTTTGTCCCCGAACTGAGCTCGTGTTTAAAGAAATATCTGGGGTGCTCCCCATTTTTTAATACCCTAAGATTCTACTGCTGCCGATAAACGGCATGGATGTTGCCGACCAACATTTAAGGATATCTCAAGTTATCGAATATATGGTGTCGACCAAGAAGAAAATAGTCCCCGACCAGCTGAGCAATTTCGCCGAGCAACAAAAATGGTGCATTGACAGCACCAAACAACATTAGATGTTACCGACCAAAAAGTGGATGGTTGGATAGTTTTCGACCAGTAAATTGAACCCTCCGAACAAGACTGAGATGTCGCCGATCAAGAAGTAGATGATCGTCGACCTGAAATTGGTTCCATCGAGCTACAATAAGAGTCTCTGACCAACAATAAGATACCTCGTAGTTGGATAAAATTATTTCAACGTTGCTAATGGATCTTCACATCTTTTCTTCGACAAACAAAAATGGTCTGGTTAAGCTTCCCTTTAATAAAAGATGGCCCAAGATGATGCCGACCAATAATATGGATGGATGACCAGAATATCTCGAATCCTTAGATCAGAAAAATAACATTCGATGTAAAATTTAAGCATTAAGAATGTTAATTAAATGAATAATTATTTAATCCACTAGATCGTGTGATTTCGACAAAGAAACCCTGTGATGTTATGAACGAGGGACCAACATATCAAATTTGTACCCAGAGTCTTGATATGGTCATGATTGTTTTACTGATCCTCTTTTACAAGAGGTGGGTAATGATTTTTTTTTTGGTTACATAAAATTATTTTTTATATTGATCCCTTCCTATTCCCCATTTGCAGAGATAAAAATATGGTGAATAATCGAAATTATTACCAAATTTATATCAAAAATCAATCAATTTGACTTTATTGACATAGATGGAAGATGAACCAAATTAAGTATATAGTTCATAAAAATGAATGCAAAGAGACTCAAACTTGAAGAGAGAGAAAATAGATCTGGGTCATGATTTCCATGAGAAAACGTTTTATTGTCTTTAACCTTTTCACATTCTCTGATAAAAATATGATGGGAATTTGAATAGACATCAAAGATCTTACAAAATTTATAATGAAAATTACCAAACCTTACCACCGTCATATACATTGGTATATATAATCATTTAAAATATTTATTCCATGATATAAAATTAAAACTTGAGAATCAAGCAAAAAGTTGTGATTTATGAAATCCATTATTTTTCAGATTTCTAAATAAGAATTAATCTAACAGTTATGATTTTAAAATCATGATATGCAATATTTTCCAGATAAAAATTAGACAATTAATTTATGTATATAAATATAAAAATCATGATTGAATCAAAAGATGTATGTATAATTGATTATACGTAGAGAAAATAAAAACTTAGCTTTTGATGGAGAACAACGCTTGTAACACGTTCCCACAGACGACGCCAATCTGTTGATGCAAAAAACTGGACCGAATCCCATTTTTATGATCACAGATAAATAGATGAAAGCAATCCAATCAAGCACATAAGAGACAAAGATTTTTAAAGTGGTTCGGCTATGAATAAAGCCTACGTCCACTGTTATTTTATTCCCAAGGGTTTACAATAGCACCATAGGGTGTAGAGAGAGAAAGGATGTGTATCTTGTGTATGGGGTTTCTAGGTTCTCTTGGATCTCCCGGATCTCCTTCGGATCTCTTTCGGATCTCTTCCCTTTTGGCTAAGGAGATACATGTATTTATAGTGATGGGAGATAAAGAGATTCATTGTATGTAGACATTTATGTCTACATTCAACGAATCTGATTGTTGAATTGCTTGGTATGCTATGTGTTATCTATTAATACAGTATAAATGTACATTAAGGCTCATTAAATGCGCTGCCATCTTCATTAATGCACATTAAATGCATAGTTATCCTTTGATCTTCCTGGTTGATATGCCGACCAACTCTCCTCGGGTGCCGACTAACACTCCTCGGGTGCCGACCAACTCTCCTCGGGGGCCTACCAACTCTCCTCGGGTGTCGAATAATGCCACGTAGGATGACATGTGTCCTTTTCTGATTGGTCCTCGTAGATGGAGAATTTTTGCGTTAACAAAAGAGGATACATGTATTTATAGTGATGGGAGATAAAGAGATTCATTGTATATAGACATTTATGTCTACATTCAACGAATCTGATTGTTGAATTGCTTGGTATGCTATGTGTTGTCATCTATTAATACAGTATAAATGTACATTAAGGCTCATTAAATGCGCTGCCATCTTCATTAATGCACATTAAATGCATAGTTATCCTTTGATCTTCCTGGTTGATATGCCGACAAACTCTCCTCGGGTGCAGACTAACACTCCTCGGGTGCCGACCAACTCTCCTCGGGGGCCGACCAACTCTCCTCGGGTGTCGAATATTGCCACGTAGGATGATATGTGTCTTTTTCTGATTGGTCCTCGTAGATGGAGAATTTTTGCGTTAACACATGGGTCATTGGTTGTATTCAATCTTCACCTTTTAATGAAAGTGGTATGGGAATATGTTAGCTTTAAATCTTTTACTTCATTACTTTTTGCTTTGGTGAGGAATTTTTATGCATTTCTTAAGATGGTTGAGATCTATTCTACATCCATTATACCCTTATAACCTCAAGATTACTTGATAAAGCAAGATATCTAGAGGTAACTTTGTTAAAGTATGTATGAACTCCCTGAGACCTCTACTTCATGCATGTGTAGTTCAAAGTCAAGAGTGTGGTTCTGTAATGGGGTGTCTTGGAAACTTAGAATTTTTGATGCTTGTGCTGTTGAGAGATTGGAAGCCCATAATTTTGGTTCAAACACTTAGCTCCCTAAAATATTTGGACGAGAACATGTAGAAGTTAAACCTCTAATGGTTCGACCTTAGGGTTTTTAGAAATTTTGAATCTGATGTCCCGTAATGGGTCATAGGACCTCTGAACTTGAATTTTTTAACCCGAAGTTCCATAAAGGGTTTTAATAACTCTAAACTTAGGTAATTTTAAAATTTGGAGTCCTTGTACGGGTCTGAGACCTCTAAATTGAATAATTTTCAACCTAAAGTCCCATAAAGAGTCAACCTATAAAATTAGGTAATTTTTTAAATTTTGAGTCCTTATAAGGGTCATAAGATCTCCAGACTTATAAAGTTTTTAAAGTGAAGTCCCACAAAGGGTGTTAAGACCACTGAACTTATGTAAAATTTTAACCTGAATTTTCACAAAGGGTCCTAAGATCTTTGAACTTAGGTAATCTTGAAATTTAGAGTCCTTATAAGGGACCTAAGACCTTTGGACTTAGAATTTTTTTAAACTGAAGTCCTAAAAAGGGTCCTAAGACCTCTGAACTTAGGTAAAATTTTAACCTGAAGTCCCACAAAGGGTCCTAAGACCTCTAAACTTAGGTAATCTTAAAATTTGTAGTCCTTTTAAGGGTCCTAAGACTCACAGACTTATAAATATTTTAAACTGAAGTCCCACAAAGGGTCCTAAGACCTCTTAACCTAGGTAAAATTTTAACCTGAAATCCACAAAGGGTCCTAAGACCTATGAAATTAGGTAATTTTGATCGAAGACTGAATTCCTCGTAACTTTTTAATGGACACTTTTATAAAACACATCATAGGCTATAAAAATGCTTCATTTTATTTTTTTAGATATTCAATAAATCATTGATAGTATTTCTTGAGGTTCTCTATATTCCAAGGGAGAGGGAGTTCATATCCCTCTATATCTTTGAGGTAGTAGAAGCCATGTCTCACAATTTTTGTTACTACATATGGGCCCTCTCATTTGGGACCTACTTTCCATTTTCTTTATTATTAGTTGCAAGGGTGACCTCTCTAAGGACTAGGTCACCCACTTTGAACTCCTTATGAAGGACCTTCTTATTGAAGTAGGAAGTTGTTTTCTACTTGTAGTCTGCCATCCTGACCAATACGACTTCTTTATTTTCTTTTAACTCATTTAGAAATACCCTTATACTCCCTTCATTAGCCTCCAATTCAAATAGAAACACCTTTTGTGTGGGTATTTCAACTACAATCGGGATTATAGCCTTAGTACTGAACATAAAAAAGAATAGATTTTACTCTATTGGACCTGTGATTGTTCCTATAAGCCTATAGAATGCTAGGTGATTCTTTGTCCTGTAATCCCTTGACCTTATCTAGTATCTTCTTTAAACTATGGAAGATCCTCTTGTTAGTAACTTCAACCTGGCCATTGGCTTGAGGGTCACTTGGATATGATCAATGATCGCTAATGTTGTAGCTTGTGTTGAACTCTCTGAGGTTGTCAAACTATTTCTCATTATTTGAGATGAAGGCTTTGGGTAGGCCAAACCTACAAATGATATTCTTCCTAATGAAGTTAGTGGAATTCTTCTCAGTGATGGTAGCGAAGGGTTCAGCCTCAGCCCACTTAATGAAGTAATTGATGGCCACTATGCTGAATTTCTTTCGAAATTTGCTGAGAGGTAGAGTTCCTACCAAATCCACACCCTATTGAGATAAGGGCCATATTCTTAAAATCAGAGCCATCTTATTTACTGGATGATTTGAATCAAAAGCGAACCTTTTGAACTTATCGTAGTTTTGTACTATGTCCTTGGCCTCCTTTCCCAGCATTGTTCAGAAGTATCCTACCTCAAGACCTTATGGACTATGGTCTTTAGTCTTGGGTGGGCACCGCGAACACCTTTGTGTCGGTCTCCAAGGATGTAACTTGCCTCTGATGGTCTCAAGAACCTCTAAGGTGCTGATTACTATCCATTTTTATACAATAACATATTTTTAAAGTAGTACCTAGAATTCGTGCACTTCTCGTGTCTGTCTTGGAGATTGTCTTTAGAAAGATAACCATTCATGAGGTAGGCTTTGGTGTGAGTAGTCCAATATGGGTTCTGATTGACCTGTGTAGTGTTGATATGTAGTTGTGTGATGCTCAGTTGGTCTAGGTCGATAACTTGAATCTCTTTATCTATCTCAGCTGATGACGCCACTTTTGAAAAGTGGTTTACTTAAGATTTCTCATCTCGAGGCACCCTTCAATGCAAAACTTGAGTATCCTCTTAATGAGGTGTTGTATGATTTCTAAGTACCCTACCATCCTATCGCCTTTGATCTCATAGACCTCAGTGACTTGATTGACTTCCAATTGAGTGTTGCTAATAACCTCCACTTGTTGAGATTTTAAATAGATGGAAATGACTAAGCCCGCCACAAAGGCTTCGTACTCTGCTTCATTATTAGAGGGTTTGAATTTAAAGCAAAGAGTGAGATAAATTATTCCTTCTTTTAGTGTTTCCAGTGTAACACCCCGCCTGCGCCCGCGCCCGGGAGAGCGGAGCAGAGTGCTACTGTGATAAAACTAACCAATTCCACAAAATAACAAGGTATAGAGCATCTAATTCCCACAATAAAAGAGAAACCACTAATCTAAAATCTCTTCAAATAAATACAACAAGTCTCTCAAATTAAAAATACAACATCTAAAATAAATCTCCAATGCTCTATACATCAAAATAAATAAATACAAGTCTTCTCCATTGTATTAAAATATTTCCAAAATAATCTTCACTAAAATCAATCTCCATAGCGCCCCAAAATCCAAGCTAACCTGCCACTAAAAGAAAAAAATGGGGAAGTACACAATACGACAGGAAAGATGCTCAACAAATATTAGCGGTGAATAAAACGCAACAATACGAATACGAATATTCAAATCAAATGCGAATCTCATATGCAATTAGATCAATATAATTTCTCAATAACACATTAACCGGGTCACCAGGCCTCACCACCGTACCGCGCCTATGTATTTTTTTTGCATATCCGAAAAAAGGAATATTGGCAGGTGCCCAACCTCAGTGCCATTTTAAAATCTCATGACAATATGCTCAACACCAAATATAATACCACATGAATCGAAATTAGATTCCAACAAATATTTCCAGATTTCCAAATGAATTTATCAATTCAAATATGAGTCAATAATCACAAGAAAACAACGAGAATAATACTCGCGAGATTAAGGAGCATATTGTGTAAAACCCCATACCTTAAAATCATCACATGAATCATCAAATAATTTCAGCCTCAAAATATAATCACACCATCACGTTCCTCTCGTGAAAATAATCCAATCAAGTTCTAGCCCAAACTCGAGAAAATACCAAATAAGCCTTCTAATCTAAGGTTAAAATCTTGAATAAGTTTGGGGCTATGGTTTGTAGATGAAAGGGAGTAATTTTGGAGAGGTCTTCTGGTTGAAAGTTTGAGAAAAAGTGAATTGAAAAAGCCAAGCCACGAATTTGTTGATATATAAAGGATTAAGTGTTTGATTAAGAAAAGAGTTCTAATGAGATACAAACACTAAAAAAATTATTCTGGACAATCGGACCATTGGAATAGGATGAAGTTTTACAGAGAATTACCTGAAGATGAGAGGAAGCTACAAATTTTTTTTTAGCTCAATCGGACCGTTTAATATTTTTAAATATTTGTTTTTCTAGAGAGTTTTATGCTTCGAGGACTCTTAGAGAGTTTTATATTTTGAGGACTCTTCTATATAATAAAAATTCAATTAAAACTCCATTTTAATTTCAATTCTGAAACCATTTGAAATTCTCATCTTTAAAAATAAAATCCAACATATTTGAGCGATAAAAATAATTTTACCAAAAACTTTATTTTCCTCTATATTTTGAAAATACCCAAAAATTACGCGGGTTGTTACATCCAGGTGGAGTCTTGCCCCCACTATCTGAGCTGTTTGAGGATCCATATATGTATAGCACCATATAAAAGAACTGAGATTTAACTAGTGGAATAGGTTTGTTTGTCGTATTGGAGAACCACTGGAACCTTAGCCTTTATGTGTTCCTCTTTCACTTATTCCAGGTTGCTGAACTTCGCAGTGAAATAGTTTAAGGCCTTTTATTTGATAACACTCCAAGGTAGATACCTGATGTCGAACTCATCGTCTCTACAGACCATTTGACAAGCCTTCCTGAGGCGTCGGGCTTGTGAAGGACCTATCGGAGGGGTTAATCAGTCTATACCACGATGGAGTAGGATTGGAAGTTGGGCCTCAATCAATTTGCTTAGATGGTAAGGCATAATTCTAACTTTTCTATTATTGGATACTTGCTCTCATCTCCCTAGAGGGCTCGACTCCCATAATACACAAGGTATTGTAGATTAAGTTCTTTCCTGATGAGATCACATCTGATAGTTGTGGGTGAGGAGGTAAGATAAAGGTACAAGTCTCCCCCATTATTATAAAAAATAATAGTGGTGCTGACCGTAAGTACTTCTTGAGGTTTTAAAAATCTTCCTTTGCCTTAGGAGTCCACTAAAAGGTCTTATTTAAAATTTTAGGGAAGGGTAAGCACTTATTCATGGCCTTGAAGATGAATCAATGGAGAGTATCAACTCTTCCAGCCAAACTTTGGACCTAATTCAGTGTTCTTGGGGACCTCGTATCCAATAGAGCTTGTATTTTTTCTATCTTGTCTTTAACACCTAGTCCGGTGACCATAAATCCAAGGAATTTTCCTCTAGACACCTGAAAGCACACTTCTTCGGATTGAGGCTTATTTGGTCATTTTAAAGGACACAAAGGTATCCTTAAGATTCTAAACGTGGTTACAAGCATCCAAGATTTTGATTAACATGTCATCCACATAGACCTCCATGGTCTTAGTAATGAGGTTTCTTAAAATGGTCACAAACTCTTCATATTTTGTTAACTTTAGGGATAAGAACCATATTGGAGAAACATTTAGCGTACTATAATTCTGTAATGAAGTTGGAGGCTAGAAGTTTGTCAACTTCCTTTGCTGCAATATTATTAATTTCCAGGCCAAAGAAGTTCTACTTTTTTCAAACTGGATTGTGGTTTGGATCCACGCTTAGGTGGTGGACCATGACTTCAGGGTCCACCCTGATCATATTAGAGTGGCTCCATGCAAAGACACCATTATTTTCACAAAGGAAGTGGAAGATTTCTGCATGGAGGGAGGGGTTGAGGCTAACCTCGATCTGAGCTTATTTATTTGGATCCTCTACATCGATTCTCATGGTGATCAGAGCCTCGACATACTCTCCCCTTTGATCTTTTGTTTTGTTACAGGGATCCAAAGTGTCCATGTTTAGAAATTGTATGCTTGGGCCCTTTAGGAGAGATAATTTTTTTGAACTTTTGCTCCTTTAGGAGGGTGAGCCATAATGGTGTTAATTGGACTCTTGGAGGGATCAAGAAGTGTTTTTGAGGAAAAATGGAACTTCTTGTTCCTAAAAATGGTGCCAATATAATGACTGTTAAAATTCTAAGTGACTTTAGATCGACAAGTTCTCCCCCTGACCCGAGGGTAAGAGGAAAGAAATGTTAATTATGAGACAATGGTTTAAAGTTATTTGGACCTCAGGATAGTTCGACGTTCATTGTACAAAGGTATTATGCATGTGTATTAGAATGTAATTGAGTATTATAATCTAAGAGACCCCTTGATCTTTGGTTAAGGGAGTCTGTGGGATTGCGACCTTTACCAACGGTACAGAGGATCTTTGAAAATAACTGAATGACTTTTCTAAGGCATCCTAGGTATAGTTTTAAGGCTCTTACAAGATGATAAACTAATATAACGATGAAATTGGCTTAAATTATAGGTATAAACTCTCGACAGTAGGTCAGGATCGAGGAATGGAGTGTAAACTCTTGTGATTTTGATAGCCAAATTCTCTTAATCTATTTGAATGCTTGAGATTAATCCCCTTACACCTTCTATTAATTTCCAATTTTTAGGAAAACTTCTGGAGATGGGGAGAGAGGACTATCAAGGCATGAACATGTTAGTTATGAGGTTAGGCACTAATAGGAAGAATGTGGAGTGTTGGACAAAGTAGTTACATGAGAAGTATCTTGGTTGTTGTGTGCATCAAATGCTTATCGGAGCATTCAATGAATCTGAAGTCATTCAGTGGGGTAGGTGGAATAATGTTCTTCCTCCCACCTACTCTATCAGAAAACTTGCAGGAGCTCTATTGAATGTATAAAAGGGTCAAAAGGAATGTGGGGTTTTAGAGAGTTGATCCTAAATTACCGCATGTCACCACATCATAGGACCGATATCCAAGTGACCTTTGAAGATTATTATTCATCAATCCGAGGTAGGTTGAGGGCGCGAATTATAACAGGATCTTGGTGTCGAGGTCTTTGAGTTTGCTGGGGGGAACATACTGGAATGAATAATTTTCTTTGGGGAAAGGACACACGATTGAGGTATGATATAGTACCATAGCTCACCCTTGAGTTTAATAGAGGTATTATGTGGTAATTAGTATCCTATCTGAGGTTCATAGTTGGCTGAAGAAGCTCTTTCCTCTTCGTAACGATCTTTGGATATGTTTGATCCTTTTAAAGGCGAAGGGTACCATGTGGTATCATCATAACCTACCTCGTAGATGGAGATATTTTAGAAAATAAAATGGAGGCTCATAAGTTGACGGTCAAGTCATTTATTTCTTCTTGAACTCGAAATGACATGTTATAGTATGTCATTCACCAAACCTCTTCCTTAATACGTGTAAGGAAATTTTTTGTGTTAAGTCCATTTGTATCATCTTGTCTCAATTACATTTGAAAAAAAAACATCTAAGTAATATGTTAGGGCTTTAGTTTATCATCATTCAAGCATATGGTGTATGATTGAAGGTCATGGCGACTAAGGTAAAGCATCTATATTATTAGTCGTGTTTCATGATACATTTCATATTCAAAGTCCATAGATCTGTAAAGATATGAATGCATATTATTTTTTGTCATTGGATATTTAATTAGGTGTTTGTTTCAAAATGTTTGAGGACATTTTCCATAAAAAGTTTTTTTTAAACGAAAATTTTAGTTTTTGTGAAAAAGTCATTCAAACGAGAATTTCACCCTGTTAAAACGAGTCTAGGAAAGTCGTTCAAATGAGGATCTAACAAAATTTTCCAATTTAATAGAAAAATATCATACGAAGTTCGTTTGATGTCAGTTCAAAATCAATATGGTCGTTCAAACGAGATTCACTATGTTGTTCGAATGATATCTAGTTTTGTTCAAACATAATTGTGTGCTTCGTTCGAACGACCATATTGATTTCATTCGAATAAGATTGAGACACTTATAAATTCATGCTTTATATAAATAGGATTCTTGACGATTTATTTTATGCATAGGTTTTATAAAAATTATTTTCCAAAGATAAATCCAAGAGACTCCAAATCCTAGTTTCACCCAATAAGTTTGAGATCCAAGTTCCAATCAAATAAGCTAGTTTGAGATCTCCTGTTTGGCCCCAGAGTTTGTTTACTCATCATATTTATTGAGGATAATTTTGTACGGTGGATTCTGTGCTTGCTATTGTTTACACACAGTGGACTCCATGTTTGTGGGAGTTTAAAATGGTGGACTCTATGTTTGTGGTAGTTCTAAGAGGTGGAATCCAATTCAATCTATCGATAGTATTATGAGCCAATATCGGTGGATACCGAGGTGTGTGAGGAACACAAGTTATGGAAGTATATAGGTTGATTCCTATGTGTATCTGTGAAGAAGGTTAAAGGAATGAAGTTACGTTAAGGCTTGAAGGGAGTCGTGTCGGTTGTGTAAGTCATATATCGTCCTTGTGTATTTCCTAAATCACATTGACTTTGTATGGCTGGGCTATCCGAGGTTTTTTTCTATTGTAAATTTTCTCGTACATCGGAATGTTTTGGATTGTTTCTTTATTTTTACTCTTATTATACTCATCTAAATGCACATTTTAGGCCAAGATAAAAAATGATAAATTATTTTCGCAACAATTCATTCAATTGGTGAAAGTTTTACTGGGTTAATCATTTAAGTTTACTTAATTTTGAAAAATATATTAAAAATTAGTTCTGGGACGATCCATATAATCCATTGCACCTTCAAATTAGTATTAAAGCGGTTACACTAAGTTATCATGCTGATCCATAGTTTTGTGCTATTTTAGTGTTGTTTGTTTGCCTTTTTTTTGTCGTTATTTGTTTTTGTCGATGGGTCATCATATAATGTTAACCGAAGTCTTGAGTGATGAGGATAATTTTTGTATTTGAGAGGAGTTTAATGAGTTTTATTAACTGTGCTGATAGGTTAACTACGTTGAATTTGAAACTTGCAAAAAGGATAAAATTTCTTTAAAAAAGAGAATTCATGCTTAAAAGTCTATAATAATCATTTTTAAGAAACATTCAAACTCAATGAGACATTTTTTTACGAAAATCTCTAAGAAACGAAATGTAATTTTTAAATTTTAGAAGTGTTCAAGAAACCGAATGGGGCTAAAGTCCATGTTTAAGTGAGTTAAAGGACTCTAAGGTTTCTAGCGTAAAAGAATGTGCCGTAAAAGATAATGATAAATTAATTGAAGATTTGAGGGAACATGAGAAGACTTTTAGGTATAGTTTTTCTTACATGGAGGGAGAGCGATATAACCTTCCATGAGCTGTTGAAAATATGAATAAGGAGTCTCGAAAGGTTGAAGAATTGAAGTTTTTGCTTGAGTCTAGGATTTTGAAGTTAGAAGATAAATTAAGATACTCAATTCTCTTTGGTATTGGCTAAGATAATTCGAATGCTTTCGTTATTAAATCCAAGAACATGTATATAAGATTGCTAACTATTGTAAAGGACGCTAGAAAAGTCAAACAAAGGGTAAAATTCGTTGTGTTTACACATGCTCGTATTATGGTAGGAAAAGTCACCTTAGGGAATTATGTTATGATTTAGACGAGGTCCTACGAAGTCTATATGCCGTTTCACCATGGTTCTCAAAACTCGAGGCATTAAGCCTTCATTTACCTGGGTTAAAAAATCTGATTTGGAGATATTAAATGTCAGAATTGTTTACTCTCGCATGCTTTCACATGGTTCATCCCAAGTAATATCTTATAAGTGATTATATTTGCATGTTTTCATACACTAGATTTTGTTATTCATGTTACATGTTATTGCTAGTTGTATGATGTCTTTTGTATTTTAATTTTTCACTTATTGGGCCTTATTGAAAAAAAAACAAAAAGATTTTATTTGTCTTTTGAGTAATTTCGATTTTTTTTAAAAAACATTTTATTTTATCAAATTTGAGTTGCTTAGTGGATTTACTTTGAATATGCCTTCATACAGACTTTGCACAAACTCTTTGGATTATAACTACCTATGTTTCATGAGCAAGTGAGGTTTTATCCTATCAATCTTGTCATATACATATCTATTTGATTGGGGAATTTGTGCATTTAAGAACCATTGACAGAGAGTTTGTCTTGTTTGAAAAATATAAGGGTGCAATGGAAATGGGCTACGAAGGTATAAATCTTCCTTGGGTAAACGTCCACCATCGACAACAGCCTAGGAGAAAAGAAAAGAAAATTTTTCACGGACAAATTTTTTGCATTGATGCTTCATTATTGATATCTTTAAACGAAAAAGAGATACAAAAATATATTCTTATTTTGAGGGTATTATAAGTGCAGGATCAATGGGTCTATACAAGGAGTCCTAGTTATGCTTAATTATTTGAGGTTATTGATTGGATAATTATTAGTATTATCCAGGGTAGTGTTCATTGTGTATGTTTGTCCATTATGAGTTCTTTATTTATCACTTGAGGCTAAACCGAAGTTTGATAAGTTAATTAGATCAAATATAACTCTTTGGACATATTTTAAGTGACTGGGTCGTATAATTTTTGTTTGTATTTCACATCCCTTGACTACATACCACATTATTGTTTAGACACAATAATGCCATACGATGTGAAAAGTACCTATATATTTATGTACTTCATTGGTATATGAGTGGTTACATATATGATATCTTTGTTTTTATTCTTTTCATTAAATATAATCCATGTTTCTCAAATGATTCATTTCTTATTCAAATTGGCATAATTTATGGTCATATTTGTATCTTTTGTTGCATGTTTACATTGGTATCGTATGCTTCAATTTCTGCATCAAACTTGGCATCATTTTCTCATTGTTTGGATTATATATTCTTGTGTTACCGAGTTGTTTGTCATTTCTTGTTTCACTTCACATCATCGCATGATATTACTTTTTTTCTTTATGTTTACATGTGTTATATTTAGGGGGAGAAGTTGTTTATATTATGCCCTTATTATTTGTCTAATCCCAAACAAAAAGTGGGAGAAATAGTATCTAAATCTTTAACTTAGGGGGATAAATTTTTAACTTAGGGGAGACATCTTAGCTTAAGTGGATATTATTGGACAAAGTGTGAGGGTTTTGATTTGTAGAATTATGTTTGTTATTTATTCTCTTTGTATTTGAAAGGCGTGTTTAAGTGTGTAGGTTTGTAATGATGCAACAAAGTTTTCATAAGAACAAAGTTACTCAGAGTTTACATCGATCAAGTGCATGTACTTTTTCCTTTTGGGTTGAGATTGAGTCTCTAGAGAGCTTGACAACCCATTGGTTTTTGTTTATTGAGTTTTATCCCGGAATAGCCAAAGGGGGTATTTGTAAGGAAAAATTTCTAGTCCAGTCAATTTGAATGTATTTTGACTAAATTCTGTTTGAACAAAATCGTTTCGTTCATAGGTTAGGACTTGAGTTGTTTATCCTTCAAGCGTATAATGAATGATTGAAGACCGTAGCATCGAAGGTAAAATGTCTACATCATCATGTTATATTTTGTGACATGTTTCATCTTCAAAGTCTATTGACATCCAAGGGTATGATTGCGTATTATTTTTATATTTTTTGGCTCTCTACCCCACTTTATATGTTGATATTTTTGTTCTCACCCCCATTTTGATTCCTTTATGCTTAGTATGACCTATTAGCTGCTACTAATTTTAAAAAAAAGACCATCTTACGCCTTTTTAATCTAAGGGCCACTGTTTAAACAAGATGAATATAGTGGTTATGTCACATTCCTCCCTCCAATCTTGTATAAAATCAACCATCTAACTCATTTTCGAAGCATGAATACGCTTCCACAATAAAAAATAAGACAAAAATAGAAAAATGGTAGGTAAAAATCAATGGAAGAAGTGATTATGCTATTTTAACATTGGAGAGGAATATTATTGGCTTAAGTATTGCCCTTTGTATGGTTTTCCACGTGTTTATGGTTGTCCAAACAAAATGTTTATATGTCTGTATTTTCAACCCCATAGCCATGGATGTAGGTTTCTTAAATGTGAAGGAAACCACAATGCAAGGCATTCAAGTTGATTCACCAACCTCAACCTGGAAATAAAGGTATTGTAGACACTTCAAGAAATAAAGCAGAGAGAAGTCGTGATGTATGATACGATAAAAATATTGCATATTTCATCCGTTAACCTACGCCTTTTTATCCCCCTCGGGTATTTTAATCCCTATATTTATGCTTGTTAACCAGACAACCTCAGATTTCTATGTTAACATGCTTTGCAGGGGTTAACTAAGCCTTTTTTAGGTATTTAGGTACTTAGTAATGAGTTTGGACGCATTCTGGACAAGTTTCGTACAAATCTGCACGCGCAAGGGTAATTTAGTCATTTCAAAGTTTGGGCATCTGGACCAACATCTTCACGGAAGTTCTATCCCTCTGATCAATCTTCGCATGGCCGCAAATAGTGCGCGAATTCGATCCTAACAAAGAAGTTACGAGACTTTTCACGGAAGAGAATCACAGTCTAACCAAAGCGGGGGAGGAAAAAGTAGTTGCAAAATGCTGAGATATGCTTGATTGATCGATCGATCGACCCTTCAGTTTTTACTCTTTGAACGAAGGCAGTGGGCTAGAGCTATTTGATCTATCGATCGACCAAAAGGGTCGATCGATCGATCCCCTGTTTTTGCCCGATATTTTTGTTCCGCTTTTCTTTTTTGTTTATTTTTCTATTTCTTTTATCACTTACCATATAAGTGAGCCCTTATAAATATCTCAGAGTTAGTTAGTTTTTAGCTTTTTTTAGCTAGGGTTTGGATGGTGGGAGCTATTATCTTCTTCCTCTTTGGGTGTGACAACCTTTGAGTTTGTGAGTTGGTACTATTCATCATCCTCTCCATTAATATAGTTGTTTTTCTTCCTCTTTGGGTGTGACCTTTGAGTTTGTGAGTTGGTACTATTCATCATCCTCTCCATTAATATAGTTGTTTTTCTTGATTTATTGCTTTATAAATTATATTTACATGCTTTGTTAAATTATTTTATTGTGTTTATATATTGCTTTCTTAATTAATTAGTGTAAATTAATTTAGTTTCATGCCATGTCACTAGTTAAATAGGGTCGGGGTTGTGTTTCTGCCATTAACGGGCGTCGAGCTCCGAAAGTTAGATTTTGCATAAAATTACGTTTAATTGAAACCTCGCATATCAAAGTCATATTTTTATGCGTTTAACTTTCTTTGTCACGTAACGTTAGTGTTTATTGCGATAATCCGAATTTAATCTGCGTGTGACCATTTTTCGTTAAATGTTTAATCTCACAACTTTAGATTGAATTCTTTATTGCGTGATGTTTATGCTTAATTAATTATGTCGATTAAGAAGCTTTCGAACTAGAATTCTAATTAGTAATTGTTTAACCCATGTGGTGCGAATGCGATCTCGACTCTCGCTTTTTAAATTTTTTAGTCTTAACTTCTTTCTTTTTCCTTTTTCACCATAAGCACACATCACCTTTTACACTTGTATTCTTGAAATAATAAATCAATTAAAATCTATACGACATTACCAGTGGATTCTTAATACCCGACTTACCATTGTACTTATATCGCAAGTGCAGTCATAATTTAGGTTTTTGTATTAACGTGGTGTAATGAATTCAATGATTAGCATTTTGATGTGACGCTACTTTTCACGCCTGATCAAAATGGTGCCGTTGTCGAAGAGTGTGTTTTACATTGTAATTTTTTCATTATTTCGTAGTATTTTTTCTTTTGTATTTGTATTATTTGTTTTAGCCTTTTTTGCTGGATAGCATATTTGAGCGACAAGAAATTTTGATTCGTGGTTGCTCACTTTCTTTATCAGATTCTCCATCTACAAACAACGAGGTAATCATGCCCTACTATTATAGTTATGATGGTCATTCTAATGATTCTTACTTTGGGGATAGTTTTCAAGTTTTCCATTTTCAAGATTTTCTTGAGAATTAAAGACTTGAAAACATTTATCAGAATGAAAATATTTATTAGGAGCTTGAGTTGGATTCATTATTCGAATCCAATGATAATTTTTATTCTGATAATTTCGAAGACGATTTTCAACTAAATGAGGAGTCCGAGGTTTTTGAACCGATGAAGCCTACTTTGGAAGAAACTTTTCTTCTTTATTCCCAAGGCTTGGAAAGACTTATTGGTGATAGACTGAGTCTTAAAGCACTTTGCGATGAGATTGATTCTTTGGCGCTAAACAACGAGGTGGAAACTTGTGTTTCACCTCAATTTTTCAAAGAATTTCTCATCGAATGTGAATCTTTCTCCCCCAAAATTTAATCTCCTTCCGATGATATGTTGATTGAAATTGAATTTAGTTCATTACCACATACATTTTCCGTTATTGAAACATTAGAATTACCAGTTGATTCCTATGAGTCGGTAGAAATTCTTGAAAATTCTACACCTTTTGCGAATAAAGACTCTTTGTCGAACTTTTTTTCTAAGATGAATGTTATCCCCATGTGTGCACCATCTCCCATTCCAATTGAAAAATATTTGGGAGATGGGTATATTTTTCTTTGACCTCAAGCATATCTTTCCCCCTTATTATCCAAATCCCCCATCGCCCCTCCCAAACTTTTAATTGGCGATAGTTCACTTTTTCCACCACCCACATGCTTTCCGTTGTCCAAACGAAATTCTTATTTTTCGGGAGGCATGTTCACTTTGGAGGGTCCACCGTTGATCTTGCAAAGTCAAATCCCTTTTTGGGTGGACCCTGAACTATTTATACTTATAGTGTATAGTTAATGTGAAGTCCAAATAGTAGGTTGTAAATAGTAAGCTTTTTATTTTTTTCATTTTTTATTTTTCATTTCTTCTTAATTTAGTCTAGTGTAATTAGTTAAGTTTTTGTTATTTCTTTTTGGTATGCTTGGTTCTAACATTTTTTGTAGGTTCAACGAACTTGAATTTGCGGAGATTGTGCATCCCCAACATGCGTTTGTAAAAATAATTGAAAAAGTTCACTCACAAAAATATTTTCTTTATTTTGCACACACTCATACTCACTTATTTACATTTATTTTATTTTATTTTATTGTTATTTATGTGTGTGTGTGTGTGTGTCGCCCATTGTAAATTTCACACGTATATTTCAATTGTAATGTATATATATATATATATATATTTTGTATGTATATATTTATATAAGTATATATTTATTTCATCCTTATTATTATTATTATTATTATTATTATTATTATTATTATTATTATTATTATTATTATTATTATTATTATTATTATTATTATTTTTAATTACACACACACACACACACACACACACACTAGGGTATGCTCGTGCCTGAAGGCACACTGAAAATCGCAAAACGACAAAAATTTTCAAAGTACATTATTGCAAAAAGGCAAAAATTTCATTCCCCAACAAAAACTATAATTTTTAAAAAAAATAGCCATAATCTTCTTTATTTGCACGACTGTCCACCCTGCTTAATAAATAACAAATAATCTAACAATGTTCATATAGTCTAAATTCATCAAATAAACTCACATATAACATTAAATATACAATATTCATCAATCGAATTCACATTGTGCCTCAAATTAACAAAGTATCAATTCTATAAAAAATAGACATAGTCTCCTTTGTTTATTGGGCTATCCACCCTGCTTGAGGGGTAACAAAAGCAAATAATAGCTACTAAGGAAATTCTAAAAAAAATGGACACAGTCTCCGGTACCTTCATCTATTAAAAGCAAATTAAATAACTAAATTCACAAAACCATAATCCAGTTACTTTTGGTGGTGTAGGGAAACAAATTGTTGGTACTTTTTGCCTGGATGCATTATGTAGTGTCGACCGTTTCCAAGTTTTAGCCCACAGATATCTTAGTTGCAGTCGCTCAAAATTGTCTCAATCTCCTTAAACTTGTGAGCCATAGCATCATCAAGATCCCAACACTTCTCCTCCCATGCGTTTCTCACAACGTCTGCCTCCTTCTCTCGATGGCCATAGCTTCCCCAATGTCTAACAGACTTGTTGTGTTTCATTCATTCACTGCACTAAGAAGAAATTGTCACCATTAGTAAAACACCATAAACACAACATATTAAGTAGAAAAAGGACAATGAAAAATTACTTAAGAATTTTAAACAAAAAAATGCAGAGAGTAGAGAGAGACCTACGATGATGAAGTTGTTGTTTAAGAAAAAATTGTCTAAGAAACTAAAACCAATTTTCTATTTACAGAACTTCACATGTACCTTTCAATCAATATCCAAAAAAAAGAATCACATAAACCTTGAATGTGAGTTTCTTGTCAGTGATAAATAACATCCTCAGAGTGAAAATATTTATAACATGTTGAATGAGATAGATATGATGCTACAAATGGTTGGGCATGTACCTAATACGTCTGAGGTGCTATATGAAGTTAATGAGAGGTGGAAGGAAGGGATATTGCGTCAACACAGTGAGAGATTAGCTATTGCTTTTGGGCTAATCAGTACAAAGCCAAGGACAATGCTCAAGATTGTCAAGAATCTCCGTGTATGCAAAGAATGTCATACGGCTACCAAAATGATATCCAATATTTTTAACAGGACAATTATTTCTAGGGATCGAAATAAATTCCATCATTTCAAAGACAGTTGTTGTTCATGTATGGACTATTGGTGAAAATATACCCGACTAAAACACATAATGATTGCAATTATATACAACACTTGATATTGCGATTTTTGTGCTTATCATTGAAATGATTGTTCAATGTTTACCAATAATGATGTTTTAAGTGTAAGAAATATATGTCCATTTTTGGATCACTCTACCAATATAATAACTGCCCTGCCACTATTGTATCAATCTTGAGACTTGTAGTAGTGAATGAGAGATAATAACCTCATTTCATATGTTATATATTTATCCATCTCACCTTCTGTAAATATATATATGGCATTACTCCAAGAAACAATGTGCATATGTCAATTTAGATTTATACCTGTTAGTATATTTCAGATTTCAAAAATCAAAATTTTAAACCCCCAAACAGTAAATCACATGTTTTCTAAGAATATATATGAAAACCTTTCATGTGTATATTAAACATGTAGTCATGAACCAAATATGTGCATAATCCCACACGACTTTTAAATCTGCAATAAACAAAAAAAAATATTACTAAAACATTGAAGTAAAATGATCAAAGGAATCTCACACATTAGGATAAACCTTCTTTTATTACTCGAACATAAAATATATCAGTAAGTAATTTACGACCTCATTAATATACATAACACTTTTATATGTAATATATATACAACATACGGTAGGTGTGTCCATGGATGTAGCAAGTACATGACAAATATACATAATAAACAGAAAGAAGCATGTAAAGATGCAGATGTTGTCCCCACTTGTATATCAAATAAATGGGGTCATCTGAGTGATCTCCACATTAATGGATAAACCTTTGGCATACTGTTTCATATAGTCAGTAGTTGGATTAATATACTCGGGATCCGAAATCTCCATTCTTGAGTTCTTGAAAGCATGGCTAGAGAGGTTGTACTTGTGCTCCCTTTATTTATGTAGCTCTGCCTAAACCATCCCCATGTTCACTGCTATCATTAGTGCTGGTGCACCTATAGGAAGTTTATCACCTCTATCAACCTTCCAAGTTCACTAAAACTTTGCATAAGTCTTGGCAAGATTTTCAAGTTCAGGCTTCATAACCATCTCAGGGACCCGAGTATTTACCCAGAGCCCTGGTTTTATCTTATAGGAATGAGAGTGACAGAGCTTCTGCTCCTCAGGTGGCAAAGTTTTGACGATGCAATTAGATATTACAGACCATTCTCAAAATATAATAAAAACATATCCTATAATAACTGATCCCAACATCTCAGGGAAGAAGAAAACATAAAACGAAAGTAAAATCACCAGTTGACCAACCATAAGTTTATTAAATTAACCTTTGAAGGTTGATTAAGTTGAGGTGATGAGTTATTCGTTCGTTATTTAATCTCAAGTTCAAGAGCTGAGGGGGTTCATTGACTGATCATTAACTGATTGGTTTTGTACTAAACCCCCTGAGAACTATTATTATCCCCATATGCCCCGCGAAGACGATCAACTGAGTAGTTTTGCATGCTCTCCATTTCACCGCATTGATCATATGGATCAGATCTCATGCTGTCGAACAGATAACTCATTGATCAGCCGAACCAAGTCAAGTAACCATTCTCAAACCAACATACCAAGTTAAAAGACACGGTATTTATGTTTCAAACCACACGATTCACCTCTCATAAGCCTTTAATTAGCGTAGAAGTATATTTCTCCATCTGTATAGTGCACTCAAAATGAACAGTGTTTAATGAACAGAAAAAGTGCTTCAATTTCCCCTGTTTCAGTGAGTAGATTAAAAATGAATAACCGAGGTCAACTTTCAAACAATAATTTATAGGTTCTTGGTCATAGAGAAATAAAAATAGAAAAATGTAGCTCGTAGTTACGTGAGTGAAACAAAATAACTAAAAGAGCAATGAGATTAAAGAAAAGAACTAACTCTATTAAATGATATCAATACCTTATATAATGTCGGCATGCTCTCCATTGCATTTCACTGATCAGATGGATCAGATCTCATGTTGTTGAACAGATAACTCATTGATCAACCGAACCAAGTCAACTAACCATTCTCAAATCAAAAGAAATGGTATTTATGTTCCAAACCACACGATTCACCGCTCGTAGACCTTTAATTAGCGTAAAAGTATATTTCTCTATCTGTACAGTGCACTCAAAATGAACAATATTTAATGAACAAAAAAAGTGCTTCAATTTCCCCTGATTCAATGAGTAGATTAAAAATGAATAACCGAGGTCAACTTTCAAACAACAATTTATAGGTGCTTGGTCATAGAGAAATAAAAATAGAGAAATGTAGCTCGTAGTTGCGTGAGTCAAACAAAATAACTAAAAGAGCAATGAGATTAAAGAAAACAAATAAATTTATTAAATGAGATCAATACCTTATATAATGTCAAATGTAAGGTATGATGCCAGTCTCATGTATTAAGTTCAAATGTAGAATAAGTTCCAAAGACTGGAGAAACCCAAATTTTAATAGGGTCAAACATTTCCAATAAAGTGAAATATTTACGTTGCCACCATGAAAAATACCGAAGTTTCTTTCTTTAGTTTCTGTTCGTATTGATCATCATCGATAACATATTCATCCTACTCCAAACCATAAACAAAATGATACATTTGAGGATTAGTTCTAGAGGTATCAGAAAGAGGATTAGTTCTAGAAGAATCAGAACATGAAAGATCAAGTAACCATCCTCAAATCAACATACCAAGTCAATGACCTTGACATTTGCTTTGTCATATTTTGCCTTGATCTCTTTTGCTAATGTCTTTCATAAGAGAATAGTAACAATGAATCATAATATTAATATATTAAAACTGATCAGAAATCATAACTTCAACTGTCTACAACGCGCTATAAAACTTGATAAATAAAAACTAAATATCCTTGGTAACATCAACAACACGCATTGCCATGGGTATATCCAAAGAAGTTAACACGCGTTGAATGATAAATGTAGAATGGTGTCAAATCGAAGAGTAACTAAAGTTCCAATTGTCATAAATCTGCACAAATAGGATAGGAAAGTATATTGTTTGTACAAATAGAATATGAACCAAAATACTTTGAAGGTTGCTTTATGTTGGCCCAAAAGTATAAACAACAAAAACAACCATGTAATGTATGATGTTAGTATAAAATTCCAAGATATAACACACCAAACAGGCATTAGCTTAAAACGCCTATTTGGCTTGGAACCATTATAAAGCTTGCGAACACAAAAAATAAATGCATTGTCCAGTACGTAATAACATATGGACCTTCAAAATACTAACACAAAAGTTCAATCATTCAGATCTAAACCTAAATAAAATAATTACAAAAGGATTGCAATAAAAGTTAATTTCAACTATCTTTCACATACCATTAGAGCCTATACCAAGGTAGTGTAATGCTTTCACCATCTTGCACATACCATTAAATCCTATCAACTATCTTCAACCAATATAAACCATCTAAGAAATATAAACCACAGTAGAATTTGAAGCTCATTACATGTTCTTTCCCTTGACATCAATTATGTACACCCATATCTCAATGTAAAAAACACATACCTTTGGTTGTTAAATTTGAGGCTTATGTTCACACTTCCAAATCAGAAATCGATTTTGTATTACCCAAAAACATTAGATCTGTAAACAAAAAATTATAAATGTGAAAAAATTAAGCTCCCAGATTGGTGTGTGTGCGTGTGTATGCGTGAGTGTGTGCGATTGAGCTCTCAAATTTGCGTGTGCATGTGCGAGTGTGTGCGTGTGTAAGAGGGTGATATAGATACTACCTGAAGTTGGAAGAGGTAGATGCGTAGGGTAAAAGTGGAGGGCGTCGACATTTAGGGTTAGTGTTGGGAGGGTTTATGTTGAAAGAGGGAGAGCAGAAATCAGCGAGATGGGCGTGAATTTGGGAGACGAGATGGGTTTGAGGTTGAAGTGAGAGGAAAGTTGTGTTTGTTTGAGAAACCAAAGAAATGATGAAGTGGTTATGACCAAAATGCCCAAAATTTTGAATTAAAGAGAGAGTTTGATAAGCATGAAGAAGGGGGAAAGCAAAAAATTATAGGGCAAAATAGGCATTGCAGGATAAAATCATATTGATGACATCATCTTTTCATCTTATGACATATATAAGTTTCCTACTTTATTATATATATATATATATATATATATATATATATATATATATATATATATATATATATATATATATATATATATATATATATATTTCCCCCACCCTTTATTTTCTTTAACCCCTTTCTATCCCATTTTGCCCAAAAAAGAAAGCAGTGGTCAATTTTTGGAGGGATCGATCGATCGACGATTTTGGTCGATCGAACAGTTAACCGGCCATTTTTATTTATTTTTCGTTATGTTTATTTTCTTATTTCTCTCTTCTCCTCTTCTGCTATCCCCCATTTTCGTGCCCTATTATTCCCCCACCCAACTTCACTCAATTTAACCCACTTTTCCACATTTAAGGTATAATTTCTCATTATCTTTTGTATATTTGGTATTTTGGGTTGATAATTGTTATGTTTCCAAGGTTTTATGCATGTTTTGATAGTTTGTGAGTTTTAGTTGGGTGTTATCACAATTTTGTGTTGTTACAACATGTTCCTATGCGTAATTGTTGTATTATAACCATTTATGAACACACATTCTTGTTGGATTCTTAGATTTGTTCATGAATGGGAATGCTGTTGGTTTAAATGGTCCACACCATCCCTTATACCACATTGTGCATGCCAAGTGTTCTCTAAAATGCCTAAACCAACTTTTCTATCCATGGTAGCGCACACTTGCGTGTTTTTCACTCATTGTCGCACCTCGACACATTTAGTCACAATGTGGTATGTTTTCGCTCGATTTCACACACTTTCACACACCATTTCAACTCGTTCACCAACTAACTTTTAATTGTGCTTTATAATGTTATTTGTCTTGCCTAATTATTATTCTGTAGGTTGAAATGTACGAGGTGAAAAAGTATGATTCTACGAAGTGCGTGCCCTCCCAAGAATTTGAGGGGTTTCGATGCGAATGGGATCATGAGTGGTTCCAAGCCTATTGTCAGATGCAGTGGAGGCCGTTGACCTATCACTATGCTTGGGAACTAGAGCATTTGCCTGAGGCGGCACGTGTTCTTTTTTGCCGTTACACTTGGGATCATTTTTTTGCCACTAATGGGGGAATCAACGAGGAGCTAGTTCGAATGTTTTGCGCGACATTTTTAGTAGTGAAAGGGAAGCCGTCATCTTTTGAGGCCATGGTCAGGGGGGTACGGATTTCATTCAGCCACTCAGATTTAGCAAGATTTATGGGTGTTCCAGATCTTGAGACGTCAGTTAATTTTATGGATGGGGATATGTTTGGGCTTAGCAAATTAATCCAGGCGTTGGCACCTGGGGAGGTATGGAATAAAAAAGCATTTCGGTCGGCCGCTGATTCGACACAAATACTGTATTTTTCACCCCTTATACTTATGCATTTTAGCCCCCACAGGTAACTTAATTCATATATTTATGCTCGTTAACCATATAACCTCCATTTTATATGTTTACATGCTACATGAGGTGTAATTGAGTTTTTGTAGGTATTAAAGTGCTTAGCGTGAAGTTTGCTCGCTTTTCAGAAATGTTTTGTTAAAGACTGTACCTTTAGGGGGCATTTTAGTAATTCCAACATTCGAATTTTAATCCCGAACTCTTCACAAAATTTAATTCCTTTGATTTCTCTTCGCGTGGTCGCCGACGATGCATGATTCTGATGTATAATGAGGGAGTTATGGCATTTCAAGGATGGTTTTATCTTCAAAATCACACTCAAGGTCATATTCAAGGGCATTTTAGCCATTTCATAATTTGGTTTTTTGGCCTAATGTCTTCTTTGATGTTATATCCCTATGAGTTATCTTCGCGTAGCCTCTGGCCGTGCCTAGTTATAACGAAAAAGTTACGGCATTTTTCGTAAAATTGGATAAATCTGAGAATTCAACATTGTCAGGTGCGAATCGATTCAGATGAAAGTCTGTAAATTTCATTTCTTAAGTTGGTTTTTGGTTGGGTATATGTATAAAAACATTATGTTAAGTTTTAAAAACCATTATCTATCATTTTAGGTTAGTTTAGTTTAGGTTTTTGGGAGCTTTCTCTCCTCCCTCTCTCTTAGGATTTATACCTACTTTTGTAAGTACTATTCATCATTCCCTTCCTTTATTCTGGTTCCATTTTCTTGATTTATCACTTTATTATTTATTTCCATGCCTAGATTAATTGTTTTGCTCATTAATTAGTTATTTTTATTAGTTAATTAGTGTTTAATTAATTTTATTCATGTGCAGTGAGTAGTTAAATAGGGTTTGGGTCATGTGTCCGTCATTAACGGGCTTCGAGTTCGAAAATTAGATTTTATATAAAATTGCATTTAATTGAAATCGCATGTATTAAAATTGGATTATTATGCATTTAAATTTCTTTGTAACCCAACGTTAGTATTTATAGCGATAATTTGAATTTAATCCGCATGTGTCCATTTTTGATTAAATGTTTTACCTCGCAACTTTGAGTTAAATTTGTTCTTGCGTGATGTTTATGGCTAATTAAAAAAGCCCGGTTAAATATTTTCGAACCAAAATTCTAATTATTATTTGTTAAACCCATGGCGGGGACACGATCCCGACTCTCATTTTATTAATTTTTGTTTAGTGTAACTTCTTAATTTTTTCATTCTCTTTCTTTTAAACCATATCACCTTTTACACTTTTATTCTTGAAATAATAAATCAATTAAAATCTATACGACACTCCCTGTCGATTCGATCTGTACTTGCCGCTACACTTCCATTAGTGTACCAAGTTGTGGTATTTATTTTTTATAGGGTGTAAACACCCAACGACGTGTTTTAAATTCAAAGTTGGCGCCTCATAAAAAATGGCGCCGTTGTCGGGGAGCGTGTTTTAGATTGTAATTGTTTTATTATTTCGTAGTATTTTTTCTTTTATATTTGTATTCTTTTTTTTTTAACCTTTTTTGCCGGATAGCATACTTGAGCACTAAGAAACTTTGATTCGCAGTTGCTCACTTTTTTTCTCGGATTATCCATCTACAAACAATGAGGTAATCATATCCTACTACGATAGTTATTACGGTCATTCTAATAATTCTTACTTTGGGGATAGTTTTCAAGTTTTCCATTTTCAAGATTTTCTTGAGAATGAAAGACTTGAAAACATTTATCGGAATAAAAATCGTTATTGGGAGATTGAGTTGGATTCATTATTCGAATCCAATGACGATTCTTATTCTAATAATTTCGAAGATGAGTTTCAACCAAATGAGGATTCTGAGGTTCTAGAGCCAAGGAAACCTACTTTGGAAGAAACTTTTCTTCTTTAGTCCCAAGGTTTGGAAAGCCTTAATAGTGCTGGATTGAGACTTGAAGCACTTTGTGATGAGATTGATTCTTTTGTGCAAAACAACTAGGAGGTGGAGACTTGTGTTTCATCTCAATTTTTCAAAGAATTTCTCATCGATTGTGATCTTTCTCCCCCAAAATTCAATCTCCTTCCGACGATATGTTGACTGAGATTGAATTTAGTTCATTACCATACATGTTTTTTGTGATTGAACCATTAGAATTACCGGTTGATTCCTCTGAGTCGATAGAAACTTTTAAAACTTCTACACCTTTTGCTGATGAGGAATTGATTCGTCACTTTTATTGTATTTTATACCCCGTTAATTTGTACATTCTAGCATTCCCGTGCATGTATTTCCCGGTTCTTATACTCATTTATTGACTAACCCCTGAATTCATCATATATACTTTGTATGTGTCTTTATTGAGCTTTTATAGGTCTCGGGAATGCATTTTGGGAAGTTTGGTTTTGATCCGAAAAGTTCCGTTGACTTTTGCACAGTCGGGGGCATTTTGGTAATTTCAGCACTCGGGTTTTGCTCCCGATTTCTCCACGGAAGTTGTATACCTTCTTCTCCTCTTCACGTGGCCTCCGACGGTGCTTGAATCCGACCTCGAACGAGGAAGTTACGGAAGTTTCGGTGAAGCATGGGACAACTAATGCCTATATAGGCAACTCTTCTTTTTGCAGCAGGCCCGAATCGATTCGCCATTACCACTGAATCGATTCGGTTACATGCAGGGGAATTTCTCTACACTTCTGAATCGATTCGGATTTGGCACCGAATCGATTCGGCCCTGCATTTCCAACTTTCCTCTTATTACTAGTTTGCCATTTTGGTTGGATTTTTGGGGATTTATCCCTTGTTTTCCCTCTTTGGTAGATAGATTACTTTTGTTGGATATTTAGTGAGATACAAAAACACTCTCTTCTCTCTCCTAGGTCAAGCTCATTTATGGTTTTCACCAACTTGTAAGGCTTTGATTACTTGTTGAATAGTTGTGATGAATGCAAGATAAGTTCAATTACTTCATCTCTACTTGTTCCACTAGCTTTAAATTGCATTGAATTACATCCTTTGTATTGATTTGTGTTTTAACTAGATAACTAATTTAAGTATGTTGTTAACTAGCATGTGTAGTTTAGTTTTAATCATGAGTAGCTAGACTTGTGATTGGGGATCAAAATCCCACCTTGGATGCTTGAACTTAATATTTAGGGTTTGGTTTATAATTGTTCTAATGGAACTTCATGTGTTGGTTTTGGAGTATCATAGTTTCTTAACTTCCCTTGTCATGCAAGGGCTAGTGTTTGAAGCTTTACTACAAACTCAACCCATCTAGCAATAATTAATTAAACCCTAATCCTCCATTGTTGAGTTCATTCTCTACATGGTTGATGTTCGGACTTAATTAGTTATGCTCGATTAGAATTAATTTAAATCAAGCCCTATAATCCCCTTCCTTATGAATCCGAGGTGGGAGAATGATCCTCAATCCCCTTAATTTCTTGAACTCAAGCTTACCTTAGTTCTTTTCATAGTTCAGTAATTAGTAATTAAACATCTGATCATCAATAGTATGTTAGTTTAGAGATTACATCTCAATCACTTTTCCAAACTACCAAATCATCTTTTACACTTTAACTTTTGTGACGTTTAGAGAATCTCTTTGCCCCAATCTAGTTCTCTTAGGAGCGTTCAATCCCTGTGGATCACGATTCCGTACTTACCGGATTCTACTTGTTGCGATAGATTTGCACTTGAATCGCATGCCATATTTTGGGCACACCAAGTTTTTGGCGCCGTTGCCGGGGATTGGCAACTATCTTAGGGTTTAGAAATTCTCTTTACACTATCGTTCCCTGTGGTCACCGTGACAACACGGTTTCCAAAAATCAATCCAAAAGCACTTGTAAATGCAAGACGAGAGTAGTAGCAATTTAAATCCTATTCGTGAACCCTCGTCTAGTGAGCCCTCGGACTATTGGAGACCTTTACCATCTGTCTCTCGTTCTAGTTCGATCTCCTCTTCTTCGTATACTTGGGTTCATTCCGATCCCACAACAATGGCCGACAATGTAAGTGAACATGGTAGTTAGGGGATTGCACCCGACCCCCCGTATAGGACTATGCGTGATTATTTACAACCAGAGAGGACCACCTCTCCGTCTTGCATCACTTTTCCATACAATGCCGCGCAATTCCATTTTCGCAATGGAATGATTCAATTACTTCCTACTTTCCACGGCATGGAAAGTGAACAACCGTACCTTCACGTGAGAGAGTTTGAGGAGGTGTGCGCTACTTTTAGCGACCAAAATTTCCCTCTAGATGTCACACGACTCAAACTCCTCCCATTTTCCTTAAAGGACAAAGCCAAAACTTGGCTTTGGTCCTTGGCTCCTAATTCCATCGGGAGTTGGCGCGAAATGCAAGCGCAATTTTTGAAGAAATTCTTTCCTACTCATTGCACCAACTCGTTAAAGGGTCAAATCCAAACCTTCGCTCAAGCCGAAGGTGAATCGTTCGAGAGATGTTGGGAGAGGTTTAACGAGGTACTTCATAAGTGACCACATCATGGGTTAGAAAAGTGGAGATTAATCTCCTTTTTCCATAATGGCCTTACCCTCAATGCAAAACAAATGGTGGAGACCATGTGCTTCGGCGAGTTTTTTGGTTTGGATCCGGATGATGCGTGGGCACATTTTAAATATTGTGCCGAGACCACCCAAGCGTGGGACACTTCGGACCCTAGAAAAACCAATGCCCGGTCATCCAATCCACCTTCCTCTAGCCATGGGATATATCACCTTGCCGAAGGAGATGATATGTCATTAAGAGTATCCCAAATTTCCAAGCGTATCGAGGTAATGGATGCCAAATCTCGGGAACCTTCCCATCCTTCTCCCTCACATGTAGAGGAGTCTTGTGCCATTTGCGATGTTGACGATCACTCAACGAGGGATTGTCCAACAATCCCGGCCTATAAAGTGATGCTTCACGATCAAGCCAACGCGATGGCCACTTACAAGAAACAATACATGACTCCTTTAGGTGAGGGCTACAATCCTTCGTGGAGAAACCATCCGGGTTTCTCTTATGGGCAGCCCCAACATTCCCAAAATCCACCTCCCCCGAATTATCAAAATCATCCCCCACCTCATAATTTGCAGCAACCATATAATCAAGTTCCTCCACCCCAAGCTCAAATGCAAGGTCCCCCACAAGGACCACCTCCTCCGATTATACCATTATATGCTCACCCGAACAAGAGGAGCCTCGAAGAGACTCTTCAATCTTTCATAACCTCTCAACAAGCCACGAATTCTAGGCTTGAAAAGGAAATCTCCAAGTTGACCTCGGCTTTAAGTATCCAAGAGAAGGGAAAATTCCCTTCTCAACCTCAAAAGGCATTGGGGCAAAATAGTGTCAATGACACTTCGAACCCCCCTCCCGATAGTGCTAAGGCTGTGACCGTTCTTAGGAGCGGGAAAGTCGTTGATAAGCCCACCCCTCCTAGTGTCCCCACCGTCGTTAAGGAGGTTTCGCCCGACCCATTAGAGGTCGAAGATGCCTCCTTAGGACAGAGAGAGGGGAAAGCCCCGTTAGAGTCGGATGTGGTTTCGAAGCTTCCTAGTCCCGTGCCTTACCCTCAAAGGCTCCTGTCGAAAAAGGGGAATGTTAGTAATTCTGACATACTAGAGATGTTCACACAGGTAAAAATTAACATCCCTCTTTTAGATGCAATCAAGCAAGTCCCCGCTTATGCTAAGTTCTTAAAGGACTTAATAACTGTTAAGCGGAAATTATTTGTAAGGAAGAAAGCCTTCTTGGCCGAAAACATTAGTTCAATAATTCAATCTGAATTACCACCTAAATATAAAGATCCCGGATGTCCCACCATTTCATGTGTGATAGGGGACTTTAAAATTGAGCAGGCTTTGCTAGACCTAGGAGCGAGTGTAAATTTGTTACCTTATCATGTCTATGAACAGCTCGGTCTAGGGGACCTCAAGCCCACAAACATTACCCTCCAATTAGCGGATCGCTCCGTTAAGGTTCCGAGGGGTGTAGTGGAAGATGTCATCATACAGGTTGACAAATTCTACTTTCCTGTGGACTTTGTGGTTATTGACACCCATCCTACTTCTACTAGATGTAGAACTACCCCCATTATCCTCGGTCGTCCTTTCCTTGCCACTTCCAATGCATTGATTAATACTAGGAATGGCCAAATGAACCTGACATTTGGGAACATGACCTTGGAAATGAACATCTTCAATGTTTTGAACCAAGTGGGAGATTGTGATGATGAAGTCCATGAGGTGGACTTTCTAGAAGAGGTGGTACAAGAGCATTTTGATGATACCTATTTATCGGACCCCTTAGAGGGATGTCTTGTGAACCCGATTTACTTGGAGAATAGCTATTCTCCTTATGATGAAGAGGTCAAGTTTATGAGCTTGTTGTTAGATGAGGACGAGAGTGTTGATGATATTAATTGGTGTAGTGTTTTTAAGGACCTACCCCCTCGCGATTCGTATGAAGTTCCCTCGGATGTGCGATTCCCCAAACTTGAATTAAAGCAATTGCCTTCCGAGCTAAAATATGCTTATTTAGGCGAAAATGAGACATATCCCGTTGTTGTCTCATCAAGCCTCGAGGCGGGTGAAGAACAAAGGCTAATAGACTTGTTAAGGAGATATAAAAGTGCGTTCGGGTGGACAATTGCAGATTTGAAGGGAATTAGTCCCTTGATTTGCACTCACAAAATTAATCTGGAAGAGGATGCAAAACCCTCTCGTGAGATGCAACGGAGATTGAATCCGGTGATGAAGGAAGTTGTGAGAGCGGAGGTAATTAAGCTTTTAGATGCGGATATCATATATCCGATATCCGATAGCAAATGGGTAAGTCCAATCCATGTTGTTCCAAAGAAATCAGGAGTCACCGTTGTAGAAAACATGAAAGGGGAATTGATCACTAAACGCACCACCACTGGGTGACGTGTATGCATCGACTATAGAAAACTTAATGCAATGACATTAAAGGATCATTTTCCCCTTCCATTCATTGACCAAATGTTGGAACGCGTGTCCGGTCATCCTTATTATTGTTTTCTCGATGGGTACTCGGGTTACAACCAAATCGAACTTGATCTCAAGGATCAAGACAAAACTACTTTCACATTCCCTTTTGGGACATTTTCTTACAAAAGAATGTCTTTCGGGTTGTGCAATGCGCCTGCTACGTTCCAAAGGTGCATGTTGAGCATGTTTAGTGATATGGTAGAGCGTGGTCTAGAGGTGTTCATGGACGATTTCAGCGTCTTTGGCAACTCCTATGACCATTGTCTTTCCATGTTAGAGAAGGTTTTGTATAGATGTGTGGAGAAAAAGCTCGTGTTAAACTGGGAGAAGTGCCATTTTATGGTCACTAAGGGTATTGTCTTAGGCCACATCGTCTCCTCAGATGGTATTGAGGTAGACAAGGCAAAGGTTGAGGTCACTGCCAACTTACCCGCCCCTAAATCTCTGAAAGATGTGAGGTCTTTCCTTGGGCATGCAGGATTCTATCGCCGTTTCATCAAGGACTTTAGCTCTATTGCTAGACCCTTGTGTAATCTCCTCTCCAAGGAAACCCCTTTCGAATGGAGCGATGAGTGTCAAGCAGCTTTTGAGACTTTGAAAAGTATGCTTACCACCGCTCCCATAATCCAAGCTCCTGATTGTACCCTACCCTTTGAATTGATGTGTGACGCTAGCGACTTCGCGGTTGGGGCTGTTTTAGGTCAGAGAAGTGACAAGAAACCCCATGTCATTTACTATGCGAGTAGAACTCTTAACGGTGCTCAGTTGAACTATTCGACCACCGAGAAAGAGTTATTAGCGGTCGTCTATGCATTAGATAAGTTCCGGGCATACCTCATGGGATCGCCCGTAGTTTGTTTTACGGATCATGCGGCGCTCAAATACCTTCTATCCAAGAAGGACGCCAAGCCGCACTTGATTAGGTGGGTACTCTTACTCCAAGAGTTTAATTTGACTATTAAAGATAAAAAGGGAGTAGAGAATGTTGTCGCGGATCACTTGTCGCGTTTAACATTTGAGGCACCCAAGGACCAACTCCCCATCGCTGAATTCTTTCCGGATGAATAGCTGTTCTCCACTTCCTCTCTGCTGTGGTTCGCTGATATAGTGAACTACCTCGTGACGGGTTCGATTCCATCTCATTGGACCCCTCAAGAGAAGAGGAAATTCTTTATTTGGGTGAGGAGATTCTTTTTCGATGATCCGTACTTGTTCAAATATTGCCCTGACCAGATCATCTGGAGGTGTGTCCCGGATGATGAGTATGAGAGCGTAATTCGTCTCTCCCACACGGAGGCATGTGGGGGCCACTTTTCTTCCAGGAAAACCGCCGCAAAAATCTTGCAATGCGGGCTTTATTGGCCCACACTTTTTAAGGATGCACACGAATTCTGCGTTTCGTGTGATCGTTGCCAAAGATTAGGTGCTATAACACGTCGCAACATGATGCCAATGTCCCCCATTCTAGAACTTGAAGTCTTTGACTGTTGGGGAATTGACTTCATGGTCCCATTCCCACTGTCTTTTGGTAACCTTTACATCCTAGTGGCCGTAGATTATGTTTCAAAGTGGGTCGAGGCCATTGCGCCCAAAACCAATGACCATCGGGTGGTGTTGAAGTTCCTAAAGGAACACATGCTTTCGCGTTTCGGAACTCCGAAGACGATCATTAGCGACAACGGAACGCATTTTTGTAATACTCCGTTCGCTACTCTTATGCGAAAGTATGGGGTAACTCATAAAGTTGCAACTACCTACCACCCGCAAACCAATGGCCAAGCTGAATTGGCCAATCGAGAGATCAAGAACATCCTAGAGAAGACGGTCAATCCCGACCGCAAGGATTGGTCTCTTCGGCTTCCTGACGCTTTATGGGCATATCGTACGGCCTACAAGACCTCCTTGGGAATGTCGCCCTTTAGACTTGTGTACGGCAAGCCACGCCATTTACCGGTAGAAATCGAGCACAAGGCCTATTGGGCGATCAAGAAATTCAATTTTGATCTAGACAAGGCCGGAAAGAAGCGAATGCTCCAACTCAATGAGTTGGATGAACTCCGGAGTGATTCGTACGAGAGTGCGAGAATCTATAAGAAAAGGGTGAAAGAGAGGCACGATAAGCGCATATCCCGTAAAACATTTCACCCTAGCAAAAAGGTACTCTTATACGACTCTAGGTTGCATTTATTCCCGGGTAAGCTAAGGTCTAGGTGGACGGGTCCGTTTGTCGTTAAGACCGTCCATCATCACGGTGCAATTGAGATTGAGGACCCATCTGATGGGAAATTGTTTAAGGTCAATGGTCAGCGTCTCAAGCCTTTCTTAGAACCATTTGACCCATGTTCGGACACGATTCCATTGTCCGACCCCGTTTACGGGGCCCTGTAGGACATCGGAATTGTGTGTTTTTGTGCCGAGCATCCCCCGGCATGTGCGGGGTGCAAAATTTTTATCCCGGACCCTTTGTACATATATAACTTCATCATTGGGGTCCAAAAATACCTCCTTTAGCAGCCAATTCCAACCATCCACCTAAAATCCATGTTTCAGCAAAGCATAATCTGAGATCCCTGAAGCCGAATCAATTCACTTTTCCACCGAATCGATTCGCACACTTCCAGTAGCCAACCTTGGGTTTGGGAATCGATTCGCAAATCTGGCGAATCAATTCGGTAATTAGAAAGTAGCAGGTCCCTTCTTCCGAATCGATTCGGTTATCCACCTAATCGATTCGGTCACTTCCAGTGCTCAAATTCGAGAATCGCGAATCGATTCGGCCTATATACCGAATCGATTCGGGTCACCTGCCACTTAAAAATCCCATATTCTGTAATAACCCTCTTCTTATTCTTTCTCCTCTCTAACCTGCGAACCAGCCCTCTCCCATATCAATTCCTATCCTCCACTCTTAGTCAACCCAATGGCTTCATCTTCAAGGGCAACCTCATCCAAGGTATTAATTCAACCCTATTAATTCAATTTCATACCTGATTTAGTGTATTTGGTATATAAGTAGGGTAAAATGAATTTTCACCATTTTCACATGTTTTCTGCATAAAACTCATTCTTTTTCCACTGATTGTGATGAGAAACCAACAAATACTACTTAACTATGTTGCTTTGATGTTTAAGGAGTATTTGTTGGGGGTTTTCCACATTGAGAATGTCATTTACACCCTACTCTCTATAAACTGCACACTAGATGTTCGATGAAATGCCCCTGTGGAGATTTTGTGCCATAATGCTTCATCTTCGCACATTTTATCGCACATTGGTGTTGGATTACCCTTGTTTGAGTGCGGTGTGCGTCGGTAACGTTAATTCGACCTATTTTTCCCGATGCACACCCAACGATTCCTTTTCGATCCTATTTCACGCTAAATTGATTTTATGCATTACACTAATTGTGTATGTATCAAATTGATTTTTCTTGTAGGTTCCTTCGGTCTCCAAGCCCTCCTCTAACTTAATTTCGGGTCGGGGAGGTTTCGAATCCTTCCGCTCCAAACAAGAAAAGGACTGGTTCATTGCTAAATTCCCTTCGGGTCGCCCTATTGCTATTGAGCGGCCTGTGCATCTTGAGGACTTCCCTGCCTCAGTCCGTCGTTACTTTCAGAAATTCAATTGGGAAGCACACCTTTCCAGGGCGGGGGAGGTCAATGATGAGCACGTACGTCGGTTTTATGCATCTCTCGTCCCAACTGGGGACCGAACTTTCGAGGCTTACGTGCGGGGTAAGCGAATTCCTCTTTCTAAGCCTCTCTTGGCGTTGCACCTCACTGGGGCCGATAACCCCGAGGATTTTGATTACCCGTGCGCAGACGAGGGGAGGCTGACTAATGAGACCCTGATTGCACGTCTGGCGTCAGGGAATGTTTGGGCTGGGGAAACTTTCCCCACATCTTCTATGCCCGACAACCACCGCCTCATCCACCCAGTAGCCGTTAATTCCATCACGCCTACCCAAACAAAGGCCGTTCTTCGCTCCGCCCAGGCCCACTTCCTCTACCATCTATTGGATGCTAATTCTATTATAAACCTTCCCGTATTGGTGCTTCAGCGGATGCTCAAGGCCGCTTATTGTGAAAAGGGGACCACTACCCTCCCGTACGCGCGGTTGGTTTCTCGTATATGTAGAGATGCGCATTGTGAGGCGGCGAGTACGGACTACATTCCTCTCCTTCCCAAGTTTCTTGGCGAGAAGGCCATTGAGAAGAGCCTTGGGAAGGATCATTGGGAGAGGAGAAAGAAGAGGACCTTGGATGCTCCTGCGGATGCTCCTGCTGCTCCTGTCGCTCCGGATGCTCCTATGCCGATATTCCGGACATGCCTCAGCCTGTGCCTCATCCTGTCCCACCCCCAGCCTCGTCTTCTTTTGACCCCATTGCATATCTCGGGGTGCGGATGGATGAGCTTCAGGCTGATTTCTCCGAGTTTCGGGGCGCCTACATGTCGGACTTTGCATCGTTCCAGGCCGATTTTACTACTTATTGGGGCGCGTACGAGCGCGATATATCCATGATCGCTCGAGCGCAGATGGATTTATTCTCACACCTCCGAGGGGGCAAGGCTTCTGTGCCTCAGTACCTCTATGACCCATACGCCCCTCGCGATCCCCCCGCTCCCGAGTCCCCCCGCCGCCATCCGGACGACATGTAGGCCGTTGTGATCCCGTTTCTGCTGAATTTTTTTGGGTGGTTGTTTATTTGGATTGTTGGGTGTGTACTTTGGTAGTTGTGTGAGTGTGGGGAGGAGAGAGTAAAATTGTTGTATTTTCTAATTTTGGTTTTATTTTGCCCCATGTACACAACTCTTATATATTAATGAAATGACTCAGTTTCGGTTTCATATTTGTTCTTGTATATATCTATGTTGTATATATTATTGTTTATGGTACTAACTTGTAACAGGCATGCCGTTGCACGGTTCTCGAGTTACTCCTTACGGGGTGACTATTTTCATACCCTTTTCCCTTTTTATCCCTACTAACATTGGGGACAATGTTTCATTCAAGTTAGGGGGTATGGTATACCATTGTGATGCCGGTTATTATGTTAGTATTTATTTAAAAAAAATATATATATAAAAAATAAAAAAATACAAAAATAATAATTTTTTTTTTCTTTTTCTCTCTCATATCTACTATGATTACTTATATGATCGGCATATCCTATTGTATAGATATGAAGCATGCTTTGAGTCATTGATTTATTACCCTTTAGCCCGTTATTGTTTGCATTGTGAATAGCATCATAAAATTAAACTGTGAAGCTTTGAGCATATACACAAATAATTATTTATGATTTGGTTTAAAAGTGTTTCAAATTCGTTATTCTAAGGCGCATGCTATACCCTTACAAAAGTGAAAATTGAGACTTATCATCATTTGTGAGCTTATACACCTACTCTATCTCTTTCTTGTCAATGAACTCGTTGACGATCTTAGTTTCTTTTCATTTGATTGCATACTAATTGATTTATCACTTGAGCATGATTTTCAATGGTGTTGAGTCCCGCGAATCACATGAAACCATAGGAAAGGATTATAGGCCCTTGTTGTTAAACCCATATGACCTTGACCTTTCCCTTAAATGTTTCCCCTAGTCAACACCCTTGAGCCTTATTATTCTTTCGTTTGAACCCCAAATCCCTTGTCCAACTCCACATTGGAGTCCTAAACCCTTATTTTCTCCCCCCGTACCTTGATTAGGGATTGTTCCCGGGATTGAATGATGTTGTTTATGTGGATTGAAATCAAAGAAAAAGAAAGAGAAAATCAAAGAAAAAGAAAGAGAAAACCAAAGAAAAAGAAAGAGAAAATCAAAGAAAAGAATAAATATCGAATAAGATGGGTCCTAGTTGTTTCCCATTTCACCTTGTGTATGAATATCAAAGTCTCACTCTCATGCATACATTGCTTGTGGAATTTGATTTCGATTCCTAAGTTGCCCATTTAATCCATTATCCCGCGCGATATTCCCGAATCTCCTTTGATCCTACACACATACCGTTCTTTTCCAAACCCTAACCTAGCCTAAATTCTATACCCCCCAAAAGTCCTATTTGATCCTAGGGTGATGTGATTCAAAGGTCGAACATTAGCGATAATCTGTTTAAATGCTCTTCTCTTGGTTAATATGCGATATCCTTTCATGAGATTGTATTTTGCACTTTTATATTGCGTTCTTCATTGATTACATGTGTGTGGCCTAGTTTCCCTTTACAATTACTCTTAAAGCCCGCATGTCCCGTGTGTGTTACATCCCATTTCTAAGTGTTTCATTTGTTGAGTGTAACAACCGGAGAGAACTTGAGTATGCATGCCTTAGCTTATGTATGGATTTTGAAATTTTTTCCAAATCTAAATTACCACATGTGTCCGCTTATTTCGCATTCCCATGGTTTCAATTTTTATTTGAAGTTATTTGTTTAATGCCGATAATTGCTGTCTTTTGTGTGAGCTTCGTTCACTTTGTTGATAAATTGTGCTTCTAAGAGATTTGTTGAGCTACGCATTGGATTTTGTAGTATCATTGTATGAGTTGATTTGATGTTTGTGAGTGTCATCCCTGTAAACCCTCACGAGACCTCACTCGTCCCCTAGGGCCACCTAGGGGTTTAACGGCTTATTGCATACGCTAAATGCAATCGTTCGCCTACGAAAGTGGCATTTTTCCTTCGTTGTACATATCTCTTCTATTTTGGTTGCGTTGTTGGCCCTTGTTTCTTCATACTTCATTGCTCGGGACTAGCAATGTATAAGTTAGGGGGTGTGATTCGTCACTTTTATTGTATTTTATACCCCGTTAATTTGTACATTCTAGCATTCCCGTGCATGTATTTCTCGGTTCTTATACTCATTTATTTACTAACCCCAGAATTCATCATATATACTTTGTATGTGTCTTTATTGAGCTTTTATAGGTCTCGGGAATGCATTTTGGGAAGTTTGGTTTTGATCCGGAAAGTTCCGTTGACTTTTGCACAGTCGGGGGCATTTTGGTAATTTCAGCACTCGGGTTTTGCTCTCGATTTCTCCACGGAAGTTGTAGACCTTCTTCTCCTCTTCACGTGGCCTCTGACGGTGCTTGAATCCGACCTCGAACGAGGAAGTTACGAAAGTTTCGGTGAAGCATGGGACAACTAATGCCTATATAGGCAACTCTTCTTTTTGCATCAGGCCCGAATCGATTTTCCATTACCACCGAATCGATTCGGTTACATGCAGGGGCATTTCTCTAAACTTCCGAATCGATTCGGATTTGGCACTGAATCGATTCGGCCCTGCATTTCCAGCTTTCCTCTTATTACTAGTTTGCCATTTTGGTTGGATTTTTGGGGATTTATCCCTTGTTTTCCCTCTTTGGTAGATATATTACTTTTGTTGGATATTTAGTGAGATACAAAAACACTCTCTTCTCTCTCCTAGGTCAAGCTCATTTATGGTTTTCACCAACTTGTAAGGCTTTGATTACTTGTTGAATAGTTGTGATTAATGCAAGATAAGTTCAATTACTTCATCTCTACTTGTTCCACTAGCTTTAAATTGCATTGAATTCCATCCTTTGTATTGATTTGTGTTTTAACTAGATAACTAATTTAAGTATGTTGTTAACTAGCATGTGCAGTTTAGTTTTAATCATGAGTAGCTAGACTTGTGATTGGGGATCAAAATCCCACCTTGGATGCTTGAACTTAATATTTAGGGTTTGGTTTATAATTGTTCTAATGGAACTTCATGTGTTGGTTTTGGAGTATCATAGTTTCTTAACTTCCCTTGTCATGCAAGGGCTAGTGTTTGAAGCTTTACTACAAACTCAACCCATCTAGCAATAATTAATTAAACCCTAATCCTCCATTGTTGAGTTCATTCTCTACATGGTTGATGTTCGGACTTAATTAGTTATGCTCGATTATAATTAATTTAAATCAAGCCCTATAATCCCCTTCCTTGTGAATCCGAGGTGGGAGAATGATCCTCAATCCCCTTAATTTCTTGAACTCAAGCTTACCTTAGTTCTTTTCATAGTTCAGTAATTAGTAATTAAACATCTGATCATCAATAGTATGTTAGTTTAGAGATTACATCTTAATCACTTTTCCAAACTACCAAATCATCTTTTACACTTTATTTTTTGTGACGTTTAGAGAATCTCTTTGCCCCAATCTAGTTCTCTTAGGAGCGTTCAATCCCTTTGGATCACGATTCCGTACTTACCGGATTCTACTTGTTGCGATAGATTTGCACTTGAATCGCATGCCATATTTTGGGCGCACCAGGAATCTTTGACGGAATTGTTTTCTAAGATAGGTATTTCCCCTATGTGTGCACCACCTCCCATTCTAATTGAAAATTCTTCGGTAGAGGAAGTTATTTTTCTTGGATACCAAGTGTACCTTTCCCCCTTATTATCCAAATCACTCATCGTCCGCCCAAATTTTTTAATTGGCGATGGTTCACTTTTTCCACCACCCACATGCCTTCCGTTGTTCAAACGGAATTCATATTTTTCAAGAGGCATGTTTTCTTTGGAGGGTCCACCGTTGATCTTTCAAATTCAAATCCCTTTTCTGGTGGACCCTCAACTATTTATACTTCTAGTGTATAGTTAGTGTGTAGTCGAAAAAGTAAGTTGTAAATAGTTGGCTTTTTATTTTTTAATTTAGATTTTCTGCCCTTTTTAATTTAGTCTAGTGTAATTAGTTAAACTTTTTTTTATTCTTTTTCGTTATGCTCGGTACTAACTTATTTTGTAGATTCTCTAAACTTGTGCTTATCGGGGATCGCTCCTATTTTGGGTAATATCATTCTTTTCCTATCTTTATGTTGTGTTCTCGATTAGCATTGAGGATAATACAACCTTTAAGTTGGGGGTGTAGGATATTCTATCCATTTATTTGTTTTGTCCATGGATTTGATCACATGTTAGTTACTAAGTATGCCTTTTTGTAGAAAATTAAAAATTTTCCAAAATATTTTCTTTCTTTTTCTTCTTTGTTGGGCATTTTGCCTTATTTTCGATGATAAAATTCAATAAATGCTCGATACAATTGACAACTCAACGATGAATGTTCTCGATTTTAGAAGTTATTAGACTTCACTCCTCAAATCATTGATATTATGAATAACTTCATGAATTAAACTTAATCCCATGAGCACATGCACTTTATTGTTCTATTGATTTGGTTTAAGATTTTTATAACTCGGTAATCTTTTGTTGCATTATATATACTTACACGAGTAAGCTTTGTACCTTACGTCATTTGTGAGTGTATACACTATTCTTTCCTCCTTGAAAACATTGAATTCTTCGTCAATCTCTCTATTCTTTCATTGATCGTTCATTAATTGAGTTCATCTATGAAATGTGTTACTTGAGCATGATTTTCAAAACTGTTTTGACTCAAGAATTGGGTAAACTTTATGAAATGATCATAGGCAATCTTTGTTATATCACCCATATTAGCCTAGACCTCACCTTGAATGTTTCCCCTCGTCGACCCCCTTGAGCCTAAATATAGCTTTTCGTTTCATAACCCCAAATCCCATAACTAACTCCACATTGGAGTTACAAACCATACTCATTACCTTCCATACCTTTCTTTGGAATAATACTTGGGATTGAATGATATTCTTGTCTCGTGGATCCAATTAAGCATATAAGAGTGAGAAGAGTAAAAAAAAATGTTTTGTGGAAAAGAGGAGTGAAAAGTAAAAGAAAAGAAAAGAAAGAGAAAGTTTGTAGATATTGTACATAGAGTTCAATAATCCTTGTTGCTCTTTAATTTGTATATCTAATACTTGATTATGGAACTTGTTTTCCATTTTTGTTATTGCCTGCATTCTTCCCATTATTTAAAGTTTTCATTCCGAACACTTTGAATCCCTACATATACCTTTCATTTCGTACCTTAATCCCAAACCTACATTACAACCCTATAAAGTCCTATGCGATCTTAAGATAAATTTCATTTAAAAGTTGAAATAGTTTTGATAATCTGTAAAAATGCATTTCGCCTCCTTTAATGAGCGGTATATTACATTAAGATTACAATATTTTATTTTCTATATAACGTTCTTCATTTATGACATGTGTGCGGCCTAGTTTCCATTTACATTTACTCTTTATGCCCGTATGTTCCGTGTGTTACCTCCCTGTTTCGAGTGAATTCATTTGATGAGTATAATGCCTGTGAGGATTGAATATATGATTTCTTTAAGGCTTATTCGGTTTATATAAGTTTTTTCCAAATCATACTATGAATGTTCTCTCCCCCCTCCCACTTTTAAAGTTTCAATTCTATGAGGTGCATTCAACCTATTAATAATAACGAACTTTAGCTTGAATTCGTTCAATATGCTAATAACGCGTTTGAAATCTTTTTCATTGTTATTGAGTTTGTCACATGTTAGGTTTGACATATTTTGAGGAAACCACATGATGTTTTTGGGTTTCATCCCTTAAAACCCTCACAAGACTACACTCGTCCACTAGTTGTAATACCCCATATTTTTATTGATATTTATTTAAGGGATTAATTAAATTAAATGAGAATTAATTAGAAATTAATTCGGGTATAAATACTAACGAGATGTGAGTCAGTATTTGATTATGATGTTAAAAATTTATTATTTCCGAGTATGTATGGTAATACATGAGTATTGAGGATGTCTAAATTGTCATGAGAAAGATATACGATAATTTGGAAAATTTAATTGGGACGTTCGTGTCAGTCGCGTCAGGAATGTAATTAATTGAATTAAAAAGATAATTTTATTTTTATCAACCGAATGGTCATTTTGAGTGCGCCAACGTATCCGGAAGGGTCGAAATAGTAAAAAAATACTAGCCGGGGGTTTAGTTTGGGCCCCGGGGCATTTTTAGGGCACACCGGCAACCCAAAAGGGTAGTTTAGTAATTTTAAAAATAGGGGAATTAAAACCCACGAATTTCAGAGGTTATTTTTATATTAGGAAAGAACCCACTAAGCCATTATCAGCATTTGGGAAGTTAGAGGGCTACGAAAGTTATAGAGAGGAGTTGGAAGAAGTTCCAAAAAGGAAACCCTAGCCACCATCATAATCTTTGGAAGAAAGTTATAGAGAGAGGGAGGAGAATCAACATTCAATTCTTCAACATCAAATCAGAACATCGAAGGCAAGTGGTTTAATTACATTAATTTCAAGCGAATGTTTCTTCCATGCTTAGAATTGAATAATTGTCTTAGATTGGAAGTTTGATGAAAACCCATGAATTGGAGGTAGGATTCATAATATGATATAGGGATTGCATGTAGAATGTTATTGGATGAATGTCATTTACAAAATATATCTTTTCATGATGTGAAAACGGATTGATAAGGATAAATTGTAGTCATTAAATTATGGGTTCATGATTATAGGGTTTGGGACAAGGTTTGGGAATTTTGATGATTATAAGTTAATTTAGGAAGCATTGACCGCATATATATGTTAAAAAGTGACCTAGGAGAACTTAGAGTAGTTTAATAATGTTAAAATACTATTGGGATGATCTTAGGATGAGTTTAGAGAAGAGAAAAATTGAGAAAAACGAAGTAGAGAATTTCTGGGATGAAACTGCCATCTCGTTAGAAGACCTGCCCAGGTCGTTCGAACGACCTCGTTCGAACGAGCTTCTAACGAGATGATAGTGTCCCTTCTAACGAGTTAGTAGTTCTTTCGAAGCCTTTCATTCGAACGAACTCGTTCGAATGACCTCGTTCGAACGAGACTTCTAACGAGTTGACATAATGGCATTTTTGGCCTGATTTCATTTCTAATGTCCCGTAGACTCATTTAATTGGAGTATTAACCTTCCCTCATTGATTAGTGGGTATAATTGTGAGAATTGGGGTACATTGAGGAGTAGAACTAAGAACCTTATAATAAAATCGGATGTCAATTGTGGAGTAGGAAACGAGTACCTAATTACGACGCGAGAAGGGTTGATAATGTTAATATACAAATCGGGGACTTGTGATCGTATAACATTAAATGATGGTATAAGAACGAGAAGTATACCTATATTAAAAATACGAGATATCTAAGATGTACGAATGCTTAGTATATGTGGTTTTATGTGTATAACATACCTACCGTACTTACTATTATGGGAGGTTTGCGTTTGATTAGGGCCATCTAATCTTTGTGTGCCTACGGGGGGATTTAGATTGGTACCTCGAGGACATAGGTCAGAGAAGGAATTATTGAGAAGTTAATAAGTCTGCTGATTATGGGAGCGTAGGTATGTGCGTGACCCATGTGATGTGAACTATGTTCGCCTCCATTGTTTGTGATTGTTGTTTATTGAAAACGATTACTGAGAGATTCAGAATACGTGGTCCTTATGTACGTGATGTACCGATATTGGATAGCAGAGTATGTGTGCACCGCAGCTTAGTCTCGGGGTGCTAGTATTGTATATTTATGATGAGAATAATATACTATTAATTAAAATGAACTGCCATGTATATATGTGAATATAAGTAATTGCAACGTTATGTAAAAATGAGATGAAAGATTTCTAGTAAGTAGTGTTACTAATACGGGAAACCGAGAATATATGAAAAGCTCTCCGTTTAAAATAAAGATGCCAGAATTAGATCGTGAATCGTATAGTAATGTTAGATTTTATTTTGGACTAGTTAGATATGGCAATAACTAGAATGGGTACGAGTACATTAGGAGTGCACAGATAGTCGAGAGGTGAGTATTTCATGTGAGAGAACGTCCTAACATGTATTTTTCATTCATTGTTTTAATATCATTAAAACACTTGCTATATTTTAAACTGTTTTCCACAATCGGGCTCTGACCCGTTTGCTTTCAAATATATTTTTGTAAAAACCTTTTAGGTGCCCAGCGACAAGGACACCATGCATAGGAGTTCCATTCAGGTGATGGACTGTAGCTGCCGTGGAAGTTACAGGACTTTGACAGTAGACGCCTCCACTTTCGATCTTGACTCCTTATTATCAGCTTTCCTCATCTGTTGGGCATGTCGCCCTATTTCCTTTTAGAAATACTTTATTTATTCATTTAATTCTGAATTCTGGGCTGTAATTAATTTAGTGATGCAGACTTAGTATTTATTTATTCCTGTATTTGGATTGTTGGGAGGAGTATCCCTCCAGACTCATTACTATTTTATGGTTATTCCATTTTCATTATGTTGTGGTGGTTCTGTTAGCATTTCATAATTCAATTATTGCATGTTAATCGGATTTAATTAAAATTGACAACTCACTTTTTAAATATTAGGTGGCTAGTAATTATTAAAAATGTTTTCGACAGTGATGCTATGAAATCAACCAACTTGGCATTTTGTATTAATTTAGTAAAGGAGTAGCTACCCGGTATTTTATTAGTCGGGCTATCACAGGTGGTATCAGAGCATCAGGTTCTAGTTTCCTTAAGATCTGTACGGCTTATTATGTTTTCGCTGAGCTTTCTTTGATGTAGAGCCCTATATTTTAGGACTGTTGTATTCTTTTGTGTATGTTTCGCTCTTCAGCTATTTTGAGATATTAAATGCGAACTTATGAGACTTTACTCTCATTTCAGATGCCTCCACGACGTGCACAGCGAGTTCCTAGGGATGCCCACTCCGGGCACCATGAATGCCGTAGAGGTTGCAGCCATTGTAGCCTAAGCGGTGAATGCCGCTCTCGCAGTTGTACAGCAGGCACCACCCCAGGCACCGGTAGTCGCGCCAGTTCAGGATCATGCATTCCCGTCTGCTTGGGAACGCATTCATGATGCTTGTCAAAAAGCACACCCTCCGGAGTTCGCAGGTAGCTCCGACGTTGTTGTGTCCAGTCAGTGGAGGAAGGACATTCAGAGGCACTTAAGGATGTACGAGTGCACAGATGTTCAGAAGAAGATACTGGCTACTTTTAAGCTAGTAGGATCAGCATTGCAGTGGTGGGAGTCCATTACCACTGCGGAGGAGAGGGACGCTCTCACTATTCAGGAGTTTGGGTGCGGTTCGACCGCAAATATTTTCCGTCAGCTATTCACACTGAGATGAGGAGGAAGCTGATGAACCTAAAGTAGGAGGGAAAGACCGTAGCCTAGTATGAGGCTGAGTTCACCAATCTCTTGAATATTGTTCCAGATGAAATTCCAACCGAGGAGAAGAAAATTCAAAAGTTCACGGATGGATTGACTTGGAGGATCCGTCAGCACTTATTGGGGAATCTCTCGTTGGCCACTTATTGTGATGTGGTTAACGCTCCACTACTTCACTACCAGGATCATCTCTTCCACATGTCTGAGAGCAAGAGATCATGAGAGTTCAACCATCAGGGCAGGACCGGGGGAAATGGTGCCAGCGGGGCACAATCTGCTTAGGGACAGCACAGGCAGGGTGACTAGGGGGCCAGCATGGTCAGGGTAGGAATGGTAACGGTCAGCAGGGCCGTGGGAAGCAGGGACAGGGAGGGGGAAACTTCCCGGGGAAGTTCTTTATTTATGGCAGGACTGGACATAAACACCACGATTAACCTGATAGGGGAAGGGCCCCATCGCAGTAGTAGCAGGGTGCTTGACACGAACCACAGAGGCCTATATTTCCCGCCGCCCTCCCAGCACCACCACAGATGGCAGCACTACCACCCATTCCAGCGGTCCCAGTCCAACAGGCACAACTTCAGTATGGGAGAGTGTATCAGCTCCAGCATGCCGCAGTCCCACAGGATCTGCCTGCTATTAAGGGTATGTTCTCTATTCAGAGGACTTTGAGGCGTATTTTATTTGACACGGGGGCCACACATTATTTCATTGCCACAAGATTTGCACGCACTATTGGGTTGTTAGACACCGCATAGAGCACGGTTACTTATGAAGATTCACCATTGAGTAGGGGTTTTGTGATTTCCCTTATTTGTAGAGGTGTGGGTATAGAGATCGGGAGGTTTACTTTACCCGCTGATATGTTAGTGTTAGAGATGACTGAGTATGATGCGATTGTTGGTATGGATTGGCTAATTGCGTACCGATCCATGATTGATTGTTTTAGTAGGAGTATTATCTTTGCCATTCCTGGGTAGGAGATGTTTTTAGTGGCGATTCCTCTCCCTGAGGGAGGATCGTCCACTCATTTGTACTATATAGAGGAAGAGACCTCTAAGGAAGTGGTGCTACCACTCGATCGATTCCAGTTGTTAGGGAGTTTACTGATGTATTTCAGGATATACTTGGACTACCTTCGAGTAGAGAGATAGACTTTGTGATCGATTTGGCTCCGGACACTCGACCACTTACCCGCTCACCTTACCGTATGGATCCAGCAGAGATGAGAGAGCTACGGGATCAGATAGAATAGTTGTTGGGTCAGGGGTTTATCCGGAGGAGTACTTCGCCATGGGGTGCCCTTATGTTATTTGTAAAGAAGAGGTATGGATCGTTGAGGTTGTGCGTAGATTATCGGGAGTTGAAGAAAGTCACGATACGAAATAAGTATCCATTGCCCAGAATCGATGACTTATTTGACCAGTTGAGAGGAGCTTCCTTCTTCTCGAACATTGATTTACGATCGGGATACCATCACTTGCGTATCAGGGAACAAGACGTCTCAAAGACTTCTTTCTTAACGAGATATGGTTTCTACGAGATTCGGGTTATGCCGTGTTTATGGAATTGATGAATAGGGTGTTCAGAGAGTTCCTAGACCAGTTTGTCATTGTCTTTATTGATGACATTCTGGTTTACTCCCAGACAGAAGAGGAACACGCCGAGCATTTGAGACAGGTTTTGCAGACGTTGCGTCAGAACGAGCTTTATGCAAAGTATGAGAAGTGTGGGTTCTGGTTTAAGGAGGTTCAGTTTTTGGGGCATATCATTTCAGACCGGGGGATATGTGTTGATCCGAGGAAGGTATCCGCGGTGAGGGAGTGGTGACATTCCATGACACTGACTAAGATCCATAGTTTCTTGGGCCTAGCAGGATACTACAGGAGGTTTATTCGGGGTTTCTCAAAGATAGAGGGTCCTTTGACACATCTGACTCGCAAGGGTGTGCTATTCATCTGAAGCAATGCCTATCTGATGGCATTCGATGAGTTGAAGGACAAGTTGACCTCAGCACCTGTGTTAGCGTTGCCCAGACCGGGAGTTGAGTATTTAGTTTACACCGATGCGTCCTTATAAGGACTCGGAGGTGTACTGCAGCAGGAGAGTAAGGCCATAGCTTATGCTTCTCGTAAGTTTAAGCCTCACGAGAGGAATTACCCCACCCACGACTTGGAGTTGGTGGCAGTCGTATTCGCTCTTCGGATTTGGAGATACTATCTCCTGGGGGAGAAATTTTGGTTGTTCACGGGCCACAAGTCTTTACAATACCTCTTCACGCAGAAGGAACTGAATATGCGTTAATGACGGTGGCTTGAGTTTGTGAAGGATTATCAGTTCGATATCCAATATCACCCGGGGAAGGCTAACGTAATAGAAGACGCGTTGAGCCGTAGGCCAGTAGACGAGGTGGCCGGGGTGTGGAAAGCCAAGTGGAAGGAGTTGGGACACCCGGATGCAGTGGTCCGATCGTTCATGTCTGTGATGACTATTACATCTCATATTGTTACGAGGGTGTTAAAGGCCCAGACAAATGACTCGTTATGTCAGGAGCAGATAGTTCGATTACTAGCAGAGGGAGCCGAGTCCTATACCATTGGCTCAGACGGGGGATTACACTTCAATGGGAGACTGGTCATTCTGGAAGGGGAGGACTTGCGACACGAGGTGATGACGGAGTCGCACGGCCCACGGTTCGCGGTACACCCTGGTGGGGATAAGATGTACCAAGACATGAGACGATAATATTGGTGGAGCGGGATGAAGGGGGATATGGCCATGTTGGTTTCCAAATGTGCCACTTGTCAGCTAGTAAAGGTGGACCATCAGAAACTGGCAGGACTTCTACAGCCGTTAGAGGTTCCGACGTGGATATGGGAGAGCATATCCATGGACTTTATCACGGGGTTACCTACGTCACAGAAGGGTCACGACTCCATTTAGGTAATTGTGGATAGGTTGACCAAAGTTGCTCATTTTCTGTCCGTGAGGACCGACTACACTACGGGACAGTATGCCCAGCTTTTCATTGTGAAAATAGTGAGACTTCACGGCGTACCTCTAAATATCGTGTCTAACCGAGACAAGATATTTGTTTCATGATTTTGGGAGAGTTTCCAGGAGGCCATGGGTACGGAGTTGCGGTTGAGTACGACTTATCACCCGCAGACTGATGGGCAAACCGAGCAGACAAATCAGATATTGGAGGACATATTGCATATGTGCATCCTAGACTTTGGAGGTGGATGGGAGCAGTACCATCTATTGGTGGAGTTTTCTTATAACAACTCCTACCAGTTCACCATTGGCATGGCTCCATTTGAGGCATTGTACGGTAGACCTTATCGTTCCCCATCATTTTGGTTAGAGGTGGGGGATAATAAACTCCTTGGACCGGAGGTGATTCAAGACACTTCAACAAGGATAAAATTAATACGGAGTCGCATTCGGGTAGCTCAGGATTGGCAGAAGAGCTATGCTGATGCAAAGAGGTTCTTCAGAGAATTCAAAGTGGGGGACCAGGTGTTACTCAGAGTATCTCCTATGAAGGGGATTATGCATTTTGGGAAGAAGGGGAAACTGGCACCAAGGTATGTGGGGCCATTTCCTATCATCGAGCGGATTGGGCCAGTTGCGTATAGACTTGGGTTACTGGAGCACTTGCATAGGATTCATGATGTGTTCCATATTTCCTCGCTAAGGAGATACCTTAGGGATGATTTGGCCCATACCCACATTTCTTTGGAGGACATCTATCTTCAGCCAGATAGTTCCTACGAGGAGGGGCCGATTGCTATTTTGGACCAAAGCGAGCGAAAACTGAGGTCAAAGACAGTACCATTAGTACGGGTTCAGTGGCAGCATCATAATGCCGAGGAGTCCACATGGGCGCGCGAGGATGAGATGCGCGAGCGTTATCCAGAGATATTTTTACCAAGTACTCTTTAATTCCATATTTCAGGATGAAATTCTGTTATTAGGGGGGAAGTATGTAATACCTCGTAATTTTATTGATATTTATTTAAGGGATTGATTAAATTAAATGAGAATTAATTGGAAATTAATCCGGGTATAAATACTAACGAGATGTGAGTTGGTATTTGATTATGATGTTAAAAATTTATTATTTCCGAGTATGTATGGTAATACATGAGTATTGAGGATGTCTAAATTGTCACGAGATAGATATACGACAATTTGGAAAATTTAATTGGGACGCGCGTGTCAGTCGCGCTAGGAACGTAATTAATTGAATTAAAAAGTGAATTTTATTTTTATCAACCAAATGGTCATTTTGAGTGTTCCAACGTGTCCGGAAGGGTCGAAATAGTCAGAAAACACTAGTCATGGGTTTAGTTTGGGTCCCGGGGCATTTTAGACCACACCGGCAACCCGAAAGGGTAGTTTGGTAATTTTAAAAATAGGGGAACTAAAACCCACGAATTTTAGAGGTTATTTTTATATTAGAAAAGAACCCACTAAGCCATTATCAGCATTTGGGAAGTTAGAGGGCTACGGGAGTTATAGAGAGGAGTTGGAAGAAGTTCCAAAAAGGAAACCCTAGCCACCATCACCATCTTTGGAAGAAATTTGTAGAGAGAGGGAGGAGAATCAACATTCAATTCTTGAACATCAAATTAGAACATCGAAGGCAAGTGGTTTAATTACATTAATTTCAAGAGAATGTTTCTTCCATGCTTAGAATTGAATAATTGTCTTATATTTGAAGTTTGATGAAAACCCATGAAATTGGAGGTATGATTCATAATATGATATAGGGATTGCATGTAGAATGTCATTGGATGAATGTCATATACAAAATATATCTTTTGATGATGTGAAAATGGATTGATAAGGAGAAATTGTAGTCATTAAGTTCTGGTTTCATGATTATAGGGTTTGGGACAAGGTTTGGGAATTTTGATGATTATATGTTAATTTAGGAAGCATTGATCCCATATATATGTTAAAAAGTGACCTAGGAGAACTTAGAGTAGTTTAATAACGTTAAAATACTATTGGGATGATCTTAGGATGAGTTTAGAGAAGAGAGAAATTGAGAAAAATGAAGTAGAGAATTTCTGGGCTGAAATTGCCATCTCGTTAGAAGACCTGCCCAGGTCGTTCGAATGACCTCGTTCGAACGAGCTTCTAATGAGATGATAGTGTCCCTTCTAACTAGTTGGTAGTTCATTCGAAGCCTTTCGTTCGAACGAACTCGTTCGAACGACCTCGTTCGAACGAGACTTTTAACGAGTTGACAGAATGGCCTTTTTGGCCTGATTTCATTTCTAATGTCTCGTAGACTCATTTAATTGGAGTATTAACCTTCCCTCATTGATTAGTGGGTATAATTGTGAGAATTGGGGTACGTTGAGGAGTAGAACTTAGAACTTTATAATAAAATCATATGTCAATTGTGGAGTAGGAAATGAGTACCTAATTACGACGCGAGAAGGGTTGATAATGTTAATATACAAATCGGGGACTTGTGATCGTATAACATTAAATGGCGGTATAAGAACGAGAAGTATACCTATATTAAAAATACGAGATATCTAAGATGTGCGAATGCTTAGTATATGTGGTTTTATGTGTATACCATACCTACCGTACTTGCTATCATGGGAGGTTTGCGTTCGATTAGGGCCATGTAATCTTTATGTGCCTACGGGGGCTTTTAGATTAGTACCTCGAGGACATCTAATCCTTATGTGCGTGACCCATGTGATGTGAACTATGTTCGCCTCCTTTGTTTGTGATTGTTGTTTATTGAAAACGATTACTGAGAGATTCGGAATACGTGGTCCCTATGTACGTGATGTACCAGGATTGGATAGCAGAGTATGTGTGCACCGCAGCTTAGTCTCGGGGTGCTAGTATTGTATATTTATGATGAGAATAATATACTGTTAATTAAAATGAACTGGCATGTATATATGTGAATATAAGTAATTGCAACGTTATGTGAAAATGAGATGAAAGATTTCTAGTAAGTAGTGTCACTAATACGGGAAACCGAGAATATATGAAAAGCTCTCTGTTTAAAATAAAGATGCCAGAATTAGATCGTGAATCGTATAGTAATGTTAGATTTTATTTAGGACTAGTTAGATATGGCAATAACTAGAATGGGTACGAGTACGTTAGGAGTGCACAGATAGTCGAGAGGTGACTATTTCATTTGAGAGCACGTCCTAACATGTATTTTGCATTCATTGTTTTAATGTCATTAAAACACTTGCTATATTTTAAACTGTTTTCCACAATCGGGCTCTGACCCGCTTGCTTTCAAATATATTTTTGTAAAAACCTTTTAGGTGCCCAGCGATAAGGACACCATGCATAGGAGTTCCATTCAGGTGACGGACTGTAGCTGCCATGGAAGTTACATGACTTTGACCGTAGACGCCTCCACTTTCGATATTGACTCCTTATTATCAGCTTTCCTCATCTGTTGGGCATGTCGCCCTATTTCCTTTTAGAGATACTTTATTTATTCATTTAATTCTGAATTCTGGGTTGTAATTAATTTAGTGATGCAGACTTAGTATTTATTTATTCCTGTATTTGGATTGTTGGGAGGAGTATCCCTCCAGACTCATTACTATTTTATGGTTATTCCATTTTCATTATGTTGTGGTGGTTATGTTAGCATTTCATAATTCAATTATTGCATGTTAATCGGATTTAATTAAAATTGACATCTCACTTTTTAAATATTAGGTGGCTAGTAATTATTAAAAATATTTTCGACAGTGATGCTATGAACTGAACCAACTTGGCATTTTATATTAATTTAATAAAGGAGTAGCTACCCGATATTTAATTAGTCGGGGTGTCACACTAGTGTAAGGCCCTAAAACATGATTAGGAAGGTTAATTACATGATTAAGTATAAGTTATTAGTTATAAGTTATAAATTGGTTATGTGTGTTAAACATGTTAATTATCATGTTTAGGGGATGCATGCTCATGTGATATATGCGTTGTTTACATTAGGTGCTAATTGAGCTTACGATCGGGGATACCATGTTTAGAACATATGATTAGTTATGTGGTTAAATGCATCATAAATTATGTTTTTAATGCATGATTATGCTTATAAAAGTAAATTAGGGTGTTGATACGAAATTGGCAATGTTTGGTCGCCAAATGTGAAAGTTTTGAGATTTTCGATAAATTGCCACTTTCTTGTTCGAGACCAAATTTGGCGTATTAATTTTATGATTTTGAGAAAACACAAAATATGAAAGTTATAGATGTTTAAGTTATCTACTCATAGACACAAAGAGGGAGTAAATCGGGGGCCGTGATAGTGAGTAACGGTAATTTTACCAAGGTGGGATAAATGTGTCATTAATGGAATTGTCTAATTCGACCTTTCATCCAACCAATCATGTGTTAACACTGCCCCTATTGATATTGAACCACTATACAACGTATTTCTGATTATAAATGAGAGGTATGTCTTCTTCCTCATAAGAAATAACAAGTTTTGCCTAAAGAGAGAGAAAGAGAAATAAGTTAAGAAAGAAATGTTTGAAAATTTTCTATAAATCGAGGAATCCTCGTAAGGTAATTACATCTTTATTATAGTTGGTCACATGGATGAGTTCTATACTTGACATGTTTTTATTTTTTATTTGGATATATATTTTAATGATACCCATATTGCTGAATTGTGTTGGAACAAGGATGGGTTAAGAACATAAGTTAGAACTGGAGCTAGGATCGTAAATGCATACTTTAAAGTCCTAAATTTACATCATCTTTTCGTAAAGCATTTTGATTTATAAAATTCATGATTATGATGTATATTTCTTCTAAAACATGTTTATTATATGTTTCCATGAATTATACTCAAGGTCAAGGTTATGTATGCTTAAAAATGTTAAGTTATGCCTTAATGTTCTATTTTGACCTAGTTATGCTAAAAATGGCATAAATCATGGAATACTTATTAGAATTGAGTGATTCAAGTTGTATAGTAACATATACTCATACATGTATAACATATCCAAAAATTGTGTAAAAATACTAAGGAATGAACCTTGGTGATAGTTTGAAGCTTTAGTTTAAAATCTGCCCTAAAGTAGCAAGAATGCATACCAGGTGTTTGACGTTTTGCTCGACATAGAAAATGAGCCCTAAAAATTATGAAACATTAATTTTTTATTATTCAATATGTTAAATGATATTGGGTGGAATATCATGCAAAGTTATATTGTAGAAAAATTATGAAAATTCCAGGAATTTGAAGTTGTGTTGTTGTTTTTCTTGAGAAACGATTTGGAAAAGGTTGTTATAAAATGGGCATAACTTTGTCTAGTGAACATAATTTAATTCCGTAAACTATGTTAGAACGCTAATTACTTGGGTGTTATAGAAATGTGAATTATCATATATATTTCCTCCTTAGTTATTTCTGATTGACCAAATGATGTGATGTATTACTAGGTTTAATGTTAATTGGTGTATTCAGATCCTAATGACGTTGACTTGTTAGGTGGGGAAGCAGCTAATACTACCATACCAAGGACATATTTTGGTATTAATCTTAGCACCAAATTCAAGGTGAGTGACCTGTCCTATGAAATATAGATGATTATATGTTCATATGGAAATGTGTAGTTCAATACATGTGTTAAAATGCTTATGGGAGTGATGTTGTATTTAGGAAACATATGCATATGATTGAAATGTTAAGTGATGTTATTTAATGTTAAGGACTGTGGTGGGTCCTACAGGACGTGGTGTTCTTGTTAATCCAACTTAGAGGTTTGGGTATTCGGGCCTAATAAAGGGATGTGGTGGTCTCCAATAACTGTGGTGAATTAATTGGACTGTGGCGGGTCCAGGCTTGCGAGAGTTTCACAATTCCTGTTGGGTTATAGCATTAGAACAAAATAAAAATGGTTATTCAATTTGGTTATAGGTGTGGTATATGGTCATTCACTAAGCTTATATTGCTTACACTCCTATAATGTTATGTTTCAGGTATGCCTATCGTTTGGAGTTCACTGCCAATTTAGGACCTTAAAATGGGGGAGTGACGGATATCTAGTATAGTTTGAATATCAAGAATCTTGTTGTGTAAATATTACGCTAAAGATCTTGGTTATGTAAAGTTGTGTAGTACTTATAGGTTACATGTAAATGTAGTTATGTTTTAATCTACACATACCTTTGAAAAAAAAATCTCATGCTATTTTTCCTTACAGATTTAAATTAAAGCATTGTTTATTGTTTAAGGCAATTTATCAATAATTAATAAGGATGAGTTTAACTTAATTAAGTCGGGGCACGACAACTAGGGTAACCAAGGGGTTTAACGGCTTATTACATATGCTAAATGCAATCATTCTCACAGGAAAGTGACATTTATCCCTTTTGTACATATCTACTTTTTGTGGCTTGCTTGTAGTTCTTTTAGCTTTGTATTTAATTGCTAGGTACTAGCAATGTGTAAGTTAGGGTGTGTGATTCGGCACGAATATTGTATTTTTTACCCCTTATACTTATGCATTTTAGCCACCACGGGTACCTTAATTCCTATATTTATGCTCGTTAATCAGACAACCTCCGTTTTATATGTTTAAATGCTATATGAGGTATAATTGAGATTTTGTATGTATTAAAGTGCTTAGCGTGAAGTTTGGTCGCTTTCAGAAATGTTTCGTTAAAGATTGCAGCTTTGGAGGTATTTTAGTAATTCCAAAATTCTGATTTTGATCCCGAAATCTTCACAGAAGTTGAATCCCTTTGATTTCTCTTCGCGTGGCCCCCAATGGTGCATGATTTCAATGTATAACGAGGGAGTTATGGTATTTTTAGTATGGTTTTATCTTCAAAATCACACCCAAGGTCACATTCAAGGGCATTTTAGTCATTTTATAATTTAGGTTTTTGGCCTAATGTCTTCTTGGATGTTGTATCCCTCTGAGTTATCTTCATTTAGCCTCCTACCGTGCCTAATTATGATTTATAACGAAGAAGTTATGACATTTTTCGTAAAATTGGACAAGGCTGAGAATTCAGCACTGTCAGGTGCGAATCGATTCGCACCTTTGCGAATCGATTCGTATGATAGTCCACACATTTCATTTCTTAAGTTGGTTTTTGGTTAGTTATATGTATAAAAACATTGTGTTAAGTTGGAAAAACCATTATCTATCATTTTAGGTTAGTTTAGTTTAGGTTTTTAGGAGCTTTCTCTCCTCCCTCTCTCCTAGGGTTTATACCCACTTTTGTAAGTACTATTCATCATCCCCTTCTTTTATTTAAGTTCCATTTTCTTGATTTCTTGCTTTATTGTTTATTTCCCTGTCTAGATTAGTTATTTTGTTCATTAATTAGTTTTTTTCATTAGTTAATTAGTGTTTAATTAGTTTTATTCATGTTTAGTGAGTAGTTAAATAAAGTTTGGGTCGTGTGTCCGCCATTAACAGGCTTCGAGCTCCGAAAATTAGATTTTGTGTAAAATTGCATTTAATAGAAATCGAGTGTGTTAAAATTGGTTTACTATGCGTTTAACTTTCTTTGTCACGCAACGTTAGTGTTTATAACGATAATCCGAATTTAATCCTCGTGTGTCTATTTTTGATTAAATATTTTACCTCGCAACTTTGAGTTAAATTTCTTCTTGCGTGATGTTTATGGTTAATTAGATATGCTCGGTTAAATATTTTCGAACCAAAATTCTAATTATTAGTTGTTTAACCCATGGCGGGTACACGAACCCGACTCTCGTTTTATTATTTTTTGTTTAGTGTTAACTTCTTAATTTTTTCCTTTTATTTATTTTAAACAGTATCACCTTTTACACTTTTATTCTTGAAATAATAAATCAATTAAAATCTATACGACACTCCCTGTGGATTCGATCCCTACTTGTCGCTACACTTACACTAGCGTACCAAGTTGTGGTATTTGTTTTGTATAGGGCGTAAACACCCAATGCGTGTTTTAAATTCAAAGTTTGTGCCTCATCAGCCGCAATGGAATATTTTCCACATTGATACATTACATCAATGTGCACTCCTTTATGATCACTAGTAACCGGTCAGAGGTGCTCTATAAGCTTGCGTCATTTGTCTACACTATCATGAATAACTTGGGTGACATTAATTTGCCCAACATCTTTTTGGACATGATGTAAGCCACTGCTAAGGAGCGAGCCCTCACTTTTTCCCTACTATTTCCTTCACTCATCACGCAAATTTTTCTATCGCACGGCTGTCCTTAGTTGGATTCTGATCGGAAGCATGTCCCACTTAAGCTTCTCAATAAGGATAATATTTCAAAGATGTTGGGTCACCCTTGGGGATAGCCGGGTGGCAAGAGATTGAGGTTAGAGGCAGTTGATGACGCTAATGAGGAGACATAGATTAGAGAAGCCGAGTAGGGACCACAACATCATTATGATCCGACATCGCTTGAGGCGCAATTTGCGGATGTAAAGTTACATGTAGACTGCCGATTTGATGCACTCGAGGCCATTCACTGACGTGATTTTAGAGTTTTGCACTCAATGATGATGGACATGTATACATTTCAGCATATACGGGATGCGCAACTGCCACCGCATTTTCAGAGCCCCTATACGCCGCATGATCCTAATGCGCCGGGATCCTCTGGTGGTCCCGGTTTCTAACTTTGTTGTTGTAATGGGAAATTTTCTATTTATTTATATTTCTTCCTTTCTAATTTTAGTATATTAACTTTTTAGTATTTTATTGTATTAAAGTTGTTTTGTGGAATTACGGAATTTGATATGATAATGCAGTTGTTGGTTATCTATTGGATTTTAGTGTGTGACAACCCATTTTTATAAAATCAAATGTTCACCGTCAATTCATCTAGTATTTTCACTTCAGCCCCTCTACTTATTATGACTTATGACATTATTTCTTTTAACTTAATATTTGTGTAAATATTTTTGTTTTTCTTTGGTGTGTATAGGGCTCACGTCGACTACCTCGGGACCACTCCAAATTGGGGTAATTTATTTCTAACCCTCGCTTTTTCATAGTGTCTTTAATTACATTGAGGACAATGTATATTTCAAGTTAGGGTGTGTGTGATTATTCATCTCAATTTCTATTTTATTATCGTGAGCCATGCTTAAATTTATTATAATTTTTTTTTGAAAATTTTCAATTTTTTTTCTTTCTTTTTTCTCCTTTGTTGGGCATTTTGCCTTTGTTTCCAATGATAAATTTCAAGCATTATCCGATCCAATAAACAATTCAATGATGCATGTTCTCGATTTTAGAAGTTATTAGACTTTAGTCCTCAAATCATTGATATTGTGAATAACTTCATGAATTAAACTTTAACCCATGAGCATATGCACATTTCTTGTTCTATTGATTTGGTTTAAGACTTTTATAACTCGGTAATCTTTTGTTGCATTGTATACACTTACACCGAGTAAGCTTTGTACCTTTCGTCATTTATGAGTGTATACAATATTCTTTCCTCTTTGAAAACATTGAGTTCATCGGTAATCTCTCTATTCTTTCATTGATCGTTCATTATTTGAGTTTATATCGTTCATTATTTGAGTTCATTATTTTCATATATTGTTTTGACTCGAGAATTGTGTAAACTTTATGAAATGATCATAGGCCATATTTGTTATATCACCCATATTAGCCTTAACCTCCCCTTATATATTTCCCTAATCAACCCATTTGAGCCTTACTATTATCCTTTCGTTTCATAACCCCAGAATCCCATAACCAGCTCCACATTGGAGTTATAAACCATACATATTACCTTCCATACCTTTGTTTGGATTGTTACTTGGGATTAAATGATGTTATTGTTTTACGATTACAATTAAGCATATGAGAGTGAGAAAAGTGAAGAAAATAAAGTAGTGAAAAAGAAAAGAAAAAGCAAAAAAGCAAAAGAAAAGAAAATAAAAACATGAGAAAAAAGAAGAAAAGAAAAGAAAGAGGAAGTTTGTATATGATGTATATAGTTCAAAAATCTTTCATTACTCTCCAATTGTTATGTTCAATGCTTGTTATGGGAACTTATTTTCCAATTTTTGAATTGCCCGAAATTTTCCATTATCACAAGTTTTTCACCCCTGAACACTTTGAATACGTACATACATACATATCCTTCATTTCGAACCTTAACCCCAATCCTACATTATAACCCTATAAAGTCCTATGTGATCCTAAGGTGAATTTAATTTAAAAGTTTAAATAGTTTTGATAATCTGTGAAAATACATTTCGCCTCTTTTAATGAGCAGTAGCTTTCATTGAGATTAAAAGTTTTTATTTCCTATATAGCATTCTTCATTTGTGACATGTGTGCGACCTAGTTTCCATTTACATTTAATCTCTATGCCCACATGTTCCGTGTGTTACCTCCCTGTTTTGAGTGAATTCATTTGATGAGTGTAATGCCCGTGAGGATTGATATATACATGCTTTAATGTTATTATCCGGTTTATTTAAGTTTTTGCTAAATCATACTATTCATGTTCTCTCCCCCCTCCCACTTTTAAAGTTTCAATTCTATGAGGTGCATTCAACCTATTAATAACTACATACTTTTGTTTGAATTCGTTTATTATGCTAATTACATGTTGGAATCTTGTTCGTTGTTGTTGAGTTTGTCGCATGTTGGGATGGGCATATTTTGAGGAAACTATTTGATGTTTGTGGGTTTCATCCCTGAAAACCCTCATGAGACGACACTCGTCCACTAGGGTAACCAAGGGGTTTAACGACTTATTGCATACGCTATTTGCAATCGTTCTCTTGTGAAAGTGGCCTTTATCTATTTATCCATTTTTGTACTATCTCTTGTATTTGGTTTACTTGTAGTTCTTGTTGTTTCCTATTTCATTCATAGGGACTAGCAATGTGTAAGATAGGGGGTGTGATACGACACAAATATTGTGTATTTCACCCATTAACCTACGCCTTATTATCCCCCTTGGGTATCTTAATCCCTATATTTATTCTCTTTAACCAGACAACCTCAGATTTCTATGTTCACACGCTTTGCAGGGGTTAATGGAGCTTTTGTAGGTATTTAGGTATTTAGTATGGCGTTTGGATGCATTCTGGACAAGTTTCGTACAAATCCGTACGCAGAAGGGAAATTTAGTCATTTCATAGTTTGGGCATCTGTCCCAACATCTTCATAGAATTTGTATCCCTCTGAGTAAGCTTTGTGTGCCCGTAAACGGTGCATGAATCTGATCCCTAACGAAGAAGTTACGAGACTTTTCGTGGAAGCTAATCACAATCCAACCAAAGCAGGGGAGGAAAAAGAAGTTGCAAAATGTTGAGACCTGCTTGATCAATCGATTGACCCTTCAGTTTTTACTCTTCGAACAAATCCAGTGGTCTAAGACCTGTTTGATCGATCGATCAACCAAAAGGGTCGATCGATCGATCCCCTGTTTTTGCTCAATATTTTTGTTCTACTTTTCTTTTTCCTTCATTTTTCTATTTCTTTTCTAACTTACTATATAAGTGAGCCCTTGTAAATATCTTCGAGTTAGTTAGTTTTTAGCTTAGTTTATCTAGGGTTTGGATGGTGGGAGCTATTCTTTTCTTCCTCTTTGGGTGTGACAACCTGTGAGTTTGTAAGTTGGTACTATTCATCATCCTCTCCCTTAATAGAGTTATTTTTCTTGATTTATTGCTTTGTTAATTATATTTAAATGCTTTGTTAAATTAATTTACTGTGTTTATTTCTTTCTTTCTTAGTTATTTAGTGTAAATTAGTTTAGTTTCATGCCTTGTCACTAGTTAAATAGGGTCGGGGTTGCGTTTCCTCCATTAACGGGCATCGAGCTCCGAAAGTTAGATTTCGCGTAAAATTGCGTTTAATTAAAACCTCACGTATCAAAATCGGATTGTTATGCGTTTAACTTTATTTGTCACGCAACGTTAGTGTTTGTAGCGATAATACAAATTTAATCTGCGTGAGACCATTTTCCGTTAATGGTTTAATCTCGCAACTTTGGATTGAATTCCTTATTGTGTGATGTTTTTGCTTAATTGATTACGTCGATTAAGTATCTTTTGAAACGGAATTCTAATTAGTAGTTGTTTAGACCGTGTGGTGCGAATGCGATCCCGAGTCTCACTTTTTAAATTGTTTAGTCTTAACTTCTTTCTTTTTCCTTTTTCACCATAACCACCCATCAACTTTTACACTTTTATTCTTGAAATAATAAATCAATTAAAATCTATACGACATTCTCTGTGAATTCTCGATACCCGACTTACCACTATACTTGTATCACAAGTGCAGTCGTAATTTAGTTTTTTGTATTAACGCGGTGAAACGAATCCAACGATCAATGTTTTAATGCGACGCTACTTTTCACGCTTGTTCAATGTAAAAGTGCTTGTGGAAGAAAAAGGGATTATAGTGACATATAAAGGTAAATTAAGTGATGTAATTGAGTTGATGAATAGAAACATAAAAATGTGATGTATTTCATAATGTAATGGAATAAATTGATGTGAATTCTTTATTCATTAAGTCATATCAGTAATATTACACATGTAGGATATTAATGAACAAAACCACATGTTCTAGATCATATACATACAACTTTACAGCATTCACAAAGGCTAAAAAAGACATGATACATCTAGTTTTATAACATTCACATTAGAAAAAAATATCCAACATTGGTAAAAGAGACAACATTACAACTTGCCATACAAAAGTAAGACAACCGGAATTGGACAAAAGATACTTCACTTGCCACCCACTAAGTTGTTCCACCACCATTGCCTTTTCCACCATTTTTCATATAACTCTTTCATCTACCACCACTTTTAGGATCACCCTTTCCTCTACCCCTATCTTTTCCTCTTCCACCACTAACACTACTTGTACTAGCCGTTGGACCTCCTTAGCAGGCCCATGAGTTAAGATCAAATCCACCACACCTTTTATATTTTTTATCATTCCTCATTAGTACTACTTCTCCTTTATCACCCCCTCTCTTTCTTTTTATCCTTGTCCTGCCTGAAGCTCTTGTCATTACAGTTGGAAGAATGTTTGCAATGGGCCGCACAAATACACATTTTTTTAGAAAACAAGTGATGTGTAATGCGAAATATATCTTAACAAGTGTTGTGTAATTACCCCTTCCTATTCATTTTCATGTGGTAAATGCTTAATGTTGTCATCGTATATTGTCCTATCTACTTTGACATTAAAATAAAGCAACAATATCTACAAAATAAAAAAAAATTACACAAGAATTTAACAATAAATGATGTTCATTGATTCATCAAAAGAGAATTTAAAATTTACTAGTAAAATGATGCTCTATTTTGTACAATAACACGGATTGCATGAACATAAGGAATCACAATCACTTGCCACTCACCACAAGTGCAAGTATGGCTACCCAAATCAACTGTTCAGTGCTCGTGACTGTAATGCCTTGCATAATATGTCCCATTTCTAGATTTTTTTGAGAGAGTAATTTACCTTTGTCTTATAATTATTTATCACCTTCTCTACCCTTGCTACTAAACCATCATCAACCCACATGATTTACGCCTTCTTTCTATAATACATTGGCTTTATTAGGAGAAATAAAACACTAACAATCTAACCTAGCATCAATCTGATCATCTAACTCAACATCAACCTGATCATCTACTCCAGCATCCATTTGATCATTCAAACTAGTTTTTGTTTCAATTACTAAAATCCCATAATATGTGGAAAATCCAGGCAAATTAGTCAATAATGTTGTATCATCACTATGGGAAACTTGGTGGCTCTATAAAAGGCCAATAATAAGTAATATTCAAAGACCGTATTGATGATAAATAATTTTGAAAGTCCCAAAAAAGCATACCTTGGGACGTTTGGGGAGTCAACTTATTGGTATAAAGTGGAAATGTTTTGTATGCCTTCTTCGGCGTTAATTTGGCAATACTCCTAGTATTTTTCTAGACTACCGCAATTAATAAATTGGACTGCACCTCTTGTATTTTTTATTGGTTTATCATCAATGGCACAAGAGCTTTGGGATGGGAAATAATTTTTAGCATTAGATTTGCTACTCGAATAAAAATATATGTGTGTGTACCCATCCTGACGTGGTACTATGAATTTTAAAATTTCAATATCCTAATGTGGTACTATGTTTCTCAATATAAATTTTAAATCAACAACATTGAAAATTTCACGCCTAATCTTCCCAAACCTAAAGTAAATATTGAAAAATTTCCCAGTAGATTTCAAAAAATCTTACAAACTATGTTTAACATTTTCTGTATTGAAATGTTATTGGAATGAACACCTAACATATCCTTCATACAACAACGTCTATAGCTATAAGTCTTAGTATTTCCTAAATCACCTTCATTCCAACTACCCCCACTATGAAACCTAAGGTTTCCAATCATAGTCCACATTGCATTTAGATACTTATAGAAAGTCAAATTCAAAGAAAAAAAAATTATTTTTAGGCAAATTATTAAAAACCAAGTAAAACATCATTATACATGATATTTCATCAGATCGCCACAAATTAAGTTTTAATAAAGTGAGATAATGGAAACTTATAGGTGCTCACGGATAATTTGCCCTAATTAAAATCCAAAGTGCATGTGATTTGAAACCTTATAATTATCCTCCTCTTTTAGTTATTCCGTGTCAATTGTTAGAGTTGGGTATTTTTTGGTCCAAAAAAGAAGTTATGAACGAATAAGGGAAAGAATATCAATTTACACATCACTAGACAACAACTAATAGATCTTACTAACAGTGGGGTGCAAGCACAAATGAATTAAAATATAGGGTGAAAACAAAGATATTAATATAAAATGTGGGGTGACAAGTAAAAAAACCCAATTTTTTTTATCCTTGGATATATAGCTGGTTGTTTGTTTTAAAATGTTTGAGGCCATTTTTCATAAATATTTTTTAAGGTAAATTTTAATTTTTGTGAAAAGTCATTCGAACGAGAATTTTACCCCGTTCGAATGAGTTTGGGGAAGTTGCTCAAATGACCTTCAAACGCGGATCAATTTTTTTTCCAGTCTAATAGAAAAATATCGTTCGAAGTTCATTTATTGTGTGTTAAAATGAGATTCAGTACGCCATTCAAATGAGATCTAATTTTGTCAAATGATGTTTTGTACTTCGTTGGAAAAACCATATTGATTTCATTCGAACGAGATTGTGCCTTATCTAAATTTATATTTTCTATAAATAGGAGTGCCAAAACTTATTTTATGAAGAGGTTTTGTGAAATTTATTTTCCAAGGATAAATACAGGATCCACCAAACCTAGTTTCACCCAATAAGTTTGAGATCCAAGTTTGAATCAAGTATGATAGTTTGAGATCTCCTATTTGGCACAAAAGTTTGTTTACTTATCATCTTTTTTGAGGATTATTTTGTACGGTGGACTTTGTATTTTGGTAGTTTGAAAGGGTAGACTTCGTGTTCAATCTATTGACGGTTTGGTAAGCCAAGATTAGTGGAGACCGACATGTGTGAGGAGCACACATTGTGACAGTGCATAGGTGGATTCCTACGCATTGTTGTGAAGAAGGTTGAGGGAACGAATATGCGTCAAGGCTTGATGGGAATCGATTCGATTGTGTAAGTCATCTATCTTCCTTTTGTCATTCCTAAATCCTAATGAGTTTGCGTGGCTAGGTCATTCGAGGTTTTTCCTATTATGGGTTTTTCTCATACATCGACGTGTTGTGGTTTGTTACTTTCTTTTACTCTTTTTGTACTCATCTAGATGCATATTTTAGGTTAAGAAAAAAAATTGTAAGTTGTTTACCTAATAATCTATTTTATTAGTGCACCCTTAATTGGGTTAATCATTTAAGTTTAATTAATTTTGAAAAAAATGAAAACTTGTTGTGTTTGTGATAATCCATTATAATCCATTGAACTTTCAATATGTTCAACCTGAAAAATGGAAGAGGTCGTTAGAGAAATCCACGGATGGAATCGCAGTGCTTATACTTGAGGCTGATCACTTGCACACAAAGTGATTTTTCATAAGATTACTGATATACCTTCATGCAAAAGGATGTAGTGTTATGTTTTAATGTGTGAAGGAGTTTTCCCCAATGATTAGGCATGATATTTAGGACTTTAATCGATTAGAAAGTCATTGTCCATTTTGCCAATGGGTCACGTACATAGATGACTCGTTCCGAGGCCCCAGGTGATCGTAAGTTTCTCGTTATGGAGACCTAATACTTCACCAAGTGGATAAATGCATGGTTCGTAATGCATATCCAATAGAAAACAATAGAAGATTAGTTTAGAGGAATTATCACAAGGTTAGTATCCTAAGAGATTTCGTGTTAGATAATGGAACCCATTTAACGATGCTTCCTTTAGACAATTATGTTATGAGTATGGGATTCACAACTACTAAGACTTAGTTTTATTTCCCTAGAGAAACTAACATGATAATATATTTTATAAGAGAATCCTTTTCGCAATGAAGCATCGGTTAGAAAATTCCAAAGGGAAGTTTTTTGAGGAATTCCACTATATCCTTTGGTCTTAATGAACAACTCTAAGCAATCAAGTGAATAAACTCCATACTCACCTGCTTATGGAAATGCAGTCGTCATATCCTTATATATCATTCTACTTGAATTAAGGTCTAAGATATATGAGGATAACCATAATGGCGATCAAGTATCCCACGAGTTGGACTTAGTAGAGAAAAAGATAGAGTTGGTACTCTTTTATATACCTAGAAATTTCCAAGAAACATAACAAGAAGATAAAAAACACGAGTTTGTAATCAGATACTTGGTGATCCAAATATTCATACCATCTGTGAGAAATCTCATTGATTGCAAAATAACCTCAATTGGCACGAGCACCAGATCACTTTAGCATGAGAGATACGTATGACGCCCCACAATATCCATATTTAGGGCGATTAATCGTAAATACCCAATTTTACAGAGTCAAATAATCAATGACATTATATGTATGTGTAAGAACATAGGTAATACAATCTAATGAAATATGGAAATCTCAAACCAAAAAAATCTGACAATACTAAAATCCATAATGTCCACAAAGTCTCAACGTTGAACTGTAGAAAACAATAATACAACTAAAAAATCTCTAAACAAAAGTTTATGAATTAAAATATTTGTACAATGTATAACTAAGATATATATATATATATATATATATATATATATATATATATATATATATATATATATATATATTCACTAAGAATCCTAAATGGTAAACCGCACAAAGAAATAATCACAACTATTTCGATCTTCAAGTCCCCGCAACTAAACTTAAAAATTAGTCGGTGAAATGAGGTTTAATCACAGTGCAAGAAATCCTCTAAACAAACTTAATATGGGATAAGAATAAAATATCTTAAAGGATAATTGATCCTCCAGGTGCTTAAAGACAAAATTCTCTAAAAATAAAATCATAACATGAGTCCTTCCAATAGTGTCTGGAGGAAAAATGGGAACACTTGGCCTTATTTTTAGAGATGCATATGTTACTTTTCATTAGTGATGTGATAATATGATTTTGTGATAGGACAATAGTATTGCCTCATGGTTTTGTGGTGAAAAATGGGAACATTTGGCTATACCAAAGGCTGATGGGCCTTTACATGGTCCCAGGCTCCCCAACGATAAGCGTGAGATATGTCGAACTCTTTTGAAATGCATTTATTCTGTTATGTTTTTTATACATCTTTTTCATTATTGTGACACTTTGATATCTTGTTGTGTAGTTCCTTAGAAGAAGAGAGAAGTCAACCCACAACATATACAATTTTATTCCATAGAGAAGTCCTAGTTGATTAGACGAAGTCTGAGATATCTCAGCCACCCCAGATCAACTGCACTCTTGATCTCTTACACTTCATCAATAGCATGATTTATTTCACGTTATCCAAAGATCCCAAAGGGGGTTGTCGAGAACAACTCTCCAACTGCCAGTATATCGGGCACTTATGATTTCGTGGATATTTCTTCCATTCCAATCGTTGTCCCCACTTCCTCAGCGGAAAACATGGCTCTAAAGAGGAAAATCCCCAACTTAATGGGGGTAACATCGATATGATCTCTCCTACTACTCAGTTGTCCAAAATGAAAGAGGTTTCCATTTGACCCTGTTATTATGGGGTATTCCCTTAAGAAGACACATTTTAACCGGTAAAAAGTAGCATGGTCAACGAGAACCTTATGATCCATGTACTAACCTCCAAGTGGGTTAATGACCTTGGTAAGGAGAAATCCCCTACCCAGGGGATAATTACCAAGAAACCAGAATCATTTATTGGTCTTATGAGTGGAGATTATCTCCCTGTGACCAGTCTTTGATCACAAGACTAACCTCAAATAGGTTAGGTCTTCATACCGCACATGCAATTTCTATTGTAATTATTGAACTTCTTTATCTAGTTTTTGTTGATTCAAGTTTATGTACATGAAACTAACTTTTTTTTTTATTTTTCTTATATTTATGGTGGACTTTGTCAACATGCATGATAAGAGATCCGAATAAAAAAAAATATGAATGACCTAAGGGACACCTCATCTAGGGCACAAAAGGCCCGTGATGTTCCTAAGTCCAAGGTGATTGAGAACGAGGTCTATCTAAAGGCCGTGGATGATGTGAGCGTTCAGCTGAAGGTTAAGGTAGAGGGACTGAAGAAAGCGAGGAAGGAATCTGCCTAAAACATTGCTACAATAATAGAGTCAAATAATGATGCTTTTAGACAAATCCTTTGCCAATGATTAAAAGAGCTTGGGCTTCATCTAATAATCCTTCTATAAGAAAGTTTGGGATGAGTCTTTGACTAAGGATGGAATTGCTGCTGTTTTTGAGATACTTACCCAGGATGCTCCTGGTCCTGCTAACTTGAAGGATGAGTAATAAGACAAGGATGAGGTTTTAACCATCCCAAGGCCATATAAGATCCCAACGAGACTCGTACTATGTTGTTTAGCTTAGGGTCTTTTTCTAATTTTGCATTTATTTTCTTTTCTTTTTTTTGCAATCCTTGTATGGGCTTGCCCTATTGTTTGGAATGAAATGGAAAATATTTTTCCTTTAATCATATCCTTCTCGTTTAGTTTTTCATACATTTCTTGTTTATGCTTTGCATTATTACTTCTTTAGATGTTAAATTGATTTATTCATTTCTTGCGATTTGATGATTTTTTGGCCCTTGTGGATGTGGTACAAGAGAATGAAGATTTGGACTTTGTACTAGGTACTCAGGCTTCAGATCGACCTCATATGGCCTTTATAGAAGTTTATAGATGTTGGTTATGGCTATAAGTCATTATGGGATCAGGCGAAGAAGGTCTCCAGTTTTCTAGTTGAGCTATAGAATATAAAAAATATTTCCTCACATCTCCAAAATGACAAAATCACTCTAAGGGAAGAGATCACTAAGGTTGGGAATATTGGGGTTTTATTCCTAAAACCATGTATGGCTTTTACTTCTAAATAAATGTGTGTAGTTTCATTTTGAAATTAGAATAATGGTTACGATAATCCCTTATGTTTGGTTTAAATATATTGTATACATGTCGTTCAATAGAGCTAAGTAGAAATTCCCATGAGTAAAATTTGGGTTAATCACTAGGAGATTGGAATTCCAGTTATAGCACTATTGAAATATTCACAATATAGACAGGGATTTAATAACCTATCATAAAGGTTGCGATGCAATCCTTGTAGTTTATCTCAAATTACGAGAAACTGTATGATGGTTCAAGAACTAGTATGATAGTTCGACAAAGGATTGTAATCGGTACAACCCAATAATATATTAGATAGGTTCACAAGTGAGATTTGAGTCTAAGGGATGTCTTGATTAGACTCATGAAATCTCACACCATTTGCAAAGGGTGCATATATTCTTAATCCCGAAAATTATGAGGATTCGAATGTGCGTGTAAATATTACTTTGAATGCTACAGATGCAATCTGATTTTAAATCGAGTCAAATGATATCCGCATATTGGGTGACATATGTATGAGTAGGTCTGAGATTGTAATTAAGAGAATTTATTGTCCAAGGGATATCGTGGATTGTGATAACCCATTGATTGACTTATATATTTTATTTTCATCAAGTAAAACCTGTCTGAATAATTATTTTATAATTATGGTGACAAATGCAAATAAATTAAGTCTAAGGATAAACAAATTCATTATATGGTGGTTATAATTAATTAACACTAAATTGATTTGACCAAGTATGTATTTAATACTTATTGTGGGAAATCATATTATGTAGCATAATAAACTTTGCAAATAATACCTCATTATATCCGAGTAATTTATGAGATAATTAAATTGGTGTGCAGTCATATTTAGTGAAATTAATTATGATTAAATTAAGAGAGGAAATAGATTATGATAACTGTAATTAGTATTTTTGAGTATTTATTTGGATTTAATTTAATTATTTATGTTGGGTCCTTAGTGTAGGCTACATACCCCAGTAGTTAGTCCTAAACTATCAAGAAACCTAGTTTTTTCCAATCCTACCTTTTGTACTTATATATAGAACTGTCTAAAAGGGTTTAAAAGAAAATGATTCATCCTTAGGGTTTGAGAGGGGTGATAAAGAAAAATACTATTTACATTTTTGTAAAGATACCTAGAGAGTGACCACAATATCTCACTCATAAGGAAGAGTTTTCATCTCAAAAGGTTTTCACACATCAACCTTGCTTTGGGCAGGATCTTACACTAGAAGATTCGAGATTTATAGAAGGTTAATCAAGGTTTTTAGAGACCTTGGAGGTGAAAAGAATTTCATCGTCTTTTACCTTTGTCTCCTCATACAAATCACAATATGATTCTCTATGGTATCGTATTCTTGAACCCTACGTTTAATCTTTAAAATTAGTTTTTGTATTTTCTATTTAATGCATGATTAACCAAAGATATTTAGGGATGTATTTTTTTTACATTTTTAATGTCAATCCCTAGTTTTTGTCCCATATAGAGAAGGCTTCTGAGTAAAAGAGTTGATCAGAAAGGCGCTTCATCAGAGAATCATGGAGCTTATATAGCAATTCAAAAAATAATCCCAAATAGTCTAGGATGATGGCTGGATAGATTCTATAAGTCATTTGGATGAGTTCGAGCAAGTATCCTATAAGTATGTCTAGTTGAATGCTTTGGCAGTCCTCAAAGTTCCCCAGGATTCCTAATTGTGGTACTAGTATGGGGTGGACTTATCTTTTGTTAGGCTCACCCTAATTAGAAGGGTATAATTATGGATATTATTCATGTAGTCCCCATATATGAAATAAAGGACTATCTTGTCAATCGTGATGGTGAGGATGAATTTTCCCCAATCTAGAGACTAACCGATATCCATATATAGACGGGATGTCGATTTTTGACGAAGATGATGTGATCTTCCTTTGCTATTTTTTATTCAGCCAACCATGATCATCTTTGTAATTACTAGAATGAAATTAAATTTTGTTTGTTCTCAATTTCTTATTTAATTACTCCCAGGATAGGTTTCTTAGTCTTAACTTTTAGGATGTTTCGTGACACTACCTTAGGCCCACTACCAATTTTTGGTGAGAATGCACTAGTTCATTGGGCCATATACCCGTTCAGGACTTTATATGACTAATCTGCTCAAACTTCTTGGTGCCTATAGATTCCCCCATTGGTCTTTGGCTTGTTAGGGATAATTCATGATGTTTTTGTGTTAATAATGACGAAACATGTAACTTTAAGATAGTGACCAAGTGTAATCAAATGAATAAGGAATCAAACAGTAATTTTCTTGGATATAAACAAAAAAATATGTATCAACATTGGCCGCCCATTTTAAACAATTAAGGCAAGATATATTATATAATATTGATAAAAAGTCAAGTACTGAATGTAAAAAGCTAATTACTTGATGAAAAGATGCAAGTGAAAGTTGGCTTGCAAATATTTTTTAAGGATAGCTGCATTCCAAACCCAAGGTATCTACCTTTCCTCCATTGTTTCTAAATGGTAGTACCCATAGAGATCAACTCTGGTGAATCTAAATAGTCCTTCATAGTTGGGTCTTAGATTGCCATCTGACAGCTTTTTCGTGTTGCCGGCGACATTCCTTAGGATATAATCCCCGACCGAAAACTTCTTTGGATGCACACCTTTGTTGTAGTTCCATTCCAATTATTGTTGGTGCTTTCCATTCCTATTAGGTCTTTTTCCATCCTATCATCTATCATATCAAGATATGTTTTGATAATCTCATCGATCATGTTTTAATCAGATATGATTACTCTCATGCGAAATAAACCAAGCTCTAGAGAGATTATGGCCTCCATTTTGTAAGCCGAAGGGAGATTACTCAGTCAACCTCCTTGGGGTTATTTGATACCCCCAAAGGATGTGGGGGACGTCATCCACCCAAGTTTCTGTGAACTTTTATAGTATTTTCTTCATTCAATCAAGGAATATTTTATTAGAGGCCTCAGCTTGACCATTTCTCTTAAACATGGCTAATCTTAAATTATGTTTTGTTATCGGTGATGAGTGTTCTTGGGACACTACATATAAATTTGATCATGTCAATCTCCCTTATGTTTGCCAAAAGTTCCACCTCAATACACTTTGTGAAATAATTCATGCCGATAAATAGGTATTCTCGATTTTTAGGTGCGTGGACAGCAAACCCATAATGTATCACCCCCATTCAGTAAAAAGACATGGGTTGGTCGAGGACTTGATCTTTCTAGCCAGTTAATGAAGTAGTGATAAGAACAACTGGCACTTTTTGCATTTATTCATGTAGGAAATAACATCCTTTTTCTTATAAGGACACAAGTACTCTTCCTTTATAGATCTGAATGTTAGAGATCTTCCAACAGTATAACTTATGTAAATTACTTCATATAGCTTACATAGGACTTGGTGGACATCTCTAGAATGAACGCATTGCAAGCGTAACCAAGTAAAAGACATCTTATAGAGTTTTCTATCACGGGATAAGTAAAACTGATAAGATTTTACACTAATCTGATGGGATTCCATCTGATCCATGAGTATCACGTTCTCTTATAAGTTCCTAATTATTGATCTTTCTAAATGACAAGAACTTGCTCGATGACCTATTTACTATGGACACTTATTTGATATAGATACTCAACCTCTATCATCCTCTAGAGGCGAGATTTTATAGTTGAATCCAAAGTGGCCAAGGCATCCACATGGTTGTTATTCTCCCTCGAGAATTTCTTAACTTGGACATGTTCGAACTGGGCGACCAAATCCTGAACTATCTAAAGTATGATAACATGCATTCATCTTTGGAATTATAGTCTCCTAGTATTTGATTAAATACAACTTTGAGTCATAAAATGCATTTAGGTTACTAGCTCAAAGAGACATATCTTTACTCAATCTTCTGATGAGATCCTCGTATACTGCTTCATTGTTTGATGCCTCAAAGATAAGGCGTATTCCTTGCTCAAGGATAGTCTAATCAAGGATCACTTGTACTACCCCTACTCCCCCCCTTAATATTGGATGCTCCATCCACATATATAGTCCATTTTTCATATTCATTGGTCCATTCCGCAACTTCTCAGGTTTATGCCTCTCAGAGAACTCAATAATGAAATATGCGAAGATATGTAATTTCATTAAAGTTCTTGGTTCATAATGGATATCAAATCTCCCTAGCTCTTCAAAACACTTGAACATCCGTATCGGGAGGTTGAACTTCCTAATGAGTACCTTTAAAGGAAATGAAGTTATAATTGTGATGGAGTATGCCTCAAAGTAGTTCTTCAACTTGTGCGAGGCTATTAGTAGTGAATATGTCAACTTTTCTAGGGGGAGATAATGCACCTTAACATATAGAAATATACTACTAATTTATTAATTTGGGTCTTGACGACCTTCCTTCTCGTAGACAAAGACCAAAATAATTATATGGTTAGACATAAAAAGATACAGGTAGACTGGGTCCCCCAAATTTGAACCTATGAACAAATAAGGTGGGCTTAGGTAACGTTTGATTCCTTCATATTAATTTGAACACTCATCATTCTATACTCCATACTTTTCCTTTATTAATAGCTTAAAGAAAGGTTGTCATCTCTCACAACACTGGGAGATGAAGAGATTAAGTGCCACAAGCATTCCAGTTAGTTTTTGGACATCTCTTACAATCTTAGGTGGTTGGATGGTCCTTATCACCTCAATCTGATCTGTATTTTCTTTGATTCCCATCTAAATGACCATATAACCTAAGACCTTACTGGACTATACCTCAATAGGGAACGTGTTTGCGTTTAACTTCATTCTGTAGTACCGAAGGACCTAAAATATCTTTGTTGAATCTAAAAGGTGATCACCTTTCTGTTTGTTCTTCATGAGCATGTCCTCTATATATACTCCATAGTATCACCAAAATGATGATTAAACATCTTGGTGACTAGCTGTTGGTAAGTTTCCCTCGTGTTCTTGAGTCTAAAAAGCATGACCATGTTAATAGTAAAAATAGAGTGGTGTAGTGATGCAATAAGTTTTCTCATGCTTGGGGCCGAACAAAGGATTTAATGATAGCCAGAATAAACATTTAAAAACACCGTATGCTCATGGCTAGCTATGGCATCGATAAACTAGTTAAATTTTGACGGGGAAGATGTCTTTAGGTCATGACTTATTGAGGTCAGTGATGTCTATGAAGAGTCTGGACTTATTTTTACTCTTTTTAACCACGGTGGATATTGAGATCAACTTAGGAAATTAAAATTCTTTGATGGACCTCAGCCTCCACAAGGTTCCCAACTTCTTCTTCTACTTCCATTGCCTTTCTTGAGGCTTTTTGTTATGCCTTCCTATGTGATCATCGAGAATATCGAGTCCATGTGAAGATTATGGACATTATTTTGGGATTGATGCCTTGCATATCAAATGGTTTCCAGACGAACACATTTTGGTTATCATTGAGGAAAGACACGAGTTTTTGTTATGTTCAACGGGCGAACTGTCGATTAAAAATTTCTCATCAGGGTGAGAGTTGTCAACCACAACTTCTTATAACGCTTCCATGACTATATTGACAGGAGCCACCCATGTATCTTTTACTGGGTCTCCCATACTTTTGTGGCTATTTATAGGGGTATCTTCCTCCATATTTTCTACTTTATCCTTTTTTCCTACTTAGGTTTAATTGCCATGATGAAGCATTACCAAGTAGACGCTCGATTCCCACTTATCTCCATTATTTTAAGGACAATTTTCACATCGAGTCAATTTTTATTGTTTATTGAATTTATTTTATTTGTACAAAACCGTTTGAGTTATAGGTTAGGATTTAAGTCCAATTTGTCCTTCAAGACTATGATGCATATTGAAGACCGTAGCTAACAAGTGAAGCGGAGGTCATATCATTATGAGTTTTGTGCCCTACTTCATCTTCAACATCAATGGGATCTCAATAAGATATAAATGGTTTTTTCTCAAACGAGCATTAGTTTCATTCAAACGAATTTGGGCATCTCCTTCAAATGAGCTTCGAGGGAAAACATTCTTTTTTATTATAATATCTCGAGAAAAATTCATTTGATCATCGTTCAAACGATAATTAGGATGTCCTTCGAATGGCTTTGTTTTCATTTGAACGAGATACCCAATGTCCTTCGAACGACTTATTTGTTTTTATTGAAAAACTTATACAGAGTTGTCTTCCATCTTTTTTTAGGAGAGTTTTCGTAAAAAATAATTTTCAGAGACGAATCTTAAGCCTTCTAATCCTTAGTTTACACCGAAAGGTTTGAGATCCAATTTTCAACTTAACACGTGTGTTTGATATCTCGTGTGCACCAATAATGTTTACTCTACATCTTTATGAGAGTTTATTTTACGTGATGGGTTCCGTGTTTGTTTCTACTTGACATGATGGATTTTGTGTTTGTAGTGGACGAAAAATGGATATACATAAGAAATGATAGGTCAGTGAGATACTGAGATATGGAAGGTGCTTACAATGTGATTACCATTGAAATGCGTCCAATAGGGACTGTGAATAAGGTTCAAAGAACAAATAAGAACATAAAGTCTTGAAGGCATCAAGTATGTGAGTAAGTATAATTTGTCCTTGTATGATACTTATATCATAGTGGATTTGTATGGATGGGTCATTCAAGGTTTTTCCACTTATGGATTTTCCTTATACATCACTGTGTTGTGTGACTGTTTACGTTACTCTTTCCATATCACCTAGATGCATGCTTAGGGCAAGATGAGATTGATAGATGGTTTGCACAACGCTTTTTTGAATTAGTGCATGTTTAAAATCGAATCAATCGTTTATTGGGTTAATTAATTTAGGAAATGAAAAAAATAATATAACCCTATCACTATAGGTGTTGCTTCAAATTGGTATCAGAGCGGGTTACACTAGTTTATTGTGTTTGATCCATATTTTGCGGATTTGGGGTTGTTTAGATGGATTTTAACAGAGATTGGAATTCCATTACCCAACCTCAAATATTTTACGGTTCAATCTACGTTTATTAGAAGGAACAAATTCATTTTTTCTTAAAATCGATAGATAATAATGTTTGGAACTTAATTGAGCAAGGATTTTCTCCTCCCACTGAGGGTGGTTTTGTCACGTCCCGATTTCCTGAGCATGAGGGTTACGTGATAATAATTCTAAACCGTAAACATATCTGGAATACTGAAACAACTGGGGCATTGATTTATACTCAAATGGATTACAACTGAAACCTAAGAGTTTATTCTTATTACAGACTTCTATAAAAAAGTGTTTCTCCTGTCATCTATGATCCTTTCCTCATAATATGACCTTTTCTTGATTTTTTGTATCAATTGATCTCTGAAATATTCATCATAGCCTACAGGTACCTGATGAACATAACTGAAAAAGAAGGAATAAGAAAAACTTTACCTAGGACATGATTCTAATTCAATAACAAGTATAAAAATAATTTTAAACATACAATCTTACTTTGAATGATAATAACATCAGGGTACAATACGAAATTTGATTCAATAGTCATAGTGAGATAAGAATAATGATACATGATGATATTGTTAAAAATAGTAATATCAGGGGCTAGATCTGGTTAAAGGCTGCAGATGATTTCTAAACAAATAACCCATAATTATCTGTCCATAGGCTTAGGGAAATAGCAAATACATACAACCAAATCAATCCAATTAAATTGGAGATGATCAATCCAGATAACTGGAGATAAAAGTAACCCTGCTAAGCCAATACTAAGAGAGGCATTCCATATGGTAAGAAATAACCAGGCCCTCAAACATCTGCGTCCTTCAGACCAAATAATACAGTCGTGGGTATAACGAAAGATTATTCCCTGATTGTAATGTATGCTATAAATAAGTAACCGAGTTAAAAAAGAATCATATGAAATAATATGACAACATAGTCATTTAAAATATGAATCAATTGTACGTAAACAATTTTAACTACTAAAATGAGTTCCGCAATGAGAATAAGATATGCCGAGTCTATCTCAAAGTGATATCAACAATAGACGAAATTCAATAGCATTGTGAGAAATTATATTGAATAAGAAATCACCTACCAGTATTTATGAGATTTACATTGACATTTAAGAATGTTCCACTATTGTATTCCAGTTCCCGTACAGATTTTTGCTCCGGGGTTGAAAGTGGGTATATCAGTGTTTGGGAAGAAGGGTTTGGGTTTATGACAATCTACGTCGTTTGAAAAATACAAATAAAATTTATACTATAACAAGAATTTGATATATAAACGTCGTTTATATATATTTTGTGAGCACGTTTGTCATAACAACTTTCTCTAATTCGTTGATGAAATAATTAACATTCTGAGTTTCGTAAATAAAGTTTATGCAATACCTCGATATTTGAATAATATCATTTTTCTGGGAAAAAATACTCTTTAAATGGGATCAAAGGATACAATTTGTTTAAATAAATTGAATAAACAATAATATAATATTTTATTAAAATATTATCTGGGTCAAATATTCAGTTTAACTATTTTAATAAAATCTCCAAGTAAAGACCTGTTTTGGGGTATTATCCCGATATGTAAATGTAAAAAATATTAATTTCTAAAGTTGGTCCGAGAATAATCACGTAATTAATTTAATTGAAAATAGTAGTCCATGTTTGTCATTTTTATATTATCCGAGTGTCAAACATTTGGTACAGATAATTATAAAATTAATGCTCGTGACACAAAATAAATTTAGAAAATAAATCGAAAACTCCCCCCTTTATTTAGATGATAAACCAGTGGTCATGCCACTTCCAATAGTAGTCAACACAACACAACAAATTATCTAACGCCTGCATAATCACAATTTTTAACAAATCTGACTCGTAATATAATCTCGAGTTATAAAAATGACATAACCTCGAGTCGTTTGGTGTTGTGACTCGTTTAAACATATTTTTAAAGAAAAGTGACAATTTTTTATTAAAAAATTACAATGAGTCCAAATATTTATAAAAAAGAACAATTATTCGTACGTGTCGAGTTTCGTGTTTATGACAATTTTATATGAAATAGAGTGTAAATAATAAAATTGACACCAAAATTTTCAACTATTTTCTCATAATCCAAATACCCAATTACAATACCCAAAATCAAACCTGAGTCGTAACGAAATCGTGATGAAAATCCAACTCAAAATACTAATTTCACGAACTGATTTTTTGCTTGAAACATATATATGTATGTGTATAGATATATGTATATAAAAAAATAAATCGTAACAGTTGGGGAAAAAACCCACCCCGATTGGGGGTTTTGGCCGTCGTCAGCCACCACCATGGCAGGGGTGGTGGTCGACTGTTAACCCCCCCCCCCACACACGAATACATCCATATACACACATACATGCACGATTATATATATATATATATATATATATATATATATATATATAAGATAGGGAAGTTTTTGAATTATTTACACATTTTAACGGTCTAGATCGATGCCACCTACTCACATATTTTTACACATTTTAATGGTTTAGATCACTTCACATTCCTTTTTACAAATCTACCCTCAAAAATTTGATTTCCCCTACTTTTTTCTACTCATCAAAATTGCACATTAATTCAACAATGGGGATATTTTGATAACACACTACAACTTTACCCCCACACTCCCCTCTCTTTTTCTCGGTCTCTCTCTCTCTTACTCTCCCGTCGGTCATAAAGATACCCATACATCTCATTCTCCCCAAACCAAAACCCTCCCTCATTTTCTCCTGTCAGTCATCGGCCTCTGCTCCGTACCGTTGCTGCTGCCACCATCGTTGTTATTGCTGCCATCTATATAGGGTTTGATTTGTAACATCTTTGTAGAGGTTTGATTTTTTCTCAAATACCAGTTGTTGGTTTTTGTTGTTTTTTTGTTATATTTTGGGTATTGTTACCCTCCCACGCTGGCAATACCCATCCCACGCAGCTGGCCCCACCACCTGCCGATGCCTCCCTCAGGTAATCACTACCACTACCTCCCTCTCTAATTGCATGTTTAGGACGAAGGAAGTGGATTTGAGGGGTCAAGGTTTCAATTCGTTTTCAATTTGAGCTTAAATTATACACACATTTCAACTATGGGTTTGATTTTGGGGTTTCGATTTTAGGTGATGTACTGTGGGTTTGATTCTGGGTTTCTATTTTACATTATATATTCATGTTTTATATTTATTTTTTTGCAGATCAATCAGGTAAACCTCCTCTCTCACTTCTATTGAGATTTTGTGATTTTTTTCAAGTTAAAGTTTTATAAACCCTAACTTTACTTGGGATCCTGTGGTTAATGTATGATGTTTGAGAATCATGTGGTTACATTATATGTTTAGTTATACTACTTAGTATAATAAGAAAATGATCTTCTTTGTTGAGTTGAGTATATTCATTTGCATATATTTTCTTTGGTTTTCCATGATTCATTGCAACTTCATTTGCTTATGATGCTCTTTCCTCATAATATTAACAAAATGGTATTTGTTTGTAAATTGAAACAGGGGGATGTGTGTGATAATTAAACAATAGGGGTGTGTGTGTGATAATTATTCAAGTCACACACAGAAAATGGTCTTTTCTTATGATGCTCTCTCCTCATAATATTTTTATTGATTAATCCCCCTGTTGTTGGGAATCATGTGGCTACGTATGAATCCAAGTCACACACATCCAAATACTCTTAAGTTTCATGTTTTTTAGCATTTACTTTACATATATGTTTTTTTTCTTACATATTTAGCGAGTGTTTATTTGACATTGTCTCACCCTCTCAAGTCGGGATCCCTCCCATTCGATCCAATACAAACCTGGATATATTTTTAGTTTTTGAGAATTTATCAAATTGGATGTGTGTGTTTTTTGAGACTAATCAGGAATTTTTCTTCTGAGTTCCTAATTTTTATTTTGGTGTATACATTAGTGGTTTGTAAAAAAATTGTTATTAGATGAAATTGTATTGTTTGACATTCCATTTCTTTCTTTTTTTATGTAAGGAAATTCGCAGTGATTGTGTAGGCTCAAAGGTAAGAAGACAAAGAACCGTAAGGCATTGGTCGTGGAAGCAACAGGTATAACCTCTCCCTGTTCTATGTGTTCTTAAAATAATTCAATTATTTTTTATTTGATAGATGCGAAACTGTTGTTTTTATTTGGTTCATACGTAGGCACAAGTTATGAGTATTTGGATGTGTGTGACTTAGATGTGTGTGATGATTAAAAGTCATACATTATCTTATGTTTTGAGTGAATAATTTGAACTCACTCAAATGTTTGGTATGTTTTACTGATTAGGCACATATTCTTCACAATTATCCCCTTAATTTCGGTATTTTTATGATCCCGTGCAGTGTAAATATCTTGGATTTGTCTCGTATTTATGCTAATAACCTTTTTGGAAAAGTATTTCATGTTTTGTGTATTTCTCATGTGTTTTACAGGTATTTCACGCAAGTTAGTGCGAAGGAGAAATCAAAACAGTGAAAGAAACCAAGAAATGGAGAGTTGAAGGGCATTTTTGTAATTTTACGGTCTTATTCCGGAGGTGGGGCCAGCTATAAAGTTGAAGATCTCTAAATTAAAAGAATACTGGAAAAAACGGCACCTCAATCCGAGCTACGGTGAAGAAGTTACGATGTTTTGAAGTTGCGCGATAATGAAGAGTCTGGATGTGCGAATTTTATGCATTTAATGCAGTGCAACTCTTGGAAAACTTGTGCCACAAGCGAAATTTGATACCAAATTCGTGCAACTTGGTGATATAAAAGACCAAGCCCTACCTCATTTTCAAGGGGAGTTGAATTCTAGAGAGAGGGAGTTGAATTCTAGAGAGAGGGAGTCAAATTTTAGAGGGTAGGAGTAGGATTAGAGAGAGAAAGTTAGATTGTAGTTTTCTTTGGTAGAAGTTTTCATAAACTCTAGTTGTAAGTTTGAAGAAGAAGTTTTGCTGGATTCAAATTCATCTATTTCTCCTCTTGCTAAATACAAGTATCAATTTCTATTCTCTATTTTATTTTTCCATTCAATTCTCAATTGTTTTGCAAACTGTTAACAATGTTTGTTAGAGTTTTCTTTTGTTTTCATCATGTTTAGCTAATTTTTAAGGGTTGGGATGCATGAACCCATCCCGATGTAATTTATCTACGTAGGAAATAGAATTTAAATTTAAATTTGAAAGAATCGTGTAAGATAAGTTCACAATCATCCTAGATCTTTTAATCTCTCTTGCCCTAGGTACTTGGGATATTTAAGAATATGATGTGCGTGTAATTATTTAGCACCGCTTTATATTTATCTTTGATTTCATATGATGCGGGCTTGAACCTCATTTATGTAATGCTTAGGATCTATAAAGACTGGATTCATTCAAATTTATAATTTACAATTCTAGTATTCTAATGGGTAATTACTAGGGATTGAGGGATTGTATTCCAACCTATTTCCTCATTCATTTTAATTAGTTTTATAAATTTGTTCCAACTTATTTCCCCTTGTCAACCATCATCATCTTTTTCATTTTTTCTTTAGAAGTAATAAATCAATTAAATTCTATAAACCATTCCCTGTGGATTCGATACCCAGACTCGCCACTATACTCCTTAAGAAGTGTAGTTAAAAGTTTAGGTTTTTTTGTATTGAGATTGGAAGCCGATAACAACGACTAGCGTATTACACAAACGCTCGGTTTTCCACTCGATCAAAAATGGCGCCGTTGCCGGGGAGTGTTTGTTATAGATTATAATTGACTTACTGCTTCGTAAAAAAAAAAAAAAATAATAATAATAAATAAATGACAAAAGAAAAATGTGTGTCACGTTTTTGAATTGCCCACTTTGAAATGTCTTATTTTAACTCTTTTGGTGGCTTTAATTTTTATGCTAATAGTGAGGAGGAGGAGGCACTCAAGACTTATGACCATTGGATCCATATCACTAAAGATGATTATATTAAATACAAGCCTAGTGCTGAGAAACTCCAAATTTATCAAAATCAATTGCTTGAAGAAGAAAGACTTGAAAAAGAATATCGCAAAAAAAACCTTTATTGGGAGCAAGAGTTAGATGCATTATTTGAACCCAATGAGGATTTTTTTTTCCGATAGTTTTGAAGATGAAGTAAGTTTTCAACCAAATGAGGAATTCGAGGTGCTAGAACCAAGGAAGCCTACTTTGGAAGAACTCTTGCTTGATATAAAAAAGCAATCTGATGACCGTGCTGTTCTCGAGTCGAAAATTATAGCAACTTGCAAGGAGTTGAATGATTATTTGGACAACTTAGAAAAGGTCGAGACTTGCGCTTCACCTAATACTTTTGAGAATGAAATCATTGAGAGTGATCCAAGTTCTTTTGAATCTCAACCTATTATAAATATTGCAAAATCTACTGAGGTTGAGGATCATTTGTCTCCTTGTGTCCCCACTATTATCGAACCATTAAATCCATCGCAAGAACTGGATGAATGTCTTGAGGATGTTGATCCGCTTCTTGTATGGGAATGTTATTTTGAGATGCTTCATATTATGGGCCATACACTTAGACGTGTCACTCCACCAGATCCAATTGAAAATTTTGAGGGAGAAGATTTTGAGGACAAGGACTCTATACTTGAATTATTTTCCAAGATGGACTCTTTTAGTTTGTATTCTCCGCTTCCCATACTACTTGAAAAATCTTTGGGAAGTGATTCTATTTTTCTTGGATCCCAATGGTACTTGTCCCCCTGTACACTCAAATCCCTCATTATCCCTCTAAAAATTTTAATTGGTGATGGTTCATTTTTTAAATTTTGCACATGCCTTCCGTTTTTCAAACGGAATTCTTATTTTTCGGGAGGCATGCATCCTAGTGAGGGCACACCATTAATCCCTCAAAGTCAAATTGTATTTTGGGTGGACCCTCAAATTTTTGACTTTTAGTGTATGATTTATTAGTCGTTCCAATTTTAGGTTGTAAATAGTTATTTTTTTTTTCTCTTTTATTATAGTCTAGTTTCGATAGTTAGAGTTTTTGTTATTATTTTTGCTATGTTTGGTTCTAACGTGTTTTGTAGATTCAATGGACTCGTACTCATAGGGGATCGCTCCATTTGGGTAATATCTTTATTTTCCTCTCTTTATGTTGTGTTCTTGATTCACATTTAGGACAATGCAACATTTAAGTTAGGGGGTGTGGGATATTCTTCCCATTTATTGTTTAGATTCATTGATTCGATCACATGTTCTTTCCAAGTGTGTTTTTTTTAGAAAAAAAAAATTGAAAAATTTTGAAAAAAGCCAAAAATATTTTTGTTCAAAATAAATAAAAATTAGAATTTAAATTTTTCAAAAATATCACCTTTATTCTATTTGAAGTCTCAAATTGTTAACAATCAAAATGCACTAAGCCAAAATTGACCAAAGATGGAAATTGAAAGAAAATTGACGACTTAACGAATAAGTGTGGAGATTGATCAAACCCGGTGAGATTTCGAGCCTTTTAATTTTTTATGAGTTTTTAAATCAATCCGAGTTTATGATTAACTCAAAGTTCCTTTCAGCATTTTATTAAGTCGTTGATGATATCAATCCTTTGTTTTGATCGGTTATGGGAAATGTGTGAAATGTTGTCTCGAAATTCGTGCTAAATATATCTCTAAACTTAATTAATCTCGAGATGCATATGGTAATGTGATTAGCAATTTGGACAATGAAGTAGGCCCTCATTTGTTACCCAAAAATATTAGCCATAAAAACGTTGTGAAAAATTATCCCTTTGCAACCCAAGTTGAGCCAAATAAAATTTATCTTTTCGTTTGATAACCCGAAAAACCCAAATAGCCCGGAATTGTGAAAATTGAATATTCATCAAATAAAGTCCAAATTGTGCTATAAAAAGGGGCAAGAAGAAAAAATAGATATGCTCAATAAAAATAGCAAGAAAAAGAAAAAAATGAAAAGAGAAAAAGAAAGAGAAAAATGAGCAAATGCCCGAAAAAGCACTAATGGACGTCATAAGGACATTTTCCAATTCCGAACATTTCATTTCCATTTTTACCCTTTACACTTTTTAACCCAAAAAGTCCTAACCGAGTCCAAATGGCGAAATTAATTACTGCATGGAGAGCTAAGACATGAAAAGATAATATGAGAGATTACATGGTGTGAATTAGAGGTGATGTTCCCATTTCCTAATAATTGTATTCCGATGATGAGATCTTTTCACCATATATTTCCTTCTTTTCAATTTTGTATGCATGAATTTGTGTCCATTATATTTACTCTTTATATCATGCATACCGAGAGAAAATAGCCACATTCTGAGTAATTCGTTTGTGAGTGCATCCGTAAGAATTTGAATCAAAACGAATTTTCGTAAAGTAACGTAATGCTCAATCGGTGAAAATTTGAGGTTTAATTTTTGGCTTTGCACACGCACACTATGGTTTGAGACACTTGAACGTGAGTTGATGGTGATTATTTTTCGAAAATTTTAAATTGTACAATTTTTAAATATTTTGATATTTATTTGAGTCAATAAAGAATTTTGTGGGTATATTCACTGCAAACCCTCACGAGACAAAACTCGTCCTACTAGGGTAACCTAGGGGTTTAAAGGCTTGTTGCATACGCTAAATGCAATCGCTTGACTGCGAAAGTGGAATTTTATTTTAATAAAAGAATTTTCAAGAGTAGAATTTTGGCTAAATTCTTTTACATTGCTCGGGACGCGCAAAGTTCTAAGTTAGGGGGTGTGATTAGGCACATATTCTTCACATTTATCCCCTTAATTTCGGTATTTTTATGATCCCGTGCAGTGTAAATATCTTGAATTTGTCTCGTATTTATGCTACTAACCTTTTTTGGAAATTATTTCGTGTTTTGTGTATTCTCATGTGTTTTACAGGTATTTCACGCAAGTTAGTGCGAAGGAGAAATCAAAACAGTGAAAGAAACCAAGAAATGGAGAGTTCAAGGGCATTTTCGTAATTTTTCAGCCTTATTCTGGAGGTGGGTCCAACTAGAAAGTTGAAGATCTCTAAATTACAAGAATATTGGAAAAAACATCACCTCAATCCGAGCTACGGTGAGGAAGTTACGATATTTTGAAGTTGCGCGATAATGAAGAGTCTGGATGTGCGAATTTCTGTCATAAATTATGCATTTAATGCAGTGCAACTCTTCGAAAACTTGTGCCACAAGCGAAATTTGATGCCAAATTCGTGCAACTTGGTGCTATAAAAGACCAAGCCCTACCTCATTTTCAAGGGGAGTTGAATTCTAGAGAGAGGGAGTTGAATTCTAGAGAGAGGGAGTCAAATTATAGAGGGTAGGAGTAGGATTAGAGAGAGAAAGTTAGATTGTAGTTTTCTTTGGTAGAAGTTTTCATAAACTCTAGTTGTAAGTTTGAAGAAGAAGTTTTGCTGGATTCAAATTCATCTCTTTCTCCTCTTGCTAAATACAAGTATCAATTTCTATTCTCTATTTTATTTTTCCATTCAATTCTCAATTGTTTTGCAAATTGTTAACAATGTTTGTTAGAGTTTTCTTTTGTTTTCATCATGTTTAGCTAATTTTTAAGGGTTGGGATGCATGAACCCATCCCGATGTAATTTATCTACGTAGGAAATAGTATTTAAATTTAAATTTGAAAGAATCGTGTAAGATAAGTTCACAATCATCCTAGATCTTTTAATCTCTCTTGCCCTAGGTACTTGGGATATTTAAGAATATGATGTGCGTGTAATTATTTAGCACCGCTTTATATTTATCTTTGATTTCATATGATGCGGGCTTGAACCTCATATATGTAATGCTTAGGATCTATAAAGACTAGATTCATTCAAATTTATAATTTACAATTCTAGTATTCTAATGGGTAATTACTAGGGATTGGGGGATTGTATTCCAACCTATTTCCTCATTCATTTTAATTAGTTTTATAAATTTGTTCCAACTTATTTCCCCTTGTCAACCATCATCATCTTTTTCATTTTTTCTTTAGAAGTAATAAATCAATTAAATTCTATAAACCATTCCCTGTGGATTCGATACCCAGACTCGCCACTATACTCCTTAAGAAGTGTAGTTAAAAGTTTAGTTTTTTTTTTATTGAGGTTGGAAGCCGATAACAACGATTAGCGTATTACACGGACGCTCGGTTTTCCACTCGATCATTTACCAACCCCACAATTGATCATTCTAGGAAACTTAGGATGGCTACAGAACATGTACTTTTTTGTTTTAGTTTTGAAAAATTCCCTTCATCTGAGCCTATCGTATAACACATAGCACATGTCGAGTGTATCTGATGGGAGAGATTGTACATTCTGACATTATAACATAAGTAGTAGGCTTATGAACTATTTTGAGTCTTTGTTTATTATCTTTGGCCATTTGTATTGACCAAAGAAAAAAAAGACTCGGATGGTATTTAAAAGACACATTGGTCTAATGACGCCAATTAAAATCAAGAATACAGTATAGAGTGGGTACTTGAACCTTATGGTCAATTTAAAAATCTTATCCCATTAGGTTTATTTGCAAATTATAGGCTGAATGCACATAAATCATGTAGGTAACCAAATCACTATTCAAGACCTCGACATGAGTTTTTATTTTGAATAGTTGGAGTTTATTTAGATTTAGATTTAATCTTAAATAGTTGGAGTTTATTTAATCTACAAATGCAGCTGATTCTTTTGTTTCAATGACTCCCAGTGACTATTGTTTCTGTATTTAGATATCTGCATTTGTAGTGTAACAATCAATGACTCAGTTAATGCTAATCTACAAATGCTAATGTATAAATGTTTCTGCATTTGATTCTACCACTGATTTTGTTTTATTTTTTCTGAATAGGTTGGTGTATAACTGAGGATAAGATTCAGTAGGGTCATTGGAATGGGCATACGCTAGATGTCATTTATTGGCATTCGAAAGCTTGAAAACTGAAGCAGCTATCGTGTCACACTCGATCCTCATTTCTCTTTTCTCACTCACTGCATTTTCCTCTTGATTGTGAGCGCGATGAGAGAATGATGCTTAGGCCTATGCCTCTTTAAAAAGGGAAGATTGTACATCGGGGGACTGCACCTCTTGAGAGGGTGCCAATTGTACTTCGGGGGCTTCCGTAAGTCCTTCTTGAACATGCCTTAAAAAGGGAGCAACCCCTAAGGTATAGTTGCGTGCATATAACATGTTGTGTGCGTAATTATTAAATATATAGTTATTTGCATGCAACTGAGTTAATTCTCCCCCAACTAAGTTCTTTTTTTGTGACTTTTTTCATCCATCATATGTATTTTATTTATATGTCTCATTATAAAGTAGAAAAAGAGTGTCATTTGTGTTTGCATGTTCATAGTAATTAATGCCTTTCATTTGCTCAACAGGGCAAAGTAAAAGAGTAATTCGTAACAGCAATCTTGCAATTCTTGCAATTCTCATTCGTTAAGAAAATCATCATAGTGCCAGTGACTTATATGTTGATACATAGGGTAATTTGTCCTGGGTTCCTGTCATACTTGACCAATACACACCAGATTCGTGTCATATTTGGCATGGTTATTCACGTACCCCAGTATACTTATTACTAAGACTAGGCAATGTGTGAGTAATTATTCGCATGAATAAATCAATGTCCCGCTATTAGTTTATGCAGACACAATACATGTAGTTCTATTCGGATATAGTTTCTTAACTAGGATTCAATTCACATGTTAGGGTAATGGCCGATGATCATTGCATTGCAACTTTGGTTTCTTTTCTCTATGCATACTATTTATCTTTAAAAAATCTGTTACACGGGGGTAATGGAACTATATATACCACACCAACATATACAGATGCTATAGTAGCTGAATTTTTTTATCCATAAATCGAGTTGGCAAAATAAAACAAAAGGAAATTGAGTAATGGAGAAAACTAACCAAAATATACTTTCTTTTATCTTCTCTTCTTTCAAATATGATTATTTGCACTCAATGTTGATATGTAGTCCACAATAAATCCGTATAAAAGCCACAAGAAAAATCCATAATTCACCCTGTAAGATTGTAAACAGATACAATCAACATGTTATCTACCCATAAAAAAATTACCAGATATGACTTCCTCCTGTAATTGATTTTGTTGACGATACATTACTCATTAATCAATTTTGTTGGATTAATGATTAATCCAACAATTGGGGCTTATGGTGGTTTTTCTTAATGACGATACATTAATCAATTTTGTTGGAATTCTTCCATTCAATCGAATAATTGATTTTTGTGGATTTTGATAATGCAGGCCTCTCATAGGTATTAAAAAATGGAAGCTACGAATGGACACACTTTATTTCTGAAACATGTGGTTTATATTAATGGACGCACTTTTTGTTTTGATTGAGGTGGAGTGTCCTTCTCCAATCTTTAATATACGGTGTGTTATTTAATCATCCATTCACACATCCCTTCACACACACACACACACACACACACATAGCAGTGGAACACACACACACACACACACGCATATGAGTAGAACACACACAGGCACAACAGTATAACACACGTACAGCAGCCACACATAGCAGGAACACACACACGCACAACAACCACACACCCACTCAATCTGTATATATATGCAGTGCAATCTTCATATATATGTAGTGCAATCTTCATACAATTTCAATTATGTTGTGTTATCTTTCGTTGGTTTGTTTCAGGGTGGTTCTTTCACATTAACTGAGCATTATGTAGTGCAATATGTTTTGTTGTTGTGGTGGATAATCGACGGTGGAAAACAATCCAATATGAAATAAAGGTTCGTGAAGAAGCTATGCATGCGCTGACGACCCTTTCTCTAACTCCTCTACCTCAACTTCTAATGATATGAATGGTACTACTTTGTAAAGACTTAAATTTTACTTCTTTTTAATATAGAGTTTTATGTTATGTTTCTTCAATAGTTTGATAACTAACAAAATATAATTCCGTAGATATCTAAGTATTAGGTCATATTTATCTGAATTTTAATCTGTAAAAACACAGTAATGGATGTAATAATCAATATTTTGGTTTGACAAAAAAATGTACAATCGACATTTCATTAGCCATTGATAATTTTATAACCAAGTTGTCGAGGTAGCCCTTGCTTCTGTAATCACGTACACAGCTGGATTGACATGAACAAGGGATTCCTGGATTGGTTGCATGTTGTACCTGGAATTAAGTTGCGAATTGATAATTAACGATTCAAACTTTTCACCCTACGCTGCTCTTATTATTAATTTTAATTTGCTGTCTCAATACGTGCATATAATAGTTTGAAAGTCATCTAATTTAGACAGAAATGAAGTGATTCATGACCAATGTTGTGGACTTGATGAAGTAAGAAAATCTCTATGCATGCCAACGTGGACCCATTATTTTGTCTCATGTTAGTCTTGAAATGGTTTTTGGTAGTTATGATGAATTCTATTAGGCTTCTTGGTACCATGAGGTAGTTTTTAGAGTTGGTTATGTGCTGAATTACCAGATCATGTGTTGAATTACTAGATCATTGCTAAATTACCAGATCATGTACATGATTTGTTATTGATATTTCCTTTAGAGTTGGTTATATGCTGAATTGGTTGTGAGATATGATCCTTCCACTCTAATTCTGATCATGTGGTTGTTTATTTTGGGGCTTATGTTACCAAAGATCATTCTCGATTGGTTGGAAACACTTCGTGTAAAATTGAAGGTATTATATGTCTATTTAGTGCCAAAGAATATCTCTTTTGTATATTACTAAATTTATTTCAGAGGTGTACGCACTCATCTTCTTATTTTGTTATAACCTAACCTTTGTTAGTTTTGAAGGTTCAAGTGGATAAATCTCAGAAAATGTGGCATTCAACTACGCTAAAATATTCACGAGATACCCTGTTTCTTACTATGCTTGAGAAGATATACCATGTTTCACTGAGCAGATACCAGTAGGTTTCACTGGTATGATTCCTATACACAACCGTGACTGGTGGTGCCAGATACAACATAACTATAGTGGGCGATGTCTCCACCATCACTTTCATGGTATGCCCCACAAACTATTTTCAAAGAAACACTTTTTAACAGCTAATTAAATGAATCTCATATTCTAATTCATCATGGATTTATTCAATTGGGAAAATTACCTGTGTAGGGCTATACCTCAGTCAGTTTTTCTTAGTGTCCCAAGTAGTCATGACACTCACAGGTACTTCTTTCACTCATCAAGTAAGCTCATTAATTCTATTTTTTGTTATTTGTATTTTTTTCGAATTTCACGTTGAAGGTAATTGGGAGGCTATACCTCAGTCAGTTGTTCTAAGTGTCCCAAGAAGGTTTGATGGATCGAGCAACTTCATTCTTTCAGCAGGTCTGATGGATCAAGTATGTTCATGCTTTCAGAATTATATTTGAACAGGTGTTTATGGCGCAAATGCTATTTCGGGATGAAAATGGGTACACACTTCCTTCATAATTAATGTTATTTAAAATTAACACCCCGTTCTTTCACATTTCAATGGGTATCCATTTTGCAATTATCGACAAATGATATGGCGATAAAGTTCACTTTTTATATGTTATATATGCTGTAAAGTTCAATTGGTAATGTTATTTGCCAAACCTCAATTTTTCTAATATATTTTAAAACCTCACTTGGTAGGTTACTGCATAAGATGTGTCGGCAATGCGGCGATGTGGGCAGAGAACCATCATCTTTCTAATAAACTTTGGTGGTTACACCATTAAAGTTGAGATCCACGATGGGCCCTATATATGCATATGCATATATATGCAGATTGCATATATATGCATATGCCTGCATAAATCTGATATATGCACTGCATATATATGCATATATATGCAGATATGAAGTTACATCAATGTCATCTAACTTCTCCCATATAGAAATACACTTTAAAACTTCATATGACTTGGTTATTATAATTGTCTGATGCATTACTGTAATCATATATATCGTTTTAGAGTAGGGTGTACATTCCATATATTTACATTGTCTTTTGTGATGGTATTATATTTATTGGATTATGATGTATATGGATGGCTTGGGTAATATACGGTGAATCAATTTGGTTTTAAAATAAATCATGGTAATCATTTCACTATCACTAACATGTTTTCATTTTGTTCAGAATTTCAACCTCGAAATGGATACCGATGGAACATATGAGGTCACGTTTTGATATAGATAGCATTCCCATTGAATTTGGTAGAAGAGTCACATTGCAATACATTGTAATACCCCGTACTTTTGGCTATATTTATTTTTGGGATTAATTAATTAAATGCGTATTAATTGGAAATTAATCCGGGTTATAAATACTAACGAGATGCGAGTTGGTATTTGATTATGTGCATACATGTTTTGATATATGTATTTGGTACTATAAAAGTTGTCGTGAGATTTATATACGACATTTTAGAAATTTTGTTGAGACGGGTGGGACCACAGCGTCACGGTGTAATATTTTGATTATAAAAGTGAATTAAAAAATATATAAACCGTATGGTCGTTTTGAGTGCGCCAACGCGTCCGGAAGGGTCGAGATAGTCAGAAAACACTAGCCGGGGGTGTAGTTTGGATTCCGGGGTATTTTTAGGCCATACCGGCATCATAAAGGGTATTTTGATAATTTTACATTTTGAGGAATTAATAATGACGAAAATTAGGAGTCTTAATCTGATTGATTATTGACCCACTAAACCCACTATCCAACCCACCTTAACCCATTAAGCTACGGAGGTTATCAATTAGGTTTCCAAGTTCCCCAAAACAAACCCTAGCCACCTTAAGCCACCATTGGAGAAGGAGCTTGGAGAGAGGAAATTCTGCAGAAAAACTTCATCAAACCTACACCAAAATCAGAAATCGAACCAAGGCAAGTGACTTTATTCCATTTAATTTCAGAGAATGTCTTTTCCATGTTAGAAATTGAAGAATATCAATTGTTCTTGAAAGATAATGAAAACCCATGTGAATTGAACTTAGAACTTGAAATCTTGAGGAGGATTTGCATGTAGAATGATAGGTAGATGTTCATACTGATGATATTTATGATTGGATGAAATTGAAAACGGATTTAAATTGGGTAAATTCATGATTTAAAATTCTAGGGTTTGTGTTCTTGAGATATTGGGGGAAAGTGATGAGATTTGATGGTTTGATGATGATTGGGAAGAATTAACTCCGTAAATAACATTAGTTTATAACCTAGTTATGTTTAGGATTGTTTAGAGATCTTAAAGTATTGTTGGGACAAAGTTTGGAGAAGATTTGAGGTGTTAAAATGGATGAAAAACGAATTAGGGAAAAATCTGGGCCGAAACTGGTCAGTCGTTAGAAGCAATCCCCAGGTCGTTCGAACGAGCTCGTTCGAACGAGCTTCTAACGAGTTGACCAGTCTCTTCTAACGAGGGGTAGTTTCGTTCGATATCTCGTTCGAACGAGATATCGTTAGAAGGTACAGTTCGTTCGAACGAACTGGATCTCGTTCGAACAGTCTCGTTCGAACGAGACTTCTAACGAGCTGACAGTCCAAACTCGTTCAAATAGTCTCGTTCGAACGAAACTTCTAACGAGTTGACAGTTTGGGACTTTTTGGACTGTTTTGATTTCTGGAGTCCCGTAAACTTGTTCGAGGGTAGAGTTAACATTCCTTGATGATGTATTGATGGATTTGGGACTTTTGGGTTATTATGAGGAGTAAATTATATACGAGAGTTATATTAAATGGACGGTTTGGGTTGAGACGTGAGTGTCTACTACGACATGAGTAAATTATGGCGCGTATGATTATAAACCGGAATAGTATAAATAGTGATAATTATAAGTTAGTACGAGAAAGTGATATGTACTACGATTAAACTAAATGATTACTAAGACGTGTGTTTACTTAGTATTGGTATATGAATTGTGTGTATGACATACCTACCATACTTGCTATCACGGGAGGTTTGCGTTCGCTTAGGGCCCTCTAATCCTTGTGTTGCCCGGATTTAGACTGGTTACCTTGATGAACATAGGTCATAGAAAGACTTATTGGGATATTAATAAGTCCGCTGATCGTAGGAGCGTAGGTATGTGCGTGACCTATGTGATGTGACTGTGTTCGCCTCCATTATTTGTGATGTTGTTATCTGTGAACTATTCCTGAGAGATTCGGAATATGTAATCCTTATGTACGTGATGTACCGGGATGGATAGCAGAGTATGTGTGCACCACAACTTAGTTCTCGGGGTGCTTGTATTGTATATTTATGATGTGAATAATATACGCTTAATTAATAAGAACCTTCATGTTAATGTTGTGAAAATAATTACAGTATTGTTTCGAGAAACATAACGGGTTAGCTGATAGAGTAGCATATTGCATATTGAGCATCTGAGTTACGTTAAATCCCTATTTTAGTTACGAGCGTTATAATGTTAATAGAACCGAGCAATAAGGGTAGGACCTATGACAGTCTAGCTAGATTCGATGTCACTTAGCTAGTGGTTTATGTCGTTGTAGATGGGTACTTACGTTAGGAGTGCACAGTTAGACGAGAGGTGAGAATATCATGTGAGTGCACGTCCTAACATGTACTTTGAATTTAATGTTTTAAATGTTTTTAAAGCACTTGCAGGTTTTTAAATATAACTCCACATTCGGGCTCTGACCCGTTTTCTTTTCAAATCTTTTTCTTGTAAAACCATTTTAGGTGCCCAGCCACAGGGACACCAAGCATAGGATTCTCATTCTGATGACGAGTTGTAGCTGTTTGTGGAAGCTACAGGGATTTTCTTGTAGACACTTCTATCACTTGGATTCCAAATTCATTATCTATCAGTTGGAGGGCATGTTGCCCATTTCCATTAGAGACATCTGTTACATTTCAGTTTTCAGACTTTAGCTTGTATTGTTTCAGTATTCGATTTACTTATTTCAGTTGTGGGATTGTTGTGAGGAGTTTTCCTCCAGACTTTAATTACCTTATGTGATGGTTATTCTTTTTACTTCATTATGGTGAATGGTGTTATTATTCTTTATTACACTTGTTGCATGTTAATCGGACTTTAATTAAAATTTGGCACTTACTTTTTAAATACTAGGTGGTTAGTAATCATAAAAATGTTTTCGACAGTGATGCTATTAACTGAGCCAACTTGGCATTTTGAATTAATTTAATAAAGGAGTAGATACCCGGTATTTAATTAGTCGGGGTGTCACATACATCCACAAGGAGTTCTTGAGATTAATTGTGCATGATGAAGTGAAAGCAACTAACATGAAGAGGTTAAGGAAAGCAGTGGGTTATTAAGATGTTGTGAGGCTATTACTGAAGTCAGAGCAGATGATCATAAATTTGCAAAATAGGTGGATGCTATGAATTAAGTTATGTATATCCGAATTTGGGATTTTTTTTATATTGTTGGATTTGTTTTTACCCTTTAAATAGGGTGGATAGTCTAATAAACAAAGGAGATTATGCCCATTTTTTTTTAAATTGACACTTTGTTTTTTCGAGATACATTGAATTTGATTGATGAATATTGTATATTTCATTTTATATGTTAATTTTTTTGAAGAATTTAAACAATTTGGATGTTGGGCTATTTGTTATTTCTTAAGCGGGGTGAATAGTTTCATAAACAAAGGATATTATGCTCATTTTTTAAAAAAAAATGACACTTTCTTTTTTTGAGACACAATGTGAATTCGATGGATGAATATTGTATATTTCGTATTAAATGTGAATTTAGTTGATAAATTTAGACTATTTGAATGTTATTGGACTTTTTGTCATTTTTTTTAAAATTAAACTTTGAAATTTTTGCGTTTCGCTATTACGTACTTTGATAAATTGTTGCTGTTTCACGATTACGTACATTGGAAAATTTCTTCGTGCCTTCAGGCAAGGGCATACGCTAGTATATATATATAATGATGCTCCTGTGCGGACTAGTCCGCATTTTAAGAATGCGGACCGGACATGTGTCACCTAACGATGCGCCTAGAAACTATCGCCTAAATTATAGGCACACTCTCTCTCTTTTCTGGACTCACCGCTAGGTGACACATTTTTGGTCCGCATTCTTAAAATGCGGACTAGTCCACACAAGAGCAGGACTGTATATATATATATATATATATATATCAGAAGCTCGAAGCTTCATTCATGGCAGCAATAACAAAAAAAATTAGAAGAAGAAGATGAAGCAGAAATAGAAGAACAAATTGCAGTTGGTAAGGGCTGGTCCGGTGTGGCCGAGGTTCGACGGAGGAGGGAAAGACGGCGGTGGAGGTTTGGGGAAAGGGAGAAGGAGGGGAAACAAGGGTTTGGGGAAATTGGGTTGGGGATTTCGTGGTATTAGAACAAAGGTTTGAGAAGGTGGGTTGTTTTCTTCGTTGGTTTTGATTTGGACAGAGGTTCTTTAGCTTGTGTTTTCTATAAGATATATAGAGAGAATATAACTCGTTTGGTTGTGATGAAATACAAAGAGGGTTAGGTTTCTTTTACAGAGTTGAGATAGGTACAGTCACCTTAGGATAACTATTCAACTAGGTCTATTTGGTACGCGCGTATAATTTTTAACAGGTATAATATTTTATAATTTTTGAAATTGCATCCAACTATAAATTAGTATTGGAGTGCGTATAACACATTTTTGTATTTTTTTTGCATTGACATTACTTTTGGATTACACTAACTTATACACACTTTTAATTCGAATAATAATTTAAAATTATTCGTTTTAATCTCGTTCTGCTATCCATTTATATGAAAAATAATTTTTTTGAATACGCAAATAAATGTGTCGAGCTATTTTCATGTTACAAGACATGCCTACAAATCACTAGCATTGTGAAAACTATTATTGGTCCGTAAAAGGTAATTTTGACACATATATAATTAATTATAAATTAAATTAAAATTAAATTAAAGTTATTGCAGGTTTGTCGAAAGCATACTCTCTTTAGACAACGATTGAAAAGAATACCTCGACATTAATTCTAAAATAGTGAGTTCCATTTTTTATATTGTTACCACAAAAGTGTTTAGATGCATCATGAATTGTGAGAGCGCAAAAGATTCTTGGTAGATTTTAAAATCAACAAATGGGGATACTGGTACGATTAGGGTTTTTAAGATATAATATTTGACAATTAACTTTGAAACTATTAAGATATTAGAGCATGAGTCATTTGATGAGTTTTATGCTATGTTGTTCAATATTTTCAATTACTTGTTTGAGTTAGGTGAGGTTATCCCCGAAGAGAAAGTGGTGAGAAAAATCTTAAGGTCGTTGCCTAGAAGATTTGATGCCAAGGCCACGATCATATATTCTCTAGGTGGTGTCGATACTATGCTGGTCCAAGAAATTATAGGTGATCTTAAAACCTATGAGATGAACGTGTGTCCTACGAAAAAACGTAATTGTCTAGCTTTGAAATCTAGGAAGGAGGGTGTGAGATAGCGAGGTCAATTTAGATCTCGAAAAGATTACCAGGTTTGATTAAAAGTTCCCTAAGTCTCTCAATCTTAGAGAAAATAAGAATAAATTTAAGAACTTTATCACTAATTATGATAAGAAGAAGATAGATAGCCGTAAGCATATGGATGTTTGAGACAAGTGCTTCGTATGCTAAGGTCCTGGAAATCTTGTTCATGAGTTTCCCACTAGACTAAGGAAAGAAGTAAGAAGCGTAGAGTATAAAACACCACCCTTAGTGATAGTGTGATTCTCCCATGGAGCATAACTTTATCGCTTTCACGGCTAGTCATGTGATCAAAGATAAAAATTTCGACGTTGAAGACAATAATATGCATGACAGTTACGAGGTATGGTCTTTTCACCCCCAAGCGATTGATGAAGAATAAGAATATTAAGAGGAGGATAGTGACCTTTAATTTGCCTTCTGTGAGTTGTACACCAAGTCGTTGAATTTGAAATAGGCAAACATGAAGCTAGAGGCTACATTGAAAGAACGTGTCGTAGATAATGGTGATGCTAAATTAGTTGAGTATTTGAGGGTACGTGAGAAGACCCTGTAAGAGGGTACTTTAGATTAGATGAAGGCGTAACCCCTTTTGAGTACAGTAATGACAAGTTAACCGAGAACACTCCTGATTAATTACAAGACACACCATCACAACCCAGTGAAGATAAACTCAGTTTGAACTCATAAATCTCTCGTGTATAATTTAGAAGATAATAATGAACACAAAAGTAACTCATTTAGAGGGAGAGAGAGGTAATCACCCTAGATACGCCTTAGTAGGCAGCCAAACACACCAACCCTCAAAATCTCTAGTCAGATATTAAAAGCTTCGTAATAAATGACAATGGTGGGTGAGTAAGAGCTCTGGTTTTGCAATAACTTCTTTCTTTATGATGATCTCTCTAGAGAAGGACTCTCAAAAAACATATCCTTCCTTGAGAAGTGGTTGGGTCCCATAAATAGCCCCCACTCCCGAGGTGCCTCAGTCTTTCACAATTGTGAAAGATATTCCTCACACTTTATGTCATAAATATTAAATGCTTGATGGACTGGTCAACTCCACGTCATAAACATTAAATGCCAAGACATGCCTTTTGCCTAACCACTGTGTGTCAGGGGGTTGTCACCACAGAGGTGGCTCACCAACTGTCTGACAACCCCAAATACCACAATGGGTTACTTAAGTGCAAATTTGAAATTGCTTAGCTGGATAGTGACGTCACCTAAAGTAGATGTGACATTAAATAAAAGCACAAGTGGCTCACAACTTAACGCCCGATGGTACTCAAGGCTGCTCTGCCCAAGGTTCCACGATCAAGGTCTTTTGGTGTTTTACCAGTGTATCTAAGATGGTCAGGACATGTCCCAATGGTTCCTCACTTATCAATCCTCCAAACCAAGTCCCTCTAAAGTTCTCGCGGCAAGGCCATTCGATAGAGTATGAAAGATCTCCCAGACCTAGTCTCTCGTGAGTACCGTTAGACCTCGCACTGAATAATCATTATAATTGTTACAACTCATAGTCACTATAAACAAAAGATAGAACATGACTAAGTAAGAAAACAAAGCTAAAGGATGGGCACTCTTAGTTAATTTCTTCGCTAGAAGATCTCCTTGGGCTGCCATGTTGGGCTACCTTGCTTGAGCTCCACGGTGAACTTACTCGCTGCCTTAATCCCTTGAGTTTGTTCTATTTATCTGGGGAGGATTATCTCTAATCTCACGATTATCTTCAAGCCCCCCTACATTTTCCCCTTCGTGTATATCTTTGTTGTGGGAACAAGAAATGTCTCCACGAAAACTTCTTAATCCGATGAACCTTCTCGTTATAAAAAAAATCGTGCAGCTTTGTCTTCATTACAACTTCTGCCGTTGTGACTGCCAGGAAAAGGTAAATTCTCCCCAATGTACCAAAGTGCTGCGACTTATCATCGATTGACGAAGGGATATCGCAACTTCTTCATGCTGTTGTGATTGGACCGCTCGCCCATTTCTTACTTAGCTAATGGAATTCTTCCTAAGCGCCTGAGGAATCTATCAATTTCCTGTTCTGACTCTTGTTATGTGAAATTCTCCCCTGTCTGTGCTGTTTCGTGCCGTTGTGTGACATAGTTGTAAACAGTTGGCATTTGCGTTAGGATTGACCCTAACATTATGAATTCTCCCCAATTTCGTGTTTTGGCTATTGATCTTCGTTTTGTCTTGTTCAAAAAGTAAAATTCTCCTCGATGTACCTGAGTCCCAATTAAACATCGTTTGGACTTGTGGCGAGGGGACATCAAATATTTTTGAACCAGTGGGACCGCTTATGTGTAATGGGATATCGAATATGTCTGATAAAAAAATTCTGGCGCCAAACTCACACTTGTTTCTGAAGAAAACCCTTTCTATTCCCCATGCGTCACTTCATTAATGACGTGGTTACGTATTTTCAAATTTCGGGACACTTCCCAAAGTTCCACATGTCCACTTGAAATGATTACCGACGGCTTTGCACGTGCAGTGGTGGGAAACTCAAAAGGCGAACTAAGGAATTTCAAACGGTTATTATTCAAACACTTAGATATTTTTCACTTACTTTGCCTTCGTCTTCTTCAACTCCCATCACACTTAGAAAGAGAAAATCCTCAAAATTCCATTATTGTTAAGCTTTTCTCAGGTCTCTTTCCTCTCATCGTCTCTTTCACCACCACCTGTGGCCATACTCCTCTATTTTTGTCCCTATCTCTTCTCTGTTAAGATTTTTCTTTCATCGCCACCTGCTATGGATTCTCCAAGCATTCCCATCACTCCCAGCCCCAGTGTCCATCCAACTTTTGCCTCTACCACTGTTGTTACTGCCATTCTGAGCAACACTGCCTTGGATGTTTCTTGCCAAGAGCAATTTCATTTCTACCATCGATCTCTAATTTTTGGGAAAGACGATGAATTTTCTGATGCATGTAAGACTTATAGTTTTTCAGCCAAGTTTGACCCTTTGTTGTTGGGTGATGAAGATGAAGAATCATCCAAATGGGGTTTTCTTCCTTCAGAGGGGACTCTACGCTTCATATTGGACCGTGGTGACTTTCCTTGCTCCCTGATTGATTTGGAAGCACCTGGGGGATCACCAGCTCACTTCGCCACCTGGAACGCATATATGCAAAGCTCCCACGCTGCAACTCTTGCCAAAGTTGGTCTTCACTGAGCCAACTGGTTTGCCGAGTTCACTCTCTCCAAACACAACGCTGCACTCCAAGTGTTGGTCTCTAGACTACACCAAAACACACTTTTAGTAACACACTATTTTTCTGATTACTAAGAGTATTATACCGTTACTAGTGCTCACAATATATTACCGTTAGTAATTTAATATAAGCATTACTAATATTATTTCATAATTTTAAAAGTTATTTTTTAAAGAAAAAAAAGTTAATTTGTCCCCAACTCAAAGAAATGAACCCGACTATCCCTAAACAAAAAGAAAATAACCTAGGGTTCTCGTAGAGACTCATATCTGGGAACCTCTTCAAGGTACTTCTTCTGTTGGAGCTATTTCTGTGGCGATTATGTTTAACATACCTTGGTTTCACATCAGATCACCTAGTATAATTACACACGCATTTATACATATACATTTGTATAGAGACAGAGAGATAAATAGTAGTATAATTAGGTTTCTTTTCTTGACCACGAAGTGAAGATGTATATCATAGAGGAGGTTATGGTGGGTGGGATGTCTTAATTTGTTTTACAATACACAGATAGGAATAGAGAGCTCTATCGATTGGCGATTAGGTTATGCCGTTTACCCCAGAGGTAATAAAACTTCTCATATATTATCTTATTATAAATCTACACACATGCAGTTTCTTATATTCAAATCTAATATGTATCGATTTCGTTATGTTTTTTTTCCTCCTCTTTATCTTTTTTGACGTTGTTTTCCCTTGACATTGTTTTCCCCGATCTAGGGTTATATGAGGTGATTTCAATTTTATCAATATTAGTTATAATTGGCCGTTAGTATTTTTAGCATAATATTAAAGATGTACATATAAAAAAATCATGGGTAATTGGATATGGCTTATATGAGGTGATTTCAATTTTATCAATCTTAGTTATAATTGGTGGGCCATATCTACGAATACACTTAGCTATAATTGATATTGTTTTTTTTTGGAATAATGGGTTAGTACTGGATTTTTATGGAACTAAATATATATTGATGTGTTTTATTTGATTTGATTTCAGCTTATATCTTAAAGTTGAAATATGTTATGGTTTTGTGGTGTTTTGTGTCTTTGAAGTTGTATGTAATGGTTATTTATTTGATAAAAATAAGATTTTAAAGAATGTCTTGTATAGCTTAGCAGGTGGGATTTGTTGTTAAAAGAAATACATATAATCAATCAAGATATTGTGATATTTTGGACTAATAGTTTTAGTATAGCCAAAAGGCCTCTTGTAATCTAGCTCTTTTGAATATGATTCTGAATTGTGAGACATTATTTTATTATTCGCCTGCATGTTACGCTAATTTGAAGCATGGGTTGTGAATATACTTATCTTGTTATGTTTTAGAATTATGAGAAAGATGTAATGTACGAGAAACCGTCCTTATTCCAAATACATTCACTTACTTAGGAATGGATTAGGGGATTTGTACGATTGTATCAAACAATATGACCGAGAATTTCTTTAGAAGTAATAGAAAAAAAGATAAATATGATAAGAATTCAACAAAAAATAGCAAATAAAATCTGATTTCGAAAGAAAACATAGGCTATTTCTGGCCAAGCTAGAATCAAAGTTATTTACATATGTTGTAGGTTTGGTATTGGTTTTATTAGAATTTCATCTACTTTTCTAGATTTAGTAGTATGATGGAACTTGAGTTCTTTATTATCTTTTTCATTTTTCTTCAAGTCTAATTTTTATCCTATTTCTTGTTCCCTTATTTTTGTACCCATTGAATGGAAGGGATTTGATAGAGTATCTACTACTTACTAACTCCGTTTTTTTGGTTTTGTGACTTTGATGATTGCAGTTTCTCATACCTCTTATTGGCCTTGCACATTTGAAGTGAATATAGACTTTGTAGAGACTAATTATCCTTCACTTGAAATTTCTGATTCTTTGGAAATGTTCCATCTAATGTTTTTTCATTGTTTCAATTGGTGTATTATTGTTCTCCAAGAACATGTCATTCAAGTGGTATGTACATTTTATTTTTGGGATTACGAAAGTAAATATCTTTTAGATTGATGTTGCCACTTTTGAGTCCTTTTTTACATATACTATTTATTATGCAGTGGGGATGATTGATATCTAAACCTACCTTTTAACTATGGATAATTTGATTATGATCCTGCTCTACTATATCATACTCTCACAAAGCAAACTCTCATCTAAAAAATTAGCAAAAGGAACTATAAATGGAAAGCAACATAGGGAACCCCAATGTTTGGGCCGTGGGAACACCTGTTTTAACAGAATATTATCAAACTCTGAATTGACGAAAATGCACAGTGCTAGACAACACTGTCTTCATCTTAATAGTACAGTGTTGCACAGAACTTTGAAGGGGCTGGGTGGTGGTGCTTCATCTGCACAATAATTTTTTTTTTTTTGGGGGGGGGTTCTTCACCTGCACAATACAGTGTTGTACCGAACTATTATTTTTCTTGTTGAGGGGGAACTAGTTTGACCAATGAGAGCGATATACCAAGCTAGTGATATAGCATGAACCCAAGCTATTGTTTGCATTATAATAATCTTTCGTTGTCATGTAGGAGTGGATTCGAAGTTTGTATACTCCCCAAAATAAGAATGAGTGAAGATTCATTCAGCAGTATGCGAGATGGAGTTTGGAATCTGTAGAATGAACAGGCCAAAGAGCGAATAAGCATGGTCCCTATTTTAGGACAGGTAAGAATGTGTTTGTATTAGCTTTTGATATAACCTTCAATCGTAAAAATAACTATTGGTATTCAATCACTTCATGCATGCCAAGTTGGTTTTAAATTTATTCTGATTTAAATTATGCTAATGTTTTTTGAGTCATATATGGTTTTCGTGATGGGGAAATCCATGTTAGTTTTTATTGTTATAATTTTTGCAATTACATCTGTGACGACCCGAATATGATTATGATAAACCATGCTTACCGTATGGGATGGGGATAATGTGTTATTAGAATATATAATGTTAAGTTATTGTGTTTAGTCTAATCCTACCTTCATAACTTATGAAATATTGAATTAGTCACAAACACAAATTTGTGAAGTCTTCGGTTGGAATGTTCAAGTTCGGGACTAGTTTTGGCCACTATAATATGATAATTGACTTGAGGTGAAAACTAGATAGTTGTAGATATATTAGTTAAGTTTGTAACACAATAAACGTTGTTAAAACAAAAGTCTGATAAATGAGTTATGCTGAAATTACGAACATGGGGTGAAGTAATCATTTAGCTTTAAATGATATTTTGTCTTATATGGCGACACATGCCATATTTTAATTGGACCAAGGGGGAGGTGACTTATGACGAATTATAACTATTGAAATAATCTCTTCCTTCAGCATATTTCATAAAGGAATAGTTTTAGCCTAAGGTGAGAGAGTCGGTAACTTCGGGAAGAATAAAGTGAGGAGAAAAATTGAAGAAAAATCCGTAAAAATTACGTAAAGGTCCCTTAGGTAATTCTATCCATAAATTTTGTTTCTTTTTTTTTATTTTACTAATTTAAAGTATATAAATCATCAATTTTTTTTATTAAACTTTCATGCTGTTGTGGGTGTGCATGGATGAATACACATTTGAAGAAAGTCGATGGTGTAAATCATTTATATGTCCTTGTTTAGAACCCTTCGGTGTTCAAACTTCTATATCTTTTTGTATATTTGTTGGAATTGAATATTTATAGTTGAAAATGAACATAGACTCATATATGTATAATATATCCATAAATTATGTGAAAATAACAAGAAATGCATCTTTGGTGATAGTTTGAAGTTCGGGTAGAAAATCTACCCCCAAAGTGTTAGTATGCACACCATGTGTTCGATGTTTTGCTTGGCATAAGAAATGAACCTTAAAAATTATGAAACTTTAAATTTGTATTTTTGAATACTTTTATTGATGTTGGGTGATATATAATAGAAAGTTATGATTCATAAAAATTATAAAAATTCTGGGAAGTTGACTGGATGATAGAGGAGCCTATAGGGAATATTTGTTATGTAGCAAAGAAATGGGCATATCTTGCTCTAGGAAATTTGAAATGATATATGGTCTTTTAAATTTGGAACCAAATATATTGAGGATGAAACTAATAATAAGAAATTAAAATATATTTGGCCTATGATTTGGGTATGGTAAATATCTTAGCATGAAGTTAGATTGGACTTCATTTACGATATATGATTTGAATAGGAGTATATGATGCTTATGAATTGGGTTAAGTTTAAGTTTTCTTTAGATTGTTAATATCCTTATGATGATACTAGTATTGTAAGAATGAATATGTGGAAGGGAAGAAGAACTGGTTGAACGAGTGCTGGACGAAGGCAAGGGAAAAACACTTAAAGTGGCCAATGTGAGTGTACTCACTGGAAAAAAGTATTGGTATATTGTTATGGATATGATCATGATGTTATGAATATGAAACTGTTCTTTACGTATTGTTATGGATATGATCTCAATATCACTTATTGGTAATATGTATTAGACATGGTTACAGATATGATCAAAATAATATTGAATATGAAATTGTTCATTTTAGTTTACCGAAATGGGAGGTCACTCCCCGACCCGGAATGGGGGAGAATTGTCTATTGCAGATATGATATGTGAATCTTGATTCGGATAAGTTGGTCATTCTTTATGAATGAGCCGAATAAGTATATAATTACTCATTCTTTATGAATGATCCAGATAAGTATATAATTCGTCATTCTTTATGAATGAGCCAGATAAGTATATAATTGGTAATTCTTTATGAATGGGATGGATAAGTATGCATATATCATCACGGGGATATTATTTATTGCATTTAATTTTATGAAATAGTGTAGTGGTGATGCATTTGCTGAGCTATTTTGCTCATGGTTACTATGCTTATGTTTTTCAGGTATTGTGATATCACTGCCTTATCTAAGAGGTCGGTGGGGTTAGAAAGGGATGCATAAAACCAGGATTTTGGTCAAACGTAAATGGGGTAATTTAAGCCCACTTATCTTTTTAATAAGTTTGAATAAGAATAATTACCTTAAAGTTGTCAAAGGTTTTAGTTTTATTAATTCATGTTAATAATTGAAAAAGGATACTCATGATTATGGTTTGGTTAAGGTAATTATTATTTGACTCGCTTTGACTTTCAAACTTAATTATAAGTAACTGGGTTGGGGTGTGTCAACTTTGGTATTAGAGCCTTGGTTTTGGAGGTTCTGGGGTGAAGAGCGCCTAGATTTGACAGTGGAAGTAGAAATTATTTTGAGTCATAAGTAAATTGACTTTTGTTAACTAACTTTTGTTAGTTATACATATATATTATTGTGCGAGATATGAAATTTAAGGATCTTACGGGAATGAAAATGAGATGTTAAGGTTTATTCGGGGATGACAGCGAATACAATTATTTTAATATGTATCATTGTATTATTTTATTTGTGGTATGGACAAACATGTCAATTAAGGAAAAAATTTAAAGACAAAATGTGGTATAAAAAAATTGTGAAGTATTGGAAGTAATGTCTTCTTATACTAAAATATGTATACTTGAGTTGTGTCATTTATTAAGCCATGGTTTGGTGTGTGACCATTTATGTGGGATAATAAGGTACGGGAACCGATATCCCATTAAAGGATAAGATTGTAAACTGTTAGAGTGTGAATAAAATGAAGATTCACATGGTAAAGGTGAAGGTAAAACATTAATAGTTGTATATGTTTGAATTTAATATGTGAAATGGTATGAAATTCAATTAATAATCAAAATATCACAATTGATACGAATATGGGTTCGTACTAAATTATAACAAGTAGAAGAAAAGAGTAATAAGAGTTGAGATGTACTTCTTTAATACTATGAGTATATGTAGTGGATATTAGCCTCGTGACGTTTTGAAATGCTAATATGAATAATAAAGTTGAGACAAGGTGTTAAAGAGTTGGAAGTTTAAAAATAATATGGAGCCATTTTAAGAATTTGTGTTGTGTATAAGTATAGGAAATAGGCTATTCAGGTTTGAATATTAACAACTGGTTTGGGTGGATATTGAGTTGTATTTGCCATTGTGCCTATGTATTATCACTAAGGGTATGTCATATAAAGAATATGGTTGACATTATAATGAGTCACTAGAAATATGTGCAAGGATAATGCGCTATGTGAAATACTATAATGTGATACATTAAGGTATTTGTACAAGTTATTTGAAAGAAATACGACATATAATAGTTAGAGAAGTAATACGAGGTTGGTAAGTATGGTTAAAGTTTTATGTAGTTATGGTACGTTTAACATCCATGTTACCAAACGGGTAAGATAAGTGTATTAATGATATTGCATAAGAATATCATATTAATAAACATTGGGATAAGATTATGCTTGTAAAGTTATTGTGTTGGATAAATGACTTGATAAGGCCATTCTATGTTTAGCTAAAGAACAATAAAATGATACTGAAAACGGGAATATAATTAGAAGTTAGATTGAGTTCACAGTGCATGACTGCATAATATATATGAAGGTGAATATGAAATCTTGGTTAAGAATAAACATTTAGTGAATGATTGTTCAGTTTCGATATATGAATATTAGTGAGGCTATATTTAAATTAAGAAATTATAAAGATGATATTTAACATACTCTTAAACTTTAGAAATGATACAGAAAATAGTTCAGGTCAAACACATGAATTTGGTGTTGGATGGAAGATGGAAATATGATGTGTAATAAGCTAGTCTGGTAATATGATATTTACGATTTGAAATATTACACGATGATAAGGATAGACTATAGGAATGAAGAGAGAAAGGTAAAGAATGATAGTAGGTTTGTTAAGAATGTTCACTCATTGTGAATATATGCTGATACAACCGATAATATATTATATGTGAATGTTTGACATACATATATAAAGGTATTGTAACACCCTGTATTTCTATGTATTTAATATTTAATTAATTTAGAATTTTTTTAAATTACTTCTGTGTCGTAATTTAATTGAATTAGTTATGTTAATATTTAATTAAATATTAATCGAAAAGAAGATGGTTAATATTTACGGAAATTAAATTACTAAGTAAATAATAATACTTTATTTACGTCATAACGTGTATAAGTGACGTAGCATTTATTTATCTCAGCCAGAAGTTGGATACAGACTAAGTTGGGTGTGAGATAGAGACTTTTTATAAATTAATTCAGATGTCAATTCTGAGTGCACGATTGAGTCCGAATGGACCGAGATAGTCGGAAAAGTGTACCCGAGGGTGGTAAATGGGTCATGAGATATTTTTGGGCATAACCGAGCCCACTCGGGGGTATTTGGACCATTTTAATTAGGCCCATATGATTAAAAACGGAATTTGGAAATAAAAACCTAAGTTTTGGAGTTGTGGGGAGCCATAACTCATTTGGGAGAAATTTGAGAACATAAGGGACAAATAGGGAGGACTCTTGAGAGCCAAAGAGGAAGAACAAGGAAGGTGTTCTTCATCACACAACGATCTCTACACCAAAGGATAATTAGACACTACGAATTTATAAGGCAAGTGGTTAAATTGATTCAATGTAAATTGGTGATATTCAATTCATATCATAGTAGGTGTTATACAAAAGATTTTTGGATTGGGTTAATACAAATTGGGTTTTCATTTGGGGAAGTTACGAATCAAGTTATTGGGACTGATTTTGATTCATAAGGATTTTAGTGGATAATTCTGGGTAAAAGCTTCACAGAAGCTGTTAATGGAAATTCTGTTCGCATAGCCCTCTATAAAATGGCATTTTCCGACTTTCATTCTCTAATACGCTTTTTCCAAAACGGCCCCAAAATGCCCCAAAACAGGATTTTAAAAATCCGGACAGATTGAGTAAATTGAAAACCTCATATTTAGAGATATTATATTATGGACCAAGGGGGTGTCCGCATATTTTGGCTGAATGATGCCATGAGAATAGATTAATTAATGGGGTATTAATTAATTGAAGCTTATAGTTGGAATAATTTATTATAGGATGATATAATAAATTGTTAAATATTATTTAATTAGGAGCTTTCTCTTTATGATGGAATTTTAAAGAGTACGCTCTAAGAGATTGAAATTCGGGCCAGGTGAGCAAGTCCGGGTACATTGGTTGTGTGACACCAGGGAGATATTAACTTAATTAATGGGTAAATTAATTAAATTAGAGTCAGACCATAGACTCAGGGAGATATTAACTTCATTAATGGGTGAATTAATTAAATTAGACTCGGACCATAGACTCGGGAATATGTTGGCTAGTGTTACGGACTTTGCACACGGTAAAGCCGGGATTCAATTTTATTTATATATATACGGTAGTGTGGTACTATATATATATATATATATATATATATATGTATATATTGTGTGCTCATAAATACCGGTGACTGGGTATTTATTTAGAATTATGTGCTCTAGTGCTATCGGGGGAGGTTGGGCGATGTGGGTGAATCCCCTAGCTTGAGGAGTAGGGCGAGTATATCCCTAGGTATAGCGTCCAAATAGAGGTGGGCATTGAGATGATTGTCTTCACACTCGGGAGAATATGACCGCCTCCAATACGTTTATATTTCTATGTTCAGATTCGACGGTGGCTAGCTATCTTAGAAATCCAGGTGGGACTGAGTAGACCTAAGAAGATATCACTTTAGAGAATGCATCCGATGAGGTATTACTCGGAAGGATGGTTTTAATTATATTCAACATATGTGTGATTGTGGAATATAGTTCTATGTATATAATTATATACGGGTAATTAAATACATGAAGATAATTTGTATTACTTATATAACTAGTGAATGTTATATGACTTTTAAGAGCGGTTTTATTTATATTCAACATATCAATAATTGTGGAATATAGTTCTACGTATATAATGAAGTAGATAGTTATATATTGGTAATTAAATAGATGAAGAGAATTTGTATTACTTATATAACTAGTGAATGTTATATGACTTTTGAGAAATGAATAATTAAGTTAATATGATAAATAATTTACGAAGTAAAGATACAAATTACTCGGGTTAAAGTAGAGTTCAAGGAGTTTCATGACAAGGCTAGTTAGACGGGGTGGTGTAACTAGGAGGGTCAAGAAGAAAGCGTTAGGTGTGCACTTCAGAGGAGGGGTGAGATGTATCTCAAGGGAGTGCGACACTAACTTGAATATGAAGAGCATTCATACATTTTAATTGTTGCATTTTAATTCACTTGCAAAATATTTTCCAAAGGACTTTGGGCTCTGACCCATACTTGCAAAAATATTTTAAAAACCTTTTAGGTATCCATCCACAGGGATGCCAAACTTGAAGATCTGTTCCAGGGATGCGTAACTGCAACAAATATGGATGTTGCAGGATTTAGACATAGACGCTTCAGTCATTTCATTCCTAGAGTAGGATGCAGCTTGGTATTTCTTTCGGGCATGTTGGACCAACTATTTTCATTTCAATCGGACTTTGTACTGGTTACTATTCTTTGTTGGATTATATTAGTGGATGTTGGTTTTCTACCGCTGGTTTATTCGGGAGGTCATTTATTGATTTATTCAGTATTGCTTTAGATTCATGGTTTGTGTGAATGATTTGTATTGATATTTATATGGTTATTGTTGTTAAATAAAAAGATTAAAATTTTGACATCAGCTTTTGAATACTAGGTGGTTAGTAGTCTTAAAAAGTTTTCGACGATGATGCTAAGAATGAACCAGATGAGATTCCTGTTTCAATTTGATATATGACTGATCACCCGGCATTTCATTGAGCGGGGTGTCACAGATTGTATCAGAGAATCAGGTTCTAATGTCTTTAGGATATGTGAGGCTTTTAACGTTTTAGCTTAGATTTCTTTGATGTAGAGCCTTATGATAGGATTGTTGTATTCCTCTACGTATGCGAGTTACGTTGTCCTACTATTAAGTATAGTGATGTGATTCAAAGACGAGTTTGGTTGGGCTTTGTATACCGAACATTCTTTGGGTCGACCAACGAGGGCCATATGAGAATTGCAGGGGGAGGCGCTCAACAGAAGACATAGGGTATTATGGAAGTGGTGATCGTGATAGGAATCACCTTGATTATTGTTTAGGCCAGTCGGGATAGAATAATCACCCGAGAGCGATAGTCTCCCAAAGCACTGTTAACGATGGTACAATTTCAGTCTCACCCAGCGTAGTCAGCAAAGGGTGGGGAAAGTGTGGAAGGACCCTTTTGGAAGGACTATCTATAAGGATTCGATTAAAAGAGTAGCGCGATAAGTCAATGGGAGGAAATAACCCAATGACAATTATGTAGGGTGGTGTGCGGTGGCACCCAGGACTAAATTTTGAATGAAATTTTTGGCCCAGTAGGGCGGTGTTGTAGTGGTAGGAGTCAGTCACCACAACCATGGAGAAATATTATAAATAATAAGAAATTTAGGGAGCTATTTGACCGCAAATCTTTGCATCATCACTTTGAACCGATAGGCAAAGGAGACTTCAGTACTTACTTCAAAAGGGTCGGACAGTGGACGGACATAAAGGAAAGTTGAATTATGTAACAAACTTCGTACCCAACGAGGTGGATGGGGAGGTCAATAAGCGGTCCATGAGTTAATAATGGCCTTGTGGGTAATACACAAGCGTGGATGAAAAACTCTGGCTAGGATGACTGAGACTATAGTCATAAAGGTAGTATGTTTTCGATTTGATATCAATACTTCTGTGAGAAGGAAGCCAAGGGAGGTGGAGTATCTGACCAAAAGGCAAGATCGTATTTAGCAGTGATAGTGAGGCACCATAAGGCGATACCCAGTAAAGGAACCCATCTATATGATTTATACCAGTTAAATTCCTACCGATTGGCGGTGGATTTAATCTGGATCATCGAGGCCAGCAACGAGTCCCATAGGGATAGCAAAGACAAAGGGACACCGAGGGTAACAATTTAGGTCAAGACTACCAAGTACGCGAGAGGGACAATCCCAACATGGACATGGGGCCAGAGGTAGGGGATTGACAAAGAGAAGTGTCTTATGTGTGGAAAGTGGGACCACAACAGTTGATTATGTCCATAATGAATCAGGGGATAAGAATGGGATGCCTAGTAGGGATAATAATTATGAAGTTTTGGTTCGGTTGGATGAGAATATTATGTCCAGGAACCATTTGGGGCACTGGTGTATAGGCAAATGGAAGTACAGTTTTATCCTCGGATAGATGGGGTGAACTTTGTGACACGAGTGGTCACAGTATTCTTCTTAACACTATATTAACAAGGGATACGAGTATAGTGGGTGTATCATAGTGTTACTATTAAGTATATGTTTACCGCGGGGTAACGAGGCTCTCTTTTATTTTACCTGCAGAGGAGTAGGTGTGAAAACTGAGAGGGTATATTTTATAAGGTTACCTAATTTTGAGAAGTGCTATGCGAGCATGATTTTATCCTGGGTACAGATTGGTTAGCGACGGGTAAGTGATAATGGGCGGTTACAGAAAGACTATCGTGTTCTCTATTCCAGGGAATGATGTATATTCTTTGCGAGGTCCCACTCGAAAGAAGGTTGGGCTCGCATAAATATTTTATAAAATAGACTTCCGAGGGTACGGTTGTCTCGTATATTATATCATAGTGAGTAGGGATTTTTACTGATGTGATTCGGGGAATGGCGGATTGACCATGGAGCAAAGAGATTTAGCTGGTTAGTGGCTTAGCGCTGAGGACTTAGTGATAGTGTGAGCGCGACATTATATAACTCCTTTAGAGATACAGGAGTCGGTAATTAGACCTTTGAGTACAGGGACAGAGTTTTGGGTGTCCCAGCTATATGCTTGGGTCTACAAAATTAATGAACGACAATGATGTGTTTAATGCATTGTGGAGAGTTTTTTTGGGGGCTTTGTTGTGAAATGTTATGAGCATAAGCCCTAATGAACACCAATATTGGAAAGACGTTATATGATTCTAGGACACCAGTTTAAAGGGTGAGTTTTGAACGTGTGGAGTTACACTTTGAAGTGAAAGCTATTACGCTATAAGGCTAGTATAGCCGGGTAGTGTTGCGAAAGAAGCACTGAGAAAACTTTTTCACCGCAAGTTAATGGGTGGGGCAACATAGAGAATATTAAATTGCGATTTAGGGAAATATCAAATGTAATCATATGATATAACGTGATCTATGGGATAACCTTGGAAGAAAAATATTACGTATGTGACGTCTGTGATGTTGTGCAAATATGCTTGGGATTTAGGGTGTATGGACGCCCTAGTTAGTGTGATTTCAGAGTCATCTTAAATAAAAGGATCTGTGAATGAACATATTGAATGTATTCCTACAGGGCAGTCAGAAAATAAGTGGGAAAGTGCAGTGAACTGAAATCCGTTTAAAAGAGGAAACAATCCGACTATATGCGCATCAAGGTGAACTATCTCCACCGTAAGGAGTGTAATGACACTGGAGGCGCATGTAACAAAATATCTTATGGCAAGAAAGAAGTCACGTTTCTGGGAAAATTGAAAATAGTATCACTTAGTCATATGCTTAGAGTGGTCTTACGCATAGACAAGGTGTAGATTCCTATCTGACGAAAACTGAGCAAGGAATATAGTTCTTGAGCATGGGAATTGGTGTTGAGTGAGACATAGTGAATTTGTCTCCGGATAGACCATTTATGAATGGGAAAGAGGTTGATTTGAGGGTATCAACCAAGAATTTTTTGAAATTTTATGGTTCCAGAGATGGAATTAATGCTCAGGTTGGTAAAAATCATGGAGGGGTCAAGGTTTCCATCGGGTTGTTGAATGGATTGACCTGAACACGAATTGTTGTCTCGGAATGGGTTATACTATCGAGTAGTATGCCCAACTTTACTATTAATGGGAAGGAGTGCAACAGAACAAGGTGTCATTCAATATTGTTGGGAATTTGGGTGAGACTTTTATATCCCACCTCTGGTAAAAAGTGTTAGGAGGTGATAGGGACAGATTTACATATTGGGTTGAACGTGTCGCCCATAAGTTGATGGGTAGACGGGAAGCTAAGATTGTGCATTCCATATTTTTGGGTAATTCAGGAGTAGTAATTACCACATGTAGAGTTACGTGTGATGCCTCAAACAGTTTAGTATCTGCGTGACACCTTGGGAGGCTTTATGGGAAATTTTTCATTTTCCACCTTTGGTTGATAAGAGGTGGGGAAATAACAAGCTGCTAGAACCCGAAATGGATTATGGTCCAGCAGCGGGAATTGAGTAAGTTGTATCCTTTCGTATAGTTCAGGGACGTAAGGAGGGGAATTTCCTAACATAGAGATAGTGGAGTCGGTGGAGTATAGGCTCATCTTTTGGGACATTATGTTGTCAGGGGCCATCGAGTTAAAATATTTATGACCAGGTATTGGTTCGGGTGTCTCTTATGAAAGGAGTGGTGAAGTTCGATAAGAAAGGGAAGCTAGCATCGAGGTATGTGGGTACTTTCCCTATCTTTGAGAGGGTGGGAACGGTGTCTTATCGAATGGGTTTTCCAGAATATCTTTAGTGGATGCATGATGTGTCCCACGTGGCATAGCTGGAGAGATGCAAGAGGAACGATAGGGCTTTTTGGGCACGTTCCCATCGAGGAGAATGACTTGAAATAATACACCTTTTATGAGGAGAGACTAGTAGCTATGCGAGCGCAAGCTGCAGTCTAAGGTAGTACTACCAGTAAGAGTGTAGTGGAGTGGGGTCATCATAGTATTGATGAGTATACGTGGGAGCGGGAGTAGGATATGTGAGAGCAGTATCCAAAGTTATTCGCCGCAGTTATGACCAAATTTCTGGGACGAAATTCTTTTGTAAGGGGGGGGGGGGGGGGGGAGTATGTAACACCCCGTATTTCTGTGTATTTAATATTTAATTAATTTGGGAAAATTTTAAATTACTTGTGTGTCATAATTTAATTGAATTTTAGTTATGTTAATATTTATTTAAATATTAATCGGAGAGAAGATGGTTAATAATTACGAAAATTAAATTACTAAGTAAATAATAATAATTTATTTACGTCCTAACGTGTATAAGTGAGGTGGCATTTATTTATCTCAGCCGGAAGTCGGATACAGACTAAGTTGGGTGTGAGATAGAGAATTTTTATAAATTAATTTAGATGTCAATTCTGAGTGCACGATTGAGTCCGAATGGACCGAGATAGTTGGAGAAGTGTACCCGGGGGTGGTAAATGGGTCACGGGATATTTTTGGGCATAACTGAGCCCACTCGGGGGTATTTGGACCATTTTAATTAGGCCCCTATGATTAAAAACGGGATTTGGAAATAAAAACCTAAGTTTTGGAGTTGTCCGCAGCCATAGCTCATTTGGGAGAAATTTGAGAACATAAGGGACAAAGAGGGAGGACTCTTGAGAGCCAAAGAGGAAGAACAAGGAAGGTGTTCTTCATCACACAATGATCTCTACACCAAAGGATAATCAGACACTACGAATTTATAAGGCAAGTGGTTAAATTGCTTCAATGTAAATTGGTGATATTCAATTCATATCATAGTAGGTGTTATACATAAGATTTTTGGATTGGGTTAATACAAATTGGGTTTTCATTTGGGGAAGTTACGAATCAACTTATTGGGGCTGGTTTTGATTCGTAAGGATTTTAGTGGATAATTCTGGGCAAAAAACTTCATAGAAGCTGTTAATGGCGATTTTGTCCTCGTTGCCCTCTAGAAAATGGTATTTTCTAACTTTCATTCTCTAATACGCTTTTTCGAAAACGGCCCCAAAACGACATTTTAAAAATCTGGGCAGATTGAGTAAATTGAAAACCTCATATTTGAGGATATTGTATTATGGACCAAGGGGGTGTCCGGATATTTTGGTTGAGTGATGCCATGACATTAGATTAATTAATGGGAGATTAATTAATTAAAGCTTATAGTTGGAATAATTTATTATAGGATGATATAATAAATTGTTAAATATTATTTAATTAAGAGCGTTCTCTTTATAATGGAATTTTGAAGAATACACTCTAAGAGATGGAAATTCGGGCCAAGTGAGCAAGTCCGAGTACATTGGTTGTATGACACTAGGGAGATATTAACTTAATTAATGGATAAATTAATTAAATTAGAGTCGGACCATATACTCAGAGAGATAATAAGTTAATTAATGGGCATATTAATTAAATTAGAGTCGGACCATAGACTCGGGGAGATATTAAGTTAATTAATGGGAATATTAATTAAATTAGAGTCGGACCATAGACTCGGGGAGATATTAACTTAATTAATGGGTAAATTAATTAAATTAGAGTCAGACCATAGGCTCGGGAATATGTTGGCTAGTATTACGGACTTTGTACACGATAAAGCCGGGATTAAATTTTATTTATATATATACGGTAGTGTGATACTATATATATATATATATATATATATATATATATATATATTGTGTGTGCTCATAAATACCGGTGACTAGGTATTTATTTAGAATTATATGCTCTAGTGCTATCGGGGGAGGTTGCGCGATGTGGGTGAATCCCCTAGCTTGAGGAGTAGGGCGAGTATATTCCTAGCTCATAGCATCCAAATAGAGGTGGGCATTGAGATGATTGTCTTCACACTAGGGGGAATATGACCGCCTCCAATACGTTTATATTTCTGTGTTCTGATTCAACGGTGGCTAGCTGTCTCAGAAATTTAGTTGGGACTGCGTAGACCTGGGAAGATAACACTTTAGAGAATGAATCCGATGAGGTATTACTCGGAAGGATGGTTTTAATTATATTCAACATATGTGTGATTGTGGAATATAGTTTTACGTATATAATGGAGTAGATAATTCTATACGGGTAATTAAATACATGAAGAGAATTTGTATTACTTATATAACTAGTGAATGTTATATGGCTTTTAAGAGAGGTTTTATTTATATTCAACATATGAATAATTGTGGAATATAGTTCTATGTATATAATGGAGTAGATAATTATATATGGGCAATTAAATAAATGAAGAGAATTTGTATTACTTATATAAATAGTGAATGTTATATGACTTTTAAGAAATGATTAATTAAGTTAATGTGATAAATAATTTACGAAGTAAAGATACAAATTACTCGGGTTAGAGTAGAGTTCAAGGAGTTTCATGACAAGGCTAGTTAGACGGGGTGGTGTAACTAGGAGGGTCAGGAAGAAAGCATTAGGTGTGCACTTTAGAGGAGGGGTGAGATGTATCTCAAGGGAGTGCGACACTAACATAAATATGAAGAGCATTCATACATTTTAATTGTTTCAATTTAATTCACTTGCAAAATATTTTCAAAAGGACTTTGGGCTCTGATCCGTACTTGCAAATATATTTTCAAAACCTTTTAGGTATCCAGCCACAGGGATGCCAAACTTAAAGATCTGTTCCAGGGATGTGTAGCTGCAACAAACATGGATGTTGCTGGATTTAGACATAGACGCTTCAATCATTTCATTCCTAGAGTAGGATGCAGCTTGGTATTTCTTTTGGGCATGTTGCCCCATATATTTTCATTTCAATCGGACTTTGTTCTGGTTACTATTCTTTGCTTGATTATATTAATGGATGTTGGTTTTCTGCCGATGGTTTATTCGGCAGGTCATTTATTGATTTATTCATTATTGCTTTAGATTCATGGTTTGTGTGAATAGTTCGTATTGATATTTATATGGTTATTGTTGTTAAATAAAAAAATTACAATTTTGACATCAACTTTTGAGTACTAGGCGGTTAGTAAGTCTTAAAAAGTTTTCGACAGTGATGCTAAGAATGAACCAGGTGAGATTCCTATTTTAATTTGATATAGGACTGATCACCCGATATTTCATTGTGAGGGGTGTCACAGGTATGAAGTAATATATGTGTTGGGAATTGATTTTCGTTGATATGAAATCATTAGATGATTATCCTTACGTGTAAAAGATAAAGAAATTGAAGATATTATGAAAGAAGATTTGTCGTACATCAAAGAACCGGTGGAAATTATTGATCGAAACGAGCAAGTATTAAGGAATAAGGTTAGTCCCGTTGTTAAAGTGTTGTGGAGGATAAAAAAAAATAAAAGAATCAACTTGGTAAATGGAATATAGAATGAGAAAATAGTATACCCAATTGTTTGATAATTGAAATTTATCCTAAATTTCGGGGACAAATTTTTTTAAGGGGGGAAGGTTGTGATGACTCTGATATGATTATGATAAACCATGTTTAAATCATGCTTACCGTATGGGATGGGGATAATGTGTTATTATAATATATAATGTTTAGTTATTGTGTTTAGTCTAATCCTACCTTCATAACTTATTAAATATTGAATTAGTCACAAACACAAGTTTGTGAAGTCTTCGGTAGGAACGTTCAAGTTCGGGACTAGTTTTGGCCGCTATAATGTGATAATTGAGTTGAGGTGAAAACTATATAGTTGTATATATATGAGTTAAGTTTGTAACAGAATAAAAAGTGTGTAAAACAAAGGTCCAAGAAAGGAGTTATGCTGAAATTATGAACATGGGGTAAAGTAATCATTTAGCTTTAAATGATATTTTGTCTTATATGGCGACACATGTCATATTTTAATTGGACCAAGGGGTAGGTGACTTATGACGACTTATAACTATTGAAATAATCTCTTCCTTTACCATATTTCATAAAGGAATATTTTTATCCTAAGGTGAGAGAGTCGGTAACTTCGGGAAGAATAAAGTGAGGAGAAAAATTGAAGAAAAATCCGTAGAAATTACGTAAACGTCCCTTAGGTAATTCTATCCATAAATTTTGTTTCTTTTTTTTATTTTACTAATTTAAAGTATATAAATCATCAATTTTTTTATTAAACTTTCATGCTGTTGTGGGTGTGCATGGATGGATACACGTTTGAAGAAAGTCGATGGTGTAAATCATTTATATGGCCTTGTTTAGAACCCTTCGGTGTTCAAACTTCTATATCTTTTTGTATATTTGTTGGAATTGAATATTTATAGTTGGAAATGAACATAGACTCATATATGTATAATATATCCCGAAATTATGTGAAAATAACAAGAAATGAATCTTTGGTGATAGTTTGAAGTTCGGGTAGAAAATCTGCCCCCAAAGTGTTAGTATGCACACCACGTGTTCGATGTTTTGCTTGACATAGCAAATGAACCTTAAAAATTATGAAACTTTAAATTTGTATTTTTGAATATGTTTATTGATGGTGGGTGATATGTCATAGAAATTTATGATGCATACAAATTATGAAAATTCTTGGAATTTGACTGGACGATAGAGGACCCTATAGGGAAGATTTGCTATGTAGGAAAGAAATGGGCATATCTTGTTTTAGGAAACTTGAAATGATATGTCGTCTTTTGAATTTGGAACATAATATATTAAGGATGAAACTACTAAGAATAAATTAAAATATTTTTGGCCTATCATTTGGGTATGGCAAATATCTCAGCATGAATTTAGATTAGACTTCATTGACGATATATGATTTGAATGAGATTATATGATGCTTACGAATTGGGTTATGCTTGAGTTTTATTTGGATTGTTAATATCCTTATGATGATTCTAATATTTTAAGAATGAATATGTGGAAGGGAAGAAGAACTGGTTGAACTAGTGCCAAACAAAGGCAAGGGAAAACACATGAAGTGGCCAAGGTGAGTGTACTCACTGGAATTGGTATATTGTTATGGATATGATCATGATGTTATGAATATGAAAATGTTCTTTTTTTATGGTTATGGATATGATCTGAATATCACTTGTTGGTAAGATGTATTACACATGGTTAGGAATATGATCAGAATAATATTGAATATGAAAATTGTTCATTTCGGTTTATCAAAATGAGAGGTTACTCCCCGACCTGAAATGGGGGAGAATTGTCTATTACAGACAGGATATGTGAATCATGATTCGGATAAGTTGGTCATTCTTTATGAATGATCCGGATAAGTATATAATTGGTCATTCTTTATGAATAAGCCGGATAAGTATATAATTGGTAATTCTTTATGAATGGGTCAGATAAGTATGCATATATCATCACGGGGATATGATTTATTGCATTTAATTTTATGCAATAGTGTAGTGGTGATGCATTTGCTGAACTATTTTGCTCATGGTTCCTATGTTTATGTTTTTCAGGTATTGTGATATCACTGCAAAATCTAGGACGTCGGTGGGGTTAACAAGGGATGCATAAAGCCAACATTTTGGTCAAACGTAAATGGGGTAATTTAAGCCCACTTATATTTTTAGTAAGTTTGAATAAGCATAATTACCTTAAAGTTGTTAAATGTTGTAGTTTTATTGATTCATGTTAATAATTGAAAAAGGATACTCATGATTATTGTTTGGTTTAGGTAATTATGATTTGACTCACTTTGACTTTCAAACTTAATTATAAGTAACTGGGTTGGGGTGTGTCAACATGTTTCCATTTTTTGTTTTCAATTTACTAAATGTTTATGGTTCAGGTGTACTTATCTTCTGATTGGGTTATTCATGAAGTTTCACTCTTGTTATCCTTCTTCTCTTATTGTAATTGTTTTTATTTTACATTAGCTTCTTTTAATAAATTACAGATTAATGTGGAAATTCATTTTATATTTGGTTATCAGTACATTATGGATATCATTTCTACTTTTAGTTTTTTGCTTCCTTGCACATTTTCTTATGTGTCTGTTCAGAAAATTTTAAAGCATGGTTTTAATTTATATAAGAGGATATAAATCATGTACTACCATTTGAATTAAGCAATACCTACTATGTTTTTTTTAGAATAGGAAATATCAAGTTAGCTCTTTTGCTTCAAATGTTTGTGATGATCTTTCAAATTTAGTTTTTGTTAGGTAATTACCCCTTATTATAATGTTACTTATGATTATTGTGTAAATGACAATACAAACGATAAAATACAAATGCTAGAATCAATCTTTATTTAATCACTTATAATTATATACATGCAATTATGATGAAATTTCTTCCTCCGTACATGCCCACTGTTTCATATAATCTTCTTTAGCCCTACTCTTTGTGAAGTCATTTTAACCATCCAATATCATTTATGAAAATATCTGACTTCTAAAAATTGAGTAACCCACAAACGAGTCATCGATGTTGTGACCAATTTGAACTCTACTTTTGTTGTGATTATGGTTTATTAATTTTTTAGTTTCCTCTCTTATTATCTTTTCATACACTTGTAATTTTATTTTTTCCTAGATACTACATTTAGGTGTCTATAAGATAGACTTATACCATCTCTTTCATGTTATGACAGAGACGTTGTTGCAGCTGAATTCAGTTTCACACTTGACAAAAACCTTGCAGTTATGCACTTTTAAAGGAATTCCGAATCATATTTGGATGGTGTTTTGGATATTGTACGTAAGTCGATTGTTAGTGAGTGTATGGGCTCCTATTTTTTTAGCAGAGCGGAAATAAAGTCTCTATTTGGATGCTTTTTTGCCTTCTTACATATGGAAAGAAAACAATTTATAATCTAGATGGAAGTGAAGTTATGGCAGCGCTTTTGTGTTTCTTATCATATACCATAATAACAGCTTAGTGATGTGGTGTTAAATATTCACATCAAACTCAGTGCTCAGTGTTGTATAAATGAGCATGGCATTAGATACAAGTGTCATGCTCATTTGTAAATGCGTCTATAACTGGTTGCATAGTTCATGATATGGGCTTTAGGTATATTTTGACTAGAGTATGATTGTTACTTTCTAATCACAGTTATTAGATTGAATAAGTTCAAAACTTATTATAATGATTATACCAAGCCCTCGTCTATGTTGATTTATAGTGCGTTTTGTATTTTTATGTGACACTTGTGCAAAAAATAATTCATATTCTTTATAAATTATGAACCGCGCTATCTGAATTCTTATGATGTTTGTTGTTTTGAGAATTCCTTTATCTATAGCCATCATATTTATGTAACAATTTCTCGATTTGTGAATTTATCGGTATATTAATGAGTTTAGAGGTGAATCTACTTTTGTGGATAACTCGAAATTTAAAATCGAGAGTTAATAAGAATGTTTATTTATGTTTCAGATCTTAGCCGCATCGTCTAATTCTTATGTTTTGCCTTCATATGAGTCACTTACTCCATCTGATTTAAGTGTCTTATCATTTGGTGATTCATTAGTTAATGGCTATGAATCTGCTGAGTTAAATTTTTGTAAGATAAGTAGAGTTGAGGTGGATATGGTGGTGAAGCATCTTAAAAAAGCTTGAATTAAACTCGTGAATTTGTGTGACATTGATGTCCAATTTAAGAAGCTTCTGGATACACAAATAAATGTGGTTATTGAGGAGTTTTCTGGTCTACCTGAAGAGAGGGACTCCATGTTCATCAATGAAGAATCAGAAGACTGCTCGGGGAGCTGCTCGAAACATTCAATAATGCTTGATTCATTATCATCTAACATAGCCCAATTCCCATCCTCAGCATTAGTTTCCATGGGAACAGGAGCTGAACAGCTTGGAGAATTAGAGGTCGAGGAAAAAGCTTCAAGCGCAGATCTAAGCTTTGCAATGGCATTCAAAATTTCAATCATGTCCACTCCGGGCCGACATAATGAGGAAGTGTGGTGCATTATCTCATCCAGACCACTAGACAAGGATATTGGGGTATCTACAGTAAGGACGCACATAAGCAATGAGGCAACAAACTCTCCTTCGAACCATAAACACGAGCAACACTTCCAGGAGAATAAGTTCTGAGAGATATAGCACGCAACGAAGCTTTAATCAGTGACCGTCATTGATATGCAACCAGAACTAGCTGAACTCAACGACGTACAAGTCAGTCCTGAGCAAAACAATCAAAACTAATTTATTATAAGTGAATCACAAATAACTATTAGTACTTAATAATTAGAGTTTTATGTGAAATCAAAAGCTCGCTTGTAAATTGGAGGGAGAATCGAAGCTATTGGTTTTATACGCGACTCAAATCGAAAATGCATTGGATGTAGCCGAGAGATTAGGCCGTCAAGTCGAGCGCAGAGGCTGTCCCGTCATTATTCTTTTCATGGATGAATTTGACCCTTTAAGTCTCTCAAATCTCTCAACAAGACTTTACTATTCAGCATTCCCAACATAAGTTTGGCCGTTTGTTTTTTAGCATTTGAATACTGAATGGTTGAGTTAAATGCTGAAAAATGTGTGTGTGTGTGTGTGTGTGTGTATTTTATGTGAATGTTATTTTCTTAGAGTTTTTTGGTTTTCAGTGGTGAATATAAGTAATTTGATCATTTCACCATAACTAACCATTTACTAACTGATTTGTATAGTGTCCTTTAAAAAATAAAATAAATGTAAAATTGTAATATACGGGTGTTCTAAACTAATCCCCCTCTATAAATTTGACTTCAGCAACGATCGTCCTTTGTGGTGTTTAAAATCAGAACTTCTGTCGATGCTCCCACCGTTGTATTAAATTGTGATAATTTTGTTATTTAATTATGACTTGGTCTTTTCAGGTTCAAGTAGAATCACTGATTTATAAGATAGAGAGGAAGTTAGGTAAGGTGGGTTTGGTCAGGTATTTATGAGTCGTCGATGTCAGGAGGGAATGAGCATGGAACATGTGCCACTTTGATGGGTGGACCCCTTTAAATCAGTCAATTTGATTGTGTCACGAGTTGTTTATTTACTTCAATTTCTAATGGCACCTATTATGCTACATTCTTTGGTTGATTATTTTTTTTCAACTAACATTCCTTTTTTTTTCATTGGTAATTTTAGACGACACCAACTCTAGAAGCTACATATTCTATTTCGCTTGTTGTGAAGATACTTGTTATGTGTTCGGTTGGAATAAGTGTAGTTACAACACCAATGGCCATCACAACAAGGGCAGCTGGTGTGGTATGCAAATTGCCAATTGGAGATGAACAATTCTCAGATTTCCTAAGTTGCCACGTGTATTGAGATGAATTTTCTATTAATAGAACTTGGGCTATTAATTTTTATTGAGGTTATTGTTTGGATGTGTATTAGTGTTGTTGTTGCGGACTATTTGTATTGTTATAGTATTTTTTATACCTTAAACAGGTGGATAGTACTATAAATAAAGGAGATTTTGTTCAATTTTTTTAAACATTTAACATATTTGTATTGAAATTAAATCGGATCGACAGTCATTTTGTTGTTATTATGTTAGCATTTTTTAATATTGTATACCCTAGTGTGTGTGTGTGTGTATATATGTATATATATATTATTTTTTTATTTTTTTATAATATTAGTAACGGACCTATACCGTTACTAAATGTGTTATAGAAATTGTGTTACATATGTGTTACGAAATTAGTAACACTTTAGTAACTGTAGAAAAGTGTTAGTAACAAAGAATTTAATAACACTTTAGTAACGGTAAAATAGTGTTTGTAACACAAAATTTGGTAATGGTAAAAAAGTGTTTGTTGATACGAAATTAGTCAGCTGACGTGGACCAATTATATAAAGACACATAGCATCCTACGTGGCAAATACATATGCTCACTGAGCTACCTGGCACGCAGAGCTACTCAGCGTCCCGAGCTACTCAACCTCCCGAGCATCTAGCCAATAAGACCAAGCGATAATTATACATTCAATGAACATCGGATTTAATGAACATTCTTACTGTATAGATGTATATGTCTATTAAATAACGACATATCACCTATTCATACTGACAGCCCCAAGGATATAAATACATTGTAACACCCTCCACATGGGAGGAGAGGAATCTCTTGTAATCATCATCGAGATTAAGGCAAACATCTGCAATACAAACAGTGGACGTAGGCCATTTTATAAGGCCGAACCACTTTAAAAATCCTTTGTCTTATTTTTATTTCATATTTCATCTGTAATTAATTAATTAGATCAAATCTAGTTTTTTACATCAATATATTGGCGCTGTCTGTGGGAAATGACTGTCAGTACCGTTTTTCACCCAACATTTATCACCAATGGCTGAGATCCCAGAATCTAGTAATAGGAACAATACCAGGGTCCCTCTGAACCCCTCTTCTCCCCCAACTATCAATGAACTTACAAGAATAGTAGCCAATTTAGCCCAAGGGCAAACGACTATGCATTAAACCATGCGGCAACTCATTCAGACTGTTCGCAACGAATCATCTGCCCAGCCAGGTCAATGAAGCGTTCAGAGTAACACCCATCTTCCATTATTAAGAACCAAACGTACACTATTCTCGGACGTTTCACAACCCAGGCACAATAATTCTCATCATACTGAGAGATCAACGATCCTTCATATCAACCTGGACGGACTTCATCAGTCAGAGCTACTGATTCTCGATAGAATGTCACCTTAACTCCTGAGCGAACAAGTGCGTTGGAAAGGTTGAGAAGAGTCTCTCCCTTTGACTATTTGGCCCTAGGAGGAATAGAAATCCCCCTAGGATTGCATTGAGGAATTATCAACTACCAACCGAGCCAAGGGAGGGTTCTGCCCAATCACACCCAGCTACACGTGGTGAAAGATCCCAGGAGGAAAATTCAGCGTGCTCTTTTGCTCGGACAAATAGGCAGGAGGCTGGGAATGATGCGTGGAAGGGTTACATTCATAGAATGGAAGACCGGTTAGGGGAAATGGCTAAGGCCAACAAGCCTCTCCAAAGAACTTTTGTCGAGGGATCACCCTATGTCCAGGCAGTTGTGGATTTTCCCACACTATCAAAGTTTAAGGCTCCGATAGTAATGCTTAAGTAGGATGGAAAAACTGATCCCGTCCTACACATAGAGCAGTATTAAGCTGCTACTGATATCTATGCAGTTCTCGATGAGATGAGGTGTAGGGCATTTTCAGGAACAATCACTAGGTCAGCCCAGATATGGTACAATAGCCTTCCTCGGGGTAAGATTGCTACTTTCCATCAGCTGACAGAGATCTTCATAGGGAATTTCTACTTCGGTGCGAATCCGGTTAAGAGAGTAGCATACCTACTGAGTGTGAGGTAGAAAATAGGAGAAAGCACCAGGGATTACATCACTCATTTTAATAATGAGAAACTTGAGGTCATCGACTGTAAAGAGAAGAAAGAAATTACAGAACTTATGAGCGATCTGTTGCCTGACAAGTTATATTATACCTTGTCCAAAGATCCCCCTAAATCCATCGTAGAACTAATGGCAAAAGCAGCTAAAATCATGAACCTCGAAGAGGCCATGGCTGCGAAGAAGATTGTTGATGCTAAAGAAGAGACCAAGGTCAAAGGTACAACGAAGAAGAAGGATCAGAAGCGCAATGGGAACAGTAAGTGACCAAAAGGCAAGGAGGAATTCGAGCAGTTGAAGAAGAATAGGAATTACATTCCTTTAAAGGTGTACATAAACCATATCCTAGAGGAGATCAATAACAACGAGGATCTAACTTGGCTGGATAAAATGAGGACTAACCCCAATAAGAGGGATAAGTCCAAATATTACGAGTTCCACAGAGATCATGGCCATACGACCAAGCTCTGCATAGCTCTCCAGAATGAAATCGAAGCAATCATTAAGCGTGGAAAATTGAGTAAATTTGTTGATCGTCAGAGTGGTGGGAAAACTGATGAGAGAGGAAGACAAAGGTCAAAATCTCCTCATCAAACGAGCGATAACAAAAAAAGAGACCACAAAGGCGATCCTGACCTCCCCAAAAAGCCAAGGCAACCCGAACGCGAGGTATTTTCAATCCTTTTGGATCATTGGAAGGTAATGTGATTATAGGTGGAGATGCAGGACGTGGGGATCACATTGATGAAAGGAAAGCTTACCTCAATGAGGCCCAAGCTTGTTCTTATATACAACGTATAAATCTGACTGAAGATGATCGCCCGAGGAAGGTGAACAAGGATAAACTGGTCATTAGTTTTTCCAAAAATGACCTGGAAGGTGTCTTATATCCTCACGATGATCCCTTGGTTGTCAAGATGAGGATGAAGGATGTAGTGATCTCAGGAGTATTGGTAGATAATGGTAGCTCTACAGACATCATGTTTTACTCGTGCTTTGACAGCTTGAATTTGAAGTTATCCCAATTGGAGCCATATCATAGGCCCCTCCTTGGCTTCACCGGTGAGAAAGTTTTTCCACTTAGGAAGATCAAGTTGGACATGCTCATTGGCACCTGGCCCGCCTGTAGAACAGTAAAAGTACATTTATTTGTAATGGATAAAAATGTCCAATAAGCCTACAACATAATCATAGGGATAGTAAGCTTGAAGAAATTCAAGGCAGTGCCATCCACGGTACACCAATAATTGAAATTTTTGACCAACTTCGGGGTTAGAATTGTGAAAGGCAACCAAAAAGTATCTCGGGAATGCTATTATTCATCTACCGAATAAGAGGAACTGGAGGAGGCCGGGAAGAAAACCACCACCTACCAGGTGGATGAGTCTGAAGATGCAGAAGTCGAGACTTTATACCCTAGGGATGAGTCCCAGCTTGTGAAGGGTCAGGTCATCGAGGCTAAGGAGAACATCATTCTGGATGATGAATGACAGAACGGACAACTCAAATTAGCGCTTCACTAGATTCGTCAATAAAGCCAGAACTGGTGGCATTTTTACGGCAAAGAAAGCAATCTTTCGCATGGAGTCGTGAAGATATGCCGGGAATAGACCCATCCTTCCTATGTCATGAGCTCAACGTTAATAAGGAGATCAAACCAGTGAAATAGTTAAGAAGGGTCTTTAGCCCAGAGATGAACCAAGCCATCTAAGAGGAAGTTGAGAAGCTATAAAAGGCCTTTTTCATTGAAGATGTTAAATATCCTGATTGGTTAGACAATGTCATGATGGTGAAGAAAAAGAATAACAAGTAGAGGATGTGTGTAGATTTCACATATATTAATAAATCCTGCCCGAAAGATCACTTTCCATTACCCCGAATTGATCAATTGGTGGATGCTACCTCGGGGCACGAGTTATTAAGTTTCATGGACGCTTACTCCGGCTACAACCAGATTAAGATGAAACCAGAAGATAGGGAATGTACTTAGTTTACTATCCCAAGGGGAACATACTGCTATAATGTTATGCCCTTCGGACTTAAAAATGCAGGTGCTACCTACCAGAGGTTGATGAATAAAGTTTTCACAGAGCAAATCGGCAAAAATATGGAGGTTTACGTCAACGATATGCTAACTAAAAGCAAGAAAGATGTCGATCATCTAGCTGACCTCAACCAAACCTTCAATCAGTTGGACAAATATCAGATGAAGCTGAATCCGACAAAATGCATATTTGGTGTACGGGAAGGCATGTTCCTCGGGTATATTGTGAATTAGTGAGGCATTGAAGCGAATCCAGATACGATCAAAGCCTTGCTGGAATTACGATCTCCTGTTACGAAGAAGGAAGTACAAAGCCTTACAGGCCATGTTGCAGCTCTTAATAGGTTTGTATCGAGAGCAATGAATATATGTCTCCCATTCTTCAAGATTCTAAGAATAAATTTTGAGTGGAACGATGAATGCGATCAGGCGTTTCAAAAATTGAAGAAATATTTGGGGACACTTCCACTGTTATCTAGGCCGATTATGGGTGAAAGATTATACTTGTATCTAGCTGTCTCGAAGAGCGCAGTCAGTTCGACGTTGATAAGAGTGGAGGATGGAGTATAAAAACCCGTGTAATACACCAGCAAAGCACTCCGAGGAGTAGAAATTAGATATCCAAAGTTATAAAAGCTAGCATTAGCTCTAATAGAGGCGAGTAGGAGGATGAAACCTTATTTCCAGGCCCATACCATTGTGTTGCACACCAATATGCCACTTAGACAGGCCTTGCACAAGCCAAAAAAAATTCGGAAGACTAATTACTGGGTAGATGAACTTGGCGAGTATAACATTGTTTATGAGCTAAGGTCCTCACTCAAAGGGCAGGCGACGGCAGATTCCTTATGGAATTCACTTACGCATATAACTCCGGCGAATAAGGATCTAATGCATAACAACTAGTGGATATTAGGTAATTATCAAAGACTACCCCCGATCAACTCCTATCAACAGATGTAACGAAGGGGACAATCACCGAGCAGAAAGAACCATCAGGCAACAACCTAGCAGTGGAGAATGATAAGAGGAAGCACCAAATATTGCATCAGGGAATCTTATCAGATCAATAGTTCGATAATGGTATACCTGTGTGGAACTTGTATGTTGATGGTTCTTCATGTGCAACAGAAAGTGGAGCCCGAATAATTCTTAACAACCTTGATGGATTAGATATTGAATACGCCCTAAGTTTTCAATTTAAAGCTTTCAATAATGAGGCCGAATATGAAGCTATGATTGTGGGCCCCAGTTTAGCAAAAATAATGTGTGTAGAGCAAATCACCGTGTTTAATGATTCACAATTAATTGTACATCATATTCTGGGGTTGTATGCGGTGAAGGGAGACTTGATGTCAAGATATTACGCTAAAGCCATGGAGATTGTGTCCAGCTTTGCAGCAGTTCAGTTGATCAGAATACCAAGATTGGATAATGCGGGGGTTGACGCACTAGCTCGGTTAGCTTCAGCTACTCGCACCGAACTACGAAGAACGATTACTATCAAAATACTGGCAGGTCAGACTCTCCTATATAGGTTAATGACGCAGGGATATTATTGGCCAACGATGAGAGCTGACTGCACAGCCTATTCAAAGAAATGCGATAAATGTCAACATTTATCTCCCTTTCGCAGAACTCCCCAGGCATTGTTAAAGTCCATTACTTCCCCCTGGCCATTTTCTATGTGGGTCATAGACTTGGTCGGGCCTCTGCCAACCACCAAAGGAAGATTCAAATATTTGGTAGTTTCTGTCGATTATTTCACCAAATGGGTTGAGGCAAAACCTCTCATTGACATGTCATACGAAAGGGTTTACCAGTTTATATGGAAGAATATTATTTGCAGGTATAGACTTCCACATGCCTTTATCACAAACCATGGAACCCAATTTGATAATGAGGATTTCACTGCATATTATTATCAATCCAATGTTCAGAAGATCCATTCTGCATCGGACCATCCCCAGAGCAATGGGAAAACTGAAGTAACAAATAGGACTCTTTTGAACGACTTGAAGAAATGACTGGATGAAGTAAAAGGAAATTTGATTAATGAGTTACACTCTGTGCTATGGTCATATCGCACAGCACCTCGAACAACCACTAGAGAATCACCCTACATGTTAGCCTTTGGAAGTGAAACAGTTATTCCAGTTGAATTGGTCATGCCTACACATAGGGTACTCAATTTTAATTCTCTTATAAGTGATTTGATGACACGCTTAGATCTGGACATGCTCGAGGAAGTTCGAGAAGATGCGGAAATCAGGAACGCCGCCTATCAACAAAGAAAAACCATGTTCTACAACAAAAGAGTGAAGAAGTGTGAACTCCAAGAGGGGGATTATGTGCTCAAGAAGGTGATTCAGAAGCATAACAAGCTAAAGGCCAACTGACATGGGCCTTACCGAGTAGGTACATTGCTCGCCCTGGGACTTACGGAATAGAAACCTTAGAGGGTTAAGAATTTAAAAATGCATGGAATGCAGAGCATTTGCGTAAGTATTATCAGTAATACAGACTTACATGTACATATTTCTCTTTACATGAATAAAAGTGTTTGTTTTTCCATATTCCTTTTTAGTTTAATTTTTGTTGGAGTACTAGTGATACACACTTCATCAATTCCAGTTGATCAACATCAGTAACCACCAACTCCGATTGGTCGTCACCAATAAATTTGACCAATAAAGTTGGCATAACAATCATATAAGGCAAAACATGTTTGATCACGGATGGTCTCAAGAGATATCCCAAACTAGGCAAAAATATGGGTGACCTCACGGGGCATCCAATATCTAGGCACCAAGGTAATCCCGACGCGATTACTACAACTAAGCGGGAACATGGGATGAAAATCACCCCATTCTTAGGCACTAATGGGTGATAAGTCACTACAACTAGGCAGCAAATAGGGAAAGCTCCATTGTCTAGGAAAAATAGGATAAATTGTCCCTCTCTCTCTCTCTCTATATATATATATATATACATTCATCAACAAAAACTAGAAACACATCTCATAAAGTATTTCCAAGGAAATAAAACTTTCACAAAGACCAATTTGTATTTATTAAACACAAGAAGACTACATAAACATGAATTTTGTTTCATTAAGTACAAATTTCCTATTCTATAGGCTTCTTTCCCTTTGATTTTGACACAGGTTCCATCCTGGCTGGAGGGTCATCTAACGTATAGTGAGAATTGATAAAATTCATATCTTGTAGCATTATGACATTGCTCGGACATGGTCGATCAAGCAAATGTTGAGGATGAGATATCTCAAACTCTGAATGAAGCTGGTAATCACCAAGATACATGGAGATCAAACACTGAGGAATGGCACGAGCTTGAATCCAGCTGACATCGAGTTTAAAGGGAGGAACAAGCAAGTCAAGTAATCCAGGCTCACACTAATCCCACAAGGATAGTCCTCGATTAACTTTCATCACACATAAGGCTTTCAACCATCCCTGTTTGTATCCCTTGTTGTTGGATTGTTGCAACCGAGCATCGAGATGGCATAAAGCTTCATTGTATCCCGCCATCCAGAATTCTATAGGTTGTTTATGAAATTGATAAGTCAATCTCTCAAGCTACTCGTGGAGCTTCTTCACCAACATTTCTTTACTTTCCAGTGCAGAGCTCTGGTTGTGAGAGTTGGTTGATAAGACTCTGAATTTTTTAAACATTTCTACCAGGGCTTGATTTTTTGCCGTCAATTGAACGACTTGATTTTTTAAAGCCAGTTGGGTCCTCGTCTCTTCAATATTGATCTGACCAGCCCTTGCTCGACCCCGGGCTGAAGGCGTTGCTCTGCCATGAGCAGATGGAGTAGGTCCAATTCGTTTCAAAGTCTCTAACTCTTCTCTCAAGGCAGCATTTTCGATTTCCAAAAAGGAAAAGCCTTCATCATTAATTATAACCAAGGCTCCCGAAGAAGAGGAGGCAGCAGATCTGAGTTGCTTCACTTCCTTTTGCAACACAATATTCTCTTGCTCTAGCAGCTTGGCAATATTCCTGTGCTCTTCGATCTCAAGTTTTAGCACACTTTTCTTTTTCTCATGGGGAGATATGAACTTGTCATAACCCCTATTAGCACTCAATTGTTGGTATTTTCTCTCATAACCTTCGTGTAAGAGTCCAATGGCTTTTTTGTGCTGAAGTTGGAGTTCCTCGATCATCCCTTGAAGGTCATCAATCATTTCATAATAAGCCACATCGTTGGCCATAACACAATCAAGCAAACACTACAAGTATTGGTATGCATCAACTGCTCGCTCAGAAGCATCGGGTCCAAGGATATCAATTATTTGGGCCTTAGTAAAATCTGCATGACCCACTTTAAAGTAATCATTACATTTTTTCATCAACTCAGTGTCATGAGCTAATAAGAGTTCCATGCTGGCAACAAACTAGCAAGGAAAAATAAAAAGACATCAACAATGACACAAACAAGAGCAAGTCAAAGAGAAATTCAAATTAGACCACAACAACCCATTTTATTGATCATAAGAGGAAAGATTACAGTCAAAGTTATAAGAAAATAAGGAAAAGCATAAGAACAACATAAATAAAGTGCCGAGCAATGCTACACCTTCTCCTTATTTCCCATAACACCATCAACAGGTTTGGACAAAAGAGTTGTTTGCTCGGGAGGTATCTGGTGTTGCTCGATAGAAACTGATGCTCGCTGAACTTACTCAGAGGGTCGAGGATCAGTAGTAATAGGAGTTGTTCTACTATCATCATAGAATACTCATCAGATGCAGTTTTATCCTTTTGTTCATCGTCAATAGTAGGAGGAGGGCCATGAGTGTGTTTTTGAAACAACTCAGAATCATCCACAACACTTAACTCTTTTAATGCTGTGACCCATCCATCTCTGAAGTACTTCAGACTTGCATACTCCATCTGGCAGGTAATATTGGTTAAGGCTCTATTACATCCCTTATCCCAACCAGAGCTGAAAGATTTCTTCACCACAGCCTTTCTATTTGCCTTCTCAGAAGAAGCACGTTCCTTAGCAAACTTCACCTTCTCCTCAAAGTCTTTTTCATGTCGTTCAACTTCTTCAAACTTGCCACCAGTTTCTTTCTTACTGACAGCGGCGACCTTTAATTTTTCCTCCAATTCCTTAGAGGCACTTATGGCTTGGTAACGAGTTGAATCTACAGATAGAAGTTTCTTCTCCAAAGAAGCTTTATCTTCCTAGCATATCTTCCGGGAGTCCAAAAAAGATTGAGATAACCCAGCAAAAGCTTCTTCAATCCCACTGGACAAAGTTGAAGCCTTGATAGACTCATCCCTCTCTACGATATTATTAAAGCACGTCGTAAACTGAAAAAAAGAAAAGGAGCTCACATTAGAATATGAATACAGTAGGTGGAAATGAAGTAGTAGGGATGACGACACTTACTGATGCGATATGCTGGGCCACAAAATCAACGACCTTCTCTCGGGAAAGAGGACCCCCAGCAGCTCGATACTTCGGAATGGTCCAAGACTTGATCAAACCCCTGGCTGAACTCGGGGCAATAAAAACTGGAGCGCCAGTTCTCGAGGAAGGACCCCCAATATCAGAGGGTCGAGCAGCCGTTTCTATAGGTTTTTCTACAAGACCTCTCCTCAATCTCCATAAAGGAGTAACTTCAATCAAAGGTGATGCCTCTTCTTACGTAATAACAACACCTTCAATCAAAGGTGCTACCTCTTTTATGACAACAGGTGTTTCCCTGCTGACCTCCTTGACAGGAGAAATGGCTCCTTTGGATGGAGAACTATCCACTTTCTTCGTCCCTTCAGCTGGGACATCCCCTTTGCTCTTCTTTGATCCATTAGTGCCAGGAGCATCCTTGAAAAATAAAGGAGGCATTATCCTCTTCTTCGTCATTAAATCAACAATAGAGGTATTCAAGTCAGAAGAGGGTTCTTTGACACTTGCTCGAGATGCTGGTACTTGATCAATATCGATTACCATAGGAGGGGCAAGAAGACGAGCAATGAAAGAAGAGGTAGTGTTTTTATATCTCAACAAATAAGAAGCAGCTCTAACGTGCTCCCCGTTAACTGATTGATGCAAACCCCATATGAGTTTTAAAGCTTTGATATTAATATCACTCTCTTTTGGGGGCTTTCTTTTGTTATCAACTGCAAAAAACAAACATGAATATCAGTGACACATTTTATCAAACCTAACTAGAGCTAAATTGAATAATTAAAAACAACCTATCCCATTGCCATAAAGTGGACATTTGGGACCTTGGTACACATCATTTCCTTTTAATGGAGGGTGTTTCCAATTTTTCATCACAACCCCAGGATCAAAATAGTCCCTATTAGGATCGGGAAGATTGACTACAAAAGCCCTATTTGAAAACCTAGTTTTTGAATAAAATGTGGTATCACTGATAACCCATTTATAACAAAACATAATTTCAGGGATCCCTAAATGAGTCCCATGAATCTGGTTTAACCTATGTACGCCATTAACTACCCTCCATGTATTTGGAACCACTCTTGTAAGCACAATATCGAAATATTGGCAAAACTCCAAACACAATGGATTAGGCAGAAAAGAAAAGCCACATTCAGCTATGAACAGTGAGGAAAACCAGTGCCCCTCGGCTAGAGAAAATAAATCAGATGAAGAAAAAGGTTCTTCTAGAATAACCCAAGAGGGAATTTCAAAATCTTCTCGAAACTTATCCAAAGATTCGACAAGGTAAACCATGATGACTAAAGCAAAGAAAGAAGAAGGAAGAAATTCTTACAGAGAATTTAGAAATCTGCTACGGCGGACGATGGAAAGAATGATAGTATAAAAATGGAGTGAGAAAACACAGAGTTTAGAAATCTGGAGATAGAAAGTAGATGATGATCTTTTTATATCTCTTTTAAATACCTTGCATCGGGAAGAAGGAAAGTAAATGATTACTAGAAAAGACGATTGCATTTTCGGAGGTTAAAAGATAAAAAAGACGCAAACACCCAAGCGTCTATCGTAGATTCAAAATATTTACAAATTTGCCATTTCGCGCTTAAACGACGAAACTAGAGGAAAAATTCCTAAGTTTTGGAGATTTGTAAGTAATCAAAACGTAAAAGGTACTCGAGCAACATTCGAGTAAAATATTCCACACTCTCATATCAAAACTCAGCTGTGAAATATTGGGGGCTTCTGTTGATACGAAAATTAGTCAGCTGATGTGGACCAATTATATAAAGACACCTAGCATCCTACGTGGAAAATACATATGCTCACCGAGATACGAGGCATGTCGAGCTACTCAGCGTCCTGAGCTACCTATCATGTCGAGCTACCTAGCATGCCGAGTTACTCAGCGTGCAGAGCATCTAGCCAAGAAGACCAAGCGCCAAATGTACATTCAATGAACATCGTATTTAATGAACATTCTTACTGTACAGATGTATATGTCTATTAAATAACGGCATATCACCTATTCATACTGATAGACCTAAAGCTATATATACATTGTAACACCCTCCACATGGGAGGAGAATAATCTCTTGTAATCATCATCGAGATTAAGTCAAACATCTGCAATACAAACGGTGGACGTATGCCATTTTATAAGGCTGAACCACTTTAAAAATCCTTTGTCTTATTTTTATTTCATATTTCATCTGTGATTAATTAATTAGATCGAATATAGTTTTTTACATCAAGAGTGTTAGTAATTGGATTCCCCACGCCTTTTTTCTAATGCTTTTTTAGTGTTAGTAATTATTTTATTAACACTCCAGTAGTGTTACTAATTGATTATTTTGGTGTAGTGGGAACATCACAAATCACACCTTCTTTGCTGCATGGGAGGATTTTACCATATCTTTAAAAGATGTTTGTGAGCTGCTTGGGTTTGAACCCATGGGTGAGTTTGCTTATCTTTATGAGGCTTTGGATAACGAAGAAGCTACTGATCATTTTGAGTTGGATTGAATTTTTCGCAGCTGCACTAGGTCTTCTAGCAAAGCTACATTTACTCCCCTTATTAGTTATTTCTTCAAAGCTCCCACTGCGAAGGATGTCAATTCTGTCACAAGCAAGGGTAAAGCTACATCCCTAGAATTACCAGCCTACATCCTTATTTTGCTCTCCCGTTTCTTCTGACTGGAAAGCCCAATGACCAGCCAAGGAGGGACCTCATAAACATCTCCATTCGTTTGACCAGAGGTTTTAATCTTCCTCTGGCCTCCATCGCTCTGGGGTCCCTCTACACTTGGTTGGATCGAACCCATCTTGACATGGAATAGTCCCTCGACCGTTATAACCTAGCCAATTTTACCAACACTATTATTTTGACGGGTTTCCTCTACACCCGTTTTCCTACTATTTCTTCTAGCTTTGTTCCTTATCCCCTTAGACAAGGCATCAAACCCCCTCGCCTCCTATGCTTTCATAAAAAACAAATCTGAAAGGAGATAATGGGCATTTGACCATTTGGACTCCTTCGTCACGAGGCCATATGGGGAATCAACCTTTGCCCACACTTGGAGTTTTTTCACTTCTGCAACTAGAACAGACACTTTTGTTCTGGTTGTCAAAGATCCTTCGCAAGTCGTGGTGCTTCTATTCACCCCTAGGTTCCTTCCTTCCTTCACTGAGTGGGGATATATTTCTAAACCTTACGACCCCAATTGATGCAGCAGGGAGTTTTGTTTTTATCAAGGGGATCCTCGACCTGTATTTCATCTAACGAATGAGAGGACTACTTTTGCTGAGGCTTACACTTTCTACCTTACTGCTGCTGTACTTAGCGTAACTTCTACTATGGATGGTTGGGTTACCATCCCAATGCCACCAGGAAAGGGGATGTGTCCACTTCTTTTTCCACCAAATTCTAGCTGATGAAACTCACCAGAATTCGTGAGTTTTTACAAAGTCCCCCTCAGTATCCCCTAGTTCTCTTTTTCCCAACCTTGGAATTAGGCCTCAAGGGTAACTCTATTCTTGGGGTTGAGTTCCCTCTAAGCAAGACTCCTAAATATCCTCTCAGTGAGCTATCTCCTTATTTCCCAATGATACCTACTGCCATGCCTAAGCCCAAGAATGTTGTAACCCCAAAATAACATGCCCCTACTGAAGGTGTTTCTGATGAGGGTGTTCCAACCAATGAAGCTTCTGGTGAAGGACCTTCCAAGACACCAACCAAAAAAACTAAGAGATCCAAGAGTGGGGATTCTTCAAAGTCTAAGTCTCAACCTCAATCTCCCTCATATGCATTCCCCATTGCCTACATTACTCCTCCGTTCCTCCTCCTATGTATGTCTAATTGAGTGAGGAATTAAGAAAGAAAGTTCAAGCTGAGGTGGAATGAATAAACACTGAATTTCACCAGCACACTCCATCCATTCCTCATGTTGCTACTTTCCCTACTATTTTGGTAGATCCATCTGAGGGGGGATCAAAGCGAAGAAAGAGTACGAGAGTTCCCTCAACACTTGGTGCTTATGGTGCTAGAAAGAAGACTCTAAGCACCAAGACTCATAAGAAATGAGCCACTGAGGCTATGACTATGGATGACAATCCTGAGGCCGACCAAGACCAAACCTATAAGGCTTCTTCAGTTCCTTCTCCACCTTCATCGTCAATGGTCATATCATCCTATTCTCCTCCCACTGAACAAGAGGTGAGTTTTCTAACACTTAGCCATTTGTAACTTAGTGAGTTAATTTTCTTTCATTTCTGACACTTGTTCCTTTTTTCTTATTTCCGTTAGGAGTCTGATGAAGATAGGCCTTCTCCTCTAGTAAGTCCTTTCGTGGGAGGATGCTTTCGTATTTCTATGATCGAATCATCTCCTCCCTATTCTCCCATGATAGGTCTTACTTATTCGCATCGTTCGGCCTCCAGTCATGCAGAGGAGGATGCTAAGAGGGCTGCTATGCCCGTTGAGTCTATGGGGGTTTCCTCTCATCCAGTAATGGTGACCACTAGTTAATATTTTTCGTCAAACTCCACCAGTAATGATGACTTAACAATGAAAACCACTTATTAACATTTTTCGTCAAACTCCACCAATAATGGTGACTTAGCAATAGAAATTAATTATTAAGATTTTTCGTCAAAGTCCACCAGTAACGGAGACTTAACAATAAAAACCACTTGTTAAGATTTTTGTCAAATTCCACCAGTAACGGTGACTTAACAATCAAAATCACTTGTTAAGATTTTCCATCAAACTCCACCAGTAACGGTGACTTAATAATGAAAACCACTTATTAAGATTTTTTGTCAAACTCCACCATTAACGGTGACTTAACAATGAAAACCACTTGTTAAGATTTTTCCTCAAACTCCACCCGTAACGGTGACTTAATAATGAAGACCACTTATTAAGATTTTTCATTGAACTCATTATTTCACTTATCTGTCTTCAGGTTGCTAGGGAGTCCCTTCGTGCTGAAGAGCAATCTCGACCAGCTCCTTCGAATGTCACCTCACTTTATCCAGAACCAACTGTATCTGAGGAATCAAGTCCTAACAACCAGGGTTCCACGACGGTGCTCCGGTTGATAGGGAGTCTGACTATATGCTTCTTTTGCCTACACTGGATCCTTATGAGTTTTTCCTCATGGTACTTCGCTACTTGCCTCAAATACCTGCCTACCATCGTTTGGTGATTGAATAAATTGCTACTCACCATCCTGACACTTTTACCATTGAGTGCCTTCATTCAAACATTTTAGTGATGAGCCATAGGCTTTAGGGTATGACGATCATTATTGCTGAGCTTGTCAATACCCCCACTACAAATGTGAATAGTCCCCTCCTTAATAAATTCTTGGGATATTTAAAGGAGTTGGGTAGAGATGGCTTCCAATTCAACTGGCGGATTGGACACTTATAAATTTTAAAGAGTCAGTAGTTGGAAAATCAGACGGAGCTGCTGCGAAAGCACTTGAAAACTCAACGGATTGAAGAGGAAAGACCGGTCGAGTTAGTACCTCTACTGAAATCTATAAATCGAGAGGTGGGGGATATTGAAGAATCTCTTCGTCTAGAGAAGTTGAAATAAGATAAACTAGTTATCAAGCGTGCTCAAGTTCAAAAGAGGCCAGAGGGTTCTATCAACGCCCAATAGGCGTGCTTGGCAGCTTCTTCGGGCTTGCCTGGGGACTTTTTCTCTGCCCAGACTTATGGTTCCTCCTAGGCCAATGACCCTCCCCAACACTTGTACAAATTTTATTTTATTCTCATGTAATTATTGGGAAGTAGTTTCTAATTTTTTAATACACTTCCCAGTTTATGAATGAAAGAGAAGTTTATCTTGTTTTCTTGTCACCTCTGTGTTATAACTACTTGCATAAATAAAGTTTTACCATTTTCCATCGCACTCTAGTTTCAATAAACAACATAACTTCAAAAATGTCTTATATATTTATGAAAACTAGATACATCATCTTTCCAAGGTTACTCGCTTATACATAATAGACCTTAAACCATTTATTATTAATCTTGAATGGTTTATACTCTTCCATATTTGAAATTCACCAGTAACATGAATCGTGAACCTCCATCGAAATGAAAGGTCCCTCACAATTCATTGAAAACTTAGGTAGTGGAAGCCCTCTGATGTGCTTCACCGCTGCTTTCAGAACGAGGTATCCGATAACGAACTTCCTTGGTCTTACTAAGTTATCATATTCCCTTGAGAGCTATCTCGTGTATATTTATAATTGTTGCATCGCATTGTCTGTGTGTTCGTCCAACAACTCTAACTGAACGTGTCTACTCTGAGGGAGCATGTTTCTTTACAGGGCATAACGAGTGAAAGGAACTTCCAGCTCTACTGGCAGGATTGCTTCGACTCCGTATACGAGGGAGAACGGAGTGTATCCTGTGGTTTTTCTCTTGGTCATTCGTTAGACCCACAACACTGCTGGGATCTTATCATCCCACGATCTTAGGAAGTCTTCCATCATTTTGACCAAAATATTAACCAATGTCTTACTAGTCGCTTCAGCTTGCCCGTTTCTTTTAGGATATGCCACCGTTGAAGTATGCTGGACGATGGAGTGTTTGACAGTGAGCATCGTTACTTCTTTATTGATGAAGGAGGTTCCATTATTGAACATGATGACTTTCGGGATTCCTAAATGACAAATCACGTATTCGTTGATAAAGTTAGCCACCACATCCATCGTTTCCCTTCTGATATGTATCTCTTTGGCCCACTTTGTAAAGCACTCTCTTGCCACTAATATATAGATCTTTCCTCTTGATGAAGGGGGTATCGCTCCTACCAGATCAAATGCCCAAGTATAGAATGGATAAGGAGTGACCAAATAATGTAGATCCACCGAAGGAGGATTGATCATATTCCCGTGTAGATGGCACGCCTTGCACTTTCACACAAATTCAGTAGAGTCTTTTTCCATATTTGGCCAATAATACCCCAAGGTCATTAGTTAATCATACAACTTTGCCCCTCCGATGTGAGCTGGATCATGAGCTTGTTTCAACACTTTAGCTGCCTTCTCTTTTGTGATGCATCTCAACGGCCTGTTGAAGTATCCCATTAGATAGAGCTGTTCATCTTAGACATAGAACTGTGGGGCCCTACGTCTGAGTCCTAACATATCTATTTTCTCTATAGGAATAACTTCATGTTTGATGAAGTTAATCTAAGGCCGCCTCCAGTTTATTTAAGTCTCAATAAAATGACTTCAGTTGATTGGAAGAAGAGTTGGAACTTATCACACCTTCGTTGTAGTACAACTGCGTCTTGTTTCATCGCTGGCCAATAGTACCCTTCCCTTTGGATTATCCTGTACAAAGGGATCTCTGTTGTTTCACAGGGGCTCTTGTATGTCTTCCTCAATCTTTGTTCTAACCTTTCGGGGCTAACGCACCTTGATAACCATCCTTTCACATTCCTAAAGTAAAGATTTCCATAATTGATGAACTATTGCACTAGCTCTCTCAGTTCCATCTTGCCTTCCCTAGACTCTAACTGTTTTCTGATCTCACCTCTCCAATCCAAATCTCCTTCCATAGGTAGAATTTATTGTACCACCAATGGGATTATTGTTCGTTGGATCACCATAGTAGTCGTACCGGTATTTAAAATCAGCTTCTGTGTAATGGTGGCATAGGTGTCAGCATGCTGATTCATTATTTTAAGGTGTATTTTTATCTTGACCTGATGGAGCTGGCTAATCAGCCGTTGGATGATTGTTCTGTAGGGCACTAGACTGAGGTTCTTTAACGCATACTCCTCGTTCACTTGTTAAACTACCAAGTTTGAATCACCTTTGATACACAGTGAGCGGATGCCCCTTCGAAGGGATTCTAGTAACCCAAGTACCAACGCATCATACTTTGCTTCATTGTTGGAGCAAGGGAAATCTAATTTATAGGAAAGGTAAAATTTCTCCTTTCCTTTGGAGAAAATGACCCCTGCCCATCCTCTCTTTTCTGTCAAAGAAACGTCAAATTTCATCGTCTATTCTTCAAAGTTAGCCTCCAAAAAGTTTTCCTGCAAGTTATCCCCAAGGAAGTTCTCTCGGCGTGGCTCAAATACTCAAGATGGGAAGATTTCCAACAAGTCTGCATACGCCACGCTTTTGATTGCGTGAGTATCCATGCACTTTAAGTCATATTCTGAGAGAATAAGGAACCACCTATATTCTCTTCCAATCAAGATAGTTCTTTCCAATAAAAAATTAATTGGATCACATTTTGTCACAATGTGAATCGTGAAAGATAGCATATAATGCCTAAGTTTTTGTGCTATGAAAACTAAGGCTAAACAATGCCTTTCTACATTACTGTACCTTGACTCTGGTCCATGTATGATTCTGCTTAAGTAGTAGACTGGCCTTTCTTTCCCATCGACCTCTTGCTCCAAGAGTGCTCTGATGGACTTGGTGGTAGACATAAGGTAGAGTTACAACGCTTTTCCAGGTTTTGGAGGGATTATTGTCGATGGAGAGGTCAGCAGCTTCTTTAACCTGTTCAAAGATTACTAATGAGCTTCCCCCCACTTGAACTTTGTGCCCTTTCGTAGTATCTCCATCAACGAATGAGTTATCTCGGATAGTCCCGACATAAATCTCTTAAGGTAGGAGACTTTATCGAGGAAACTTTAACTCTTTGGTCATTTTTAGGCATGACATTTCCAAGATAACCCGCTGCTTGTCCTGGTCCATCTGTACTCCCCGTCGATCAACCATGAACCCTAGAAACTTCCCACTTATGACCCCAAAGGCAAATTTTAATGGGTTCATCTTCAGCTTATATTTTCTGCAGTGAACGAACACCCTCCTTAGAGAACTCTAGGAATTTGTGAAAGAAGTCACGAAAAATGGCCATCATCGTCCTTTGACATGTTTCCCTGATATTATTTAATCCAAACGACATCACTTTGTACATAAAGTTTCCTAACGGGGTTCTAAATGCGATTTTCTCTGCTTCAGTCTGATCCATCTTGATCTGGTTATACCCCACATACCCATCCATGAAACTGTACATTTCATGACCAGTCGTTGCATTAATGAGGCTATCAATGGAGGGTAGGGGGAACTCATCTTTTAAGCAAGCTCAGCTCAGGTCCCTGAAGTCCACACAGATCCTTATTTGATTTTTATCTTTCTATCCTACTCGAATGAGGCTTGAAAGACATAGCGGATGTTGGATCGGCTCAATAAACCCTACTTCTAGCAACCATTGGACCTCCTTCTTGATCTTTAAATCTAGCTCCGGCTTGTATGTTCTTGGGGCTACACTAGCATTGCATTCTGAAGCATTCCGATTACCCCGAAGCAAATGAGATCCAAATATCTACGATGGTTGTTCTCTCTAAGAAACACGGTCAAATAAATCCTTAAGTTTAGAGGATTAATTTTATACACATGAAACTCTCACATCGGGTTGAGTTAATGCATCCCAACCCTAAAAAATCTAGCTGGACACATTGGAACTAACTATGCATAAATTAACTACGTTTTATGTCAAAGAAATCATGATGACAGTATACTAAAACATGCAAGGAAATATTATAAACCTAGAAACCGTCTGAATTATGCAAGAAAAATAAACATGCAAGAACAATAATAGAGATAATGAAAATTAAATTAAAACTTGCAATCAAACCCGAAATAGTTGATCTTGAAGCACCAAATCAAAGCTATGTTCCTAGGGTATTCTCCTCCTTTTCTCCATATCAAAAACTATTCAGAACTATCCTTTATAAGTAAATAGAAAGATACAAATACGTTTTAGAAGAGTTTGTAACCTATTAGAACTCTTTGGACCAATCATCATCTAAGAAGAAATTCGCATCCTAGGCACCTCGAACCAGTTCGCCATGTACCCAGAACCGGTTCACCCAAGAACCGGTTCACCACATGGTTCGGGGAAACGCGCATGTTTGGGCCTTTCTTCCTTCATTTCCAACATTTAGAATATTTTCATGTTTTCTTCCTTTCTTTTGTGGATTTTTCTTCAACTTCAAGGGGTCATAACTCTTTCACCGTAGATCATATTTGGGTGCCATTTTTTCCAGTATTCTTATTGTTCCATGATCTTCAACTTTCCAGTTGGCTCCTTCTCCAGGATCAGGCTACAGAATTACCAAATTTCCCTTGAACTTTCCTTCCTGGCCTTTCCTTCATTGTTTCGATTTCTCTTTCGCACCATTTGCATAATTTACCTGTAAAACACATAATAGTAACATGAAACACTAAATACTTGATAACGAAGGTTAGTAGCATAATTACAAGTTAAATCCATATCAATTGCACCACTCGGGTTCACAAAGGTACCGAAATTCCCCTAACTTAGAACTTTGTGCATCCCGAGCAATGTAAAAGAAAAGGAATAATGTCACAACTTTTATAAACAGTTTATTGGGATAGAATACCTTTTTCGCGGGCAAGTGATTTCATTTAGCATATGCAATAAGCCGTTAAACCCCTAGGTTACCCTAGTAAGACAAATGTTGTGTTATGAGGGTTTGCACTAAATATACCCACAAAATTCGACTTAGACTCAATGAAAAATCAAAATACTTAAAAATTGTACAATGTAAACTTTCTGAAAAATAATCACCATAAATTCGTATTCAAAAGATTCTCAATTTGTCGTATGTGTGTGCGAAGCCAAAAATTAACCTCAAATTTCCACCGATTAATCATTACGTTGCTTTTCAAAAATTCATTTTGATTCAAATGCTCATGGGATGATCTCACAATGAATCACTCGAATTGTGTCTATTCTCTCGATATATGTGTCATAAAGAGTAAATGCATTGAAATACAAATTCGTGCATACTATTTTGAAAGGAAGAAAATATATGGTGAAACGATCTCTACATCGGAATATGGTTTTTGAAAAACGGGAACATTGGATCTTGTACACACCATTCAGTCTTTCTTATTTATCTTTTAGTGTCTTATCTCTCCACGCGATAATTAATTTAGAATTCCGAATTCGGTAGGACTTTTCAGATTAAAGGTGTATTGGGTAGGAACTTCGAAATTGGAATTTTTTTCTTATGATGTCCCTTAGTGCTTTTTCGGGCTTTTACTCATTTTCTATTCTTTTTCTCTATTTTTTTAATTTTTCATTTCTTTTCTTTTCTTGCGATTTTTGTCGACCATTTTTCTATCAATTTTTTTCTTTTTCTTGCCCCTTTTTATTGCACTATTTGGACTTACTTGATGACATTACCAATTTTCACAATTTCGGGCTACTTGGGTTTTTGGGGTTACCAAACTTAAAGGAAAAATTTTATTCGGCTCACTTGGGTTATCAAAAGGATAATTTATCACATCTTTTTATGGCTAATGTTTTTGGGTAACAAATAATGGCCTACTTCATTGTCCGAATTACTTATTAATTTACCATACTCGTCTTGAAATAATTTAATTTAGAGATTTGTAGCGCGCTTTTCAAGGCAACATCACACATGTTTCCCATAATCGATCAAAACAAAGAATTGAGATCATCAACGACGTATTTAAAATGACGAATCCGAACTTTGAGTTAACCATTAACTCGGATTGATTTAAAAACTCAAAAAGATCGATAGGCTCGAAATCTCACCGGGTTTTGTTAATCTCCACACTTATTCGTTAAGTCGTCAATTTTCGCACAATCTCCATCCTTGGTCAATTTCGGCTTAGTGCAATTGATATTTAATAATTTGAGACTTCAAATAGAATAAAGGTGATATTTTTGAAAAATTTAAATTCTAATTTTTATTTATTTTGAAGAAATATATATATATATATATATATATATATATATATATATATATTTTTTTTTTTGTACTTTTTCAAAAATTTGTCATTTTTTTTTTCAAATTTTCAATTTTTGGAGTAAATATTTTTGGGCATTTTAAAAAATTTGCAAAGTTTTAGAAAAACGCACTCATCCCCTCCTAACTTAGACGTTTGCATTGTCCTCAATCAAAAGCATGAGAATCTAACGAAGAAAAAGAACAAGTGCGACAAATAAAACAAGCAAATTAGTAAAATGCAACAAGACACGATATGACACTCATATATGACTAAAAAATACAACAAAAATCACCCCATACGCGTCGGGGGTGCGATGACCTCTCATTTCTCTCACAAATCACCCAACCCCTTACACGGGATCCGTTGCTCTCCTAGTCTCTCCCCTCTGCCTGTCATACACCAATAACCGGAATAAGTTGGGTCCTTACCGATAAATAAAGGAAAGACTGGGAGACTCATCCTGATTAATCGAAAAAGGATCCTCGTGATGAATGCTACACGGTTCAGGCTCTAAGTCAGACAAGACTTGAATCTTATCTTCAATTACCTCCGAGGACTCAAGTCGCATGGGTGGATGGTCATTGCGAAGAAATTCATCAATTTTATCTTTCCACTCGCTGTCTCCTAAATGACTCCATGAGTTCAATAGATTGGACTTCGTCGTTAAGGCTCTCATCCACCTGCCCGAATTCTCTCTTAAATTCCTCTAGGCTCTACTCCTCTAGCTCTCTCTCTTGCTTTGTTTCCACATCCTTCCTTCCTCGCTCCATCTTAAAATTATTAGGTGGCATGGGCGGGTAGCAATCGAGGACAAAAGTATCCATCATGTATCTCCATGCGCTCTCCTCTAAGCACTTATACAAACCTCTCCCGATGCCCTCTAAATTGTCGCTCTCTCTTGATGTAACAAGGCATACCCCTATTGGCTCTCGCGTGTGGGTCCTCCCATGCTCGTGTGCTGCCTCTAAACGATCCGACTCTCGCGGTTCTCCTTCGTCACCCTCGTTCTTGATATTATTAAAAATATTTTTCTCGAGGGTCATGTTCCCAAATGTTAATTTCATTCGCCCACTCCGATTATTGATGAGTGCATTAGCCGTAGCTAATAATGGACGACCAAGGATAATGGAGGGCTCCTCGTCCCAATTGAAAAAATCCATCGGGAAGTAGAAAGTGTCTATTTGGACAATCACATCCTCAACGATTCCCCGAGGCTTCTTCACAGAACGATCCGCGAGCTGGAGAGTCATATTCGTGGGCTTAAGGGCTCCTAAATCTAGTTTCTTGTAGATGGAATAGGGTAGAATGCTACCACTCGCCCCTAAATCTATTATTTCCCTTTCGATTCGGTTCTTCCCCATGATGCACGAGATGGTGGGTGCACCCGGATCTTTATACTTTAATGGAAGGTCACTCGATAAAACCGAACTCACATTCTGGGCCAAAAAGACGTTCTTATTTACCTTTAGCTTGTATTTCACCATGATTAAGTCCTTAATGAAATTAGCGTATGCGGGAATTTCTGTATAGTCTCGATAAAAGGTAAATTAATCTTTACTTGCTTTAGAACGTCTAGTACATCATCCTGAGAAGTCTCTTTGGAGTGCGGGACCAACCATTGAGGGTATGGGGCAGCGGTGGGGGGTTTCATCATGACCTTGGGTCCGCCAGTGTTATCTTTTTTATCACTCTCAATTAAAGGGGCATCTTCGGCCTCTTTCGTTCCGAGCGAAACCTCCTTATTGTTAGGTACGTCTTGTGAGTGAGGTGACAAGTCAACTACTCTCCCACTACGTAGAGTGGTAATTGCACTACATTTCTCAAGATGGTCATGGGTTTTGAAGCTAACACTAGTTTGACCTTAGGGAGGTCTTTATCCCTAGACAGGAAACTTTCCTTTATCTTGGATACTCAACGATGATTTCATCTTTGAAATAGTCGCATTTATGTTGTTGATCATGCGCTCATGTCTAGCAGTGGTTGCATATGGGCAGTGATGAATTGGTTTATCGTATCCTCGAGATTTCTCCACAGTGGAGTGATATATAGCCCTGGAGGTGGTGGTGCTTGCACATGTCCCTGCATGTGTGGTTCTTGTTGAAAGTGTGATGGTTGGGGAGGGGCAACATGTGAATTACGATTCATCGCAGCATTTTGTTGCTCATAGCTAAAACCAGGATGGTTTTTCCATGAAGGGTTGTAAGAAATCGTGTGCGGTGCACTGAAATTACCCTTAAATCCTCCTACACCACTCATTTGCTCTTGAAGCATAACTTTATAGGCGGGTATTGTGGGGCATTCCTCTGTTGAATGTCCCGCCTCATAAATATTACACACCTTCTCAATGGGGTTCGGGATGGAGCCAGTTGGTCCTCTTTCACATATCTCAATTACTTCTCGCATTCCTTTCTGGAGTAGATCGAGTCGACTGTCCTTCATAATATCATTTTCTACGTGAAATAGGTCGGACTTCGATGGAGTGGTGGTCGTTTGGCGAGTTTGATTATGAGCACTAGGGTCAGATGTATCGCTTGGGTAGTCTCGGTGACATACCTCGGGTGAAGCTCATCATCGTTGGCGTCTAGGTCGACAAAGGGACCATCACCCATGGTTTCAACGAGTTGTTTGGAATTTATATTTATCCCATTATGGAAGAAGGAAATGATTTGCAATTTATCAAGTTCATGATGAGGACATGAAGTGATTAACTCGTTAAAGCGCTCGTAACATCGATCAAATAACTCATTTTCTAATTGTCGGAAGGTTTGAATTTGAGCCTTGATGTAGTTCGTTCGATGTGGGGGAAATAATTTCTTAAGGAATTCTCGCTCCATAATGCAATCGAGTTCGGAGGTAAAGACCATAGCCAGCTCTTAGCCTTGTCCTTTAGCGAGAATGGGAAGAGTTAGAGGCAGATCACATCTTTTGTGCAAGTTTGATCGCTGAGGGTCTCGCACGCCTCCTCAAATTCCCGGATGTGGATATATGGATTTTATGACTCCATTCCATGTTAGTTGGAAAGTATCTGGATCATCCCATTCCTAAAGAAAACTTTCCCTGCATTATACAGGAGTAAAATGCATCCGGGAGTGACAACTTTCTCGGGATATAAGATTTCTCTCAAAGGGCGGTACGGGGCCTCTTCCTAACCTACGACTACATTACCGTGTTGTGACATGTCTCTCTCACTTGTTGGCTATGTATCCTCACTTGGTATGCTCGGAGCGTTCTCTGAAGAGTGTCCTAAGAGGGATGTTAGAGTGTTACTTGCAATTGAGTGTGGAGGCATAGGAGGTGGAACCCAGAATTGTGGAGCATTTGAAATGTGAGGGCTATCGGGGTCATACTCAACTATCGGGTTTTCATGAATATTGGTTGGAGTATTTTGGGGAGTTAGAGTGAGTTCAGGATTTTGCATTAACAGGCTTTTGAGAGACAAAGTATCGTTTTGTGCTTTTTGATTTATATATATATTTTCTATTTTTATTTTATTTTATTTTATTTTTATTTTTATTTTTTGGTCGAAGTTTTAGATTAATGGAATCTAACCTACGTCTATGTAAATCCACGAAAATGGTGCCAAAAACTTGATGCGACTAAGAATGTGTCTCTAAAGTGCGTACTCTCTAGGTTCAAGTGCAAGCCTGTCGCATTAGTAATAAACCCGGTAAGTCGGGATCGTCTCCATAGGGAAATAGGATGAGAAAACCGTGACGACGGAAGGACAGATTATTAACCTGAATTCAACTCTAAAAAAACAAAACGATGATTGATTTGCGAATAATCCTACCAAGTAAAAGAAAACTAGATTAAAATTATGGAACTAACGAATTAAGCAAGGATTAATAACTAAGAATGAAGTAATAAATATTAAGAGAAAAACAGGCCGAGAATACAACCCCTCAACCCCTAGTGTGTTGCTAGTTTAAAATTAATCGTAAATTTAAGTGATTTATCAGACCCAGACTTTAGTACTCCCAAGCATTACATATATGAGGTTCAAGCCCGCACCATACGTAATCAGATGATGAGTAAAGAGGTATCGCAATAGCTACACTCGCATTGCATTCTGAAGCATCCCGGTTGCCCCGAAGCAAACGAGATCCAAAGATCTACAATGGTTGTGCTTGCTACGCAACACGGTCTAATAAACCCTTAAGTTTTGATGATTAATTTTATACACATGCAACTCTCACATCGGGTTGAGTTCATGAATCCCAACCCTAAAAAATGTAGCTGGACATATTGAACCTAACTATGCATAAATTAACTACGTTGCATGTGAAAGAAATCATGATGAAAGTATACTGGAACATGCAAGGAAATATTATAAACCTAGAAACCGTCTGAATTATACAAGAAAAATAAACACGCAAGAATAATAATAGAGAGAATGAAAATTGAATTAAGATTTGCAATCAAACCCGAAAATAATTGATCTTGAAGCACCAAATCAAAGATATGTTCCTAAGGTATTCTCCTCCTTTTCTCCCTATCAAAAAAAATTCAGAAATATCCTTTCTAAGGCAATACAAAGATACAAATACGTTTTGGAAGAGTTTGTAACCTATTAGAACTCTTTGGACCAATCAGTATTTAAGAAGAAATTCGCCTCCAAGGCACCTCGAACCGGTTCTCCATGTACCCATAACCGATTCGCCCAAGAACCGGCTCACCATGTGGTTCGGGGAAATGCGCTGGTTTGGGCCTTCCTTCCTTCATTTCCAACACTTAGAATATTTTCATGTTTTCTTCCTTTCTTCTGTGTAATTTTCTTCAACTTCAAGGGCTCATAATTCTTTCACCGTAGCTCAGATTTGGGTGCCATTTTTTTTCCAGTATTCTCATTATTCCATGATATTCAACTTTCCAGTTGGATCTTCCTCCGGCATCAGGTTGAAAAATTACTAAATTGCCCTTAAACTTGCCTTCCTAGACTTTCTTTCATTGTTTCGATTTCTCTTTCGCACCGCTTGTATAATTTACCTGTAAAACACATAAGAGAAACACAAAACATGAACTACTTGTTAATAAAGGTCAGTAGCATAATTAAGAGTTAAATACATATCAATTGCACCAATCGGGTTCACAAAGGTACCGAAATTAAGGGGATAAGTTTATAATATTTATGCCCGATCAGTTTGGTTGAACCACCAATGATATATTTCTTGATGCTTTCAAAAATGCTGCGAAAGTCCTTTCACGAGTTTCATTAATTATGTGACAAATATACTCTGGGGTAAACCCTCAGCACAAAGTTGTAACAGTTTGGACTCTTTACCTTCTTCCCTCATGTTGGGAGACATCTCACTAAATCTTTGAACATAAGCCACCATATCTTCTCCTGACCATTGCTTCTACCTGCCCAACTGTGTTAGCGTAAACTCAACTTCTGCCAGAAAGAACTTCTGGAAAAATAAAACTTGCATCTTTTACCACGTTGAAACACTCTTTGGTGCTAAGTAAGAGTACTATGTATAAGCTTTATCAGTTAATGATTTTGAGAACTCCCTCAACCTGAGTTTATTTTTGTTGCACTGATCTACTAGACGTTCGATAAAATGTTTGATGTGCTCCTTCGGGTTCCCTCCTTTTCCAGTGTATTTCTCAAAGATGGGAGGGATATAGTCCTTCGAGTAAGGCTCATCGTTGTATTCTTGGGTGTAGGGAGTGTGGAAATCATCATACACTGAAGCTACCTCACTGGATGACTATGAAGAAGCTGCTATCTTGTTCAACATCTCTCTTTGCATATCTTTACTCATCTCTTCTAATGCAGACACCAGGGTCTTCTTAACCGTGGAAGGAGTAGACATAGGAGACACTAATGGGATGTTCTTTACACTTAGAGTAGCCACTATAGGTGGAACACCCATCATGCCCGTTATGCCCATCGTTGGGGCAGGAGTAGGTGTTGTGCCTATGGGCTCAGCCCCCGTGGGAAAAAACGGAGTAGGGTTCATCAAAACTACTAGGACCACCTCAGGTGTCACTAAAATGCTAGTATGTATTCCCCATCCTATGACTGTGGTAGCCCCAGGTGTCTGTAAGAACTTAAAAAACTTAAACATGAGAAGGGTCATTTACGCTGGTCCTAGGACAGTACTACTAAAGGCTTGGGTGACTGTTGGGACTCCAGTCATCATTGGATATTAGGGAACCTCTACCTAAGGAGGCAACTTACTTCTGGGAGCTTCCATCTCTCTCTCTGCTTGTTGCTCATTGTGTTGAATATCATCAAAGTTGAGTCTACGATTAACATTATCATGCACTAAACTCTTTTGATAGAAGAATACCTACCCAACAGAGTCACCAACTGCAAGAGGGTATTTTAGATTATATGGAGGCGTAACCCCTTTTGAGTACAGTAATGACAAGTTAATCATGAACACTCGAAGACACACGATCACAACCCAATGAAGATAAACTCAGTTTGAACTCACAAACCTCTCGTGTATAACTCAGAAGCTAATAATGAACCTAGAAGTAACTCATTTAGAGGGAGAGAGAGGTAAGCACCCTAGATACACCTTGGCAGGAAGCCAAACACACCAACCCTCAAATATCTCTACTCAGATATTAAAAGCTTCGTAATAAATGAAAATTGTGGGTGAGTAAGAGCTCTAGTTTTACAATAACTTCTTTCTTTATATGATCATCTCTCTAGATAAGGACTCTCCAAAAACATATCCTTCCCTCAGAAGTGGTTGAGGCCCATAAATAGCCCCCCACACCACTCCTAAGGTGCCTCAGTCTTTCACAGTTGTGAAGAGACATTCCTCATACTTTATGTCACAAACATTAAATGTCTGATGGACTGGTCAGCTCCATGTCATAAACATTAAATGCCAAGACATTCTTTTTTCCTAACCACTGTGTGTCGGGGCTGTCACCACAGAGGTGACTCACCAACTATCTAACAACTCCAGATACCACAGTGGTTTTCTCAAGGCCAAATTTGACATTGCTTAGCTGGCTAGTGACGTCACCTAAAGTAGATGTGACATTAAATAGTAGGCACAAGTGGTTGACAACTCAACGCCCGATGGGACTTAAGGCTGCTCCGCCCAAGGTTCCACGATCAAGGTCTTTTGGTGTTTTTCCAGATGTATCTAAGATGTTCAGGACAAGTACAAATGGTGCCTCACTTCTCAATCCTCCAAACCAAGTCCCTCTGAAGTTCCCATGGCAAGGTCATTCGATAGAGCATGAAATCTCTCCCAAGCCCTGCCAGGCCTAGTCTCTTGTGAGTACTATTTGACCTCACCCTGAATAATCATTATAATCGCTATAGCTCATAGTCACTATAAAAAAAGATATAACATGACTAAGTAAGACAACAAAGTTAAAGGATGAGCACTCTCGGCCAGTTTCTTCGCTAGAAGATCTCCCTGGGCTGCGACGCGGAGCTTCCTTGCTTGAGCTGCCATGATGATCTGCCTCACTGCCTTAATCCCTTGAGTCTGTTGTATTTAGCTGGGGGGATTATATCTAATCTTGAGATTATATTCAAGCCTCCTTCAGACCTTTAAAGAGAAGCTCAAGTACATTGTTATAGAGAGAGATAACCTTCATGGATTGTTTAAAAATTTGAAGAAGGAGTCCTCAAAGTTTGACGAGTCTCCTTTTTTTCTTGAGTCTGGGATTGTGGCGTTAGAAGAAAAAATTAATAGACTTGAGTTGTGTTAAATTTGATTTTGAATATAAGATGGAAAATTTGGATAGGATTTTAGGCACAGTCCAAACAAGAAATGACAAGCTTAGAATTGGCTTCGATAATCACAATGCTTCTTCTCCTATAGCCAAATCTAACCTTTTGAGAGAGTCGACCATTGTCAATGACGAGAAAAGGTCATAGCAAAGATAATAACTTGGTTATGTATTCAATTGCATACTTTATTGTAGGAATGGTTTTTATTATGATCTTAGAAATGGTCCTAGTAAGTTTAAGTCTACTGTCATTGAGGTTTCCCAAACCCAAGTTCATCACGTTATACCTATGTGGGTTATAAATTTTATTTGAAAGTGCTTAATTTTAAACTTGTTAATTCTCACTTTCTTGCACATGATTCATCCCATGTTACATCTCAAAAGTGATCATATTTTCATGTTTTTTATACACTAGTTTTTTATCCTTCAACATATATGATTTTAATAATGGTATGATGTTAGTGTCTTTGATATTTTGATCGATCATTTTTTGATTCTATTAAGAAAAGTATAAAAATATTTTCTTGTCTTTTGAGTCATTTTGAAAAATGTTTGAAAACTAAAAAAAAATTGGTTTGTTTTATGTACTGAGTTTTACACGCTTTTTGTGTTATATCGGTGTTTTTTAATCCCACTAGTTCCATGGTTTCCATGTGGTTTATAAATTCCATTACGGTTTACAATGCTTTGGATTGTTCTTAATCATCCTTGCATAGAGTTGTTCAAATTTTGTTTTCTTAGTGGATTCATGTAACTATTTGCTTCTGTACGCATTTGCACGAGCTCTTTTATATTTTAATTACTTATTTTGCATGAGATAAGTGAGGCGCTATTCTATCTATTTTATCATATACATATCTATTTGATTGGAGGATTTGTGTATGTAGAAACATTACCCGCGAGAATGTTTTAGGTGAAAAATATGAGTGTGTAATGGAAAAGGGATATGAAAGGAGTAAATGTACTTTACATGAAAGGCTACCTTTGGTAAGAGCCGTTGAAAAGAAAAGGTGGGCAAAAGAAAAAAAAAGATTTTCCAGTGCCATGTTCAACATTGATCATAAAAAGTGTGATACCTTCAAATACTAAAATATGTTTATTTTTAGGATGTTATAAGTTGATGATCCATGAGTCTGCACAGTAAGTCCTAGTTCACCATTAAATGTTTGATACTATTGATTTGAGAATCATCAATATTTTTTAAGCTAGTGCGCTTTGTGTATGTTTGTTTATTATGAGTTCACTTTATTTGTCACTTGAGGTTGAACCTAAGTTTGATAAGTTAATACGATAAAATAAAACTCCTTGGACTATCTTGAGTGTTTGGCACATATTTTTTTTAATTTTCTAGTTCACACCCCTTCACTCCGTACCACATTTGGTTTAGACACATTTATGCCATATAGTGTGGAAAACTATGCTTTTGTGTCTTTTGTGGTGCGTTCATATCTATTTATTTAAGTGAATCATTGATATATGTGTGTCCATATATATATATATATGTGTGTGTGTGTGTGTGTGTGGTATGTTATTTTATAGTTGTTGCTTGCATTTAATCCATGTTTTCCATATGCTTCATCTTCATATCAAATTGGCATTTTATATTATTAAATTGGTATCTTTTATTCCATCATTTACATTGATATAATTGGTTTCATTGTTTGAATTATTTGTGCTTGTATTTCCTGGTTTCTTTCTCATTGTCGTTTCACTTCACATCGCATGATATGCTTATTTTCTTTATGTTCACATGCTTAATATTAAAGGGTAGACGTTGTTTATATTGTGAAACTTTACCATTTTCTATTCTCGAACAAAAAGGAGAGAAAAACTTTACCTTAGGGGGATATGTCTAACCATAGGTGGAGTTGTTTAGCAAAGGGGAGAGGATTTTTTTCATATGCAGTTTATATATTTCATATTCTCTTTAAATTTGAAAGATGTGTTAAGTGTGAAGGTTTAAATGATGATGCAACGAAGTTTTACAAGAAAAAAGATACACAAGTGTTTGTCTCAGTCAAGTTTTTGTACCTTTTCCTTTTGGGGTTATGATTGAGTATTAGAGAGCTCGACGCCCTAATAGGTTTTTATTTTGTGGTTTTGTCTCGAAATATCCAAAGGGAGATATTCATAGGAATGAATTTCACACCACGCCAGTTTTTATTATTTAATAGATTTATTTTGTTTGAACAAGTCCCTTTCAATTAGAGGTTAGGATATAAGTTCAGTCTGTCCTTCAAACCTATGTTGCGTATGGAAGACTGAAATGGCTAATAAAGCGAAAATTATATCGTTCTGAGTTTTACGCTAAGTTTCATTTTCAATATCCATGGGATGTCAATAAGGTATGAATGCATATTTTGTTTCATCCCTAGATTTAATTTGGGTGTTTAATGTTTTTGACCGAGGATATTTTGCGAAAAAGGATTTTTCAAGAAAAATATTTTTCATTTTGAATCTCCTTTGAAAGAGTTGATTCTTTCGTCCAAAAAAATTCATGGTTTTTGTTCAAATGAGTATTGGTTTCATTCAAGATAGTATGGGAATCTTGTTCAACTAAGATTCAAGTGAAAACATTCCACTTGATAGAAAGATCTCATACAAAGGTCGTTTATTCTCATTCAAAAGAAAATTAGGATGTTGTTCGAATGACTTTGTTTTCATTGGAATGAGATACCCAATATTGTTCGAACGAGTTATGTGTTTTCATTCAAATGACTTGTCTCGATTTACATGACGTTTTTGAAGAGACAATTTTACTGAAAAGATTTTGATTTAAAAATATTGAGCCTCATAAACCCTCCAAGGGTTTGAGATATAACTTTCAACATAACATGTGTGTTTGAGATCTCGTGTCTCTTTCACCAAGACAATTCACTCTACATCTTTATAAGAGTTTGCTTCACACGGTGGATTCCATGTTTATTGTAGTTTGACACGATGGATTTTGTGTTTGTGGTGGATGAAGTTTGGAACTAGCTAAGGAGAGGAAATATCGGTGAGATACCAAGACATGGGAGGCGCTTGCATTATGATCACTGTTGGAAGGCATCAAACGGGGACTGTGAAGAATTAAGTTATATAGAGATTTAATAATTCAATAAAGTTTAATACATTACGAATTTGTATTGGAAGCACACTATTCCTTAGTTTTATCATCTTTATTCTTGCGACTCTGATAAAAAGGATGGTCTCTTCATTTTAATCTTCCGTTTTAAATCAATCTTGTTGAACGACTTGAGATACATCACCTTTGAAGAACTTACATGATCGAGTAGTAGCTTAACCACATCCTAGATAGTAATACTAAATCTTATTACTATCACGTCAGGTATTCTTCCGTGAAAACAATGTGCTTGAAATAGTCAATCTCTTTTGGCTCATGATGTTTACTAATAATGGTTTTGGCTGTGTCAATCTAGAAATCTTCCACCACCACAGTGATCTTCAAATCCATTCTAATGATGTTTTCTTAGAACTAGTTAAAGATTGAGGCCTTATGAATAACGATGAACTCATGTCCCATATTTTTATCATCTAAGGTGTTATTTTTTTTATTGTGCTCAATAGGACCTTTGCCATTATTCTTCTTTACATACTCATCCAAATGTCCTTTTTCGGCCATCTCTTTTAGGTGCAACTTGAGAACCTTTCAATTTTATGTCTTGTGTCTGTGCTCTTTATGACATGAGGTTATCAGGGATGTGTTTCTCTTTGAGGGGCATCTTAACACATTCCAAAACTACTTAAAATACCATTGATCCTTAGTATTATTCATGATATTATATATTGGCTCTTTGAAAATGGTGTTTATGGTGTGATGAGCCTTGTTAGTTTATGATTTCTCGTCACCTTTAGGTCTGTCATTATGCTTTCCCATTTTGGGGAGCATTCTTCTTATTTTGATTTTTACTCTCCTTTAGTAAACCATTATACTGCTATGTGATAGCTACCACATTTTACACTTTGGCATATTCCTTAATCCGAGACATTAAGTTGTATATAGTGGAAACTTACTTCTTGGTGAGGGACTAATTCAATACAAAACTATTTGGAAAGTCAATATTAAATGAGTCCACTACTACCTATTTGGATTAGTCTCCACCTACATGCAGATTTCCCAATATCATTGAGCATACTAGCACAAAGTTTCTTGGTGATTATTTTTCAAGACGAGGAGGTAATGCATCCTTTTTGGATGAATAATACTAGCGATAAACCTTGTTTTGAAGGCCTTTGCAACTTATTTGTAGATGGGGATGGTAGGTTCGATGGATTTTTAAAATACTTTGTTCCAAATCCTCCAAACTAGAAGGAAAGTTTCGACATATGAGGGCCTGGTTATTGTTCTAGAGCATAACGTCCTAACGATATTGGTGAAAATGATCGATGGGATCTGTATTACCATTGTGAATCTTGAATCTACGGGCATTAAACTTCTTAGGAGGTTTAAGGTCCTTCATTTATCGGGTGATTTAAGACTTCATTTAGTAAATAAGGGCCCTTTGACCGATTCCTTAGTGAACCTATCTCTCCAGTGGTTAGGACGATCGTCCACTCCCCTCCGTATGAGGCTACGAAGAGCCTTTTTACCACGACGACTACTATGACCATCTATTTTTTCTGGTGATCCCCTCTAGTAGGAATGATGTTGATCGCATCGTAAACTTCTTCCTCAGTTGGGAGGCTTACTCTCCTGAGGAATAGGGTACGATTTATTTCAAGGTGCTTGTGTTTATTTATATGGAGATATTATTTTATCCTCTCTAGAAAATGTTGGAAGAGGTCATTATCCTCCTTTTAGTGTCACGTGGATGCCTCTTGTTCATGAAGGTGTTTTGCGTAAGCGTATACGACCCAAAAAAATGGTAAGATCACGTTCTTTCATTACTTACCAATATTCAACCCTCATGTGAATGATTACGGGAGATGAGTGTGTTGTGTCTCTTGTTAGGATGGATTATAAGTAAGATTTTGGGATCTGCATGTCCGCTCTAGTTTTCCAAATTTTTCCGTGAGATGGAGGAGGCTTATTGCGTGAGTGAGACGTGATTATTTTTAGCAAGTTTGGCTAAAAAGAATACTCTTTCCCATATATGACACCAATTGTTAGTGATAAAATCCTTCAAGTTTTAAGTCAGCACAATATTATTTGAATAGAAGATAAATCATGCACAATCACATAAGAATAATATTCTTGTGGTTCGATAATGTGCCTGCATCGATGAAAGGTTTTTTCTTTTCCAATTGTCTATCTCAAGTGATTATGATTAAATTCCTTTTCCCATGGGGATAGTACATCCATTCGGGTTGAATTCCTTCATCACGGGTCAACCCCAAAATTAGAAGGGAGGGAAAACTGGAAAAATCCCTCTCTCCCGAGCGTGCGGGGACTCGGGGATACGGGAGTCCTCTTTTCACCAATCGCGCAGATATTTATGAGTGTCCTTAAATATAAATCATCCTTCATCAAAAGTGGAAAAACACAAAGAAATGGATTCGCCAACCTATTTTTCTCAAAATAGGCAAAAAAATATAGACATCCTGAGAGAAGGTTTCAAAAGACATACTTATGCGTATGAAACCAAATGAATCAAGGGTATAGGGACTAAGTTACGAAAGGTATTAGGCATCGATTATGCCCTTTAGATCTCTCATGGGATATGATAATGTTCTCCTTTTCTTTAAAATATAAGACATGCGTACATTTGTGCTGTGTGAATAATGAGAGAAAAATCATTAGACACACGTCATGGGAAAGACGAAGAGGAATCATCCTACGGAGTGTATAAAAGAAATAACATAAAATATAATATGTGTGTTCATCAAATCATAAATCACTATGAATAAGTGAGTGTGTATATCGAACAAAACATGAAAATGAAGGAGTATGCGGACTCACAATACTAATAAACATAAGGAAACATAAACCGAATAAATGAGAAAATAAGACTCAAATCCCAAGATTGGCTCAGGACCCCTATGTATCCCAAATGATATGAATACCCATGTAGTTTGATAACACAGAAGGGTGGAGTTTAACCCGTAAATCCTATTTTTAGAACTTCCTTTAGTTTCTTTTTTAGAAAATGTGCGCGTGTAGAAAGTGTGGTAAATGAGGAAATCCCAATTTAGGGTTTATAAGAAAACCCATTTTTGGCTTTTTAGATTTTATGAAAATAATATTTATGTGTCTTAAATAATAAAAAGTGAGATTAGTTTTTGATGTGAAGAAATGGGACAAAGATATATCAAAATGGAAAGAAAAGTAAACAATTACTATTAATTGAGTGAGTTATAAATGAATAAAAGGTACACCTTTTAGAGAAAAAAAGGTAGACCTGATTTTGCAATGGTAGGAGGATGATTTTAGTATGGCTGGATGGTGGTGAGGTAAGGATGGAAATTAGGGTGGTAAATGGAGGAGAATGATGTAAGGAAATGGAGAGAACATTTGCAAAAATAGAATTTTGGTGCACTGATTTCAAAGGGAATGTTTAGACTTCAGAAATTAACCCTCGAGAATGAGGTCATGGTCTTATTAAATAGTAAAAAAATAGGGTTTCAGAGGGTGTCGATCAACATGACCCCTAGTACTCCTATCAACATAGCTCCTTCCTTTTTTTCCAAGAAAAGTACACCCAGCCAATAGGCAAGGGGTCTGGTGCGCCTATAGGTATTAAAAAAGGGCTTAAAAATGCAAGCTGTAAGATCTAATTGTGCATGGCGAGGTACTTTGGAAAGGGTATTAAGATACCTATAGGATTTCAATGAGCTTTTCTCTGGTTTTGAGAGTTGATCGAGGTTAAACAGTGCCCTAGAGCATCCAGTGGCCTCTAGATTAGGTCTCAGAGTAAAATGGAGAGTGCACACAAATTGTAAGGCCAATTCTCACACGGTATGGACCACTGGAAAAGGGAATTAAGATCCCTACGAGATTTTAATTAGATTAACCTAATTTGGAGAGCTGACTGAGGTCAAATGGGGCCTGGGAGTGCCCATTGACTCTAGATTAGGTCTCGAAGTAAATAGACGAGTACACTCAAACTGTGAGGATAATTTACGCATGGTATGGATCATTGGAAAGGGAATTCATAGTTATATGAGATTTCAATGAGCTCTAGTTAGGTTTGGATCATTTAACGAGATCAAATAATGCCCGTGAGTGCTTGATGACCTCTAGATCGGGTCTCAAAGTAAAAAGGTGAGTATGCGCGAATCGGGAGGCTAATTCGCGCACATTATTAACCATTGGGAAGATTATTCAGAGCCCTTTGAGGTTTCAATGAGATTTAATTGGTGTGGATAACTGAGCCTAGTGGCCTTTAGATTAGGGTTTAGAGTAGGATAGGGTCTTATGATGGGAGGATAAGTGTTAGGGACCTAAAGAGGTACTAGGATGGGTTGTCTATAGAGATTATTGATGGGCGAGTTTAAAATAAGCGGTGGCCGTATAAAAATAGACACCTCATCGATGTTTAAGGATTAAGGACCCTGCTAGAGGTATGGAGATAAATGGTTAAAGTGTTAAGGTCGATTATGAGGACATAAAGATTGAATATGACCAATTCATAGGGTCAAGGTTGATTTTGCAGACCTAAAGAGTTGAGACGACTGATTCAGGGGTCAAGTGTAAATCTACGGACCTAAACAGTGGATATGATTAATTTAGCATGTTAAGATTTATTCTGCTAAATCAAGGAGTTAGACCATCGATTTAGGGGGGTTTGGTTGATTCTATGGACCTATAGAGTTGAAATGATGATTGAATGGGTCAAGGCCTATTCTGTAGACCTAAAGAGTTGAAGTAAACGATTCATCAGGTTAAGGCCTATTTTGTGGACCTAGGTCAATTATACGAACCTAAAGAGTTGAGATGATCAATTCATCGGGTCAAGACCTATTCTATGGATCTAAAACGATCGATTTAGTGGGTTAAGGTCGATTTTCCACACCTAAGGTCTTATGACTAATTCAGCGTGTCGAGGTCAATTTTATCGACCTAGGGAGTTAAAATGACCAATTTAGCAGGTTAATGTTGATTATATGGACCTAAGGAGTTGAAATGACCAATTCAATGGGCCAAAGTTGATTCTGCAGTTCAAATGACCAATTTAGTGAGTCGAGATCAATTTCATGAACCTAAAGAGTTGAGATGACCGATTCAGAGGGTTGAGGTCAGTTTTACAAACCTAAAGAGTTGAGATGACTAATTCCGAGGGCTGAGGTTAGTTTTTTGAACCTAAGTTAATTCTGAGGACCTAAAGAGTTGTCTGCAGGGAGTTTTTTTCAATTCTGTCTCCACTAGGGAGGGTGTTGGTTATCGCGAGTGTAGGCCGACTTTGATTTTGGTTCCATTGGGGGATGGGTTGTGTATCTAGAGTGTAGTTGTCTGTGGATTTTGGTTCCCATGGGGATGAATGATATCTTTGTAAATGGTTTGGTTCTCTTAATGAATTTTTTCTTGGAGTCGCGTTCTCCTTGGGGACTTTTTGGTAATTTTAGTGAATATTTTGAGCCATTTTTGAATTGTTCTGTAATTTATTGTAACAATATTTTGAGGGGGATGTCGATAGGCATAGCTGGGAGGTATCTATCGACGTAGGGCACAGGCTCCTGTGTTTTTTGTGGGAAGGGAAAGGTCACTACCATTAGGCAGGTCTAGGGGACTACCGATCGACATATCCCCTTAATCCCTTATAAAAAGGGTGACCCTATTTATTTTTCCACACGATCATTCAATTGATCTATTAATTCTCTCTCTAGAAATAAATTTCGAGTTTAGTTCTTTAAAATAACTCATGGATGGATCCTCAGAATATAACAACATCTGATGGTAACTGATGATTCGGAGGGTTTGGAATGTGATGCTATTGTGCCGCTGGTATGGAGAAATTAGAATGTTTGTGACAACTTTGAGCCTATGCTTGAAGAAATGGTTCTACTAAGGGAGTTAGTACATCATCTTTCTGTGAGGGTGAAGAACCCTAATGAATATTTAACCATTTTCCTGTTCTATTTTTATCCCCGGGATACTCGAAGGTTTTTTTCTTAATTTTTGTGTTGATCAACATAGCTTCTTTGATAATTTGCTTCAAGGGTCGACCATAATGAAGAAGGCCTATGATTGCCTTCCTCTGGTGATTTGATTGATGGTGGAGTCAACTAGGCTTAGACCATTAGTGGGGGGTTTGTATGATACACCACATTCCATGACTATACTATGTGCATTGGGTGAGAAGTTGTGGTATAAGATCCACACATTCCATTTGGTTATTTGGGAGATGCCGATTACTCTTTTGGATGTTCATCACCTGACGAGGCTGGAGTGTGAAGGCCAATAGTTTCCTATGGATCACACCCTATGTATTTCGAAGGTGGCAGTGCAGGCTATCTTAGGTGATATTAGGAGGAACGTGTCGAGAAATGAAGTCTGTATATCCATGCTGAAGGAGACTCTACTATTTAGGCATATTGATGAGACTGATGCGAGGAAAGTGAGGCAGGCAACCTGCTTATTTATTATGTCTCAGTTATAAGGGTTTGTGGGGCGACGAGCGATGATGTCATCCACCAATGGATTTTTCATTTTTAAGGATCATTTTAGAGATCCATTTATATGATTGGGGGAGCTTTATGCTAAAATCCCACTATGATTCTTTGGATGTTTTCAGTCGTTGCTGTCGTCTGACTTTCATAAGACCCACGTATCTCTTGGAGGTAATTCTTAGATTCAATTTCATATTATTTTTTTTACTATTTTTGCTTTCATTATTTTGACATTTGTATTTCCTTCTACAGAAGTGGTTTTATGAGATGATAAGGCATAACGTCGGGTAAATGTCCGTAAAGGAGAGCGATCTGTGCGATTTATCTAGATGTCTAGGTGGAGGAAGTCTATCAGGTGTTCAAACCCTTCTCTGTCTTAAAGGATGTGCGAGCAATGCTTAACACCCTTACGAGTAATCAAGTTAGGACCTTTGCTCTTGTCTTTTCTGTGGCTTCAAAAATTTTCTTTTTGGTAGACAACTGACTTTGTTGGGGAAAAAGGTGACCTTCTACCCTTAATGCTTATCTTCGAAAGCTGCGAGGCTTATGAGCATGCACGCCAGATAAGGAGGCTACTGGCACATGATTTTGGGTATGTCTGCTACCTGGGAAAGAGAGTGGAGTGGAAGGTTATGGATGGTGAGGTGGAGGTCCCACCATCGATGCCTCTAGAGTATATATGGCGAGTGAAGGAGATGTTTGATGAGACTAGGGAGATGATGATGGAGGGTGAGCTATACTTTCATTATATTGATTCGGCGGGGGAATGGGAATACCTAGACTTTGCAACCAGTTGGTTGATGCCGTCGTGCATTTATATTGTGGATAATATACCTCCACCTGCAGCGGGATCGGGGACGGGTAATAGTATACCAGTAGTGTCGGCCCATTGTTCATGGGGATACATAAGGGGGATAGTGAAGGAGGTTTCGTATCACCACATTTATACCCATTCTTTTCATATCTGGGTGCGTATTGGGGAGGTGATATCGTTGCCTTATCGTTCTCATGCGGCAATAGATGGATTCATGAGTCTTTCTGAGGAGGCTCTTCGGAGAGACGTATGGACCTCTTTCTCTCATTTTCTATTTTCTTTATCTCATTACTGACTTACCTTGAATTTTGGTGATTTGGTTCCTTTTCAGTCTATCCATTTGTCAACGACCTTGATACGGGATATTCGGGACTGGATGGCGTCAGTGTCGGATTACATGAGAAAGTTATCTAGTTCCTGATTGGCATCACCGACTCCATCTGAGGAGATCTCTGATTCCGGGAGTAAAGGGTCCACCGCAAGTCTTTTAGAGGGTTGAGGCTACATCCCGATTTATCTTTTTTTTTTTCCACTTTTCTATACCTGAGGAAATAATGTAATCATTTTTTATGAGTATATATAAGATGCATCTTTTTGTTTGATTATCTGGATTTTGTGGCTTACTATATATGCACTTTAATTTCTTGTTGAGGTTTTATTTATTGCAAAGATTATATAGAAAACAATAGAAAAAATAAAAGAAAAACTCGAATATGTATTTTTATGATTATATTGATATTTTACAAGTAAAATTCTTTATTTCAAAATTTATATATACAAAAGAGGAAAGTAAATAATATTAAAAAATAAGGGGTGCCGATCGGCATATCCTTGGTCTGCCGATCGACGTACCCTTGGCCTGCCTATCGGCATAATTGTTTAGTCAAAATAACTTCCTTAGATTTGATTGCATTTCCTGTGTTCTTATGAGTACTTGGGATCAGAAGGTCTGACAACAACTCAAATTTCTTATTTTTTTATGGATGCTTGTGGTTATAAAATGGGACTTTGATGTGTGTGTGTGTGTGGGGGGGGGAGGGGGGGGGGGGGGGGAGGGGGGGTCATCACCATAAATTAAACTTATTTCTTTTTCAATCTTTCTTGTTCTTTTTAAATGGCTCTTTTTATGTCTTAAACTTTCTCGGATTATCTCAAAGTCATAGAGGCCTTGTATCTCTACAATGTTAATTACGAAGGTTTAAGCTTGTGCTATGTCTCCTTTTGGCATAATCTCCCTATAGACTCGAATCTTTTAAAAGCAGAGGTATAATATTTGTACCTTGAAGACCACGTATTTCGATTTGTCCTAGATGATATGTGTCCCACTTACGAAGAGTTTTCTGCTATTTTGGGTGTCAACCCAATTGTGGCGATAGATATGCTGAATTTGTTTCGTTCTCCTTAGGTGTCACTATCATAGTTTCTTCATGTTTATCCTTATGCTTCCTAACTATTGGTGCATGGATGGAATATCATCCTCCTGGTGGTAATGAACTCTGTGTCCTAAAGAAATTTTACTCATAACGACTTTGATGGTATCGCAGCCCTAGGATTAAATGACAAGCTTCTTCTGGTCGTAGGTGACATGACGGCTGACCCTCAGTTCTCCACGATAGTGTTGTGGTGTCTTATCATTGTAGTTTGGCTATGGTGATATTGGTCATGGACATATTTTGGGGTTTGTGGGGATATCTGCTAAGGTGGATCCCTCATTTATTCTATTTTTTCTGACATATGTACAGGATTGCGTCCTTTCTCGCGACACTCGTCCATCATCGTTGTGGAGTAATGTGTAGAGATAGAGTCTCTAACCTATTTTTCCAAAACAGGCAAAATAAATGTTACCTCCTTGAGAGAACGACATCAAGGACAATATCGATTCTTGCGAAACCAAGTAGTTCAAGGGCCCAGGGACTAAGTTACAAGAGGGAAGGTGTTAGTCACCCATCTCACCCTTTTGATATCTCATGGGTGTGTTTTAATCTTCTCCGTAATGTGTGTGCTTATATGCATAATATAAATGGAGGATGGAATCACTTGACTTGCGCCATGGATAAAGGCGGAGTGAGGTCATCCTTAAGAGTGTTCCCAAAATAGTAATAGCAAGTAGAATGTAAGTGATTGTCGGTTCACAAGTTTTTATAGAAGAAAGATTGCATATATATATATATAAGAAGAACATAGCCTTAGGGGGCATCAAAGTCCACGTAGTTTGAAAACAATATGAGGTGGGGTTTAAACCATAAATCCAACTGGGGACATTACTTATATATATGTGTAGAAAAAGTCATTTTAGTGCAAGAAAATGTGATGAGAGAGGTTTAATCGGGTTTTCAGAGCTATTTTCTTTTGCCAAAGGTTTTGACTATAAAAGGAGGGATGTGGGATGTTCTTTCTCCACCAACGCACACATTTCTCTTCTTGCTTCATATTTCTCATTCTCAAATGTCTCTTCTCATGTATGAATGATTTTTTTTTTACCTTGATGGCCTGGAGGCTATGTGCTTATAAAATGTGGATTATGATGCTTTAGACTTGCATCGGTTTTCTCTGAGGCATAATTGAGCCATAGATTGGAACCTATTTGTAGTAGTGGTACAATTTTTTAGACTCATTGTGTCTTTCTTGGCCTTGTAGGATTTTTGTTGTTAGTTTAGTAATGTACTCTTTTATTTTATTTTTGTTTAGGACTCAAAATGTGGTTAGTTGAGTTATGTACTGTCTAGGACTCAAAATGTTGTTAGTTGAGTTATGTATTTGATCTCAAAGTCTTGTCTGTCTTAAAATTGGCCAAAGGGGGAGATTGAAATTGCCCTTTTTGATTGTCTCAATTTTGAGATATTATTTTTATTTTCTACAACATTTTGTGTGTGTTCTTTAGGTATTTTATCATTTGAAAATTTATTTGAAAAATATATCTTTGTATTCTTAAATATTTTTATATTAAGTTATGTATTTAAAATATTTTTATCTATTTATTTAATTTTTCTTTTGTATTTTATTGTATTTATTTTTTTAAGTGTTTAAACATTTATTCATTTAAACAAAAATTGTTTTTGTTTAGTAAAATATTTGAATAAACATTAAAAGACTGAGATTAGTTTGTGTGTGTTTAACGGTTTGTATGATGGTTGTTTGTGTTTTCTCCCTTGATCCTTCTAGCACTGCATTTGTCCAATGGGGCTTGGAGTTGAAGTCCATGTGGCTTGATCATGCGTGGACTGTTCATCCATCCAGTCGATCGTTGTGGCTTTTACCCTATTTACCCCTTATGTTAGATGTAAGATGTTGCATGTGCCCTCGATATTTTGCTTTCCTTATTTATCCCCTGTTGCGTATGAAAATGGACGTATTTACCCTTATTTAGGTCTCCAATGCTAGTTAGTGTATGATTCTCTTTTTATGAAGGATAGTGATAAATTTGATGATTTTTACCTTAATTTGCATGATATTATTAATCAGCCACATGCTAATGGTATTGTTTATAGTGATTTTGAAATATACGATAAAATCCTTAGGTCTTTTCCTAAGAGTTTTGACTTAATTTCCCATACTATTGGTGATAATTTAGATAGCTATACCCCTCATCTTTTGTGCAGTAAATGTAGAACTTTTGAAATACAAAATTATCTTAGAGATGAACCAAGAGGAAAAGTTTTTGCATAAAGTATGTTGAATTTTAGTTCAAATGTGAATAATCTTATTTTTTCATCTTTCTTGTCAAACATTAATGATTCTGCCATTACTCTCGAGTCTTTGGATAAAGAAATTGATTTATTTTATAATCACTTTAAATATTTTGTCATTTTTAGAAATAGTGTTGCTTCTAGGGAAGATCAACCTAGTTATACTCGTAGGTCTTTTGATAAACAATTTGAGAAGAAACCAAATAAATTTATTAATCCTACCAAAGATATTAGCCATATTCAATGTAGGAAATGTAATAAATTTGGTCATTATCTAATAACTGTTTTTCAAAATCAAAAGGGGAATCCTCTAATAACGCCCATTCTTCTAAAACTTGGGATGACATTCAGATAGTGACAATGATGAAGGAAATAGAAACTTTATGGCCTTTGCATCCTTTTGTGTTACTAAGTCCGAGAACATTTTTGATAGCTTATCTACTATTTTTTATGATTCCAATTTACATGTAGATAATTTTGCTTTAGACTTTTTGAATTTACCTCATGTTTTACCTTCTCAATCTCACCTTACTGCCACTGCTTCTTTATGTCATTTTGTTAGTAATTTTGATGATGTGGATGAATCTGAAAATGTAGACAATTTTGTCATTATAGAAGGGTGTATGAGTATGGGTTTAGAAGATTGTGTGAGTAATAAATCTTTTGATGACACAATTGAGGACTGCACTGATTTAGGCCAAATTAATTCTAGGTTGATGGCTAAAAATGAAGTTTAAACAATCGAATCAAGTCTTTAACTAAAGAATATGTTTTTTTAAGTAAGTGAACTTGAAAATAATGTTTCGTTTATCGAGAAAAGAATTGTCATGTTAACTGGATTTAATCACTCTCTAGAAATTGAAAATAAAGAATTTTTGTTTAAATTTGGTGATTCTCAAATTGAACTTAAGGTTGTTTTGAATAAATATGATGAATGTAAAAAGGAACTAGAGGTCACCTCGTAAAAGTTAAAGAGTTATTGGGATGTTGGTCATGAAGTCAAGACTATTAATCAGAATAAATGTTATGACCCAACCAACTCTTATTCTGATATTGTTCCTATAAAAGGGCTTCGTTTTAAGGGAAAATAATTTAATATAACCAACTTTGTCAACTCTAAGGAACAATATCCCGATTCAATTGAAATTAGAATGTCTTATAAGCATGTTAAAAATTTGGGCTATTCTACTTCTGATAAACCTATTTTTCTATGCAATCTCAATCAAAAATCTGGACATTTAGAAAAAGTTTATTTTAAGAAATACGGACAGAATAAAACTAGTTTAGGAAAATTTAGGCAAATTCAGAATATCGGGAATATTAAGACTGGTAAACCTGCTTTTCAGTGTAATTTTTGTTTTAAATTTGGACATTTAGAGAAATTTTGTTATAAAAAGATGAATTTAAATAAGAATATCAAAGTTAAATTTACACGCCCCAAGTTTAATAATGTCAAGTGTCATGAAAGAAAAAAAATTCATTATAATTTTTGTTCCAAATTTGGTCACTTAGAACAGTTTTGATTCAAGCGTTTGAACGTATCTCGACAAACTGAAAATGTTAAAAAAGTGAACATTCCTGTTAATGCTAAGCTGAAGTTTAGACATATTTACAAATGCAATTTTTGTCTTAAAATGGGAAACTTAGGACAATTCTGTTATAAGCATTTAAATAAACAACAAAATGGTGTTGATACTATGCCCGAATCCTTTTAAAATCCAAATTTCTTGACAATCAAACCAAAGTTATTTTTGGTAATACTCATTTTGAAATTGTTGCTTCCAAAGTTGAAAATAAATGGATTAAGAAAGAAGACTAGGGATGTCAAAAGGATTATGACAATATCTCTACCTAATTTGATTTTAGTTTCCTCCCTTTGTCCCTTTGAGACAAACAGGGGGAGAATATGAGACTTTTTGTATCTTTCTTGGTGTTATAGGATTTTTGTTTTTAGTTGAGTTATGTACTCTTTTATTATTTTTTGTTTAGTAATCAAAATGTGGTTAATTTATTTACTAGGACTGAACATGTTGTTAGTTGAGTTATGTATTTGGTGTCAAAAAATTATTTGTCTCAAACTTTGCCAAAGGGGGAGATTGAAATTGCCTTTTCAATTTTGAGACTTTATTTTTATTTTTTACAACATTTTATCTGTGCCCTTTAGGTATTTTATCATTTCAAATTTTATTTGAAAAATATATTTTTGTATTCTTAAATATTTTTATATTCAGTTATGTATTTAAAAATATTTTTCACTTATTTATTAATTTTATTTTTTGTTTGTATTTTTTTTATGTGTTTAAACATTTATTCATTTACACAAAAATTATTTTTATTTAATAAAATGTTTGAACAATCATTAAAAGGCTAAGATTAGTTTGTGTTTGTTTAACGGTTTGGATGATGTTTGTGTTTTCTCCCTTGATCTTTGTAGCACCGCATTTGTCCAATGGGGCTTGGAGGTGAAGTCCAAGTGGCTTGACCATGCGTGGACTGTTCAACCATCCAGTCCACCGTTATGGCTTTTACCATATTACCCCTTATCTTAGATGCAAGATGTCACATGTGCCCTTGATATTTTTCTTTCCCTTTTTGAAGAGCACGCGTGCGTTCAAATAAGGAAATTATTTAATTAAATTCAGTTTTTCAATTAAATCCTAAAATCATGAGGTGTGATTGAAATGAATATGATCATGGAAGAACATTCAAACACACATATGAGGAAAAATCCCCCAAAGGGAAAAACCTTTCTATTTTCACTGTAATTTGTAAAGAACGGTTACACGGATTACAATGAAAATAAGAGTGACATACGAAATACCCTCAGGTGTCGGTTTCGATGTCATCGGTTGGAATCTCACGCAAGAACTCCAAGTGGGCAGCAATGAAGAAGACAACGGCTTCTGCACAAAATACTCCAGATGAGAAAAAATGATCCTCTTGAAGGTTTTAACAATTCACATACATAGATGGGAGTGTTTATATTAATAAACAAGGTATAAAACCTTAAAAAGTGAAGTATGTTTTCTGGGTTGTTAATCACAGAAATAATGTGTGAAAAATACTTGGAAAACGTGTATAAAGTGACCAGATATTTACACGAAAATTGAGGCTGCGACGTCGCTCGAACGAGATAGGCATCTCGCTTGAACGAAGAAAATGTGTCGTTTGAACGACATTGCGCTAGATGCTTATCTCGCTCGAACGACAGTGTGAACTCATTTAAACGATCTCGTCAATCGAGGAACTCCTCTTTTACACTTAGAAAAATTTCTTCTTTTGATAAAAAACATTTCAGACTTCAAAAAATATTTTTCTGAAAAATTCCCAATTATTTATGCAAATATAAACAACTCTAATAAATCATTTTACCAATAATGTGAAGTGGAGTAGTGGGAACGGTTGAGCAGCACGTTGCATGTAGCATGATGCACGTGTGAAGTGATGGATGCATGGATTCGGATCAAGGCTGTTGTGGATGATCATGTTGACATGCCGAATGTAGCGGTATAAGACATACATACTATGATCTAGGACAAACAAAAAATTCCTAGATTCTACCGCGGACATTTATAAAATTATGTCCTTACGCTTTTTATCCCCAACCGCCTATGCGAATGGATGTATTTACCCCTGTGAGTGTGGTTTATTATTTACGTAGCTGTGCCATTTTGGGTTTGATATTTATATCTTGCGATTAGGTTTTCGGTGGGTTAGGGTTGTTGAGAGATTGAGTTGGGGTGGTTTGATATTTACGTAGTCGATATCATTTTCTCTCTTATGTTTCTCTCTTTACATTTCACCATTATTGAGAGTATTTGTTCGAGTTTTGTGTGTTAAATCTTTACCCCCTTTATACACTCTTGTTCGTATGTCTGAGTAGTGTTTGATTTGAGAGATTGAGTTGTGTTGCTGGCTTATTCTTTCACAATCTTTTGGACGCTTATGAGTTTGGGTTCTAGTGTTTAAATACTCTAGCTCTCTTGGTTGGTGAATGTGTATTTGGTTTGGATAAAGTGGATTGAAGAGGTGTTTCGTGTTCGCGTACTGATTCATTGGATCATTTTTTTCTCTCTTCAAACATTATCTGCTAAGCCTTCTTTAGGCTTCACTATAAGATCTCTCTTCTGGTTTTGTCTTTGTATATATATATATATATGTATATATATGTTTCTGTGTGTGTTGGTACTATCGAGACTCTAGATCTAAAACGATCTTGTGCTTAAATGTGGTCAAGGGTGTATTTAAAACTTGGAGTTTAAATATTTGTTAAAACTTGGACTTAACTGAACTTGGGGTTAAATCCTAGATAAGGCTTGTGTGTGTGATTGTGTGTAACTCGGTGTATAACTCGTGTTAACTCCGTGTGTGTAACTCGTGTTAACTCAGTGTGTGTTTAACTCATGTGGTTAATTTTTTTTTGTATAAGTTAGCTCGTGTAGGTAACAAGGTTTTTCAGAACTGAATAAAATATTTGTTTTTCATTTTCAATTTTTTTTTTAAACTGAGTTAAGAGGATTTTAACATAAGAAATTTGGAGTGTATTTTGGCTTGTACAAAAACCTGATTAATTATAGTGTTTGTGAGTGTGTTATTGGATCTGTACCAGTTTGACATTTTATCACCATTTGTCATGATTCTTGTTAACTAAAATTAGACATAGCCCGGTGTGTGTTTAGTCTCATTTTATAAACAAGATAATTTTTTTATGTTCTTATTAAAGCAACGATTTAATTAAATTCTATGTTGCACGACTTCACTAGTTCTTGGGTGTTGAGTGTGTTGTTGTGCATGTGTTATCGTCACTATCACCTTCGTGTTATTGGGTTGACTAATTGTCAGTCAAGTTGAGTTGTATTTAGACTGGGATGGGTGTACGGATTGTGTTTTCTTAGGTTAAATCATTGTGAACTAGTAGACTATAATATGTAACTAATAATTAGTAATAGTGGACTTGGGTGTGTGAGTTTCCCCTGGACTAAGGACACTGGGTTTTCCATCATGGTGGTTTCCTCGAGAAAAAATACTATGTCAATTTTATCATTGCCTCATCCCATTCTAAATTCTTTTATTTGAGCAACATCATCACAAGTCTCTTTTTATTTCTGTGTGTACAACAGTTTCAATCATTTATTAAAACTGATTTTAAAAGAGTTAAGAGTTTTATTTATTAACTAAAACACGTTAGGGTGTTTAGGTTATTTAAGAGTTTTGGTACCCTGAGGACCATTTCTTACATTTTGGCTTGGATTAGGATTGTCTCACCTATGAGGAGTTCTCGGCCATGTTGGGGGGTCAACCCCAGTTTGGCGATGGTTATGCCTGACTTTTATCGTTCTCCTCGGGTATTCCTGTCGGTGTTGCTTCACATTCTCCCTCGGGGCTCAATCATTGGTTACTCGAGGGGCTATTTCTCACGCGGTTATGTATTTAGTATGGTTTAGGGTTTTATGGATGCTGACTTTGTTGGAGCTGTCGCCTTAGGCTTTACTGTGAGGCTTTTGCTGGTGTCGGAAGACTTGACAGCGAATCCCCGAGTGGCAAAGATAATGATGTAGATGTCCTACTGCCATAATCCTGCGGTGGTGGTGCTGAATGAGACCTTTAATGGTCTGGATGCTTGGAAGGAGGGCCATTTTGACTTTTTGAGGGGGATCCCATTAACTTTTTCCATGTGGCTTGTAGAAAGGTTTTGTTTGGTGACCCTTCTTGAGTATCCCTTCGTTGGTGTGCCCAATTTCTTTGTCCGACCTTTTTTCAGCGTTGGACCATTTGTAAAGGGTTGGAATAAATTATTTCCCTTCGTATAATAAACTTCTTCCTAATGGAGGATTTGACTGAATCATTAAATATGATACTGGGATCTTTATGGTAGTGTCATTGGCCATCTATCCATGCTTCATAATCGGTGGCAGGGGCATGTAATGTGTATAGAGACTACCTTAAGTGGTTATGGAAGTGAGTAGTAGAGAAAATCAAAGCGAAAGAGAATGGTCAAAGGTGGTTCATTGCCTTCGACACCATGAAAGATGGTGTTGTGGTTAAATCTAAGCTTGTAAGGCACGGAGTGAAAACGGAGTATCAACTAGGATTGGGAAACTTGGGGTTCTCTGGGGGTTGGTGACGATGATAAAGCGGGGACATCGAGTAATTGAAGGTAATGTTTTATGAAGCTTGGGTGATTTAGGTGTTTTGTGTTTTTAGGGGGTTTTTTGAATAATTTTTGTGTTGTTAGGTTTAAGATTAGGTTTGTTTAGTAATGGTTTGGTTAAAGGAAAAGGGTGGTTGGTTTAATTTCCTTCGGTGATGCTTCAAGTAACAACACTCTATTCCTTATTAGAAATAAAAAAAAATGATTTTGATCGTATTTTGTTATGACTCTTGATGATTTTTTCTTTTGAATTATCTATACCAATCACTAAGGAATAAATAATCCTTTTATTCATGTAAATTATAAAATGGACCCGTTCTTGGAGGTTAGAAAAGTAAAACATTTAAAAAAAAGAAAGGAACTAGACTTATGTATGGCGTATGGGATGCCTGTGTACCTATAAAGGTTTTAAAAATTTTCATGAGTTTTATTTTAAAAATAAAAGGTTTTTGAGAGGATCAAGTCCCATGTAGTTATGGGTAAGGGGAATTGAAGTTTTTATTTTAGAATAAAATGGAGATGAGAAGAGTCGTAGCATGCCAAGATTTCGAACTAAGGGTAAAATTTCATGAAAAGGTCCAGGTTGACTGGATGTGCTATCTCTTTTCCATCGAGGTTTGTCAGCATATCGGCACCTCCTAAGAGAATTTTCTTCATGATGTAGGGACTGCTCTAATTCAGTTTGAATTTTCCTATGGGGTCCCAAATGGGTTCTATGATATCTTTAAGGATAATGTCTCCTTCTTGACACCATGATCCTTGACTTTTCGGTTGAATGATAGTGCCATCGAGCGATGGTACCCCTGTATATGATATAAAGCCTTCAGTCTCATTTCATCCAAGAGTGATAATTCATCAAAGCGGTTCTGATGCCATTCTTCTTTATTAACTTTTCTTTCGAGTAGGATGTGAAAGGAAGCTATTTATAGCTCAATGGGTAGGACTAATTCCATAGTGTACACTAGAGAATACAGAGTATCCCCTGTTGGTTTTCTAATTGAAGTGTGGTATCCCCAGAGGGCGTAAGGGATCTGATCGACCGAATTTCTACAACTTTCATCCATCTTGATGATTATGGTTTTGAGGCTTTTATTGGTAGCTTTGACAGCACCATTGGTTTAAGGCCGGTAAGGAGAAGATTTATGTCTCTGAATCCCATACTCATCGACTAGTTTTGCGACCTCAGCTTTGAAAAGGATACCATTATCTAACACTAACTCGTGGTAAACTCCTTATTGGCAGATAGTGTTCTTTATGATAAACTTGGGCTCTTTTTTGGCATTTAGCACCGCTTATGACTCGGTTTTGACCCATTTAGTGAAGTAATCAATGGCGATCGGGATGAATTCATTACCGTTTGAAGCTTTGGGAGTAACCTTTCCTATGATGTCAATGCCCTAGGTGGAGAAGGGCCAAGAATAGATCATGTTATATAGTTCTCAACGAGGAAATAGTTAAAGATTATCAAACTGTTAGCATTTGAGGCATCTTCAGACATAGGCCATGCAGTCATGAACCGTAGTGGTTCAATACTATCCTTGATGAATTATTTTTTGCAAGCATGTGACTATTCATGTGGGGACCACATTCCCCACTATGGATTTTATGCATCATTTCTTCAACATCAACCCCTTCAATGCATTGAAAATGGGTTCCATCGAAGTTTCTCTTGAAATGTGCTTTGTCGTAGATGATATACTGGGCAGCCAGTTTGTGAAGGGTCGCATAGTCTTTCTTATTTGTGTCTTGGGGATGCCTACCATGTTTAAGGAAGTGCCAAATGTCATAATACCATATCCTCAGACATATCAGAATCTTCCTTGGTAAGGAGTTTTGAACCAGGCAAGGAGCCATTATTATTCTTTTAGGCATGTCGACCATGGAGGCTAGGGTAGCAAGGCATCAGCTAGGCTATTCTTTGCACGATGCAAGTAATGGAAGTTGACATCTTTAAATTGGGAGATGAATTCTTCTAGTTGTTCATGGAAGGGTAGGATCCTCTCGTCTTTGTCTTTTAATTTTTTGAGGATTTAGCCGACGATAAGGGTAAAGTCTTTGTAGACCTCTAGGTGTCGGATTACTTTCTTGAGGGTGATTTTTAGGCCTACAGTGCATCCATCATACTCAGTCATGTTGTTAGCACAGGGGAAGTCCGGTTTGATGGAAATGGGGGTGTGAGAGTCATAAGGGGAGATTAAGAGTATCCCAATGCTATATTCTTTCTTATTGGTAGCTCCATCAAAGAACATTCTCCATCTGAGGTCCTCCTTAGAGGTGCAGAGATTATCTTAATTCGGAATTCATAGACTTAAACATCGGCTTCTTCCATGGAGTAATTATCTAGGTAGTCAGATATCTCTACCCCTTTTATAGCTTTCAATGTGACATACATAGTATTGAATTCGACTACCAACATCAAGCAACATGCTATTCTGCTGGATAAAGAAGTCTTCTCTAGCAAGTACTTGATGGGATCCATATGGGATACTAGTCTGATGGGGAAGACAAGCATGTAGTGCCATAATGTTTGCGTCACCCAGACTAGGGCGACACACGCTTTCTCCAAAGCAGTGTAATTGACCTCATACATGACCAATATTTGACTGGCGTAATAAATGGCTCTTTGCATACGGGATTCTTCATTGTATTGGTCTAGCATAGCCCCTGCCTGCAGTATCTATTACGATCAAGTACGGGAGTAGGGGAGACCTGGATGTGGAGGAATTAACACCAGAAGTCGGGTGAGGTAATGCTTGATTCGGTTAAAATCTTCTTAATAAACCTCATCCCAGACTTTAGTTGAATCCTTTCGTAGAATTTTAAAAATGGGTTCATAGATAGAAGTCAGTTCGTTAATGAAATGACTGATGTACTCTTATTTGCCAAGGAATCCTCAGACTTCCTTCTCTGTCCGTGGTGGTGGCATCTCAAGTCTAGCTTTCATCGTGGTGAGCTCTTTTTTTATTCCCTTAACACAGACCATGGATCCCAAGAGTTTTCCTTTTGTGATGCCAAAATTTTTTTTTTGTGGGATTAGTAGCATATGGTATTGTCACAATCGTTCAAATTTTTTTTATAGGGCAGGGATATGACCATCCTGAGTTTTAGAATTAATGATTATATTGCTTACATAGACTTCGGCCTCCTTGTGAATAAGGTCATACATGATGGTTGTGGCAACCCTGTGATAGGTCGCACCGACATTGGTGAGTCTAAATGGAATGACAGTAAAGCAGAAAGTTCCCTATGGGATGATGAAGGAAGTTTTCTCTTGATTATTAGGGTCCATCTTTATCTGGTTATATTCAAAAAATCCATCGATAAATGACTTAAGGGAGTGGCTAAACGTGTTGTCCATGATCATGTCAATGTTGGTTAATGGGTAATCGTCTTTTAGGGATACTTTACTAAAATCCTAGTGGTAGACGCACCTGCGAACTTTTCCTCCTGACTTTGATACGGGGACGATATTGGCAACCCATGTAGGATATTCAACTACTCGAATGAAACCCACATTCAATTACTTAACCACTTCCTTTTTTACTTTGAGTGACCATTCAATGCCGAGCTTCCTTATCTTCTGTTTGACTGGTTGGCATTCTGAGGATGTTGGTATCTCATGCTGAGCTATTCATGGGTCAATATTGGGCATTCCATCATCAGACCATGCACAGACGTCCATGAATTCTTTCAATAGTTCTTTAAATTGCGCACGCTCATGATCGTTAAGGGTGGAACTTATCCTAATCTCGCGCTGATGGATACTACAAACGAGAGTAATAACAACAGTCACATCATCCTTAATTTGAACGCAATTATGTTTTTTATTCTTCTTATTTCATTCATTTGCAAAATCATCATAGTCAAAGGTTTGATTAGAATCAAGATAATTAGTATAAGACACAATAAGATACTCGAAATCTTAGTTTATTTCATTTTTAGGAAAAATAACATTGGGAACCTCGTAAAAAATGTCTCATTTACAGTAATGTTAGAAAAAGGAACAACAACATCAAGTGAAGAGACTTGGATAGGGTAGACAGAAGGGTCAGGTTGGACATGCATGGCATTCGAGTTGAGGAGAGTCATGGCATCTGAGCTGATCATGATGAGACTCAGATCCAGTGTCTACTGGTTGAATGAGACTTCATAATCAATTTCCATAAAATCCTCAATAAGTGTCATGGATTTCTTGGTGAGAGGTTATATGTCATATTGGAAGTCCTCCACCCAAGAGTTATTGTCTTGAAAGAAGATTACTAGACCCTAGTTCATTTTCTTTTCGACATGGTCATACCATGGTTCAGGATAACTGTGAAAACAGAAGTCTTCTCCCTGCTTGATAATACTTCTGTTTAAAGAGTCGCTTGAAACATTTTTTTTCTTCTTTTAAAATTCTTTCCGAACGTGGCCGTCTAAGTGCTTTGAGTTTTTCTAGTGAGGGCTGGTAACCCAGGCCACATGCGGGAAATACTTCCTCCAGGATTATTGTCTCGAGGATCTCTTGCTGGCATCACCCTAGCCCCATTCCAGTCATGAAGTGCATGTTTTTAAAAATATAAATCTCATTGACATTGCCATGTATGTTGTGTTTCAGATAGACTCGATCTTTGTAATTTTCTCCCGCTGATGGGGAAGTGGGTCAAATCTAAAACTAGAAATGAGCATGTCATTCATCCCATGCTGAATTTCCAATATCGAGTTACCAGTACTGGTAGCGTCTGAACTATTGTCATCTCCCAAAATGGTGATAACCTGGCCTTTGGTGAAGAATTTCAATTTTCGATGAAGAGAAAAAGATACTCCTCGGATGTTGTGAATCCATGGAGAGCCAATGAGTAGAATAAAATATGCAAGTATGTTAATGATAGGATTGATAGTTCCATCCCTTACTGTGATTTTATGAGACCCATTACCTCTCGACGGGTATTATCGTAAGCACTCACGACGGTGGAAGTGGAAGTGAGATCACTGACTTCCAATACCAAGAAATTAAAGGTTCTGAGAGGACAAACATTAAGAGTAGATCCGTTATAAATAAGTAAGAGTGGGACTGTCTTTCCCAATACCGTAATGGAGATGTTACGGGCATAATTGTGATTAGGGTCAATCTTTGGTATCTTCTATTTGAAAAATGAGAGTAGTCTGGAAGAGGTCTAGGACCCAACCATGTTTACGACTTCTTTGGGAATGGTGGAAGGAGGGACTGTAGGTCGGGTGAGGAGTTTTATCAAAATATTTCGGTGCAAATAGGAGGACATGAAAAGCCCCCAAGGGTGATATTGGCTTAGGTCTTCTTGAGATATTCAAGGACTTTGCTCTCTTCAATAGTAATTTTTATCATGGGAAGTTCTTCGTCAACTCCCTTTCCCATATCTATTTCAGTCACATAAGGAATCAGGTGTTTGTAGTGTCTCCCTGACCTGGTTATGTGATTTACTAAGGCAGGGAAGAATAAGAACTTTGTGTCTTCATCTACCTTTGGTGGAATTCCCACCTTGTTGATTTCCCCTAATAGATCTTTAAAGGATTTCATTCCGCACAAACTGGCTACTAGAGTAGTTTATTCCTGATAAGGTTCGTCATCTGAACTGCCAAAGTCACCCCCATCCATTAGATACTATGTCATCTTGCTAAGATAAATCAATAAATTTAACAACCGTGATGGCCTCATCATACAAATATTCCCACTCAGCGAGGAGGTGAAGAAATAATGGGACAAGCCGTCCTTTAAGCATCAAAGCGGTGAGTAGGTGATCAATGCTAGAAATTTCACTTGCTTGTTGAATTGCATCGGCCATTATCTATACCATATCATCTAGACTTACTTTTTCAATAGGTACCACCCATTCATCTGATTCTCGAGCCCATTTTGGGTCTTCCATGAATAACCACTGAATTTACGATAATCAACAATCATCTCGATGGGTAATTTGAACCTAAACTCCAAGAGTTGGTTCAACACAGTTGGTAACTCCATGTCTTTTCCTTTAGACCGGGTATGAATGATAATACAAGCCTTTGTAAGGGGTGATCAAGCTTGTTCGGTGAAGTAGGTAGTGTGTAGGAGAAAATATAAGAAACTTTGAGTGGTTTAAGCGAGATTATGGGCATGATGGGTACTTTGTTGGGCACAATTTGAGGAGATAGATCAAATTCTCGACCATTCTCCAAATATATGACATTTGTATGGGTTGGAAGTGGGTTATGAGTGGTATTGGGTTTATGATTAACTGGTTGGGCGATAATACCCCGATCAATTAGGCCTTGGATCGCATTCCTAAAATGGAAACATTGTTCAGTAGTATGAGTAGCGGACTGATGGAAATCTCAATGAGCCCCATATTTGATGTTTTTACCTAGAAAATTCGGTAATGGATGGGGTCCAAGGGTTTTATGAGGTTTCGGTTCAGCAGGGCCCAATAGACTTTGGACAAGAGAGCATAGAACTCAATGTACTCTTTCTTAGTAGGATTAGGGCAAATTTTTGTTTCCTAAAAGGTAATGGGTTGGGAAATGTTGTTGATAGTTGAGATTGTAGCAGTGGAAGGATTCTCATACTTTTGGGGGGTGGATTTTTCGATTACTTTATTTGGCAGAAATTCAAATTTGGTAATGCCTTCCTCAATTTATACACCAGCCTTTCAAGGTGCTTGGAAGCGTGGGTAGTACTGTCATCCCATGGATGCTCGGCTATGAGGAAAGAAGTTATTCTTCATAATACTAATTTGTTCCTCCTCGAAGGGTCTGTTTGTTATGGTAAAAGATTTCTCTCTCCACCTTCCTATGAAGATACTGACACCTTCCCCAGGGTTCTGCTTAAAAAGCTCTAGATCTCATCACATAACTTCTAGATCCTCATTATACTTGTACTATAACATGAATTCTCATGCGACATCCTTCCAACTATGGATTCTGGATCATTCAAGGGCCATGATTCATCGAAGGGAGCTTTCTTTCAAGGTTCGCGAGAACATCCGGGCCATTATCTCTTCCGAGGCACCAAGGAGGGTCATGTCTCGGTGTAGCTTCGTAGGTGAATAATTGGGGGTCTGCTTTCCCTAAACTTCTCGATGTCCGACATTTTATAATTCTCTCGAAGTATGGCTTTGGGATAGAGCCACATATGGGTGTAGTCCATATAGTTCCCAGATATCTTAACTTGTTAAAACTTTTTCGACAACAACTTGAGGCCTTCCTTAACCTTCTTCAGTTCCTCCTCTAGGGGATCCATTGGTATTGGTGGGTTAGCCCCGGGTTAGGAAAGTTTTAAAATAGGTAGATAAGATGGCGGTGTTCCATTGGTAGGCAGGGCATGCAAAGCATGCTGATAATATTTTGGACCCAAATAAGATCAGGAGCGAGTGGATGACCAAGCATAAATTCTTATGAATTTAGCCCCTTAAGTTAGTGATTTTGATATCTCGAACAAGGTAATTGAATCATTTTTATTCCATATCATTGCCATTGACTATTTCTAACAAGTACCCCGAGTTTCATGTATTTCTGATGGATTTTATAGGAATTTAGTGCAAGAAAAGAGAGAAAGAAACCGAAAGAAAGGAAAAGAACAAAGGAAGAAAAGTCAAAGGGCAAAAGCGTAAATTTATACCCAGAGTTCGAATTTGACTCCTAAAGGGAAGTTGAAGATCTTGATTTCACAAGAGCATCGAAAGAAACCACACTCAAATCAGAGCTCGAGATCAAAAGTTATGGCCAGTCAAAGATGAAAGGAAAAAGTCAACATGGAGGATAATCGGATAGATCCGGTAGATTTTGGACCGATCCGAAATGTCACAATTCTAGTAGACCCTGGATTGATGTCGAACCGATGATAGCAGAACCGATCCGGTAGAATAAAAAAAGAACCGATCTGGTGGCTGAAAAACCAAACGATCCGAGGGGATCCGGATCGGTCCGGGTTTGCGAAATCCTGGCATTAATTATGAAGATCAAGATGTGCATAGCTGATAGAATCTTGCGCAGCAAGCTATTTTAGCTGTCAAATTCGTGCTAGTTGGTGCTATAAAAGACCAAGCCCTACCTCATTCCTGGGGAGCCGAATTAGAGAGAGAAATTCAGAAGTTAGGAAATCTTTTCTTTGGTAGCAGTTTTCATAAACCCTAGTTTGTAAGGTTAATCAAGAAGAAGTTTTCTGGATTCAAGTTCTTTTGCTTTTCCTGTTGCTGAATACAAGTATAAAATTTCCATTCTCTTATTTGTTCTCTACTTTATTTACAATTCTAATCTGAATTATTTTGCAAATTATTCCCAATGTTTGTTAGATCCATAATTCCATGTATGAATTTGTTTTCTAATCAAATCATGTCGAGCTAAATTCTCAAGGGTTGGGGTACATGAACTCATTCCAATATGAATTGCCGGTGTAGAAAATAGAGGGTAAATTAAATATTTAGCAAATCGTGTACGGAAAATATATGAACATAGCCGATCTTTTAATCTCTCTTGCCCTAGGTACTTGGGATGTTTAAGAACGCTTTGCAAGTATAATTGTCCATTTACCGCTTTGTATTTACCTTTGATTTCATATGATGAGGGCAAGATCCTTCTTATATGTAATGCTTAGGATCTATAAAGATTGATTTAGTCAAAAAATTCAATTTACAATTCTAATATTCTATACGGTAATTTGTTAAGGTTTAAAGGATTGTACTCCTCCCTAATTTCTTCTAATCTAAGTTCTTTACAATTCTTAGTGTTTTTGGTATTTCATCACCAATTGGAAATTTACAACCATCAATCATCTTTTCATCTCTTTGGAAGAATCAATTCAAGATTAAATCACTATTCCTACAAAAGTGCGAATTTTTTATCCCTGTGGATACGATCCCGACTTGTCAGATTATTACTAACGCGAAAGGCTTGCACTTGAGCCTAGAGAAAACGCACTTTTGAGACAAATTCTTAGTCAAGTCAGGTTTTTGGCGCCGTTACCGGGGATTATCAATTGGTATAATTTAGGAAAGTGAGTTTCATCCTAAGGTGATTTTCATTCTCTTAAAAAAAAATTACATCTCATCTCTTATGCGCTTACATGCAGAATTCATCTTCCACCCAAGTTCACGAAAATCCTATCGCCGAAGAAAATTCTGAAAATTCTCACACCACTGATTCTCCCCATTTTTGGGTTCCACCTCCTTCGCCTAATAATTCAATCATAATTCGCTCATTAAGTCAAACACCAAGTGTGAATTCTGAATCTTTTGGGAGCAATATGTCGGTGCACGGTAGTGTTGGTGTTGGTGCAGGAGAAGAGGAAATACCTTATCTTCCCATGAAAGATCTTTTATTTTCGGAGCGAACTATTACCCCTGGTTGCATTTTACTCCCGTATAATGCCGGTCAGTTCCATTTTCGAAATGGTATGATCCAAATTCTTCCCACATTTCACGGGATGGATTCGAAAAAACCATATCTCCATATTAGAGAGTTCGAGGAAGCATGTGAGACGTTTGGTGACCAAGCTTGCCCACAAGATGTTATCCGGTTAAAGCTTTTCCTTCTTTCCTTAAAGGATAAGGCCAAAACTTGGGTATGGTCGCTACCCCCGAATTCTGTGTTATCCTGGAGAGATATGCAAACCAAGTTTCTCTCCAAGTTCTTTCCATAACACAAAACCAATTCTGTCAAAGCCCAAATACAAGCTTTTCGACAAAATGATAATGAGGCTTTCGACAAGTGTTGGGAGAGATTTCAGGAGTTAGTTAATGCTTGCCCACATCATGGATTCGAAAAACATCATTTGATTTCATTTTTCCATCAAGGCCTTACTTTAGCATTTAAACAACTTGTTCAGACAATGTGCGAAAGACCTTTTTGGGAATTAGACTCGAGCGATGCTGAGGCTCATCTGAAATATGTAGCAGAGACTACCCAAGCATGGGATGTTTCTGATCCCAATAGTCAAAATAAAAATCGACAAGCGTCCAACATCACTGCTACATCCGGTATTTATCACTTGGACAAGGACACTTTGTTAGATCAGAAATTTGACCAATTGGAAAAGAATTTCACAGACATGGTTGAAGTGCGCTTAAGAGAAGTAGCTGGACCCGGGCAAGCCGGAAAGGAGAAAGTGTGTGCCATTCGTGCTGCTGGTCATTCTACTAAAGGATGTCCTACCATCCTTGCATATAAGGCAATGTACACTGAACAAGTTGAGGAAATAGGGGGATTCTGCGAAAATTTTAATGCACAACAAGGGAATGCATTCAATCAATCTTGGAGGAATCATCCTGGCTTCCACTATGGACAACCACACGGGGGGATGGCCCCTAACCCACATGTGACTATACCACCACCATGCCCTCAATTTTAGCAAGTGGCTCTGCTGATGCATGCTCCTATGCAGATACCACCTCCTGGTCTGTATGTCGCTCTATCTAGGTGATCTCTTGAAGATAATCTGAATCAATTCATCCAATCTCAAAAGGAGAGCAATGCTAAATATGATCGAATGTTCACTGAAATTCATACTAGCATCTCTAGGTTGCAATCTGCAGTGACTACGCAGGAGAAGGGTAAATTCCCAGCTCAAGGCCAAAGACCTCCTCTTCAAGGACAACCCACGGTTAGCTCCACATCATTGGATTTGCCAGAACAATGTCAAGCTGTCACTACTCTCCGTAGTGGTCGCGTAATTGATCTAGCGCCATCACTTACCAAGGAATCTAAAGCTACTGAAGCTTCAGAGTCTGAAGAGACTCCATTTCATACAGAAGATAAAGATGAGGGAGTTTAAACTGATATTGAGGTAAAACTACCAATTGCTGCTCCATTTCCTCAACGCTTAACACCACCCAAAAAAGGGGCTTCACGTACAGAAGTGTTAGATGTTTTGAAGCAAGTAAAGTTGAACTTGCCATTTCTCGATGCTATTCAACAAATTTCAGCATATGCCAAGGTCATCAAAGATCTTTTGACTGTCAAACGATGACTCAAGGTGAAGAAGAATGCTTTCTTGGCACAAAATGTGAGCTCGGTCCTTCTTAATGATCTTCCACCAAAATTCAAGGATCCCGGTGCACCTACAATTTCGTGTGTCATAGGAGAGAATAGAGTGGAAAAATCATTGCTTGACTTAGGTGCAAGTGTGAACATCCTTCCATACTCTATCTATAAGCAGCTTGATTTAGGTGATTTAAACCCTACCGGAATCACTCTATAGTTAGCTGATTGAACAGTGAAAGTGCCTCATGGGGTTATGGAGGACGTGATAGTTCAAGTGGACACGTTCTATTTCCCTGTTGATTTCGTCATTTGGGACACTGAGCCTTCTCCCCATGAGAGAAATCATGTTCTAATAATATTGGTCCGTCCATTTTTAGCTACTGCTAATGCTTTGATCAATACACGGAATGGACAAATACAACTCACTTTTGGAAATATGACTCTCGAGACCAATATTTTCAATGTCGCTAACCAAATGGGTGATGAGGATGAAATTCTTGAGGTTGATCTTATTGAAGAAGTGGTGGATGAGCACATCGAGAAGATCATAGGAGGAGATGCACTGGAAGTCTGTTTAGTGCAAAGTGGTGAGAATAAGCATCCTTATACTGAGTTTGAGCGTGAGGTGGAAGAGTTGGAAACTTGGTTACAAGAAGAAGCAGGTTTTGAGAATTTAAAAGATGTTGACTGGATTTCTAGATGTGAAGAGTTACCTCCGAGGGAGTCAACCATGATTCCCTATGAAAATAGATTTCCTAGTCTTGAGTTAAATAAACTACTTTCTCATGTCAAATATGTTTTTCTGGGAGATAATGATACATTCCCTGTTGTTGTTTCTTCCAGTTTAAAAAAAGAGCAAGAGGGCATGTTGTTGGATGTGTTACGAAAGCATAGAAGTGCATTTGGTTGGACTATAGCAAATTTGAAACGTATAAGTCCATTGATTTGTACCCATAAAATCCATCTTGAGGAGGAGGTGAAGCCCTCGCGTGAGATGCAAAGGCGATTAAACCCAACCATGAAAGATGTAGTTCGAGCAGAAATCATCGAATTGCTAGACGCTGGAATTATTTATCCCATTTCTGATAGTAAATGGGTGAGCCCAATTCAGGTCGTTCCAAAAAAGTCGTGTATGACCGTGGATGAAAATGCTAAGGGAGAATTAATACCTCAACGCACCACCACTGGGTGGCGTGTTTGCATTGACTATCGAAAGCTCAATGACGGAACCAGAAAATACCATTTTCCCTTGCCGTTCATCGATCAAGTGATTGAACGAGTGGCGGGCCATCCTTACTACTGTTTCCTAGATGGGTACTCTGGCTATAATCAGATTGAAGTGGATGTACTTGATCAAGAAAAGACGACTTTTACATGTCCGTTTGGTATGTTTGCCTACAAACGTATGCCATTTGGGCTATGTAATGCGCTAGTAAATTTTCAAAGGTGCATGCTAAGTCTCTTTAGAGACATGATAGAAAAAGGTCTTGAAGTGTTCATGGACGATTTATGTGTTTTCGGTCATTCTTTCGATCGATGTTTAGCTAATCTTGAAAGAGTTCTATTCCGGTGTGTGGAAAAAGACTTAGTCCTCAATTGGGAAAAATGCCATTTTATGGTCACCGAGGGCGTAGTTTTAGGCCACATAGTCTCATCTAGGGGAATTGAGGTTGATCGAGCAAAAATAGAAGTAATAGCTGAGTTAACCCCGCCAAAATCGCTTAAAGATGTGAGGTCCTTTCTAGGCCATGCTGGATTTTATAGGAGATTTATCAAAGACTTTAGCGCCATCGCTAGACCTTTGAGTAATCTTCTCATGAAGGACACTCCATTTGAATGGAATAAAGCATGCCAAGAAGCTTTTGATAAACTTAAAAGCATGTTAATTTATTCTCCTATCATGCAAGCTCCTGACTGGTCACTCCCATTTAAGCTTATGTGTGATGCAAGTGATTACGCGATTGGGGTTGTTCTTGGATAAAGAAAAGACAAGAAAGCTCATGTTATTTACTATGCTAGCAGAACATTATCTGGCCCTCATCTTAATTACTCTACCATAGAGATAGAATTACCTGAAGTCATTTTTTGTCTCGACAAATTCCGCTCTTACATTGTTGGGTCACCCATCATTTGCTTCACTGATCACTCAGCCCTCAAATATCTTGTGACCAAGAAAGATGCCAAACCACATCTAATAAGGTGGATCCTACTCTTACAGGAGTTTAATCTCTCGATTCAAGATAAGAAAGGAGTAGAAAACGTCGTTGCTGACCATTTGTCACGCCTCTCGTCCGACGTACCTATTGATCCCATTCCCATAGACGAGTATTTTTCGGATGAAAATCTATTCGCTACTTCTTCTCTCCCCTGGTTTGTGGATATAGTTAATTACCTTGTCACTGGAGTTATTCCCTCCAATTAGAGTCCGCAAGAGAGAAGAAAGTTCATCACTTGGTCACACTTGTTCTTTTACGATGATCCATATTTGTTTAAGTATTGTGCTGATCAAATCATCCGAAAATGTGTACCTGATGAAGAAATCCAAGGGTTAATTCGATTTTGTCATACAAAAGCATGTGGAAGTCATTTTTTCAAAAATAAAACTGCTGCGAAAATCCTTCAAAGCAGACTCTATTGGCCCACAATCTTTCGGGATGTGAATACTTTTCGCAACTCATGCGATAGATGCCAAAGAATGGGAGTTATTACTCACCGTGACATGATGACATTGACCCCAATACTAGTCTTGGAGTTGTTTGATTGCTGTGGTATTGACTTCATGGGGCCCTTTCCCCCTTCTTTTGGTTTTCTAATACATCCTCGTCGCTGTAGAATACGTCTCAAAATGGGTAGAGACCATAGCTACAAGGACGAATGACAATAAGGTGGTGATAAAATTCATTCAAGAAAACATACTTTCTCGATTCGGAGTGCCTAAGGCTATAATCAGTGATAATGGTACCCATTTTTGCAATAGGACGATGGATAAGCTAATGCGAAAGTATGGCGTTGTCCATAAAGTTCGAACAACTTATCACCCTCAATCGAATGGCCGGGCCGAGCTCGCCAACCGGGAAATCAAAAATATATTGGAAAAGACAATCGAACCTAATGGGAAAGACTGGTCTCTCAGGCTGAATGATGCGCTCTGGGTGTATAGAACTGCATACAAGAATCCCCTTGGGATGTCCCCATTTTGTTTTGTATATGGCAAGTCTTGTCATCTTTCGGTTGAAATTGAACACAAAGCGTATTGGGCTATCAAAAGGGTGAACTTTAACATGGAAAAAGCCGGTGAAACACGTAAACTTCAGTTGAACGAGTTGAAAGAAATACGCAATGATGCGTATGAAAGTGCTAAAATCTCCAAAGAACGAATGAAATGAGCTCACGACAGAATCATTCGACGGAAGGAATTTCATTCGGGACAAAAAGTACTTCTCTATAACTCGAGGTTGCACTTGTTTCCTGGAAAATTGCGGTCACGATGGTCTGGTCCATTCGTTATGAATGAAGTATTTCCCCATGGAGCTGTTGAACTAGAAGATCAAAAAGGGGGAAACACATTCAAGGTCAACGGGCATCGTCTCAAGCCATATTTGGAAGCGGAAGTCATGGAAGCCGACACAATTTGGTTATCCGACCCCATTTATGGGGATTGACTGAAAAAGAAAGGTGAGGTCGTCGAACCCCTGACATGTATGGGGTGAATGTTGTGTATAATAATCTTAGGATGTTAGAAGTCGTAAATATGTGTTATGACCGGAATAGGGAATCCAATACATGTTTTGGGGGGTGTTTCAGGTTTCGGTGAGCATTTCTGGAGTTTTAAGGTTCAATTAAAGTAAAGAAAGCATTGGAATGGATAAAGCAGCCTAATAGTGAGAAGGAAAGAAAACCAGGGGAATTCCTAGGAATTTAGCAAACCAGATCGGTCCAGCCCTGAATAAAAAGAACTGATCCGGTTCAATCGGATTGGTTCGATAATCTGCACTGCGCCCCTTCCCGAGGTCAAAACCTCTTCAATCCAAACCTCATTCATTCCCCCAATCCCTTTCTCTTCCCAAAAATTTGGTCCACTCTATTTTCCCCCATCCATTCCCCCCTTTTCCATCACCCCAACTATAAATACCCATATACCCCACCCCATTTTCTTCACATCTCCATCTCCTCTCTTCTCTCTCACTTTCTGTCTAATACTTCCATACCCATGGCTGCTCCCCATAAATATAATTCCATCGAAGTCTTGCCCGATGACAATGGCGAATATCGTTCCCACCGTGAGGCAAATTGGTGCCGTCATTTTTTCAGTCCAACGCGCAAAATCCACATTGAACCTCAAGTGCTTTGGGATCAGCTGCCTAATTCTGTCACAGGCATGTTCATGTCCCGAGGCTGGTGCAAATTTTTCAATGAGCCATACGAAGCTGTATGGGAGAATGAAGTTCGTCAGTTTTACAGTTCGCTCGTCCGTACCGACGATTTCGAATCTCAAGCTTTTGTGGATTCCACACCGATTCCATTTTCGCTTGAAATTCTGGCCCAGAAACTCGAGTCTAAAGGTGTGGTCACTCTAGCCTAATTTAATTATCCAAGTCCTTATCCAGTTCTGTCCAAAGCTGTTTGCATCTCTCGAATCGCGCCGGGAGCGGTTTGGACTACCGAAACCTTTCCTGTTGGTCGGTTACCCGACAAGGCACGCATCACTTTTCACATCGTTTGTGCCCACATTTTGCAAACCTCAAATAATTCGGCGATGCGCCCGCGTCAAGCTACTATGATGTATACTTTATTTGACCATGCAACTGTTATCAATTTGGCACGCAATGATATCATCTTTGCGGTGCTGGAGAAAAAGGGTAGGACCCCTCTTCCTTATGGTTGCCTCATTACCTCCTTTCTTAAGGATGGTGGTATCGTTCCCCCGCAAGATCTTATCAACTTGCCCAAGTCTCTTGGACAAGAATCCCGCACTCGAAGTGAAAAGCAAATCCAGCTGATCCGTGCGCGACGAGAGGACCGAGATACCTCAAGTGAGGAGGAGGGTGATGAACAGGAGGACGTTGTTGATGAAGTTGGGGTGATGGAAAAGGGGGGAATGGTTGACTGAGCGCGTTGTTTCTCTTGAGATGCGTTTGGACGGGTTTATGACATCCTACGAGAGGGACATGAGTTTGGTCCTGTGTATGCAGGCTGATTTGTACCGTCTCCAGTCGGGTTCCGAGGCCCGCCTTCCTCCATATTTCTATAATCCATATGACCCTGCTGCTCCCGGATCTTCCCGCCCCCCACCCGCCCCTTAGGCAGCCCCGATCCTGCGGCTATGTTATATTACTTATGTTTGTTATCCTTTTCTTCCACAGTTGTGTTGTAATATATAGTTTTAGTATGGTAGTTGCTTGTTTATTTATCGCACTCATTATTTCGTCATATTTCACTCTCTCGTCCATTTGATTGAGGACAATGCAAATCACTAAGTTAGGGGGGATGATAAGTGCGTATTCATATAACTTCGCATATATATATATATACAAATATTTTTCTTCAAAATAAAAAAAAATTGGAATTTAAAATTTTCAAAAATATCACCTTTATTCTATTTAAAGTCTCAAATTGTTAAATCTCAATTGCACTAAGCCAATATTGACCGAAGATGGAAATTGAAAGAAAATTGACGACTTAACGAATAAGTGTGGAGATTAATAAAACCGGTGATATTTTGAGCCTTTCAATGTTTTATGAGTTTTTAAATCAATCCGAGTTTATGATTAACTCAAAGTTCTTTTTAGCGTTTTAATAAGTCGTTGATGATCTCAATCCTTTATTTTGATCGGTTATGGGAAATGTGTGAAACGTTGTCTCAAAATTCGTGCTAAATATATCTCTAAACTTAATTAATCTTGAGATGCATATGGTAATGTGATTAGCAATATGGACAATGAAGTAGGCCTTCTTTTGTTTAACCCAAAAATATTAGCCATGATAAAAGTGTGAAAAAAACTATCCCTTTGCAACCCAATTTGAGCCTAATAAATTTTTTCCTTTTCGTTTGATATCCCGAAAAACCCAAATAGCCCGGAATTGTGAAAATTGAGAAAATTCATCAAGTAAGTTCAAATGGTGCAATAAAAAGGGGCAAGAGAAAAACAAAAAAAAAAATGCTCAAAAGAAAAATAGCAAGAAAAAAAAAGAAGAAGAAAAAAATGAAAATAGAAAAAGAAAGAGAAAAATGAGCAAATTCCCGAAAAAGCACTAATGGACGTCATAATAAATTTTCCAATTCCGAACATTTCGATCATTCTCATTTTTTCCCTTTACATCTTATAACCCGATAAAGTCGTAACTGAGTCCGAATGGCGAAATTAATTACCGCATGGAGACCTAAGACATGAAAAGATAATATGAGAGATTAAATGGTGTGATTAAGAGGCGATGTTCCCGTTTCCTTATAACCGTACTCCGATGATGAGATCTTTTCACCATATATTTCCTTCTTTTCAATTTTGTATGCATGGATTGGTGTCCATTATATTTACTCTTTATATCATGCATACCGAGAAAAAATATCCACAATCTGAGTGATTCGTTTGAGAGAGCACTCCGTAAAAATTTGAAATCAAAACGAATTTTCGAAAAGTAACATAATGCTCAATCGGTAGAAATTTGAGGTTTAATTTCTGGATTTGCACACACACACACACACTATGGTTTGAGACATTTGAATACGAATTTATGGTGATTATTTTTTGAAAAGTTTAAATTGTACAATTTTTAAGTATTTTGATATTTATTTGAGTCAATAAAGAATTTTGTGGGTATATTCACTAAAACCCTCACGAGACAAAACTCGTCCTACTAGGGTAACCTAGGGGTTTAAAGGCTTGTTGCATATGCTCAATGCAATCGCATGCCTGCGAAAGTGGAATTTTAATGGAATTCTAAAAAAAAATATAACTTTGGGTAGCATCATTTACATTGCCCGGGACGTGCAAAGTCCTAAGTTAGGGGGATTTGACCAAGCATAAATTCTTCTGAATTTAGCCCCTTAAGTTAGTGATTTTGATATCTCGAACAAGGTAATTGAATCATTTTTATTCCATATCATTGCCATTGACTATTTCTAACAAGTACCCCGAGTTTTGTGTATTTCTGATGGATTTTACAGGAATTTAGTGCAAGAAAAGAGAGAAAGAAACCGAAAGAAAGGAAAAGAACAAAGGAAGAAAAGTCAAAGGGAGAAAGCATAAATTTATACCCAGAGTTAGGATTTGATGCCTAAAGGGAAGTTGAAGATCTTGATTTCACAAGAGCATCGGAAGAAACGACACTCAAATCGGAGCTCGAGATCAAAAGTTATGGCCAGTCAAAGATGAAAGGAAAAAGTTAACATGGAGGATAATCGGATCAATCCGGTAGATTTTGGACCGATCCGAAATGTCACAATTCCAGTAGACCCTGGATTGAAGCCGAAACGATGATAGCAGAACCGATCCGGTGGAGTCCGGACCGATCCTGTAGAATAAAAAAGAACCGATCCGGTGGCTGAAAAACGAACCGATCCGAGGGGATCCGGACCGATCCGTGTTTGCGAAATCCTGGCATTAATTATGAAGATCAAGATGTGCATAGCTGGTAGAATCTTGCGCAACAAGTGATTTTAGCTGTCAAATTCATGCTAGTTGGTGCTATAAAGGACCAAGCCCCACCTCATTCCTGGGGAGTCGAATGAGAGAGAGAAATTTAGAAGTTAGGAAATCTTTTCTTTGGTAGCAGTTTTCATAAACCCTAGTTTGTAAGGTTAATCAAGAAGAAGTTTTCTGGATTCCAGTTCTTTTACTTTTCCTGTTGCTGAATACAAGTATAAAATTTCCATTCTCTTATTTGTTCTCTACTTTATTTACAATTCTAATGTCAATTGTTTTGCAAAGTATTCCCAATGTTTGTTAGATCCATAATTCCATGTATGAATTTGTTTTCTAATCAAATCATGTCGAGCTAAATTCTCAAGGGTTTGGGTACATGAACTCATTCCAATATGAAAAACCGGTGTAGAAAATTAAGGGTAAATTTAATATTGATCAAATCGTGTACGGAAATTATATGAACATAGCCGATCTTTTAATCTCTCTTGCCCTAGGTAATTGGGATGTTTAAGAACGCTTTGCAAGTATAATTGTTCATTCACCGCTTTGTATTTACCTTTGATTTCATATGATGAGGTATAGATCCTTCTTATATGTAATGCTTAGGATCTTTAAAGATTGATTTAGTCAAAAAATTCAATTTACAATTCTAATATTCTATACGGTAATTTGTTAAGGTTTAAGGGATTGTACTCCTCCCTAATTTCTTCCAATCTAAGTTCTTTACAATTCTTAGTGTTTTTGGTATTTCATCACTAATTGGAAATTTACAACCATCAATCATCTTTTCATCTCTTTGGAAGAATCATTTCAAGATTAAATCACTATTCCTACAAAAGTGCGAATTTTTTATCCCTGTGGATACGATCCCGACTTGTCGGATTATTACTAATGCGACATGCTTGCATTTGAGCCTAGAGAAAACGCACTTTTGAGACAAATTCTGAGTCGCGTCAGTGGACATATGGCACGAGGATAGACGGTAATCATATTCGGTGTTTCACATTCGAAGCTTGGTCAGTGTTCTCCATGAAGATCTCATGAAGATAAATTCCAAACTTTAATGTGGTAGATGAAAAATTGGAGGAGCTTCAGGGAGATTTGACGGAATACCGAAGCTAATAGGGAGTCAGGACAAAATCGGGTATGCGATCGACCTGAGAAGGAAAATAGTTCAATTTTTTTTTAAAAGAAGGGAAAAAATTGGTATTCAGAAAGGAGGAGAAAAAATGTTCTTGGCATTTTTTTATTTTCGAAAAAGGAGGGAAAACGGAGAGGAATCTCTACATGATTGTTACTAATGTTATTATTATGTTCTCACCTATATTAGGTTTTGCATAAATATAAAATAAAATGTTGGACAAAACCCGATCCTTAGAAAATAGGGTTTGAAAATATGTAATACACGGTTGGACTTATTTCCAGGCTCCCAGACGGGGTCCTATTTAAAAAAAAAGGCGAAATAGCACGGAAATTCAGATGGTATGGCGAACAGAAATTTCGGGAGATTTTTGCATGGTGACCGGGAAACTAAATATGAGTGTCCTAGGTTTGACACCTATATGTGGTTTATGAAATTATTAGTTTAATGGAAGGGTTCCCCTTTTAGCATAACTTCCACGATATACATCTTGCCTATAAGCACAATTATTTATTGGTATATGGGGACAAGCCATTTGATATATTTAAGCCTATGTGAATTACCTCACTATATACCTCATGGGGAAAGTATGTGTTCTTGAGAATTCAATATACTCGACGTACATGAACGAGTTCCCTACTATAGTCAAGTGGTACGATGCGAGTGAAGCCATTCGATATGTGTTCAAGGTACGATGCCAATGGAAGGTGAGAGTCATATCTCTTAGGCTAAATGCGACCCCCCGAACTAGCACCCATCATAAAGTGAGTCCTTATTATGAGATAAAATTGTAGTCAACAGATCCATGTTCTTGGTGATAGAGTGTGATAAAATGCATGAGTCTTAATTAACATATTATAAAGAGAGTGTTTTTATATCATTTTATATTGTCATGATGAGTAAAGGGAATACTACACTAATGGGGAGCATATACAAGTATTGTGAAAAGTCAATCTATCATGGAGACTATACTATGCATGGATACATGTGTGAGTGAGTAGGTGACATGGGAATATGTACGAATGGGTGTGTGTGGTAGTGAGCTTATACACAGATCAACTAAAAGTGGTGTTTGACATTTGTAAGTGAGCATATGGACAAGTGTAGGAAGTGGGTGAGTGTGTTCTAGTGAAGCCTAAGCATGGATATTCTAAGTGGTGAGTGAAGCATGTGAGTATAAAGTAAAGCTAAGTGTAAGTGTGTAAAGTGTACATAAAGAGCTGATACAAGTTTGTAAAGTGTACAAGTGAGTGGAAAGTGACATATACATGAGAGAGAGAGATACAAAAAAGTAAATAGAGGAGAAAATGGTACATAAAGGTAGGAGCATACGCACACATGCAGAAAAGAATAATGCCCATGCAAAAATAAAGTCTAGTCCTCTTAAGATAAGTCCCCAGCAGAGTCACTATTATGGCATCCCGAGGGTTTACGAGGTCTGGGGTTATCTCTCGAGGTGGATCCATTACAAGAAAAAACAACGTTTTATAACGCTCGAAAAAACAATTTAAAGACATTTATTACAAAAATGTCATTAAAAGGTTAATGCTATTATTAGTGTGACGTTTCTAATATAAAATATCATTTTATACAGATTAGTATTATTTTTTTATGACACTTAAAATATAAAAATCATATTTAATTATAGACATTATGACATTTTTAAGAATTTTTAATCTAAATATACATGTTATGACCGTTTTTCCCTCCAAAATTTAGAAGCGGAGTTTTTTCCCCTAATTTTTTTTGTCTTTTAACCGCTCCCTCCAAAATTTTATTGTACCCGCTCTTGGCTCTGTTCTCCATATTCTTATCATGGCTCTCCTCTCTATTATCTCTCAAGATGGTATGTTTTCTCCTCTCCCTACTCTCTCCTCTCCAATCTTGTATGTTTTCTCCTCTCCATTCTCTAGTACGTTTTCTCCCTCCGAAACCTTGGTCCTATGACTTTTGTAATTTCAATTTTCATTACTTATGACTTTCGTAACTGGTTTCACCTGTGACTTTCATAATTGTTATGCGAAGCATTAGAATATATATTTGCAATTGTTGTTTTGCGTTCCAATTCAAGGCCTTTTTATGATTATATCTATGCTTCATCTCAGCAAGCCCCATCGCTGAAAGCTCATCTGCCACCGATTGCCTCTAATGTCGGTATCTTCTCTGTCTCCCGTACACTACAAATGAATTCAAACCATAATTTTGAGTTTTTTTCCTACAATCTAAGAAAACCATAACTCTTACAAAACAGACACACACACAAACTCATCCAGCTCTCGCTCGCTCATATTTAGGATTTCGGTCTATAGAGTTTGATTTTATCTAAGATTTAGGGTTTCTAATGCAAAATTTAATTTTACCACTTTTACACTACCATGATATATTGTACATGGTCTCATGAGATAATATTTGGGGAACCATCTCTCATGATGCGGTGGAGAGTACAACATATGGTGATTTCCCAGAAAAATAATGGTAGAAGTTTTTCTTTACATATTTCATGCTATTTTTCTTCTCCAATTCAGTTGAAATTATTTTTTTCTTATGATTATTATTTCTTTCATCAATATTGTTTAAACTCATTTGCTGTTAGATTCCTAGGACATGTTAATTTTGTACTGAAATTTGTTCTCATTAGATCCTCATTAGCTATATTGAGTTTGACAAATTCGTGGATAAATTTTTATATTTATAGAGTAATTACTGTTACATATATGTATCATTCTGTTGTACTATTTTTTCTAATTTATTATAATACCTACTAGATATGGATTTGAATCTTCTTGTGTTTTTTGTATTGAAAATATTTTGTTTATAAAAGGAACGAATTATGTAAATATTTTTTTACTGCAAACATTTTGTTTCTTTTGTATACAATTTGGCGTATGCTTAGACTAAATACCTAATGAGAATTTGTAACTACTTGCAATTTATTTGTGTCGATTTATCATTATTTGAAACTTAGTAATATGTCACTACACCAAAATCGGCAAATTGTCACCTTTCAGCCGGCCAGCCTTGTCAAGGTCATTGACCGTGACAAAAAAACACGCGTTTTATGTCACGGTCATTGACCTTGACACGACCGTGACAACTAATTGTCACGGTCAATGACCGTGACAAGTCCATGATAAATTTAATTGTCATGGTCTTGTCACGGTCAATGACCTTGACACGACCGTGACAACTTTTCCAGCAAAAATCCTTTCCCCCTTCTTTTTTCCCTCCCACTGTTCCCTCCACTATTCCCTCCCTCTCTCTCTCTCTCTCTCTCTCTCTCTCTCTCTCTCGACGCTGCTCGCTCTCTCTCTCTCTCTCTCTCTCTCTCTCTCTCTCTACTTTCAGGTCCAATTTCTCTCTCTCTCTCTCTCTTCCATTTATATATATATTTGTGTGTATATTTGTGTGTGTATGTGTATATATATATGTGTGTATGTGTGTGCGTGTGTGGGGGATGGGGCGGGGTGGGGCAGGGTGGGGGAGGGGGTGGTGGAGGGGGTGGGGTGGGGTGTGTGTGTGTGTGGTGTGTTTTGGGGGAGAGGGTGGTGGAGGGGGGGGGAGGGGGTGGTGGAGGGGGGCAGGGGGTGGGGTGGGGTGTGTGTGTGTGTGTGGTGGTGTGTGGTGGGGGAGGGGGTGGTGGAGGGGGCAGGGGGTGGGGTGGGGTGGGGTACGGTGTGTGTGTGTGTGGTGGTGTGTTTTGGGGGAGGGGGTGGTGGAGGGGGGGGGGAGGGGGTGGTGGAGGGGGGCAGGGGGTGGGGTGGGGGTGGGGTGTGTGTGTGGTGGTGTGTGGTGGGGGAGGGGGTGGTGGAGGGGGCAGGGGGTGGGGTGGGGTGCGGTGGTGTGTTTTGGGGGAGAGGGTGGTGGAGGGGGGCAGGGGGTGGGGTGGGGTGGTGTGTGTGTGTGTGTGTGTGGTGGTGTGTGGTGGGGGAGGGGGTGGTGGAGGGGGCAGGGGGTGGGGTGGGGTGGGGTGCGGTGTGTGTGTGTGTGTGTGTGGTGGTGTGTTTTGGGGGAGGGGGTGGTGGAGGGGGGCAGAGGGTGGGGTGGGGTGTGTGTGTGTATGTGTGGTGGGGGAGGGGTAATTCACGGGCTTTAGATAAACTAGGGTTTTATAGAGTTTCGCTCCTACTACTTGGGCAATGACTATACTAGGGACCAAAGATAAATAAATAAACTGGATTCAAAGTAAATACTAGGAAATCCCAATTTATAACCGTCTAATTTATATCCTTTATTTATTTAATCACGATTCATTCCACTAAATAATCATGATTGCACTCAAATTTAATTATTTGTAAATCACTCGAAAGAATGTGTTCTTATTATTAAAGTTGATTACGGTATATTATGATTCCCCGCGTTATGTTTTCGATACCCTCTTGGTTAAATAAATTTTCTACTAACCGATTTTAATGAATATCTTATCAATTCCTTTATTCTAAAACTTAATTCTATAGGATTATAAAATAGTTCATCGGTCGGGTAAACAAAACATATAAGTCCATCAAGGGGTATCACAATCCAAATTATTTCTTGGACGTGAATTCCTCCAAATTATGATCTCATACCTATTCACACAATGATTGACCAACTTGCGAGGATCTATTGTTCTAACATATAATTGAACTTCACCCATCGCAATCGAAGAAATAATTGTGAAAGAAATTTGATATCCATAACCCTAGGGATTAAGAATCTATGAACTTTTTGCAAACGATATGAGATTTCCCATTTTTAATCAAGAATATCCTTAGACTTGTAGGGGGTGGGGTGGGGTGTGTGTGTGTGTGTGGTGGTGTGTGGTGGTGGAGGGTGTGGTGGAGGGGGGCAGGGGGTGGGGTGGGGTGTGTGTGTGTGATGTTCAATTTAGTTGGTGCACAAACTAACGGTCAAAGTAATAGTATATAATTCCAACATTTCAAACTACTTGAACATCACAAATGGATACAAACTTAAAATATAAATTGAGATAACCTTAGAATCTAATTAGGGTAAAAATATAATGGCATCAACTAACATATATGTAGGGGTGGGGTGGGTAGGGGTGGAGGTGGTGTGTGTGTGTGTGTGTGTGTGTGCGTAGGTGTGCGTGTGTGTGTGGCGGTGGGTGGGGGTGGGGGTGGGGCACCCATTTAATAACTCTTTAAATATTTGGAAAAAACATAATATTACAAAATTGAAACGAAATGGTATTGACGGAACTTACACATATGTTATAATATAGATGGAACATTTTTTTATCTGTACTATTAATTCAATTAATTCAATTAGGTAAAATGAAATGTGTACTATTAACATTTTTTTTATCTGTACTAATAACATTTTTTTTACAGAAAAAATGTCTCCTTCAGATGTTAAGGCGAAGATGATGATGCTGTTTATGATGATGTCGTCTGGGTTCGGTGGTAGCGGAGGCGACGAGGGCTCCTCCGCCGCTAGGCTCCCCAAATATGGAAAATTTGGGATTACCGTCGAAAACAAGTTGGAGCTTTTAGCGAGATCCCTCGAGCTGCTAAAGACGGTCATCGGCCCGGGGTTTATGAGTTGGAAGGAGGTGCCATATGAGCTCAAGTTAGCTGTTTGGGCGGCACTACAGGTAATATTTATATGAATATTTTAATTTATATTTATATTTATATTTATTCGCAACTAACATTGTATTTGTTGGACAGGAACAATTCAACTTGGATCCAAAGCTACACGATTCCGTCTTGGAGCAGTTGAGGGAGCAACACAAGACGTGGAAGAAAAATATGCGGACACGGTACTTTGGAAAAACACGAGAGTCCATTTTACAATGGCGCGGATCCGTCCCGCCCAAGGAGCCGATCTCATTGGCACAATGGCAAAAGTTCATTGACAATGAGATCGAGGATCGACAATTGGCATCTCGCCAATCGGGGAGGGAAAATCGGGCTAAAAAGACGGACGTGCACTACTCCGGCCGGACCTCTTACGCTGAGGTGGAGCATAGGATGCAGGTAAGATTTAATTTATCTATAACTACAGAAATATATTATTGGATATTATTTTACTTTACGGGGCCGATACTAATTTTACTTTACTCTATTTTATTTCAGGGGGTAGGGAGTGGGCCAGGGGGTAAGCCACATAGGCTCGATACTTATGTGGCTCTTCGGACGAAGAAGGGGAAGGACAAGGAGGTGTCCCCGAGCGTCGCGGCCACGATTGTAAGTAATCCGACAGTTTAATTATTATTAATTACGTTATAATTTTTTAGTTTACTTATTTTACTAATCATGTGCTTTTTGTCGTTTCAGGCAAAGCTTAAGGAAGTGCATGAGTCGCAGTCTTATGCCGACAAGGCATCTTTGTCCACAGACGCACTCAGCCAAGTGCTTGTCTCTGATCGAAAAGGGAGGACAAGGGGAGTGAGCTCGCGGGTGGCCAAATCTAGGATCATCGGATTGGAGACGAGCGACACCGGGTTGTCTCGAACGGTGGATTCACATGACGCGAAGCTGTCCCGTTTGGAGGCGACGGTCCAAGATATGTACGCATTCATGAAGCGTACGTTGGGTGGAGACCGTAAAGGGAAAGGTAAAGGGAAGGATAAGGCGGTGGAGGAGGAGGTTCGGGAGGACGAGGCGCAGGATGATGAGGATGTGGACCTCGCTGCTTCATCACCGACACGTTCGTACTTCAACGATCCACTTCCCTATTTGACGCCCTCCAACAGACCATTGTCGACAATTGGATGGCCGAGCGTGTTCATATTGGACGTATTTGATGGCCAGCGGATAGGGCGGGGGTTGAGGGACCCGAATATCGTCGAGGGTGGAATAGTCCATGGACGTGTGCTTCAAGAGATGGAGTGCAGGGTGCTCGTCATGCATGTCATACCCGGGAAGGAGAACTCCCTATTGTGGTTGCACGAACAATGCGGCACGACGTATATTAGTGGGTGCGTCAATTCGTATGTCGTGTGGCCTACTCACCTCCTCAGTTTTATCCAAGACATGTAGTAACATTATTTTTAAGTTTGTCCATTTTAATTAAATTTGGATTATATCGTCATGTATATTGTTTTTACCTTGAATATTTGGATTATATCATCATGAATATATATTTGCATTATCTTTAGTTCTTGTTGGATATATGATGTTTGGAATAGGTACAACGTTGCTATAACAGGTACAAATATACTGCTGGGCAGTGGCGGTGGCCATACTGCCCAACAGATTTTTTTAAAATTCTGCCCAGAATTGTCACGGTCATTGACCGTGACAAGTCCGCGACAAAGTTGTCACGGACGTGTCACGGTCATTGACCGTGACAATTGGGGTCACGGTTATGTCATGGTTTATAACCGTGACAAACGTGTCACGGTCATTGACCTTGACACGACCGTGACACAAAACGCGAGTTTTTTGTCAAGGTCAATGACCGTGACACGACCGTGACAAAAAAAGTTATCTCGCCTCGAAATGTCACGGTCATTGACCTTGACAAGGTGAATTTGTCAAGGTCAATGACCTTGACAAATGGGCAGATTTGGTGTAGTGTGTGTAGTACTTTCTCTTACTTGTTCATCATTCAAATTACTAATAGTGGTTGTTCATTTTAAAGTAAAATGGTGGTTGGATCCTCCCTCTGAATTGTTCAACTTGTTGGTCGTTAACCCTTTTATAATGCCCACCTACAAATTTAAAAAATGATCGGTGCCTACTTTTATGTTGCCTCCTTGAGGAATATTTGTTTCCTATAAATATTTTTTGTTGAGTTTGTTTTTCGGAGGTTCCATGCTTGGTTGGTTATTATGCCATGGAATGATAATTTAGTACAAATCGGTTTGTTTTATAGTACAACTACTTTCTTTTGATTTATGAAGATATTTTGGGTTTGTGTGAACCACTATTTACTAATTGGGATGTGGTATAAGAAGAATTTATGTTCTCAATGCTATATTATTCATTTTCTTATAGTGTCAAGTTGTTGTTTTAGTCTTAATGTGAAGTCATCATCGGTGTTAGGGTTATGCTACTGAAGCAGATAGTTTTTATGGTTAAGCATGAGAGCTATCATTTGGTCTGCAGGTAAGTAATTTACTAGATGAGCTAACTCACTCTCTCACTTTTTTTTTTGTCATTAACTCATTCTCTCTTCCCCTCATTCATATATTATTGTAACTAATTTTTCGGAGTAGTTCCTTAGAAGATTTATGTACTATTGATAGTACTTGGAAGTAATAATTTTATTTTTCTAGTTTTTTTTTTCCTTTTTAAAGGAACTCATAAATTTCTTAGATGTAGGAATACACTATAAATCTTAACTCCAGCAATCGAGTGGCACAGAGAGAGGCACGAACACCCATGGAGCATAAAAGTAATTAGCGGGAGGCGACCTCATCCTCACGAGGCTCTCGGTGGAAGAAATTGACTAGTATAGGCTAGTTTTGGCGTCCAAAGTGAGCGTTAAGGGGTGGAGGAATTCAAAAGAATGACTAAGTGATCCAGGGAGTGGCACATCACCACATAGGGCATAAAAATAACATGTGGTAAGTGAGTGTGTCCTATGTGTGCTCCTAAATGCTGAAATTAACTAGTATAGGCTCATTTTGTGGTTAAAGTGGGCATTAAGGGGTGAAAACTAAAAACAACGATCGAGTGGCCGAGGATTCGCACAGACACCCCATAGGGCACAATAGTAACTCGTATCGTGTTCTCAATGGGCTCTTGATTGCCAAAATTAACTAGTATAGGCTCATTTTGCAATTAAAATTGGCATTTAGTGGCACAAATACACCATTAGGTTTAAAGCAACCCGTGGAAAGTGACCGCATCCTTCGGGTGCCGGTTGCTAAAATTTACTAGTATAAGATCGTTTTGGGGTTAAAAATGGACGTTAAGGGGGGGGGGGATTCAAAACAGTAACCAAGTTTTCCTGAGAGAGGTACGAACACCCCATGGGATAGAAACGTAAATTGTGGGAAGTGACCATATGCTTTATGGGATCTAGATTATCGAAATTAATGAGCATGCACTTGTTTTGGGGTTAAAAGTGAGCGTTAAGAGGCGAAATCTCAAAATAGTAATCAAGTGGCTCGAAGAGATGCACGAACACCCCATGGGTCATAAACATAATCAGTGAGAAGTGATCACATCTTTATCGGGCTCGCGATTGCCAAAATTTACTAGTATAGGCTCATTTTGGGGTTAAACGTAGGTGTCGGGGGGAATTCAAAACAACGACCATATGGCTCATGGAGAGGCACAAACACCCCATGGGGGGTAAAAGTAACTCATGGTAAGTGACCGCATCCTCTCTGGGCTCTCGGCTACATTAACTAGAATAGGATAATTTTGGGGTTAAAAGTGAGCAATAAGAGGCGAAAGCTCAAAATAGCGATCGAGTGGTCCAGGGAGAGGAACGGTCACCCTGTAGGGCATAATAGTTACCAGTGGGGAGTGATTGCATTCTCATCGGGCTCCCGATTGTGGAAATGAACTAGTATAGGCTCATTTTGGGGTTAAAAGTGGGCGGTAAGGGGAGAAAACTCAAAACAAACTATAATTTTTATATTCCAAATAGGTTGTTATAACCAACCTAGAACTTAAAGGTTGTTATAACATTTGACTCTTAGTGACATGATAAGTATAAGTTCATTTGTTGTTAATTATTTAGCTATTAAATGAGAAAGGTCCAAGCGTCTTCCTATCGGTGAATTTGGCCTCTCATGTGTCTATTCTTTTCATCATCATGTTTATGTTTATTCTTATCATTAAGTATCAACTAGAGGAATATGAATAAATGCTTTTATAAGTTGTGTTTCTAAGACGAAAATTGATTTTCTATATAAACACGCACATGTGAATGTTTTTTATATAAACATAGTTTTTTTTTATATAAACTCAGTTTTCAAATTTAACACTATTTGGTTTCTTTTACACGCATAGTTGGTTGAATTTGTTAATGTTTTGCGTAGCCTATAGTTAATTATGTCCAATTTCCTTTTTATGTTAATTTACTATTGAGATTCCAATTTGTTTACACTTTATGTTTAATGACTTCTTCCTACTTAAATAATTGGTCGACATGTACAACAATTTATTTTGTTTTTAGATTAGGACTTAAGATATGAGCTCTGTATTTTTTTCGAAGTTATCTATTTGTTTTGTATACCATACTTTCATTAGTGATGATACTAAGACTTCATCTCGTGCATCTCTTTCGAGTCTCCCTTTTACTAGCTACTATATTTGTCTCTTCGTATTATGTAAAATAGTTTTGAGAATAAAGTGAATTGAGGGGGTGTTTAGTGTTATGGCTCTTTTGAGTTGCTATAAGTGTACTTTAAAGACATTCATAATTTATTTGTGGTTGTCATTATTTATACACCGATAATAATTTGAATGTGATAAACTTTTTAACTCTGTATTTTCCAAATGCTAAATGTCAAATTAATGCGTTTAGTCACCAATTGATAATGGTGGTGGGGTTTGGTGTTGGTAGTAGAAGAAGGGAGTTGTATTAGTAATTGTACATTGGGATTTTATCTACTTTAAACACTTGGGTTGGGGGTTATATTAGCTGAACTTTCTATTGTGAGTTCATTATGCTATGTGAACTTTTTGGCCTGCAGGATCAATTGAAAACTCTTCAATTTAAACATTTTATGTTGCGGGCTAAATTAAGGCAGTTTGGGGTATTTGTCTTACATTTACAATTAAATGGTATGTGAACATTAAAAGTATCTATAAATTTATAAGCACATTGATATGAATCTTGGTTTTGACACAAAATTCAGGGATTATTAGTCAAATAACTAGTATAACCTATATATATAAAGGAAAATTATTTGTAGAATTGTGTTGGTCTATAATTAAAACAAGTACACTTGCTTAGTTATGATATGCAGAAGTGAAGAAAATAGAAGCCTTGTGTCTCATTATTGAAAATACCTAATGTTGTTCTTGTTTTGTTTGGATCCATTATCCTTAATATTAGTCCATTCATAATAGAAGTGACAACACTATTATCATCCATAATAAGAGTTCATTCATAATAAATGTTGATATGTGAATCTGACAGTGAGTATTAGTCTACATTTCATCACAAAATATGGGTTGCCATTGTGTTAGGTTATTGAGAAAGGATTCATAGCCATAATCTTTGAAACAATTTTGATTAAGAATTTACATAAACTATTTGGCCGATAATCACTACATCTGTTTGGGTTAATTGTCTTGGGTATCAAAACTATATTTGTGGAAGTCCAGCTGAGTGGATAACATTTCCCAACAAAAAGGAACAAATTTTCTTTACCAAGTCGTCCTTAATGGTCTCCCAACATTCTTGAAAAAAGATGCCATTGAACCCATCCGGACCTGTTACACTAGACTTATCCATATTGATAACTACATCAATAACTTCTTGTTGCATAGGCATTTGAGTAATTACTAGATTATCATCTTCAAAAATAAGATGAGGAATAAAGTTGAACATATCCTCATCCATATGTATCTTAGTTGGGCCTCCGAAAATATTTTGAAGGTGCTCAATAAATATCTGATTAATATCGTCTTCAGTTGATAGCCACTGATATGAACTATCTTTAATTTTGTGGATCCTTAACTTATTTTTCTTCTGTATTATCACTGAGTGAGAAGGCTATATTACAATCACCTTGAGCCATCCATTAGATTGAGCTTTTTATTTCAAATATTAGTTCTCATTCTTAATATGATACTGATATTGGGACTTTGCTTTATGGTAATATTCTGTACTAGTCTCAGTCGGATTATAATCATGGCCCTGATTTTTTTTCCAATTTGTGACTAACGCACTATTATCATGCCTATTTGTGACTAACCCACTGTTATCATGCCTATTTGTGATAATCAGAATCGTTATCTTGTTATATATATATATATATATATATGTGTGTGTGTGTGTGTGTGTGTGTGTGTGTGTGTGCGTGCGCGCGCGCGCACGAGCACTTGTGTGTGATAACTGGCTTAAGTGATGTTATTTTGTCCCAATTTCCAAGCATAACGTTGCTTTTGTTCTTGGGTTGAAAACACCATTTTAGATTCATCTAGGAGCGAGTCGCTAGATAGTGCTTGTCAATATTTGGCTCTTCTTGGGAAAACTAACTTTATATAGGGTAAGAAAATAATGGAAAAATTCTCCTCTAGATATCTCATGTTCATAATAAGATATTCAAAAACTTTCAATCAGAAGGAATCCACCTAGAGAGGTTGTTAGTCCCGCATTTTATGATGCTAGATTGTATACGCAAGGTCAAATGGGTGTTTTACCAGAGGCGCTCTGCTCTAAACCTGGCCTCTTATCACATTCTCAGCAGCGAGTTTATGAGGTAACCCCTGATCACCACCTTGCCAAGATTACTTAGTTTGACTAGGATGGTTAGTGTTTAATCATATATCCTTTTTTTTCCTTCAACATTTTATTCAGTTACCCTGGAAAAATCAATCTCCCCAAACCTCAAATGCAGCTCCTTTTAGTTCTTCAGCTTCATCAGTCAGTGGTGGCCTATCCAGGGGATATGATTAAGCATCCAGATAGCTAAGACCTGTTATTTACTCATCTGCCCTAGGAAACACGACTTGGTGTGGTTTATCACTCTTTGGATCTTGTCCCTGATGATATCGAATCTACTTAAACAAAACCTCATAGGTGTCTTCTTCGTTATATATGTTTTTATATTCTGAATTCTTTTGTTACTTTTTCTGATCTTTATTTTCTTTCTTTTGTTTTCCTGTTATAATATTTCAGTGGTTCCTCAATTCATATTGGGATGGCGGAGGATATTAGTCCACACAACTTTGAAAATGATATTACTGTTGCTCAATTTCCTTTAGCGTCAACCTCGAAGTTGCATTCAGTCAAAACTTTTAATGTTTTAAAAGTTAGTGAAATTTTGTATCCACATGCTTACTTGCATTCAGTGAAACTTCTGATTTAGCAACTAGTGGAATTTTGTATGTATGCTGTTCAAGATCGATTCTAGTTAGTGGCATGCACTTTATTTGGATACTAGGAATTGGGGGCTTTTGCACAACCATAAACTTCACCTTCTGTTTCTGAGCGCCTTGGAAGTAACACTTCAGAACCTTTATTGACTACAAGCGATGCATTGGATATGTATCAGCTTATTTCAGAAAAGGTTTCAAATATCTCATCCTTGTTCTTATACTCTTACTTATTCTGTTACAAGAGTTTTTATGGCTAAGGGTTGTCATCTTCTCCTAGTCGTGTAATTTGCAGTATAAAAATAATAATCGATGTATGCGTTTATATGCGTTGTATCCATATTGGATTACAATGATCCTTGGACATTCGCATGCACGTGAAAATAAACACGAACATAGTGTTTTCTTTATATTTACTTTCATTTGATTTTCTAAGCATGTTCCTAAATATCATTTCAGCTTGACACTGTGGTATCCAATGATGCTAAGGAAGCAGAAATTCAGGTATTATCTCTTCCTTCTCTTTGTCAGTTGGAGTATATTCTATATGTATATATCTTTGATAATTTAACTTCTACAAAAGGAATCCATATCATTTATTACCCTTCAATATTGGTTTATCTCCCTTTCTCCTTATCTGCCTTGAAAATTATCTGCTCTCATTTATTTTTTGTTACTCTTGGGATGTATGTTAAAATTTCTAATTAATTCTTGTGCCCAGGCAATTATTTTCGAGGTTCTTGTCAGCATTCTCAGATGTATAAGCCGAGACGAGGCGACATTAATCATGGTTCAAAAGGTTTGTTATCTTTTGATCTCATATTTAATTTTCATTAAGTCAATCAAATTCTCGAGTTTGAATTCTCTTACTATCATAGGTTTTTAAGGGTTTATATGAAAATGCATAAAACAATGCACATGTCGGTGCTCATATTGCTCTTCTTGATGTCGGTCGTGATGTTAGCAAGCTTGTTGTGAAGGAGCTGACTAGTTGGGTATGCTCTACTTGACTCATTCCTTCCTTTATCTTATGACGAAAGTGGAAGTTTAATGAATCATCACATTCCATCAATATTGCATGTTAAAATAGCTTAGGTAAGAGTTCAAGTCAATTCGACAACATCAACTTCATTGATGAATAAGAATAGTGTCAGATCAATTATCTTAAATTTGTGGACTGCGATTATTTTTAGTGGAAATATAGGTTGTCAAACCCCGTCTTGGTACTTTCTAAGCCTAGGGGGAGCGCAATTGGATAGGACGACGAGCATAGATTTAACTATGTTAGTGAAGGTAATGAAGTTAAAGAAACAGCAGTATCCGTGGCTAAAGATGGTGATCCTACTGTTAAACGCGATTGATCACGTTCGTCAAAGTCGAAAACTCTTTATCTATGCCGGATTCCAATTCTGATATTCGCGAGAGTAAACTTTAACGAAAAGGTTTGCTTTTATCTCATCCTTTTTTATGATTTTGATTTAATTATATTGTTCAGATATGATGCAACCATGTCGTATTATTGTTTCATATAATTGTCCTTACTAACACTCGGGTCCATGCTATGTTTCTTATTGGTCACATCCTTCTCCTACTCATCTTCACTCATCCCTACTACTTAATAAGAGCCAAAAAACATCACAATGATTATAAGTCTAAGTTACCCTTATATGTTAGGAATTTCCACCGGTACCCTCGCTTACCTCTTCCTCTCCCTCATACACATTCCTACTTTCCCTTTATTCATAATTAATTCCGTTCCTCTTTTTCCTCTTTCTCACTCACCCTCAGTAGTTAATAACCGTTATCAAAATTATTCCTTGTCGCTCTCCCCACCTCTCCTGTTTAATAATCTTCCAACTCTCACTGCCTCTCTCATTTTGTACCTTATATTTGGACTCAAAATTTACGTTTCCTTTCCATTTCTGTATTTTTATGAAGAAATAAAAAAGGAAGATATAACCCTCATCTTTGACGAACACAAACAACTGGTATATCATCACGATCTCTTTTATATTTTTGATGTTTTTGGTTGTTACCCTCTCAATTCCATCCTTTTTGGTGATTTTTCTTCATATTTTGAGATTGGTATGTTAGGGTTATATATATATATATATTATTTTGACTTCCCATTTAGAGTATGTATATGCAAGTGTCAATCTATTTTGGTTTCAATTGTCAAAATTGATTTAACATTTAGCTTAACCCACCACACTCCCTCCTGCTCGCATCCAGATCTTCTTATTCCAATTGTGCAAAGGTGTTCCATCCCATTGTCACAGCCACAGAGTCCTTCATAGGTACTTGAATTAAAAATAATAATAATAAAACACTTTTATAATTACTTATTTTCTTTTTATTTAATTTTTCTATTGTACTGAAATTTCAGAGATTTGACGCCACATAATATGTTGATGGATGATGAGCATGGGATACTTAAGATAGATGATCTTGGTTTAGGAAGGGCTTTTAATGTCCATCTTAAGAGTTGTAGACTCATGAGTTTTGTGTCAAATTGGAAATCGATTGTAAATTTAACATTGTTTTGACTTGTATATTGTGTTTTGATGATTTTTATATGCAGATTTTTAATTTCACAATTAATCTTTTTATTTTCTTACTTCTGTTTTAGCTACTTTCTACTTATATAAGAATGACATTTAAATTATGTCATTTATGTCCCTATTCATTTTTTTTCTCTACATAACAGTAGAAATATTGTAAGTAAGAGGGATCATTTAAAAATTATTTTACTTTCGTGGTGCTCACTATTTTCGTTCATAGCCATGTAGAAAAAATAAATTAAAAGGACTTCCTTGAAGATTTTGGTCTGTCCCTTTTCCTATTCTCTTTTTTCAATGTAGATGAATCGAGATATCATACAACCCAATGAGGTAAAGTGTGTAGTATGAGGTTTGTAATTGTAATATAGTTTTCACAAGGAAACTAAATTTGGATCTCAAAACTATGAATATAATGGAAGCAATGGAAACAAATACAAAGGCAAATAGACAAATCTTACTACATTGATGGTTTTGCAAAAAGGGACTTTTTCCCTATCACCTAGCCTTAATTGTTTTAATTTTAGATTAACACTCGCAACCTATGCACCTTATTCGCAGTTCGCAAATTACCATTTTTTCGAAGGCTCGAATTCTAAATCATTTTAGATTCTGGCCATTCTTCTCACTACATCCATTTTCCCCCATTATTTATGGTTATAGGCTTTAAACCATGGTTAGGCTGACCAAGGCATGTTTCTTATTCGTGCTGAGTGTCGTGTTGACGGGTTGTAATATGGTGTACCATGTGGGTATGCTTTTGATGCACCTCATCAAAAATAGGTGTGAGTGTATGTCAACACTGATTTTGTCACTCTTATTGAATATCTACCTAAAATAGAAAAATTATGGTATGTGTTCATGCATTATTATTTTTTTCATTATGTTTGAATTTTTGTCATAAGGTCTTTTGATATCATTGGGGTTTGCAAGTCTGTTGAAAATTTTATATGATTTTGTGCTTAAATCTCGCAAGTTTACACACGAATTGCAAGCTCTTTTACTTCAATTCATTTATGCTTCTTCTTATGCCGCGTTATCTACATAACTCGCAAGCTTACACGTGACTTTTCTCTTACCCGTTCGTCTCCCCCCCCCCCCCCCCCCCTCTCTCTCCATTTTTTACCCTAACCTGTTATATGCAATCTCCACTTAACATTAAACAACCTCTTTGGGTTTTATTTTAATTGTTATAATTATTTGTTCAGGTTTGGAAGAGTGCCAATGGGATCAACATAACATAGTATAAAACCCTTTTATCTATCTTCTGACGTCCCATAAAAATATTCTACAATAAAATTCAGTCTCTATCAAATTGTTCACGTCCATGTATGTAGCTAATTCCACCAAACCCATTATGTCTACTAATTGAAGATGATTTGATTGCTAATTACTTTTGGTTTTGACAGTTTACATATCTTGCATAGTAAGATTTATTCTCATTTTAGGGGTACTATATTCGAGGTGGCTCGAGGTTACATCTCTTGAAAATGCCTCCATTGAGGCGTGAATATGACCAACGAACATGTTTACTTTATTTGGTTAGTGTTTCTAGATCCGTACATCTATGATGTATATGTATAAATTTTATATGGATCAACATTTCATAATATGTTTGACCGCCCCTCCATATATCTTTATTAGTAATTTTTAGTTATTCATGTTGATACTTTCCTTCAATTACTATATGACTTGATTGATTTTATAACTCAGGAACACGTCTTTAGAAAACCAGCTTCTCGGGGGTACACTTTTTCTCTCCCCATTTTTTTAATCATTGTTTATATAAGAGCATAAAGGAAACTTATGCTACCTAAGTGTTCTACTTATGAGTAAAATATTTTCTCATTAATACTTTTAGTTTTTTGGTTTTATCACACCTACTTTGTTGAGTTATCTTAGAGTTTTGTGTTGAATATCAATTATCTCTTTATAGGCTTACTTTCGAATACTAATAATATGTTATTCATGTTATTAAAATTTAAGTTCTGTATTAAATCATTACAATTCAGCACATGTTAACATCTTGGTTAAGATTTCTCTTGTGATTAAGGTGCCAATTAGAAATGTTAACTTTGTCACAAAGAGGAATGGAAATGCTCCCTTATTAAATGACTTCAAAGTTAAATGTAGAATTGATACCCATTGTAGAAAATTAAGGATAATTTTCAAAGCATTAAGTAAATAAGAAATTTATTATTATGCACAATGATTTTAACAAAAACAACATTTCATGTCAGTTGGTCCACTTTAACCTCTAATTAATATAAAACCACTTATTTTCTATTATTAAGTAATTTGTTGATATTTCAATTATGAAATATTTGTCTCTCTAAAAAAAAACAAACGCTCTCCCTCCCTCTGTTTCACCCATCCCTCCATTCAGCTTCTTTTACATTACGTAGCCTCTCTCTCTCTCTCTCTCTCTCTCTCTCTCATCACTGCCCCCACCTTGCCTCATGTTTCAATTTTCGCACTCCCTTATTTATTTAGAGGATACAAAAAGGAGTCTTCCTCACTATCTTTATGCTACCCGAGGAGCTATAATGCCAATAAAATAGCAAACAAGATAAATTTTTTGTAGCTTTGATGGTTTCATGGTAACTAAACTATAATTCAATAGTCGTTTTTGTTTTTTCATCATAGCTAAATTGTTATTATGACTTGCTGTTTCGTATTTCTAGATTTTTACACATTTAGTTTTTTGAGTTTCTATCAGAAAATTCTTTGCTTTTTGCCTTTGTTGCTCCAACTATATATTTCATTGATGACAAAAAAGTAGAAATGAAACTATGAGTTACACTGTTACAATTACCAAATTACTGACACCTAAAATTCCTTGACATACCTCACAACTGCTCCTTTTCTCAAATTGACAATTATAGTATCATTTATATTTGTCTTATGCCTATGATTATCCCCCTCCCCCTTCATAGGACAAATGGAGATTGACCCCTCCACATAATGCATTGGCCTCATTCTAAACTCTATTTTGCAGCTTCTCTCTATCAACTACTCATGTCTATTTCAGTATTTTCAATGTGATTTTATTATCTTAATATACAATACCATGATAGTGTCACGATTTTATCCATTCACAAATGGTCTTGCATGCTCCTTTGAGAAATACAAGTATTCCAAAAGTCAATATTATTGTTAGTACGTAATCTGACGAGCAACCCGAGGTTGATGTAAGTGATGAACTTATTCAGCTTGTTATCTCCAATGTTTTGTATTAAAAAAATGTTGCTATAAGTACTACACAAAAATACATTTACCCAATGTTTTGTCCAATATTGTTATTATTTTCTTGATTTATATGTTTTGGCTCAGACACGTCCTGGTGTACATGCATTCCCTTCCTTTTGGTTAACTAAACCTCTTTGTCCAAAAAGAATGTAGGTGAAAATATTATAAGGTTATTTTGACCCCCCCCCCCCCCACCCACCGATCCATTTATTTATGATTACCTTGTTAGGGCCCTAAAGTTTTTTATTCTTGGCCTCTGACCCCCTAAAATGACTTTCTCTACACTTTGTATCTAATGAAGTGTTGCAAAAAATCCTTTTGGTGGTCAAATGCCTATATGTGAAAACTTTGCAGGAACACTCAAGGTAAGTACTCATGAAAAATGATGAAAACATAACTCTAGGATTGTCTTTTGACCATCATATATAATTATCTATATTGTATCTACTAGCTTTTATTTTTCATATTATGTTTCCAACTTCTGGATCCATTACAGGAAGTTGCTTCTATAGCCAAAGGTGATGAAGATTTTGACAAAGTCTTGAAGGACCCACTATACATTCGAATATGTGAAGCTCTTTATTCAGTGGATCCATTACAAGAAGTTTCTTCTGTAGTCAAATGTGATGAAGATTTTTGTAAAGTCTTGAAGGACCTAGTATACATTCGAATGCGTGAAGATCCTTATTCAGATAATATATCAAATGGAGATCTAAAAATAAAAGCGCATGAGAGTGATTTGCAAATTGTGCCAGCGGAACGTCCAATGAAAATTGTACCACCTGAAGTGATGAATATTGAAAAAGAGGGCCTTAGTGATGATTATGCAACTCATTTTACACTAGAGATTACAGTATTGTGTCCCACTTCAACATGATTTGATTGAATGTGTTCAGCCTTATATTATATGATTTGGAGCACGTTGTCGACATAATTTTGAGAAAGCCAAAGGAGGACTGAGGCATTTATGCGTGATTTTTGGATGTTTATCTTTTTGGAGACTTTTTTTTGAATGATTTACATAGTGGGTATATCGAGATATAATACATGTATTAGGTCGTATTTTTTTTTTTTTGGATAATTAATGTAGATGGTGGGTATATCTATTTGTGTCCCACTATTTTTTTATATGGACAAATGGCTTGGTTGGTGTACTTGACTTCAAATACAAAAAAAATTCAAGACTGTTTTTATGTTATTGTAAATTTTGATTTGTGCTTAGATTTATTTGTCAACTATGACATTAATATTAGTTATTAATTTTTTATTATATTTTTAATTTATGAGCGTTTATATTAAACCCTCATGTGATGAATTTTTTATGACCTTTTAAAAATTTTGAAAACAGTTCATCATGATGCTTTTAAATCAAATATGACATCTTATAGAGTATATTATGACCATTTTTATAGCAGATATGATAGTTTTGAAAAAAACTCATATATAACAGTTAACTTATATGACACTTTTTATGAGTATCAATAATGACACCCAAACTTATGACCTTTTTTCTTAAAAAATAAAGTGTCATAAAATGCGTTTTATGACACTTAAAAAATGTCATAAAAATGTTTTTTCTTGTAGTGATCCCTCCTTCATTCCCATTTTTCTGACGTGCGTGTGGGATTGCGTCCTTTCTCTAGGCGCTCGACCGACGTAGATGTGCGGTGATATGTAGACATAGAGTTGTCAGCCTATTTAACACAAAATAGGTGAAAGAAATGTTATCGTCTTGAGAGAACGACATTAAGGACAGTACTGATGCTTACGAAACCAAGTAGTTCAAGGGTCTAGGGACTACGTTATGGAATGGGAAGGTGTTAGGCACCCATACCGCCCTTTCGGTCTTTCGTGGGCATGTGTTAATGTTCTCTTGTTGAACTCCGTGATGTGTGTGCTTATATGCAAAGTATAAATGGAGGACGTAATCTCTAGACTCGTGTCATAGATAAAGGAAGAGTGAGATCATCCTTAGGAGTGTTCAAAAAATAGTAATTCAAAGTATAATGTAAGTGTTTATCGATTCACAAGTCGTTATAGAAGAACGATTACATATATCAGACAAGACACAAGCAAGCAAGCATATATATATATATATATATATGATAAGAACAAAGTAACAAATGTGTGTGTGAGAACTCGAGTCTTGGGATTTACCCAAGATGCCTACATAACCCAAGGGGGAATCAAAGTCTATGTAGTTCGAAGATAATACGAGGTGGGGTTTAACTCATAAATCCAACTGTGGAATTTCTTTATATGTGTGTGTGTAGAAAAATGTGTTTTAGTGTGAGAAAATGTGATGAGAATTCCACGTTTCAAGTTTACAAGTAAACCTCATTTTCTTGTTTTTGGGTTTTCTTATGAAAATAAAGTATGTACAAATAGTAATAATAAAAAGTTTGAAATTAAGATATGTGATGTAATGAAGTAAAGTACTAAAGTGAAAATGAAGTAACTAGTGCAAAAATAAAACAATTTAGAGATAAAGGGGAATAATTATACGTCCTTATGAAGACTTGAAATGGAACTTGATTATAGATTCGCTGATATGATGATGAGAGGATGGTGGTATGAGGAGACGGATGAGAATTTACTTAAAAGAGTATGAAAAGGATGGAAGGAATACGGGAATTTTTTTTAAGAGGGGAACAACTCTGAATTCGAGAGAATTTTCTCTAAATTGTTGAGAGGGATGTTTAGGGGTTCTTTTCAAAGTGAGCTCATGGCCTCTATTTATAGGGAAAGGGGGTGCCGATTGAAAATGTCTTAGACCTGCCTATTGGCATAGAATCCTAGAGACACTACCGATAGGCAGGGTCCTAAGGTTTCCATTCGGTAGTATGGGGCAGATTTTTCTAAAAACGACCGTAAAACGCGATCCATGCGTCATAATCACACCGGGGTAGATCGTTGGAAAGGTTATTTAAAGCCCTTAAGAATCCAATGAGCCAATCTCGGGTTCGGCATTTGACAAAAGTCAAATGGGGATCTGAAGTGACCATTGGTCATTAGATAGAAAATTCTTAGAGGAAAATGGATCATTCGTCCTAACCGTGAGGTCGATTCACACATAAGACGGACCATTGAAAAGGGTATTTAGTGCCCTTCGATATTTCATTCACCTTTGTTCGGTTCATATAGTTGAACCAGTTCAAACGGGTCTCAAAATCACTCGATGAACTTTCAGAGTTAAATGGGTCATTCGTCCGTATCATAAGGCTGATTTGTGCTTGGGGTGGACCATTGAAAAAGGTATTCAGAGCCCTTCGAAATTCATTCAGCTTTGTTCAAGCTAAAGAGTTGACAAGCATCAAATGGAGATTAGTGTAAGGACATTTTTGTCCAATAACAATTTATATGTCGTACGCCGTTACACCGTTGAAGAAATTCAAGCCTCATACATTCATCAACGGATCCGAATATCAAAAGAAGAAGAGGAATCAAAGTCTTACAGACCGGACCGGTCCGCCTGGAATAAAAGAACCGATCCGGTCAATCCGATCAGTCCGCCTTAGACCCGGACCGATCCGACTGCTGAAGGCCAGTATACCCCGGACCGCAAGCAAACCGATGAAGTCTGGAAAAAGAACCTATCCGATCATCAACGGACCGATCCGCCTCAGAATAAAAGAACTGATCCGGACAATCGCACCGATCCGCCTCAGACCCGGACCGATCCACCTGGGATAAACTTAAACAGATCGTATTCAGATTTTTAAGGCCCGAGACTTCTTATTTAATCCCACTACGGGAAGTGGTTTTCTAAGACTTATACACACAATTTTCAGAGTACAGAAAGCCCTAAGTCTTCACCTATTGAGCATCTAGACTCTAGGTATTTGATTCACACAAATTTCCAATCCTTTGTGAATCACTTTGCAACCCAGGAACGCACTTTTGCTGTTCACACCCTTGTGGAGAAGACCGTTCTTCATCTCCATTGCAGCCCTACTGGAAAGGGATAGTTCCAGTCGCCGACTACAGAATTCGACACCTGAGGGTAATTCTTAGTCACTTGTATTTTCATTGTAATCCAAAATTGTACAGCCTACAATATTATAATGAAAATAAATGGTTTTTCCCCTTTGGGGGATTTTTCCTCACAAGCATGTGTTTGAATGTTCTTGCTTTGTTCATTATCGTATTCAATCACATATTGTTGCATGTTTAGGGTTTGTTTGGGTTAAAAGGTGTTTCATATATAAGTTTATCATTTGAACGCGAGCACATACGTTCTCAAATTGGTATCAGAGCAGGTTACGCTAATCTATCGCATATTCCTATTTTCCGCAAAATTTTTCTAAGATATCAATTTTCTGAAAAAATTGATTTTAAAAAAAGTGTGTGTTCAAATGGAGAAGTTATATAATAAAATGCCTGTTTTTGACGGGACAAATTATGCTTATTGGAAAGCCCGAATGAGGTCAGATTTAAAAGCCATTGATGAACGTGTCTAGATCTTAGTTGAAAGAGGGTGGACTCCTCCCTCCGTGACTGTTGATAATGTGACCAACTTGAAACCTGACACTTCTTGGACTGATGAAGAATTTAAATGGTCATCTTTTAATTCTTAGGGTCTAAGTGCTATTTCTGGGTCTGTCACACCTGATGAGTTCAAACGTATAATGACGTGCACCACGTCAAAAGAGGCATGGGATGTTTTACAACTCACCCATGATAGAACTAATGCTGTGAAAGAATCTAAGTTACAAAATTTGACAACTCAATTTGAAACCATCACCATGCATGAATCTGAATTCTTTGATGAATTTTATGCTAGACTTTCTGACATTGTGAATACTAGCTTTAATTTTGGTGAACATATTCCTAATGCTAGAGTTGTTAAAAAGATTCTTCGTTCTTTACCTAAGCGTTTTATCCCCAAAGTCACTGTGCTAAATTCTATGGGTAATTTAAATATGCTAAAATTGGAAGAACTTGTAGGAGATTTGCAAACTTATGAAATTGATATGTTCCCTAAAACTGCTAAATCTAAAGATAAGGGAATTGCACTTAAAGCCTAAGAGAGAAGGAATGAGGGGTCGGTTAGAAAAAGGGTAGAGTCGTCTAGAAAGAGAGAGACTGACACATCAGATTCTGAGTGTAATTTTGACCTAGATGATTTGGCTCTTTTTGCAAAAAATTTCAAGAGGATTCTCAAATTTAAGAAAAATGGCAATTTTAAAGATAAAAAGAATTTTGAGAAAAATAAGTTTGAAAAGAAAAATGAAAAAGACTCAAAAAATCATCCTAAGAAAGAAAGTGAGAGATGTGGATGGTAGGGTTCATAGAGCCTTTGAGTGTGCCAATCGTCTGAATAGAGAGAATGGGAAAGTTGTCCTTAATGCTACCCTTAGTGACGACAGTGAGGTCGAGATGGTGGATTCAGGAGATGAGTCACCGCATGAGTGTAACTTCACCGCATTCATGGCCAGCCAAGTGAGCACTCCTAGTTCTCTTCACGACGATGAAGATGATGCTTCAAAGGGACACCTCGACAGTGAGATCGATGTGAGTGAGGGGGAGGATGACTCAAGTGAGAGCGAGAGTGATATTCAACGCGCCTACACTGAGTTATATTCTGAGTCATTTAAAACTAAAAAACGTAACAAAGCGCTAGTTCTTAAGATCACCGGCTTAGAGGAAGATTTAAGAAAGGCGAGAGAAAGAGAGTCCTCCACCGTCACCGCCCTGAGAGAGAGAGAATCTGCATGTGTCGAGAATGAGATTCTGTTTAGAGAGAGAGAGAGTGTTTTAGAGAAAGAGAGAGGGGACTTGACTAAACAAGTGGCTAGTCTTACGAGTCAGCTCCATTCCTCCGTGGAGACTCGGAAGAAACTTGAAGCCCTTGTTGCCCAGCTGACTCATGATCTTGAGAAAGCACGGGAAGTCAAGGTACAAATCGAGGACAGATCTGGGAAGATGGGAAAGATGCTCCTCGACCCCATTTTAGGTTTTGGTGATCGACAAAGAATTGGATATGATGGTGCCTCCACGTCCCAAATTGCACCTAGACCAGTTCCTGAGTTTACTACAAATCCTTATGGACGTCGTCAAAAACCTCGAAGGAGAGTTCGACCAAGAAAAGCAAACCAAGGTCCGCCTTTGACTGTGCTCTTTTGTACTTATTGCAAAAGAAAATGCCACCTTAGGGAGTCTTGCTATAGCATGGGTCGGAAACGACGTACTACTGCTCCACCACGTCATACTGATGATTTTTCTAGTCTGAGAGAGCGAGTTGAGTTCTTAGCTGCCACGACCCAGAGTTTAATGGAAGAATTCTGACGGATGTCTTTCCCGTTAGTGAATGCTTCTCAAATTCCAGCTAAAACCAACAACAACAAAGGAAAATAAAAGGTCAGCTTTGCTTGGGTACCTAAGAAAGATAAAAAGGCCTTTGTTGTTCATGTTTCTCTCAAAGCACATAATACCTCTCAGTGGTATTTTGATAGTGGGTGCTCCAGACACATGACAGGTGATGCCTCATTTTTTACGACTCTTGAGGACTATCAGGATGGAAGAGTCACCTTTGGAGATGGGAGAAAGTCTAGAATTATAGGACGTGGTACTGTTGAGTTACCTGGATTTCCTAAGCTAGAAAATGTTTTGTACGTCAAAGGTTTAAAAGCAAACCTTCTCAGCATTAGCCAGCTGTATGAAACTGACTTTTCAGTAAAGTTTGACAGGGACGCGTGTAAAGTCTATAATCAAGCCGGTAAACTTTTGATGCAAGGGGTGAGGACCGAGGATAATTGCTATGGGACTGAGCCCACATCCTCACTTGTCTTCAACAGCGCCACGGTCACTCCTATGGATCTGTGGCATCAACGTCTAGGTCACTTGAACGTTAGAGATCTAAATCGTTTAGCTAAAAAGGACCTAGTACGTGGCTTACCATCTCTTGGAAAGTCAACTTCGACCGTTTGTGGACCCTATCAGTTGGGAAAACAAATTCGTAGTCCTCATAGGAAGTTGCATTCCATTACCACCTCTCGTGTTCTTGAGTTGATTCACATGGATCTTATGGGTCCTACTCGTACTGAGAGTCTAGGTGGTAAGAGGTACATCCTCGTGATGGTAGATGATTTTTCCAGGTACTCCATTGTAGGTTTTCTGAGAGAGAAATCCGATGATGTAGAATTTTTAACGACCAAGTGCCGTGTCCTGCAAAGTCAACAAGGTGTCACTATTAATAGGACGCGTAGTGACAATTGCACTGAATTCACAGAAGCAAAGGTAGACCTTTATTGTGATAGCCTCGGGATCAAACATGAGTTTTTTGCTGTGAGAACTCCTCAGCAAAATGGTATTATTGAGAGAAAGAATAGAACGATCCATGAGATGGCTAGATATATGCTTCTAGGTCGTAAAGTTTCTAGGAGATTTTGGGCAGAGGCAGTGTCTACTGCATGCCACACGGTGAATAGGGTTTATTTGTGTCCACACACACTACAGACTCCTTATGAGTTGTGGACTAGCAAGAAGCCCGACCTGGCATATTTCCATGTTTTTAGGAGTAAATGCTACATCCTACGGGATAGAGAGCAATTAGGAAAGTTCGAATCCCAAAGCGACGAGGGAATATTTCTAGGATATTCATCGAATAGCAGAGCGTACCGGGTTTTTAACCTGAAGAGCTCTAAGGTTATGGAATCAATAAACGTCACCGTGAAAGATGACGAACCTCTGACGATTATTGATCCTAACCTTCAGTGTGAGGATGAGAATTGTCCTGACAGTTATTTACCTGTTCCTCTCTCACACTCTGTGGACCCTACTCCTGCACTAGGGGACACACCTTCTTGGGTTCGCAAGAGTCATGACCCTTCTGCCATTGTTGGTGATCCCACTCTAGGGGTCAAGACTCGTGCTCAGCTAGAGAACGTTGTTAGCCATCTTTGCTACACGTCCAAAGTCAAGCCCAAGAATCATAAAGAAGCACTCAAGGATGAACACTGGATATCTCCTATGCAGGATGAGTTGCTTCAGTTTAAAAAGAATAATATCTGGGAACTTGTCCCCCGACCTAGTGAGACTAATGTGATAGGTAACCGGTGGATTTTCAAGAACAAAATGGATGAAAATGGTACCATAATAAAAAATAAGGCTAGGTTGGTCTCTCAAGGCTACACATAGATAGAGGGTGTAGACTTTGGGGAGACATTTTCTCTTGTTGCGAGGCTTGAGTCCGTCCGTCTTCTGCTCGCCATTGCATGTCATCTGCGCTTCAAGGTATATCAGATGGATGTCAAGAGTACCTTCCTGAATGGAATTCTACATGAGGAGGTTTATGTGAAATAACCAAAAGGGTTTGAATACCCTCAGCACCCATAGCACGTCTACTATCTGAGGAAAGCCTTGTATGGTTTGAAGCGAGCACCCCGTGCTTGGTACGAGAGGCTTACTTCATATCTCTTAGCTCGTGGCTTCAAGAGAGGGGGAGTAGATATGACGTTGTTCGTCAGGAGAGATGATGGTGCTATTTTGGTTACCTAGGTCTATGTGGACGACATAGTCTTTGGATCCACATGCTCCCATCATGCTCACCACTTTGAGGAGGAGATGAAAAGTGAGTTTGAGATGAGCATGGTTGGTGAGCTTACATTCTTCCTTGGTCTCTAGGTTCGTCAGCTAGAGGATGGGATGTTCATCTCCCAATCCAAGTATGCTAGAGACCTAGTGAAGAAATTTGGTTTAGAATCCGCTAAGCATGCACGTACACCTATGAGTACCACTACCAAGCTTAGTAAGGACACTTCAGGCAAGGACGTAGAGCAAACCTTATATCGGAGTATGATAGGTAGTCTTCTCTACTTGACTGCCAGTCGTCCCGATATCGCCTTTAGTGTTGGAGTCTGTGCGCGATATCAGGCGTCCCCAAAAGAGCCACATTTACTTGCTCTAAAACGTATTATTAAATACGTGAGTGGGACTCTCTCATATGGGATTTGGTATTCCTTTGATAACGATGACCGTTTGTCCGCCTATTCGGATGCCGATTGGGCTGGGGATGTAGATGGTTGTAGGAGCACTTCTGGTGGGTGTTTCTATTTTGGTTCTGCTCTTGTCTCCTGGCTGAGCAAGAAGCAAAATTCCATCTCTTTGTCCACTGTGGAGGCTGAGTACATAGCCGCCGGGAGTTGTTGCACACAACTCTTGTGGATGAAGCAAATGCTGGAGGATTATGGGATTTCACAGGACACCATGACCATTTCCTGTGATAACACGAGCACGATACACATATCCCGTAATCCAGTTCAGCATTCGCGCACCAAGCACATCAGGATACGTGAGCACTTTATACGATAGCTAGTTGAGGAGAAAGTCGTATCCCTGAGTTTTGTTCCCACCAACCGTCAGTTAGAAGACATTTTCATGAAACCTTTAGATGCCCTTAGATTTGAGAGTCTTAGGAAGTCTTTGGGGATTTGCACAGTTGACTGAGAGGTTGGTCTATGTCTAGAATAGGATGCTTTCTCATGTTCATATCATATGCTTCCTATTGCTAGTCTGTTTTATATATACCATTGCTTAGTTGTACAACTTTTATTTATTCTTTTTGCCTTTTATATTTCTTTTGAAAATTTTTGAGAAAAGCACAAAAAGATTTTATTTTGATAAATTTTTTGCTACTTTTATGGATGAGCATTTAAGATAGCCAAGTCACAACTTCATTCCATATATCCATGTGACTGTTTGATAGAGATTTAAGACGCTACATCATTTCATCCATGTGCTTTACTGAGTATGGAGTCTTTAAGATGTAATTAGTGATATCTTCCTACATATTTGACTCCTATATCCTTTATTTCACACATGCACGGCTATATTTGATTATTGCACTTGTCTATCTCATATTGGCTTGAGTGTTTCCATCTCAATTTTGTCTATATAATGTACAATTGCGATAAAACTTGACAAGATTGGAATGCATGTAAAAACCGTTTTGGTGAGACTGTGTGTTTTTGTATAACGGGGAGGGGCTGCGAAAGGTAATCATCTATCCTTTGCGCAAAAGCCACCGTTAAAAAGGACCTAAAAATGGAGGAATTTTAATATCCGAGGTCCAAAGAGGTTAAAAGAGCCCGAAAAAATTTAAAGGCAATAAAAAGCAATTCATGCCAAATATGGGCCACTTAGGTTTCACCATTAATTCTCCAAAGTTTGAGAATTTAGAATGCCTCTATTCAAAATTATATCTGAGGGAGTTTGGTTGGAGAATCTTTAAACGGGTTTGCACTTCCTTGAAAGTCCTGAAAAAGCATAAAATCGTTTTGGAGGTTATTGGTGTGAAAATCACTTTGAGCTTTGATTTGTTGATTTGATTGAGTCAATATCTTATATTGTCATTATTTTACACCAAAAGAAGCATTTGAGTTCATTCGCTAGGAATATCCAATATTCATCGTTCACATATGTCATGTTTGTATGCATTGATTTTCCTATCGAATTTGATCACACCACTTCATTTACGCTATCATCGTCTTAGTTGCTTTGTGTTCATTCATGGTGTGATTTTATCCTTGTGACACCCCGCACTTGCTTATTTGATTTATTTCTCTCATTTGTCTATTTGGGGACATCATAAAAAGGGGGAGAATGAATTATCTTATTATGGGGGAGATTTGAAAGTTTGAGTTTGCTCATAAATTGGTATATATGTTTATCTCATTTCAAACTCGATATGTCACCTGGTATTTTGCTTTGTCTCATGTGTGTAGGTACTACATGGATTATCATTGGATTGCACACCCTGATGAGACAAGTGTTGAGATTCCTGAAGAATCGAAGAGCAAACACTGTAGTCTTATTCAATTGTATCTTTCCAGTTTTGGGTTCATAGAAGGGTAGATTTGTATAGGCATTTTTAGTTGTTTTGATAATTCGGATGTTTGTTTTTATGTATGTACCGGCATAGACATAGGGGGAGCTTTGTAAGGACATTTTTGTCCAGTAACAATTTATATGTCGTACGCCGTTACACCGTTGATGAAATTCAAGCCTCTTACATTCATCAACGAATCCGAATATCAAAAGAAGAAGAGGAATCAAAGTCTGACAGACCGGACCGGTCCGCCTGGAATAAAAGAACCGATCCGGTCAACCGGACCGGTTCGCCTCAGACCCGGACCGATCCGACTACTAAAGGCCAGTATACCTCGGACCGCAAGCAAACCGATGAAGCCTGGAAAAAGAACCGATCCGATCATCAACGGACCGATCCGCCTCAGAATAAAAGAACCGATCCGGACAGTCGGACCGATCCGCCTCAGACCCCGACCGGTCCGCCTGGGATAAACTTAAACAAATCGTGTTCAGATCGTGTTCAAATTTTTAAGGCCCGAGACTTCTTATTTAATCCCACTACGGGAAGTGGTTTTCTAAGACTTATACATATGATTTTCAGAGTACAGAAAGCCCAAAGTCTTCACCTATTGAGCATCTAGACTCTAGGTATTTGATTCACACAAATTGCCAATCCTTTGTGAATCACTTTGCAACCCAGGAACGCACTTTTGCTGTTCACACCCTTGTGGAGAAGACCGTTCTTCTTCTCCATTGCAGCCCTATTGGAAGGGTATAGTTCCAGCCTCCGACTACAGAATCTGACACTTGAGGGTAATTCTTAGTCACTTGTATTTTCATTGTAATTCGAAATTGTACAGCCTACAATATTATAATGAAAATAAATGGTTTTGCCCCTTTGGGGGATTTTTCCTCACAAGCATGTGTTTGAATGTTCTTGCTTTGTTCATTATCGTATTCAATCACATATTATTGCATGTTTAGGGTTTGTTTGGGTTAAAAGGTGTTTAATATATAAGTTTATCATTTGAACGCGAGCACATACGTTCTCAATTAGTTTTTGGGATAAAGCGGATTGTTCGTCTGAACCATAAGGCCAATTTACACACATGGTAGACTGTTGGATAGGGGATTTAGAGTCTTTTGAAAATTCATTGAGCTTTCTCTCAGGCAAAAAAGTCAATCACTGTCAAATGGGGCTCAGGAGCGCCCGATGGACTCCAGATCAGTTTTTGATTGTAAAATGGACCATTCATTCGAACCGTAAGGCCAATTAATGCATGAGGGGGACCGATTGAAGGGGGATTCAGAGACCTTCAAATATTCATTAAGATTTTGTTTAGGCGAGAAAGTTAACTAGAGTCAAACAAGGCTCGAGAGTATCTTATGGCCTCTACATCAGTACTCGGGGTATAACCTAGGTTTTTTTGGTGAATGAGTGAGTACTAAGGACCTAAGAAGGTCAATAGGAGGGTCCTAGGATGGGGTGTCTACATTGTAGGAGACTCTAAACGGTTTGGAAACTTGGAAGGAGGGTCGAACTAACTTCTTACGAGGTAGCCCCATCATGTTATTCATATGGTTATCCTAGAGACCTCTCTTGGAAGTTCCTCCTAACTATCCTCTCTTGAGCATTCCCAATTTTTCCTTGCGTATTTCAGCTTTGACCCGACGATTAAAAAAATAAGTAAATTATCTTATAGATCATGAAGCCCAATATTTTCATCGGTTTTTACCGTGGTGGGTGATCTTACAACTCGTCTTGCAACGGGTGATTATTGAGACGCACGTTTAGTGGGTATTCATCATACCTCTTTCTACTTTCCATAGCAGCATCTGCATTAAGCAATATGGGAGCAAGTCATTCTTCTATCCATCACCAACTTATTTCCTGTGGAGGACTAGACTGATTTTCTTAGGATGATATTGGGGCCCTTATGGCCGTTCCACTGATCATCTACCCATCCATCACAATCCATTGGGAAAGGTGGGTTCATATTGGGGGACTACCTGAAGTGGTTGTGGAAGTGGGTGGCTGAGAATATTCTAGCTAAGGGGACTGGGCACAGATGGCTCGTAATGTTCGACACTTTAGAAGAAGGATCCAAGCTTATTACGACCTATCGATGTAAGGAGCATATTGTGGGATTCTTTGAGTCCTCCTGGGATAAATAATGATGATAAACTAGATCCGTCAGATTGTTGAAGATAAGGTCGTGTGGTATGAAAAGTTTATATAGGTTCTGAGAGGATTGTGACAAAGTTGTGTTTGATTTTTTTTTAGGTTATGGGTATTTAAGTTTTTATGTTTTTATGGGGTTTGTAGGGGAATGAGATTTTTTTCACTCCTATCACTAATATGTCAAATCATAGCGGTATTCCTATTTTTTTTAATAAAAGAATAATGATTTTAACATAATTTATTGTGTCTTTGATTAATTTTGTTTTTGAACTATCTACACCGATCACTTAGGTATACATATCCTTTTGTTTGTTTAAATGAACAGGGAGACGATCATTCTCTGAGGGATAAAGGAATAGAATTTTATGAGAGAGGAATGCCCATGCCCATGTATGTCTTATGGGTTGCCTACGTACGTCTTTAGGTTTGAATGTTTACCAGCTTATTTTTTTCTAGAAAGGGGTTTTTTGAGAGTATCATGTCCTACATTGTTTGTGTGAGAAGAGTGGTACTGCAAATAGAGTTTTGACTAAGGCTAAATCTTATTGAGACGACCCAAGTTGGATGGATCCGACATTTTTTCTAGGTTTGGGGTGGTGTCATCTTGAGTATGGCTTTTAATTTGGTGGGATACACCTCAATACTTTTTTTACTTGACCATGAATCTAAAGAGTTTGCCTTTAGTGACACTTAAGACATAGTTATGCAAGTAGAGTCGCATCTGGTACTATCGTAATCACTCGAAGAATTTCCTTAGGGCAGGAATGTAACCTTCCCATGACTTGGATTTTATGATCATATATTCGATATAGACCTCGACTTCCTTGTGGATAAGGTCATGCAAGATTGTTGTAGTGGCCCTCTACAAGGTATCCCCGACATTCTTGTGACCCAATGTCACGATTGTGTATCAAAAGGTTCCCTATAGAGTAATGAAAGTGGTATTTTCCTGGTGGTTATGATGCATCTTAATCTGATCATAACCAACTGAACCATTGACAAATGACTCTAGAGCGTAACCTGTAGTGTTGTCTATGATCATATCGATATTGGACAGAAGGTAGTCATACCTGGGGGGATGCTTTATTCATATCTTGGTAGTCGATGCACATGCGAACCTTCCCTCCCAATTTTAACATGAGGATGATGTTTGCAAGCTATGTGGGTTATTAGATCATGCAAATGATACTTAACTTAAATTGTTTCACCACTTCATCTTTGACCTTGAGGGATCATTCTGTTCGGAGGTTTCTCAGTTTCTACATGACAGGTTTGCTCTCTAGAAAGGTAAAGATCTCATGTTGTGTCATTTCTGGGTTAATGTTGGGCATGTCATCATAAGATCATGAAAGAACATCCACAAACTCTTTCAAAAGCTCTTCAAATTTTGACTCGACCTCTTCTTCAACTGATTTAACCAGTTGCTGTTCAATCTTGAAATGAAAGGAATGCACCTGCCTTTCTCTATCGTCGAGGGTGGACACTTAATTTCCTGTGGATGGCTACTATAGTCGAGATTAATAATAATAGTCTCATTATCATTAGTTTGAATGCGACTATGTTGTTTATTTTTTTTCTTTTTCTTCATTTATTAAACCACCTTCATCAAAAGCTTGATTAGAATAAAGAAAATTAATTTAAAGCACATTAAGATACTCAAAATCATCATTTATTTCATTGAAAGAGTTTGCAGGAAATACAACAACGAGGATCTTATCAAAGGAGGCCTCTTTCAGAATTGCATCATAAATAAGAGATAAACTAATAGGTTTGGAGATCTCTTGGAGAGAATGGATAGAAGGGTTCTGGTGGACTTGAGAGGGTGGAATAAGAATGATATGTAAATTGATGAGGGGTGCTTAAACAACAGTGATCTTCTTAGATGGGTCAGACAATGCAGCTTCCTGGCGAATTATGCAGAGGTTTAGTCTCAGCTTGTGTAGGTCGATCGACTCATCTATGTTTCTGTCCTCCCAAAATTTAGTGCTTTCCATGTCTTTGTTTGTTGGAGGACCAATGTCATGTTTCTATCCTTCATCCTAGGCGATGTCATTCTCGAAGAATACTTCTAGCCCAAGTTTCATCTTCTTGTCGACAGGTCATGCAATAGTTCAGGAACCCATAGAAGGAGAAGTTCTCACCCGCCTTGACAAACATCCCATTTAGGGAGTCTCCCGAGATCATCTTTTTAATTTCTAAATTTTTTTTGGATATGTATGGCGGAGTTCATTGAGTTCAGTTGGTGATGGTTGGTATCCCACGCGTTATTAGGGAAGGATTCTTTTAATACTATTAGTTTTAGTATTCCCCACTAGCATCGACCCAACCCCATTCCGGGCATGATGTGCATTTTTTAAAAATTTGAATCACGTTAACATTCCCATGAGGGTTGTGATCTACGTATACTTTATCTCAAGATTGTCCCCAATTGGATAGGAAATGGGTCGATTTTGAAAATGGAGAGGAAAATGTCATTAGCCCAGTAATGAATCTCTAGTTTCGGGTTACTAGTGCTAGTACTATTTGAATTGTCTTCATCCCCATGGATAGTGATGACTTGAACATTGGAGAAGAATTTTGATTTCTAGTGGAGGTATGAATATACCCCTCGGATATTAAGTAGCCATCGACAGCCAAGGAGTAGGTTAAAACAAGAAGGTATCTCAATGACCTGAAATTTTATCAGGGGCGAGAGGGATATCCCCTAGTGTAAGCATTATGGAACCCATAACTTTTTAGCGAGTGTTATCATAAGCATGCACGACGACAGACTTTGATTTGAGATTACTTTTTTTTATCCCAGGGCAATTAAGGGTTCTAGTGGGTAGACATTGAGGGTGGACCCGTTATCTATAAGTGCTAATGGAATTATCTTCCCCATGACTATGATGGAGATATCGATGGCTTAGTTATAATCAAAACTGATCTTTGGAAATTTTTCTTAAAAAATGGAGAGGAGTCCAATAGAGGTCAAAGATCCGACCATATTAACTACTTCTCCAGGGGTGGTAGTAGGAGGAATCGTGGGTCCTGTGAGGAGCTTTATTAAGACATTTATATTCAACTGGTAGGACATAAAGAGCCCCATAAGTTGATGTTGGCCTGTGTCTTTTTTAGATGGTCGAGGACCCTAGTTTCTTCAATATCCATTTTTAGCACTGAGAGCCCCTCAACAACTCCTTTTCCATTATCAGTTTCGGCTGAATGAGGAATTGGATGTTTGTGATGTTGATTAGATAAGGTCATTTGGTTAATGGAGACAAGGAAAAATAAGAAGCACGTGTCTTTGTCTACTTCGGACGTAATGGATACTTTGTTGAACCCCTAGAAATTCTTTGAAGGAAATCATCCCACACCAATAAGCAATTGAACTATCTTTTCCATAGTTTGATTCATCATATAAACTATCAAATCATCCCCCAATCCGGTGGAAATATGACATCTTTCAACGAAAAATTGATGCAATTAACTATCTCCACGACTTCATTATATATATCGTTCCACACAGTTGGAATATGGTGATGTGAAAGGACCAGATGCCTTTGGTGTTTTCTAATCAAGAGCAACTCGTAGATGGTGCATATCTATTTTTTTAGTGTAACATATTTGACATGACATGCACAATTCCATCTAGGTGGAATTATTCCATGGGCATAACCCATCCATCATATTCTCTAGTCTACTTGCAGGCTTCCACAAACTAATTACTAAATTCTCACAGTTTATAGTCATTATGAGGGAAGTTTCACCCCGAACTCCTAACACTAGTCTAAAACTATAGGTAGTTGCATGCCTCCTCCTTTCGAGCGGGTACAAATGGTATGCAGGCTTGAGTGAAGAGTGATATAGCTTAATCAGGAGAGCTTGTAAGATGTAGGAAAAAGGAAGGGAAAACTTTGAGGGGTTTTGACGATATGGTAGGCATGTCGGTTATTTTAACGGGCTTTATTCTAGTTGATAGGTCAAATTCTGGATCTCCTCCTAAAAGGATGGCATTTAATCTAGTATTATGTGCTATAAGAGGATTATTGGTGGTATTGGGCTTAGGATTAGCTAGAAAGGTGATGATACCTCGGTCTATGAGAATCTGGATTACATTCTTGGGGTGAAAGAATTGATCAGTAGTATGCCTAGAGATCTGGTGGATGTCATAGCGGGCATCATGCTTAAAATTTTTAGAAAGGGGATATGGTAACGATCTGGGTTCTAACGGTTTAATGAGATTTTGAGCAAGCTAAGCTTGGTACACTGTTGATATAAGAGTGTGGAGTTCATTATACTTCATTTTGGAAGGGTTAGGATGACTTTCAGGTTTTTAGGAAGTGGCAGATTGGGATATATTGTTGATGGTTGACACTGAGGTGCTGGCTAGCTTGTTATAATCTTACAGCACAAACTTCTCGATCAGCCTTTTTGGTTTAGGAACCACTTTGTGACTGGAAACCCCTTCTTCAATCTCTACCCCACCCTCCTGTAGGAATCTAAAGTGAGGATAGTAATAACCTCCTATTGAAGGTCAAATATAGGGCAAGAAGTTCTTTGTCACTATGGCCACATGTTCTTTTTCTGACAATCTATTAGTCATGGTAGTTGCTTTCTCTCTCCGCCTCTTGATGAAGCTACGAAATGAATAATTTTGATTATATTTGAGTAACTCTATGTCTCTACAGTAGACTTTTAACTCCTCATTATACTTATACCACGACATGAACTCTCTAGCCATGTCTTCCCAACTATAAATTTTGGATTTCTCGAGGGACAGGAACCACCCATGGGATCCTTCTTTAAGGTTTTGCAAGAAAATTTGTTCCATTACTTCTTCTGATATGCCAAGGAGATTCATAGTGTAATGATAGTTTTTTATGGGCTCAATGGGAGGCCTACTCCCTCTGAACTTCTCAATATCTGTCATTTAAATTTTCTTCGGTAATTGAGCCTTAGGATAGGGTAACATGTGGGTGTAGTTCGCATAATTCCTCAACATATTTACCTAATCGAATATATTAAAAAGAAATTTAAAGTCCTCCTTGACCTTGTGCAGTTCTTCCTCCTTGGGATCCACTAGCATTAGTAGATTAACCCCTGGTTGGGCAACATTTGGAATCAACAACTGAGCTTATGGCGACCGATTGGTAGGTGGGGCACGTAAGACACATTGATACTCTTATAGGACCCAAACTGGTTCAAGATAAGGTGTACCCATGGCATGGGGAAAAATAATTTTGGGCTCTAGGGCCTCAGGATTCTGGACCCAGTGTTTTTTTATCTTCCAGACTTATTTCTAGAGGTTGTCAATCTTAGCAATGAGTTGGGCAAGGATGGTCATCAGATCTAGTTGAGCATTCACAACGTGGTCAATGTTCTCTATGAATAACCTTCAAAGGAATAATTCTAACCTGATGGAAGAATCAGAGGAAGAAGTAGAGTTCCGGGGTGGTTTGATGGAAGACCAAAGCTAATAGGGAGCCAGACTAAAAATTAGAGTACACGATCACACCGGAGTGGAAAAATTAATTTTTATTTATTCTGAGGGAAAGAGGATTTTTTTGGTATTTCGTTTCTTTTTGGAAAGGGAAAAATATTTTTAGTATATTTTTGAAAAGATGGAGAAAGGAAAAAATCCTCACATGATTATTATTATTATTATTCGTTTCCACTTCTATTATGTTTGCCTAGGATGCAAGAATTTTTTTGGACGGGACTGAGTGAGGGAAAAAGATATGGTACATGATGTAGGCCATGGTTTGACTTATTTCCAGAATCACGGATAACGTCATGTTTTAACAATGGGAGAAATAGCACAAAAAATTTGGATGGTAGGGCGACCCAAAATTTTGGTAGAGTTTTGCATTATAATAGGCAAACTAGGTATGAGTGTCCTAGGGTAGACACATATATGATGTTGATGCACTTGGTGGGTTAGTGGATTGGTTACCCTCTTTGGCATGACTTCCATGATATGCCTCTTTCTTATAAGGGCAACAATTCATCGGTACATGTGGACAAGCCATTTAATACACCTAAGTGTAGATGAATTGCCACATGATATATCTCGTGGAGATGGCATGTGTAAGAAAGGTTTTGATATACTCGACATATGAGAATGGGCTCCATGATATATACCTCCCGTGAGTTTGGTCAAGTGGTACGATGTGGGGGGAACCGTTCGATATATGTTGAAGGTATAAGGCCAATGGAAGGTTGGAATCATATCGCTTAGGTTAATCGCGCTCTGCAGGACCGACACCCATTACGAAGTGAACCCCCAGTACGGGATAAAATTATGGTCAATATCGCAATGCTCAAGTGATGTAGTGTATAAGAATCAATGAGTCTTAATTAGTATCTTATGAAGAGTTTTATGTATGCTAAATAAGAGAAGTACTACCACTATGATGGAGAATACACAAGTAGCATGGGAGGATAAACATGGAGAGTAAAATTAGCAAGTATGTACATGAATCATGGAGATTATACAAAGTATGATGATAGATATAAAGTGAGAGGCATGTGTACATATACAACCGAGTGAAAAATATGTGCAAAGTGAAAGACTGGCATGTTTTTGTGTGTGCGTGACTGAAGAAGATATGTGGATATATACAATTGAGAGAAACGTGGAAGTGTGTGCTAGTGAGACTAAATATGGATGTCTATAATGTAACACCCCGCGCAGTCGAAAAGAGAACGCGGCGTGCTACTACGATAAAACTAAACTAAAACCATCAATGAAAAAGTATAGAGTATCTAAAAGTCCACACTTTAAATGAAATAAATCCACAATTTCTATTCCCACAAAATATTTCAATAAAGTCTCTCGAATATAACATTCTCTACTAAAATTACACCACTAGTCTATACATCAAAAATAAATCTTCCAATACAAGCTCTAAATAATTCTCCAAAATAGTCCATAGCATCCCAATCCATGCTAACCTGCCAACTAAAAGAAAATACGGGGAAGTACACAATATGACAGGAATAGATGCTCAAAAATAATTAGCACGATGAATAAATCGCAACAATATTAATTCTCATATACAAATCAAATGCAGTACTCAAGCATTATATCAATATTAATTTATCAACAACACATCAATGAGTCACCAGGCCTCACCTCACAGCACCTAGCATTTTTAAGCATGTCCGGATTTTGGACTATTGGCGGGTGCCCATTCTCCGTGCCATATTAAAATCTCATGACATTATGCTAAAAAATTATAATGTATCACAATGAATCAATATTTAGATTCCAACAATTTTCTCAGATTTCAAAGAATATCACAATTCAATATGAGTGCAATCGACACAGAAATCAAAACGAAATACTCTCAAGAGAATTTAGGAGCATATTGTGTAAGTCCCATACCTCAAAATCATCACATGAATCATCACATATATTCAGTCTCAAAAATCAGATTGCAACATCATGTTCCTCTCACGAAAATAATCAAAACTCGGTCTAGCCCCAACACGAGAAAACACCAAATAAGCCTTCAAATATAAGGTTGAAATCTTGAATAAGTTTGGGTCTATGATTTTTTAGATGAAAGGGAGTAATTTTGGAGAGGTCTTCTGGTTGAAAACTTTGAGAAAAAGTGATTTAAAAAGTCCATCCACGAAATAGTTGTGATATCTAAAGGATTAAGAGTTTGATTAAGAAAAGAGTTCTAATGAGATACAAACACTTGAAAAATCATTACGTACGGTCGGACGGTCAGAATGGCTTGAAATTTTAGTATGTTGTAGGTAACGGTGAGACAGGATTGTTGTGAAAAATTCATCTTGATCAGACGGTCGGATTTCTTAAAATATTATTTTTACTAGAGAGTTTTATTTTTTGAGGACTCTTAGAGAGTTTTATGTTTTGAGGACTCTTCTATATAATAAAAATTCAATTAAAACTCCATTTTAACTCAGATTACAATTCCTTTTCAAATATAAAAAATCATCATTTTAAATTGTAAAATCCAAATTTCATTTTTCTCAAATTTCCAAAATTAATTTAAAAATCCCCATTAAAAAAAATCCGGGTTGTTACATACAAGTGGCATGTGAAATATGTGAGAAAGCACGAAGCTCATACAATTAAGAATAATGTGAGAGTGTGTGCTTGTGAAACTAAACATGAATATCTAAAAGCGGTGTATGAAATTTTTGTAAGCAGGAGTACATGGAGTGAAGTATGGTGAATATATACAAGCGAGTAAAACATGGTGACACATGTGATAAGAAGGTGATATATACATGTGATGAAAAAAGAGAATGGTAGATATGGACATCATGATAAAAATGAGATATACATTCAAGATATAAGTATAAGAGTAAGGAGAATATACAAGTAGAGGCATATGTACGCATAGAAAAAAAGGATAGCAAAAGATATAACATACATGTGAAAATAGAGCCTAGTCCTCTAAAACTTTTCAAGTGCAGTCACAATTGCAGTCATCCGGGTTGAATTCCCCAGGATCATGGTGGCCCTAAAAATGGAGGGGATGGAAAATCGATTAAATCCCTCTCTTCCACAAGTGTGGGAATTTGAGGATATTAGAGTCCTCTTGTCTCCACTCGCACTGATCTTCACGAGATGCCTCGTATTTAAATTGGCCATCGATAGAAGGAGAAAAACATGAAGAAATGGAGTCGACAACCTATTTTTCCCAAATCAGGAAAAATAAATGTAGTCGTACTGAGAGAACACCATCAAAATATATAATGATGCATACACAACCAAGTGAATTAAGGAAACGGGGACTAAGTTACGGAATGGAAATGTGTTAGGAACTTCCATGCTTTTGGTCTCTCATGGGTCAAAATGAGATGTTTGTGTACATATGTGCAGTGTGGATAATGAGAGAAAGAAATCATTCGACTCACGGCATGGGAAATAAGGAGGGAAATCATCCTAATGAGTGCATAAAAGAAATAACATAAAAATATAATGTGAGTGTTCGTCGAATCACAATTACCTATGAAGAAGTGAGTGTGTATATCAAATGAAACAAGAATATGCAGGAGTATGCGGACTCGCAATACTAATAAATATAAGAAAACATAAAATGGATAAATGAGAAAATAGGACTCGAATTCCAAGATTGGCTCGATATGACTATGTAGCCCAAAAGGAATCAAGGTCCACATAGTTCAATAACAAGCAAGGGTGGGGTTTAACCCATAAATCCTAATTTAGAACTTCCTTAAGTTTATTTAAAAAAAATGTGAGCAAGTGTGAAAAATGAGTAAATCCTAATTTAGGGTTTATAAGACAACCCTCTTTTTGGCTTTTTAGATTTTATGTAAATAAGATTTATGTGTACTAAATAGTAAAAAGTGAGATTAATTTTTGATGTGAATAAATGGGATACGTATTTATAATAATGGAAAGAAAAGAAAACAATTACTACTTATTGAGTTAGTTATAAATGAATAAGGGAAGACCTTGTATAGGTAGTCCGGATTGGACATTTTCAAAAAAATGACCATAAAATACAAACCATAAGTATAAATTGGGCATGATCGACACCGTTAAAAAGGTTATTCAGATACCTAAGCAATTTAAATAAGTTTCACTCAAGTTTGGAGAGTTTCATTAGGTCAAACATTGCCCTGGAGTGCCTGTGGCCTCTTGATCAGGTCTCAGGATAAAAATGTGAGTATGTGCGAACCGTGAGGCCTATTTGCGCACGATAGGGACTGATGGAATGGGATTCAGAGCTATATGAAATTTTATTGAGCTTAACTTTGGTTTGGACAGTTGATTGAGATGAAACAGTTCTGGGGAGCACCTGATGGCCTCTAAATTAGGTGTAAAAAGGTGCGTACGCGCGGACTGTAAGGCTGATTCATGCAGAGTATGGGCGGTTGGAAATGAGATTCAGATCCCTATGACGTTCTAATGATATTCACTTGGTTTGAATGGTTAATCGAGGTTAGACGGTGCTTAATAGCACCCAATGACCTGCAGATGAGGGTTCAGAGTAGGACCTCGAGTCTTATAGTCGGCGGAGAAGTGTTAGGGACCTAAGGAGGTATTGAAGGTGTCTAGGATGGGATGTCTACAAATAGGGTTACATTTATAGTTAGAAAAGATAGTTTCATCATGTAGGACTCAATGATTAGGTTAGCTATCCCATTTTGATCGGTTGTATCTCGCTCCTTGATTGATGTCGATCGGTTGGCTCATACAATCTTTATCTTTTCGGATGAGATCTTGACTGGAGCTGTGGGGTTGTGTACTCCTATCATGTGTGGCCAGATTATTTCTCTCAAATAATCCTACCATGCCCTTAAGATCTAGCCAAATAGGCATGACCTACTAATAATGCGCTACTGATTCAATACTAGTATTCAGTTTTACTAGCAATCTAACTCAAAATAAATAAATAAAATTTCCGAGGTTTAATGGGCCATCACTAACCATAAAAAAAGCTTTGAATATGGTCTAAATCATAACATAATATGTATTCAAAAGATTTTAAAACATCCCAACTAGAAAGATCAACTAATCGAATCAATCTTGTCTTTGGATAGTCGAAACCCCAGTTTGATAACCTTTTAAATTCTCCTAAAAAATTCAGCAATTTTGTCACAAATGCCAATCAGTTCCTCATAATTTATTACAAGTTTAGGGTTCAAACTCCTCACCTAAACATATTTTAAACCTCAATTAATAGGAATCTATTATCAAAATCAAAAAAATTATAAAATGACTTTCTATATAAACCCCAACTTCAGCAACAATGGCTCGTACCTAAATCCTCAACATTAACATCGGTAAATCATAAATTTATAGTAAAACGTCTCAGATCTAGACCATAATCCAACATCAATTGTCCCAATTTCATTGTTTATGTAAGAACCATATTTCTAACATTATAAGTTCAATTTAAGTTCCTTATAAATTAAAAATATGTGATTTCAACTCCAAATTTATACTTCTCATTACAATTTAAATTTTCTCTAGATTAGATTCAATTATATGTTATTTCCTATAGTATATTAACCTAAAATTCAATAATTGGACAAAATTTCTTGCCTTGTGTCGTGTCGATGACAACTCCAAATTTGGTCTTGTAAAATTAATCCTTACTTAATGATTCTCAATTAGCCTTCCAATATCTCCACTGTTCTTATATGCAATGGTCCCCAAATCGCATCCAAGAGATAAATCTTTAGCTAATCTCTACGTTTAGTCTATGTTTTATTTTAATATCCCGTTTTACCTTACCTTAATCTAATATAAGCTATTTTCGTAGCTCTACCTAAGCCCATTTTTAAATCCAAATAAAAGGCCCTAAAACATATCTCAATTAACTATTAACTTACCCCAATATGTTACCTAACCACACATCTAATTCCACATATTTTTAACACTATTTGGCACTCAAAACTCTTCCTGATTCCAACCCATCAGCAAACAAAAAAATCTAACTTGATACCAAAATTGACTCAATAGTTCAATTACTTGATAAAAACAACAATTTCATTAATATTATTTTCACTAAAAAATCAATTCTCCATATTAATCCACAAAATAATTACCTATAAATTTCATCCTACCATTAAATAATAAATTTTAAATAAATTCCCAAATAATCCAGGGTCAACATGATTTAGAGAAATTAAATGAAACTGTGTTACCCAAGTTATGGAATGCCATGAACCTTATGAAATTACATCATTATTTGTTCTTGTATATTTAGTTTATAGGTTAGATGAACAAATATTTTCAAGTTCAATTAGCAATAAAATATAAGAATCCCCTTTTAACATTTTTGTGGCATCATTCTTCAAGTGTGTTTGATCAGTGTTATATCAAATTTGTTATAAAAATAGACCCCTTGTGCATAAGCCTATCCATAATGTGACATGCTAATCAATAACATATCAGCATAGCTTAAAGAGGGTTAAGTTTTCCTAAAATAGGCAACATATCTGGAATAGATCAACCAATCCTAAAAGTATCCAAGTCTTCCTTTAATAGGCCACACCGATCTTAAACTTATCAACCCAACCTAAATATGGTTAAGCTTGTCTAGACTATGACAGAGAAATTTAGAAGATATTAACACATCCAAAGGATTTCTAAGCCTGACTAGAATATGCCAAAACGATCTTAAACAAATCAAAAACTACTCAAGTAGGCTAAGTCCACTCATGAAAACTCATAATAATTTAAAATAATTGAACAAAATCTAATTACATTAAGTCGGCCAAGGATAATATAGGTCCATACGTGATTTAACTAGCCCAGTGGGGAGAAATTGGCCATGAGAAGCCTAACATATGTATAAAATGGCCAAAAAAATACATGAAATAAAAGTAAGGCTAAGTTAGTGATGTGATAAAACCATTAGACTTGGATTCATAAGTCTACTAAACAAGTATTGATTATCTCAATTGCATATATCAACTTAATTATATCTAGGTTAATAGAATATTAATAGACTAGTATTGTGTGATTATTGGATTAACAAGTTATTGACTTGTTCCACCTCTTAAGGATGATATAAAATGTCCACCATTAAATAAACCAACAACAAGCAAGGAAGAACAATCAGAAGGTCATTCATTCAACTAAGATATCAAGAAACGATCTTATAACATCAAATGATCGATGGAACTTCGATGCTACATCAACCAAGTCCTCTACGATGATACACATGCTTAATATACAATGTTCCATAAGATTATTAAGTGGATTAGTCTTGAATTAAATTTATAATACCTTATAGACATAATATATCTACTGAATTAAGAACACCCATGCGTTCAATTGTTTTTCCATATCTAAAACATGTCTTCAATTAAATATTTACAACAAAGTGTAATATTGTTGGCTATAGGGGATGTTGACCCACAATGAAACAAATAAATAGATATTTTCCCCTAAACAATTATGAAGGCAAGAAAAGAACAAAGGAGACTAGATGATACGTGGTTAATAAGAGAGATCTTCCTACATCCACGAGGAAGAGGGGAGACTTATTTATTATTTATGAAGAGCAATGACGATTGGAGTGCTAGGGTTACTAGCCAAGAGTCCAAGTTACCACATGCTAGTTACAATAAATCTCCTCATAATGGGCGATGTCTCCCTTTTTCAAATCTTAAGGATCATCTTCCTACATGTCTCTTCATGTTTATCTTAAATCGTAAATCTCACTCCCATAAGGACCGATCTTCCAACCAGCCAGTGTGATCTTTCGATATTTGGACTTATTTACCCATATATTCATGGTATTACAAAGTTTATCATATTATATTCATGTGACACAAATTTGGTTACTCTTCCTTGAATTGACCCCAAGTCGTGGAAATCGACCAAAATGTTGTTAGGCCTGACCTTATTTTTATATTATTGGCCAAGTGTTATCAAGATAATTATTTGAACATATCCTTAAAGCTTATATGCGTCTGTTCCTTGGACCACACGGTGGGGTTTCACTCCTTTCCCTTGGAATAATTTTGCATGTACTTTAATCCTTAGGTCGCATGAACCATCATCACTTCCCTAGGTAATGCTGGCGCATGAGCAGGTGGTTGTCTTCCCCAAACGATGGACGATGGTTTGAGGAAAAATGTATAAAGACCCCAAAGCCTTATACCTTGTCATTCCTACGTCTACAAATCTATTCTTGTCCTAATTCTCTCTTTTTCTCTCTCCCTCTCCCTCTCATTTTTAGTTATTAGAAAGATTTTTTCTTTTCTTTTTCTTCTTCTTCTTCTTCTTCTTCTTCTTCTTCTTCTTCTTCTCCTCAATTTCACCATTTTTAAACATAATAAAAAGTATAAGGTATTCACAACTAAAAACTTTTGGGATTTTTATGAAAATATGGGATCTCTGATAGTGTCAACATAAGGTTGTCACCACAGGAAGAAGATATCATGTATCTTCCTTCTGGTGAGGTAGCTTTTATGACAGTTATTATATTAAAAGGGGGTTCATTTTCCCTTCACCCATTCCTGGTAAGAGTACTTCACTATTATGAAATAATCCCATCTCAAGCAAACAATAGCTTCTATCAGATTGTGATGGGTACAATAGATATTAACCATTATTGTGGGACAAATCTAGGTCCTGAGGAGATTAGGTATTGAAATGGCTTGAGGTTTTCCCCAAGATGAGATCTATACCATTTCCAGGACATGAAAAAGTTTGTAACTTAGTTATATATTTTCCCCAATCATAAAAGTATACCGATCTAAATATCATTGTTCTATCTGGAGAATTATATTATAAAAACCATGAAGGTCTTAGGGTTCCTTCTATAAAGGGTGAACCTGGTAGTCATCCAGTTATTTTAGTTATTTTCAAGTACTTAAAGATTTTTACTAATCGACTTATTTTTGTGTCAATCATTTTCAAAATATGAAGTCGTCCAACTATCAGGTGCATATTATAGGAAACGAACATTTTTCTCGATTACAACTTGATTGTTCAGTCAGTTAAAAACTTCATAGCCATTCCTGACATTTTAGTCACCGATTATTGCATGCTCGGTCACAACTCCATTCTAACTATCACCCATATCCTTAGTGAGACTGCGAGGGGTGCCTACTTGGGGGAATCCTCCTCATACGTTATTTCATCTGACTTTGGTTCTGACCAGGAAAAGGAAGTTAAACAAGACATTGGCTCCTTCTTCGATGATCTTAACCCACTCTTTATCTACGATGACAACATCTTTAATCATACTTGAAAGGAAGTTAAAGTAGAAGAAAACCTCTGCATAGAAGACTTCTCATTACCCCTATTCCCTTGTGACCTGGAAGATATGTTTAGCCGATTGAGGAGGTTGGTCAATCTGGGAGATGCTAGAGATAAGCTTAGAAAATAAATGGATAACAATATCCAGGTCGAATAAAATGCTGCTAAAAGGAAAAAAATAATCATCCTCAAGGAAAAGGAGGCCTAAAAGATGGAGCGTAGGCAATAAGATGCTAAATGAGTTTATCTCTACCAAAGGAACAATGATCAGGTGACAAAGTCAAATAACACCTTAAACGGCCAGCTCGTCACCCAATGGAAGCATCTGTTGACCTCAATATTAAGTTGAAGGTTGAGGAGGATGTTAAGATGAGAGTTATGGAGGAAGATAAGGGAACTCAAAATGATTTTAGCAAGGTGGACGCCAAAATGCCTCATTTTAAGACCTCCTTTCAACACAAGGTCCTTAAAAAGATAATACACCAGAAGAAAAAATGCACATAGAAGAGAGATCGAGAGGACAATTTGGAGAAGGCGTACAGTGGGGGATATGAATCAACTGTCTAAGAGATCTCATCGTAGCTAAAATATTATGAGTCTGTTGCTTTTAACAATTGTTAAGTAACTGAACTACAAATAGGAAATGTTTATGAGGTAAATATGGCCTATGTTGAACATCTACCCTTGGCAAATCCCTTAGAGAGTGGCCCTATGGAAGATCCTCCAGTTGTTAATCCTTCAATAACCTAGGTTTCCATTGATTAATTTTTCTCTCCTGCTACTAATGTTCTTAGGGGGACCGCTTTTGATCCTCCAATAACTCAAGCTACTGGGGTCACTGTTAATAGTTTAGTATACTGTTGAAATCGATCTTGGGGAGACCACCCTAAACCCTTAGTTTTTTCCTCTATTTTATGTAATTTTTGTGTTAAACCTTTAGGGTTACTCTTTTGTAGGCCTCTGGATAATTTTTATTAATAAAAAGTCGTGTTCTCATTTCATTTGATCAACCAATATGTTTATTCAAATTGTGGCATTATAATTTTTAATTTGAGATCATGTTTGGCATTTTCCCAGTGTTATTTGTCTTCCTAGGATTTTTTTCCCTTAATTGAAAAATAAATAGTTTGTTTACAATAATTCACCTTGGTAGGACTATATCACTTGAATTTTATCCTTGGTTATTTTCTCTCGGGTTTTTGAACTCAACCTATATCAAGTGGAACATTATTGTGACGTTTAGTGTTAACGTGGGCAATTTATTAAATTTTATGCTCATTTGAGGCCGACCATAAATAGTCAATGATAGGCCTAATCTCAGGTCAACCATAAATTCTGGCAAGATGGGAAACAATTCTTCCTTCTAGTCACTCGACCATAAGTAAATGATGCCAAATTTCATTCCAAACATAAGTAAATGACATGCCTAACTTAGGCCGATATACTTTATATGACTTCTCAAGTGGCTTTTTTCATCTTCTAAGCCGATTTACCTTAGATCATACCACTTATCAAGTGCATTTTTGCCTCTTATAGGTCTATCTACTTTGGAATATACCACTTCTCAAGTGGGTTTTAATGCTAAATGCAGGTGACCATCTCACGTATGAGTTGTACCCATAGTTCTTACTTAGGTTTTTCCTCTTCTAGGACAATATACCTTAGATCATAATTCTCAAATGGGTTTCTGCCTCTGATAGGATGATATACTTTAAATCATATCACTCCTCAAGTGAGGTTTGGTGCCAAACTTAGGTAACTAAATCACGTTTAAATTATACCACACAGCTCTTATGTGGGTTTTTGCCTCTTCTTGGATGGTCTACTTTGGATCATACCACTTCTCAAGTGGGTTTTGGTGCCAAACGTAGGCGACCAACTCATCTCTGAGTTGTACCATGCAACTATTACATGGGGTTTTTCTAGAATCCTTAGTGGACAACTTTTCTTTTCAGTTATACCGCTAATTGAGTGGGTTTAAATAAAAGAGGGTCTGAGACAAAGATTTCGAATAATTTTAGTGATTTACTTAAAAATATGGTTCATGAAATTTGAGGAACTTAGGATTACTTTTCCATCTAATTGTCATAGATGATATGATCCTCTACCCTATTATGAGACTACTCGGTAGGATTGCTACCAGTTCAGCTTAAGTTCTCCATTCGATGGCTTCTTGGCTACGAGAATTATCTTTATGAGCATTAAGTCACCACCCAAGAATTCTATGACCTTGATCTTCTTGTCATGTTGTATTTATAACTCTTACTAGTAGGTAGCCAAATGTATAAGAGGTTGCTCCTTTCTTTCTTAAGTCCATCTTTAAAGATCTTCGATTTGATAATTGGAAGTCTGGTCCTAAAAAGATGAGAACTTCCATACCATAGGTAAGGGATTATGGAGTCTCTTTTGTTGGCTTTCTTGGTGTTATACTGTGTGACTAAAGATGGAGGGAAACTAATTCACCCATAATCCTTTGGAATTCTGTAATCAATGCTTAATTCCTAATATAAGTGTTTTATTGGCTATCTCTACCTCTCCATTACAATGGGGGAATACTATCGGCACATAGCAGATTCAAACTTCTTATTTTATGTAGAAATTATGGAAGCAATCATTATTGAACTGTGTTCCATTATCAGTAACCAACACTCTTGATTCCAAATTGTATGGTAAGATTTCTCTAAATGAATCTCCCAGCGTCTACCTTTCTAACGTGGATGAGTAGTTCAGCCTCAATTCACTTTGCGAAGTAGTTGATCTTTGTTAATTGATATCTTTGATTCCTTGCAGCGACAGTTAATGGGCCCACTATGTCCATTCCCCATTGAGAAAAAGGCCATATACTAGTGAGTGGATTCAGATCTCTTATAGGCTTCTTGATAATTAGCAAAAACTACTAACACTTGGCACACTTTTGGATAAATCTCATAACATTTTTTGCATAAAAGGACAATAATATCCTTAGGATATTTCCCTGTAGGAGAGAAATCTCCCACCAGTGCGTGCTTCATATATGCTTTTATGTATTTTCCTTAACAATATTTCCACTTAATCTAGGTGAAAACACTTAAGTGAATGATCGTCGATAAATTTTGCCCTTTCAGTTAAGGTAAAACCTATCCTATTGGATCCTTAACTTGTGTTCCTCCTTACCATTCGTGGGGAGCTCACCGATCCTTAAGTAGAATGAGATAGGGTCCATCCAAGATAAAGATAAATCAACTTGTATAATTCAAAGGCCTTGATTCGTTTCTTTAATGCTCACCCAATCTTTGTATTCCACTTTGATCGCCTTTTCAGGTTGGTATCGATAATTGAAGTTAGAGTTGAAACGACATTTGCATATGTATAAGTACAACATAGGTTAATGTCCCTATGATTAGGATCCTTGTCCATCTTAAGAGGCCTATTGAAGTAGGCGTTATCTTTTATCTGTGGGATAAGCTTGTATATGGACTCTTTGAACAGGTTTCCAATGCTTTGTAGTTGTTCTCATTATCTTGAGACCCAGGGCGACCTTTGGAGGATTCATTCCTAAATCCATTGTTGGCATAATAGGGTTGATTTTCCCCCTTGAGGGACTTTATAGGTTCACTCTTATTCTAGTCATCCAAGGACTCAGTGTTGATGATATCATCCTCTAACTTATCACACTTATTAACACTAGAGGTCGACTTCTTCATCAGGGATTGGTACAAATCATCTAATCGTTCCAAGACAATCTTAAATAAAGGGTTTTCTAGCTTATTGTTGTGATCGCCATTCTCCTTGTATATCCCCCAATAACTTTGTGCGAACATTCTAAGAGACTTTCCATTCTTTTTATAAGAGTGATCAATTATTCAACCTACTTGAGTTCCCTACTACTATTGATAAATAGGGTTGTGAACTGCTCAACTAGATCTTTGAAAGAGAAGATCGATCCGAGGTAAATTTCTTAAACCACTTCAAATTAATCTGCTCCAAAGTATATGGGAACATATAACACATTAAAGCGTCGTGATCCTAAAGAGGCATGGTCTATAGATGGTTCTTATTGTGATGTTGGGGAGGGGGGGATATACCTTATCATCATACATTTTAACCTTTAGCCTGGAGAACTTTGGGGGATGAGGAACCATGCCCCAATGACTTTCTAGCTAGTTCCTTGGGAGTCCGATCTAGATTTAGGTTCAATATTCCTTCCAACTTGTCTTGGATAATCCCCCTGAGTTTGTCACTCCTTACATTATTTCGCGGTGCCTCTCGATGGGTAGATTTGCTAATTTATGTTGACTCAAAGGGTTAGAACTAATAGTGATTGCGATTGATGAAATTTCTCCTAGGGGAACGATTGTCACGCCATTGGTTACGATGAATTTTGAAAGGGCTCCTTGAATGAGAGGCCCTCCCAGTTTGATAAGAATTATGATTTATTGGAGAGCGAGGCCTTTTCCTACGATGCTTATGTGCTCAATCAAACTTGTGATCTTTTGACTACTGGGTCAGTTGTCCTCAAGAGGGAAATTTGTTTATTATGATCATCTAATATTTCCTCATAAATACTTGACATATGAGAAAAAACTCTTCATGTTGGTCACTTGATCGATGGTGTGTGGTATCAATGACTGGTCTATGATCTCTTGAAATATCAACCCCTAGATCTATAATGCCATGGCAATGACGGAACCCTAATAGGAGTACGCCCCCGCCTGATGATGTGTATCTCAGATTGGAAGTGGATCCTTGTGTGCATGTGGTGAGACTAATTTTCACAAATGATGATTGTTGGGATAAGTAACTTTGATGATTGTGAGAGCTCTGAGTTTCCTATAGATGACACCAAGTTATAGGGAATTTTCACCCACGATGGAAGAAATAATTAGATATTTTCCCCCTAACAATTATGAATGATAGAATAGAACAAACAATACTAGATGTACATGGTTCAACATAGATATCTACCCACTTCGAGTGTAAAGAGAGAGATACTAATTTATTATTTATTAAGAACAATGGATATTAGAGTGCTAAGATTGCTAGCTGAGGGTATAAATCACCACCACTATACCCCAGATAGAAAATGGTCACACACAATGGGTCACAGTTATGGACCCAAAATTGCGGTCGAGTTGTAAACCGTTATGGAAATAAGGTTCCCCCCTTTTGGTCATAATGGTGGTCACAGTTCAAAATCGTGACCCACCCGTGACTATTTACAGTGAACCGTGGTCCTAGCCCTTGACCCAAAAAAAACTATTTAAAATTAACACTTTAACTTAGTCACAGTCCATAACTTTGACGAGTTCTCGAGCTTCAGTTGGTCATAAATGTGGTCACATTTTAAGTCATTAATTTGTCATAGAGGTGGTCACAGTTTTGGACCTTAACCCATATTGGGTATAAATTAAAAGGGAACGTACATATTTCATTTCACCCATTTGTTATCTCAATAAAGGTACATTTTTGGTCTCTCTCTCTATATATACATCCATTTGTTTGAGTATGCTTCATTATGTGTGTCAAAGGGTTTCAATGTGTGTGTGCATGAATTTCAGAGAGAGTGTGTGCGTGTGTAGTAGTTATATATATATGCAAGGTATGTTGTTCAAATTTGATTAATGATTTTTGGGAAATTACTCCGTTTTATTGGGTGGTGTTATGAAATTACTATTGAAATTTATGATTTATAACATATAATGTACTATTTTTTTAACATAACTAATTTTTTAGCAATGTTAATCCACCCAAAAAAATATTTTAGCTTAACAAACGAAAGTAATTGATTGTCTAGATTTCTTTTCAAAACCTTATATATATTTTAATTATATATTGTAATCCTTATAATGGGGGTATGTTGTCATTGAATATCGTAGTTTTTAAAATTTTAGTCAAAGTGGGAAATTCATCATATTTAGCCCTGTTTGATTAGTACAAGTGGGAACACCCACTAAAAAGGGGTTTATTGGAATCCAATTGTTTTTCAGGACGTCGAACTAGTATTTCTAGGTGAATTAACGTTGTAGTGATAAACAAGAGTCTTGACTACCACGTTTGGAAGTTTTAATGTTTATTACCTTGAAGATGTTATGTCAAGGAAAAATATCACACGCTAATAAAGTGTTCCTTAGAGGCCAATGAGGGCGGCGGCCCAGTCATGATTATTCTCACCTTTATAAGGTGAAGTTTAAAATACACAAAAAAGAATCTCTAAAAAACCGTCAAGTTAGTTAAAAATATTATATATAAATAGTTAAAAATAAAATTTTCAAATATAGAAATCCTTATCAATGTAAATAACAAATGTGAATGTGTTGTGTGTGTGTGTGTATATGATTGATTATTCTCACATGTTATATCCTATTTATTTTTAGAAATTGTATATGAAACCCTTGATGTAAAAATCTATATGAAATATCATATTTTATAATTATGTTCTTGGAAATCAATTAAATAGATGATATAGAAGGAGTACGGGATAAACTTGTATTGGATTGTTGGGTTAATGGTTGACTCTATTAATTCTTTACAATAAACTTTTAACTAATTATTTGTCTTAATGATTACCCTATCCTAACAACTACATACAATCACACACTCTCACACATGAACATTTATAATTTAAATGTTTAGAGTATGTTCATCCCTTCCTTAAATGATTGTTGTTTATGAGAACACAAAGTGGTGGAAGGGATTGCAAAATTGGTAGAAAAATAGTAATTTAAGTTTAATGACTTGTTGTGTCTCATTGATTGGATGAAAAACCATAATTTGTTTAGGGTTAATTAGATTCATCATCTATAAAACTCATATTAACACCTCTCTATAAATTTTCTTAGGTAAAATGAGTCACTATAGTAGTTACTGAAAAGAAGAGTACAAGAGGGTGAAATTTGAACCTACCAAAACATCTTTCATTATTATACGCAATATAGAGAGAATTCTTATTTACAAGTATAGTAAAGGAAACTTGAACAATTTAATTACCTTAGAAATCGTGGAGTTGATCTCTCGCATGACTACATATTCGATCGTATACTTCTTTCCTTAGAATGTTGGTATAAGGAAGTAGAGAACATATTTCCCTTGTGTAACCTGGCAAGGAACTGGAATTGGTGACACTGTTAGAAAAGGCCAAAAAATATTCATCCTTTGTAGATACAATTTCGTAAAGAGAGAATTCACGCAGATTGTGAAGTCTCGCGTAATATGCATATTAAAATTAAGCTTGAAAATAAGTTGAAGAATAAATGGTTTCGAGTTCATGTCACGGACCTTTATACGTTAATAAAAGACACACTTTCGCCCAGTTGGTCGTGTGTAAAATTTCATAGATTTTAAAAAAATAATATCAATTGGATGGAAATCAAGCACATCAAGCATGTTTTAAAAGTTGTTGTAAAGGTATATACAAATATATAGTCTTAAACCATACTTTATTCAACATGTCTCTATTTTTTTTAAATGTAGGACATGCCAAAGAAAAATCCCCATAATCAACCAAATAGAGAAACACCGCTAACTGGGTGCTTTCCTACACTCCGACCTCAATTCTCATATCTTTCAGGTTAACAATACTCTACTTGGAAGAAGATTCATTCTACTCCATTTTCGAGTCATCAAACACAAGAAACCCTTAGTAATCCAACACTCTAATTTCTGCTCCTGAAGGATTCCAAGATTACCCTAAGAAGCACATTAGATTCTCCATTTGTAGGGATAATCCAATTGGTGATAAAGATGATGTTCAAAATTTTAAAAATAGTGTCCGTCTCCTGAAAATATGACTGTAGGTGCTCGAGGCGCAGACAACTAGAAGAAGGTTGATCTTGACTTAAAGGATGACATTAGGGGCAACTTAATAAAATATTTTCATTCCCAACCGATTCGAAGACAAAGGCTCTCTACAAAGTAGATGATGCTTTGAAAACCTATAGAAAGAACCTTAGAAAGAATTTTTCTGAAGGGGCACAAATTCTGATATTTTAAGCCAGAAAGGAAACTTTACCCAAAATAATTAAATGCTAACTGACGAGTGGAACGGCTTCTTACAATATGAGGCCATGGAGGGAAAATTGAATGAGAGAGAAATAAATAAACTGAACAAATAAAAATAAGTTGATGTCCACAAACTCGGGGAAAAATATTATGATGATATTAAGGGTAAATGGGACAAATGGACTAAGGGAACTCTGGAAGAAGGTAAATATGATAATTGGGTCAAATTGTACTTGAATGCCCTACGGGAAAAAGGGACCAATAAATTCTCAGACAAACTAATATAACTTTGGTGAGTTAAATTTAGTTATTATATATATATATATATATGCACACACACACACACACACATTATAATATTATTATTGAAATCATAGCCATAAATATAATATTATATTACAGGAAATTATAAAAGGCATATCTAACATTCTGTGACATTCAATCAGATGCCCTAAACAAGATTCTTAGGAGGGACCATAGGGGAGGACAATATGTGTGGGATCACATATGCACCTTTATTGGATGAGATCTGTTCAGTGATGGGAGAGGTGGCGAGATGGTTGGAAGACAATGCTAAGATGATAGGAGAGGTGTCAGAGCTTCAGAGGGAGACTGGAAATTTTTCCCAAAACATAGCATTCCGAGTGAAAGAAATCCACGAGTTGGTTCGAATCTTAAGTAAATAACATGGTTACCCCCCTCGGATGCCTCAAACATTCTCCTATCCCCCCCCCTAGAATATTTTTGTCCCAAATGCCTTGTGCTAGAACATTTTTCTCCCAAATGCCTCCTCTCGAAACATTTTCCTCCCAAATACCTCTTCTTGAAACATTCCCTTTGTAAATGCATATACCTAGAAAACTTCGTGCATCATCGTCATCAACGCATGATGACTTTGGCGAGTCATATTACCTAAAGGACTTGACCAATAGCAAGGTTATTGGCACGTGCACATTTATTTCCATGATTATCGAAACCCATATCCACAACTGGTCTTTTATGACGGGTGAAGCTTAAATATTGGTCGATGAAATATACTCTTGTTGTGGAGATGAGTCTGTGCACATTGACCACAGGGAAGGGCTTATGTCAAGTCTACGCATTGAAAAGTGTTTTCTTTTTGAAAAAATTTATAATATTTTAATTAGGTAGGATATTTGTTTGGTTTAAATGAATTTGATTTGCATGAATTTTCATGTAGTATTTATTTTTTCTCGAGTTGAATGAATTTTCATTGAATTTGTTAGGGTTGAATGAATTTTATTGAATATAAACTGAGAGTTTTTGTATCCAAAATAACCATCGTTTCAACCTATTTATATACATGACTTGGATTTTGAAGACTAATTAATGGCTTTTTCACAATACAAAAAGTGGATGGGAGAGAGTCATCGAGTAGCTGATAATCAAGTAAAGGACATTCTAAAAAATATCTAGATAGAAATCTTAATAGTGATAAGATTCTGTGTCGATGCAACCATTGTATAAATAAAAAAATTAACTATTTGGAAGATGTTGAATTACATTTACTATATGAGGAATCATTCAATACTATATGATATCGACACTCTATGGTGAAAAGAATGCACCATATGTTCCAAAAGAATTATTAGTACATGATCGCTTGACGAAAACCCACTGGGTGGAAGTGTTTAACTATTCACCATATTGACCAAATTGATGATGATTATTAACTCCATCAAGATCCAATCCACCATCCTATGGATACATATAATATGCATTATGACCGAATCAATGAATAAGTTGATGCTAAATTACTCAAAGATCGAGAATACATACGATTGAAAGTCGATGCGGATAGCCTTTGTATAAAAATTGCAAAATAGATCATTCAATATTAAACGCAATGATTAGCTATACAATTTAAAGAGTCAATTCGGTTTTTCGGGTAATAGCGTAATAAATTTTTTTAAGTGGGTTAAAGATATTATCCTAAAAGAGAACATGTTACCAGATAATTATCCTATCATAAAGAAGAGCTAGAAAGGTTTGGGTTTGAAGTACAAATCCAATCATACATGCAAGTATGACTGCATAGAGTACTGCAACAGGAACGAAGAGAAGGACGAGTCTCATGTATGTAGTGAGCCTAGATATGTGGTTCATGAGAATGGAAAAGACAACACTAAGAAATATCACAAGTACTCACAAGTTCCATAAAAGTTTTTGAGTATTTTCCCCTGTTTTTTCACTTTATCATTAATATCAGATGCCATGATATGGTATGCTCGATGCGCGGTGGGTTGGAATCTCATACATTATCCATTTGATTCACTTTTCTATCAAAATTTTAAATTCACAACACCATGAATTTGAAAAGATGATTGAAGTACTAATTAGAGTTATCATAGCACCTTGAAGTCTTCCTCCGACACTGTCCATAAGAATGGAGTTCGCATTATTATCTTTATTGATAATTGGGCAAATGGTTATCGAAGATGATATTGATATATTCTTAGCCCCATTAATTGAATAACTTGAAGTGTTGTGGGATAAAACTAATATTGTCGTTTGACTCTCATAAGGGTTAAGAGTTCACACTTATAATAATGGTAATGTGGGCGATCCACGACCTTCTTACTTATGGGACCTTATTTGGTTGTAATGTTCATGATAATTATCGATGTCCCATATGTGGGGAGGAAATTGAATCCAAATGACTACTTTATATTGTAAGATGAGTTATATGGGTCATCATAGATTTTTGTCGACCAGTCACCCTTTCAGGAATGATAATACCGACTCGGCTTTTTGGTCAGCAGATTAAGAAGAGGGTAAAGGATGCGACTACGGGGAATACATCTGTAGGAAAACACCCCCAGTTTGGAAACCTGGAATGTAAAGCTAAGAGGGATCCGAATGAACCTAGTAGAAAACAGCATGGTCAAGAAGATTAATATTTTTTGACTTGTCGTATTAGAAAGATCATTGTGTCAGGCATGTAATTGATGTAACGCACATGGACAAAAATATTATGGAACATTTGATAGGAACACGTATGGGTGCATCTCTAAAATAGCTAGGTTATATGGCTTAAGAACAAATTCACAAAATACACTCAAGATTCAAATCCACAACAAAGGTTACAAATGAAATTAGGCGAGGAGATTGACACTTTATAAATTTTAGTCTTAGTTACTAAACCCTACATGAGCCTATGATGTACGAGGAAAACCCAAATGGTATTAACCTCTGATGGCCACTCATAGACAAAATCCACTACGAATACAATTTTACAAAAACACATAAAAGACTTACAGACTTGACACAACAAGACCCGTTGATGACGTGTTTAACACCTCTGTCTATAACACGTGTAGCTCTAATACGTTGCATGACACCTCTTGTGTCTCGGTACCACCAAAATACAAACTCCGTCGAAGTTCCACTGGACACAATCAATGATGAATGTAAGTGAAGATGATTATGGGTTTTAGTTCTTGAAAATTGATAAAGAAAATCACATAAATGTTGAAGACATTTTCTAGAGATAATTTTTGCTTTCCTTGAAAGTTCAAAGTGGATTGCTTTTGATTTTTCCCGAGTCCCTTTTGATTTCAAAAAGTGGAAGTAGTGGACAAGGAAAGTTGTGTAAAAAAACTACTTAAAACAGAATTTAAAAAAAAAATTGACCGTCATTCGAATAACATACTGGTCTCGTTCGAACGACATGGAGAAATGTCGTTTTGAATGAGGATTCAACTGACAATTAAGCTAAGACCCTCAATGGAGCTCGTTCGAATGAACTCGTTAGAATGACCTGGGTAATTTATGAAAAATAAAATTAAATGAAATTTAAATTTTGTTTTGTAAAAACAACATGAAGCCTATATTATATATCCCCAATAAAACATTAAAAATAGGGTTATATACATTTGGGAAAAATGAGCATTCGGATTGTTTATGTGAAGTATTAATTATGGAAAAATATTGAATGCTCAATGTCTTCAAGGTGGAGAATAATATGACACTTTAAGACCCTAAATGTTTTGTCCAACGAAGCCAATACTATAAATTGAATTGATTTGGAAAAATTTCCTTACAAACCCCCCCCCCCCCCCCCCCCCTGTCTATTCCAGGATGAAACATAAAAGATAAAAAGACTTGGAATTTGCTAAGAGAGTTTGTCAACCAATCCTAATGCCTATGCCTAACATCCAAACGAAAGTGGACAAACTTGACTTCCCAATAACCTAGATGCTTGAAGATCTTTATAGGAAGAAATCTAAAAAATAATTAAATGGCTTGCACACATGAAATAACAAACACATAAACTCACGTGGGGAAAAATATAAATAATCAATTAAAAGCTCCTCCCCATAAACATGCTCTCCTCTTTTTTACCATAAAAAGAAAAAGGGATAGAGAAACACTTGTAATGTTAGTGAATAAATCAAGAAGCTCAATATGGATACAATTAGACATTAACAAGAGTAAATAACAACCATAACATAAAAGAGAATGTAAATATTCCAAAAGATCGATACATGATAAGGATAAACATAAGATGATCAACATTATGAATACATCTAAAACAAATGTTCCATAAATAAGTATCCAAATCTAATTACGGATAAAGTAATTAGGATCCAATATCTGGTACAAATGAGAGTAAAAATAATGAAACTAGAAAGCTCTATCTCACAAGTACATAAAAAGGAGTCACTGGGTCAAAACATCTGGGGCATCATCTGGAGTATCGTCACCAAGAGAAGATTCGATACCTGAAGTACCTGCACCAAACCACATCTCAGCATGACGAAGATCCTCAAAGTGAGGTATCATAAGAGAATCTTGACGTGCCTCAACTTCCTCTCTACAAACTTGGGCTTCCTTAGCTCTTTCTCTATCTTTCTGCATGGAGGCAATGGATTCTTGCATCATTATGTTGTCTTGACACTGCTCATATTGGATTTTCTTAACCTATAAATGCATCAACCTAAGCTCCCCTGACTCAAAAATTGGATGACAACGAGAGGTAGAGGGTTTGGATTAAAAGGGTGTAGATGAGGCTATAGAGTGAGATAACTCAGAATAGGATGAAATGGGAAAATTATTTCCTCTAGGAAGATGACCTCTAGATTGACACATAGATGAAGTTTCGATGGTATGATAAATGTTCACAGGTATATCAGTAGGGAGAAGAGGGCAGTAAATATCAAGACAATGCCTAGTGACTATAAAGATGAACAGTAAGGGCCATCTGACAAGTGTAGAGGGGGAAATCCTAACAATTCGAAGAACACCAAAAATATGAGCAGGGAGATAGATAGAAGCCCAAATACTGATAACATACATCATATGCACATGATCATGTGTAATCATATTATGATTTACATGTGGAATGAGATCCGCACAAATGATCCAATTAAGGATCATAAAATCAGCCTTAAGATTCCTATGATATAAAGTAGATGTGTCGGTCTCTAACAACTTAAAGATTATATCATCAACAAGGTTAAGGTCGGTCTCACATCACTGTACCAAGGGAAGGTAGGGTTGGCCACTAGGGGCAAACCAACTAAGCGAGCGATGGAATCGACGGTGATAATGACTTCCGTACCAAGAACCTTAGATATTAGGCTCCTCTCACTAACAAGCATGGTAAAGAAAAACTCTCGGATGAGGTCGGGGTAAATTGGATCACGGAGGTTGAAAATGGGGTCCCAACCTCGAGTGGAAAGCCAAGTGTAGACAATTATGGAAGATAAAGATACTAAGTTAATGATTTTTTCTCTAACTATAGAACTAGTAGGAAAGCCTAGGGTGTGAAAGAAGGTGTGATTAGCACGATTTCCCCAATGAAGTCAAATATTGGGGACTGTAATATCTTCTTCCAAGGAGTGTTCCTCATCAGATTAAGTAGGACTTCGGGGACGTCTACTATGACACATAAGGTAAGGTGGAAAGATTTCTACAACCTACCTCAATAACCCCAACCAATCCGCCACACCACCAAAACCAACAACAAAAACAAAAATTTCCCATACTCCATTAGTATAACATATATATATATATATATATATATATATATATATATATATATATATATATATATATATATATATATATATATGTAAAGAGAAGAAAAATAACTAAGAAAAATTAAATGATGTTTCATGAGTCTTTTGACACAAAAGGATTTGGAGTTGAAAACAATGTCAAGAAAAATCATGAAGGTGTCATTTAATCGGGGCAATAAAAATAAATTAATCAAAATATTTTTATGACTTATTTAAAGATAATATATGTATTATACACATATATATCGAAAGAGAGAAATAATTAATATGAAATGGGTTATCATTGAACAAAAATAACAACATAAAAATGTTGCATGTTGAGAAAATATCCCCAAAACATATGAACTCAAACCAAAATAAGGATATCCAAGTTTAATATATGGAATAAGAGAATACCTTAAGATGAACTTCCAAGAACCGATAAAACCTCTAAGAGAAATGTAGGATATCACTATGAAAATGTGGGTTTGATATAGGTGTAGATGGAAGATGGAGGGTTGAGGATGTGGAGAGAGAGGGAGATGTGGTTTGAATGGGTGAGAGAATGTAGGGGAGAGTAAATCATTTTTGGCTAAAAGAGAGAGAGGTAGAGAGAAAATAAGAAAATGAAAATGCTAGGAGAAAAGGCGTAACTGACCTAATATAAGATCGATCATTTGAATAATTGGGCATCTCGTTCGAATGATGTCGTTTGGATGACATTCGTGCGATATATCGAATGAGATTACAGGGCATGATGAGAATGTTGCGTTCGAATCTCGTTTGAACGATAAATCAAATGAGATTTCAGAACCTCCAAAATCAATAAGAAAGCAAAAGATTAAAAAAATAGAAAACATGAAGACCCAACAAGGTTGCAAACGCAACGAATTTTTATTTTAAAATTGTTCTAGGAAGTGTTGAAAATATTCAGATCATGGAAACGAAATGAATGTGTGTGAACAATTCGAATAAGAGCATCGCCTAAAATGACATACAAGTGCAAGATGCTAAATAATATATCTACACATTATGCACTCACATGAACCTTGTGACAGATAAGGGGAATTCGATCGGAGTTGAGCCACATAAACAAAATTCCTTGAAGTTTGATGATTCTCCAGCCACTAGCATCACCTAAAACGCAATATGATGACTTATTATGCAAACCCATTGATCTTTGACTTTTGTTTCCCTTTAATGCATATATTTCTGTATTTTAGACAATATCTTGTATAAAAAATACTGGCCTTGTAAATTTTGATTCCATATGCCATATATTCTTTTAGTCTCTTTTCAATGGTGTCTTTTCATGCAAGAGAGTTTCCTCTTTTCGCAGTCTGATTCCATTTTTCACACATTTTAACACAATCCAAATATATGGACAATGGTTCTAACATGAACAATTTATATATCTATCTCTTATAAGATTAGGTGACAAAATTGATAAGACAACACCTTACTTCACCTAGTATATGTAAAGAGAGATTAACATCCTCGGGTATCCATGATAGGTATGTGCATGAAAGGCAATGATATGATGTCGATGTAGACACCCCATTCTAATACCCCCTAACCTCTCCTTAGGTTCCTAGAACCTCCCTTCACCATTACAAACCTAAGTCATACCCCGAGTACTGACCTAAAGGCCATCGGGCACTCCCAGGCTCCGTTTGACCAAAATTCAAACTCTTCAGCTCAAATGAGACTGAATGAATCTATGAAGGTCACTGAATCCCCTTTCTAACGGTCCATCCCGTACGTAATTCGGACTTATGGTGCGAACAAACTACCCGTTTTCCCCCAAAACTCGATCAGGAGGTTTCAAGACGCTCCCAGGCTCCGTTTGACCATAGTCAACACTTTAGCTCGACTTCGACTGAATGAATCATCTAAGGGAACTAAAACTCCTTTCCAACGGTCCTCCCCGTGCATGATTCTGACTTATAGTGCGGATGAACGATCCATTTTACTTCGAAAGATAACCGAACGCTTCTAGGCCCCAGTTGACCAAAGTCAACTCCCCGAAATAGGTCAAACTCTTGGGAATGTCTAATTACATCTCCTAACCTTTCTAACAGTCCGCCCCATCTGCGATTCTGACTTACCATGCGGACGAACGATCCGTTTGCATCTGAAGTTTCCTCATCCGAAGGACAGATGAATGCTTCCGAGCCACATTTGACCCAAAGTCAACGCCCGGACCCGAGAGAAGTCTTAAGGACTTTCGAAGGTATCGGAAATACCTTTCCAATGGTTTTCCCCGTTTATAATTCCAATCAATGGTTCGCTCTCTACGATCAATTTTCCGAAGGAACTTAAAAGACACTGCCAAACTGCAGGTTCCAAACCCTACCTATCGGCAGTGTGCCTAAACACACCTGCCGATTGGCAAGACCAGGGCTATGCCGATTGGAAATGCCTTGGGCTTATAAAAAGGAGGGCCTAACCCCATTTTAAAAAGGAGGAAAATCAGAGATCCATTACTCTCAGCAAGCTCCAAAAACCCCTCTCAAAGTCAACGTGATTTTCACATCCAAATCCCTTTCCAACCTTCACCTTTCATCACCGTTTTCATCAAAATTGGTGAATTAAGTACCCTCCAACATCATACAAGTGTAAGGGATGCTCTCCAACATCCAAGATCAAGCTCAAGAGCTCCAAGAAGGTCCAAGTGTTTTAACTCTCTCTTTAAATTCCCCAAAATTTGGATTAACTTATTTTATTACATAGTACTTTTGTTATCTCATCTCACATATCTTAATATACTTTTTATCTATTATTATTGCACATCTCTTATTTTCATATAAATAAAACCCAAAAAATAAGAAAAAGAGGATTTGCTCATAAATTCCAAACGGGAATTCTCACATTCTTCTCACAACTAAAACACTTTCTTACACACACACACACACACACACACACACACACACATACAAATATGAGAAGTTCCTGATTGGATTTATGGGATAAATCCCACCCCTCATTTTGCATACGAATTACGTGGACTTTGTTGCCTCTATAGTCTACGTAGGCATTGTGACACCCCGACTAATTAAATACCGGGTCGCTACTCCTTTATTAAATTAATTCAAAATGCCAAGTTGGCTCAGCTAATAGCATCACTGTCGAAAACATTTTTATTATTACTAACCACCTAGTATTTAAAAAGTAAGTTGCCAAATTTTAATTAGTCGGGGTGTCACAGGTGGTATCAGAGCATTAGGTTCTAGTGTCCTTTAGGATCTGTATGGCTATTATGTTTCCGCTAAGTTTCTTTGATATAGAGCCCTATATTTTAGGACTGTTGTACTCTATTTGTGTATGCTTCGTTCTTCAGCTATTTAAAGTTTATAAACAGTGAACTTATAAACTTTATTCTTATTTCATATGCCTCCACGACGTGCACGACGAGTTCCCAGGGATGCAACGCCTGAACCCCAGCCCGCTCCAGTTCAGGGCATGATGAACGCCGCTGAGGTTGCAGCTACTGTAGCCCAAGCGGTAAATGCCGCAATTTTCGTAGTTTAGCAGGCACCAACTCAGGCGCCGGTTACCACGCCAGTACAGGCAAATGCATTCCCGTCTGCTTGGGAGCGTGTACGTGACGCTTTTCAAAAAGCGCATCCGCCAGAGTTTGCAGGTAGCTCAGATGTGGTAGTCTCGAGCCAGTAGAGGAAGGATATGCAGAGGCACTTAAGGATGTATGAGTGCACGGACGTTCAGAAGCAGGTGCTAGCTACTTTCATGCTAGTTGGATCTGCACTACAGTGGTGGGAGTCTATTACCACCGTGGAGGAGAGGGATACTCTCACTATTCAGGACTTCTGGGTGCGGTTTGACCGCAAGTACTTTCCGTCCGCTGTTCATACGGAAATGAGGAGGAAACTGATGAATCTGAGGCAAGAGGGTAAGACCGTGGCGGAGTATGAGGCCGAGTTCACAAATCTGTTGAATATCGTTCCGGATGAGATACCAACAGAGAAGAAGAAGATTGAGAAATTCACCGACGGGTTGACATGGAGGATCCGTCAGCATCTATTAGGGAACCTTTCGTTGGCCACGTATTCTGATGTGGTTAACGCTGCTTTGTTACACTGCTAGGATCACCGCTTTCATATGACTGAGAGCAAGAGATCGGGAGAGTCTAGCCATCAGGGCAGGACTGGAGGACATGGTGTCGGTGGGGCACAATCTGTTCAGGGGCAGAGACAGGGTGAGCAGGGTTCCCAGCAGGGGGATCAGAAGAGGTTCCGATCAGGGAACTACAGGCAGGGACAAGGAGGTTTCCGTCAGGGCCATCAGGGTCTGAACGGCCATCAAGGCCAACAGGGGCAGAATGGACAGCAGTTCCAGCAGGGCCAGCAGGGCCAAGAGAGGAACGGTAACGGCCACCAGGGCCGGGGGCCGCAGGGGCAGAGAGGAGGGAACTTCCTGGGGAAGTGTTTTGTTTGTGGCAAGACTGGCCATAAATGACAGGATTGTCCTGATAGGGGCAGGGCCCCACAGCAGCAGCAGCAGGGTGCTCGCCAGGAGCCGCAGAGGCCTATGTTTCCCGTCGCTCTCCTCGCACCGCCACAGATGGCAACATTGCCACCCATTCCAGCAGTCCCAGTTCAGCAGGGGCAGCTACAGTATGGACGTGTCTACAACGTCCACCAGGCAGCAGTTCCACAGGCACCGCCCGCGATTGAGGGTACGTTTCCTATCCATGGCACTATAGGTCGGGTATTATTTGATACGGGGGCTACACATTGTTTTATAGCTACACATTTCGTGAAAGTCTTAGGATTGTTAGCTATGGCAGAGAGCACAGTGACGTGTGTCGACTCACCATTGGGGAATGGGTCACTTATATTCTTTATATGCTGGGGAGTGGGGGTAGAGATTGGTGGTTTGGTATTACCTGCAGATATGTTGGTATTAGATATGCATGTTCACGATGTGATTATCGGTATGGATTGGCTCGCTGATTATAGATCCATGATTGATTGCTTCGGTGGGAGAATTATTTTTGCCATTCCGGGGCAAGAGATGTTTGTAGTGGCGATGCCTCGCCCAGAGGGAGGCTCGACCGCTCATTTGTATTACCTAGAGGAGGATACCTCTAAGGAGGTTGTGATTCCTTTAGATTCGATCCCAGTCGTCAGGGAGTATTCAGATGTGTTTCAGGAGATACCAGGCCTACCCCCAGTCGAGAGATAGACTTTGTTATAGACCTATTGCCAGATACGAGGCCTATAGCACGCGCACCGTACCATATGGCTCCGGCAGAGATGCGAGAGCTACGAGATCAGATAGAGCAGCTGTTAGGCCAGGGCTTTATTCGCAGGAGTACCTCACCTTGGGGCGCTCCAGTTTTTTTTGTGAAGAAGAGGGACGGTTCACTAAGATTGTGTGTGGACTACCGGGAGTTGAATAAGGTCACGATACGGAATAAGTATCCGTTGCCTCGAATCGATGACTTATTCGACCAGTTGAGAGGAGCTTCTTTCTTCTCAAAGATTGATTTGAGATCGGGATACCATCAATTGCGTATCAGGGAGGAGGATGTCTCGAAGACTGCGTTCTTGTCGAGATATGGTTCTTACGAGTTTCGGGTTATGCCTTTTGGTTTGACCAACGCTCCAGCAGTGTTTATGGACTTGATGAACAAGGTGTTCAGGGATTTCCTAGATCAGTTTGTCATTGTCTTCATTGATGATATTCTGCTTTACTCCCAGACAAAGGAGGAGCACGCCGAGCATTTGAGGCAGGTTTTGCAGACGCTGCGTCAGAACGAGCTGTATGCAAAATATGAGGAATGCGGGTTTTGGGACATATTATTTCCGACCGGGGAATATCTGTTGATCCGGGGAAAGTATCCGCGGTGAGGGAGTGGGGACAACCCACGACACCGACTGAGATTCGTAGTTTCTTGGGCCTAGCAGGATACTACAGGAGGTTTATCCAGGGTTTCTCGAAGATAGCAGGTCTTTTGAGACATCTGACTCGTAAGGGTGTGACATTCGTCTGGAGTGATGCCTGTCAGTTGGCATTCGATGAATTGAAGGATAAATTGACCTCAGCACCTGTGTTAGCATTACCGAGACTGGGAGTTGAGTATTTGGTTTACACCGATGCGTTTTTGCAAGGGCTTGGGGGTGTATTACAGCAGGAGAGATAGGCCATAGCTTATGCTTCCCGTAAGCTTAAGTCTCATGAGAAGAACTACCCCACGCATGATTTGGAATTGGCAGAAGTGGTATTTTCCCTACGGATTTGGAGGCACTATCTTTTGGGGTAGAAGTTCAAACTGTTCACGGACCACAAGTCCCTACAATACCTGTTCACGCAGAAAGAGTTGAATATGCGGCAGCGTAGGTGGCTTGAATTTGTGAAAGACTACCAGTTCGATATCCAGTATCACCCAGGTAAGGCTAACGTGGTAGCAGACGCATTGAGCTGTAGGCCAGCAGATGAGGTGGCAGAGGTGTGGAAGGAAAAGTGGAAGGAGTTGGGACACCAGGATGCAGTGGCTCGATCTTTCATGTCTGTGATGACAGTTACACCGCAGATTGTCTTGAAGGTAGTACGGGCACAGGCTAATGACTCGTTCTGTCAGGAGCAGATAGTTCGATTACTAGCAGAGGGAGCCGAGTCCTATACCGTTAGCTCAGACGGGGGCTACGCTTCAATGGGAGATTGGTAGTTCCGGAAGGGGAGAAATTGCGACACGAGGTGATGGAAGAGTTGCACGGCTCACGGTTCGCGGTACATCCCGAAGGGGACAAAATGTACCAAGACATGAGACGGCAGTATTGGTGGAGCGGTATGAAGAGAGATATTGCTGAGTTTGTTTCGAAATGCGCCACTTGCCAGCTAGTAAAAGTGGATCATCAGAGACCGACAGGACTTCTACAGCCGTTGGAGGTCCCGATGTGGATGTGGGAGAGCATATCCATGGACTTTATCACGGGGTTGCCTACGTCGCAGAGGGGTCACGACTCCGTTTGGGTAATTATGGACAGGTTGTCCAAAATCACTCACTTTTTACCCGTAAGGACCGACTACACTACGGGACAGTATGCCCAGCTCTTCATTTCAGAGGTTGTGAGACTTCACGGTGTGCCCCTAAATATCATGTCTGACAGAGACAAGATATTTGTTTCGCGGTTTTGGGAGAGTTTCCAGGAGGCCATGGGCACGGAATTGCGGTTGAGTACGGCTTACCATCCGCAGACCGATGGGCAGACAGAGCGCACAAATCAGATGTTGGAGGACATGCTACGCATGTGCATTATTGATTTTGGGGGTGAATGGGAGCAGTACCTTCCACTGGTGGAGTTTGCTTACAAAAACTCCTATCAGTTCACTATTGGCATGGCTCCGTTTGAGGCATTGTACGGTAGGCCTTGTCGTTCCCCAGCATGTTGGTTAGAGGTGGGGGACAATAAACTACTTGGGCTGGAAGTGATTCAGGATACTTCGACAAGGATTGCGTTGATTCGGAGTCGCATTCGGGTAGCTCAAGACCGGCAGAAGAGTTATACTGATGCGAAGAGGTTTTTCAGGGAGTTCCAAGTGGGGGACCAGGTTTTGCTCAGATTATCTCCTATGAAGGGGATTATGCGTTTCGGGAAGAAGGGGAAGTTGGCACCAAGGTATGTGGGGCCGTTTCCTATTATTGAGCGGATCGGACCGGTTGCGTATAGACTTGGGTCACCGGAGCATTTGCATCGGATTCACGATGTGTTACATATTTCCTCGCTAAGGAAATGCCTTAGAGATAATTTGGCTCATTCTCACATTGCTGTGGAGGACATCGATCTCCAGCCGGATAGCTCCTACGAGGAGGGGCCGATTGCTATTTTGGACCGAAGTGAGAGGAAGTTGCGGTCAAAGATAGTTCCGTTAGTGCGTGTTCAGTGGAAAATGCTCGTACCAACTTAATATATATACAAGTTATATAATCCCGGTCCATATTTATACGCGCCGTAATTTATTCTCACGTCGTAGTAGGCACTCACGTCTCAACTCAAATGTCTATTTGATTTGATCCACACTTATATAATTTACTCCTCATTATATCCCAAATGTCCCAAGTATACTAATACACCATCAAAGGAATGTTATCTCTACCCTCGAACAAGTTTACGGGACTCCCAAAATCAAAACAGGCCAAAAGGCCTAAACTGCCAGCTCGTTAGAAGTCTCGTTCGAACGAGGCTGTTCGAACGAGAGTTCGTTCAAACGAACTGGGCTATCTAACGAGATCTCGTTTGAACGAGATTCTCGAACGAACATCCCTCTCGTTAGAACCCCAAACTGTCAACTCGTTAGAAGCTCGTTCGAACGAGTTCGTTCGAACGACCTGGGTAGGTCTTCTAACGAGTGACCAGATTCAAGCCCAGAAATTTTATATACGTTTTTCACTAATTTCTACACTTCTAATCTCAATCAAAATTCGTCCCAACAATGTTTTAAGGTCTCGAATCATCCTAAAACATACTAAGGTCACATACTAACATCTTTTAAGGAATTAATACATCCTAAACATCATCAAATCACAAGTCTCTACTCTTTTCCCCAATTTTTCAAGAACATCAACCCTAGATTTTTATCATCATCAATTCCCAGAATTTAATCCGTTTTTACATCACATAAAATTGTAATTTCTGAATTCAATCATCCAATAACGTTTCTACAGGCAAACCTATACCTCCAATTTCATGGGTTTTCCTTTATCTCTCAAATAAGAATGATTATTAAGATTTCTAACATGGAAGAAACATTTACTGCATAAAGAATGTAAATTAAATCACTTGCCTTGATTCGATCTCTGATTTTGATGACGATTTTCTCTCTCTTTCTGCAGAATTCCCTCTCTCTCTCTCTCTTTCTCCAAGCTTCTTCTCCAATGGCTATGGTGGCTAGGGTTTTCTTTTGGGAAAATATTGGAAACCTAATCTAATAACCTCCGTAGCTTATTGGGTCATTAAGGGTTGGTTAGTGGGTTTAGTGGGTCTATTCCCAATCAGATAAAGACTCCTAATTTTCGTCATTAATAATTCCCAAAAATTCAAAATTACCAAAATGCCCTTTATATTGCCGGTATGGCCTAAAAATACCCCGGGACCCAAACTAAACCCCCGGCTAGTGTTTTCTGACTATCTCGACCCTTCCGGACGCGTTGGCGCACTCAAAACGACCATACGGTTAATAGAATTTAAATTCACTTTTATAAATAAAATAATTATATCCTGACGCGACTGTCACACGCGTCCCAATAAAATGACCAAATTGCCGTATATCAATCTCACGACAAATTTCATAATTCAATATTCATATAACATCATATATACTCAGTATAGTCAAATACCAACTCACATCTCGCTAGTATTTTACCCGGATTAATTCTCATTTAATTAATTAATCCCAAAATAAATATTGCCAAAAATACGGGGTATTACAGGCATCTCAGGGTAAAACCCGAGACTCGAGTCCTTTGCCTACCTTTTTCTTTATTTTTCCTATATTCTTTAAACTTAACTTTCTTAAACTCTCAATATACTTATATTTGTTCTTAGTGGTGTATTATCCCTCATGTGTTATCATTCCCTTATAATGATCGACGCTAGGATAATCGCATAAATCCTATTTTCTAATATTATTCTTTAGGAATATTACTATAGATGACTCGCTTTATCTCTTCCATGATACAAGTCGATGTTCCTATCTCCGCTACGTATACACATGCACACACATCACGGGGAAATAAAGGGAAATAACAACAACCCATGAGAGACCGTAAGGTCAGAATGGGTGCCTAACGCCTTCCCATTTCGTAACTTAGCCTCCGGATCCTTTTTGAATCATTTTGGTTTCGTATGTATCAGTATGTCTTTGGATGCTGTTATTCGGGATGATCCCCTTTTCTTTTATCTATTTTGAGTAAACTAGACTGGCAACTCCATCTATCTACATTTTTCACCTCATTAATGACGCCGATCGAAGCGCTCCCTAGTTGGATGTGCGGGACCAAGGATCCTCTACCGCTGCAAGGATCAGGAATGGCCACAGTGGCGACTCCGCTGGGAACTATTTATTTTGAGGGCTAGACTCTATTTGCATGGGTGTTATATTTTTTTATATTTTCCCCTATTTTGCATAATCCTCTTTTACTATTCATGTGTGCCTCATGCTTATGCTTCTATTCACACACTTATAGAAAATTATTCATGTACACTTCACACCACGTGCACCTAGGATCACATATATCCCCATATTGCATGCATCACCCATACTTGGTATACCACTGGTACTCATACTTTGATCCCCATTGGGCATGATCAAGAAAGATACTCTCATAAGATACTAATAAGATAATCATGTATGATTCACACAATATCACCAAAGAGCATTGTGATTGACCAAATTTTGTCCAGTAATTGGAGGGTCAATTCGTGATGGGCGTTGGTCTGTCGGGGCGCAGTTAGCCTAAGAAATATGACTCTCACCTTCTATTGTCCAAGTACCTTCGACGTATATCAAACGTCTCCCTTGTATCGTACCGCTTGATCGAAGTCATAACGGGAGGTATATCACAGGGAACTCGTTCGCGTACGTCGAGTATATCGAATTCGCTCTCACACGTACCATACCCATGAGGTATATAGTGAGGTAATTCACGTACACTGAGGTATATCAAATGTTTTGTCTACACGTACCGATTGCCCTAAAAAGAAAGATGTATATCGTGGAAGCCACGCCAAAGGGGGGAACCCTTTCCGATTCACCTAACCAACTGGATACCCGCATATAGGTGTCAAGCCTTGGACACACATGTTAAATTGTCGGTTCCAACCCAAAAATCTGCCAAAATTCCAGGTCGGCCTATCACCTAAATTTTTGCACATCTTTAAAATGGGACCCTACCCGTGAGCCTGGTTACAAGTCCATCCATAGCTTTGCATATGTTACAAACCCAACTTTTCCAGGCTCGGGTACCATCCGGCATTTCATTTTGCATTTAGGAGAATTTAATACAAGAGAGACCATAATAATAATAATAATGATGCTGAGACCCGTCTTTCAAAAACATTTTTTCCTTCTTTATCAAAAATCCAAAAACATTGTTTCCTTTCTTTATCAAAAATCCAAAAACATTTATCTCATCTTTATCAAAAATCCAAAAATACTTTGCCCTTCGATCTCAAAAGAGAAACAAACAAATCTCAAAAATATTTTCCTTCTTTTTCTCAAAATAAATCCCATTTTGCGCCTTCTCATGTCGATCGCACGTCATTGGCCTGGCTCCTTATTGGTTCGGTCTTCGTCAAATCACCCCGGAGTTCCATTTGTTACCCTGCTACCTCTCCCAATTTTGGTCCACTTTCCATGGAGAACATAGAGACGGTAATTTTAGCTCAGCTCATGTCCAAGATTGACAACCTTTAGACTGAGGTTCGAGAAATGCAACAAAACCAGGTTCATGTTCCTCAAGAGCTTGAGGCCCTATTCCCTCGCGCTATGGGTCCACCTGATCCTATTTAGTTTCCCAAAGAATATCAGCTTGCCCCTCGTGTCCCTCTCATTAATGGGCCGCCACCTGCCCAGCTTCCTATGCCAAACCTTGCCCAGCCTGGGGCTAACTTGCCTGCGATAGTTGATCCGAAAGAGGAAGAGTTGAACAAGGTAAAAAAATATCTCAAGATGATGAATAAGAACTTCGATCAAGTCAGAATCTTCGGAAATTACATGGACTACAACCACATCTCTCTTAATCCTAAGGCAGGGTTACCCGAGAAGTTCAAGATGTTGAATATCGAGAAATTCGAAGGAAGTGGACCCCCGATTGTCCATCTTCGTAGTTATCATCGTGCTATGACTCTCCTAGGGGATTCTGAAGTAGTTATGGCCCAATTATTTCAGTAATCTTTGAGGGATAGCACTCCCCAATGGTTTTTATCTCTCGAGGAGTCTAAAATCCGTAGCTGGGAGGATGTAGCCCGAGAATTCATATTGCAGTACAAATATAATGAAGAGCTTGAGGTCACCCGCTGTGATTTAGAGCTTCTCAAACAAGGACTTTGGGGAATCAGTCAATAACTTCATATCCCAATGAAGGGAAAAGGCAGCCACTATGACCAATCATACATCCGAGGAAGAACAAGTCAATATAGTGAAGAAGAATTTCTTGCCCCATGTTCAAGCAACCATGGGAGGACAATACTATCCCCACTTCCAAGATCTCAGAGAAGCAGGAGTAGAAATCGAGGAAGGTTTTATTAAAACAGAGGTTGAACTAAAGAAAGTGTCCGGACAGTTCACTCCCAGAAAAATATGACAAACCTGCCAGTGCTGCAGTATCAACCATCAACAACATCTCTCAACCAACCACTTTGTGGTCACCAGAAAACCGTCGTGTCCCAGTCCAAAAGGAATACACCGAGCTCCATGCTCCCCTCACCAAAGTTTATCAAGCCCTGTTAAGACGAAACCTTATCAAACCCTTGGACCCCCGTCCATTGCCAAACCCACTTCCAAGAAACATCAAAGAAGATGCCCATTGCGCATTTCACCAAACTTCTGGCCATACACTACAAGAATTTTCACCATTAGCAACATACAAATTATGTTGCTAAAGTTAGAAATATGTTGCTAAAAGGTATTGGCAACATATTTTGCTATGTTACCAGCTTGTTGCCCATTCCCTGTCTAGGAAACCCTTTGGCAACATAGAAGACTGTGTTGCTGAAGGTATACTTTTGGCAACACGCAATTGTGTTGCCAAAAGTATTTTATAATTTGTCAAATTTATAATAAAAAATATTATTTGTGTTGCCAAAAGTCACTCAACAACAACAAAAATAGTTGTGTTACCAATAGCTATAGCTTTTGCAAAACAGGAGTTGTGTTGCCAAAAGGCTATACCTTTGGCAACACAGGTCTTGTGTTGCCAAAAACAATATCTTTGGCAACACAAGAGCTGTGTTGCCAAAAGGTGCGGGTTTTGGCAACACAAGAGTTGTGTTGCCAAATGTACGAATATAGCCTTTTGGCAACACATGTCTTGTGTTGCCAAAAGTCGTACATTTGGCAACACAGCTCTTGTGTTGCCAAAAGTCATACCTTTGGCAACCAAACATGTGTTGCCATATCCAAAGTGATAGATGTAGATGATAACTTTTGGAGACAAAAAATTGTGTTGCCAAAAGTACAATATTTTTATTTATTACCTATTATTTTTTTCGCAATTGTTGCACTTTTTTCATAAAACGTGCAACCTTATAATCCGAAATAACATTAGGCATTTTTCATACAATCATAAGTAATACAAAATTCCACAATTTTCAACCAAATCTCATAAATATGAATTACAAAATAATATTTCATCATAATCCAAGTATAAAGGTACAAAATAAATGTCTCCCAAATAAGAACGTAACAAAAGATGTAAAAATGATCTAGCATAATACATTAACACATTAAAATATATTTAAAAAATCCACGTAAACTAAAACAACGACAATATCGCTCCCCTACACTATAAGAAATCGCAACTCCAAACCACCACGAACATAATAACTCCAAGCAAAATCCATCATAACCTGAACAAGATACAAAAATAAATGACTACATGGGTTTGTATAACTTCAAATGCATGTATGTTTGACTTGATCAATTTAAAGAACTATTTAATTTCAGAAAATTTCGGCAGAGTTTCCTTTGTTTATTCATGAAATCCAACCTGCTTTTAACATTAAATAAACCCAACAGCAAAAAACGCAGCTAAACCACCATTAAATCCCTTTCACCAATTTAATATCTAAAATAGTTACCGAGAAGCTACATAAACGTATATAAGTATCCTAGTAGCTACGTACCTCGATCCTCCATATCCATTGACTTTTTCATGTGTCGCAAATCCAGTTTCATTCTACACAAAATACAAAATACAAAATAAATTATAATCTATCCGACTTCAAAAGATAATAATAATTTATAACTATTATAGTTATATATATATATGAACAGTTATATATAACTGTTATATAAACAGTTATATATAACAGTTTATTTAAAAAAATTGTTATATAACTGTTATATATAAACAGTTTATTAAAAAAAAATGTTATATATATAAACAGCTGTAAAAAAATTGTTGTATAACTGTTATATATAAAATGTTATACATATAAACAGTTTATTAAAAAAAACTATTATATATATAAACAGCTGTGTAATATATATATAAACATTTTATAAAAAAAATTGTGTATATATATATATATAACTGTTTTAATATATATATATATATATATATATATATATAACTGATATGCCCAAGTGTAACCTCGGTCCAGTGACACCAACCTCGGCCGAGATGATGGCCGAGATATTGATCGACCCTAGATAGGCCATGGGCCCACGATATCATCCCTCGGCCAGACCAGGGTCGGCCCCGGCCGACACTACCATCTACATTTCCAATGGACACTACGTGCATCACAGGCATCAATAGCGTTCTCATATACCTGGGTATGGCAACCTCGGCCGAGGGTAGGCCGAGGTGACAGGGAGCCTTGGTAACCTTCAACATGGAACCAGTCCAACCTCGGCTTGGGCCGAGGTCACAAGAAGCCTTAGTAATCTTCAGCATGGCATTAGTCCAACCTCGGCTGGGGCCGACCCCCACATCATGTCTCGGCTGAGATCAGGCCGAGACTCCCTATGACACATCTCGGATTGAACGAACATCAAGTCTTTACAACTCGGCCTCTCCCAGACCGAGGTCATCCACCAATATGGCTGCCGAGCATCTGTTGACATTTGGATAAGGGCATCTGGGCACAAATCAGTTGTAACAAGATTATTGTCCACATGTGGGAGAATATTTCAGCATCATTACTTACATGTGACAGTGACAGATGGCACTCCCATATTGGTGAGGCTACCACCCACATGCTCATTACATGCATGGGGGGTACATTACACCCCCTAGGCACTATATATAGGGATCATCCCCTACCTTGCAAAAGGATCCCAGTTATTCAACCCTAGTTAAAACTCTGTCTAAATATACAGTAGAGAGAGAAAGCTTGAGAGATTGTATCCATGGCCATTAGTGCCTTCATTTAGTGATATTACTCACACACTCACAGTGGACGTAGGACAGATTGGCTGAACCACTTATATACTTGTGCCCTCTCCTCTTATACTCATCTCATTCTCTTCTCTTTATATAGCTGTGCTGCCATTGTTATTCCTATATTGAGATTGAAAACACCTTACACGGTGGTGCTGATTCTTAGCATCATCATTTTGGCGCCGTTTGTGGGAAGAGAAGCTATCTCTTCCTCTTTTTCTTCTTAACCTCATCGGAGACTCTGGTGGTGAACCAGGAACCACCCCTTGCGTGGAGATGTTTCACCATTGAAAGAGGTCCTTTAAGGTATTAAGCTCACTTGCTGCTCAAGATCTTTATTGTTAACACATGGCACCAGAATTACCACCGCCTCTTCCGCCTCTCGGAGGTGGAGGGGCTAGTTCCAGTCAGGCTCCTCCCCAGTCCAAAATGGCGGAGGTAGCAGCAGCCTTGAAATCCTTAGCTGCAACACAACAAGCCATGAAGGAGCAATTTGCCCAGCTCAGTCAAACCATGATGATGAGGCCACCTGGAGTCTCACCGGACATGATTACTCCGGCGGTAGTTCAGCCTCATCCTGACGCCAGGGGACCACCCCAGGCGCCAATGAAGGACTAGCCTGCACCCCAGCGGAGGAGGGACGTTGCTGACCCTAGGCGCTTGCGCCTGGGGAGGCAAGGAAACCCTTGCCCAGAGGACAGGTATGATGACCTAGAAGCTAAAGAAGCCCCAGAAGACTGCTGGGAGCCGTATGAGGTGTCAAATGACACTATACGACCTCTTAGGCAGAGTCAAGGATGTGTTGGCCGAAGAAGAGATGAGGCCCAACTAAGAGGGTCGGCCTTTGACAGGTTGAGCAGAGGGTCGACCTTCGAGAAGCTGGGCCCGGTGAACGACCTAAGACACAGGTTATCAAGGTCGAGGAGCGCAGCAGGCTCTCAGAGAGGGGGTAGGCAAGGTCGGCCAGACCAAGGCCGACCCTATGGAGGAAGAGCCAGGGAACAGGAAGAGGTCAACAGTCAACGTGTTGTGGCTGGGGAACCCTCTGTCCATCACAGGGAGGTGGTAGGGGATAACCTCGGCCAAGTTGATGACAGAAGACCCTGGAATGATTCTATCCAACGCCTTGAGGAGAAGATATGAGACCTCATTAAAAGTAGGGACCCATTGCAGAGGGGTTACTCAGAGGGCTCCCCATTTGTGGCTAGGATAGTGGGGTTCCCAACCCCAGCCAAGTTCAAGCCTCCTACAGTGACTCCTAAGTATGATGGCAGCACTAACCCTATGCACCATATCGAGATGTATCAGTCGGCGGAAGACATTTACTCGATACCTGATGAGATGAAGTGTAGGGCCTTCTCAGGGACATTGACAGGGGAAGCTCATAGTTGGTTTACCTCCCTTCCGAAGAACTCAATTGAGAACTTCAAAGGCTTGGCTGAGCAGTTCATCCACAACTTCTGCTTTGGGGTAAGACCTCAAAAGAAGACTACCCACTTGCTGTACATCAAACAGGCCAAGGGTGAAAGCCTAAGAGACTACATAGCAAGATTCAACAAAGAGAGGTTGGAGGTGGAAGACTATGAAGAGAGCATAGCCATGACCGCCCTGATAGGAGGCCTCCAGAAGGGGAAGCTATTGTGGAAGCTGGCGGAAGGCCCCCTAGGTCCATGGCGGAGCTGCTGGCAACCGCAGGGAAAGTGATGAATGCGGAAGAGGCAATGGACGCCAAATATGAGGAGGAGAACCGCAGTGGCACTGGGAGGTCCCAAAGCAAGAAAGAGGGGAAGAAGAGGTCAGGTGATGACAAGTTTTCTCATTACACTCCTCTGACTTTGAGCTGTGAGCACATCCTTAATGAGATTAAGACTGATCGGACTCTGAGGTGGCCGGAAAAACTGAAGGCCCCGCTACATAAGAGGAACAAAAACCTATGGTGTGAGTTCCATCAGGATCACGGCCATGTCACAGATAGATGCTTCGCTTTAAAGGATGAGATTGAGAAGATGCTAAAATCTGGAAAGCTGAGGAAGTATGTGGATGGCAAGGCTCCGAAGGGTGGAAGAGAAGACCCTAAGAAGAGAAGAAATGACAGTTGCCGTGGCGATGTCCCGGCTAGAAGGCATGATGATTCAGAGGGTGATGATGAAGACGACCCAGATCTTCCGCCAAAGGATGACAACACCCCGGTGAAGAGGGTCGGGATGATCTCCTTTGGTGTTAGCACCATATGTGGGTGATTTGCAGGAGGTGGCTCTGAGGTAGCCGATAGGAAGGCTCATGTAGCGGACGCCAGGTCAGTGGTCAAGCCTGAGGTTGTGAATCTAACATCTTCCGATGCCGTGCAAAAGAGGAAGAAGGTGGACATGGACACCCTCATAGTGGGGTTCTCCAGACTCGACTTCAAGGGTATCTTAGCCCCCCATGATGACCCTTTGGTCATAACAACAAGGGTGCATGGGTGCGAGGTAGGAAGGATCCTTATAGACAGGGGAAGCTCAGCAGATGTGATGTTCTGGCCTTGTTTCAAGAGCCTTGGTCTTAGCAAGGCAAGACTGGTGCCCTACCATCACCCATTGATAGGCTTCAGTGGTGAAAAGGTGCACCCCTTGGGCATGTATGAAATGGATGTACGGATGGGGGATGAGTGGCCTAAGAGGCTGACCAAGAAGATAAACTTTTTCTTCATGGACGAAAACGTCTTCTCGGCCTACAACCTCATCGTAGGAAGGGTGGCCCTCAAAGAGTTTGAAGCCGTGCCGTCGACGGTCCATCAGATGCTAAAATTCCCGACTCCTTATGGAGTAGGGGAAGTGCAAGGGGACCAGAGCACGGCACGGGAGTGTTACTTCAACTCTGCCAAAGAGAGAGAGGCCCATAAGAGAGCAACCTCCACTTACAGCATTAACACTCTTGACCCAAGAGATGAAACAAAATCGAAGAAGGGAGAGGCTGCGGAAGAGGTAGAATCCATCATCCTTAATGAGGACGAGCCAGAAAAAACCATCCAGGTCGGTAAGGCCCTAGATCCGGGGATCAAGGAAGAGTTGGTAAAATTCCTCAGAAGGAGACAGAGTGTCTTCGCATGGAGTCACGCAGACATGCCTGGTATGGACCCTGAGGTCATGAGCCACAAACTCAACGTAGATAGAGATGTCAGGCCGATCAAGCAGAGACGAAGGGTGTACTCCAGGGAGAAGTATGACGTCATCTGGGAAGAGGTAAAAAAGTTGGAAGAGGCTGAGTTCATAAGAGAGGTTACCTATCCGGAGTGGCTCTCAAATGCAGTCATCGTGCCTAAGGCCAATGGGAAGTGGCGAATGTGTGTAGATTTCACTGACTTGAACAGGTCTTGCCCGAAAGACAGCTATCCCTTACCTAGGATAGACCAGATGGTGGACGCAACGGCAGGGCACAAGCTCATGAGCTTCATGGACGCTTATTCAGGCTACAACCAAATCTTCATGGATGCTGAAGACTCTGAGAAGACACCCTTCATTACTGACAAAGGGACGTATAGCTACAAGGTGATGCCCTTCAGTCTGAAAAATGCGGGGGCAACGTATCAACGTCTTGTCAATAAGATATTCGAGGAGAAAATAGGTAAGACCATGGAGGTGTATGTGGATGATAAGATAACAAAGATCCTGAAAGCATGTACGCACGTAGAGGACCTTGAGAAGACCTTTGACGTCATGGACTCGTATAGAATGAAGCTCAACCCAGCGAAGTGTGTCTTCGGGGTAGGAGCCGGGAAGTTCCTGGGGTTCATCGTTAATCAGAGGGGGATTGAAGCAAACCCTGAGAAAATCAAGGCCTTGCTCGACATGAAGACTCCTAGGAGTATCAAGGATGTCCAGAGACTCACCGGAAGAGTGGCTTCCCTTAACAGGTTTATTTCTAGGGCAACGGACAAGTGTCTTCCATTCTTTAAAGTTCTAAGAAAGGCCTTCCAGTGGGACGAAGAGTGTGAAAAATCCTTCAACCAACTCAAGTCCTACTTAGGGTCTCCCTTATTAGTGTCTCGGCCCATCACGGGGGAAAGGTTGTTTGTGTATCTGGCAGTCTCTGAATCAGCCATCAGCGCGGCCATCATATGGGAAGAGGATGGAGTACAGAGGCCTGTGTACTTCAATAGTAAGGCTCTTCAAGGGTCTGAACAGAACTATCCCCGAATGGAGAAGTTGGCTTATGCCCTGATACATGCCTTAAGGAAGATGAAGTCTTACTTCCAAGCTCACTCCATGGTAGTCCTCACTGACTCCCCACTAAGGCAGGTTCTGCACAAGCCTGAGAAGTCCGGAAGATTGATGACCTGGGCCATCGAACTAGGAGAGTATGATCTTACCTACCAGCCTAGGACAACCATCAAGGGGCAGGCCCTCGCAGACTTTGTCGCAAAGTTCACCTGGGAAGAGGCCGATAGAGGTTTGGAAGAGGCCGAGATAGAGAATGGCTTAGATGACGGCGAAGAGACGAATCGTAGTGTCTTTCGAGATTCGGAAGAGACTGCACCAAACGTCTTTCGAGGCCGAAAAGAGGTCGTCCCAGGCAACACCCGGAGCATAGTGGAAGAGAACGAAGAGGATTGATACCTCTTCAAGAAGGGGGTTATGAGAAAGGGGTCTTCTCATCAGATGCAGACGTATGGAGCCTCTTCGTTAATGGCTCTTCCTGTGACAGTGGAAGTGGCGTGGGGCTAATACTCACGGCTCCAGATGGCGCCAACATTGAATACACCTTGAGATTCAACTTCCAGGCCCCAAACAACGAGTCCGAGTATGAGGCCATGATAGTAGGTCTCTTATTGGCAACAACTCTTCGAGTAAAGTGACTCCTACTCCATAGCGACTCAAGGTTAGTTTTCAATCAAGTGTTGGGGGTTTATGAGGCCAAATATGAAATGATGTCCAAGTACTTAAAAAGGGTAAGAGGGTTGCTAAAGTATTTTGAAGAAGCAAAGCTGAAGAGAGTGCCTCGGCTGAGCAACAACCACGCTGATGCATTGGCAAGGCTGGCCTCGGCAATGAAGACAGATTTGGGAAGGACCATTCCAATCGAGGTCTTAGGAAAAACAAGCATCGAGGAGGACGAGGTATGTAGCCCTTGTCACAATGTGAATCTAGGAGACTCATGGATCGACCCGCTCGTCAAATACCTAAGAGAGGGAGAGCTACCTGAGTCCAAGATAGAAAGGAGAAAGTTGAGATACAGGGCTGCCAAGTTCTCAATAGTAGGAGATATCTTGTACAAAAAGGGGTTTCTATTGCCTCTCCTCAGATGTGTGCATCCCATTAAGGTACCCTAGGTCTTACAAGAGGTTCATGAGGTTTCTTTCTCTAGCCACATAGGGGGAAGGCTCTTAGTCAATAGGATCATCACTCAGGGATACTGGTGGCCTACCTTGTCTAAGGATACTGCAGACTATGTGAAGAGGTGCGATAAATGTCAAAGGTTTGCCACTATCCCTCATCAACCCCATCAGCCTATGACGTCAATCTCTTCTCCATGGCCATTTACGGTATGGGGAATTGACTTAGTAGGACTTTTGCCAAGAGCTGCCAACAACTATAGATTCTTGATAGTTGCCATTGACTAATTTTCAAAGTGGGTGGAGGCAGAACCGATGATAACAATTACAGAGCAGAAGACCTTCCAGTTCATTTGGAAGAACATCATATGCAAATATGGACTCCCAAACATTCTCATCTCAGATAATGGGACCCAGTTCAAGAACTCCTCCTTAGAAAAGTATTGCCTAAGAGTGGGGATTAAGAAATTCTTCTCATCTCCTGGTCGACCTCAGTCAAATGGCTAGACCGAGGTCACTAACAGAACTATCTTGGACGGAATCAAGAAGAGGTTAGAAGATGCGAAGGGGAGATGGACAGAAGAGGTTCACGCAGTGTTATGGGCCTACAGAACCACGACAAGGACACCAACAGGAGAAACCCCATTCATGTTGGCACATGGATCAGAGGTCGTCATACCAACGGAAGTAGGACTACCAACTCATCGGATTCAGACCTACGACCCTGACAGTAATGGGGAAAAAAGGAGGCTAGACCTGGATCTTATCGAAGAAAGAAGGGAAGACGCAGAGGTCAAAAAAGAAGCCTACCAGCAGAGGGCAGCGAAATTCTACAACCAGAGGGTGAAGTCAAGACCCATTGCAGTGGGAGACCTAGTGCTAAAGAAGACCCTACAAAAGGCAAACAAGCTACACCCAAATTGGCATGGCCCCTACAAAGTAACGGAAGAGGTTGTGCCTGGCACTTACAGGCTAGAAAACCTAGAAGGAGAACCTTTCACTAACCCATGGAATGCTGACCATCTCAAGAAATATTACATATGATGTTGCCTAGAATTTTATGTAAATGTATCATCTTATTGAGAAGAGGTTATTAATAAAGATCAGTTTCCATGCCAGTTCTTGCTTCATTCTTAGATCAGCGATATATTATGGGGCTAACGTCTTAGGTGATGACCTCAGACCTTCATAACATCACTCGGTGGTGACGAGGTCTAAGCTCAGACACCTTAACAGATGACCTCAGACTCTTAACATCATTAATTTAGTGAAATTTATTATGGGGATAACCTCTTAGGTGATGACCTTAAACCCTCATAACATCACTCGGTGGTGACGAGGTCTGAGCTTAGACACCATAGCAGAGGACCTCAGACCCTTAACATCATTAATTTGGTGATATTTATTATGGGGATAACCTCTTAGGTGACGACCTCAGACACTCATAACATCACTTGGTTGTGACGAGATCTGAGCTCAGACACCTTACCAGAGGACCTTAGACCATTAACATCATTAATTTGGTGAAATTTATTATGGGGATAACCTCTTAGGTGATGACCTCAGACCCTCATAACATCACTCGGTGGTGACGAGGTCTGAGCTCAGACACCTTAGCAGAGGACCTCATACCCTTAACATCATTAATTTGGTGATATTTATTATAGGGATAACCTCTTAGGTGACGACCTCATACCCTCAAAACATCACTCGGTGGTGGCGAGGTCTGAGCTCAGACACCTTAGCAGAGGACCTCAGACATTAACATCATTAATTTGGTGAAGTTTATTATGGGGATAACCTCTTAGGTGATGACCTCAGACCCTCATAACATCACTCGATGGTGACGAGGTCTGAGCTCAGACACCTTAGCAGAGGACCTCAGACCCTTAACATAATTAATTTGGTGATATTTATTATGGGGATAACCTCTTAGGTGACGACCTCAGACCCTCATAACATCACTCGGTAGTGGCGAGGTCTGAGCTCAGACACCTTAGCAGAGGACCTCAGACCATTAACATCATTAATTTGGTGAAGTGTATTATGGGGATAACCTCTTAGGTGACGACCTCAGACCCTCATAACATCACTCGGTGGTGGCGAGGTCTGAGCTCAGACACCTTAGCAGAGGACCTCAGACCATTAACATCATTAATTTGGTGAAATTTATTATGGGGATAACCTCTTAGGTGATGACCTCAGACCCTCATAACATCACTCGGTGGTGACGAGGTCTGAGCTCAGACACCTTAGTAGAGGACCTAAGAACCTTAACATCATTAATTTGGTGGCTTATTATGGGGATAACCTCTTAGGTGATGACCTCAGACCCTCGTAACATCACTCGGTGGTGACGAGGTCTGAGCTCAGACACCTGGGTTAGAGGACCTCAGACCCTTAACATCATTAATTTGGTGAAGTTGATTACGAGAGTAGCACCTTAGGTAATGATCTCAGAGCCTAATAACAATTCAGTGGTGAAGAGACTTGAGGTAAAAATTATTGGCTAAGTACAAATAAGAACACTACAACAAAATAATAGAAGAGATTGACATTCAGTAACAGGAAGAGATCATATGGCATTCAGAGACATTGATTAAAAACATTCCTTACAAATATTCAGAGGTGTTACAAGTTACAAAATACATTTTAGTTACAAGTTAAAAAAGACTAAAGGTCTGAGAGGGGAACATTAACAGTCTCGGCTGGGTTGACTTGATCAGCGTTGGTCACCTCGGCCACATCATCAGCATGGTCTCCCCCTCCGACCCTGTTTCCTCCAAGAGTTGCAGTCTTGGTTGGAGCAGTAGCCTCGTCCTCCACCTCTTGAAGCGCCTGAGCAAATTGAGGGTCAGTAAAGCCGAGACCCAGAAGGTCAGAGGCCTTTAGAGTGCCGACCTCCTTCTCTCTGACTTCAGCCCATTTGGTAGTGGCCTTGATACCTCTATAAAGATGGTCAAAGCCAAAACCCATGAATTCATCTGAGCCTTTGTAGTCAGAAATTATCTTGTTTGAGGCATCTGCAAGGGAAGACTTCACAGCCGAGCTGACCTTCTGCTGCAGGACATCATCTTTGGCCTTCAGGGCTTGGGCGTGATCCTTGACTAGCAGAGAGATGTCTTTTTCCAACCCCTTGACCTTATTTTCAGAGTTCTGCAGCTCTGACTTCAGACGGTCAACCTCGCCATTCAGGGCACTCTCAACCTTCTCGGCCTCTTGCCCCTTCTACCTGGACGGCTCTGTGAAGGCCGAACTCAACCAGTAGGGAAGTGTCCATAGCTCTGTAGAAACGCTTGTCGGCCTCGGTCATTACAGATGCGAGTGCGTCCATGGCCTGCCTGCTATTGCCGACCACACTATTAGTGTACTTCAGCTGACCCAGACGAGCCGTCAGGATGTCGGCCGAAGAGAATGGAATTACAGCATCTGAGGCCTTCTTTTGCCTCAAGGTCGGCCTCTGATCCTCAGAGGCATGGGCTTTTGGGGTCCTCTTCTTGGATTTGGATGTAGAGGGAGCTGGGGGAGAAGCATTGAGACCAGCCTTTTTGGCAAGCCTCGTCAAGCTCGGAGCAGCCATGTCCCATAGTTCGTCAAAGATGTCTTGTGGTCGCTCTGCAAAAGTTAATAGATATGGGTTAGAAATCAGATATGAATGAGTTCAGAGGTTAGACTTGAAATAAAAATTCTTACCAAAATCAACAAGGGGACTTCCACCCAAGCTCGTCCCCGAGAGATACTGGGGGGTCAGCAAATGTTCGAACTTGATAAACAGACCATGTGCCCCTTGGTCTTGCAGGGCCTTCACCTTCTGCATATTTTGAAGACTTAGACTAGGATCGGCCCTGGCAGATATGGAGACCTTGCCCCATTTGAGGGATATCCTCGGCTCAAGAGTGGAAGAAGGAACACATGGGCCAAATTCCCATGGCCCTGAGGCGAAAAAATAACGGGGCTTCCAGTTATGATTTGAGGTCTGAGTCACCTGGAGCATTTTCTTCTTAGGCCTCCAAGCCACAAAATGATAGTAGCTCGGATGGTTTTTGGCCGAGGTTGGGACATAACAACCAACAAAGACCCGAACTGGGAGGTCAGAGTGGTGGACTGCCCTCCAAAGAATAATGGCCCCTATGATGACTCTCCAAGAATTAGGAGATAGCTGTGAAGGGGCCAAGTTGATGTAAGAGAGAATGGATTTGATGATGTGATGAATGGGTAGGCAAAACCCTAACTTAAACATCTGCTCGTACAAGCAGATTTCCCCATCTCGGCCGTGATAGGCCCTCTCTTCCCTCAGACATCTCCTTAATTTGATGGAAGGACTGATGGAGTACAAATATCTGAAGCACAGAAGATCAACCTCAGTGACTGTGCTCTCGAACTCGGCCGCCTCAGAGATATCAACATCACTTTTAGCATCTTCATCATCATCAAGCTCAACGTCGGCCGGAGCAGATGTAGATGGGTTACTAGGGAACCTCTAAGCGAACTCTTCCCCTGTGACGACCGACAGGGGGATGGCATCAAGAATGGGTGGCACAGCCACACTCGACTCAAGCACTTCAACCTCTGAAGAAGAGGCTGAGGTGATTGTGCCATTATGGGATGAAGCTCGGCTGGAGACCTCATCATAATCAGGGGCCTGACCAGGCCGAGGTGTGAAATCCATGGCTTTTTGAAAGGAGTCAACTGACATGGGGTCTGAGGTAGAAGCTTCAGACTCAGTCATAGGTGTTGGGTCAGCAGGCACCTCTGTATAATAGAAGTTCTCCGGGGGGTCAGGATATATAACCCTCAGAGGTGGTGGAAACAAGGGTCTAATGGGAAACTCTTGTGACCTATGAGCTTCCTCTAGAGCTCTCTCTATTTGCCGAATCTTTTCTAGGGTCTTCTCTCTGAGAGAGGGGAAATCCTCAAGAAGCTGGTATAAAGGTCTGAGCATCAGAGGACGACCCTAAACACGATTGAATTGAAAATAAAGAAGTTTAAAGATTAAACTTGGAAGTTTAAAGAAAACCTAGTTCGCCTGGGATAATGGAGCTCGTCGGAAAACTTAAAAACTCACCGAAAAACTCAAAAAAATGCCGGAAAATGCAAACCAAATACCAGAATGAAAGGGAATGGAAAGGAAGAGGTATCTGGAAATGAATCGACGAATGAAGCGAAGAAAACTCGCAAGAAAACGCTGCAGAAGAGCGCTGATTGAAGAAGCTTTGGAGAGAGAAATCGCAAGGACAGTTTGTGCGCAGGAGAGGAAATGGAGAAGAAAGAGAAATAGAAGGTTTTAAACCCTTAAGTACTTGGGCACGTTTCCCAAGGCTCATCATTACCTTGGGAAACCCAAAGGACCGCTGACAGCACACGCCAGCCAAGTACGCACGCTCTAGCTTGGGACAGGTGACATGCAGGTATTAGCTTGGGACGGACAGGCCTCGGAGGTGTAGCAATCCCCTAGCCACTCTCTCTCGCATATGACTAAGGGCTGGGGGGTGATTGATATTCCCAAGTGTAACCTCGGCCCAGTGACACCAACCTCGACCGAGATGAAGGCCGAGATATTGATCGACCCTAGATATTGATCGGCCCAGTGACACCAACCTTCAACATGGAACCAGTCCAACCTCGGCTTGGGCCGAGGTCACAAGAAGCCTTAGTAATCGTCAGCATGGCATTAGTCCAACCTCGGCTGGGGCCGACCCCAGCATAATGTCTCGGTTGAGATCAGGCCGAGACTCCCTATGACACATCTCGGATTGAACGAACATCAAGTCTTTACAGCTCGGCCTATCCCAGGCCGAGGTCATCCACTAATATGGCTGCCGAGCATCTGTTGACATTTGGATAAGGACACCTAGGCACAAATCAGTTGTAACAAGATTATTCTCCACATGTGGGAGAATATTTCATCATCATTACTTACATGTGACAGTGACAGATCGCACTCCCACATTGGTGAGGCTACCACCCATATGCTCATTACATGCATGGGGGGTACATTACACCCCCTAGGCACTATATATAGGGATCATCCCTTACCTTGTAAAAGGATACCAGTTATTCAACCCTAGATAAAACTCTGTCTAAATATACAGTAGAGAGAGAAAGCTTGAGAGATTGTATCCATGGCCATTAGTGCCTTCATTTAGTGATATTACTCACACACTCACAGTGGACGTAGGTCAGATTGGCTGAACCACTTATATACTTGTGCCCTCTCCTCTTATACTCATCTCATTCTCTTCTCTTTATATAGCTGTGCTGCCATTGTTATTCCTATATTGAGCTTGAAACACCTTACACGGTGGTGCTGATTCTTAGCATCATCAATAACAGTTAATATATATATATATATATATATATATATATATATATATATATATATATATATATATATATATATATATATATAAATAATTGATGATGCTAAGAATTAGCACCACCAGGTGAGGTGTTTGCAAGCTCAATATATTAGTAACAATGGTGGCACAGCTATATAAAGAGATAAGAGAAGGAGGTGAGGATATGAGGAATCAACACCGGAATATGAGTGGTTCGGCCAATCTGGCCTACGTCCACTGTGAGTGTGTGAGTAATATCACTGAACAAAGGCACTAATGGCCATGGGTACAATTCACTCAAGCTCTCTCTCTCTCTACTGTATCTTTAGACAGAGTTTTAGCTAGGGTTTTAATAGCAGGATCCTTTTGCAAGGTAGGGGATGATCCCTATATATAGTGCCTAGGGGGCGCACTGTACCCCCCATGCATGCAATGAGCATGTGTGTGGTATCCTCACCAATGTGGGAATGCCATCTGTCACTGTCACATGTAAGCATATACATTCTGATGATTATTAATGCTTCTCATCACCTCGGCCAAGGCCGAGGTAGGATTAGTTCCATGAAGATGATTAGGGCTCCTTGTCACCTCGGCCTACTATTAGCCGAGGTTGCTATTCCTAGACGTAGGGTCCATGGAAGTGAATATGGTAGTGTCGGCCTGGGCCGAGGTAGGTCTGGCCGAGGGATGATATCGTGGGCCTTGCCCCTCATAGGGTCGATCATTGTCTCGGCCATCATCTTGGCCGAGGTAGGTATCTCTGGGCCGAGGTTATACTTGGGCATATCAATCACCCCCCAGCCCTTAGTCATAATCGAGAGCGAGTGGCTAGGGGATTGCTTCACCTCCGAGGCCTGTCCGTCCCAAGGCTAACACCTGTATAACACCTATCCCAGGCTAAGGCGTGCCCACTTGGATTGCGTGCGCTGTCAGTTGTCCCTTGGGTTTCCCAAGGCAATGATGGGCCTTGGGAAGTGTGCCCAAGTATTTAAGGGTTAAATCCCACCACTTTCTCTTTCTTCTTCATTCCTTTCTTTCGCGCGCAAAGTTTCAGCAAGTTTTCTCTCCAAGGCTTCTTCATTCCATCGCTCTTTCTGCAGAGGATTTCCCCTAGTTTCTTGCGAGATCTCTTCATTTCATCCATCAACTCACCTTCAGGTACCTTTACCTTTCCATTTCCTTTGTTTTTGGCATTTGGTTTGAATTTTTCGGCGAGATTTTTGGGTTATCCGGTAATTGTTTGAGTTTTTCGGCAAGTTTCATTGATTCAGGCGACCTGTGCTTACTTGAAAATTCTTAGTTTGATCTTCAAAACCCCTTTACTTTACAAGCCCATCGTGTTTATAGCCTTAAGAGTTTTCCTTAAGTTTAGGGTCGTTCCAAGTCTTGGGTCGTCCTCTGATGCTCAGACCCTTGTACCAACTTCTTGAGGACTTCCCCTCTCTCAGAGAGAAGACCATAGAAAAAATTAGGCAAATAGAGAGAGCTCAGGAAGAAGCTCGTAGGTCTCAGGAGTTCCCAATTAGACCTCTCTTTCCCCCACCTCTGAAGGTGGTATATCCTGATCCTCCTGAGAACTTTTATCAAACAGACGTCTCTGCCAACCGTTTGCCGATGTCTGAGTCTGAGTCCTCCACCTCAGACCCTATGTCTGTAGACTCTTTCCAGGAAGCCATGGACTTTACACCTCGGCCTGGTCAGGCCCCTGACCAGGTCGAGGTCTCCAGCCGAGCCTCGTCTCAGAATGGTTCAAGTACCTCAAATTCTTCTTCAGAGGTCGAACTTGTTGTGCCAAGTGTGGCTGTGCCACTCATTCTAGATGCCATTCCTTTGTCGGCCGTTACAGTATGTGGACGTCTCTGAGGCGGACGAGTATGAGAGCACAATCACTGAGTTTGCTCAGAGTTTGCTCAGAGGTTGCTCAGAGGTTCCCTGATCATCCGTCTGCTCCAGCCGACGTTGAGCTTGACGATGATGATGAGGATGCCGAAAGTGATGTGGACGTCTCTAAGGCGGACGAGTATGAGAGCACAATCACCGAGGTGGATCTGTTGCACTTCAGATACTTATACTCCATCAGTCCCTCAATCAAATTAAGGAGACCTCTGAGGGAAGAGAGGGCCTACCACGGCTGAGATGGAGAAATCTTCTTGTATGATCAGATGTTTAAGTTAGGGTTTCGTCTACCCATTCACCCTGTCATTAGGTCCATTCTTTCCTTCATCAACTTGGCCCCCTCGCAGCTCTCTCCCAATGCTTGGAGAGTTATTATAGGGGCCATCATCTTGTGGAGGGCAGTCCACCACTATGACCTCCCGGTTTAGGTCTTTGCTAGTTTTTACGTCCCTACCTCGGCCAAAAATCATCCGAGCTACTATCACTTCGTGTCTCGGAGGCCTGAGAAGAACATGCTCCTGGTCACTCAGACCTCGAATAACAATTGGAAACCCCGGTATTTTTTCGCCTCAGGGCCATGGGAATTTGGCTCATCTATTCCCTCTTCCACTTTTGAGACGAGGGTACCCCTCAGATGGGGTAAGGTCACTATGTCTGCCAGGGCCGATCCTGGCCTAAGTCTTCAGAACGGCAAAAAGGTGAAGGCCCTGCAAGACCAAGGGGCCCATGGTCTATTCGTAAAGTTCGAACATCTGCTGACCCCCGAGTATCTCTCGGGGATGAACCTAGGTGGAATTACCCTTGTTGACTTTGTTAAGGATTTTTCTTTTTGTTCCAAGTCTAAACTCTGATCATTCATATTTTATTTCTGACTCTTATCTTTTCACTTTTGCAGAGAGACCTCCAAGTGTCTCGGACGAACTGTGGGAGATGGAAGCTCCAAATTTGGCTAGACTTGCAAAGAGGACTGGTTTGAATGCTCCTCCTCCAGCTCCCTCAACATCTAAGTCCAAGAAGATGGCCCCTGAGGTCCCGGCCTCTGAGGATCAGAGGCCGACCTCAAGACAAAAGAGGGCCTCAGACGCTGCGATCCCCATCTCAGCCGACACCCTGTCGGCTCGTCTAAACCAGCTGAAACTTATCGATAGCGTGGTCGGCCACAGCAGACAGGCCATGGATGCACTTAACAACATGATGACCGAGGCCGACAAGCATTTTTACAGGGCCATGGAAACCCTATGATGGTTGAATTCGGCCTTCACTGAGTCGTCCATGTATAAATTGTTCCTGTCAGAATTTTATAAGTGCAATGTCTGATTTTGCTCTCAACTAACCTCTTCATTTACTGTGCAGGGTGCGACTGCCATGTACCAGCTATCAAACTGGGCCATAAGGAAGTTGCCCCTTATTCAGAAGGGGCAGGAGGCTGAGAAGGTCGAGAGTGCCCTGAAGGCCGAGGTTGACCGTTTGAGGTCTGAGTTACAGAATGCCGAGAATAAAGCCCAGACCTCTGAAAATAGGGCTTAGGGTTTGGAAAAATACATCTCTGTGCTTGTCCAAAGCCACGCCCAGGCCCTGAAGGATAAGGACGATGTTTTGCAGATGAAGGTCAATGCGGTTGTGAAGGCTGCCGTTGCAGATGCCTCAGAGAGGATAATTTCTGACTACAAAGTCTCTGAGGAGTTTGTAGGTTTTGGTTTTGAGTACCTCGAAAGAGGTATCAAAGCCACTACCAGATGGGATGAGGTCAGAGAGAAGGAGGTTGGCACTATAAAGGCCTCCGACTTTGTGGGCCTCGGATTCACCGACCCTCAGTTTGCCCAGGCACTACAAGAGATAGAAGACGAGGCTGCTGCCCCTGGTCAGACTACTACTCTGGAAGGGACTGATCTCGGAGGGGTTGACCCTGCTGATGATGTGGCTGAGGTGACCAATGCTGATCAGGCCAATCCAGCCGAGACTGTCAATGCTCCCTCTTCAAACCTTTAACTTGATTTGTAAATTTTTGTTTTGTAAATTGTAATTGAACTTGATTTGTAACCCCCTTGAATGTTATGTAATCTCTTCTTTTTACTGAATGCCAATCTTCTTTTATTTTGACCTCTGAATGTCTCTGAATGCTATATAATCTCTGAATGCTAAGAGGTTAGCCTCATAATAAGTATCACCAAATTAATGATGTTAAGGGTCTGAGGTCCTCTAACCTAGGTGTCTGAGCTCAGACCTCTTCACCACCAAGTGATGTTATGAGGGTCTGAGGTCATCACCTAAGAGGTTAGCCTCATAATAAGTATCACCAAATTAATGATGTTAAGGGTCTGAGGTCATCTAACCCAGGTGTCTGAGCTCAGACCTCGTCACCACCGAGTGATGTTATAAGGGTCTGAGGTCATCACCTAAGAGGTTAGCCTCATAATAAGTATCACCAAATTAATGATGTTAAGGGTCTGAGGTCCTCTAACCCAGGTGTCTGAGCTCAGACCTCGTCACCACCGAGTGATGTTATGAGGGTCTGAGGTCATCACCTAAGAGGTTAGCCTCATAATAAGTATCACAAAATTAATGATGTTAAGGGTCTGAGGTCCTCTAACCCAGGTGTCTGAGCTCAGACCTCGTCACCACCGAGTGATGTTATGAGGGTTTGAGGTCATCACCTAAGAGGTTAGACTCATAATAAGTATCACCAAATTAATGATGTTAAGGGTCTGAGGTCCTCTAACCCAGGTGTCTGAGCTCAGACCTCGTCACCACCGAGTGATGTTATGAGGGTCTGAGATCATCACTAAGAGGTTAGCCTCATAATAAGTGTCACCAAATTAATGATGTTAAGGGTCTGAGGTCATCTAACCCAGGTGTCTGAGCTCAGACCTCGTCACCACCGAGTGATGTTATGAGGGTCTGAGGTCATCACCTAAGAGGTTAGCCTCATGATAAACTTATGGACTTAAAGAACGAAATAAGAACTTGATATGGAAACTGATCTTTATTAATAACCTCCTCTTAGTAATTTAGTACATTTTCATAAAAATCTGTACATCATATGTAATATCTCTTGAGATGGTCAGCATTCCACGGGTTAGTGAAAGGTTCTCCTTCTCGGTTTTCTAGCCTGTAAGTGCCAGGCACAAACTCTTACGTCACCTTGTAGGGGCCATGCCAGTTTGGGTGTAGCTTGTTTGCCTTCTGTAGTGTTTTCTTTAGAACTAGGTCTCCTAATGCAATGGGTCTTAACTTCACCCTCTGGTTGTAGAATTTTTCTGCCCTCTGCTGGTAGGCTGCTTTTCTGACCTCTGCATCTTCCCTTCTTTCTTCGATGAGATCCAGGTCTAGCCTTCTCTTCTCCCCATTACTGTCGGGGTCGTAGGTCTGAATCCGATGAGTTGGCAATCCTAACTCCGTTGGTATGACTGCCTCTGAGCCATGTGCCAGCATGAATGGGGTTTCTCCTGTGGGTGTCCTTGCCGTAGTTCTATAAGCCCATAGCACGGTGTAGACCTCTTCTATCCATCTCCCCTTCGCGTCTTCTAACCTCTTCTTGATTCCATCCAAGATGGTTCTATTCGTGACCTCGGTCTGGCCATTTCCTTGAGGTCGACTAGGAGATGAGAAGAACTGTTTGATCCCCACACTTTGGCAATACTTCTCCAAGGAGGAATTCTTGAACTGGGTCCCGTTGTCCGAGATGAGCGTGTTCCGGAGGCCATATCTACATATGATGTTCTTCCAGATGAACTGGAAGGTCTTCTGTTCTGTAATGGTTATCATCGGCTCTGCCTCTACCCATTTTAAAAAGTAGTCAATGGCAACTATCAAGAATCTATAGTTGTTGACTGCTCTTGGCAAAGGTCCTACTAAGTCAATTCCCCATACCGCAAATGGCCACGGAGAAGAGATCGACGTCATAGGCTGATGAGGTTAGTGAGGGATGGTGGCGAACCTTTGACATTTGTCGCACCTCTTAACATAATCTGCTGCGTCCTTAGACAGGGTAGGCCACCAGTATCCCTGAATGATGATCCTCTTGGCTAAGGGTCTTCCCCCAATGTGGCTAGAGCAAGAACCCTCATGGACCTCCCTTAAGACCTGGGGTACTTCCATGGGATGCACACATCTGAGGAGAGGCAGTAGAAACCCCTTTTTGTACTAGACGTCTCCTACCAATGAGAACTTTGCAGCCTTATATCTCAACTTTCTTCTTTCTATCCTGGACTCAGGTAGCTCCCCCTCTTTTAGGTATCTGACGAGCGGGTCAATCCATGAGTCTCCCAGGTTCACATTGTGACAAGGGCTACACACCTCGTCCTCCTCGATGCTTGCTTTTCCTAAGACCTCGATTGGAATGGTCCTTCCCAAATCTATCTTCATTGCCGAGGCCAGTCTTGCCAATGCATCAGCATGGTTGTTGCCCAGCCGAGGCACTCTCTTCAGCTTTGCTTCTTCAAAATACTCTAGCAATCCTCTTACCTTCTTTAGGTATTTGGCCATCCTTTCGTCTTTGGCCTCGTATGCCCCCAGCACTTGATTAACAACCAACCTCGAGTCGCTGTGGAGTAGGAGCCGCTTTTCTCGAAGAGTTGTTGCTAATAAGAGACCTGCTATCATGGACTCATACTCAGACTCGTTGTTGGAGGCCTTGAAGTTGATTTTCAAGGCGTAATTAATGTTGGCTCAATCTGGAGCCGAGAGTACTAGCCCCGCGCCGCTTCCATTGTCACAAGAAGAGCCATCAACGAAGAGGCTCCATACGTCTGTATCTGATGAGAAGACCCCTTCTCTCATAACCCCCTTTTCGAAGAGGTATCGATCCTCTTCATTTTCTTCTACTCTACTCCGAGATTGGCCTGGGACAACCTCTTCTCGGCCTCGAAAGACGTACGGGGTAGTCTCTTCCGAATATCGGAAGACATTTCGGTTCATCTCTTCACCACCATCCAAGCCCTTCTCTGTCTCGGTCTCTTCCCAAGTGAATTATGCGACAAAGTCTGCTAGGGCCTGCCCCTTGATGGCTGTCCTGGGCTGGTAGGTAAGATCATACTCTCCTAGCTCGATGGCCCAGGTCATTAATCTTCCGAACTTCTCAGGCTTGTGCAGAACCTGCCGTAGTGGTGAGTCGGTGAGGACTACCATGGAGTGAGCTTGGAAGTAAGGCTTCATCTTCCTAGAGGCGTGTATCAGGGCATAAGCCAAATTCTCCATGCGGGGATAGTTTTGTTCAGACCCCTGAAGGGCCTTACTATTGAAGTACACAGGTGTCTGAACCCCATCCTCTTTCCGTATGATGGCCGCGCTAATGGCTGACTCAGAGACTGCCAGGTACACAAACAACCTCTCCCCTGCGATGGGCCGGTACAGCAGCAAGGGAGACCCCAAGTAGGACTTCAGTTGATCAAAGTCTTTTTCACACTCTTTGTCCCACTGGAAGGCCTTTCTGAGAACTTTAAAGAACGGAAGACACTTGTCCGTGGCTCTGGAAACAAACCTGTTCAGGGCCGCCACCCTTCCAGTGAGTCTCTGAACATCCTTGATACTCCTAGGAGTTTTCATGTCGAGTAATGCCTTGATTTTCTCCGGGTTTGCTTCAATCCCCCTCTGATTAACGATGAACCCCAGGAACTTCCCGGCTCCTACCCCGAAGACACATTTCGTTGGGTTAAGCTTCATTCTGTAGGAGTCCATGACATCAAAGGTCTTCTCAAGGTCCTCTACGTGAGTACATACTTTTAGGCTCTTCGTTAGCATATCGTCCACATACACCTCCATGGTCTTACCTATCTGCTCCTCGAACATCTTATTGACAAGACGTTGATACGTTGCCCCCGCATTTTTTAGACCAAAGGGCATCACCTTGTAACAATACGTCCCCTTGTCAGTAATGAAGGTTGTCTTCTCAGAGTCTTCGGTATCCATGAATATTTGGTTATAGCCTGAATAAGCATCCATGAAACTCATAAACTCGTGCCCTGCCATTGCATCCACCATCTGGTCTATCCTGGGTAAGGGATAGATGTCTTTCGGGCAAGACCTATTCAGGTCTGTGAAATCTACACACATCCGCCACTTTCCATTGGCCTTAGTCACGATGACTGCATTCGAGAGCCACTCTGGATAAGTAACCTCTCTTATGAACTCGGCCTCTTCCAACTTCTTCACCTCTTCCCGGATGACCTCATACTTCTCTCTGGAGTAGACCCTTCACCACTGTTTAATAGGCCTAGCATCTCCGTCCACGTTGAGCTTGTGGGTCATGATCTCAGGGTCGATACCAGGGATGTCTGCATGACTCCACGCGAAGATGCTCTGCCTCCTCCTAAGGAAGTCTATCAGCTCTTCCTTGATCCCTTGCTCCAGGGCTTTGCCGACCTGGACGGTTTTTTCCGGCTCGTCCTCATTGAGGATGATGGATTCTACCTCTTCCGCGGGCTCGCCCTTCTTCAATTTTGTTTCGTCTCTGGGATCAAGAGTGTCAATGCTGTAAGTGGCGGTTGCTCTCTTATGGGCCTCTCGCTCTTCGGCTGAGTTGAAATAACACTCCCGCGTCGTGGTCTGGTCCCCTTTCACTTACCCTACCCCATAAGGAGTCGGAAATTTTAGCATCTGGTGGACCGTTGACGGCACGACTTCAAACTCTCTGAGGGCCACTCTTCCGATGATGAGGTTGTAGGCCGAGAAAACATTTTTGTCCATAACAAAAAAGTTTATCTTCTTGGTCAGCCTCTTAGGCCACTCATCTCCCATCAGTACATCCATTTCATACATGCCCAATGGGTGTACCTTCTCACCACTGAAGCCTATCAATGGGTGATGGTAGGGCACCAGCCTTGCCCTGCTAATACCCAAGCTCTTGAAACAAGGCCAGAACATCACATCTGCTAAACTTCCACCATCTATGAGGATTCTCCCTACATCGCACCCATGCACCCTTGTTGTTATGACTAAAGGGTCATCATGGGGGGCTAAGATGCCCTTGAAGTCGAGTCTGGAGAACCCCACTACGAGGGTGTCCATGTCCACCTTCTTCCACTTCTGCACTGCGTCAGAAGACGTTAGATTCACAACCTCAGGTTTGACCACTGACTTGGCCTCCGCTACATGAGATTTCCTGTCGGCTACCTCAGAGCCACCTCTTGCGAATCCCCCACATATGATGCTAACACCAAAGGAGATCATCCCTACCCTCTTCACTAGGGTGTTGTCATCCTTAGGTGGGAGATCCGGGTCATCTCCATCATCACCCTCTGAATCATCATGCCTTCTAGCCGGGACATCGCCATGGCACCTGTCATTTCTTCTCTTCTTAGGGTCTTCTCTGCCACCCTTCGGGGCCTTGCCATCCACATAGTTTTTCAGCTTCCCGGATTTCAGCATCTTCTCAATCTCATCCTTCAGAGCGAAGCATCTATCTGTGACATGGCCGTGATCCTGATGGAACTCACACCAGAGGTTTTTATTCCTCTTATGTGGTGGGGCCTTCAATTTATCTAGCCACCTCAGAGCCCGGTCAGCCTTGATCTCATTAAGGATGTGCTCACAGCTCAAAGTCAGAGGAGTGTAATGAGCGAACTTGTCCTTCGCTAACCTCTTCTTCCCCTCTTTCTTACCCTGGGACCTCCCAGTGCTACCAAGGTTCTCCTCCTCATATTTGGCGGCCATTTCCTCTTCCGCATTCATCACTTTCCCTTCGGTGGACAACAGCTCTTCCATAGACTTGGGGGGGGGGGGGTCTTCCGCCAGCTTCCACAATAGCTTCCCCTTCTGTAGGCATCCTATCAGGGCGGTCATGGCTATGCTCTCCTCGTAATCCTCTACCTCCAACTTCTCCTTGTTAAATCTTGATATATAGTCTCTTAGGCTTTCTCCCTTAGCCTGTTTGACATATAGGAGGTGGGTAGTCTTCTTCTGAGGTCTTACCCCAAAGCAGAAGTTGTGGATGAACTGCTCTGCTAGGCCTTTGAACATCTCGATCGAGTTCTTCGGAAGAGAGGTGAACCAGCTGTGCGCTGCCCCTATCAAGGTTCCTGAGAAGGCCCTGCACTTCATCTCATTGGGTATTGAGTAAATATCTGCCGCCGACTGATACATCTCGATATGGTGCACTGGGTTAGTGTTGCCATCATACTTAGGTGTCACTGTAGGAGGATTGAACTTAGCTGGGGTTGGGGACCCCACTATCCTAGCTACAAACAAGGAGCCCTCCGAGTAGCCCCTCTGTAATGGGTCCCTGCTCGTTATGAGGTCCCCTATCTTCTCCTCGAGACATTGGATTGAGTCATTCCAGGGTCTTCTCTCTTCAGCTAGGCCGAGTATTCCCCTGCCACCTCCCTACGATGGACAGAGGGTTCCCCAGCCACAACACGCTGACTATTGACCTCTTCCTGCTCCCGGACTCTTCTTTCCAAGGGTCGTCTTTGATCTGGCCGAGACTGCCTATTCCCTCTTTGAGAACCTGCCGCGCTCCTTGACCTCGATAGACTCTGCCTCAGGTCATTGACTGGGCCTAGCCTCTCGAAGGCCGACCCTCTGCTCAACCAGTAAAAGACCGACCCTCTCTGCTGGGCCTCATCTCTTCCTCGGCCGACACATCCTTGACTCTGCCTATCAAAGGCCGACCCACTTTGTTGGGCCTCGTCTCTTCTTCGGCCGACACATCCTTGGCTCTGCCTAAGGGGTCGTATGGTGTTATCTAACACCTCATACGGCTCCCAGCAGTCTTTCGGGGCCTCTTCAGCTTCTAGGTCATCATACCTGTCCTCTGGGCAAGGGTTTCCCTGCCTCCCTAGGCGCAAGCGCCTAGGGTCAGCAACGTCCCTCCTCTGCTGGGGTGCAGGTTGGTCCTTCATGGGCGCCTGGGGTGGTCCCCTGGCATCGGGATGGGGCTGGACTGCCGCCGGAGTTATCATGTCCGAGGAGACTCCAGGTGGTCTCATCATCATGGTTTGGCTGAGCTGGGCAAATTGCTCCTTCATGGCTTGTTGTGTTGCAGCTAAAGATTTCAAAGCTGCTGCCACCTCCACCATTTTGGACTGGGGAGGAGCCTGACTGGAGCTACCCCCTCCACCTCCGGGCAGCGGAAGAGGCGGTGGTAATTCTGGTGCCATGTGTTAATAACAAAGAGCTTGAACAATAAGTGAGCTTAATACCTTAAAGGACCTCTTTCAATGGTGAAACATCTCCACACAATGGGTGGTTCCTGGTTCACAACCAGAGTCTCCGGTGAGGTAAAGCAGAAAAAGAGGAAGAGATAGCCTCTCGATTCCCACAGACGGCGCCAAAATGATGATGCTAAGAATTAGCACCACCAGGTGAGGTGTTTGCAAGCTCAATATATTAGTAACAATGGTGGCACAACTATATAAAGAGATAAGATAAGGAGGCGAGGATATGAGGAATCAACACCGGAATATGAGTGGTTCCGCCAATCTGGCCTACGTCCACTGTGAGTGTGTGAGTAATATCACTGAACAAAGGCACTAATGGCCATGGGTACAATTCACTCAAGCTCTCTCTCTACTGTATCTTTACACAGAGTTTTAGCTAGGGTTTTAATAGCAGGATCCTTTTGCAAGGTAGGGCATGATCCCTATATATAGTGCCTAGGGGGCGCACTGTACCCCCCATGCATGCAATGAGCATGTGTGTGGTATCCTCACCAATGTGGGAATGCCATCTGTCACTGTCACATGTAAGCAATGATGATGAAATATTCTCCCCTATGTGGAGAATAATCTTGTTACAACTGATTTGTACCCAGGTGTCCCTATCCAAATGTCAACAGAGGCTCGGCAGTCATGTTGGTGATTGACCTCGGCCTGGGAGAGGCCGAGCTGTAAAGGCTTGATGTCCGTTCAATCCGAGTAATGTCATAAGGAGTCTTGGCTGATCTCAGCCGAGACATTATGCTAGGTCGGCCCTAGCCGAGGTTGGGCATATACATTCTGATGATTATTAATGCTTCTCGTCACCTCGGCCAAGGCCGAGGTAGGATTAGTTCCATGAAGATGATTAGGGCTCCTTGTCACCTCGGCCTACTATTAGTCGAGGTTTCTATTCCCAGACGTAGGGTCCATGGAAGTGAATATGGTAGTGTCGGCCTGGGCCGACGTAGGTCTGGCCGAGGGACGATATCGTGGGCCTTGCCCCTCATAGGGTCGATCAATGTCTCGGCCATCATCTTGGCCGAGGTAGGTATCTCTGGGCCGAGGTTATACTTGGGCATATCAATAATATATATATAACAGTTATATATATATATATATATATATATATATAACAGTTATATATATATATATATTATATAACAGTTAATATATATATATAATATATATAATATACAGTTAATATATATATAACAGATATTATATAATATATATATATAACTGTATATAACTGTTATATATATATAACAGTTATAAATATGCCGGCTAAAACCTTGTTGGACTTGTCCTTTAAAGACATTTGACTTGACTTAGTTCACTTTTCGAAAAAGTTTTAAGTATGTGAATGCTTGAATAAATTATTTTAAGTGGGGTTATTGTAAATAAGTCACGTCTATTTGGTCAATTTGGTCAATGATGAAATAAATCCCATTGGCATTTTCAATCTTAGGAAAGTTTCAGTCGACTTTTCAATTCCCATTCGAATTCTAATAGTGTTGAAATCACCCACAACTAGCCAAGGTTCATTTCAAATACAATTTCTAAGATACTCTCACAAATGCAACCTTTCTTTTCTAGTGCATTTCGCATACACCACAGATAGATAAGCTCGGTGTTTGAAGGCAAGGTGAGTTAAAGAAACTATTAAGCATTGGGAAGTTTTGGAGAAAAAAGAGTGTTGGAAATCATAAAAGAGAGTTGGAAACCTACATTCAAGTTAAATGAAACCTTGACTCAACATAAAATAGAAAATGGATTCTACACAAAGATGAAAAAAAAACACCACAGAGCAATTCTTCTAGCAGTAAACCACAGAGTAATTTTCATTTTCACCCAAATCTATAGAGATGTGTAAGACAAAATGCCAAATAGATCTTCAAAATCGAAACAAATGAAGATCTTGTTATGTTCTTACCTCAAAGAATAAAAGATCAAAGTCAGAGAAGGATGGCCGATGAGTCTCTAGAAATAAAGTGAAAGAATCATCATTTTTTCTCCCTTGTGGACATGATGTATATGGACATGAATAAACATTGATGAGTCATAAAGCATAAAAACAAACGAAACGCAACTTAAAGTGAGAAAATAACCCGCTACAGTATATATATGCAGTATAAAGCAGGTATATATATATATATTGCACAGTACAGTACTGCATATATATATATATATATATGTGTGTGTGTGTGTGTGTGTGTGTGTGTGTGTGTGATTAAATGGGATGCAGTTTGCTACCCTCGTGCTGAAGGGGGCCTCAATACTAGATCTTTATCAAGTATCATAGAGGCAGATAGCTTAAAGCTATACTCGAAATGTAAATTTGACAGAGGTCTATGGGGTTCCTTCATGAGGAACAAATTTAAATCTACTTCTACTTCCAACAAAAGTACAAAAGGCTTCAATTAGATTGTGGAAGTTCAAGAAAAGCTGCTAATTTTATAGATGAAGAGAAGGAGATTTGGAGACTCTCTACAACAGGGGACTTTGACACCCAAAATAGCATATGATGTAGTGAGATCTTCCAGACCTTCTTCTTTTAGTTGGAAATTTGTCTGGAATGACAGTTGCCCTTCCAAAATCACATCTTTATTTGGAAAGTTTTGCGTAATGCAATACCTATAGATGTTTGTGTTCAAGAAACTGGCATCAAACTTGCTTCTCGATGCAGAATGTGTGAGTTAGAAACAAAATCTATCAATCATCTGCTTATTCAGTGCCCAGTTTCAACTAAGTGTGGAACTTCTATGGGAAAAAAATGGGTCTTAGTATGAATTTCCAAAGTTGTAGAAGTATGCATGTCTCTTGGTGGCTGAAAATGCCAAGAAGAGATCTGCAATAATATATTCACTTTAATATGCCTAAGATCATTATGTGACTAGGCGGTCGGTTCCTATGAGTCACATTGGTCCCGTGTGAGGTATTCATGACTCTTACGGTACCGTTTTGTGACTGTCTTATGTTTTCACCCTTCGATGGCATGTTTTCATGCTTAAGTCTAATTTTTTTACAAATTTAAGTCGTAAACTCAAATTGAGAGTCCCGTGACTACGCGATCGGATCCTACGAGTCACATTGGTCCCGTGCGAGGTTTCGTGACTCTTACGGAACCGTCTTGTGGTTGTTTTATGTTTTCACCCTTCGATGGCATGTTTTTATGCTTAAGTCTAATTTTTTACAAATTTTCGGCGTACACTCAAACCAGGAGCCTCGAGACTACGCGGTCCGTTCCTACGAGTCACATTGGTCCCGTGCATGGTGTTCTTGACTCTTACCAGACTGTTTTGTGGTTGTTTTACATTTTGACCCTTCGATGGCATTTTTTTATGCTTAAGTCTAATTTTGGGCAAATTTACGCCGTACACTCAAATCGGAAGCCCCGGGACAACGCGATCGGTTCCTACGAGTCACATTGATCCCGTACGAGGTGTTCGTGACTCTTACAGGACCGTTTTGTTGCTGTTATACGTTTTCACCCTTCGATGAAATGTTTTTATGCTTAAGTCTAATTTTTGGCAAATTTATGGCGTACACTCAAACCGGGAAGCCCCGTGACTACGCGGTCGGTTCCTACGAGTCACATTGATCTCGTGCGAAGTGTTCGTGACTCTTACTGAACCGTTTTGTGGTTGTTTTACGTTTTTACCCTTCGATGGCATGTTTTTATGCTTAAGTCTATTTTTTTACAAATTTACGTCGTACACTCAAACCGGGAGTCCCGTGACTTCTCGATCGGTTCCTACGAGTCACAGTGGTCCGGTGCGAGGTGTTCGTGTCTCTTACCGGGTCGTTTTGTTTTTGTTTTATGTTTTCACCTTTCGATGGAATTTTCATGCTTAAGTCTAATTTTTTTACAAATTTACATCGTAAACTCAAATCGGGATCCCCGTGACTACGCGGTCGGTTCCTACGAGTTACATTGGTATCCTGTGAGGTTTTTGTGACTCTTATGGGACCATTTTATGGCGGTTTTATGTTTTCATCCTTCGATGGCATGTCTTTATGCTTAAGTCTAATTTTTTGCAAATTTACGTCGTACACTCAAACCGAAAGCCCCGTGACTATGCGATCGGTTCCTACGAGTCACATGGGTCCAGTACGAGGTCTTCGTGACTCTTACGGGACCGTTTTGTTGTTGTTTTACGTTTTCACCCTTCGATAAAATCTTTTTATGCTTAAGTCTAATTGTTTACAAATTTACTATGTACACTCAAACTGGGATCCCCTTGACTACGCGATCGGTTCGTACGAGTCACATGGGTGCCGTACGAGGTGTTCGTGACTCTTACGGGACCGTTTTGTGGTTATTTTATGTTTTCACCCATCGATGACATGTTTTTATGCTTAAGTCTAATTTTTTACAAATTTACTATGTACACTCAAACTAGGAGCGCCGTGACTATGCGGTCGGTTCCTACGAGTCACATTGGTCCGTGCGAGGTGTTCGTGACTCTTACGTGACCGTTTTGTGGCTGGTTTATGTTTTCACACTTCAATTGCATGTTTTTATGCTTAAGTCCTAATTTTTTATAAATTTACGTCGTACACTCAAAACGGAAGCCCCGTGACTACGCGATCGGTTCCTACGAGTCACATGGGTTCCGTACGAGGTCTTCGTGACTCTTACGGGACCGTTTTGTTGCTGTTCTACGTTTTCACCCATCGATAAAATATTTTTACGCTTAAGTCTAATTATTTACAAATTTACTATGTACACTCAAACTGGGAGCCCCGTGACTACGTGATCGGTTCGTACGAGTCACATGGGTGCCGTACGAGGTGTTCGTGACTCTTACGGAACCGTTTTGTGGCTGTTTTATATTTTCACCCTTCGATGGCATGTTTTTATGCTTAGAATAATTAAAATAATAAAAAATGGAAAAACGCCTTTTTACGCCTAGGCTCCTAAGGCTTGAGGCTTGACCTCTACGCCTCGTCCACCCCTCGCACCTTTTAGAACCTTGAATTTACTATGTACACTCAAACTAGGAGCGCCGTGACTACGCGGTCGGTTCCTACGAGTCATATTGGTCCGTGCGAGGTGTTCTTGACTCTTACGTGACCGTTTTGTGGTTGTTTTATGTTTTCACACTTCGATTGCATATTTTTATGCTTAAGTCTAAATTTTTTGAAAATTTACGTCGTACACTCAAGCCGGAAGCCCCGTGACGACGCGATCTGTTCCTACGAGTCACATGGGTCCCGTACTCGGTGTTCGTGACTCTTACGGGACCTTTTTGTGGCTATTTTAAGTTTTCACCCTTCGACGAAATGTTTTTACGCATAAGTCTAATTTTTTGCAAATTTACTATGTACACTCAAACTGGGAGCGCCGTGACTATGCGGCGGGTTCCTACGAGTCACATTGATCCCGTGCGAGGTGTTCGTTACTCTTACGGGACCGTTTTGTGGTTGTTTTAAGTTTTCACCCTACAATGGCATGTTTTTATGCTTAAGTCTAATCTTTGGCAATTTACACCGTACACTCAAATCGGGAGCACCGTGACAATGCGGCCAGTTCCTACGAGTCACATTGGTCTTGTGTGAAGTGTTCATGACTCTTACTAGATCGTTTTGTGGTTATTTTACGTTTTCACCCTTCGATGGCATGTTTTTATGCTTAAGTCTATTTTTTTACAAATTTACGCCGTACACTCAAACCGGGAGCACCGTGACTTCACGATCGCTTCCTACGAGTCACATTAGTCCGGTGTGAGGTGTTCGTGTCTCTTACCGGGTCGTTTTGTTGTTGTTTTATGTTTTCACCTTTCGATGGAATTTTCATGCTTAAGTCTAATTTTTTTACAAATTTACATCGTAAACTCAAACCGGGAGCCCCATGACTACGCGGTCGGTTCCTACGAGTCACATTGCACTACACCAAATCTGCCCATTTGTCAAGGTCATTGACCTTGACAAATTCACCTTATCAAGGTCAATGACCGTGACATTTCGAGGCGAGATAACTTTTTTTGTCACGGTCGTGTCACGGTCATTGACCTTGACATAAAACTCGCGTTTTGTGTCACGGTCGTGTCAAGGTCAATGACCGTGACACGTTTGTCACGGTTTATAACCGTGACAAAGCCGTGACCCTTTTTAAAAAAATTGTCACGGTCATTGACCGTGACAAGTCCTTGACAATTCTTGTCACGGGCTTGTCACGGTCAATGACCGTGACAATTCTGGGCAGAATTTAAAAAAAATCTGCTGGGCAGTATGGCCACCGCCACTGCCCAGCAGTATATTTGTACCTGTTATAACAACGTTGTACCTGTTCCAAACATCATATATCCAACACAAACTAAAAATAATGCAAATATATATTCATGACAGTATAATCCAAATTTTCAAAGTAAAAATAATATACATGACGATATAATCCAAATATAATTAAAATGGACAAACTTAAAAATAATGTTACTACATGTCTTGGGTAAATGTGAGGAGGTGAGTAGGCCACACGACATACGAATTGACGCACCCACTAATATATGTCGTGCCGCATTGTTCGCGCAACCACAGTAGGGAGTTCTCCTTCCCGGGTATGACATGCGTGACGAGCACCCTGGACTCCATCCCTTGAAGCACACGTCCATGGACTATTCCACCCTCGATGATATCCGGGTCCCTCAACCCCCGCCCTATCCGCTGGCCATCAAATATGTCCAATATGAACACGCTCAGCCAACCAATCGTCGATAATGGTCTGTTGGAGGGCGTCAAATAGGGAAGTGGATCGTCGAAGTACGAACGTGTCGGTGATGAAGCAGCGAGGTCCACATCCTCGTCATCCCGCACCTCCTCGTCCTCCCGCACCTCCTCCTCCACCGCCTTCTCCTTCCCTTTCCCTTTACCTTTCTCTTTACGGTCTCCACCCAACGTACGCTTCATGAATGCGTACATATCTTGGACCGTCGCCTCCAAACGGGACAGCTTCGCGTCGTGTGAATCCACCGTTCGAGCCAACCCGGTGTCGCTCGTCTCCAATCCGATGATCCTAGATTTGTCCACCCGCGAGCTCACTCCCCTTGTCCTCCCCTTGCGATCAGAGCCAAGCACTTGGCTGAGTGCGTCTGTGGACAAAGATGCCTTGTCGGCATCAGACTGCGACTCATGCACTTCCTTAAGCTTTGCCTGAAACGACAAAAAGCACATGATTAGTAAAATAAGTAAACTAAAAAATTATAACGTAATTAACAATAATTAAACTGTCGGATTACTTACAATCGTGGCCGCGACGCTCGGGGACACCTCCTTGTCCTTCCCCTTCTTCGTCCGAAGAGCCACATAAGTATCGAGCCTATGTGGCTTACCCCCTGGCCCACTCCCTACCCCCTGAAATAAAATAAAGTAAAGTAAAATTAGTATCGGCCCCGCAAAGTAAAATAATATCCAATAAGATATTTTTGTAGTTATAGATAAATTAAATATTACCTTCAACCTATGCTCCACCTCAGCGTAAGAGGTCCGGCCGGAGTAGTGCACGTCCGTCTTTTTAGCCCGATTTTCCCTCCGCGATTGGCGAGATGCCAATTGTCGATCCTCGATCTCATTGTCAATGAACTTTTGCCATTGTGCCAATGAGATCGGCTCCTTGGGCGGGACGGATCCGCGCTATTGTAAAATGGTCTCTCGTGTTTTTCCAAAGTACCGTGTCCGCATATTTTTTTTCCACGTCTTTTGTTGCTCCCTCAACTGCTCCAAGACGGAATCGCGTAGCTTTGGATCCAAGTTGAATTGTTCCTGTCCAACAAATACAATGTTAGTTGCGAATAAATATAAATATAAATATAAATATAAATATAAATATAAATATAAATATAAATATAAATATAAATATAAATATAAATATAAATATAAATATAAATATAAATATAAATATAAATTGAAATTGAAATTGAAATATTCATATAAATATTACCTGTAGTGCCGCCCAAACAGCTAACTTGAGCTCATACGGCACCTCCTTCCAACTCATAAACCCCGGGCCGATGACCGTCTTTAGCAGCTCGAGGGATCTCGCTAAAAGCTCCGACTTGTTTTCGACGGTAATCCCAAATTTTCCATATTTGGGGAGCCTAGGGGCGGAGGAGCCCTCGTCGCCTCCGCTACCACCGAACCCAGACGACGACATCATCATAAACAGCATCATCATCTTCGCCCTAACATCTAAAGGAGACATTTTTGCTGTAAAAAAAATGTTATTAGTACAGATAAAAAAAATGTTATTAGTACAGATAAAAAAATGTTTCGTCTATATTATAACGTATGTGTAAGTTCCGTCAATACCACCCCCGCCACACGCACACACACACACACACCACCCCTACCCACCCCACCCCACCCCCACCCCCGCCACACGCACACACACATATGGACTCTTAATCTAGGATATAAGGAGTATTTGTTAGTGAAATAATAATAAACTTAATCAATGTCTCGTGAATTGATAGTATGATTTTAAAAATAGTATACAAAACTAGGTGAGATTTTAGAATTACACGTCGAAATAATACATGTTGTATAATAATAATACAAGTGCATGCTTTGCAATCAAAGGTATTTATCTTTAGGGGTTTGTAAATTTAGGATTTATTGTAATATGTATTTTGAAAATAGGACAACAAACATTTTATTTATGATTTTAGTCCCTATTTTTGAATAAAACCGCTGGTGCGGACCCATATTCATAAAACGTTAACCAATCATAACATGCCACGTGTCCCTTTAATTTGAAAATAGGGACTAAAAATGGAAACAAAATGTTTGTTGTCCTATATCCATAATCAATATTATTTTAAGTCCTAAAATTACATAATCTATTATCTTTATAAGGATAAAATTATCTTAAAATGATTGGTAGGGAATGTCTATGAGGTGGATGATAATTTATTTGATATTTTATTTTATTTCTTTTGGTTAGGTTATTAAGACTTTATTTCAATTGATATCTTAGTAATTATTATTTAATATTTATTTTGAGCAATTATCTTATAGTAGGATTATTATCCTAGAAACAATTCTATCAATTCAAATAAATTGATATCAATTCAAATACATGTCTTGGATATCAATTACCACCCCACCCCACCCCTCCACCACCCCCTCCCCCACCACACACCACCACACACACACACACCCCACCCCACCCCCTGCCCCCCTCCACCACCACCACCACACACACACACACACCCCCCACCCCACCCCACCCCACCCCCTCCCCCACCACACACACACACACACACCCACCCCTAACCACCCCCTGCCCCACCCCTCCACCACCCCCTCCCCCACCACACACCACACACACACACACACACACACACACACACCCCACCCCACCCTCCACCACTCCCTCCCCCACCCTGCCCCACCCCGCCCCACCCTGCCCCACCCCCTGCCCCCCTCCCCCACCCCGCCCCACCCCCCACCCCCTGCCCCCCTCCACGCACACACATACACACATATATATATATACACATACACACAAATATATATATATATAAATGAAAGAGAGAGAGAGAGAGAAAATGGACCTGAAAGTAGAGAGAGAGAGAGAGCAGCGTCGAGAGAGAGAGAGAGAGAGAGAGAAATGGAGGGAACGGCGCGGGAGGGAAAAAAGAAGGGGGATAGGGTTTTTGCTGGAAAAGTTGTCACGGTCGTGTCAAGGTCATTGACCGTGACAAGACCGTGATAAATTTAATTGTCACGGTCAATGACCGTGACAATTCGTTGTCACGGTCGTGTCAAGGTCAATGACCGTGACATAAAACGCGTGTTTTTTTGTCATGGTCAATGACCTTGACAAGGCTGGCCGGCTGAAAGGTGACAATTTGCCCATTTTGGTGTAGTGTTGGTATCCTGTGAGGTTTTCATGACTCTTAAGGGACCGTTTTATGGAGGTTTTACGTTTTCATCCTTCGATGGCATGTTTTTATGCTTAAGTATAATTTTTTGCAAATTTACGCCGTACACTCAAACCGAAAGCCCCGTGACTACGCGATCGGTTCGTACGAGTAACATGGGTTCCGTACGAGGTGTTTGTGACTCTTACGGGACCGTTTTGTGGCTATTTTATGTTTTCACCCTTCGATGACATGTTTTTATGCTTAAGTCTAATTTTTTGCAAATTTACTATGTACACTCAAACTAGGAGCGCCGTGACTATGCGGTCGATTCCTACGAATCACATTGGTCCTTGCGAGGTGTTCGTGACTCTTGCGTGAGGGTTTTGTGGCTGTTTTATGTTTTCACACTTCGATTGCATGTTTTTATACTTAAGTCTAAATTTTTTGAAAATTTACGTCGTACACTCAAGCCGGAAGCCCCGTGACGACGCGATCTGTTCCTACGAGTCACTTGGGCCCCGTACTCGGTGTTCATGAATCTTACGGGACCTTTTTGTGGCTATTTTACGTTTTCACCCTTCGACGAAATGTTTTTATGCTTAAGTCTAATTTTTTGCAAATTTACTATGTACACTCAAACTGGGAGCGCCGTGACTATGCGGCCGGTTCCTACGAGTCACATTGATCCCGTGCGAGGTGTTCGTGACTCTTACGGGACCATTTTGTGGTTGTTTTAAGTTTTCACCCTTCGATGGCATGTTTTTATGCTTAAGTCTAATTTTTGGCAATTTACACCGTACGCTCAAATCGTGAGCATCGTGACAACGCGGTCGGTTCCTACGAGCACATTGGTCTTGTGCGAAGTGTTCATGACTCTTACTAGATCGTTTTGTGGTTATTTTACGTTTTCACCCTTCGATGGAATGTTTTTATGCTTAAGTCTATTTTTTACAAATTTACGTCGTACACACAAACCGGGAGCACCGTGACTTCGCAATCGGTTCCTACGAGTCACATTAGTCCGGTGCGAGGTGTTCGTGTCTCTTACCGGGTCGTTTTGTTGTTGTTTTACGTTTTCACCTTTCGATGGAATTTTCATGCTTAAGTCTAATTTTTTTACAAATTTACATCGTAAACTCAAACCGGGAGCCCCGTGACTACGCGGTCGGTTCCTACGAGTCACATTGGTATCCTGTGAGGTTTTCCTGACTCTTACGGGACCGTTTTATGGCGGTTTTACGTTTTCATCCTTCGATGGCATGTTTTTATGTTTAAGTCTACTTTTTTGCAAATTTACGTCGTACACTCAAACCGGAAGCCCCGTTACTACGCGATCGGTTCCTACGAGTCACATGGGTCCCGTACGAGGTCTTCATGACTCTTACGGGACCGTTTTATTGCTCTTTTACATTTTCACCCTTCGATAAAATATTTTTATGCTTAAGTCTAATTGTTTACAAATTTACTATGTACACTAAAACTGGGAGCCCCGTGACTACGCGATCGGTTCGTACGAGTCACACGGGTGCCGTACGAGGTGTTCGTGACTCTTACGGGACCGTTTTGTGGCTGTTTTTTGTTTTCACCCTTCGATGATATGTTTTTATGCTTAAGTCTAATTTTTTACAAATTTACTATGCACACTCAAACTAGGAGCCCCGTGACTAAGCGGTCGGTTCCTACGAGTCACATTTGTCCGTGCGAGGTGTTCGTGACTCTTATGTGACTATTTTGTGGTTGTTTTATGTTTTCACACTTCGATTGCATGTTTTTATGCTTAAGTCTAAATTTTTTGAAAATTTACGTCGTACACTCAAGCCGGAAGCCCCGTGACGACGCGATCTGTTCCTACGAGTCACATGGGTCTCGTACTCGGTGTTGGTGACTCTTACAGGACCTTTTTGTGGCTATTTTACGTTTTCACCCTTCGATGAAATGTTTTTATGCTTAAGTCTAATTTTTGGCAAATTTATGGCGTACACTCAAACCGGGAACCCCCGTGACTACGCGGTCGGTTCCTACGAGTCACATTGATCTCGTGTGAAGTGTTCGTGACTCTTACTGAACCGTTTTGTGGTTGTTTTAAGTTTTCACCCTTCGATGGCATATTTTTATGCTTAAGTCTAATTTTTGGCAAATTTATGCCGTACACTCAAATCGGGAGCACCGTGACAACGCGGCAGGTTCCTACGAGTCACATTGGTCTTGTGCGAAGTGTTCATGACTCTTACTGGACCGTTTTGTGGTTATTTTACATTTTCACCCTTCGATGGCATGTTTTTATGCTTAAGTCTATTTTTTTACAAATTTACGCCGTACACATAAACCGGGAGCACCGTGACTACGCGGTCGGTTCCTATGAGTCACATTGGTCCCGTACGAGGTGTTCGTGACTCTTACGTGACCGTTTTGTGTTTGTTTTACATTTTCACCCTTTGATTGCATGTTTTTATGCTCAAGTCTAAATTTTTCCCAAATTTAAGTCGTACACTCAAACCGGGAGCCCCGTGACTATGTGGTCAGTTCCTACGAGTCATATTGGTCCCGTGCGAGGTGTTCTTGACTCTTACGGGACCGTTTTGGGGCTGTTTTATGTTTTCACCCTTCGATGGCATGTTTTTGTGCTTAAGTCTAATTTTTGACAAATTTACGTCGTACACTCAAACCGGGAGCCCCGTGACAACACGGTTGGTTCCTACGAGTCACATGGGTCTCGTGTGAGGTGTTCGTGACTCAGACAGGATCATTTTGTGGTTGTTTTACGTTTTCACCCTTCGATGGCATATTTTTATGCTTAAATCTATTTTTTTACAAAATTACGCCATACGCTCAAACCGGGAACCCCGTGACTTCGCGGTCGGTTGCTACAAGTCACATTCGTCCAGTGCGAGGTGTTCGTGTCTCTTACCTGGTCGTTTTGTTGTTGTTTTATTTTTTCACCCTTCGATGGCATGTTTTTATGCTTAAGTCTAAATTTTTTACAAATTTACGCCGTAAACTCAAACCGGGAGCCCCGTGACTACGCGGTGGTTCCTACGAGTCACATTGTTCCCATGCGAGGTGTTCGTGACTCTTACGGGACCGTTTTGTGGTTGTTTTATGTTTTCACCCTTCGATGGCATGTTATTATGCTTAAGTCTAATTTTTTACAAATTTACGTCGTACACTCAAACCAAAAGCATCGTGACTACGCGGTCGGTTCCTACGAGTCACATTGGTCTCGTACGAGGTGTTCGTGACTCTTACTGCACCGTTTTGTGGTTGTTTTACATTTTCACCCTTCGATGGCATGTTTTTACGCTTAAATGTAATTTTTACAAATTTATGCCATACGCTTAAATCGGGAGCCACGTGACTTCGCGGTCAATTTTCTACGAGTCACATTGCTTCGGGGCGAGGTGTTCGTGTTTCTTACCGGGTCGTTTTGATGTTGTTTTATGTTTTCACACTTCGATGGCATGTTTTTATGCTTAAGTCTAAATTTTTTACAAATTTACGTCGTAAACTCAACCGGGATCCCCGTGACTACGCGGTCGGTTGGTACGAGTCACATTGGTCCCATGCGAGCTTTTCGTGACTCTTACGGGATCGTTTTATGACTTTTTGACGTTTTCACCCTTCGATGACATGTTTTTATGCTTAAGTCTAATTTTTAGCAAATTATCTCGTACACTCAAACCGAGATCCCCGTGACTACGCGATCGATTCCTACGAGTCACATAGGTCCCATACGAGGTGCTCGTGACTATTACAGGACCGTTTTGTGGCTATTTTATGTTTTCACCCTTCGATGGCATGTTTCTATGCTTAAGTTTATTTTTTAGCAAATTTACTATGTACACTCAAACTGGGAGCCCCGTGACAATGCGGTCGGTTCCTACGAGTCACATTGGTCCCGTGCGAGGTGTTCTTGACTCTTACTGGACTGTTTTGTGGTTGTTTTGCATTTTCACCCTTCGATGGCATGTTTTTATGCTTAAATCTATTTTTTTTACAAATTTATGCCATACGCTCAAATCGGGGGCCCCGTGACTTCGCGATCGGTTCCTACAGGTCACATTGGTCCGGTGCGAGGTGTTCGTGTCTCTTATCGGGTCTTTTTGTTGTTGTTTTATGTTTTCACCCTTCGATGGCATATTTTTATGCTTAAGTCCAAATGTTTTACAAATTTAAGTCGTAAACTCAAACCGGGAGCCTCGTGACTACGCGATCGGTTCCTACGAGTCACATTGGTCCCGTGCGAGGCGTTCGTGACTCTTGCGGGACCGTTTTGTGGTTGTTTTAATTTTTCACCCTTCGATGGCATGTTTTTATGCTTAAGTCTATTTTTTTACAAATTTATGTTGTACACTCAAACCGGGAGCACCATGACAACGCGGTCGGTTCCTACGAGTCACATTGTTCTCGTACGAAGTGTTCGTGACTCTTACTGGACCGTTTTGTGGCTGTTTTACGTTTTCACCCTTCGATGGCATATTTTTATGCTTAAATTTATTTTTTTACAAATTTACGCCATACGCTTAAACCGGGATTCCCGTGACTTCGCGGTCGGTTCCTACGAGTCACATTGGTCCGATGCGAGGTGTTTGTGTCTCTTACCGGGTATTTTTGTTGTTGTTTTATATTTTTACCCTTCGATGGCATTTTTTTATGCGTAAGTCTAAATTTTTTACAAATTTACGTCGTAAACTCAAATCGGGAGCCCCGTGACTACGCGGTCGGTTCCTACGAGTCACATTGGTCCCGTGCGAGGTTTTCGTGACTCCTACGGGATCGTTTTTTGACTTTTTTATGTTTTCACCCTTCGATGTCATGTTTTTATGCTTAAGTCTAATTTTTTACAAATTTACGTCGTACACTCATATTGAGAGCCCCTTGACTACGCGATCGGTTCCTACGAGTCACATGGGTCCCGTGCGAGGTGCTCATGACTATTACGGGACCGTTTTGTGGCTATTTTTACGTTTTCACTCTTCGATGGCATGTTTTTACGCTTAAATTTATTTTTTTGCAAATTTACTATGTACACTCAAACCGGGAGCCACGTGACAACGCGATCTGTTCCTACGAGTCACATTGGTCCCGTGCGAGGTGTTCTTGACTCTTACGGGACCGTTTTGTGTTTTTTTTACGTTTTCACCCTTCGATGGCATGTTTTTATGCTTAAGTCTAGTGTTTTGCAAATTTACATCGTACACTCAACTGAGAGCCCCGTGACTACGCGATCGGTTCCTACTAGTCGCATGGGTCCCGTACGAGGTGTTCGTGCGTCTCACGGGACCGTTTTGTGGTTGTTTTACATTTTCACCCTTCAATGACATGTTTTTATGCTCAAGTCTAACTTTTTACAAATTCATGCAGTACACTGAAATAGGGAGTGTTGTGACTATGCGGTCGATTCCTACAGGTGATATTCATCCTGTGTGAGGTGTTCGTGACTCCTACGGGACCGTTTTGCAACTGTTTTACATTTTCACCGTTTGAACACGTGTTTTATGCTTAAGTGTAACTTTTTGGAAATTTTGGTCGTACACTCAAACTGGGAGTCACTTGACTACGCGGTCGGTTCCTACAAGTTACATTAGTCCCGTGTGAGGTGTTCGTGACTCTTTCAGGACCGTTTTGTGGTTGTATTACATTTTCACCCTTTGAGGGCATGTTTTTATCCTTAAGTATATCTTTTTGCAAATTTAGGTCGCACACTCAAATCAGGACCCATGTGACTACGCGCTCAATTTCTACGAGTTACATTGGTCCTGTGCGAGGTGTTCCTGCCTCTTATGGGACCGTTTTGTGGCCGTTTTATGTTTTCACCCTTTAACGGCGTGATGTTATGTCTCTTAATTTTTGCAAATTTATGTTGTATACTCAAATCGGGAATCCGGTGGTTATGTAGTCGATTCCTACGAGTTACATTAATCCCCGACGCATATAACTTAAAATTAGAATATGAATAGCATTTCCATATAATATGAACAAATTAGAATTTGAATAAAGACGACGATCAAACTGTACATTAGACTTCATCTGAAGTTGAGTTATTAGCAATGAAAACTTCAAATTTTGGCTTCCAGAAGAGAAAATCTTCAAAAAAATTGAAATCTTTTACATAGATCGTGATTTGTTACCTCCACTGCTTGAAATTCTGTACACATCCAAAAAAATTGCCTCTTTGATAGAAGCTCATGATAGCGGCTCGGATAACAGCTCCTTCCCGTTAAAGAAGTACCTTATCTTGCTCACACATCCAAATAACTTGCAGCATCACCCGTATGACAAATTGCAAGAATATTTTCGATGAAACAGAATATGGAAAAAAAATATTATTCGGTCAAATCCAACCAAAGAAAAAGAAAATAATAAAAAATTGACAACATGTATGGTAGCATTGGATCAAATCCAACAATTCACCTTGTTTGCTGGAATTATCTCAACTCGGGTGTAAAGTTAGAAGTATTAGACATTTTCTTGACAGTTTCAACTTCAAATATATCCCCATCACCGAAGACCGATAAATATATATGTATAAAGCAATACATAATTGTAAAAAAGAGATAGTTAAAATGAACAACGTATATTAAAAAGTCTAAAGAAAATAAACAACGGAGGTAAGAATGTGAATAAATCTCACTCAAACCATCTCACTGAAGACTTGAGCCAAGACACGGACAAAAGGGAATTCCTGACCTACTCAATCTAAAAATGCTCGATCCAAAAATAAAACAAAACAGAAAAAGGAAGACACTAATTCAGACCTGCTTAATCCAGATCTTCTCGATTCGATCCAATTCAGACCTACTATATGATTTTGATGACATAACTGTATGATTTTTCTATAAGACACCAATTGTAGCTGTTACACATTTTGATGACATAACTGTATGATTTTGCTATAAGAAAGAATAAAAATACAAAGTTTAAACTAAGATTACCTATCAATATACCAAACAACATCACAACAAAAGTTCATAACTTCTGAATCAATACTTAAACAAAAATGACGAAAGATAAATACTGAGAGTAGAGAGAACAATATACTCACGGCAGAGAGAGAAAAAATGGAGATGGAGTCGGAGAGTTCAAACAGAAATAAGTCTGAAGCTTGAACCGATTGTGATGCTTTTGATTTAGCTGATTGAGTAGCACTTGCTCCGCCTGTAGCTTGAGGAAGAAATAACCCGTAGGTATGGGACCAGACACAACCCTAGAGAAGGGATGAAGCCCTAATACCTTTTACTCACTTGAGTCTATATTGTATAAGTGCTCATCTAGTTTGGAAATTGTGACAAAATTATGTCCATCCTAGAAACCAAAGAGCCTCAGAAGTTTGATTGCCTATTCATCTCTCTTACTTGTAGTGATCAAGAGACTATTGCCAACTCTCACACACAGTAGAATTCAATTCATACATGTCATTCTGCATAATAATGTGTGTACATATGTGGAGTGTGTTTAAATCCCTAAGTTTGATTTTTAATAATTTTTTTGGGATTTTTTAAACAATTTTTAAATCATGTTTTATTAATTAAAACTTGATTTATAAGTTTTTGGGGTCAAACTCTAAATATACTTTGTTGTGTTTTATGGGCTAATGTTAACTTGGGTAGAAACCGAAAGCGGAATAAACATGAGGGTATGGTTTTAATTATTTTAGACGCGCGTTTCAGATCCTGTATTTTCCCTACATCTGTCTGCCTCTGATTGGTTGGAAGTGTGCTTATTTACTGAGATAACAACGCGTGTGTTATCAACCCTTGGATCATTTGTTATCAATGGTCTGCATGTCGTCTTGATGAATCCCTGTGTAACCTTCTAAACCAATCAGCTTTCGTTTAAACCATCGCCTTGTTTAATCCCTTAGATTCAAGTCAATTTAAATTGACTTAATCATGACCCTTGGTTTTGAACCAACATCTCGAACCTTCTCCTCTCACTATAAAAGGCCTCTATTCTCTAACTTCGAAGAATTTTTCCATTTCATTATTTCTGAGAGTAGAGAGAGTAGAGAGAGAAGAGAGAAGAGAGAACCCAGAGAGAGAAAGAAAGTTAGAAACCCTAACTTCATTCGTCTAAATCCTCTTCAAACCTAACCCAAACACCATATCCAAAAACACTAACCTGAGTGTTCTTGAGTGTTTGAGAGTTTGAGTTGAGTTATTTTTGTTGTTGTAACCTTGTGTTCGTGAGATCTTGTTTCCAACTTAGACTTTTACTTAGATCTAGTTTCTGATTTCATAGAAATCTCAGATCTGAGTTATTCATGTTACATTACACTTAGTTTTATTCTTTATTTCTCATCTTGAGTAATATATTGTTGATTATTTCCCCTAAAACGTTTTCTTACTTTGAAATCAATAATAAATGCTTTATGTTTCTTGTTCTTGTAAAACTAAACCTTTGACCTAGTTTGGAATCTCACTTGGAGGTTTTCAATCTCGAAAATCTTTTCAAAACCGAGATTCATTAAGATCTTGGCTGATTTCTAAGCAAGATATCCGTGGATTCAGGGATTAATTGAAAGGTCAAATAAGGTTCAAAGTTTTGAAAGAAGAAAGAAAAGAAAAGATCACAACATATAGTGTAACTGTAATTTTTTAGGACTGTTTGTACTCAATAAGTGTGTGTGTGTGTGCATGCATGTGTTAGAAAGCACCTCCACAAACACTTACACCCTACAACACGAAAAGTGTTGGTAATAAGATCTTGTGAACATAAGTCGACGTAAAGTGCTGAAACAAATCAGAAGTTGACAAACTGAGATAACTACATCTACAATCAGAACTGCAGAGAAGTTATAAGGACACCAGAGGGTACATTCCTAAACTTATATAGGTCTGAGTTGTTTGCATGTTAGTTATATAGTTTGTAACTCATAAATTTGTTTTAGTGATTTTTTGTTTTACTCGTAGGGGGAGTCGTGGATGTTTCCTCAATTGGTGAGGTTTTACCACGTAAAAAATTGTGAACAGAATCTTTCTACATTTTCTCATCTTATTCTTGGTTGTGCTGTGTTTAAAACTTGTTTAAACAATCTTTTAAACTTGTTGCCCAAATCTTTAAAAAGATCTCGTACATACTGTTTTATTAAACACTTCTTGTGATTAATCCTTTTTGATTTAAGAAAAGAGTTTCTTCAAAAAACAACTCGGAGTTACTTAAATAGTTTATTTTCAATAAACGGCTTTAGTAACGCATTTTTCAATTGGTATCAGAGCTTTGTAAACTGTTTTCAAAAGAGATCCTGTGTTTCAGAAATTGTTTTCTTAAAATCAAATATGGACGAGAAAAATGAAAGATTTTGTAACTTGACCAGACCTCCAATATTTGATGGAACCAATTTTGCTTACTGGAAAGTAAGGATGATTGCTTTCATTCAAGGAACTTTGGGAGATGATGTCTGGGACAGTGTTGAAAATGGTTATACTTTTCCTACTAAACCAGCCAACAAAGGAAGTGAAGAGAGAGTTAACAAAGCTTTAAGTGAGTTCACTCAAGAAGAGAAACAAGTTTCTCGAAATAATAACAAAGGAAAGAATGCCATATTTATGTCCATAAATGAACATGAGTTCAAAAGAATCTCATCCTGTACCACTTCTAAGGAAGCTTGGGACACCTTGGATCCAGCAGTATAACTCCTTAATTATGTCTGAGACTGAATCATTTGATGACTTCTATATGAACCTGACTGATATTGTGACCAAACTTCATGCTAATGGGATAACCTATGATAGACAAGAAATTGTATCTAAAATTCTGAGATCATTACCACAGAAGTTTGATAACAAAAGATATGCTATTAAGGAAATGTATGATATAAATCTCACTCCTGAATTACTCAGTAGTAAATTAAGAACTGTGGAAATGGAACTTGAATTTAAGAAACAATTAATCCAATCACATAGGAAACAGACTAGTTCCAATCTAAGCTTCTCTTCTAAATTGATTAAGTCTGAGTTTAATACTTCCAATGATGAATCTGATGAGGACTGCGATATAGAGAGTTTGGAAAATCAGATTACCTTAATGACAAAACAGTTCAAGAAAATCATTAAGTTTAGAAACAAAGTGGCAAATAAACAAGGCAAGTCAAATTATCCAACTCCCTCTAGTCATAGACCTCATGAGAAAATCAATGACAAAAATCACAAGGACTCTCATATCAGACCTAATAGAGACCTTAAGAAGACTGAATGCTATAGATGTGGTAAACTGGGGAACATTTCACAAGACTGTAGAGTTTATTTGAACACTCAAAACAAACACACTAGAGCTAACATCTGCAAAACATGGGATGATTCAAGTGACTCTGAAAATGAGGAACCTGAGTCATGAGATGTTTTTGATCCTTGCATGTCTTTCTTTGCCAAGATTATTTATAATGATGACATGCCTATGTTTGTTAATGAGGATGAACCAAATAATTCTATGACTGATACTTCGAATGTGGTTATTACTGGTCTAGATGCTTTGATTACTTAGAATGTTTCATGTTCTACCTCGGGGTGTGTGAGTCAAAGGGAATGCGATAATGACGATGTTAATGGGTGTGTGAGTTCTAAGAATGAAGCCTTAGGGGTCACTTCACACACCACACTTAGTGACTCGGACAATGAAGACCTCCCAGACATTCACACACTTTACACTAAGACTCTCAAGAAAAGCGCTAGACTAGAAAAGACTGTTAAAGATCTTACCAAGAAATTGGAAGATCTAAGCCTGATGGTTAAACTGAATGCTGAAGAGTACACTACCCAATGTTTAACTCATGAAAGTGAAATTAAAGTTTTTGATGAAAAACTGAAAAATTTGACTGAAACAAATGAAATTCTGGAGAAAAAATACAAAGGGACATTGTTAGAATTGGAACAAACCAAAGAAAAGACAGCAACTGTTTTCAAAAAATTTACAAAATTTGATAATAATTCTAACTTTTTTGATGAATTTGTTGCTGAATCTAAAACCAATTTTGATGATCGAATGGGTATAGGATTTTGTCCCAATTTTAAAACACAAACAAAACCTTTTGAACCTATCAAGTTTGTGTCAGGAGGCAATAGACCTATTGAAACATGCCCAGATTTTCATTCCCAAAAAACTGAGTTTGATTTAAAACATCAAAACTTCAACATTGGGGAATCGAGTTTCTCTAAGCATGAAAGTCCACCTAAGGCTAAATACGTCTGCCCTTTTATCAGAAAGAGTGAACCTACTTTCAAACCTGTACTACCCAGGAATAAAGTTCAGACTGGAAACTTTTCAAAACCTCTGTTTAGCGACTTTCCTAAGGAGACCCCCATCTTGAGCAATCTTTATTGCTCCTACTCTGACATATATGGTCACTCTTTCGATGGTTGCTATGCTACGAGACTTGTCAAACCTATTTATAATCCTCGTACTTACCATAACTTTAACTATTCTAGGAGGAGTCGAAATAATTATATACTTCCTAGACAGCCAGATAAAAACTCTAACTTTAGAAAGAGAAAGACCAAACCTAAAAGAACATTTCATAGAAGGAATCCTAAGAACTTTCCTAAACCAAATGCTCAAGTCTTTCAAAAACTTCAAAATCATGCGCAAAACATTTTTCAGCAAAAATCTAATGCTCGCAAATTTTATCAGTTGAGAGCTAATAAGCGCAAGATGAAAACTAGAGCAATTTGGATTAGAAAAGATGATCTATTACCTCAGATGAAGTGTAATATTGTTGTTACTGCTTTAAAAGCCGAACACACATCATCTAGTTGGTATTTAGACTCTGGATGTTCTAAGCACATGACTGGAGATGAATCTAAACTTTTAAACAAAACCAGATTTGTTGGTGGTAAAGTCATTTTTGGTGATGGAGTTTCATCTCAAATCATAGGCAAAGGAACTCTCCAAGAAGATGGGCTTCCTATTCTTAAAAATGTTCTTCTAGTTAAAGGTCTAAAGGCCAACTTACTTAGTATTTCGCAATTTTGTGACCCAGACCATACCGTTACTTTTTCAAAGAACAATTGTAAGATTTTAAATGAAAAAGGTGAATGCATAATTACTGGATTCAGAACTCCTCACAACTGCTACACTGTCAAGAACAATTCTGAAATTTGTAATGTTACCAGAATGGATGACAACGAGATATGGCATAACAGAATGGGTCACATAAATTACGATAATCTTAGTAAATTGTCTACTCACGACATAGTAAGAGGAATTCCAAAAATTAAACTCATTCATAATATTGTTTGTGGTTCCTGTCAAGAAGGTAAAATTGTTAAGGCCCCTCATAAGAAAGTCAAAGATATTATCACCTCTAATCCCTTAGAACTCATCCATATGGACCTAATGGGTCCTTCCCAAACTGTTAGCCTTTGTGGAAACAGTTATATCTTAGCTATGGTTGATGACTTCACCAGATTTACTTGGGTAGCCTTTTAAAACAAAAGTCTGACACTTTTCAAACATTCCTAAAAATTCTTCTTAGGATTGAAAATGAAAAGGAAACTCAAGTAAATAGAATCCGTAGTGATAGAGGTGGTGAATTCAAAGACACTGGTATTATAGAATAATGTGACTATAATGGTTACAAACACGAGTTCAGTGCTCCTAAGACTCCTCAACACAATGGAATCTCCGAGAGAAAGAATCGTACCTTGCAAGAAATGGCACGTGTCATGTTACATGCCAAGAATTTACCTAAATATTTTTGGGTAGAATCTATTCGTACTGCGTGTCACATCATTAATAGGGTCTATCTTAGAAAGAATTCCAAACAAACCCCTTATGAACTTTGGTACAATAAAAAGCCTAATCTCAAATATCTTAGAACCTTTGGCAGTACTTGTTATGTATGCAAAGATAGGGAACACTATCTAAATTTGAGAGCTGGGGAGATAAAGCCATATTTCTAGGATACTCGCCCAACAGTAGAGCTTATCGAGTGTATAATATTCGCACTAAAACCATGATGGAATCCATAAATGTAATTGTTAGTGACACTGCTATAGAAAGCAAGACTGGTGAATTACCTATTGAAGAAGAGTCTTCAAATATTTTAGAAAATGACCCTTCTGAAATAGATAATTCATTACCTATTGAGACACCTGAAGTACCTAACTGGGTTTCTAAAGATCATCCCATAAACAACATAGTTGGCAACCCTAGTGAGCCAGTGCGTACAAGATCCCAACTTAGAAATTATGCACATTATGCATGTTTTGTTTCCCTTGTGGAACCAAAGAATGTAAATGAGGCATGGAATGACTCTCACTGGGTTTCTGCTATGCAGGATGAACTTTTACAATTTGTCATTCATGATGTATGGTATCTTGTTCCACGTCCAGATCACAAAAAGGTTGTTGGTACTCGTTGGATTTTCAAAAATAAAACTGATGAAAATGGGATAATAATTAGAAATAAATCTAGATTAGTTGCTCAAGGATACTCCCAAATAGAAGGAATTGATTTTAACGAGACCTTTGCCCCTGTTACTCGTTTAGAATCAGTTCGTCTGCTTTTCGCTATAGCCTGTCACACGCGTTTTACATTATATCAAATGGATGTTAAATCTGCGTTCCTTAATGGAATACTGGCTGAGGAAACCTATGTAGAACAACCTAAAGGGTTCATTGACCCTAAATATACAAATCATGTATTTTGTCTGAAAAAGTCTTTATATGTCCTTAAACAAGCTCCTAGAGCTTGGTATGAGCGTCTTTCCAGTTTTCTTTTGGATAAAGGTTTCAAAAGAGGTGGAAATGACCAAACTCTATTTGTCAAACATTTTGACAAACACATTACTATTTCACAAGTATATATAGACGATATTATATTTGGATCAACTTCTTCCTCAGAAGTAAAATCCTTTTCTGTAATTATGAGTAAGGAATTTCAGATGTCCCTTATAGGGGAGTTGCAGTTCATACCAAGTCAAACAAAATCCAGAAGGACTATTTGTTTCACAATCTAAGTATGCTTTAGAGATTGTTAAGAAATTTGGCCTCGAGAGTGCTAAAGATGCTAACACACCTATGAGTACTACGGTAAAATTGTCAAAAGATGAAAATGGAAAATCTGTAGATCCTACTCTATATCGTAGTATGATTGGCACACTACTCTATCTTACTGTCTCGCGTCCTGATATCATGTATGCTGTGTGTGTATGTGCTCGTTATCAAAATAACCCTAAAGAGAGCCATTTGAATTCTGTTAGACGTATAATTAAATATGTTAAAGTCACTCTGAATCTAGGACTTTGGTACACCAATGACACACCAAGCACTATTATTGGGTACACTGATGCTGACTGGGCTGGATGTACTGATGATAGTTAAAGCACTTCAGGAGCATGTTATTATATTGGTATTAACTTGGTAGGATGGAGTAGTAAAAAACAAAACTGCACATCACTCTCGACTGCTGAATCTGAATACATAGTCGCTGGTAGCTGTTGTGCTCAATTATTGTGGCTTACACAAATGCTAAGTGATTATGGTATTCAAGAAAACAAATTGCATCTCTATTGTGATAATCAAAGTGCGATTAATATTTCTAAAAACCCTGTTCAACACTCACGAACAAAGCATATAAAAATAAGACATCATTTTATACGCGAATTAGTTGAATCTAAGGAATTATAAATCAATTATCTTCCTACTGATCTACAACTCGCAGATATGTTTACCAAACCTCTAGATAATAATAGATTCATTTCATTACGTAAATCTATTGGTATGGTTTGTGCTGAGTAATACCTTTGCTTCTTATCCAAGTTTTTCCCTTTGTCCATTTGAGACAAAATGGGGGAGAAATTTGAGTCTATTCAATTCTTACATATGCTAAACAGCTTGATCTTAGTGATTTATTGCAGGTTCTTTTTGTACAGTTACTCTCAACATTTGTAATAGGATATTCAAATGTACTTAGTTGAGTTATGTACTTTTTGATTTCTAGGAATTGGGTAGATAGAATTTTGATAGGAATAAGTTTCTTCTTATTTTTTTTGTTGCCCTACGAGTCCTAGTTGACTCAAAGGAGATTTTGTCTCATATTTCCAAAGGGGGAGATTGAAGCCCTTATACCTTTTACTCACTTGACTCTATATTGTTTAAGTGCTCATCTAGTTTGGAAATTGTGACAAAATTATGTCCATCTTAGAACTAAAGATCCTTAGAAGTTGGATTTCCTATTCATCTCTCTTACTTGTAGTGATAAAGAGACTATTGCCAACTCTCACATAGAGTAGAATTCAATTCATACATGTCATTCTGCATAATAATGTGTGTACATATGTGGAGTGTGTTTAAATCCCTAAGTTTGATTTTTAATAATTTTTTCGGGATTTTTTAAACAATTTTTAAACCATGTTTTATTAATTAAAACTTGATTTATAAGTTTTTGGGGTCAAACTCTAAATATACTTTGTTGCGTATTATGGGCTAATGTTAACTTGGGTAGAAACCGAAAGCGGCATAAACATGAGGGTATGGTTTTCATTATTTTAGACGCGCGTTTCAGATCCTGTATTTGCCCTACATCTGTCTGCCTCTGATTGGTTGGAAGTGTGCTTCTTTACTGAGATAACAACGCGTGTGTTATCAACCCTTGGATCATTTGTGATCAATGGTCTGCATGTCATCTTGATGAATCCCTGTGTAACCTTCTAAACTAATCAGATTTTGTTTAAACCACTGCCTTGTTTGAGCCCTTAGATTCAAGTCAATTTAAATTGACTTAATCCTGACTCTTGGTTTTGAACCAACGTCTCGAACTTTCTCCTCTCACTATAAAAAGGCCTCTATTCTCTAACTTCGAAGACTTTTGCCATTTTATTATTTCTGAGAGTAGAGAGAGTAGAGAGAGAAGAGAGAAGAGAGAACCGAGAGAGAGAAAGAAAGTTAAAAACCCTAACTTCATTCGTCTAAATCCTCTTCAAACCTAACCCAAACACCATATCCAGAAACACTACCCTGAGTGTTCTTGAGTGTTTGAGAGTTTGAGTTGAGTTATTTTTGTTGCCGTAACCTTGTGTTCGTGAGATCTTGTTTCCAACTTAGACTTTTACTTAGATCTAGTTTCTGATTTCATAGAAATCTCATACCTGAGTTATTCATGTTACATTACACTTAGTTTTATTCTTTATTTCTCATCTTGAGAAATAAATTGTTGATTATTTCCCCTAAAACGTTTTCTTACTTTGAAATCAACAATAAATGCTTTCTGTTTCTTGTTCTTGTAAAACTAAACCTTTGACCTAGTTTGGAATCTCACTTGGAGGTTTTCAATCTCGAAAATCTTTTCAAAACCGAGATTTATTAAGATCTTGGCTGATTTCTAAGTAAGATATCCGTGGATTCTGGGATTAATTGAAAGGTCAAATAAGGTTCAAAGTTTTGAAAGAAGAAAGAAAAGAAAAGATCATAGCATATAGTGTAACTGTAATTTGTTAGGACTGTTTGTACTTAATAAGTGTGTGTGTGTGTGTGCATTCATGTGTTAGAAAGCACCTCCACAAACACTTACACCCTACAACACGAAAGGTGTTGGTAATAAGATCTTGTGAACATAAGTTGACGTAAAGTGCTGGAACAAATCAGAAGTTGACAAACTGAGAGAACTACATCTACAATCAGAACTGCAGAGAAGTTATAAGGACATCAGAGGGTACATTCCTAAACTTATATAGGTCTGAGTTGTTTGCATGTTAGTTATATAGTTTGTAACTCATAAATTTGTTTTAGTGATTTTTTGTTTTACTCCGTAGAGGGAGTCGTGGATGTTTCCTCAATTGGTGAGGTTTTACCACGTAAAAAATTTTGAACCGAATCTTTCTACATTTTCTCATCTCATTCTTGGATGTGCTGTGTTTAAAACTTGTTCAAACAATCTTTTAAACTTGTTGCCCAAATCTTGAAAAAGATCTCGTACATACTGTTTTATTAAACACTTCTTGTGATTAATCCTTTTTGATTTAAGAAAAGAGTTTCTTCAAAAAATAACTCGGAGTTACTTAAATAGTTTATTTTCAATAAACGGCTTTAGTAACGCATTTTTCAAGGGATAGCTGAAGCAGCGGTGGCTTTGGGGATTTCACTACCATGATTTCATGGTGGTTTTCACGACAACAATTTAACGGCGGATAAGGAGCTTCGTGAATTTCGCCGCGACGGTGAGGTTTCATAAGGTTGCGTTGCGGCTTGTTTGGGGGTTGTGGCTCATCAAAGAGGGTTTGATAAAAAAAAACGTATTTTGTGTTTTTTGACAAAAGATTAAAAAAAGATAAAATACTTTTGGCATCAGACTATCCTTTGTTGCCAAAAGTCACCTATTTTTCTCAACACACTCCTATGTTGCCAAAAGTTAAGTGATATTTGGCAACAAATAACTATGTTGCTAAAAACTAAATTTCTCCCTCCTTTTATTTTGTTAGCTTCCCGCTTGAAATTTTAACCTTTGGCAACAAATTTTATTTTATGCTGCCAAAAGTACAATGTAAAATGGTCTTTTGGCAACATAAATTAGATTTTGTTGCCAAAAGGGTATCTTTGGCAACAAAAATAGCTTGTGTTGCTAAATATTGTTGCTAATGGTGCAAATTCTTGTAGTGATACCACCGACCAATGCTTTCACCTCTGAAACATAATCCAAGTTCTAATTGACCGGGGTACCATTGCCCCACTAGCCAATCCTAAACAAAACACTACTCACAACACACTCCCAAATCACACCAATGTTATCTTCCTAGAAATGAACCCAGAATTTGATCCCTCAACTCAAATCACACCCATACACTCTCCCAAACCTCTCCAAACTTGCCCATAATTCCTCCTACACCCTGTTAGCCTCGCTGATCAGGCATTATCTGTCCTTACCAGAGCATGCATCATTGTTCGTACCCATTCTAAAAATGGAAGTATGGAAGTATCAGAAGTGTTAAACCAACTCCTAGAGTTTGGGCTGAAATTTCCCTCACATATGATCATTGATTGCCAAAGGTTCAGTATGTTGTTCTGGGAAGTACGAAAATGGGCCAGAGAGTCAGAAAAATGGGTGATACCAATCAATGAAGTCATCCTGGATGATGTCGTCCGGATCATGGTAGAATTATTCAGGTAAACCAACGACATTTGCGATATGACCGAGTTACTTAATAGTCTGAAGTTACAAGGGCGCCTGGTCCCTTCACCCTTATATATACCCACATAATGGGAAGACCTGTATGAAGAAGCCATTGAAGTTGTGGAATGCATTGACTTTACATGGAAAGACAAAGTTGTTGCCACTGGATGGGAGGGATAATTCGAAGATTCGAATGAAGAACAAGTTTTTGAGAAAACTAGCCCGGTAGCCGACATGTGTGGGATGATATCATTTAAGGAGCTCCTAGGAGAAATAAACAAAGTAGTAGAACAACTTGAGATCAACGAAGAAACAGGGTTCATGTTCTTCCCTTCTTTAGTAAATCACATGACCAGATTAGGGAGGCATTACCAGATCCCAAGATCACTACCATCCAATTATAAGGGGAAGGGCATTGAAAACTTTCCTACCCTCAAGGAAAGCAAGATCCTCGATCAACTGAAGAAAACTCAAGATAACATCACTCTATGGGGGCTTTTCATGTCTTCCCAGCTGCAAAGAAATGCTTTGATCAAGTTTCTCACTAGATCCACAGTTCCTCCCTCTAATACACTAGAAGAAGCGATAAATTTAGTCGGATCCTTCACCTCTACCCAAATGCTATCCTTCTCCGAAGAAGAAAACCCCAGAATTGGGCCAAACCAATATCATGCACTCAACATCTTCGTCGAAATTATGGGGAAAATGGTACCACTCTCTCTTATCGATAATGGATCCTCGTTGAATGTCTTCCCATTAACAACCTTCAAATGATTAGGACTCAAATAAAGTGACCTCGCTCCAACTTTTACTGTTGTACGTGCCTATGATAATACCCATCAGGAGGTTATGGGATCCATAACACTTGTACGTGCCTATAAACCCTGTTATTGAATTCCAAGTTATTGACATCCCATCTTGTTTCAACCTGTTACTCGAACGACCTTGGATCCACAGTATCAAGGGTGTGTCTTCCTCACTCCATTAGAAATTGAAGTTCTTCACCAACAGACGAGTCATCACCATTTTGGGCGATGATGATAATGCCGAGGGTACAAGTACCAGCAGTCCAATCCTTGAGATACAGCATGGGTAAAATGATATGCTCATATCAGGATTCTGAGTTGAGCCACTCCTACTCCCGACAGGGAAACATTTTAAAGAAAGGGTTTGTCCAGAATATGACCCTCATGGCAACATCAATGTGATTCAGATATTTAGAAACATGCACTTTATGCCTGGACCGCGTTTAGGACATAGACAACAAGGGATACTTGATCCCATTAAACTGAAGAAATCTTTCCCTCCTTATGGTTTGGGGTATCAACCATCAGAACAAGACCTCAGAATGATCTTCCAACCTCGACCAAAGAGAAGATTAGACTATATCCAGACCATCTCAGGTGACTCCTTGAATGGACGAATCATCAAAGAGGGAGAGGATTTACCCTTTTGCGGCTTTTCGGAGCCATAGTATAACCATATAGACAAAAAGATGAAACCTGGAATGGAGATCTTTTTCCAAGACAGCTACTCATGGGGTAAAAGTTCCTAACACCATGTACAATCAATCATTAAAGATACCAAAGAGACTGAGGAAAGCGACTCCAAGTATTCCTTTAACTTACATACACTGGGGCTGACACTCTGCATGGTTCATTCAGGCACTACATCACTGGATCCATCCCACCTGATTAAAGATGCTGATACACCTCTCCTCAACTGGCATGTTGAGCCAGTTCTACTTGTTGAAATCTCACCTAACCCCAATGTTTACCCCATTTCTTCTTTTGTTGTCTATCCTTGCTCAAATGTAATCGAGACCTCCTTTGATGAGGTTCTCAATGCTATTTTTCCTATCAATGAAATAAATGAAGATTTTGAGTATCTTGTTGTGCTTTACATTAATTGTTTAGATTCTCATCAAACTTTTGATGTTGATGATTTTGTAAATAAACAATTCTTAACTGATCTAAATAAGGTTAATAACAAACAACATAAGCGCATTCAAGTAAATGAAGAAGAAACAGTTATTATTAACCTCGGTTCTAGTAGCCAACTGCGCGAGATTAGGATAGGGTCTACCCTCGACGAACATGAGTTTGCACAACTCGAAGAATCATTAAAGGAATTCGTAGACATCTTCGCATGGTCCTACGACGATATGCTCGACATTAATCCTTAAATTCCTCAGCACGAGATCCCCATTCTTCCAGATTACAAGCCGGTTAAACAAAAGCTAAGAAAGATCCGATTCGAATGGTCGCTCAAAGTTAAAGAAGAGGTGGTCAAATAGCTGAACGTGGGTCTTATTCATGTGATCATATATCCCACATGGCTAGCCAACATAGTGCGTATGCCGAAATTAGGAGGGAAAGTTCAGATGTGTGTAGACTACCGGGACTTAAACAAAGCCTCTCTAAAAGGATGATTACCTGCTACCCACTATCAACATGATCATGGTCAAAACGGCCAGTCATGCTCTCAAGTCATTCGTTGACGGTTTTTCTGAATGAAATCAAATCAAAATAAACCCAGATCATCAAGAAAAAACCGCGTTAATCACCCCATGGGGAACCTTTTTCTACATTGTTATTCCATTTGGTCTCAAGAATGCTGGGGCTACCTACCAGAGGGTTACCACAACCATCCTGCACGATATGATTCATAAAAAAGTCGAGTTCTATGTGGATGATATGATTATCAAATCCAAAACTAGAGAAGGTCATGTTCCCTCTCTCTGAAAGTTCTTCGAACGATTGTGACGGTATCAGATGAGACTCAATCCACATAAATGTGTCTTCGTCATTACAAAGGGAAAACTCTTGGAATTCAGGGTCAGTTAGAAAGGGATGGAAGCAGATCCTGCCAAGCTAAAAATCATACTTAAGATGTCGCCTCCCTGAACGGAGAAATAAGTCTGAGGCTTCCTTGGGAAATTGTAATACATTAGCCAGCTCACCTCCATCTACAAACCAATTTTTAAACTCCTCCGAAAGGATTCAACCAAAGTTTGGAATGAGGCCTTCCAAGAAGCATTCGACCAAATCAAACAATACCCGACTCAACCTCCAATACTCATGCCACCACAACCTAGTCTCCCATTATCCTATACCTAACCATAATCGACACTACAGCTGAGGATTTTCTAGCTTAGTACCTTGAAGATTCCCGTAAATAAAGAACTATCTATTACGCCAGTCGTAAACTGGTTGGTTACGAAGTTAACTACATTACTTTGGAAAAATCATGCATCACACTTATTTGGGTCACCCAAAAGTTACGACACTACATGCTCGCCTTCCCTATTAATCTTGTATCCCAAATGGACCCCATCAAGTACCTACTTGAGAAACCCGCCTTATGCAGCCGAATGGTCCGATGGTTGATGCACTTAGCCGAGTTTGATATCGTGTATGTCACACAGAAAGACATGAAAGGAAGATCCATCTCTTACTACCTCGCTGACTAACCTATAGAAGAGGCTGATGACTGAATCTCCAAATTCCCAGATGAAAACATCTTTATGCTTCTCGAGATTACCTCCGTCGGAAAATTTTCTTCGATGGCACTGCCAATAAAAATGGATATGTCATTGGGATACTTCTGATGGCCCCAGATGACTCCCACACTCCCATTGCCATCAAGTTGGATTTCCCCTGCACTAACACCATGACTGAATACGAGGCATGTACGGTAGGCCTTAAAGTTGCTCTCAAGAAAGGTATCCAACGCCTAGATGTCTATGGGGATTCTGCCCTCATCATTGGTTAATTATTCAGAAAATGGAAAGTCAAGGACGAGAAACTTCAACCCTTCCATGCCCACCTAGAAGAACTAGCATCCAAATTCCAAGACATCACCTTCCACTACCAACCTCGAGCAAAGAATAATCTAGTCGATGCCCTTGATACCTTGGCCTCCATGGTCGATATGACCGAAGGAATAACAATGGCCTCCTTGGTGATCCAAAAGTAAGACAAACCAACCCACTGCTACCACATTGGGCTCCTCACCAAAGAAGATCCCAAGCCAGCCAATTGTTGGTATTATGATATTTGGCACCTCCTCAAGTATGGTAGGTATTCTGAGGGTTCCAATAAGAAATATAGGGCAACCCTCCGAAGACTGGCCACCTAGTACATCATCTGTCACAAAGCACTGTTTAAGAGAAACTTCGATGGAACCCATGCATCGCAGGGGCTGACTTTGAAGAGGTGAGGTAAAGAATCCACAGTGGTGAATGCGTACCCCACATGAACTATCACATGCTTGTTAAGAAGATAATATGACAAGGCTACTACTGGACCACCATGATCCAGGATTGCACCGCCTATGTCCAAAAATTCCTCAAATGCCAATAGTTCTCCAACCTTCAACACTTGCCTCCGCGAGAATTATACAACATGACTTATCCCTGGCCGTTCTCCACCTGGGGCATAGACATCATAGGGAAGGTTACACCCAAGGCCTCTAATGGGCATGAGATCATCTTGGTTTCCATTGATTACTTCACTAAATGGGTCAAAGTCGAGTCATACGCAGTCTTGAATGCCAAGAAAGTGGACAAATTCATCAAGAAAAATATCATTTGTCAATATGGGGTCTCGCACGAGATAGTGTCAGATAATGGGTTGCATTTTGAGGCAAAAGTCACATAGGTGGTCAACGAGTATGGGGTTCAGAGACACAAATCTTCTCCCTACCAACCTCAAACCAATGGTGCAGTCGAAGCCACTAACAAGAACCTCAAATCCATCATCATCAAGATGATCGAAAGTTGTCGAGATTGGGCCGATTGAATCCCATACACCCTATGGGGCTACCGAACCTCAATCCGAACATGTACTGGGTCTACCCCTTACTCTCTAGTCTATCGCATGGAAGCAGTCCTACCCATGGAGCTAGAAATACCCTCTTTATGCATCATGCTTGAAAGCTAGGTCAGTGAGGAGGAGTAGCATCAAAGCCGCCTCGATGAGCAGTCACTCTTGGACGAAAGGACACTGATGGCGTTGTATCACATACAAGGGTACCATCGACGAATAACACATTTATTCAATAAGAGAGTCAAGGACCGCGGTGTCTAAGAAGGGTATTTATCCCTTAAAGAAATAGTAGAGCCCATCTGGGACCCTAGAGGGAAATTCGAGGCCAATTGGAGCAGGCTATACATTGTGAAGAAGATCTTGTCCGACGATGCCGCCATGCTCATTGACTTAGACAGAGAAAAGATGGCTCGTCCAGTGAACCTGGATCGTCTCAAGAAATTTTACCCCTAGTTCGAAATCTCGGTGCGCTACGACTCTTCTCATCTCCCTTCTATTATAAATAAATAAATCTTTTCATTTCCCTCTACCCATAACTACGTGGGCCTGATCCTCTGCAAAAAAACCATTTTTAGAAAAATTAAAAAATTTCAAAAACCCCCCAGAGATACGTAGGCAGCTCATACATCTTACATGAGCACGACCCTTTCTTTTTCACAAAAACTATTCTTTTCTTATCTCCGAGAATGACAGTTCACTTTAACATATACTTGAACAAAAGGATTATGCATGCCTTAGCGATCGATATAGATAATTCAAAATATAAATTGCATCAAAAGGCACAACGGGATGATAAAAAACTTATTTATTTCCATAATAAGAAATTACAGTGCAATTACATAAAGGAACGGATAACTTCCTTCCCCCCCCCCCCCCCCCCCCCACACCTTCCTAAAGAGCCAAATAAAAAAACTAAACTTATTTTCTGGTACAAAATAAACTATCTTGTAGTCCAACCCGCAACTACCACAGGAGCCCACTCCATCATCATCATCATCATCTACATCCTGGGGTCCCCAAGCTTCCCCTGCCTGAATAGAGTGCCGTAGATGCTCCATGGACCAATCAGCTCTAACCAGCCTCGGAAAAACTACCACACCTCCCTCCATGTTATCAGATAAGGCAAGCCACCTTTTCCCAATCCCCACTACCAACATCTTGCTAACTACTCTCCTCCACAAACACTTTATATAATCCCCAGGGATGTGCCAAACTCTCCCAACAGATTGAGAGGGGTGGGTCGACAGACGTCGACTCCCCCATAAAGAGCCAAGCCGCATGCACAGACGCTCCGTCAAATCTTCTACCGGAAAGAAGTCTAGTGTCTGAGGTGGCACGATCTGCTCCCAGCCAAATTGGCGCAGAAGTCGCCAAGGGAAATAAAAAGAGGTCTGTCTGAGACCAACCAGCCGGACATACAGGTAGTCTCTCAGTTCCAGAAAAGGTAGCAGTCGCCCCCACCAAGGTACTGACCAATACTTATTTAGAGACCGATGCTCCATGAACAAATTCTCCCAACTCTCAATATCCAGGCCAACATTGATAAAATTGCATGAAAAGAAATTGGGTACAACCAACAAAGGGTATTCCGGAGGAGTCACCAGGCGGAATCTTTCAGACGACCACATGAACAGCATCACAGGGCTACCCCTCAAAAAGTCAGAACGACCTTCTCGCCAGGCATCTAAGCCATTCAAAGTCTCTTCCAGTATCACCGTCGCAGGATTACGATGGTAGGACACCCATGAGGTAATAACTGCAAGTTGTGGGTCCACTTGCAATAATTTTGAAACAAAGCCTAGAACGATAGCTCCGACATATCTGACATCACTAACCTCCTACAAATGCACAGATCACAACACCGTCGGAAGAGAAATCATACCTTTAGCCACGATTGATCTGGCCGCCGAGGACGAAACACAAAGAAGCCTGGTCAATAACTCCTGGGGAGAATGAGAAAATTCAGGCAGAGCCGCGGCAACATCGGGATTTATCCCCAACATGGCAGAAAATTCATCATTAGTCAGACAGACTTTTTCCAAGCCAAAGAGGAATACATGGTCTTCGGGGTACTAGAATTGTTCCACCGCCATCAGCATATTCCACTCTATGGGGCGATTACACCATAAAGAAACTGGACGCATGTTGTAAGCATCGTAGTCGACATTATAGGAGTACATCGCCTACAAAGTCTCGAGGTAGTTGGAAAAATCAACACTACCAGGGAGATCCATCTCACAGAATCAGAAAGTCAGGATGTGAGGGTGTGAGGAAAATACTCCACTCTTACCCCTCTTTTATACTTGAAACCCCCCACAAAGGACATAACCTTGCAGAAATCGGAGGAAATCCTGCACCATAATATACCAAAGGCTAAAGAGGGTACTAATTAAAGCTCTAAATTAATGGGACTGGACTGACCTACCGATAGGCAGGACAAGGTGCTTGTCGATCGACAACCCCCTACTTCTGGAAATTTTCCTTTTTCCTCTTTTGTCCAAATTCAAAAAACTCAAAATAAATTGATATTCTCAACAGAATTTCAAAAATCCCCTTTTCATCTTTATATAAATTCTTGTTTTAACTTTCCTTCAAATACTAAAAATATTCCTTTTTATTGTCTCATCAGCAAAGTAAAAAGCGCATGTGCATGCATTCATTCATCATTAACAAAGATAATAAAAAACTTCATTGTAATGCATAAATATGTTTTTGTGTTACATCAGTTTTGCAGGAAAATAAAGAAAAGAAAAAATAATGGGACTCAGCCCGAACCCACATTCTCCATCTCTCTCTCTCACCTAATCTTCACCTCTCTCTCCTAAGAGCTTCCACCTCTGCGACGTGCTCTCTTTCCCCGACAGCGAGATGACGCACCATCGCTACCAAAACCAGAATCCTCCCCAGATGAGGCAGAAGACACCAAGCAAGAAGGAACAGGAACCGCATCCCAAATATGGGCAGTTGCCTAAGATATCTAGACTCTAATGTCCCTCAACCAGGTAGTGGACACCCGAACTTGCTACAAAAAAGGCAGAATCAATATCATGAAGAAAAGATAAAAAAAGAAACAAAAGGAGAAGAATAGAAAACATATACCTCAGGATGAAGAACCTCCTCTGTCAAACCCAACTCCTCCGGGTCCATCGCATGAGGACGATGTAGCATAGGCACCATCCCTCCATCAGCCCGTCGGATATTGTATGAAGGAGTATGCAGCCCCACAAAGGGAAATTCCAAAGTCGTTGTCGTCGCAGATGTCGAAGGATCGCCACCACTCTGGGAGGACCCCACTGGACGACTTGAACCCGCAGGAGGGAAATGTAGTGCATCATACATGCTGGGCACCATTAGCGAGCTCGTCACAAAGTCTAGATAATCATACGACACAACCGTATCGGTGTATAGAAAATAGGACTCGCCAATCATCGTCGCGATCCTCACGTCCTCTGGCAACGGTCGTTCCCACCTCATAGATATAGGGGGACTCGCAGGTGTCACCACCACCTCCTCCTCAACAATCTAACGAACTACCCTCTCCCCGAGATACCAAGAGTGGCCAAACTCATGTGCCAGCAAACGCCTCATTTGCGCATTTACTCCAGTCAACCGTATGTCCTGAATGGTCATTCCCCAAGGGTAAAAGGTCACCTAAAAAATCCCTAGCAGATATAAATCAATATGGAATCAGAGCACATAAAGACCAAGACGGAAGAAGAAAGTAGTCTTACCCTATCACTGGTCAGGCCATTCAAGACCTGAGGCACCACATCCAAAGATAGAGACCTCTTCGACTTCCAATTGGCCTTGCGCCATCGATGCAACCAACAAAAATCCCCAACAGTCTCATCCTTCAAAGTAATCATCTGGGTATTACACCTGATCACCTCATAGAACCACGTCTGCCAAAGACAAGAATTCTCAATCAAAATAGGTGCATAAGGAAAATGCGAATGCATGAAAGGAAAATACATAAAATTAAAGAATACCTCAAGAAGATACATGGATCCAATGAAAGACTGCCAGAATCACCGACTGAATGCATCCAAAGAGAAATAAAGGGTCGCCAAAGTCAGGCTCCCCCAATCATAGAGAGGGATGTTCGAAAACATCCTCAGATATGGTAAAAACCATAAATGGACGTCGCCGCCGCTCGACGCCACCAGAAATCCCCCCAACACCAGCAAAATAAACAACCGGGCCATCTGTCTCATCTGCAACCCATCCTCCACATCGATCACTCTACCCAATAAAACATCCTTAAGCAGCGACAGATGGATGGAGTCCCCAGACACTATCCTCCCCACATCACTAAGCATCGTGCGCACCGCCTCTGGCCTCACCCGCAAGGAACGATCCACCTCTATCTTCTCTCCATCACAATCCAGTCCCAGCAGCTGCTTCACATCTATGGGATTCACAGTCATCTCCCCAAAGCCAAAATGAAAGGTGTGGGTAGTGTCCCACCACCTCTCCCGCAGAGAGCATAAAACCGCCATCGAATGTGGCGTCTCATCGAGCACAGATGCCAGCCTCCCAAAACCTGCTGATGACACCACCTAACGAACCACAGGTGGAAGATGCTCCCAAACATCCTTAAGCCCCGTTGTCCTGCGGGCACCATATTCAACAAAGAAACATCAGACGACCAAAAGAAAAAAACCTTGTCAAAATCCACGAAAAAAGGAAAATCAACAAAAAAGAATGCCAAAATTCATTTTACTTGCATAACCGCCAGGGTTCACCACCCTCGAAGAACAATAATGCGTTGGCTCCCGCAGCAAGGTCCGCTCATCCGCAATCGGCTCGAATGCGTCAAAAGAGTTCTCGCTCCCCAAAGTAAGAGGTGCCCTGACCCTCCATTCCACGTTCGCCCAGTCGTCAACAGCTAACCACTCCCAGTGTAATGCAATGCTCACAAAAGCGACCATTTTTTAAACTACGGAAGGTTAGAACAATTCGCAGAAGAAAATCGCAGAAAGAGAGAAGGCAAGAAGTTGTGAAAAATAAGGGGAACCCACCCCCTTTTTATAGGATGCCAAGGGTCATGCCGATCGGCACTGACCCAAAACCACTGATCGACACTGACCCTTTACCTTCTCGAGGCAGTTCAAAAGTTCATGCCACTGCAGAATGGCACCCTCAACACCATGCCGAACGGCACCGCCCTTAAATTTTCGTATAGAAATTTCCAAAAAATACTAGAAAACCCTGAAAAATCCTCAGAAAATTCCTAAAAATCCCGAAAAGGATTCATAACATTTTCACCAAGAAAATTTCACACTCCACCAAGTGGAACCCCTATTTCCCCAGCGAAACTCTCAAAAGCCAAGCGAATCTCTCCCCGGCAGCGTCCCCAGAGGACCTCCAAAATATCCAAAACTTCAGGATCATATCCTATTTCCCAAAGGTCTCAAATTTCCCTGAGAAATATGTTCAAACCCTGTACCACCTAATCGCTTCCCCAGCATCAAATTAATTATTCCCCCTGTAAAGTCTCTAGAAGACACACAAGGATTTCCCCAGCAATCAGCTCCCCATCTCAAATCAAAATCACGAGGTAATTTTCCCAACAGAGTTCCCCAAGAACTTCCCACCTTAAGCCGACAGAATTGGCTTCGACCTACAGAATTGGTCATCTCACCTTAAGCCCGCAGAATTGTCTTCGACCCGTAGAATTGGTCATCTCACCTTAGGCCCGCAGAATTGGCTTCGACCCGTAGAATTGGTCATTTCAACTTAAGCCCGCGGAATTGGTTTTAACCCCAAGAATTGGTTATCTCACCTTAAGCCCACAGAATTGGCTTCGACCCACAAAAATGGTCATATCACCTTAAGCCCGCAGAATTGGTCACCTCACCTTAAGACCGCAGAATTGTCTTCGACCCACAGAATTGGTCATCCGCACCTTAAGCCCGCAGAATTGGATTCGACCCGCAGAATCGGTCATCACAACCTAAGACCTCATAATTGGCTTTGACCCGCAGAATTGGTCACCCCTATCATTTCTGTAGGTCTTAGGAATTGATCTAAATCTTTGGTCATCACTTCCTTTAAGACCATCCCCAGCTTTCCCCTTTAAGCCCGTCGAATCGGCTTCGACCCACAGAATCAGTTACCTCATCTTGAAGCCCTCAGAATTGGCTTCGACTCGCAGAATCGGTCATCCTCATACTTAGGTCCTTAGAATAGACCTCGATCACCCGGTCATCCTCTTTCAAAGGCATCATGTGGTGTCCATTTGACGACTATCGTTTGTTCTAAACTCAACCGTCGAGGGGAACTTTAGACACCCCATTCTAATACCCCCTAACCTCTCATTAGGTCTCTAACACCTCCCATCACCATTGCAAACCCAAGTCATATCTCTGGTACTGACCTAAAGGCCATCGGGCACTCCTAGGCTCCGTTTAACCAAATGTCAAACTCTTCAGCTCGAAAGATACTGAACGAATGTTCAAAGGGAACTGAATCCCCTTTCCAATGGTCCATCTCGTGCACGATTCTGACTTACGGTGCGGACGAACGACCCATTTTCCTCGAAACTCGATCCGGAGGTCACCGGGCGCTCCCAGGTTTCGTTTGACCAAGTCATCTCTTCAGATCGATCGAGACTTAATGAATCTTCAAAGGGCACATAAACCCCTTTGCAACGGTCTGCCCCGTGCGCGATTCTGACTTACAGTGTGGACAAACGATCCGTTTTACTCCGAAAGATCACTGAACGCTTTCAGGCCCCGGTTGACCAAAATCAACTCCTCAAACTAGGTAAAGTCTTTGGAATTACATATCCTAACCTTTCTAATGGTCTTCCCTGTGCACGATTCTGACTTACCATGTGGATGAACGATCCGTTTAGGTCTGAAGTTTCCTCGTCCAAAGGACCGACGAACGATTCTGATCCATATTTGACCTAAAGTCAACTCCCGAACTCGGGAGCAGTCCTAGTGAATTTTTAAGTTATCTGAAATACCTTTACAACGGTTCACCTTGTGCATGATTCGGATCAACGATTCACGCTCTACAACCGATTTTCTGAAGGAACTTGAAAGACACTACCAAACGGCAGGTTCCAAACCCTGCCTATCAACAGTGTGCCTAAACACACCTGTCGATTGGCAGGACCGGGGATATGCCGATCGGTAATTCCCTGGGCCTATAAAAAGGAGGGCCTAACCCCATTCTAAAAAGGAAAAAAATCATAGATCCATTACTTTCAGCAAGCTCAGAAAACCCCTCTAGAAGTCAGCGTGATTTCCACATCCAAATCCCTTTCCAACCTTCACCTTTCATCACCTTGTTCATCAAACTTGGTAAATTAAGTACCCTCCATCATCATCCAAGTGCAAGGGATGATCTCCAACATCCAAGATCAAGCTTAAGACCTCTAAGAAGGTCCAACTCTTTTAACTCTCTCTATAAATTCCCCTAAATTCGCTGATTAAGGGTGAAAAGTAGCGCGTGTCAAACGCTAATCGTTGTTTTAGTTTCACCGCCTCAATATAAACAAACCTAAGTTACGACTAAACTTGCGATACAAGTATAGCGGTAAGTCGGGTATGGAATCCACAGGGAGTGTTCGACAGATTTGAATGGGATTATTAATTTAAGAATAAAAGTGTAAAAGGTGATGTGTAAATGTAAATAAAAGAAAAGAGAAGTTAAGGCTAAATAAAGTACAGTGAGAACACTACATTCTTTTCTTCTTCTCTTCTCCTCCTCTTTTAATTTAATTGTTTTTCCCTCCGCTGAAATCGCCGTAACTTCATCATACGAACTCGGAATCGTGCACCGTTTGTAACCACGCGAAGCTAGCGAGGAAGGTTACAACTTTCGTGAGATGTCAGGCGAGGTGCCCAAACTGTGAATTGACCGAATTTCCCTTGAATGTAAGATTGCATACGGAACTTGAGCGGAATGCGTCCGAACTCCATACTTAGTACCTAAATACCTACAAAATCCCAATTATACCTCATATAGAATGTTAACAATATAAACCGAGGTTGTCTGGTTAACGGGCTCAAATATAGAGATTGAGGCACCCGAGGGGGCTAAAATGCGTAGGTTCGAGAGATGAAATACGCAATATTTAAGTATTATCACACCCCCTAACTTACACATTGATAGTCCCTAGAAATGAAATAGGTTGAAACAAGAACAACAAGTAAACCAAAACAGGAGATAGTACAAAAATATGGTATAAACACATAAGGCCACTTTCGTGGGCGATTCGATTGCATTTAGCATATGCAATAAGCCGTTAAACCCTTAGGTTACCCTAGTGGACGAGTGTAGTCTCGTGAGGGTTTTCAGGGATGAAACCCATAAACATCATAAAGTTTCCTCAAAATATGCCCAATCACATGCGACAAACTCAACAATACAAACAAGATTTCAACATGTTATTAGCATAGCAAATGAATTCACGCAAAAGTCCAAATAATTAACTTTATAGAATGCACCTCATAGAATTGAAACCTTAAAATGTGGGAGGGGAGAGAGCACATGCGAAGTGTGATTTGGCAAAGAACTTAAATAAACCGGATAAACGTTAAAGCAAGCATACATTTAATCCTCACGGGCATTACACTCATCAAGCGAATTCACTCGAAACAGGGAGGTAACACACAGAACATGCGGGCATAAAGAGTAAATGCAAATGGAATCTAGACCGCACACATATCAAAAATGAAGAACGCTATATATAAAATTAAAAATTGTAATCTCAATGAAAGATACCGCTCATTAAAAGAAGCGAAATGCATTTTCATAGATTATCAAAACTATTATGACTTTTGAATTACATGCACCTAAGATCACATAGGACTTTAATAGGGTTGTAATGTAGGCTAGGCTAGGGTGCGAAATGAAAGGGATGTATATACGGATTCAAAGTGTTCGGAATGGAAACTCAGGATAACGGGAAAATGCAGGAAATATCAAAATTAGAATAGAAGTTCCAAAACGGCATTAGATATATCATCGGGGAGAGTAATCAAAGATTATTAAACTATATACACAACATATACAACTTTCTCTTTCTCTTTATTTTTCCTTTTTTTCCCATTTTTTCTTTTGTTTTATTTTTCTTTTTGCTTTCTCTTTTTCTTCACTTTTTTCACTACTTTCTTTTCTTTACTTTTCAAACTCTCATATGCCTAAATTGCAACCGACATCATAACAACAACATTCAATCCCAAGTAACATTCCAAATAAAGGTATGGAAAGTGTATGTATGGTATATAACTCCAATGCGAAGTTGGTTATGGGAATGGGGTATGAAATGAAAGGCTAATCTTTAGGATCAAAGGGGTTAACGAGGGTAAACATATAAGGGTGAGGTCAAGGCTAATATGGATTATATAACAAAGAATGCCTATGATCATTTCACAAAGTTTACGCAATTCTCGAGTCAAAACAATATATGAAAATCATGATCAAGTAACACATTTCAAGTATGAACTCAATTAATGAACGATCAAATGAAAGAATAAACAGATTACCAACAAATTCAACGTTTTCAATGAGAAAAGAATAGTGTATACACTCAAAAACAACTAAAGGTACAAATCTTAATCGGTGTAAGTATATATAATTCAACAAAAGATTACCGAGTTAAAAAGTTTTAAACCAAAGAAATGGAACGATAAAAGTGCATGTGCTCACGGAATTAAAGTTTAATTCATGAAGTTATTCATAATATCAATAAGTGAGACTATAGTCTAACAACTTCTAAAATCGAGAACATGCATCATTGGGTTGTCAATTGGATCGAGCAATTATTAAAATTTATCATCGGAAATAAGGGCAAAAAGCCCAAAAAAGGAGAAAAAAGAAAGAAAATATTTTTGAAATTTTTAACTTTTCTAAGAAAAGCATACGTATTAACTAACATGTGAGCAAAAACATGGCCACTACCAATGATTGGATTGAATATCCCATACCCCCTAAATTAAAACCTGATATTGTCCTCAATGTTAATTAAGAACGAAGTTAAAGAAGGAAAAGAGCGATATTACCCAAAATGGAGCGATCTTCGGAAAGTGCAAGTCCGATGATTCTACAAAATAAGTTAGTAACAAGCATAGCAAAAAAAAATGACAAAAAGTTAACTAATTACATAAGACTAAAATAAAAAGAAAGAAAGAAAAAAAATCTATGTACAACCTACCATGTAGAGTCCTAACTAACTATACACTAGAAGTCTAAATTTTTGAGGGTCCACCCAAACAACATTTTGACTTTGGAGGATCAACGGTGGACCTTCCCTCTCATGCATGCCTCCCGGAAAATAGGAATTCCGTTCAAACGACGGAAGGCATGTGGGTGGTGAAAAAGGTGAACCGTTCCCAATTAAAAATTTGGGAGGGATGATGGGGGATTTGGATAGGACGGGTGACAAATACACTAGGGGACCAAACAAAAACTGGATTTCCTCCCAAAGATTTAACAAGCGGAATGGGAGGTGGTGCACATGAGGCCACAGATGCCTTCATGGAAAGCAACTCGAGAAAGTACTCCTCGTTGGTGAAAGGGTTGAACGTTTTAAAGTTCGGCACCAATTCATCGGGTACTTGTGACAGTGTGATAATGGAGAATGAAAAGGGGGAGTAAAGAAATTCAAACTCAAGAGATGAGTTATCATCACTCAAAGTTGGAATTTCGAAAGAGATAGGATCATTTTCAATGAAACTTTCTTCTTTGGGATCCAAAGACGAAATCATTTTATTGCAAATGGATACTACATCCATTTCATCCTCACTTTCATTATCAATTACAAGATGGGCCAAGTGACGAATGGTTTCTTCCAAAGTAGGCACAAAGTCCTCATTTGGTTCAAAACATTCCTCGTCTTCAAAAGTCTCGAAAGAGAAATAGTCGTCGGATTCGAATAATAAATCCAAGTCTTGCTCCCAACAAAGATGTTCTTCCCGATAATGTTCTTCATACCTCTCGTTCTCAAGCATAAGCAAACCCTCCCCGAAAGTCATAGGCCGAGATGCAGATGCTTGAAAATGAGGGGTTTGAAAGTCATTATCGGCACAAAAGTTAAACTCATTATTATAGGAGTTTTGAAAACTATTGCAATTCGTTTCAAAACTCCTATTATAAGGAGGTAAAGGCCCAAAATCATTATCATCATCCTCAAAATATACGCACTCCAAAGCTTAACTTTTGTAATACTTGCCCAAAATCATTTTAGATGTTGCAATTTTTGAGACTCTATGTATTGACCAAAAGTCATAAGAGTACAGGGATTTTGAGAATTATCATATAATGATTACCGAAAGGATTGGATTAAGACATGCTTACCCCAACAAAGGCTCGAGATGGAAAATTCCACAAAGTGATGCGTACGGGAAAAATTTAAGCGGTTTCTAGGCGCTCAAGTGTAGAAGTCCTGCAAAAAAGGTTAAAAGAAAGAATACAAATACAAAAGAAAGAATATTACAAACTAATAAGACAATTACAATCTAAATCAAAATACTCCCTGGCAACGGTGCCATTTTGATTAAGGGTGAAAAGTAGAACGTGTCAAACGCTAATCGTTGTTTTAATTTCACCGACTCAATACAAACAAACCTAAGTTACGAATACACTTGCGATACAAGTATAGCGGTAAGTCGGGTATCAAATCCATAGGGAGTGTTCGACAGATTTTAATTGGATTATTAATTCAAGAATAAAAGTGTAAAAGGGTGATGTGTAAATGTAAATAAAAGAAAATAGAAGTTAAGTCTAAATAAATTAAAGCGAGGATCGGGATATCATCCAACCATACGGCTCAAAACAACTACTAATCAAGATTCCAACTCGAAAGCTATTTAATCGAGCATTATCAATTAAACATAAACTTCACACAATAAGGAATTTAAGCCAAAGTTGCGAGAATAAACATTCAACCAAAAATTGGTCACACGCGGATTAAACTCGGATTATCGCTTTAAACACTAACGTTGCATGACAAATAAAGTTAAATGCATAATAATCCGACTTTAATACGCACGGGTTCAATTAAACACAATTTTTCACAAACCCTAATTTTCGGAGCTCGGGACCCGTTAATGGCGGAATGAAATCCCTACCCTATTTATCTAGGAGCAATACATGAATTAAACTAAATTACAGCTAATTTGTGACACCCCGCCTAATTAAATACCGGGCGATCACTCCTTTATTAAATTAAAATCAAGGTGAATAGTTGGTTCATTCTTAGCATCACTGTCGAAAAATAATTTTTCCAATTTAAACACCCTAAATAATTAAGCTATGTGTCAAAACTATTTTTAGACCTTGCTTTCCAAATTTTATTTTATAAACCAAGATTTAAATATTTACATAATTCAATATTAAAGAATTACACCACAATTATCCTGGAACATATAATCCAAATAATTTAAACATTCAACAACTAAATCCCAACATTTAAAACTTAAAGTAAAACATCCAGACAGTAATAAATCCCAAAGTGATAATACTAGAAATAAATGAATCATAATGTCCAATAAAAACAGTTGGATAATGGAAACGGGCGACACATGCCCAATTGCATAAATATGATAAGAGTGGAATCAAATGAATGAAGTCGTCTAATCAAGAGGCCAGCAACTCCCACCTAAGCTGCATCACATTACTTCCAAAGGATCCTATGCAAGACGCCCCTGTGGCTAGGCCCCTATAATACATACATATATATACAAGAGAGAAAAGAAAATGGAAACGGGTCAGAGCCCGATTGTGAAAATGCTTTAAAATTTGTTTAGAAAGTATTTAAAATGTTTACAGGCCAATGCAACAACATATTAGTGCGGCACTCCCTTGAGAAATTCTCACATCTCTTCTAATGCGCACGCCTATCGTACTAACCTTACCAACGTTTAAACATATCTTAGGTTACTCGTAAGATTTAAAACTGAACAATTTAATTATTTAAGAGGATAATTTCATTTGATCACAAAGTTCTCATTTAGACCTTATTTGCTAATAAAGTTTCACATTACACTCTTCAAATAAAGTATTTCCAAATTGAGGTCATTATTCATTTCTTACTTTCCATAAACACAATAGGAAGTTCCAAATTTCAGAAGTTCATATATATATATATATATATATATATTAAATACTCGTATAATATATATATTTTAACAGCACCCCACATAAAAATTATGGTGCGGGCATACTCTGCTATCCAGTTGCCGTATCACTCGTACTAAGGGAAATACAAGTTCGGAATCACTCTCGAACTGTATTAATACATACACAAACAATATTGAGGCGAAGATAGTTTCCAAGTCCAAGAGGTCAGCACATACCCTCGCGTCTCTTAGGACCGTGACTATCGATTCGATAGCCTGTACCTAGGATCCCTATCTTCTTGGGTACAAGTCAATATCCCCCGTAAAGGTCCCATCGAGATAATACTGTCCCAATGCGGTAACCTTTGGGATAGCAAGTAGCGCGGGCATGATTTTCACACGTATATAATATATGCATACACATAGTCATATAAATATACTACTTTTATCATATCAATTTAGGTTCATCTCATAACCCATGATTATGACATTTATCCTTATTTTCCCATTATTAGTTATCACGTAGAACGGTTCGTCTCTAATTTTAATTTGAGGGATTATTCCAACTTACTATGTAACACTCACGGGCTCTATCCTCCCAAGTGTAAAATTCAGTAGGTATTCATCTATTTTCCATCGTAACTATTTTACGTATCTCTCCCTTTAATACAAAATTCCATCGTCTCTTATATATAAATACCCCAAAAATGAAAATCTCGCCTTACATTAAAGGTCTCATAATCATTAATAAGTCCTACTGGTCATCTTTATCTCCCAAAATATTTTAATAAGGATGTCTAAGGAGTATTATTCATTTAGAATTAATTCAACTATTTAAAAAGATGGAAATATAAGTCTGGCAGAAGGGGTCGATCAATCGAGGGACGGGGCTTGATCGATCGAACCTTCGATCGATCGAAGCTCTTGGCTCGATCGATCGATCATGCAGGTATGACGAATTCTGCAGGTAACCAGTTACGGGTTCTATCACACAACCTCATCCAAATCCAGATTTTTCATTCCCAATCGCCCAAAAATTTGTACTACTAATAGTATAAACCCATATTATACATCTTCTACGTAAAGCATGCAAATTTTCATCAATAACCTTGGATTAATAGGCCAAAAACTCATATTAATCTCAAGAACCCTAGAATTTCTTTAACCTTGTTCTAATCAAGCTTTTTCCAGAATTTCTTCTTCTAAAACATCATAAATCCGTGGTTCAACCTCTACATTTGAAGGGGGATTTCCAGATTTCCATATATATCATTACTACATGCAATTTCCTATCTCCAACTTGGGTTTTCTTCCATGAAACTCATCCTAATCAACCCTAGACTAACATGAATGATGCATTAACGAAAATAAGCAAGATAAACATTTGCCTGGAAATTTCAGAGTTCGAATTTGTGGACGAATTTGGTGTGGTTGCGTTCCCCGTCGCGCGATCTACGCGTTTGTGGTGGTGGCGGTGCAATCGGATGACTTTTTGGCCTCGGATTGCTTGGAAATCTTTCTCCTTCCCTCTCCTATGGTCGTTCTAAAGTTTTGAGTCCGATAACCCTAAAGGACTATTCCAAATAGCTGATATAGCCTAATAATTTTCGTGGGTTTAATTACCCAAAAATGCAAAATGTCCAAAATGCCCTCCCGGGGTGCTAAATAGGCCTAAAAACGCCCCGAGACCCAAACTAAACCCCCGAGTACACTTTTCTGACTATCTCGACCCTTTCGGATACGTTGGCGCACTCAAAATGACCATAAGGATAACTTAAAAATATTTCACTTTTATTACTCAACATTTATTCCCGACATGACACAGGCGCGTCCCGACATAAATTTCCAAAATTGTCATTCTATTCACTCGTGACATTTAATAGAACCAATATTATATATTAATTTTCTCATTAGTAATATTCAACAAGTTTTCCATAATTACTAACTCACATCACGTTAATAATTATAAAAATAATTAATTTCCAGATTTATATTAAATAATTAATTCACATTAAATTTAATAAATCCCCAAATTAGAAAGCATAAAAATACGGGGTATTACATAATTAAGCTAGGAAAGCAAGAAATAAAGCAATTCAACTAACTGCAAAGCATGGAAACTAAATTACAAAACAATATTAATGGAGATGATTATGAAAAGTCCAATCTTACAAAACCACATGCATGTCACCCCAAAAAGAGAAGAAGATGAAATCTCCAAACCAAACCCTAACCTAAAATGTATTCTAAAACTAAGTATATTCTGATATTACACAAAATTGGGTTATATAGTAAGTTGGAATAAAAGAAAAGAAGAAAGAAAATAAAAGGAAAATATTTGCAGAAAATAGGGCGTCGATCGATCGACCACTTTGGTAAATCGATCAAGCAGGGAAAAATCAAGGTAGTACACTGCATTTTTTTCTTCTTTTATTCTCCCCCTCTTTTGGTTTCATTATTTTTCCCTCCACTGAAATCATCATAACTTCATCATACGAACTCGAAATCGTGCACCGTTCGTGGCCACACAAAGCTAGTGAGGAGGTCTGCAACTTCTGTGAGATGACGGTCTAGGTGCCTAAATTGTGAATTGACTGAATTGCCCTTGAATGTGCGATAGCATACGGAACTTGAGCGGAATGCGTACGAACTCCATACTTATTACCTAAATACCTCCAAAAGCCCAATTATACCTCATATAGCATGTTAACAATATAAACCGAGGTTTATGGTTAACGGTCTTAAATATAGAGATTAAGGCACCCGAGGAGCTAAAATGCGTAGGTTCAAAAGATGAAATACGCAATATTTGCGTATTATCATTCGCAGTAACTTGTTTTATTATTTAGCAATTTTATTCTCTTATCTCACATATCTAAATATACTTTTTATCTAGTATTATTTGACATCTCTTATTTTCATATAAATAAAACCCAAAAAAGAAGAAAAAGAAGATTTTCTCATAAATTCTAAACGGGAATTCTCACATTCTTCTCACACTTTTCTCACAACTAAAACACTTTCTTACACACACACACACACAAATAAGAGAAGATCCTGATTGGATTTATGGGATAAATCCCACCCCTCATTTTGCATACGAACTACATGGACTTTGATGCCTCTATAGGCTACGTAGGCGTCTCGGGGTAAAACCCGAGACTCGAGTCTTTGCCCTACTTTTATTTTTATTTTTCCTATATTCTTTAAAATTAACTCTCTTAGACTCTATATATACTTATATTTATTCTTAGTGGCGTATTATTCCTCATGCGTTATCATTCCCTTATAATTATCGACGCTAGGATAATCGCATAAATCCTATTTTCTAATATTACTTTTTAGGAACATTCCTATGGATGACTCGCTTTATCTCTTCCATGATACAAGTCGATGATTACTATCTCCGCTATGTATGCACATGCACACACATAACGGGGAAATAAAGGAAAATAGGAACAGCCCATGAGATACTATAAGGGCGGAATGGGTGCCTAACACCTTCCCATTTCGTAACTTAGCCTGTGTACCCTTTTTGAATCTTTTTGGTTTTGTATGTATCAGTATGTCTTTAGATGTTGTCCTTAGGGATGGATCCCTTTTATTTTGTCTGTTTTGAGTAAAATAGACTGGTGACTCCATCTATCTACATGTTTCACCTCATTAATGATGCCGGTCGAAGCGTTCCCGAGAGGGACGCGTGGGACCAAAGATCGTCTCTCGCCGCGAGGATCGGGGATGGCCACAACCAACATAGAAGAATATATTATTAAAGTTCATCAAAGCATTATATCAACACATAAGGCAAACAAGTGAGATGAAATCAAGAGTATCTACTCTTCCAAAGCCTCATGAACATGAAATGATATTGTGACCCGAATATCTCATAAACAAATCCTATACAGACAAAATTAAAAATTTTATATATGAAAACTTTTATACAACAAAAAAAATGAAACTATTTTTGAAGTTTTTAAAACAATGCACACAAATATGAACTAGGTCATTGGGAAAATGATAAATATGAGGCTCACCCTAAATTAGATAAGTGACTCCGAACACAATCAATGGATCAAACCCCTATGGATTTCCTAAGATCCTTGAATCTAAGGGAATTTAGAGGTTTGGTAAAGTTATCATCCAATTAACGTTCGATGCCTACAAAGTTTAAGGAAATGATTTTCTCGTCAACTAACTCACGATAAAGTGATCATGAATCCTAATGTTATTTGTTCTTGAATATTGGGTGGGATTTCTAGAAATATGGATTTCACTCCTATTATCATAATAAATAGTCGTAGTACCTTGCAAAATAGGATAATCGTATAACGTTTGCTTCATCCATATGAGCTATGTGCAACAACTCCCAGTGGCTATGTATTCGTCCTCTCTCGTGGACAAAGAAATAGAGTTTTTACTTTTTCTCATCCATGAGATAAGTGAATTCCCAAAATAAAAACATCCACCCGAGGTGCTCTTACATCCATAAACATCTCTTGCCCAATTGGAATCTGAATACGCCGATAGACGATCAATAGTGTCAAAAGGAGTACCAAATCCAAAATAATATGATCCCACTTACATATTTAATATTTTTTTAATGGCAAGTAAGTGTGATTATTTTATAGTGCGTTGATAATAGATGCAAAATTCTATGCTAAAGGAAATATTCAGACGACTAGAGGTTAAGTAGAGTAAAGTACCTATTATATTCCTAAAAAGAGTGTGCTCTACATCCTTTCCTTCAGTGTCTTTTTTCATATTAATGGATGAACTCATGGGTGTACGTGCATGCTTAGCGGAGTCTAAATTAAATTTTTTCACAAGATCTTTCGCATACTTAGATAGGGGCAAAGATATACCATTATCGAGTTGATGAACTTGAAGATTTAGGAAGTAAGGAAGCTCACCAATCACAATCATATCAAACTCACATTTCATTTATCCCATAAAGAGGTGAGTATGTTTGTAACATGTAGACCCAAAAACTATGTCGTCGACATACACTTAGGAAACTAAAGTATCACTCTCATCCCGACGAACAAACTACGTCATATCCACTCCCCTCTAGATAATCGACGAGCAAGGAGATAGAAAGTAAGCCTCTCATACTAAGCACATGGTGCTTTCTTCAAATCATATAGGGCTTTCTTCAACTAAAAGATGTAATTTTGGTGCTTAGGGTCTTCGAACCCTTTTGTTGGTTCCACGTAGACTTCCTCCTAAAGAATGCCATTTAGGAAGGCACACTTGACATCCATTTGATAAAGAATTAATTTTAGATGACATGCAATGGCTAGTAAGAGGAAAATGGACTCGAGCCTTGTAATAGGAGAAAAAGTTTCACTAAAATGAACACCTTCTATTTGGGTGAACCCTTGGGAAATTGATTAAGATTTATTTTGAACAATGACATCATTTTCATCCATTTTATTTTTGAAAATCCATTTGGTATCAATGACGTTAGTATCAGTCTTTTGGAATTGAAACAACTCATCTTGCATGGATTCTTTGAAATTTTTCGGTTCAATTTTAGAGGTATAACACAAATAAGTAACCTCATTTTCAAGTTGCGCTCTAGTCTTAACACCTAAGTAGGGATTCCCAATAGTATTGGTAAGGTCATGATGTTTATAAACCCAAGGAGATGGATCCCGTTTCTTAAGTGTATGGTCAACTAAATCATTGTGAGACTCAATGCGATTAACGTTGGGGGGTGCATCGTTCTCATAAGAGGGATCCTCCTTAACATCAATAAATGTAGCTAGTGCATCATCTTTTATAGTAACATTTATTGCTTCCATAACTTTAGATCTTGCAAAGTTGTGAACCCTATAAGCTCAACAATTTGGTAAATAACCTAGAAATATACCTTAATAACTCCTTGAGTTGAGTTTTCGTAGAAGATCTCTATCCTTAAGGATGTAGCAAGTACTCCCAAAGACTCAAAAATAGGCTAGGTTGGGTTTATTACATGTCCACTATTCATATGGAGTTTTATTTATAGGGAGATGCAAGTATACACTATTCACCATATGACGCTCTACTTAGAACTTTCGTCCAAAACCTACGAGGCAATTTCCTATGAAGAATCATGGAGGTTGTCGTTTGGTGGATCGTTCGATTCTTCCTGCCAACCATACCATTCTATTGAGGAATTCAAATGGCAAAAAATTCATGCTTAATACCAACTTCATCACAAATGGCATTCATACCGGATTCTTTAAATTTAGTTCCATTATCACTTCTAAATCGGTTTATGTTGACACCACATTGATTTTGTAAGGCTCGACATTTAACCATAAAAAACTCAATCTCATCAGAATTTTCCCTAAGAAATCAAACTATTGAACCTCTTAAAAAATCATCTAACATCACTAGAATATATCTCTTTCCTACTATACTCTTGGTATGAATGGGACCCATAAGGTCCATGTGAATCAATTCTAATACATGAGAGGTGGTTATAAAGTTCAACTTCCTATGAGGACTCTTAATTTTCTTTTCTGTGTTGACAAGGACCACAAATTGAGGAGGTTTGTTTTCTTAAATATGTCAAGCCATGAACTAGGTCTCTCTTCACTAGACGATCAAGATCTCTAAAATTTACAAAACCTAGATGGTGATGCCAAAGGTCTACAATGGAAACCTCGTCACTATTTCAAATGAGCAAAGACTTTCGAATGATACCATAACAATTATAAGTAGTCCTTAAACCTTGTAATATAGTCTCACCAGATTTATCATAAATAATGCATTCCATCTGGCTAAACTTAACTGCTAGGTTTTTGTCGCATAATTGGCTAATCCTTATCAAATTAGCTTTCAACCCATCAACATACATAACATTTTCTAATTTTGGAAAACTAGGAACTTCAATGGTGCCTATTCCCATAATTCTTAATTTACTCCCATCGCCAGATTTGACCTTACCATCCTTGTGATCCTCAAGATTGGTAAAACAAGATCTATTACCTATCATATATCTAGAGCATCCACTATTAAAATACCATTGGGAGGTATTTTGATCCTTTAAAGCCACATGAACTACTAACGCCTTCATGAACTTTTCTTTTACAACATAAGCATGAGTTGTGTTCTTAGTGTTCTTCCCATTAATTTTTATAGTCTTTCGGTTGGAATAATTTCTTTGGGGCGTATACAACATTAAAAACTATTACATTAACCCTTTAGATGTTTTTACTAGATACACAACTTTCTTTTATAAGCTATCCAAGTGGCTATAGTGTGACATATGAGTAGGGAGATAATAATTTTTCCTAAGCTTGAAGTAGAAATCTCTAAGAAGACCCCTTTTGTTGCAAAGGGTACAAATAAAGGGTTGATTTGGAGTCACGTTCAAAGGTTGCTTAAGTAGATTTTTCTTAGGTGGTTTGGTTTTAGAAGGGTTTATTTTGGTAACAAACTTGGCTAAAGGTTCGGATTTAATATTGGACGACTCACCATCTTCATATCCTATACCTTTTCTCTCTTGATATCCTTTCTCCTTATAACCTAGGAACAGTTCGAGAAACAGCTTCCCCATTCTCTTGGAGTTGTACTCAAGTGTGACTTTGACTTCTCGAGCGGCCAGAACATCTTTCTCAAGTTTGACAGTTTTTGCTTCAAGTGTTATTCGAATCTCCAAGGATTTATGAAGATCTTTGGTAACATGAGCTAGAGAATAAGTCAAATAAATTTTTTCTTTACCCACCAAAATAAGCTTTTCACATAGAGAAATCTTAATCGACTCAAGTTGAATAACTAAAGCTTCCTTCTCCTTTAGTCCTTTCAACTCTTTTTCTAAGGTTAACACCATAAAATTTAGTCTTTTATTAATCTTTCGAATTCGCAAGGACTCGGTGTATAACTTAAAATAAGCAGACGGCAAATGACTTCCATCAACATCACTCTCACTTCCAACAACATCACTACCTTGTAAGTGAATGGATTTAACTTTAATTTTTTCATGCTTGAAAATGTCAACACTAGGATTCGACGCACTTAAAGAGCTAGAATGACTCTCTATAAAGGCAATGAAGTTGTTTCCATAAGGAATAAAATCATCAGATTCTTCAGACTCATTCACATTATCGCTAAGAGTGGCATTATAAATGGCTTTGTACTTACCCTGTCTTTTGAGCTTATTGGGGGTACTCATATGCTCTATGACCTCGTCCCTCACACTCAAAACATGTTTCTGAATCATCCTTTTTAAATTTATACTTTTTTAGAGTTATCACTTTTAAATTTCATTTGATCCCTATTGTATGTAAAAATTACTCTCCTACATGGACCAACGATAAATGTACACCTTCCCTCCTATGTGGTCGACTAGCCACCTTGATCGGATTCAGAGATACTTAGTCGATGACGGACTACCAACTTTAGGAATGCCACCCATCAGGTACCAAAATTTACTCGGATAGGATTCCAATCAACACTGAATTCCAAAATTTTCATTTATTATACACAGATGTAAATGTCTGGCAATGTAAAGGAGTTCCATCTATATGGGTTTACACCATTATAAATATGAAATACTCCCTCAATTCAAGGGACAATTTTGAATCACTCATATGCACAACATACTGAGCTATTGTAATCATACGAAATAATACCAACGGTGGATGTAGGGTATTTTATAGCCAAACCACTCTAAAAATATCTTCTCTTGTGTGTGTGTGATTTTATTAACCTATTATATTTTATTTGTAATGATAAATGTGGATTAAATCCATTTTTGGACATCATAGATTGGCGTCATCTGTGGGAATAACTGTTATTAAGTGCGCTCTACCTCATATACTTCATTCTTTAGTTTAAAGAATGAATACTGCCCTTGAGAGTAGCCTGACAATTGTAGGCAATAATCAAGAAATATCTGCTCCCCCTGGTGACAAAGGCCTCCAAAGGATCCTATTTAATTTTTCTAAGGGACAAGAGGCTACGCAAGAGGCCCTCAAGTAACTAGAGGTCATCATAGGGAGCAGGAGCGTCATCAGGAGCTCATAGAAGGCTCTATGAGATTAAAACTAGTATAAGGAACTCTGTGCATGCTGAGTAAACCTTTCAGGAGGAGATTTTAGCACATAGGCATAGTAAAGACATTAAATATACCACAGATAAATTCAATCTAGAAGAATAGCCATTGAAGGAATCCATGCAATGATTGGAAGATCGACTAGGTGAAATGGCCAGAACCAATAATCCGTCGCAAAGGAGTTTTTTAAAGGCTCACCTTTTGTTCAGGCTATCATGAACTACCCTACACCATCCAAGTTCAAGCCACCAGTATTTACTCCCAATATGAAGGGAAAACTGATCCAGTACTGCGCATAGAGAAATGTCAAGCTATTGTCGACATCTACTCAGTGCCTAATGAGATGAGGTGTACATATTTCTCCAGTTCTATCATAAGGCTAGCGCAAATCTGATATAATTATCTACCAAGAGTTTAAATCTCTAGTTTTCATCAGTTAGATGAATTATTCATATATAACTTTTTATCTGGGGCTAAGTCGATTAAGAGTGTCACTCATATCTTGACCGTGCGACCAAAGCCGGGAGAAAGTACCCAAGAATATATTACATGTTTTAATAGTGACAAACTAGAGGTGGTGGACTATGATGAGAAGATAACCATGATACAAATTATGAGTGTGTTGCTCGCTGAAGATCTCTATTATGTTTTGGCAAAGTGTCCACCCAAAACCATAAAATAATTAATGGTTAAGGATGGAAAGATAATGAATGCCGAAGAGGCTTAGCAGCTAAGGAAGCTCCTGAGACCAAGGGTAAAGGTCTGAAAAATAATTCTAATTTGTTCAAGAAGGATAAAAAAGATAAAAATCCTGATAGGATCAAGAAGTATGATGAATATACACCCCTCAATATGGTTGTTCACCATATCCTGGAGGAAATCAATGGGAATGAGAGTTGAATTGGCCTCGAAAGTTGAAGACACCCCCAATAAGAGAAATAAGTACAAGTATTGTGAATTTCATAGGGACCACGATCATAACACCAATATTTGCATTAGATTGAGGAATGAGATTAAAAATCTTATTCGGCAGGGAAAACTGAGTATGTTTGTTGATCGAAATGTCAATCAATATGATCAGAGAAGTTTTGAATCTCCAGCCTGAGCAAGAGAAGGCAACAAAAGATCAAGAAATAATGATTTTGAAGAATATCCATACTTACCGAAGAAGCCTGAGGAACCAAAGGTAGAGGTAGGTATGTTATCCTTTAGATGCCACTTCACCACAGGAGGAGATGCTAGAGGATAAGACACGATTGTAAAAAATAAAGATGACTTAAATGAAGCCAAAGTCTACCTAACTGTCACACAAATCGATATGGTCGAATCTAGTTATAGTCGGACAAGGAAAGTCAACAAAGACAAGATAGTGATTGGATTCTCTAAAAATGGTCTGAGTGGGGTACTATATCCTCATGATGATCCATTACTGTCACTTTCAAAGTTCATCATGGTAGAGTTGCACGGATATTAGTTGATAATGGGAGTTCGCTTCATGTAATATTCTACAACTATTTCAAAAGCTTTGGGAAAAAATACAGTAAGCTAGAGCCATATCATAGAACTCTGATAGGATTTGCAGGAGATAAAGTATACCCATTGGAAAATATCAAGATGGAAGTGTTGGTTGGCACCTGGTCGGTGAGGAGAATTCATTTCTTTGTGTTAGATAAAAATGTCCCATCAGCTTACAATATCATCCTAGGAAGAGTAGGAATATAACAGTTAGAGGATGATCTATCTACAGTGCATCAATTTGTGAGATTTCTAACAAATTATGGAGTCATCATAGTAAATGGCAATAAGAAAGAAGCTATGGAAACTTCGATCGACCAATAGGAAATGCAAATGAAGGGCATAACCACTTTCCATATTGACACTCTGGATCCTCAGGAAGAGAATAAGCAAGTGAAGGGTCAATTTATGGAAGAAACATAAGTTATTGTACTGGATGAAGAAAAGCCAAAAAGAATAACCCAAATTGTTTCAAGATTGCCTCCCTCTCTCAAACAGGAATTAATTACATTCTTAGAGAAAGGGAAAAAATGTTCTCTGTAAGCCACGAAGATATGTCAGGGATTGATCAAAACTTTATTAGCCATGAGCTTAATATCTACCTAGATTCTAAGCCGATCAAGCAAAAATAAAGAGATTTTAGCCCAAAGAAGAATATGGAAATCCAGGAGGAAGTGGAGAAATTACAACGATCACAATTCATTAAAGATGTCAAATATCCCAGTTGGTTGGCTAAAGTGGTAATGGTTAAGAAGAAGAATGATAAATGGCACAGGCACATAGATTTCACAGATCTCAGTAAGGCATATCCAAAAGATTATTTTCCTTTACTAAGGATTAATCAATCGGTTGATGCTATAACAGGTCATGAGTTACTCAGTTTTATGGATGCTTATTCTGGTTATAATTAGATTACGATGAAACCTAAAGACAAGGAAATCACTTCTTTCATTACCAACCGAGGAACTTATTGTTACAATGCCATACCCTTTGGATTGAAGAATGTCAGAGTAACCTATCAGAGGTTAGTTAATAAAGGTTTGAAGACATATTGATAAAAACATGGAAGTGTATGTAGATGAGAAGCTCATCAAGTGCAAATTTATTATAGACCACATTGCGGACTTAGCTCAAACCTTTGTTCAACTGGAGAAACATCAGATGAAGCTTAACCCAACCAAATGTATTTTTGGAGTAAAGGAAGGAAAGTTACTCGGGTACGTCATCAATCAACGGGGAGTACAAGAAAACCCTTTTATAATTAAAGCCTTGTTGAAAATGTTTTCCTCGATCAGTAAAAAAGAGGTTCAGAAGATGACATGAAGACTAGATACATTAAAATGTTTTCTCTCCAGAGTAATTGATAAGTGTTGTCTATTCTTTAAGGCTTTTATAAAGACCTTTGAGTGGAATGATGAATACGAGAAGGCCTTTATAGAGTTAAATAAGTACTTAGGTTCTATTTCACTCCTCTCCCGACTAATTTTGGGAGAAAAACTGTATCTATACTTCGTTGTTTTAGAGTCAGCTGTTAGTTAAACATTGATCTAAATAGAAGAAGGGTTTCAAAGGCCAATATATTATACTAGAAAATCATTTTGAGGAGCAAAGGTCAGATATCCATGACTGGAGAAGTTAGCGCTAGCTCTCATTGAAGCTTCCAGGAGAATGATACCATATTCTCAAGCTCACACTGTTATCGTCTACAAGGATTTGCTTTTACGATAAGAATTACATGAACCTGAGAAATCTGGAAGGTTAATGTCTTAAGAAGTTGAATTGGGAGAGTATGAAATTATTTATGAACCCAGAGTTATAATAAAAGGCTAAGAAGTGTCAGACTTCATAGCCGAATTCATATATATAGAGGAATAACAATCTAAGTTTGCCTGTCGAACAAAGTTCTTCGAAAGAGAGCTTAGCTCAAAAGAAAATAGAGATTGTTGCCGATCAACCAGACTCATTGGAAATTCGAGAAAGAATTCACCAGAACAAGAAGATGTTTAAATATGGAGTGCTGGCAGAAGAATAATTTTCTGATAATATTCCAATCTGGAAGTTGTTTGTAGATGGATCTTCATGTGCTACTAGAAGTGGATAAGGTTTCATCATCAACACTTTGGATAACATAGATGTGGAATATTCTCTGATATTCTAATTCAAGGCTTCTAATAATGTGGTAGAATATAAGTCATTGATCACAGGATTGGAACTGGCTTCATTATTGGGCACCGATCAAGTATTGATACATAGTGATTCTCAACTGATTGTCGCTTAAATGTAGCAGTTTGATGGTGTCAAATGGAAAATGATGATGAAATATAATAAAACATCTATGGAGGTTATTTCCTTGTTTACTTCAGTCCAGATGGTGAGAATTCCTAGAATAGAAAATGACTAAGGCGTATAATCCTTATAGAAATTCTTGCCCATAGAAGCATTGATGGAATGGAAGTTAGCGTCATCTCTGTAGAATTAGGTCCCTCATAGATGGATACGATTAAAGAGTACATTAAAATAGGGATACTTCCATCCGACCAAAAAGATTCCAGGAAGAAGAGGTATAAAGCAGCCAATTATGTGTTGGAAAAAGGTGTTTTATATAAGAGAGGATACATTGTTTCCCTACTTTGTTATGTTCATTCAAACGAAATAAATGATATAATCAAAGAGGTGCATTAAGGTTCATGTAGATCTCACATGGATGTGAGGTCTCTAAGGCAACGAATAGCAATGTAAGGTTATTACTGGCCGATAATGAAAGAACACTATGTTGCCTTCACCAAGAAGTGTGATAAGTGCCAAAAATTTGCCACCATCCATAGAAAACCATGATCAACTCTAACACCCATCACTTATCCATAGCCTTTATCTATTTGGGGAATTAACTTGGTCAAACCATTGCCGACCACTAAGGGAAAGTTCAAATATCTGGCTGTAGTAGTTGATTACTCCACCAAATGGGTGGAGGATGAGCCCTTGAATGATATGCCCTATCAGAGGGGTTTTCGATTCATATGGAAATTTATCATTTGCAGGTAAGACATGCCTTATGCCTTCATCACCAATTATGGCACTCAATTTGATAATGATAAATTTGAAGAATACTGCATCAGCTCTGGCATCCTAAAACTTCATTCAACACCTGGGCATCCGCAGTGCAATGGACAGATAGAAATCACCAATAAAACCTTGATAAATGGGTTGAAAAAAAGGTTGAATGAGTCTAAAGGCTACTAGATTAATGAACTTCACAGTGTCCTTTGGGCATATAGGACCACTCCCAGAATAGTAATGGGGGAAACCCCATACATGCTAGCTTTTGGCACTGAGGTTGGGGTACCAGTCGAAATAGGTCTTCCGACTTATAGGGTATTAAACTTTCATTCACCCAAGAGTGACCTTATGAGGGGACTAGATCTAGACAAGATAGGGGAAGGTCAAGAAGATGTTATTTGGATTTCTTCTTATCAACAAAGGACTACAAGGTTTTATAATCGAAGGGTCAAGCCGACCAACCTGAAGCAAGGAGATCTGATTCTTAAGAGAGTAATCCAAAAGATCAATGGCCAAATTGGCATGGTCCATATAGTATCTTAGAGGTCATCTGACCAGGATATTATCTCTTGGAAACTATGAAAGGAGAAGAATTCAAGAATACTTGGAATGCAGACCATCTGCGCAAGTATTATCAGTAATTATGTTTTCAGAAATTCCATTTTTCATGTAATCAGTTATTTAAGTTAATGAAAATTCATGTTTTTATCCATTATACTTCATTTTTTGTTTTATTTTTTGGAGTATGGTGGCTACACCTTGGCCATAAATTAATGAGTAAGTTTGATCCAAACTTTTCCAACTTCTGAAAATTTCTTTTTAATTATAAAACTTTTCCAACTTCAGAAAAGTGCATTGTTCAAACTTTTCCAAGTTCAGAAAAGTTAATTATATTTTTCAAACTTTTCCAACTTTAGAAAAGTTAAACTTCATGTATTATTTATCTTTAACAAGTCAAGAACAAGAAGCCAATAAATTTCTTCACTAGAGATTTTACCCGACCAGGTTAAAACACATGAATAATTATACATTCCTAATACACTTGGTCGCCATTGATAACTAATTCTATAACTAAATACAATAAATATATTTACAACTTTATCTAAGTGCATTAGTCGAATTTAAGTCCATGCAAATGATTAAAACATGAATCAAATATTAAACATTTGAGCACATTATTTATTTTATAAGCCGATTAACTAATCATTATATAGATTACCTAGTCGGCAAAAAGATTAATATCAACCACAAGCTTAAATAAAGGAAACTTAATAAAAATAACTTCATTGATCAAAATTTTATTACAATAGGGAAAAAGTATTACAATATAAAAATAAGTATAAATCTATTCTACCGGACGCTTTCCTTGTGCCATATCCATCCCAATAGGAGGATCATCAAGGGTATATGGTGAATTTATTGTGTTAAAATCTCTCAACTTCTACCTATTGCTTCTGCTAGGCCTATTAAGCAAGTGAGGAGGACGAGCCATCTCACATTCATCATGGAGGCCATAATCACCCAAATATTTACTTATTAGGCATTGAGTTATGGCATGAGGAGGAATCCAGCTTGTCTCTAGTTTTAAGGGAAGCTTGGTACAATCCAAGAAAATTGACTCATTCCAGTGCCACAAGTCACTATTTTAATCATACTTTAGTAAGGTCAACAAGATAGTCAACCCCCATCTGTAGCCTTCACGGTTGCTTTGAGAAAGATGATCATCCAAGTGAGTTAAGGCCTCATTATATCCATCCATACAAACTTCCCTTAGCTTATTATGAAAGTGGAATGTCAGCCTATCAAATTGATCTTGGAGTTTCTTGAGGACAATATCTTTGGATTTCAGTAGGGCAACTTAGTCGGTAAAATTTTTCTTCGTTCTCTCCGCCTCAATGGTTAGCCGAACAACTATACTTTACTTGAGGGCCAGTCCAGGTTTAGATTTTATCTTCTGTAAAGCTTCTACCTCCTCCAAAAACCTGGTATTTTCTGCCTCTAAAAATAAAATACCCTAATTTGGACCCGCAGTGGTTGATCTCTTCAGACTATCAAGTTCAGTCCTTAGGACATTTTATTATTTCTCTAACATTAAAGGAATTGGTCGGGCACTCTCCAGATCTTATTTTAAATATAATTCTCTCTTGTGCAAAGTAGAAGTAATGTCTTTCAATTTCTATTCAAAGCCACAACTTTCACTAAACTCCTTATATTTGGCTTTATAGTCATAATGGAATAATGCTTTGGAAATTTGTAATCCTCTTGAACCCTTTCAATCATGTCATAATAATCGTCATTATTTACTACATCTCTGTCCAAAAGGCAGTGAACATGGATGTAAGATTCTTTCACTTGATCAGAAACATCAGGATCAAAAAACCCTAATAAATCTTCCTCGGACAAAGGAATATGGCTAGCTTCAAAGAGATTTTTATATCGTCTAAGTAAGTCAAATTCAGCAGAAGCAATGGCCTTCTTCCAAGCATCAAACTAAAAAGTTATAAACATATGGGTTTATTATGCAAATCTAGAGAAATATACAATAAGGAAAAAAAAATCAATAAGAAATGAAAGTCATTGAAAGATAGCAATAATTGAGCAAAAATTATGTTCTTTCATTGATTGATCTTGAAGTACAGAGGTGAATACATCATCAAGAAAAAGAAGTAAATAAATAGAAAATACATATGAGCAAAGGGAAAAAAGGAAACTGGCTAAAAAGGAGTTAAACCTTCTCCTTGTCCTTGGCCTGATCTTGCTTTGCAGTAGGTTGGTTAGAACTAATTTCAATCCCACTGAAGATGCAACGGGAACCATGGAAGACTCTCCAAACCCCTCAGCGTTATTAAAATCCTTACCCAGGTTAGGATAACTACCAGGATAATGCCTTTGAATAAGATCAGAGTTTTACTCTATGCCAACCACCTTCAGAACTTCTGACCAACCTTCCTTACATGATAGCTTCTTGGCATATTCAATTTGTGTGGAGGTAGGAAAAAGGGCTTTCTCTCAACCCTTATCAAATGTAAATTTCCCCTTAGACTTCAAGGAAGTTACTTTAACAGTAAGTCTAGCCACTTTATCTTCAGTAGTTTGAGTCCGAGTTGTGGCTTTTGAAAGATTATCTTCGCCATCCTTGCCCTACCTTCAACATCCTTCAATTTGTACTCAGCTTCCTGGGCTTTTTCATCAGCAACATTTATTTTTCCTTCAGTAGTAATTTTCCTATCATTGGCCTTTTTAGCTCATCTTCCCAAGAATTATACTTTATTTCCAAAGCCCGTCGGGAGGAATCCAAAGATTATCTGAAGCCCTCAAAGGCCTCTTCCACTTCACCATAAGAAGACTTCAACTAGTCATCCTTCTCCATTATTTGGTCGAAGTCAACCAAAAACTGCAAAGGAACAAACACAAGACGATTAAAAGAAGTTCAATAACATGTAGAAAAAATAGAAGATAAGATAATTACCATTGCTAAACTATGACATGCCCTCTCAGTTAGCCCTGTCCTGGGAATGGGGATGAAGCATCTCGATCAACATTGAGGTTTCCAGACTTTATTAAGCCCCTGGACAATCCAGGGTTAATAACCCAATGTTATGGTCAGCTTGGATTTTTCTTGCCAACTCTTGTTGGTCATCCAATGTCTTCTTTATAGCCAACGCTTACTGATCGACTTGAGTTTTCTGGGCTTATTTTTTAGGGTCAGGCAAACCTATATTTAGTCTCTTAAATTGAGACTTAGTAGTTTGAGTCTCAATATCACCATGAACTAAAGGCCTTTTATCACTGGGCTCGAACTTCTTCTCAACTGACTTCTTACAAGCATCAATATTTTTATTGGGAGGAAGAGATAGTGGTTTACCCATCAAATTGGGCATCTTCCTCTTGGTCGGGTCTGTTGAAGGATAAAGTGATATTTTAACATATCAAAAGATTAAAATAAGGAAGAAGTTCTTTCCTGGTTGAACTCAGCACCAACAAATTCAGTGTCTGAAGAGGTAGGTAAAGATCCTCTTCTAAGTTGATAGCAACTTGGTGCAGGACAAGTGTTGCTTGAGCAACAAATGAGGTGATGGAACTCTTGTATTCTAACATCAAAGAATCAACTCGGGGATGTTCCTCTCCAACCCTCTGTTTCAGTCCCCACAGAAACTTGAGCTCTTTAATATTAATTTCCCCTTCTTTGGGACATGTTTTCTTACTTTCCTCTACATCAAAAAGGAAAACAACAAAGATTAGTCGGCAGAACTCAAAAAATCATAACAAAATAAGAACAAGTAAAATAATTACAAACTATGCCACGCCCTATTGGAGGACATCTGATCCCAGTGTACGACATTCCCTATGGAAGAGGAACATGTTGCCAGTTCTTAACAACTATACATAATCCTAATAATCCTTTTTGGAATCTAGTGAATTCACTATTAAATCCCTATTTGCTTGCCTAGTCTTCAGATAATATGTGTTCTCTCCAATCGTACTCCATTTATATAAAAATATTAACTCCTGGACCCCAATGTGAGTTCCAGAGATTTCATTCAACCTATGGACACTGTTTATAACCCTACAAGTGTTTGGTTCCACCCTTGTAAGGACAATGTCAAAGTATTGACAAAATTGAAGAAAAACGGTTTGGTGGAAAATTGATGCCACACTCAGCAATGAATAAGGTGGGGATCCAGTGACCCTCAGGAAGAGAATACACATTTACGGGACCCTGGGCTATCTCTAAATATACCTAATCGACCCTCATCTACAATGTGAACCATGGTGTAAAAATAGAAAAAGATGATAAAATAAATAATGAAGGAAAAAGGATTACAGTGGATCTAAGGTGACGGCAAGAACTAAAGAAAAAATAAACGATCGTACAAAGAAAATTTAAAGACGAAGGAAAACTCTTAAGTGAAGAAGTTTTAAGTTGAAAATAAAGGAGGGAAGATTATACCTATTTGTAGGTTGCCTCGATAAATGAGAATAAAATGATCAACTAAACAAACTATAAACAACTGTCGACTGCACGCCTCCCAAAGCTTCAAAAGACTATTTTATCCTTTAGCGGTTTAAAAAGTTTGAATAATTTACAAAAATTCCATTATCAAATAGTAGCAGTGAAATTTTTTACATGTGTGGGAAGTTGGCTACCGACCAAATTCTCTTAGATTAAACACTCCATACTTTCGATCAATCATCAAGCATGGAGCATTTGAATCTTTTTTTATACGTAAAAATTACTCTCCTACATGGACCAACGATAAATGTACACTTGTCCTCCTACGTGGCCGACTAGCCACCTTTATTGGCTTCAGTGATACTTAGTCGGCTGGATGACCGACCAACTCCAAGAATGCCAACCATCAGGAATACCAAAAGTTACTCGAATGGGATGCCAACTAGCACTGAATTACTAGAGTTTCATTTATTGTATGCAAATGTAAATGTATGGAAATATAAAGGCATTATATCTCTAGGGTTTTACATCATTATAAATACAAAATACTCCCTCTACTTAAGGGACAAATTCAAATCACTCATATGCACACCATACTGAGCAATAATAATCCCATGAAATAATACTAACAGTGGATGTAGGTTATTTTACAGTTGAACCACCCTAAAAATATCTTCTCATGTGTGTGTGTAATTTTATTAACCTATTATATTTTATCTGTGATTATAAATCTGGATTAAGTCCATTTTTATACATCAACAATCCCAATCATTAAAACTTCTACTTGTCGCGTTTTCATTTTTCTGAAATTTAGGTTTATCAAATTTGGAGTTTGCTTTATAAAATTGAGAAACTTTGTAAATTTTTTAGAAAATAAGGACATGTCATTAGGATCCATATCGGACACATCGGATTCAAACACATCTTCCTTTTTAACTTTTAGAGAAACCCCTACCTTTCTTACTGTTATCTTTAGGAAATATGTCTAATTCATATGTTTGGAGATCAACTATAAGCCCTTCGCATATTAATGAATTTAACACACCTGAAGAATTAAGAACAGTGACTTTAGAATTGAATTGACTAGGGAGAAATCTAAAAATATTATTGACTACACGATTTTTAGGGATTTTAGCTCCTAAGTTGAAACATGAGTTAACTGTATTTGAAATACGTGCATAAACTCATCGAAAGTTTCATTGTCTTTGAGGGTGATAGTTTCAAATTGAGTGGTTAAATTTTGAAGTGTAGATGCCTTAACTGCACTCGTTCCCTCATGAGTAACCTAAAAAATGTCCCATGCCTTCGTTGAAGTTTCACATGTCATTATATGAAGAAAATCCTCTAGAGTAATGGCACTAAATAAATCATTTAAACCTTTAGAAATAAAATTGCAAAATTTCAAATCATCCTCTCTCCATTCCTCTATATGTTTTAAAACAATATCTTCCTCTACTACAATGATTGGGGGGACCACCTTTTATCAACAGCAAGCCAAAAACATTCATCAATTGATTTTAATGAGATCTCATATGTGCTTTCCAATAGGCATAATTAGTTCCATTAATATAAGAGGTTTATTTAATGAATAGTGTAAGGACATTTTGTCCATTATTTCTGTGTATGTCATAAACTGTTACATCATTGAAGAAATACAAGATCACATCATCAGCAATGGATCCGAAAATCAAAGAATTCAAGGAATCAGTTTTCTGGTCAGCTGGATTGGTCCGCCTATTTTAAAAAGGAACCAGTTCGCACTGGACCGACCGCCAGTTTGGAAAAAGAATCGATCCGCTAACGGACCGATCCGCCTCAAACTGGACCGATCCGCTTATGCTTCAAACCAGTAAACCCCGGACCGATTGCGAATCGAAGAAGCCCTATTCAAAAAAGAACCGATTCGACCTCGGACCGATCCGGATCAAAAGCGGATCGATCCGCCTGGGATAAAATCGTGCAAATCGTGTTCAGATATTTTCGGCCCAGGTTTTCTTATATAAACCAACTTCGGTGATTTGTTTTCTAAGACTTACATAGACGATTTTTAGAGTCCAATATACTCTAAGTCTTCACCTTTGTGAGTCCCAAGACTCATGTTTCGATTCACACAACTTTTCAAACCCTTGTGAATCTGTTTGCAACCCAAGAACACAATCGTGTGTCTGTTCATACCCTTGTGTAGAAGACTGTCCTTCTTCTTCATTGCTGCTCTACTGGAAAGGGAAAGTTCCAGCCGCCGACTACCAATCCGACGCTTGAGGGTAATTCTGTGTCGCTTTATTTTCATTATAATCCGAGAAAATGTATGTTACAATATTATAGTGAAAATAAAGATTTTGTCCATTTGGTGTATTTTTCATCACATGTGTGTGTTTGAATCTTCTTGCATGTTTTACATCTTATTCAATCACACCTAGATGCATGTTTAGGGTTTAATTGTGTAAAACTGAGTTTATTTCTATAATTTCTTAATTTGAACGCAAGTGCACCTCTTCAAATTGGTATCAGATCCAGTTACACAACTTTACCGTGTAATTTTTTGAAATTTTTTTCTAAGATATCAATTTTCTGAAAAAATTGATTTTTGAAAAAGAGCGTGTTCAATGGAGAAATCATATAATAAAATGCCAGTTTTTTACTATGCATACTGGAAAGCTCGCATGAAGTCTGCTTTAAAGGTCATAGATGAACGTGTCTGGATTTTAGTTGAAAGAGGGTGGACTCCTCCCTTCGTGACTGTTGAAAATGTGACCAATTTAAAACCTGTCACCACTTGGACTGAAGAAGAATTTAAATGGTCATCCTTTAATTCTAAAGGTTTAAGTACTATTTCCGGATCCATCACTCCTGATGAGTTTCGATGTATCATGACGTGCACCACGTCAAAAGAGGCATGGGATGTCTTGTAACTTATCCATGAAGGAACTAATGATGTGAAAGAATCTAAATTGAAAAATTTAACAACTCAATTTGAGACCATCACCATGCTTGAAACAGAATGTTTTGAGGATTTTTATGCTAGTCTTTCTGATATTGTTAATACTAGATTTAATCTTGGTGAACATATTCCTAATGCTAGAGTTTTGAAAAAGATTCTTAGATCTCTACCTAAGAGTTTTAACCCTAAAGTCATTGTGCTAAATTCTATGGGTAATTTAAATACGCTAAAATTGGAGGAACTTGTAGGAGACTTGCAAACATATGAAATTGATATGTTCCCTAAATCTGTCAAGCCTAAAGATAAGGGGATTGCCCTTAATGCCCAAGAGAGAAAAAGTGAGGGGTCAGCAAGAAAGAGAGTTGAGTCATCTAAAAGGAGAGATATTGAAACGTCTGATTCTGAGTGTGATTTTGACTTAGATGATTTGACTCTATTTGCTAAAAATTTCAAGAAAATTCTCAAATTTAAGAAAAATGGAAATTTCAAAGATAAAAAGAATTTTCAGAAAAACAAGTTTGAAAAGAAAAATGAGAAAGATCTTAAAGACCCTCCTAAGAAAGAAAATGAGAGATGCTATGAGTGCGACAGTAGGGGTCATAAAGCCTTTGAGTGTGCCACTAGTCTGAATAGAGAAAAGGGCAAAGCTGTCCTAAATGCTACCCTTAGCGACGACAGTGAGGTCGAGTCGGTGGACTCAGGAGATGAGTCACCGCGTGAGTGTAAATTCACCGCATTCATGGATAGTCATGTGAGTACTTCTAGTGCTCCTCACGACGATGAGGAAGTTGCTTCACAGGGACACCTCGAAAGTGAGATTGATGTGAGTGAGGGGGAGGATGACATAAGTGAGAGCGAGAGTAATCTTCAATGTGCCTACGTCGAGTTATATAATGAGTCATTTAAAAATAAAAAGCGTAACAAAGCGTTAGTTCTTAGGATCACCGCGTTAGAAGAAGAGTTAGAAGAAGCAAGAGAGAGAGAGTCCTCCACCTGCACCGCCATGAGAGAGAGAGAGTCTGCCTCTATTAAGAAAGAGAGTTTGTTTAGAGAGAGAGAGAGTTGTTTTGAGAAAGAGAAAGGGGACTTGACTAAACAAGTGGCTAGTCTTACGAGTGAGCTCCATTCCTCTGTGGAGACTCGGAAGAAACTTGAAGCCCTTGTTGCCCAGCTTACTCATGATCTGGCGAGAGCACGGGAAGTCAAGGTACAAATCGAGGACAAATCTGGGAAGATGGGAAAGATGCTCCTCGGCCCCGCTTTAGGTTTTGGTTATTGGCAGGGAATAGGTTATGATGGTGCCTCCATGTCCCAAATTGCACCTGGACCAGTTCCTGAGTTTACTACGAATCCTTTTGGCCATCATCAAAATCCTTGAAAGAGAGTTCGAACAAGAAAAGCAAACCAAGGTCCGTCTTTGACTGTGTTCTTTTGTATATATTGCAAAAGAAAAGGCCACCTCAGGGAGTTTTGCTATAGTATGGGTCGGACACGATGTACTACTGCTCCACCACAACATACTAATGATTTTACCAGTTTGAGAGAACGAGTTGGGTTTTTAGCTGCCACATCACAGAGTTTGATGGAGGAATTCTGACAAATGTCTTACCGTCAGTGAATGCTTCTCACATTTCGGCTAAAACCAACAACAATAAAGGTAAACAAAAGGTCACCACTACTTTGGTACCTAAGAAAGATAAAAAGGCCTTTGTTGTTCATGTTGCTGTCAAAGAACATAATACCTCACAGTGGTATTTTGATAGTGGGTGCTCCAGACATATGACAGGTGATGTCTCATTTTTTACCTACCTAAAGGAGTATAAGGAAGGAAGAGTCACCTTTGGAGATGAGATCAAGTCTAGCATTGTAGGACGTGGTACTGTAGAGTTACCAGGATTTCCTAAGCTAGATAATGTTTTGTATGTCAAAGGTTTGAAAGCAAACCTTCTCAGCATTAGCCAGCTGTGCAACACTGACTTTGCCGTAAAGTTTCATCGAGATTCTTGTAATGTATATAATCAAGACTGTAAACTTTTAGTGCAAGGGGTGAGGACAGAGGATAATTGCTATGGGACTGATCCCACATCCTCACTTGTCTGCAATAGCGCCACGATCATTCCTATGGATATGTGGAACTAACGTCTAGGTCACGTGAACATTAGGGATTTGACTCGTTTAGCTAAAAAGAACCTAGTACGTGGCTTACCATCTCTTGGAAAGTCAACTTCCACGGATTGTGAACCCTGTCAGTTGGGAAAGGAAATTCGGAGCCCCCATAGGAAGTTGCATTCCATTAACACCTCCCGAGTAATTGAACTGATTCACATGGATCTTATGGGTCCTACTCGTACTAAGAGTTTGGGTGGTAAGAGGTATATCCTCGTGATGGTAGACGATTTCTACAGATACTATATAGTAGGTTTTCTGAGGGACAAATCTGATGTTGTGGAATTTTTAACGACCAAGTATAGTGTCCTACAAAATCAACACGGGGTCACTATTAATAGGATTCGTAGTGATAATGGCACAGAATTTAAGGAAGCAAAGGTAGATCTTTATTGTGATAGCCTTGGGATCAAACATGAGTTTTCTGCTATGAAAACTCCTCAGCAAAATGGTATTGTTGAGAGAAATAATAGGACAATTCAAGAAATGGCTAGATCTATGCTTCCAGGTCGTAGAGTGTCTAAGAGATTTTGGGCAGAGGCAGTGTCTGCTGCATGCTACATGGTGAATAGGGTTTACTTGCGTCCACACACACTTAAGACGCCTTATGAATTGTGGAGCGACAAAAAACCCAACCTTGCATATTTCCATGTTTTGGGGAGTAAATGCAACATTTTACGGGATCGAGAGCAATTACGGAAGTTTGACTGTAGAGAATACCGGGTTTTTAACCCGAAGAGATATAAGGTTATGGAATCAATAAACATCATCGTGCAAGATGAAGAACCTCCGACGGTTATTGATCCTAACCTTCAGTGTGAGGAGGAGGACTTTTCTGGCAGTGATTTACTTGTCCTTCACCTACACTCTATGGACCCTACTCCTATGCTAGGGGACACACCTGCTTGGGTTCGCAAGAGTCATGACCCTTCTACCATTATTGGTGATCCCACTCTAGGGGTCAAGACTCATGCTCAGCTCGAGAACCTTGTTAGCCACCTCTGCTAGACGTCCAAAGTCGAGCCCAAAAATCACAAAGAAGCACTCAAGGATGAACACTGGATATCTGATATGCAAGATGAGTTGCTTTAGTTTAAAAAGAACAATGTCTGGGAACTTGTCCCCCGACCTAGTGAGACTAATGTGATAGGTACCAGGTGGATTTTTAAAAATAAAATGGATGAAAGTGTTACCATAATCAGAAACAAGGCTAGGTTGGTTGCTCAAGGCTACACACAAATAGAAGGTGTAGACTTTGGGGAGACATTTGCTCCTGTTGCGAGGCTTGAGTTCATCCACTTACTACTCACCATTGCATGTCATCTGCGCTTTAAGTTATATCAGATGGATGTCAAGAGTGCCTTCCTAAATGGAATTCTACAGGAGGAGGTTTATGTGGAACAACAAAAAGGGTGTGAAGACCCTAATCACCCTGAGCACGTTTATTATCTGAGGAAAGCCTTGTATGGTTTGAAGCAAGCACCTCGTGCTTGGTACGAAAGGCTTACTTCCTATGTCTTAGCCCGTGGCTTCAAGAGAGGGGGATTTGATACGACGTTGTTCATCAGTAGAGATGATGGTGCTATTTTGGTTGCCCAGGTCTATGTGGACGACATAGTCTTTGGATCCACGTGATCCCATCATGCTCACCACTTTGAGGAGGAGATGAAAAGTGAATTTGAGATGAGCATGGTAGGTGAGGTTACTTTTTTCCTTGGTCTCCAGGTTCGTCAGCTAAAGGACGGGATGTTCATCTCCCAATCCAAGTATGCTAGAGACCTAGTGAAGAAATTTGGTTTAAACTCCGCTAAGCATGCACGTACACCTATGAGTACTTCTATCAAGCTTAGCAAGGACACTTCGGGAGAGTACGTAGAGCAAACCTTATATCAGAGTATGATAGGTAGTCTTCTTAACTTGATTGTCAGTCGTCCCGACATAGCCTTTAGTGTTGGAGTCTGTGCGTGATATCAGGCATTTCCAAAAGAGTCACACTTACTCGCTCTAAAACGTATTATCAAATACGTGAGTGGGACTCTCTCATACGATATTTGGTATTCCTTTGATACCAATGACCGTTTGTCCCCTATTCAGATGCTGATTGGTCCGGGGATGTATATGGTTGTAGGAGCACTTCGGGTGGGTGTTTCTATTTTGGTCCTGTTCTTGTCTCCTGGCTGAGCAAGAAAAAAAATTCCATCTCCTTGTCCACTACGGAAGCTGAGTACATCGCTGTCGGGAGTTGTTGCACATAACTCTTGTGGTTGAAGGCAAATGTTGGAGGATTATGGGATTTCACAGGACACCATGATCATTTCCTGTGATAACATGACCGCGATACACATATCTCGCAATCCCGTCCAACATTCACGCACAAAGCACATCAGGATACGCGAGCACTTCATACATCAGTTAGTTGAGGAGAAGGTCGTATCCCTGAGTTTCGTTCCTACCGACCGTCAGTTAGACGATATTTTCACGAAACCTTTAGATGCCCTTAGATTTGAGAGTCTTAGGAAGTCTTTGGGGATTTGCACAGTTGACTGAGGGGTTGGTCCGTGTCTAGCATAGGTTGCATTGTCTTTATCATATCATTTGATCCCTATTGCTAGCTTGTAATTTTAGTTTATTTGTATTTCTTTTTTCTTTTTACTTTTTTGAAAAATTTTAGAAAAGCTCAAAAAAAAATTATTTTGATAAAATTTTTGAAAAATCCAAAAAGATTTTTGTTTTATTTTTTATTTTTTCACCTTTTATGGATTAGCATTTAAGATAGCCAAGTCACTATTTCATTCCATTTATCCATGTGACTGTATGATAGAGATTTGAGACGCTTCATCATTTCATCCATGTGCTTTACATTGTTTGGAGTCTTTGAGATGTAATTAGTGATATCTCCCTACATTTTTTACTCCTATCTCCTTTATTGCACACATGAACGGCTATATACGATTATTGTACTTGTCTATCACATATTGGCTTAAGTGTTTCCATCTCAATTTTGTCTATACAACGTGCGATAAAACTTGACAAAATTGGAATGCATGTAAAAACCGTTTTGGTGAGATTGTGTGTTTATTTGAAAACGGGGAGGGGCTGTGAAAGGTAATTATCTATTCTTTGCGTAAAAGTCACCGTTCAAAAGGACCTAAAAAATGGAGAAATTTTATTATCCGGGGTCCAAAGAGGTTAAAAGAGCCCGAAAAAAAATATTAAAGGCAATAAAAAACAATGTATGCCAAATATGGGCCATTATGTTTCACTATCAATTCTCCAAAGTTTGAGAATTTAGAAAGCCTCTATTCAAACTAAAAATCTGGGGGAGTTTGGTTGGAGAATATAAACGGGTTTGCACTTCCTTGAAAGTCTTGAAAAAGCATGAAATAGTATTGGATGTTATTGGTGTGGAAATCACTTTGAACTTTGATTTGTTGATTTGATTGAGTCAATGTCTCATATTACCACCTTTTTTACACCAAATGAAGATTTTGAGTTCTTTCGTTAGGAGTATCCGATATTCATCGTGCACATATGTCATGTTTGTATGCATTGATTTTCCTATCGAATTTGATCACACCCCTACATTTTCGCTATCATTGACTTGGTTGTTTTGTGTTTGTTCATGGTGTAATTTTTCTTTGTTATGTTTGAAAATTTTTGAAAAACTTCAAAAATAGTAGGTTATTCCTTGTGACACCCCGCCTTTGCTTATTTGATTTATTCTTCTCATTGGTCTATTTGGGGACATCATAAAAAGGGGGAGAAAGAATTATCATTTTATGGGGGATTTCTGAGTTTTTGAGATTTGATAAAGTATGCTTTCATCATAAATTGGTATCTTTGTTTATCTCATTTCAAACTCGATACGTCACTTCGTATTTTCTTTGTCTCATGTGTGTAGGTACTTCTTTGATGATCTCTGAATTGCACACCCTGATGAGAAAAGCGTTGAGATTCTTGAAGAGTTGAAGACTAGACGATGATGTCTTATTCATTTGTATATTTCCAGTTTTGGTTTCATGGAAGGGTAGATTTGTATAGGCAATTTGATATTTGATAATTCAGATGTTTTATGTTTGTACTGGCATAGACATAGGGGGAGATTTGTAAGGACATTTTGTCCATTATTTCTGTGTATGACATAAGTCGTTACATCGTTGAAGAAATACAAGATCACATCGTCATCAACGGATCCGAATATCAAATAATTCAAGGAATCAGTTTTCTGGTCAGCCGGACCGGTTTGCCTGTTTTAAAAAAGAACCGGTCCGCACCGGACCGATCCACTAGTTTAGAAAAAGAACCAATTCGCCAACGAACCGATCTGCCTCAACCTGAACTGATCAATCGAAGAAGCCGTATTCAAAAAAGAACCGATCCGACGTCGGACCGGTCCGGATCAAAAGCGGACCGATCCGCCTGGGATAAATCGTGCAAATCGTGTTCAGATATTTTTGGCCCAGGTTTTCTTATATAAACCAACTTCAGGGATTTGTTATCTAAGACTTACATAGACGATTTTCAGAGTCCTATATACTCTAAGTCTTCACCTTTGTGAGTCCCAAGACTCATGTTTCGATTCACACAACTTTTCAAACCCTTGTGAATCTGTTTGCAACCCAAGAACACAATCGTGTGTCTGTTCATACCCTTGTGGATAAGACCGTCCTTCTTCTTCATTGCTACTCTACTAGAAAGGGAAAGATCCATCCGCCGACTACAGATCCGACGCCTGCGGGTAATTCTGTGTCACTATATTTTCATTGTAATCCGAGAAATTGTATGTTACAATATTATAGTAAAAATAAAGGTTTTGTCCCTTTGGGGGATTTTTCCTCACATGTGTGTGTTTGAATCTTCTTGCCTGTTTTACATCTTATTCAATCACACCTAGATGCATGTTTAGGGTTTAATTGGGTAAAACTGAGTTTATTTATATAATTTCTTAATTTGAACGCAAGCGCACCTCTTCAAATAGCCTTCCATATAACCTCCTAGATTCATCAAAATAACTTTTAGAAACTTGTTCTGATAGTAGTTTGAAATCTCTAGGTTATATGGCTTAGGACCAAATTCACACAATACACTTTGAGATTCAAATCCATAACACAGATTACAAATTCAATTAGGCTAGAAGTTTGATACTTTCTAAATTTTAGTCTTAGTTACTAAACCCTATGTGGGCATGAATGATTTTATTCATAAATAGAAATAACAACCACAATGCCACGATGTGCGATTAAACCTAAATGAAAAAAACCTCGGATGGCTAGGCCTAGACAAAATCCAATACGAATACGGTTTTACAAGAAGACACAAAAGACTTATAGACTTGTCATAATAAGACCCACTAATGCCATATTCGACACCTTCATTCGTAGCATGTGTAGCTTCAGCACGTTTTACTACACCTCCAGTGTCTAGGTATCCACCAAAAGCCAAACGTCATCTACGATCTGTGCTGAGGTCCACCGCACACAATCAGTGACGAATGTAGGATAAGATGATTATGGGTTTTAGTTATTGAAAAATGATCCAAAAAGATCATATATATGTTGGAAACATTTTCTAAATCGAATTTTTTTCTTTCCTTTAAAGTTCAAAGTAAATGACTTCTGATTTTTCCCGAGTCACTTTTGATTTCAAAGACTAGAAGTAGTGGATAAGGGAAGTTGTGTAGAAAAACTTCTAAAAATTGATTTTTTTAAGAAATACAGCCGTCATTAGAATGACATAATGGTCTTGTTTGAGCGACATGGCTAAATGTTATTTGAACGAGATGAGAACAAGGATTTAAATGACAATTCAGCTAAGACCCTCAAGAGAGCTCGTTCGAACCAACTCGTTAGAATGGTCTGGGTAATTTATGAAAAATAAAAAAAGATAAATTTTAAATTATGTTTTGTAAAAATAATAGTAAGCCTATAAAATGTGTCTCTAACAAACTTTAAAAATTGGGTCACATACCTTTAAGAAAAATGATAGTTTGGATTGTTGTCGTGAAGTCTTCAATACGGCAAAATCTGAATTCTCAATATCTTCAACGTGGATTACAATATGAGATTTAAAAGCCATAAATGTTTTTTCCAACGAAAATAACCAATGATACAAATTGACTCGATTTGGAAATTTGTCCTTACAATCTCATTTAAAAGATGGAAAGAAGGCACGCCGTAATCTATGAGATTTGAAAATAAAGAAGAAATTATAGTTAAAAAATGATCCTACAACAAGAAGAATTTCTATCCTCTCGGCTTCTTTCAATTTAACTAGTAGTGAGAAAAAGATCCTTTTAGACACGTTGTTCAACTTAAAGACTCCAACTGGTTATTTCAGTAATTTTCACAGAGTTGTAAACTACTAAACAAATTATATGAAACAGTGCATGGCTCACGACTGACATGTCATTATTCGATTAATCCCTCTATGATTTAGGAATTGTGTCTCCAAATAGAAAGATCTTTGTCGAGTAATTATGCAAATTATTTTATGATTTACCCTAATTTGTGTAAAAGTGGTAAAAATAAAGCATATTAAATATACTAAATCAACTTTAGCCAAGGCAATTTGTGTATTAGAGATATATATTCCTTCATCATTCTTCGATATTATCATCCACCTTATTGTGCATTTAATCGACGAGGCTTTATGGTCGCATTAGGTATCGATGGATGAATCCTTTTGAGCACCTGATGAGAATATTCAAAGATTACATAAATAATAAACGGTATATCAAAGGGTTAATTACTAATGAATGCGTAACTATACGCTCAGGATTATTTGCTAGAACAAGAGATTAGGAAGTTCAATCCTCATGGAGAATAAGTGATCGAGAAGCTTGACGAGTTTGAGGATGATTTACCTTTTAAGAACCTTAAAGAGGTGATACTCACTAATCTACAACACAAGTAAGCAGGTCATTATATTTTCGAAACGCAAGATGAAGTTGAATATTAGAGAGAGTAAGTAGCCAAATAATTAACAGAATTATTCTTGTTTGATTACATATATTCTATATATTATGATCTAAAGTCTATAATTTACCTTTAGAACGTACGCGCACGAAATTCCCAAAAATCAGAGGAGAAGTTGCACGATGAATGATTTTAGGGCGTGGGTATCAAAAGAGGTAATTTCCACCTCTTATGTGTGTGTTTATTTAATCACGTGTGGTAAAAACATGTCCAAATATAAATTTATTAATAAGTGCATCTTAAAAAAAAGGTGATGTCTCTTCAAGGCTTGCACTCCTAGCAAAAAGTCCCAAATTTGATGCAAAAGAGTTTAAGAAATTCCGCACCAACTATTTTGATTTTTTTCCATATCCATTTGAGGAATATCTTTTGACGCAAAATATCATAATTTGAATTTTTTCCTTGATTACCAGTGTCACTGGCAAAAACAATAAAAATCCAAAAGATATGGTCCTACTTATTATAGGATTGTCCAACAAATCATCGAACTTGATTATTTAGATTTCATAAAAATCGTATTCTATTATGATTGGGTCAAGGTGGAGGATACTACGAATTCTTGTAAAGTTAATCCCGAATCCAAACTTATCATATAAATTTATCAAAGATGAAGAGTAAAGATTGCATAGTTGATGAAACTTTTATTTATGCCTTTTACAACATAAAAATGGTATTCTACTCAAAGTGCATAAATGATGACAATTGGTTTATTGTTGTGCATGCATCAAAGAGTATGACTACTCAAGCAGACACATGAAAGGCTCCTAAAGAGTTCCAGTACGCTCTTGATGACAAAACCCAATTTGAAGGATCTTTTAGTTGATTTAGCGGAAGATTGAGTATCGAAACATTATTTTACCCTTGGCGATCCTATTTTATCATATTATTATATTGGCCCTTGACGATCCGATTCGTATCTAAAATGTATTTTATTATGATATTGACGCTATATTGGTGATTTGATTTACAAATTTTTAGTTTTATTTATGAATTTTTAGTTTGAATTATGAATGTTAGGAGCATGAACACCTCGTACGGGACGCCCAATTTGATTTACGAATGTATTTATCTTTCTCGTTTGAGGTACAATTAAATGTCCATGTTAACATGGATGAGATGATATATTAGGTTTTCTACCTTTAACTTTCACCTTTTCAAATTAACTTCCATATTGAGGTTTTCTAGCAAAGTTTCCTCGTGTTCCTTTTCTAACGCATCATGTTTGGTTTTCATGATTGATTCTCGATTCATCAGTTTTTTTCACATTTTCGAACTCTGACATGCTAAAGGATGATGGACTGGATAAATGAGATCCTAGATAGCTTTCATGATTAAAAACATTCTGATGAATCAAGAATCAATCATGAAAACTAAACATGATGCGTTGGAAAAGGAACACGAGGAAATTTTGTTGGAAACCCTCAATATGGAAGTAGATTTGAAAGGGTGAAAGTTAGAGGTCAAACATTTGATAAATCATCTCACCCACTTTAACGATGACTTTTAACTATACCTCGTTCGAGAAAATAGGGCTCAAGAAAAATACAATAGGCGACTAGATAAAGACAATATTGTGCAATCGAAGCGTGCCAAAACTATTGCTAAAACTAGGTATTCTTTACTTTATCTCACGTTTTTATATACTTGATATGCATAATTTTTAAATTTGTTATTCCTATATAATGGTTAATTAAGTGCTCATTTGGGGTTAAACCCAAAACAACCCCCAAACGACCACATATAGCGCATGAACATCTCACACGGGGCCAAAATGTAACACGTAGGGACTGACCTCGCAGTAATGGGAAGCCTTGTTTGAGAATAAGATTAAAATTTTCAAATAGTTAGACGTAGGCTTAAAAATATTTTGTTAGAGAGAAAAAATGCAAAACAATCATCAAACGGCCCTGCAAGAAGCACGAACACCTCGCATGAGAGTAATCTAGGTCATAGTAGCTGACTGCTTAGTCACGGGACTCCTTATTATGGGCCATGACCACTAATGTAACCATTTAAAAATATCAGACTGGGGGTCATGATTTTTTACCGTGACCAACGGTGTCACTTTTTTAATTGGTCACATTAGTGGTCATGGTTTTGGATCATGACCCAAAATAATAAGGTTGTCACAATCTACAATCATGAGCCACGTTAGACCATGACCCGTCCTATAGGTCACAATTTTGAATCGTGACCTGTGGTATATTTACCCTTTAATATGGTCATGGTACAAAATCGTGGTCCATAGGCCTTGGTCAAGGGCCAAAACCATGACCATCTCTCAGTTTTGGTGGTGTTTATGTTCTAGTTACAATCAATCTCCCCATAATGGGTGAGGTCGCCCTTATTTAAAAGCTTAAGTATCCTCTTCCTCTAGATCTTTTCATGTTTATATTAATTCGTAAATCTATGTCCTATAAGGACTGTTCTTCCAGTCCCCCATTGTAATCTTTCAAAATTCGGACTTATCTTCTTATATATTCATGATCTTCCAAGATTTGTCGCATGGTATTCATGTGACACAAGTTTAGCTAGTCACCCTTCATTGGTTGTATATGTTAAACACTAACTAATGGTTGGGATAATTTTTCTAGGATATATAGAAAACATTATCATCTAACTCTATTTATAGTCAATTAATCTTGTAATGGCTATTTTTTTGAAATATAAAAAACGTAACAATAACTTTTTCCCATTCCTCCCAACTTCTGTATTTAATTCCAAGGCTATATATGGGTAATCAAACATTTGTTTTGAAGACACAATTACTTATAAACAACATCAAAACAAAGCAATCTTGTAATTCTAGTGGTTCCAATGTTTTCTTTAAGATTGTAATAGAAAACAAAGGAGAAAATCACACTTACGCACTTTACTATATATACAGAGAGAGGGAGGCTCACCTACATCATGCGCTATACATCACATCTAATTCTAGGCCCTATAAAACTTTTTTTTCAAATTTTATATTTTTACCTTGAAATTAACCTTCCAATCAACCCATATGCATAAAATTAGGCCGAAACACATTTTGTAGCTATTTTTAAAAAATGAACAAAAAACTGCTGGCACAGAACCTTAAAAATAAGGTATTTTTAGCAGTTTGTTGTGGATTTTTTTAAAAATAGCTTCAAAATGTATTTTGACCTATTGTTTTGCATATGGGTTGATTGGAAAGTTAATTTCAAGGAAAAAATATAAAATTTGAGAAAAAACGTTTTTTAGGGCCTAGAATTAGGCGTGATGCGTGGGTGATGTATAGAGCATGATGTACTATAGCCTGGCTCTCTCTCTCTCTCTCTCTCTCTCTCTCTCTCTCTCTCTATATATATATATATATATATATATATATATATATATATATATATATATATATATATATAAAATTAGGATCTAGAATGGACTCATTTAATGGACTTCTCAATGGACTTTTGTTCTTTTCTCGAAAAATAGTCCCCTTATGGTCCCAAAGTCAACATTATCATACTCCTTTATCGTCCCCTCTCATCTTATAGAAATCCCTTTAAAGACCATACCTTTAAAAGATTTATAATTTAAACCCAAAATTGGTATCAGACCTTTAAGATTTTTTATAATCTCATCTAATTTCGACCCAATTATAATTCTAGTATCAGAGCTAAGACACTCCTTTTCGACTTGTAGTAAAAAGACTTTAATGCCCTTGGGAATTATCCCTTGCATTTACAAAGATATTTTTGGGACTAGTCCAGATTACTAACCCATAACTATAATTGATTTAGACTCATAAGGTTGCTTAACCTCGCACATAGACGGTTGTTCTCACACTGAACATATTCCATCCAAACACGCAGATACTAGATAAGTTACTGCCAGCGCTATTAATAACATAATAAACCAAAATAAGTTTATACTCTTTATTTTAAAGACACTCAAACCCAAGAAACAGAGATAAAAAAATATGTCTAAAAGAATACAAGAAATAGATAGCCAAATCCCAATAGACCTAGTACAAGTTCTATAAGAAATAAATATTAAAACTAATCATATATAAGTCCGTAATAAAGACATTTTAGAAATTAAAACTTTGAAAAAAAATCAAGACAGTGGGCTAATTGAACTCACCAAAGAACAAGCTAAACTTATTCCTAGATTAGATAATGATTTATCTAATGGAAATAGTTAGATCGGAGTGGAAAGAGGTACCTAGAGACCTTTCCATTTAGACATTAGAAGATTTTTACCAAAGAATTCTAGAAAAGATAAATGATGATGGATTTTATTATAAGATAAATGAAAATGAGATTCCCAACGCTACTAAAGCAACTAGACTGATATTAGACAGATTAACTTTAATTTCTACATCTATAGAAGCTACCTAAGACTATAACAGTAGCTTTGTTAGAGACTTACAATTAGATTTAAAAGCTAAGACAGAAGGATTAACCACCTTCTACACAGACTTTGTTAAATTTCAACAAAATTTAGCAAATTATCTTAATAATATGGAAGGCCATAACCAATCCAAAATGGATAGTGTTGTTAATGAACTTAGACTAGACATGGATCAAGTAGAAGAAAAATATGAAGAAATTATAAAGGGAATCAATTTTATATATAATAAACCCTCCCAAGCCTAATTAGACTCTCCATTTATCTTAACATGTTTAGATAAAATAGAAAAACCTATAGAATCCATAAGAGCTAGAATGGCACACGAATCTATACAAAACTAAGAAAAAGAAGATGAGATAAAAGACTATACTACTAAGGTTGTTAATTCTCTTATTAATACCCTTGCTAAACATAGTAAAGATATTGATAATAACACAAACAAAGAGAATAAGACATTTAAAGAAGAAATCCTTAGACAAATAGAAAGACAAAAGGATTATTCAGACTCCTTAGAAAGAATTAAAAAAAGACTTGAACAAAAATAGGTAACCACCTGTAAATTTAGAGAATCCCCGTATATAGAAACCAAGGAAGGAAAGACTACAGCAAGAAGAATCATAAATGATGGATTAGATAAGACTAGTAAGATAGATAGTCCTACCCCAAACATTGGACATAGTAATTTTATGCTCCAAAGACTTAAAGATTCATCCTCCAATGACAGAACATAGTGGAAAGAAAGACATTTCACCAATCCTCTCCAATGGAAAGAATGGGATGAAGTTGACTGGAAAATTATAGAAGACTCCATACAAAATGGACAACTTCCTGCCGTTAGATACATAGACTTGTTTAAATAAGGAGCCACTCCCAAGACTCCTAATTATAACATGACTTATCATTGTAGAATTCATGTGTTAGATAAGTCTTACACTGAGCTTCAAGTTTTTTACTCAAAATGGCTTAGATCTAGAGTAACTAATAGGAAATTCCAGTTCCTAACCTTTGGACTCTTTCAAGTAAGAATCCAGGGATTACATAGACCTCAAAATAACATCAACTTATTATGTTGATTAATAGATAAAAAATGGAATGATTTTGAGAAAAGCCTTATTGGGATAGACCAATTAGAAATGTAAGATAATATAGGATACTTTAATGCCATTCCGGCATTTACACTTACTGTGGACACAACCAAACATTTTAAGTTAATTTTATATGCTAGTGGCTATAAAGACTATATTATCACAGACGCGAATATAAATATAGAATTCCAAAGCTATGTGAAATTCTTGCAATTCCCTTATGAAGGAATGTAATCAGGAATTCCTAGAGGTAGATTTAATGAAGAAATATTCTTAGAACCAATAATTCAAACTACAATCATACTTACAGTATTAGGAATACTGGACCTATTAAGGAAAAAGCTAAGACCCTTTGGCAATTGCTAGAATTTTAAGAAATTAAAACTCTTCAAAAAAAACTTTATTTATTAATCAAGACGATGTCACTGAAAATGTTACCATCGAGTTTGGTCCCCCTAATATTACCAATAAGAACATCCAGTCTGAAGAATTTAGGTTTAGAAATATAGGAGAAGCCTTAATCAATGATCCTTTAGAAGGAAAATGTAGTAGTAAATCTAGCTCTAGCTTGTTAAGACAAGCTTCAATAGTTAGACCGTAGAAGATCATTTGAACAAAAAGACTTAGTTAGAGAAAAAGCTAGGATCCAAAACTTTGAACATGAACCCTCTGAATTGGACATGAAGACATTCAAAGATCATCTTAAGAAAAGTCATTCTGTTAGATTTGAAGAAAGAGAAAGATTTAATATGATGGCTCAAGATAGTATATTAAAATTAAAAGAATCTAAGAGTATTAAAGAACTTCTTAGAAATTTAAGATTAATAGAAGAAGGAGAAGAAAGACTAATGTCAGATACACAAGTATGTCCTTATAAATAAGAGATAGGAAGTTGCAGTAGGCTAGATGATGCTCCTAGACTTTTTAGTAAACCAATAGGAATAAATATTCCTATATACTCAAGCACTTTAGTAAAAACCAGAGTATTAATCTTTTAAGCTCTTTAGATACCAGCTGGAGTTAAGAATAACTGCCTTGGTGAAAGAATCAATTTTTCCAAAGACTATATCATATCTGAGAGACGTGATATAACTCAAGGAAAGTTAATAGAAGAAAATTTCAAACAGATTCCGCCAATCAAAGACGAAAGAGACATCGCTCCAATCCAATGGGTATGTGGTAGTGAATCTAAGAAATTCAAAAAGAAATTAGAATGAAAACAAAGAAAGTTTAAGGCTAGACCTTTAGGTTTTCCAAAGAAATATAAATTTAGACCATCCACTACTTTTAGAGAAAGGAAAACTAAGACGAAGAAAAATAAATTTAACCAAAGAAGATATTTTAAGAGGAACACTAGTAAGTATAATAAGGTTCCTAATTATAGAAAAGAAAAAGAAGTAGCTCAATCTAAGATTGCCATCAAAGAATGTTAGACTTGCGATAAAGAAGGAAACTTTGCTAAAGACTTACCTAATAAGAAAGATAAAGAAGGTATTAAGATTATTTATACAATATTAGACTATGCAGAACAAGAAGAATTATATATTCTATATGCTACAGAAATATCAGACATAGAAGATGATGATAATACTAGTATATATAGTGCATACACAAACGGTGATTCAGAAGATTATAGTAGTGATACTGATGAGTATGAAGACTCCCAAGATACTTTACATTTATATATGATGCAACCTAATCAAGACAATTTAGATGATAAATATATATACTTTGAAGAAGCTTGGTATAAATGTATATTAAGCCCCTTTCTAAAGAAAATATGGACAGTTAATAATCCTGAGTTACTAACATATATATCTAGATGTTACTTTGATGAAAAACATTATTTCACATTTGAAATGAAATGTATTAAGAAAGACTTTAGATGTGTAGAATGTTGTGAGACCATACAAATAGAATTATTTATGGTTTGTGTTATTTGTCAATTACACTACCATGAAAACTATTGGAGAATTAAATTCAGAGAAATTTACACTTACCGGTATGATGCTCAAATAGATCAAGACATTAAAACATATTATCAAGATATTAATAGAAATGTAGCTAAAAGACTGCAAGAAATTGAGGACTTAAAAGGAAAATGAATTTCCTACGACTTAGAAGACAACTGCTCTGATAGTAGTACAAAAGACCTAACATCATTAGATTTTATAGATAAACCTCATAAAGGAATATATATTCTAGAAAAGAATAATTTAGGAATATCTACTAAACCACATGCTTGTTTTATAGAGTTATTCATACAATATAAAGACTATCCTAAAAGACTTTCAGCTTTTATAGACACAGGATGCTCACAGAGTATTTATAAGGCTAATGCCTTCCATGAAGATTACTTTATAGAAAGTACGAAGGAGATCTATGGTAAGGTATCTAATGGAGAACCATTTACCTTATACTTTTAGACTATTCCTATTTATTTTAAATTAGGAAATCAGACTAACAAAACTATAAATCATCAGTTTTGGATAATGGATCCTCATCCTAGTTTCACAGGAAACATAATTTTAGGACAAGACTTTATTAGTAAATACCATTCATATACTCAGTATAATGATAAGATATTAATTAGTAATGAAGAGGAGTTTAATATTATTTCCCCTCTAATCGATCACAAGACTGCCTTTGACCTTATGCAGGTTAAACCTAATTATATACCAATAAAATATCAGAGTTCTTTAACTGAGAATGGTGGACCTAGACCTACAAACAAACAAGAAGCCTTAGAGATAACTAAACCCTTACAAAAAGAATGTAAGTTTCCAGACCAAAAGTTTTATATGCAAATAGCTCTTATACAACAAGACATTCTAGATCAAGCCCAACACACCTTATTATAGGTTCAAGCCATATCCAAAAAAAAGAAAATTGATATAGAAGTAGAAAAAGAAAAGATTAGGAAATTAACATAGCCGACTTTAGAAGAAAATCCCATCGCTAAGTGGGATAAAGACCAAAGTTATTGTGAAATTATCCCTATTAACCCAAACGCCACTATTAATGGTGGAACCTATAAGAAATGATATTCACAAGAAGATAGGGAAGAATTCAAAAAAGACATAGATGAAATGCTTAAGTTGGGAATTATTAGAGAAGGTAAAAGTAGACATAATAGCCTTGCCTTCTACGTTAAAAATGAATCTAAATAAAAAAGAGGAAAAATATGTATGGTTATAGATTATAGACAAATAAATAAAAATTGCGAATTTGAGTCCTATAAGATACCAGATAAGAATAACCTAATCAATTTAATTGAAGACATAATTATATTCAGCAAGTCTGATTGTAAGTCAGGCTTTTGGCAAATTAAGATGCATCCAGACAGTATTACTTGGACAACCTTTAGTGTGCCCCACGAAAAATACAAATGGCTAGTAATGCCATTTGGATACTTGAATATTCCTTAAGTATTCCAAAGAAGAATGGATAATATATTTAGACCATATTTAGAATTTTGTCTTGTTTACATAGATGATATTCTTGTAGCTAGTAAGACTAAGATAGAGCATGTAGACCATCTTAAAAAGATTATATTAGAATTAGATAAACATGGTATTGTTTGTTCTGAAAAGAAAATGCAATCGTTTCAGACTGAAATAGATTTTGTGGGAATGCATATTAATAAGGAAAAAATATCCTTAGAAGAACACATAACCAAAAAGATTCTTGAATTTCCAGACCAACTGAAAGATAGAAAACAATTACAATCATTTTTAGGATTGCTTAATTGTGCTGCAGACTTTATTAAAGACTTGGATTCAAAAAGATAAAGCCTAACTACCAAATTAAAAGGAATAGACAAGACTAATCCTTTTTATTGGACAAAATATGATTTTGAAGTTATAAAACAGATTAAAGAAGCAGTCAAAAATGTCCCTTTACTTGAACTGCCCATTGCTGAAGACCAATTTATAGTAGAAACAGAAGCATCTGATAAATAATGGGGAGCAGTATACTTTGCCATTGATCATCATATAAAAAAGAAGAAACTTTATAAATATAGTTCTGGAACCTTTATAGATCCATAAAAAAAATATACTTACGGGCAATAGAAAAATATATGCTTTTTCTTAGACCTAAACATTTTACTATGTATACTGATTCTTCTTATGAAGAAAAATTTAAAGATTTAGACTTTTCCAAATCAAGCCTAATAGAATTATTAGATGGCAAAAATTGATTAATGGTTATGGTGGGTACCTCGATTTGTCACATGGGCCCAGGTGAGAAGCCCAATCAAACGCAGCCAAGAGTCCAAAGGACAGGCCCCTCAACCAAATTGGTTTTGACCCAGTCAGTTCCTAAAATCTCTCTTCAGAGATATCCTAGGGATTGTGGGTTAACTTGGGGGAGTTCCAATCCTCCACCCTCCAAAAGAACATGTATATAACAAACCCTTCGTCCGGGGCAAAGGGCATGTATTATTTTCCTGTAAAACACTCCCCGGAGTATAGAGAAATAATATCAAGAGCACCACCGTGGACGTAAGCATTCTTACTGAACCACGTAAATATTGTGTTGTGTGATTGGCGTTCTTCACATTCTTTATTTATTTTGGTGATTGCCTTTTATTATTAGTTTGTGCTGAACTTAATTGTTACCATAATTGGCGCCGTCTGTGGGAAACATTTGTCTTCCTTTAAGAAATCCCTCACCAGTAAAGAATTTGGAATGTCTGGTCATAGAAGCAATGCCCCTCAAACAGGAAATATCCAAGAGAGGGCTTCCCCTCGTAGGATCAGGTCTAAGGTTCGACGTTCAGATCAAAGGGCTCGCCTAGAGCTGCAAGCCTCAGAGGAAAGTCAGGGACCTGCTAGGTCCACAAAAATCTCCAGGTTGATCGATGCCTATGAGGTAAAGCTCAAGGAGCAAAGAGAGGCCTCTAGCAAGCAAGAAGCTGAGAATTCTCACCTCAGAAGGAGATTGGAAAGGATGGAAAAAGATCTCCATCATAGAACCAGGCGACGTCAAGATCACATTCCTAGGCCTCAGGCGAGAAAGTCTAGCAGCCAAGGAAGGAGCCCTAGACGCGAATCCCATAGGATCGAGGAATGATCGAGTGGAAAACCAAGCGTCCGTGTAATACGCTAGTCTCTGTTATTGGCTTCCAACCTCAATACAAAAAAACTAAACTTATAACTACACTCTTAAGGAGTATAGTGGCGAGTCTGGGTATCGAATCCACAGGGAATTAGGACGTGTGAACGTGACGACAAAGGTAAGGTAGTTTAATCCTAAATTTGATATTAAAAGAAAACAAAAGAAAAAGATGATTGATTTTTGGATTTTATTTATGAATTAACTAAATTAAATTAAATTAACCTACACATGCAAAATTAACTAACTAAGAAGGAATTAATATGAATGAAAAAATAGGTTAAGAATACACTCCCCCAAACCCTAGTGTGTATGCCAGTACAAAATTAGTCATAAATTAGATAATTTATCAGACCCAGTCTTTAGTACTCCAAAGCATTACATATATGAGGTTCAAGCCCGCATCATACATAATCAAAGAATGAGTAAAGCAGTGTCGTAATAGTTCACGCGCGTTGCATCCTTAAGCACCCCGGTTACCTAGGGTAAACAGGGTCAAAAGATCTACAATGGTTGTGAAACTATACAATACGATCTAATCATTTATTTAATTTAGAAGACACATTTTATATCTATGCATACCACATCGGGTTGGGTTCATGCATCCCCACCCTTGAAAACTTAACTTAACATGATTAAAATAAAAGAAAACTTAAAAATAAAAGTGCAGGAATTCATAACTAAATCTAAAAAATTAAGAACATGACTTGAATTGGGATTGGCAAAGTAGAAAGCTACAATTAATTAAACTAACTATGAAAGTAGTAAAAATAATAAATTAAAATTACTTGCAATGGATGAATGATGAATCTAGAATATATCTTTGAATCTTGAATAGTAGCCAAACTTCAAAACTAGGGTTCCTGGATACAAGAATCCTCCAAAAATTAACTACTAGCCTCCTACAACTTGATAAAAAACAACTCTTTTCACTTCCTAATAGGGTTTGCCCTTTTATAATACCTAAATTTGACTCTTCCCTTGCCTCTCCACGTTTTACCCTTTTAATATACCTAAATGAGACTCTTCCCATGCCTCTCCATGTTTTACAACTAATAAAAATGAATTAAACAAAAAATTTCAAGAGTTGTCTCTTCAGCTTCCAGAATTTATTTCAACTTTTGACTTTCTGTCTCCAACTTTAAATGGGCATAACTTCTTCACCGTAGCTCGGATTGGGGTGTCATTTTTTCCAGTGTTCTTGTAATTGGAATATCTTTAACTTTCCAATTGGACCCACCTCCAGACTAAGGATAAAAAATTATGAAAATGCCCTTGAACTTCATATTTCTTGCTTTCTTTCATTGTTTTGAGTTCTCCTTCGCACTAACTTGCATGAAATGCCTATAAAGCACATGAGAAATACACAAAATACGGAATACTTTCCAAATGTAGCATAAATACGAGACAAATCCAAGCTATTTACACTTCACGGAATCATAAAAATGCCGAAATTAAGGGGATAAATATGAAGAATATGTGCCTAATCAAGGAACACTCGTCAGGTGATGACTTGCTCGAACAACAACGACCAGCTCGCCATTGAAGGAGCCCGTCTCGACGAACTTATGACATACAAAATTTGGTCAGAAGAGAAATGGACCAACACCCAGCGCATCGGGGTGCGAGATTGACCAGAGAGCTGGCCCGACGAGCTCTCATGACCCAGATGAAACCCCCTTTCTTAAGGGAAATAGAAGAAGAGGAAGCCCCCCATAAGTTCACGATTCCGAGATTCAAGATCTATGATGGAAATACTGACCCTATCGATCACGTTAGGCAGTACTGGCAGACCATGACTCTCTGGAATCACAGGGACGCACTAATGTGTCGGATCGTTCCCTCGAGTTTGCATGATGTGGGGCAGAAGTGGTTTGAGAGACTCTCTCACAGATCCATTAGGATATTTTAGTCCCTAGCAGAGCTTTTCACTGCTCACTTTATTACTAGAAGCTCCCATCCAAAGAGGATGCATGCCTCGCTAACAATGAAAAAGACACCCCAGGAAATCCTTTGGGACTACGTAAAAAGGCACTGGGAGTTGTTCAATGAGGTCGAGGACTTCTCGGAGGAGGTAGAAGTGGCCTTTTTTAAGATTGGGCTACCCAGCTCTTGCCTCTTGCACCAATCCCTGACTAAGACGGAGGCCACAACCATCGATGACCCGATGGCTCGTATCGAGAAGTATGCCAAAGTTGAGGATGTGGCCCACATCAGTGAAGGGGATAATGGTCGAGCTAAGCCCACTGCCAAGGGAAACAACAAGGCCAAAAACCAAAAGAAAGGATGCAATAATTGGGGCAAGGGTGTCTCCAAGAATGGAAATAAGACTGATGTTTCGAAAGAATTTCAGGAAGTGAACCCTGTCTTCAAAGAACCAATTTATAAGATCCTAGCAAAAATCAAGGATGAGCCATTTGTTAAGTGGCCCAGAAAAATGGGAGGAGATCCCTAAAAAAGAAACAATGCACTGAGATGAACTTTCCACAAGGAAGGAGGACATAAGACTGAGAACTGCAAGGCTCTTAAGTCTCACCTTGAAGAGTCGGCCCAGACCGGGCACCTGAATGAGTTTGTGGAAAAGAAATCAGAGAAAGTTGTTGCCAACGGATACATAAGGCCAAACAACGTGCTTGAGGACGATGCTGGCCATGAGCTCGCAGTGATTCATGGGGCATCTGATGTAAAGCAGATTCAGGGAAACTCATCTCGGATGGAAGTGAAAAAGCTTACATCAGTAATGCAAGATTTTCAAATCGATCCAGCAAAAACAGAGTCAGGAAAGTGTCGACGAGCAGATGACGTTGACTACATCAAACATATCGTATTCACAGATGAAGAGTTAGTAGGGGTAAGAACCCCGCATCATGACGCCTTGATCATTACACTCCGGATAGCAAACTACGACGTCGACAAGTTTCTTGTCGATCAGGAAGCTCATCCCGCGTTAATGTATCTTAACCTGTTCACGAAATTGAAGGAAGCCATTGTCCCACTTGTTGGCTTCGCTGGGAAAGTAAATATCCCATTAGGAAAGATTATACTGCCAGTGAGGGTAGGAAGTGTCTCTAAAATGATCGAGTTTCTGGCAGTCAACATTGACTCGCCCTATCAAGCTATCCTCGAAAGAGGATGGCTACATGCAATAAAGGCCGTCCTGTTAACCTACCATCAGAAACTCAAATACATGACTGAGTGAGGAGTAATGTAGATCCACGGAGATCAAGTGATGGCAAGAAGGTACTTTATAGCAGCCATCGGCCCAAAACCAGAGAAGAAGGTCAAGAAGGCCAAAGAGAAGATTGAGGAACAGGAAGGTTTGATACCTTTAAAATATCAGCTAAAGTATGGAAGACCCGGAATGGAGGAGACCAGGCTCCTACCCTCTGAGCAGGTCTTTGAGAACCTGGAATAGGTCGCAGTCGATGGTTGAAAAAAAGACAAGATTTTCTTGATCGGACCTTCTCTCATAGATCGAGAGAGGAAGGAATTAACTGCACTATTGAGGAGCAATCTAGATATTTTTGTGTGGGAACCATATGAGCTATCCAGGATTGACCCTAGTGTGGTTTGTCATCGGTTGCACGTCAACCCCACTTTTAGGCCTATCGCGCAGAAGGCACGAAGAACTGCACCCGAGAAGGCCAAGGCTATAGAGAAAGAAGTAGAAAAGCTGTTGGATGCAGGATCTATATGGGAAGTTCAGTTCCCTAAATGGATTCCAAAGAACAATGGAAAATGGAGAGTTTGTATCGACTTCACTGACCTTAATAGGGCATTCCCTAAGGATAGTTTCCCCCTCTTAAAGATCGATCAGTTGGTAGAAGCCACAATAGCTCATGAAAGAATGAGTTTCCAGGATGAATACTCAGGGTATCACCAAATTCCCCTGTATGCACCAGACCAAGACAAGACAGCGTTCCTCACTACCGTCGGGCTATACAGTTATAAAGTTATGCCCTTTGGGCTCAAAAATTCAGGAGCAACCTACCAATGGCTGGTCACCAAGATGTTTAAAGACCAAATGGGAGATACCATGGAAGTCTACATCGACAATATGCTGATCAAAAGCAGTCACAGAGAAGACCACCTCTCATACCTATCATGGACCTTCGAAATCCTCAGGAAATATCAAATGAAACTCAACACGAGCAAATGTTCCTTCGGTGTCCAGTCAGGAAAATTTCTCGAATACTTGGTTAGCGAGAGAGGCATTGAAGCCAACCCAGACCAAATTGATGCAATAAAGAAGGTACAGCCTCCCCGCATGATAAGAGACGTACAGAAACTCACAGGCATGCTCATCGACTTAAATCAATTCATCTCGAAGTCATCCGAAAAGTGCCAGCCATTCTTCCAGCTATTGAAGAAGAGAAAAATAGTGGAGTGGAAGCATTGGAAGAGCGCAAAGCTTATCTCAGCACACCACCCTTGCTCATGATACCTCAAGAGAACGATTCCCTGTACCTATACCTTGCTGTTTCTAGCCATGCTGTCAGTTCTGCACTGTTATGCGAAAGAGATGGATTCCAACCCCCAGTCTACTACGCGAGCAAGACCCTATTGGATGCCGAGCAACGATACTTATCACTGGAGAATCTCACCTTTGCACTAGTGGTAGCCTCAAGAAAACTGAAGCAATACTTTGAAGCTCACTCTATCGTCGTCCTCACGTCACACCCCTTTAAAGAAGTTCGACGAAAAGTGGATTTGTCTGGCAGACTATCGAAGTGGTCGGTCGAGCTCGAATGATTTAACATCCAGTTCCAACTAAGGAATGCCATCAAGGTGCAGGTCATCGTCGTCTTCATTGCGGAGTTCACAGGAAAATAGACTTGCGACCAACTTCAATCCATGGATCAGAGGGAAGATCACTCAGGAGGAGGCGTATGACGACTATTTATTGATAGAGCCTCCAACTCAAAGGGGGAAGGAGTAGGCATTATGCTCGTTACCCCAGAAGATACAATTCTCGAGCAGCGGATCAGACTTGGATTTGAAGCCTCCAATAACGAGGCGGAATATGAGGCTTTGATAGAAGTCCTACAGAAGGCACAGGCTTGGGTGCAAAACAACTACAGGTGTTCGGCGACTCGCAATTGTTCTCCAATCAGATAAGTGGGACTTCAACGCGAGGGACGAAACAATGGCCACCTACCCCACTTTAGCAAAAAGGTTAATATCCAAATTTAAGGAAGTCAGTGTCCAACAGTTTCCCAGAGGACAAAACAGTCATGCCGATGCCCTAGTAGCCTTGAGTTCAGCAATCGACTCCGACTTAAAGAGAACAACCCCTATAGACTTCCTCGCCCAACTGAGCATCAACCAGGGAGAAGAGCTGCCAGACATGGGCCATATTCTCCAAATTAAACCAGCACCCAGTTGGATGGACCCCCTAAGGGACTATTTGAAGGATGGTGCACTACCAGACGATAAGAAGGTTGCTCATTAGATAAGAATCAAAGTTATATGCTTTCACTTATGTCCTGAGGGCAAACTGTATACGAGATCATTCACTAGGCCTTACCTCCAATGTGCTCACCCAAAGGACGTCGAGCAAGTTCTGCGCGAGCTTCACTGAAAGAGTTGGCGCTTGCGTTCAATTAAGAAATAATATAATAACTGCCATTTTTAACCCAAATTGACCCTAAGCATGCAACTAGGTGTGATTGAAACAATATGAAATCATGCACAAGATATTCAACACCCAAAGTTAAGGAAAAATCCCCCACAGGGGCAAAACCATTTGTATATCACTATAATTTGTAAAAGACGGTTTACAATCGGATTACAATGAAATACAGTTTGACTAAGAATTACCCTCGGGTATCGGATTCTGTAGTCGCGGCTGGAAGAAACCCTTTCCAGTAGGGCTGGCGGCTGGAATTATCCCTGTCCAGTAGAGCTGCAATGAAGAGGAAAAAGCAGTCCACTTTACAAAGGGTTGAACATCAATGGTGTTCTTGGGTTACCAAAAGTGACTCACAAATGTATGGAATTTGTGTGAATCAAGGGTATGAATCAATGGACTCAAATACCATGAAGAATTATGAGTAATGGAACTCAGAAAATCGTGTGTAAGTCTTAAGAAAACCAACTCCCCGATCGTGGTATAAATAAGAATTCATTTGCCCAAAAAATCTGCACACGATCTGTTCGTGGTTATCCAGGGCGGACCGGTCCGGGCCTTAGGCGGATCGGTTCTTTTATTTTGAGGCTGATTCGGTTCGCATTCGGTCCGGGGCTCACTGGTCTTAAATGAGCAAGGCGGATCGGTCCGGGTCTCAGCGGATCGGTCCGGCTAGGCAGATCGGTTCGTTTTAATATCTGGCGGACCGGTCCGGCTGTCTGAATTTCTGAATTCTTCCTTTCTTTTGATCTTTGGATTTTGTTGATGACGATGTGATCTTTTCAACTATCATTCTTGTAACGGCGTATGACATATCATATACATAATGATGGACAAATTGTCCTTACAAATCTCCCCCTATGTCTATGCCGGAACAAACATAAAAAATCCGAATTATCAAGTATGAAACAATGCCTATGCAAATCTACCCTTCCATGAACCCAAAACTGAAAGAGGTACAAATGACTAAGGCTGCATCGTTTGTTCTTCGAATCTTCAGAAATCTCATCGCTTTTCTCATCAGGGTGTGCATCATGGGATTATCAAGGATGTACCTACACACATGAGACAAAGCAAATACCAAGTGACGTATCGAGTTTGAAATGAGATAAACATAAGCATATATATCCATTTAAGATGATATTCTCAAGAATTTCAAAACTCCCCCATAATCAGATAATTCATTCTCCCCCTTTTTATGATGTCCCCAAATAGACAAATGAGAAAAATAAATCAAGCAATCAAGTACCGGGGTGACACAAGGCATAAAATCACACCATGAATGAACATAAAACAACCAAGTCGGTGATAGCGTAAAAGAATGGGTGTGATCAAAATTCGATAGGAAAATCAAAGCATACAAACATGACATATGTGCACGATGAATATTGGATATTCCTAACGAATGAACTCAAATGCTTCCTTTGGTGTAAAAGATTGGAAATATACGACATTGACTATATCAAATCTACAAATCAAAGCTCAAAGTGATTTCTACACCAATAACGTCCAAAATGATTTTCATGCTTTTTCAGGACTTTCAAGGAAGTGCAAACCCGTTTTTCAATCTCCAACCAAACTCCCTCAGATTTATATTTTGAAAAGAGGTATACTAAATTCTCAAACTTTGGAGAATTTATGGTGAAACTTAAATGGCCCATATATGGCATGTATTGCTTTTTATTGCCTTTTCAATTTTTTCGGGCTCTTTTAACCTCTTAGGACCTCAGATATTACAATTCCTCCATTTTTTAGGTCCTTTTTAACGGTGGATTTTGCGCAAAGGATAAAAATCAACTTTCGCAGCCCCTCCCCGTTATGCAAATTATCACACAGTCTCCCCAAAACGGTTTTTACATGCAATCCAATCTTGTCAAGTTTTATCGCATTTTATACATTGTATAGACAGGATTGAGATGGAAACACTCAAGCCAACATGAGATTGACAAGCGCAACAATCAAATATAGCCGTGCATGTGTGCAATAAAGGATATAGGAGTCAAGCATGTAGGAAATATCACTAATTACATCTCAAGGACTCCAATCAATGTTAAGCACATGGATGAAATGATGTAGCCTCTCAAATCTCTATCAAACAGTCACATGGATATATGGAATGAAGTTGTGACTTGGCTATCTTAAATGCTCATCCATAAAAGGAAAATCTCTTTTTGGTCTTTTTCAAAAAATTTATCAAAATAAAATCTTTTTGTATTTTATAAATTTTTTAAAAGCAATATAAATAGCAAAAAGAGTAAAGACGAGCTGTACAACAAAGAATAGTACATATAAACAGACTAGCAATAGGAAGCATATGATATGATCATGAAGAAGCATCCTATTCTAGACATAGACCAACCCCTCAGTCAACTGTGCAAATCCCCAAAGACTTCCTAAGACTCTCAAATCTAAGGGCATCTAAAGGTTTCGTGAAAATATCGGCTAACTGACGGTCGGTAGGAACAAAACTCAGGGTTACGACCTCCTCCTCAACTAACTGACGTATAAAGTGCTCGCGTAACCTGATGTGCTTTGTGCACGAATGTTGGACAGGATTGCGGGATATGTGTATCGCGCTCGTGTTATCACAGGAAATGGTTATGGTGTCCTGTGAAATCCCATAATCCTCCAACATTTTCTTCATCCACATGAGTTGCGTGCAACAACTCCCGGCGGCGATGTACTCCGCCTCCGCAGTGGACAAAGAGATGGAGTTTTACTTCTTGCTCAACCAAGAGACAAGAGCAGAACCAAAGTAGAAACATCCACCAGAAGTGCTCCTACAACCATCTACGTCCCCTGCCCAATCGACATTCGAATAGGCGGACAAACGGTCATCGGTATCAAAGGAATACCAAATACCGTATGAGAGAGTCCCACTCACGTATTTGATAATACGTTTTAAAGCGAGTAAGTGTGACTCTTTAGGAGACGCCTGATAACGCGCACAGACTCCAACACTAAAGGCAATGTCGGGACGACTAGCAGTCAAGTAGAGAAGACTACCTATCATACTCCGATATAAGGTTTGCTCTACGTCCTTGCCTGAAGTGTCCTTACTAAGCTTGGTAGTGGTACTCATAGGAGTACGAGCATGCTTAGCGGAGTCTAAGCCAAATTTCTTCACTAGGTCTCTAGCATACTTGGATTGAGAGATGAACATCCCATCCTCTAGCTGACGAACCTGGAGACCAAGGAAGAATGTAAGCTCACCAACCATGCTCATCTCAAACTCACTTTTCATCTCCTCCTCAAAGTGGTGAGCATGCTGGGAGCATGTGGATCCAAAGACTATGTCGTCCACATAGACTTGGGCAACCAAGATAGCACCGTCATCTCTCCTGACGAACAACGTCATATCAACTCCCCCTCTCTTGAAGCCACGAGCTAAGAGATAAGAAGTAAGCCTCTCGTACTAATAACGAGGTGCTTGCTTCAAACCATACAAGGCTTTCCTCAGATAGTAGACGTGATCAGGGTGCTTAGGGTCTTCAAACCCTTTAGGTTGTTCCACATAAACCTCTTCCTGTAGAATGCCATTCAGAAAGGCACTCTTGACATCCATCTGATATACTTTGAAGTGCATATGACATGCGATGGCGAGTAGTAAACGGATGGACTCAATCCTCGCAACAGGAGCAAATGTCTCCCCAAAGTCTACACCCTCTATCTGTGTGTAGCCTTGAGCGACCAACCTAGCCTTATTTCTGATTATGGTACTATTTTCATCCATTTTATTCTTGAAAATCCACCGGGTACCAATAACATTAGTATCACTAGGTCGGGGGACAAGTTCCCAGACATTGTTCTTCTTAAACTGAAGCAACTCATCCTGCATAGCAGATATCCAGTGTTCATCTTTGAGTGCTTCTTTTTAATTCTTGGGCTCGACTTTGGACGTGTAGCAATGATGACTAACAACGTTCTCTAGTTGAGCACGAGTCTTGACCCCTAGAGTGGGATCGCCAACAATGGCTGAAGGATCATGACTCTTGCAAACCCAAGCAGGTGTGTCCCCTAACACAGGAGTGGGGTCCACAGAGTGTGAGAGAGGAACAGGTAAATCACTGTCAGAACAATCCTCATTCTCACACTGAAGATTAGGATCAATAACCGTTGAAGGTTCTTCATCTTGCACGGTGACGTTTATTGATTCCATAACTTAGAGCTCTTCAGGTTAAAAACCCAGTACGCTCTACTGTTCGATGAATATCCTAGAAATATTCCCTCGTCGCTCCGGGAGTCGAACTTTCCTAATTGCTCTCTATCCCGTAGGATGTAGCATTTACTCCCAAAAACACGGAAATATGCTAGGTTGGGCTTCTTTCCAGTCCACAACTCATAAGGAGTGTGAAGTGTGTGTGGACGCAGATACACCCTATTCACCGTATGGCATGCAGTAGACACTGCCTCTGTCCAAAATCTCCTAGAAACTTTACGACCTAGAAGCATAGATCTAGCCATCTCTTGGATCGTTCTATTCTTTCTCTCAACAATCCCATTTTGTTGAGGAGTTCTCACAGCAGAAAACTCATGTTTGATCCCAAGGCTATCACAGTACAGATCCACCTTTGCTTCCTTAAATTCAGTGTCGTTGTCACTACGTACTATGTTAATAGTGACCCCGTGTTGATTTTGCAGGACACGGCACTTGGTCGTTAGGAATTCTACAGCATCTGATTTCTCTCTCAGAAAACCTACAATGGAGTATCTGGAGAAATCGTCCACCATCACGAGAATGTATCTCTTACCACCTAGACTCTCCGTGCGAGTAGGACCCATAAGATCCATGTGAATCAACTCAAGAACACGAGAAGTGGTAATGGAATTCAACTTCCTATGAGGGCTACGGATTTGTTTTCCCAACTGACAGGGTCCATAAATCATGGAAGTTGACTTTCCAAGTGATGGTAAGCCACGTACTAGGTCCTTTTTGACTAAACGAGATAAGTCTCTAACGTTCACATGACCTAGACGTTGGTGCCACAGATCCATAGGAGTGATCGTGGCGCTGTTGCAGACTAGTGAGGATGTGGGCTCAGTCCCATAGCAGTTATCCTCAGTCCTCACCCCTTGCACTAAAAGTTTATCGGCTTGATTATAGACCTTACAAGCTTTCCGGTTAAACTTCACTGAAAAGTCATCGTCGCACAGCTAGCTGATGCTAAGAAGGTTTGCTTTCAAACCTTTGACGTACAGTACATTTTCTAGCTTTGGAAATCCTGGTAACTCCACTGTACCTCGTCCAACTATGCTAGATTTGCTACCATCTCCAAAGGTGACTCTCCCATCATTATAATCCTCAAGATGGGTAAAATATGAGGCATCACCTGTCATGTGTCTGGAGCATCCACTGTCAAAATACCACTGAGAGGTATTATGAGCTTTGAGAGCAACATGGACAACAAGGGCCTTTTTCTCTTTCTTAGGAACCCAAGAGTAGGTACCTTTTTTTTATTCCCTTGTTGTTATTGGTTTTAGCCGGAATGCGGGGCGCATTCATTGATGGTAAGGTCATCCGTCGGAATTCCTCCATCAAACTCTGTGATGTGGCGGTTAGGAACTCAACACGCTCTCTTAGACTGGTAAACTCATCAGTCTGATGTGGTGGAGCAAATGTACGTCGTGTCCGACCCAACCTATAGCACACATCCCTAAGGTGTCCATTTCTTTTACAATGGGAGCAAAAGGGCACAGTATTTGGAGGACCTTGGTTTGCTTTTCTTGGTCAAACTCTCCTTCTTGGTTTTTTATGACGGCCATAAGGAGTTGTAGTGAACTCATGAATTGATCCGGGTGAAATTTGGAATGTGGAGGCACCATCAAAACCTATTCCTTGCCTGTCACCAAAACCTAAAGCGGGACCGAGGAGCATCTTTCCCATCTTTCCAGATCTGTCCTCGATTTGTACCTTGACTTTCCTAGCTCTCTCAAGGTCATGAGTAAGCTGGGCAACAAGGGCTTCAAGTTTCTTCCGAGTCTCCAGGGAGGAATGGAGCTCACTCGTAAGACTAGCCACTTGTTTAGTCAAGTCCGCTTTCTCTTTCTCACAACTGCTCTCTCTCTCTCTAAGTAAATTCTCTTTACTAACCCATGCAGACTCTCTCTCTCTCATGGCGGTGCAGGTGGAGGACTCTCTCTCTCTCTCATTTCTCCTAACTCCTCTTCTAACGCGGTGATCCTAAGCACTAGGGCTTTGTTATGCCTTTTAGTTTTAAATGATTCATTATACAACTCAGCGTACGCGCGTTGAAGGTTACTCTCGTCCTCACTACCTTCCTCCTCTCCCTCACTCTCTTCGCTCTCGCTGTCGAGGTGTCCCTGTGAAGTAGCAATCTCATCGTCGTGAGATGCACTAGGAGTACTCACATGACTAGCCATGAACGCGGTGAAGTTACGCTCATGCGGTGACTCATCTCCCGAGTCCACCGTCTCGACCTCACTGTCGTCACTAAGGATAGCATTTAGGACAGCTTTACCCTTTTCCCTATTCAGACGAGTTGCACACTCAAACGCTCTGTATCCCTTACCGTCGCACTCAAAACACCTCTCACTGTCTTTAGGGGGTTCTTTGAAATCTTTCTTTTCAAACTTATTTTTCTGAAAATTCTTTTTATCTTTGAAATTCCCATTTTTCTTAAATTTCAGAATTTTCTTGAAGTTTTTAGCAAAAAGTGCCAAATCATCTAGGTCAAACTCACATTCAAAATCAGAAGTTTCTATCTTTCTAGACGACTCGACTCTCTTTCTTGTCGACCCCTCACTTTTTCTCTCTTGGGCTTTAAGGGCAATTCCCTTATCTTTTGACTTGGCAGATTTAGGAAACATGTCTATTTCATAAGTTTGTAAATCTCCTACCAGTTCTTCCAATTTTAGAGTATTTAAATTACCCAAGGAATTTAGCACAGTGACTTTAGGTATAAAACGCTTAGGAAGGGAACGAAGAATCTTTTTAACAACTCTAGCATTTGGAATATGTTCACCAAGATTATAGCTAGTATTAACAATGTCAGAAAGCCTAGCATAAAATTCATCAAAACATTCATTTTCATGCATGGTGATGGTTTCAAATTGAGTTGTTAAATTTTGCAATTTTGACTCTTTAAGAGCATTCGTTCCTTCATGGGTAAGTTGCAAAATATCCCATGCTTCTTTTGACGTGGTGCAAGTCATTATGCGTTTGAACTCATCAGGAGTGACAGACCCAGAAATAGCACTTAGACCCTTAGAGTTAAAAGATGACCATTTAAATTCATCATCAGTCCAAGTGATGTCAGGTTTCAAGTTGGTCACATTATCAACAGTCACGGTTGGAGGAGTCCACCCTCGTTCAACCAAAATCCAGACACGTTGGTCAATGGCTTTTAAAACCGACCTCATACTGGCTTTCCAATAGGCATAATTCAACCTGTCAAAAATAGGCATTTTATAATATGACTTCTCCATTTGAACACGCTCTTTTCAAAAATCAATATATTCAGAAAATTGATATCTTAGAAAAATTGTGCGGAAAAAGGAATACGCGATAGATTAGCGTAACTTGCTCTGATACCAATTTGAAAGAGTTGGCGCTTGCTTTCAATTAAGAAATAATATAATAACAGCCATTTTTAACCCAAATTGGCCCTAAGCATGCAACTAGGTGTGATTGAAACAATATGAAATCATGCACAAGATATTCAACACACAAAGTTAAGGAAAAATCCCCCACAGGGGCAAAACCATTTGTATATCACTATAATTTGTAAAAGACGGTTTACAATCGGATTACAATGAAATACAGTTTGACTAAGAATTACCCTCGGGTATCGGATTCTGTAGTCGCGGCTGGAAGAAACCCTTTCCAGTAGGGCTGGCGGCTGGACCTATCCCTGTCCAGTAGAGCTGCAATGAAGAGGAAGAAGCGGTCCACTTCACAAAGGGTTGAACATCAATGGTGTTCTTGGGTTACCAAAAGTGACTCACAAATGTATGGAATTTGTGTGAATCAAGGGTATGAATCAATGGACTCAAATACCATGAAGACTTATGAGTTATGGAACTCAGAAAATCATGTGTAAGTCTTAAGAAAACCAACTCCCCGATCGTGGTATAAATAAGAATTCATTTGCCCAAAAAATCTGCACACGATCTGTTCGTGGTTATCCAGGGCGGACCGGTCCGGGCCTTAGGCGGATCGGTCCGATGCGGACCGGTTCTTTTATTTTGAGGCTGATTCGGTTCGCATTCGGTCCGGGGTTCACTGGTCTTAAACGAGCAAGGCGGATCGGTCCGGGTCTCAGCGGATCGGTCCGGCTAGGCGGATCGATTCGTTTTAATATCAGGCGGACCGGTCCGGCTGTCTGAATTTTTGAATTCTTCCTTTCTTTTGATCTTCTGATTTTGTTGATGACGATGTAATATTTTCAACTATCATTCTTGTAACGGCGTATGACATATCATATACATAATGATGGACAAATTGTCCTTACATTCACAAAGGAATCTGCGAGAGCCATATTTGAGGGAGATTGTTAGCTTTTCGAGCAATGAAGGAAGGCTACTGGTGGCCATACATGCAGAGAGATTCTGGAGTATATGCTCACAAGTGCAAAAAATGTCAGCTACATGATCCCATGGTCCACCAACCTGTCAGCGACCAAAGATCACTTACCAGCCCTTGACCTATCGCCCAATGGGGAATGAACATCGTGGGCCCTCTTCCTACCGCTATCGACAATCGCAAGTATCTATTGGTCGCGACAGATTACTTCACTAAATGGATTGAGGCAGAGCCACTAGCAAACATCAGAGACGCAGATATGATGAGATTCGTATAGAAGAATATAATTACCCGCTTTAGGATCCCTAGAACCATCATCACTTACAAAGGAACGCAGTTTGAGAGCGGACCCTTCTAGAGTTTTTGTAACGACCATGAAATTAGACACTATTTTAGATCGATAGCCTACCCCAGAGCAACGGCCAAGCTGAAGCTTCCAATAAAACAGTGATCGACGGATTGAAGAAACAACTTGAGAGAGCCAAAGGCGCATGGGTGAGCGAGCTTCCAAATATCATGTGGGCCTACTACACTAACCCATGGCGAGCAACTGGTGAAACCCCATTCACACTAACATATAGAAGGAAAGAAATCATCCCTTTAGAATTTGGCCTCCCAACTATGAGGTCCACCCTGGTTGACCAGGTTCAGAATGATGCACCATTACTCGTTGAACTTGACCTAGTTAATGAACGCAGAGAGTTATCCCTAATGAGACTAGCGAGCTATCAGTAACATCTCGCAAGGCACTATAATAAGAAGGTCAATCCAAGAGCATTCCAGGTTGGAGACTACGTCCTAAGGAAAGTTCTTGGAAGCATAGTAAAACCATCTGATGGCAAGCTAGGTCCAAACTGGGAGGGACCATTCAAGGTGACAAGGGACGACCTACAAGGAGCCTATTACTTAGAAACGCTGGAGGGCAGAGAGATACCCCGATCTTAGAACGCAGCCAACCTGAAAAAATTATATTTCTACTTTTTTCATTCAATTTTTATCACATTATTGGAATTGGCAATTTCATTACTTTTAATAAAAGATTGTTCAACAGTGGCATTCTATAAAGTGTTAATTTTGTTTTGTGGACTTTATAACTTGCACACCTTTTCCTAGCGAAAGGCACATTGCTCGATATATAAAAGCAGAGAATCACCCTCCTTAAGTTTTCGTTATGAAACATGAACAACCTCTTAGCATTGACCCTGGAAATATATGAAGCCCTACAGGGGACCCTTAAGCAGTTCAACCAAATCGAATTGGTCACCAAATAATATTTGGCTCAGAAAACCTGATTGGATAGAACATCCAACACTAGGTGTGTCCTCGCCATTGCCGCACTTAGGCATAAGGGAGTGTAATGACACAACCTAAAAGGTAAATTGGGGTAAAATGGTATCTCATAAGCATACTGGACTGGGAGGATACACACACGACAAAACAACTCTACCCACATCAAATTTAGTCGGCTACGAAGAGCGCAAGATAATCAAATGAAAAATTAATGAAGTAAAAAATACACAACACATGTTTAGTCGGTAAAACACCCAAAACATAAATATTTTATTACTTCGTTACATTTACAAAAGGTTACATTGAATTAAGAAAATATTAATGAGGATTAGGATTTTGAGTAAGATAATCAACAACTTGCGATCTTCGACTGTCGTTCGGATGAGGACCTAATTCTTCCTTAACTTTATTCGCATCTGGCTCCAATAGCTACCTTGGGAGAGCATCTATAGGGACCCACTGGTCGTCCCTCCTGAAAGGATTAGGCCTCAGAGTTGAAGGAGATATCTTGTGACGATACTAGAGCACTGAGTTCCTGGGGACCTATAGCTCCCTGAGGGCACTCAACCATCCCCTAATAAAGGATAACTCTTTAAACTCTGCCAACCTCATCGGAGCATTTGTCCAACCCTGGTCATAACCATCATCCCACACTCTCTGAGGTCCGTTCTTGAACAGATGCCTCAGTCGCGTTACATCTCTTTAAAGCCCAGTAGCAATCACGTATGCTCAACGAACATATTCTCAAAGCTCCTTCATCTCCCCAACTGAACCCCCTGTATCTGTACCAGCTCGTGGATCGACCGATGAAGTGGAACCTCACAAAACTTGAGGGGTTACGCTCGGCCCTGTGCCAGCTCACGGACCAGTCGATGGAAAAAAACCTCAAAAAACTCAAGGTGCGACGCTCGACGCATGCTCCCTTAATTACGACACATCCCTCCTCAGAGTTTTATTCTCCTACAGAAGAACTTCTCCGACTTGATTGATCTCAGAGGCATCCAGAAGTTTAGCCCTCAGAAGGTTCACCTCTTCTTGAACAGAGGCACCAACCTCTTCCATCTCCTGAAGTCTATCCTTCAGTTTAGTAATGAGCTCAGACTGGTCTTTAAATATCTTATTCCTCGACCTAAGAGACTTGCAAATCCTTACAAAGTCTTGGCGAACTTGATTTCTCGCATTAGGACCAAGGATCCTTCCCAATTGAGAGGTGGCAGGTGTATACTCATCTACATCAATCAACTACAAGCCATAAAAGTATTAAAGTTCAGAAGAATCAGTATGCAGAAAGGAAAGTGTTTTCATTTCATTTAAATAAAGTGGTCCAAGTACATCGATAATCCAAAGAACAGTACAAACAAAGAAAAAATACAAAAAAGGTCTTCAGAATAGGCTAGCTAGCAACCTCAGTTGGCTTTGAGGTTGTTGGTCACTTTCCTTTGTCTGCTGCAGCAGGAACACCTCCCTCAGAAGGGGCACTAGCAGGAACTATTTAAGAAGCAGGAACACCTCCCTCAGAAGGGGCGCTAACAGGAACAGTCTGAGAAGTAGGGACACCAACATCAATGGCTGGGGCAGGTGCTTAATCCACAGTAGGCTTCGAGCCGGGATCATGCTCATCGAATAGTGGAGAGTCAATGTCCACTCTAGCAGCCAAAAGAGCCTTATTCCAGCCCTTCTTGAAGTTCAGTCTACTGATGTAGCCTATCTGAACCTCAGTATCCTCATATGCAGTAGCCCATCTGTCATTGTATGAGCTCTCCTCCACCCTCTTCACCTTCTCTGCTAGCACCCGGTTCTCCTCCACCACAGCTAACTTGCTCGTATAGACCAAGTCATAAGATCACCTTCTTCACCCGATTGGCTTCAGTAAAGGCAAGATCGAAAGACCACTGAGCATTATTGGCAGTCTTTAAACTGGCCTCTAGCTCAACACCCTTCCCTTTCAACTCAGCATTCTTCTTCTCCAGATCAGCATTCCTCTTCACCAGCTCATCGCGAGGGTGATCGAGGACGACAAAGTCAGTCAAAAACTGAAAAAACAAAAATAAGAAAGAGAAGCATTGAATAGAATATTACAAGCATAGAAAAGCAAAGACAGACTAACCAAGGCCAGCCTCTGATTCGCCTGCAGAGCTAACTGGTCGGTCCCCATTGCCTTCTCACGATCAGTAGGTAAAATTGCTCTCTTGAGTAACATAGGATCCAACCAAGGAGAGATGGAAACAAAGGCCCCCTCGGGAAAAGCAGACACGGGCACTAGCGCTTGCCCTGCCTTCGTTCTCATCTCCTCTCTCCTTCTCTCCTCTTCTTTCTCCTTCTTCTCCTTCTCAGCTCTTATCCTATCCTCTACTTTCTTTCTCTCCTCAACCTTCTTCCTCTCTTCTTCCTTTCTATCTCTCTCCCTTAACTACTCTCCCTCCCTCTTCTTCTTTTCCTACTCGTTGACAGTAGGCTGAGAACCAGTGGCATCTTCCCCACTTCCAGACTTCTGATTCTTCGACTGTCGAGAAAGAAGCACATCATCATCATTATCATCACCCCGAATCAGATTCTTCCTGGGATGAGCCATATCCTCTTCGCTGGAACTGATCGATTCACTGGAAGACTCTCAAGTGTGACACCCCGCCTAATAAAATAATGGGTGATCAGTCCTATACCAAATTATAGCAAGAATCCCAGTTGGTTCATCCTTAGCATCACTGTCAAAAACCTTTTTAAGACTTACTAACCACCTAGCATTCCAAAAGGTGGTGCCAATTTTTTTTTCTCATTAATTAAACCAAACAGTACATGCGAAAATAAATATAATCCATTCACACAACTGAATTAAACCAACTGAATAAATAATGACTACATGCCGAATAAACCATCGGTCACCAAAGTAAATATTCCAATACAAATATTCAACACCGGAATAAAATAAATCTGAAAACTGAACTGAAAGTCTGGGTGACATGCCCTAAATAAGACTGGAACTGATAAATGATTCCTACTGTAGGAATGAAAGAACGATGTGTCTGATCCAAGCTCCCGCTAGCATCCACATATGCCGCAGCTCCGTGTTCCTGGAATAAAATATCAATCCTGGTGTCCATGTGGCTGGACACCTAAACAATTTTGAAAATAGTTTTATAGCAAGGGTTAGAACCCAAAACATTTTGAAAATATTTAGAAAGTGAATTAACTACAGTTATTTAAAATGCATGAATGCGCTTCATATTTAAGTTAGTGTCACACTCTCTTGAGGACATTCTCACCCCTCCACTAATGTTCACACCTAACGGTTGCCTTACCCCCACCTATTTGTACTACCCCGTCCAACTAGTCATGGTATAACCTCCCCTTGCCACACTACTCTAATTCGAGTATAATTATTCATGAATTATAAGTTACCTCACTAATCAACTTAATTAATCCCTTCTTAAATAATAGCATATAACCGTGACACAAGTTATATAAAGTAAACACATCATACACTATATTATTACCCGCATATAATATTTAATACCATTATATACGTACCTTTACTGAAACATCCACACATATACCATATGTATATCCATCCCTTTGAGTATACCCCCACCGGATGATTCCCTCTAAAGCGCTATCTTACTAGGTGTGCTTACATAACCTAGTTACCCAAGTTAGAATCACTCACCAACCCGGCCTGAAATATAAACGTAGTGGAGGCGGTCATATTCCTTCCCTGAAAGTGAGATAAGCCCCTCACCTATATACCGGACACTCTGACCTGGGGATATACTCACCCTACTCCTCAAGCTAGGGGATTCACCCACACCGCGTAACCTCCCTTGATAGCACTAGAGTATATAATTTAAATAAATATCTAATCACTCATATTTAATAGCACACACAATACATACACATATATATACTATCACTACACCATATATATATAATTTAAACCCCGACTTTACCGTGTACTCAAAACCCCTAACACTAGCCTGTAATTTCCTGAGTCTATGGTCCGACTCTACATTAATTAATTTCTGATTAATAAATTTATTGATTTTCTGAGTCTACAGTCCGACTCTAATTTAATTAATTTCTCATTAATTAATTAACACCAATCCGAGTCTATGGTCCGACTCTAATCTAATTAATTTACACATTAATTAATTAATTAATACTAATCTGAGTCTACGGTCTGACTCTAGTTTAATTAATTTACGCATTAATTAATTAATACTAATTCGAGTCTATGGTCTGACTGTAATTTAATTAATTTACACATTAATTAATTAATAACAATCTAAGTCTATGGTCCGACTCTAATCTAATTAATTAACACTTGGTGTCGCCCAACCATTATACCCGGACTTGCTCACTTGGCCCGTAATATCGTCAATACCCGATTCTATATTTCACCCCATAACTAATTAATCACACATCAATTTCCTTTAACAATGTAGTGCCGCTTAACTATAATATCCAAATATTTTCCCTCGGTCCAAAATTAATACTTACGAATTATTTTCTGAAATTTAGTCATCCCGTGACATACAATTATCACCCTCCTAAACCCAATTAAAAATTTCCTCAAAGTACCAAGAGTCAAGCCCCTATTTAATTTTTATTATTTAAATTATCCCAAGACCCCTTTTCAATAAATAAATATCTCCCATGTAATTAAAACTGGCGTCACTGCCAAAAATCCGGTATCATCGATCGATCGAACCCCCTAGGTCGATCGATCGATCGTCCCAGTCATCGTCTTCTCCAGCCTACTGTTCGACCATGGATGAACCCTAAAGCTTTTATTCTCATTCCAAACCCTTTCCCAATCACAACCAATATTTCATTTACATAGAAATATATTCTAATCTTCCTAGAAAACTTAAATCATATATCAATTCATCAAAACCCCAAACTTTTCTCGAATTGGGTCTCACCCGGGTTTATCATACGGAGATATGAATTTGTCACACTGATTCGAAATTTATCACCGATACTTACTAATTCGAATCCTACAATTGATTCCAGCAATCCCATATCCATATTCACCATTAATTTAGTCTCAAATCTTCATATACTAATCAAATCCGAAAAACCCCTTTTTAGCTATTTAACCCATAACCAAAACAGATTTTTGATACACATACTAGGATATGAATTAATTATCACGGTTTAAAAATCACAACAGTTAACCACTTGCCTGAAATTGTTCGTAGGGTCTGATCCGTTGGTGTAGTTAAGGTGTTGATGGCGAACACTCCAATTAGTCCCTTAATTTGGCTCCAAAATACCCTCAATTGGTTTCTTGATTAGCTTCCTCTAATCCTCTCTCAAACTCTAGGTTTAGAGTTGTGTTAACTGTCGTTCAACACTTCTCTAATTAGGTTAAAAATCCTAAATCCCGTTTTAGGCCATACATGCCTAATTAAAATCGGCCAAATCACCTCGTGTGGGCCCGGCTATGCTCAAAAATACCCCGAGACCCAATTACTACCCCCGGGGACTTTACCCATCCGAACTCAACCGCGCACTCAGAATTGTCATCCGAAATACTTTTTGACATTTCCAAATTTGACCTCAAAAATGCGACGCACATTAATTCGAACAATTTAACTTAAAAACATCAATTAAAAATAATTCTTCCCACTCAATTAAATTCTCCAAATCATAAATTTAAGTTTCTCCAATTTAAATATTTTTATTTTCTCCCAAAAATAATTAAATACTAAATCCTCAAAATTACGGGGTGTTACATCAAGCTTCTGAAACTTCTTTCGAACTGGAAGAACATTCACCACCAGTGCTCTCTTCACTGGAACCTCCTTCAGCACCGCCCCTATTATCACCTTCGCTATCCTCACCTGAGCTGCTCTCTTCCTCGTCCAATTGGATGGCATCTACAACAACTTCTTCAGTTATGTCTAGCTTAGGAGTGCTGTGTACAGGGTGCACGATAAAGCTGGACCCAACGTTCGTGTACTCCAAGAGAAAAGCCGCTGATTGAGGATGTTCACCGTCAGCCAAAAGTTCCCTAATATTCCAGGCTTTGACCAACTCAACAGCTCGAACCTCACTGAGAGCAGGTTCCAAGTTCTTTGCTCTCGCTGAAAAGAAAGAAAGAAGAATATAAGAGAAATCGTACATTAATAAGAGGATCGATGAGCAGAGCAAAAACTAAGCCTACCTATGAACTCCTCCCCATAAAAGGGGGCCATGAACCTGTCAGACCTCGACCCCTCAGTATGGGGAGGAAACTGCCAATTTCAAGCAAGAAAACCATCTTACCAGTAATCCTTGTGGGAATCAGGTAGATTTACTACAAATACCCTATTAGGACTCCTGGCCTTGAGGTAAAGAAGACCAAAACTTGTTCGTGAGAAAGAATAACTAAAACATAGCTCAGCAAGCCCTAGATTGGTGCCATATAGCTGATTTATTCTATGGACACCATTAACAAAATTCCAGACGTTTGGCAAACACCATGCAGGGATAATATTGAAATAACCAAAGAAGTGTAAAAACAAATTGTTTGGGGGGAAAGTATTGGGACAATAGGAGAACATGAATCCAGTGAGCATCCTCAATCTCTCTAACATTACGAGGGACCAGGGCACACTCAATGTCCAACCAGTTTGAAATATTATATTATTTCCTAAATTTAGCTATTGATCTATTGCCTACTTTCGTCATTGAAAGATACAAACCTTAATTACGAACGCGAAGGAATTTCAATAGAAAAAGCAAATAAAAGAAGAAAGAAGAACTTGCAATGTAAGAGTCAGCATGAGACAAGGCAAATCCACAAGCACGGACGATGAAAAAAGCTTGGAAATGGAAGATGAGACACGAGAATAAAAAGAGTTGCAGGGAAAAATCGAAGAGATTGAGAGAATGCGAAGAGTTATGAAAGGGACAATTCGAGAAATGACCCCTCTAGAAGGATTTAAACTTTTCTAATCAAGATGCATCAGAAACGAGGCAATCTATTGCTAAAGTCAGGGCGCTTCAATTCAAAAGTATGGAACGAATCACAGGAATGCCATTAAGACTAATCATTTAAAATTATTGAGCCCAAATTGTGACCTAAAAATTTCAGGACCAATTATGGGTACCTCGATTTGTCACGTGGGCCCAGACGAGAAGCCCAAGCAAACGCGGCCCATAGTCCAAAGGACAGACGCCTCAACCAAATTAGTTTTGACCCAGTCAGTTCCTGAAATCTCTCTTCAGAGATATCCTAGGGATTGTGGGTTAACGTGGGGGAGTTCCACTCCTCCACCCTCCGAAAAAATATGTATATAACAAACCCTCCACCCGGGGCAAAGGGCATGCATTATTTTCCTCTAAAACACTCCCTAGAGTATAGATAAATAATATCGAGAGCACTACCATGGACATAAGCATTCTTGCTGAACCCCGTAAATATTGTGTCGTGTGATTGGCGCTCTTGACATTCATTATTTGTTTTGGTGATTGCCTTTTCTTATTAGTTTGTGCTGAACTTAATTGTCACCACAATTATGACTTATCTGTTATACATATTAAGGGAAGTAAAAATACCATTCCAGACATTATATCAAGAGAACCAATGTTTGCTAACAGTAATATGATTTCATATTTTATGTTGCAAACAGAAGATCTAGACAGCATATGTTCCTCTGGAACAAATAGACTGAACAAATAAGACGTTGCAGACTATCTTAGACATGTAAGACCAAATGTTAGTGTAACGCAAAGACAGACTCATATTCAAGACTCTCAAGAAAGACAAATCCTAGAGATCTTTGATGATATCTTGGTTCCTCCGAAAAAATCTAGAAATGAGATTGTTTCTCAAAATAGGCTCATTGGAAAAATGTATTTCCCTTAATATAGACCTGATCAAAGATATCCAGACTTAATCAAATTTAGACGAGAATTTTCAGATAATGAAAATACTCTTGTAGACGCTATATGGTGGAATGTAAAGAATAGATTGTGGATAGAATTCAAACAGAATTTGTTAGATATTTCCAAATTCATGATAACTCAAAGACTTGGAGTTACCCAACTTAGCGGTACTGCTATTACTAGACCACAGACTCAGACTTATTCTTAGACTCTTGGAGAATCCTCCAAACCTAGACCTGCTGATAATTTTTGCTATGAGAAAAAAAAAAACTTTTAAGACTAAGATTGTTATACATTTTTGTCATAATAATCTTCCAATATTAGAGGACTATCAGAAAGATGTTAATAACATTATTGAACATTTTAATATGTTATTATCTAAAATTAATGGGGATGCCTTAATGTTTAGAGGTTTTTTCAAAGGTGTTCCAATAATCTATCTTTTTAGAAAGGCAGACATAACCCAGATCACTTTAGCAGACTATGGGTTCATTAGACTCATCCAGATAAAGACTGTAGAAGACTCTATTTCTCTTAAAAAAATAGTCCATGAGTATGTCAAGAAGGTAGAAGACTTCCTTCCCCTGTTTGTCAGGATTTACCAGATTGCTCTAAGTTCTTGTAGAGGAATGAAGGTTAAGGGGTGTAGACTTTTTAGATTTACCAATTGTTCATTTGAAGATGTGAAACTTCTATCCGAAGATGAGACTAAAGACTTAATTGTTAATAATTCCAAGATTCAGATTGCCCAAGCTATGGAGACGATAGAAATCATGGAACTGTTAACAAGTGAAGACATATGGTACACTGCTTACCATAAAGAAGACCTTATTATCCAGGCTGATGAGCCATTTAATGGAAAACTAACGAAAGAATCTAAGGAATTAGTGGAGATTGCTTTTCCAGCCATCCTTAGAGTGTTAGGCCTCATTGATGAATTCTTCAACAGTAATGCTCTACCGAATGAAGACCAAGACAAGGCTAAAGAAGACGAAGATGGAATTGAGAAGGGCCCCACCCTACTCAGTGAATTATTAAAGACTGAAGACGCGATAATTTAGAACTCTACTTAAAGCAAAATATTCATGCCCCATATGGACCACCAGATTAAACAAAGACAAAGACGTTAGGTTCGTAATTATCACATGACGCCAAGACTGCTTTTGGAAAAAGCAAAAGCGTGAAAGACTCAAAAGATGCCAAAGCTGTAGACTTTTAATTAATGTATGATATTTCTCTTTAATTATTATATGTTTTTAACCTGATCACTTTTTGTAACCGGTTACCAGTCATCTGTAAGCCTCCTTATGTTATAAAAGGAGAGGTAAGGAGTGGAGAAGAGGCATCGTAGATTAGAAGTGATAGAGAGTGTGTAAGCTTAGAAAGAGTAATATGTATATGGATGAGTAAACCTCTCATAGTTAGGGGAGAGTTGTATCTACTTATGCTATGCAATAAAAGTATTTTATTTTTCTAGAAATCTCTTATGCTAAGTTGTTATTATTCTTCAATTGTCTCCAACTTTCTGTTCATAGAGGACTATTGTGTAGAACCTTTGGTGTAGCACGTAGGTGTTATACTATTGAACCGCCGTCAGGTGCCGATTTGCCAAGAGCCGTTAGCTGGGTGGGTGTTAGGCGTGGTGGCGTACAGATAGGAAACGGGTCCAACGCCAAAATAGTGGATAGAGGTGCGACACATAAAGAGAGAGTTGTAGGAGGTCGAGACCGGGGAAGAATAGTACCAAATCTTAAGAGACGAAGAAAAGAAGATAAAGATATTGAAGACCATAAGGAAGGTATAAACTTGAACCAAACCCCTAGCTATTCCACATTATACTATTAAAATCTTAAAATACTCGCACGAGCCTACAAATCACTAAAGACTTTTTAGCATTTGTTAATCAAACAAATCTAGATATGAGAAGAGAAATTCAATAATGGACTCTTACAGACCCTAAAGATAAAGAACTTATAGAATCTACTTTAGCATATGCAGGTGGTACTTTTAAATATATAGACCGGGTTATTGAGTGGTTAGTACGTGAGGTACCTAGAATAGAAATAATCTAAACAGAGATCCGTGATCTCTTTAAACAAAAGATAAGAACTATAGAGTTCGCAGAAGAACTTTCAAGACCGAAAAAATATCAAGAATACACTAGAATACTTGAAGATAGTATAGACGTATTAAAATATATTAAACGTAAAAGGTTAGTTGAAATAAGAACTATTTTAATTAGATCAGGAGGAATCCGTCATCTTCTTAAAAACATAGAGACAGTTGCCCCTAGAACATATCGTAGATTTTTATGATCCTATGATGATAATAATTTAGACGCATTTATAAATAACGATATAATTGATATTGCTAATCAGATATATAAAGAAACTAGACTGATAAAACCTCAATACCGCATAAGGTATTTAAGACTAGAATATTTTTCATCAAAACCACTCGCACGTTCCAGACTCCCTGAAGAAAATATTTACATAAATAATCCCCACTATTTCGAATTTCAGTACGATAGTGACGGAAGAAGTAGGAGAAGTAGTAGCCCTCAAACTTCTCTCAGACTCCCAGATTAATTTAGACGTTAAAAACAAGCTTACGACTTTAGAAATTATTTGGGTAGAAATTTCTATACCGATAAGATTAGAAAAAGACAAACCGGTCCCAAGACTTTTTGGACGATAGCAAACACGTCATTTACGCCTGCTAATTAGGTCCGTCGAAAATCCGGACCGTATATATATATATACATATACATATACATATATCATTTAAAGGATAGGTATATATACTACATCGAAAGAGATATATTACATTCACTCAAATTTATTTTCTGTAAAAACGACATTATTTTTATATTCTCGTTCCAGTGTATAACTTCATTCTATCTTAACGGCTAGTAGTGTCATAGTTTTTAGAAGTCGAAGAAGGTGCAATTTCCCCCGAGCTTGCTCGTATCCACTTGGGTAATGAAGTATGTACTTCCCTTAATGGTTACAGTTACAAAGAATTAGGAATTTTCCCCATAAATTTTTTGTTTTGCCTTAAAGAACTCAAGATTATGAAATTCTCAAGTTCATCTCGTGGATGTAGACAGGTCAAACCATGTGAACTATCTCTTATTTGTTGTTCTTGTTAATTATTTAATTCCATGCACGTTCTTCATATTTCGAAGTACTAAAGAAATTAAAATTTACCATCATTTTTCTATACAAATCTAATCAACATCTTTCTTAGTTATAATTTTGGGCCAACAACTTGTATAATAATATGCGATAGATGTAAACTCTATGATATAAATGTTACAAATTATGCATTTATGATGCCCATGATAAATGCAATGTTGAACAATACTTGGTACTAAATTTTGAAAGATAATAATAATCTCTAATATTAATTAATATATTATGTACATAACATTAGTGTGCATATCTTCATTTACAAACGATATCTCATTGTTTTCTTTCATATCTTAATTGACTCCGCTGAATAAAATAAAATGGAGAGTGGGTTGAGCTTGTGCTACCGAGGAATTGATAATGGATGATATTAAAAAATAATTTTATATAGCCACCAGAAACAATTAAAGAACAAATAGAGTGTGGATGTCACAACACATCTTACATTTTATAAGGTAAATATTATGACTTAAGTTTTAATTTTGTCTATAACTAATTGTTAGAGTTTGTTTGATAGACAAAATTTGTTGTGACAATTGTGGAAATTTTCATATTTTCAACTTCACAGGCGTTTGGTTGCTCAAATTGGCCTTATAATTTTTTTCGTGCATAAAAAATTTTCAACATCATGCAGCATGAAATTTCCAATTTTTTTACTTTAATTTTCTTACCTCATCCCCAAAATTAATGATAAATTTTCATTGCTTTGGCCTAAATAAACTTATTATTTTTTATATTTTTACGCAACTACAATCAAATGCATAAAATAACAAATTTTCTTGAAAAACAATTTGTATGGAAAAGATTTGCATTTTCTGCCTTTTCTTATGCCGACACTTTACATTGATAAATTTTGAAGTGATATCCTGATATGTCGTATTCGTATTGACTCGTGTGGTCCAACAACAATGAAGCTTAAATGCGAGTCAATATAGGTGCTCCACGTTAGAGTGTTGTAACCAATGGGTCGCATTTGGGTGTCCGCATTGAAAAAAATATAGCAAAAAAGCTGAAAAATATAAGGGTGCTTTAAAAAGATACGCACATACTTGTTTTAAGAAACGCTTTATATGTAATGTCATTTTGGTTGGGTGTTTTTTTTTTTTTTTTTTTTTTTTTGTACAGAGGGTAATTCTCGGCCAGTTTGCACGCACCTCGAGACTATTCGAATGGACAATCTCTTGAGAGCAAACTGAAGGCTTGACCAGCTGAGCCAACACGTCGTATTATTTTAGTTTTGTTGGACTATCCGGAATAAATATTAGATCCTTTTATCACATTTTGTCATGCAAATTATAACAGCAACATAATGTAGTACTTGTAACAACTCCACTCACTCAGTAGTCAAAATATGCCTCTAAAAGTTGAGGGAATTCCATCTGCAACTCACTGTCCCGACTCAAGATGGACTCCACAAAACAATCCGCAGCAGATGAAGTTGAAGTAGCTCCTGAATCGTTACACCCACCTGTCTCATTTTTCTCTCTAACCACCGAGCTGTCTTTGTTTCCCATCACACCCCCACGAAATTCACGCTCTTGCTGTTGCTCAATAGGGTCTCCAACAAGAAACTCACTCCAACTTGAAGGAGAAGACGGAGTCGTTTGGAGCTGAGAAGGCTGGCAACAAGAAGATGAAGATGATGACAAAGAGGATGAGGGTCCATTAAAGAAATGTGCTTGGGAATGAGGCAGGTTTTCCCATGTTTGGCTGCTAGTAAAGTTTTTGTCTTGAAATTGTTGAGTAATGGGGGTGTTGGTAATTTCCCATGCTTGGTTGTTTGAGATTTGTGTTGGGAACAAAGATGGGTCAGTGTTGAAGATTGGGGTGTTGTTTGGGAAATAAGGGAATGAAGGAGTTTGGTTTCTGGTGTTTGGGAGACCGCTGATGTTTCCGAATTCGGAGAAGATCTGAGAGAAGGGCTTATGAGTGACAGGATCAATTCCCATTTTGGAAAGTCTTTTTCTCAGCTTTGTGTTCCAATGATTTTTCACATCATTGTCTGTTCTTCCAGGGAGTTGTTTCGCTATCAAAGACCACCTACACAGACAAACAATACAATTGAGATTGCACCACGATTTGCCTTGTTTCCTTATTTTTAAATGTGTAAATGCCGAAAATTATTAAACTATTGCTATGAGACCATATGCCATTCAGAGGTTTCTTTGTAATCGAATGAATAAGTATACATACAAAATTATTTACGAGGCAACACATCATCTATCACCTGAAATAAAAATTAATTGGGATCGGGACGACACATGATGTGTGACTTGAGATAATACAATTATTTTCTAAATTTTAAATTCCACCCAACAAGTTGGGGCGATATATTTTGTGTCTCCTCCCAATGTATGGTATAAAACTATACATTACCTATTGTAGGAGGGTCAAAATACAAACCAGTGTACTTTTACATCCTCACCAGGGTTGATATTACTTCATAAAACCATAACCTTTTTACAGTTACCATGCATCGTGAGGAATAAAAACCAACAAGAAATTTCCCATTTTTGATGTCCCACAATTCTGCTAGTTTAGATAGACAGTTGAAGGATAGGGGGTGCTAGGTCACAAAAGCCATAACTAGAAATTCTGCCCAAGTAGGATTTCAGCGGTGACGAATGAAAGATTATTATATAAGGAGGATAAAATTTAAAATTGATCGGTTTGCAAATGTTAAGGGGGTAATGTATTGTATTTATTCAAATTCCGTCTCAATTTGGGTACAAAAAATACATTTCATAGGATCAAATTTTGTAATTCGCCCGTGGTAATAGAATTTCTAATTCCCTTAAGTCTTGACAAACCTCTGTTTTGGGGACTCATTTTACCTTCATATTTCTCTTTTTCTTGATATACAGGTTCCCAAATCTTTTGATGGAGAAAACAGGATTCAAAAGAAATTATTTCTTGCTTGTTTGGATTTAGTTATCAAATATCATCTCTTCATAATTCTTGTTTATTTTCCTGATGTTATTTAAATGGAAAGAAAAATATGAATATATTTCAACAAAAGGAAAATGTAATTACTGTACATTTAAACTAATATGTTCAATTCCCCCCCTTTTCTTTTCCTCCTCTTTTCTAATGATAAGCAAAAGGTAAAAAATTCCTTAATATTTATTTATCTTTAAACGTCAAATTGGCTGACCAGAGAGAGTTTAAACATCCAAATTATACTCCTTTGGAAAGGAAAACTATAAGCATATTTTTACAAAAATCCAATTCAAAATAATTAAATTATGAAGTACGAGAAACACTACGTTTGTCCCCAATTAATATAGCTATTTGAAAAGGACGATTTTTTGGAGTTTACCCAACCAATGGCCAATATCAAGACTTGCTCGTGAGCATGAAATTTGGTTCATTGATTATGTTCAAAAAATGTAAAGTGACTATTAATTTGGGATGTCCCAAAAAGAAATTTACAACTGCTAATTTGGGACGAAGGGTATGATTTATTCATGGTTTGTAACTTATGGTTTACAGTTTCCAATTCCATGTTAAAAAAGGATTTGTAACTTATGGTTTCCTTAATTTAGTAATTAATAAGTTAACATTGGTCCTATTCAAAATGGAAAAGCCACGGTGGCATGGATGGAAGAAAGAAAAGAAAAACCAACCTGCTACCTACAGCTTTGTGAAGCTTTAGAATGTGTTCTTCTTCTATGGGTGTGAAAGTGTCATGCTTGAGGTCAGGCCTCAGATAATTAGTCCACCGTAGCCTACAACTCTTCCCACATCTGTTTAGTCCTGTACAACCTCACCCCAACGCCGTAAATATGGAAAATCATATATGTATATATGTTTGTGTGTGTATATGTATATTAGACATTTACAAAAATTAGAAAGGAAACCTGCTTTCTGGGGTACCAAGGTCCAGTTTCCAATTCCATGTTTGGCTACATATGCAAGTATCTTAGCATCTTCTTCTGCTGTCCAAGGCCCTTTTTTCACATTAGATTTATCACAACATGGAGGTCTCCCCATCACAAATGCTAATAACTGTTTCGGGGAGAGAGAGAGAGAAGTGCTGGGTGTGACGATGTAATGGTGATGCAATTTTGCAGCTTTACAAGTTAGTACATAATGGGGAGGAAGTATATACATATTACATACAGCAAGTGAGGAGGCATGAGAAGCATGTAATTTGGCTCCCAATTAACAACAATTGCATGATTTTAACTCAAAAACGGTTTGACGTGACATGAACAATAATGCATGCCTCTCTCTCTCTCTCTCTCTCTCTCTCTCTCTCATGTGCTTGGCTCCTCGAGCATTAGTTTTATGCAGGTTCAAATGGGATGAGTTAATTTTGTTAAATTTTTCGAGTTAACTGATTTGTTCTTAGGGTGTGGATATAAACGGCCTTCTTTGAACCATGGAAATGAATATATGTATCTTGACATAAAACTAATCAGCATGACACACTCGGGTATACAAGGATTTGTCTTGCATATTTTTTACTGCTATACTGAGATGAGATTGAACGCATCGGTATCCAGTATGCACCTCTCACTAATAATGACAATTGACAAGCATATGAGCATCTCGCTCGCTACTCATTCTAATTATTCAATTTAAACTCGTACATAATAAAGTACAAGCATGGTGGTGGAGATACGCATAAAAATCAGTTTAAAATAAATATTTAGATGATCCAATTTCTATATGATTTAATTTCTATATTGAAACTGTTAAGTCTCACGAGAGCAATTAGGGAACAACATTGTTGGAAAAATATATATATGGATAATATGTGAAAAAACTCAAAATACGAAATAAATAAAATTGGAAAAACTTATCGATCGAGACTTGTGTTTTCTAAAGGTGAAATTGTCCGCTGATATTAATGTTATCAGCCTCTTGAACAAACACCCCTCACCCCCGGATTCAACGATCAGATTTCATCACTAGCAACTATGAAGAATCTTAACTCTCACAATACTCCAATACCAAAAACACAATGAAACAAATAGTGTAACTGAAAGTGAATATACTTTTTCCTTTTCTGTAATGGGAGATAGAGAGAGACTTTTTTGAGATACACTTTTCAGAGAAGATGAGTCTATTTTATAGGAATAAATCCAAAAACGTTTTTGCCACTAACACACTTTTTTCTCCACTAACGGGTAGTTGAATCAGAATTAAAGACTAAGTGAATATGAGAAGTCCAAAGAATCCAAACGCCCAAGTTCAATCAAAGACCATTAATGTTTAGTGTGCCTCCTAGAGGATTAAACTAAAGACCTCAAGCACTAAACCCCACAAACTTACCACTTGGCCATTTATCGCAAATCATTTATTTAATTCAAAATAAATATATATACTATTATACCCAACAATCCCCCTTATGAATGAATTAAATAAATAAATATAAAAAGAAGCTCTGGAGTATCATTCGGAGTGACGTAAAAGGCGAAGATGTCACTTGACTTCAACCTTTGCTTTGTGTTGATCTATTGAGTTTATCGGTTGATAGTAAACTAATGTCTTGAACTATTTCATTGTTGTTGTACACTTTAGTCAATGAAACACACACGTGACTCCTCAAAGTCATCATCGAGTTCCCACGGTTGTGCTCATTTCGGCCTTGAGCATGCCCAGGTTTCTTGAGTGCTCTAGAAAATCATCCTTACTTCTCATAGGAAACGGCTCCACTACCACACTCATATAGGTGCTTCTATCCAGAGTTTACTGTATCTAACACCCCAATTAATAACATATATAGAAAGCATTAAGAAATTAAATCTCATCCTCCATCGATACAGTGGTACTACATCATATGAATGGGTTTTTAAGTAAAGTTTAAGTTAGTACCCCCACAAATCACTAGTATAATTTTTTTATCTCATTGAACCCGGATCTTGGGATCTCTAGTCATCTGGGTTGGGTTTCCATTATAGTTGATTTAGATATTAATAGGCTTTAGGCCCATTACCTTCAATGTTGGATAAACTAGCTCTCTAGCTAGCCCTTTAGTCAATGGATCTGCGAGATTTTCCTTTTAGTTGACATAGTCGATTGATATAACTCTATCTTTCAATAGCTATCTCAATGTATTATGTCTTCTCCTAATATGTCTAGACTTTCCATTATAGGAGTTATTAAGTGTTCTTCTAATTGTTGCTTGATTGTCACAGTGAATGGACAAAGTTGGAAGTAGTTTTGGCCACAAAGGAATATCTAATATGAAATTCCTTAACCATTCAGCCTCTTTTCTTGCTTTATCCAATGCAATGAATGTTGATTGCTTAGTGGATCTCGCTATGCAAGTTTGTTTGATTGATTTTCAGGATATGCACCTTCTGCCAAGGTAAAATTATATTCACCCGTGGATTTATATTCGTCATTATCAGAAATCTAATTAGCATCACAAAAACTTTCAATTACAACTGGATTTTCTAAAATAATGAATACCATAATTTATTGTGCATTTTAGATATCTCAAAACTCTAATCAAAGCATCTCAATGTTCATTATTAGGATTATAAGTATATCTGCTAAGTCCACCCATAACATATGCAATATCAGGTCTAGTGCAGTTTATAAGATACATTAGACTACCAATAACTCTAGAATATTCTAATGATGATACACCCGGACCAAAATGTTCCCTTAAAGTGACAACTAGGGTCATAATGTGTTTTAGTAGGAATACAATTAAATTATTCAAGTTTTCTAAGAACTTTATCTACATAATGAGATTGGGTTAAAACAAATCCTTCAGAATTTTTAACGATTTTAATTCCAAGTATAACATCAACGACGCCCAAATCTTTCATATCAAATAGCTTATTAAGAAAAAATTTAGATTTATTAATTACATCCATATCAGTTCCAAAAATAAGCATATTATCCACATATAAGCAAATAATCACACCAGAATTATTTTGAATCTGCTATAAATACATGTATCCGCTTCATTAATGTTAAAATCATTAGAGATTATTATTTGATCAAATTTTTCATGCCATCGTTTAGGAGCTTGTTTTAGTCTATATGATGATTTTTTAAGTCTCCACATTTTATTATCTAGGCCTTGGACTATAAACCCCTCAGGTTGATCCATATAAATTTCTTCTTCAATATCTTCATTCAAAAAAATAGTTTTAACATCCATTGGATGAATTATCAGATTATGTAATGAAGAAATTACGATTAAAAATCTAGTAGATATAATTCTAGTAATAGGAGAGTAGCTGTCAAAGAAATCAATTCCTTACTTTTTCCTATAGCCTTTAGTTACCAATATTGCCTTAAATTTATCAATAGAACCATAAGCTTTTAATTTCTTCTTAAATATCCATTTGCATCCAATAGTTTTATATCCTTTAGGAAAGTCAACTAAGTCACATATGTTGTTTGAAATAATAGAATCATATTCTATATTTATAGCTTCTGTTTAAAAAATAGAATCGGGTGAGGACATTGCCTCACTAAAAGTGACAATGTCATTTTTCATTAAGTACATTAAAAATTCAGGACCAAAAGAAGTAGTTGTCCTAGGTCTTTTACTTTTTCTTATTTTAATTTCTTCTGAATCCGAAGATTCATTTCTAAAACTAGGATTTACTGGAATAGAACTACTACTTCCCTCACTTCTCACTTTAAAAGAGAATTTATCCTTGTAAAATTCAGTATCTCTTGACTCAAAAATAGTGTTTTTATCTATATATTTATTTTTAGATACAATTATAAGAAACATATACGCATTACTGTTTTTAGCATAACCTATAAAAACACAACCAACTGTCTTTGGGCCAAGTTTAGTTTTCTTAGGTACTGATATTGAAACCTTAGCATGACATCCCCACACTTTAAAGTATTTATAAGAAGGTTTTCCATTTTTCACATTTCATAGCGAGTTTTATCATTTTTATTAAAAGGTATTTTATTAAGAATATAACAGGCAGTAAGAAGTGCCTCACCCCACATATTATAAGTCAACTCTGAAGTGCTTAACACATAATTTACCATATCCTTAAGTGTTATATTTTTTTCTTTCAGCCACACCATTATATTAGGGTGAATAAGGAGGAGTAACTTGATGAATTATTTTGTTTTCTTTAAAATATTTATCAAAATTACCTGTGTATTCTCCTCCCCTATCGGTTCTTAAGGTTTTGATGAATTTTTTCAATTATTTTTCAACTTCTAATTTATAATAAATAAATTTTGGAAAACTCTCATCTTTACTCGTAAGAAGATAAATATAACAATAACGTGATTAGTCATTAATAAAAGTAAAAAATTATATATTTCCACCACGTGTCACATATCCTTTCAAATTACAAAGATCAGAATGTATTAAATTTGAAACAATTGAGATTTTTTCGACATTCGAAAAAGATTTTTAAGCATATTTTGACTCAACATGTATTTCACATTTAAAGTTGGTAGAAATATCATATTTTGGTATGATTCCTAAAAATATTAATTTTTTAACAGATGCCTTATTTACATGATCAAGTCTAAAATGCCATGTATCACAAAAGCCAATCAAATAAGCAAAAGAAGTAGATGTTTTATTATTGTCAACCATAGTTACATTCAGTTTGAAGAGACCCTCATGAACATAGCTCTTACCCACAAAAGCACTACCCTTAGTCACAATTACTTTATTGTTTTCTTGAATAATTTTAAAAACCTTCTTAACTAAGACAAAATAAGACATCAGATTCTTCCTAACCTTGAGGACATATAAAAAATCTTTAAGGTGAGAACATTTTCTTAAGTGAACTCTAAAACTACGGTTCCCTTTCCGTCAACCTTAGATAAAAAGGAGTTTCCCATGTACAAACGTTCACCCTCACCCACAACAGTAAAGGTAGTAAAGGCACCTATCATTCCGTAAATAGGTCTGGTATCACCAGAATCAAGCCATCAGTCTGTCATGTTACAAAGAGTGTTGGCCTCGATCACCATAGCTGAAAAGTTACCCTCCTCGGTTACATTTGCTTGAGGCTTCATAGTCTGACTCTTCCCATGCATGCAATCTTTATCATAATGACTTGGTTTTTCACATGCAAAGCATTGACCTGTAGGTTTAGATTTAAACTGAGGTTTAGAATTTTTATTATGATCGTTAGGTTTGAATTTATGGTTGGACCTCGAATTCTGGTTTAGTTTATGGTGCCCATATTTCTGGGTTGAATGGTTAGTCTTAAACTGGTTATGTTTTGTTTCCGTGTGATTTTCCCTCGACCAGATTAGCCTTAGAACTGAATTCATAATTTTTGTCCTTAAGTTCTGCATTCATATTGTCTTCCTCAATTCTTAAATGAAATATTAAATCTTCTAATGTCATCTCCTTTTTCTTATGTTTAAGACCGCTTTTGTAATCTTTCCGAGAAGGTGGCAATTTTTCAACTGTAGAAGACACTTGAAACCTCTCACATATGCTATAACCCTCATTCAGAATTTTATGAATGATAATTTTTAGTTCTTCAAGTTGTGACACAACATATTTATTACCTTCCATTTTAAAATCCAAAAATTTTCCAACTACAAAATTTTCAAACCTAGAATCTTTAGTTGCATATTTCTTATCCAGTTGTTCCATGATTCTTTAACAGTAGGATGTGACCAATAATCATCATACAATTCAAGACAGAGATAGAGACTATTCATAATCTAATTTCTACACATGTAATCCTTTTATTTCCAAACGACAAGCTCTTTAGGATTAGAAGGTTTATCAAATTCAATCATGCCAACTACTTTTAGAGTTGTTAGGTAAAATTGCAGTTTCATTTTTCATCTCTTAAAATTCTTTCCATTAAATGGTTTAGGTTGTTCAGAGTAATTTGCATTAGGATTTTTCATGGCAGGTTGTAGAACAACAATAAATTTCACCTTTAGATTTTTGAAAAAATATATCTACAAAATATATGAAAAAACCCAAAATACGAAATAAACAAAATTAGAATAATTTTCGATCGAGGCTTGAGTTTAACACAAAGTCCTAAAGGTGAAATTGTTTGTTGTCAGCCTGTTGAACAAACACCCCCGGGATACAATAATCAGATTCCATTACTAGCAGCTATGAAGGAGATAGAGATAGAGGTGTTTTTCAGATACACTTTTCGGAGAAGATGAGTCTATTTTAAAGGAATAAATCAAAAAATGTTTTTGCCCACTAACCCACTTTTTTCTCCACTAATGGCTAATTGAATTAGAATTAAAGACTAAGTCAAAAATTAAAAACGAGTGTAAAATGAGTTAAAAATGAAATAATAAATGGATAATAATAATTCTCGGCATACAAAAGAAGCCCAAATATCCCAAAGGCCCAAGGCCCAATCAAAGACCATTAATGTTTAGTGTGCCTCCTAGGGATTGAACCCAAGACCTCAAGAACTAAACCCCACAAACTTACCACTTGTCCACTTACCCCAAATCATTTATTTCATTCAAAATAAATATATATACTATTATACCCAACATTTTTTTTCAATCTTAACACTTTTAGCTAAGCCAAAATGTGAGGTTTTAACCTAAAAGTCTATGGTGCTACTTAGATGGTTCATCCCCCTTTAATCTACATCTTCCAATGTTCAATTATTATTTGATACACGTGATGTCTAGTACTCAACTTTTGATCAAACTTTATAACCATTAAATATCACTACATGGTCGTGATCATCTAATTTTAATCTTTAATTGTGTCCATTGGGACTCAATATTGAGTTTAATAATTGTCACTTAATTCTTGCTCAACCTAATATCAATTACATGCCTCACATGTTATGACGTCTGAATGTTTCCCATTGATGGTCATTGTCAGCATATCATCTTTTGAAAATGTAAACATTTGTATTGTATTTGTTATACATTAAAGATGACTAAATTTCATTACAACCAATTGAGTCATTTGATCCACATAGGCTTGAATTGTAGAGTAAGACACGTTCGTTTACACTACGTAAACTTTTGAACTTGAAGATCATGCAAGTCGCTCAACAACACGAGACTTCTGTTGCCATATACTTTGAAGATGTATTTAAGACTTCTGCTCCATATACTTTGGATACGTATCATTTGGTAGTTTTTATAATTTAACAATTGGCTACGCATACTTGTACATATTTCTAAAATGTGTTTATAATATGTTAAACAAGTGAAATATCTTTGAAATACGTAATCTTATCCAAGTGGAAAATGAACAAATTTTTATTTCTTGCGATTTGAAGTCCTTTTGTTACTTTAACTTTAAACCATTCGCACAGTCCATATTGGACCCGTGTGCGTAAATCTGTCCATACGGTTAAACTTTGACTCATGTGCATGATTGCACATACATTTCAGCACTTGCTAAAATCATGCGTACGAAAAATATCAATCTTGTGCACGACAAAGAGGATTTTTGAAATTTTTCTATAAATAGGCCCATTTCACTTTCATTTTAAAATATATACAAACCTCACAACTCAAATACACTTCTGAGACTATTTTCGAGGTTATGAGCTTTTTAATTCTCTCTTTTATTCTAATTTCACTTATTCCCTCCAAAATTGATAAAATTTAGATATATACTTGATCTTTGCTTTTAAGATATAATTGAGAGTATTTTGGCTTAGATCCATAATAACCTTCTTCAATTCATCTACATTTATACTTGAATTAGCGATTTATCATTCCTATATCTAAAATTGGTGGTGCTTTAGTTTATTGGAGAAATCGGAACATGGCATGATTTCAAGGAGAATAATGGGCATTCTCATTCATTTTGTGGAACTCAAGGTGGATTTCTATGTTATTTAGGGGAAAGTCTAAAGTTCATAGGTAACTACTCGTGATGACATGAGTGAGAGGAATCTTCTTGCTTTGTATAAAAAGTTATTTTCAAGTTAAAATAAAAATTGGAGTGCGTCGAGGTTTTTCACCCCTAGGTGGGGGTTTTCCTCATAACTCCATCATGTAAATTTCTTTTATGTGTTAGTCATTCATCCACACACTTTGATAATGCATTATACTTAGACTTCACCTAGATCTAAAGTAATTCACTTAAAATTGGAATTAACTATATGATTCTAGTTATTTATGATAAATTTGCCTAATTGAACTCATTATGTTGTTGATCCAAAATTTATATAACATCACCTAGTATTTCTATGTGCTAGGACAATTAAAATTGAAAGAAAAATTAAAATTGACAAAAATTGATCATGTTATACATCAAGCCTATTGACCCCCCCTCTAGGTTTGTTTAAAGTAATCACTTATTATTTAAACACACATACTCAATTGGCATTAGAGCAGTTTCTCTGGTTTTTCATTGATGTGCTAAGAGACCTTGCTTTAATTGTGTGTTTATTGTGTTTGTCACTCATAGATCTAGCTTGCTTGTGAAAGTTTCTTATGTGAATAGTTTATTAATTGAAGAAGTGTGTTATTTACGTGAGTAAAATACCTACAACAAATCTAGAAAGGGTGAATAGATTTGAAGACATCTTATGACCAATTTTTCGATTTCAAAGATTTCACCTGCACATTCAAGATACTCCACACAAGTTTCATCAAATTGATTTGATTAACTCACACAACAAAATAATTAGGTGGCTAGATGAAAAAAACTAGATTTAACACACATAAGTCAATTTTAATCCAATTCACTAGATACAAATTAGATTTAAGTGATGCGTGTATGTGCAAATGAGTATTAATCTTTCACAGTCAACCATAAGACAATGTTTATGAAGAAAAATCTCCACCTAGGGTTAGAAAAACTCGATTCACTCCAATTCTCGTTTCTAATTGAAAAGTCATTTTAAAAAAAAGTACCTCTCACTCTATCGTGGTGTAATCTATAAACATTTCAACTTTCCCACTTGGTCAATGAGAATCCATTGAATGCTCCATGTCGTGAAAGAAGAAGTCCATGATCTTCCTTAGAAGTCGCGCCACACTCCAAATTCTCTAATAATTTGAAATGCCTACTTTCTTAGATCTAGGTGTAGATGATCAAATAATTAAAATGCATATTGATTTGAATTGAATAGGCTATGTGAAATCTGAATCAAAACACTCTCAATTCTCTCTTAAAAGCATATATCAAGTATAAATCTACGTTTTATCATAATATGAGGGAATACGTTAAATTGAAAAGGTAAGCAAAGGAAAAAATCTCGAAACTACTCTCAGAAATGTGTTTGAGTTATGAGGTTATGAGATCTTTAAAAATGGGAGGGAAATTGACCTTTAAATAGAATATTCTCAAAATAAGGGGTCATCGTGCACACGGTTAGATTTAGTTGTGCACACAATTTCAACTACTATAAAAATTATGGCAAAGTCGTGCGCATTGGCTCAAACTCTAGCCGTGGGAATGTTAATACTTTTCAACCCTACGAATGGTTAAATCCAACCATAGTTTTCAAAGGCATTAACTTGTTCCAAATTCCATGAACAATTCCTAAACATCTTTATAACATTTAAAAGAATTTAAAACTATTTTTCAAATCATTTGTTCAATAAAATTTAACATCCTCACAGATTTTAAAAACGTTTGTCCATGTGTGTGTGTTTATACATAATCAATTCATAATCTATAACAAAGTATATTATCTTTACTTCAATTTGAATGCATGTCAATGGAAGTCTTTAATGAGTGTTTTGCAAAATCTTCAAGTCTTCAAAGGTTCATTCACTCATTCAAATCAAGTCTATGGGACTTGAATGACTCAACAACTCAATTGTTTTAACTTGAGAACAAGACAACTAATATTAGTGACTAAATAATATTTTCAATCCCTCATTTTTCTATTTCATGACAAAACCCCCCAAACCCAAAATGATCTTATTACACCTACAAGAGTCACACCTCACTATCCATATAGCGAGATTAGTGAAAAGGTAATGTACAAATAATCCGTAATACCAACAACATGTCAATAGTCGAGTTTGAACCATGGGTTGGAGTCAAAATCATCAATGATATGCCTAAAATAACAAAGAGCATCGCACAAGTAAGCATGCAAAAATAAAAAATCCCCCTAGATGGGAATCCTTCGAAAAACAAAGTGATATAGATGATAAAATTCATGTAAGCATGTGAAATATAAAATTACCTAATATCAATTAGTATACCTCTCCCTAGACAACATATCCCCCATCATAGACATGTCTCCCCCCCACCCCCCCACCCCACCCACCCTGATAAGTTCCCATTTTTAACACATTGAACATGGGAAAATTATTCCCCCACATTTTGTCACAAAAGAAAAAGAGAATAAATATACCATATTCAATTAATATAGCATGAAAATAAGGACCATGATGACAAGTAGAACTAGTGAAGTAAGAGTTAGGAAAATGTGTGAAATACCATAGCTTGAGTTAAGAAATGTGAAATGTCATAACTATAATAAGATAATACACAATGAGCATATACAATTGTTTCATCATGTGAATCTTAAAAGATGAATTAGTAGATGAAAGATATCAATCAATAATCATAAAAGGAGGATAAGTGATATACAAACAATCTAGCTTGAATGAGATGATATACAAAGCATGGATAGAAATCTTGGACATATATTGTACCATAAAAATAAAGATAAATTAATGAAAGACAAAGAGTAATGGTACATCACCCATCAACGTAGTCATTAAAATATCCAATTATCAAGTAACAAAGAATAAGGTACGACAAAGTCTCGACAATGGACAATCAATGAGAATAAAGAGATACACACAAAACATCTAATCCCCATCAAACACATGTGACAAAGGATGATAGGGATAGAATCATATAAGATCAACATGCTAACAAAAATCAATAATAAGCATGATAAAGAATCCACAATTAAATGACATTTCATTCAAAGAAATCCAATCCCCTTAAAACAAACATCATTTCACAGAAAGATAAACATGATAAAACAAAGCGAAATATATGAAACATGATAGGAATAGGAGTATCACAATGAGATATCATGAAAGCATGTGATATAAACATGTAATCATGGAACACGTGAAGCAATGGTAATAACCACATATGTCTAGTAATTAAAAAAATAATGTGATATCGAAAAGATAGATCAAATCATAAGAGCTCGGAAGAGAAAATCAATAAGATATAGTACCAAACACTAGTCAAGACAAGCACCACAAAGTCACGAGAAACATAAAAAAATACAAGAACAAGGTGTCTAAGATAGAACTAGAAAGATATTAACATGATAACCATAATCTCATCACAAACTCAATTGAATCTCATGCAGATCCAATCCATACAATGAGCAAGTCTCAACACACGAAGAAAACTATCGAGGGCATACAAAGCATGGGAAATGATAGCCGACAACGATAATAGAGAACATATAAAGTTCTAATAACCAACAACTTAAGTCACATAATCTCTATGAGGAGAACACAATCAATGTACAAGCTCTAATGCCGAACATACAACAACACAAGCTGAGAAATAAGGAAAAATAAGTGTAAAATCATCACAGAAGATACCCAGAATAAAAACACGAAGTTTCAAGAACAAAGCAGGGTGCACGCACTAATAAACATAATTGCATGAATGGTTTGCCTTGCGCACAAAAGACTTTTGTAGGCGTGCACACGAAACATAGCAAAATTCTAGTAAGTCCCAAAAATTCTTAAATCAATCTGTCGAATCCCAATACTCTGAATCCCATTGATATGAATGAATGCAGATGCATGAAAAATCATTCAATTTGACATTAAAAGCACCAATTTGGGATAAAATGCAAGAATAATAAAATCAATAACTCACACACAATTGTACACAAATTCAAACAAAAAGAATGTAAAGTGTGGTAGAGATTGAAAAAATATGATAATTAATTTGATTTGATAAAGAAATTTTATTTAAATCTTGATTAAAATGTGAATCAGAAACACAAATCTAAATCTCAATCAATTCAACACACAAGGCATAAATTTTTTATCAAATCAATATTTCTAACTTTGTAATTTTAATCAAGGTATTTTTCATGTGATAAATAATATAATCGAAGATCAATATGAATAAATGTAATCAATTCATACAACTATTACAAATGATGATTAAAAACAATCATTATATTAATATCCTTATGATCCAAAATAAGGCAGTTTCAAGCCATTTAATCACTCAAGCATACGTTGAGAAAAAAATATTTTAAATGTAAACTACATAGAAAATATCATTTTATTTTCAAAATGCCAAACACTATCTTGTTTTTCTCCCTCAGTTCAAGCTCTTAGCTTATAGCTATTTTTTTTTTTTTACATAATTGGCTTTTTCCATCGATTGCCTTTTCAGATGCCTAGATGACACCTACCCAAAAATATTTGAATTTCCAAAATGGTTGTAATCATTCTAGCGGTAACCCTTGTCAATGCTTTTAAAAATGATTCTTTTTAACTCCTTCATAGTAAGAAACTCACAAAATCTCATGTATGGACCAACAAAACACCAACAAGATCCCAAGATTTGATAATGATCAAGTTAAGTGCTAAAAGCAATAATCATATTCAACAAATGATATGCATGTGCTCAAGTAATATAAAATCGATACCATATATTTCAATAAATTTATCAATCATGATTTGTCATATGAATTCGAACCTAAATACTAAATCAAACAACATTTTTAATCAAATTGTTTAAAATTCACTTTTAATCATAATTCAAGTTAAATCAATCATCAAATAAATAAGAGTGGATGACTTAACCACATATCATAAAAATAATAAACATAAAATCTTTTTGAACTTTTTAATAAGAATGATGGATGTATTTACAAAAAATCATGTTTAGTAGAGAAACATGTCATAGAAAGAAAATACATGAAAAATACTAGTATGAAAAAAGTTCTCACCAAAACTAAAACATGATGCCAATTGGAAATCACTCACCCAAAATAAATTATTTTCCCCACAAATTAATGGAAACCTATAATAAACTATTCATCATAGAAAACTATTTATCTAGATAGCGATGAGGGTTCCATCTCCCAAATCAATGAGATGAAAAAAAGTAACCTCTTTCTCTACAAACTTCATTTGTGGAATAACAACTTCTACTTTCTTCCTTGGTGCATTCCTAGGCATTCCATTATCAACTTTTGGAATCCATCTCTTGTTTCTCGTAGGATTGTTTTACATAGTACCTAGAATTTGAGCATATGATTTAGGCCTAGGTCTAAGAAACTCTCTTCTAGCCTCACCTCTGTGACACCCTGCCTAATTAAATATCGGGTGATCAGTGCTTTATTAAATTAAAACAGGCTTTTCATTTGGATCATTCTTAGCATCAGTGTCGAATTTTTTTTAATTACTAATTATCTATGTCAAATTAAATCGGTGTCAAATTTTATCTTTCATTATACAGATAACTAAAACATGCAGATAACCAAAATAAACCATATGCCATAATAAAGTTTGAATCGTCATGAGATATAGATGTCGAATAAACTATCAGCTACAAACTCCAAGTGAAAATACATATCAAATGATAAAACCAACCGGTAGTAAATAAAACCAAATAAATGTCTGAACTAAATAACTAAAATTTAAGGACAACATGTCCATAACTAAAGTACTAGAATGAAATCCTATACTAGATATGAATAGAGGAATGTCCAATTAAATATTGTATGCATCCACCTGTGCTGCAGCTACGTATCCTTGGAATAGAATATCAAGTCTGGCATCCGTGTGGATAGATACCTAAAAGGTTTGAAAATATTTTATAGCAAGGTTTAGAACCTAAAATATTTTAAAAATATTTATCAAGCGCTTATCACTGTTCATAAATCAGTTATTGATTACACATGTTAGGTTCGCATACACTCTCTTAAGATTTCTCACCTATCATCTATTATGCATGCCTAATGTTACTACTTAGCCTACTTAGTCATACTACCCAAGCTAACTAGACTTAAGTAATTATCTGAACTGCTTAAAACATCTAAGTTCTCGTACCGTTCATATAGTACTCTAACTGAATTAACATCTCTTGTATGTTATTAATCATGTAGGTATCATTTCTCGCATGTTAACTTTTAAACCAATTAAATTAAGTTTCACAACTTCATTTATCGTTCAGATATACATATCATGTAATTATCTACTATCACACATAAGTAGACTATTTCTCAAGTATTTGTTTCACCTACTAATATATACTATAAATTAATTAAGTATCACTACTTAATTTATCTTTCAGATATATTTATTTCATTCAATTGTCGACTATCATACATAAGTAGATTATTTCTCAAGTATATATTTCACACACTAATATATAATATAAGTACATACTTTGCATTCATGCCTCCGTATCACTAATTAGGGACTATTGGTTTTGGAATATCACCTTGACCCCAATAAATCTCTTTCATATATTGGTTCGAAATGTCACCTTGACAACCCCAATTTAAGTTTCATATATTGGTTCGAAATGTCACCTCGACCCCCAATTTAAGTTTCAGATATTGGTTCGGAGAGTCACCTCGACCCCATTTTAAGTTTCATATATTGGTTCGAAATGTCACCTCGACCCCGATTTTAGTTTCATATATTGGTTTATGCTGACACCTCGACACCAATTTAAGTTTCATATATTGGTTCGGAATGTCACCTCGACCCCAATTTATATTTCATACAATTTGGAACATCACCTCGACCCTAATTTAAGTTTCATATATTGGTTAGGAATGTCACCTCAACCCCAATTTAATCAAGTATACTTAAGGTATTAACACCACCTATGTATTACTATAAATCAGTAGGTCTGCACATAACCTAATTATCCATGATCGTACGTAGTATATTTCACCGTACATATTACTTTACTATTTACCTCACTATCGTATTTATTCGAGTATTTTTACAACTCTAAGGACCCTAGTTAACTCTTCATTATTTTTCAGTAGTTATTCATATCGTCACTACTAGTCATAAATATAGGTCCACTCATCACTACGTCACCCTTCTGGAATTTCATTCATTTATCAATTACGGATATTTTCTCAATTATCCCAATACTTACACGTCTCACTTTATGTAAACCTAATCTCCACTTTAGGCCTAATGTCCTTATTATAGAGCAACAACCGTAATCAATCAATCTAAGCAACCTCCAATAGAATAACAACTAAAAATAACAATTCTTAAAATTTACCCCACAAATCTGCCCAAATTTTTAAAATGCAGTTTTGAGGCATTTCAGAGCCGTTTTTAGAGAAAACGTATCACAGAACAAAATACAGAAAATATAATTTTCTACAAGGAAGCGCTAACAGAATAGCTATTTTTGGAACCAAAACGACGCAAAACAGTTCTAAAATGATGGTTTAATTTACCCAATTTCATAGACTTCTTCAAATTCAAGAAGTTGTTCTACACTTCAATCCTTCCCATCAAAACCCATATTTCTCCCATATAAATCGTGACCCAATTATTGATTTCGTGATCTATACATAAATCAATCAAATCTACATGCATTCCTACCCATAACATGTATTTAATTCAAGTTTTATCATTCAAATCAATAAGACCAACCTTATTCCCAACTTGGGTATTATAACCTCAAGTAAAACCATAAATAAACACTTGCCTTATGATATTGTATATGATTTTGTGATTTACAAATGTTTTGAGTGACTTCCTTTCTAATCAACACTCTTAAGATAATGAAAGTGAACGATTCGCAAAGATTTCTTCAAGATTCCTCTCAAATCCTTCAAGAAAGCTCTCTCTTTGATCTTCCATGGCCTCTCTTAGGTTTTTTAGACTTCTAACCCTAGACTCAGCCTCTTTATATTTGATATAAAAGTTAAAAATTTGTGGGTCGCTTAACCCCATTTTTTTAAATGACCAAAATGCCCTCAATTAACTATGCAACTATCACTCGCTATGACACATTATAAATACTGTAACTCATTTACAATTCACCTAGTAAATTTATTTTATGATATAATAATTATTTCACTCTCGATTAATATTTAATAATCATCACTTCACTTATTTAATTTTATTAAATTACGTCACTCGTGTAATTTAATCGTAAACTAATTAATTACACACTTAATTAGTTAAATTTCAAGTATGCACAAATACGGGGTATTATATACTTCCCCCTTGCAAAGGAATTTCGTCCTCAAAATTAGGCCATTAGTTCGGTGAATAACTCTGGATACTACTCTCGCATGTCATCCTCTCGCTCTCGAGTATACTTATCAACACTATGGTGTCCCCACTGAACTCTGACTAGTGGTACCACCTTAGATCGCAGCTTACAATCACTACGATCTAGAATAGCCACGGGTCTCTCCTCATACGAGACATCTGGATGCAAATCAATCTCCTTAAGTGGATCATTCCACAAGTTCTCACGGTCCTCCGATATTTCTCCAGCGATGCCGTGTGAAACATGTCGTGTATCCACTATAGATGCTCTGGTAAACACAATATATAAGCTGTCCATCCCACTCTCTCAATGATAGGTAAATGCCCCATAAATCTCAGCATTAGCTTCCCTATCATGCCGAACCTCATGACCCCTTTCATGGGAGATACCCTAACTAACAACTGGTCATCAATATCCAATTCAATGGTCTCCGACCATATAGTGCCTCAAAAGACGAGCCTATGCTCCGTCGGCTCTACTATATCTATGTTAGAAAAGGCTCCACCTTTGTGGGTGACAATTTATTATTGCCAAACCCGTGACTCTCCTCAGGGTAAATACCCGCAATAATCCCTAACTACTCATGTCAGACTTCAAACCCTTAATTCACGGTGACGTAACTTTCCTTACATTTCTGAGCTATCTGGAAAAGACATGTTTTACTCAATTCCTGCCGATGGACCATATATCACTTCGGGTCCTAGAAGATCGTTAATCCCCACCTCTTATAAACCAAAGGGTGGATAGTAAAATCTCCCTATAAAGTCTCAATACATGTCATGTAGATAATAAACTGCCACGAGGTATCCCATGTAACTCTACCAGTGGTAATTAATACTCCCAATCACCTAAAAATCTGGAATTATGCATTTCTCGATTCCTCCAACAACCTAGTCGCTTCCATGTACCATTGACTTATGGGTGACACGTTTAGAATGAGATGCAACTCCGTCCCTATCACCTCCTGACACTTCCGATCATAGGTGGGACTGAAAGGTTTTAACCTAATTTTGGACAGAACCTAGTTCTGTTTCACTTATTTTCTTCAAGAGAAAAGTTGGATATACTGCTCGATAGTATATCCCACTCCAAAATAACAAATATTCTGCTCTGGTCATTCCATTCCGCAAACTTAATGGAAACCTTGACCTCTTCGCGATTTTGGATGTCCCAAATATGAATTTCTCCACTCATGCTCATCAATCCCGTCACTATGAACATCAAATACAAAAGCCTAGTTGATAACCTCGGATCAACCTTTTTCCATCACTAAATGGTTAAACTTGGAGATAACTCCACTATGTATCATTCACCACAGATCCTCACGATCAACGATTCACATTATGAGGGACATCTTACTCCCCTTTTTTCGGAATATAAATAAAATCATTTCCATTGCATTTGCTCCCAAAACTGTTAGGCATCTGACTAAGTGACACTCTGCTCCACCCAGAGTGCCCATACATCCTATAACCCGTGCATATTTGCATAAACCTCACAACATCACGTACGTAACATTCTTATCTCAAGTTTGGCCCCCGCATTCTCGGCGTGGCTATATCATCCGGGTATTTTTTATCACCCCACAAATTACTATTTAATTCTTCCCTATATTTCCCCACCCATCAACTTGTGGTGCAAACGTTCTTCCAGGTGTTTCTTTCGCAACACTTCCCAGATCCACTGGCCCTATTTCGTAATAGCTCTCAGCTCAACGTGTTTTCTCCACACGTTCAATAATTATCATTTAATTCAATATCCTATCAACCAACGACGCTTCACCACTCCCGACATTTATTAAGGATTTTGTGTATAATATCTCACAACAAAGCCCAAAAGAGATTTTCCCAATGAACTATTCCTCAGCATTGTCGGTCCTCGATTTTTGTAGAACCCAAAGCATATACCCAAGATACTCAAACCCTGTCCATACACTCAAAAGTCTAATCATTAACTACTGTGTATCTAAAGGAGTCATATACTAGTACACTCGCAATATAAATAAGTCCTCATTGCTAAGTTAATAACGAGATAAATCTCTCCGCTCCACGGAAATCCGATATACCTTAAATCTCATCAGTAAGAGTCCCTACGTATCGGGATCCAACATAACTAGAAAAATATACTCTCTGAAGTCTAGTTCACAAAATACCATCACGAGCTCGACCTTCTTTCAGGTGAGACATCATAAAAATAATATACATCCTGCCCTGGAATAACGAACATGATAGTCTTACAATAACCGCACACCATCGCTAACCAATCCGTACTCAGGATAAAATCATAAGTGCATAATCACCTCTCATCATGGGATTACCTTGAACAAAATATACCCTCTCAGTGTCCACACCCGCTCCCCTACAGGTGGAACTAAAGAGAGCCCCGCTACTCAACGGTAAATGTTTACAACTATAGTACTATTAATGATACCTCTACCAACCCGTTTCATAGGCGAATTTAGTACTAACAAACTACTGTGACTCGCTTGTGTCCCACAAAATTGACCCCAATCACTCCTGGATAAAACTCGTAGTTTCAATTGCCCATAACATTGGTGGCTCAAATGGTTCCTGGGCATGTGACTCTCATCCTAACCGAACCAAAACTTCTATAAATGTTGCTCCTGCTAGCCATCCCACTCCTGTTCCCTGACTTGCTGTGGATAAGATCCACGCATGCGTTTCTACTCTTTACACATAAGACACCTTGTTGTGCCCTTTCCATTTCTCTAGCCCCACCAGCCATGCCAGGGTTTTCCTTCTCGTGGATCTGGTAGTCTTGACCCCGATTGCTACCCCCATTGTACATTTGGCTCCGCTTGTCCTATGGGACTTGTTGCTGGCCTTGACAGCCCTGACTGAACCCACCGTCACTTGGTAGGAATTATATTGATCTGGATCATTAATTTGGGTCCTCTGTTGGGTATCCCTTCCCTTGGTGCCTCACTAGCACCGAAAAATCTATTCTTTCCCTTTGGTTAGATTTTCTATCTCCCTTAGCTCCCTTCTTATGGGAGCATTGATATAAATTTGTAAATGTACGACCTTGATGGTACCAACACCAGTCATCCTAATTGGATCTCCTATCCACGCTTGTATATACTATCCATGGGTATATTATCAACTTACGAACCTTTTTTATTCTTTGTATCCTTCTCATCGGGTACGAAGTTTGCAAATTTCATCAACTTTCTTTCACATCCGGCCACTGTCCAGCCCTTCTGGAAAAATTACCCATATAAATCATGACCCAATTATTGATTTCGTTATCTCTACATAAATCAATCAAATCTACATGCATTCCTACCCATAACATGTATTTAATTCAAGTTTCATCATTCAAATCAATAAGATCAACCCTATTCTCAACTTGGGTATTATAACCTCAAGTAAAACCATAAATAAACACTTGCCTTATGATGTTGGATATGATTTCATGAGTTACAGATGTTTTTGAGTGACTTCCTTTTCAATCAACACTCCTAAGATTATGAAAGTGCAAGATTTGCAAAGAGTTCTTCAAGATTCCTCTCAAATCCTCTAAGAAAGCTATCTCTTTGATATTCTATGGCCTCTCTTAGGGTTTTAGACTTCTAACCCTAGACTCAACTTCTTTCTATCTGATATAAAAGTTACAAATTCGTGGGTCGCTTAACCCCATTTTTTCAAATGACCAAAATGCCCTCAATTAACTATGTCACTATCACTTGCTATGACACATTATAAATATCGTAATTGATTTACTATTCACTTAGTAAATTTGTTTCATGAAATTAATCATTATCTTACTCTCAATTAATATTTAAAAATCATCACTTCACTTATTTTATTTTATTTAATTACGTCACTCGTGTAATTTAATCATAAACTAATTAATTACACACTTAATTAATTAAATTTCAAATATGCAAAAATACGGGGTACTACAATCTCTATAATGTACTAGGAAATCCTTTAAACTATAAAGTTTATCACAGTTCATCCATAGAATTCCTATGGAAAAACTTGCCTCGTATTTCCCATGAACCTATTATTTCTCTCTCAAGCACCTACAAGCTTAATTTATGTGGATTTGTACCTTACAAAAAGTGCAAAAAGGTACAGTTATTCTGGTAATATTCTTCACATTGTTTCTCACCTCCTTTCGCTCGTGTTTATCTTTCAAACTAATTCAAGTTTTTTTCTTTTAAAGAAAAAATAAAAAACATGATTCATCTTCTCACAAAATGAGCATCCAACACTCTTTTTCACAAACTCGAATTTAGGCACAATCTCATTATTTTTTAATAATGGAGTTTGTTCCTTATCCTTTCAATTTTTAATTTTTAACATTAAATACAATGCCATGATTATGTGGTTTCAATTGATAATTACTAAACAAAATACTACATATAATACATGTTCGACCAATTACTTTGATTTTAAATCCTGTTGGAGTTCAATCTGCAATTTTTAAATTTTCATTATGAAGTTCTATCTTACTTTTCTTTCAAAATAGATGCATTTTGTGATTTCAAAGAATCACATTCATTTTTCAGCTGATCAACGTCATTTTTGAATTCCAAACATTCCAATTGAACAAAATAAATCCTTTTTATCTTTTTCTTTATGGTCACTTTGGAAAACATTCATTTTGTTCAAAAATTCGATGTTTGATTATTTAAGCTTTAGAGGCTCTTAAAAGAGTTCATCATAAGCCTCATGGATAGAATGCACTTCATCATCACTATATTCAATTTCTATATTTGTAGAAATAATTTAACCCTTGCTACCACATGATGAAGAATTACTAAGTGAGCTATTTATATAAGCTTTGATCCTACTCTTCTTGACCACACTCTCTAGAGACATCCTTTCATCTTTCTTCACTATAAAAGAAAACTTTCATCGATTTCCCCTCAAAATTAAGGATCAAATTATGAACATTCACTCAATGAGTCAAATTAAGAAGAAGATGACTTATTTTTCAAACTTTTGAAAGTCAAATTAATTTTGCAAAGACTTAAATCTCCTCTCAAATTTAATTTTATAACTTTTACAAATAAAAATGTCTTCCTTTACTTTTTCAAGTTCAAGAGTCAAATCATTTTTCTTTTGAAATCAATATTTTTTGAACTTATCAATCTTCTCAAATCAGAATTTTATAAACTCAAATCTTGGTTATTTTCTTTCAAATCACAAGTCATTTCTAATAACTCATCCTTCTCTTTTTCAGATGATCCACGTTTCACCTGTAAGTTGATCAGTCATTTCAAACTCTGTAAAATCTTCTTTTTCTTATTCATAGAGTTTGACTTGATTAGTCAATATAACATTAAAAAAATTATTTTGAGCAGTTGAGCATTCAACTCTTCACTCTTTTGAATTAAGGATTTGACATTTTTAATTTCATAAAAATCAACTTTTCGAGAATGAAATAATTTCTACACGCTCTTATCAAATTTAGATTTAAATTTATTTAGTCTTTCACATTGACTCAACTTTATTGGACAATTCCCACTCTGATGAATACTAGAAGGCAAATCAAAATATAGTATCGTAGCACCCATAGTCACACAAGCAAAACAATAGCAACTATTCACTCAAGAAAAATACTAGCACATGCCAACTATGTCAATGAGCAAAAAAACACCAACACACAATAAGATAAGATCAACATAAGCACATTAATGATATTCAAATGATCACTTGGCTCTAATACTAATTGAAGAAGTGTGTTATTTACGTGAGTAAAATACCTATAACAAACCTAAAGGGTATGAATAGGTTTGAAGACATCTTATGAATAATGTTTAATTTTAAAAAAAATTGCTTGCACATTCAAGATACTCGACACAAGTTTTACCAAATTGATTTGATTAACTCACACAACAGTGTAATTAGGTAAATCTAGATAAATAAAACTAGATCTAACACACCGAAGTCAATTTTAAACAAATCCACTAGATATAAATTAGATTTAAGTGATGTGCTTGATCAAATATGTGCATATGATTTTAATCATTCACAATGAACCACGAGATAAGGTTTTGAGGAAAACCCTCACCCGGGGGTAAAAAACCTCGATGAATTCCAATTCTCATTTATACTTGAAAGGAATTTTATAAAAGATAAGAAGGTAACTCTCACACAATCTCAATCTTGTATTTACCTATGAACATTTCAACTTTCTTTCATTATCAAGGAGAATTCACCCCAAGCCCCATGCCATGAACAAGGAAGTCCATTTATTCCTTGAAAGTCATGACACACTCCAAATTCTTTAATAATCCAGAATGCCTACTTTTTTTAGATCTAGGAGTAAATGATCATACAATTCAAAGGTAGATTGATTTGAACTAGATAGGTTAAGTGAAATCTGCATTAAAATACTCTCAACTCTCTCTAAAATGAAAACTATATCATTTTTTCAAAAATTATGAATTAATTATGGCTAAACATAAACACATGTGCACAAACATTTTTAAAATTTGTGAGGATGTCAAATTGATTGATCAAGTGATTTGAAAACAAGTCCGAGAGTTTTTTAAAATGTTTTGAAACTATTTTAAGAATTGGTCCTAGCATTTTGAACAAGTTAAAGACTTTGAAAAACGTTGGTTGGATTTAACTGTTCACACGGTTGAAAAGTATTACCATGTGAATAACTTTGCTATGATTTCAACACTGGTTGAAATCGTGCACATGGCCAAATCTACTCGTGCGCATGACGGCCTCAGATTTTTAAAATTTTCTATAAAAGGCTAATTTTCCTCCCATTTTTCTAGATTTGAAAACCTCGTAACTCAAGCACATTCCTAAGAGAATTTTGAGGTTGAGATTCAAGTATTTATCTAAATTTTATCAAAATAGGAGGGAACGAGTGAAATTGAAAAGATAAGCAAGGGAAATATAATCTCAACCTCGAAATTCTCTCAGAAATGTGTTTGAGTTATGAGGTTTTAAAATCTATAAAAATGGGAGGAAAATTGGCCTTTTAATAGAAAATTTTCAAAATCTAAGGTCGTCATGCGCACAGTTAGATTTGTCCATGCACACGATTTCAACCAGTATAGAAATCATAGAAAAGTCATTCACATAGTAATACTTTTCAACCGTGTGAACAGTTTAATTCAACCAACGTTTTTCAAAGGCTTTCTTGTTCAAAATGCCAGGATCAATTCCTAAAATAGCTTCAAAACATTTAAAAAAAAACTCTCGGACTTGTTTTCAAATCACTTGGTTAATCAATTTGACATCCTTGCACATTTTGAAAATATTTGTGCACATGTGTTTGTGTTTAGCCATAATTAATTCACAATTTTTGAAAAAATGATATAGTTTTCATTTCAAATGTGATGGTAGTAAAAGTCTTCAATGAGCGGCTTGTAAAATCTTTATGTCTTTAAAGGTTCATTCTGACTCAAATAACGACACCTCACTCATTCAAATCAAGTCTATATGACTTGAATGACTAAACGAGTCAATTATTTTGATACGAGAATAAGAAAACAAATATTAATTACCAACTTACATTTTCAATCATTAAATGGCTTTTGGTGCGAGTATGGATGATATGGTATTAGACATTGATTTTCTTATTAATACAAATTTTTGTGATGATATTCATATGATTTTAAGTCATAACAAAATAATATATCATTTAAAATTCAAAAGGGTAAATAAGAAAATGAAATATTCTCGTTCTTTTAAAAAATCAAGGTTTATTAATATTGAGTTGGATAAATGTGATGATGTTGAAAGTGTCAAATCATTGAGTCAAGATAGAGGAGAGTTAATGTATCAACTTCTCAAAATAAAAAAGTTTAATGTTCAATTGGCTAATGGAATCAAACTCTTTGAAAACCAAAAATAATATTTTAGTGAGCTTGAAAAGAATTGTCAAATTACCAATTAAAAGTTTAAATTGAAAAATGAAAAAGTGATTTGACTCTTAAACTCGAAAAAATAAAGAAAGAGCTTCTTGCTTGTGAAGTTTATAAAAGTGAACTTGAGAAGACTTTTGAATCTTTAAAAATAAATTTGAGCATTTAAATGTTTGAAAATCAAGTCATATTCTTCTCAGGTTGAAAAGTTGAGTGAAATTCCATCACATGAGTTAAAGAAAACGGGTCATTCGATCTTAAAGAACAATGCGAAGGTAAAAAATGTGAAAAAGAATCTTCAATTATAAAAAAACAAGAAAAATGATCAAAAAGCTTGAAGGATCATCTGAAATCATTTTGTTGCACATTTTGTCACAAGGAATGACATTGAATCATTCTGTTACATGTTTAAAAAGATTAATTAGAAGCATGGTTTTAGCTCCATGAGATTCAAAGGTAAGACGAATTTATCCCTGGAGATGTCTTTGATAGGAGCATGTTTACTAGACATTATGATGTTAAGTCCATAAATTTTTCATATATACCGCCTCATTTGCATAGTAAGAAAGTTGAGAGGGGAGCTCAGGTAGTTTGAAAATTTTGAGAAGGAACATTTCATTTTGTACTTTTTACAAAGTGCAAGGACGTACTAATAAAGCTTTTAGGTGATTGAGAAAAAAACCCATAGGCTCATTAATAATAAGATTCAAGTTTTTTGTATAGATACTATTATTGAACTTAGATTTCAAATTGGTGAGTTGATGAGAATGGTGGATTTCTTAGTACAAGGTAGAGCTGAGGCTAGAAGGAAAATTCCTAGACCTAAACCATATGATTAATTTTGAAGAACTAGATATAAAAATACTAGGAGGAATGTGAGTTGGATTCCGAGATTTGGTAGTGGATTGCCTAGGAATGCACTGATGAAAAGGATTGATCTTGTTGTGCCTGGAAAGAAATTTATGATGAAAGAGGTTACCTTTGTTCCTCCAATTGATCAGGGAGATGGAACACCCATTGCTATCTAGGATATTTTGCAAGGATTCCTAGGATCTTATTTGTTTGTAGGTTCCCTCCTAGATTATTCTTGATTTTTTAGTGAATCTAATCTCTTGGGTGTGAGCTTGAAGGTTTGTTTGCATCATTTTTCATGTTTCGATGATGATTTCATGCATTTGCTTTATATGATTTATTCCTTGTTAAACATGTTCATCAATACACGCATCATTCTTTTGTCAAAAGTCCAAAAAAAATTATTTCTTTTTGTAATTAGGTGGTTAAGTCTTTGGTTCACGGGATTTAATGGATTGATTTAAGAATATGGATTTTTAACCATTTTTATTGAAATTTTTAATTGATTTAATTATTTAGTCATAATTTATTTGATAAATCATGATTGTCAAATTTGTTGAAAACTTTGGTATCGATTTCACATTACTCGAGCACTTGTAGATCACTTGATGAGTATGAATATACATATGTGATAATTTCTCTTAGTTCTTGATTTAATCATGATCAAATATCGACATCTCTTGTTGGTTTTGGAAGTTTCGATGGTCCATGTCCGATCTTTATGTGTTTTTTTACTTAAAGGAGTTGAAAAGGGATCATTTTATATACGTTGATAAGGACTACCATTAGAGTCATTATACCTGATTTTAAATTTAAGTATCATCGGGTAGGTGTCATGGAGGTGTTTGAAATGCCAATCAATAAAGAAAGGAAATATGTTGGAAAAAGCCACAAGCCAAGAGATTAAACTGACATTCAAAATAAGATAAATCTATAGCTTTTCAAATGAAAATTGATGTCTTATTTTGGTTCTCAAAATATTTCATAACAACATGCACTTTAGGGATAAAAATGGTTAGAAACTACCATTTCTTGAGATCTTAAAAGTATATTGGTGTAACAATAAATTTAAGCATCAATTATAATTTTCATGACTTAGATATGTGTATTCATTTGATGTTGTGAACATACTTGACACAAATCATGCCTTAATTGATGTACAAAGTTGCTTGAAATGATTTGATAAGAATTTTTATCCTTTTATGTTGAATTGATGAATATTTGATTTGAATGTTTCTTAATATATGCTTTAATCAATGTTTAAAGAAAATTTATTTATTAACACAAATTTATCTTGAGTTGCCTAATTACTATCACATACTTGTCACTTTAGAATTTGCATTTGTGTATCTGTGTATGGGAGTTATTCATTTTTGTGCATTTCTCTCATATTGTTCTTTTTAAGTAAAAAATGAATGGTTTTACATGCCATTGCATTCATTCATACTACTAATTTTGAAAGTTTTAGGATTTGGTTTCACATTTAGTCTTTCCTACCCATGTTATCTTTGAATAAGGTTTATGGATGAAATGGGGCACACGACTATAAACATCACCGTACACACGTCACAATGCCTTCGTGCGTACTACTGTCGGAACTAGAAATAGTTTTTTTTGGTCATTTTTTCTCATTCTAGTTCATAACCCTTCCAGAGCACAAACCCTAGGAGATTTTTGCCAAAGAACATATTTTTTCCAATGCATGTCCATTTTGAGGTAGTTTGGTGTTGATTTGGTGGTTGTTGTTAATAGAGACCTTGTTTTTAGATTTACTTTATTTGGTCGAGATTATCTTTGGTAAGTCTTCATTCTTTGACTTTGTTTGTTATTTTATTTCTTTTAAAGTCTATCTAGGTTAGATTCCTTGATCTAGGTGCTTTATTTAGAATTTTTAGTTTATTTAGGAGATTTTTTGGTTCATACCTCATTGTTCTCTCATATTCTCTTAGGCTTTCTATCATATTTACATTTATTGTTAGATTTCTACCATATTTCTTCATTATGTGTAGATCAAAGACACATGCTAGGAAGAGTGTCAATTTACCATGTGTTTCAAGTGGTTCTGGCGAGAGTTCGCATGCTTGAGGGTCACCTTCATCACCGCCACCCACGACTCATCATAAGGATCCCCCAGAGACATCATTCCTATTTTTGAATCCTATGTTTGTTGCTTATGGGATTCATTTTATGAAAGATTAATCTGTATTGTATAAGTGTTTTATGTCTCGTCCCGTTCGTATTAAGAGATATATCGATTAGACCATGTTGATAGATGTGAGGAAGGTCAATTTATCTTGCCCTTGATTACGGCTATTTGTGGTTCGCGTTCTCTTAAGCCACACTCATCGGACACATTACACCATAATAACTCTTTTATAAATAATAGAATATTGAATTTGTAAATATTTATAACACTTACAAAATTAACAATAGTTTTTTACACCTACAAAATTTATAAATTTCCTAAACTGTAGCTATATTTATGGTTTTATTATTTCCCCTAAGCTAAAAGTGTAATTTTCTTTTAAAAAGTGTAAAAAAAATTGGCGCTCTAACTTTCACAACTATTCAAAATCTAGTAAATTCCCCATCCCTTTCCTTCCACAAGGGCTTGTACATCTCAACACAACACTTCCACAAGGGTTTTAGTTGATTAAGGCATATTATATTTCTACAAGATAAAGGTTTGAGCCGATTCAGGTAATTTCTATTTTTTGACCCAATGTCGTTATTCTGCTACCAAACATATCTCTTTCACCCGCTCTGTTTGTATTCATCTTTCCCTTTATGATTCTCCAAGTTCATATTATGTCAGCTAAACCCTATTACTTCGAGTTCATCCCCCATGTATGTATTATGTGTTTTAATTTCCACACATTTACTTATTTATTTTGTATAAAGCCGTAAATGTTCCCATATGAAACCTAAAACATATATTAAATGTATTTTTTTATGCAATCACGGGCTAAGAATTGATGGTGGGTAAGATAATCATCCATCTGTTTGCCAAAGAATGGAAATGAAAACCTTTTGATTACCTTGTAGGTTTAGCTATCATGTCTATTCAATTTCTTCTTATGTTTGTAGGTTAAGCTCATTTTTTGACACTATATCGAGACCTAGATAGTATCAACTATCAGTATTAAGTTAGTTTGTGTGTTTTTACGTCTTACACTGTATATAACTATAAAAGGATGTGTTATTTACAATCCTTCTACTCATGAGAAAACATAATTTTTTTATCATGTGAAATCTGTAAATAAAATTTTTTATGGTACCACCATCTAATTTGTAACAAGTTAAAGTGACTTTCAAACTACCACACACAAGGGTTTGGACGTCTCATTCCATTAGAGCTATTTTTGGCATACACTTTTGTTCTCTCTCCAAAATATGAGCAATAACTTATTCCACAATGGTTCAATATTCTCCTCATCCCATTATCTAAATCAAATATCTTTTGTTTTTTTCATTGCATATGATTGTGTATTGGACCTATTTATCAATTTTAGTAAGTTATGTGGTGATCTCAACATTGAGATACATTTAGGAGTTCATATGGATGTGTAATGTGACAACCCGCTCAAAATAATAACGGGTGGCCAGCCCTAGACTACATTAAATCAGGTATCTCAGATAGCTCAATCTCAACATCAACTGACAATACTAAATAATATAAGGCTAACTACCCGAAACTATTAAAAGCGGATGCCAAAATTAAATAAAAATAACACGAACAACAACCAACAGTATAGAACTACTAATAAAGGAAAATGCATACAAGTACGATGATAAATGAAATGCTAGAATAAAATGGAATGAGTACATACAAGGAAATATACCCGAATAAGTTATCGGGTCACAGACAATACAACATCCATGGAGAGGAAATATAAACAAATATAAATAACTCTAAAATATAATCCCGATGTACACAATGAATCCTATCTAGATTTACAAAGAAGTAGGAAGCGACTACCAACTAAATCCCGCGACAGTCCGCACCTGTTACGGCTCCCACAACTCTAGATAGGAGGGCATCCGGCATCCCCACGGTAGGACACCTGTAGTAATATATATATATATATATATATATATAGCAAGAGAGGAAATATAAACGGGTCAGAGGCCGAGTTGTAAAAATGTTTAGCAAGTGTGTTAACCGTGCATAATAAATATAAATGCACTTATTTCATAATTAAAGTGGAGTCGCACTCTCGTGAAACCCCAACTCACCTCTCATCTAATAGCGCGCCCCTATTCGCATCCTGGAAACTGAAGTTACCCCACCCATAAGGACAACCTAACTTTTAACCATACCCTGGAATCCTTCCCATTCTAATCACACTTAATTATTTTACACATAAGTGTTATATTAGGCTTAATTTAAATTCCGGTTTATAATTTAATCAATTATAATTCTTAATACGTTACCCATTAACATTAGGTTCGAATCATATGATTTAATCTCTAAATAACATGCACACAAATTAATAAGGACAAAAACTTCTCTCCACTCTCAACACTGCACTGCGTTTCGTGCGCGGGGCATCTCGCAAACTGAAATCCAAATAAGGAACCCCCCAATACACTACTCCTTGACAATGTCGATCGTGGGGATCCATCATGTTATCCACACCATCATACTACTAATACATAAGTATAAAGGATAAAACTTCTCACTACTCTCAACATTGCACTGCGTTTCGTGCGTGGGGCGTCTCGCAAAGAGAAATCCAAACAAGGAACCCCCCCAATACACTACTCCATGACAATATCGGTCGTAGGGATCCATTATGTCATACACACAATTCTACAACTACAACTACCTACAAGTACAAAGGACAGAACTTCCATCTACTCTCAACATGGCACTGTATTTCACGCGTGGGGCGTCTGGCAAAGAGAAATCCAAACAAGGAGCCCCCCCGATACACTACTCCTTGACCACATTGATTGTAGGGATCCATTATGTCATCTACACAATTTCTATTTATGAAACTACTGAATTTGGATTACTCTCTAAGAGTGACCTCAATATCTCCAATAAATTTCCTTGGGATGATGTAACCGAAATATTCCTTAAATGCGATACATCAACCCCCAACAATTTAGTACACCGTAACCACCCAAGATGTACACCATAGAACCTTTATATCCTTCCATATATAGGATATGTATAAGTATATATGTATTTACTCTAAACATATATCTAGATACAATCATTCATTCCCATAGCCAAGTGTACATACCACATATGATGTACAATGGCCATACACATAATATACTCGGCTATATACTGCCGATATACTGCACCATGCTATCATCTTCCAGTTGCCCAAACCACGTAGCAAACTGGGGCCCCCTGGTGGGGCTAAACGACACCCATCCTCGTGATAAACTCACACACCCAACGTCCGGGAAGCGGTCATAGTTCCTAACCGTCAATGAGACGAAACATACCCACCACGTCTCATCCCAAAAATATAAATCACATAATAACACAATGGATGACTATGACCTGGAAAATATCCACACTCTGCTCCTCGAGCCAGGGTGCTCACCCTCGACGCACAACTTCCCAATGATAGCATGTGCGGGGTATGCTTCAACACATAAGTATATATACCATTCACATGCACAATATATATACATACAGATAATCATATCATATAACTAAACCTTCATATACGATTTAGCTATTCACGCCATGAGTATACACATATATTCATATATATACAAATATATATACATACATATATACATACTATCTCTCATTGTATGTAAGAAACTTATAAACCCACCTATTGGCAGTGTCCATATTCCTCAATATACTAACCATCACTTCAATCATATTAGCTTAATTCGTTATATGAATACGATCCCTCACTTGAAGTACATGCGTCCATTTTCATTATGATATAAATAATCTTCCAACACATCTGTAATCTCCAACATTAAGGTTATCACCTAAAGTTGAGTATAGGTAACAATCACTACATTTCTCATCTGTATTCAAAAGTACATCAATATCTCAAGTACTAATTCGATCATTTGTATGCACATAACTATTAGTATATAAATCTCAAACTCAACCTTAAATTCATCTCATGAACGCATCACTTTTAAGGAAGTACTACATCGATATATATGATCACTATCCCGACTATGGTTCAATTATTCTTATGAACCCTTAAATCTTATTTCGTTTACAATCTATTCCTCGAGTCAAACATTACTAAGGATACGCGACCACTCTCTCTCTCTCATCGGTCCCCAATTCGTAATCTCAATAGAATCCTAGTTACTATAAGGATTTGGCACAACCTCGTCCTACGATTCCATATCATACTCTCACCACTCTCTCGAAGGGAACTTAGCCTTACATCATAACTAGGCACATTTATGACCCCTACATAGAACTCCCGTTCTCAATTAGATTCCCCACTATATCAATATGGCCCTCTCCAATACATATGGATATAAGTCCCCAAAATAACTCGATAATTACCCGCGGTCCCATCATACGAGAAACTTTTAATAAATCTCCAAAACATCTTTCTTACATTATATAATAATGTCCCAAATTAATAAACCCAACCAAAAAGGGTTAGAAATCATTCTAGAGAAAATTCACAAAACGGCCTTGTTTCCGAATCGATTCGACCGGGTCCGAATCGATTCGGTCTCAAGGGCGAATCGATTTGCTCCAACTGCGAATCGATTCGGTCCAAAGGACCTGGGACTCTGTCTCAAACCAAATCGATTCTCCTTGGGTACGAATCGATTCGGTTATGCAGACCTGCCACTTTTGCCTAATAAGCCGAATCGATTCGCTTAGGGGCCGAATCGATTCGGGTCTGCAGAACCCTAAAGGTCTTTTCTTCTCCATTAAACCCACGAATTCTAAACCCTAAAATTTCACTTCTAACCCCTAAGCCTTCATCATATCATGATTCTAAGCTAACAAATCAATCCAAAGCTGGTCCCAACCATTTCTATACCATCAAGCCCATATATAAACATCAATTTCAAGATTAAATCTTCAAAATCTAGGTTTTTGTTATAAATACCCAAAATCCAATTCTTTTATCCATGAATTATGAAATGAAATACACAAATGAAATATTTGGCAAGATTAAACACTTGCCTCAGATTTGTAGAGGTTGAATCATCCTCGTGATCGCGATTGGGCCGGAATCTCCAAGCTTTCCCTTCTCTCTCTCTTCCTTTCTTCTTCTTTGTTTCTTCCTTTCTCTTTTCTTTCCGTTTCTCTCTTTCTCTAAATGAGATGTCTTGATCCGTAAGCCTTTAAATCCCTTAAAACAATAAACCCAGTTTTAAATGTTAATACACACTTTAAATGACTCGTTTACTCCAATTCGAGCCAAACATACTTAAAAATAATCCAAAATCGAAATAAAACTCAATGACAGTTATTTTGGCTATCTCGACCCATCCGTAACCAATGGTACACTCAAAATTCTCATCCGACAAACTTTAAAACGTCTTCACTTTTTGGACTTCAATTTTCAAATTTTAAAATCTTCCAATTTAATTAAATTTTATTTCTCCCAAAATTAAATTTCTCAATCCCAAAATCGTGGGGTGTTACATGTAAGAATCGAAATCTTGGTTTATTATGATTAAAAATTCTTGCACAAAACATGCTTAAAGTTCACCAATTCTATGGAAGCTACTGTCCTCGAATTAACTATATAATAAAAAAAATCCAATTTTATGTCAGATAACGGATTTTCATAATGGAGAATGAGTTATGTCCTTAATTCCCCATTACCAAGATTAACCGTATCACACATCATCTTCAGCAATTTTAGCACTCATCTTTTCTTGCAATTTTGATTCTAGGTTATTATGTTTTGATTTCAGCATAAAGGAATTATGTTTATATTTGTCTAATTTTTTTATTTGCAATAATCAATTTGTTCTGCAGTTTTTTAATGTTTGTTCTTCTAACAATAATCAATCAGATATTTAATGTCTTATTTTTTAAATCCATGTTTCATTCCACCGGCTTTACGGTTTTGTTCCCAACTTCACTATTAATTGAATGTCAAGGATTTAGGGTGTTTAATGTTGAAATCAGTTTCATTTTTTAAGTAATGCCCCTTTGTTTTCATGTTCCTCTTGTTTTCTATTTCGTTCATATGTTATATTATTCTTATGTAATTATTAATTTCTAATTAATAACTGAATCAACTGAAAATAATTTTTCTTTGTTAGATGGATTTGTCAATTTTGGAATTAGGATTTACGTGTGTTTGATTTGTTGTATATTTATATTTGGGATTAATTAATTTTGGCGTTTTCTCTGTCACTAATTTATTATAGCTACTTTATTGATGACTTTCGTCAATTTCTTTTTCGAATTTTAGGTAGCAATGAAGGTTGGATTCCCTTGTCTTCCACAAGGGTTGAAACTTTGAATTTTCAAACCGAGTAAGAATTTTCATTTCCACACCTACGATTCAGCAGCTCAGATTGAAGTCCAAAAGGTATCATTCAATTCAACTTCAAATATTTTATACTACGGATTTGTAACAAGGGTTGAAACTTTGAATGTTTAAACCAAAAAAGGATTTTCATTTCCACACTTACTATTCAACGTCTCACATTGAAATCCAAAAAGTATCATTCAATTCAACTTTTAAAATATTTTTACTAGAGTTTTGTAGATTCGACGGGTATTGGATGGTTTTGAGCTGGGTGTTTTTTTTTTACTATTGAAATGAAACATGAGTATATTGTGAGCTCAAGAAACTTCATTTAAAGATTCGAGCCCTAAGTTTCTAAAATTATAAGAAATAGACATCCTTTGTAAATTGGTTCTCCTAAAAATTAAGAATATCTTATAATGCAAAACATGTATTTTAATAACTATTTCCAAAGTGGTATGGTTCGAGTGAGTAACTGTGTAATATCACTTAGTTATAAAAGGGAGTAACAATTAATAGTCTAAAAAATATGTCTGCTCTAATTACTTTTTAATCCCATATATATTTTTGGATCAATTATTAAATAGTCCCTACTATAAATATATATTTTTTAAAAAGGACACATATTTTTAGTTTAACCCATTTAGTCCCTCAAGCACTCAATATCCTCTTATTTTTAGAGGTCCGCGCCAGCGGCACTTCCTCTCCAAAATATGTGGCAAAGGACTTTTTGAGGCAAAATAAAAAAGTTTGGACTAAATGGGTATTAAAAAATGTCCGAGGGACTATTTGGTATATGTCCCTATATTTTTTATAATAATGTCAATACTCTACTAATGTCACAACTTGTACTACATACTTTAGACTAGCATATATCACAGTGAGCGTGTAATGTGTGTGAGAGAGTTATTACCGAGATATGATTTCGACACATTTTTAGACACGAGAAATTCTAGATCGATACATGATTTTGACACATTTTTCAAGATGTCCTTAATGACAATGAATGGACATCAAACACTAACATATGCAGACATGTCGATCGTGTGAGTGTGTCGAAATCATGTGTTGCCCTAGAATTGCTCTTTAGTCCCATATATATTTTCATTAATAATGATAATTTCATTACCATGTACTATATACTTTGGACTAAAATATATTATGGCCCGCACATAGTGTACGAGACAGATTAAAAGTTCTTCCGTTCCAAACAATTGGCTTGGAGTAAAATAATTATATTGTTCTTTTCAAATAGTATACAGAGTATGATGTGATCATATATGTATACCAATAGGAAAATTAAGAGTTTTCAAATTTTTAATTTTCGTAATTAATAATTTATTTTGGGTTTTTAACTTTTTCATCATCTTCTTATAGGTTACTTTTTAGCAATGTGAAGGGCTAATTGAAGAATTTGTGAATTTTGATTTGAATAAAGTCCAATTTATGCGTATATATTGAAAGATCCACTTGGCCACTTTACCCTAAAAGGCAATTTATTCAGTTATTTGAATGTAAATCATGAGGATTACTACTCCAATAATGCCAACATAATATTTTCTTTTTTCTCTAACAATATGTGCAATTAGAAATAAATTGCACTATTTTTAGAGTGTTTTTACTCATGTACTGACGTAGTAGAAAGAAATTGTTGGGGCGTGTCCTATCATTGAAATATTCATTATTCTAAAGATTGTATCTACTAGAAGATTGAAATTAATGGGATGATCTTTTTTGTTAATTGTCTAAGTGTGGATTTAAGTACTTTGGTGACATCTTTTTTAGATGTTAAAAACTAATGTTGCATTTTTGTATCTACATACCATTCACTACATTGTAGTATTGCATAACTCCCAGTTATTTCTTTCTTATGCTTTTATTTAACGTTTATCTTTTCTTCTTATTCTTGGTTATCGTTGTTAACCTTTTGCAGATTGTCTAAAGAAACAAATGTCTTTATTGGGAATTTTGTGAACTTCTTGTTTTTTGTTTAAATAGAAGTTTCACTACATTTCTCCTTACAATCTTCATTGCATATTAGGCATTTTGTGAAAGCCTTTGTCTTTATCATTCTCCATATATGATATTAATATTTGATTTGGAGGTCACTTTTTCAGTCTGTTTTCTATTCTTTTTCTTCACATTTTCATCAATCAAATATGCTTTATGTGGAAATACTTGGGTATTTGTTTCATGAATGAGTATGTACCAGCATGATTAAATCTTCTGAATGCATATGTTATCAATCTTCTACAATCAGATGCACATTTGTTCTCATTCACTTTTTGTAGCTCAAGGTGAATTTCTACATTTAATGGGGAAAACTCTAAAGATCATAGGTAATTACTCGGGAGGACATGAGTGAGAGGTACCTTCTTACTTTGTATAAAAGTTATTTCCAAGTTAAAATAGAAATTAGAGTATGACGAGGTTTTTACCTATAGGTTGGGGGTTATCCTCAAATATGTCTTATGAATTGCTCTTATGTTTTAATTTTTCATCTATACACTTTGATCACACATTATACTTACATCTCAGCTAGATCTAGAGTAATTCACTTAAAATTGGAATTAGGTCTTTGATTCTAGTTATTTGTGCTAGATTTTTCCAAATTGAAGTCATTCTATTATTGATCCGAAGTTGTCATAACATCACCTAGTAATTTTATATGCTAGGATAATTATAATATAAAGCAAATTTGAAATTGTTAAAAATTGGTCATGTTGTCCAATCATACCTATTCACCAACCTTATAGGTTTATTTAGAGTGAAAACTTATTATTGAAACACACATAATCATCTTTGATACTATTGTTAGTCCCAGAACCATAACTTATTATCAATATTTTCCCAACTTAACCAACTTGGTTAGGCCCACGTGTGGGTTATTAATCTAAAGGGCTTATAACATCACTATTTATCCACGTAAAAGGTGGCCAACCTTATACGCCAATGATAAGTGACGTCAAATAATTTATATCAGTTTCAGCATTAATGAATAACTAAGCAAAAATTAAAATCATCCATTATCTAAATATATTGTTGATAGATGAAAAAATGATCTTTGAACACTCTTATAATGGAAAATCAATTAATAGTGGAGCTTAAATTGGAGAAACAATAATCAGGAGGTAGTAAGAGGTTTGGTTTAATTTATTAATAAGTGGTATATATAGATAATTTGAACATATAATTTCTTAGATAATACCTCTTACTGAATTAATTAAAGAAAATACGTTTCGTCCGGGCGTGAAAATCATGGTTAGTGGTTAGGTAAATTATGTGTAAGTTATTAAATCATAAAATGGGAAGTTGAGATGAACAAACACTGATTTCTCAAAGGACAGAGGTCACCTAACATGCTTCTACAGTAAAATTTGAATTATATTTATTTCAAGTTTAGTTCTTGGTCGTATAATAATGGTTTACTTATGAGATATCCATGAGATGAGATTAGAATTAAGATCGATATAATATCCACTTTTAGATATATGTCATCATAACAATTGGTCCATTCCGCATCATAATAAATTGATAAGTTAAGGGAAGATATTTTGAGATGAACAAGCCATGATGAATCATATACTTAATAGAATCAGGAAGCCTTTGGACTATGATAAAATGCTATTTTGTTGGTGAATGCATAATTTTGGCAAGCTTATTAACATCATAATAGATATTAGGATAAGCCAAAGAGATAGATATAAGACCACCCAAAATACTAGGATATTTAGTGGGAAAGGGAAAATGATCACCTAGGTATAGACTTAGAAAGTAAAGGATGCGTGTGAAAGATCATATGTGTTATCATGTACCACTATACCAAAAGTAGCAATCTGGAACGATTTAAAACTGTGTCAAATCAAATCTGACATTGTTTCTGTGCCAGAATCGTGTGTTCCAAACTGGCGTCTTTTTTCTAGCACAGTTTAAAAGTATGTAAGATTTTGTGAAACAGGTTTACTTCTGGCATACTTTTAAACCGTGTCAGAATTAGATATTTATGGAACACTTTTGGCATAGTTTTTAACTGTGCTTGATTGAGTACATTTTCGTACACTTTTGGCGCAGTCAAAACCGTGCTAAAATTTTGGCATAGTTTTGAAGTGTGCCAGGTTTTCGAATTAGTAAAAATATAATTATAAATAATATTACAAAAAAATTAATTAATCTTATGTATCGACTAACAAAGAATTAATAAGTAACTTTAGCTAATTAAATCTTCTAGACAAATTCACAAATGAAGAGTATTTTTATAGAAAAGTCGGAGAGCTAAATTTATTTAAACAAAAAGAAGAACAATCACACAAAAAATCCCCAAAATAAAAATAATGGAAGAACCTAAATCCTTATATAGATGGCTACAAGAAACTAAAGTCTTTGATTCAGTATTAAATCGATGATACCCAAGCCAAGGATAATCAAAAAAGAAAAAGTGGGAATTTTTTTAGATGCGAATTAAATAGATATATATAAGGAGCACATGTAATAAAAAGCAAATCTAAATGTGGATCATAGAGATCTGTTGGTAAAATTTTTGCAAATTTCCATCATCCAAAACACCATGATCTCTATGCAAATAAAACTCTCTTTCATCAACTTCACGAGGCTTTGTCAACATGAATCAACTTGACATCGACCTTTTATAAGCTCTAGTAACAGAACCCCAGAAGAAAAAACATCAGTTTTTTCATACAACTTACACAACGACGACTAGGTAATGCATATGAACTACCTCTCTCAACTTTACGAACTGCCGGAAATAACATTTTCATGTCTTGCAAAAATCATCAAACCATCTTAAGCGTAAATCATGATTTGAAAAGGAAAAAAAAAGACGAAATGATCAACTGCTACTTACTCTCCATAGCACCTTCCCCAACCTAACTTGGTTCAGCTGCATTTGAATTCTATCTGGATTACTTTCTCTACTAGCTAATAATATGCATATTGATCACAACTAATGGAAGGATATAAGTTTCTAGATTCACTTGGGACTATGACTATTAAAGATATATTATAGTGAGCATAGAAAAAGGAGAATTTCAAAAGATAGGAAAATAATTAAATGTGGGAGACTTATATCAAATTTAAAATAAGATTTACACAAGAATACGTTCAAAAATCGATCAAGTAATAACCTGATATATCACTCATTTAAAGTCCACCGATCATTTTTTCTTTTTCCTTTAAACTTCAATGAGGCTTGGTTATAGAAAATTTTATATTGTCTCCAAGAGCTACATATTTAAATGAACACTTCAATGACAAAATATCTTTAATCAGATGATGAGGGTAGATAAAATGATAAACTTGCAATTTACGAGAAGTAGGGAAAAGTTGCTTTAAAAATCCCCAGCACCACTTGTCAGTTAGCCACTAATCAGAAGATGTAACTTAAAGTGGCAAATGTCAAACTAATTAATCCCGAGGTTAGAAGATTTACCAAGTCAGCTTTGAAGGTCTCAAGAGTGCACACCCCTAAAACATCTCAGTGATCAATTTATTCGTATGGAATATAAGAGGTTTATACAATTTATACATATAGAACTCAACATTTACCTTGTGTCGACGCCAGAGCACCACCCGATGGCGGCAAGATCTGCATTGTACTCAAAACACCTAAAAAAATTATTGTAACTTTCAATCCAAAGAACAACAAGATATGCATTGTACTCAAAACACATAGTGACATCATCCAGGATGGCATGAATAAGAATATTAGGGAATTATCCATTAAAATGATGGAAAAATGTTTTTGTAGGTGCCAAAGACATACTATATCCTATGTAGCTTCTTTCAATGGCTTTTCACAATCAATTGCTTCCACTTTTGCTAGTTCAGATTCCCTCTTAGTTACATACATGAGATCGGAAAGAGTAAGTAGTCGAGAAAACTAAAACAAATCAGAGTAAGATACAAATTCAAGAAACATCATAGATGGTTCAAGACACAAATGGGTCAAAAGCACTAATCGAATCCCAGTAATCATATTCTAAAACCTAAGTTGTGTGACTAATAGAACTTGTTATCCTCGCAAGAGTTCAAAGTTAGATATTTTTCAAAGGATATATTCAGTTGTTCAACTACCCACATATTAAAACACACTGATATTTGTATATTATCATAAAATAAATCATCTTCAAGGTGATAAAATGCAGTTTAAGGCACACGCGAAGTTAAATTAACAGCCAAAATTAACATTGTTCATTCATAACTAGTTCATGATTGTGGAATAGATAAAGGGTCGTATATATAAAAAATTCAAGTCATATTAAGTCAAACTAGGTTTGTAACTAACGACCATAAGCTTAAATAGAACAAGGCTCAAGGAAAAGGCAATAAGGTTTATCCAACAAATTCGACACAGATCCTCTGATGATGTTCATGCTTCTGAGATTGAGCTTATCCCCTAAAAAATATAAGCTATTGTTTTCAATTCTCTGTTTTACCAAAGTAATGTTATCCGGTTATAACATTTCAACCCACTATTCTTCTGATCATTTTAATTTCAATTTCCACTCTAATAAACTTTTAATAAATTTAGACATTCTACCTTAACAAGTGAAAGTCTATTTTTTGAAAATAGTGCAAAGTGTAATTGCGTTACCTTGTAACACTAACATGTTTAAATTTAATAAATAACCAAACTCTAATACCAAACTTCAAGCGAAAAACCGATCTAAATTGTATGTAGTGACATTTTCAGCACCAAAATGATACATAATATACCTTAGCAGCAAATACATGGCACGAGCTTTTTGAAACAACAGAAAAATAAATCCGTTTATCCATTTAGATGAAAAAAAATATTTTAATTCTTAACTCAAGGGGACCTTCCCCCCTAAAATCAGACAAACAAATAAGGGAATCTCGTTGACTTCTTATGCTTTCATGTCTACAACTCAATTCATCTGATTACTACAGGGAACCTACATGTTAATGCTCACGATTTCAATAGCCATACCAGTGATTTGGAGGAGATATCTCAAAAATTATTTAATGCCCATTTCGGTCAACTTTCCATCATCTTTCTTTAGCTGAGTGGCATGTAATTCCACGATGCTCATTTTTTTAACTATGAAGCATGGCTACACGATTCGACTCACATTGGGTCGAGTGCCCAGGTGGTTTATCCTATAGTGGGCCAAGAAATATTGAATATTTATGTAGGCGGGGGCTTTGGAGAAATAGTGGCCCTGTCTTATAATACCCCCCAGAAAATAAACCTTTAAATGATAATTGAAGTATTTGACTCAAAGGAGAAATTATTGGAAACAAATACATAATTGTTGAGCCAAAAGCATACATAAGTGACGCATCTCACATAGTGATTAAGAAGAGAATTCTTGGAATAAGGTTTATAGCATTGTTAATTTAAAGTTAATTGAACCACCCATGCCCCTTCTAAGACTTTGAAAGACGATTGGGGCAAAAATGTAAATTCCTCAAGTAGGTCGTTAGAACAATGTGGAAGTTGTTAGAACGAGAAGGAAATATCATTTGAACGATGAGAGAGGTTGTTCAAATGACCTTCCTGTCAAGTCATCACTTCGTCAGCTTAAACGATGTTTCCTTGGTGGCCATTAGATCAGATGGGGCAATATGTTGTCGATTAGGGGTTAAATGAATACCTGAAAAGGGAACAACCTTGAGAGGATAAAGTTTCTTAAATTGTTTAACATCTCTAAAAAGGGGAGAATAGTGAGATGTAAGATAACATAAGGCAATACACACTTTGGGTTTCTTAAGAGCTCACGGCTCTTTCCCATTCCATTACGATCGTCCATTCCTTGATATGCCAAACAGTTCACCAACAACCAATCTAACATATATATTTAGTTTCTCCCCATTGTTAAGGTGGAGGTACAATATAGAAGTTTGGTGTTGGGGTTTTTATGGTTATTGACGAGATATTTTGAAGAGGACAAATGATGTATGTGTGAAAGCTTTTGGGAGTATTTTGGAGTGTTCATGGAGGTCAGGTTTGCGGAGCTTTTGTGACTCCCTTTAGGGCCACCTTTGGAGGTGGGGGGAGTCACCAATGTTGATCATCACCACACCACCATTTTTTAAGACCATTTAGGTGGGAAATCTACTCTTATTGTATTTGAGACTCTATCTGATAAATATTATAATCTTATTCTTGTGTACGTTTAAGAGTTGGAATAATAGACATTTTTATGGAATAAAAATGTAAGAAAATATTATTGGTATAGTTTTCTAGTAAAAAACTAAAATTAATCATTTTTAAGGAATAAAATGTAGAAAAATATCATTTGTGCATATTTTCTAGAAAAACTGAAAATAGATATTTTTATGGAATAAAAATATTGGAGAATATTATTTTGTGCATTTTAGTGAAAAAAAAGTAATTAATATTTTTATGGAATAAAAATGTAAAAAATGTTATTTTTGGTACATTTTTAGTGAAAGGAGATAAGAATCATTTTTTTTGAATAAATATGTTGGAGAATGTTATTTTTTGTGCATTTTAGATAAAACCGAAATAATTAACATTTTAATGGAATAAATGTAAGAAATGTTATTTTTGGTGCATTTTTAGTGAAAGGAAATATTAATCAATTTTTTGGAATAAAAATGTAAAGAAATATTATTCTAGTGTTCTAGCCAAAGGAAATAATGGCCATTTTTATGAAATAAAAATGTGCAACGATGTTAATGTTGTCAAAATATTTATGAAATAAATATTTTTAAGTTTCTTCCGAAATGGAGACTTTATGAATAAATGGACATTAGTTGAGTTTAGAGAAATCGATAAATTGTCTTTATTGCATGAAATTCATGTCTAGTCCACTTGGTAGGATTTTAGTATTTAAAGTCCACTTTCTATGCATATAAACTTGTAGTATTTCGATAATAAATATATGAGCAAGTTTAAGGAAGTCTTGTTAGGTTTAAGCATGAAATAAGACAAACGAAAATTTGAAAACTTAAAATGTAAAGGGTGTTACTTTACATGTAAAAAGTGTGGTTTTAAACAAGTGTTATAATGGCTAAAGTGTTTAAATGTTAAGTTTGAAACTTAATAACCATTTAAGAAATAACACTCGTTAAAGGAATAATTTGCAAGTTTGGTAAACAAGGTTAAATTGGTAATTTACCTAAAGTGAAACATTTTTATGGAATAAAAAATGTTAAAGAATGTCTTTACACGAATATGTGTGAAAATGAATTATGTTCTAAGGCGTTAATGATTTTAATACAAATCACATGTGTGTGGCTAAGGGAGTTAAAGAAGAAAAGAAATAATTTTTCAAGTGTTAATGGAAAAACGAATGGTTAAGTTCGGGTTTTGGCTTCGATCGGGTAAAAGTAAAGTTGTGGAATAATGTGGTCACGTGTAAAATGTTAAATACATCAATAAGGACTCGGATGCAACCGGAAATAAGCAAGAAGGGCCAGAAGCCCTTAGGTGAAAAGCCCTAAATCATTGACTAAAGCATATGGTGTGCATAGCCATTGGTGTAGAGCCCTTGTACGTATGTGGGATTGGAGATTTCGAGAAAAGATCAAGAAAATGTGGAACATTTCAAGAAATAGATTGTGTGGTGAAATATATTAATACATCCTAACTTGAATGAATTTAATAGATGTTCCGGTAAATGTGAAATAGACAAGTAAACAAATAAATTTATTAATGTCCATAAATAAATGAAAAAGGGTTAAAAACGTGGATATATAGGTAGTTAAGCAACCTAAAATATTAAACCCATAACTAATACAAGAATGTATTGTAAAAAGGATTTTTAAAAGTAAATAAGTGTTTTCTAACACGATGAATGTGTGTGTTGAAATGGTGAGTTTCAATGAAAATATTAAAGTGTATAGTAATGAATTAACGGGGTTAAATTTCGGTAAAAGGAATGGTTGTAATAAAATCAAGTGTAATGGTTTCAAGTGTTGAAACGGGTGTGTCAAATAAAGGGAGAATGCTAAGTACGAATAAAGAAAGCCTTTAATAAGATTAAGGTCAATTAATCTGGATAAGTAAGGTTTTCGGAAGTAAAATGGCTAACACATTGGCATGTTTATTTTCAAAGGTATACATATGTAGATATATACATATTTTTGCATGCATGTGTTTGTAGCATGTGAGTATTCCTTTTCGTCGCTCGTTTCCATACTATTTGTATAAATTCCACTGGGTATAAGCTCATGTCCCCACTTTCTTACGGCAGGTTGGAACCGGTTCCATAATTTGAGGACATTTTACAGGTAAGTATATTTTATTTATGTTTACGTTAGTAGCTCTATTTACTTGGACTTCGGGGTGCTCCTCATGGGTCCCTCACGTAGCTTATCTTAAAATTGGAATCGCATGCTAACAAGTGGAATGTTAATTAAATAAAACTGGACTATAAACATTATTTTGATTGTTTCATTGCCCTTCATACCTAACGACTAGATTCGGATTAGGTTGACTCACGGGTAACCCATAAATCCGGGTCAGGGCGTTACAAATGGTATCCGAGATCTAGGTTCAAGATTCCTTTCGGGTGTGACGTGGTGAGGTTAGTTTTAAATCTTTCGACGTCGATGTGGTTCGGTTTGGTTACGCTTATTTGATGATGGTTTAGTTCGTGTCCTCAACGGTAAATTCAAAGAGGTTAGCACGACAAGTAAACTAGTGTCGAATGGTATAAGTTCTCGTTAATTTTATAAATAGCTTTCTCATTTCTGGTTAAACGTGTACATAATTTACGGGTATCCATGTAAGCAAGTAAGTGGGGACACCGTGGTTTGTAGTGTGAGGTGTTGTTTTAACCTTTGATGACTTAGAGTCTTTGGATATATTAATATAAGTAAATATCGCCCGTTAGGCAAGTGGCACCAAATTGTGAAAATTCAATGGTGGATATTGATAATTAGAGTATCACAATTATATAATGGAAAACTGTGGTTTAAATGATGTCTAGCCTTGGGTGTGACACATGTGAGAGGTCAATATCGATGTAGGGATTAGGAAAATTCGATTCTTGGTGTGATACCATGGTTGATGGTAAATTTGGTGATAATATGAAATTGTGCGGGTTAACACTTAGAAGTAGGTACATCCAGCCTTAGTTAATAGGATGCTATACTTTTGGATGGTACACTTAGCGGTAATTAGTCGATGAATGTACCATATGAGTCGTGGTTAGGGTTATTAGCCAATTATGACAAAAGGTCACATAAGTTACAATGAGGAGTTACAGTAACAAGGGAGTGAACCTTAGGTAACCTTTCAAGTAGGGATTGAAAGAATAATGCAACATTTGGTGAGTAAGATCCTTAGTGACACCGATGGTATACGCTTGGGAATGTACTGACTATATGTCGTGTCACATGTCCCACCAAAAATCCTTAGTAGTAGTAGTAATGTCGTGTAGTATTCGTCGCGACTTAGCTACAAAGCTTGTGAACTTACCTGTTGAAATAAAGTGTTTGGGTAATGTACGTATAAGTGTTAGTCTCGTGGTGAGAATGTATTAGGCCCCTTGGTTGTAGGCTTGAATTTAGTATGTCTCCATTTAAGTACCTTGACTATAATATGAGCTTAGACAATCTTGAGGATTTAGGTAACCTAGGAGTGAAACTAGATAATTGTGGTGACTTAATAGTAAGTGCATGAGTTGCGATGTTTTAGAGTCGGACCCCTTGTGGCGTTGTTAGGGTGGGACTCGTCTTGGGAAATATCCGATGCCCCTTGTCCTACCATAACTTGGATGATATTGATTTAAAGTTTGGTGATTATAATTTGGCATTTAGAAATAGGACCTCTTGTGACATTCGTAGGCATGAGCTGTAGTGTTCATAGGCAATGCTCGACGTCCCATATCCAACCAATACATATATAAGGTTGTGTCAATTAGTAAAGTGGCAGGTAGTATAAGGTCAATATAGTAAGGCAATTCAGTTATAGTGATTGAATGCTCATTGGTAATCAAATGATGTGCTCTAGAGAATTTAACTACGGATTGACACTTGTGGGCACACGTGTGAGTTGTATTAAATGCCCGTTTGAGGTAGGTAATAAGGTGGCTCGACGAAATTGACTTTGGGTTAGTAATTTGGTTAGACGTGTAAAATAAGTATTGGTAAATCCTTGGAGGTGTATACTAAGGTTCAACTAGCGAGATGTTAAATACGAGTGGTTGTCATTCCTTAGTAATAGTGAATCTGAGGTCGTGTACAGTGTATTACAACGATGATAGTGTGTCTTTTGAAACCTTGGGATTTATTGTTGTATTGAGGTTTATGTGGTGGTGTCCATTTCATAGTGATAAACTCAAGGTTGTGCAGCATAGGTCATGGTAGGACTAGTGGTTTCTTGTGGTAGGTGTGTAAGACATTTAGAGAAATAACTGAATTTGAGGTTGTCGCCTATGAAGCATTAGGAATCGTTGTTGTATTGAAGTTTACAAAAGTGATGGTAAAATATTGATGATTTTGGTACAGTTAGATCATGTCGAGTTGTGGCAGTACTTGGGAGTTAGTACTACAGCTTTTGGTTATAAACATGTATCTTGATATGACCTTCGAGGATAATTTTTAGAATAGGTTGATCAATGCTAGGTGGTGCACGTGGGAGACTTAGAACACGATGAGACTTGTTATGGATTTTATAAATAGCACTTAGGATGAAGTGTTAGTCTTGATCATAACACCTTAGTGTGATACCTATAAGGTTAGTAATGACTCCATTGAGGAAACCATTAGGCTCGAGTGATTCTTGAAAGTTGATATGACATTAGAATGATTATAGTTTGGCACCACGTAAGCAACGCTAATAGTGGTAGCAATGGTTCATGAATTGAATGTGCAAAAATATATGAGTGTTATGTTCGCTTGATAAGGGTGATCTCAAGTACTGAGGTTGGTTATCGCGTATTGATTTTGGAGGCCTAGATGTGATTGGTCGGTAACTAATGATAAATGTCAATAGAAGTAACTTCGTTTTGAATCAAGATAGTTATGCTTTCCAATGATAGGTGGGTAACATTGGCCCTAAGGAGGGAAGCCTATCATTTCAGCTTCCCGAAGGAATTAGTTTTGTATTCTGTCCATACGGCACGAGTGGATGATTCTCGAGTAGAATTCATCATGGTTAAGAGGCAAAGATAGGGTACGTGGCAAGGCTAAGGTGTTTAGTTGGTATCTTACTGGAGTTATAGAGTTCAAGCGTACGTTGTGGGATCACACATCATGTGGGTCGATTCATTGCCAAAAATTGATTATTTCCTATCGGCGTGGGAGTCGCCCTATTTGTATCATTCTTGCATACTCTTGTTCCCGGTAATAGGAGATTGTTGATCCATTTTGATTCGACATTGGCGCTTCATAGGCTCGGTAATGATGCAGGTTAGGTAGGTTGTGGCTGATGCATCATGGTATGAGAGTGCATTTTTCTTCGGATGCACCTTTATTCAACACTAGTTTGTGTATTCACACGATCTCATCTTTTTGCATATGATTGCATGTGTTACTTGATTACTTAAGCTGCCATGCTTCTAGTTAACTTTTATAAGTAGTTATGACTTGGTCGGATGCCCCGAGGTTGAGACTTGATAGTAGTACGAATGTCGAAAGCTGATAAAACATTAAATGGAAGGGTTGCACTTGGTTTATAAATTTTAGAATTAAGGAGGTGATCGTTTGACCCTAGGTAGACATAGGTATCTCATAGGAGATATCGATTGGGTAACATTATGTGATAAGGTAATTGTCTTAAGATTCAGTGACGTGTAGTGAGAAGTGTTGAGGTTGTATCAGCCTAGCTTAGGATTGACCCAAGATTGTTAAGGGAACGTAGGTTGTAAATCTTATCGTTCGAGTGATCCATATTAATGAAATCATTATTGATATAATGATATTTGGCGAGTGTCAATCACCACGAGGTTTTGTTTGGAAGAACACGTTAGGCATGCTTGAGATTTTTCAATCAGACCGTAGGGTTGTCATGATCGGATTAGCAATAGTGGTCGATTAAGGTGAAACTTTGGGTTTAAACCATAGCATTAAGGATACCTAGAATAGAAACTGGTCATGAGTAATTGGAGTATAATTTGTGGTAAGCCAAGAATTTTGAGGACGAAATTCCCTAAGGAGGGAAGTTTATAATACCCCTCCCTAGAAAATAAACCTTTAAATGATAATTGAAGTATTTGACTCGAAGGAGAAATTATTGGAAACAAATACTTAAGTGTTGAGCCAAAAACACACATAAGTTACTCGTCGCACATAGTGATTAGGAAGAGAATTCTTGGAACAAGGTTTATAACATTGTTAATTTAAAGTTAATTAATCCACATATACCCCTTCTAAGATTTTGAAAGACGATTGGGGAAAAACTATAAATTTCTCTAGCAGGTCGTTAGAACAACGTGGAAGTAATTAGGACGAGAAGGAAATCTCGTTCGAACGACGAGAGAGGTTGTTCGAACAACTTTCATGTCAGGTCATCACTTCGTCAACTTAAACACTCTCTTTGGTGTCCATTAGATCAGTTCGGGCAGTTTGCTGTCGATTGGGGGTTAAATGAATACCCAATATGGGAACAACGCTAAGAGGATAAGGTTTCTTAAATTGTTTAACAACTCTTATATTTCATTTAAAAGGGGAGAATTGTGAGAGGTAAGATAACAGAAGTCAATACCACACTTGGGGTTCCTAAAGAGCTGACGACTCTTTCCCATTCCATTACGATCGTCCATTCCTTGATATGACAAACAGTTCACCGATAACCACTCTAACATATATATTCAATTTCTCCCCATTGTTACGGTGGAGGTACAATATAAAAGTTTTTTGTTAGGGTTTTTATGGTTATTGAGGAGATATTTTGAATAGGGAAAAGGACCTATATGTGAAAGCTTTTTGGAGTTTTCGTGGAGGTCTGGTTTGTGGACCTTTTGTGACTCCCTTTAGGGATACTTTTGGAGTTAGGGGAGTCACCCATCTTCACCATCACCACCACCATTTTTTGGAGACCATTTGGGAAGGTAATCTACTCTTATTGTATTTGAGACTCTATTTGATAAATATCATAGTCTTATTATTGTGTATGTTTAAGAGTAGGACTAAAAGGAATAATAGACATTTTTATGGAATAAAAATGTAAGAAAACATTATTGGTATAGTTTTCTAGTAATAAACTGAAATTAATCATTTTTTATGGAATAAAAATGTAGGAAAATATCATTTGTGCATATTTTCTAGTAAAACTAAATATAGACATTTTTATGGAATCAAAATATCGGAGAATATTATTTTGTGTATTTTAGTGAAAAATAAATAATTAACATTTTTATGGAATAAAAATGTAAGAAATGCTATTTTTGGTGCATTTTTAGTGAAAGGAGATAATATCCATTTTTTGGAATAAAAATCTTAAAAAATGTTATTTTTGTGCATTTTAGTGAAAAAAGAAATAATTAACATTTTTATGGAATAAAAATGTCAGAAATGCTATTTTTGGTGCATTTTTAGTGAAAGGAAATAATAATCATTTTTTGGAATATAAATGTAAAAAAATATTATTCTAGTGTATTCTAGCCAAAGTAAATAATGGGCATTTTTAGGAAATAAAAATATGGAACCATGTTAATGTTGTCAAAATATTTATGAAATAAATATTTTTAAGTTTCTTGCGAAATGGAGACTTTATGAATAAATAGACATTAGTTGAGTTTAGAGAAATCGATAAAATGTCTTTATTACATGAAATGCATGTCTAGTCCACTTGGTAGGATTTTAGTATTTAAAGTCCATTTTTTATGCATATAAACTTGTAGTATTTCGATAATAAATATATGAGCAAGTTTAAGGAAGTCTTGTCAGGTTTAAGCATGAAATAAGACAAACGAAAATTTGGAAACTTAAAATGTAAAGGGTGTTATTTATGTGTTAAAAGTGTGGTGTTAAACAAGTGTTAAATTGGCTAAAGCATTTAATTGTTAAGTTGGAAACTTAATAACCATTTAAGAAATAACACTTGTTAAAGGACTAATTTGCAAGTTTAGTAAACAAGGGTAATTTGGTGATTTATCTAAAGTGGAACATTTTTATGGAATAAAAAATGTTAAAAAATGTCTTTACATTAATATGTGTGAAAATGAATTATGTCCTAAGGTGTGAATGATTTTAATATAAATCACGTGTGTGTGTGGGTTAGGGACTTAAACAAGAAAAGATATAATTTTTCAAGTGTTAATGGGAAAACGAATGGTTAAGTCCGAGTTTTGGCCTCGACCGGATAAAAGCAAAGAAGTGGAATAATGTGGGCACGTGTAAAATGTTAAACACATTAATAAGGACTCGAATTTAATCAGGAATAAGAAAGAAGGGCCCGAAGCCCTTAGGTAAAAAATCCTAAATCACTGGCCAGGGCATTTGGTGCGCATAGTCGTCGGTGTAGATCCCATGTAAGTATGCGGCCTTGGAAGATTCCGAGAAGAGATAAAGAAATGTGGAAAATTTCAAGAAATGGGTTGTGATAAAATATTTTAATACAACCTAACTTGAATGAATGTAATAGATATTCCGGTAAAGGTGAAATGGACAAGTAAATGCATAAATTTATTAATGTCCATAAAGGAATAAAAAAGGGTTAAACAAAGTGGATAAATGGGTAGTTAAGCAACCTAAAAGGTTAAACCCATAATTAACACAAGAATGTGTTGTAAAAAGGATTTTTTAAAAGTAAATAAGTCTTTTCTAACACGGCGAATGTGTGTGTTGAAATGGCGTGTTTCAGTGAAAATATTAAAGTGTATAGTAATGAATGAACGAGCTTAAATTCCGGTAAAAGGAATGGTTGTAATAAAATCAAGTGTAATGGTTTCAAGTGTTGAACTGGGTGTGTTAAATAAAGTGAGAATGCTAAGTACGAATAAAGAAAGCCTTTGATAAGATTAAGGTCAATTAATCTGGATAAGTAAGGTTTTCGGAAGTAAAACGGTTAATACATAGGCATGTGTATTTTCAAAAGTATACATATGTAGATATATACATATTTTCGCACGCATGTGTTTGTAGCGTGTTAGTATTCCTTTATGTCGTTCATTTCTATACTGTTTGAAGCTCACGTCCCCACTTTGTTATGGCAGGTTAGAATCCGTTCCGTAATTTGAGGGCGTTTTACAGGTAAGTATATTTTATTTATGTTTACGTTTGTAGCTCTGTTTACTTGGACTTCGGGATGCTCCCCATGGGTCCCTCACGTGGGTTATCATATAACTGGAATTCCATCTAATAAGTGGAATATTAGTTAAAAAAAAACTGGAGTAGTAATATTATCAAGGTTGTTTCATTGAACTTCACACCTAATGACTCGATTCGTATCGGGTTGACTCACAGGTAGCACATAAATTCGGGTCAGGGCATTATAAGTCATTTCCTTTATTCCAGGCAAGGGATCTCTGAGCTGCTTCCACAATATTATCCACATCTTCAGTAGTAGCTCATGGGATATCCCCTAAAACATAGTCAATAGTTCAGTGTCAAAACAAAATGATGCTGTGAAGATGCATGTGATACTATGTTTGACAAATCACCCGATGGAGACAAACCTGTTGTACAAATTATGCCTAAAAAAATTGGGTTGAGACCAAACGAGGTTATATCCCAGCATCCTCATGCTCAAAAGATCCAGCAGTTGGATGGTGACCCAACGAGGTTACCAGTTTGATTAAATTGCTCCAATACCTATCCAAACATTAACCAAGGATTATTGACTTTCATATCATATATTGGAATAATTGTTTTGGGACATTAATATATGTGTAAATGAAATTATCTCAAATAGATATATTGGAAAAGAAATGAAGCTACATAAACTAATGTTTCCAAAGAGACCCAAAGGGGAGGGGGAGAATAGAAAGATAACAATGTCCGAATTAAAAAAAAATAATTCATACTTCAAGTGAAACTAGTAACCAGTCCTCTCTACCTTTAAGTTTCGCATTCAATCAAAGTTAGGTCATCACTTTTCCTTGCCCTTGGAACTGCCTCTTGAGCCACGTCCCTCATATTCAACACATCCATCCCATCCACATGAACTCTGAGCATATAAAATGCAGGACCCTTCTTACAAATCTCAGGGAGTTTGATCTTCAATCCATAAAGAAGACTTAAAAAAAGTAGGAACGTCTTCGATCTAAGCTGAGGCGTAACTGATTTGGCATTTCAAGACAATAAATGGGTTGCCATATTTCCAATCCTTTTGACAAAATAAATATGGATCATATGTATTACGTTAACTTTCCATCTGACAGAACTAATATACTTACCAATCACAAACCGGTATTCTTAATTCTTTTAGAGGCTTTCAATAATGGTTTAGAAATATCCCTCAAGCATAAAATAGTAGTAACCACGGCTTATGGAAAATTACTCCATCATATTTACCGCTAATGCCTCCTCACTGCCTCTAATAATGATACCAATCCTGGTCAATTTATTATCCTTAAAAGTTGTTTCATAAATATTTATTTTCCAAAGGCCTAGAAACAATCATCCATTTTAATTTCGTCATCAAATTGAACTAGATACTTAAACAATACGAGCATCCATTTATTCTTAGCATGCATTTAATGATGAATGAACCATAATCTTAAACATTAAACTTGGATTTTCAAGATCCAAATGAAAAATGGAATCGAAACGTTGCATAATATAGTTTTAAAACTTTTAAAACCACCTTCAGAACTTTCATATCAAAACTCCCCAATACAAACGCATAATATTTTTTAAATGTGGTTATAATATGGAGCGTTTGAGTGTAAAAAGCATAAAACTTATTACTAAAATAAGTGTCTACATTATTTAAAAACAATACGATTCAACAAAAGTACTAATAGGGAATGAATAATTATATTATTAGTGCTGAAGAAAAATGAATATATATACCTTTGCAACGACATGGATGCAAATCCAAGAGTTAATGATCTACAAAATAACTTAAACCTTTAGATTTAACATACCAAACCAAATCAATACAAATTTTACAAAATAAATTCAGCCGAAGAAATAAATGTGAATCTAAACAAAAAATTTAAAAGTACACTACACCAAATCCTGCGAATGGTCACGCCCAGTTGGTCACGTCCCAAGTCCGCGACCAGCTAGTCGCGAACTTGGGTCGTGACCACTTCCAGAGCATCCATGACTTAGTGTAGTAATGAATATGGTCACACCAAAAATTGAGATGGTCACGGCCCAAGTCCCTGACCACTGTGGGTTATGAGCTTGGGCCGTGACCAAGGCGTGACCATGTTGGCACAAAAACTGAGCCAAAATTCCCTCCAAACTTGGTCGCAGGTGGGTCATGGACTTGGGTCGTTACCATAGGCAGGACGAAGCACAAAACACACACACTGAGGGTCACGGCTGGGAGCCATGACCATTTCTTGACGTGGGTCACGGCTATGGGCCGTGACCATATGCAAATTGATGGGCGGGTATGTTTCATTTAAGGGTTTCACTGGTGGGTCACAGCTGAAAGCCGTGACTAGATTTAATCTTAAGAAAAAAAAACGCTGCCTTTATTTTCTTAAATCCCTGACCCTCTCATTCATTTCTCCCATGCGCTTACTTCGAAGTATTTTCTCCACAGTGCCCTCGCTTTCAGTTTGGGGAAATTGAAAATCGTCCATTTGTAAATGGCAATATACGAGTTTTGTCAGTCGATTGTCCGATGGTCGTTGATGGGGGGTCGTCCGGGGAGATGGACAGCTGGGATTACTCGTCTGGTGATGGGAGAGTGTAGCCCTGGTACACTCTCTTCTTTTTCTCTGTTGTTTCCACCATTATCATCTCAACAAAATCACAACTTCTTTAGTCCTTATCGATAACTTCAGTGTAAGATTATAATCTCAAAAACCCTAGACCTATTTTGTTATAAGTTTTCCTCTATTTATACACACAAATATATCTTCTCGTATCCACTTTTCTTTTAAGTTCTTCATTTCATTTGTGGTATATGTTTTGTTATCGTGATGCATTTTCATTTTTTTGGTACACCAATGCCATATATTATTTTCACTGTTCTGATCTTTAAATGAAAGGATTTTTTGGATTTATTTTTTCACTGTGCATTAAGATATGTAAATGCATCATGTTCGGAGGTGTCCGTTATGTGCGGAAGAGATGGACTGGATGGATCAACAATTGAAGCCACGATGAGGTTATCAAGTTTTCATTTTTCTGACCTAATGGTATTTGTGTGATAACAACCATATTTGAGCCATTATATTATAGTAATCCATATTTTTATTGATGATACTTTGTTGAGGCCAACTTCTAACAAGGATGAAGTTAATTAATATTAATTTTGTTCAAGAACCCTGGGTTCCTTAACCCAACTCCTTCCTCTTATTGAGTACAAATTATGATAATGACCGTGCCCCTCCCCCCCAAACACACATAAAAGATAAAAAGGACATACATTGTTATGACTTTCGTGTAAAAAAAAATTTTAATTTGCTGAAAGTAATGTTATGTTAATTGCATTTGAATCTACGCATAATGTTTTGGAAAGTAAGTAGCTTCAATCATGTGCATAATAATGAGAGTTTCACAAATTTTAGGTCCATGTGGGTCTGGAAAAGGTACCCAATTAGCTATCATCAAGGATGAGTACTGCTTATGCCATTTGGAAACATGTGATATACTGAGGGCATACAATTATGTTTGTTATTTACAGTATGAATTGAATAATATTGTTTGTTATTTTTTTTGTTTACATGTTGCAACAACTTCTTCTTGTCGGTTCTAATAGTGACATTTGTCCATTTATTCATTTTTGGGGATAACTCGTCTATGATGTCTTGGTTGTTTTCTTAACTGATGAAGCAATAAGAGGCCTTCATTCCAAGGACTGTCGTCCAAGAAGAAAAGATTATAATTTCTCTATCTCTCCCCCTCTCTATCTCTCTCTCTCTCTTCCCATTTTAATTCCATCTTTATTTTTCTAAGTCATATTTTTTTATTCATCTTGATGAGATGCTTCAAAAATAGGTAACTAAGATTGACAAGGTTCTCAACTTTGCAGTTGATGATGCTATATTGGAGGAGAGGATTATTGGTTATTGAATCGACCATTCAAGTGGTCAGTTCCACATAAAATTTGCGCCCCCCAAAGTTCATGGTGTTGATGATGTAAGTTGAAAGTTCTAGATTAATTAATAATACTAGTGAGTGTGCCCTAATTGAACCTACTTAATGCTTTTTTCGCACTTCAAAAAGATATATATCATAAGCACTCATGATATTTATATCATAAGAACTCGTGATATATACATTCTGCTTTCGTATATTTATATGATAAGCACTCGTGATATTCTAGATCTCCGCTAATAAACTGAAGTATTGATAGTGTAATAGTAATAAGCTGGGTTGGTTCTGATATATACATTCTGGTAATCCAATGTGCTTAGACATAGTTGTTTATTTGGGACTTGAATATGTTAACACAATTGGTATTGAAAGCGTTGGCATAGTTAGATACACTAGGATTGAATAAAAAATATGTTCTGGTATCATTTGAGTAGTTTCTAACTAATTTTGTGTAATTCAACATATTTTTGTAGCCTACCAATACTTTTTTTTGGCATTGATATGTGTAGTCTACTGATAAACTGATTTGTGTAGCCTGGTGATAAACTAGTGTGTTAATATGCCCAAATAATAAACTAGTATACTCATACGTGCAATTGGGAATCTAATGTACTAATATGTACTGATATGTTTACAAATTACCAACTATAATGGGATGTTTTGGTAGTGAAATGTGTATCTTTAAAAACTATGTTTGTGTCAGTTTCCAATTGATTTAGATAGATATTTTACTACACATTAATTTAGATACACGGTTAACTACCTACTGATTTAAAGACACATTTAACTACATGTAGTGTCTTAATTATGCATTTATTTGATAAATATAGCTTTAAACTTATGGCCATACATATTTGAAAATACGAAGATAATTTAAAAATATGAGGACTTAGGCTTGAAAACAAGGCGTAAGAGGGCAAGAACTCAAAACAGACCCCGTACGGCCCCGTGAGAGGCACCAACACCTCTCACGGGACCAATGTAACACGTAGAAACTAACTGCGCGATAACGGAACTCCCGATTTGAAAATTTGATGATAATTTAAAAATATGAGGACTTAGGCTTAAAAACAAGGCGTAAGAGGGCAAAAACTTGAAACAACCCCCGTACGGCCCCGTGAGAGGCACCAACACCTCTCACCGGACCAATGTAACATGTAGGAACTGACCGCGCGATCATGGGAATCTCGATTTGAGAATACGACAATAATTTGAAAATATGAGGACTTAATCTTAAAAACCAGGTGTTAGAGGGTGAAAACATGAAACAACCCCCATACGGTCCCGTGAGAGGCACCAACACCTCTCACGGGACCAATATAACACGTAGAAACTGATCGCACAATCATGGGAATCCCGATTTGAGAATACAAAGATAATTTGAAAATATGAGGACTTAGGCTTGAAAACAAGGCGTTAGAGGAAGAAAACTCAAAACAGCCCCCGAACGGCCCCGTGAGAGGCACCGACACCTCGCACGGGACAAATGTAACTCATAGGAACTGATCGCACGATCTCGGGACTCTCGAGTTGAGAATACGAGGATAATTTGAAAATATCAGGACTTAAGCTTAAAAACGAGGCGCTAGAGGGTGAAAACACGAAACATCCCCTGTACGTTCCCGTGAGAGGCACCAACACCTCTCACGAGACCAATGTAACACGTAGGAACTAACACACGATCACGGGACTCTTGGTTTGAGAATACAAAAATAATTTTCAAAAATATAAGTGTAGTTAATTTATTAAAATACCGCAAGTGCACGGGCTATTATAGAATAGCGAGTGTAAGTACGGGTCGAACTGTCAATTTTTTGTTCAAAATAATTTTGACTATCCAACTAGACAAAATTGGTTTAGAAATGAGATTTAGTATTAAACTAAGCAAACAAAAAAATGTGCGACTACGAAGATATAAACGAGTGTCTAAGAAAGTAGGACATTTGATCCATTTATCACGTCTAACTAATACTATACAATAATTTAAACTCGTCATTCTCAATTTTATAACTCAAATTAAACCGACTCTCGTCGCATTTAATTTGAAAAATAACACGATTAAAGTTCACACTAATATTTGTGTCTCTAAATTTAGACGGCTAAAATCCTTATTCCCTTAAAAAGTTCACTTTTAAATTTTAAAGTATAGTCTTTAAGCATGGACTATCAAAACAACCTCAAAAAATACTCATACTTAAGAATAAAATTATGATTTTTCTTAAACAAAGCCTAAGGTTTAAAACACACTCTCATGTCATTTTAAATGAATACCGAATTTTTAAAGCATTTAGCACATATTGGGAACAAAGACGAATTTAAATAAAGCACAATATTAATTAAACATGATAAATTTCACCTAGTCCTAGTAGAGAAATTAAGCTAGCATAATTGAAGACATAATAAAATTGCAAGAATGAATAATAATTTTTATTAATAAAACAAACTTACAAATGTTGTGTCTCACAAATAATGTTGACAGAATTCCTCCTACAAAGATATAATTCTTGGCCCACAAATATAAATAAAACTCTCAAAATAAGAGAACCAAACACTATCTCTTAAACTCTCTCTACAATTCTCTACACCCAAATAATGAGCCCCCAAGGGTCTTATATATAAGCTTAGGGTGACGCATTAGGGTTTAGTGGAACTCTTCTTTGATTGGTTGAAATGTGTTGAGACTGATCACTTCCCCTCTTTAAGTGGCCGAGTTCCCCCCCCCCCCCCCCCCCAACTTGAAAAGTCTTATCTTTGTTTGCTCAACACTCATGACAAATTTCGTTCAATCGGATAATAAAAATTCCCGACTTTTACAGCTTTTTTCGAACGACCGTCAAAATCAGCTTTTTGGCGCCTTTTTCAAGTTGATCATCAATTTGCACCAAATTCCATAATTACCTGCAAAAATTTCACTAGGCAAATTTTTTCACAAATTAGCACAAGAATATTATAAAATTATTGAAGCACCCATTTTTTACTTGGAATTACCATTTTAACTATGAATTCAATCATTCTTGCATTTTTTTCCCATATTAATAAAATGATCCTAAGAACTTATTAAATAAAATAAAATGGGACTAACAAGGTATAAAATTGGGTATAAAATATACAAAATAATGCTCTCATTAGTGAGGACTTAGGCTTAAAAACATGGCGCATGAGGCCAAAACTCGAAATAGCCCCCGTACGGCCCCCTGAGAGGCACCAACACCTATCACAGGACCAATGTAACACGTAGGAACTGACCGCGTGATCACGGGACTCCCAATTTGAGAATATGACGATAATTTGTAAATATGAGGTCTTAAGCTTAAAAACCAAGCGTTAGAGGGTGAAAACACATAATAGCCCCCGTGCGGTCCCGTGAGAGACACCAACACCTCTCACGGGACTAGGCCGGTCAACGGGTCGGAGACGGGTCGGGTTTAGGGAGATCCAGATCCGTGTAATCGGGTCTTCATGGGTTCGGATTCGGGTTCGAGTCTTCATCGGGTCTACAATATTGGATCCAGACCCGGATCCGTTCGGGTCTTCGGGTCCGGGTCTGGCCAAATATATACATTTCTTTTATATTTAATTTATTTTATCCCCCTTATTTATTTTTTAATCTTAAATTAAAATATTTTGTAATGTATTATAGAATATTATTAGTATAAATAAAACATATATTACTTATATTTATTATATATATAAATATATATTTTTATATATAATACATACATGTTATATTGATAAGATATATTTATAAATATATATAAATTTATAGTATACATATATATATATTTAAAAAGTAATAATGTACAATTCGGGTCGGGTCTTCGGGTCTGGGTCTTGTATAAGATCCAGACCCTACCCGTTTAATAAACGGGTCTTCGGGTCTCGAATCCAAAAAAATATGCTCAGACCCTATTATATGGATCGAGTCCGGGTCCAGACCCGACCCATTGACAGGCCTACACGGGACCAATGTAACACGTAGGAACTGACCGCGACATCACGGGACTCCCGGTTTGATAATACGAAGAAAATTTGAAAATATGATGACTTAGGCTTGAAAACAAGGCGTTAGAGCGCGAAAACTAGAAACAACCCTTGCATGGCCCTGTGAGAGACACCAAAACCTCTCACGGGACCAATGTAACACGTAGGAACTGACCGCGCGATGACAGGACTCCCGATTTGAGAATACGATGCTAATTTAAAAATATGAGGACTTAAGCTTAAAAATAAGGCGTTAAAGGGTGAAAACACGAAACAACCCCCGTATGGTCCCGTGAGAGGCACCAACACCTCTCACGGGACCAATGTAACATGTAGGAATTGACCACGCAATCACGAGACTCCCGGTTTAAGAATACGATAAAAATTTGAAAATATGAGGACTTAAGTTTAAAAACAAGGCGTTAGAGGGTGAAAACACAAAACAACCCCCGTACAGTCCTGTAAGTGGCACAACCACCTCTGACAGGACCAATGTAACATGTAATAACTGATCGTGTGATCATGAGACTCCCGATTTTATAATCCGAAGATAATTTGAAAATATGAGGACTTAGGCTTGAAAACAGCGCGATAGAGGGTGAAAACTCGAAACTGATCCCGAATGGCCCCGTGAGAGGCACTGACACCTCGCACGGGACCAGTGTAACTCGTAGGAACTGATCGTGCAATCACGAGAATCCTGAGTTGAGAATATGAGGATAATTTTAAAATATAAGGATTTAAGCTTAAAAACTAGGCATTAGAGGGTGAAAATACGAAACAGCCCCCGAACAGCCCCGTGAGTGGCACCAACACCTTGCACGGGACCAACTTAACTCGTAGGAACTGACAGTGCGATCACGAGACTCCCAGTTTGAGAATATGAGGACAATTTGCAAATTTCTAGACTTAGGCTTAAAACCATGGCGTTAGAAGTCGAAAATCCGACACAACCCCCGAACGACCCCGTGAGAGGCCCCAACACCTCGCATAGGACCATTGTAACTCATAGGAACTCATCGTACTATCACGGGTCTCCCGATTTGAGAATACAATGATAATTTAAAAATATTAGGACTTAGGCTTACAAACATGGCGTTAGAGGGTGAAAACCCGAAACATCCCCTGAATGGCCCCATGAGTGGTACCAACGCCTCGTACGGGACCAATGTAACTCGTAGGAACTGACCTCTCAATCACGGCACTCTCGGTTTGAGAATACTAGGATAATTTAAAAATATCAAGACTTAGGCTTAAAAACATGGCGTTGGAGGGCGAAAATCCGAAACAGCCCCCGAACGACCCCGTGAGAGGCACCAACATCTCGAAAGGGATCAATGTAACTCGTAGGAACTGATATGATGATCAATATAACTCTTATATGCAATTTTTCAGCTTGAATACGATTTTTTTAAAACTACTTAGTTACTGATATCGTTTTTTATGCTATTTTTTACAGGATTACATTGTATCATTTGCTTTTATCCACGTGGAACATATGAAGAAGGCAATGGTTTACAGCAGGAAGATTTCTTATATAATGTTGTTTACATTCAGGATTGTTTTTTATGTGTTACGGTCATGCGGGCTTTTATAGTTTTATTGCTTAGTTTTATGTCGTGCGAACTTTTTTAATTTGATTGTTAAATTTTATGGTCGTGCGGGCTTTATATTAAGCAGGTTTTATATTAACAGGTTTTAGAATGTCCAAAAAATAGAGAGAACTCTGCACAACTTTTTTTTATCTGAAAACTATTAAGACTTGTAATATTTTTAAGTTTGTATGTACATTTGTTTATTAACAACGTTCTCGATTCACAATTTGTGATTTTTTTTTTATTGTTTTGCCAATAATAAATATTTGTAACACCTCGTTTGCGTTGAACGTAACACGTAGAACTCGATCTCATAGTCACGGGACCCCCAATTTTAGGATTGGATAAAAAAATAACTTTTTTTATTATTATTATAGCGAAATATGGTCATGGACAAAGTCCATGACCATTTTTATTTTTTTCGTTGCGCTTAAAAATGGTAGCAGCCAAAGTCCATGACCCCCAGCTACGACGAAAAATGGTCGCGGTCAAAGTCCGTGACCCATACCGTGACAAAAAAAAATTAAAAAAATGGTTGCGGTATTGGTCACGGACTTTGGTAGCGACCATTTTTTGTCACGGTCGGGGGTCACGAACTTTGGCCGCGACAATTTTTTTTCAATAGTGGTGTGGGTCACGGCCCAAGTCCACAACCATTTTTCGTGACCCTAGATTGGTCACGAACTTGGGTCGCGACCCACAAAATTGGTCGCGCCCGAAATGGTCACAACCCAAGTCCGCCACCCACAGTCTTCGTCAGGGATTTTGGTCGTGACCATTCGCCAGTTTTGGGGTTGTGGTACATTATACATTACATAATAAATTAAATTTGGAAGTACATCATGCTAACACACTATAAGACTCCCCATGCGTGCCACCTACAAAAGGGAGCACATTCTTAGTAACATATCACACTATTTAGCTAAAAATGAAAAATAAAACAAAACTTTTTTCACAACTGAAATAAAAAGAATTGTGAATGATATTTATCATTAACGAATTAACAAATCGATGACGTACATAGATCCATATGACATTTTTCACGACTAAAATAAAAGTAATTGTAAATGAAAATAGGAAATAGGAAATAAGCATTGTTTATCATTTTTGAAGATGATAAATAATAACGATCATTTTTAGGAAGAAAAACAATAAATGTTACTCATCATTTTCGAAAAAAATCACATCATCTCATCCAAGTATTGTTCGAATGGATCAAATCAAAATCAAATAGAAGAAATGAAAAACATAACTCACAAAGGCCATATTATTCCAGTATTCTCAATAGAGCAACCAGAATCTCCTTCGAAACATAAAATCCAATAACATAATAACACAATCAAAATCAGGGCTAAAAAAAATAGAAAAATACTTAGCTGAATAAATTAAAATCAAAAGCGGCATTTGAAACCTAAATACAACAAAGAATAGAAAAAAGTAACAAATAATAAATTGTATTAATGAAACCCTAAGTCAGAAAAATTCATACCACTCAAACATAGTTCAAATGTTGTATCAAACATAGTTGAAAGGTAAACGAATTCAACATAGAATCCCTAAATGAACCTCCATATACAAGACCTAAATGAACCTCCATAAGTAAGGCCTAAAATATAAGGTTAAAAAATTTGAATCAAACATGAATATTACCTAAGAGGAGCGATGGAAGGAGGAGGAAGAAGGGAGGCAGGGGAGAAGACGGGCGAGAGGGTGAGCGAGTGAGCGGGAATTAAAGAGGGAGACTCCAAAGTGAATAAGTGTAATTTTTTAGGGCATTTCATATTTTAGTCAAGTGTTCTCAATTTTGGCACACTTAAAAACAGTGGAAAATTTTAGCATTGTTATAAAGTGTGCCAGATTGTCATTAAACCGTGCCATAATTTGGCATGATTTTAAACTATGCCATATTTTTAATATTAGGGTGTAGCAAATTCTTGTTTTTGGTGTAGTGTACCCTCAGTTTTTCTATTGTCTTAGTCCACGCCCAAACCCATTTTGAGTCTTCGTCCAAAAGGTCTCCAAAAGTCTTCACGTTCATGATTTCACAATCGTACTTCACAAAAATTTTATCACAAAAATTTTAGGAGTTTTATAGTGAAGGTAAAAGTGACTTAGAGGAATTATATTTTACCCCATTAGTTAATTATTTTCTTAAATTGAAAAATATTTTAATTTAACCTTAAGGATTTTTAAATTGCCAAATATATGATGCAATATATTCTTCATATATTGAACTCATATTTTAAATTAATATTTTGAATTTAGAATTTACTTAGTCATATGTTAGACAAGAAAATTCTGAGTTATGTGAGATTATGCAAACTTGGTAAATTTTGGTTCCAAACGAGACCAAGCTTGCTGAAACTTCGCATCAGCAAAGAAGGTCCTCACGTGCATGAAGCATTTTCTTCATTAACCATGACCGTGGGAATCATTTATATAAAATCCTTAGTTTGTGGCATGACCTAGTGTTGTTGAGCCTTCGCGTCCACTTTAAGATCTTCCCATAAGATCTCCTTGGAGAATGTGCAAAGGCACAATCGAGATTAGGCAGTCAAATAAGATTGTTTCTTGACCTTTGAGTGAGTAAAACTTAAGTTATATCCAATCTTGCATAAATAATATAAGGATTTCCCATTGCTCCATTGCTCCATTTGAGAGAAGAGAAGAATAAAAATTTTGAGATAAAATATTTCCATTTTTAAGAGCAAAAACCATATTCCTTTCTATTTTTGTTATTCAAGTTTTTGAATTCATTCTTGAAATATAAAAAGTAAGAATTTCATAATCAAGCATTTTTTTTAAACAACTATTTTCCAAAAAAATTTATTTTTTAGTATGGTCTTCTATGAAGCTTGAAAATATCTTGTGAAATTTTTTAGTCAGCCTAAACATTTCTACACTATCAACCAATATGATATCCTCACATATTCTAGGTGCTAGTGCTTGGATTATTTGGGTTTCGATTTAAATGATCAAAGTTAATTTTCAATTTTAGGAGAATATTATTTGAAAAGTTAGAATGTGACATTATCAACAAGGTTAACACATGTGATGTGGGGAAGGATCACAGAGGAATTCATGCTTGATCTTGGTACTATAAGTTGGAAAAATTTTATTGTGGGGGTTTTAAGTTTTTGAGTCTAATATAGGTTCAAGTTTGTAAGTCATTTAAATCTTCATGTAATACTTTACGTATTATATTTCAAGATGTTGGTTTGACCCGAGCTTTTCTCCCAAAAACATTAACTCGTAGAAATTCTCATATCAAGTCTGTGATTTGCTTTTTCAAACTCTGATTATATTAATATGCTTAATGAACATATGTTAATAAGAGAATCATTTTTGTAAATCACATTTCGTTACGTAGAAATTCGGTTAATTTTTGCATTTTTGTAAATTACACTTTGTCATGTAAACATTTGAATAAGTTTTTGCCTAAATTCGGATTAAAAGAAAATATTTCCTTTTAATTAGAAATAATTTTAATTGGATAGATATTATAAAGAGACACACACTATCAACTCGTATTAGAACGAGTCCCCTTGTCTTTATGGTTTCAAAAAGAAAAAGAGTAAGTATAGTTGGGGTGGCCATGATAAAAGAAATAGTGGGTGGAATACTAAGGACTTAAATTCTATATTCGGAGTCATTAGTATTGGTGAATTTAGATGTATAAAAAATTGTACAAAGTCTAAAAAAGCATGGGATGTTTTGTAGATTACCTATGAAGGAACCACGGTCGTAAATCACGATAGGCTTCAATAGTTAACCACATCTTTTGAAATCTTGGAAATGAAAGACTACGAAAGTTTTGATAAATTTTATGGACGTGACAAAGTAAGTTATTTTTTTGTATTTGGAAAACCGATTTGGAAGATATATGTTGTTGATAAAATATTACGATCTCTACCCAAGATGTTAGATTGCAAGTTAATGCCACATACAAAGTTAAATGAGTTACCAATATCCCTTTGCATGCGTATGAGTTAGTGGGTTCACTTAAAATGTATTACGCGAATTTGGATCGCCGACACGGGTCAAAGAAAATAAAGTAGGTTGATTTCAAACCTAACTCCAACAAGGACTATAGTCACTCCTTTGACGAAGAATATATTGCTTACTTCGCCAAAAAATTAACCAAATTATTGAGAACTATAAATAAAAAAGAGGGAAATGAAAAGTGTAAGCCACCCAAATTGGATAAAAGTAAAAGAAGTATGGTGAAGAAGTTTGGATCCCCAAATGAGTCAATGAATTATTTTACTTTTGGCAATAGAGGACATGTGTCCGACAAATGCATTCTCGTTTCCATGGAATGTAGAGGTGATAGAATATTGAAAGACATTATGAGTGAAATGAGTTTGGACTCAGAGAATGACACCTCTCTAAAAGAGGATATTTTCACAAAATTTATTTCTAAATAAAGTCATTCAATTTTTGATAATCCACCAGTTGATGAGCACAACTGAGTTGATGCTCATCAGTACTTCTCTAATGATACTGATGTAGATGATTCTAAGATCGTGTGCAATTGTGTCGTAAAGGAATCCCTTATCCTTAGCATTACAAACCATTATATTTCAACCCAATTGTCCCTAGATGAAAATAAAATAGATGAAGGGATAGTGGATAGTGATTTGTTGAGACAAGTAGTTACTCATAGAGTTATCCTTACAGATAGCCTTAGTTTTTAGAAGATCAGATAGACACTCTAAGTGGTGAGAGATAATCGTTATGTTGAGTGAGATAAAAATGAAATGGCATTAGAAATTCTAGTAAAACTAGTGACGGCTTTTACGCTAAGCTTTCATTGCGTAAAGAAGATTTAATTTCATCCACCACTTTGAAAGTGGAGTTAAATGAGAGGTCGGAGAAGTTATAGAAGGCGTTGATGGCCCTGATCTAAGGAGCCAACAATAAATCTAGGTTAAAATTTAAAAATTTGTCAATATAAATACCTCTATATTTGCTATAAAGTGGAAAATTTATTAATTTTAATAGTTATATAGATTTTTTTTAATGATTAATATTTAATAAATTGAATAATAACAATCTTTAAAAAATTTGGTAGAATTGAAATAGTGAAAGAGTACTCGTGGTGACCAGATTAAATATATAACTGGGGATGGGGGATCCCTGACTTCAAAAAAATAGAGGATGGAAGCGAGGTCGGGTGTGTCCCTTGGACTCAGGCCACCCCGTTTTCATCCTTACTCCGAAATTAAGGAATCCTATAATTGTTTAAGGATGTTAGATAAAACATAAGAACTAATTTTGTGAATGGAAATAATTAGGAAAATGGAACTAAACATTGCCAAACTTTTTGGATTTTCAATCTGGGAATCACTGATATAAGGATGTGATTAATATTGTCCAAAGATTTATTACAATTAAGAAAATACACCCGATTTTGGTGCCATTATATTTGGAAAAATAATGTTGGCATACCATCAAGGCCTGGAGATTTTAGAGGGGAAATATGTTTAAGAGAGGATATTACCTTGGAATCATCGAACTCCTTTAACACATGGATTGTTCATTTGACTCGATACAGAGTTGTTCAATCCCTCCAGCACTCCTTGTTGAGCCTTATTATGTGATTCAATAACAGTGAAGAGATTCTTAAAGTAATTAACACATCTCACGATATCGTCTTTGTTTCTAATACAAATCTCATTCCAATCAACCAACTTCGAAATAAAATTTTCCTTTCTCCTTTTACAAGCATTTATTTGAAAAAATATGATGTTTCCATCCGCCTATTTAGCCATTCAATATTATCGCTTCACTTCCATTTTAGATATTAGGCCCCTCAAGCAGATCATCAATTTCCTTCATAGCTTCCTAATCTCCAAATGTTTCTCTATTGAGAAATATTTTTATCTCGAGCCTCTTTACTTCCTCTTCTATGTCATCTATATTTTTGTTATTGAGAGGCCTAAATTTTTTCTTTATCCCACTCAATAAAATTCCTTTCACACCTTCTGAATCTAGATGTCACATCTTCCCACCTATACTCCTCCCATGAACTCTTAACAACTTATTCATAATCACTCTCCTTTCATTCTTCACAATCACTATCCTTTTCACATAAAGCCTAAAAAATTACACTTAATTCCTCATAACCTACAACCATTCTGCCCAGAGGCGAATTTAATGTTGATTGAAATTGGTAAGTGATTTGAACCATGATTTTTCGCATGAGAATCAAAAAATGAGGATGTAGACTTTCACACATTGTGATAATCTCCCTGAATTAAATCGGGATTTTTGATGAATAATGGTGGAAGAACATAAAACCTAGGGTTTTGAGGATTAGATGTTTAAATCCATTCTTGAATGAAAAATTTGAGGTTTTCATGCTACATTTACATTAGAAATCATCCAAATGCATGTAGATTTGGTTAGGGACAATTGGCTTCAAGTTTGGTGAATAAACATGTAAGTTAGGGGACTAAAAATGGTGAAAACGCACTTGCGTGAGGAAGAAGATGATACAACAAGTTATTGAATCGATTTGGCCTCCTGGCGAACTGATTTAGTTTACCAAAAAACATGAAAAATTCCCTTCTAAGCCTAGAACTCCCAAATTGTTGTCGAGAAAACTTTTGGGACATTGTTAGAATATAATGAAGGATTTATTTTCATGTTTTTTGGGAAACCGAATCTATTCGCCAAGAGGCCGAATCGATTCTCCTTGCCGAATCGATTTGCCTCTTGGACAAATCGATTCGAATACCTGTTGTATCATCTTCTTCCTTACGCCAGTGCATTTTTCACCATTTTTACACCCATAACTTACATGTTTCTTCACCAAACTTGAAACCAATTCTCCCTAACGATTTCTACATGCATTAGGATGATTTCTAACATAAACACAACATCAAAACCTTATAATTTTCATTCAAAAATGGATTGGATCATCTAAACCACGAAAACCCTAGGTTTCCATATTCTCCATTAATATTCAACATGAACCTAGATTTAATTCCTGGATAATAACACATAATCTCTAATTTACTATCGTCTACAAATATCCAATACTTCTACATGCAATTCCTACCCAAACATGAATTTAAATTTTTTTTTCTTCCAAGAATATTAATTTAATAAAAATATAATGAAACCTTAATAACATGGGTATTATAAGCTCAAAAGGATTGAAAATAAGCACTTGCCTTTGATCAGTAGAGTATGATTTCATGGTTGGGATGATGGATTGATGATCTTCTCCAATCCCCACTCCAAAGTTGGTTATGGTGCAAGAATTGATTCTTCAATAACTCTCCCCAAAGCTCCAAGAATAGTCTCTCCTCCCTCTCTAATGACCACTCTTAGTTCTTGGTGTTTCTAACCCTAGCCCATTCTATCTAACATATGTTATAAGGATAAAAAATTCGTAGGTCTCTTTACCCTATTTTACAAGATGATCAAAATGCCCCCATTAGGTGCCGGTTTAGTCCAAAAATACCCCAGAATTAAAATAACACCCCCGGGTATACTATACCGACTGTTTCGACCCTTTCAGAATCACTTGTGACCTCGAAATCATCATCCGAGTAACTGTACATAATCCTCCCATCTCTACCTCAGATTAATCAACATGTGAATCCCAATTGAGATAAATCTAACTATGCCAATATCACTCGCTATTACGCGTAATAATTTCCATATGTTATTTACTATTCACTTAGTAAATTAAATTCATAATATTAATCATTATCTCACTCTCGATTAATATTCAATAAGCACATTATTACTCAATTCAATTAAATTACTTACCTCACGTAATTTAAAATAAAGCTAATTAATTATCGAATTAATTAAATTCAAATATGCAGAAATACGAGCTATTACAAACTCCCCCCCCCCCCCTACCGGGAATGTTACCCTCGAAATTAGGTCATACCTACGATAAACAACTCTGGATACCGCTCTCGCATGTCATCCTCCTACTCCCAAGTAGACTCATCAACATTGTGGTTTCCCCACTAAACTCTGACTAGTGGCACCACCTTAGACCGCATCTTACGCTCACAACGATCCATAATAGCCACGGGTCCCTCCTCATACGAGACGGTTGGCTGTAAATCAATCTCCTCGATTTGAACGTGCCAGAAAGCTCTCGACGCTACATGGAACACATCGTGTATCCACTGAAGGTGCTCCGATAAATCCAGCCTATAAGCTATTGATCCCAGTCTCTCAATAATATGGAAAGGTCCCACATATCTCGGCGCTAGCTTCCCTTTCTTGCCGAATCTCATGACCCCCTTCATGGGAGACACACGAACCAACATCTGGTCCCCAACCTCTAACTCCACGTGCCTCTGATCTGCAGTTTGAATAATGTTCGGAGCTAATTTTTCTGGGTTTTCAAAACAGGCCTACAATTGTGGATTTTTACTCTCTTGAGGTAGTTTCGTTCTCCCGTGGTTGATTTAGTGTGCTACATTTATTCAACATTTATTGTATAGTTATATCCATCTTATGTGTTGCATTTATATATAATATATTGTATGCTCCTATATTATTCATTCTTGCACCCGTTTTGTATATATTATTTTCATGTCGTGTAGTTTGGGGAGCGAAGCTAGTTGATTTTACGAGCATGTTGAGGTTATAGAAATGGGTAGAAAATATGTAAACTTGATTTATAGGAATTGAATCTGAATTTTATTTTAATTGGGAGAATGATATTATGATGATCATTATTGGAGAATGCATAAGCATTCCTTATCCAAACCATTCACTAGACGGGGTGTGCTGTTGGCTACAATTTTGTCTATTATCCAAAGACTAGGCCATGGACCTCACTTGACGAGTATGTCAAGTTTTATTATGGCGGTGATGCCAAGATTTTATAGCGATGATGCCAGTTTATGACGGGTTATGTGCCCAAGTTATGTTATTTATTTTGGGGGGCCATTGGATTGTTCCGAGGAAAATTAACAGGATAGTGGACAGTAGTCCATACCGTACTATGGGAAATGCGACAGAAATTTTGATACTGGGTCCTGAGTTTTGTAGTGCCACGGTGAGATCTTAGGTGATGATTATATTATTGGGATTTTAGTTTGAGTATTGCATACAGTCTTGTATATGATACATGCACACGAAAGTATGTGTAGTTACACATGGAGCATTGATACGAACTACTAAGTTCTTCGCTCATCCCCCCATAATTTTTTGTATTTCAAGTTGATGCGAGATGATATTTATGATATCGCTGGGATTGGGACCGTCACTAGAGGCTCTAGATATTTATTTTCAAAATTTATTTGTATTATTTTGTTTATTGTAAATTGTTTTGTAAAAGTACATGTGAGATTTAATAAATTCGCCTTGCCGAATAGATTCGCCTATTAGCCAATTCGATTCGTAAACCTGTTTTATCATCTTCTTCCTTATGCAAGTGCATTTTGAACCATTTTTACTCCCCTAACTTACATGTTTCTTCACCAAACTTGAAATCAATTGTCCCTAACCATTTTTATATGCCTTAGGATGATTTCTAACGTAAACACAACATCAAAACCTTAAAATTTTTCATTCAAGAATGAAATTAAATATCTAATCCTCAAAACCCTAGGTTTTATGTTCTTCACCATTATTCATCAAAAACCCAGATTTAATTCGTGGATATTATCATATAACATCTGATTTCTAATCCTCTACAGATATTAAATCATTCTACATGAAATTTCTACCCATAACATGTATAAAATCTTTCTTTTCTTCCAAGAATCTCAATTTAATCAAAATATAATGAAACCCTAACAACATGGGCCTTGTAACCTCAAAAGAATTGTAAATAAACACTTGCGTTCAATCAGTAGGGTTTAATTTCATGGCTTGTAGTTAGGATTGATTATTTTCCTCCTCCAATCTTCCTTCTCAAGATGTTTGTGGTGAAGAACACACTTTGATTCTTCAAGAACTCTTCCAAAAGCCCCAAGAATGGTCTCTCCTTATTCTCTAAGGACTCCTATTTGTTCTTGGTGCTTATAACCCTATCCCCTTCTATCTAATGCATGTAGAAATGGTTAGGGACAATTAGTTTCAAGTTTGGTGAAAAAACATGTAAGTTAGTGGAGTAAAAATTGTAAAAATTCACTTGCCTAAGGAAGAAGATGATACAACAGGTTTTTGAATCGATTCAGCTAAGAGGCAAATCGATTCAGTAAGGCGAATCTATTCGTCCTCCTGGGGAATCGATTCGGTTTCCTAAAAAATATGAAAAATTACGTTTTTAGCCTAGAACTCCTAAAGTGTTAGAATATAATGAGGGAAAATTTTTGGGACATCATTAGAATATAATGTGGGATTTATTATATTGCAATAGGCCATGATAGGGTTAAGGGAACAAGTCTTATCGAGAGAATTAATATGATAACTAAACGGGGTTAAACGATAATGTAATTAGTTCGAGAGAATGAGAATGTAATTATGGGAAAGAGTGAGTGACCTTATGATATGGACCAATATTGTAAGGAAGACTTATCGACTGAAATAAAATGAGGCGTAACTAGGGACCTAAGAGTAGAGAATAATACTCCATTAAATGTGATAGTGAGAATAATCGTAAATTGAATGTACGGTGAGTATTAGAGTGATAGATACTATGTACAAATGATGATAATTAGGTTGTGTGAATACCTACTGAATATACATAGGTTGTGCGTGTACCTATTGCATGATTGATGATATATGTTAACATACCTACGTTACCTGCTATCATGGAGGTTCCCGTGCAATGGGCGATCCCACCTTGCCGATTCTATGGAGGTCAGAATTTGTGCCCCAGAACATAGTACTTAGGGCGGCTCACTATGTGTCATGTATTAGTGACATCTATAAGTCCTCGTACCGCCCATACAATACGCTATCTGAATTAACATCTCTCATATGTTAATAATATCATAGGTAACATTATACATTTATTACCATTTAATCATTCAATTAATTTTCAATACTTAATTTATTATTTGTGTGTTCACTAGCATTCTATCTACTATCACACGCAAGTAGAATTATTCAAACGGTCATATTTATTCATCTCCCTAATATATATATTTTTATATATATATATATATATATATATATATATATATATATATATATATATATATATATATATATATATATATATATATATATCCACGATGCTTCACAAAAGGACCCCTGTACAAATAGGCCTACTTTGTTATCAGTCCATATACCTCTTGTACTAGAATAAGGACTATTGGTTCAGCATGTCACCTCGAACCCAAAATCAAATAACAAGCAATGGGGGCACACATAGTTCCAAGTCTTTGGGATACGCACATACCTAACGTACCGAAACGACACGTCGATCCCACTAATACACGACACATAGTGGTCCGCCCTATGTTCTATGTCTGGGGGCACAAATCTAGACCTCCCTGGAATCGGCAAGGTGGGATAGCCCACTGCCTAGGAACCTATGTGATAGCAGGCAGCGTAGGTATGTTAACATATATCATCAATCATATAATAGGTACACACACAACATATATATATATATTCAGTAGGTATTCACACAACCTAATTATCATCATTTATACGTAGTATATATCACTCTAATACTCACCATACATTCAATTCATGATTATTCTCACTATCGCATTTAATGGAGTATTATTCTCTACTCAAAGGGTCCTAGTTACCCGCGGTTTTATTTCAGTAGTTAAGTCTTCCTTACTCCACCGGTCCATGCAATAAGTTCACTCATGGTTTTCTATAATTACATTCTCATTCTCTCGAATTAATTACATTATTATTTAATCCCGTTTAATCATCTTCTTAATTCTCTCAATAAGACTTGATCCTTAACCCTATCAGGGCCTACTGCAATATAATAAATTCCTCATTATATCCAAACAACGTCCCAAAAAATTTCTCGACAACAATTTAGGAGTTCTAGGATTAAAAGGGAATTTTTCATGTCTTTTGGCAAACCGAACTGATTCGCTAGGGGGCCGAATCGATTCGCCTCTGGGCCGAATCGATTCAACCTTACGCAAAAGTGTTTTTCACTATTAACACCCACATAACTTATACATTTCTTTACCAAACTTGAAACCAATTGTCCCTAACCATTTTTTTACGTGCATTATGATGATTTCTAACGTAAACACAACATCAAAACATTATAATTTTCATTCAAGAATGGATTGAATCATCTAAACCACGAAAACCCTAGGTTAACATATTCTCAATTTATATTAAATATGAACCCATATTTAATTCCTAGATAATAACATATAATCTCTAATTTATTATCCTCTACAGATATCCAATCCTTCTACATGAAATTCTTACCCAAACATGCATTTAAATTATAATTTTCTTCCAAGAATCTCAATTTAATTAAAATATAATGAAACCCTGATAACATGGGTATTACAACCTCAAAAGGATTGCAAATAAACCCTTGTCTTTGATCATTAGGGTCCAATTTCATGATTGGGATGATGGATTAATGATCTTGTCTTCCAATCCTTACTTCAAACTTGGTTGTGGTGCAAGAACACACTTTGTTTCTTCAAGGACATTCCCCAAAACTCCAAGAATGGTATTTATTTCCTCTTTAATGACCTCTATTTGTTCTTGGTGTTTCTAACCCTAATCCCTTCTATCTAACATCTGGTAAAAGGCTACAAAATTCATACATCTCTTTACCTTATTTTACAAAATAACCGAAATGCCCCCATAGGGTGCAGATTTAGTCCAAAAATGCCCCGAAATCAAAATAACACCCCCAAGTATACTATTTCGACTGTTGCAACCCTTTCGGAATCATCTGTGACCTAGAAATCATCATCTGAGTCACTCTACATAATCCTCCCATCTCTACCTCAAATTATTCAACACGCGACTCTCGATTGAGATAAATCTAATTACGCCAATATCACTCGCTATTATGGGTAATAATTTCCATACATTATTTAATATTCACTTAGTAAATTAAATTCCTAATATTAATCCATCGTATCAATATCTCACTCTCGATTAATATTTAATAATCACATTATTACTCAATTCAATTAAATTACTTCTCTCATGTAATTTAAAATAAAACTAATTAATTTTTGAATTAACCAAATTTAAATACTCAAAAATACAAGGTGTTACATACTTCTCCCCTTACAAATAAATTTCGTTCCCAAAATTAGGTCATACCTGCGGTAAACAACTCTGGATACTGCTCTCGCATGTCATCCTCTCGCTCCCAAGTAGACTCGTCAACATTGTGTTGTCCCCACTGAACTCTAACTAGTGGCACCACCATAAACCGCAGCTTACACTCACTACGGTCTAGAATAGCCACGGGTCTCTCCTCATACAAGACGTCTAACTGAAAATCAATCTCCTTAAGTGGAACGTGCCAGAATGCTCTCTCGCTCCTCTTGTACTTCTTTTGCGATGCTACATGGAACACATCATGTATCTATTAAAGGTGCTCTGGTAAACTCAGCTTGTAAGATATTGGTCCCACTCTCTCAATAATATGGAAATATCCCATATATCTCAGAGCTAGCTTCCCTTTCTAGTCGAATGAGATGGGCATAGCTTATGCATCTCAAAAACTTAAGCCCCACGAGAAGTATTACCCCATCCACTACCTTGAGTTAGCAGCGGTGGTATTTTCTCTGAGAATATGGAGGCATTATCTATTGCGAGGGAAGTTTACATTGTTCACGGATCATAAGTCACTTCAGTATCTCTTCACATATAAGGATCTGAACATGAGGCAAAGGCGGTGGATAGAATTCGTAAAGGACTACAAGTTTGATATACAATATCATCATGGTAAGGATAACATGGTAGCATATGCATTGAGCCGAAGACCCACTAGAGAGTTGGCAGAGATCTGGAAGGCTAAGTGGAGTGAGCTTCGACACAATGATGAGGTTTCCAGAGCGTGCATGTTAGTTTTAGCTATCACTCTCGAGATTATTATGCGGGTAGTGGAAGCACAAGCAGAGGATCCATACTGTTAAAATAGAGTGCGACAGTTATTAGCTGAGGGTGTAGAGTCTTACTCGATCAACTTATAGGTAGGCTTACGCTTTAATGGGAGGCTAGTTATACTATAGGATGATGACTTGAGGCATGCGGTGATGAGTGAGTCACACGGATCGAGGTTTGCGGTACATCCTGGTGGGGATAAGATGTACAAGGACATGAGGAGACAATATTGGTGGTCAAGGATAAAGCGAGAAATATCAGAGTTTGTCTCAAAGTATGTTACTTGTCAGCTGGTTAAATTTGATCATCATAGGCCTTTAGGGATGCTACAGCCATTGGACATTCCCGTGTGGAAATGGGAGAGCATTTTGATGGATTTTATTACGGGGTTGTCGACATCGCAGAGGGGTCATGATTTCATTTGGGTGATAGTGGATCGACTACCCAAGATTTCATATTTCTTGTCGATTAGCACCGATTTTGAGATGATTTAGTATGCACAGCTATTCTTTTCGGAGACAGTTAAGCTGAATGGGGTGCCGATTAACATAGTGTCTGATAGAGACAAGATCTTCGTGTCTCACTTCTGGCAGAGCTTCCAGGAGGCCATGAGTACAAACTCAAGGTTGAGTATCGCTTATCATCCACAGACGAAAAGGCAGACTGAGCGGGTTAATCAGATGTTAGAGGACATGTTGAGGATGTGCATTCTAGATTTTGGGAGAGGATGGGAGTGATACCTTCCATTGGTAGAGTTTGCTTATAACAACTCTAACCAATTTACCATCGGTATGGCACCGTTTGAGGCATCGTATGGGAGACCTTGTCGTTCGTCCGCTTACTGGTTAGAGGTGGGGGACAACAAGTTATTAGGTCCAGCGATGATACAGGAGATGACTGCGAAGATTGAGCTTATTTGGGGTCATATTTGAATAGCTCAGGACCGACATAGGAGTTATATCGATGCCAACCGGTGGCACGTGGAGTTAGAGGTTGGGGACTAGGTGTTAGGTCATGAGATTAGATAAGAAAAGGAAGCTAGATCCGAGATATGTGGGACCTTTCCCTATTATTGAGAGAGTGGAACTAGTAGCTTACAGGCTGGGTTTACCGGATCACCTTCAGCAGATACACGATGTGCTCCATGTAGCTTCGCTGAAGAAGTACAGGAGGAGCGAGAGAAGTTTCTGGTACGTTCCACTTGAGGAGATTGATTTGTAACCAGATGTCTCGTATAAGGAGATACCCATCGCTATTCTGGATCGTAGTGGGCGTAAGCTGCGGTCTAAGGTAGTGACACTAGTTAGAGTTCAGTGGGGATGCCACAGTATTGATGAGTCTACTTGGGAGCGAGAGGGTGACATGCGAGAGCAGTAGAGTTGTTTACTGCAGGTATGACCTAATTTCGAGGATGAAATTCCCTGTAAGGGGGGAAGTATGTAATACCCCGTATTTCTGTGTATTTGAATTTAATTAATTCGGTAATTAATTAGCTTTATTTGTAATTACGCGAGAGAAGTAATTTAATTGAGTTGAATAATAATGTTCTTATTAAATATTAATTGAGAGTGAGATAATAATTAATAATATGAATTTAATTTACTAAGTGAATAATAAATAACGTATGAAAATTTTAATGCGTAGTAGCAAGTGATATTTACATAATTAAATTTATCTGAACCGGGGGTCACGTGTTGACTAATTTGAGGTAGAAATGGGAGGATTATGTAGAGTGACTCATATGATGATTTCAAGGTCATAGATGATTCTGAAATGGTCGAAACAATCGGAATAGTAAACCCGGGGGTGTTATTTTGATTCCGGGACATTTTTGGACTAAACCGGCATCCTATGGGGGCATTTCGATCATTTTGTAAATAAGGTAAAGAGACGTATGAATTTTGTATCCTTTTACCATATGTTAGATAGAAGGGATTAGGGTTAGAAACACCAAGAACAAATAGAGGTTAGTAAAGAGGAAATAAATACCATTCTTGGAGTTTTGGGGAATGTCCTTGAAGAAACAAAGTGTGTTCTTGCACCACAACCAAGTTTGAAGTACGGATTGGAAGACAAGATCATTAATCCATCATCCCAATCATGAAATTGGACCCTACTGATAAAAGACAAGGGTTTATTTGCAATCCTTTTGAGATTGTAATACCCATGTTATCAGGGTTTCATTATATTTTAATTAAATTGAGATTCTTGGAAGAAAATTATAATTTAAATGCATATTTGGGTAAGAATTTCATGTAGAAGGATTGTATATCTGTAGAGGATAATAAATTAGAGATTATATTTTATTATCTAGGAATTAAATATGGGTTCATATTTAATATAAATTGAGAATATGTTAACCTAGGGTTTTCGTGGTTTAGATGATTCAATCCATTCTTGAATGAAAATTATAATGTTTTGATGTTGTGTTTACGTTAGAAATCATCATAATGCATGTAAAAATGGTTAGGGATAATTGGTTTCAAGTTTGGTAAAGAAATGTATAAGTTATGTACGTGTAATAGCGAGTGATATTGGCATGGTTAGATTTATCTCAATCGGGATTCACATGCTGATTAATCTGAGGTAGAGATGGGAGGATTATGTAGAGTTACTCGGATGATGATTTCGAGGTCACAAGTGATTCTGAAAGGGTCGAAACAGTCGGTATAGTATACCCGGGGGTGTTATTTTGATTTCGGGACATTTTTGGACTAAACCGGCACCCTATAGGGGCAGTTTGATCATTTTGTAAAATAGGATAAAGAGACCTACGATTTTTTTAGCCTTATATCAGATTTTAGATATAATGGGCTAGGGTTAGAAGAACCAAGAACAAAGAGTGGTCATTAGAGAGGGAGAAGAGACTATTCTTGGAGCTTTTGGGAGAGTTATTGAATAATCAATTCTTGCACCACAACCAACTTTGGAGTGAGGATTGGAGAAGATCATCAATCCATCATCCCAACCATGAAATCAGACCCTACTGATCAAAGTCAAGTGTTTGTTTGCAATCCTTTTAAGGTTATAATACTCATGTTATTAGGGTTTCATTATATTTTGATTAAATTGAGATCTCGAAAGAAAGAACAATTTAAATGCATGTTTGGGTAGGAATTGCATGTAGAAGGATTGGATATCTGTAAAGGATAATAAATTAGAGATTATGTGTTATTATCCACAAATTAAATATGGGTTCATTTTGAATATTAATAGAGAATATGGAAACCTACAACTTTTGAGGTTTAGATGATTCAATTCATTCTTGAATGAAAATTACAATGTTTTGATGTTGTGTTTACGTTAGAAATCATCCTAATACTTGTAGAATTGGTTAGGGACAATTGGTTTCAAGTTTGGTGAAGAAACATGTAAGTTATGGGAGTAAAAATGGTGAAAAACACACTTTCATAAGGAAGAATATGATACAACAGGTTTTCGAATCGATTCGGCCTCCTGGCGAATCGATTAGGTTTCCGAGAAAACATGAAAAAATTCCCTTTTAAGCGTAGAATTCCTAAATTGTTGTCGAAATTTTTTTTGGGACATTATTAGAATATAATGAGGGATTTATTATATTGTAGTAGGCCATGAGAGGGTTAAGGGATTAAGTCTTATTGAGAGAACTAAGACGATGATTAATCGGGATTAACGATAATGTAATTATTTCGAGAGAATGAGAATGTAATTACGAGAAAGCGTGAGTGAGTTTATGGTACAGACTAGTAGGGTAAGGAAGACTTAGCTACTGAAATAAAACAAGGGGTAAGTAGGATCCTTAGAGTAGAGAATAATAACCCATTAAATGCGATAATGAGAATAATCGTAAATAGAATGCACGGTGAATATTAGAGTGATATATACTACGTACTAATGATGATAATTAGGTTATGTGAATACCTACTATATATATATATATATATATATATATATATATATATATATATATATATATATATATATATAGGTCGTGTATGTACTTATTATATGATTGATGATATATGCTAACATACCTACGCCACCTGCTATCACGGAGGTTCCCGCGCATTGGGCGATCCCACCTTGTTGATTATATGGAGGTCTGGATTTATGCCCAGAACATAGAACTTAGGGTGGCTCACTATGTATCGTGTATTAGTCTGTCTGACATGTCGTCTGGATACGTTAGGTTTGTGCATAACCCAAAGGCTTCGAACTATGTTCGCCTCTGTTGACACAAAAATTCTCCATCTACGAGGACCAATCAGAAAAGGACACATGTCATCCTACGTGGCAATATTCGGCACCCGAGGAGAGTTGGTCAGTACCCGAGGAGAGTTAGTCGGCACCCGAGGTGAGTTGGTCAGCACCCGAGGAGAGTTAGTCGGCACCCGAGGAGAGTTGGTCGGCATACCAACCAAGAAGATCAAAGGATAACTATGCATTTAATGTGAATTAATGAAGATGACATCGCATTTAATGAGCCTTAATGTACATTTATACTGTATTAATAGATGGCAACACATAGCATACCAAGCAATTCAACAATTAGATTCATTGAATGTAGACATAAATGTCTACATACAATGAATCTATTTATCTCCCATCACTATAAATACATGTATTCCCTCAGCAAAAAGAAAAAAAGAACCAAGAAACACCATACACAAGATACACATCCTTTCTCTCTCTACACCTTATGGTGCTATTGTAAACCCCTGGGAATAAAATAACAGTGGACGTAGGCTTTATTCATAGCCGAACCACTTTAAAAATATTTGCCTCTCATGTGCTTGATTGGATTATTTTTATCTATTTATCTGTGATCATAAAAACGGGATTCGATCCAGTTTTTTGCATCAACAGATTGGCGTCGTCTGTGGGAACGTGTTACAAGCATTGTTCTCCATCAAAAGTTAAGTTTTTATTTTCTCTACGTATAATCAATTATACATACATCTTTTGATTCAATCATGATTGTTATGTTTATATACATATATTAATTGTCCAATTTTTATCTGCAAAATATTGCATATCATGATTTTAAAATCATAACTGTTAGATTAATTCTTATTTAGAAATCTGAAAAAATAATGGATTTCATAAATCATAACTTTTTGCTTGATTCTCAAGTTTCAATTTTATATCATGGAATAAATATTTTAAATGATTGCATATACCAATATATATGACGGTGGTAAGATTTGATAATTTTCATTATAAATTTTGTAAGATTTTTTATGTCTATTCAAATTCCCATCATATTTCACTACACCAAAACACGCCATTAGTAACACAATTTTACTGTTACTAAAAATATTAGTAACATAATTTTTCAGTTAGAAAAAAGGCGTGGGTCACGAAGCTAGTAACGGAAAATTTTGTTACTAATAGTAACGGTAAAATTCAGAATTAGTAACGGAAAATTCTGTTACTAATAGTAACGGTAAAATTCAGAATTAGTAACGAAAAATTCTGTTCCTATTAGTAACGGTAAAATTATGTTACTAATAGTAACAGTAAAATTCAGAATTAGTAACGGAAAATTTTGTTGCTCTTAGTAACAGTAAAATTCAAAATTAGTAACGGTAAAATTATGTTACTAATAGTAACGGTCAATTTCTGTTAGTAATATTAATACATATTTAAAAAAAATTCAAGATCCAATATCCCGATTATTCTTACCACACTATTTAAATCCTAAGAACATATACAAAAATAGTCTACAAAAACAAGGGCATTATATTCAACATTTACATTTATATAAGCCTCCACTCTTTATTTACAAAATAAACTTAAACCAAACAAATGAAACATCATAATACAATGGCCCCGAAAGTTACATTATTTTAACAAAAGCATCCAATATAACATCATAATACAATCATCCCCAAATGAGATATTTTATATTACAACCAATTAAATAAAATATAAAAAAGAAGTCCATTGTTGTTGACTATCAACTTTCGTTCTATTATCATCGCCATCAACGCCGCAACTCACAACGCTGGAAACTTGACGAGGATTCAAATATGACATTCTGTCAAACAAAATAAAATTATCATATTAGTTATAATATCAACATTTAGTCTTACAAAATTAATTTAGTACAAAAAATTATCGACGAGTAAAATTAATTGCACTAGTATGTGAACTTATAATATCGCACTTTCACATTAGCACTTTAAAGTAGAAAATCTCACATATAAACTAGTTGTTAAAGTTTTGCCAATTTCACTATTTATTGCAATACTCATGATATTACTGGCGTAATAATATTACAATTAACTACTGTAATATGAAAAATGCATGTTACTGCTGCAATATGCATATTACAGTGTATAATATTAATAGTGTTCAAAAGAAGATAAACTCAAAAGAAAATGATAAACTCAAAAGTTCATTTGAATTCTCATAATCAGACTTCTCATTATCATTAACCATTAAGTAACATAATTACTAACCGTGTATGTATTCCAGCCTTGGTTTCTTCTGTCTATAAAAGTAGTTAGCAACTACTTCCAATGTAAATCACATCAAAATCACTTGAAAATTTTGCATCTTCGCTCGACCCATCTACGTGACCCCCTCCACCCCTTATCCGTCCTGCAATTGTTGTAACACCTGCATTACAAAAACTAACCATGTTAGCAACTTAAATATATTCTTTATGTGCCACAAGGAAAATATTACCCCCATACTAATATAATCAAGTAGACTAATCATTCTCCAGAGGGAGAAAGAAAAAATAAGTTAAAGATAGGCACAAGTTGTACTAAGTTTCTATCATAATGACATCCCAACACTGTCCAATCTTATTACTATCCAATCTCGAAAGATAGGAACAAGTTGTACTAAGTTTCTATCGAAATGCTATGAGAGCATACTTATTACTATCTAATATTGAAAGAGAAACAAATGTTACCCCCCTCGATTTCATATAAAAATGCAGAATTTGAATTCATCTCATGAAACGACTATGTCAAAGAGAAATGGTAGAAGCTACATAACAGAACATACGAGCCCATTCCAACAAAGTGAATACATAAAGACAATAACATACAAATTAATATTTGTTTGGTATTTTTTCAATAGATGAAAACTAAAATAAATTGTAAAACATCAAGAACTATGGTTGTCCACAACGTGAATACTTTTATCTTCATTCAAAAAATGACACTCCGATAAAATGTTAATAAGGTGACAAACAACTAATCAGAATGAAACTATCATCCCAACACAAACTCATCATAAACCGGTCAGAAAGGAAGTAGCAGCCATGATGATTTGTAAATGTACACAAACAAATCCAAGAAAATTCATCAACAATTTTTTTTGACATAATGCATGTACTCCTATTTTTTGGTACTATACTTTCTCAGGATAAAAAGAGCAAGGACAAGACAACTTATGACAAATCTCATAAGTCTTAATTATATATACCTTGAAAGAAGTATACCAGTAGCTTTAAAATTCAAATCATGATTTAATTTCAATATTATCACCAATGAAAGTGGGTATTAGTTTAGTTAAGATCAATGGTCAACGATGCTTTAATGATTTAAAAGTGGAACAACTTAAAGAAGAACCCTAGCATATGCATATATAACTTACTAAAATGATGTAATAGAGCCATATATGATTTATTAAAATTACAGATTTAGTACCTAGGGTAGGCAATTTTAGATAGGGAATTATGACATAACATGAAACAGTAAAAAAATGGCTTGAAATTGGTGTTACATGTCATGTTCGTGCCGAATTTCGGATAGACAGTTGACACACGGGATGGACAGTTGACACACCTAAAATTGGTGTTACAATTCCCATTAAGCAAACATGAATTATGTAAATGAACAAAAAATACTCATTTAACGATTTACCTTGAGAACCTTTCGGATCAGGCATGACAGGTGAATACAGTGAAAGAAAGTCATGAGTGGGTTTCCTACCCGTAAGTCCTGCACAGAGAAATCATCATATTCAACTTTTAAAAAAATCATTTCGCTTGTTCATATAATAAGTTACCTTCTGTTCTAAAGGGACGGAGTTAGGGCAGTTCCATCAGCAGGTGTTGTAGTTGACACAATTTTCTGCTAATAGATATGCAAAGCAGACTTTCCGGAATCGGTTTCTTTTCTTGGATAAAAACTGAATTTCCAGAATTTAAGAAATCGGAGCGAAATTGAGACGTTATAGACTCAAACTAATGTATATTATTTCATATCCGATGAGAAACTTTTCTGCCTCCGGTTCAAAGATCGGAGGCACATTCATCAAATGAGACGTGTGTGTAATTCACTCCCAAATTCGAATCATTCTGATCAGAATTATAGAAACAGACTTTAATTGACTCAAAAAGAAAAATCTTTTTTCCTTCCAACTGTACTCCAGTTTTGTAGAAATGGCCAACTTTAACTGCATAACACAAGAAATGTTCAAATTTATTCGAATTTGGGAAAAAGGAAATTATTTAATACTGGAAAAAGGAAACAATGCTGGAAAAAGGAAATTATTTAATGCATAAAAAACAGTGGCATTCTCAGTTGAAGAGATCCTAACTAAAGCAGAGGTGACCCCGGCCGAGGTTGCAGGGGAGTTGATGAAGAACTGTGACGAATAAGTTTCGCTTCAAGCCCTTCTCCAATTACTTAACAATAAAATAGCTGTAAAAAATGAAAAGAAAACCAAGGTCGATATGGAATCAATCAAGTGACCATCAGCTATATATATTGTGATGAAGTCGAACCATCCAAGCCTTTGGTATTCGCAGAACATGATTTCAGTCTCCCATCCTTATCACGTTTGCATAAACCACCCAATTCAGTCTTCTCTTACATTTCTCAGGAGTGTTACTGCCAGAGTAATGGGACCACATTTCAAGTTCACCCTTTATGGGTTTATGCCCAAGCTAAACTTTTTTAAGCGTTATAACTAGCAATTGTAACTGAGCACTATCTATATAATAAATCAGTTCATTCATGGAGATACAAAAGATAGCTTTAGTTTGGTAATGAATCAAAATTGAAATGCCCCGCGTCAAAAACTCCATACTCCTGTTATGAGTTTACACATTGTTGATCTGCAAATTTAGCAATAGAAGTGTCAAACCAACAAGCCATCGACAAAGCCCCCTTTCTTGACTTTGTGGGCAAAAGAATTCTGGCCAAAAAATGTAACCACTCTCGCTATCTTATTCCTATGATGAGTACTTCTATTGTAACATTATTTTTGACACATTTTTTACCAATCAACATATATCATCTGTTTTCATAATTCAAGTTTATATTTTTGTGTAAATCTCTAGAATTAATCAATTGTATGGAATGTGAAAGGAAGGTGTCATGGATAATAAAGAATTAAATTTCAGATTTCATTTGAGAACGTCAACAATGGGAGAGAAGTAAAACGTGTTTCCTCTCAGTATTTAATGTACTATTGACTAAACTTATTTCCATCCCGAAGTCTAATGATTTTGTAGCTACATATTACATTTGAACTTACTATATATGTTCATTAACCTACCTGATCAGGAATCCAAGCTCCAGGAGTTCCGATAGATTTTAGCAGATCAGAACAACATACAAAAATGACCTTCGGGGAATCTACAAACAGGAAAATAGAATGTTAACACCCACATTTAAGCATGCAATTCATAGCTAAAATATAAAGATATTTAGATGATGAATAGAGCTTATAAAATGTAAATGATGTTCTCAAAATAATGTTAGGATGTAGGTTATGTTAGTGAACTAAACTAAACTCATTTAAAAAGAGTTACTAAAAAACGTTTGGCAAACTGGGTAAGATTTAAATATAGCAAAAACAAAGTTCTTTACAAAGGGAAAAAGGACAAATAGGTTCGACAATTTATGAAAACTAAACGCCCATTGATGATATCTAGATTTGTATAACAAAAATGATCAAACATTCTGTTAAAAGTTAAACCATCACCAAGTTAATTTGCGTATTGCAAGAAAATGAGTACCGAAAGGTCAGAGAGCACATATGGAATTATCACAATTCATTAGAAAAAATAAACACACACACATACACGCGCTAAAAAAGATGTGTATGCACAAAGAAAACACAATCAAATGAGAAACGCTTATGAAATAACTCAATATGTAAAACACATTAACCAAGAATTAATCATTTGTTGTAGAAGATCTAGAAACATAATCGCCAAAACTCAAAATACCTGAGAGTCAATTGATAAGAAAGAAAGTGAATCCAATACGCATACCCAAGCAAGAAACGAACCAAAAAAACGTAGCTATCAATAATAATATCTAGTATCTAAAACGTTATTTTCTTACCACGAAACTTAACATTCATGAGGTTCTTCACATAGCTCAAAAAAAATAATGGACTATACTAGAAATGAAACAATGCAATTGAACTTATTTAAGAGTCATATACTTCCAAAAACAACATATAACATTGATTCGACAAAGTTTCAGCACCTCATAACAAACTAGTATTTTCATAGCCTATCCGTAAGACACTTTTATATGTGCGTACATATATATATTATGAAAAATGTTATTTATACTTCTTCTATAATCAATTACTAGTTCACTATTTCTTTTTGGGTTATCCTCAACTAAGAGTCAATTTCCTTTTTAGTTGAATGGGCAAAACGTCACAATATTGGCATGTTGATCATGGCCATTGATCAGTGGTATCCTAAATAATTGTGAAGTCATATAGGAATTCTTAAATTGGGACAGAAAGAATATTATTGTAATAAGTCTATTTGATATAGTTAAACCACATCAAAATAACGTATGTTGACAAAACCTCATGTCTTGTGATAAAACACTTTGAATTGAACACAAAAACTACCAGAATGAGGACTAACAACAAAGTGACTAACAAAAAACAAAACAAACTAAAGCTATATTTTTAATGAAAAAGGGGTAGGCTGGTTGGTATAACAATGTAGATACATGTAAAATAACTACAAGCCAAGTTACAGAATCTGGCAACCACAATGAAACTCATAGTTTATAACAGGTCAATCTAGAAATAAATAAACAAAAAAATTCATCACTATTTTGTAAGAAGTTTTAAATTTAGTAAGTTTTAATTTATCTATTTCTTTATGGCATTTCAACAAACACTCAATATACACATATATGACCAAACAAAATTTAACAAATCAAAACCATTAAAAACAATCTCAAAACTACAAATCACACTGTCAGCTATTCCTCTTTATTCATAATGGACATAAACTTAGATGAAAACAGATGAAGAAAAATACCATCTCCTCGATGCAATTAATAAACAAAGTGCAAAGTGAAAATGTAAAAATTTTAGTATGAAACTTAATAGATATAATAAATTTAATAAACAAAGTGCAAATGTGATACTTATGCTGACCAAATTCTAAACTGAAAACAGTGAACAACATATTCAATGTAAAAAGCATAGATCAAATAAGTATTTACCCCGAAATTTGACACTCGAGTACAAAAATGGGAAAATTAGGCAAATTTGCAAAACTAACGATACAGTCAGAAAAAGAGATGGACCATGTTAATTCCCTTTTTGGAAAGTAAACAGCTCTATAAGTTACCAAACATTACATTTTAGGACTAAACATTTTCTCAAGCATCAAATGGAATATATAATATATTATGACTTTATCTGCCATTATTAGAATCAAATGGATTGATGTAAGAGGCACAGTACCACATGAGAAAACCATGTGTATAGATGTATAGTCTCAATAATTTGTTCAAAACACAAGCCCTGTTATATATATATATATATATATATATATATATATATGAAACATGAAGACTGTACAAAAAAATTTATCATTTTAATATGAAAAATGAAATAACTTATTACGAAATACGACTTGATAAACATTACATAGATAATAGAGAGCTATAGTAGCATAATTCACCGTGTTTGTAATAGGACTTGATAAACATTGGATGATAAGAGGGACTCCACTGCACTAAGTGACCACTACCGCATTTGATGGATCAACACAAGAATTGTAGATCCCTCCAACTCCAAACTCCACAAGCTTCTCATTGGGTTTTGTTATGAAATCCAAGAAAAGTTCGATAACATTAAGCTGGCGCAAATAGGTATAGTTATATGGATCGTATGCAAAGTTCGCCAAATTGGCAACGATTCTCTCCTTTGATTCTTCACTAGATGCATTCTGAAACTGAGTCACCAGTTCCTAAAGGTACTTCAACCTAGGAGTTCCACATCTTCATGTACACTCTTCTTATCGCTTACTCTTGGTAAACATTTAGGCTTTAAAATGTGAAGGATTCAAATGTTAGATTTCAATTCTCTCAAGCAATTCTTTTGGGGAATGATTTGATGTATTTTTCGTTCAAAGACATCCTGAGATAACACAAATAAAGCTCGCATATTTTACATTCTAATCATCTTAGATTATAAAACTTGAATGAGCATATAACACCACTGGACAAGATACATAAATAAACAGGACAATACCATATTCGAAACACAAGCATTATGAATTGAGTAGATTATGTCAAGTGTACAAAAATCTAATATTTAAACAGGAACAAATGAACAATTATAGATCATATCCTCATAATATCCTACAAATGAACAATTTTAGATCATATCCTCATAATGTCCTTCATAAAGTTAATCAAAATTCAATTAATAAATAAATATCCAGGATGATTTTAAAAACTAAAGGAGATCCAAACATGCTGTGGCCTTTTGAATCATAAAAGTATTCTACTCTAACTAACTCAAACTGCACCACAAACATGAATAAGTAATGGAAACTCAACTAGCATATTACAAACAACTTTCTAATATAGAAATTTGAAGAGAGGCCCTTACCAAGTTCATATCAGGATACTAGGTATGTATATAACCTTGATCATTATCAAAGTGCACTTATAATGATTAAAATCAACAATCATTGAGGAAAACAGTAGCAAACTAGAGTCCAGCGCAGCTTGCCAAGGGGGGAAAATCTAAGATTATCATTTTTATTTTTATTTTCATAAAGAAATAGTAAATAAGACGAAAACAAAAAAGGGGGTAATGAATGGGTCACCTGAACACTATCAGCTGAGATAGAGAGAGTTGAAAAATTAAAATACATTCAATTAATAAATTGTAAACTTTAATGCCAGCCTAATTAGTATTCATTTAATGCCAGCCTAGTTAGTATTCATCAAAACTCACACCGAGTCAGGTGACTTACTCCCAAATCCTTGGTTATACTAGTGTTTGGCTGGTTTACTAATCTAGTTGACAAACAACCTAAGGCCTGATTTTACCTTTGTATTTAGTATGGTGAGTTTATGCATGCACCTCGATCGGGTCATATGGGCATTGCTTATTACTCCCTCCTTCCCAATCAGTGGTAAAAAATAGCACTTGTTGAGTATTGTGGAATTTGGTTGGATGACTATGTCCAGAAAAGAAAAGTTCAGTCTTAATTTGGAATAATCCAAAATAGAATAGTGGAGTCTTAATTTGGGAGGGATGGAGTGGAGTATATTCTAAGATATATCAAGTCATGGAGCATGTTCCACTAATGCAGATTATGTCGACTCCAAAATGGATAGGCATTCCACGTCTTGAAACAGTTATTTCTAAATCACAACTAAAGGGGTTGATGTATCAGCCCGAAATACTGTTACATACCAGAGAAATGACACTGATAGCAATATTGGTTTCAAAGCGGATGAATTAATTCCTTCGCCTCCATGCGGGATTAATATCACGGTTCCTGTTCGAAGATCAGTTCTTGAAGAATTAAGGAATAATTCAAGTATGATAGTAAGGGATTTATTGAACCAGGGGTTCAACGTGGAGTATAACATAGACAATATAATTTGTTTAACATGTCAATTGGATGGGCAGTGTTAGAATATCTCAAATTGTGCAAGGACTCCAAGCTCAGGTGTGTTCTCCTATGTTTTTTATCTGCTGTGTATTTTTAATCGCCGTAATAAAGTAGTTAGAAGCTTCATAATGAGCATATAGAATCATAGATCAGAATGAACGTAAATAAAATTAATCTGATATAAAACAACTAATTACAGTTGACAATATCAACATATGGTTACAGTCCCCTCTTATTATAATTTGGGGGTCATGTTAGTATTCATTTAATTGTGAACTTTTCCAGCACTTAAAACTATTAGTGTTTAATTTCAAATATAAAATCTAATAATTTATACTTAAAGGGTTGAATCGCAGTATGAAAACTTGCAGACTAATATCCCAAAACTATATATGTGAAATTTCCAAAAAAATAAAATAAATAAACATCAAAAGTAAACCATTTATATCAAAATCCGTTAGGAGAGCCATGATCCACCACATGCTGACTCAAAATATGGAAGCAAAACTATCTATGCTGATGCATCTAGGCAACTGTTTTTCAGATCAACAAAATAAAAGTTGCAAGTATTCATTTAGCAACACACGCACATTATCACCATCACACACAACTAGTAAGTATTAGACATTGGCAATCGCAAGACCATGACCAATCATAACACCAATATGACCGATAAGATTAAGATTTTAATGTTCACTTAGATCATCAATATCAAAACTCAATCACAACTAAAGGACTTGACCATGAATGCACTCCAATTAACTAACATCGAGGTATGCCACCAACTCATGACTCAGCTATTGAATTGTAAAAATGAAACTTGAGTTAGGAATAACTCATGCAAAAAACTCATGTGAATTAGAAGATTCATTGTGAACATCGGTTTGTTTAGAATCTCCCCACCACCTACCATGTAGTTTATAACGTAAGATTCCATATTTTTCCATGGTATGATGTTGGCGAGATACATCAAGTGGCATGATGAGGAACTTATATACAAATCTAACTTCAGTAAGCTTTATCATTTCAAATATGGACCAACTAGTAAAAGAATCTCAACTAGGTACCTTGCAAACGTATCCTTTCAAACTTATCCATTCAACGTTGGACTTTCTTTCTTAAAACTAATAAGCCATAATCATATATGTGTACATGATATATATATATATATATATATATATATATATATATGGAGAGAGAGAGAGAGAGAGAGAGAGAGAGAGAGAGAGAGAGAGAGAGAGAGAGAGAGGTAGCTTACTCTTTCACCATCTCCATAGGGCCCGAACAAAGTAGACAACTCATCACCACACCCCAATGCTGGAACATTCCTCACAATCAAATATCTGTTCCAAACACACAAGAATTTGAAACATTATAAAACACCAAACTTTGAGTCACTAATTACCTATAAAATTTTCAAGTTTTCTCATGATATTACAAGAATATTCCTCAATCATTGAACCTTTTGTTGCCTCACACACAAAACAAAAGTGTCATTAGGTGTTTCTTCAGCAATGCGTCATAAACACCTGTAAAAACAAAGCAAACTTGTAAGAAAAAAAATTTAGAAAGGATTTCAAACGCATAATATATTCATGAGATAAATGAAATCTATTCGGTTCCCTTTCTCCATCCAATCAATCACTTTCCGTGATTTGGCATAAGCTTCTTGATCTTCATCTATGTTTATAATTTCAATACAAAAAGTTATTAAACAACTTAAATTCAAATTTTGAAGGTAAATTATAATTTATAAATTACAAGAAAACACTTACTTAGGGTAATAATTGAAATAATTTTCTGGAAAAAGTATACATTCAATGTAACTAATATTGAATATACCAATGCCTAGTAGGTTCCTTGTCTAGTTAAGGTGAAACTACAAATGCAATGAAATAAAACCTCTTCAAAAACTACATATGTAATGAAATCAAACAAAATAGATAATAAATGCGAATTATAATAATGAATAAAAAAATAAAAGGAATGGTTCTAATTTATTTTTTTAATGAGATAGAAAATTTAACATTTTTCATTCAAGAAGATCAATTAAGCGACAACAAACAAAATAGACCACTAATAAAAGTGGAATAATTCTTAATTTATCTTTCCAATTGATTTTAAGGGGAAATTGTTGGAAAATTCAGAAATCCCTTAAACCCACGATTCTCAGAAACCGTATTTCTTGTAAATCAGTGTGTGTGTGTGTGTGTACATAATCTAAAAATCTGCATATCTAAATCATTTAATTAAATCCAAACCATATAACCAAAAGTAACTGTTCGTACGACAACAAACTCCAAATAATCGAAACCTAAACCGCAAAACCAATCAAAACATATAGTTCAAAATAACAAGCACTCAAAAAATAAGATAATCCCCAAAACATCAAAATTCAAACCATAAATGCAACAGAACTTAGTTTAAACCATTTTTTTAAAATTAAACTCTGAGTTGCAGATGCCATAAATTATGAGGAATAATTAGTAGAACGCACCTGATGCTGTTTGAGAAACCCTAGGTTGCGATGGGGTTTGAGAAACCATAGGTTGCAATGAGGTTTGAGAAAACTTAGGTTCCGATGAGTTTGACAGCCAAACCGGTTTGGAGAAGAAGGTTTGGAGTTGGACGAGGATGAGGATGATTGAAACTTCATAGGGTTTGAAGCCTTCTTCTTTTCATTTGGGTGGGGAGGAAGATTTGGAAAGTTTTTTTTTGTGTGGGTGATAGTCGGGGCATTTGTTTGGGATGGAGGTAAATTTACGCCCTTTTATTATTTTAAGTCACCTTTAAAATATTAATAGTAACACTTATACAAGATTAGTAACGGTAATTTATTGTGAGAAATAGTAATGTTAAAAGAGTGTTAGTAATCAAAAAAATAGTGTGTTACTAAATGAGTGTTTTGGTGTAGTGTTTTTAATCAGAGAATGGGAAAAGTTAAAATCAAGAACAATTTCTCTCTCTCGATAATCACAATTCTGACCCAGATCTGCTTTAAAAGTTCTTATCAATTTGATTCATAAAAAATAATATATATATATATATATATATATATATATATATATATATATATATATATATATATATATATATATATATATATATATATATATATATATGTTTATATTCAGTGTTAGACAATTTTTATCATGAACGTTAAGCATCTATGACTCTTCTTGAAAATGTTCTGGGCAAACACGTTTATGTAATAAGTTACATCAAGGAAAAAGATTTGACATATGTTGATTCACATATTTCACATCTTCTACAAGGGAGTAAAAATTCAAAACCATTCTTTTTCCTCTTGGATATTGATCATATTTTCTCTTAGATCTGATGATTTCTATTGGTTATCTCTTAGATCTAAGAATTTTGATTTGTTACGATTTATTAATTCTGATAAAGATTGGTTTATTGGTTCAATGATGGATTTTTGGTATAATTTTCGTAATGATTTTTATCATCCACCGTATTTTTTATCTCCACAAATGGAAAATAGGAAGGAAACCCAAAATAACCTTCTCTCTCCTGAAAAACCTTTACCCACTTTCGTAAAGAAGATGAAAAATGAACAGTCGCTCAAGAAAGGGAAATGGAGAAACTTTCCTAAGAAGATGAAGAAATTTTGGATTTATTAAATTCATATCAATCGTTTTGACTTCAACCGTCTACAGCAACAAAAATAATGAAACTGGGCGGCATAAAAAAAATAACCTACAATTCAAGGACGATCATCCACCTCACAACTTGGTTCGGCTTCAGATCAACAAAAAATTTCAATCCCAGTATTATATTACTCTCCGATTCAAAGTTTGCCTGCCTTGGGCTTAAAGGTCCCATGAATCTGCAACTACTGTTTAGCATCAATTGTGTGAGGATGAAAAATCCATAAGAAGGTCGCCGGATGAGTATTTCTGGTCGGTGAAAAATTATGTGAATTTTTTCTTTACTTAATCGGAATAAAGAAGTAATCTCCTCGGTATATCTCATTGACAAGTATTGTTGGTCGGTAGATTCACCGGACTATTTTTTTTTTTTTTTGGTCGGCGGTCATTGTTTTTACCAATTACCTCCCCTACCAATGCGATCACAGTACCAAAGTTTTGTTCACTTGCACTGGGTGATCGGCGACTTGAAATTTATGTGGTCTCGACCTCCTATCTGTTGGTCGGTGAGGAACAAATTTCCCTCTGACTGATCCGCGACACCAGGTATTATACAAGTTGAGGGTTTCCCAACCTCTCATGTGTTGATCGCCCATATGTATGTCCGATCAACAACATCTATATTACTGATCAATAGAAAATGACAAGACCTGTTTGGAACGTTTGGGTCTCAATAGCTGATTATGTTCATTCATATTCCACAACTTTGATGGGTTGGTCGACAACATTTTTGTTGGTCGGCACCATCTACTGTTGGTCGGCGACATCTGGTCGTTACCCGACCAAAATTTGTTTACCGGACCATCCTTGTTGGTCGGTGGTCATTTGCGAAGAAAACACGAACAACTTCACTAAATTTTCCAATCACGGTCAACAAAATCTTCTGGTCGGAGGCACCTGCTTCTAGTTGGCAGCAGTTATATATTGGTCGGTGGATGGCTTCACCCAGGTTGAAATGCCTCCCGACCAACTAAATTAGGTGAAATTTTAATTTTCGGAGACATCTAATAGTGGTATGCAATTGGTTGGTGAACCTATTTGTTGATCGAGAATTTCACCAGACCATTTTTGTTAGTCGGTGGTAGGCTGTGAAGATCCATCAGCAACATTGGAGCAGATCGGCAACACCTCAGTGGTTGTTTCAAAACAAGAACATCTAGTCGACATCTACTTTTGATAACAAAGTTGTTCAACAACTTAAAAGGCCAAAGTTGGTCGAAAACAAGTTTTAGCCAAAACAAAGGCTTCTTGATCGTATGTACATGGTCGGCAGATCAAAATGAAGGCATCCCAACACTGACGTCACACGATGTTGGTCGGAGATACCACTGGTCAGAGATGGTTATCACCTATTGACGAGGAATGCTGGAATGGAGGGATGACAAATTTATTTGCCCAGATTATTAATTTTGACAAAGTCAAAATTATTACCATTGCTAGCTATTTATTTTTCTCACACTTCTCTAACAAAATAAATGTTTTAAAATTAAATAAAATATATCCCCGAACTTTATCTTAGAATAAATTTTTCGATCCCATATTTGAGCATTTATTTAAAAATAAAATTATTTTATAAAAAGCCCAAATCAAACCTTATGACATCTAGTTGATAAAAAATTGCTCACATTGACACACATTTGGCACAAAACATTTTATTTCATATTTTGAAGTTTTTATTGCCTTATGTCTGAGTTGATACATATTATATGATATTTAGCTGAAAATTTTTGCTAATGATAATTTCTATGAGAATCAATCTCAACAGGTGTTTGAGTAACTTATTAAAGGCCTCATGTACAAGATTCACCCCCAACAATTATCCTTTTATCATGTATTATACATCAAGAGGAGCTCCACGACTTACTATTTGTTGGTCGATGGCATCTATTTCTACTCGGCAGTTCTCATACACTTGGTCGGCATCAAGTCGGCAACAATCCTCCACCGAATTTCAGTTTACCAATTCCAGTCATCAACAAAGAACGGTTGAAAAACTTCTAGCATAGGTTGGCTGTAAGAGGTCAGGGCACCTCATAATTGTAAGTATGGTTGAATGATTATTGGAGAGCAGGTCGGCAACCAGTACTACAACAATAAACATCAACAGCACCAATTGTGTTGGTCCACTATATATAGCTAGTCGGAAAAATCAAATGTTGGTCGGAGGCATTTAATTATGATCGGTGATGGATATTATGCAACTTGAGGAGTTCCCGAGCTTCCATTCGTTGATCGGCTACATCTATTTCTACTCGGATGTACCTATTGTTGGTCGGCGTGTATATAGTTGGTCGAGAAAATAAATTGTTGGTTAGCAACATCTCAACCTTGGTCAGAGGGAGTATAAAGCTAATACCAGAATTGAAAATTGACGATTCCTTTGGTTCTCTCTTTTTGATTTTGACAAAATCACTACTTCGCTGCTAAAGGACAAGACTATCCCCTTATTCTTATCCTTATCCTTTATTAATTCAAAACATGAAATTCTTAATTGAAAATTTGCATGGAGAAAAATTAAAATGCATACTTGGTTATTTTCTAATCCACAGAAACTTTATGTGAAAAATATTCCAAGACCAAAAAATTATATTTGAGTATTTATTGAATTTCAAATAATTCCTAAAGTGATAAATAATTTCTAAAAAACCAATTTATATTTGGTCTTTTACTTAAAATTAAAATGCCTAGCATTTTTATTAAAATTTGCTCATGAAATACACGTGTGGCACAAAAATATTATTTCATAGTTTGAAATTTTTATTATTTTATGCTGATGCACATCACATATTGTTTGGCTGAATAATTATTCTCATGATAATAATTATTTTCTCTAGTCTCGACAGGTGCTCGGGCAGCTTATTAAAATTTCATAGGGATGAGATTCAATCCCGATGAAAGCTCTCGTAAACCTCTGGAAACTAGTATTGCTCAACATCAGGCAATTTTGCTTCGACATATCAGCCAACATTATTATTTCATTTTTTGAAATTAATATTTTTATTTCTCAAGTATATACCTATCATATATCTATTGAATGATTAAATTATTCTCATAACTAATCAATTCAGCCTACACATATGGTAGAGCAAGATATTAATTTTTACAGGTACAAGACTCAACGCCGACGAATGCTCGGAAATAATCTGGAAACTATTATCATTTCACCTCAGCGAGGCATTATATATTTTATTATTACTCGGAGATATCGGCTCAAGCAAAAATTATTCTATATATCCCTTGGGATTCATATTGTATATTCATCTCAACACGAAACTCGGCAAGATATTCAAATTCAGCTCCGAGGAAGAACTATAACATTTATTATATTTCACACCCAACGAATAGTTGGTCGGGGTAATTCTTATTTATATTCAGCGTGGAGCTCGGAAATTATTTTCTCTATATATATATTCAGCTCCGAGGAAGAACTATAACATTTATTATATTTCACCCCTAACGAATAGTTGGTCGGGGTAATTCTTATTTATATTCAGCATGGAGCTCAGAAAATTTCTTCTCTCTTTATATATATTCAGCTTCAAGGATGTCTTCAGCAATTATTATATCTTATTCCCAACAATCCGTTGGTCAGCTCCGAGGAAGACTCCATCATTTATTATCCACCACCTAAGGTTGGTCGGGAATAAAAATTTCCCAGAAATACCAACTACAATTGGTTGGGAAGAAAATCCACCAACTCCGGTTGGTCGGGAATAAAAAATTTCCTAGAAATACCAACTACGATTGGTTGGAAAGAAAATCCACCATCCGGTTGGTCGGAAATAAAAAATTTCCCAGAAATACCAACTACGGTTGGTTGGGAAGAAAATACACCAACTCCGGTTGGTCGGAAAAAAAAATTCCCAGAAATACCAACTACGGTTGGTTGGGAAGAAAATCCACCAACTCCGGTTGCAGTCGAGCATCAAATTCAACTCCATAAACTTACATAGTCGGGGTTCCGACTAATTATCATTCATAAGTTATTTTTCTTGCTCGAGAATTAGTTTTGATATTGAAGTTCAGGAGGCTATTGAAGTTCAGGAGGCATTCAGAAGTTCAGGAGGTGCATTCAGAAGTTCAGGAGGCATATTCAGGAGTTATTATGCACATGCTATTGAAGTTCAGAAGTCAAATTTAGCATCTACAGCACTGAGATCTTTACTACTACTATCCCGGCCAATAATGAAAAAGAAGTTGTATGAAAATGTTTCGAAGTCCACCACTAGCTTGGTACATTGAAGAATTGGGTTCAAAAGCTAGAATGTTACTCAACAAGGTATTTAGAGGACCATAAATCAGAAGAATCAAGCACGTGAAGTTAGCACTCAGTTGCTCGGCACAGGAGGCAGTTGGTCGGCTAGCAAACCAATCAACATACTTGAAGATTATGACAAGCTACAAGCTACAAGCTACAAGCTACGTACTATGGCATGGCTGCATCCAAATTCCCAGGGGTGATACATAGCACACGTTCACTTGACGAACGGAGTTCCTCAAAAGAGATATAAGCAACCATCGATCAGCCTGCATCATATGTCAACCAGGAGATAGTGCACTTTATGTTGAACAAATCAAAAAGGTAGATCAAGAATTTCACGAGCACCGAGCAACACTGCAGAATAAATACTCCATCCCTTTAGTAAACCATTGAGCATGGAGCATTGGGGGCTTCTGTTGACACAAAAATTCTCCATCTACGAGGACCAATCAGAAAAGGACACATGTCTTCCTATGTGGCAATATTCGGCACCCGAGGAGAGTTGGTCAGTACCCGAGGAGAGTTAGTCAGCACCCGAGGAGAGTTGGTCGGCATACCAACCAGGAAGATCAAAGGATAACTATGCATTTTATGTGCATTAATGAAGATGACAGCGCATTTAATGAGCCTTAATGTACATTTATACTATATTAATAGATGACAACACATAGCATACCAAGAAATTCAACAATTAGATTCATTGAATGTAGACATAAATGTCTAGATACAATGAATTTCTTTATCTTCCATCACTATAAATACATGTATTCCCTCAGCAAAAAGAAAAAAAGAACCAAGAAACACCATACACAAGATACACATCCTTTCTCTTTATACACCTTTAAAAATAACAGTGGACATAGGCTTTATTTATAGCCGAACCCCTGAGAATAAAATAACAGTGGACATAGGCTTTATTTATAGCCGAACCACTTTAAAAATCTTTGTCTCTCATGTGCTTGATTGGATTATTTTTATCTATTTATGTGTGATCATAAAAACGGGATTCGGTCCAGTTTTTTGCATCAACTGCCTCCACTGCTTGTTATTTGATTTTGGGTTCGAGGAGATGTACCGAACCATTTTTCCTTACTTAGTACGAGAGGTACTTGGACTGATAAGAGAGTATGGACATGTTTCACGGTCGTCCGTTTGAGAGACGCCATAATGATATATATTAGCGAGATAAATATATGTGTACCAATCTGAATATTCAACTTACGTGTGACAGTAGACAGTTAGATAGTATATATCTAAAGATTGAATTAACTAGTGAAACTTAATTAATAGAATAATGAGAATATAAGTGAAATGGTAATTTCAACTCTTATAACGTATGAGAAATGTTAACTAACGGGTGAAGTATTGTATGGAGGGTACGGGAAAGTCTAGTTAGCTTGGGTAGAATAGCTAGGTGGGTTAAGTAGAAATGTTAGGCGTGCACAATAGTTGAGATGTGAAGAAACTCAAGAGAGTGTACGTAAACCTAACAGCGTAATCAATAACTGATTTTTCTAAACATTTTCAAAATATTCTGGGTTCTAACCCTTGCTACAAAATCTTTTCAAAACCTATTAGGTGTTCAGCCACAGAGATGCTAAACTTGATGATTCCTTACAAGGACATATAGCTGCAGCGCTGTGGAGGCTTGCAGACACTGCACCAAATCTGCCCATTTGAATTCACCTTGTCAAGGTCAATGTCCGTGACATTTCGAGGCGAGACAACTTTTTTTGTCACGGTCGTGTCACGGTCATTGACCTTGACACAAAACTCGCGTTTTGTGTCACGGTCGTGTCAAGGTCAATGACCGTGACACGTTTGTCACGGTCATTGACCGTGACAAAGCCGTGACCCTTAATAAAAAAAATTGTCACGGTCAATGACCGTGACAATTCTGGGCAGAATTAAAAAAAAAACTGCTGGGCAGTATGGCCACTGCCACTGCCCAGCAGTATATTTGTACTTGTTATAGCAACGTTGTACCTGTTCCACACATCATATATCCGAACAAACTAAAGATAATGCAAATATATATTCAAATAAGAAACTATTTAAAAAGAAACAACATCACCATCATTTTATCTCAAATCTACAAACTATTTGCATGGAAAAGAAATTTTGTACCGCGACGCTCGGGAACACCTCCTTATCCTTCCGTTCTCGTCCGAATAGCGACATAAGTATAGAGCATATGTGGCCTACCCTTAGGGCCACTCCCTGTCCCCTGAATTGAAATAAAGTAAAATTAGTATCCGCCCCTCAAATATAGATAAATATAAATTGTAATTGAAATCGAAATCGAAATTGACATATAAATATAAATACATTACCTGTAATGTCACTCAAACAGCTAACTTGAGCTCATATGGCACCTCCTTCCAACTAATGTACCCCGGGCAATCGTGTCAATTATAATTCTCTTCATATATAAACACTAAGAAATACCATAATCCTATGGAGGTATGCGTTGCAAATTCCTTCCAACCGTTGTGTAGCCAAAAATCAGCAGTTGAAGTTGTCAACTCCACCTTTGAATGGGGTATGGAAAGTGGTGGGGTATGGAAAGTGGAATTGACAACTTCAACCGGTGATGTTTGGCTACATAACGGTTGGGAGGAATTTGCAGAGCATCGCTCCATAGGATTATGGCATTTCTTAGTGTTCGGATAGACGAAGAGATTCAGTCTCCTCTCCACAAATAGGACACCCCAAATAACTATGTACTAATCACCTATTAAAGGTAAGAAGCGTATATTCATGGATTAGTATAAACAAAACTTAGATGTAGTTGGAATATTTATGTATTAATCTCCTCTCCACACACGCACACTACACAAGAGTGAAAATGATAAAGTGCAGATCAAGTAAAAGCATTAAAAATGGATGTTTCGGTACAAATTGAAATAATTATTACAAATTGAAAAATTGTTTCAAATTCGGTTATCATAAAAAATGGATTGATATTCGGTAGGAGCAGCCAAGTCATCCACACTACTATTTAGACGCCTTGGCGCGTGTTGGACAATTGACCACGGCTCGTTGTTGATATACTCCGAGTAAAACACTTGCTTAACCTTTTGAAATGCACAAACAAACGGCTCATCGCTCACGTGGTCGTTGCTCTTCAACTTGGACAAGTCAACCATGATCAAATTGGTGACAGGATCAACTTTAGAAGCATTTTTATCCTCAACTCTTACCCATTCACAGTAAAATACAACCTCTTTGAAGCTTATATAATCCAATTCAAATATATTTTGGATTACACCATAGTAAGTCATTTCAGCTTCAACGAGGTTTTTATCTTTTGCGCTTGCTCGAAAGAAAGTAAGAGCCTTGTATGAAATATCCGAGTTCTGTACATTTGTACTTTCCTTGTACACTTTAGCGCCGAAAATGTAACCGTTCAATCGATATTTTTTGTACTCTTGTGCCACGAACAAGGGTCCAGTGGCTAGACGAGCAAGCCTTGATATCGCATCACCCATCTTTAGGAGCTGAGAATATAGATAAATTAATTATATTAGTGGTAAAATATGAGTGTAATGTAACGTTATATAACGACTGTTTTCATTGTAATTACCTCTTGTGTCAACCATAGCCTAAATTCGTTGTCTGATTGTACCACTGTTTTTCGTCTTTTATTGTTCTCACAGGCTTCATATTTACTGCATATTACAAAATTAATCATGTATAAAATAATCTAAAATAATGTTAAACATTATAATATTCGAAACTTACTTTTTCCATTCTTCGACATCTTCATGTGTGTCAAATAGATAACGAGCTACTTGTTCATGTTGCAAACTCGTTAATTTCACTCGTTTTCCCATCACATTACCACCATCATCGAGGAATTCATCAGTGTCATCAACGCTGGTAGAGTCAGTCATATATTCCCGAGTATATATTGATGACTCCACGGTGATGTATTCCTCTGCAATTGATCCTGCAATATATCGCGTATTCTTGACGTAATCTTTAAAAACTTTCATCAATCTTTCAAACGGATACATCCACCGATATCTAACTGGACCACAAAGAAGTGCCTCGTCGCATAGGTGTACCAACAAGTGAACACTTATGTCAAAGAATGCTAGGGGAAAGTACTTCTCCAATACACAAATCGCTTCGTTCACAGCCAATTTTGCGGCCACTATGTGTTCTCGATTCACTACCTTCTCACACAAGAGGGAGAAGGTAATACTAATTTGCATAATAGCCCTACGCAAATCCTTGTGCTTGGAGAAACAGTGCTTAAACAATAGAGGAACCAATTGCATGATCACATGCCAATCGTGGGACTTACACTTATGTAAATCATGAGTAGCATAATTCACAATCCTTTGCAAGTTGGACGAAAAAGTAGATGGGCCCTTCAAATTATATATTGTGTCTAGAAGCACCTTCCTTTCCTCACTCGTCAAAGTAAACGCACTAGGGGGAATTATTGTCCTTCCCCTACTATCTTCTTTCAACCATAGTTGTGGTTTAAGTTTTAACGTTTTAAGGTCTTTTCGTGCATTTTCTCCATCCTTCGAATAACTCCCCCCAAGGCAAGTACCCACAATATGTTCAGCGAAGTTCTTCTCTGCATGCATCACATCCAATACATGGCGCACCGGGTTTTTCTTCCAATAAGGCAAGTCAAATAAAATTGACCTCCGAGACCATGCCTTTCTTATCTCAGTTTCATTCCCAATTGGGGTCTTCTTATGCTTGACATTCTTAAATTTGGGATTCTTACCTGTCATATTTGGGCCACATTTAGAAGATTTACTTTCAATTTCTGAACCCGAAAGTTGTCTCGGCGGTAGCCTATGTTCAACTCCGCCCAATAAAAAATTGGAAGCTTTATCAAATCTGAAACTATGAGCTGGGGGTAAAAACCTCCTGTGGCAATGGTATACATTTTTTAAGCTGGAGGATAGACGAAGAGATTCAGTCTCCTCTCCACAAATAGGACACCCCAAATAACCATGTACTACACATCCGGATAATGTCCCATAAGCTGGAAAATCATGAATTGCCCACATCAACATAGCTTTCAGCGTAAACTCTTCTTTTCTAAAAGAGTCAAATGATTGCACACCATCTTTCCACAACTCATTTAATTCTTCTACCAAAGGAGCCAGGTAGATATCAATGTCTTCACTTGGTGCCTTTGGCCCAGGTATCAATAAAGCCATCATCAAAAATTCAGGTCTCATACACTGTGAAGGAGGGAGGTTGAGTGGGGCTAGGATCACTGGCCATACACTCTGATTGGTGCTTAGATTTCCAAATGGATTGAAACCATCTGTTGATATAGCCAAACGAATGTTGCGTTGTTCTCGAGTAAAATCGGGATACTCATAATTCATCCTCCGCCAGGCAGTAGAATCAATAGGATGACGCATGATATTACCCCCTACTTCTGCCCTAGCATGCCAAGTCATTGCCTCTGCAATCCATGGTACTGTGAAAAATCGCTTTAATCTAGGCCCAATGGGAAAATATTTCAATACTTTTTGAGGCACTTTTGAGCTTGTGCCTTCCTTACTAGTAGATTGGACATATCTAGGTTCATCTCATACCGGACAACGATCGAGATTTTCATACTCCTTTCGGTATAGTATGCAGTCATACACACAAGCATGAATCGATTTATACTTCATTCCCAAACCTTTCAAACTGTTCTTCATAACAGGATAGCTATTTGGAAGTGTATTCACCTTGGGTAATAAGCCCCTCACCCATTTCAGAATTCCCGTCACGCTATTGCCAGACAAACCGTACTGCGTCTTCAAACTGTGCAAACCAACCATGGCATGTAAAGTTGTTTGATCTTTCTCACATCCAGAGTATAACGGTTGGGTCGCCTTAAATTTTAAACTTTGGTAGTCATCGTTAAGTTTTATCGTGTTATCTTCACGAGCACTTGAATCTTCTACATCATCAGTAACCTCATTCTCCTCAGCTTCATAAACTCCGTACGCATCATCAACTAAATCCTCTAACATATTATGATCTACGTCGTCCCCTTCTTCATCTATTCTACTTGTTGAAGGATGTTGTGAAGGTTGGTCAGGGACAAAAGGAACTTTCAATTCACCGTGAAAACTCCAAAATCGATAACTATCTTGCATACCCGATCTTAACAAATGTAGTTCAACTGTTTTCCACTCAAACACCTTACCATTCTTACACCTAGCACACGGACACGGAAACTCTTCATCATTACGACATCTCTTTGCATATTTCACAAATTCGTTAGCACCTCTGCGAAACACATCCCCCATTCTATTAGTCTCACCCATCCACTCTTTGTATTTCGGATATCCCATCACAGCTACCACACTAAACACCTATTAAAGGTAAACAAAACTTAGATTTATAGTATGTTTTTTTTAATTATCCCATCATTTAATTATCCTATTAAAGGGTATGTGGTCCTATCCCATTCAAGAATGCATTTTTCTGTAATATACTTAACAGCTCATGCACATTGTTATGATTTGAAAAAAATTCGACAGCATATCCCCTTAGTTCTCCAAGTACACGACGTAGATTGGCAGGTGTGAGTGTTATTTCAATTGGTCAATTAAAATAACAGTCACACTTGTCAATCTAGTATGTACCCAGAGAACATTAAGATACGACTGCAGAACTTCCTCCAAAAGTAACAACTTTAAGCCAATAAGAATATTATACAAAAATTATACAGTCTCAAACTGTCCAAACGGGACAATTCGAGAGATCTCATTACAGGGGTAATGACTCTCGAACGGGTCTAAGGGTTATTGAATGCGTACGCATAAGAACTAGAATGCTAGTATTTATGCGCACTATATTTAATTTCAAGTATGTTTCATATAATGGGTTAATTCAAATACAAAAATAAATTCATGTATTGACCACATACACACACACACACACACTATCTAAGCTGTTCTATAGGTATAAAAACAATTATTATCCAATTATTATCCAACTATTATCAATTATTTATTTTGAATGTAAATAATATTCAAAACCCCACCCACCCCCGCCCCCACCCCCACCCCCACCCCCTCAGATTAATTCAAGACATAAGACCCTAAAGGGAATCCAAATTATTTCTTGGACGTGAATTCCTCCAAATTATGATCTCATACCTATTCACACAATGATGGGGGAGGGGGTGGTGGAGGGGGGCAGGGGGTGGGGTGGGGTGGGGTGGGGTGTGTGTGTGTCCGTAGGTGCGTAGGTGTGCGTGTGTGTGTGGCGCAGGTGTGCGTGTGTGCGTAGGTGTGCCCACCCCACCCCACCCCCCTCCCCCCCTCCACTACCCCCTCCCCCCACCCTGCCCCATCCCGCCCCACCCCCACCACACACCACCACACACACCACCACACACACACACACACCCACCCCACCCCACCCCACCCCCTCCCCCTGCCCCCCTCCACCACCCCCTCCCCCACCACACACCACACACACACACACACACACCACTCTACCCCACCCCCTGCCCCCCTCCACCACCCCCTCCCCCCCTCCCCCAAAACACACCACCACACACACACACACACCGCACCCCACCCCACCCCACCCCCTGGCCCCTCCACCGCCCCCTCCCCCACCCCGCCCCACTCCCTGCCCCCCTCCACCACCCCCTCCCCCACCCTGCCCCATCCCGCCCCACCCCCCACACACGCACACACATACACACACACATATATATATACACATACACACATAAATATACAAACAAATATATATATAAATGGAAGAGAGAGAGAGAGAGAGAAATTGGACCTGAGAGAGAGAGAGAGAGAGCAGCGTCGAATCGAGAGAGAGAGAGAGAGAGAGAGAGAGAGAGAGAGGGAGGGAACGGTGGGAGGGAAAAAAGAAGGGAGAAAGTGTTTTTGCTGAAAAAGTTGTCACGGTCGTGTCAAGGTCATTGACCGTGACACGAATTGTCACGGTCAATGACCGTGACACGACCGTGACAATTACATTTGTCACGGGCTTGTCACGGTCATTGACCGTGACAATTAGTTGTCACGGTCGTGTCAAGGTCAATGACCGTGACATAAAACGCGTGTTTTTTTGTCACGGTCAATGACCTTGACAAGGCTGGCCGGCTGAAAGGTGACAATTTGCCCATTTTGGTGTAGTGAGAGCTTTGATTAGACGCATCTATCATTTCATTCCTAGCGTAGGAGTTTATTCCAGTATTTTAGTTTGGGCATATTGGTCTCATTTGAGACTTTATTCATTCAGCATTTCAGTTCAGACTTGTATTCAGAAATTTTTATTAGTTGGATTCATTATTTGGTTTGGAATTTTTAGGCCGATAGTTTATTCGGGAAGACTTTATTTATTTATTTACTTGAGATGTTTTGGACTCTAGTATTGTGTGAATGTTGTAATTTAGTTTTTCCACATATTATTAATTATCTGTTTAATGCAAGATAAAATTTGGCACCGGCTTAATTAACTAATATATGATTAGTAATTAATTTGATTTTTGACAGTGAACCTGAGAATGAACTGATTTGTAAATCATGTTTTAATTTAATAAGTGACTGATCCCCGGTATTTAATTAGACATGGTGACACATACATATGGTTTAAAGATGCGCCTTTAATTCGAAAGTTGACACATGCCTTTCAGATAATGCTACATCGATCAAAATGTATTAAGTGTTTGTACGAATCCACACAAAGTACAAGCACTTAATGTACTTATATTTTTTTTTAGACCCTTTTTTTTTTGCTATCAACATACTTATTAGGGGTGCACACGGTTCAGATTGGATCGGTTTTGGTACTAATCCGAGAACCGAACCGACCTGGGTCTATTCCAAATTTTTGGAACCGGAACCGAACCGACATTTATACAGAACCGAACCAAATCGAACCAGCGGTTCCCAGATCGGATTGGATCGGATCGGTTTTCGGTTCCAAAATCATAATTCATAACTAATTTTTTTTAAGATTAATGTGTTTCATAACTAATTTTTTTAAGGTCAAAATTAATTTTGACCTCAATAACTTAAGTTAGAAACTCAAATAATCACAAAAATATAAATTACAAGTGTTAAATATATTAAATAAATATATATATGTAATTATAAATCGGTTCGGTCCCGGATTGGTTCGGATCAGATCGGTTTTCGAATCGGATTAGGTTTTTTTACCCTGTAACCGAGAACCGAACCGACGTATCGATTTTGTTTTTCAAACCGGAACCGAACCATTGAGCAAAAAAACCGTTCCAAACCGAACCAATGCAGTCGGTTTGGTTCGATTTATCGGATTTTCGGTTTCGTTGTGCACCCCTAATACTTATCATGGTCCATCCTAATTATATTTTTAATTTTTTCTCATCTCTCTACAACTCTTGGTTTTCGGGAAAAAAAAATAACACCGGTTTATTTTCTACGCAGGAGTTCGTAGGGACTCCAAACTGCCAAGGAATTGAGATTCCCCAACCCTCAGCAATACCTACTAATGATCATCATTGGGCCCTGCGGAGCTGCCTCGCAGCTTCCGTTTCTCCATCCCTAGTCATCGTGTCAAGCCGTTGTTTTTTCTACTAATTGCGTGATTGATCTAAAGACACTTGAACTCTTGATTATTTATACCATCAATAGTGGCTTGCAACTAATTTTTCCTGGATGAAAGATGTAGGTTCCGTTTGGTTGTCCCAAAATTGTAAATTGGATCATTAATAAATTGCCCCATTTACAAATTGGCTCATTAATTGTGTTTGGTTTCATTAATGAAATGGTTCATTAATTGCCCCATTTGAGCTCATGTGCAAAATCTGAAATTGGATCATTTCACAAAAAATGTTAAATGAATCCATTTGAAATAGGAGTTACATTAAGTGCATGTCCCCTCTCCCTCTTCCTCTTTCCCTTCCCCTCTCACTCTCTCTTTCCCTTCCCCCTCTCTCTTGATTTGTTTTTATCTTTTTTTCATAGAACCTTAACATCAATTTCAAATTACCAAACATTGTGTAAAATTGGATTTAACTCATTTCAAATTAACTCATTTATAATTCACTAATTCACAATGAACCAATTTACATAATCAAACAATTTGCGCAATCAAATTGGCCCGTAGTGTTTTCATGTGTAGATGGAGAATATTGTGAATAAATATGATCGGAAAGATTAGGTGAAAAAATTGTGGAAAAGAGGTTGTTTATGATTTGTTATTTTCCCGTACTAGAAAAGTTAAAATACAATCTAGTAGAACAAGGATCTTTCAAAAGTCTTTTTTTCGTATTGAAAACATCATAACTGCTCATTCAACTATAGGCAAGTGAGTGAAAATACAATTATGCCATGTTGAATCCATGCTTGGAATATAGTTGGTGGTCGCTTAATGCATTTAATTTTAGTGCACAGTAAACTGGGTTTATTTTTAGGTGGATTTCACTTGTTGGCCAATAATAATTAGGTACGGGTTTTAAGAATTGCCGTATGTCCCTTCAATCAAACTGTGGATGGATTTGGTTGTCCCTTCTTAAAAGAGGATGTTACCCTCTTATCTTATTAATTGAATCATTAAAATTAAAAAACGATGAGTTAATAGCTATTTAAAGAGGGTCACCGCGATCTTATTGAAAGACGGTTAGCACATGTGAAATCCTAAGAGAGGCCACATATAATGTCAAAGAAGGGGTGCCACGCATTTAGAAGTCCCCATCTTAGTCCACGAAAACTAATATACCAATCTCAAATTTTTCCAGTATGCACTTTAGAACATCACGTGATAATACCATGAAAGAGCATTCACATTTTCTTCGGATACTGGTGTCCTCAAATTCGAAAAACCTTCTCCACTAATGACATGAATTTTTTATACGAGTATATCCTTTTTATGAACCCACATGGGTAGCTTTTGATCTCTCTCTCTCTCTCTCTCTCTCTCTCTCCCGTACACACACAGAAGAGCGAAGTTAAGAATTTTTTTTTATACTTAAATCCGATTTTTCTATATATTATTTGACTTAACCCTCAATTTGTTAATCTCTTGCCCCCCTACATGAGGGGGTTATTTTAAAATAATGAATAAAAATAAAAAGTTAAGTCATAATTTATTTGACTTCGTCCTTTTATTTATAATGCAAAATAAGACTTAAACACATTTGTTGGGAGTAAGTAAAAGAGATTAGCAAACTAAGGTTAAGGGTTAAGTCAAATAGTATATTAAAAAGTGAGGTATAAGTAGTTAAAAAAAAATTGGGGGGGGGGGGGGGGGGGGGGTGTGAAAGTTTCGAGTGTTGCCACAGTTCAGGAGTGGGAGCCCCTGAGACATTTTTTTTTAGGGTAATTTATAGTTTTACACAATTTTGTAGCACTTAAAATCATAATTGTCAAATCGTGAATCGAATCATGAATCGAAAACCTTATGAATCGTGAACCATGAATCGAATCGTGAATCGAATTATAAGTATCCGTATAACGTAAAATATGTAGGAAATAATATATAAATATAAAGAGAAGACATTAAGAATATGCAATAAAACATATTATGACCTAAAACAAATTATAAGACATGATTTCATTTAAATATAACTAAAAAATGAACTTCCATGCTCAAATTATGACCAAATTTTAACAATGTCACCACCTACAATGTCCAAATTTAAACGCAACAATATATTATACAATATAATAACACAAATAGAGATTAAACATAACACTATACAAAAAATATGTTATATAACTTATAGAATCCTTGCACAAGATTAGTTGGCTTCAATCAAATGCAAAGCTACCTCCTTCTCTCGATCAACTTCAAACAGGTTAGAAGAGAAGAAAAAAGTGACCGCAATACGAAATAGAGGAAATTGCAGCTTCGAACGGATTAGAAAAAAGAAGAAAAGTGATTGCACTTTAGATTTCGTTCCAGTATGTGTTTCAATCACACTCTCTTATCCAAAGGGTAACTTAAGTTTGTCCTAACTTCTTATTATTATTTAAAAATAAAATAGTTTTAGGGTCAATTTAAAAGGAATAAAAAACAAGGATGAGATTTAAGTCAATTGAAAATACCCACCTGTAATACCCCGTATTTTTATGGCTTATAAAATTGGGGATTTATTAAATTTAATTTGAGATATTAATTTAATATTAATTCGGAAATTTATTTTTAATAGTTACTAGCGTGACGTGAGTTAGTAATTATTGGAAATTTGTTGAATATTATTAGATGAGTAAAGTAATACATTAGATTTATTTTATTAACATTATCACGAGTGAATAAAATGGCAATTATGAAAATTTAAGTCGGGACGCGCGTGTGTCATGTCGGGATTAAATTATTATTATAAAAGTGAATATATTATAAGTCATCTGTATGATCATTTTGAGTGGGTCAAAGTGTCCGGAAGGGCCGAGATAGTTAGAAAAGGGTACCGGGAGTTTAGTTTGGGTCTCGGAGCGTTTTTAGGCCTAATTGACATCCCATGAGGATTTTATAGACATTTTGTATTTTTGGGTAATTAAACCCACGAATTTTCTTAGTATATATTAGCCATTTGGAGTTGTTTCTTAGGGTTAAGAAACACAAAACCTAAGCCCAGCCATTAGAGAAGATGGTGAAGAGATTAGAGAAGAAGATGAAGAGTTTCCAAGCAATCCAAGACCGAGAACTCGCCCAATTGCACAACCACCACCACCAAAACGTAGATCGCATGAGAAGGAACACAACCATACATTTTTCATCAACAAATCAGATCCTTGAATCCCAGGAAAGTATCTATGTTGCTTTGTTTTTAGTTAATGTTCCCCCTATGTTAGTTTAGGATTGTTAAGAACAGGTTTTATGAAAAAAATTGATAATTTAGAGACCTTAAATCGCATGTTTTAGAGGAACTAAATATATTCTGGACATCTCAATCATATGTAGAGGATTAACCACGAATTTGTATGGATTTAAGAGCAAGGAATCAGGAAAAGAATTAGAAGAATGGATATTTCAGGAAAAATTAGGGTTCTTGATAGTTATGTAAAATTTTACCCCATTAATCCAATACCTCTAATGAATTTGGACATGTTTCACATAGGAAATCATGTATATAGGTATATATAACTATTAGTAATCTTGTTTGGAAGTTTGGGGATCATTAATGGTGTTTTGGAAAAGAGTTTTTTACGAAACTCGTAGGTTGAATCTGGGCAAGAACTGCTTGATCGATCGATCAACCAAGATCATCGATCGATCGATCGACCCCCTTTCCTCGATCGATCGATCCCCCCCTGAAAAACTGCAGATTTTTCCCCTTTTTGTTTAATCTGGTTAAAATACGTAGGAACCCTTGATTATTATTGATAGAGTATAATGGGTTATGGAGAGGACCAGTAGGGTCTAGGTAGACTCCGTTGAGTGAAATTTAATGTGGGATGAAATCGTGGGTTAACGAGGAGTTATTCATACATAGAAAATTGTACGTACGATTACTAAAAGATGGAGACTCGTAAAGAATTTAGACCAGAAGGTAAGTGAGAGTATACCTACTGAAATTATACTTAGTGAGATAGAATATTTCGAGAGATGAGAAGTAAGTCTGAAATAAATTATAAATGAGAATAAAAGAGACGAATCCGTTATGTGAGATAATCGAGTAATTTGTGCTAAGAACGGATAATTATAATTATGGGTCATGGGCGTACCTAATTTAGAAAATGTGAATATTTATATATATAACTGTGACTGTGAATATATTATGTATCTGTGTAAAAATCATATCCGGGCTACTGGCTATCACGGAGGTTTTCACGCCGGGACAGTCTTATCTCGATTGGAACTTTATGGGGGATATTGACTCGTACCCTAGAAGATAGAATTCCAGATACAGGCTATCTGAAAATGATAGTCAGATGTTCTAAGAGACATGATGGTATGTGCTGACCTCCTAGGATTCGGAACTATGATTCGCCTCCATTTGTATGTGTATTGTGTTAATACAGTTCGAGAGTGATTCTGAACTAGTATTTCTCTTAGTATGAGTGATACGGGGGTTGATAGCAGAGTATGCCAGAACCACAGATTTATGTGGGGTGCATATATATATATATATATACTTATATATGGAAACTTTCTACTGTGTGTATAAATAGTTAAGTAATGAATAAATGCTTCAGCTTTATAACAAGTGTTCGTGAATTTGATAACGGTACTAAGTGGTTCTAAGTAACGTAAGAATATGGAAGAGAATGATTTTCTAAAACTAAATATAATGGCCTTAGCACTTCTCTGGATAGAACTTTATGGAAAAAATAAGTTAGATACACTTATGTGATCAGTAGTACGGTTGACGTGCACATTAGATGAGAGGTGAGAATTGTCAAGAGAGTGTCGCATACTAACATGGTGGTTATATTATCCAGTAATCATTTTAAATATTTGCTAAACTATTTTTAAAACTGTTTTACACTCGGGCTCTGACTAGTTTTTCGTTATTTTTCTTTCTCTTGTATATATATATGTATGTATTACAGGTGCCCAGCCACAGGGGCGTCATGCATAGGGTCTTTGAATTTGACGTGTTGCAGCTTATGTGGGAGTTACAGGCCTTTGCTTTATACGATCTCGTCATTGATTCTGTTCCTACTTTAGTTCTTCTTAGTTAGGGCATGTGTCGCCTGAATTTCTATTCAGTTTGGATTTGTCAGAGATTTATATTCATTTATATTTCCAGTATTCAGAACTCCTTGGGAGTTAATTATTGTCAGGATGATTTCATTTATAGTTCTTAAACTTGATTTGTTTTATCTAAATGGTTTAACTCTTGTGTGTTAATTACCATCCTTAGTATTTATGTTATTCTTAAACTGCTGGTTATTAATAGAGGTTTTCGTATTGGAATTTAATAAAATGAAAATAAGACTTTAAATTGTTTTGACACTTAGCTTAATTATTTAGGATGTTCAAATTGGAAGTATTATTTTGTGGCTGTGATGTTGAGAATGAACCAACCGTTCACCTTGATTTTAATTTATAAAGGACTGATCACCTAGTATTTAATAAGGCGGGGTGTTACAGGTGGTATCAGAGCATCAGATTCTAGTGTCCTTTAGGATCTGTACGGATTATTTTGTTTTTAGCTTAGTGTCTTTGATTTAAATATCTAATATTAGGAATGTTGTATTCATCTTTATGCGTTGGAAATTCCTGCTTCTGCGATTTGTCTACGTGAATGTTGAACTTATCCAGATTATTTAAACTTTTAGATGGCTCGTCAAGACAAACAAGCTAATGTCGTTGGGGAAGTCAATGAGCAAGAATAGATTACGCCTCAGGTGTCTCCGGAGAGGGTATCAATCGTTGAATTAATAGGTATTGTGGTACAGGTAGTTACCACTGCAGTCTTACAGTACCGCGACCGCAATATGCAGCTTAGAGGAGGCAAAAGACCTAGAAAGATTAGTCAATTTGACATAACTAGAGTTGACAATTATGCGAAGACACCAAAATCGTGGCAACAAGCTCCTCAAGACCGAAAAAGCCACCAAGGTAACAAAATTTTTGTGGAGAGCCAAAAGCGTCAGGGCCAACAAAGTCGGGGTCAGAATGAAGTCACAAAAAGGTGTTTCAAATATGGAATGGACGGCCATGAACGTCAAATTTGTCCGGATCAGACTGGAGAGAAATTCCGACCCGACCAGCGAGAACTTTCAAGACTCTGCTATAAATGTGTGCAACCAGGTCACAAGTGGAGGGACTGTCCTCAACCTAACATCATTTTTCCTCAAGTTACTCAGCAAGGCTAACAAGACCAAAGAAAAGGTGAAACTGGACAACAGAGTCATAAAATGAGACAGTTTCGAGGTAGGTGCTTCAAATGTGACAAGAATGGCCATAGACGTCAGGATTGCCTAGAGGGGGATAGGGTTCCAAGGCATCAGGGTGCCCGTAATGATCGGCATAGGCCACTCTTTTCAGCCATCTCAGCAACCCCAATTCAGCAGGGGCAATTACAGTATGGACGTGTCTATAACGTCCACCAGGCAGCAGCACCTCAGGCACCACCCGCGATTGAGGGTACGTTTCCTATACATGGCACTATGGGTCGAGTTTTATTTGGGGCGTCGTACTGTTTTATAGCTACTCATTTTACACGAGCCTTAGGGTTATTAGGCACGACAGAGAGCACAGTGTCATGCGTAAACCCACCACTAGGGAATGGGTCTTTAATTTTCTTTATATGCCGGGGTATAAATATAGATATTGGAAGCTTGATTTTTCCTGCGGACATGCTAGTGTTAGATATGCATGAGCACGATGTCATAATTGGCATGCATTGGCTCGCTGCGTACAGAGCCATGATAGATTGTTTCGGTAGGAGTATTGTCTTTATCATTCCGGGGCAGGAGATGTTTTTAATGGTGATACCTCGTCCAGAGGGAGGATCTCCCACCCATTTATATTACATGGAGGAGGATACCTCTAAGGAGATTGTTATTCTCCTGGATTCGCTTCCAGTCATTCATGAGTTTCCGAATGTATTTCAGGAGATAAGTGGGTTATGTGTTGAGGTATTTTGTGGAGAGTAAAACCACACGAGTTAAAGTTTTTCGAAGCGAGTAAAAGGACAAAGGTATAGTGCTTGCAAGGGAAATGGTTAATGTAATTTTCGATTTAATTCAGACAGACGTGTTATGTCCGGAAGACCATTAAGTAACCAAGGTGATTGGCAAAGTAGAAGTATGAATTTTATCCTCGGAGGATGAGACGTGTTTTAAGTGACGCGAGCGAGTCACTACATTTTATTTATTGCTAGATTATCATGTGAGAGGAATTTAGTGCATATATTTATAGCGTTATTATTATGTATATGTTTTCCTGGCATAGCGGGGTTGTCTTCAGAGTTATCCGCAGAGGATAAATGGGTGCATTATTTGTGTTATATACTTTATTGAGGTTACTCGTTTTAGTGATGTGATATGCGAGTATGATATTATACTAATTATGGTTTTATAGATGGTTAAAACGATAATGGGCAGTGATTGCAAGGCTATCGGGGTTTCTGCCCTAGTACAACATGTTTTGTTCTGCCAAAACCTCATCTGCGAGAGGGACGGGCTCGCACTCATATTATATATTATAGAGACTTCGAAGGGTATAGTGGTACGAAAATGTTTAATCCCAGGGTGTTTAAAGACTTCGTTATTATGATTAAGTGTGTTTTGGGTTTACCGTGGAGCGGAAAGATTTCACTCATTATTAGGCGTAGTGCTCAGGACTTAGTGGTAGGAGGAGCGCATTGTTATATTTATCCTTTGGGAATGTGAAAGTTAAGACCTATATTCATATGTTTGGGAATGGAATTTTGAGAGTCCCAATTGTATACGTACGAGGTTTATGGAATGTGATTACTACCAATACTGAGTAATAGTGCAATTAGTAAAAAGGTTCTTTGTTTCAGTTCAATTGCGAGAGGAGATGTAGATTTTCTATCAAAAGATGAAATAGAGGGGTACAGGTTATGGACGATGGGCCTAACGAATTTCGATAACCGACATTGCTAGGTAGTAGTATATCGGGGGAGTTCCTTATTTGGATTTCGCTTTGCGAGACATCTCACGCATGAAACTTAGCATAAGGATGGAAGTAGAGAAATGTTTGGTCATTAGTCCATGAGTCTAGTACCTCGATTGTCATAGGAGCTGGTAATATTTATTGTAAGTTAAAGTTAAGTGACGATTTAAGGCCAGTGGGGCCAGTTGTATGGTAAGGAAACATTGAAAATTTTGTTTTATCACCCAATCGAAGGGTGGAATGATGATAAAGAGGTTTGAGAGTACCCAAGTGTTGTAAAAATTTTGTGTCACAACACTACACCAAAAACAGCATTTTGGCACACCTTGATATTAAAAATCTGGCACAGTTTAAAACTGTGCCAGATTTTGGCACTGTTTTATAGAGATTTGGCACACTTTAAAACAGTGCCAAAATTTGGCACTGTTTTAAAGTGTGCCAAAATTGAGTACACTTTACTAGGATATAAAATACCTCAAAATTTTGGGACATTTTAGTTTCCCTCTTCTCTCTCCTCCTTCGTCTTCTCCCCCGCTCTCCCCTCTCTCTCCACCAAAAACCCAAAATGGCAAATATGCAATCGATTCACATAAAAAACACACAAATTCAAGGGAAGAGATCTTTAATGGCGAACGAGCTATCAACGGGTTTTCTGAGCCGTGGATGGAGCGTAAGAGTACTTGTCTGCAAACAATTGAATGTACGATTCGATCCCTCACCTACTCACCGTTTACTTCCATCTTCCCGCAAGACGCGTCAGTGTAATTCCAGGTATATTTACATCTCACTATCTCCGAATTTTATTTTATTCTCACTTCTTAACAATGAATAATGATATACACTTTTAGTACTTTCAATTAGAGCCATGCCTGACTCAATCTTATTCATTATTGACTGGATCACTAGTGGGCGTCATGAAAGTGGAGAAAAATGGGATTTTAGATTTTATAAGAACACTAACCACATATTTTTGGAAGGTGATGAGACTTTGTTTCTTGACACGGTAATATACTACTTCTAGATACAATTAGAATTCAGGTGCTGATAATGTTCCACATTAATAGAGGTAGTAATATGGGCCATTCGCCCGGAAGTTTGTTATTTATTTTTGCGAAGAAAATTGTTAGGTAGAGGCATACTTCATTATTGATGATATATTAATGGAATCATATAGCGAGTCTTAACATGGACAGTTAGTATTGTTAATTTGATATTGAGTCATTATACATACTTCAATAACTTTTCGTCCCTAAATTCAACTATATCTCAAGATGTTTTATGCAATCAGTGTTTAAAAAGCCACAAATTTGTTAATAAAAGCCACAATCATTTTATTTTGAGAATTTTGGGGTGACCAGAAGATATCTGGAGTCAAAGATAAGAAAATTAAGATTTAAGACACATTCATATGGAAGGTCTTGATTTCTCAGTTTCCTTAGTTATTTCGAGTGGTTTTGCTTTTGACAGAGATATTTCTAGAGCAAAGAGGCCTGATTAATATTGTTGAACGTGTGCAAGATTACCAAGTTATTACAATGGTCATCCTTGCAGGGTAGGTATATTTTAACAGTTTGTTAGCTGTGGCCTGTTTCTCGCTAGCAACAAAAATGGAGGAGATTGAAGTGCCTCCCATTGTTGATTTACAGGTGAGAGAAAAATTAATGTGAATATTTATTTATTTCATTATATATTGATCCATTTTCCTTTCTGATATGTTCTTATATGTAATGGGCATATGGATTTTTGTGAGTAGGTACGAGATCCCAAATTTTTATTTGAAGGCAAAACCATACAAAGAATGGCGCTTCTTGTTTTGAGAACCTTGAATGGAGATCCCAAGTTATTTCATAGACTATTTTCTTAAAAAGATTAACCTTGGTCATCTTCCATCACAATCTTTGATCTCTAGATCAATCCAATACATATTAAGCACAATCAAAGGTAGATTATTCACTCTATGCAAAAATGTGTTAATTTATATCGATACATATCCATATAATAAAGCACAATATAACGCGTGTCCTAATGGCACATAATGATACATAATTATACTCATAAAAGGGACATGTTATCAATTTCACACACGTGTGTGTATAATCATATATGGGTATTGTAATATTAAAGAGTTTGATCCAGTGCTCGGTGGGAATTGAATGCAGGTATTGGGGAGGTTTGGAGATCAAAAGGCCAGCATAGGCTGCCAGTGATTTATTTGGTTTTGTTTTATAAATGTTCAACTCAGGCCAGTTCCATCCAATCTTAATCAAGTTACTACACGTAACTATTATTTAGTACCCATTCATTAACCTTTTAAAATTCAATGAATCATTTCTACTCAATATTTATAGTTTATCTTTTTCATTCTATATCTGATCATTCCTTTTAAAGTTTGAAAATCACTTCATGGCTTACTTTATGAGCTTATTTAGTTAAATTGGTGGAAGGGACTTGCTGGTCGTTTGGTTTTGGAATTTGCTGTTGCTGTTGAGTTTATTTTAAATGTTAAAACATGTTGGATTTCACGAATAAACAAATGAAACTATGTCAAAATTTTCTAAAATCCATAAACGTTATAAATTGATTAAAAATATACCGTTAGAGAATATGACGATATATGACGATATAGGAGGCACGAACATCTCGCACGGGACCAATGTAACTTATAGGAACTGACCGCGTAGTCCCGGGTCTCTCGGTTTGAGAGTATGACGATAATCTGGAAAAATCACACTTAGAGTTAAAAATATGCCGTTAAAGGGTGAAAACCCAAACCAACCCCCAAACGATCCCGTAGGAGGCACGAACACCTTGCACGGGACCAATGTAACTTTTAGGAACAGAGCGCGTTGTCCCGGGTATCCCGGTTTGTGAATATGACGATAATTTGCAAAAATTCGCACTTAAACTTAAAAACAAGCCGTTAAAGGGTTAAAATCCAAACCAACCTCAAAAGACCCCGTAGGAGGCACGAACACCTCGCATGGGACCAATGTAACTTGTAGGAACTGACCGCGTAGTCCTGGGTCTCCCAGTTTGTGAATATGACGATAATTTCAAAAATCATCACTTAAACTTAAAAACAAGCCGTTAAAGGGTGAAAACTCAAACCAACCCCCAAACGACCCCGTAGGAGGCACGAACACCTCGCACGGGACCAATGTAACTTGTAGGAACTGACCGCGTAGTCCCGGGTCTCCCGGTTTGTGAATATGACGATAATTTGCAAAAATCAGGACTTAAACTTAAAAACAAGACGTTAAAGGGTGAAAACCCAAATCACCCCCCCCCCCCCCCAAACGACCACGTAGGGGGCACGAACACCTCGTACGGGACCAATGTAACTTGTAGGAACTGACCGCGTAGTCCCGGGTCTTCCGGTTTGTGAATATGACGATAATTTGCAAAAATCAGCACTTAAACTTAAAAACAAGCCGTTAAAGGGTGAAAACCCAAACCACCCCTCCAAACGACCCCGTAGGGGGCACGAACACCTTGCACGGGTCCAATGTAACTTATAGGAACTGACCGCGTAGTCCCGGGTCTCCCGGTTTGTGAATATGATGATAATTTGCAAAAATCACACTTAGTTAAAAACAAGCCGTCAAAGGGTGAAAACCCAAACCACCCCCCAAACGACCCCGTAGAAGGCGCGAACACCTCACACGGGACCAATGTAACTTGTAGGAACTGACCGCGTAGTCTCGGGTCTCCCGGTTTGTGAATATGACGATAATTTGCAAAAATCAGCACTTAAACTTAAAAGCAAGCCGTTAAAGGGTGAAAACCCAAACCACCCCCCAAACGACCCCGTAGGGGGCACGAACACCTCGCACGGGTCCAATGTAACTTGTAGGAACTGATCGCGTAGTCCGGGGTCTCCCGGTTTGTGAATATGACGATAATTTGCAAAAATCACACTTAGTTAAAAACAAGCCGTCAAAGGGTGAAAATCCAAACCACCGCCCAAACGACCCCGTAGGAGGCACGAACACCTCGCACGGGACCAATGTAACTTGTAGGAACTCACCGCGTAGTCCCTGGTCTCCCGGTTTGTGAATATGACGATAATTTGCAAAAATCAGCACATAAACTTAAAAACAAGCCGTTAAAGGGTGAAAACCCAAACGACCCCGTAGGGGGCACGGACACCTCGCACGGGTCTAATGTAACTTGTAGCAACTGACCGCGTAGTCCCGGGTCTCCCGATTTGTGAATATGACGATAATTTAAAAAAATCACACTTAGTTAAAAACAAGTCGTCAAATGGTGAAAACCCAAACCACCCCCAAACGACCTCGTAAGAGGCATGAACACCTCGCACGGGACCAATGTAACTTGTAGGAACTGACCGCGTAGTCCCGGGTCTCCCAGTTTGTGAATATGACGATAATTTGCAAAAATCATCACTTAAACTTAAAAACAAGCCGTTAAAGGGTGAAAACTCAAAACAACCCCCAAACGACCCCGTAGGAGGCACGAACACCTCGCACGGGACCAATGTAACTTGTAGGAACTGACCGCGTAGTCCCGGGTCTCCCGGTTTGTGAATGTGATGATAATTTGCAAAAATCAGGACTTAAACTTAAAAACAAGCCGTTAAAGGGTGAAAACCCAAACCACCGCCCAAACGACCCCGTAGGGGGCACGAACACCTCGCACGGGACCAATGTAACTTGTAGGAACTGACCGCGTAGTCCCGGGTCTCCCGATTTGTGAATATGACGATAATTTGCAAAAATCAGCACTTAAACTTAAAAACAAGCCGTTAGAGCGTGAAAACCCAAACCAACCCCCAAACGAACCCGTAGGGGGCACGAACACCTCGCACATGACCAATGTAACTTGTAGGAACTGACCGCGTAGTTCCGGGTCTCCCGGTTTGTGAATATGACGATAATTTGCAAAAATCAGCACTTAAACTTAAAAACAAGTCGTTAAAGGGTGAAAACCCAAACCAACCCCCAAACGACCCCGTAGGGGGCACGAACACCTCGTACGGGACCAATGTAACTTGTAGGAACTGACCGCGTAGTCCCGGGTCTCCCGGTTTGTGAATATGACGATAATTTGCAAAAATCAGCACTTAAACTTAAAAACAAGCCGTTAAATGGTGAAAATCCAAACCACCCCCCAAACGACCCCGTAGGGGGCACGAACACCTCGCACGGGACCTATGTAACTTGTAGGAATTGATCGCGTAGTCCCGGGTCTCCCGGTTTGTGAATGTGACGATAATTTGCAAAAATCGGCACTTAAACTTAAAAAGAAGTCGTTAAAGGGTGAAAACCCAAATCACCCCCCAAACCACCCCGTAGGGGGCACGAACACCTCGTACGGGACCAATGTAACTTGTAGGAACTGACCGCGTAGTCCCGGGTCTCCCGATTTGTGAATATGACGATAATTTGCAAAAATCAGCACTTAAACTTAAAAACAAGCCGTTAGAGGGTGAAAACCCAAACCAACCCCCAAACGACCCCGTAGGGGGCACGAACACCTCGCACGGGACCAATGTAACTTGTAGGAACTGACCGCGTAGTCCCGGGTCTCCCGATTTGTGAATATGACGATAATTTGCAAAAATCACAATTAGTTAAAAACAAGCCGTCAAAGGGTGAAAACCCAAACCACCCCACAAACGACCCCGTAGGAGGCACGAACACCTCGCACGGGACCAATGTAACTTGTAGGAACCGACCGCGTAGTCCCGGGTCTCCCGGTTTGAGAATATGACGATAATTTGCAAAAATCAGCACTTAAAATTAAAAACAAGCCGTTAAAGGGTGAAAACCCAAACCACCCCCCAAACGACCACGTAGGGGGCACGGACACCTCGCACGGGACCAATGTAACTTGTATGAACTGATCGCGTCGTCCCAGGTCTCCCGGTTTGTGAATATGACGATAATTTGCAAAAGTCAGCCCTTAAACTTAAAAACAAGCCGTTAAAGGGTGAAAATCCAAACCACCCCCCAAACGACCCCGTAGGGGGCACGAACACCTCGCACGGGTCCAATGTAACTTGTAAGAACTGACCACGTAGTCCCGGGTCTCCCGGTTTGTTAATATGACGATTATTTGCAAAAATCACACTTAGTTAAAAACAAGCCGTCAAAGGGTGAAAACCCAAACCACCCCCCAAACGACCCCGTGGGGGGCACGAACACCTCGCACGGGGCCAATGTAACTTGTAGGAACTAACCGCGTAGTACCGGGTCTCCCGGTTTGTGAATATGACGATAATTTGCAAAAATCAGCACTTAAACTTAAAAACAAGCCGTTAAAGGGTGAAAACCCAAACCACCCCCCAAACGATCCCGTAGGGGGCGCGAAAACCTCGTACGGGACCAATGTAACTTGTAGGAACTGACCGCGTAGTCCCGGGTCTCCCGATTTGTGAATATGACGATAATTGGCAAAAATCAACACTTAGTTAAATACATGTCGTCAAAGGGTGAATACCCAAACCAACCCCCAAACGACCCCGTAGGAGGCACGGACACCTCGCACGGGACCAATCTAACTTGTAGGAACTGACCGAGTAGTCCCGGATCTCCCGATTTGTGAATAGGACGATAATTTGCAAAAGTCATCCCTTAAACTTAAAAACAAGCAGTTAAAGGGTGAAAATACAAACGACCCCCCAAACGACCCCGTAGGGGGCACGAACACCTCGCACGGGACCAATGTAACTTGTAGGAACTGACCGCGTAGTCCCGGGTCTCCCGATTTGTGAATATGACGATAACTGGCAAAAATCAACACTTAGTTATATACATGCCGTCAAAGGGTGAATACCCAAACCAACCCCCAAACGACCCCGTAGGAGGCACAAACACCTCGCACGGGACCAATCTAACTTGTAGGAACTGACCGCGTAGTCCCGGATCTCCCGGTTTGTGAATAGGACGATAATTGGCAAGAATCAACACTTAAACTTAAAAACATGTCGTTATAGGGTGAAAATCCAAACCAAGCCCCAAACGACCCCGTAGGAGGCACGAACACCTCGCACGGGACCAATGTAACTTGTAGGAACTGACCGCGTAGTCCCGGGTCTCCCAGTTTGTGAATATGACGATAATTTGCAAAAATCAGCACTTAAACTTAAAAACAAGCCGTTAAAGGGTGAAAACCCAAACCACCCCCCAAACGACCCCGTAGGGGGTACGAACACCTCGCACGGGACCAATGTAACTTGTAGGAACTGACCGCGTCGTCCCGGGTCTCCCGGTTTTTGAATATGACGATAATTTGCAAAAAATCTGCACTTAAACTTAAAAACAAGCCGTTAAAGGGTGAAAACCCAACCCCCCCCCCCCAAACGATCCCGTAGGGGGCACGAACACCTCGCACGGGACCGATGTAACTTGTAGGAACTGACCGCGGGTCTCCCGATTTTTGAATATGACGATAATTGACAAAAATCAACACTTAATTAAAAACATGCCGTCAAAGGGTGAATACCCAAACCAAGCCCCAAACGAACCCGTAGGAGGCACGAACACCTCGCACGGGACCAATGTAACTTGTAGAAATTGACCGCGTAGTCCCGGATCTCCCGGTTTGTGAATCGGACAATAATTGGCAAAAATCGACACTTAAACTTAAAAACATGTCGTTAAAGGGTGAAAACCCAAACCAGCCCCCAAATGACCCCGTAGGAGGCACGAACACCTCGCACGGGACCAATGTAACTTTTAGGAACTGACTGCTTAGTCCCTGGTCTCTCGGTTTGTGAGTACGACGATAATTTCCATTCATATATGTAATTTTTTTGTTTTGAGTATTTTTTTTTGTAAATTATTGGGTTACTAATATCGTATCTTTTTTGTATTCTATTTTTTTTTGCAGGATAACAGTTTATCGTTGGCTTTTATTCACGTGGAACACATAAAGAACTCAATGGTTTACAACAAGGGGTTTATTAATGAATCCATTTTTTTGTGTCATGCCCGTACGGTCTTTTGTTGTTTTATTATTGACTTTTATGGCCATGAGGGCTTTTGTAAGTTAATTGTTATATTTTGTGGCCGTGCGGGCTTTATGTTAGGCAGGTTTTGTGTTAACAGGTTTTGGAATGTCCAGAAAATAGAGGAAACTCTGCCCAATTTTTTTTGGGCCTGTGAGCAGTTAAAGACTTACAATATTTTGAAGTTTGTATGTACATTAGTTTATTAATAACGCGCAAGATTATTAATTTGTGAATTTTGTGCTTTCAAATATTTTTTTTTTAAATTAAAAAATTGGCACAGTTCAAAACCGTGGCAAAAGTGTATCATATTTTGCCACGGTTTTAAACTGTGCTAATTTTTTTTAAACTATGCTGAATCTGGCACAGTTAAAAACTGTGCAAAAAGTGGACCAGAAATATCAAATTCTGACACGGTTTAAAAGTGTGCCAGAAGTGTTCCTATTTTGCTGAGCCTGGCACAGTTAGAAACTGTGCCAAAAGTGCGCCAGAAATATCAAATTCTGGCACGGTTTAAAAGTGTGCCAGAAGTGTTCCTATTTTGCTGAATCTGGCACAGTCAAAAACTGTGCCAAAAGTGTGCCAGAAATATCAAATTCTGGCACGGTTTAAAAGTGTGCCAGAAGTGTTCCTGTTTGACTGATTCTGGCACACTTTAAAACCGTGCCAGAAAAAAATTCTCATTTTGGAACACCTGATTCTGGCACAGTTCAAAACCGTGCCAGATTTGATCTGGCACGGTTTTGAACTGTGCCAGAATCCTATTTTTGGTGTAGTGCAAGGGAAACAAAGAATTGGGTGTTATTTGTGAAGCGTAGGTGATACTTACACTAGTATGCACAGTTTATCGGGTGTGTGGGCATCCTGGTTAGCTGTTGCTTGAATCGGTCGAGTTGAAAGGACTTGGGAATAGACGCGTGGAATATATGTTTGTGAGAACGACATAATAAAGTGGAAATTGTAAAGTGGATTAAGCGTGGTGCGAAGGACGATAATCCATATATACGTGTACAATCAGCGTAGCAAACATGAATTTAGTTGGAAGGCTATAGGAAACCATTTAATGGTATTCCTTATGAAGGATAAAACTTAACTATTCTGGAAAACACTCGGAGCGGAGTTTTACCTAGTCAAGTGTGGAAAGCGACTTACGCGTAGGTTGAATAATGATGTTAGTAAGGTATAAAGGTTCGGTAGTGCACATCGTGGAGAAAAGTGCACGGGTCAAAATTTTCGGTATACGCTAAGGAACGAAGGGGCGTATTAAGTGTCACTTAATGTGAGACATTGCAAGTAGAAGTCGATGTTGGGAGGGACATAGCGAGTAGTCTCCGCGGACACCACTCATAGATAGAAATCGGTTGGAACGAAAGGATCAACCAGAGAATTTTGTAGCAGACCTACGATGCCTAAAATAGAAGAGAGCAATTGTGTAAAATTTCTTGGATGGGGTGCCAACTTCAAGGTAAGGTCACGAGTTCCTTAAAATGTGTGGAACAAGTTGACCTAAAAGAACGTGATTATTATTCTGTTGGGTGGTATACACTATTAAGACAGTGTGCCCTAACCTTTCTTTGAAAATAAGAATCGCGCCGGTAAGAGGTTCTCCCCTGTATTATTCTGAACTAGAATGGGATCATTGAACCCCACTTTCAAACTAGAGTTTCGGGAAGCAATGGGGATAACGTTTCGTTTTGAGTATGTTGTATCACCCTTAGCCGGGGAGTAGGCAAGGTGATTAAAAATTAGTGGAACCACGTGAAAGTAATTTTGAATGCGTGGTGATCATTTCATTTCCACAACGGATGCATCTAGCAAGTGACGTTTAGTATAATAGTGTTCCGTGGAAGCACTCGTACCTGTTTATTGTGGACAAACTGCTTATTGAAATTTTGTATGGAAAACCATAACTATTCTCCCTCTAGTTGTTTAGAAGTGAGTGGATAATCAGAATTTTTGATCGACCGAGTTAGAGTCTGATGACCATGGTGGAATTACCACTGATGTTTTAGGTGACTTTTGAATGTCGTAAGAGTTACGTCGCCGAGAATCGAGATTCGATGAACTGACAAGAGTGGTCAAATGTTTGCATGATTTCTCTCAAAAAGGGAGTTTTGTGTTTAGATAAATACGAGTAATTGTTACGTAGTGAGGTGCGGCCTCCCAATAATATTGAGACAATGGGGGCCAATGATGTGTAGGCTCGTCTTATGCGAATAGCAACGGATTGGAGCACGTTGTGAAGTACCGTTATTTAGGTGTGACTCTATAACTGATAGTATTGAGAGTGTTAAATAAATTTATCGTGAGGCGGGGGACTATAGAAATTCGTCTTACCCTTAAGTCAGTTTTGAGTACTGATAAAATATCCAGATCTATTTTTACCAGGCATACCTTATTTTTCGAATTTCGAAACGAAATTCCGTTATTAGGGGGAAAGTATATAATACCCCGTATTTTTATGGCTTTTAAAATTGGGGATTTATTAAATTTAATTTGAGATATTAATTTAATATTAATCTGCAAATTTATTTTGAATAGTTACTAGCGTGACGTGAGTTAGTAATTATAGGAAATATGTTGAATATTACTAGATGAGTAAAGTGATACATTATATTTATTTTCTTAACATTGTCACGAGTGAATAAAATGGCAATTATGAAAATTTATGTCGGGACGCTCCTGTGTCGTCTTAGGACTAAATTATTATTATAAAAGTGAATATATTATAAGTCACTCGTATGATCATTTTGAGTGCGCCAAAGTGTCCGGAAGGACAGAGATAGTCAGAAAAGTGTACCCGGGGGCTTAGTTTGGGTGTCGGGGCGTTTTTAGGCCTAATTGACATCCCGAGAGGGTTTTATAGACTTTTTGTATTTTGGGGCAATTAAACCAACGAATTTTCTTAGTATATATTAGTCATTTGGAGTTGTCTCTTAGGGTTAACAAACACAAAACCTACGCCCATCCATTAGAGAAGAAGGTGAAGAGATTAGAGAAGAAGGTGAAGAGTTTCCAAGCAATCCAAGGCCTAGAACTCACCCGATTGCACCGCCACCACCACCAAAACGTATATCGCACGACGAGGAACAAAATCATACCTTTTTCATCAACAAATTAGATCCTTGAATCCCAGGAAAATATCTATCTTGCTTTGTTTTTAGTTAACGTTCCACCTATGTTAGTTTAGGATTGTTAAGAACATGTTTTATGGAAGAAATTAATAATTTAGAGACCTTAAATCGCATGTTTTAGAGGAACTAAGTTTATTCTGGACATCTCAATCATATGTCGATGATTACCCACGAATTTGTATGGATTTAGGAGCATGAAATCTGGAAAAGAATTAGAAGAATGGATGTTTCATGAAAAATTAGGGTTCTTGATAGTTATGTAAATTTTATCCCATTAATCCAATACCTTTAATGAATTTGGACATGTTTCACGTAGGAAATCATGTATATAGATATATATAACTATTGGTAATCTTGTTTGGATATTTGGGGATCATTAATGGTGTTTTGGAGAAGAGTTTTTTATGAACCCCGTAGGTTGAATCTGGGCAAGAACTGCTTGATCGATCGATCGATCAAGAGCATCGATCGATCGATCGATCGCCCCCCTTTCCTCGATCAATCGATCCTCCCTGAAAAACTACAAATTTTTCCCCTTTTTGTTTAATCTGGTTAAAATGCGTAAGAACCCTTGATTATTATTGATAGAGTATAATGGGTTATGGAGAGGACCAGTAAGGTCTAGGTAGACTCCGTTGAGTGAAATTTAATGTGGGATGAAATCGTGGGTTAACGGGGAGTTATTCATACATAGAAAATTGTGCGTACGTTTACTAAAAGATTGAGACTCGTAAAGGATTTAGACCAGAAGGTAAGTGAGAGTATACCCACTGAAAGTATACTTAGTGAGATAGAATACTTCGAGAGATGAGAAATAAATCTGAAATAAATTATAAATGAGAATAAAAGAGACCAATCCGTTATGTGAGATAATCGAGTAATTTGTGCTAAGAACGGATAGTTGTAATTATGGGTCGTGGGCGCACCTAATTTAGAAAATATGAATATTTATATATATGATTGTGTGATTGTGCATATATTATGTATCTGTGTAAAAATCATACCCTGGCTACTTGCTATCACGGAGGTTTCCGCGTCGGGATAGTCTTTTCTCGATTGGACCTTTATGGGGGGTATTGACTCATACCCTAGAATATAGTATTCCAGATACAGACTATCTGAAAATGATAGTCAGATGTTCTAAGAGACGTGAGGGTATGTGCTCACCTCTTAGGATTCGAAACTATGCTTCGCCTCCATTTGTATGTGTATTGTGTTAATACAGTTCGAGAGTGATTCTGAACTAGTATTTTCCTTAGTATGAGTGATACGGGGACTTGACAGCAGAGTATGTCAGTACCATAGATTTATGTGGAGTGCATATATATATATATATATATATATATATAGAGAGAGAGAGAGAGAGAGAGAGAGAGAGAGAGAGAGGATCTCATGAGGACCCTTGTTTACATACCGCTGGTGCGGACCAATTTTGATAAAATAGTAAAAAAAATATTTTTGAGCTAATTTTTTTTATGTAGTTTGTAAACATTTCAGTAGGGCCATATAAAAAAATCACCTCAAAATGAATTTTTTTACTATTTTAAAATAATCGGTCAAACTTTGTCAGTTTTTAACAACTTAAAAATTGACAAAGTTTGACCGATTTTTTTAAAATAGCAAAAAAATTAATTTTGAACTGATTATTTTTTTTATAGTCTTATTGAAATGTTTAAAAATCATAAAAAAAAATCAGTCCAAAAATATTTTTTTTACTATTTTAAAAAAATTGTCCTCATTCAGGGTCTTCAAACTCGGACCTCACTTGATCCTTTCCCTATATATATATATATATATATGAAAACTTTCTACTGTGTGTATAAGTAGTTAAGTAACGAATAAATGTTTCAGCTTTATAACAAGTGTTCGTGAATTTGATAATGGTACTAAGTGGTTCTAAGTAACGTAAGAATATGGAAGAGAATGATTTTCTAAAACTAAATATTATGGCCTTAGTACTTCTCGGGATAGAACTTTATGGAAAAATAAGTTAGATAAACTTATGTGATCAGTAGTACGGTAGGCGTGCACACTAGATGAGAGGTGAGAATTCTCAAGAGAGTGTCGCATACTAACATAGTGGTTATATTAGCCGGTAAGCATTTTAAATAGTTGCTAAACTATTTTTAAAACTCTTTTAGACTCGGGCTGTGGCCCGTTTCTCGTTATTTCTCTTTCTCTTATATATATATGTATGTATTACAGGTGTCCAGCCACAGGAGCGCCATGCATAGGAACTTTGAATTTGGTGTGCTGTAGCATATGTGGTAGTTGCAGACCTTTGCTTTAAACGACCTCGTCATTGATTATGTTCCTACTTTAGTTCTTCTTAGTTAGGGCATGTATCCCCCGAATTCCTATTCCGTTTGGATTTGTCAGAGATTTATATTCATTTATATTTCCAGTATTCAGTACTCCTTAGGAGTTAACTATTGTCAGGATGATTTCATTTATAGTTCTTAAACTTGGTTTGTTTTATCTAGATGGTTTAACTCTTGTGTGTTAATTATCATCCTTAGTATTTATGTGATTCTTAAACTGTTGGTTATTAATAAAGGTTTTCGTATTGGAATTTAATAAAATGGAAATAAGACTTTAAATTGTTTTGACACTTAGCTTAATTATTTAGGGTGTTCAAATTGAAAATATTATTTTGCGACAGTGATGTTGAGAATGAACCAACCGTTCATCTTGATTTTAATTTATAAAGGACTGATCACCCGGTATTTAATTAGGTTGGGTGTTACACCACCATCCTCCGAGAAACATGCATCGCACTTGAATCGTGAATCGATGTGATTCATGATTCAGCTCCCGAATCGGCTGATTTAGCCCGATTTTTGAAACACCTCCGATTCCATTCCCGATTCGTATCGACTAGTAGATGAATCGGATCGAATCATACGAATCGAATCGCAAATCATAAGATTCTGACAACTATGTTTAAAATATATTAATTGATTGACAAATACTTAATCAAGTTGTAATATAACAATTACTCATTCAACTTATAATACCAATATTTGCTATAATACTACACTTGGCATCAACACAAATAATTTAAGAGTAAGTAAATTAAATATGCAGCTCGCAAACAAAAGTTATTAACATTGATTAAATATTGGGTTAATGAAGTTAAGAAACTAAAAATTAGGGCACAAATTACAATTAAGAAATACTCAAGGATTTCAAAACCTTAACAGTGTTGAAAACCTCAACTCCATCCCTGGGATTGGAAATGAAATGGCAAAAAGGCATGAAATAGCATTTCCCAAACACAGCCACAAGCATATTCTACAATTCAGATTTTGTTACAGTCAACATCTGCAAATTTCGGTATATTTATTTCCACTACACTCACAGTATCAAAGAAATGTTAAATTGCAGTTCTTTATTTCGGTGCACTTCAAAACAGGGGTTTCATGCTGAAAATAATTGGTGGATTGTGGCCATTAAGCTGAAAAGAATTGGACAAAGGCACCATTGTACCATCAAATCCTCATTTTAATAATGAGCAACCACTAAGGAAAAAACAACATGTAGAAGTAAAAAGTATCACCTGAGGCAAAAGGCTGTGAATGCAAAAGAATAAAGAAAGCATCACTTCAAAAAAATCTCGAGGAAATAGAATCACACACAAAGATAAAAGGTGAATAAAGGAGATAAAAGTTCACAGTGGCATTGACAGTAGGGCTGGCAATTTTTGACACGATAACCCGTTTATGGTAATAACCCGAACATGAACCGAATATGACACGATTAGCTTGTATAGATTTAAGATTACCTAAAACATATAATAAAATCAAAATCATCATGCCCCGAAAATGACACGACTAACCCGAATTGCCACCCCTGATTGACAGAATACTCACTTTATAGTTTCTGCTTTCACAGTTAAATCCAGGCATGAAACTTTACTATGATATGTCAGTCTATGTGGAATTTTCTTTGTTGATGAGCTTTAGAGAAATACTCGGGTCCATTTGGATCCAAAGTTGGACAAAATATGTAAAAAGAGAATTTGTGAAAAAGGGAATGAAAATCACAGGCAGAGTGCCGCCTTAATAGTCTTAAAGCTCATGACAGCTAAAAGATTAGCAAATAGCAACAAACATCTGGTCCTTTTATACGTTCCCTCACTGAATGCCTGAAAAAGAAAAGTTTTTTTGCATGTTAATCCATCTAATTAGTGTATTTTCCATACAATTAAAGTGGCCAGTTAATCTGACGAACTTTTGTTGACCAAGTGATATCAAGCATTGGATTAGATATCGGGCCAACCTATAAATGTGTTCGTCGAATAATCCAATTATTGAAAATATTCTTCAACTATCACAACGATTTCATATACCCCTCTTGCGTTGCAAATAACCCCCTTCACTATAAAAAAGTTCCATATACCACCGCATGTCCCAGTGAAAAGTATTGCTAAAAAGCTTTTTTGACGACAGAAGGGGAATATTGGAAATGAATGAAAGAGTTCAAGGAGGTTTTTTCTAAATTATTAAGGTGTTTGCACATTGATACTAGTTTGATTATTAATGTTGTTTCTTGCAATCCCCCCAAACAAAACGATGGGCCTATAGATTGGTCAGTGCAGTATTATTTATTGTTCACCATGTCGCTGCTGAAAATAAAATTTAAAGCGATTAGAACAGTTTGATGGCAAGATCTTTTGTGAAAAACATGTCATTGAGGATAAGAATACAAATGACCAACAATGCAAATATACTGATCTCTAAGAGTACTCACTAAAAACTCTCCCGCCAAAAATTGACTAGAAAAATTCGAAATCCAAGTAAGAACCAGATGATCTATTCGAGTCTGAAGCACCTTTCTCATTTGTAGCCAAGGACGACTTGACCGTTTGATTAAAGAATGAAAGGTCGAGCGGCTTAGGAATCTCCGGAGGTTGAGAACTGCGAATGAGGGCCCAATTAACACTTCCAAAGAAGGGGTGCTGTTTTATCTCTGTAGCACCTCTTTTGTACCCTAGTCTTTTCTGTGGGTCCTTTTCAAGCAGATCCCGGATCAAATCCTTAGCAGCAAAACTAACTGTGGACCCCTCCGGAAATTTTAAGGACTGTCCCACAACGTTAAATAATGTATCTCGGTTTCCACTACCTTTGAATGGGGTTCGCCCGTATAACAACTCATATAAGAAAATACCATAGGTCCACCAATCAACAGCGCTTCCATGACCGTCTCCTCTAATTATTTCAGGGGCTAAATACTCATGGGTCCCGACAAATGACATGGACCGGGCAGCAGTCGGCTCTGCAATAAGCATGGGGTGAAAATCAGAATTTACCAAAGTTTTTCGTTCACCCCTCACCTTTGAGGGCTTCGAGTTGAAAAAGCGAGGCTTAAAGCAAGAGGGTTGAAAGCAAGAAGGCTCTACACAAACTGGCAATTTGCATGTTGGGTCAATGCAAGAGGGTTGGATGCAATATGAAGCAATCATACAAGATGGCTCACTATTGGAGTGAAGTAGGGTGGGATTCACAAAACATCTCAGCGATAAATCGAAATCGGATAGCATAATATGACCATCTTCCCTAACCAACACATTTTCGGGTTTTAAGTCCCTGTAAACCACACCCATCATATGTAAATACTCAAGGGCAAGAAGCACTTCTGAAGCATAGAACCTACAAGGTAAGAAAAGATGAGAATGTAATTAGACGGGTAATTTGATATCTTTAAAATCCCACTATACTGCGCCAATGCTGCAAGTAAATGTCATGTAGATCATAGTGACATTAATAGCCAAATTAGATCATAGTGGCTTAAGGACCATAACAAGTAGAAAACCCCCTTTTTCTTGTTTATTAGAAAATGTCACAAAGAAGAAAAGAAACATGAACATTAATTTATTCAACTTTGTTACTTTGAAGTATGAAGTCAACCAAACACTTACCTTCTCTTCATTTATCTAAAGTGATATCACTAACATACTCCCTAAGTCCGTAATTGAGACCCCATATCCCTTTTCGGGTTCCACTCTACTTTTTCTTTGGACACAATCATTAAACCATTTTTCACCATAGTGAACAAGTGTTTACTTACTGATTTGAGTGTTAATCTATACAAAGTTAAGACAGGGACTCTTAATTTGCTACTAAGTCGTTACAAAGTTAATTTTGTACATCTGATCTGATATAGGTAGTTTGGACAATGATATGTTAAATGGTGACCAGAATCATGAATAACCAATTAAATACAAAAAATTATTGGGGACTAAATAATAAAAATGATAACCTTGCTGCCTGTTCTGAAAAATGCTTGTTTGGCTGACGCTGGCGAAGCAAATGTAGATCCCCACCACTGCAATACTCCATCAACAAACACGAAAACTTCTCAGTCTCAAAATGTGAATAAAGACTAGGAAGAAAAGGATGATCCAACAAACCCAAAATTTCCCTCTCAGTTTGAGCCCTGCTCAACTTCTTCCTCCCAGCCAACATTCCCTTATCCATCACTTTCATAGCAAACAAACACCCCACCCCCCTCAACTCTGCCAAATACACACACCCTATATCCCCAAACCCCAATTTCTTCAAAAGCCTAAAATGCCCCAAACCCAAATCCCCATCTTTACCCTTCACACACTGTATTGCATCCCACCTAATATCATTCCCCTTGTGAGGCTTAGAAGAACAAAACGTTCTAAAACTAGCCTCACTCCCATTCACACTATTACAATAACTAGAAGAACTCAAACTAGTGTTGTCACTTTCACAGTCCACGCATTCCACATTCATAGGCTCCATATTTTTCTTGTCACCACCATCATCATTACTGAGATTTAGAAGATGTGGGTTTTGGTTAGTGGGTCCTAACATGATGGGTAGGGAAGGTGTACGTGTTGGAGGGGTATAAAAATGAGAGGTGGTCAAATGGAGAGGCCGAGGTGGTCAAAGAGGGCCGAGAGAGACGCATGGGGAATGAGAACAACAAGGAAGGGAAGAGATTCAAATTTGAAATGGACTGAGAAAACCAATGAATGAGTTGGGGTTTGAGTCATCTCTACACTGTCCCAGAAACGTAACAGCTTACAGACAAAATGCACAGGACCGAATATATATCTAACCATTATTTTTGTAATATAATATGGACACAAAGAAAGTATTTGAGAGAGAGAGAGAGAGAGGGTGTTGGGAGTTAGGAGGATGACAAAAGCGTTTCAGATTTTGTAAACAACAAGTGCCACCAACCAATACCGTTACTCCCGTTGCAGCAAATTTAACTCCCAAACAATATCATTGGAGCTACCCGCCTTTTGCATTAATCGTACGTTAATCTCTACTACTTAAAAAGAGAAAAATTCCTTTTCAAATCTCAAAGTATTAAACTATCCTCATTAAATTAATATTTTCTATCATACCCTTAATATTAGTCTCACATATTCATTAAATTAAAATCATTCAATGAATCTCAACTTGATACGTTTTCTCTCCTAATACATTCATCTAACAAAACTTTCAAATATATTCATCTTGAAACCCTAGAAATAAAAAATCAGTTGCTCAAGTTCATTCATCTTCTCATCAGATTCATATTGTATAGTTTCTTCGTTGCTGTTGTTTCTTGTCCAAAAAATAAGGACAACTGGAGGTATTAACCTATCATATGCTTTAAACTGATTTCAATTGACTTTTTTTGTGATTATTCGATAGATAATGATGTTCAGTTCGCTCTTCTTACTATCTTGTTGTATATGTCTTAGGTTTATGTTATATGTATCATGTATGTATATTGTGTTTGGTCAAATGTACCAAACACAAACTTCTATATGATTCATGTTTGATATAAATCAACTCCATAATTAATTTGTAATTTGGTGTATAGTTGTGTTATAAAGTAATAATATTTCTTCAGTAGCTATTGTTACTCTTTATTTAAGTTTAATGTTCTCTTTCAGATTACACATAACATGTTTAGGTAAAATCGTCAATGAACAGGAATAAAATGAATATTTTTGATTTTCTATTTATTTAAAATAGATACCATGATGTTAGATTTATTGGTTTTAGAATTCAAGATCTCAAATCTTTTGATTGTTAGTGTTTTTGTAATCTAATTTAATTCAAATTTTCTATACGTTGGAATTTTTAATACTATATGGTTCAATATATTCATTTTCTCTCTCTACATACATATATTCTTCTTATTAAGTCTTACGTCGATTCAGGTTGTAACTCCCCAGCTAAGAAAAATATAACTTCCAAGAACAACCAAATAAGTGAGCAAAATGAGTCCAAATTACCTTACTGAAGCTACAATTACATGCCTTGGTTGAATTATTTTTTTTAACTCAAACACACACTCTAAAATGTATTTTTAGCATCTTTAGATACATAGTGTTCAAAGAATTTCAGTTTTTTCATCCCTGCTCTTAATATTTAGTATTGAGTGTTACTTATTTAGTTCAAGGTCTATGGATACTTATGGAATACATTGCACTTATTCAAGTACCATAATTTTTTTTAATTTTTTAAAATTAATTTATAATTGTTGTTTTCAATTCATCTTATTGTTGAGTAAATTGTTTTAATTTCTTGGAAACTTAGGTTTGGCCATACTTATTAACCAGATGGATTCTCTTTGTTATTTTATAATTTATATAGAATGAACATGAATGCAGTTTCTTTGTCTCACGTAATTTATCTTTGAAAGTTATTGTATTGATATGTTAAGACTGATAATCCATCCATCATATTATGTAAATGTAATGACTAAAAAGAACTAATGCCCTGTTTAACTTCATAGTGATGATTAAGTAATTGAACATTTGGGTATTAATTCCTCACTTAGCGATTTCCTTCTAAGGATTGGCAATGGGACGGAAGCATAAACACATGATGAGGGCCCCGAACAGTCTCTCATTGACGTTATCTTCCCATCATTAAATATAAATGCCAACTCACAAAACTTCTTGACAGATCGAGCAATTCTTCTAACAACAAACAAGCACGTAGACTCACTCAATGATATGATGATTGATATGTTTCCCGGAGAATTGAAGACATTAAATAGCTTTGATGAAGCTGTGGATGACATGCACAACTATTACCAAGAAGAATTTTTAAATTCTTTGATGTCGAAGGATTGCCACCACACGCATTGAAATTTAAACATAATTGTCCAATCATTAATCTACACAATATAAATCCATCAATTGGATTATGTAACGAAACAAGAATGTTGTACAAAGGTTCTTCGAATAATGTCATCCACGTTCGTCGCTCAGAAAGTTAAAGAGGAAGAAGAACCTTTGAATCCTAGCAAACGTCAAAAATAACATATTTAAGCATTAAATTTTTAGTTTTTAGGATTACACACTGTTTTTATCAATTGTCATCTTTTAATAAATGCGATTTGGAATTTTCTTTTTTAACTTCTTTTTTTTAATGATATTTCACTATAAATCATTTCAAGCTAATTTTATTGTGATATATTTATTCGGATTATATATACATACATGTTTGTGTGTATTTCTTCCTGCTTTTGAGTAGGGAGATCTGAGTTCGTTTGGGATGGATTTAAAATATTCATAGGAATATCTTGTATAGTTTACAGTTGAATGGAGGTTTGATTTTTGGGATAATGATTGATGCTTCGTACTAGGTACTTTATGTTATATTCTAACAAACAAATTCTACATAATATGTTGCAAGTATTTTTATTACTTTGTCCTTCACAGATTTGCACTGAAAGATTAATATCTGGAAATGTCCACACGTGCAACGCACGTGGGCACAACTAGTACATTAAAAGTAGTAGAATTGATTAGGACTAGTTGAAAATTCTGAATTATATATTGAGTGTTAATAAATATTTATGAAATTTTCAATACATGAAGGGATGCTAAGTAAAAATAAAAAATTAATTAAAAATTTCAAAATATCTGTGATCACAAATTATGTAAAAAAATATATAATTACAAAATAACCTACAAAAATAGAGAAAATTTTTATTTTTATTTAAAAAATAACTTTTTTTTATAAAATAGTTATAACATTTTTTATATAAAAAGAACAGTTTTTATAAATAAAAAAAATTATTTTTATATAAGATATATTGTACTTATTTTATTAAAAAGGAACAGTAAAATAATTTTTATATTAATTTATTTTTCTTATATTAAACAGTTAAATATTTTTCTTTAATTTTGAAACAGTTTCTTAATTTCATAAAACAATTAGAAAAAAGTAAAAATAGTTATTTTAAAACATTTTTTTAGTTCAAAAGTTAAAAAATCATTAAAACCATTTCTTTTATGTATTAAAAAAATCTTTAAAAATAATTTTTTTATAAAAAAAAGATTTTAAACAGTTAAAATCATTTTTTAATAGTGTAAAACAATTTATTTTCATTAGGGGTGACAATTTTAGAAACGACACGAAAACACGACACGTAACGAAACGAAATTGACCCAAAATTGACACAATATGTCGTGTTCGTGTCGTGTTTTTTTTACACGAAGTCGTGTCGTGTCAAAATTATGAGTCGTGTTATCGTGTCTTGTCATGTTAATCGTGTTTTCATTCGGGTTATCGTGTCTATTTATGTTTAATTTAGCGTGAAATTGTAAAATATCGGGTTATTTGTGTCATGTCGTTTTTATTTAGGTCGTATTCGTGTCCAAAAAATTCTTGTCGTGTCATGTCGTGTCGACCCGAAACATGACCCAAATACACGAATTTTCACATCTAATTTTCATAGTTAACAGATTTTATTTTTGTTAAAAAACATCTTTTTTTTTATAAAACACTTAAAATGATTTTTTTTTTAATTAGGAAAAGTCTTTTTTTTTAAATTAAAAGGTTGTTTTTTATTTTAAAAAATATCTTACGTAATTTATAAAAATAATAAAACAATTATGTATATGTTGTTAAAAATACTGTGCGTAATTTAAAAAATAGTGTACGTGAGTTATTTAAAAAAATATTGAACGTAATTTATTAAAAACGATAGTTTTGAAGAGGAAATAAACGGGTGGAGAAACCGAAGGAGAAGGAAAGAATGAGAAAAGCCTTCCAAGAAGGCTTATAAGTGATAGATATGAGGAAAGTGAATTAAGATGTCACATAGCATAATATGGTGGTGACAATTTTAGACACGACACGTATTAAAACGAACTTGACCCAAAATTGACACAATATGTCGTGTTCGTGTCGTATTTTTTTGACACGAAGTCGTGTCGTATGTGTTCGTGTCAAAATTATGAGTTGTGTCATCGTGTCTTGTCATGTTAATCGTATTTTTATTAGGGTTATTGTGTCTATTTATGTTTAATTTAGCGTGAAATTTTAAAAAATCGGATTATTCGGCCCGAAACATGACCCAAATACACGAATTTTCACCCCTAATTTTCATGGTTAACAGTTTTTATTTTTGTTAAAAAAACAACTTTTTTTATAAAACACTTAAAATGATTTTTTTTAATTAAGAGAAATCTTTTTTTTTAGATTAAAATGTTGTTCTTTATTTAAAAAAATATTTTATGTAATTTATAAAAACAATAAAACAATTAGGTATATATTGTTAAAAATGCTGTGCGTAATTTAAAAAATACTGTACGTGAGTTATTTAAAAAAATATTGAACGTAATTTATAAAAAAACAGTTTTGAAGAGGAAATAAACAAGTGGAGAAACCGAAGGAGTAGGAAAGAATGAGAAAAACCCTCCCAAGAACGCTTATAAGTGATAGATATGATGAGAGTGAATTAATATGTCACGTGGCATAATATGGTGAAAGTGCATTAAAGCTCCTTGTAGAGCATTTTATAGTATATAACGACAAAGATAAAGATAAAGATTACTTATTTATTATTTTATCATGATTCACTTTAAAATACATTTTCAAATTTGAACTTTTATTATTCTCATAATATAATTAAAGTTAACAGCGGAATCCAGTGAAGACATTTGTCGCGTATGAGCCACGTGGACAATGATAATCAAGGTTCTATTATTTGGCAAGTGAAATTTCTCCCCAAATTTAGATGTATGTTTCCAAAATTTAACGTATACGTTCAAAACCATACAGCTTCCACCTAAATATTTCCCTACCGTCCCCTTCCTATTTCAAACGATTTTTTATTACCATCCATATTTACAATCAATTTCCAACCCCTCCTTCCCAGTTCATATTGTCCAGTGGAATTTAGTTAGCTATAATGCATAACACTTGCGACGCATATAATATGCTCATGTACACATAAATTGTCAAAAACCAAGACCCAACTTTGGAATTTACGACTGGAAATACAAGCACCAACGAGTTGGAAAAATCCGTTCTCCTTTGGTTGGCCGAGCAAACCATCACATAAAAATTAAAATCATGGCTTTCCAACAGTGGGAGATCTTGAAGGAAGCCATTACATTATACACCGGACTCACTCCTACGACCTTCTTTACAGTATTTGCTTTGGGGATTGCAATATACTATGTTGTATCGGGTTTGTTTGGATCATCCACTCAACATCATCAGAGGCCTAGAGAATTGGCCTCCACCTGTTCAACACGAGGAGATTACTGAAGATGAGTTGAAAGCCTATGAGGTACCGACCCCAAAAATCCTTTGATCATGGCAATCAAGATCCAGATCTATTATGTTTCACAGAGCAAGTATATCCTTATATCGTATTAGCTTATGGGTTTGTCATACTTTTTGAGTTTGTTTTACTATGTACAGTAAAGGCACTAGAATTGGTGTTTAATTTTCATTGCTCGGGTTGTGATTATTTTATATTTTGTTGTTTGGTAAATATTGAAAAGTACTCCGTAGCTTTAGTTTTTTTCTTCTTACACTATATTTCGTTGTTTTGTTTTTTATACATAGTTTTCATCATTTATGCTCATAAGGTATGTTTTCCAATAATAATATTCTGTAGAAATAAGTTTTTAAAATTTCTATTTGAATTCACTTGTTTTATGGAATTTCTATTTGAACAATTTTATATTTATTTATGATAAAATCAACAAGATTGAGTGAAGTAATACTTCTTGCATACTAATGGTAGTTTCTTATATATTCCATCCTCAACATCTTAATTTTCAACGGTAGTTAAAGAATTGTTCTTCATTTTGATCCTCATGGTGGAGGGCAGGGGTGATTAGGAAGAAGATATACAATTGTTGTATTTGTCAAACCTGCATGACCATGTCATTACTAGAGCCTTATAGGTAAATAATTTGAGGCATTCTTTTCCTTTTTGTCAAATTATCATTGAGATACAAAACTGTATCATAAAATTGTATATTACAATATATAATATATATTTGTGGAATGTTGGTGATAATATATTGGATTAGTGTTTACTCTATATAATTTTGGTGTATCTTTTTACGTGATAATCTATCCCCTTACAAAAATTCTCTATTAAAAATTTCTATATTACTATCACTTTTATACCATTTTTTGTGTTTTCCATTTATAGTTTAACAATAATATTTTAAAATGCATGTTAGTGATACATTAAACTCAAATTCAACCATATCAATTTGTGTGACGTGAAACTTTTATTACATTAATAGAATACATTTAAAAAATATTTGTAATGGTGTTATTTAATAGCAAGCCTAACAAATAAGTAAGACATTTTTAGTTCACTATAAATTTTCTTAATATGTTATATTTACATATGTAAATATTTATTATATAACTTGTTTGAGAAACAAAATATTTCTATGACATATTCGAGTACATATTTAGCAAAAGATATTAATTGATATAAAAATCCTAATTTCTAAAGGTGTCTATTATTACAATTATGGATTTTTAAAAGAATATGGTGGTCTAGGCTCAAGGATTTTAAAAGTTTAATACTGTAAGTCTTGCAATTTTGAGTTGGAGATTACTAGTCTCCGGACGAGTTGTGGATTTATACACTCAAGTAACTTTCCATTCCTTACTTTTATTTTTTTGGAAGCCAAAAAGGGATCCATAGCTTCGTGGTTTGGACCAGAATTATCGAAGGTATGAAAATTCCTAAACATTGCATAATTTGGAGGGTGGGAAACGGAAAAATAATATATTTGGGAGGATAAGTGGCTTCCTACGTGCCTAAATTTCATAGTTCCTACTCCTAAGCCTATGGGGTGTAATTTGAAGTTGATGAATGATTTAATGTAGCCGTATTCTACAACGTGGGAAATTGAGTTAATTAATGACCCTCTTTCCTCCCTACATTGCAACAATTATTTTTCTTTCCTTACGGGAAAGTGTGGTTGTAGACAAACTCAGGAGAATGCTCGATTCAATTCGGATATAAATCCACTTTTCGAGCTCAAATTAAAACCCATCAACAATTGGCATCTTTATTTTTTATTCCACATCAATTGCTTTGGCAAATTATATAGCATCTTTAGTGTTCTCCCAGAGTTAGAAGTTTTTAGTGGAGGTGTTGTAGAATTCTATCGCGTCTAGTGAAAATGTGTTTGTTAGAAAAAAAAATGCAGATTTTGTGCAAGTTATGAAGAGTTGAAATTTAGTTCATCATGCATCTTATTCTTTATTGTAAGCACACTATAATGACTTAGACGCAAGTCAAGTTCGTTGGGTAAAACCCAACCAATTCGTATGTTCACTTTTGCATTGGAGATATAAAATATGCGATGAGAATACAAAAGGTTCTTCAATGTCGATTATTAGTAAAGTTGCAACGGTAGTTTGGTGCATTTTGAAGGTGAGGAATGATTTCTTGTTCAACAAAAGCAAACCCAAAGCTATGATTATAGTGAAAAAATCTTTAATCCTTTGAGAGGGGTGCTGACACTAGGAACCTAACCAAGTGTAGTAAACCTCCACTTAGTATGTTAAAATTAGATTTTGATGATGCCTTTTCTGCGCAAAGCAAACTCGGAGCTATTGGTATAATTGTTCGGGACGAGTCTGGAAGATTTATTTATGTTTTTTCTTAGCATTTAATGGAAACTTCCTCATTCAAAGTTGAAATTCTTGTGTTTTATAGAAGTTTTCCTTTTGAGAATTTTAAGTTCACCCACTCTTAAAATGAATCGAACCAAGTATTCCAAGTAGGAACGGCACTCCCAATATGAAATGATAAAATCTTTTGAAAGTACACAGTTCTTTAACGTTAATTGCTGAGGGAAAACATACTCAAAAAATCCAAGGCATGCATGTGATGCAACAAATATATGTTTGCCCGTAACATTTGAAGTTGAGAACGAATTAGGGATTATTGGAGACGAGTGTTTGATATTTGCACTTCAAATTTCATAGAACCAATACACGATTTATCAGAAGGATCGAATTATACGAGTTTCTCGAATTATGGGCTCCCACAATAAGATAATGTAATTAAAACTTATACTATTAACACCTATTTTGTTAATTTCATAATAATTTCTTTCTTCGTTGCGTCGTTGTGTTATGTGTTGTCAAATGGGTGCAATTATTCCCTTAAAGGTGTTATAAACATTTATTGTGTCTTTAACATTTATATTGGTTAGTTTTATATCTCTATTCATGTTCGAATTACTTATTTTTTAGAAATCTCAAAGTACTTTTGATTACGATTATAAGTTTTTTTTTTATAATTTCTTGCTTAATTGCCCACAATATGTGAGGTTTTACTGAATTTCAGAGTTATTGTATGTTGTTTCCAATTTCTAAGTTGTATTGTTTGAAATTATAATACATCTGTACATGTTATCATATATTATTTTTTATCATATGGTCAAATTTTTCTAACTAATGTCATCCCAATTTCTAAGTTGTATAGTCTGAAATTATAGCACATTTGCACATGTTATCATCTATTATTTTTTTATCATATGGTCAAATCGTTAGTTGGTTTATTGTTTCAATATTTTCAACTCAGAAATTAAGTGTGCATTGCATGCGAGGAAGAATGTTATTGTACATATTTTATAGATCCAAAACTATTTCTTTTGTTGTGTTATCAATCATGTTAACTAACTTGGTTATTTATAGTTGTGGACACAGCATGTGGCGGGCAATTATCATATCCAAAAATTTCAATACAATGCTTCATTTCAATTTTGACATAATAATTTTGCACTGATTCAATTTTTTGTGGAGGTTATGGACATTACCATAATCACTCTTCAACATCATATATACATATAAAGCTAGGAGTAGTTTTATTTTTACTTTTAATGGACACCTAGTTTTGGAGATAGTTAAATGGATAAAGTCATGTGGCTATATGAAGTCACATTGGCTTTATGCACATATTTCTATATTTAAAAACGAGTCTGTATAGAATTAATGGTTTCCCATGATCTCTTTTTTTGCAGCCCCAAAAATGTTTGTGGGTAAATTTTGTACCTGATATAAATTTAAATGAGAGTTGTGCATGAGTATTTATTCCCATTTGACTAATTGTTTGCTGATTCATTTTCTAGTTAGTTAAATAAAATGCACACAAATAATAATATAATTTAATCGCTTCTACATTCTACAACTTGTTTATAGTAAGGATTAGCAGCTGATTTTTTAGAAGAGCCTTATGTACGTGACCCATTGTCCGTCATACCAACATACGAGATTGAGTTAAAGACCAATGTATATCTTAGTTATGTCAATGCTAGTTTATGAGTTCATTATTTTTTATACAATATTTATCAAAGATTACATTTGAGAACTCAATGTGATTCAGTTATCTTTGTAGAATAGTTGAATTTGGACTTATTCTAAAGATGATCAATGAATTATGATTAATTTGCAATCATTATGATTTAAGAAGTTATATAATATTAATCATTATTATTTTTATGAATGGAAACTCAAGGGTCATTTAATTTAAGTGTTTAGAATCATATAACCCTGTCTATAACATAAATTAGCATTTTCTTAGGAATCACAATTATCTAGTTAAGGAATTACTAACCTTTTATTGTCAGGATTGTTTATAATCTCAATGGTCCATTCAGTCACCATATTAAGAGTATCCATATAATAACTGTATTATGAAAGACTAAAATTAGTTCATCTTACCATTTATGTTGCCATGTGGCACCATATCATGTGTTATCACAATGTACATGTTTATCTCTTTTCACAACCTAATGAATTTCACCATTCATTGAATCCCTTTGTCTTCCTCTACTTAGAACCCAACCATTCATATATTTTTATCTCTCTCTGCCTATATTCCACGCCGTCAATTAATTTCATATGCTCAAGCTACTCGCTTGCCCTTGGATCATTACATTAATGGATGATATATTCAGTGCATTACATTTTTAACACATATTCAACTTGGCATATCTCTTTTCTCAACCTTCATTTCACTTTTTTTCTTTCTCATTTAACATTTCTTATTTATGTTCTTTCTTGTTCCTTTTCTCTTTAGTAATATATTTGCATTCATCATTCTTTCTCTTCGTAATTGATTTTTCTATTTTTCTATGTGTATAAGTGCAGTCTTTTGGATAATATCACATGAAGAAGAGGCCTTTTAATTTCAACAAAGATTCATAGATGAAAATCACACTTGGATGTGTCCCTTTTGAACATTCCAGCTCAGCGTGTATTATTGTATATCAATTCTGCTCTCTATTTATAATCTTCTTTTCTCTTCAAGTAGTTTTCACTTTTTTTACATAAATTTTTTATCTTTACATGCTTTTGTTGAGCTCATTAGCCTCCTGCACCATAATAAACTTCTATATCTCGCCTTTAAGTGTGTACATTTTTGTTACACCTGATATTTGAAAAACATCTAAGTGGTTACGATTATTTATTTTTAAACTTTTGACAATTTAAGTATTGCAATGTAAACATAATTTAATATCCGCCCTGTGGTTCACATAATATGTGGCGGTTGAGGTTGGTATGGGTCCATATAGAGCAATATTTTGATGTTCCATTTGTTAATTTCTATGTTGTTAGATCTTCTCTTTTTGTTTATTTTGGGATTGATTAGATGTATAGGTGGTATGCACTAGTTTTATCTCATAAATTTTGCCTTGCAAAATTATGTGTTATTTGATATTTTCCTCCGTATAGCTAACTAAATAGGTGTTTACCATTTAATAAATGATGTTTGGACATAATCCTACTTTAGAAGATCTTTATGTAACTATGAGGCTCAGATTATCCTAGTTTAGTTGGTCTTTCAGTCGGTAAGAGGCTCCTTATCTTGTTAATATTAACTTCTTTGAATTTTTTATTTACCATTATTTAGGATAATGATACTAATATTTCTACTTAGTATGTGTGATTTTCCATGATTTATGTAGATACCCCATTCTAGTACCCCCTAAATGCCTTCACTTCTCCTCCCATCATAAGACCCTAGGTCCTACTCTAAACCCTAATCTAGAGTTCACCGGGCAATTACAAGCCTCATTTGACAGCAATCAACTCTCCAACCCGAGGGCTCTGAATACCCTTTCGAATGGTTAATAGTGTACGCGAATCGGTCTCACGGTTCACACGTACTCACCTTTTTATTTTGAGACCTAATCTAAAGGCCACTAGATTCTTTCGGACCTCGCTTGACCTCGATTAACTAACCTAAGCAAAGCTCATTGAAACCATGTAAGGCTCTGAATCCCCCTTCCAAAGGTCCATATTGTGTGCGAATTGCCCTCACGATTCGTCCGTACTCACCTTTTTACTTCGAGATCTAATCTAGAGGCCACTTAGCATTCTTGTACCTCATTTGACCTCGATAAACTCTCCAACTTGAGAGAATCTCATTGAAATCTCATAAGGTTCTGAGTTCCCTTTCCAATATTCCTTATCGTGCATGAATCAACCTCACAGTTAGCGCATTTCTTTTTTACTCTGAGAAGTTAAACTCCCGTCCAAACACCATCGAGTGCTTCCAAAAAATGTTTGACTTCGTTCAACTATAGAACCCATGAGTGGCTCACTGGATTCCTTGGTCCTTGAATACCATTTCGAACGGTCCTGATCATGCGTTATTTAAACTTACAATTTGCATTTTATGCCCGTTTCCTCCAAACAGTCCGTTTTGAACTTCTAATAGGCACCCAGACCCCCCTACCGGTCCTCATGGTGTACTTTTCTTAGCCATCAATCCAAGGCCTATGCCGATAGATAGGTCAGGGACCATGATGATTGGCACCCCCTGAAAACTATATTTTTTTTACTATTTAAGGAGACCATGACCTCGTTCCCAAGGTGTAATACCTGAGCCCAAGATTTATAATTTGTATTTATATAGAACCCTCGGGGTCTGGATCGATATATTTCATGGATTTTTTTTGGTAATTGAATATTATTGTGTCCCTTGTGTAATTTGTTAGAAATTAATTGGGAGAATTTGGGATTTTGGAGGTAATTGAATATTCTCTCTCTCTTTCTCTCTCTCTAAGTTTTAAGAAACCCATTTTCTTCCCTGAAGTGTTTCCTCCATATCCACACCTTACCAAAACCATTATAAACCATTTTCAAGCTTGTTCTCCATCCTCAAGAAGTTGTCAAGGAAGAAGTGGTAGAGCTAATATTGTAGAAGGAACTTTGGATCTTCTTTGATGAGCATTTCGAGTCTTTGGAGTTAGGAATTTCCACATTCTTCCTGTTAGTCGTCTCCTTTTCAAACAATAAGGTAGGGTTTTCCTCTTCCTAAGATTTCATGGTTTATAACTATGAAAATATGTATAATGCATGTTAGAGGATGTTTAATGACAAAAATGATCTTATTTGCTAATATATTTATGTCTGGCAAAAAATGGATTTTTAAGAAGACACCCCTAAATGGATCTTTTACGAATAAAATGGCATTTTTACCTTAAAATATGTAAGAAAGCAAGTAAAATCTAAATTCATTATTATCATCTTATTTAAGTGCATTTTGAGGAATTTTTAGGGTTGAAATCCTTTTTGACATATGTAGAATCATGTTACAAGATATAAAATATTATTTTAGACTTGATAAATCATGTTGAAATGGGTTTTACAAAGAAAGGATTAAATATAGAAAACAACCCTAAAATGTGTTGTAAATATTATTAAAATGAATAAAAATGATATTTGAAGTCACATGTGATAATCGAGAAAAGTTATGAACGTTTGGTTAAAATGGTCTTTAGTGATTAAATGTATTTTATGTGGTAAAACATAAAATGATTGTTGACACCAAAATTAGTATGCTGATGTGGACGAATAATAAGAAGACACGTGTCAATCTACGTGGCACAATAGCAACGAGGAAGATTGTTTCCCCGACCAACATACTCACTCCGAGGAACACCAACCCTCTGAGGAACTCCAATGCTCCGAGGAACTTTTGGACGACGAGCAACTAAGGCGGTTCGAGCTGCACCTCGACCACAGCATTAATTGCCAGATAATCAACAGTTTAACTATTCATTGAATGCTTATCATCTTGACGCGCACGTTTGAAGAACATTAAATGAATTACCCTTTCATATGTGTATCATTTAATGTAACACCCTTTCATGTACAGCCTAAGGGCTATAAATACCTTGTATCACCCTCATTCAAAGGGACCGGAGTTTCTTGATAGAGCTTGTAATCGAGAATTCCCAAAACACTCAGCAATAACATAACAGTGGACGTAGGCCATTCTTATAAGGTTGAACCACTTTAAAATCTTTGTCTCATTTTATTTATCTGTGATTGAATAATTAGAGCTATCTAATTTTTTACATCAACAGATTGGCGCCGTATGTTGGAAGCGATTGTTATTATCGTTTTTCACCAAAAATCATTCACCATCAATGGCGGATAATCCAGAATCTAGCAGTCGAAACGCTGGAAATGCTGGAAATCCTCCAAATCCCTCTGCACCTCCAGATCTGGCCGGAATTATGACGAATCTGGCTCAAGGACAAACCGCCATGCAAGACACAATGAGGTAACTTATACAAACCCTTCATGGAGGTACACCTGCACGTTCAGGACAACGAAGTGGTCAGAGGCAAACTTATTTACTTTCTTCACGATCCAGACGTACTGAGTCATATCGTAATGAGGAGTGATGATTTCTCTTATCAACCTGGGCGAACTTCGTCAATAAGGGCTACAGATACTGATCAACGTATCACTCTCTCTCCAGAAAGACCCAGTGCCTTAGAAAGACTGAGTAGGGTGTCTCCTTTCAGTCGATTAGGCCCTAGGAGGAATAGGAGTCCACCTAAGACCATGTCGAGGAGTTTTCGACAACCATCTGATCTCAGAGAAGGATCAGCACAATCATGACCAGTTGCTCGTCAAGATAAATCTCAAGAGGCTACTTCAGAACGATCTATTGCTCGAACCAATAGGCCCGAGGAAGGAAATGAAGCATGGAAAGGGTCCCTTCAGCGATTGGAGGATAGATTGGGAGAAATGGCTAGGGCGAAGAATCCCCTACAACGAACTTTTGTTCAAGGGACACCTTTTGTCCAGGCCATTGTGAATTTTCCTACACCGTCAAAGTTTAAAGCACCAGTAGTGACCCCTAAATATGATGGAAAGACAGATCCTGTCCTTCATATAGAGCAATATCAAGCTGCCGTCGATATCTATGCTGTCCCCGACGAGATGAGATGCAGAGCGTTTTTAGGAACTCTTACTGGAGCTGCCCAGATATGGTACAATAATCTTCCTCGGGGTAAGATTTCAACTTTCTTTCAGTTGGCCGAGTTGTTCATCGATAATTTCTATTTTGGAGCAAAGCCAGTAAAACGAGTAGCACATTTGCTAAGTGTTAGACAAAAATCTGGTGAGAGTACTAGAGATTACATAACTCGTTTCAATAACGAGAAGCTGGAAGTTATAGATTACGAGGAGAAGACAACAATCACCGCCTTGATGAGTGGGTTGTTACCTAATAAGTTGTATTACACCTTGGCGAAAGATCCACCTAAAACTATGTCAGAGTTGATGGAAAAAGCGACCAAAATCATGAATGCCGAGGAAGCTATGGCTGCAAAGAAGAATATGGATAAAGACACCAAGGTGGACGTCGACAAGTCTAAAAATAAAGAGCATAAGGGCAATGGTGGAGACAAGCGTTCCAGAAATAATAAGTCATCATGGGAAGTCCTGAAGAAATTCGATAATTATACTCCCTTGAAAATGGGTATTAATCATGTCTTGGAAAAAATCAAGAATAGTGAGGAAGTAAAGTGGCCGAAGAAACTGAGGTCAGATCCTGATGCGAGGAACAGGGACAAATATTGCGAGTTCCACAAAGATCATGACCATATGACTAAAAATTGTATAGCTCTTCAGAACGAGATTGAAACACTCATCCGAAGAGGAAAGCTAGCAAAATATGTTGATCGGAGAGGTGAAAGAAGAAATAATGATCGAACTAGAGAGAGGTCTAGATCTCCTCGTCGAGCAGAGGAGAAAAAGAAGAGAGACCACGAAGATGATGCCGAGGATGACCCCGATCTTCCCAAGAAACCAAGGCATCCAGAACGAGAGGTATTTTCCATACGTTTTGGGTCATTTGATTGTAATGTTATTACAGGAGGAGATGCAGGAGGAGGAGATCTTACTGCAGAAAGAAAAGCTTACCTCGGAGAGGCACAAGCTTGCTCGTACATTCAGCGAATAAATTTGGCCGAGGAGGATCGTCCGAGGAAGGTAAACAAAGAGAAGCTGGTTATTGGCTTTTCAAAAAATGACCTGGCAGGTGTTCTTTACCCTCACGACGACCCTTTGGTGATCAAAATGAGGATGAAAGAAGTAGTGATTTCAAGGGTGATGGTAGACAATGGCAGTTCGGCGGACATCATGTACTATTCATGCTTTGACAGTTTAAATTTGAAGTTATCTCAATTGGAGCCTTATCACAGACCTCTTCTGGGTTTTGCTGGCGAGAAAGTTTTTCCACTTGGGACGATCAAGTTGGATATATTCATTGGAACTTGGCCTGATTGTCGAACAGAAAGAATACGCTTCTTTGTGATGGATAAGAATGTGCAGTCAACCTACAACATCATCATGGGAAGAGTTGGTTTGAAGAAGTTCGAAGCAGTCCCATCTACAGTACATCAATGTTTAAAATTCCCAACAAATTTCGGAGTGGGAGTGGTGAAAGGTGATCAAAAAGTAGCTCGAGAATGCTATTATTCATCTGCCGAGCAAGAGGAACTTGAAGAGTCAAGGAAAAAGACTACTACCTACCAGGTGGAAGAAGATACAGAGATTGAAACTCTCGATCCCAGAGATGAATCCCAACTTGTAAAAGGACAGGTGGTAGAATCTACAGAAAATGTTATTCTGGATGACGAGCACCCTGAACGAGTAACCCAGATAGGTTCATCGTTGGATGCTTCAATAAAACAGGAATTGATAACTTTTTTGAGAAACAGAAAGAAAACTTTTGCGTGGAGTCATGAAGACATGCCAGGAATAGATCTAAATTTCTTTTGTCACGAGCTCAATGTGAATAAGGAGATCAAGCCTGTAAAGCAGAGAATAAGGGTATATAGCCCCGAGAAGAATCAAGCTATTCAAAAGGAGGTCGACAAGATCCAGAAAGCCCAATTCATTGAAGATGTGAAGTATCCGGACTGGTTGGAAAATGTGGTGATGGTAAAGAAGAAAAATAATAAATGGAGAATGTGTGTTGATTTCACTGATCTCAACAAGGCGTGCCCAAAGGATCACTTCCCATTGCCCAGAACTGACCAACTAGTGGATGCTACCTCGGGGCACGAGCTACTCAGTTTCATGGATGCTTACTCTGGATACAACCAGATCAAAATGAAACCTGAAGACAGGGAAAACACTTCTTTTATTACCCCTAGGGGAACTTATTGTTATAATGTTATGCCTTTTGGTTTGAAAAATGCAGGAGCGACATACCAGCGGCTGATGAACAAGATTTTTGTCGAACAAATCAGTTGTAATATGGAGGTCTATGTCGACGATATGCTGACAAAGAGCAAGAAAGCTGCTGATCATCTAGTTGACTTAGGTCAGACCTTTGATCAACTGGATAAATACTAGATGAAGCTCAACCCGACAAAGTGCACCTTTGGAGTACAAGAAGGAATGTTCCTCGGGTACATCGTCAACCAGCGAGGCATTGAGGCAAATCCAGCAAAGATCAAAGCTCTTTTAGGGTTGCGATCTCCAACGACGAAGAAAGAAGTGCAGAGTCTTACAGGACGAGTTGCAGCGTTCAATAGATTTGTATCTTGAGCAACTGATAAGTGCCTTCCATTCTTCAAAACACTCCAAAAAACTTTCGAGTGGAATGATGAATGTGAAAAAGCCTTTCAAGACTTGAAGAAATATCTGGGAACACCTCCATTGCTGTCCAGACCAGTGATGGGAGAAAAGTTGTACTTATACCTGGCAGTATCAGAAAATGCGGTCAGCTCGGCATTGATCAGATTGGAGAATGGAGTCCAAAAGACAATTTATTACACAAGTAAGGCTTTCCGAGGTGCAGAGATCAGGTACCCAAAGTTGGAAAAATTGGCATTGGTATTAATTGAAGCTAGTAGAAGAATGAGGCCATATTTCCAGGCCCATACCATCATAGTGTATACCGATATGCCATTAAGACAAGCTTTTTACAAGCCAGAAAAATCAGGAAGACTGATGTACTGGGCAATAGAGCTCGGTGAATATGATATTGTGTATGAACCCAGATCATCCTTAAAAGGGCAAGCTGTAGCAGACTTTATAGCAGAGTTTACATATCCTGATACCCCCGAGGAACAAAAGTTTCTCGCTAACCAACCTGTGGATGTTACAGGATCAACAGACATAAGTCCAGACCAACTCTGATTGGTAAAAGGGCTTGTGGATGTAGAAAGATCATCAAATTCAAACCCAGACCAACTACGATTGGTAAAAGGGCGAGAAGAGATGGTCGACGAGGAGCGAAAAATACCAGGGGAGGATGAAACAAAACAGCAAATATTTCACCGAGGAACACTGTCAGATAAGAGTTTTGAAGACGAGTTTCCTACGTGGAGATTGTATGTAGATGGATCATCTTGCACAATAGGTTATGGAGCCGGGATCGTTTTGAACACCCCATACGAGATTGACGTGGAATATGCCTTACGATTCCAATTCAAAGCTTCCAATAATGAGGCTGAGTATGAAGCCTTAATAGCAGGTCTTAATTTAGAAAAGATTATGGAAGCACAACAAGTGATGGTATTCAGTGATTCTCAATTAATTGTGAATCAGATAATGGGAACGTATGCAGTTAAAGGAGAACTAATGGTTAAATATCATGCAAAGGTGATGGAGTTATTGGTCGAATTTGATGCCATTCAGTTAATCAGAATACCAAGAATAGAGAATGCACAAGCAGACGCACTGGCACGACTAGCATCAGCTACTCGTACCGAGTTGCGAAGAACGATACCAATTGAGGTGTTAGAAAGTCGAAGCATAGATGAAAGCTTGACGATGAATGTTATTTCCATTGATTTAGGACCATAGTGGATGGATCCCATCAGGGCATATGTCGAGGAAGGAGAATTACCGGAGGATAAGATCGCTGCCAAGAAATTGAAGTTTAAAGATGCTCGGTATGTACTAATTGATGGTGTTTTATATAGACGAGGAATTATGGTAGGTTTGCAAAGATGTGTACATCCCTTCGAGGTGAAAGAATTGATTGAAGAGATCCATGAAGGGTCTTGTGGAGCCCATGTAGAGGGTCGAACACTTTTGCAAAGGGTGATGACGCAAGGATACTACTGGCCAACGATGAGAGATGATTGTATAGCCTATGACAAGAAGTGTGACAAGTGCCAACGTTTTTCCTCCATCCGATGAACTCCACAAGCATTATTGACACCCATAACTTCCCCTTGGCCATTTGCCATGTGGGGAATTGATCTGGTTGGACCACTGCCAACGACCCGAGGACGATTCAAGTACCTCGTCGTCGCAGTGAATTATTTTACTAAATGGGTAGAAGCTGAGCCTCTGATTGATATGACGTACGAGAAGGTGTACCAATTCGTTTGGAAGAACATCATCTGTCGATATGGTCTCCCTCATGCCTTCATTACAGACCATGGAACACAATTCGATAACGAGGAGTTTGCCGCCTATTATCATCAGTCAAACATTTTGAAGGTTCATTCAGCACCAGGCCATCCTCAAAGCAATGGAAAGACTGAAGTGACGAACAGAACATTATTAAATGGTTTGAAGAAGAGGTTAAATGAGGCTAAAGCTAACTGGATTAATGATCTACAATTAGTATTGTGGGCTTACCGAACAACTCCTTGAGAAGCAACTGGAGAATCACCATATATACTGGCGTTTGGAAGTGAGGCTGTAATACCTGCCGAGTTGGGTCTTCCGACACATAGAGTGCTGAATTTCAATTCACCAGTCAGTGACTTGATGAGAAGACTGGATTTGTATATGCTTGAGGAGGTTAGAGAAGAAGCAGCCATTAGGAATGCTGCATATCAACAACGAACAACTTTGTTCTACAACAAGGGGGTGAAGAAATGCAATTTAAAGGAAGGAGATTACGTGCTAAAGAAGGTCATTCAGAAGCACAATAAATTGGAAGCAAATTGGCATGGACCTTACCGAGTTACAGAAGTTGTTCGACCAGGAACTTACCGAATAGCAACTCTAGAAGGAGAGAAATTCAATAATGCTTGGAATGCTGAACACCTTCGCAAGTATTATCAGTGATGTAAAATGTACAGCGGGTCCATCAATATGAATAAAACGATGATGTTTCACCATTTTTCTCTCCTTTGTTTGAAAGTTTTTTGGGGAATACTAGTGTTGTACACTACGCTGCTCGACAACAAAAAGAAGACGATAGTTCAAACCCACGACCAACTCCGATTGGTAAAAGGGCGAGAACAAACTATACTCCTTTGGTTAGGAGGCATACACTAGCGTGACCAACTCCGGTTGGTAAAATAACTAGTAGATAGTTCGAGCGTGATCAATTTCGGTTGGTAAAATAGCGAGAACACGATAGTTCAGACCCACGACCAACTCCGGTTGGTAAAAGGGCGAGAACAAACTATACTCCTTTGGCTAGGAGGCATACACTAGCGTGACCAACTCCGGTTGGTAAAATAACTAGTGGATACTAATAATTTGAGCGTGATCAACTTTGGTTGGTAAAATAGCGAGAACAAACTATACTCCTTTGGTTAGGAGGCGAACACTAATGTGATCAACTTCGGTTGGTAAAAGAGTTAGTGGGCATGATAGTTCAAACCCATGACCAACCCCAGTTGGTAAAAGGGCAAGAACAACATTCTTAAAAATGCCAATCTCGGTTGGTTTGAAAAAAAAATATGCTCTCAAATGCCAACTTATGTTGGTCGGGAAGTAAGTTATTACATAAAAGTTCATCGAAGAACAAATACTCCAAACTGAACCAAGTATAGTTGGTCGGGGATAAAAACCCACTAACTGTAGTTGGTCGACGAGGAAAAATCTTTGACCTTGGTTGGTCGGGCACATTTATTGAAAAAGACAAAATTTACCAAGTATAGCTGGTCGGGGATAAAAACCCATTAACTATAATTGGTTGACGAGCTCAATTTAAACAACCTTGGTTGGTTGTAAGAAATTTTAACATTTTTTATACTCATTACTTTGTCATTAAGTGATCGAGCAACATTTTTTATACTTGTAAGTTTTTATTACTAGATTGGTCGATGAACCACAAAGAATTGTTATGCAATCACAAATATAAAAGTGTTAGACAAGTACAAAACAATAGCAATACATATTTGCAAACAAAAAATGAAAGTCTTTCATTAAAATTCAAAATAAATTACAAGTTACATATATGTGCTAACTATTACATTGAAAATCCTATTCTATTGGTTTTTTCCCCTCAGCCTTCGATACAGGTTCCTTTCCAGCAGGAGGATCATTTAATGTCTGAGGAGAATTGATAAAATTCAAGTCCTTCAACATTCTGACATTCATTACTGAAGGAGTATCCAAGAGATGCTCGGGACGAGATACTTCAATTTGAGAATGAAGATTATAGTCACCAAGATATTTTGAAATTAAGCTCCGAGGATTGGCACGAGCTGGGATCCATTCCATGTCCAATTTATAGGGTGGTACAAGCAAGTCTAGTAGCCCCGGAGTGTGATAATCCCACAGGTAATGCCCCTGTTCGAGCTTCAGCACACCCAGAGCGTTCAACCATCCCTGTTTATAACCTTCATTATTGGCATTTTCAATGCGAGCATCCAAGTGATAAAGGGCCTCATTATAGCCTGCATTCCAGAATTCGCGAGGTTGTTTATGGAATTGGAAAGTTAATCTTTCTAACTGCTCATGAAGGTTCCTGGCAAAAACATCCTTATTATTCAAAGCAGACTTCGTCGCAGTAAGTTGATCTTCCAAAGTCAGGATTTTCTTGGACATTTCAGACAAAGCCCGATCTTTTGCGTTCAACTGGTGCGCTTGAGTTTCCAATGTTGACAGAGTACGAGCTTCTTCAATACTACGAGGAGTTCTTGATCGACCCCGAGCATCTGGAGTGCTTCGTTCCTCGTTAACATCCTAGGCAGTTCTTCCTCGCTCACGAGAACCTCTTCCTCGTCCCCGAGCAGTAGCAGAAATACCAGACCTTCTTAAAGTATCCAATTCTTGACTTAATTTGACATTCTCAACATCTAAGAATGAGAACCCTTCGTCGGAGACTGGTACCAAGGCAGTGGAAGATGAAGCTGTAGATTTATACTGTGCCAACTCTATCTGCAAATTGTTGTTCTCTTGTTCCAGAAGCTCGGCGATCTGTCTGCAGGCCTCAACTTCACCTTTTAGGGTCCTCTCCCTGACATCGTACCCAGCAATGAGTTTGTCATAGCCCTTCTCGGCAGAAAGCTGTTGATATTTCTTTTCATACCCCTCATGTAACAAGGCATTTGACTCCCTGTACTGATCCTTGAGATCTTCTAGAGTATATTGAACCTCCTCGATCATATCATAGTAGGCCACGTTATTGGCCAATGCTCTATCAAGTAAGTCCTTTAAGTACCGATAAGCTTCGATTGCTTGCTCTGAAGCACCATGACCAAGGATATCGGCAATTTCGGATGTACTGAGGTCTGTGTGACCATATTTATAATACTCATGGCATTGCTGCATCAACTTTGTGTCGTTAGCAGACAAAAGATCCATCCTGTCCAGAAACTAACAGAGAAAGAAAAAGAAGATCAAGACCGAGTGCAGATAAAGAAGAGACAATCATATGGAAAGAAAGAACTCAAATTTTATTAGATCATAAGGCAAAAGTTACAAAGATCTGAGATACAAAGTACAAGTAAGGAGAAAAAACAGAAAAATAGTACTGAACAACTTCACACCTTTTCCTTATCTCCCAAGACTTTCTCGGGAGGCTAGGACGAGGAGCTTGGTTGCTCGGTGGGAACACTGATTTGATCGGTTGGAGTTGGGATTTGTTCAAGAGGAGCAGGAAAAGATGAAATCTCATCAGCAGATGTCTAATTGGGTTGAGGAGCAAGGATTTGTTCACCCACAATCATTAAAGATTCTTCAGATGCAGCTTCGTCTTCATCTTCGTCTTCAATAACTGGAGGAGGACTAGGGAGATGTTATTAAAATAGCTCGGAGTCCTCGCTCACCTTCAATTCCTGCAAGGCAGCAACCCAACCATCATGGAAGAATTTCAAACTTCCATAATTCACCTGGGTCATCATTGCTGCTACCCCGTATCCCATCCTTTATCCCAACCAGTCCGAAAGGATTTCTTCACAGCTGTTTTTCTCTTCATCTTCTCCGAGGAGAGCTTCTCGGATAGAAGGGCCTCGGAGGCTTTAAGCTTGGCCTCCAACTCCTCCTTCAGACGATTTGCTTCGCGTAGAAGTATCAGCTCTTCCTCAGCTGATTTTAGCTTATTTTCAAGCTCCCCGAAAGTAGTGAGCTTCTCGGAGTATTTCTTGTTCTCCCTCTCCAAGTCCTTCACCTTGTTTCCCAACTGCACTTTTTCTGCTTCAGATGCAGCCAATTTCTTCTCCCATACACCTTTATCCTCGTCGTACTTCTGACGGGATTCCTTCAGAGATTGGGCCAAACCCTGGAATGCATCCTCTACTCCAGATGAGGAGCTTGAAACCTTGAGCGCTTCATCTTTCTTCACAATGGTGTTAAAACAACTCACCAGCTGAAAAAAGAATGTAGTGATGAGTTAGTGCCGAGATACATATATTGATAGAAGGAAAAATTCAAGATAAAAAAGAAACTTACTGAAGCAATGTGACGAGTAGCTAGGGATGTCAGCATATCCCTAGGGATGTTTTCCTCGATGCCTTGAACTTCAGGAATAATCCAAGTTTTTACCGAGCTCATTGCAGAGCTCGGGGGAATGATGGTTGGAACACCAGCTCCACTAGTTTGGAGCTGGGGAATGGCTTCAGAAAAACTAATCGAGGAGGATTTCTTCAATCTCCTCAGTGGAACTTCAGCAGTTTCAGCCAAAGAACCCTTGGTGGGGGAAATAGTGATCACTTCCACAGAAGTACTTTTCTTGCTCGGAGCCATTGGAGGCATCTCGGCAGCCTTCTAAACAGCAACAGAAGGAACAACATCAATTTTCTTGGTCCCCTTTGGGACTTCAGCCTTGTTCCTCTTTCCATCCCCGGCAGAGGAAGTCTCCTCGAAGATAGCAGGAACTCTTCTCTTGCCCATCTTCTGACTTAGAGGAATATAAGATTCTGGTGAAGATTCCTCGGAAGCTGGCAATGGGTCACTAATGCTGACCACGGGACGAGCAGTAAAGGATGATGTGTAGCTCATGTACTGCAATAAATATGAAGCAGACCTGATGTGCTCGTCTACAACTCTCTGATGCAAACTCCAGATATGTTTCAACTGCTTTATATTGACTTCTGACTCTTTTGGAGTTTTTCTCTTGCTGTCAACTGTAAACAAGAACATATTGAAATATCAGTCATACATTTTATCAAATACCATGAAATCATAATTTCAAAAACAAAATAAGATGAAAACGACCTATCCCATTGCCATATGGGGGGCATCTGGGACCCTTATATACTGCATCTCCAACCAAAGGGGCATGTTACCAATTTTTTATAACTACCCCGTGTTCAAAATAATCCCTGTTGGCACCAGGGAGGTTGACTACTAAGGCTCTATTCAAAAACCTAGTTTTTAAATAAAAAACGTTGTCTAAAATAGCCCATCTGTAACAGTACATAATCTCAGGAATTCCTATACGAGTTCCATGAGTTTGATTTAACCTATATACCCCATTAACTATTCTCCATATGTTGGGGGCTATTTTTGTAGGGACAACATCGAAGTACTGACAGAACTCTAAACACAACGGATTTGGTGGAAAAGAAAATTCACATTCAGCAATAAATAGGCTAGGGAACCAGTGTCCCTCAGACAAATCAAAATAACTTGAAGGCTCAGAAAGAACCTCCAAAGTTACCCAAGAAGGAATAGAGAAGTCAGAGCGGAAATTCTCAAGAGATTCGATAATGTAAACCATGATGAATAAAAGAAGAAGGAAGAAGAGCTTATAGGGAAAAATGAGATCTGTTGACAAACGAAGGAGGAAATGAACGCACAAGAGAGAGAAAAGCTTTAGAAAACTCGAAAGCAGAAATTGAAAAGGTAGAAGACGATGGGATTGACTCTGAAGTTTAAATACCTTGCCTTGGGAAACGGCGAAAGAAATGATCACAAAAAGGAAATATTACGCTACCGGCGACTAAAAGGACAAAAAGGGCACGAAGATCGAAGCGCCTATAAAAATGCAAAAAGGTGGATTCTGCGAATTTGGAAGGAAATTTAAATACGAAGAAAAGGCTCCTAAAACCCAGGAAGGTCATTTAATATCGCCATATACCGAGAAAGAAAGTTCCATACTCCTCAAAGTTTGAAATATGAAACATTGGGGGCTTCTGTTGACACCAAAATTAGTATGCTGATGTGGACGAATAATAAGAAGACACGTGTTAATCTACGTGGCACAATAGCAACGAGGAAGATTGTTTCCCCGACCAACATACTCACTCCGAGGAACACCAACCCTCCGAGGAACTCTTATCCTCCGAGGAACTCCAATGCTCCGAGGAACTTTTGGACGACGAGCAACTAAGGCGGTTCGAGCTGCACCTCGACCACAGCATTAATTGCCAGATAATCAACAGTTCAACTATTCATTGAATGCTTATCATCTTGACGCGCACGTTTGAAGAACATTAAATGAAATACCCTTTCATATGTGTATCATTTAATGTAACACCCTTTCATGTACAGCCTAAGGGCTATAAATACCTTGTATCACCCTCATTCAAAGGGACCGAAATTTCTTGATAGAGCTTGTAATTGAGAATTCCCAAAACACTCAGCAATAACATAACAGTGGACGTAGGCCATTCTTATAAGGCTGAACCACTTTAAAATCTTTGTCTCATTTTATTTATCTGTGATTGAATAATTAGAGCTATCTAATTTTTTACATCAACAATGATAAACATGTATTTTGACATAAAATCATAGAAAGGATATTTAGAAAGGAAAAATTAGTCTTTAGTGCCATGATGATTCAATAATGTTTTTCAGAAAGCTATTATGAAAAATAGGGTAAAGTGGCGATTTTGACAAATTTGAGGGTTTTATTAGTTAGAGTCCTTGTTAGACCTTATCGATTGTTTTTTTAGTGAAAATGGATAAAGTAAAAAAAATGGCACGTCGACAAAATGAATAGGTAATATAAACTCTAAGGTGATAATACGGTGTAATGATTGAATTATGTGGACATTAGCTAAAATGTTAACACACATTAATATGGAATGGAATGACATCGAGATAATTAAGGAGGGTCCAGAGCCCTGGGTTGAAAGACCTAAAATCACTGGTCAGAGCATATGGTAGCATAGTCGGTGGTGTGGAGCCAATTAAAGTATGGGGATATTGGAAAATTCTAAGAAAAATAAATAACATAAAACACAAATGATAACGGTTGTGCTCGAAAACGTATAAGTAAGACAACCTAATGAAATGTGGTAAATAGAGACTAATGAATAAAGTATGATTAATATTCTTTAGACTCAATAAAGGGTGGTATGAAATGGTCAAGTGTGAGTATGAGCTCATTGCTCGGGTGAATTGCATAGTATTTGCGTTAGCACAAGCTAAAGTGTTAAACGTTTTTTAAATTGATTAAAATATATGTTATGTGTATAGTATTATTTTTATAGAAAACGTATACCTTAGTATTACCCACCCTGCTGAGCATTCACTCAACTCACCCCACCCTAGGTGCTTCAAGTAGCGATGTCGGGAAGGATGTAGGAAAGGCCCCTTAGGGAAATCAACGTCGTTAGTGCTTTGTCATTTTAATGAACTATGATTCGGTCTTTGGCAAATTTGGGGCTTTAAATATTTTATTCGGGACTTTGGCCATGGTTTGTAAGAATACAGGGATGATGATGATTTATTTCTTATTTAATTATCATTGCAGATTAAATCGGTTTATTTTTATAAATTAACCTTGTAAATTGACTTAATTATTTAAAGTGACCACCCCTTTTCAAACATAAAACTAGTGAATTAACCTTTAATAAATGGTTCAATTAAAAGGATTTTTCTTAAATAATAAAAATTGGACTTTACCCTCCCCCTTTAACTCCTTGACTCGGTACGGGTTGACCCAACGGTAACCCAAATCCGATTTGAGGAGTTACGAATGGTATCAGAGAAATAGGATCATGGGGTGTGACAAAGTGTTTACGCTTTTTTAGTACTCTTTTTTTATACATTTTTGTTTAGTTTACGCTTTAGTTACTGTTTAGTAAATTGCTTCTTCTACCGTTTTGTATTTGTATTGAACTCTCCATCATTATGTAGATTCCACCACGAAGTGATATAACTAGTGGATCAGGCACTAACGAGCTTAGACACATGGAGCAAGCTGTGCGCCAGCTTACCAACTTCTTTACCCAGAAAAGAGGGCCAACTACAGTGGGACAGTTGATAGTATTACCTCCGCCTTCCATCCTTAAGGAGTTTAGAAGTTTTAACTCACCCACCTTTAATTGGGTAGTTGGCCTCGATGCTACAAAAGAGTGGCTTGATGAAACCACTAGGGTAATGGATATTCTTAACGTGCCAGCTGGGCACAAAGGCAAGATAGCTAGGTTCCAGCTCATGGAGAAAGCACAATACTGATGGAGTGCCTATTCTGCCAGTACTACTGAGACTATAGATTGGGGCATCTTCAGAGTTGCCTTCCTTACTGGGTACTTTCCCCATGCATTTAAAAATGCTAAGAAGGACGAGTTATTTCATTTGATATATGGAAAGATATCTGTAAATGATTACTTGGTTAAGTTCAAAATATTGTGTAACTATTTTGATGTCGTGTAGAGAGATGAGACTGAGAAGATGAGGCTATTCATTCAGGCCTCAACCTTGGTATTCGGCGAATTTTGGTAGGTATGGATCTACCAAACTTTTTATCAACGGTGAATATGATGATCTGGTTAAAGATATATGTTGAGGATAGCAAGGTCATCAGGGAGAAAAAAGGTAGATCCTAGGGTGGCGATCAAAAAAAGTCTTCGGGCGGGGCTTGAGGCTTCTTCGTAAAGCTAAAGGTCTACATGGAGGTTCCTTCTTTATCATCCCATTGCAACAGTAATCAGGTTCATATAACTCCCACAGAGAGGACTGGTTTTATTTGTAGGTCCCCTAATATTTGTAAGAAGGATTTCCCACATGAGCTTTGAGCAGTCTGTAGGGCAACCAACATGTTGTCAATTTTATGCTTGGTCAGAGTGTTAGTTACACGGGCCCCACTCAGTAGCAGTAGAAATAGAAATTCTCTTCGAGCTATTAGCAGCCCACGAGGCATAGTGTGGACGACTCATGTCCAAGACAAGGATAGAGTATCCATATGCTAGGTCAGGTGCCCAACAACCAAAGTAGCGAGTGTAGGCTCGGGCGAGCTTATGTCATGTCTCAATTTGCTACACCTTTCGACGATCCATTGGTGATGGAAGGTATGATTCTTTTGTACAGTACATGATTTTAGGCATTATTTAATTCTAAAGCATTGAGCTCTTTCATTTCGAGTTCATTGGCATTCAGTTTAGGACTAGAGGTAGAGCAGTTTCGTCCTCCTATCTTTATAGGTCTTTTAATTAGGGTTAGTATAATTCTCAATAGTTTATGCCATAGGTGTGTGGTCATGGATGGATATTTTGTTCTGGATTATGATTTGATCTTTATGGACATGGATGGATTATAAGTGATCCTTGGTATGGATTGACTGTCATGTTTTAAAGATGTCATCGAATGCCATCGACAAAGTGTCTCAGTATCACTTCCAGATAGGTCTCATCATCTTTTTAGTAGCGAGTAGGACATCGATCATCCTTGAAATTTTTCCACTATACGTGAGTAGTAATGGTACTTTAGCTGGCTTAGCATTATGGTGGCTCAGGAGGAGACGGATGGAATGGTTAGACTACCCTATTGTGCGGGAGTTTCTGAACATTTTCCTAGATAATCTCCCTAGTTTACCTCCACACACATAGGTGGATTTTATTATAGAGGTGCATCAATTCGTCTCTCCTATCTCTATCTTACCTTATAGAATGGCTTTGATGGAGTTGCAATAGATAAGGGTTCAGTTAGACTAGTCAACCAACAAGAGCTTTATTTATCCAACTGTATCTCCATGGGGATCTCTGGTCCTCTTTGTGAAGAAAAAAGATAATTTTCTTCGACTTTGCATCAACCACAAGAAATTGAATAGGGTAATAAATTAGAACAAGTACCCTATGCCTTTTATTGACGACTTGTTCGACCACTTGCATGTAGCGGTCATGTTTTCAAAGATTGACCTTTGATTCAGGTACCATCAGTTGCGTGTTAGTGAGGAAGATATCCCTAAGATGATGTTTTAGACATTGTATAGGCAATATGAGTTCCCAGTGATTCCCTTTAGTTTGACTAACGCCTCGACAACGTTCATGGATCTAATGGATCACATTTATTAGCCTTATCTAGATCGGTTTGTGGTGATATTTATGGATAATATACTGGTCTATTCAGCCTCGGACATAGACCATGTGGAGCACCTCTGCATGACGTTATAAGTGCTCCGGGAGAACCAATTATATGATAAGTTTAGTAAGTGTGAGTTATGGATGGAGGAGGTCAAGTTCCTAAGACATATATTTTTAATAGGGCATTTTTGTCCACTTGTCTAAGGTAGAGGCCGTCCTGGGATGGGACAGGATAAGGATAGTTGCTTAAGTATGAAGTTTCTTTAGTTTGGTCAGTTACTACCTTAGGTTCGTATAAGATTTCTCGAGGATCGCTTTTACTCTCACTATGTTGACTCGAAAGGATGTACACTTCGAATGGTCGGAAGACTGCAAGTAAGCCTTCTAGGATTTAAATGACAACTTGATCTCTTGACCTGTTCTCATCCTTCGAGGGAGTGGCATGTGTTACACTGTGCATTGTGATGCTTCGGGTCAACGCTTGGTGTAGTTTTGATGCGGAATGGGAGGATAGTCGCTTATGCATCCCTTAAGCTAAAAGAACATGAGAGGAACTACCCCACCCATGATCTAGAGCTATTCTCTATGGTATTTGCACTGAAGAGCTGGAGGTATTATCTATATGAAGAACAGTTTGAGGTGTTTTCGATCATAAGAGCCTTAAGTAAATTTTCACACATCGTGATCTTAATCTCCATCAAAAGTGATGGATGGATTTGATGGAGGACTATAACTTCTCATTGGAGTATCATCCCGGAAAGTCGAATGTGGTGGGCGATTCTATTAGGCAAAATTCTAGTCTCACCCTTAGGGCGATGAGGTTCCATCGGGTAAAAATGTTCGGTGAGTTGAAGAAGTTTGACTATCACGTCCAGCTGGGTTACGATAGGGGATATCTTTGGGGTGTGGTATCCAGGCCACTCATTCAGTATAAAGTTCTTAATGCCTACTCATGTGATCCTGAGTTTACTCATTATCGAGACCGTATTCATAATTGGGAAGTGATAAACACTCTTACCGTGGATAAAAATGATGGGGTTCGACACAAGGGTAAGTTGATTGTTCCTGTCGTCTATAAACTTTAGGACGAGGAGATGGCGAAGGCCCATCACTCACACTTCAGCATACATCCCGGTGCCACCAAGATGTATAAGGATAGGGATTTTTAGTGGTCCGACATGAAGAGGGATGTGGTGACATATGTAGCCAATTAATACATTTGGCAGCAGATAAAGGTCGAGCATAAAAATCCAGTAGGGCTGTTATATCCACTACCTGTGGAAGAATGGAAGCGGGAGCATATCATAATGGATTTCATCACAACATTACCACGATCTAAGCATTGTCATGACATAGTATGGGTTATAGTAGATCGTCTCATGAAGTTTGCACGCTTTTTACCGATCAAGGTCATGAACGGTGTAGCTAAGTTGGCGAGATTTTATGTTCGAGAAATAGTCAGACCTTACGGTGCCCCACTCTTGATCATCTCAGACATGGATCCTCAGTATGTGTCTCAGTTTTGGAAGAATTTCATTGGGAGTTGGGTACCAAGCTGAATATGAGTACAACATATCATCCTGAGACTAATAAGTAGTCAAAGCGAATAATCTAAATTCTAGAGGATATACTGAGAGTTTGTGAGCTTGAATTTTTTAGTAGTTAAGCGAAGAATCAGCATCTGGCGGAATTATCCTACAATAATAGTTATCAGGAGAGCATCGAGATGAATCCCTACGAGGCCATTTACGAGAGGCCATGTCGTTCTCTATTTTGTTCTGCTAAGAAGGGTGAGAAGCACCTCACCAATTCAGAGTTTATTTAAAAGATGATAAAGAAGGTTGGGGTAATTCTTCAGAGAATCATGACAGCATTAAGCCGACATAAGAATTACTCTGATAATCATTAGATGCATTTGGAGTTTTGGGTAGGTGGCCATATTTTGCCGAAGGTTAGAGCAAGAACCTTTAGTCAATGATTCGGGCAGAAGGGGAAGCTGGCCTCTCAATATATTGTCTCTTTGAGATCTTGGAGAAAATTGGGTATGTATTATAGAGCTTGGCATTAGCCCATAATTTTCTCAAGTCCATAACATGTTCTATGTCTCTATGCTGAAGAAGTATCTTGACGACCCCCAGCATGTCATTGATTAAAACCTAATTAAGCTTGAGGTTGATGTTACATTTCCCACGTTACCAATATTCATTTTGGACTACGAGGATATGATCCTCCATAACAAGGACATTACATTAGTGAAGGTTCTTTAGGAATTTCAAGGCATTGAGAGTGCTACCTGGGAACGCGAGTCGGAGATGTAGGAGAAACACCCAGAAGTCTTTCCTTAGTTGATCGTTCTTATTTCAGGGACAAAATCTCCTAAGGATGGGAGAATGTAATACATATGCTAGAGATTTTATTCCTTTCTTTCCTGATTTGTATTTATCTAGAACCCTTGGGGTCTAGATCAATATATATAATAGATTGCTATTGGTAATTGAATAGTTTTGTGGCCCATCTCGAATTTGAAGGAAATGAATTGGGAGAATTTATAATTTTAAAGATATTCTTAAGTTCAAATGAGAATGAGAGTCCTTCGAACAAGATCCCATATCATTTGAACAAAGACTCTTTTGGTTCAAACGTGAAGTTCATAATGTTTTAAATAGGCTTCTAATGAAGAATGAACATCCTCTACTTAAGAATTTTTACCCTCGTTAGGATGTTATTCGAACGCTGTTCAAATGATATTCGTAATCTCATTCGAACAAGGTGTGATCTCGTTTGAACGACCTAATCAGATATTGTTTATTTTTAGTTTCCCTTCTGTTATGTGACATTTTGAGCCATTAATTGGATGATGTGTGAACTCTTGGTGGATCCATATGATAAAAAACGTGATTGGTGGTTTTTGGATTATTTTGAGGTTATAAAAAGAGAGAAGGAGTGGGTTTTCTCCCCACCATTCTATTCAATCTCTCTCTCTCTCTCTCTCTCTCTCTCGCTCTCAAGAAACCCATCTTCTACCCCAAAGTGTTTCCTCTATAGCGACATCTTATCATAAATGCCCAGGGCTCAAGGAAAAGGAAAGAAATTATCGTCCCATCTACCAAGAACGAAATGTGAAGAAGGAAAAGGTCCAAAGAAAGTCTTCAAACGCCATCCTAAGTCTACCGATCTATGATGATGATTCAGTCAAGGCATGTTTATTTCATCTGGCATTCAATCCTAACTGTTTTTTTGGCGTACGGACGCAGACTCAAGAAGTCTTCTCGTCCATAATTCCCTAATGTTACCATTATTTTATAGATGCTTGAAATGAGGGTCCTTGGATTTTATCTTTATATGGAGAAGCAGGTAATAGTATTACTTTTGTTAAGTGTTTAAGTGTGGTTTCATCTTCAACTTACTGTATTCGATGTATCCACTTTATTATCAATCCAATCCTTTTCACTCCAATATGCTTGTCAATGGGTTAAGGAAAATGAATTCAAGCTCCAGATGGGAGAGGAGACTGAGAAAAAACTTTTTGACCTTCAAACAAAGATGGATAATGAGAAGAAGTCTCAGGATTAGGAGGTGAAGAAAATTAAACATCATTATAAGGGTCATCTTACCACCATGGTGGATGGGAACAAAGAGGCCATGAAGAAAAAGTGGATCGGGATGAAAAATAAGTTCTAAAATCCAGTCGTAAAGATAATAGAATTTAAGAAATTTGAATAGTTTTCCAGCTATCGCGTCCAACATTTGGAGAGGGGACTACGAATGCTTTTAAATGAGCTACCACCCAATTCTTGAGATGGCATGTGTGTTGCATATAATGGTCCTTGGTGACCCCGAGACTATCGCTTCTTTAAAGAAGGTACAAGCTGAGAATGCTGTCAGTCTATCTATTAATGAAGAGGTTCATGATGATGTCATGTATGATGAGATGATGCAATTCAATGAGTATGATACTCCCGTAAGTGATAACCAAGACCCCATAAATGATCAAGGGGAATAAACCTTGCACGAAAACCTCAATAATAATGACGACACCAACACAGCTACTGAGTCTTAAAATTCTTTTGATTTTAAGGTGAATGCTTATGGCCTTTCTGCCCCTCTAATTTTTACAACATAACATTACTTTCATCCCTTTGTTATGATTCGTCAATGAATATGATTTTTTTATGTCGGCATTTCTGTCATTTGTCTGTTGTGTTTTTCCATGCTGAGACTATACTTATTAAGTTTCTCACATCTTAGGAGTTGTATGAGAAATGCCTAGGAGACTAGACTTCAAGTGTTCTCTCTCATCAAGAGAGATCATAAATTTTCACCATAAAAATAATGATGTTAATTTTCCCACCCCTGAGGGGTTATACGGGACCCTAGGAGACGAGACACTAAGTGTTCTCACTCACCAATAAAGAGATATTTTATAATTTTACCACCACAAAAATAATGATTCTAGATTACCCACCTCTTAGGGGTTATGTGATACGTGCCTAAGAGATGAGACTCCAAGTGTCTCACCCTACAAGAGAGAGATTTCATAATTTTATTACCATAAAACTAATGATGTTAATTACCTACCTCTTAGGGGTTATGCGAAACATGCTTAAGAGATGAGACTCCAAGTGTTATCACTTGTCCATAGAGAGATTTCGTAAGATTTTAAGGATAAAATAATGATGTTAAGTTATCTACCTCTTAGGGGTTATGTGAGACATGCCTAAGATATGAGACTCCAAGTTTTCTCGCCCTCCGATAGAGATTTCATAATTTAATCACCATAAAAATAATGACGGTAGATTACCCACCTCTTAGGTGTTATGTGAGACATTTCTAGGAGAGGAGACTCCAAGTACTATCACCGAACGATGGAGATATTTTGAATATTTTCACCATAAAATAACGATGTTAACTTATCTACTCTCTAGGGGTTATGTGAAACATGCTTAGGAGACGAGACTCTAAGTGTTCTCACCCGTCAAGAGAGAGATTTCATAATTTATATGAGACATGCCTTGGAGACGAGACTATAAGTGTTCTCATCCATCGAGAGAGATTTCATAATTTATTCACCACAAAAATAATTATATTAAGTTACCTAACTCTTAAGGTTTATGGGATGCATGCCTAGGAGACGAGATTCCAAGCATTCTCACCCACCGACAAGGAGATTTTATAAGATTTTCACCATAAAATAATGATGTTTAAGTTACTTGCCCTGACTTTACTGGAAACCTGTGTCTTCCTCTTCTTCATCAGAGTTTTTATCACTATGCTTTTTCTACACTTATTTCTTCTTATGCATGTTGCATCTTGATGAAGAGTGTCTCTTGTTACCGCCATCTCGTCCCCCACTATTATCCACATATCGTCTTAGCTTTTCGTATTTCAACAACTTCTTTATATTATATTATAGGGTAAAGTAATGATCAGTAGTATGGTCGTGATCCTAGTGGAGCTCGCACAATTTGCTCTTATCCTTTTGTGGGGAGGGGCCCAAAGTTTCTATGGAATTTTACATCTTTATCACCCTTGTGCACCACCCCCCATTTTTTAGTATTTAGTTTTAAGCATTTTAAATTGCACGCGTGGACGTAATTAAATAGAATGAGATATAACAAGAATTTAATAAATATTAATTAGTAAGAAAATTATTAATATTTATGTGAAAATATATTTACTAGTGTGATAAGTAAATAAAATTATGTCAAATGATATTGAGGGGGGGGGGGGGGGGGGGGCTTGAAGATAATCTCGGGATTATAGTTAATCCCCCCAGCTAACACAATAGACTCAAAGGATTAAGGCAGCGATGGATCTCAGTGAGACAACTCAAAACAATGAAGCTCAGTAAGGCAACGAGGTAGCTCAAAACAATGCAGGTCGGTAAGGCAGCGTTGCAGCTCAGTAAGGCAGTGATGCAGCTCAAGTGAGGTAGGTCAGCGTGGAAGCCCAGAGGGATCTCCAACGAAGAAGATAACTGAGAGAGCTGATCCTTTAGTTCTATTATTTTACTTAGCCTTGTTGTATCTCTTTATTTATATTTACTATGAGTTGCAACGATTATAATGATTTTTAGTGTGAGGTCAAACGGTACTCGTGAGAGACTAGGCTTGGCAGGACCTGAGAGAGCTTTCATGCTCTATTGAACGACCTCGCCGTGGGAACTTCAGAGGGACCTGGTTTGGAGGATTAAGAAGTGAGGCACCATTGGGGCTTGTCCTGACCATCTTAGATACACCCGGTAAAACACCAAAAGACTTTGACCGTGGAACCTTGGGTGGAGAAGCCTTGAGTTCCATTGGGCATTGAGTTGTGAACCAAACAACCCTCTACGTAATATCACATATACTTTATGTGATGTCACTATCAAGCTAGGCAATGTCAAATCTTTACTTGAGTAAACCATCATGGTAGTTGGGGCTGTCAGACAGTTGGTGAGCCACCTCTGTGACGACAGCCACCTGACACACAGTGATTAGGCAAAAGGTATGTATTGGCATTTAATGGTTATGATGTGGAGCAGACTAGTCCATCAGGCATTTAATGTTTGTGACATAAAGTATGAGGGATGTCTTTCACAGTAATTAATGACTGAGTTATCTCGGGAGTGGTGCGGGGGATATATAAGGGGCCCAACCACCTCTGAGGAAGAAAGGTTCTTTTGAGAGCTCAGAAGTTATTTCTAGAGAGAGATTGATCATCAGAGAGAAAGGAGTTATTGGAAAACCAGAGCTTTTGCTCAACCACTATTGTCATTTATTACGAAGCTTTTAATAGCTGACAAAAAAACCTTTGAGAGTTGGTGTGTTTGGCTGCCTACCAGGGTGCTTACTTCTCTATCCCTCTAAATGAGTTACATCTGAGTTCATTATTGTCTTTTGAGTTATACATGAGAGATTTGTGAGTTCAAACTAGATTTATCTTCACTAAGTTGTGAGTGTGTGTCTTTGTAATTAATTAAGAGTGTCTCTAGTTACCTTATCATTATTATACTTAAAAGGGGTTGCGCCTCCACCTAATCTAAACTACCCTCTTACATTTGGAAACTCCGCTGGGGTGGTATTCTTCTAAGCAAAGAGCATGGCGCATGATGATGTTAATCGAAGACTCAACTTTGATGATATTCAACGCAATGAAGAACAGGCGACGAGAGAGATGGAGGATCCTAGAGATGGAGCTCGTCAAATGGAGGTACCTCCAGGTCATACGGTGACAGGCGTTCCAGGGGTAACATAAGCTTCCACGAGCGCCAGGTTGGGACCAGCTCAAGTGGCACTCCTCATGAATAAATTTTATGAGTTTTTACAAACTCCTGTATCTTCAACGGTGCTAGGGGGATTTGACGCCAATTCCTTCGTAAAGCCAGGTTATGCCTCCACCTAATCTAAACTACCCTCTTATAGATATTATGTCGTAAGTGAATAAAAAAGCAACAGGTTTTATCAATATCTCATTCGGGACGCGCATGTGAGGTCTTATTGGGAATAAGATTGAAAATTGATTATAGATGACTCGTATGGTGATTTGGAGTGCACGGATGGTCCAGGATGGGCCGAAATGATTAAAGTAAGGTGCCCGTGGATGGTAATCGGGTTTCGAGGGATTTTTAGACTAATTAAGACCCATATAGGGGCGTTCACATCATTTTACGCTTAACTCTTAGAATAATTTCGAGATTAGGGATATAATTAGGGATGTTGGATGAGGAAGGCAGACACTCCATCATTCTAATATACATAGGCTTGAGAGAAAGGCAAAAAGAGAAGAGAAAAACTCAAGAAGGTCATTTCGGGGGGAGATTAGGGTAATTCTGGTCTATAATTCTTGTGCAAGAAGGATCACAAAGAAGGAATTTAGAATCTCTAATCACATAAGGAAAGTGTTTAAACTTTCTTTGATAAGTTATGATTTGTCTTGAATTTATATTAGAGCTGGTGAAAAATATGGATTTTAGGTGGGACTCACATGATTAAAAAAAGGAATTTGGGGAATGATATCATAGTAGATGATCAATTGTAATCCCATATATATATATATATATATATATATATATATATATATATATATGGCGCCTCTATCGGCACTCCTTAAAATCTTAAGGCACTCCAAATTATATACTACAATGAGAAAACTATCCTTGCTATAAAACAAAACTTCTTCCGTATGATTTTTCCCTTATATTTTTAAGCAATTCATTATCTAAAAGCAAAAACGATATTACAAAACTTCAATTCTCTCTTTCAACTATATTTAAAATACCTAGTACTCCCTACAATTTAATCTTTTTTTTTATATATAAATATACTCAAATTCTGGATATATTATTAAATAAATAACTAAATGTATATTAGTTCCTTACAACATATGAAAATAATTATGAATGTCAAAAATATGAAAATATATAATTGTATCCATATAAAATATATAACTGCCAAATCTTACTTTTTTACCTGACACGAAAACAATCAAAATAAAAAAAGACAACATGACATGGTAAAAAATCTTTTATAACCGAGCACGACTCAAATAAAAGCAACTTGACACGACACGATAATTTTTAGTTAACCAAACATGAGAACGATCCCAATAAAAGTGACACGACACAACATGAAATATTATTTTTTTACAAAATATGAACACGACCCAAGTAAAAGTGACATGCCATAATATATGTTATTTTTTATAACTAAACAGGAACCCAGCCAAAATAAAAATGAAACGACACGAACCCAACCAATATTATTTTTTTATACATTTTATTTAAAATATTTTATAATACCGCTAGCGCGTACCAGCATATTAGAAAAAATAGTCCGCGCCAGCGGTATGTATAGGTAGTTGGACCGCTTATGCATATCACTAGCGCGGACTATTTTTTTTATATAGTAAAAAGATTATTTTTGAAATAATGTCGCGTTTTATTTGAGTCGTGATCGTGTTACTTAAAAAAAATATAAAAAAACAGTTTTATTAAAATTTTTTTTTTTCTTATTTTTTTTCCCAGTTTTATGTAGAAAACATTTTTTTTGAAAAAAAAATGGGTTTTAAATCTATCTTTAAAAAAACTTTTTTTAAAATATCATAATAGTTTTTTAAATAATAAAAGGTTTTTAAAACTATCATAGCAGTTTTTTATAAAAAAAAAGTTATTTTCTAATTTTAAAAAATAAATTTTTTTTAAAACAACAGTTTAAAATACTGTTCATTGAAAAAAAATTAACAGATAAAAAAGTATTTATTTGATCTCTAAAGCAAAGGGCAAGTTTGTATTTTAAAAAGTATTTGGAGTGTTTTAAGAATTTTGGGAGTGTGGTTAGCTATATATATATAACTTGAGATTGGTATATAAACGAGGCGATCTTGATTAAAATTTGATAATGATTCACAGAGAAGATGAAATCTCGTTTAGTTCTTGAGAGAAATTAAGAATCTTGAATTTAATTAAGAAAGTGAGTGTTTTCTTGTTATTTTTGTCCAATCCCATGGATTAGGATGTTATTGGATTATTTAGGACATAAAAATGTATTTCTTTATGTTTATAATTGAAGGGATTATATTGGGTTGAATCTGGGTGAAGTTTGGAGACCCTATGGTTCTTAGAAGATGGAGAAAACTCGCCAATCCCATAACAAACTCTACCTGTTCAAACCAGGTTGGGTATTTTATTGGTTTCTTGAACCACTTTGGATATGAGTTTGTAACACCCTGTGATTTATGAGACGTAAAAATCTTTGTTAAATTAAAAATTTTGAAACAATAATTTTTGAAATCTATTTAATTTTGGTATGTAAAAATGTTGGTTTTTATATATAAAAACAAGTTTTTAAGTGGAATTTAAATTGGGATTAAAATTTGAAAATTATAACTTTTTATACAAAAATCGGGGGAGGATCTTACCTAAGGAGGATAAGAAATTTGACTATATGATCTCCAAAATGTGATGCAGATGACCTTAACGATGTCCGATCAAGTTGATTTTTTTACATGACTTTGTCTCGCTTGCAACTAGAACTTATCCAAAATTCAAGGAATTTTGACGGTCCAATCTCTAGGATGTATTGCACACAACCTTAACGACATCTGATCGAGCTAATTTCGTGATAGTGGCCTTCGTTCAACTTCATCTACGACATATCAAAATTTTAGTGAATTCTAACGGTCCAATCATCCAGAATGAATTTTTGTGTGTTTGTGTTTGATAAGGAAATTGCGACACCCCGCTTAATAAAATAAGAGGTGGCCAGTCTGACACTTTAATAAATACCGGAATCATAGATGGCCCATTCTTAGCATCACTTTTGTAAAAATAATAGTGCGAGATAACCACCAATTATTTTAGAAAATGGATGTCAAATAAATTTGCAAGTTTAATTAAAAACCATTTCGACAATCCAATTTAAAAAAAGGTGGATATTTAGATAGAGACATGTAACAGTTTAACAACCAATCTACAAAATAATAATCGAATAAGTTGTCAATTAACAGACTAGGACAAACAGGTTACACCAAGTATTATAGTTAAATATCACAATATATGCCAATACAAAACTTGGGCAACACGCCCGAATGTCCAAACTGATAATAACTAGATTATTCAAAATATGGACGCGCCTATTACAAAGATCCTACAACATCCGCAAAAATGCTGTAGCTTCCTTGCAGTGGAGCACCTGAGTATAAATAGGATCCATACAAAACATATAAATATAAACGGGTCAGCGCCAAGTTTGATATGATATACGTGTGAATAAAACAATTATAATTGCTACCATCATAATCAAGTTTAAATCGTTCTTCACAATAAGAATAATCATCACCTCTCATCTAAGTGCACACCCTAGCGTAATACCATTTATAGTGTTAAAATATTCATCAATGTAAGAGAAATAACTAAATTCCTTTTTAATATGCTTAAATTGCAATTTCGTAAAATATGACTTCACCAGTCCATTCCTCATTAGGAAACTTATTCCATACAGTAGATTTATAAATGCATTAGCCATTTATGAAATGCCACATTTATGAGAATAGTTACAATAAAAATATAACATTTCTAAGACCATCCTTCCGGGAGTCACCCCACTGGATGCGCCCCTAAATAGCTATCATCTTCCAGGGCCTATAACCAAGACCACCTGGGCACCCTAAATCGCGTTGCGTGGGAAGCGGCCATATACCTTCGACAGTGAGTCATAACCATACTCGGAATTACCTCATTTCGAATAAAACAACAAAATATAACCACCGATCCTATGGACGAGGACTATATTCACCCTGCATTCACTAGCCAGGGGACTTCACCTCATTCGTGTGACTTCCCTTATGATAGCATTTAGAGAGGCATATATATGCATGTCATAATTCACAAGATATGCCAATTTAAAATGTGCATCTTATTATATCCGGAACCATATGTGTTTAACGACATAAACCACAACGTTTAATTATCCCCACACTAGTCTCCAAGAGTTCACGACAACAATAAAAGATACCAAGTGTAATTTACCTCATACTAGTCTTTAAAAGTCCAAAATAATATAACCCTACTGTCCCCTAGTCCTCGACTAGCTTACTAAATGAAAAGGATACTTACTTCCATTTTTTAATTAATTAATTAAAACCCGACATAAGCCCGAATACTGCTTTTTTAACCTAGGTTATTAATTCCCCTACTACAAGATCCTTGTTGATGTAAAAAATTAGATCACTCTAATAATTTTATCACAGATAAATAAATGAGACAAAAGATTTTTAAGTGGTTCAGCCTTATAAGAATGGCCTACGTCCACTGTTGTTTTATTGCTGTTTGTATGGGAATTCTCGATTATAAGTTATCTCAAGAAATTCCGGTCTGGGGTCCCCCTTTCAATGAGGATTGTACAATGTATTTATAGCCTTGAGGCTGTAATGTGAAAGGGTAATACATTAAATGATATGCATATGAAAGGGTAATACATTTAATGCCCTCTTTGTGTGCGTGTCCAAATGATAAGAATTTAATGAATCAGTTGAACTGTTGGTTATCTAGCTATTAATGCTTTGTTCGAGATGCAGCTCGGACCGCCTGAGTTTGCTCGGACCGCCTAAGCTTCTTGGTATTCAAGAGTTCCTCGGAGAGGTTTGTTCCTCGGAGTGTATGAGTTCCTCGAAGCATGTGAGTTCCTTGAGTAAGTAGTGTTCCTCGGGAAACTATGAGTTCCTCGGGTAAGTGGTGTTCCTCGGGGAGCTAGTCTTACTCGTTGTAGTTTTGTTCCTCGGAGCGTGGGAGTTCCTCTGAAGTGTTTGTAATTGCCATGTGTCTTCATATGATTGATCCACGTCAGCAGATTAAATTTGGTATCAACAGAAGCCCCCAATGTTTCATAGTTCGAAATTTGAGGAGTATGGAACATTCTTTCTCGGAATATGGTAGCTTTAAATAGTCTTCCTAATTTTTAGGAGCATTTCCATTGTATTTATTTCTCTTTCCAAATTCGTAGAATCATGCTTTTTTGGACTTTTCTGCGTGCTTCGATTCCCGCATTACTTTTCGTCTTTTTAGCCGCTGTTGCCCGCTTTGATTCTCGCGTCTATATTTAATGCCCTTTTAGCCGCCGGTAACGTAATCATCCTTTTTGTAATCATTACTTCGCCAATTCCCAAGGTAAGGTATTTAAACTTCATAGACACTCCCACCGTCTTCTACCTTTTCAAATTTTCATCTTCGAGTTTTTCATTGTCTTCTACTCTCTTGTGTATTCATCTCTTCCATCGTCTGTCGTCATCAGCTCTACTCTTTTCCTGTAAGATCTTCTTCTTTCTTCTTCATTTCTTTTAATCACCATGGTTTACCTTGCTGAATCTCTTGACAAATTTCGATCTGATTTTTCCATTCCCTCTTGGGTTGTCTTGGAAGAGCTTTCTGAGCCTTCTAATTATTTCAATTTGGCTGAGGGACATTGGTTCCCCAGTCTCTTTTTTGCTGAGTGTGGATTTTCTTTTCCACCAAATCCTCCGTGTCTAGAATTCTGTCAGTACTTTGATGTTGTTCCTGCACGAATAGCCAATTTATTGATGTAAAAAATTAGATCACTCTAATAATTTAATCACAGATAAATAAATTAGACAAAAGATTTTTGAGTGGTTCAGCCTTATAAGAATGGCCTACGTCCACTGTTGTTTTATTGCTGTTTGTATGAGAATTCTCGATTATAAGTTATCTCAAGAAATTCCGGTCTGGGGTCCCCCTTTCAATGAGGATTGTATAATGTATTTATAGCCTTGAGGCTGTAATGTGAAAGGGTAATACATTAAATGATATGCATATGAAAGGGTAATACATTTAATGCCCTCTTTGCGTGCGCGTCCAAATGATAAGCATTTAATGAATCAGTTGAACTGTTGGTTATCTAGCTATTAATGCTTTGTTCGAGATGCATCTCGGACCGCCTGAGTTTGCTCGGACCTCCTAAGCTTCTTGGTATTCAAGAGTTCCTCGGAGAGGTTTGTTCCTCGGAGTGTATGAGTTCCTCGGAGCATGTGAGTTCCTCGAGTAAGCAGTGTTCCTCGGGAAACTATGAGTTACTCAGGTAAGCAGTGTTCCTCGGGGAGCTAGTCTTCCTCGCTGTAGTTTTGTTCCTCGGAGCGTGGGAGTTCCTCGGAAGTGTTTGTAATTGCCATATGTCTTCATATGATTGATCCACGTCAGCAGATTAAATTTGGTATCAACAATCCTAATACTCTATTTTACTTCATACAAGAAGGTTCCTAAGCCTTAAACCTTAAAAGAAAGGAATAGAAGAAAATCTAAATTTCAGGGTTAAAAATAGGGTACCGATCGACTGGTCCCTGACCCCCGATCGACTGCGCTCTTGAAATTGGCCTTGTAAGAAAAGCAGTAAGCTCTTCCCTTAAGGCCTGGTCGACCGCGTTATAGAAATTTGCCTTTCGAGAGAAGCAATAGGCTTTTCTCTTTAGGCCCGATCAACCGGTATCAGGGCTGTAGTTGACCGGTCACACTAGATCCCACGTCCAACCCCCATTTTTTCTTACAAAACCTAAATCTCTAAAGTGGTTTTCTCCCACTTCTCTCAACCTCATCATCTAATGACTTCACCCAATCATTCCTACACAACAACAAACTTATAATCAACTAAAATCATATCTAAATCAAAATCTAAGGGTTTAAACACCAAAAGTCATCAAAACCCACAAATGGTTTAAATCTCAAGGACACAACTATCTATACAAATTATCCACACTCAATCATACATAATTGCAAGTTAGAAACTTGCCTTTAGTTTGTAGTCTTAGATTCTTTCTTGTTGAAACGATTTCCAGCCAACAATATCAAATCTCATCGTTCTCTCCTTTTTTCCTGAGTTCTCTCTCTCTCTCTCTCTCTCTCTCTTTAGCTTTCTTTAGGTTTAGGAACAATATGAGAGACAAAGTGATATTGCAAGACTAAATACCCCAAAATGCCCCAAATACATTAAATCCAATATTAAATTCTACTACACAATTAAAATGACTCGTAACAACATAATTAAATTATAACCGGTTAAAAGTACCCGGAACCCAAAAATACAACTTGGTACTTATTTTGACTATCTCAACCATTTTCGGACTAACCGCGCCCTCTAAATTAGCATCCGGGATATCATAAATTATTTCATGTTCCAACGTCATTTTAACTCATTAATAATAATCCGATCGAAAAATAAGTCATTACCGTCGCTTAAAGCACAACGACGTAATAAAACATAATATGATGCTATTTACATTTACTTAACAGTGAATATGCAAACTGAGTAAATATTATCTCGTAATTCACTTAAAGTAATATTTACTTTAACTTACTTTATTTTATATAATTAACCCACTAGGCAAATTAATATAAAAATAATTACTCATAAATAAGGGGTATTACATACTCCCCCCCTTACAAGGGAATTTTGCCCTCAAAATTCAGGCGTACCTTGTAAAAAGTGGTGTGGGTACTTCTCTCGAATATCGTCCTCACGTTCCCAAGTTGATTCCTCGACATTGTGGTGTCCCCATTGGACTCGAACCAAAGGTACCACCGTCGATCTTAGTCTACGCTCTCCGTGATCTAAAATAGCAACCAGTTGTTCCTCATATGAAATATCGGGTTGTAACTCGATATCATCCAAATGAATGTGCCAATGAGCTCCCTCGCACCTTCTATACTTCTTCAAAGATGAAATATGGAACACGTCGTGAATCTGTTGTAGGCGTTCTGGCAAAGCAAGTTGATATGCTATGGGGTCTACCTTTGTAATAACAAGAAAATGGCCTATATAGTGCGACGCAAGCTTACATTTCTTCCCAAATCTCATTATAACCTTCATTGGTGACACCCACACTAAACCTTGGTCCCCCAATTCCAATTCTACATGCCTTCGATTCTCGTTGGCATAGCTCTTCTGATGATCTTGTGCAATTCGGATGCGGTTTCGAATAAGCTCAATCTTCGAAGAGGTATCTTTGATCATTTCAGGTCCAAGGAGCTTATTATATCCTACTTCCCACCAACAAGAGGTGATCTACACGATTGGCCATATAATGCATCATACGATGCCATACCTATTATGAATTGGTACAAATTATTATATAAATATTCGACCAAGGAAAGGTATTTCTCCCATTATCCTTTAAAGTCAAGTATGCACATTTGAAGCACATCCTCCAACATTTGGTTGACTCTCTCCATTTTCCCATCAGTTTGTGGGTGGTAGGAGGTATTCAACTTTAATTCAGTCCCCATCACCTCTTGGAAACTTTGCCAAAAATGGGATACAAAAATCTTGTCTCGGTCCGAGACTATATTGATAGGCACCCCATGGAGTTTCATAATCTTCGTAATAAAGAGCCGGGCATAATGTGCCGTATTATAATCCGTTCGTACTGGTAAAAAGTGTATCGATTTGGTCAGACGATCGATAATAACCCAAATAAAAACATGACCGCTTTGTGACGTCGACAATCCCGTGATGAAATCCATCGAGATACTCTCCTATTTCCACACTGGTATTTCTAATGGTTGTAACAATCCCGTTGGTCGCTGGTGGTCTACCTTCACCAATTGACAAGTGGTGCATTGGGAAACAAATTCAGAGATGTACCTTTTCATACCCGCCCACCAATACTGACGACGCAAGTCTTGGTACATTTTGTCTCCACCTGGGTGTACTACAAATCTCGAACCATGGGATTCAGTCATGACAGCACGTCTCAAGTCTCCCTCATCCGGGATTATAAGTCTTCCATAGAAACTTAACCCACCCTCAGAACTAATAGAGTAGGACTCCACTCCTCGGTTAACAACTAGTGTACACGGTCTTGGCAGTCTTTGTCTCTTCCTTACGCTTCCACGACTCGCATCATAATAGCAGGCGTAACGATCAACGCTGACATAAATTCTCTTGCTACAACATCCTCCTGGCTAAGCTCTTTCTATTTAGCCTTCCATACCTTCGCTAGTTCCCCCCGTGGGTTTTCGACTTAGTGCATCCGCTACCACATTTGCCTTGCCTGGGTGATAATGAATATCAAATTGATAGTCCTTCATGAACTCCAACCTCTGACATTATCGCATATTCGAATCTTTCTACGAGAATAAATATTGCAACGATTTGTGGTTCGTGAAAAGACTAAACTTCTCCCCTAAGAGGTAATGTCTCCATATCTTCAAGGCGAACACTACAGAGGCAAGCTCCAAATCATGAACGTGATAATTCTTCTCATGGGGATTTAGCTTGTGAGATGTATAAGCAATGGCCCATGGCGACATGCTACGCCATCTATCTTCTTCACAAACAAAATAGGAGCACCCCATGGTGACATGCTACACGGAATAAACCCTTGCTCCAAAAGTTGCTGAATGTGATCCCTTAACTCCCTCATTTCCAAAGGAGCCATATGGTATGGAGCTCTCACAATCAGGCGAGTTCCCTGTGCTAAATCAATTACGAACTCAATCTCATGACTTGGAGGTAAGATCGAAATCTCTCAAAAAACATCCTCAAATTATCTAACAATGGGAATCGAGTCTAAGGAAATGACTATTTTGCATGAAGTATTTTCCTCAATACAATATAAGTACGTGCTTGAACCTCCCGCTGAAAGAGGCATAGCCACTAAAAACATTTCTTGCCCCGGAATGGCGAAGACTATAATCCTCCCATAATAATTTACCGTGGCTCGGTATTTTACTAACCAGCCCATACCCAAAATAACATCATACCCGACCATATCCAGGATGAGTAAATCGGCCTCAAAATGTAAATAACCAAGGTCTATTCCTACCCCTTTACAAATAAAGAATATAAGTGAACCATCACCAATGAAAGATTCCACACTAGTAAAAGTACTCTCAGCAGACTTAATCAACCCCGTCGAATGAGCAAAATGGCTAGTAATAAATGAGTGCATTGTGCCCGTATCAAATAACACTCGACCCACATACCCGTGAATGGGAATCTTACCCTCAATAGCTGGCGGTGCTGGGGGAAACAAAGCATCCTGAATATTATACACACGCCAGTACTGAAGTTTCCCCTGTTGTAGATAGATGGATGGAATAGGCATATGAGGTTATAAATGTGCTTGCTGATGCAGAGGACCCCTAGGAAAATGTCCCCCAATCAACTGTGGATAAGATCTCTTAAAGTGACCCTGTTCACCCCACTGAAAACAACGGTCCGCAAAATTTTCTGAATGACGGCCCCGATTGTTATTCTAAAACTGCCCCATGCCTTGGCCCTGATGGCCTCGACCTCCATTATTACCTCTACCTGCTTGGTCCTGTTGGCCAAACTGCGGGTGCTGCTGAGCACCCTGATCGTGCCTAAAACCACCTCCGCCAAAATTGAAACCCCCAAAATGTTATTTCTTATACGAGTCCCCTTGCTGGGGGTCCCTCTCTTTCTTTTTATTTCCAGATTGTTGGGGTGGGCGTAGTGCTCCACCAACACTATTTCCTCCTTTCTTACTGGATTGACTTGAGTCTCCAATCTTCTTACTCCCCTTCAAGTGAAGACGGTGATCTTAGCAGTGGAGCAAGGCTGTATTCATCACGTCAGCAAATGTTTGCAAAGCTGGATTTCCCAACAAGTGTTTCCTTATTCTCCAATTCAAACCCCCGATAAATTTTCAAATCATCCTTTCCTCTGGAATGACTTCATCCGACACAAAGTTTGCTAGACGCATAAATTCCTCTTCATATTTCTCCACTGACCGTTCCCGTTGAACAACATCCTAGAGCTTCCTCCTCATCTCCTTCTGGACTGCTAGAGGAAAATACTTTTGATCAAATAAAACCCAAAATTCCAAGATAGGGATAGTATCCCTTTGCTCCGGAGTTATCACCGACTCCCACCAATGTACAGCTTCTCCTACCAGTTTAAAAGTGGCAAGAATCTATTTTTGCTCCCCACTACACTCCACCATTCGGAGATGGCATTGAATATCTTTCTTCCACTGGTTTTCCATAATCATATCATCACCACCCTGAAATTCTGGAGGGTTACCTTTTAGGAAGGATTCTTTAACTCTCTTCCACACGGAGGGTCCCACATGGGCTTGAACCTCTGGTTCTACCGGTTATTGGGCTTGGGGAAAGCGAATGGCCATAGCAGTCATTGCAGCGTTGACTTCCTGGGCAACAATATTAGCCACCTTCACCGCATTTATTATTCCTTGCGGTGGTGGGGGCTCTACATTCTTTGCAACTCGATTCACTCTCGCCGGGCGACCTCTTCTAGGCGGCATCTGAGACGAAAAACAACTGAATCAGAATACAATTTGAAATAATTTATATTTGCAGAAGATCGCAAGCATGCACAAACAAAACAGTCCTAACAATAGGAATCTATATCAAAGAACACTACGGTAGAACATAATAAGTCCGCATAATTCCTAAGGACTCTAGAACCCGATGCTTTGATACCATCTGTGACACCCCGCTTATTAAAATAAGAGGTGGTCATCCCGATACTCCAATAAATACAAGAATCATAGATGGTCCATTCTTAGCATCGTTGTCATAAAAATAATAGTGCAAGATAACCACCAATTATTTTTGAAAACGGATGTCAAATAAATTTGCTAGTTTAATAAAAACCATTTCGACAATCCAATTTAAAAAGAAGGTGGATATATAGATAGAGACATGTAACATTTTAACAACCAATCTACAAAATAATAACCGAATAAGTTGTCAACTAATAGACTAGGATAAACAGGTTACACCAAGTATTACAGTTGAATATCACAATATATGCCAATACAAAACTTGGGCAACACGCCCGAATGCCCAAACTGATAATAACTAGATTATTCAAAATATGGACGCGCCTATTACAAAGATCCTACAACATCCGTAAAAATGCTGTAGCTCCCTGACACTGAGAAGGAAAGATTAACACGGGCGTCCTTGCGACAGAGCACCTGAGCGTAAATAGGATCCATATAAAACAGAGAAATATAAACGGGTCAGGGCCCGATTTGATATTATATACGTGTGAATAAAATGCATAACAGTTATGAATGCTACCATCATAAACAAGTTTAAATCGATATTCACAATAAGAATAATCATTAGGGCAATACCATTTATAGTGTTAAACTATTCATCAATGTAAGAGAAATAACTAAATTCCATTTTAAAATGCTTAAATTGAAGTTTCGTAAAATATGATCTCACAAGTCCATTCCTCATTAGGAAACTTATTCCATACATTAGATTTATAAATGCATTAGCCATTTATGAAATGCCACGTTCGTGAGAATAGTTACAATCAAAATATAACGATTCTAAGACCATCCTTCCGAGAGTCACCCCACTGGATGCACCCCTAAATAGCTATCGTCTTCCAGGGCCTATAACTAAGACCACACGGGCACCCTAAATCGCGTCGCGTGGGAAGCGGCCACATAGCTTCGACAGTGAGTCATAACCATACCCGAAATTACCTCACTTTGAATAAGACAACAACACAATATAACCACCGGTCCTATGGCTGAGGACTATATTCACCCGGCATTCACTATCCAAGGGACTTCACCTCATTAGCATTTAGAGAGGTATGTATATGCAAGTCATAATTCATAAGATATGCCAATTTAAAATGTGCATTTTATTATATCCGGAACCATATGTGTTTAAAGACATAAACCACAACGTTTAATTGTCCCCATACTAGTCTCCAAGAGTTCACGACAACACTATAAGCCACCAAGTGTAATTTACCTCATACTAGTCTCTAAAAGTCCAAAACAATATAACCTTACTTTCCCCTTGTCCTAGATATGCTTACTAAAGGAAAAGGACACTTACTTCCATTTTTTAATTAATTAATTAACCCCCGACATAAGCCCGAACACTCATTGTCTAACCTAAGTTATTGATTCCCCTACTACAAGACCCTAATACTCTATTTTACTTCATACAAGAAGGTTCCTAAGCCTTAAACCTTAAAAGAAAGGAATAGAAGAAAATCTAAATTTCGGGGTTAAAAATAAGCAACCGGTCGACCGGCCCCTGACCCCCAATCGATCGCGCTCTTGAAATTGGCCTTGTAAGAAAAGCAGTAAGCTCTTCCCTTAAGACCCGGTCGATCAGCATCTGGAACGCGTTATAGAAATTTTCCTTTTGAGAGAAGCAGTAGGCTTTTCTCTTTAGGCCCGGTCGACCGGCATCTGGTCCGTGGTCGACCGGTCACACTAGATCCCACGGCCAACCCCCATTTTCTCTTACAAAACCTAAATCTCTAAACCTATTTTCTTCCACTTCTCTCAACCTCATCATGCAATGACTGTACCCAATCATTCCTACACAACAAAAAACTAATACAATCAACTAAAATCATATCTAAATCAAAATCTAAGGGTTTAAACACCAAAAGTCATCAAAACCCACAAATGGTTTAAATCTCAAAGACACAACTATCTATACAAATTATCCACACTCAATCATACATAATTGCAAGTTAGAAACTTGCCTCTAGTTTGTAGTCTCGAATTCTTGCTTGTTGAAATGATTTCAAGCCAACAATATCAAATCTCCTCTTTCTTTACTTTTCTCCCAAGTTCTCTCTCTCTCTCTCTCTCTCTCTCTCTCTAGCTCTCTTTAGGCTTAGGAACAATATGCGAGACAAAGTGATCTTGCAAGACTAAATACCCGAAAATGCCCCAAATACATTAAGTCCAACATTAAATGCTACTACACAATTAAAATGACTCGTAACAACATAATTAAATTATAACCTATTAAAAGTACCCGAAACCCAAAAATACAACTTGGTACTTATTTTGACTATCTCAACCATTTTTGGACTAACCGCGCCCTCTAAATTGGCATTCGGGATATCACAAATTATTTTATGTTCCAACGTCATTTTAACTCATTAATAATAATTCGACTGGAAAATAAGTCATAACCGTCGCTTAAAGCACAACGACACAATAAAACATAATATGATGCTATTTACATTTACTTAACAGTAAATATGTAAACTTAGTAAATATTATCTCTTAATTCACTTAAAGTAATATTTACTTCAACTTCCTTTATTTTATATAATTAACCCACTAGGCAAATTAATATAAAAATAATTACTCATAAATAAGGGATATTACAGAAATTTTCTTTAAACCCTTTATATAATAGATGGGTTTAGACTTTTCAAAACACTTTTTAAAAGACTTCCAAATTATTATCTGCTCTCATTTACAAAATCTAAACCCAATTAAAAACAAGTTTCAACCTAAGTTTTAAAAATGTAAACCAAGTTTCTCAAGAGCATCCAAGAACATATCTTTACTATTTTCATGAGAGGAACGCAACTGTGCAATCAGATTTTCAAGATGACTTCTTTGCAGGCATAAATACTATTATTGTTCCCCTTTAGTATTATACGTTTTAAATGCTACCTAAATACTAATAAACAATGTTTTCTTAAAATAAATTAGAGAGACTAATTTAGGAAAAGTGAAACTAAAGTTGAGACTATTTTTATTCAGGTCTCTAATAAGAATTAAGACTCAAAACTCTTGCTTGCTTATATTAGAGGTTTGGATTTCATTAGAATACATGGATGTTCGCATGTTAAAATAAATCGTTTGAGTTTTATAATTTTAATTTTACTCATAAAATCAGGTTATTTATATTTATCTTGTAGAGTAGAAATTTATTGTTGTATGGACCCGAAATATGCAAGTGACTGGAAATTATATAGGTTGTTGAAAAATAAATTATTTAATTAATATGATAATTAAACGGACATAATTTGGATAAGTAGTAATCTTGTGGTTAATTGAAAGAATTGTTGTGATAGGCTGCAAATATGCCTTATGTGATCATTAAGTATGTTAATATTCGATACCGTGGGGACGACAAAATTATTAGGGTAGCTGTGCTTTCACCTTATTTTAGGTTACTTTCTAGGTATGGGACTAGTAGATAGGTCTTAGTTGTTGTAACACTTTCTAGGTATGGGAGTAGTGAGTGTTGATTTTTACGGATGGGTATTTTTTGGGTGGGGCTTAGTAGTACACTTTTACATTGTTCCATTAGCCTAGGTGCAGGACTTGGTGGTAATTATTGGTAGGTATTGTTTCTAAGTGATAGGCTAGGGTAAAATGGTGGTTTTAATATCTATATGTATGGTAATAGGGACGGTTAGAGGATTTAATGCTCGAATAAAAGGTGGGGCTTTTATAAAATAATGAACTCGATAAAATCGGGAAGTAATGCCTAAGGTAATAAACGGGTATTAAAATGAATTTGCATCGCCAATAAGTGCAGGGCTAACGAAATTGGGTTGAATGACTATAGCGGCGTGGATGTGTATTGGTGTCACCAGTATGTGAAAGGCTAACAAAAAATTGGGATGGCTAACTATTGTGACGTGTCGTGCATGGAATCTCGTCAATAAGTGAAGGGCTAACAAAATTGGGTTGGTTGTCTACAGCAAGGGGAATGTGTGCGGTGTAAAACTTTAGGTGGGCCCGAATATTTATATGGATAGATAGTGGTAGTTTATTTTCACTTGCATGTTAATATTTATGTCGTTTAATTCAAATTATTGTATTATGATATTTATCATGTTTAATGCTTATGCCTGGATTTACGAACCCTAATTGGGAGGAGTAGATAGTATACATGCGGTAGGCTCTTGTCCATTGCATTGACTAAAATTTCAGGTATAGTTGTTTGAGTAGTTGCATATGATGGATTGAAGATTTTTGGGTGCAACTCGATTTTTATTTTTATCGCTTTAGTAGTAGTTTGATTTATTTCCATTCCATTATTTTTATTATGAGACTTCCATTTATGGATTTGGTGAGCCAGTCGGTTCCACAGTTGTTTATGATTTCAGTCAGATATTTATAGTTGGATTATTTCATTTGAGTTTTAATAATTTGGAGTTTGATTTATTTTGTAGATAGCTTGATGATGGATTTGAATTTAAATGAATGTTTATATTTACTGGATAAATTTGAATATAATCTTATGGAAAAGTTTTTAATGTCTTATATTTCTGTTACGTGCTAAGAATAATAACTTATTTAGTGACGCTCAATATAGTTTGGCGGCGACCGATGCCAAAATGCACAGGGTGTTACAGGGTTGATTTAGGAGGTTCGTAGGTAGGATTAGGACTTCTGGAAAAATATTTAGGAGGTCCAATTAGTTATGCATCAGTTATGAAGGCTTGCAGGGATTCTTTAGATGCTTCTATCTTGGATTTCTAGATAGGATTTAAGTTCAGATGTTTATTTGGTCATGTAACCCATCATTATATAGTATTTATTTATTTAGACCTTATTCATTTTAGTTCATACGGATTACTATATTGGATTTTTATCGCGTGTGATTCGATTATTTTAACTGTTACATTTATTCAACATTCAATTTATTATCGTGGAGAATGGTTATTTAATTTATTAGAATGGTTTGTAGTGTGAATGGAAGTTTCAATTTTGCAAGTTAATAAGTTTTAAAATTTGATACCGGGCTTAATAGGTTAATAGTAATTAATTTAATTTTTCGACAGTGATGCTAAGCATGAGTTAGTCACAGATTCCTATTTTATTTTAGTAGAGGCCTGGCCACCCGTTATTTTAATAGGAGGGGTGTCACATATGGTATCAAAGTATCAGGCTTAGTGCCTTCAGGATCTGTGCAAAGTATTACTATTCTAGTATAGCGTCCTTTAATATAGATCCCCTATTATTAGGATGGCTGCCTTCATTTATGCATTGAATTTCTTCCGCTGTTATGAATTATATAAATTTTGGACTTATAAAAATTCAGCCAGGTTTCAGATGCCATCCAAGAGAAGATGACAAGCCAGGGCCGCTAGAAGATCCAATAAGGGGGAGGTTCAGGAGGATCCCTAGGTGCCATATGGTAAAGTGATAATCGTAGAAGTGGCCACGGTCATTGCTCAAGCGGTTAATGTTGCCATGACCACCATGGCACAACTGTTCCTATAGACTCAGCCGTAATTGGAAGTGGCACCGATCATTCAGGCCCATCAGGGACCATCAGTGTGGGAGAGGGTACATGAGGCCATTAGAAAAGGGCATCCACCAGAGTTCCAAGCTAGTGCAGACGAGGTAGCTACCAGTCAGTGGAAGAAAGACATATAATGTCATCTCCGCATGATTGAGTGCAACGACATTCACAAATAGATTTTTGGCTACGTTCAAGTTGGTGGGAGAATCTTACAACCGTTGGAGTCAGTCATCACATTAGAGGATAATGGTATGATGAATGTATCAAAGTTTGTGGTGCGGTTCGACTGCAAGTACTTTCCTTCACTGATCCAGACTGAGATGTTGAGGAGGTTTATTAATGTAACACAAGAGTACCAAAATGTAGTCGAGTATGAGGAGGAGTTCACCCATCGAAAAACTCTGTGCTTGAAGAGGTGAATACTGAAGAGAAGAAAATGATGAAATTTATGAATGTGATTGATTGGAGAATATGACAACATTTTTTGGGTAATTTGGCATTGAAGAGGTATATAAAGGTGGTCAATATTGCTCTATGACACTGTTAGGACCAGCTTTTCTATATGAAGGGTAGCAAGAGAGTAGGAAAGTCTATCCAGTTGGGCAAGACGAGAAGTAATGATGCCAATGGGGCACAATAGCCATAGTCTAGTATAGTGCCACTGGAGGATATTGACTTGCAACCCAATATCTCATATGAGGATAGACTGTTTTCTATTTTGGATCGTAATGAGCATAAGTTGAGATCAAAGGTGGTTCCCTTGGATCGTGTTCAGTGGGGGTACCATAATACCTGCGAGTCAACATAGAAGCGGGAGGATGATACGTAAGAGAAATATCTCGAGCTCTTTATGCCAGGTATGTCCGAATTTCGGGGACTAAATTTCTTTTGTTAGGGGAAGTATGTAACACCCGGTATTTTTGAGTATTTATTTTTGAGCACTTTATATTGCATGCGTGCACGTAATTTAAATTAGATTAGACATAACAAGAATTTAATAAATATTAATTAGAGAGAAAATGATTAATACTTATGTGAAAATATATTTAGAAGTGTGATAACTAAATAAAATTATGTCAAATCATACTACATCAAAAGTGAGTAAAAAGCGATGGGTTTTGATGGTATCTTATTCGGGACGTGTGTGTGGACTCGTATTGGGAATGATATGGCAAATTGATGATAGATGACTCAGATAGTGATTTTAAGTACACGAATAGTCCGAAATCGACAAAATTAGGTACCCAAGGTGGTCGGGTTCCCAAGACGTTTTAGAATAATTAGAACCCGTATAGGGGTGTTCGGGTCATTTCACACTTAACCCTATACATAATTGGTGATTAGGTGGATAATTAGGGGTGTTGGTTGATGAAGGAAACCATTCCACCATTCTAATATACCTAGGCTAGAGAGAGAGAGGAAAAAGGAGAAGCGAAAAACTCAAGAAGGTCATTTTGGGGAGAGATTGGGATAATTCTAGGCTACAACTCTTGTGCAAAAAGGATAACAAACAAGTAATTTAGAATCACTAATCACATAAGGCAAGTGTTTAAACTTGCTTTGATAATTTATTAATTTTCTTGAATTCATATTAGAGTTGGTGAAAAATATGAATTTTAGGTGAGACTCACATGATAAAAACAAGATTTGGGGAATGATATCATAGAAAATGATTAATTGTAATCCCATATATGTATAATCCGAGATTGATATATATAAACGATGTAGTCTTGATTAAAATCTAATAATGATTCTTAGAGAAGATGAAATCTTGATTACTTTTTGAGAGAAATTAATAATCTTGAATTTGACTAAGAAATGAGTGACTTTTTGTTATTGATATCAAATACCATGGATTAGGATGTTATTAGATGATTAGGACATAAAAATGTGATTCTTTATGTTTATAATTGATGGGATTATGTTGGGTTGAATTTGGGTGAAGTTCGGAGATCCTATGGCACTTAGAAAATGGAGAAAACTTATCAATCGTGTAACAAACCAACCTAGGATAAAACCAGGGCTTGAACCGATTTGGTCCATCTGTTCATCCCAAGTTTGGTATTTTAATAGTTTCTTGAATAAATTTGGATAAGGTTTGATTTAGGATGTCCATAGGTACGATTAGGAATTCTTGAAAAATATTTAGGATATTATTTTACCTTGGGATTGTTGGGTATAAATCCCGAGGGTATGGAAATACTGGTTTTTAGGGTGAATGACAGTCGATAATTTATTAATGAAATAGATTTGTAATTTTGAATAGAATCATGATATGGGCTAGAGAAGAATGGCTTAGTGTCCAGAATAATAATGACATTTGTGAACTAGTTATAAGTGACTACTTATGTATTCGGGAGTAGAGGTTAGACTCGAGAATTATGGGTTAGTGTTACGAGGGAAAATGAACATTTATCCGATTATGTGTGTGTGTGTGTGTGTGTATATATATATATATATATGTGTGTGTGTGTGTGTGTGTGTGTGCAGATATATCTGTGTGAGTAATATATGGGAGACATACCTACTCTATGGATGCTATTGTGGAGGTTGCATATAGTAGACGATCCACCCTGGCATTGATCAACAGGTATTGGATCGATTTCCCAAATCATAGGTCTGTCGCATGACCACTGTATGTGAGTTTAGAGTCTAGTGGGGTAATTTGGTATGGTTATGACCCACGGATCTAAGAGTATGACTGTCTCCGATTATGTGTTTACGATTTGGGTTTGGTGGTGAGATTCTGAACCATTGGCCCATTAGTGGTACGTGATGTACCTAGAAATGATAGCATGCTAAAGAATGCATCCGTGAGGTTACGCATTATGGATGCATTTACATGTATATAACGAGCGATATATATGTATGTGTACAAAATTTGATGTGAAAATACATATATAAGTGTGATAAATATATACGGGTGAGTAACATGAATGTGGGAATATTGAATTAATAATTGTTATGAAGTTATATGTATCGGTTGATGATGAGAACGAAAATGAATTAGCTTGTGTGTCAGCTAAATGAGAATCAAAGTAAAGTATAAATATGTGTGGCACATTTTGGCTAGAAGTTTTGCATATGGGGCTACGATAAGTGTTGGTAATAGTTAGGAAAGGTAGCATAACTTATGTATTTAAAATACATGCGTTAGGTGCGCACTATAAATGAGGGGAAAAGATTATCTCATGGGAGTGCGACACCGGTTTAAATATGAAAGCTTACATTGCATATTTATTATATTATTTTAAACACTTGGAAAAAAATTTCGAATGGTTTTTGGGTTTCTGGCCCGTATTAAGATATTTTTCAAACTCTTTTAGGTTCTCAGCTACAGAGACATCGGGTGTGATTATTCCTTCCAGACAGACAGTGATGCAGCAACTGTGGATGCTTGCAGGGATTCCTTAGATACGTCTATCTTTGGTGTCTTAATATGATTTCATTTCAGATGTTTATTCAGGCATATCGCCCATTATCGAACAATGTTTATTTATTTAGACCTAATTTCATTTCAGTTGAGATGGATTATTGTATTTTATTTTTAGTGAATGTGATTTGGTTATTTTAATTGTTACATTTATTCAGCATTCAATTTATTATCTGGGTAATGGTTATTTAATTTATTAGAATGGTTTATTGTGTGAATGGAAGTTTTATTTTGGCAAGTTCATAAGTTTTAAAATTTGACACCAGGATTAATAAGTTAATAGTAATTAATTTAATCTTTTGACAGTGATGCTAAGAATGAGCAAGTCTGAGATTCTTGTTTTATTTTAGTAGTGGGTTGGCCACCTGTTATTTTAATAGGCGGTATATCACACCTTAATATCATTCAGTCTATGGTTGGGGCTCAAAGTGATGCGAGTTTACTTGGCAAACTTGTCTTCACTTGGTTTTATTTTATCTTTATCTTTGTCTTTGTCTTCGCTGGGCCCATAATTGCTTCTGCCTAACTCCCTTTGGTTTCCCTTTTTGGCCATTATGGCCCTTTCCACATTCATAATTCTCCCAGCTTTAACTAGAAGTTCCATTATGGCCTTTAGAGAATACTTAGAGAGGGTTCATTAGAGTTTTCCACATTATATCCTATTGATGAGTGTTGTTATTGAAATGTTCTCATCACAGTCTTCTACTTCTAATTTATCCTTATTGAACCTAGATATAAATCCCTTAATGAATCATCCTTACCTTATTTTACATTTAATTGATGGGTCACTCCCAAGGATGCCTCAATTCTTAAACAAAAATTATGGGTAAAATTCTTAGCTAACTCCTTAAAATTTATAATTTTCCCTCTTGGCAAGCCTATGTACCACACATGAGCAGTGAAAGTGCTAAAAAATGCTTGACACTTCATTTCGTTAGGTACATATTATATATCAGCATTAGACTGATACTTTTCTACATGATGAACTGGGTTGGTAGTACCATCATATCTGGGTGTCACCTCTGATGGTTTGAAATTGGGTGGTATTTGATAACTGATAATACTTTCTATGAATTATGAGCCTTTCATATATTCCCTCAAAGCAAGATCTAGACTTCTAATCAGACTACCAATCTTATCTTACATCCTTTAAATTTATGCGTTCGAAGGCTTCTCATCTAGTGTAATATTGTTTCCTTACGCTTCAACCTCCGAGACGACCGTGTATGGGTCTCCTCTAAATGGGTCTCTTCTTGCACTGGCCATCTCTCATCCTTATCGACCTTCTCTATTGCTATCTGGGGCATTGAGTAGACTGGGCTGAGATGACCGGTGATTCATGTCCCATATATGTTGTTTAGGACGATGTCTTGTCTAGAGTGATCCTTTAATCTAAGACGAACAAACATCGATCCCTTACCCAGTCTCACAAAAACATTATTTAAGTGTTGAATCTGAGGAGTGTACTGGATGATCTTGCCTTTGTATGTTGGAGGAGGGGTCGCCGTTTTACCTAGTTTATATTACGTGTTTGACATTTCATAGTATTTGTCATAGCACTCGTTAGGATCTTCCTCTTACGCAACGTCCTCATGACCTCCCTCCACCCGCTTTCCAAGGTGGAGATGTTCGGACTCCACTATCTACTTCCTCCTTAGGCCACATAGGACCTCCTTTTTATAAGAGCTAGGGGTGTTCTACCATCTACAGGTGGTGCTCTTACTATCACGGCTGTCAGCGTAAAAAGATTTACAGTTGGATCATCTGGTATCTGATTCATTACGCCTTAGTTGAAAAACATCAGTTGTTCTTGCATAGTTTGTTAACTGGGTACCAATGATTTCAAACCCTCTACGATGTCATCCGTCTCAGATTGTTGGGGGTGGGGGGTGGAACCATCCCCAATGTTGGAAGGTGGATTAGATTCTTTAATTAATTAGAGAGATTAGACAAACAACAAGTACAAAAACTCTTAATTAATGAATCAAATAAGAAGTTTATGAACCCTAAAGGCCAAGTTATTTCAATTTTGATGTATATCCAAGAATGGTAGATTTGAATCATAACCAGAAATGAGTACGAGTTCAAGCTATGATAAAATGACGAAGTTATTCACATAGATGATGCCAAAAGGATGAATTCTAAATCATGAACAATGATTTATCAAGGATGAGATTAACACACATGTTTATATTAGTTAAGAAATTAACATATAATTAAGAAGAAGAGATGAGATATAAAGAGATTAATAAAGAAATATATGGGGTTTAGTCCTTGGCCTATATTCACAGTGAAAAATGTAGTTATGCGTCACTAGATTGGGCCTAAACACCATTAATGAGTACAATTTGAGCTCTCTAGCTATAAGTATTTTGACAGAGTAACAGTGTAAAATCTCCCAAAATCCCTGATGAAGAAGTTATATATAGGCTGGGGATACGCATTATATCCCCCAGTATTCAACATAAGACTAGTTTATATGAGAGACTATGAGATAGTGTCAGCTATCCATGCTCTTAGTGAGGTAATTATGTTAGAGATTCCCTCACGCGAGCGAGTTATCTTTGATAACGGCTTCGTGTAGGAATAAAAAGGATATTTTTATTATTCTTTCCTTGTTCTTATGAGAGAGTATGTGGAAGAGGGAATTGTTATCCGAGATAATATTAGATATTTAGGCTAGGTCGAGAGTGAGTTTGGTATAATGTCTTGTAACTTGGTTGTCGTCTGAGGCAGATACCTTCCTACTATTATGGGGTAATTGGTTGTCGACGAGACGAAACTTAAGATGTTGATTGATATTTATAGTGCCATCTCGAGACTATATATTTATACCAAATTTCTTTTTTTCTTCATTATAATTAATTCCACTAAACAACTATAATTGCACTCCAATTTAATTATCTCATAATTACTCGCATAATGAAGTCTTCTTTGTAAGGTTAGATAGTGTATAATATTATCTCCCTCATAAAGCACGCAATACCCACTTGATGAATTACAATTCACCACTAAATAATTTTCAGCATTGTATTTGTATTCATTGATCTCAAACTTAACTCATCTGGTTATATACTATAATATAAAATCTATTAGTCGTGTTTACTGGTAGAATACAAATTTATAAGTTAATTAAGGTGGTATCACATTTTAAGACATCTCCTGGACACGATTTCCTCTGGGATATGATCTCAAGAAGAACCAGACAATGATTTCCTAACTTGCGGAGATGTAGGCCCACTATAATGAATTGCATCCATAATAATCAAAGCAAAGATTGTGTAAATACTCCAATCCTTATAGTCCATAGGATTAAATCTATTCAACCTTCGAAAATTTTATGATATTATGAAAGTATAATATAATTAGCACCTAGATTTAATCTCACCTGTAATCATGTTCAATATAATCCTGATTTATCGATTCAATCCTCTTTGAACTATCAAATAAGTTTCTGACCGTCAAACATGTTCATGTTAAAAAGTTAAACTACCTTTACTGATAGGATTGCAGCTCCTATCAGTACATGTTCATATCAAATAAGTACTCATAACTTTACTGATAGGATTGCAGCTCCCTATATAGATTTTGAACCTTTCCAATAAACTAGAACTGGAACTCTGGTATTTTGTGATCAAGTCGAACCCAACACACCAGAATTCCAACTAAGTTAAATTGAATAACATATATATAATATATTTAAAATAAATACAATCTACTCTTACAAATATGATTCTTATTTCAAAATAAAATTGACACACCTTTGCGAAAAATAAACGTCATACGTGGTTTTAAAAATAAAACCTCAACAATACATACATACATACATACATACATACATACATACATGCATGCATGCATGCATACATACATACATATATTTATACATATCATGTTAAAGTCATTATTTGAAGAAAAAATGGTAGATAACCCCCACGTCGAAGATTTTCTCTCTCATATGCTCTTGACGAGTATTTTAATTCTTTAAATCTTGTTATCTTTTAAATAGTAAATATATAAAAAAAATTATATGATTGAAAACTACTATAACATGCTAGGAATATATAAACCTTAAGAAACAAGATGTTAAAATGTTTTTACTCCTTTGAATAGTTGATTAAGTACTTAGATACTTGATGAGTTTATTATTTATGTTAATTTTTCCAAAATCTAGGCCTTGTTACTCTCGTTATATCATATATAATGAGCTTTTAGAGACATTTTTGTAGTTCGAAAGAAAAATGCAAGATTGAAAATAATTCGAGTTGAAATGAAATTTTAGTAATCCCATGGGTGAAGCCCTAATTTTAAAAACTTTATGTACTTAAAAGTGAGTTATAATGTTATTATCTTCACAAAATAAAGTTTTCCCTGAAATTTGGTCGAATTTCAAGTTAAAACGAGTGAGATATAAACTTAGTGGGTTAAGCTGCAATTAGAAGGGTGGTTTTGTACTTTTTAAAGTATTATGGACCTAATTTTGAATTAATTATTTTTTTTGTGTTTTTACACATGTCCTAAGATTTTGGACAATAAAGGAGTTGATATGAAAATTTTTATAGGATATGATGCGACACAACACGTTACTAAAAGATTTCTATAAATTCACTCGAGTACCTCTTAAGTTCGTGTCATAGATTTTCGAAAAAGGACTCATAATTTTATAGTTGGGTTGAATTTGAAAAATGTGAAGTTTCAGAATCCCCGTTATAAAATTATATGTCTTAAGTATCATATTTTTGCATGAGATAAAAAATAACATAATAATACAAAAACAAAATAAAAAAAACCCAATATGTATTTTTGAGTAGCGAATATTTTCAAAATCTTTTTCCCTTTTAATTAAAATAAATTAAAAAATATTGGTAGTCTTGGGTTTCTTTATTTTAAAAAAAATTAGATTTAAGTCTTTTTCTAGAAATTAGTAGTTTTAGCACTGGTTATGTTATTATATCACCAAAAAATAGAAAAAAAACCAATAATTCCAAACCAATACTTGTATTTCAAAGGCATATATTTTTATTTTTAAAATGTAAAAACAAAAGAATATTTTAGGTTGATTTTCGTGTTTTGTTTGTTATTTTCTTCTTTTTAGTCCCATTTACATTGTTAGTGCTTTGTGCCGTATTCTTTTTTATTTTATTTTTTTCCCACTTTATGATTGGTATAGTAATTTTTGTGTTATTGTTTAGTAATAGATATAGAAAAAAAATACAAAAACTAGAAAAGAAAATGAAAAAGAAAGGTGGGAGGGAAGAAAAATCCCCCAAAGCAAGATATGATGTGTAAACATTAAATACACTTGTGCAATCTTGTCATGCACATAAGGAACTCTCGGGGACGACTGAAATATTGGTCACATTTCTCCTCGATCGACCTCAACTTAAACTTTGCCCCGGCATAAATAAGTAACTGTAAAAAGTTCTAGTAGGAAGTATGTTTTGTGTCCTCATTACATGGATTTAATTTTTCATATTTTAATTAGCACATTGCATTAATTCGACTTACGAGAGAGACTCGTTCACAAGAAAAAGGTGGGAATTTCATCACCCTTCTTTGGCCTAAAAATTATTAATTTAACCAAACATTTGCATAACCCAAGATGATTTTCTCCAAGTGTATCCTTGTCTCTTCCTGAGGTTAAAGCCAACACTTTAGAACATACTTCTTACAAGGGATCCAACCTCATCAATCTTTCCCTCGTCTTGTCCTTGGGTCGAGACCTTCTACGACCAAGGTCACATGTGATTGATCACGTCTCGTATTTCTATAGGCCGAGACTTATCAAGGACTCAGGTCCACATCAGACTCGTCTCGACCGGATGCCATCATCAGTCGAGACCACTATTCCATCTCTACTCATACAACTACATCATTGGAAGTGTCATACTCGTCCATTCCGACACCCCCACAGGAAGATACATTTGACATTTGGCAGTGGAGCACGTGTGGGGGAGTGCATGTGGGATACGAATCCCACATTGATAAAATCGTTGCAACAGCATCTTACTCACGTGTGAGGGATATTTCATCATCATAATCTACTTGTGACAAGGACAGGTGGCTTCTCATTATTGGATGCCATATACTACACGTGCCTGGTGCATGCATGGGGTGCACATTACACCACCCCACCAATATAAATACTTGCATCCTTCTACCTTGAGAAGGACCTAAATTCAAAACCCTAATGAAACCCTGCTGAAATGGTAGTATAGAGAGATAAAGTTGAGTGACCTATATCTAAGGGCCATTATAGTCATTTCATAGTGAAATTCACTCATACACACACACACATACAGTGGAGTAGGCCTAGATAGGATGAAACACTTATATACTGTCTTTCTCCTCTTTGCCTCACCCCCTTCTTCATTTTTGTTGTTTAATTCTCACCATTGATGCACACTTGAGATCTTATTGGATTGAGCTTATATTCATTTACTAGGTGGTACCAGATTTTGAACCATCAGTTGACACTGTTTGTGGGAAGCGAGATCATCATTTTCTTCCTCTCACTTGTAGCTACTCCACACCGAATACTCTGGTGTTGGTTTAACCCCACACTTGTACGGGCTTAAAACATAATTGAAAGAGCTCTTGTTCAATTTCAATCTTTCTTATAGTTCATCCAGCTCTCTTCCAGTACATCTCTTGATCTTTTCGATCACTGGATTTTATGGCATCAGATCTTCTACCAGGTGGAGGTCCTAGTTCCTGTCAAGCACCGCCGTCTGAGATGGCAAACGTCACAGTAGTGCTGCGCTCATTGTCATCCAGTCAACTAAGATACAGGGGCTACTGGCTGCCTTTAGCCAGAACTTCATACCCAGGCCCACTAGTGAGATGATGAAGATGATAACTATGGCTGCTAGAGAAGGCATACATCAGGCGATAGGGGGACCACCCCCGGCCTCACAGAAGGATGCACAACCTCAGCAGAGGCAGAGAGATGTTCACCTGGGGAGGCAGGGTTAAGAATACGGAGAAAATAAGTGTGACATTGACACAGAGTGATGGGAACCATATGAAATTTCTGGGTATACTGTACGCCCTATTCAATCTAGTAGGTGAAATACTACAAGGCCTATCCAAGAGGGATGATCTAATCCGTCGGTATTTAATAGTCTCAGCAGGGGGTCTGCTTTTGACAGACTCGACCCTGTAGGTGATATTTAAGACCGATTGTCTAGGTCTATTAATAGGGAAGGATCCAAAAAAAATGGAGGATGTGCTGACAGACAACCCCCCAATGGTTAAGACGACTAGCAATATGAAGTTAATAGCCATAAGAGAATGGTCGGTTGAGAGACCATTCAATGCCAGCTCGAGAGGGAAGGAACTGATGAGAATGCTACTCAGGCCGAGGGAGATAATGCCATAATGGTCGTAGCTGACAAACCCTGGAATAGCTCTATTGAGAGATTGGAGATTTGCTGAAGAGCCGAGACCCTCTACAAAGGGGTTATAATGAAGGGTCGCCATTTGTTGCTAGGATTATGAGCTATCCTACCCCGAATAAGTTCAAGTTTCCAATGGTGACACCGAAGTATGATGGGAGTACCAATTTAGTCCACCATATTGAAATTATCAATCTACTATAGATATCTTCTCGGTCTCAGACGAAATGAAGTGTAGATCAATCTCAAGCACTCTGACTAGTGTTGCACATGTTTGGTATACTTCCCTTCCGAGAAACTCACTTGATAACTTCAAGCAACTTGTAGAGAGATTCATATATAATTTCTTCTTTGAGGTTAAGCCAAGGAAGAAGACCACTCACTTTCTGTATATAAAGTAAGGTAAGAACAAATCTCTATAAGACTATAACGAGAGCATAGCTATGACTACATTGATGGGAGGTCAACAAAAGGGCGAGATACTACTGAAGCTGACCAAGGATCCTCTAAAGTTCATGGCTAAAATCCTAGCTATGACCGGGAGGTTCATGAATACAGAGGAGGACATTGAGGCTAAGGGCGAAGATGAGAAGGGAGCCAATGGGAGTAAATCCCAAAAATCTAAATGCAAAGGAGATAAGAAAAGGTCGATGAATGATAATTTTATCGACTACACGCCATTAAGATGATCCTAAAAGAGATCAAGAATTATAGGTCCTTAAGGTGTCCAAAGAAGATTAAAGCCCCTCCTCATAAGAGGGATAAAATAAAATAGTGTGAATTTCACCAAGATCATGGCCATACCACTGATCGATGCTTCATTCTGAAAGACGAGATCAAAAAGATGTTAAAGCAAGAAAACTGAGAAAGTATATGGATAAAGGTGGTTTAAAGGGTGGTGAGACGACAACCAAAAGCGAAGAAATGATAAGTGTAGACCAAACACCCCAACAAACATATATGATGATGCCTCAGATAATGATGATGAGGTCGACCCAGATTTACCTCCTCCTATCACTGATCCTAAAGGTCGGAAACATACAATCTCTATGGTGGTAAAAATGATCTACAGAGGAAAATCAAGTGGTGGAAAAGATATTACTGATATGAAGGATCATGTGGAATAATCCAAGGCTCACCCAAAGCCTGAAGTGGTACACTTGACAGTTATTGACTGGAAGTTGGGTAAGAGAATGAAAGTTGATGTGAAGACTCTAATAGTTTACTTTTCATGGATGGATTTCAAGGGCATCCTAGCCCTGTATGATGACCCTCTGGTGATCACCACCAGAGTACATGGATATGAGGTCCCCAAGATATTGCTTGATGGTGGAAGTTCGATCGATGTGATGTTCTGGGATTGTTATAAGGTCTTAGGATTGAGCAATAAGAGACTTATCCCGTATCACCATCCTATGATTAGTTTTAGCGGAGAGAAAGTGAAACCTCTGGGTATTTATGAAATGGATGTCAGAATGGGTAATACTTGGCCGAAATGTATAACAAGGAAGATTAGTTTCTTTGTTATGGATGATAACGTCTATTCAGCATATAACATCATTATGGGATGAGTAACCCTTAAGAAGTTTGAGGTCGTGCCCTCAATAGTTCAGCAAATGATAAAATTCTCGACTCTTTATGGAGTAGGGGAAGTTCAGAGTGACCAGGTCAAGGAACGCGAATGCTACTTCAATTCTATCGAGGAGAGATAGGCGCATAAAATACCCACTACAACTTACACCATAGACACTCTAGACCCCAGAGACGAGACAAAGCTAAAAAAAGGGAAGCTTTCGAGGAGGTAGAATACACTATCCTCAACGAGGATGAGCCAAAAAAATTGTCAACATCGATAAGGCCCTAAAGAGAGGGATCAAATAAGAATTGATTAAGTTATTGAGGAAGAAACATAACATTTTTGCTTGGAGTCACAAAGATATATCGATAATTGATCCGAAGGTCCTCTGCCACAAATTAAACGTGGCACCAACAGAGCCAAACCTATTAGACAAAGGCGGATGATCTACTCCGGGGAGAAATACGAGGTAATAAGAGATGAGGTGAAGAAGTTGGAGAAAACAGACTTAATTGGAGAGGTTTTCTACCCAGAATGGTTAGCTAATACTGTTATCGCGCCGAGGCCCAAAGGAAAATGGAGAATGTGTGTTGATTTTATACCCCTGAACAAGGTATGCCCCAAAGACAGCTTTCTTTTGCCGAGAATAAATAAAATAGTTGATGCCATGATTGGGGATGAATTGATGAGCTTTATGGATGCCTATTCAGGCTATAATCAGATTTTATAGACCCAACCGACACCGAGAAAACCTCGTTCATCATGGACAAAGGAACATACTGCTACAAGGTAATGCCTTTCACTCTTAAGAATGTCGGGGCTATATACCATAGGTTGGTAAACAAAAAGTTCGAGGATCAGATAGGTGATACCATGGAGGTGTACGTTGATGACATGGTTACTAAGATCCTCAAGGTAGAGTTGCATGTTGCCGACTTGGAGCTCACTTTCAATACGATGGATAAATATTGGATAAAGTTGAGTCCTTTAAAGCGTATCTTCGAAGTGGGGGTAGGCAAGTTTTTGGGCTTTATTATCAGTCAATGGGGGATAGAATTTAATCGAGAAAAATCATTGCTTTGATGGAAATGAAGACTTCTAAGACCATAAAAGAATTCTAGAGATTGATTGGACGAGTGACAACACTGAATAGGTTTTTATCTAGGGCAACGAACAAGTGTCTGCCCATATTCAAGGTGTTGAGAAAAGCCTTCGAGTGGAACGAGGAGTGTGAAAGGGACTTTCAGGAGTTGAAGGTCTACATCGGATCCTCACTCTTATTATCAAGACTTGTTCAAGGAAAAAAGTTGTATTTGTACATGGCCATGTCAGAATCTACCATCAGTGCAACAATTTTGAGAGATGGTGAGGGTATCCAAAGGCCAGTATATTTCAATAACAAGGCTCTTCAAGGGTATGAGAAGAGATATCCAAAAATTTCAAAATTGGCTTATGCTCTCATTCATGCATCCAGAAAAATGAAACCCTATTTTTAAGCCCATACAATGGTTATCCTAGTAGACTCTCCTCTTAGGTAGGTCATCCATAAACACATGAAATCGAGTAGGTTGATGGCCTGGTCTATAGAGTTTGGAGAATTATATATCATTTAACAATCGAGAGCAGACATCAAGGGGAAGGATCTAGCTTATTTTATAGCCGAGTTCACATGGGATAAGGTCGATGGAGAGGAGATTTTGAATCCAACAAATGAGATCGAAAGAGAAAGTCCTAACCCCATTGAGGCCGAGACGAGTATGGCCAGGACAGTGGTGTCTGATAATGAAGAATAAATATTTATATTCGAGGATGGAGCATTGAAAGAGGATAAATTCTCATAAAAAGTTACACCATGAAGCCTCTTTATTGACGTTTCTTCTTATGAGGTAGGGAATGGAGCCGACCGATAGTGTCGGCTCCGGACAAAACTTATATAAAGTATGCATTGAGATTCAAATTCAAGGCATCCAACAATAAATTCGAGTATAAGGCCCTTCTTTTCGGTCTCTCCCTGGTCAAAGCACTGATTGTAAGACATTTGTTAGTTCACAATGATTCCAGACTGATAGTAAACTAAATCCTAAGAGTGTACGAGGCTAAATATGAAATATGGCCAAGTATCTATCCAATGTAAAAGAAATGCTCAAGAACTTCAATGAGATACATCTCAAAAGGATCCCTCAGCTGGACAATGGCCGAGCTGATGCCTTAGTGAGATTGGCATCAACAACCAAAGTCGAGATTAAAAGGTCAACGCTTGTCAAGATTCTATATCGGCCTACCATTGAAGAAGAGGACAACACGATTGAGTTCTTCTTAAACCTAAAAATAGGTGAATTTTGGATGGATCCTCTCATCCAAAATATAAAAGATGGTGAACTACCAGACTCAAAGTTAGAAAGGAAGAAACTGAGGTACAACACAACTGAATTCTTAGTCATTGAGAATGTTTTATACAAGAAAGGATTATCTTCCCTCTTCTCCGATGTGTTTATACGACATAGTTGGAATACATCCTGAAAGACATACATGAAGGTCATTTCTCTATCCATATAAGATTAAGATCGTTAGTGAAGAGAGTAGTCATGCAGGGGCATTAGTGGCTGCCGACCTTGGCCAGAGATGTAACCAGTTATGTCAAGAGATGTGATAAATGTCAAAGATATGCTATCGTCCCTCCCCAAACTCATCAGCCTCTACCTTCTATTACCTCTCCCTGACCATTTTCTATTTGGGAAAATGATTTGGTAGGACCCTTACCAGGGTAACTGGAAACTATATGTATCTCATTGTGGAGATTGACCATTTCTCCAAATGGGCTGAGGTAGAGGCCGTGATAACCATTATCGAGATGAATACCTTAAATTTTATTTGGAGGAACATTATTTGTAGATATGGCCTACCTCATACCCTCATCTCGAAAAATGAAAAACAGTTTAAAAACTCATCTTTGGAGGCTTATTATAAGAGGGTCGGCATCAAGCAGTTTTACTCAGCTCCAGGTCGACCTCAAGCAAATGTCCAGACAGACGTAACTAACAAAACCATATTAAACAGGATTAATAAGAAATTAGAAGGCACTAAGGGCCTTTGGATTGATGAATTGCATGCTATCTTGTGGGCCTATAGGAAGATAGAAAGAATTCCGATAGGAGAAAATCCTTCCATGCTTACCTACAACTTATGGGTAGTGATCCCTACAGAGGTAGGCCTACCAAGCCATAAAGTTCAGTCGTATAACCCAAAAGAAAATGCCAAAGAGAGGAGGTTGGACCTAGACCTTATTGAAGGGCAAAGATAAGATGCATAGGTTAGACATGTAGCCTATTAGTAGAGAACTGTCAGATTCTACAACAAAAGAATGAAGGCCATGACATTAGCAGTAGGAGACTTAGTTTTGAATAAGGCTTGGAAAAAGATGAATAAATTTCATCCTAATTTGCATGGACCCTACAGGGTAACAGAAGAGGTAGTTCCTAGAACATAACGGCTCGAGAATTTGGAGGGAGAGCCATTATCCAATCCTTGGAATAATGATCATCTAAAGAAGTATTATCAATAGGACATTGTATAAGTTTCTTCTATCATTGTACAAGAAGAAAAGTTATGAATGAAAATTACAGGTGTTCTCTCCTATTCTTGTTGTATGAATAATTCAAATTATATATTTTAACTCATTCTATAGAACATCACTTATTTGGTGAAGTAGTATTAACTTACTCTCGGTGATATGACAATTCGAATGGGGCTAACCTTTTCCATGGATTCATAATAACACCGAGAGGGGGGAACAACGTGATAATATCATCTTTGATGGTAAGAACTCCTCGATCGAGAAAACAGTGTAGGACAAGATGTGTCATCTACACACTCTCAAAACGATGAGAGGGGACTTATATTAAACATCATAATTTGGTGAATCCAAATTTAAAAATGATTTTATTATGTTTTACCTTAACATCATTAATTTGATGAAGAACTCCCTTGATAGAGATGATAGTGTAGGATGGGATGTATCGTCCATACACTCTCAAAAAGATGAGGAGACTTATGATTAAACACCATAATTTGGTGAATTCAAATTTGAAAAATTATTTACTTGGCTATACTTATCTCATCTAAGGATGAGATGAGATGTGACAAGAACATTATTAACTGGTAATCCCGGATTAGAAATGGTTTTACTTGTTAAACATCAGTAGTTTTTTCTAAATAAATATATAATGCAAATCTAAGACAAGAAGACATGACATAACATGAAAAGATGATAGAAATAAGCAACACAAGCATTTGTTATTCAGAGACTTAATTAAATTCTTCCAGGGAGGTGTTTAAGGAGTATACAAACAATAGAAAATTGTTCAAGTGTTAGATCGGTTAAAGGGCATGCATGGCCACAAGCGGCCGCCCAAAGAAATTAAAGCATTCAAAGTGTATCCTAAGCTGTGGTCTCCTCTGGAGGAAGGACAATGTTATTGTCTAGAATTTGAGTGTCGTCCTCATCATTATCATCGCCTTCGACCACGTTCAATTCCACCTATTCAGATGTCTCGACCAAAGTCTTCTCGGTGACCTCTGCAGGGGCTTTCTCAATGTTTTCTATATTGTCCTAGGTCGTACTGAGCATGTCATCAGTAAATTCTAGACCCTCAAATAAGGTAAAGGTTAGGATCCCATCCTCGGCCTCTTTCAGCTTGGTCCAGTGACAGGCCATCTTCACTCCCCTCTCCAAGTATTCAAAGGCATAACTCCTAAACTCCGTGGACTCCTTGAAATTATCCACGACCTGAGTCTTAACATCATATAAAGAAGCCTAAACCGTTGCATTAATATCAATCTGCCTCTTGTCAACCAGCTCTTTCAAGACATTGGCATGATCATTTTTGAGTTTGGTGATCTTATTTGAGTGCTCTAGATTGGATGAATCACGATTACAGTATTCATTGGCTAATTCTTCCCTCAAGATCTACTCCGTCCTCTCAACATTTCTTCCCTTTTGAATGAAGGGAAGCTTCTTCTCAACCCAGTCCCCCAGACAATAGAAGGCAAACAGAGACTATAAAAATATGATGAATCAAATCAGTACGAGGCAACACTTGAAAAACTAAAAAACTAACAAAGTTCAAGCAATTACCTAGACGAACCTATGAAGGCTGAATTCAATGAGAAAAAAATGAATTTATAGAGCAAAGAAAATGCTTGTCAGCATCAGATATCAAGGAGGCGATAGAGTCATTTGACTTCTTAACACTCCTAATCAAACTCTCATCATTAATCTTCAATTGGGTGAGATGAGCGACGAGGGCATATCAGTAGAGATGGGTATAGCCCTATCGGTCCCTCTATCCGGCCAACTTTGTTTTTGTTAGTGATGGGTAACGGTGTCCTCCACCCGCTTTTTTATTTTCTCGTATTATAGGCTCGACTAGGGCCACCAATAGTTATCTTGTTTGCCTGGCCACTTCGGGCCATTTGTTTCTTCCCGAATTTGTTGACCATGTTGGCAAGGTAGGAGGCCACCATCTTCCATATTGCCTCAGGAACACCGCTTGGACGATATGAAAAAGTTTAATGTTTAACATCAGAAGTGTTAAAGATGAAATTATAATTAAACACGAGGTCACAATCCAAAATGAAAAATAAACTTACGAATCTTGATAAGAGGACCAATGTCTAGTCTTGTCTGGATTAGGATGTTAGGGGTTATGAGGTCCTCATACTTAATGAGACCATTGCCCTCACCTTGAACTCTAATCATCTTGATATTCTCATGGTCATATAGGCTCAAGCATGGGTCAAGCTTCGCAGCCATGGACACTTTAGCCCATTTATGGGGGACCCTCGGCTCGGAGGAAGAACAAACGTGGTTTATGGGAAACTCCCATGCATCAGATACAATGAAATATCTCAGCTTCTAATTATGATTGGATGTTTGGTTGATGAAGATAACTTTCTTTATCAGCTTCCTAGACACAAAGTGGTAGTATCTAGGCTCAGCCCTTATGCAAGAGACATTGTAGCATGCCTTGAACACACTAACTGAAATTGTGGTGCCATGGCAGAATTTCTAGAGGAGAATAAAGCAAAGAAAAATTCTCCAAGCATTCGGAGAAAGTAGGTCAGGAGTCATGTCCAACTTGACAAGGTTGGCATGTATGAAATGATGTACGAGAATACGAAATTCGATTTTAAACATCTGCTCATACACCGCAACCTTACCTGGTCGGCCGATAAAATATATCTCTGACTCATCAGGAACCCTCATTGTGATATCAAAATTTATTCCATACATGTGCCTCCAATATAAAATACCAACATCAATGATGGTGCTCTGGAATGTTTGAGTAAATTTGGTATCTAGTGGTTCCTCAGCCTTGTCTCCTGAGTTGAAGACATTGGTAGCCGATACCCCACTTGGGAATCTATCCTGAAATTACCCCTAGGTTATGGTCGAGATGGGGACATCTGTTTGAATTAGGGGATGTATAATGATAACTCTCGGCCTCTCAAGGACTAAGTCATTAGTAGGCAGGTCTACCTCATCAGACTAATCGGTCCTAGTATCGGCCTAAAGTGAGTCATCAAAAAGTAACTCTACCTCATCAGAGGTAGTGGCTCCCATCTCAGCAATACGAGAGGCAGGTACCCTCATGGCATATACAAAAGAGTCAGCTTTAGCTGAGATCCTAGACGAGACCCTTGATGATGAAGGACTATAATCCTCCAAGGACGAGATGTCAATGGCATCATCACTCGCCAATGAACTTGCACTCATTATAGTGGAAGGATCCTCTTATCTATCAACCATTAGAGGACGAGATCTTGAAGGATCCTCTTGTCTCTTAATTATCGGGGATGGATGATAGCAAAGGGAACTGGGAATATTGGACACAAAAGATATGCCTAGGCCTGGAGTCTAGCCTCGGATTCAGCCTTATGCTGACGGATCTCACTAAAGAGCCTCTCCCTAAGGTCAGGGAATTAGTCGATCAACTCGAACAGTTTTCTTAACATCTAAAGGATGAGTTTTAACTTTGAAATAAAATTAACAATAAAAGGAACAAATTGTTTTTTGTTTTGACCAAAGTTAACCTAGAAATCAAAGAAAGGAAACTAAATCATTTTTTAAAGAACAGTCAAGAATAGTGTATGAATATTATGGAAAAAGATGATCGGTATGATTCCAGCAACCTCGCAGTGGCTGAAGAAGCCAGAAAAAATGGTAAAAAACCTAAAACCACCTAATACTAAGACAAAACACCTCTGACTACCTATAAAACCCCCAAATCTCAAGGATGTGACCCTAAAACTGTTAGATAAATGAATGAAAGAAATATACCCAAATCCTAACTAAAATGAGAATTCAAATGCAAGGAAATGAAGTACCTAGAGGAGAAGAAACTTTTGGAAAGAAAGGAGGACTCAGAAAACCTTTAGAATAACAAGGATCAAAAGTTCTTGTTGGAAGAATTAATTGATGTTTATTTAATACTTGGGCTGTCAAATGATTACACATAATTCTTAAGTCTATCATCATTAGGGCATAAAAATCGAAGCATCGCAACTGTCAGTCACGCTTGGGGAAGGCACTACCCAATGGAAGCTATGCCATGTGTCTTCTCAAACCTAGTAAACACAAGCTATCTGCTAAGGGTTAATTTAATGACTAACACCAGTTCAAACTTGACTGTGAAGGGACAATTCAGTTGACAAATAGGGCTATCTCGTATACTTTTTACTTTCAAATGCTTTTACGCCTCAGTTTCTTATCTACAGAGGACACTAAGGGCTTGGGGGTGATTGATATGCCCCATGTGTATCCTCGTCTCTTCCTGAGGCTCAAGTTGACACTTCCAAACATACTTCTTACAGGGGATCCAACCCCATCGATCTAAGCCTCGTCTCGTTCTTGGGCTAAGACCTTCCTGCGACTAAGGTCACATGTGATTGATCTCGTTTCGTACTCCTATAGGTCGAGACTTATCAAGGACTCAGTTACACATTAGACTCGTCTCGACCGGGTACCATCATCAACTGAGACCACTATTCCAACTCTGCTTATACAACTGCATCATTGGAAGTGTCGTACTCATCCATTCCGATACCCAAATAGTAGGATACATTTCATATTTGGAAAAGCACATGGAATGGAGCACGTGTGGGCTACGAGCCCCACATGGATAAAATCGTTGCATCATCATATTCTTCATGTGTGAGGGATATTTCATCATCATAATATACTCGTGATAAGGACATGTGGCTGCTAATTATTGGATGCCATTACTACGCATGCTTGCTGCATGCAAGGGTGCACACTGCACCACCCCAACATTATACATACTTTCCTCCTTCTACCTTAAGAAGGATTTGAATTCGAAACCCTGCTAAAATGGAAGAATATAGAGAGAAAGTTGAATGACATGTATCTAAAGGCCATTAGAGACATTTCTTAGTGAAATTCACTCTCTCTCTCTCTCTCTCACACACACACACACACACACACACACACACAGAGTGGAGCATGCCTTGATAGGCTGAACCACTTATATACTGTCTTTATCCTCTTTGCCTCACCTCCTTCTTCATTTTTATTATTGAATTCTCACCATTGATGCACACTTGAGATCTTACTAGATTGAACTTATATTCATTTATTAGGTGGTACCAGATTTAGCACCATCACAAGCCATCACTTTTAATTTAAAATTAATTAGACATTGGCACTAAGGTGTTGACATATCCCATAGTAAAACTCTTTACAAGGTTAGCATTCAAAGTTACTCCAACGCAAACTTATCAAATTGATTCTATCTTACCTTGTTTAGGATTGATGATTTTTTTATCTTCGTTCCGACCACCTAGATAGAGGTAAAATAAGAATTTGAGGCAGTAATCGTAGTTGGTTGTCTTTTGTATTCTCCTTTATCAAAGAGTAAGAGATTTCTAATTAGGGAGATTAACTAGGAGAACCGTGTTGCCATCAATTAATCTCGAGAAAACTAGATTTTAAAATTGAAAGTATCCTGATTTGAATCAATTAATCAAATTTCTTCATGTTAGTTTAGAAAACATGTGGTTTTGAGGCAAATTATTTGATTTTGTTTTCTCAGAAAAGATTTTTTTCCAATTTCAAAAAAATAAAAAAGATAAAAAGAAAGAAATTCGAGTGCGCATAGTGTATGCATAGTTGGTTTTGAGGCAATACCGATTGATTAACAAGTGGGGAATTCGCTGGTTTTCTAATCACTTTTACTGAAAGATTCTCAATTTTTCCTGAAAATTGGAGATGATATAGAACCCCAAACACTTAAGGACTACTTATACCCTAATAGGTCAAGTCACCTGCCTATAACGTAGAATTTAAATCAATAACTAGTTAAATGCTACATGTTTTTAGGGGGTGGTGAAAGAAGACATGTACTTGAACATTCATGAATTCAATGGGATTTATCGAACAATGAAATTTCAACAATTACCCAATGATGTTGTTAGATTTAAATTGCTACCATTTTTAAGAGGAGGAGAAAATTTGGTTCCTATCATTAGAGCCCCGATTCATCACTAGTTGGAACCAAATGAGTATAGCATCTCTCTAAAATTCTCTCAAAACCAAAAAGTGTCTTCGATATGTCACAACCTAAACATATTTATCCAACGGGAGGTATAATCACTTTCTAAATACTTAGAATGGTTCAACGACTTACTACACTAGTGTCTAACATGTGATTGAGTTAGGATGCTTAGTCCAAATCCTCCACAAAAGTTTTTAACTTTAACACCAGAGCAATGTTGGAATAAATTTTGAATAGTGACTTTATAAAAAAGAGCGCAACCGATACCTGGAATTTGTTAAAGACCGAAAGAAAAACTCCCAAGATTATCAACCCTTTCGAGAATTTAGGTTAAGCTCGATCAATGTTGGTACCACGTACTAAGTTGACCATAACTATGATGTGGGGGCTAAAATGGCTACCTTGGTCACTTAATTTGTCCGTGAGGTCTTTTATTGCAAAGATGAAACAAATAAAAGGGGGACTCGAAGATTGATTTTTCAAAAGTAAAGAAACCTTTACTTCGGAAGTTATGTATACAAGAGGAAAGTAAGGAATTTCCAAAAAAAGAGGTTATTGATCATCATATCCCTTGGTCTTCCTATCGGCATAAGGGTCAAGTCAAAATCACTTCCTTATCTTTGATTTCACTTCATGTGTACTTTTGGTACTTGCGATCAGAAAATCTAACACCGTCTTGAATGGCTTGTCTTTTATGGATGTTTGAAGTATAAAAGGCGCTTTTGAGGGTGGTTTTGATCATCACACCTCAATTTATTTCCTTCACAACCTTTCTTCATTTTTTATGGTGGCACTTAACTTGTTTGAAACTTTCTCACCTTACCTCGAAGGCTTAGAGGTTGTCACACCCTATAATTTTGAGTAATTATATTTTAGCATGTGAATTACACATGTGCACGCAGTTAAAATAAATTGAGAAATAATAAGAATTTAAAAAAATATTACCTAGTGAGAAAAGAATTAATATTTATGTGAACATATATTTACTAGTGTTATAAAGAAAATAAATTTATGTCAAATGGTATTACATCGTAAGTGGGTAAAAGTGACGAGTTATGACATAATTCAACTGGGACGTGCGTGCGGAGTTGTGTTAGGATTGAGGTAGAAAGTTTATTAGTGGTGACTCAGATGATGATTTCAAGTGCACTAATGATTCATAATCGTCCGAAATAGTCAAATTTAAGTACTCGGGATAGTAATTCAGTTATGGGAGCTATTCGACTAGTCGGGACCCGCATAGGTGTATACTCATTTTACGTTTAGGTGATAACCTAATTCCAGGTTAGAGATTATAAAAAGAATGGGTAATGATAGGGAGGCAACACACTATCATTATAAAAGTATAAAAGTGAGAGAGGAGAAAAAAGAGAAGGGAGATTAAGAAAGGCTATTCGGGAAGGATTTTGGAAACAATTTTTGGGCTACTATCATCACACAAAGAAGATTTTAGACTCTACCGTAATTTTAAGGCAAGTGGTTAAACTTCTTAATACTATACGTGTGTATTTCAATTCATATCATGGTTGGTGAAATTAAACCTGATTTTTGGTGGGATTCATATATTATTAATGGGTTTTGGGAAAGATTTTAGGGAAGTTGATTTAAGTAGTATATCATAAGAAATTTGAAATTGAATCTTATATATCTTGATGAAAAATATGATTTTGAATCACGATGAGAATAAATGTGATCTTAAATTATAAATCTGAAAGAAATAGTGGAAATTGATATTAGAATTAAGGTGTGAATTAATTCTGGAAGATTTGATGATTTGAAATGATTTTTGGATGAAATGAATCCATAAAACATATAACCTTATAATTGATATTGATAAGCTAATGTTAAATCGTATGTGGATGATTATTGGAATTGATATGGATTGAGAAATGGGTAAAACTTCGTAGCAGCTATAACAACTCCGTTTTGGCCAATTCCTAGGGGGAATCAGTTTGTCATCAAGCCGAACCGGTTTGGCTACCCTGCTTGGCCAGGTTTGATTGTTTAAAAGGTTTTGTTGATCGAGTTGTGTTTGGTTAGTTTTGGGATGTTCGTAGATGAGATTAGGACTTATGAAAATATTTAGAAATATTATTAAATACCTTGGGATTGTCGGGATAAATTCGAGGTGTGAAATTAAGGGTGTTTAGGACGAATGACACTCAAAAAATAAAGTAATGGATTTGATTTGGAAATTCTGCTGGAATTGGGATACATGCTTGTTGGGAATTAATTTGTGCCAGATTTATTATTATACCCGTCAATAAATTAAATAAGCGGTTATTTAAAGATTTGGGAGTCGGGATTAGACTCGGGGAATATAGTTAATGCTGACATGCACGATTAACTGGAGTTATGTGTGTGTGTGTGTGTGTGTGTGTATATATATATATATATATATGTATATGTATGATTATATATGTGAAATTTATATATATGAAATATACCTACTCTAGGGGATGCTATCAGTCGAGATTACGTGTAGTGGGAGGTTTACCCTAGCATTGACTAGTAGTGTAGGATCGATTCCCCGGATCATAGGTCTGTCACACGACCACTGTATGTGAGTTTTGAGTCTAGCGGGGTAATATTGTATGGTAATGACCCACAGATGTATAACTATGACTGCATCTGATTTTACTTTATGATTTTTGATTCGGTGGCGCAATTCTGACCTGGTTACCCAGGTTAAGGTATATATCCCTTGCGCCTGATAGCATGCTAGAGATTGCATCCACGACGTAATCCTCTGGAGATCTCGGTTATACATGTACATCAAGAAATATATATGTATGTATACTTGATGTGATGTGAAGATACTTATATAATTATAAAGAAAATATATATGGGTGCATGACACTAAGGTGTGGATAATGAATTAATAACTAGAGTAAAGTTACGTGAAATGAATTCATAAATTATAACTGAGAATATAATTATAATTATAAAGTGGATGTGAAAACTAACTGAGAATTTTAAGTAAAATAATGTATACACATGACATAGGGTAGCGTATTGGAATAATATTTATGTTGAGACTAGTTAGGTAGGGTAGTATAACTAGAATATTTAAAATACATGCGTTAGGTGCACACTATAGTTGAGGAGTGTAGATTATATCATAAGAGTACGATACAAGTTTAAATATGAAATATTGCATTACATATTTATTATTGCATTTTAATCACTTACAAAATATTTTTAAAATGTTTTGGGCTTTGACTCGCATCAAAATATTTTTAAAACTTTTAGGTGTTCAGCCGGAGGGACGTCAGACATTATTATTCCTTCTGGGTTGACGGAGCTGCAGCAGCTGTGGATGCTTGCAGGGATGTTAGTAGTTTCCATCTTTGGTTTTCTAGATAGAATTTATTCAACTGTTATTCAAATATGTCGCCCATTGTCAAACTTTTATTTAGTTTAGTATTGATGGATATTGTATAGGATTTTTTATTTGGATTTTTATATTCATTTTAGAATTTATATTACTTGAAGAATGTGTAATTATTTATTTGTAATGGTTATGACCAATGAATTTATTTAAAGCAATTTAATTAAGCTTTAAAATTTGACGCCGAGCTTAACAGAGTATTAGTAATTAATTTAATAATTAGACAGTGATGCTAAAAATGAGTTAGATGAGATTCCTATTTTATTTAATAGAGGGTTGACCACCCATTATTTTTATAGGCAGGGTGTTACATATGGTATCAGAGCATAGGTTCTAGTGTCCTTAGGATATGTGCGAACTTATTATGCTTTTCAGTGTAGCGTTCGATAATATAGAGCCCTATTATTAGGACTGTTGCATTCATGTACGTATTTACGTTATTTTGTTGATATAAATTGTGTTAACTATGGACTTATACAAATTTGGTCAAGTTTCAAATGCCACCCATGAGAGGACGATAGATTAGGGCCTTTAGAGGGGCCAATGCAGGAGAGGCTCAGTGGGAGCCACAGGTGGCATAGGGGACAATGATAGCCGTAGAGGTATCTAATATAGTTATTGAGGCAGTCAATGTCCCAATGACCACTATGGAACAATAGTTCCTGCAGGCTCAACTGTAGCAACCAGTGGAACCGGTCGTTCAAACCCACCAGGGTCCATCAGTGTGGTAGATGGTTCAAGAGACCTTCTAAAAAGGGCATCCACTAGAAAATAGATGACTAGTAATAAATTTGGTATTCTGTTAAGGAATACAACTAGAGAAATAAACAGATGATAAACATATGGACACAGTTGGTTCCCATTAGTTGTATAAGTTGTAACAAGATAAATTCTGATGAGAATTATGGAAACGAAGAGAATAAAAGATTAGAGAAAATTAGGGTCGTTTGAAGGACATATGAAGGTCAATAGAATGAGATGATAGGTTCGCGAGAAATACTGTTCAAATGAGAATTCGAACGAGGTGCTATAGTAATGCAGAACCAAGTCGCGTGAAGGTCACGAGATCCCACATTTTAAACGAGATGAGATGTCGTACGAATGACATCTCATGTCGTTCTAACGACGTCCTGCCAGAAATTTGCTTTGACTCAGATCGATGAGCTAGCACATTTTGTACCCTTGATTATTTGAGCAGATGGGAAAATCGGGGGCTTGAGCTTAGGGGAGATTATTTAGGGTTCGGTTGGGGTCATTTGTGGGGAGAAAGAAGAAGAAGAGTTATGGAGATTAGAGGGCGCCTCTTCCACCATTTTGGTTTCCCACCAACAAAAACCACCACCAAACACCATCATTTTCACCATGAAACCACCATTGTAAAGCCTCAAAACTCCTTAGATATCCATATAAAACCCTAAATAGAAATTTGGGTTGAAGAAGGTGTGATATTTAGAGTTGGATAAGGGTTTGAAGGGGGTTATCTTGGCGGTAGAGGAAGCATTTCTTGGAGTGCTATTGGAGCTTTCATAGGAGCTTGGAAGAAGGATTTTTTTTATTCCCTTTATGGCCGTCTTTGGAGGTGGGGGAGACACCCATCTTCTCCACTACCACCACCATTTTTGGAGTCTTTGAGGTGGGATTTACTAATCTTAGTTAGCTTATTGATGATGTAGAGTAGTTGTAGTTGGTTATTCACATATATTAGGCATAATATATGTAAGATTTGTGAAGAACTTGCATCCATAAGATAGACTAGTGTGTCTTCCTAATTTCATAAGTAAATGGGTTCAACGAATTGTTTTGAAAAGCGTTTAAAATTAGATAAAAATTTAGATTATTTTTTACACAACTTGAATATAAAAATGTGTAAGAAATGGGCTATAAGACATTTGTGGGTTTATTAATTGCATCCGTTATGTTTTGAGTAAAAAGGGAATTTGAAATATTGTTTTAAATTTGTCCTAAAGGTAGTGAATTTTCAGAAGACCATTCATATACATTTTATGAAATAAAATGTATTAAAGGCGTGTTTTAAATGAAAGGATGTGGTTTCCATGATAAGTGATGAGTTGAGCTTATGTGTGTCATTTGGTAATATGAATACATGTTTTTCGACTTTAAATAAAAAGTTTTATATATGAAGAAATGCTTTCATTTTAAATGGGTATTTTAAAGTGTGTGGACTCCTAATAAGGAAATAAAGTGGGTTTAATGTGTAAACATGTGAAATTAGGCCTTCATGCAAATAGTAAAAGTAAAGAAGACTAAATGTAAATAAAAATGTCTTAGTTGGTGTTGTAATGAAAAATGTCTACTATAAAGTGTATTTGTCAAACATGTGGAAAGATGGGGTTTTAATATATATAATGTATGAATTTATATATTAAAGGTCTGCAAAGGGTATAATGTGAAGGTTGGTAAAACATGGTAGTAAGACAAGTGTTTTTAAATGTTTAAATGTGTTTAAGTATTGAAATAACAACTTAAACTACCTTTTTGAAAAATGACACTTGTTTAAGAACTAAATTGCAAGTTTTGGCGATAAAAGGGTAAATTGGTAAATTTACTTAAAGTGGAATATTTTTATGAATTAAAAATATTGATGAATATTTTTACACTAGTGTGGGTGAAAATGAATTAAGACCTATTACGTGAATTAGTTAATGAACGTTGAGTAATAAACGTTTTGAAAGTGAATGATAGTTTTTTTTTTTCCAACGATTGTAAATTGTTTAACTGGGTGAGTTAATGGGAAGTGTATGCTAGTTTTAAGCATAAAATACAAACTAATTATTTTGTAAAGACAAGTAGGATAAAGGTATCAAATATAGTTTTCTAAATAGAAGGGTTTAATACACTAGGACATGTACTTCTAAAAGTATATATGTAGATATATATGTATTTTCACATGCATGTGATAGTAACATGTGAGTGTTCTTTCTGTCATTCGTTTCTATACTGCATTTTTATATGTTCCCACTGAGCATTCGGCTCACGTCCCTCCTTTTTTACGGAAGGTTGCATGTTGTTCAATATTTTGAGAGCAAAATACAGGTAAGTAGTTAATTGCATTTACGATTAGTATCTCTGTTTACTTAGCCTTTGGGGAACTTCCCTTGGGTCCTATGACCTAGCTAATGAAAATTGGAATCACATGCTAACAAGAGTAATGTTAAATAATCCACAATTAACGTATGAACCGGATCAGGTTGATCCTTTATTAGCCCTTAAATCTGGGTCGGGGCATTATAACTTGGTATCATAGCTTTAGGTTCAATGTTCCTTTCAAATGTGACATGGTGAGGTCGGTATTGGATCTTCTCGACGTCGATGTTGGTTTGGGCCAGTCACTTGGGTTAGTGACGATTTCGATTCGTATCCTGGATGGTGAAGTCAACGACGTTAGCACGTTGTACAACTTTTTGTGAGATGGTAAAAGGCTAAGTTAGTAGTCATTTTATGTTCTGCGGCGTTTCTGATATAGATGTGTTGGTAACTCCTGGGTATTAGGGTAGGCGGATAATGGAAACATCGTGATCTCTTGGGAGATATGTATTATATGGAAACTTTGATGAGGAGATTAGCTTTAGTGGTAATAGAAACGTTAAGTAGTTTTTGTGGGCATCTCTTCCATTTTTGTAGGCCCAAAGAAGTAGCCGGACTAAGCCCTATTAAAAATAGGGAAAGCCCGACCCAAACTCCAAAGCCTTAAATACAGTTAGTTAGCAACAACCCATCCTATTCCTAAAATCTCTCATGAGATATTATAGGGATAGTGGGCTAACGTGGGAGTGCCCAACAAACCCACTCTCCTAAGTTTACCTGTATATACTATATCCCTGGCCCAGGGCAAAGGGTATGTAACTGAAAATACTCCTCTGGAGAAAAGGGAAATATAAACTGAGAGCACTACTATGGACGTAGGTAATTTGCTGAACCACGTACATCTTGTGTTGCGTGTGATTGTGAATATTCTCATTATTGGTCTTTATTTTTCTAGTGATTGCATTTACTTACAATTTGTGTTGAGATTTCTTGTCACCACAATCGACGCCGTCTGTGGGAAACGGTTGTTTTCCCTTTAAAGAAGGCTTTCACCAATAAGAACCTAGAATGTCTGATCATAGCAGCAATTCCCCTCAAGCAGGGGATATTCAAGAGCAACCTATCCATTATAGGGTTAGATCTGAATTTCGATGTTCAAACCCAAGGCTTCATCCAAAATGACAAGCCTCGGAAGAAAGCCAGGGGCCAGCTAAGTCTACACAAGTATCCGCGCTGATCGAGTCCTATGAGGCCAGGCTCCAAGAGCAGGAGGAGGCTACTAAAAAACTAGAAGCCAAAAATTTTCGACTCAAGAGGCAACTGGAGAAGATGGAGAGAGAACTCCATCGTAACATGAGGCAACATTATTCTCGAACTCCTAGCCCTCAGGCAAGAAAATTTTGCAGTCGAGGAGGGAGCCCAAGGCATAGATCTCAAAGAATTGAGGGGCATATGTCAGATAACGACTGGTTCGAGCAACAACAACCATCTCGCCATTTTAGGATCTCGGGCCTAAGGAACGACGATATACAAAACTTGGTCCGGAGAGAGATGTACTAACACCCAGCACATCGGGGTGCCAGATCGACAAGAGAGATAGCCAGGCAAAATCTCAGGACCCAGATGAAGTCCTTTTTTTCAAGGGAAATAGAGGAAGAGGAAGCCCCCATGAAGTTTGCAATGCCCAGGTTCAAGATCTATGATGGAAAGACTGATCCCATCGACCATATCAGATAGTACAGGCAGGCCGTGACCCTTTAGAACCACAAGAATGTACTGATGTGCCGAAGTTTCCTATCGAGCTTGTACGATGTGGCCCAAAAGTGGTTTAAGAAACTCCCCCACAGATCTATTAGGAACTTTGAGTCCCTGGCAAGGCTCTTCAAAGCTCGCTTCATTATTAGCAGATCCCATCCGAAGAGGATGGATTCTTTGTTGACAATGAAGAAAAATCCCTAAGAGAACCTCAAAAACTACGTGATGAGGTATTGGGAGATATTCAACGAGGTTTAGGACTGCTCGGAGTAGGTCACTGTTGCATCTTTCAAGATCGACTTACCCAGCTCTTGCCTCTTGCACCAGTCCCTCACTAAAAAGGAGGCCACAACCATCGATGACTTGATGGCTCGTATTGAAAAATATGCCAAATTCGAAGATGTGACCTATATCAGTGCAGGGGAAAATGGTCTCACCAAGCTTTCCTATAAGGGGAGAAAAAAGAATGAGGGTCAAAAGAAATGGAGTAAGAATGGGGGCAAGAATGACCTTAAGAATGGGAATAAGAGTGATGCCTTGAAGGCATTTCAAACTGTAAATACAGTTTTTAGAGAATCGATCTACAAGATTCTGGCAAAGATCAAGGATGAACCGTTCATCAAGTGGCCCAAGAAAATGGGTGGAGACCCTTCCAAGCAGAACAACACACTGAGATGTGCTTTCCACAAGGAAGGCGGGAACAAAACCGAGCACTACAAAGACCTTAAGTCCCACCTTGAAGAGTTAACTCAAGCTGGACACTTGAGTGAATTCGTGGAGAAAAAGGCAGAAAAGGCAGCTGTGAATGGAGATCAAAGGCCCGATAGCGCGCTCGAGGAATACATCGACCATGAGTTCACAGTAATTCATGGGGCGTACGACCTCAAAAAGATTCAAGGAAACATGGCTCGGATGGAAGTAAAAAAGCTTACAGCAGTAATGTAAGCTTTTCAGATCGATCCAACCAAAATGTAAGCTGGGAAGCGTCGGCGAGCAAAATATGTCAACTACAATAAGCATATTGTGTTCGCAGATGAGGACCTGGTCAGAGTGATAACCCCACATCATGATGCACTGATCATTAGCCTTAGGATAGCTAACTATGACGTCGACAGGTTGCTTATCGACCAAGGTAGCTCATCCGAAGTAATGTATCTCGACCTATTCAGGAAGTTGAAATTAAGTGTTATCGGTCTTAAGAAAGCCACCGTTTGTTTAGTTGGCTTTGTTGGAAAGATAACCATCCCCTTGGGAAAGATCGCCTTGCCAATAAGGGTAGGAAACATCTAAAAAATGATCGAATTTCTCGTGGTTGATATTGATTCACCTACCAAGCAATCCTCGGTAGAGGGTGGCTGCATGCGATGAAGGCCGTTCGATCTACCTACCATCATAAGCTTAAATATGTGACTGAACGAGGAGTGGTGGATATCCATAAAAATCAGGCAATGGCAAGAAAGTGCTTTTATAGCGGACATCCATCCCAAACAAGAGAAGAAGGTTAAGGAAGTTAGAAGTAAGAACGAGGAACATGAGAGGCTAAAGACCTCCAAATAGAAACTAAAATATGGTAGACCAGGAGTGGAGGAGACCAGGCTCCTCCCCTCTGAAAGATTCATCGAGGACCTGGAGGAAGTCACAGCCAGTAGCAGCTTGAATGAAAGAAAGTTCTAAATTGGAACCTCACTCATCATCCGCGAAAAAAGGGAGTTGGTCATCCTACTTCGGAGTAACATAGATGTCTTTGCATATGAGCCTTAAAAGATGCCCAGGATTGATCCTAACATCACTTGTCATCGATTTCACATCGATCCAACTTTCAAATCAGTAGCACAGAAAGCTCGACGAACTACTCCGGAGAAAGCTAAGGTAGTGGAGAAGGAAGTTGAAAAACTATCGGACGTAAGATCCATACAGGAAGTCCAGTTCCCCAAGTGGCTATCCAACCCAGTGGTTGTCCCCAAGAGTAATGGAAAGTGGAGAGTCTGCATCGACTTCACCGATCTCAATAAAGCATGCCCTAAAGACAGCTTCCCCCTCCCAAAGATCGATCAGCTGGTGGCATGAAAGGATGAGCTTTCTGGAAGCCTACTTCGGATATCACCAAATCCCTCAACACAACCCGGATCAAGACAAAACAACATTTATAACCACAGTTGGGTCATATTGCTATAAGGTTATGCCCTTTGGGCTAAAAACTATAAGAGCGACTTATGAACGATTGGTCACTAAGATGTTCAAAGACAAAATAGGAAGCACTATGGAGGTCTACATCGATGACATGCTCATCAAGAGAAAGATCAAAGATGACAAACTCTTTAACCTATCAAGGACCTTTGAAATCCTCAGGAAGTACCGAATGAAGATCAACGCGAGTAAGTGTTCCTTCGGTGTCCAGTCAGGAAAATTCCTTGAGTACTTGGTCAGTAAGAGAGGTATTAAATCCAACCATACCAGATAGATGCTATCAACAGGTGCAGCCCCCCCCCCCCCCAAAACGATAAGAGACATGCAGAAGCCCACGGGAATGCTCGCCACCCTAAATCGGTTCATCTCAAAGTCTTTCGAAAGGTGTCAAACGTTCTTCCCGTTGTTGAAGAAACATAAGGATGTGGAGTGGAATGAGGAGTGCTCGAGGGCATTGGAAGGAATAAAAGGTTACCTCAGCAAATCTCCTTTGCTCGTAATTCTTCAGGAGAATGATTCTCTATACCTTTACCTTGTAGTATCTAGTCATGATGTAAATTCTTCACTAGTATGTGAGAAAAATGGGATCCAATACCCATTCTTTTATGCGAGCAAGACTCTTTTGGATGTCGAACAATGATACCTACCACTAGAGAAGCTCGCCTTTGCACTAGTACTGGCCTCGAGAAAATTAAAACACTATTTTGAATCCCACTCCATCATCGTACTTACATCCCACCCTTTTAAAGTAGTCCCAGGGAGAGCCTACCTTTCAGGTAGACTGTCAAAGTGGTCTTTCGAGCTCGGGCGATTTTACATTCAGTTCCTGCTAAGGACTGCCATCAAAGGCCAAGTCCTCGCCAATTTCATCGTTGAGTTTATAGGAGAACAACCTCGCTACCAGCCCCAAACTAGTCATCAGAGTGAAGTTCCACCAGCATCAGGGGTCTGGAGACTATATGTTGATGGGGCCTCAAATTCCAGATGGGTAGGAGTAGGCATCATGCTAGTTACCCCCGAAGATGCAATACTCAAGCAAGGAATCAAGCTTGGATTTAAAGCCTCCAATAACTAAGAAGAGTATGAGGCACTGATCGTGAGCCTAGAAAAGGCGCGAATGCTCGGAGCAAAGAGACTCCAAGTTTTTGACGACTCGCCATTGGTCTCCAATCGGATAAGTGGCAATTTAAATGCAAGAGATGAGAGAATGGCAACCTCTCTCGCCACTGTGAAAGGATTGATGGACAACTTTGAGCACGTCAGCATCCAACAGTTTCCCAGGCGACAGAACAACCATACTGATGCCCTAGCAGCCTTAAGCTCAACAATTAACTCCGACTTGAAGAGGATAATTCAGATCAATTTCCTTGCCCAACTAAGTATCGACCAGATCAATGAACTACCGAACATAGAGCATGTTCTCCAGATCAAGACAACCCCCAATTTGATGGACCCCATAATAGATTATTTGAAAAATGGCATACTACTAACAGATAAGAAGACTTCTCATCAGATAAGAGTAAAAGTTTCTCTCTTGAGGGCAAAATGTACAAGAGATGTTTCACTGGACCTTACCTCTAGTGCGTTCATCCAAAGGACGTCGAGTGAGTCCTGCATGAACTCCATGAGGGAATCTGTGGAAGTCATATTGGGGGTAGATCGCTAGCTTTTTGCACAATGAAAGAGGGTACTGGTGGTCGTACATGAAGAAAAATGATGGAATCTATGCCCAAAAGTGCAAAAAGTGCCAACTTCATGCACCTATGGTTCACCAGCCAACTAGCGACCTAAAGTCACTAATTAATCCATGGACCTTCACCTAATAGGGTATGGACATCATGGGCCCTCTACCACTGCAACCGATAATCACAAATATCTGTTGGTCGCAACAGACTACTTCACCAAGTGGATAGAGGCAGAGCCACTAGCAAACATTAGAGATGAAAACATGATAAGATTCATATGGAAAAACATCGTCACTCACTTTGGGATCCACAGGACTATAATCACTGACAACGGAACCCAGTTTAAGAGTGGCCTCTTCTAAGGTTTCTGCACCAACCATGGGATCAAGCATTATTTTAACTGTATGGCATACCCTCAGAGCAACGGATATGATGAGGCTTCCATCAAAACGGTGATCGATGGATTAAAAAAGCGGTAAGAGCAAGCCAAGGGAGCATGGGTAAATGAACTACCTCACATCATATAGGCTTACCGTACCAGCCCAAGGTGAGCAACTGGGGAGACACCATTCGCACTTATGTATGGGATGGAGGATTATCCCTTTGGAAGCTAGCCTCCTTACCATGAGGTCCACTCTGATCGAATAAGGACAGAAAAATGCAGCATTACTCGTTGAACTTGACTTAGCTGACGAGAAAAAGGAATTGGCTCTAGTGAAACTATTATCCTACTAACAACAGCTAGCAAAGCACCATAACAAAAATATCAATCCAAGAATATTCCAGGTTGGGGACTACGTCCTGAGGAAAGTTCTTTACAGTGCTGTGAATTCATTCGATAAAAAGCTAGGACCAAGATGGGATGGACCATTCAAGGTGATAAAAGATGACCTACAAGGAGCCTACCACTTAGAAACACTGGAGGGCAAGGAGATACTAAGAGCTTGGAATGCAGCCAACTTGAAGAAATTCTACTTCTAGATTTCTCCTTTATTTATGCAAACTTATTATTAAATTTTCAATACATCTCTGATTAATAAGATTTGTTTGGCAAGTGGAATTTTATGAAGTGTTGGTTTTCTTAACTACATTATAGTATATGCACCCTTTCCAAGCTACAGGCTCCCCTCTTAACATGAAAAACTAAGATCACAAAAAACTTATTGGCTAAAACAGTAGGGTTGATATGAAATCACCCTCCTCAGGCATTTTTCAGTTAACACGAATGAACTCATAGCTTGCCCTCGGTAATACATGAAGCCCTACAGGGGACCCTTAGGCAACATGGCCAAACCAGGTTGGTCGCCAACATTATCTGGCAGAAAAAAGCTGCTAAAAAATAATATACGATACCAGGTGTATCCTCGCCATTGCCTCACTTAGGCCTAAGGTAGTGGGACGACACAACCTAATCGGTAAAGTAAGGAAGAATGATACACTTAAAGTATACTGGACTGGGGGGATACTCACTCAAAAACCAACTCTGCCTAAGTCATATCTAGTCGATTGGAAGACCCAAGATAAATGAACAAGAGATTAATAAAGTAAAAACTAACACAACACATGTTTAGTCGGCAAATCTCCCAAAACATAAATATTTTATTACATCACTACATGTAAAAAGAGCTACATATGTTAAGTGATTCAAACCCTAATGAGTACCAGACCGCTAAGCGAGGTAGTCAGCTACTCACACTCTTCATCCATCATCTGGGTGAGGAGAAAATTCCCCCTCGACTTCGATTAAACTCGGCTTCAGAAACTATCTTGGGATCGCATCTATAGGAATCCAATGATCATCCCTTTTGAATGGGTTCGACATCAAAGTTGAGGGAGAAATTTCATGCCTATACCAGAGAACAAAGTTCGAAAGAATTTATAACTCCCTGAAGGCACTCAACCACTCTCTTATGAAAGTTAACTCCTCGACCTTCTTCAACTTCGTTGGTGCATCATCCCAACCCTTGTTGTAATCATCCTCCCATGACTATCGAGGACCATTTTGAACAACTATCTTAACCTGAAAACATCTCGCTAAATCCCGACCGCAATCACATACGCTTGAACGACATCCCCTTTCAGCTCGGTAATCTCCCTCTGAGAACTGCTGAGGTTTATAGCTCACTGTACCATTGATGATGAATAGCCTTGGATAATAAACGAAACTGTGATCGGTGCATTATCCCTCAAGAGGGTGAGATCGTGCTTTAATGTATCATTTTATTGTTGGAGGATCTTGCCAAACAGGTTGATTTCGGACGCTTCTAAGAGCTTCGATTTAAGGTCATTGACCTCTTCTTGAATAGAGGCGCTAATATCACTCATCTCCTTGAGTCTATATTTTAACTTAGCAACCATCTCGAATTGGTTCTTATAGTCCCGGTTCCTTACTCGGAGAGACTTGTAAATTTTTATGAAGGCACGACAGACTTGGTCGCTCACATTAGTGCCAATGATTTGGCCTAGATAAGAAGTAGTCGGGATATATTCCTCGAAATCGATAAGCTACAAATCATACAAACATCGAGAATAAATAGATCAGTATATGAAAAGGAACAGAACTTCATTTCATTAAAACCAAAATAGTTCACATACAACTAAATTAGCGAGAAGAAGAGAATAACAGAAATATAAAAAAAAAAATACAAGGCCCCCTAAAAAGACTAGTTGGCAACCTCAATCTACTCCGAGGATGCTGGCTTCTTCCCCTTATCTGTAGCAACCTCATTTGCACCTCCCTTGGATGGAACGACCACTATTCCCTGATCGATGGGAGAATCAACAGTAGTTGGAATAACTGGAATACCTTCATTGGTAGAAGGAGGAGGCACACCCTCTATAACAGGTTTCAGACCAAGGTCGTGTTCCTCGAAGAGAGGGGAATCAACATCCACCTTGGTAGTAAGCAGAGCCTTGTCCCAACCTTTCTTAAAGTTAAATTGACTGATGTAGCCGATTTGAGCCTCAAAGTCCTCGTATGTCGCAAGCCACCCAGCATTGTAAGAGCTCTCCTTGATGGTGGTGGCATCAGATTCTAGCTTTTTTATCTTCTCGACAAGCTCTTTATTCTCCTCATCCACCGCCAACTTGATCGTACAGACTATGTCATAGGACTGCCTCAGCTCCTCCAACTCTTTAGCTACTGCCTCTTTCTCTTTGTTAGCTTCAGCCAAGGCAAGATCAAAAGATTTCTCAGCAGTATTAATAACTTTTAGTCTCACCTCTAGCTCAGAATTTCTCCTCTCCAGATCATCACAGCTGTGATAGAGGACAGTGAAATTAGACACAAACTGCAGAGAAGTAAGAAAACATAAGCGAAGAACGTATGGAAAAGAAAATTGCAGAGTAAAGAAGTAAAAGTAAACATACCAAGGCTAGACCCTGACTTTCTTTTAGGGCTAACTGGTCGGTCCCCATATTCGATGACCTCTGGCAGTCTGCTGGAAAGACTGCTCTCTTGAGCACTACCGAATCCAGCTGAGGAGCAAGAGCGATGAAATCCCCCTCAGCCAAGGAACATATGGGCATCAAGGATATTCCCTTTTTCTCCTTGCGTATTCTCTCATTCTCTGTTCTTCTCTCTCTTTCTTCTCCATTTTAACCCTTTCTTCTCTTCCTATTTCTTCCTCTCTTTCTCCTTCTTTCTCTCTCTCCCCCTCATCAATGCCTCCTCCTTCTTCTTCTTCTACCTCTCGTGAGCCATAGTGTAGGAGCTATTTGAAGTGTCCCCACTCCCATACTTCTACTTCTCCAACCTCCGAACCAGAGAAATATTATCCTTATCATCATCCTGAATCAAATTCTTCCTAGAGGGAGCCATAGTCTCCTCGCTGTAACTCTCTGAATTATCCGAACTCTCTTTCGAACTGGAAGATCCCTTACCACTCGAACTATTCTCACTAGAATCACCCTCAGATCCACCTCTGTCACCTCATATACTGCCTTCAAGAGCTACTTTCCTTATCGTCTAATTGAATTGTCTCAGCAATGACCTCTTCTATGATATCGAGGTGAGGAATGCTATCAATAGGTCTGGCGATGAAGTTGGTTCCTATGTTTTTGTACTCTAAAAGGAAAGCAGACGATCTCGGATGCTCACCGTCAGCCAGAGATTCCCTTATCTTCCAAGCTTTTATCAGCTCAGCAACTCAAATTTCATGGACAGCAGGTTCCAAGTTCTTCGCCTCTGCTGAAAAAGGGAAAAAATAGGACATAAGAGAAAGAACACCCTAACAGGAAATCAATAAGCAATACAAGAAAAATATCTACCTATGTACTCCTCCCCATAAAAGGGAATTGTAGGTCCCCTGTACCTAGTCTCCCCGATCTGGTGAGGGAACTTCTAGTTCATGGTAATGAAACCTTCATGCCTATAATCCTTATGGGAATTAGGTAGATTGACTACCAACACCCTATCAGGACTCCTAGCTTTCAGGTAAAGGATACCAAAGGTCGTTCTAGAAAAGGTATAACAATAGCAGATTTTAGAGAGACTTAAATTGGTGCCATAGAGCTGATTGATCCTATGTACGCCGTTAACAATTTTCCAAACATTTGGAGAACATTGGGCAGAGACTATGTAAAAATAACTAAAAAAGTGTAAAAATAGGCAATTTGGGGGAAAAGTTATACCCCTATGAGACAACAAGAGAATGTGAATCCAATACCCGTCCTCAATATCTCGAACATTGCGAGGAATAGGGGCACATTTAATGTCCACCCAGTTGGGGATGATATAGAAATCCCTAAACTCATCCACCGATCTATTACCTATTTTGGCCATAAATAAACCCTAGCAGTGATAAAAAAAGAAATTTTAATAGAAAAGAAAGGAGAAGAAGTTTGGAAGACTTACGAAGTAAGAATCAGCCTAAGACGATGCAAGGCGACAAGCAAAGAAAACGGAAAGACAAGGAAAATCTCAAAGACGAAGGGTAAGACCTGGAAGTGAGAAGACTCACTAAGGAGTGAAAGATGTCTTGAGAATTTAAAACTTATGAAGTGACGTCATAAATAGCTCCTTCAAATAGTTCTAAACCCTCTTAATGATGACGCACGGAGAATGAAGTAGATCTACCACCTAAATATCTTAAGAAGAGACGTTTCATTTCTCGAAGCTTCACTTAATTCACAAAAATTTCATTAAAGCTATTATTTAAAATTATTGAGCCCAAACTGTGACCCAAAATTTTTAGGGCAATTATGGGTACCTCGTCCATTTTTGTAGGCCCAAAGAAGTAGTCGGACCGAGCCCTATTGAAAAAATGGAAAGCCTGGCCCAAACTCCATAGCCTTAAATACATTTAGTTAGAAACAATCCATCATCTTCCTAAAATCTCTCATGAGATATTCTAGGGATTATGGGCTAACGTGGGAGTGCCAAATACCCCCACTCTACGAAGTTTACCTATATATATTATATCCCTGGCCCGGGGAAAAGGGTATGTAAATAAAAATACTCCTCTAGAGAAAAGGGAAATACAAACTGAGAGCACCACCGTGGACATAGGTAATTTGTTGAACTACGTACAACTTGCGTTGTGTGTGATTGTGAATATTCTCATTCTCATTCGTTATTTTTCTAGTGATTACATTTACTTACAATATGTGTTGAGATTTCTTGTCACCAAAGTTTTCATTACGACCTAGCTATAAAGGTTGTATATTTCATCTATGGAGATTAAGTGACTGAGTAATGTTCATAGGTGTTGATTTTGTGGCGAGAACAAATTAGGTCCCTTGGTTGAGGACTCCGCCTTATTGCATCTTGGCTCTAATGTGGGTTTAGAAAATCATGATGATTATGAATAATTTAGTAGCAAATAGAGAAATCTTAGTGACTTGGTGTTAAGAACTACCGTTGTGATGTTCTAGAATAGGGCCTCTTGTGGCATCACTCGGGTGGGCCTCCTCTTGGGCAATGCCTAACTTCTTGCATCCTACTAACACTCTGGCAGTATTAATTCATAGTTTTATGGATGATAGTGTGGTTTCGAGGAATAGGATCTCTTGTGGCTTTCGTGGCATGGGACTTGATGTTTATAGGTAATGCCCGACGTCCCGTATCCTACAAAAATTGTAGAGTCGTGTTAGTTTGTGGATGAGCACATTAGTATGGTGTGGACTTGGCAAGAAAATTTAGTTGTCATGGTTAAAGACTCATTGAGGATCAAATGATGTAGTCTAGTGAATTTAACTATGGGTTGACATTTTGGGTAAGTGCTTGGGTTGGATTAGACGCTCTTAGAAAGTAATTAGTAAGGTGGGTTGATAAAATTGACCTTGGGTTAGTAATTAGGATGGACATGTAACTCAGTATTGATAATTCATTGGAGGTGTATACTAAGGTTTAGCTAGCAAGATGTTAATGTGTGCAGTAGACATTCCCTCATAATAGTAAACTTAAGGTTGAGTATCGAGCATCTCAAGGACAGTGATGCCCCTCCATGAACCTTTAGAAACCCTTATGATGACGCGGGTATAGACTTTCGATTGGTTTAACACGTAGCGTCTATGATTAATTATTTAAGGTTAGGAGTTGGTGATCGTGATCAGTTGTCATATAGGATTCCGCCATAACAATTCTTACTTGGGGGGTGTATATGTCCACTTTGGAGAATTATTAAATTGTTGTCTTTTTTGTAAAACATTGGGAGAATCATTGTTGTGTTGAGATAAATGTGGTGATATACATTTCATAGTAGTAAATTCTATATTGTTCAGCGTCAATCACGATAAGACCTGTGATATCCAATAATAGGTATGTAAGCTGTTAGAGAAATGGCTGAGTTGATGGCCATCACCCAAGAAGCATTCGATAATCATTATTTCTCTGAGAATTATGTGACGATGGTAAATCATTGATAATTGTAGTATGCTTCAGTCATGTTGACTTATGGGAATGATTTAAAGTTAATAACATGACCTTTATTTATAAGCATGTGTCAGGATATGGCCTTTGAATATTGTGTAAAAAAGTATATTGATAAGAGATAGATAATGCACCTAGGAAACTTTGAACACAATGATGTTCATTATGGATTTGGAGATAACACTTGGAGTGGAGTATTGAGATCGACTATAGCATTTGTACCTGAGTGATTTGGTGGGACACTAGTGGAGGAAATAAATAGGCCCTAGGCATGGATAATGCTTGAAAGTTTGAGATGTTCTTAAAATTAGTTATGATTCGGGATCGTATAGGATATTGCTAAGAGTATTAGTAAAGGTCCGTGAGTTGAATGTCTGAAACCATGCGAGCACTGTGTTTCATTTGATGAGAGTGATATCAGAGAGTGGGGGTAATTATCACGTGTTGAGATTGTGGAAGCCTATGTGAGATTGTTTAGTGATTGGCGATAAGCCAAGAGATTTAACTTCGCCTTTATTTAGGATGGTTATGCATACTACTGTTGGAGCAAGTAGTATTGGTCCTAAGGAGGGAAACCTAGCATCTCGGCTACCCGAAGGAATTAATTTTGTGTTCCGTTCATCTGGCATGGATTGATGATTCATAATTGGGACTCATGCGGGATAATGGGTCAAGATAGGGTATGTGTCAAGGCTAAGACCTTAGCGGGTGCCGGTGAGGGTTATATTCGTGTTGCACAATTCATTGTCAGAAATAGATTATTTTTTTGGCATGGTGGTCACCTGATTCATTGCATTCCTTGTGCCTTCTTTGATCCTGACAATGAGAAGTTATTGATTAGTTATGGTTTGGGTATAGCACTGCGTAATCTCAATAGTGATGCGGGATAGGCAAGTTGTGGCTGATGCGTTACGGTATATGAGTGCGCTCTTCTTTGTAAACACATTTACTCTACACTAGTTGTGTGTTTGTGTGGACTCGCATTCATTTCATATAGTTGTAAGTGTCACCTAGTTATTTTTCTTTAGGATAACCTATTTTAGTGTGGCTAGTTACGACTTGGTCATGTGTCCCGAGGTTGTGACCAGAGAAGGTTATGAGTATTAGAACTTGACAAAGTGTTAGATATTAGTGTTTTAAATTTTTAAGGACTGTGCGGATTGAGGATGAAATTTCTCATATATATGTATGTTGTGACATTTAAAATGACCCTAAGTCAGTTTAGGGATCTCAGAGGAGATATTGGTCAGGTAGACCAATAGTAATAGATGACCATCTCATGATTTATGATGTGATGACTAGTGATGTCGAGGATATTCCATCCTTGATTAGGCATGATCCAAGGTTGCTTGAGGAAACATAGATTGTGAATCCTAGCATAGGAATTATCCATGATAATGAGTTCATTGCTAACATATTGGGTGTGTATCGATGGTCCTAAGGGTTTGTTTAAATGGACGAGTTAGGTATGCTTGGGGTTAGTATTAAGGCCTTAAGGTCCGCCATTACCGAGTTGGTAATGTGATTGATGGAAATAAAAACTTTGGGTTGTAGATCAAAGTGTTGAGGATGCCATAGTATTGAAAACTAGTTCTAGGTAAATGGATTCTTAGGTTGATGACCAAAAATTTTGAGGATGAAATTTCCTAAGGAAGGAATAATGTAATACCCAGCCTTACAAAATAAATGACGAGTAATAAATTTAGTATTTTATCGAGGAATACAACTAGAGAAATAACTGGATGATAAACATATGAACATAGTTGGGTCCAATTAGTTATATAAGTTGTAACGAGATAAATTATGATGAGAATTATGGAAAAGAAGAGAATAAAAGAATAGATAAAAATAGGGTCATTCGAACAACATATCAATGCCAATAGAATGAGATAATAGGATCATGAGAAACACTATTCAAATGAGCATTCGAACAAGGTGCTACAGTAATGCAGAACAAAGTTGCGTGAAGGTCGCGAGATTCCATATTTTGAAAGAGATGAGATGTCGTTCGAACGACATTTCATGTTGTTCTAATTATGTCCCGCTAAAAATTTGCTTTGACTTGGATTGATGAGTTGCAACGTTTTGGACTCTTGATTATTTGAGCAAATGGGAAAATCGGGGGCTTGAGCTTGGGGGAGCTTATTTAGGGTTTAGTTGGGGTCATTTATGAGGAGAAAGAAAAAAAGAGTTAGAGAGAGTGTAGGGGGCCTCTTCCACCATTTTGGTTGCCAACCACCATAGACCACCACTAAACACCACCATTTTCACCATGAAACCACCATTCTAATGCCTCAAAACACCTTAGATGTCCATATAAAACCCTAAAAAAAGTTAGTTGAAGAAGATGTGATATTTAGAGTTGGATAAGGGTTTGAAGGGGGTTATCTTTGAGGTATATGAATCATTTCTTGGAGTGTTGTTGGAGCTTTTATGATAGCTTGGAAGAAGGGCTTTTGTGACTCCCGTTAAGGCCACCTTTGGAGGTGGGGGAGACACCCATCTTCTGCACTACCACCACTATTTTTGGAGTCTTTGAGGTGGAATTTACTAATCTTGGTTAGGCTTATTGATGATGTAGTGTTGTTGTAGTTGGTTATTCACATATAGTAGGCATAATATATGTAGGATTTGTGAATAGCTTGCATCCGTGAGATAGACTAACGGATCTTCATGATTTCATAAGTAAATGGGTTCAAAGAAATGTTTTGAAATGGGTTTACATTAGATAAAAATTTAGATTACTATTTTACACAACTTGATTCTATAAAAATGTGTAAGAAAATGGATATAACGCATTTGTGGGTTTATTAATTGCATCAGTAATGTTTTGAATAAAAAGGGGCATTTAAAAGATGGTTTTAAATTAGTCCTAAAGGTAGTGAATTTTCGAAAGACTATTCATATACATTTTTTGAAATAAAATGGATTAAAGGTGTGTTTTAAATGAAAGGATGTGGTTTCTATGATAAGTGATGCCTTGATCTTGTTTGTGCCATTTGTTAATATGAATACATGTTTTCCTACTTTAAATAAAGAGTTTTATATTTGAAGGATGTTTTCAATTTAAATGGTATTTTAAAGTGTGTGGACTTCTCATAAGGAAATAAAGTGGGTTTAATGTGTAAAGATGTGAAATTAGGCCTTCATGCAAATAGTAAAAGTAAAGAAGACTAAATGTGAAATAAATAATTGGTGTTGTAATGCAAAATGTCAAATATAAAGTGTGTTCGTCAAACGTGTGGAAAGATTAGGTTTTAATATATAAAATGCATGAGTATATATTAAAGGTGTGCAAAGGGTATAATGTGAAGGTTGGGCAAACATGCTAGTAAGACAAGTGTTTTTAAATGTTTAAAAGTGTTTAAGTATTGAAATAACAACTTAAACTACATTTTTAAAAATCGACAATTGTTTAAGGACTAAATTGCAAGTTTTGGCAATAAAAGGGTAAATTGATAAATTTACATAAACTGGAACATTTTTATGAATTATAAATGCTGATGAATTTTTTTACACTAGTGTGGGTGAAAATGAATTAAGTCCTAAAGCGTGAATCATTTTTGGTATAAAATCAACGTGTGTGTGAATAAAGGACTTAATGGCGAAAAAAAAATAATTTTTTAAGTATAATGAAAAAAACGGACGGTTTAGTCCGGTCTTTTCCCATAATTATTGAATAATGTGAACATTGGAATAGTGTTGAACAAATTAAAAAGATAATGGGATATTCGGATGATACCTGAGAAATAATTAAGTAGGGATTGATATCTATAGTGTTGAAAGACCCCAAAGTAACTACAACAGTACATGGCGGCGGAGACCCATGGTGAGAGGCCACGAAGTCCGTGGTTACTACTAAATCCCAAAGATAATGATGAAATCAGGAACATGACAAGATTGAGTTATAAGATGGAAATAACTTATCATGAGTAATTATTTATTGTTTTGATTAACATAATATGGACAAGTAAATTAAGAGTAATGAATAATGTCCATAAGAAAACTGAAATGGCTAATCAAGGTGACTTAATGGGTAATTAAGCTACCTAATGAGGTGTAAACTCATAATAACGCAAGTGTGCGTGTTATATAAGGCTTTCAAAGTTAATAAATATTCCCCAACATGACGTATGCGTGTTTTGAAAGAAAGTCTTAAATAATGATTAATAATTCGGGTGTGAGTTAACGAACGTTGAGTAATAAACATTTTGGTAAGGACACAAATTTCCAATTGACTCCTTCGTAGTTTTGGCTCAATTTCTAACAAAAAAATTTGAGTCATAGGATAGTGTTCTTGTGTGTCCTTCAAGCCCATGACAAGTTTGAGTTGAAGACGTTGTGGCCTACTTATCAACAGAACATCATTGCCTAGTTTCAGTGCCTCATTTTCACGTCATTAACATCATATTTCAAGTCTCCAAATGTATGAATGCTTTTATATATGTGTAGGAGACTTGAAATAATTTTTAATGGGTGTAATGCTTATTTGAAATAAAGTTTTTGAACTTAAAATTAATAAATAAACATTCTGGGATTTCATTCGAAATTGTCGTTCGAACAAGTTTGTCGTTCGAATGAGTTTGCCAATGAATTTTCCCATTTGGCAACTGGAACATCGTTTGATGGTCGGTCGAACGAGATTTCTGGTGGGATTTTTTGTTGCAGTTTTTTGCAGTTTTCCCCCATGATCCCACTCCTTTGTTCCCTCTAACTCTTCTAGATCTATTTAGTGTGGGAACATCTTTTGAAAAACTAACTTTTGATAGCTTCTAAACACATTTTTTGAGAGAAAATTGGGAGAGAAAATTTCCCAACATCAAAAGTTCATAGTTTTGTATTTTTGTGAATCTATGAAATAATTCCTACCAAAAACACATACACCCAACTATTTTAGTTTTTATCCAAGCTCCTACATCTATATTATTTTCTTGAAGTATTTTAGCTCCGGGTTCACTTTTATACCCAAGAAGAAAAGAGTTTGGATTTTCTTCTACATACCTCAAAGAAGAAGAAGCTTTTGTTTTGCTGTGGCATTCTCACATGGTGAAAGGAACCATATGTGGTTGATGGTTGTTTGGTCTCAATTGGTTCACTTCGAGGTTCCGGTGGACTCTGAGATTATTATCTAGGCGGAGGTTGAAGATCGAAGGAGTGCGTCAAGGCTTGAAGGGAGTCAAGCAGTTGTGTAAGTCCTCTTGTCGAGTCTTTATAAAATTCATAACATACTTAGTGAATTTGTTAGGCCATGTTCGTCCGAGGTTTCTTCCCTATTTGGGTTTTTCCTCGTACATCGCCATATTGTGGGATTGTGAATTTATTTTATCTTTTTCAAAATTCACCTAGAACTCATGCTTAGGGTAAAAAGATAAAATTAGGTTTAATTCGCATTCTTGATTAAAATGGTGCAATATTAATTATTTGGGTAAATTTAGTTTAAGTTAATTTAATTCAAGTTGGCACTAAATTAATTGGATAATATTCTTGCCCAATTTGTTTAAACTTGATAATTAAATTAATTTAGTTTGAGTGAATTTAAAGTGTGTGTCAGTTTACTTTAATTCACTTTGTTGTGTTTAATTTTAATTTGTTTTAAGAAATTAAAATTTATCATTTGAGTGTGTTGTGTCGAACCATCCTTATTCCTCATTAAAGGATATTCATATTTAAAAATTTAAAATTTGGGGTCCTAGTGTTTCAATAAGTGGTATCAGAGCCAAAGCACTAAATTATTGTGTTAAGGTCCTTTTAAATATTTTTGGTTAAAAATGAAAATTTTCCCATTTTATTGTTTTCAATGGTTCCAACTACACGTATTGGAAAGAGCGTATGAAATCGACACTAAATTCTATTGATGAGAGGGTTTGGTTGTCTGTCATGAATGGGTGATTTCCACCAACATATTTAGGTTAAAATGAATGTGTTGCCAAACCCGTAGATAGATGGAGTGAGAATGAATTTAAACTTGCTAATTTTAATTCTCGAGGTTTAAATGCCTTATTTAGCGCGATCACATCAAATGAATTCCGACGTATCATGACGTGTGAAACCTCTAAGGAAGCTTGGGATATATTACAACTCACTCACGAGGGAACTAGTGTCGTCAAAGCTTCTAAACTCCAAAACCTCAACACTCAATTTGAAACCATCAAAATGAATGAGAAAGAAACATTTGATGAATTTTATGCTAGACTTTTAGATATAGTAAATTCATCATTTAATTTGGGAGAAAAAAATACCCGATGACCGTGTAGTAAACAAAATTTTAAGGTCCCTACCCAAGAGATTTATCCCTAAAGTGACTGTTTTAAATTATTTACCCACCTTGAAATCTACCAAACTTGAGGAACTAGTAGGTGATTTGCAAACTTATGAACTAGATATGTTCCCCTTTAAAAATGAAAAGAAAATTGATAAGGGCATTGCTTTAAAAGCTCGAAAGGAGGAAAATCAAGTTGTGGTTGATGAGAGTGATAGTGACTCGGAGGATATGGCTATGTTTGCTAGGAAATTTTGAAAATTTCTTAAATTTAACAAAGATAAGTTTAAAAATTATTTTAAGAAGTTTGAAAATTCTAAGCATGACAAAGCCGAAAAATCCCCTAAAAGACTAAATGAAGATCTAAATATGGACGAGTCAAATCGGTGTTTTGGTTATGAAGGGTATGGCGATAGGGATTTTGAATGCCCCACTAAACTAAGGAGAGAGGGTAAGCAACTTATTTCATACAATGCCACCCTTAGTGATAGTGATAAGGAAGAGGGACACATTTCCCCCATTGAGCGCAACTTTGTCGCATTCATGGAAAGTCATGTGAGCATCGATAATGAATCTTCTCATGAAGATATATAAATACAAGAAACTTTTGAGGTCAAAGTTTATGATTCCCTTGTTTTTATGGTTGTGAGAGTGAAGAAGAGAGAGAGAGCGAAAATGAAGAAGAGGTTGATGTGTGTGAACTTCAAATTGCTTTTCAAGAATTATATGAAGAATATATTAAATTAAAAAGAGAAAATTTGAAGTTAGAAGCTATTTTAAGAGAGCGTGCCAAGGTCTTTGATGAGAGTGCATTGGTTGATGACCTTTGGATACGTGAGAGAGCTCTTCGAGAGAAGCTTGAGTATGTAGAAGGCGAGAGAGATAACCTTAGAGGATTGATGGAATTAATAAAAAAGGAGCTTCTCGAGTTTGAAGAGATAAATGATTTTTTTAGAGTCTGGAATTTTAGAATTAAAAGAATAATTGAAAGACTTTAGTAAAGTCAAATATGATTTGGAATGAAGTTCCGTTAAACTAGATAAAATTTTAGGAACCGTTCAAGTAAAAAAGGACACATGTGATTTAGGCTTCGATAGTTGCCATGAATCTACTCATAAAGTCAAAACCAATGTTTTAGGATAATCCTATAGGAATAAAGGTATAGATCATTCCTTAGGTAAGTCTTTTCACCGAGTCTTTAGGTGCTCACATTGTGGTCGAAAAGGTTATCTTAGGAAGTTTTCTTTTGATCTTAAATGAGGTCCTAAAAAATCCCAACGTAAGGCAACCGAGGTAGCCAAGATTCCTATATCCCGAGATCGTCATTCATCATTAGTTTGGGTTAGGAGATCCGACTTGGTAGCTTTATAAAATAGGATTTTTAATTCTCATTTTCTTTCACACGATACCTCCCTTGATAAATCTAAAGGTTGAATGTCTTAGTTGTTTGCATACTTTAGCTTTTGTGCTTCATGCTCTATTATCATGACTAATTGTATGCTTGTTTATCATTTTGTAGTCATTGATTTATCATATATCTCTTGCTAGAATTATGATTTTTGTTTATCTTTTGTATTATATTTCTTTCATTTTAGTTTGCATTAAATGAAAAATACAACAAGATTTTGTTTGTCTTTTGAGTAAATATTTTTATTTTTGGTTAAAAAATTTTTAAAAAAAATGGTTTTGTGTATTTTAGTTTGACACACTCTATATTGCATATATTTGTGTTTGAATCCCTTTTTTTTCGCTTCCATGTGGCTAGAACTTTTGGTTAAGATTGTCAATCCTTAAAATGTTCTATACCATGCTTACATGGAGTAGTTCGATTTTGTGTTGCTTAATGGATTCTATTTTTATATGCCTCAATTCAAACATGCACGAGCTCATTTGAAATTTAATCGTCACATGTATATTTGAGCTAAGTGAGATGTTCTCCCATCAATTTAGTCATCTACATTTTGCTATGACTATGGAGGATTTGTGCATGTAATAACCGTTTCCCGGATTTAAAAATAGAAAAATTTATTTATACGGTGTAGTAGTTTATCAATGGAATCGGGTTGTGAAAGAAAAAATTACTTTGCGTGAAAAGCCACCATTGAATTTTTGGCCCAAAAATATGGCATTAAAGAGAATATTTTCCAAGGCCAAAATAGTTTAGTTAATATGTTCAATAGAAAAGAAAAAACAATTATGAGGAATTTGGTTGGATATATTAACAGGTTTGCACAATGACTTTGATTCCTAGTTAAGATTTTATTATCACGACTCTATTGGTTTGTAGAATCATTAAAATTTTAGGCTTATGTGCATTGTATATGTTTGTTCATTGAGCTCAATTTATATTGTCACATGAGACTATATCTAAATGTGATAAAATTTTGCAATCAAATGAGAACTCCGTGAACATGTTTTATTTAATTGTTACTTTCACACCCCTACACTTCCGTTTACCACATATATTTGGACACATTTTTTCCATACGAGTGTGACAAGCTTAATGTATTTTATGTCATGCGTGGTGATTATATCTATGTATATGTGTGTGTGCATTAGTGCTATTCATTATGTATATATATGTATGGTATTTTTTTTTTATTTTTGAGTCTTTGCAATGTCTAGCTAGTCCATTCATGCTTTTAACTCATATTTGGTATTCATCATTGTGAATTTGATTTGATATCACATGCTTAGTGTCTTATTTGTCAAAAGGTATCATAGTCTTTGGATCATATGTTGGTATCTATTTTTTTTTAATGAGTTACTTTTATTTTTTCCCATATGCCTTCATGTTTCTATCACTTTATGCTAATTCATGTTTACTTGCTTTCCCATACTTATATCCCTTACGTAGTTTTTTTTTTTTGGGGGGGGGGGGGGGGGGGGGGGGAGAAATGGTACTTATTTATATTGGGGGAGAATGAGTAATTAATTAATTAATTTCTAACCCTTTGTCTATTCCTTAACAAAAAGGGGGAGAAGTGGTTTCTAATCATTTAGTTTAGGAGATTTAACTTAGGGAGAGTCGGGACCTTCTTAGGTAGATCATAGTGGATACAAGGGGAGAATGAATTTAGGGGGAGTATTTATTTTAATTGCATTTAAACTTTTGATATTCCCTGTGCATTTAATGTTTATCTTAAGTGTGCAGGAATTATTCTAACGGAAACTTTCATCGGCAAATATAGTAATCATCCTTGGGTTTTTGAGTAAAGCTTGTATTTTTTATATTTAGGTGGGAATTTCTTGAGTCTAGTAGAGCTTAACGACCCTTTAGGGTTTCTATTTTAGTTTTTGTCCCAGAATAGCCAAAGGGGGAGATTTTTAAAGATACAAATTTCCAATTAAGTCCTTTGTAGTTTTGGCTCAATTCCGAACAAAAACATTTGAGTCATAGGACAGTGTTCTTGTGTATCATTCAAGCCTATGACACGTTTGAGTTGAAGAAGAGAACATCATTGTTGAGTTTCGTGCCATGTTTTCACATTATTAACATCATATTTCAAGTCTCCAAAGGTATGAATACTTTTATATATTTGTAGGAGACTTGGAATAATTTTTAATGGGTGTAATGTTTATTTAAAATAAAGTTTTGGGGCTTAAAGTTAAAAAAAATGAACATTCTAGGATTTCATTCACAATTATCGTTCGATCGAGTTTGTCGTTCGACCGAGTTTGCCAACGAATTTTACGATTTGGCCACTGGAACATTGTTAGATGGTCGTTCGAATGAGACTTTGTTCGAACGAAAATCTCGTTCGAACGAGATTTCTGGCGGGAAATATTTTTAGCAGTTTTTCTCCATAATACCACTCCTTTATTCCCTCTAACTCTTCCAGATCTATTTAGTGTGGGAACCTCTTTTGAAAAACTAACTTTAATAACTTCTAAACACATTTTTGAGAGAAAATTGGGAGAAAAAATTTCCCAACATCAAAAGTTCATAATTTTGTGTTTTTGTGAATGCATGAAATAATTCCTGCCAAAAACACATACACCCAACTGTTTCAGACTTTATCCAAGCTCCTACATTTATATTATTTTCTTGGAGTATTTTGGCACCGGGTTCACTTTTATACCCAAGAAGAAAATAGTTTGCGTTTGCTTCTACATCCATCAAAGAAGAAGAAGCTTTTGTTTTGCTGTAGCATTCTCACATGGTGAAAGGCACCATGTGTGGTTTATGGTTGTTTGGTCTCAATTGGTGCACTCCAAGATTCCGGTGGACTCCGGGGTTATTCTCTAGGCGAAGGTTGAAGATTGAAGGAGTGCGTCAAGGCTTGAAGGAAGTCGAGTCAGTTGTGTAAGTACTCTTGTCGAGTCTTTGTAAAATTCATACCATACTTAGTGAATTTGTTAGGCCAGGGTTGTCCAAGGTTTTTTCTCGATTTGGGTTTTTCCTCATACATCGTCGTATTGTGGGATTGTGAATTTATTTTATCTTTTTTCAAAATTCACCTAGAACTCATGCTTAGGGTAAAAAGATAAAATTGAGTTTAATTCACATTCTTGATTAAAATGGTACAAGTTTAATTATTTGGGTAAATTTAGTTTAAATTTAATTCACATTGACACTAAATTAATTGGATAATATTCTTGTCTAATTTGTTTAAACTTGATAATGAAATTAATTTTTTTTGAGTGAATTTAAAGTGTGTGAGTTTACTTTAATTCATTTTGTTGTGTTGAATTTTAATTTGTTTTAAGAAATTAAAATTTGTCATTTGTGTGTGTTGTGTTGAACTATCTTTATTCCGCATTAAAGGATATTCATATTTAAAAATTTAAAATTGAGGGTCCTAGTGTTCCAACAATTTTGAAAGTGAATGAAAGGTTTTTTTCCCAATGATTGTAAATTTTTTAATTGGGTGAGTTAACGAGAATGTATGCTAGTTCTAAGCATAAAATACAAAATGATTATTTTGTAAATACAAGGAGGATAAAGGTATTAAATTACGTTTTCGAAATAGAATGGTTTAATACATTGGGGCATGTATTTTCAAAAGTATATATATAAATATATACGTATTTTCACATTCATGTGATAACACTACACCAAAAAGTCTAAATTATCACCTTTGAGTCGACCAGCCTTGTCATAGTCATTGATCGTGACAAAAAATACTTGTTTTTTTCACGTTCAATAACAGCCACAATTCCGTGACAAAGGGTTCTCCTGGTCAATGACTGTGGAAACTTTAAAAAGTTATCACAGTCAAAGATCTTGATAGATCCGTGAAATCTCTTTTAACTAAACCCCTAGATGCCTCTTTTTCCCACCATTTTTCTCTCTCTACGCGAGGGTTCTCTCTCTCTCTCTCTCTCTCTCTCTCTCTCTATACGTTTTCAGGTCTTTTTTTTCTCTCTCTCTCTATCTTTTTCCTTTGTGTGTGTGTGTAGGTGTGTGGGCGGTGGGGATAGTTGTGTGTGTAGGTGTGGGGGGGGGGGGGCTGTGTGGGTGGGTGGGGGTGTAGAGGTTTGGGCAGCGTGTGTAGGTGTGTGTGAGTGAAGAAAGTTAGGGTTTTGATTTGGGAGTCCAAATTAAGGGTTTGATTGATGAGAGTCCAAATTAGGGTTTTGATTGGGGAGTGAAGAAAGTAAAGGTTTGTGGTCAAGTTTGAAATGAAATTTTATATAGGTGTGTGTGTGTGTGTATGATATAATGGAATTGTAGAAAGTGTGTGTGAATTACTGTATGGATTGATCGTAATGTGTAAATAGACGATTCGATGTGCCCCGGTCTTATAACATGAATTGCAATGGTATTGCATTGAATTGAATTTGAATTGAAATTTATTTGAATTGATATTGAAATTCAATTTCAATTGAATTGAATTGGTATAAATTGGTATAAATTGAAATTGAATTTGAATTGGTATTGATATTGGTATAAATTGACTATAAATTGAAATGGAATTTGAATTGGTATTTATATTGGTATAAATTGAAATTGAATTTGAATCGGTATTAGGATTGGTATAAGTTTTAGTTCTTATGCGTACTTTAAATTAAATGAAAGATACTTTAAATTACATAATTAAATCAAATCTCTCGAATTGTGACAATACATAATTAAATGAAACATACTTTAAATTACATATAGTGCGCATAAATACTAGCCATCTAGTTCTTATGCTTACACACTTAGTATCCCTTAGACCTGTTCAAGAGTCATTACCCCTGTAAGGACATCTCTTGAATTGTCTTGTTTGGACAGTTTGGGACTACATAGTTTATGTGTAATAATATTCTTAGTGGCTTAAAATTTTTACTTTTGGGGAAAGTTCTGTAATCGTATCTTAATTTTCTCTGGGTACATACTGGATGATGCGATGTTAAGTGTTATATCAATTGATAAATTGAAATAACACTCACACTTGAAAATCTCTGTCATGTACTTGGAGAACTATGGAGATATGCTGCCAAATTTTACTCAAATTGGAACAATGCGCATGAGTTGTTCATTACATTTCAGATTTTACGGTCTTGAATGGGATATGACCACTCACCCTTTAGAGGAGATGGAGGAAATAGGAATCAATATTATAAATTGAATTTTAATTTCAATTTCAAATTAAAATTGAATTTGAAATTGAAATTGGTATTTTAAATTGAAATTGAAATTGAAATTGAAATTGAAATTGTAATTGAACCTGGTATTTGGCATTTGGTTTTTGGTAAAGTGCCTATATGGTTTTTTGTATAGTGCCTATCTGATTTTTGGTATTCAATTCTGAAATTGAAATTTGGTTTCTCTCTCTAATTGCAGCTGCGGTCACCATCTTTCTCTCTCTCTATATCTATCTATCTATCTGTCTATACACACACACACACACACACATATATATAGAGATTGTTGAATTGTTTTTGACTAGTGGATTTGAGCATTGAGTTGGTTGGCCCCAGGAATTTATAATAAAAGACATTATTATTTGCATTGTTATTGACTGGTGAATTTTAACACTTAGATGGCCAAAGAGTTGATTGGCCCTAGGCGTTCTCTAACATTTAGGGTTATGATGCGAAATGAAACATAACAATGTAAAATCGAATATAAATAAGACATAATCAAATGAAACACACTATAAATTTTATACAACAAGTAATAGGTAATAACAGAAACCGCAATAGATAGCCCATGTGTAAATTTACATTAAGTCAACTTCTTATATAACATTTGATTCGGGGGGTACATGCCTGCATGTATTCTCATTTGAATGCACGACATAACGGTTCTGTAACATTTATAACTAATTTAAATTACATATAGTGCGCATAGAAACTTAACTTCTAGTTCTTATGCATACGCATTCAATAGGTTGTTGTTTATACTAATGGGAACTAAATGTTCACACTTTTGTTTATATTAATTCACGAATATATGCTTCATGCCCATAATAGGTGATTGTTTGTAGTAGATGTGATGGGATATCCTAAATAAAAAGAGTGGATGGGTGAGACAAATAGATTAGGGGATGCGTTTCATAGAGGTGCTAATAATTTTGTGAAATACACAAAGAGATGTCATGATGATGAAGAGTTTTCGTGTCCATGTGCTAGGTGTAATAATGGTAAGGTGTTTGAGTGATAAACAGTTGAACTACATTTGTTAAGATGGGGTATGCAAGATAGTTATCAAAATTCGGTTTTCACGGGGAATTGAAAGTTCCTTTTGTCCCCGAGCAACCTTCATATCAACCTTTAACAAGTAGGCTAGATGTACAAGGGGAGGATGACACTGTAGATCATAATATGCAACAAGATTTAGTTGATGACACATATGGATTTCATGAGGTGGACGGGAATGAGGTCACTAACGATGTACAAGGTTCAGATGTTCATGAAGACATTAGGATAAACCTTGATGATGACTACCAAAGTTTAAAAGTTAAGGCGACCTATCTGTTATACTCTGACTGTGAGAAAGATCAAATAACTTTACATGCCATGGTTGGTTTGTATAGTTTGAAGACCTAATATGGTTTGTCTGTAATATCGTGACAGGAACTTTGAATTGGGTGAAGGGATTGCTACCCAAGTAGAATATGCTCCAAACAGCTATCCTACTATGAAAAACAGTTTAGAAGGTTTGCGAATGAAGTATAAATCAATTATGCTTATGTGTATGACTGCATACTATACCAAAAGGATTATGAAATCTCGATCGGTGTTCGGTATACAATGAACCTATATATGTCCAATCTATTGTCAAGGAAGGCACAAACTCAAAAGTGACTCAAAAAGTGTTGAAATATTTCCCATTGGGCCTAGATTAAAGCGATTTTTCACAGTACCATGGATAGCGGAGGCAATGACTTGTCATGCTAAGGCAGAAGCAAGGGATAATATCATGCGTCATCCTATTGATTCTACATCTTGGAAGAGGATGAATTTTGAGTATCCCGATTTTTCTCAAGAACAACATAACATTTGATTGGCAATATCAACATATGGTTTCAATCCATTTGGAAATATAAGCGCTAATCAAAGTGTATGGCCAGTGATCCTATCCATACTCAACCTCCCTCAATCATAATGTATGAGACCTGTATTTTTTATTTTAATCAATTTAAGCATTAATTAAAAGTCCATGACCCGAGAGTGTGTGTTTGGGGGGGTGGGAGGTGGGTGGGTGCAGTGTGCGTGTGTGTAAATTGAATTTGATATTGGTATAAATAGGTTTAAATTGATATTGGTCTAAATTGAAATTGATATCGTATGTATTGTTATTATCGAATTTGAGCATTTATTCAAAGTCCATATACATGTTGTTACTACTAATAATAATTTTTGTGGAAAATGTGTTCATCCTAGAGCAGTAACGGAGGCGATGAAGGCTCCTCGGCCAATAAGTCCCCAAAATGACGAAAATTGGGGTCCGTCGTCGAGAATAAGATGACATTATTAACTAGATCACTAGAGTTGCTGAAGGCGATCATTCTACACTAATTACAAGGTTGTGCCTAATGAGCTCAAGATTGGCATATAGGGGGAACTACATGTAGTGTATTTAAATTTATATTTAAATTTCTATTAATATTTATAAGAACTAACACTTACATTCTTTTTGGTTTGTATTTGTTTGACAAGAAAAATTCGGCCCACCCCTACATCTCCGCAACTCTACATTGGAACAGTTGAGGGATCAATATAAAACGTGGAAGAAAAATATGTATTCACAGTACTTTGGGAAGACCCAAGAGTCCATTCTTAGTGTACGTGACACTCTCCCCCCGAAGGAGCCGATCTCATTAGCACAGTGACAAAAGTTTGTCGACAATGAGATCGATGAGTGGTAATTGACATCTTGTTAATCGAGGAGGGAATACCGGGCGAAAACATTGGACGTGCACTACTCCTGGCGGATGTCTTACGCCGAGCTGGAGCACAGGATGGTAAGTTTTTATTTTTATTTAGGAGATGGGGAGTGGCCTTGGGGGTAGGCCACATAGGCTCGATACCTATGTGGCAATTCAGACGAAGAAGGGCAAGGACAAGGAGGTGGCCCTGAGCGTCGCAACCATGATTGTAAGTTATAAATGTTTAATTTTTTAATTAAGTTATATTTTTTTATTTACTTAATTAACTAATCGTGTACTTTTTTCATTTCAGGCAAAGCTTAAGGAAGTGCATGAGTCACAATCTGATACTTATAAAGCATCTTTGGATATGGATGCACTCAGCTATGTTCTCGGGGAGGATCTCAAGGGGAGGACTAGTGGGTGAGCTCGTGGATGGGGAAGTGGTGGATCATCAAAATGGAGACGAGCAATACTGGGTTAGCTCATAAGGTGGACACCCATGACAATAAGCTATCAAGGTTGGAGGCGACAGTCCTAGATATGTACACCTCCATGAAGCATCAGTTGGGGCCCCATGGAAGGGGAAGGGGAAGGAGGTAGAGATAGACGAGCACATCACTGCTTCATCGCCGATACGCATGGACTCGCCGCCATATGATTTATTTCCCATCTTGACTCCTGTCGAGTAACCTATGTTATCAATTGGTTGGCAGAGCATGTTTCTACTCGACATATATTATGGGGAGTGGATAGAGAGGGTGTTTAGGGACCCAACCTTCCTCCCGGGTATGGTGGTTCATGAACGTCCCCTCCAAGACATTGAGGCAAGGGTTCTCATCATGCATGTGATGTCCGAAAAAGGAGAACTCACCTTTGTGGTTGCGCAAACGATGCGGCGTTCTGTGAATTGATGGGGTTGTCAATGCAAATGTCATGTACCCTTTATTCCTCCTCCAACCTACCTAAGACCCTCTGCCATGGCATTATTTCTATCTATTTGATTTGGATATTATATTATATTTGTATTTTATTTGGATATTTGTATTTCTATTTTATTTGGATATGGATTATATATATCCATGATTTGGTACATTATTTCTATTTTATTTGGATATATGTTATTTGGACAGTTTCAATTTTGCTATAAGAGGTAAAAATATACTGCTGGGCAGTGGCAGTGGCCATACTGCTTTGTAGTTTTTTTTAAATCATGCCCAGAATTATCATGATAAAAGACAGTAATGAGGTCGTCAATGTCGCATTATTACACTATCAGGATCACCGCTTCCATATGAAGGGGAGCTATAGGGTAGGGGAGTCTAGCCAGTCGGGGAAGACATGAGGTAATAAAGCTAGTAATGTATTGTAGAATCATACTAGTAGGCGGCACGAGTGGGATTCCCAACAAAAGGATCTAGTTAAGAAATTTCATCTAGGGGGTTTCGACCAGATGGTAGGGGCTTAGACAGGGTTAACAGCAGCAGCGTGTTCCTTAGGTCCAGTAGGACCAAGGAAACAATGGGGGTGTCTAATAGAGCCGAGGTCACCGGAGCCAATGACTAGGATAACCCCGACATAGCTACCAAGGCTAGAGGAAGGGTATTTTGCAGGCCGCTATTTTTTGGGGGGAAACAGGTCACAAGAAAAGTGATTGCCCAGAGTAAGGCTGGGAGTAGCAACAGGATGCCAAGTAGGGGCAGCAGGTACAGTTACTATCTGATGCACCAGCTTCAGCAGTCCTACAACAGTAGGGAGATATACAGTAGGTGCGTGTCTATAACGTTCATAATACAATGATGTCATGAGCGCCACAAGTTCCACTTGTAGTTGAGGGTACGTTTCCTATCCAAGGGCATATAGGTCGGGTATTATTTCATATGGGAGCATTGCATTCTTTTATAGCTACTAGATTTGCATGCACGGTCGGTTTATTGGAGCCAACTGGAAGAACTATTATGTGTGTCAATTCACCTTTGGGTAGTGAAGCCCTTATTCACTCCATTTGTAGAGGAGTGGAGATAGATGTCGGGAGATTGCGTTTCGTAGCTGACTTACTTGTATTAGACATGACTGGGTATTACGTCATTCTGGGTATGTACTGGTTGGTTGGGTCTCGAGCGATGGTGAATTATTTTGGGAGAATCGTTGTGTTTGCCATTCTAAGATAGGATATGTTCTTGGTGGCGATGCCTATTCCCAAGGGAGGGTCAACATGCACTTGGATTATATTGAGGAGGAGACCTCGCATGAGGTATTTATATATTTATACTCGATCCCAATGGTTAGGGAGTTTTCAGATGTTGTGGCCATTTTGATTTCTCCCTTTCCTCGGTTGGGGGGGAGAAAGGGGGAGAAACGGTCTCGCGCCCTTTCCCTCTAGGAGTGCTTCGGCCATCGTCGGTGTGGGGTGAATGTAAACAGATGGAGTCTCCATCCTATTATGCATAAAATAGGCAAAAGAACATGTCGCCTCTTTTAGAGAGCGGCATCAAAGACAAATTGATGCTTACGAAACTAATAGTTCAGAGGTTCGGGGGCTAACTTACGGAGTGGAAAGGTGTTAGGCACCCATCCCTCCCTTTCGATCTCTCATGGGCTTATGTTACTATTTTCTTTAATTTTTTTGTGATGTATGTGTGTGTGTGTGTAAATGGAAATCAGAATAGACCGACTCATATCATGAAAAAGATAAAGTGAGGTCATCCATAGGAATGTTCCGAAAATAATATCTATAAAAATACGATGTATGCATTTATTGAGATATGGATCATTATGCTGAAATGATAATATATTTTGGATAAAACGCCAATTAGGATCATAAATATAATATATATTATAATAATGTATAGATGAAAAGGAGACAAATGATAAAATGAAAAAATAGGAAAATTGGAGAAATTGGACTCGAGTCTCAGGTTTTAGCCCGAGACACCTACGTAGCCTATAACGACATAAAAATCCACGTAGTTCTCATGCAGCTTAAGGATGGGGTTGATCCCACAGATTTGAACGAGAATTTATTTTCTGTGTAGAAAATGTATTTTAGTTTTGAGAACTTGAGGGGGATAATCTCATTGGAATTTATAGGTGTAACCCTCTTTTTATTTGTTTTATATTTTTGTACAAAATATAGCATGTGAAATATAACTAATAAAGGATGAGATATTGATATGTATGACCTAAATTAAAGGCTAGATTAAGAATTTATGTAACTAATGAGAATATAAAGAAATGTAAGGAGAGAGAAAGGAGTTTGGCCCTTTTTTGGAGAATTAAGGCCTAATCTTGATCCTTGACGAGCTCCCTTGAATGTTGAGATGAATGTTGGATGAAAGAGAGTGATGTTTTTCTAAATTGGGTTTGAAAAGGATGGAAATGAAAGATGGAAGGGAATTTCACAAAAGGGAACTTCGCTGATTGCAAGAGAATGTTGCTGAGATCACTAATATTGATGGATCTGAGGTGTCCTTTGGGAGTGAGGTCATGCCCTCTATTTATAGGGTAAGGAGGTGCCAATTAGAATAGCCTTAACTCTGAAAATAGGCAGGTAACCCTAGACACAATGCCAATCGGTAATTTCGTGAAGATTTTTTTGGAAAAATGATCGTAGAACATAATTCTTTGATCCAAATTGCGCATGGGGCATACCGTTAGAAAGGTAATCCAAAGACCTTCAGGAATCCTTGGGCCTCTCTCGGATCAAGGAGTTGAATTTGGGTTAAATGAGACTCAGAAGCACTCGTTGGTCTTTTGGATGGGAGATCGTCGGACGGTAATGGATCGATCATCCAAATAGTAAATCAGAATCATTCACAGGGTGGACCATTGGAAATTTTATGCGAGGTAATTTGACATTCCAAAGAGCTTCACTTGGTTAGGAGAGTTGATTTCTGTCAATTGAGGCTCGAAAGTGCTTGGTGACCTTTTGGAGTAAAATGGATAGTTTCATCCGTATCGTTAGGATGATTCGCACACGGGACAGACTGTTTTAAAGGGTATTCAGTGTACTTCAAATATTTATTTAGTCTCATTTGATCTGAAGAGTTCACCTTGGTCAAACAAAGCCCGAGAGCACCCGGTGGCTTTCAGATCAATTTTTAAGGAAAAATGGATCGTTCTTCCGAACTTTTATGTCATTTTGCTCACTGGGTGGACCGTTGGAAAGGGGTTTGATTTCTAATAGAATATTCAACGAGCTTTTTCTCTAATGTTGAAGTTGATTGCGGTCAAATTGGGGCTCGGGAGCACCCGGTGGCCTCTAAATTGATTTTTGGTGGTAAAATGGTTCTTTTGTTCAAATCTTTATGCCGATTTACATATGAGGTAGATCATTAGAAAGGGGATTCGGATCCCTTCGAAGATTTAATGAGATTTTGCTCTGTTGATAGAGTTAATCAGAGTCAAACGGGGCCTAAAAGAGCCCAATGGCCTATAAATCGGTACTCAGATTATGACCTAAGGTTTGTATTGAAATGCCGATGTTCTAGGGACCTAAGGAGAGAATTAAGGGGTATTATAATATGGTGTCAATAGAACCCCTAGACGAGTGATCTTGGAACAAGTGAAATCCATCGAATAAATACTACATGACGTTTTGGGAAGGAGGTCGATTTTGCAAACCAAAAGTGATGAGGATGACCAATTCAGAGGTCGATGATGATCTTGATTACCTAAGAAAATGCTAGGTATGGTCAATTATATGGGCCGAGGTTGATTCTGAGGATCGAGGGTAGGGAGATACCAATTTTGAGGGTCGAAGTCATTTCTGAGGGCTTAAGATGAGAGAGATCAATTATGCGGGCCGTGGTCAATTCTGAGGACCTTAAGTAGAGGTGACCGATTCTGAGGGTCAAAACCAATTCTGAGGCCATTAAGTATGAGCGAGGTCATGCCTGAGGACCTAAAGATTAGGGTAACCAATTCTGAAGGTCGAGGTCAATTCTAAGGACCTTAAGTGAGAGCGACCAATTTTGACGAGGTTAATTATGAGGACCTAAAGTGGGAGCGACCAATTCTGAGGGTTGAAGCCAACTATGAGGGTCGAAGCCAATTATTAGGTATTAATAGGAGAGTGGAAAATTCTGAGGGTCGAAGCCAATTCTGAAGGCTTAAGTAGGGGCGACCAATTCTTTGGGTCAAAGCCAATTCTGAGGGCTTTAGTAGAAGCGACCAATTCTGATGGTCAAAGCCAATTCTAAGGACTTAAGAGGAGGGTGACCAATTCTGAGTGTCGAAGCCAATTCTGAGGGCTTTAAGTATAAGATATTTTTCCTAGGCAAATTTGGAGATTCCTTTGGGAAAAAGGATACTAATCCGAGAATTGGATATAGCCTTGCTAGGGAATTTTTTCGATTTCTGTTGTGCCCCTTGAAGACGTTGTTGGGGAGATAGCTAGTTGGATTTGGGAATTCTGCTGGGGAAATAATTATGAGAGAAAATGTGGTGTTAATTTAGTTGGGGATTTGAGAGGCTTGAAAAAATATTTTTCTTGGTGGAAAAAGTTCTAAAATTCATTTGTTAATTTTACGAATTTTCGTGATTTTTTGGGAATTTTTGTACAAAATTTCAGGGAGGTGACAATCGATAGGGTGTGGGGGTTCCAAATGGCAATGTCACTATCTTTTATACTACCTAGGGTAGGTGAAGGGACAGTGACAATCGATTTATGGACAGGGAGTGCCGATCGGCATGCCCCTTAGCCTCCTATAGAAAGGTGGGCGAGATTTCTTCATTTTTCACACCTTTCAGATATTCTATCTTATGACTTTATTTTATTTGAGTTGTTCTAGCATTCTTATCTTTTTCCTAGACGAAGAAATGGTGGACTTTTCAAGTAGTGCGGTCCATATGGCGTGGTTGAGTGTTTATGACTGGGCGCATTTGGAATGGCGGGCCATGGTGCCTCGGGTTCTAGGCAATGAGAATGTTTTTGACTCATTTGAGTTGGTTTTGAATGAGTTAACTCTTCTGCATGAGCCTGCACACCATAATTTGTCTAGGGTGGTGAACCCTAGTGGTCATGTAAGTGTTAATTACCTTTGGTATTTCCTTTTACCTTTGTGTATTTCCTTATTTTTTCTGAATTTTGACAAGGGTTTTTCCTTTTACTTTGGCAGACTGATATATATATATGTCGAGCCTGCATTCTCGGGGGACAAAGGGGTTCAAGTACGTCTCAGAGAACCTTCCTCCGGTGGTGCATTGGGTGGTTTCAATAGTTGGCTTTGGCAGTTTGGCATTTGCATTGGATGAGACGCCCCGTTCAACGACTGTCATCCGCGCTTTGGGAGATAGGTGGTGGGATACCACCCACACCACGCGCTTTGGGAGGAGGCATTGGGTGATGTTATGTGGATAGTCACAGGGGACTCCATCCGTCTCTCTCTTTTGAATGAGGTTTTATTGAGTCGTTGGATTGATGAGACTGACATGCTACAGGTGCAAAAAATGGACCATTTATTCATTATTTTATTGCTGGGAGGATTTTTAGTGGTGACGTCGTTCACTTGTGGTTTCTTCCATATTTGAGGGTATTTTCGAATATCCATCTCTTTTACTGGGGGAGAATGACTTTAGCGACCCTTTATTCGTCTTTGGATGCATTCAACCGGTGCTATCGACAGACCTTTACTGGCGCCACGTATTTTTTGGAGGAATTTTTTTCCTTTTTTCATATTTCCTTTATGCATTATATTTCTTTTTTGATTCCTTGATTTCTTTCTTTTGATTGATGACCCTTATCCTTTGCAGACGTGGTTCAATGAGGTGATTGGGCTTAATTCCTATTTAATAGTTTGAAGGATGAGTCGGTAGGAGACTTTTTCCTAATGTATCGGTGGCGAAAGTCCAATCGGCAGTCGAGGTAGTCTCTATCTTTGGCGTTGGTGCGTTAGGTGATGAATGGTCTGACGAGCGATCGGGTAAGTTCTTATTTCCTCTTGATACCATTTTTCTTTGTTGACCTTTTTCATATATTGATTTTTGGCAAGGGATCTTGCAGGTGACCTTATATCCCTAGGGGACAGTCATCTAGCACATGGGGGTGGTTGGGGGAATGCACAGTTACGTCGGCTGTTGGAATACAAATTTGGCTACTACTGGTATCTAGGGGAGAGAGTAGTCCGACAGGAGGTGGAGGACAAGGTGATGTTGCCACCTGCGAGGCCTCCAAGGTATACATGGCGAGAGCAGGAGATGTTGGAGGAGGCGAGGGTGGTGGAAATGGTTAGCTAGCCTTACTCATCGTATACTGACATGGAAATGACCTATGATTATCTAGATTTTGTGTCGAGCTATCTGATACCGCCCAACATATATGACGTTATTCCTCTTCCCGCTGTAGTTTCTCATAGGGGCACAAGTCGGCCAGTGGGGTTTGCCCACAGTGCGGGTCGCACATCGACATCAGCACGACAGCGACGTTAGAGATTCCGTTTCTGTGGATGGTTCCTCCCTCCTATAACATTAGACCACCTGATGGAGGATCGATGCGTATGTTGCATCGCCCCAACGCAATGGAACCAGAGGTGCTAGGGCAGACAGAGAATGTCCTTTAGCCAGAGGTATACCTTTCATTTATTTGATTATTGTCTTTCTGATTTCTTCTTTGCCTCAGACTGAATGATTTGCTCTCTTCAATTTTTAGCATGTTCGGGTGTCGATTACTTGGTTGCAAGACTTCCAGGATTGGGTGGATTCCGTGACTGCTCATATACGGGACTCGATCATAGTTCCTTCTTGCTTGGTGCCATCTGCATTGTTTGGGGAGGGGTCTAGATAGCGTAGCAGAAGCACTTCAGCTCATTGTTGGGGAAAACATGTACGCTGCAGAGATGGGGTCTTAGAGAGGGAGAAATAACTAGAAGGTGTGTGTGTGTGTGTGTGTGTGTGTGTGTGTGTGTGTGTGTGTGAGAGAGAGAGAGAGAGAGAGAGGGATAGAGAGAGAGATAATGTCTTCTGGTGGTTCGGGTTGAGTCCCATTATTTTTATGTTTTTCCTTTCCTGCAAGGAAAATGTAACAAAGCAATATATATGCATTGAAATGGGTTTTTATTAATTTATCTTCAATTACTTAATGAACTTTTTACTTTGTTGCTGAGACCGTAAAAATGATTATAAAAGGAAATGAATTTATTTTGAGAAAAGATAAGTGAAAATAGGAGGAATTATATGACCTCGAAAATAAAAATAAATTTTGAGTTTTGTATTTTGATAAAAGAGGAAAAGGGGAATTTTCTATAAATGAGGGGATGCCGATCGGCATACCCTTTGTCTTACCTATCGTAAGATCAATCTAGTACAATCACTCCATGTCCTGATAGAACTTTCTTCAACTACTTGGTCCTTGATGGGGTAGGGTTTCCTACGGATTTTACAGGACCCTTGTCTCTAGCCAAGTTTTTCAAGTATAACAAGGGGCAATGGTGGAGTGTTTTTTTTACCCATCCACATTTCCTTTCTTTAGCTTATTTCTTGTTTCTTATCTTATCGTTTCCAACGCGACTCTTCTCAGAAGCATTGAATATGCCTCTTACCTCTAAAATCTAGAGGCCATGTGCTCATATAGTGTAGACTATGATGCCTTCAACATGTGTTGGGTTTTGTTGTGGGGCAATCGACTTATTGATTGGAACATGATGATGGCGACGGTTCAATTCTGATAACTCTAGGACCATGTCTTTTGCTTTGGCTTGGATGAAGTATGTCCGACTTATGAAGAGTTCTCTTCCATGCTTAGGGTAGACCCCAGTGTTGTGAAGGCCATTTCTGAATTCTCTTGATCTCTTCGGGAGTCATTAGCAGGACTTCTCCATGTCTCACCCTCGGTGGCTTAGTCATTAGTTACGAGAGGGATGATCTCTATTCCTGTTGTACTGCATTTTATCCTTGGCTTAACTTTCAAATTACTGTTGGTGACCAGGGACCTGTTGGTGGACCCTCAACTTGTATCACTACGTGAATGTCATACCGTCACAATCCTATGGCGGTGATACTGGCATAGACTTTAAATGGTCTGGATGCTTGGCAGGAAGGATGTTCTGACTTTGTAAGGGGTAGGCCCGTTATGTTTTTCATGTGGCTAACAGAGAGATTCCGTTCAGCAGTCCCTCCTGAATATACCTTGGCAGCTGTGCCGAATTTTTTCTCCCGTTACTTCGTTAGTTTTGGCTCGAATATTGAGAATTGGGATAATTGGAATGTAAAGAACAGGGCTTGATGTCTTCACTGGTCGGTACCCTGGTGGGGGAGTTTCAGCCCATTCTAGAACTAGGGGAATACCTATATGTTTGGTTGGTTGGTTGGTCTTCGACATACCTTTTTTAGTTTTCCTGGTCGCTCATATGACAAGTAGGGTGGGAGCAAATTGTGCCACCTCGAACACTAGACTTATTTCCCGTGAAGGATTTTACAGAACGCATGTGCATGCAATTAGGCTCTCTGTGGGAGAATCATTGGCCGTCGAATCGTCCTTCCCAATCTGTTAGCAGAGTTTGGCAAGTTTTCAGGGACTATATGAAATGGCCGTGGAGGAGGGTAGTGGCTAAGATGCTGACTGAGGAGACTGGGTAGAGGTGTCTTGCTATGTCTGACATTATGGAGGGAGGTATTATTGTTTCCCTTAGGATGGTCTGAGCTTACCATTCCATGGATCGCCTTCGGTATTCCATCCAAGTAGGGGAAGTTTGGGTACCCCAAGATATATACGATGTTGGGGTTGGTTCTTCTGGCAGGGACTTTTTATGAAGATGGAGATTTTGGTGAAGTTGGTTATGTATAAAGCTAGTTATGTGTGAAACTTTTGTATGTTTATGTATGGTAATAAATTTGGAAGGGTTGTTTTAGGAGTAGTCTGTCTTGTTTTTTTGTTTCTAGGAAGATAAGGTCAGGTTGGGAGGGAGGGGGGGGGGGGGGGGGGAGTTTTTTGACTCCCCATGCTGATATAATTGTACCAAAACTTTTCATTTATGGAATAAAGAAAATTTTAATCATACTATTGTGCCTCTTGATGAGTTTTAGCATTTGAATTATTGATACCAATCGCTAAGGCATACATAATCCTTTTGTTCATGTAAATGATAAAAATGAACCGTCATTCTTGGAGATAAGAAAAGAATAACATTTTGTGAAAAAGAAGGGGGCCAGGCTCATGTGAAGCATATGATCTGACTACGTACCTCTGGAGGTTTTGAAAATTTTCTGAGTTTCATTTTTTAAAGTAAAAATATTTTTAGAGGATCATGCCGCACATAGTTCTGAGTAGAGGGAAATGAATAGATTTGATTGTTTTATAATAAAAGTGGGATGAAAAGAGTTATAGTGCGCTGAGATTAAGGACATAATTTCTTGAGACGGTCCAAGTTGACCGGATGGTCCATCTCTTCCCCATTGAGGTCGGTGAGCATAGCGGCGCCACCAGATATAATCTTCTTCACAATGTAGGGGATGCTCCAATGGGGCTAGAATTTCCCTCTTGGGTCCCATATGGTCTCTATAATTTCTTTAAGGGCTAAATCCCCTTCTAGGACACCACGGTCTTTGAATCTTTTATTAAATGAACGTTTTATTCGGTGATAGTACCCTTGCTATGATATAAGGTTTTCATTCTCTTTTCGTCCAAGAGTGACAACTCATCAAGACGGCTTTGATGCTAATATTCCTCTCTGTTTTTGCTCTCAAGCATGACGCTTAGTGAAGGAATTTACATCCCAACGTCTAGGAATGCTTCCATGCTATATACCAAAGAGTCAGGGGTAGCCCCAATAGATACTCAAACTAAAGTGAGCTAACCCCAGGGGGCGTAAGGGATTCGATCGACCCAGTCTCGGTAACTTTTGGTCATTTTACTGATGATTGCTTTGAGGTTCTTATTGGAGGCTTTAACTGGACTGTTGGTTTTAATTGGAGGCCTCCAAAGAACATGAATTCATCTTGGTTTCCATTGATTACTTCACCAAATGGGTCGAAGTTGAGGCTTACGTGGTACTGAATGCCAAAGAGGTAGCCAACTCCATCGAAAAAATATCATATGCCGATATGGGACCGAGTCTCGGTAACTTTTGGTAATTTTTTTGATGAAGTTGGCTACCTTTTTGGCATTCAGTACCACGTATGACACAACTTTGACCCATTTAGTTAAGTAATCAATGGAAACCAAGATGAATTCATGTCTGTTGGAGGCCTTGGGTGTAACTTTTTCTATGATATCGATGACCCATGTAGATAATAGCCACGGAGAATTCATGTTGTGAAATTCCCAAGGAGGCAAGTGCTTGATATCGAAAAACTGTTGGCATTTAAGGCATCTCTGAACATAGGCAGTGCAATGCTGAACCATGGTAGTCAAATAGTAACCCTATCGGATAATCTTCTTGGAAAGCATATGGCCATTAATATGGGGTCTGTACTCCACGCTGTGGATTTTCTACATCATCTCTTCAATGTCATCCCCTGCGATGCACTCTAAATAGTATCCAATGAGGTTTCTCTTAAATAGTACTTTAGCGCAGACAATGTACTGGGTAACCAGTTTTCAAAGGGTTGCTCGGTCTTTCTTATTAGAATTGTGAGTATACTTACTATGATTAAGGAGGCACCAGATATCATAGTACCAACAATCGCCTATATCAAGATCTTCTTCTATGATGAGCTCAATGTGGTGACAGTGGATTAGTTTAGCTTGCTTTTGGACTAGTAATGGGTCCATTATTATTCCTATGGGCATGTTCATCATGGAGGCTAAGGTATCAAGGGCATATACTAAGTTGTTCTTTGCTTGGCGCAGGTAATGGAAGGTGATATCTTAAAATTAGGAGGGTATCTCTTCTAAGTGGGCATGGAAGGGTAAGAGTTTATCGTTCTTAAATTTTCATCTTCTGAGTACTTGATTGATGATGAAGGTTCAATCCCCATATACATCTAAGAATATAATTCCTTTCTTGAGAGCAAATTTGAGGCCTATCGTGCATACCTCATATTCGGTCATGTTGTTGGTGCAAGGAAAATCCAGTTTGATGGAAGAGGGAGTGTGAAAGTCATCAAGGGAAATTAGGAGTATCCCAACGCCATACCTTTTCTTGTTGGTTGAACCGTCAAAGAACATTTTCCACCGAAGGTCTTCTTGGAAGGTACAAATGATATTTTCATCCGAGAACTCAAAAATCCAAACATCGGTTTCTTCCATAGGGTAGTCAGTGAGGTAGTCAGAGATGGCTCTTCATTTCATGGCTTTTTATGTGTCAAACACAATATCAAATTTGGCTAGAAGCATCAACCATTGAGCCATCCGACTGGAAGAGAGAGGTTTCTCAAGAAAGAATTTGATAGGATCCATTCAGGACACAAGTTTGATGGGAAAAGCAAGCATATAGTGTTGTAATTTTTAGGTGACCCAGATAAGGGCGACACATGATTTGTCTGAGGCAGTGTAGTTAACTTTGTACCCGACCAACTTGTGATTAGCGTAATATATGACTCTCTCTTTGCGAGACCCGTCAAGGTATTGGTATAACAAAGCCCCAACTGTAGTGTCTGTTATGGTCATGTATATGATTAGGGGTAGACTAGGTTGTAGTGCCATGAGTACCGGAGGCTTGGTTAGATATTTCTTGATTTGGTCAAAGGCCTTCTGACAAGCTTTGTTCTAAACCATAGTTGAATCCTTTTGGAGGAGTTTGAAAATGAGTTCATAGATAGAAGTTAACTAACTGATAAATCGAGTGATATACTGTAATTTTTTAAGGAATCCTTGGACTTCGTTCTCCGTTCGGGGTGGTGGCAGTTTGAGTATGGATTTTAGTTTGGAATTTTATCCTTTTCTCACTAATTATGAATCCCAAGAGCTTTCTTTTGGTAAGACAAAAAATACATTTATAGGTATTAAATCGCATCTGGTATTGCCATAGTCGCTCAAAGAACTTTCGGAGAGGGAACATGATCTTCCCGAGTTTTAGACATGATAATCATATCAACCACATAGACCTCGACTTATTTATGTATCAAATCATGCAAGATAGTTATGGAAGTCCTCTGGTAGGTAGCCCCTATATTTTTTTAGGCCAAACGTCATAGCGGTGTAACAAAATATTCCCCAAGGTGTGATGAATGTGGTTTTCTCTTGAAGATCCAGGTGCATCTTGATCTGGTTATATTTGACAAAACCATCAACAAATGACTTGAGAGCGTGATTGGTCATGCTATCCACAATTATATCGATATTGGGTAGCAGGTAATCATCCTTCGGAGAGTCCTTGTTCAAATATCGGTAGTCAATGCACATGCAAACCTTTCCTCTTGATTTTGACAACGGTACGATGTTGGATATCCATATGGGATATTCGATCACATTAATGAAACCCACGTTCAATTGTTTACCATTTCTTCCTTAACCTTCAATGACCATTCGGTGAGTAGCCTTCGTAGTTTTCGTTTGACCGGTTTGTACTTTGGGAGCACTGGAATCTCATGCAAAACTATCTCGGGATCAATGTCGGGCATGTCATCGTAGCACCATGTGAAGATATCCACAAATTCCTTTAGTAATTCCTCGAGTTACGTGCGCTCTTGCTCATCAAAGGTAGACCCTATCCGAATCTTGCGATGTTAACTACTAGAACCGAGATTAATAACAACAGTTTCATCTTCATTAACTTGAACGCGGTTATGTTGTTTGTTATTAACCTTATTAAGATCAATTAATAATTGTTCATTCGCAAAATCATCATCATCAAGAGTTTGATTAGAATCAAGATAATTAATGTAAGACACAACGAGCTACTCAAAATCTTCATTTATTTCATTATTGGGAAAAGCAGAGTTAAGAACCTCATTAAAGGAGGTATCAGTTACATTATGATAAGGATAGTGAGGAACAATAAAAGAAGAGGAAATGGGATAAACATCTAGGTTGGGTTGCATTTTAGCAGGTGGAACTAGTATAGCATGCCAGTTGAGGAGAGGTGTATCAGTAGCTTTGATCAGGTGGGATGGATCCGATGATGTAGCACTTGAGTGGATCATGCAGAATGTCAGCCCTAGTGTCTGCAAGTTGAATGAATCCTCGGAGTCACATCCATCGGAATCTCCGGTAGCAACCATAGTCTTTGGTTGCACATGATGCTAGGAACCTTCAGCCTATAAGTAATTGTCTTGGAAAAAGATCTCCATTATTGGCTTCATCTTCTTGTCCACATGATCATTCTATGGTTCGAGAAAACCACAAAAGGGGAAATCCTCACCCTCTTTGATGAATCTTCCATTCAAGGAATCCCCTGAGTCTTGTCTCTTTCTAGCCTTATCTTTAACCAATGTTGGCGAAGCATTTTGAGATCTTCTGTTGAGGGTTGATAACCCAGTCCACAAGAAGGAAAGACCTTTTTCAACACTATAGATTCAAGTATTCCCCGTTGTCGTCCCAACCCTAGTCTGGGCATGAAGTGTATATTTTTGAACATTTGTATAACATTGACATTACTATGAGGGGTGTGCTCTGGACATACTCTATCTTTGAAATCATCCCCCATCGGGAGCGGAAGTGGTTCGACTAAAAATCCTGATAGAAGCATATCATTACCCCATGTTCTATTTCTAGTACCGAATTATTGGTGCTTGAATTTTCAGTGTTATCATCGTCACCCAAGATGGTGATGACCTACCCATTGGTGAAGAACTTCAGTTTCTGATGTAGGGAAGAATACACACCCTTGATACTATGGATCCATTGTCTTCTGAGCAACAAGTTGAAACAAGCTGGGATATCGATGACTTGGAATTCAGTAACGGGATTTATAGGACGAGCCCTTATTATAAACTTTATAGATCCCAACACTTCCCAATGAGTATTATCATAAGCATGCACTGCATCAGAGGTTTGAGCAAGGTCACTCACTTATAGTTCTAAGCAATTGAGGGTTCTCAACGGGAAAACATTAAGAGGTGATCGATTATCGACAAATGAAAGTGGTACGGTTTTTCCCATGACTTCGAAATAGATATTGAGAGCATAGTTATGATTTGGATTCAACTTAGGGATTTCTTCTTTAGAAAAGGAGAGCATTCTAGTAGAGGTTAGAGATCTGACCAAATTCATAGCTTCTTCCTCTATGGTGGAAGGAGGGACTGTGGGCCCGATAAGTAGTTTAATCAAGTCATTTTGGTGCAGATGGGAAGACATAAAGAGTCACCATAGAGTTATTTTAGCTTGAGTTTTCTTCCTGATCGAGGGCCTTGCTCTCCTCGAGGGTCATTTCCGACATAAGAAGTTTCTCAACACCTTTCCCTTGTTGATGGTTGATGATTACAAGCTCAGAAACTAGTAATGCCTCCATGATTTAGTCATATGGTTCATAAAAGGTGGGGAAAATAGAAACCCCATTTCCTCATATATCTCGGGCTGTTCGGCCACCTTGTTAATCTCTCCTAGCAGCTCCTTAAACGATATCATTCCATATATGTTAACTATTGGGCTAGTCTTTTTTAAGGATTTTCTCTTCATCAGAACTATTGAATCCGTCTCCCCATCCAGTAGTAACAACATTATCCTTCCACGAGAAGTTTATACACTTCACAACGCCAACGAACTCTTCTTATAGTTCCTCCCACTCAATGGGGAGATGTAGAAGCGAAGGGACTAGGAGCCCTTGTACTTTAAAAGCATCAAGTATCTCAGACATGGTGTAAATTTCACCGATCTATCAGAGTAAGTTTTCTATGATCTGAACGACATCATCTAAGCTGACTTCATCAGTAGGTACCACCCAATTATCAGACTCTCGAGCCCATTTTTGAGCTTCTAAGAATAGTATACTAAATCTTTGTCAGTCAAAGGTCATCTCTGAGGGAAATTTCAGCCCAAACTCTAGAAGCTGGTTTAATTCTGTCGATAATTTGATATCTTTCACTTCAAAACAGGTACAAACAACAATGCATGCTCTTGTAAGAAGTGGTAGGGCCTGATAGACAAAACATGTAGGATGTAGGATAAAATATTGCCAAACTTGGAGGGGTTTAGGGGAATATATGGGTATGATGGGTGATTTACTGGGTACAACCTGGGTAGATGGATCAAATTATAGGTCTTCTTCTAGTAAGATAGCATTTGTATGATTTGGGAGGGGATTATGAGTAGTGTTTGGTTTAAGATTGGCTGAAGGGGCAATAATACCTTGGCCAATCAGACCTCGGATTATATTTCAGAGGTGGAAACACTAATCAGTGGTGTGGTCAAAATTTTGGTGAAACTCACAATGGACATCTATTTTGAAAAATTTAGGAAGTGGATTTGGTAATGGACGAGGGTCCAATGGCTTGATAAGATTTCGACTTAAAAGTGCTCGGTAAACTTTGGAGAGGGGAGCGTGAAACTCAAAGTATTCCATTTTGACTGGGTTAGGGAGGCTTTCTGGTGCTCATGAAGTGGCAGGCTGAGAGATGTTATTGATGGTTAAAACTGTGGTATTGGCAGGCTTCTCATACTTTTGGGGAGTGAACTATCTGGATACTTTCTTCGGATCAACTTATGTCTTGGAAAGACTTTCTTCAATCTTCACTCCTGCTTCTCAAAGGGCTCAAAAAATGGGGGTAATACTGTCCTCCCATTATTTCTCGGAGATGGGGTAATAATTTCTTCTTCATAATACTGACTTGCTCCACTTCGAAAGGTCGGTTCCTCATGGTGGCCATTTTCTCTCTCCACCTTGCTATGAAGTTACTGATAAATTCCTTTGGATTCTGTTTGAGAAGTTCACAATCATGGCGAGTAAAATCTAACTCTTCGTTATCCTTGTACTGTGACATGAATTCACGGGCAACATCCTCCCAACTATAAATCTTAGACTCCTCGAGAGATAAGAACTAGCAAAGAGCGATGTCCTTCAAAGTCTGTTGGAACATTTTGGCCATTATTTCCTCGGAGGCACCTAGGAGAGTCATGGATCAGTGATAACTTCGAAGATAAACAATTAGCGGCCCACTAACCCTGAACTTCTCAATATTAGGCATCTTAAAATTTTCCAGTAGCCTTGCTTTAGGATAGGGAGACATATAGGTGTAATCCATGTTGTTTTTGGAGATTCAGACTTGGTCAAACTTCTTAGTCAACATCTTAACATATTTTTTGACCTTGTTCAACTCTTCTTCCTTCATATCAAGGGTCATGGGTAGGTTAGCCCTTGGCTGGGCAAGATTCGGTTTAGGGAGTTGAGCTGGCGATGACCCATTAGCAGGAGGGCCACATGGAGCGTGCAGATATTTCTCGAGGACCCAAATAGTCTTAGATACGGGAGGACCCATAGAGCGAGGGAATATAACCTCGGGCTCTTCGAGAATAGTGACCCAATTTCTTTCCATCTCATGAACCTCAATTTGAAGGTTGTCAATCTTGGCAGTGAGTTGGGCTAGAACCGTCATCAAATCCAACTGCACATTTGGTAATTGGTCAACGTTCTCCATGAAAAGTGGATGAAGGTGAATTTCAGACTCAAAGGAAGTAGCGAGGGATCTGACGGAGCCTCAGGGATGTTTGATAGAAGACCGAAGCCAATAAAGAGCCAGGCCAAGGGTCGGGTATGCGATCGACCTGAGAAGCAAAAATGATTCGAATTTATTTTTGAAAGATAAGGGGGAAAAATGTTATTTATTAAAAATGGAGGAAAATATTTTTGATATTTTTGAAAAAGATGACATAATGTTTTGGGTAAAAGGGAGGAAAAATGCTTTTAACGTTTATGATAAAAGGAAGGAAAATGCTTTTGGTATTTTTATAAAAGAGGAGAAACATATTTTTGACACTCCTGGTAAGGAAAGAGGAAAAACTAGAAAAAAGGACTCAACATGAATATTATTATGATTCTTGCTTATATTAGGTGTACCTAAATGCAAAAGAAATGTCGGACATGACCCGAGCCTAGGAAAATTTGGTTTGAAAAATATGTAAAACACTACTTGACTTGTTACTAAGCCTATAGACAGGGTCCCATTTTAAAAAAGACGAAATCGTACGAACATTTGGGCGACATACCGACCAATCATTTTAGTAGAGTTTCGGGTAGTAACCGGCAAACTATATATGAGTCCCCTAGATTTGACGCCTATATGAGGGTATGCAGTTATTGGGTTAATTGGAAGGGTTCCCCCTTTGGCATGACTTCCACGATATACGTCTTGCTTTTGAGGGCAATCGATATGTGTGGACAAGCCATTTGATATACCTTAGTGTACGTGAATTGCCTCACTATATACCTCACGGGGACAGTACATGTGAGAGAGAATTTGATATACTCGATGTACATGAATGAGTTACCTTCTATATACCTCCCGTCTTGACTTCGGTCAAGCGGTACGATGCGAGAGGAACCGTTCATTGTATATTGAAGGTACGTGGCCAATGGAAGGTGAGGGTCATATTCATTAGGCTAATTGTGACTTGTTGGACTAGAGCCCATCACAAAGTGACTCCCCTATTGCGGGACAAAAATTGGTCAATATCCATGTTGTTTTGTGTTGTAATGTGCAAAATGCATGATTCTTTATTAGTATATTATGGAGAGAGTATCTTATTTAGCATGATGAGCACTATACTAATAGGGAAAAATGTACAAGTATAAAAAGTAAATCTTGTATGGAAATTACACCAAGCATGGATATATGAGAGTAAGTGATGTGTGACTATCTATGAGTAAGTGTGTAGTATTGAACCTAAGCATGGATTAACTACAAGTGGTGTGTGACAAGTGTAAGTGAGCAAGGATATATACAAGTGTGATAAGTGGAGGTGTGTTAGTGATACCTAAGCATGGATATTCTAAGTGGTGTGTGCAACTTGTGGATTTAAGTGATACTATGTGTAAGTAGTGTGAAGTGTACATGGAGAATATCTACAAGTGTGTGAGTGAGTAGTGATATAAGAATGGTGTAGATATATGCAAGAAATAATAGAGGAGAAAAAAGCGAAACATGCAGGTAAGGTGTATACACACATAAGCAGAAAATAATAACACCCATGCAAATAGAGTCTAGCCCTCTTAAGTCAGTCCCCGGCGGAGTCGCCTATGTATCCATCCCGATTTATCCCTTTCCCCGACTGGGGGAAAAAGAAGGAGGGGGGGGGGGGGGGAAGCTCTCGCACCCTCTCCCTTTAGGAGCACTTCAGACGTTATCAGTGTGGGGTGAATGTAAAGAGTTGGAGTCGCCAACCTATTTCTCACTAAACAGGCAAAAGAACATGTCGTCTCTTCAAAAGAGCGACATCATAGACAAAATGATTGTTACGAAATCAATAGTTCAGAGGTTCGGGGGCTAAGTTACGGAACGGAAAGGTGTTAGTCACCCATCCTTCCCTTTTGTTCTCTCATGGGCTTGTGTTACTGTTTTCCTCAATTTTATAGTGAAGTGTGTGTGCTTGTATATAAAAATGGAGACCGGAATCACCCGACTGAGATCATGGAAAAGGTAGAGTGAGATCATCCATAGGAGTACCCAAAATGATGTCTAGAAAAATATGATGTATGCGTTTATCGAGATATTGATCATTATGATGAAAAGATTATATATGTTGGATAAAATACCAATAAGTATCACAAATATAATATATATTAAAATAATATATAGATGATTGTAGAAATTGGACTCAAGTCTCGGGTTTTATCCCGAGACACCTACATAGACTATAAAGGAATCAAAGTCCACGTACTTTGCATATGACATAAGGTTGGGGTTTATCCCATAGATTCGAACGGGAATTTATTATATGTGTGTGTGTGTGTGTGTAGAAAATATATTTTAGTGTTGAGAAATTGTGGTGGATAATCCCCTTGGAATTTATAGGTGTAACCCTCTTTTTCTTTGTTTGATTTTTTTTTTATAGAAAATAAAGTATATGCAATATAACTAATAAATGATGAGATATTAATGTGTATGAACTAAAGTAAAGGCTATATTAAGAATTTATGTAACTAATGCGAATATAAAGAAATTTAAAAAGAGAGAAAGGAGTTTGGACCTTCTTTAGAGAATTGAGGCTTGATCTTGATCCTTGATGAGCTACCTTGAATGTTGAGATGAATGTTAGAAGGGAGAGAATGAGATTTTGCTAAATTGGGTACGAAAAGGATGGAATGAAAGATGGAAGGAAATTTCACACAAGGAAACTTCGTTGATTGTAAGAGAATGCTGCTGAGATCACTAATATTGATGGATTTGAGGTGTGATTTGGGAGTGAGGTCATGCCCTATATTTATAGGGTAAGGGGGTACCCGATCGGCATATCCCTAACCCTATTAATTGACATTTAAGTCTTGACGCATTGCCGATAGGCATGAAAATGGACCTGCTAATCTGTAGTCATATGCATATTTTTTTTGAAAAAATGGTCGTAAAACACAATCTATTTATCCGAATTATGCACGGGATATACCGTTAGAAAGTTAATTCAAAGACCTTAAAGAGTCCTTTAGGCTTCTTTCGGGTCTAGGAGTTGACTTTGGGTCAAACAGGGTCGGAAGTTCTCATTGGTCCTTTGGAGTGGAGATCATCAGACGATAATGGATTGTTCTTCCAAACCTTAAGTCAAAATCACACACGAGTCAGATCGTTGGAAAGGTTATGCGAGGAACTTTGATATTCTAAAGAGCTTTGCTTTGTTCGGAGAGTGTACATTGATCAACCGGGGCCCGAAAGTGGTCGGTGACCTGTCAGAGTAAAACGGGTCATTCGTCCATACCATAAGGTTGATTCGCGCATGGGGTGAACCATTGGAAAGGGTATTAAATTACCTTCAAAGATTCATTCAGTCTCATTCAAGATGAAAAGTTATCCTTGGTCAAACGGAGTCCGAGAGCTCCCGGTGGCCTTCTGATCAATTTGTGGAGAAAAATGATTCATTCGTTGGAATGGTTATGCTATTTCTCGCATGGGGTGGACCATTCAAAAGGGGTTTTAGTGAATTTTGAAGATTCAATGAGCTTTCTCTCTGACATTGAAGTTGATTGAGGTCAAATTGGGGCCCGGGAGTGCCCGGTGGCCTATAAATCGATTTTTAGTGGTAAAACGGTCCATTCATCTGCATCATTATGCCGATTCAGACACGGGGTAAACTGTTGGAAAGTGGATTTAGATCCCTTTGAAGATTTAATGAGATTTTTCTCTATCGATAGAGTTGACCGGAGCAAACGGGGACCGAGAGCGCCCGATGGCCTCTAAATCAGTACTCGGAGTACGACTCAAGGTTTGTAGTGAAATGGATAGGTGCTAGGGACCTAAGGAGAGACTTAGGGGGTCCTATAATATTATGTATACAAATGTATTTCAAGATATACATGATTTACCCATGTTAGGACACTACACCAAAAACAAGAATCTGGCAGGGTTTAAAACTGTGCCAGAATCAAGTGTTCCAAAATGGCCATTTTTTCTGGGACGGCTCAAAAGTGTGTCAGATTTGTCCAAACAGGAACACTTCTAGCACACTTTTAAACCGTGCCAGACTTTGATATTTCTGGTACACTTTTGGCACAGTTTTTAACTGTGCCAGATTCAGCACAATTTAAAAAAAATTGGCACAGTTCAAAATTGTGCCAAAATATGATACACTTTTGCCACGGTTTTGAACTGTGCCAAATTTTTTTATAAAAATAAAAAAAAATTATTTGAAAGCACAAAAATTCACAAATTAAAAATATTGCACGTTGTTGATAAACTAATGTACATACAAACTTCAAAATATTACAAATCTTTAATAGTTAACAGGCCAAAAAAAATTGGACAGAGTTTCCTCTATTTTCTGGACATTCCAAAACCTACTAATACAAAACCTGCCTAACATAAAGCCCGCACAGCCACAAAATATAACAATTAAGTTACAAAAGTCAACACGACCATAAAAGTTAACAATAAAACTACAAAAGCCCACACGGCCATAACACAAAAAAATGGAATCATGAATAAACCCCTTGTTATAAACCATTGAGTTCTCTATGTGTTCCATGTGAATAAATGCCAACTATAATTGTTATCCTGCAAAAAAAAATAGGATACAAAAAAGATACGATATTAGTAACCCAATAATTTACAAAAAAAAAATACTCAAACTAAAAAATTAGATATAAGAGTGGAAATTATCGTCGTATTCTCAAACAAGGAGACCCGGGACTACGCGGCCAGTTCCTATAAGTTACATTAGTCTCGTGCGAGGTGTTCATGCCTCCTACGGGGTCATTTGGGGATTGGTTTTGGTTTGCACCCTTTAACCTCTATTGTTTTTAAGTTTAAGTGTTGCTTTTTACAAATTATCATCATATTCTCAAATCGGGAGACCCGGGACTACGTGGTCAGTTCCTACAAGTTACGTTGGTTCTGTGTGAGGTGTCCGTGCCTCTTACGGGGTTGTTTGGGTGCTGGTTTGGGTTTTCACCCTTTAACAGCTTGTTTTTAAGTCTAAGTGTGATTTTTGCAAATTATCGTCATATTCTCAAATCGGGACTACGCGGTCAGTTCCAATAAGTTACATTGGTCACGTATGAAGTGTTCGTGCCTCCTACGGGGTCCTTTGGGGACTGGTTTGGGTTTTCACCCTTTAACGGCTTATCCTTTAACGACTTGTTTTTAAGTCTAAGTGTGATTTTTGTAAATTACCGTCATATTCACAAATCAGGAGATTCGGGACTACGCGGTCAGTTCCTACAAGTTACATTGGTCCCGTGCGAGGTGTTCATGCCTCTTATGGGGTCGTTTGGGGGCTGGTTTGGGTTTTCACCCTTTAACATCTTATTTTTAAGTCTAAGTGTAATTTTTGCAAATTATCATCATATTCACAAACCCGGAGACTTAGGACTACGCAGTCAGTTCCAACAAGTTAAATTGGTCCCGTGTGAGATGTTCGTGCCTCGTACGGGGTCGTTTGAGGGCTAGTTTGGATTTCCACCCTTTAATGGCTTGTTTTTAAGTTTAAGTGTTGATTTTTGCAAATTATCGTCATATTCTCAAATCGGGAGACTCAGGACTACGCGATCAGTTCCAATAAGTTACATTGGTCCCGTATGAGGTGTTCGTGCCTCCTACGGAGTCGTTTGGGGGCTGATTTGGGTTTTCACCCTTTAACGGCTTGTTTTTAAGTTTAAGTGTTGATTTTTGCAAATTATCGTCATATTCTTAAATCGGGAGACCTGGGACTACGCGGTCAGTTCCAACAAGTCACATTGGTCCCGTGCGAGGTGTTCGTGCCTCCTACGGGATCGTTTGGGGGGGGGGGGGGGGTTCACCCTTTAACGACTTGTTTTTAAGTTTAAGTGTTGATTTTCAGAAATTATTGTCATATTCTCAAACTGGGAGACCTTGGACTACGCGATCAGTTCCAACAAGTTACATTGTTCCCGTGCAAGGTGTCCGTGCCTCCTACGGGTCGTTTGCGGGTTGGTTTGGGTTTTCACCCTTTAACGGTTTGTTTTTAAGTTTAAGTGTTGATTTTTACAAATTATCATCAAATTCTCAAACCGGGAGACCCGGGACTACGCGGTCAGTTCCTACAAGTTACATTGGTCCCGTGTGAGGTGTTCGTGCCTCTTACCCGGGACTACGTTTATTGATTTTAGAAAATTTTGACATAGTTTCGTTTGTTTATTCATTAAATCCAACTTGTTTTAACATATGAAATAAACTCAATAGCAGCAGCAAATTTCGAAACCAAACCACTAGCAAATCCCTTCCACCAATTTAACTAAATGATGTCATAAAGTAAGCCATTTTACGTTTGGCTACTTTTCACTATTTCAGACCATTTTTCTATTTAATGCTACTACAACTTTTATGAGAATTTGAGACTTTGAGACTAACCAGATTTCATTCGCATTTTGATATCCACCCGATGAACTCTTCGTGCCATGACTTCTTGAAAGTATCCCATTTTGGTCCAACAATGTCTACAAATTCTCAAATCTTCTATTCTGAGCGGCATTTAGTTGTTCATGAGATGATATCTTATCTTTCATTTTTCTCAGCTCTTCATTATGAGACCGAGACTGTGTTATGACTTTTGAAGTGTCAGAAGACTTATATTAGATGGTTTTTCTTATAAAATACAAAAAGGATAAAAGGGGGAAAGAACTGAAACATACATGTGTATCCTTGCACTTATCATTCATCAAATCACCCTTTCTCTTACTCCAATGAGATGTCTTGAAGAATTCCACGATGCTATGTTTCACATCAGTTTCATGCTCCTGAATTCAAAATCAATGAATGAAATAATATAATCATACTAGTTGATGATGCGGGTAAAACATGTCTAATATGCACAATGTCAAGAATATTATTGTGACATATAAATTGAAATCAAATTTAGCAAGGGTAAAATCAATTTGATAACTATAAAACAAATTGTGCTTCGGCAAGATAAAATATTTGGTGTCAATCCCAAGCTTCTTAGTCCCCTCACAGTGTGCTGTGTCGGCTTTGTTTTCTGAACAAAGAAAACAAAATTATTTCACTGACATTGTAATTCTCATTTTGAATAGAAGAATCACACCCTATGTTTATTTATGTACGCATTATTACACATGTATATAACTTACCAACGTAATACGAGAATTTTCCAAGAGCATCAATAAATGGCATTGACTCAATGTCTCCTATTTCAAGAAAAAGTACATTTTAACCCAACCAAAGTATCAATCCCTTCATTGTGCCACATGTTGCATATAGTTATTAATTTACCTATAGTACCAATTCTATGACACAAACATCAGGTGGATGTTCTTCCCAGTCCACCAGTATAGCTGTTATGCATTCAATCCAATCTTGAATGGCATCCGTGATATGAGTTGCAACCAGAACAAGGGAAGTAACATGTGAGGACAGGAATATAAGTGATTGAACAATATAATAGATACATTTCAACAATAGTGAAAGAATCGGAACAGTTTTTTCAAGATAATCCTCCTTTCCCTCTTTATCAATGACAGACTAACAGAGAAGAAAAGTAGTTAATACAATAAGTCGAAAAACATCAAGCCTATTGATCTTAAGAATTTCTATCAGCATAGATTATAGATTATAGGGTAAGAGTAAGAATACTTTCAACTTAACCCACTTGCTTTATTATTAGGGAAAAAAGATTTAACTCGCTTTCCTGGTAAATCTTTCCGGTTGTGACATTATTATCACGTGTCAACTTGATATCTGGGAACCTCTCATACTTCCCAAGGTCCAAGTCCACCTTCAGACACAAAATCAAGTCATTGTAATACCAAAAAATTTACAATTATCAGATTACTAACAAATGGAAGTCAAAGTAGATAGAAAGCAGGAAATGGAAATGCACTATTTAATTTGATATCTGACTCACTCCCTCCTCTTTAACCAAAATTTCCATCTATTAGGACTATGACTTTTGAAAATTCTTTGTATCGTTTTTCATTTTTGATTTAATTTCTGGATAAACATACTAAAATATTTTCTTAATACTAGAATTAAATATGACTTAACTGGTCCATTAAATTTTGAGTGACTAAAAAGAAATGTTCACGAAAAAATAAATATAATAAAAATCACCAAAAATAGTCTTCATATTTAATAATAGACAAGATGGTTCTTCAACCTCTCCACCATCGTCTAAGACAAACACTTCTCCATGCTCAAAAGGGGATATGGTTCCTACATTTGTATTCAAGTATGGATCTGAATGTAATGCAAAATAATAGTTTAACTTAAGCAATTCTAAGCAAAAGTCAATAATAAGAAATTGTTGGATCATCAGACTCGGCACAATCGCTCATCACATTTTGGGTTTGTGTTCATAAATATAATATTTTTTTGGGACAAAATAACGCACCTTTAATATCAAGTGACCGTGTCGGGATTTCACATGAATCCAAAATCAATAAAAGGAAAATATAAAACTATCAATCAGTAGTTTTGTTAACCTTGCCGGTACTTTTCCCTTCTTTACGGCTTAGATAACCATGGATTTCTTTGGCTTTTTCTATGGAAGAATATCCTGTCTTCATGATTCTCTCGAGCTCCCATTTCTTTTCAGACAGCAAGCCAACGTGAGTCGGTGAAGGATTAGGGTCCGAATTGAGGAAAACGAAGCAGTGAATTGAGGAAAGAGGAGTAGCAGCTTCGGATCTAGGGTCCGAATTGAGGAAGAGGAGTATCGGCTTCCGATCTAGGGATCGAATTGAGGAAAGAGAAGTAGAGGCTTCGGATCTAGGGTAGCAAGGACCAAACCCATGGATGAGCTTGGGTTGTACAGAGCGCGCGGGAAAGAGAGGCAAAAACGTGATAGTTGAGCGAGAGATGAGAGTGAGCAGGAGAGAGAAAATTTTGGGAGAAATTATTATTTTTTTTGGGTACTTATATTTTAATTAGGTGTGCTTAATTTTAGCACACTTTTAAACAATGACAAATTTTGGCACGGCTTTAAAGTGTGCCAGATTGTCATTAAACCATGCCAGAATTTGGCACGATTTTAAGTTGTGCCAGATTTTTAATATCAAGGTGTGCCAAATTGCTATTTTTGGTGTAGTGGGAGATATAGTTTGATATCGATTTTGCACTTAGGACTAAGCCATTTGCACGAGCATCGTATCATATTACTCCTTTAGAGATGTGGGCTTTACGAGACCAGATTCAACATCTCTAAGGGAAGGGTTTTATTCGATGGAGTACGTCACTGTGGGGTGCTCCAGTGTTGTTTATTAAGAAGAAGGATGGTTCATTTTGACTTTGCATCGATTATATAAGGAGATGAACAAGGTCACGATTTGGAATAAATATTCATTGCCTCGAATTAGTGACTTGTTTGAGTAGCTGAGAGGAGAAGTTTACTTTTTAAAGATAGACTTGACATCAAGGTATCACAGTTGCGCATGGGGAGTAGGATGTCCCTAAGATCGCATTCCTAATGCAGTATGGTTCATATGACTGTTGGGTTATGCCATTTGGGTTAACCAATTCTCCAACAGTATTCATGGACCTAATGAATAGGGTGTTCAGATACCTTCTGAACTAGTTTGTGATTGTGTTCATATATGACATTATTGTATATTCTAGAACTGAGGTCAAGCATGTGGAGCATTTGCTTATGGTTTTACAAACATTACGGGGCCATGAGTTGTATTATAAGTTCGAGATGTGTGGATTATAGTTCATGAGGTGCAGTTATTGGGTCATATTGCGTTTGACAGAGGCATTTTTGTGGACCAAAGTATGATTTCCGTGGTGTGGGAGTGGGGACAGCCCACAACACGGACAGAGATCTATAGTTTTTTATGGTTGGTAGGATATTATAGCCATTTTATTAAGGTCATTTCGAAAATTGCAGGTTCATTGACGAATTTGACTTGCAAGGGTGCACTGTTTGTATGGGATGATTATTTTTAGTTAGATTTCGACGAGCTAAAGGACAAGTTAACTTCAGCATGAGTGCTCGTACTGCCCAGAGAAGGAGTGGAGTACCTTTTATTTATCGATGCATCCCTATAGGGACTTGGGGGTGTACTACAACAGAAGTATGTGGGTATATCAAATGCTTCTCAAAAGTTTAACTCCCACAAGAGGAACTACCCCACGCACAATTAGGAGCTAGTTACAGAATTTTTTGCCATACGGATTCAGATGCACTATCTCCTAGGGGAGAAATTTAGTCTGTTCATGGATCATAAGTCGCTGCCGTAACTGTTCACTCAAAGATCTCAATATGTGATAGCATAGTTGGTTGGAATTCTTAAAAGAATATACTTTTAACATTCAGTACCACTTGGTGAATGCTAATGTGGTGGTAGGCACATTGAGATAATGCCTACTAAGTTTAGTGAGCGTTGTCAGGATGTTGCAGTTGCTAGAGCATATATGGCAGTGTTGACTAGAAGAATCGAGACTGTTATGCGGGTTATGAAGGCACGGGTCGGGGATCAGTTTTGTCTGGATAGGGTATGATAGTTATTAGGAGAAGGGGTGAAGTCTTACTCAATCAGTTCTGAGGGAGGATTACATTTCAACGAGAGACTTATAGTCCTAGAGGATGGGGATTTGAGGAAGGTTGTTATAATAGTCCCATGAGTTGAGATTTGCAGTGCATCTCGATGGGGATAAGATGCACTAGGATATGTACCGACAATATTGGTGGGTAGGTATGAAGTGTGCCACATATTAATTACTGAAGGTAGACCATCATCGTCCAACTATGATGTTGCATCCGTGAGAGATTCTGATGTGGAAATGGGAGAGTATATCAATGGACTTCATCACGGGGATACCAACATCATAGAGGGGTTATGATTCTATATGGGTCATTGTGGATCGTTTGACTACGGTGTCTCACTTTTTACTAGTTTTGATGGACTATACGATGGGACAGTATGCCCATCTCCTTATAGATGACATAGTGAGGATACACGGGATACCGATTATAATTATGTTCGACCAGGATAAGATCTTCGTGTCCCATTTTAAGTAAAGTTTCCAAGTTGTGATGGGGACTGAGTTGCGGTTGAGTATGGATTATCATCTACATATTGATGGGTAGACTGAGCGGGTTAATTAAAAATTGGAGGATATGCTCATGATGTGTATATATGATTTTAGGATAGGTTAATAAAAGTATCTTTCACTAGTGGAGTTTGCATATAATAATTCTTACCAGTTCACTATCGGGATGGAATTTTATGATGACCGACCTTATCATTTACCCACTTATTTGTTAGAGGTGGGGAACAACAAGCTTCTTAGCCCAGAGATAATTAAGGACACTTCAATTAAAATAGAGCTTATTCAGTGTCGTATATGGATTGCTAAGGATAGGCAGAAGAGTTATGTGAATGCAGATAAGAGGCATGTAGAGCTATATGTGGGTGACCAGGTATTGTTGCGAATATATTATATAAAAGGAGTTTTTAGATTTGGGAAGAAGGTAAAGCTCTCACCGAGGTATGTGAAGACTTTACCTACATTTGGAGGATAGTGCTTGTGGCATATAGGCTCGCATTGCCCGAGCATCTGTATCAGATTTACGATGTGTTTCATGTGACATCATTAAAAAAGTATTAGAGGAGTGAGATGACTTATGGGCACACTCCACTGGAGGAGATAGATTTTCAACCCGACATTTCATATGAGGAGAGATCGGTTCCTATTTTTTATCATAGTGAACATAAGTTGTGGTCTAAGATGGTGCCCTTGGTTTGTGTTCAATGGAGGAATCATCACGTTGGCGACTCGATGTGGTAAAGGGAGGATGTTATATGAGAGAGCTATCCGAAGCTCTTTATGCTATGTATGCCCAAATTTCGAAGAAAAAATTTCTTTGTAATGGGGGAAGTATGTAACACCTTGTAATTTTGAGTAATTATATTTTAGCATTTAAATTACACGTGTGCACGTAATTTAGATAAATTGAGAAATAATGAAAATTTAAAGTAAATATTAACAAGCGAGAAACGAATTAATATTTATGTGAATGTATATTTACTAGTGTGATAAAGTAAATAGTATTGTATCAAATGTTATTACGTCGTAAGTGGGTAAAAGTGACAGTTTTTTCATGGCATCTCAACTGGGAGCGCATGTGGGGTCGTATAAGGATTTAGATTGGAAGTTTATGATTGGTGACTCAAATGATGATTTCAAGTTCATGGATGATCCGAAATGGATCGGAATAGTCAAACTTAAGTATCCGATGGTCGTAATTGGGGTTCAGAAGCTTTTTAGACTAGTCAAGACCTGCATAGGGGTATACAAGTCATTTTATATTTTAATAATAACTTAATTTTGGGTTAGAGGTTATAAGAAGGGATGGGGGATAATAGGTGTGGGAACCCATTTATTCTCAGCCCACGAGAGTAGCTGACCAAGTCCAACAGATCTAAATAGCTGCCTGACCCAAATTGTGGAACTAAGTACATGTATGTATTATCTAAACCGTTCCAAGACTAAGTCAATCCCCAATAATCTTATGGAGATATTCAAGGGATTCATAGTTCATCATGGACGTCGTGGAGTTATTTTGATAACTAAAATTCTACATCTATAAATTGTAATCCCTAGCCCGGGGCATAGAGGCATGTTACCAAGCATATTGAGAGATACTTAATAAAATAATTGACCTCTCTGTGGTCGTAGGAAAGTTTTCGAACCACGTACATAGTTGTGTTGTGTGTGCGATTCTATTATTTCTTTCTTGATTATGATTGTTCTTCGTAAATATCGTGATATTTTTTTATACCACAATTGGCGCCGTCTGTGGGAATCGATTGTTATTCCTACGAGAGTACTCACTAACTGAAAGCCTACAATGTCTCACCACAACAGTAACCTCCCTTAAGTCGGGGACGTTCAGGAATAACCTGCCCCTCCGAGGGTAAGGTCTAAAATTTTCCAACCAAATCCTAGGCTTTGCTAAGAAAGGAAGCCTTCTAAATAAAGCAATAGACCACCTAGGTCCACACAAATTTCCAGGTTAGTCGATGCCTACGAGGCTGGACTTCAAGAGCAAGAAGAAGCCACGCATCATCATGAAGAAGAAAATGCTCGCCTAAAAAGGAGACTAGAAATAATGGAGAGAGATCTCCACAAGAACACAAGGCGACGCCATGATCAAACTCTTAGACCTCAGGTGAGTAAATCTCACAATCGAGGAAGGAGCTCCAGGCGCGACCAAGAAAGATCTGAGAGGAACAAGTCAGAGGATGGTTGATGAGAACTATTGTAGCAATCTCGATGCCAAAGGATTCCTGGTTAATCGAATGATGAAATCGGGAACTTAGTTCGAAGGGAGATGGATCAACATCTATCCCACCGAGGAGCCTGATCCACACGAGAGCTAGCCAGAAGATCTCTTAACACTCAGATGAAGTTGCCTTTTTAAGGGCAATAGAAGAAGAGGATCCCCCTACGAAATTTCACAATCACTAGATTCAAGATTTATGATGGGAAAATTGATCCCATTATATATGTCTGATAGTACAGGCAGGCCATGACCTTGTGGAGCTACAATGACGCATCGACGTGTCACATCTTCCCTTCCCGTATGCACGATGTGGCATAAAAATGGTTCAAGAGGCTGCCATACAGGTCTATTAGGATCTTTAAGGCTCTAGCTAAACTATTCACAATTCGCTTCCTAACTAGCAACTCCCACCCCAAGCGGATGGATGCACTGCTCACAATGAAGAAAAAGCCATAGAAGAACCTCGGGGAGTATGCTAAGAGGTAATGGGAGGTTTTCAACGAGATTGAGGACTACTCGAAGCAAGTTATCGTAGTATCCTTCAATATTAGTCTATCGAGCACTTTTCTATTGCACCAGTCCCTAACTAAGAAGGAGGCTAATTTCGTCGACGACCTAATGGTCCATATTAAAAAAATACGCTAAAGTCGAAGATGTAGTTCATCTTAATACATGGGACAATGGTTGCAAAAAGACGAACAAAGGGACAAAGAAAAATGATTCTCAGAAGAAAGGAAATAATAATGGGATCAGGAATGGCTCTAAAAATGGCAACAAGAATGACCCCTTAAAAGTGTTCAAGGCTATCAACATAGTTTTCAAGGAATCGATATGCAAAATCCTCAGCAAGATCAAGGAAGAGTCATTTGTTAAATGGCCCAGGAAGATAGGAGGAGACCCAATAAAATAAAATAATGCTCTGAGATGTGCGTTCCATAAAGAGTGCAGTCACAATATTGAACACTGCAAAGCACTCATGTCTCATCTCGAGGAATTGGCCCAGGCTGGCTATCTCAATGAGTTAATAGATAAAAAAGTCGATAAGGTCGTGGTGAATGGAGACCAGAAACCAGATAACATATTTATGGAAGATATGGGCCACAAGTTCGCAATAATTAATGAGGCATCATACCTCAAACAAGTATACGGAAATACTGTTCGGATGGAAGTCAAAAATCTTACTACCGTTATGCAAAATTTTCTGATAGATGCCGCCAAGACTCAGGCCGAGAAGCGCTGATGACTAGAAGACGTCAATTATAGCAAACACATTGTGTTTATCGAAGATGATCTAGTTAGGGTGAAGAACCCACATCATGATGCATTGTTTATCACACTCAGTATAGCTAACTGGGACATCGACAGGTTGCTCGTCGACCAAGGAAGATCTTTCGAAGTAATGTAGCTAGAGCTATTCCACAAATTGAAGTTGAATATCACCGACCTTAAGGTGGCCACCATTTGATTAGTCAACTTTGCAAGAAAGATAACCATGCCGCTGGGAATGATAGTCCTGTCAGTCAGGGCGGGACATATTTCAAAGAAGATCGAGTTTCTCATGGTAGATATCGAGTCTCCCTATCATGCCATCCTAGGCAAGGGATGGCTCCATTCCATTAAGGTCATACCATCCTTATATCATCATAAACTCAAGTGCATTATAGATTTGGGGAGATTCGTAACGACCAGGCTATGGCTAGAAAATGCTTTATTGTAGCCATTTGCCCTAAATAAGAGAAAAAGACAGACGAGAAGAAGGTCTAGGAGGAATCCCAAGAGGGGGTATTGCCTTCCAAATAGAAATTATGGTACGATCGACCAGGGTGGAGGAAATAAGGTTTCTCCCAATGAATAGGGTCGTTGAAGACCTAAAAGAGGCCGCAGTAAAAAATAACTCACTTAAAAGGAGATTTCTAATCAGTGCCTCTCTCACCGACCGACAAAAGAAGGAGCTAACCATATTCCTCTAAAGAAATCTAGATATCTTCGCTTGGGTACGGTACGAGCTGCCTGGGATAAATCCCATTATCTCGTGCCATCAACTGCACGTCAACCCATCTTTCAAACTAGTCACTCAAAAGGCTCGTCGAACAGCCCCAGAAAAAGAAAATGTTGTAAAGAAGGATCTTAGAAAATTATTAGATGCATGTTCCATTCGGGAAGTTCAGTTCTCCAAATGTTTATCTAACCCAGTGGTAGTGCCCAAGAGCAACGAAAGCTGGAGGGTATGTGTTGATACAAGAAATCGGACATAAGTCATTCTCACATCATCATATCAAGTATAGATAAAACATAAAGCAAATAAAGAGAAACAAAACACAAGATATAGAGAAATTAGGCTATTAAAATGATCCTACATCCACTTTGTTACCCTAATCTCATTATATATGTGTTGTAGTACAAGTTTACAATGCTATAATAGGCGTACAAGATAGATGAGAGAGAAAAATACGTGTTTGTATTCACTCTGGGTGAGCCAGATAGATGACTGTGAAGTAGATGAGCAACCCCAAGTTGTATTGTGTGTATGTAGAGAGTTCGAAAGGGCTTCGCCTAGTGTAGTTGTCACGGATCTCAGGATCAGAACCCGGAGTTAGAACCAACCCACTATCTCGAGGTGTGGACCTCTATTTATAAGAGATATGTGAGCTGTCACGTGCCCTGAGTACGTGATATATATCAAGTCTGGAGCAGCTGTGAATAAAGAGGGTGCATCCAGCTTGGTAAATATGCTGGGCGCCGCACCCTGTGGTGTATAAGGCTGTGGTGTGTAATAGGGATACATAAGGTGCCGCGACTTGTAGGATTTAGTGCATACCAGTCAGCAAGTCTGCGGTAAGACACTATAGTTGTCATGTCAATAAGCCCACAAGCCAAGTGCCAAGATGGCGAGTTGGGGCTGCGGTCGGAGTGTAAGGATGTCGTGGACACTGTCAACCGAAGTTTTAACTTCTCGTGCCATCTTATAAAAATGCTTCCGGTCGTAGCCCTCATTACCTTTTCTAAACCTTTGGGAGAAAATTGAGATCTAGATTCTGTCACTCATTCCTTTGAGTTTTTCGACGATCTTTAGGCGTCTATCAGTGGTTGTAAGAGGATGAGCAACCGATTCTTATCCATTTCCAGGTAACTTTCTAATCAAAACTTCCTTAATAGCATCTGCAATCCTCTTATTGTTAACTGTTCTTGCTTTTTTCTCACATCCATACTCAAATGAATTTATTTGAATCCACTGAATTGTCTAAATAATATTAAATAACTAATTTTGAATTGAATCTACTTCAATCAATGCAAAGAACTATTAATATCCATGATGACTCAGTAAATGAAACTTGTTGGCTTTTTAGATTTTGGGGCCTTTTGAATCCCTTGTTCTTGTGTAGGATCTATGGTTTAAACCAAATATTGGCTTAGGATTTCATAGATTGAAAACGTACGAACTCTATTCACGACGATCTTCTTGTTTTTGAACAAACCCTTCAAATTCTAGGTTTTTGATCTTTAGACTTGACAATTTTCATTATTTAAGCTGTTTGTGAATCTAGCCATAGCAGGTAGCATAATCTTGTGCTATTTTGTTGCGATCAACACACCAATACTTCAATAATGTCCCTTTGACTTTAGGGTTTAACTTTAAACTAATTATTCGCAACCCTTTTGCCACTGAACTGCAAGACTGTGGCATATAAGAACTGTGAGAATATTTATGAATCTTTCCACAGTTGGTAGCATAATCTTGTGCTATTTTGTAATGGAAACACGTCAATACTTCAATGATAAGTCCCTTTGACCTTGAGTATTAGCTTTAAATTAGTTGTTCGGTGACCTTTTGCCACTGAACTGTAAGACTGCGGCATATAAAAACATGCCTAATGTTTCTTTTCCCAATAAAATCAATTCGTGGTATGTACCTTAATCATTAGGATTCTAAGGCTTAAACATAGTGTAGTTGGATGTAATCCTTGAAACTTCCGTTCGTTGTTACGTATTGGTTGCGACGCCTAACAACGGATTCTTTCTATTTTTCAGGTCTTGCTGCAGCTGTATGAGTTGGAATCCTGACAAATTTTGGAAGGACTTTTGGAACACACATTTTGGATTTTCTCCTCCTGAAATTTCATTTGTGCATCTTCTAAAGACATTTGGACCTTGCCTGCTCAAGGATTGCCCAAATTTCATCATTCTATACTTTGACTCTGCAGACTCTAATTATAGGGGCAATACTGAGGTTGCGGCAATGGGAGAAGAAACAAACTCCAGTAACCACCCTGATGATCATAAGGTCGCGGTAGTTGGGCCTTTTAAGGACAGGTATACACTCGCCGGTCCCTCTAATAGAGCTGAGAGACCCCCCACAATCTTAAATGTCTGTAGCATTATGACTGAAGAATGGGTCAACCAAGTTACTGTGGCATTTGAGTTTCCAGAAAATGTATTTTACACAACTCCTTTCGCAGAGCAGAGGCCATGCACTGTGATTACTGATTATGCGGTCTTCTTCCCCCTCCATGCTTTTGTATACAGGCTGCGACTGCCTATCCCTGTCTGAATTAAGAGGATTTTTAGTGCAATAAAGTTAGCCCCAGCCCAGTTAGATCCCAATGGTTGGAGGTAAATTATTGCATGCTTAGTCTTGTGGGAGAATAAATTCAAAGGGATATAACTCCCGCGGAGTTCTTCCATTTTTACATACCAAAGGAGAACTCTGTTAAGTTTGCCTAGTAATACTACCTCGCCCTCCGTAGTACTGACGAGATGTTGTATACTGGAAGACCTTCCAGTGTAAAGAATTGGGAAGGTAAATATTTTTACATTTCTGGGGAAGGTTTGGAGATTCACCCTGAAGAAACAAAGAGAGAGAAATCATACAGGATGTCGTGACAATGGGGACGCCCATCCATGTTAGGTTTGTACTGCTGTAACCTTTTACTCACGCTGTGTCTTTCTCTTGTAGTTGTATTTTTATATTTTATTGTGATGCTAACATTGACCTCTTATGCAACTCTTAATAATTTTCCACTTAGAGAAAGGCAAGAGAGAAGAGTGAGAAGGGTTGTGGCGGTTAGTGTTCAGCACCTTAGTGACTTCAGCTTCAATCTTTGAGGGAGGTTACTTCCCCAACAAATCCTTATAAAAAGTAATGGCTGCGGAAGGTAACAATCCTTTCTTTTAAATTAAGCCACGTCATTTCCTTTTGAATCATGACCTCATTCTACCTTGTTGGTTTTTCAGATGAGGAAATTGACAGGGACCTCTTGGACGCTCAATTGGCTGAGATGGATGAAGACGTTATGGCGAGCCCTCAACAATGCTGCTAGAAAAGAAAAAGAGAGAAAGAGGGTCAAGAGAAAATGAACTTCTGAAACTACTGAACAGTGCCAAAATCCTTCCGCACCAACTGTGCAAGTAGAGGAGGTTGCTCGTAAGAGAGGCCTGACGGCCAATTTGATGATGACATTGGAAGTTATGTAGACGTGACAGGCCTGATACCCACTGAATCTGAACTACAAGGAGGCCTCAGCGCCCCTCAATCTACCTCCTCCAAGTCTCACCCGCTGCAAGTAATAATGGTTATTAATACCAACTTGGCACCTCCCCAGATTCGTGCTAGTGTTCGGCCTGATGGCCGTCTACATCCTAAATTATGGAGACCAAACCCACAATCATCTTGGGACATAACTGCCAGGGTGATCCAAAGGATGTGAAAGGTTCCTAACCATATAGACCTGGACCGTATAGTAGAGGAGGATCATGAGCACCAGGGAAAATATGCCCTCCACAACCTTCTAAGGGTAAGGGCATCTTCTTTTTCAATATTCTTTTTGTATCTCATATTTTGTTTCTAACATTCAATTTCTTTATGGGCCGCAGATGTTGTGATGTCCCAAAGGCTAAAGTGTAAAGGGTTGTACAAGCTGAAAGAGGTCGCGGAGAGGGTGCATGCAACTAACTTGGAGAATGCTAGGAACTCATCTTTTGAGGCTGACAAGCAATCTGCTATCGTGGCACTCCAGGCTGCCCAAATGGACCTTGATGTTGATGTCGAGGCCAAGAATGATGCTGAAGAAAAACTTACAACTGTCGCAGCATCTCTCGAAACTGAACAAGCTAAGTCTGCGGATGCCACCCAACATGCCTCCAGTTTCGAGAGAGAGCTTAAGTAACTTTAGGAAAAATAGAGCCAAAGGGAGAATGAGCATGCCACAACCATCAAGCAGATGTAGGAGTCTCATTTTGTGGCCCTCAATCAGGATGCAAAAGCTGTTGTGGCTACATATAAAAAGTCCAGGGACTTCTTCCTCACCAATAATAAGGCATACATCAGTGGCTACTAGGAATTGATATATAGGGTCATCAAGAACTTTCCAGATGACAAGGACCAAATCAAGTCCTGGGGTGTTGGTGACGTCAAACACAATGCCTGTGTAGTTAAAATGAGGGTTGCAGTTAAGGGGAGGGCACAAAAGCTGTTAGAAGAGGCCGTGGCAGAGAACGAGGAAATTGATATAGATACAGAGGATGAAGAAGGATATGATGAAGACGAGGCTGCCTCCTAAACTTAGGATCTTTTTATTTCCTTTTTGTAATGCACACAGAGTTGCAGCTTAACTCCTTTGCCCTTATTTTCCCCTAATTTTTCAAGTTTTAATGAATATCAAGCTATCATTAAGCTGTGGCTGGGTTGCTATCCAGCTGTGGCATTTGAGCAATCATTCTTTTGGACTTTATGTTGTGCTGCATCCATCTATCACTTGTAGCTTTCACATGCTTTTGTATACTAGTAGCACATCACCTTTAGTCGCTTCAATTGCATGGAAAATCTTCCATGGTTTCCTTTAGTTTCTTTATCATGAAACCACTTTCGTAGATTCTCTTAGTCGCTTTGATCGGGTTATATGTATAATGCTTCCCCAAGATATATTTGGATATATAAAATTATCCTAGTACCAGGATAGGTATTATAAAGCTTCCCCAAGCTATATTTGGATATATATATAAAGCCTTCCCAGGCTGGGTATTATGGGTCTTCCCCAAGCCAGAATTAGATATATATAAAGCCTTCCCAGGCTGGGTATTATATGGCTTCCTCGAGCCAATTCCTGCATCTCGGGTGCTATGAATGGGCATTTGTAGCCCCCATGGCTATTAGAAGCTCTTTGAATCCTCGAATACTTCCAATGTTGCCTTTACGATTGTAAATACCATGCACTTAGGCATTATGAGGGATGTCGTGAGCCAATTAAGATAATTATTCCTGAGAATAATATGTTGTCTCCATCCAAAATGTTTTTTAAGTGAAAAGGTCTTTTATGAGACAACAAATAATGAAATCAAAAAATCGAGATAATGCAAAGCAAGCCTAATTTCATATATTCATGACCTTTTTAGGACAATACTAAGTTGAAAAGGAACTAATAAAATAGGGCTTTTCACAGAGAAAGCATAAACATAGAGTGAAAACAAAAACATAGGCAGATATGAGGAATGTGGCCCGTCAGATTAGGCTTCATCCCTTATATGACCTTTAGTAATCGCTGCAGTATTCCCTGCCTCACAAGTCTTTTGATTTCATCTTTCAGTGTAAAACATTTTTCAGTGTTATGTCCATGGTCTTTGTGGAAGCTGCAATATTTGGTTCTGTCCCTCTTATGAGGGAGGAGACTTCAATTTCTCAGGCCAGGGAAGAAATTTTTCTTCTTTGATGAGTTCCAACACCTCTTCAACTTCATAAATCAATGAAGTGTAGGCTTCAAAGCCCCTCTCTATTTTTTCCACTTTCCTCTTTTGACTCCTTTTCGCGGCCAGTTACGTTGTGGAGGACTCTATGGCTGCGGTTAAGGTGGATGGGACAACAACCTTTGGTGCGGCTGTAACTTCTATCATAAGAACCCTTCAAATCAGGAAGTTGACCTGCGTCTGGAGCGAGGCGCACTACATCAAAACAGGTCAATTGTAATGGGCAAAAACTGTTACAGAAAATATTTGTAACGGATTAAATCCGTTCGAAAATCGACGTTATTTATTTTACCAACAAAATTTGTAATGGATAAAATCCGTTACAAATTTAATATTTTTAACGGGCTAAATCCGTTACAAAATATTTTGTAACGGATGTGGCATTGGTACACACCTCATATTAGTAACGAATATACTAAATTGTAACAGTTTTTATCCATTACAAATATAGAATTTGTAACGAATAAAAACCGTTACAAACTATATTGCAACGAATTAGGAATGTCATATATTTATAACAGTTGTTTTTATTTATAACAGTTAAAGTCCGTTAGCAATATTATTTTATTTGTAATAAAATATTAATTTTTCATTAAACAAGTAGATATAAATACACTAGTAAAAGCTTGTGCTCAACCAATGGAAATGCAGAACCAATGCCCACAAATTTAAGTCAAACAATAATTTGAAAACACAAGTAACAAAATAAACGACACTACATTTTAGTGATATTAAATCGTTCTAAAACTATATTTCATTCACAACCATTAAAGTTCTCAAAACAAAATGTATTACAAGATAAACCATTTAGCTCTTAACTATAAACTTGAAATGAAGTCTAACATCATTAAAGTTCTAAACATAGTATTCTCCCAAAAGCAGCGTTCATGATATTCCTTGCAAAAGTAGACTTCATTCTTGAATCTTTATATTTCCCCATAAGAACCTGTTGAACAAACTCAATCTTAGTAAATGTATAAGCATAAATGAGTAAATAACATATAAGACTAGTACACTCATGTGCCATTAGCACACATATAATTTTATTTAGGAGTAGTCGATACTCAATAAACGGCCATACCAGATGAGAATGCGATTAGTTTAGATAAGTTACTTTGGTATCACTTGATGTGTTTGTACCTATTTTTATGCCGTTAGTTTTTTTTTCATTTTTTTCCCCCAAACACCCATTTTTAACCCCAATAGAAGTGTATACTAGTCAATTAGGCCAACTGAGAGTCGAATGAGGACATGATTAGTTTAGACAAGTTGCTTTGGTATCACTTGTTGTGTTTTTATATATTTCTAGGCAACTAGGTTCTTGTTTTAAGTTTTAACCCCCAACGCCATATTAACCCCCCAAAAGAAGCGTATATTAGTCAATTGGGTCAATCGAGACTCCGATGAGGACACGATCAGTTAGGACAAGTTAATTTGGTATATATTAATGTGTTTGTAGATAAATATAGGTCGTTAGGTTGTTATTTTCATTTTTTTCACCCCTCCCTGCCCAACGCCCATTTTTAACCCCCCCAAAAAGCGTATACTAATCAGTTAGGCCAGTCAAAAGTTTGATGAGGACGCGAAAAATTTAGACAAGTTACCTTGGTATAATTTGATGTATTTGTACCAATTTTTTAAATTGCGTTCGCGCAAGGTGTCGTATTTTGGTCCCGAGTGTGCATTGCATAAATCGCGTCGCGCATCGAACAAGCAATTCGAGCATTTCAATTTTATAATTAAAAATACAAATAAATAACTTCAAAAGAGTATTCCAAATCAAATACATCACTTGAAAGTCATAAGTTCATAAATTACTACATAATTCTAAACCACACCATCACATTGTCTCAAATAAAGTAAACAAATCCATACAACCAACACATGAAATCCTAAAAATAAAACCATATTTCCAACAAAAATTATGCCCTTTTCCCCCTCTTTTACAAAACCTAAGAATAAATCCATACAGCCAACACATGAAATCCCACATATATACCATTTTCTCCCTCTTTTACAAAATTGTATTTCCAGCAAAAATCTTTTCTTAACATTGTAAACTAAATTAAATCCAACAAAAAAGAAACTAAGACAAACTTAAAAAAAACAGTTGCGATGGGTTTTGAAGTTAAAAAGAAAAAAAATAAGATTAAAGTTATAAAAACATACCTCGTTTGTGCCGACGGGATTTTTTCCAGGGTTTTTCAAGTTGCAAGGATTTTTCTAGTCAGCAAAGGCTGTTTTTCGGCCACGATGGGAAATTTTCCGATCGTGATGGGTTATTTTACATAAGGGAAGGGTTTTTGTCTTAAGACGGGTTGCTTTCTCTTGGATGGGTAGGGTTTTTGTTAAGTTGAAAGTATAAAATTAATAAGTGGACTGAAGGTTTTAAGTCTAATGGTTTCTAACGTTTAAAAAAAATGAAAAAATATCAAAACTATGTAGTTTTTGATAAGTTTATATCAAATAAAGTAAGTACACAAATAGTGTTTATATAGCGTAAATAGCGCCGAAATAGCGTGCCATGTCATCAATAGCGGACACTATTTGTGACCCGCGCAAAATTGGAGGAGCTACGTCGTGTTTTCGCCCAAAATTGCGCTATCACGTGCTTTTTAAAACACTGATTTGCACCTATTTTTAGGGGCTGCATAGTCCTTTTAAGAACCCCCTCCCTCCCCCTCTCATTTTAACCCCAAAAAGAAGCGTATGTTAGTCAATTGGGACAATCGAGAATCCGATGAGGACAATGTTAGTTTAGACAAGTTATTTTGGTATTAGTTGATGTGTTTGTACCTAAATCTAAACTATTTGGGTAAAAATTAATCATATATATATCATATTATAAAACATACTTGAACAAATGACTAAAGTTTACCAACAAAGTGTCAAAATAAATAATGATACCAAAGTTGCATTTCAATAATTAGTCATACCTGATATATCGGAGAAGAGGGGTTCAACAAATCCTGTTAGCATCTACTTCTGATAATGGAATGAACAAAAAAATAAAATCATCCACTCATTTATCAAGCTTATCCGGAACAAAATTAAAAAGTATGGAATGGAAAGGGAAAGAGGAGAGGGGAGGACCTAATGTGAGAAATGAATATTTATTAAGGATTACAATGGAAAAAAGATAATCTCTCTCCCTTTAGTAGTTATGCTACATGCCAAAGAAGATAAAAATATCAATAAAGGAACCTCGTGGGAAGAGAAAACTGCATTAAAGGACATGTTATTAAAACTATGTGACACCGTAAGACTTTCCGAAAAGACGAGATGCTAATATAAAAAGTTATGATGTTTCTACGTACTTAAAAAAGAATAAAGAATAAGAAACTGACATTTTAAAACTATTACAGGCCTTTATAACTAAGAGCAATTATTCATGGTTAATAACATGAAGAGACTATCAAAGAATATTAAGAACAACATCAACCTCATTTGGCATGTCATAAAGTGTAGACTCTTAAGACATCCGAGTAAATCATGGATGATTGACGAAGAGGCATGCACAATGAAATAACTCTGAAAAAAAACTAATTAGAGTTGAAACATATAAGGTTTATAAACCCGCAAGAGCTGACTCTGCAAGAATCATCGACTTCCTATTTTAACATTTTATGGTCATAAATAATGTAGGTGAAGACATTTGGAAATATCGAATTGGTCAAATCTGGTGATCATTATATTAAGCTTCTTTCAAATTAAGAGGTTGTGATATACAAGATTAATACAACAACAATTTGTCAAGTAACCCTTCACAAGAACATACCATGCATTTGGAGCTCGAAATTCAAAAATTCCTTTAGAATTTTGATCAACAACAGTTTGAGTTTCAATATTTCTCGACTTCTTACCTTCTTCTTGAACTAATTGAACTAATTAATTTTATTATATAAAATTAAAACTTGGTTTAATTAAAAAGTATTTGATTTAAACATGACATGAAAATTAATAAGGAATTAATTGATTTGATTAGATCCCTATGGCACATATTTTTTCAAGGATAGAACACGACCTTTAAATTGGGGCAGTGGGAATATGATAGATAGAATAATAGGATGGAACTACCAGTGAACATTACTATGACAGGATTAAGGTAATGATAAAGCACGAAGTATAACACAAAACAAACATTTTGTTATGTAAGACAAGTGATGAGAAAGGTTCGCATTAGGGATGAGTATCAGCTGGGATGGATTTGGCTTATACCATACCAAATCAATTGTTCATAATATTAAATGAAGTTGATGCAACTGAAGCACCTGTATGTCATTATAGTGTAATCACGACTCTCTTGCACATCTGTTATGATGGTCAGTTAACATCGTGTCTTTAGCCAGTAGTTACACTAAAAGGTCTCGTAAGATACAAGTGCATGTCATGGTGGTATTCATATGAATGAAGCACATGCATTATATCTAAGAAAAATAGAACTACTGTTGCTAAAACAATCTTGAAAGATGAGAACCAATAGTAGGCAAAAAATATGGTTTCTGATTAAGGTTAAGTTTTTCCTTTAGAATAATTTAATGGAGGACTGGCACGCTTATAAATAAAGGACTAACGTGACCATGACATACCATGGGAAAAAAATGACAAGAAAAAAGGTCTAACTCAAGTCTAGGAAGTTTGGGAAAATGCTATTAATTATAATGATGGAAATTAAAATTGCAACTGCCCATAACAATACACCCCAGTAAAATATATAATAATTCTAACCTAACTTGCTGATGAACGTGGAAGCTACATCATAATTTGAGATGGAATATATGGTAAGGAACTTTGCTGGACATATAAAAGGAATCAAACAAGTTAAATAACGAAAAAAAGAAACTTACTTTGAGAGTGGAGCACAGCTGCTTCATATAATTATCCCTTGAACTGGCATATTTGATGAAAGCTTCGCACTAACAACAACTTCAATATGCCTGATTCAAGATGCGATCCCTTGCTCTGAGATTATTTTGAAGCATCATATTTTAGAAGTATTGCTAGCATGGGTGCCACAACACAGTTCCATTGATACACCAGGAACCTCTACGACGCGTACCTAAAACATCATGGTATAGAAGAACAAAAAATCATATTGTGATTTCTTGTTGCATGACCAAAAATATTAGAAGTTGGAACTTCAAGATAAATGTCCAAATAGTTACATTTCTTATTCTCATAATTTTATGATGAAAACTTCCAAAAGTGCTGCCATAATTTACATCACATATGACAAATGCTTATTAAGTTCTATAAAATACATGGAGATGCAAACACCACTAATTGGATTAAAAAAAGAGACAAAACATAAGCATAAATCTAAAATATTTCTATTAATCGAATGAATTTTCCCAAATGGGGCGTACAGTTATAGGCATTGGTGAAGAATCCACAACACCCACTAAAGGAAAATGCTAGTATGGGTATGTTGTCATAAATGACAATATATGATCTAGCATATTCCTAAATACAAATAACAAAAATGTGCTTCGCTATTCCAAATATTTTATATAGAGAACTAAACCCCTTTTGTTACATTTGATATTACATTTTAACAGAGCAGTAGGGTTTTGGGGGTTTGGTGCAATTAGGATTGGTGAGGGTTGCATTGGTGGAGGAGTCTTCGGTGGCCATCGGTATGGAAAGGTGACCATAGCAAGAGCTTGAAATAGGTCCTTATCGAGTGGGAATGACTGGTTGGCTCGCAAATGAACCAGTTAACGCACTCATTGCAGCGAAGGGTCCAAAGGATTGGGACGGCGTCTAGCAAACGCACTCATTGCAATGGAGGTTCCAATCCCCTTTTATGTCATTTAATACTAACAATTAACAAAATAAAGACATAAACCCCTATATGAATCACGTGAATTCTCGAAATGGTAAACTAAAATGATAATTTGACACAGATTCGCATGTTGGCAGTGTTGCAAATGTTTAAATTAAAGGGGTTGGGGTTTTATCAGATGTTGATTCCAAGGGTATTGACAGGTGTTGTATCATGAGAAACTGTCTGGTGAGAGGTTTTGATTTGGTAACGTTTGAATGTTGAACTGAAGGAGAAGGTCTTTATGATGACGATTGACAAAGTTTGGTAGGGTTTTCATGAAGAGTGAACTATTTTTTTTAATTTGATGATGATGGAATCAATGTTTATGATGAAACGGAAGAACTATTGATAGCTGAGAAAGAAACTAAAACCGAAGGGAGGTGAAGAAAGAAATTGATACAGTACAAAAGTTAAGGATTTGGCTCTGACATCAAAATTGATGCAGAATAAGAATGCACATAGAAGAAAAAAGAGAAGTAGGGGGGAAGAAGAAGATGCACATATATAAAGCTAAACTTCTTTCAACTAAGATCATAATTTCACCCTGATAAACAAAAGGATATTAAAATAGTATTTATAAGATAACAACTCTTAATCCTGATTTAAGTTAAAGAGCAATCCCTATTGATAGATATTACCAAATTTAAGAATAATGATAAAATCTTCTAATAATTGCTAGTTAACCAATATAATCCCAATTGACATCAACAACTACCAATTTGATTAAGACGTAATAAAATACAAATTGCCTATCTCACAATTCACTGGGAAAACTTGCTTGGCTTGTCTAATATCGGGATTCAAGGAACCTTATCAATGAATTTTTTTTCCCTTTATACCACTATGTCAAAAATAAAAAGCATTAGGAGTCGAATATTCCAGAATTACTACATAATTTGCCTTTGTTATTTTTCTCTTTCCCCAACCATGAGTATTCCAAAATCCAATGATTGTGCGGCGAGATGATGTTGACTAAGGGCACAAAAAATTGTAGGAAACTCGCAACCTTCAGAAGGAGAAGAGTTAGGCATATTGTTCAACCACGAATGTGAGGCCAAATGTTCAAATGATCCATTGCCTTTATTCTCAATGCTTTAGTCATGCCTCCACTCTAGTCCCTTCATATGCGAGTCGTGCATGCGCCTCCTAGTCCTAGTTCTTCTTATGTTATCTATATAGTGGTAGAATGTGAAGGAAAATGCCACTGATATGATACCTTGAATCCCCAATATTACCCAAGACAAACAAGTTTTCTTAGACAATACCGTGAACAGTAACGTGGGCAGTTTGGATTTTATTATATCTTAATTACATTGTTAGTTATTGATGTCAATTAGGATTGTTTTAGTTCTTCAATAATTACTAGTCTATTTAACTATTTATTTCAAATTAGGCAGTATTCACCAATGATGATTATTTTTTAAACTACATTAGGATTTGAAGTTGTTAGCTTATAACGAAGCTGGAATCTCTTTTACTATTCAGAGTAGAATTATAATTTGAGTTGAACCTTGTGAAATTTTCTTGTGGGCATCATCTTCATTCCGTTCTCTACCTTATATCTTCTCCATTCTCATTTTGTATCACCAACATGGAATTTGAACCATAAACAACTTAGGCTTTGCCCATAACTGCAGATGTTAGCTACTGCTATTGTGCAATACATGTTGGAACAAAAACAATAAGATTTCTTAATTAAAGTTATATAAGCAATTTGACCTGAATCCAGAAATTATTGATCTCTAATGACTGGAAATAGTAACAATAAGATTATCAAGTAAATTTTCCATCCTAAAACTCAATGAAACGCATATTTCATCATTATTACTATAGAGAAATGATATCTTATAGAAATTTGGACCTTTGATCCATATTTTTCTCCAAACATTGCTATAGCCCCAACCTCTTTCACATCAATTAAAGGCATCACTTTAGTTTCCAAAAGTGTAGCATCCCCAATCCATTAATAGATCCGTCCTTCAATTTCCATGATCTCATTCTCGAGAACTGGTTAGTGAAAGTTAAAATCAGACCTAAGGCGATCAAAGGCCACAAATGAACCGGCTTGTGATGTCTCCTGGCCTATTAGCTTTTTAAGTGCTGCTTGTAGAAAATGGGTAGCAGTGTGATGAACCTGCAAGTGATCAAACATTGTTGGCATATAAGCCACTGAATAACTAGATAGGAATTAAACTAACAATTATTTACCACATAAAAGAAGATTGATAGATAAGAAAAATATTAACCATATGTTCTAAGACAGTACCTTGGCTCGCTGTCTCAAGTTTGCATGAACGGTAGCTTCGACTTATTTGCCAACCTCTATAATGCCTTCCCTGATAGTACCCTTATGAATATATATGCTACCTAGATATTTTTGGACATCGTTTATATCTACAACAACTTTCTATTGGTTTTTCGCAGAAGTAACATATAAAAAACCATGGTCTCCAATTTGGCCGTAGTTTTTATTATTACGCCCCACCCCTTGAAAATTCCTTGCTCCGCCACTGCCCTCAAGTGAGGGTATCAGAGAGTATTAAGAGAAACCTTAAGTTAGTCATCCCACAATTGAGGGTTCTATTATACATAAAATTTTGTATATAAATCAAATCCCTTAGAATAAAATCCCTATTTTTCCAAATAAGCTACTCCTGTATTATTCGGGGTAGTATTCCTCTTTAAAAAAAATAAAAAAAATTATTATAGATTACCTAAAGAACGCTTATTAAAATTATATAAGTCAAAGAATTTTAACGTATAAACAACATAAAGAGTGCAAACATACAAATCTAACATATATTCATATATGAACACAAGAAAAAAATTGAAGCACGTACCATTTTCATCAGTCAAAAGTAGCTCCATGAGGTGATCATAACCTGCTTGAGCTTTAATAACTGGAGCGACCATTACTGTATATATCTCTCAAATGGAGAACAAACTCTAGATGACTAGTATTTCTCTGGTAATATCAATCAACGAGTGAATAAATTAAAAAATCAAATTCTAGAAACTACATTGTACATTAAATATATGCTACATGTAAATAGGAATTTACCAGATCGTAAAAATGGGAGTGATTTAAATAAATTCAGCCCTACTGAAAAGTCAAACGTCGCACATCGTTGTGTCACCCCACCAAAAATTAGCGGTATATATAGTAATTAAATAAGATAGCATGATTATTGTTGGTAAGTACCTCATGTGTGAAGAACTATGCGGTGAAGCATCAAGGTTAGAGCGGATGAATGAGGGAAAGGGAAGAGGAAAGGGAAGGTAGGGAGAGGCAGAGAGGGAATGTTTGAGATGGAGTACTTTCGGGTTGGGAGGGAATAAATCCCGTCGAATTTGCGAGTTGTGTTTTTTAATTTTATATTCCTTTTAATGACTTTTCCAACAATTAATGATAAATAGCAACGGTAATACCTTATTTATAACACTTTTTAACCGTTACAAATTTCTAATGGAAAAAATCCATTACAAATATAAAAACAAATCCGTTACAAAATAAGCATTTTGGTGTAGTGGCATGGCTGTCATACAGATGATTGAGGCGGTTGTACACCTGAGCAATCTCATTTTTCATCTCCGCACTTTGAGTGGATTCTCCTTCCATTTATGTGTGTTAGTCTTTAATATATATATATATATATATATATATATATATATATATATATATATATATATATATGAGACAAAACTAGCAGGAGTGAGTAGTGCAAGAAATATAAAGAAATCATTCAAGTATAGTAACAAAGGGGCAGACTGGCAATTTGCCAAGTTATACTACTATGGCCGCAGCATGCGGAACATGTGAAGTCACTGTCGTGGCCTCTCCAAGTTATACTACTATATCCTCAGGTGATGAAATGTAGCTATGCAACATTATCCATAAGGGTTGCGGAACTCAAGCCATTTCTTGCCAGGCCGCATCCTACTTTCAGATGCTTGATGTGATTTTAGTGATCCTCAAAGCCCGTTTCAAACCATCTAGCAATCATGGAAAACAAGCCTACCAAGGGTCTACTAGGGGATGATCAATCCTCAAGTGCTCCAAAAATGTCTCAACCACAGTAGAAAATCCTGGATCACAGGCTAAGAGTAGCAAACGAGAAAATATAACTCATCCCTAGTTACCTACCTTTGTGAGGCTATTTCCTTCTTCATTTTTCAGTGCTATCTAAGTGAAGTAACATCACCGAAGTATGTAAAATACATCTAAGGTCATAAAAAGGAGACCCATGGATGGATCTGAATATATGCGATACCCATTTAAGGATGTATATACAAAATATGAGCTCAATAACCAAAATTCACCTATGAGGTGATGACCCAAGGGATCCCCATGAATGAAATAAGGTGTTAAGAACCCAAAATATAGAGAACCAAGATTAAAATACCTTGTTTCCCACAGACGACACCAAAATATTGATTCAAAAAATCGGATATAATTCGTTCTCACATCATCATATTAAGAATAGATAAAACATAAAGCCAGTAAAGAGGGACAAAACATAAGATATAGAGTGGTTCGGCTATTGAAATGAGCCTACGTACACTTTGTTGTCCTGTTCTCATTATATATGCATTGTAGTACCAATTTATAATGCCATAATAAGCGTACAAGATAGATGAGAAAGAGGAATACATGTCTGTAGTCATTTCGGGTGAGCCAAAGAGATGACTATGAAGTAGATGAGCAACCCCCAAGCTGTATTAAGGGTGTTAGAGAGTTCGACAAGGCTTCGCCTAGTGTAGTAGTCACGGATCTCGGGATCAGAACCCAAAGTTATAACTAACCCCCTATCTTGAGGTGTGGACCTCTATTTATAGGAGGTGTGTAAGCCGTCATGTGCCCTGAGCACGCGACATATAGCAAGTCTGGAGAATCTGTGAATAAAGAGAGTACAGCCAGCTAGGTAAATATGCTAGCGTGTAATAGGGAGACATAAGGTTCCGTGACCTATAAGCTTCAGTGCATGCTAGTAAACAACTCCGCGGTAAGGCACTATGTTGATTTTACCGAAATCAACAGGGCTTGCCTAAAAGACAGTTTTCCCCTCCTAAAGATAGATCAACTAGTCGATGCCACGACAACGCATGAAAGGATGAGCTTTCTAAACGGTTACTCCGGATAGCACCAGATCCCACTTTATGATCTTGACTAGGACAAAACCTCATTCATAATCCCTATTGGGTAACATTGTTAGAAATTCATGACATTCGCCCTCAAGAATGCAGGAGCGACTTATCAACGGTTGGTCACGAGGATGTTCAAGAAATTGATAGGAGAAACAATGAAAGTGTACATCGATGACATGGTCGTCAAGAGAAAACACAAGGAAGACCACCTCTCAGACATAAAAGGAACCTTTGAGATCCTTAGGAAGTATCGGATGAAACTTAATGCAAGGAAGTGCTAATTCGGTGTCCAGTCAGGAAAATTCCTCGGGTATTTGGTCAGTAAAAGAGGGATTAAAGCAAACCCTGATCAGATCGATGCTATCAGAAAGGTCCAATCCCATCAGAGGATAAGGGATGTCCAAAATCTCACTGACATGCTCACCGTATTCAATTGCTTTGTCTTCAAGTCTTCAGAGTGCTGTCGATCGTTCTTCCAACTGTTAAAGAAAGATAAGGGCCTAGTATGGAATGATGATTGCTCCAAATCCCTGGAAGAACTTAAGTCTTACCTCAGCAAGCCACCCTTACTTGTGATTTTAAGCGAAGGTGATCCATTGTATCTTTACCTTTCCATGCCAGACCATGTTGTGAGCTCCGCCTTCGTATGCGAGAAGGAAGGAGGCAAATACCCGGTATACTATGCAAGCAAGACGATTCTGGAATTCAAGAAATGTTATTTTCCTCTAGATAAGCTCGCATATGCCCTAGTGGTAGCCTCGAGGAAGCTAAAGAATTACTTTGAGGCTCAATCCATCACCGTGATCACCCCACATCCCTTCAAAGTTGTTCTAAGGAAAGTTGGTCTCTCCGACCGGCTGTCAAAGTGGTTAGTAGATCTTGGATGATTTGATATCCACTTTCAACCAAGAATGACAATTATGGGGCAAATTCTAGTAGATTTTATCGCTGAGTTCAAGAAGAACCAGCCTACAACCTAGTTAGAAATTGAGCAACCAACAGAAGAGGAAGAAAAATCCTTCAACTGGACCCTTACGTTGACGGAGCCTCCAATTTCAGGGGCAGGAATAGGCACTATATTGGTTACCCCCGAGAATACTATGCTCGAACAGGGGATCAGGCTAGGATTTGAAGCTTCCAATAACAAAGAGAAATATGAAGTGTTGATCCCTAGCCTGTGCAAAACATAACTGCTGGGGGTAAAATGCCTACGGGTATTTGTCGACTAAAATCTATTGTCCAAGCAGATAAGTGAACATTTCAACGCCAAGGATGAGAGGATGACATCTTATCTAGCTGTTATAAGGGGAATTATGGAAAAGTTTGATAAAGTTGACGTTCAACAGTTCCTCGGGGGGAAGGCTAGTCACGTCGATGCCTTAGCAACTCTGAGCTCTGCCATTAACTCTGAATTAAAGAGAACCATTCAGATAGAATTCCTCGCACATCCAAGCATCAACTAATAATTCAAAGTCGAGAAATTCCTCCACATAGAAAGGGCACCCAGTTGGATGGATTCCATCATAAACTATCTACAGAGTGACACACTGCGAGACGACAAGATGTCAGTGCATCAGATAAGAGTTAAGGCGGCTCGCTTTCACTTATCTTCTGAAGGAAACTCTATAAAAAGTCTTTTACTGGCCCCTACCTCTAGTGCATCGTCCCAAAATATTTCTAGCAGGTTCTTAATGAACTTTATGAAGGCATTTGTGGGAGTCATACAGGAGGAAGATCATTGGATTTTTGAGAAATTAAGGGTACTGGTGTCCATACATGTAGAAAGATGCTGGAATTTATGTTTGCAAGTGTGAAAATGATAAAAGCACTCCCCTATGGTCCACAAGTCGTATAGCGACCTCAAGTCAGTAACCAGCCCATGGCCTTTTGTCGAGTGGGGCTTAGATATTGTAGGGATGCTGCCTACCGTATCTAGGAATCTCAAGTATCTACTGGTCTACACTGACTACTTCACCAAATGGGTAGAGGCAGAACCGCACGTAAACATCTGAGATTTTGATATGATGAGGTACATATATAAGAACATCATCACCTACTTTGGGATACAAAGAATGATCATTAGTGATAATGGCACACAGTTTGAAAGTGGATTCTTTCAAGGCTTTTACGATGAGCATGGCATCAAGCATCACTTTAGTTTTATGGCATATCCCCAAAGCAACAGCCAAGCTGAAGCTACCAACAAGATAAAGATTGACGGACTGAAAAAGTGACTGGAAAGATCCAAAGGCACCTGGATTATAGCAAGTTGACCAACTTGATCCAGTCAAGGAATCGCACATGCTAAGGACAAACAAAGCTCCTCTGATTACAACAGTGTGATAGACATGTTCCAATCAAGGAAGATTTAAAATATATGAATCAAGGTTTATAGTTAATCTTCCTCAGGTCTTTGTTGAAAACACAATTGGCCTCCTGAGTTGCTCTGATAATAATAAAAGACCTACAGAGGATCCTTAGGAAATAAAGCTAACTGAGATTGGTCGCTAACTCAGGTTGGACGAAAAATCCTACTCGGGCGGATGTCCCATTAACCAGATACATTATCGCCATTGTCCTACTTAGGCTTAAGGATGCAAAAATGACATGACCTAAAAGGTAAAGTAGATAAAATGATATGGCTAAGGCATATTGCATTGGGAGAATGTTCAAACACGAGATAACAAAAGCTCAACATCATTTAGTCGATTAAAAAACCCAAAATTATTAAAACTTTGTACTAATCATTCATACTGTGTTCAGTCCTATCAAGTTCATTTTGGGTCAAATAAAATGAAGTCAAGCAATCAACAAACAAGGTTAACACATGTTTAGTCAACACATGATCAAAACATAAATAACCAGTTGCACCTTATATAAAAATCATATGATTACATTTACATTAATAGACCAAGAAATACTTAAAAGACCTACGATGGCCCAGGACGATGATCAAGGTAGTCCGTTACCACTACACCAAAAATAGCTATTTGGCACACCCTGATATTAAAATCTGGCACAGTTTAAAACTGTGCCAAATTCTGGCACGATTTAATGACAATCTGGCACACTTTAAAACAGTGCCAAAATTTGGCACTATTTTAAAGTTAGCCAGAATTGAGTACACTTACTAAAATATAAAATCCCTAAAAAAATCATTATACTAGCTTTGAGGTACCCGCTCTCTTATTCCCTCTCACCCGCTCACCCGCTCATTCTCCCTATGCTTTGATTTCTCTCGCCTCGTCTCTTTCTCCATCAATCGTATCTTTGTATCATTATACTAGCTTTGAAGTTTTATTTTGTTATGTTGTCATTGTAGTTCTGTTTGTTGATACAATATTGGTGTACCTGTGAATATTGGTTATTTCTAGATTGATGAGGCTATGAATATGCAGTGGGTATTATGTGATGGGTTTTGATTAGTTTAATCTGGGTTTATTCTTTAGCTCAGTTTTATTGGGTCTTGACTAGTTATATTTGGCTTTCTTATAGAATGTTGCGTAGATTCTTAAATATTGATTTCATTATCTAGATTATACTGGGTGAATGTTTTCATTATCTAGATTATATTGTAAATCTATTCATATATTAGTTGTTTTGAGTTGTTTTATCTAGGTTTTCTATATTACAAATCTTTGGTGGTTGCTGAGAAAGTTGAATTACTCTCTTGAATCTTGATTTCTTTAAGTATAGGTACTCTTTAAGGTTTATCATTTTTGTTTGTTTTCGTATTTCAAGGGTTTTAATTTTTGGTAGAAACATACCCATTTTGGTATAATATAGCTCTTTCTCTTTCTTTAACTTTCTTTAGATATGATGCATAGACTTTCTAATCTAGGGTTTATCATTAGATTACTTTACATTTTCTATTATTTTCTTAGGGCATTGTAGGTTGTTTTATTGATGTATTTAGTTTTTATTTCCATTATTGTTGATGTTTTTTTATATCTTACTGTGCTTTTATTTAGGTCTTTAGCTTATATTTTCTTTATTGTTGGTGTTTGATATCCCAATGTGACTATTTGGTAAGTGGCCATGAAGCTACGCTATTTCAAGGGACATTGGAACTAATTAGGGGTGGCAACGGGTCGTGTCAAGCCGGGTTTGTGTCGGGTGATAAACGAATCGTATAAAAAATTCATCCACCAAAACACGATTCGTTTACTAAACGGGTGGAAAAATGAAATTCATACACGATTCGTTTACTTAACGAATGACACGACAAGACCCATTTACACCCGTTAAATAATCGAATGGTTTTGACCCGGTTCACCCGTTTAACCCGGATCACCCATTTAACTCGGTTCACCCGTTTAACCCGGTTCACTCGTTTAACACGATTCACCCGTTTAACCCGGTAACCTAATTACTTTAAAACTCTAGGGAGGAAACAACTTACTTATACTTAGTTAAGAATGGAGAATTTTCATAACAAATCGATGTGGGATGTTTAGATCATGGGTTCTTAACGGGTTGTAAACGAGTTAGCGGGTTACAAACGGGTCGCGGGTTGCAAACGGGTCGCGGGTTCTAAACGGGTGACAGGTTCTAAATGAGTGAAGGGTTATAAATGGGTGACGGGTTCTTAATGGGTAGCTGGTCACACGAGTTCTAAACGGGTGACGAGTCACTAACGGGTTTCGCGAATATACACGAACCCAATTCGTTTTCTTAACGGGTCTTGCCGGTCCACCCGTTTATGACCCGAACCCATTAAGGCTATACCCAAACCCGCTTAAAGCGTGTCGATTTCGTGTCGGGTTAACAGGTCGTGTCGCAAATTTCCACCCCTAGAACTAATATTATGGAACATGATACATTTGTGAACATTTTCTAATTATAAACTTGTTTTTGGTCTATGTATGAGGTATATAATGTTTGTTAGTTGTTCAACGAATGTGTTTTTTGTGTTTGCCAATTTTTTTTTATTAGTGGAGTTTAATGAAGGCAATTAATATGTTGTGCGAGTATGAGTATGTTCCTTTTACATTAATTCTATAATTTAACTTTCATTGTATTTAACTATCGTTTGGTTAATCCTCGGGTAGGCATGAGGAATTAGGTTAATGGACTGTGAGATATTAAGATTTTTATTTTCATCTATGTTATTATATAGATTGTTGGAGTTTTAATTTGTAGTTGCAATTACCTCTTTTATATTGGTGATATTTAAAGTTGATGAAAGATGTTGAAGTTATTACATTAATTTGGAGATGTAATTACCTCATAGTTCAAGATCTATTGCGAACTATTGCTGAAGATTCATTGTAAGTTACTCGAAAATGTCTGCTCAACCTGTTAATTTTATTGTCCTTAGTCCTTAAATAATGAATAATGATTTTTTTGGTAAAATGTACCTTGAAATATGTTTATTTTTAAATGTACATTTTAACTTTTAACTAGAAAGATCCTACCATTATGGTATGATACGATTATAATCTACCATAACTATTATAATTATACAAGAGTTCGTTGTGGTGTGATACAAGAGTTCATTAGTTGGAAAACATGTGCAGGTTTTTATGTTGGGAGTTTTTGCATATACTCAGCTTTGACGAAATGTAAGTTAGCTGAACTATTTAGACCTTTTTATGTTTCATTTTCTATACTCCGTGTATGCATATAATCATTCATTTTCTATACTTCGTGTATGATAATATTTTTTTTAAGATTCGGCAGCCATTCCACAAACATGCTCACGAGCATACACACCTTTATCTCCCAATATGATACATCTGTAATTTGTAGGACCACTTATACATGCTTAATGTTTCCGTAAGTTTTTGTCACCTATACTAAGTTTTACAATTTCAAAATATTATTCAGTTCACTGAAAACAGTTTCGATCGTTCTTCAGAGATCCTAGTGTACTTAATCCTCATGTTGCATTTTATTTTTCAAATTTACACTTTATGCGTGTATATTACCTTTATCACATTTAATTCCTGTACAACTTGTGTGTGCCTCGATCAAACGTTATCCTCAAGAGAGGAGGTGATTTATATGACTTTGGTTTCAAACAAATGATACGTACTTTGTTGAACATCAACTGCTTGACAAAATGGGCAAGTAAATATTGGGATTATTGGTTGGAATTTTTTCATTGTATCGATTTAGACACTATGTGAATGAGTTTATGGATGTGAAAAGACTTACTTTTTTATTTGATTTCATTTGTGAAAAGATATCTGATATAGGGCAATCACGTTCTGCATAAATTGGTCCTTTTACTATTACTGGAAATGGCACAACTATTGGTAACAACACTATAATATCAAATTCAGCGGTTGGGGAAGGCTGCATTATTGGATCAAATGTTTCGATAGAGGGTTTTTATATATGGCATGATGTCACCATTAAAGATGGATGTAGACTACGGCATGCAATAGTATATGATGGGGTGATAGTGAAGTCTTGATCAGTTTTGGAACCTGATGTTGTTTTATCTTTTAAGGTTGTAGTGGGAGAATAATTTATTATTCCTGGTTACTCAAAAGTGTCTCTACTTCAGCAACCCATCAAGCAAGATAGTGATGAGGAACTTGAATATGATGAGAATAGCACTGCGATAATAGAAATTCAAGGGATCACTAAAGCCTCGAATAAGATGAATGGGGAATTAATGAACAATTTATCTAAGACACATTGCTGGTCTGCATCTGAGGTTGGTAATGGTGGAGTTGGTTTCATTTGGTCAGTTTCTGAAGGATGGCATGAAGAAGAATGGAGGCATTCAATTGCACCCATTCTTTCAGAGAAACTCGTTGAGGTCACATAAGCTTCAAATGTTGACCCGAATATGTTAACTCAAGATAGTAATGTTCTTACACACTCGGGAGAGTTGGAACTTGATTCTGTCGTAAATGATTCTGATGATGATGATATTGAAGATATAAGGGATGACTTTGTCTACTTTGATAAAGAGGTCGAAGCAACTTTTTTAAGGGTTGTTGATGAAAATGTGAAAGAAGAACATGTAATCTTAGAAGTGAACTCACTGCGGTTGTCGTATAATATGGCATATGTAGACTGTGCTAGTGCGTTGTTCTATTCAATGATGAAATTGGTGGTAGATACACCACATAGTTCAGGTAGTGAGTTGGCTAAACATTCTGGCAACGTACTTGCCAAATGGAAAAAACATCTGAAGCATTACCTGCCAAGCATAGATGAGGAGATTAAAGTGATAATGAAATTCAAAGAAATTTTCCTGGAATCTGCTGAGGAGTACTCTCCCTTGTTTGTACAGATTTTACATCTTATCTATGACAAAGATATCATATAAGAAGAGGTTGTTCTCAATTGGGCTTCTGAGAAAGAAGGGGACGATAAATCGGACAAAGTTTTTGTCAAACAATTAGATAAATTCGTCCACTGGATAAATGAGGCATCTGAAGAAGAGGACTGAGACTAGAATTATGCTGGTACATCTATAGTCGGTTAAGTACTTATTTATTGTTAATGTTTGACAAAAAATTTTGCTCATATTGTATGATTTCTGTTGAGGTACTTGTTCAGTTTTCAAATAATAGCTGATGACGCAAACTTAAAGCTATGAATAAGTTTCTATAATCAGTTGCATATGACTGGGTTTCTATAATTAGTTACATGTGACTAAGTTTCTATAACTGATTAGTGTTAATCAATTGCCTATGACTGAGTTTCTATAATCAATTGCATATGATTGAGTTTACATAACTGATTAGTGTAAATCAGTCTCAATCAATAAATGAAATTAACTGTTGATTTAAACAGTTGAATATGACTAATTTTAACATTCCCACTTATGTTAAAAGGAAGTTCATGAATTGTTTGCACTAATAGGTTTTCATCGGTTGCTATTAATGATTTACACTAATCAGTTTCTAGGACTTGTTTGAACTAAGTTTATTACAAGAGGCATTTATCTAATTTCACTGAAATTATTTCCAGGCAGAGTTGCATGTGGAATTGGTATTTGTGCGGAGTTGGGTGGATCTGTGTTCAAAGCTCATGTTGGAGGTAATATTGTTATAATATATTCATTTACGTGATTTAATTATTTATGAAAGTCTATTTTCTGAACTAAAATTATTACTGTCATTTCAGAGGCTCTTTTAAATCTAAAATATATAATAGAACATGATAATGCGATGGCGTATGAGGGCCCTCTTTTTGCTTATTACAACTGTAATATGGATATTACAATTGTAGTATGCATATTATAATTGCAATATGCATATTATAGTGCATATTACAACTTTGAAGGCATCTTGAAGGCATCTAGGAGTTTCTTATAGCAGCAACATTGAAGGCATTTAGGAGTTTCTGTTTAATAGGCCAAACTTACTTTGCTCAATCTTTGAATTTTCCAAGTAGTGAACATCATAAATTACGAAGTAACTTTTTCTATCCCATACACAAGCTCGAGCGTGGAGTGATTATTTGAGAATTCTCATGTTTTCATTCAGGTGTATTTGGACACATAATTATATCTTTAAAATTATTTAATTAGTAATGTTAGGTACTTAATTTGTAATTATTTACTCTAAGGATGACAAGCTAGATGCCTTCAATGCAAACTACTGAATTCCCACAACTAACACATATAATTCTTATTTGTTGTGAAAGAACTGAATTGCCATAACTTAGGCGTAGAATAGTGGCTAGACAGGATATATTATGATGGAGGCTATTATCAGCAGTCCGGGGATGACTTGTATCAAGGGGTAAATAAAAGTTAGAAAACTCATGGACCTATTATCAGCAGGTCGAGGATGCCTCGTCTCAAGGGATGGAGGCTTTGCAACAATCCTTTGTAGAGACATTTTCTTCCAACTCTCTTAGCCTTGCTGGTTCTGGAAATGTGGCTGATTACATGGGATAAATGGCCATCGCAATGGGTAAACTCGCTATTCTCGAAAACTTTCTTCATGAGGTAATTATTTCCTTCACCTCATCCCATTTACTTACATGTTATTTGCAAAATTTGAGATGCCTCTTTCTTTTCATAATCATTTTACTCAATCCCCAATTATTTGGGATATCTTAAAATATATTAGCATAGCTTGATATTCGATCATATTAAATGCCAACATTTTCCTCATTTATGCTACACTTGGAATTTTAGGGTGATTTCATTAATCCACAAAGAACTGCCAAAATGCCATATATAATAACTTTTGTACATTGCAGTAAATGTTGAAGGATGTAGTGAGAACTAAGACCTATTAAAAATGCCATATATACAAATTCATTTTTATTTAAAGACAAGGTTGTTCTTGATGTAGGCACTGGGACAGGAATTTTATCCATGTTATGAGTAAAAGTAGGATCAAAATGTTTTTATGCGTAATCATTTCATTTCTCTTTTACACGTTCTCGTTTAGTCTCGTGTACATTAGCCCTTAGATCAAAATGTGTTATCCCTTAGATCTATTATTGTTTTGTTTATGTTCATGTTTTTTGTTCGATTTCATTTTCAAGGTTAAATAGGATGTCGGTTCTATAATGTTAATTTTGAAACGTTTAATGTTCGTGTTTCTATGCTTCTATGTTATCATAACAGGAAGTAAAAGATGGAAGTTTTCTTTGCAAGCACCTTTGGAAATGGCTGCACTTAAGGTACTATTTAATGAATCTGTAAAGATCTTTAGTATTTATGTAGAACTAATTGAATGACTTAGATAATAACAAATGTGACTCGTAGGAACTCGATAATTTCTAAATCACTAGACCAATATGATTTGTAGGAACTAATCGTGTCGTCACGGGTCTCTCAGTTTGAGCATAGGACGATAATTTCAAAATACGTAGATTAGGCTTGAAAACAAGCCTTTTGAGGGTGAAAACCCAAACTAGCCCCCAAACGGCCCCGTAAGAGGCACAAACACCTCGCACGGAACCAATGTAACTCGTACGAACTGACCACGTAGACACGGGTCTCTCAGTTTGAGAATCGGATGATAATTTATAAAAATCAACACTTAAACTTAAAAACATGCCGTTAAAGGGTGAAAACCCAAACTAGACCCAAACAACCCCATAGGAGGCACGAACACCTAGCACGGGACCAATGTAACTTTTAGGAACTGACCGCGTAGTCACGGGTCTCCCGGTTTGAGAATATAACTATAATTTGCAAAAATAACACTTAGGTATAAAAATAGACCTTTAAAGGGTGAAAACTTAAACCAACCCCCAAACGACCTCGTAGGAGGCACGAACACATCGCACGTGACCAATGTAACTTGTAAGAACTGACAGCGTAGTCCCGGGGTCTCCTGGTTTGTGAATATGACGATAATTTGCAAAAATCAACACTTAAACTTAAAAACAAGTCGTCAAAGGGTGAAAACTCAAACCATCCCCCAAACGACCCCGTAGGAGGCACGAACACCTCGCACGGGACTAATGTAACTTATAGGAAGTGACCGCGTAGTCCCGGGACTCCCGATTTGTGAATATGATGATAATTTGCAAAAATCAACACTTATAGTTAAAAATAAGCCGTCAAATGGTGAAAACCCAAACTAGCCCCCAAATGACCCCGTAAGAGGCACAAACACCTCGTACGGGACAAATGTAACTTGTAGGAACTTATCGCGTAGTCCCGGGTCTCTGAGTTTGTGAATATGATGATAATTTGCAAAAATCAAGACTTAAACTTAAAAATGAGCCGTCAAAGGGTGAAAATCCAAACTAGACCCAAACGACCCCATAGGAGGCACGAACACCTCGCACGGGACCAATGTAACTTGTAGGAACTGACCGCGAGTCCCGGGTCTCCCGATTTGTGAATATGACGATAATTTGGAAAAATCAACACTTAAACTTAAAAACAGGTCGTTAAAGGGTGAAAACCCAAACCAGCCCCCAAACGACCCCGTAGGAGGCACGAACACCTCGCACGGGACCAAAGTAACTTTTAGGAACTGACTGCGTAGTCTCGGGTCTCCCGGTTTGTGAAAATGACGATAATTTGCAAAAAATCAACACTTAAACTTTAAAACGAGCCGTCAAAGGGTGAAAACCCAAACAAGCCCCCAAAAGACCCCGTAGGAGGCACGAACACCTCGCATGGGACCAATGTAACTTGTAGGAACTGGCCGCGTAGTCCCGGGTCTCTCGGTTTGAGAATATGATGATAATTTGCAAACATAACACTTAGACTTAAAAATAGGTCGTTAAAGGGTGAATACCTAAACCAGCCCCCAAACAGACCCGTAAGAGGCACGAACACCTTCCACGGGACCAATGTAACTTGTAGGAACTGACCGCGTAGTCCCGGGTCTCCCGGTTTGAGAATATGATGATAATTTGCAAAAATCAACACTTAAACTTGAAAACAAGCCGTCAAAGGATGAAGACCCAAACCATCCCCCAAACGACCTCGTAGGAGGCACGAACACCTCGTACAGGACCAATGTAACTTATAGGAACTGACCGCATAGTCCCGGGTCTCCCGATTTGTGAATATGATGATAATTTGCAAAAATCAACACTTAAACATAAAAACAAGCTGTCAAAGGGTGAAAACCCAAACCATCCCCGAAACGACTCCGTAGGAGGCATGAACACCTCGTACGGGACCAATGTAACTTGTAGGAACTGATCGCGTAGTCTCGGGTCTTCCGGTTTGTGAATAAGCCAATAAATTACAAATATCAACACTTAAACTTAAAAAAAAGCTGTTAAAGGGTGAAAATCTAAACGACCCCATAGGAGGCACGAACACCTCGCACAAAACCAATGTAACTTGTAGGAACTCACCGCGTAGTCTCGGGTCTCCCGGTTTGTGAATCTGACGATAATTTCCACTATTATATGTAATTTTTTAGTTTGAGTAAGTTTTTTTTGTAAATTACTGGGTTACTAATATCGTATCTTTTTTGTATCCTTTTTTTTTTGCAGGATACCATTTTATCGTTGGCATTTATTCACGACGGAACACACAGAGAACTCAATGGTTTACAACAAGGGGTTTATTCATGATTCCATTTTTTTGTGTTATGGCCGTGCGGGCTTTTGTAGTTTTATTGTTAAATTTTATATTCGTTCGGGCTTTTGTAAGTTTATTTTTTATATTTTGTGGCCGTGCGGGCTTTATGTTAGGCAGGTTTTGTATTAGCAGGTTATGGAATGTCCAGAAAATAGAGGAAACTCTGTCCAACTTTTTTTTGGCCTGTGAACTATTAAAGACTTGTAATATTTTAAAGTTTGTATGTACATTAGTTTATCAACAACGTGCAATATTTTCAATTTGTGAATTTTCGTGCTTTCAAATAATTATTTTTTTTTTCCTTTTTATAAAAAAATTGGCACAGTTCAAAACCGTGGTAAAATTGTATCATATTTTGGCACGGTTTTGAACTGTGCCAAATTTTTTTCAAACTGTGCTGAATTTGGCATAGTTAAAAATTGTGCCAAAAGTGTGCCAGAAATATCATATTCTGGCACGGTTTAAAAGTGTGCCAGAAGTGTTCCTGTATGGCCAAATCTGGCACACTTTTGAGTCGTGCCAGAAAAAATAACCATTTTGGAACACCTGATTCTGGCACAATTGAAAACCGTGCCAGATTTGATCTGGCACAGTTTTAAACCGTGCCAGATTCCTGTTTTTGGTGTAGTGTACTCGAGATCTTCGACCACCATCACAATGACGAACTAAGTCTTCTTCAGTGCCCTCTGGGCGTGGCACTAGAAGCTGTGCATGAATAACATCTATTGGGATCCAACGGTCATCCCTCGAAAATGGATTCTGCCTACCGGATGGGTGAACGGTTTGATACTTATACCACAGGACAAAATCCTTAATAATTTTCAATTCCTTAAGAGCGCTCAGCCATCCCCTAGCAAAATCAGGGTCTTCGGCCTCTTTCAGTCTTGCTGGGGCATCTGTCCAACCTTGATCATAACCATCAGCCCAAACCTGTTGAGGACCCCTTCGAAATAAATGTATTAATTGTGTGACATCCCTCTGGAGACCAACAACGATCACATAAGCTCGTCGAACGTCTCCTTTTTGCTCAATAATCTCCCTCCTAAAAGTTTAATTGTCAGTTTGAGAAACTATAGCCGAAAATGAAGAGGATTCTCACAGCACAAGAGGGGGACCAGGTGGAGAGTTTTCCTTAAGACGAACAATTTCTCTTCTCAAAGAATCATTCTCTCTCTGCAATAACTCCCCCACCTGGTTGATTTCGGACGCATCCAGAAGATTTACCTTCAAGCTGTTCATCTCCTCCTGCACTGAGGCACCACCAATTTCCTTCATCTCCTTAAGCCTATCTTTAAGCTTAGTGGCCACCTCAGACTGATCTTTATAGTATTGGTTTCCTACCCTTGGGGATTTACATATCTTTATAAAGGCTCTGCGTGCTTGAACGCTCATGTTCGGGCCAATAACCTAGCCTAGGCGGGAGTTAACAAGAATGTATTCATCTAAATCAATGGGCTACAATCATCAGAACAAGAAGTAAAAGCAAAAAACATCAGTAATGAAATAAAGTCTGTATTCCATTTAAAAGACAGGCACAAACCAGTACAAAGGAAGGAAAAAACTAAAGATACAACATTTGAACAGAATAAAAAGAAGCCTAAAATCCTAGCAAAATTTTAAGAGGCCTCAACCTGCTCAGAAGTTGAGGGGCCCTTCCCCTTGTCAGTAGCTTGCTAGACAAAAATTTCACCTTCACTAGCACCGGGGTTTGAAGGGGCAACTCTTCCACCTGAAGCAACGACCCCTACGAGATTGTTCAACACAAGTTTTGCAAGAGGGACAGTAGGGTCCACAACATTCTGAGCATCACGGGATACCTCGATAGGATTAAGGCCTGGATAATGCTGAGAGAATAGGTGGGAGTCAGCAATAACCCCAGTAGCAGTCAAGGCTTGATCCCAGCCTTTTTTAATTTTTGAAGAATTAAAATTGTAATATTTTAATTGTGAATCTTGAAAAGATTATTCCTTTTTAATTGAATCATCCTTATTCCGTATTTAAAAGGAAATTAGTTTTTAAAGTGAAAGAATTTAAAATTGGGGGTCCATCGTCTCTTTCAAGTGGTATCAGAGCCAGAGCGCTAATTTATTGCATTAAGGTCCTTTCAATTAGTTTGATTAAAAATGGATTTTTTCCCAATTTCAGAATTTCCTCTGTTCGATGGTTCCAACTACGCGTATTGGAAAGCGCATATGAAATCGTCACTTAGGTCTCTAGATGAGAGGGTTTGGTTGTCAATTGTTAACGGGTAGTCCCCACCTACATATTTAGTTGAAAATTAACGTGTTTCCAAACCCACAGATAGATGGAGTGAGAATGAATTTAAACTTGAAAATTTTAGATGCCGTCATACACCGCCTCCCAACCTTCATTGTATCCGCGCTCCCCGATAGTCGCTGCTTCCCCCTCTAGTTTGTCCACCTTAGCAACCAACTTCTTGTTCGCCTTAGCCACTGCCAGCTTATCAGCAATCACAACGCTTAGGCTTCTTGGAGGTTGAACAACTCCTTCGACCATAGTTCTCTCTCTTTATTAGAGGTCACCTTTATTTATCCAAAGCCTTCTAAGAAATCTTTAGAGCTTCGACCAGTTCCACATTCCTCCTCGACAAATTGGCCCGATCAAGGAGTAGTACAGTATAGTCAGAGACAAACTAAAAATCAAAAGAAACACAGGTTAACGTGAGATAATCCAAGAGAATAAGGAATAAATAATATAAAGGGGAAAAGGCTCACCAGAGCAAGCCCCTGAGCAGATTTAAGGGCTAACTGTTTTGACCCCATGCTCGCTGATCGCTTACGATCAACTGTGAGCACTACCTTTTCCGGAAGTAAGGGGGAAAGATGGGGGGAAGCAATCACTGAAGCCCCCTCAACAATAATAACAAATGGCACCATGGAGGCTTTTGTGGCCTATGCCCTTCTCTTTCTCTCTTATTCTCTTCTTCTCTTTTTCTCTCTTTTTCTCATTTCTCATCATTTTCTTTCTTTCGTCTCTCCACTTCACTCTCCCGAGTTCTCGTCCTGGAACTACCAATGGAGTCCCCAGCTTTCTTGTTCAAAAACTTCATCCTATTAGATAACATCATCGTCATCATCATCATCCCGAATCAAGTTTATTCTCCTTGGAGGGGCCATTTTTTCCTTACTAGACTCTTCATCACTAATCTCTCCCCCACTACCTCATTCACTACACTCCTCACCTTTTACTAAATCTTCTTTCGAGCTGCCCTCCTCCTCGTCCTCTAATTCAGCGAGCTCAAAAGTGCCACCAACCCCTTCTTCTGGAATATTCAAATTAGGTTCTGTATCTGCTGAACGAGCAATGAAGCTGGAAGTGGTGTTCTTATACTCCAGCAAAAATGCAGCTGATCGAGGATGTTCACCCCCAGCAACAGCATCCCTTATCCATTAAGCTTTTAAAAGTTCAGTAACTCAGATTTTGCGAAGATCAGGTTCCTAGTTCTTAGCATTTTTTGTAAAGACAAAGGGAGAAACATCATCACAAGAATATACAAGGATAGGCAAAGAAACAATAGAAAAAGAGATGGTAATAACAACCTATGTACTCCTCCCTCAAAGTAGGGATTTAAGGTCCCCTGTATATTACGCCCTCTGATTGGGGAGGATACTGCCAATTTCTGGCAATTAAGCCTTCAGACCAATAATTTTTATGGGAATCAGGTAGATTTACTACTAAAACCCTATCAGGAATTCTTGCTTTCAAGTACAGAAGACCCCCACTTGTGCGAGAGAAAGTATAACAATAGTAAATCTCATCTAATCCTAAATTAGTACCATAAAGTTGGTTTATCCTATGAACTCCATTGACAATTTTCCATACATTTGGAGAACACTGGGTAGGAACAATGTTGAAATATTGAAAAAAGTGCAAGAAAAAAATATTAGGGGGAAATGTTAAACCCCTTTGAGAAACCAATAACACATGAATCCAGTGTCCATCCTCCAGGTCATAAAAATTCATGGGTACTGATGTACACTCTATATCTACCCAGTCAGGAATATTACAACATTTTCTAAACTCGGGTAGAGATTTGTTATCAAGCGTCGCCATAAGAAACATACAAAAATCCTAGCTATAAAAGAAGAATGATTACAGAAGACGAAAACTAGAAGGAATAGAAGAGCTGAAACTTACTAGACAGAAATGAAGCTTTGGAAGATGAGAAAGCCTTGATTTTGAAGAATGAAAGTAAGAAGTGAAGCTTAAGAACACAATATGTGCAAGAATGACCAAGGACGATGAACTGACGTCTAAGTTTTGCCTAACAGTTAGTTTCAAGCACTTAAATGATGTTCCTCACTTCTCGAGAAAGATTTGGCGCTTCAATTCCCCACAAAATGACAAACGCGTCCCTACTATTTCAACAAATTACAGACATACCATTGCAAACGGTGTTGCGTTCTCGGACTCATTTAAAATCCATTGGTTTAAGTAATGGCCAAAATATTTTAGGGGCAATTGTGGGAACCATTTATTCTCAGCCCACGAGAGTAGCTGACCAAGCCCAATAGATCTAAAAGGCTGCCCGACCCAAATCATGGAATTAAGAAACATATGTGCATTATCTATATCGCTCAAGGACTAAATTAATCCCCAATAATCTCGTGGAGATATTCAAGGGATTCATGGTTCATCATGGACATTGTGGAGTTATTTTGATAACTGAAATTCTACATCTATAAACTGTAACCCCTGGCTCGGGGCATAGGGGGCATGTAACCAAGCATATTGAGATGTAGGCAAGTTGTCGAACCACATACATAGTTGTGTTGTGTGTGCGATTGTATGCTTTCTTGCTTGATTGTGGTTGTTCTTCGTAAATTCTTTGTTGTGATATTTTTTGATATCACAATAGAGGCAGCCACATTAGTATACCAAAAGTTTAAAAATAAGAGAGGAGAGAAAAGAGAGGGGATAATCAAAGGGAGATCAAGAATAGATATTCAGGAAGGATTTTGAGAATAATTTATGGGCTAGAATCATCACACACTAAAGGATTCGAACTCTAATATAATTTTAAGGCAAGTGGTTAAACTTTCTTAATACTATATCTGTGTATTTCAATTCATATCATGGTTGGTAAAATTAAACATGATTTTGGATGGAATTCATATGTTATCAAAATGGGTTTTGAAAAAGATTTCAAAGAAATTGATTTAAGCAGTGTATCATACCAAATATGATATTGAATCCTATATAAAATTTAAAATATTCACACTACACTAAAAACATTTTTTTTACTTTTCACCTGTAAAAGGTGATGAACACGATAAAAAATTTTGACAAAAAAACATGGATTTATTATCAAGGTTTTGAACCATAACACGACAGTGACACCTTGTCACTATCATTATCACGGTAAAAAAACTTGATAAAATTAAAAAACCTTGACTTTAGCATGACAATATATAACAATTAAAACCCCAGCCTCCTGTTTTGTCCGCCGTTTAGCTATAAAAAAATATAACTTCTCTCTCTCAAGAGATTTGGCAGGACGTTTGGTTAACAATCGATTCTCTCTTCGTTATTATCTTCATCATCGATACCCATCTTCAAAAATTTTGAATCTATTTTGTTCTCGCAAAAATAAATTGATTTTGGTCTTTTTTTTCGGCATTACTTATTGGGTAGCAGATGTAAGGGCTTGGTGTATAAGGTTTCCGGGTTAGGGTTGGGGCAAGTAGGGTTTGCGAGTGCATGGGACAAAGGATAGGGTTATGACTTTTGGGTTTCGGGTTGGTGGGTTTTCGGCGGGGGTACGAGATGGGCTAAGGCTGTTCGTGCTAAGTGGGTAATGGGTTGAGGAGTTCTCCAGTGGCAAGAGTAGGGTGGGTGAGTGGTTGGGGGTCTGATTTTGATGTGTATGAGGTGGGTATGAATTGGGGTGGGGCTGGTATGTTGTGAGGTGTGGGGTTTTGCAGGGGTGTGGGGCTGTTACAAATTTGGTGGCTCCATGTTTTTTTAGGATTTTATTATTTAAAAAAAAATTAATCCTATAAATCTTGAGATTATTATTAAAAACAAATAAATATAATTCAGAAATTAACAATCTAACTTTAAGCAACGATCCAATATTTTGAATATTTTGACTGCATATTTCGATCCCATTAACTATTTGTAAGAAACTAAATATTTGCACTAAATTTTTAACAACAATAATTTTCAGAACGTTGAATCATTAAACAATAATCACTGTGTTCAGCATGGGGAGTGCATGTGGTGGGTAGCGTTGGCGTTGGGGATTGCATGTGGTGGTCAGTCAACGAGTCCAATTTGAATTTAGTTACGAGTATTAATACATCAATTATGTTAAACTACTATTCAATTGGACAATTAAATTGTCTCCAATAACGCAGCTATTACATATATACCTCCATGATTTTATTCTCCTAATGGAGGGAATGACATTTGATAAGAAATTAATACCATTTTGGATAATGTCTCTTCTTTTGTTTCCTAGTTACGTTTTCAATCCCAACTTTTGTTTTTTGTTTTGTTAGTTTATTGTACAATTGAGTACATGTTTGGCTAAACAATATGAGGAAGATAAATAGTTAGAACTGTTGAGTTTTATTTCATCAAAATGATACTTTCATCTTAAGCAATTTATATATATTTTCTATAATTTTCTTATTTTTTAGGTGTAATTCTGCTAAATAGTGATCATATTGTTATTTGGGGTTTTTGAATTACTGGTAAATTTGAAGATTTAAGTGGCCATTGAGTTGGTTAGCCCTACGCATTTATAACATTTAGGGTTGTGATACTACTAAATACTAACATTTAGACATAAATGAAACATACTTATATGAAAATATAAGTAAGACAGAAATGAAGCATACTTACCATGAAATTAAAATATTAAACTATGGTGACAATTAAACTCAACAAAAAATAATAAGCAAAGGCAATCACCAGAATAAATAAAAAACTTGAAATGATAGCAATCACACACAACACAAGATATACATGGTTCGGCAATAAGGCCTACGTTCACGGTGGTGCTCTCAGTATTTTATTTCTCTTTACTCTAGGGGAGTGTTTTCAATTGCATGCCATTTGCCCCCGGATGAGGGTTTAATATATACATGTTGTTTCTAGGAGAGTGGGGGTGTTGGACTCCTCCAAATTAGCCCATAACTCCTAGAACATCTCGGGAGAGATTTTAGTGGTTGAATGGGTCATAACTGAATTAGTTATGCATGTGGCCTACAGACTTTGGGTCGGACTGAACCTTATCTGGGCCGGAATGTTTAATCGAGCTACCCACAATTGCCCCTAAAAATTTTGGGTCAAAATTTGGGCTCAATAATTTTAAATAATAACCTTAGTAGCATTTTTGTGAATCGCATGACACCTTGGGATTGAAGCGTCTTTCTCGAATCAAATTAGGAGGAAGATTGCTTCATTCCCTGTGCGTTATGATTAGAAAGGTTTAAAACAGCTTAGAGAGGTCATTCCCTGACGTCGTTTCAAATTTCTTTGCGCTCTCTAAATTTCTCCAACCTCTCACTGTTGTTTTCTCATTTCCAGGTCCCATCTTCCATCTACAACCTTCTTCCTTATCTTTTCATCTTCTATGCTTGCGGATTTGCATTATCTCAAGTTGATTCTTACTTCGTAAGTTCTTCACACTCCTTCTTTTTTTGTTGGAATTTCTTCATATTAGATATTAGGGTTTCTCCTTTCTGATGACGAAAATAGGCAATAGGCCGATAACTGAGTTTAAGAAGTTCTACAATATTCCAATCAGGGTAGGCATCGAATGTGCCCCTGTTCCTCGTAATGTCAGGGACATTGAGGATGGTCACTGGATACATGTTCTTTTGTTATCCTAGGGGGGTCTTATTTTTCCCACGAATCGCTTGTTTTTGCATTTTTTTAGTTAATTCTATATAGTTTATGCACAGTGCTCGCCAAATGTTTGAAAAATTATCAATGGTGTGCATATAATTAATCAGTTCTATGACATCAATCTAGGGCTTGCTGAATTCTGTTATAGCTATTCTTTTTCTTTAACAAGCTCTGATCTTCTTTACCTTAAATCTAGGAAACCTGATAGGGTATTTGTAGTAAATCTATACGATTCCCATAAGGACTACTGGCATCAGGGGTTTATTGCCAGAAACTGGCAGTTTCATCCCTATACTGAAGGGTCGAGGTCTAGGAGACACGTGATTCGCTTTTATGGGGAGAAATATATAGGTAGGTATAGTTCTTGTGCTGCTCATTGATTCTCTATTAGTGTATGGTATTTCTCATATCTTTCTTTATTTTTTCAGCGAATTCAAAGAACTCAGAACCCTCTCTTCATGAGATTCAAGCTGTTGAGCTGGTTAAAGCTTGGAATATTAGGTAACTCTTAGCTGATAGTGAGCATCCTCGATCAGTGACATTTCTTCTAGAATATAAGAACATTGGGTCCAGTTTCATCGCACGACCTGCGAATAGCATTCCTTATCTAGATATCACAGAAGAGGTTACTGCTGACCCAATCCAATTGGCCGAGGAGGAAAGAAGCTCTGGTGAAGAGAGCGAGGGGCTAACAAGGGTGGTGTTGAAGGTATTTACAGTGAGGAGAGCTAAAGTAGCGAAGAATCTTCCAGCTCGGAGGAGGGTTCAAAGGCTCAGGAGTCTTCAATAGATTCAAGTAGCTCCAGCGAGGAAGATATGGATCCTCTTAGGAAGAATTTGATCCAAGATGATGAAGACAATGTGCTTCTTTCTCACCGATTGAAGAAGTAGAAATCCGGGAGCGGGGATACCGCCACTAGCTCCCAGACTGTTTCTCATGAGTAGGAGAGGAAGAAGAAAAAGGAGGAACTCGTGAGAGAGAGGGAGAGAAAGAAGGTAGAGGAGAAGAAGAAGGTGGAAGAGAGAAAGTGGATAGAGAGGGAGAATAAGGAGAGGGAATAAGAGAATAGGAGAGAAGAGGTGAGGACAAAGGAGGGGCAGTCTCTGGTGCTCATGTCTTCTCTGGCTGAGGGGGCCTCTATTTCTCTTACCACTCAGTTAGCTCCAACTGTGCTTGAGAGGTCAGTGCTGCCAGCTGATCGCCAGAGGTCAGTAAACATAGGGACCAACCAGTCAGCCCTGATGGAGAGTCAGGGGCTAGCCTTGGTAAGCATGTTTTCACTTATCATCTCTTGTAATGCTTCTTTCAATACTTTCTATGCTGATGTTTTCCTTTTCTCTGCAGTTTGTGTGTGATTTCAATGTCCTTTACCGCAGCTGCGACGAGCTGGCGAGGAAGAACGCTGAGCTGGACAGGAAAAATGCCGAGCTAGAGGCCAGCTTGAAGACTGCCAGTTCTTCTTAAAAGTCTTTTAACCTCGCCTTGTCCCAAGCCAATAAAGCTAAAGAGGCGGCAAGTAAGGAGCTCAAAGAGCTGAGACAGTCCTATGTCTTGGTCTGCGCGAGCAATATAGATGCGGCAGATGAGAATAAGGTGCTTGCTGGGAAGGTGGAATATGAGGCCTCTACCCTCAAAGAGAGCTCGTATAACGCTAGATGGGTCACAGTGTATGAGGATGCTGAGGCCTAGATTGGTAATATTGATCGTCTCAACTTTAAGAAAGGTTGGGACAAGGCCTTTGTAATGACCCCACTTTTATATGCTCATATATATATATAATTTGTTTTTACACTCATGTGTTACTTACTATCTTATAAATGTTGTATTATTAGATATGTGGTATTATTGGCTATCAATATAACAAACCCCATTTTTAAATATGAAAAATCAACAGTAAATTGGATCAAATCGAAGTCTTATGACATATCTTAAGGTAAATAATAAGTTTTGGGGTAGAAAATATAATTTTATAAAACTTTAGGGACTAAAATAAAAATATAAAAAGGGCCATTCTGTAAATAAAATATTTTTAAGGACCTCTAAGAAATATTGAAAATATATAGTGTAAAATTACCAAAATACCCTTCATGTGTAAAATGACCCTTATGCCCTTATCACCTTTCCACCACATGCTGGTCGCCTCCACCTTACACATGTCGTCTTTAGAGAGAAAGCTAAAACACTTGTCATCATTTGGTGATGTTAAGATTGCAAGACCACCCCGAAATGCGACACCCAAATGATGACTTGCCACCGTAAATGCTTGATCACCTAGACACATGTCAACACTGTAATACTTTTGGAAACCTATAAATAGGGCCTTTGGGATCATTTATAACTCACACCAATTCCTTGAGAATTATAATAAGAAAGAGTGATAGAAAGCTTAGGAAATATCTTAAGAAGGATTTCTATAATTTTGAAGAAAGAATTCATTTCGTAGGTATGATTTTATTTAAATGTTGTAATTCATTTTTATAGATTTAATTTCGTGTTTTATAGCTTTACTTAGTAGTTATGCTGGTAATATACACTAAAGGCTCCACTAATGAAAGCATAAAATTTGGAACAATCTAAATGGATTTTATTTTCAAAATGTGTAAACTTGTTTGAAAATATATATACACTTTTTGTAAGTAATTGCTCGTTATCATGGAATCTCATTTGAGTAATTCCAAAATCTGTGCCGTTGAAATTCTGTCTAGTTGAGATGGTATTTAAGTGGTGCCCCTGTGACCCTCCATCTCTACTAGGAATAAATCCGAAAATATTCTGTCAAGATGAGATGGTATTTAAGTGGTGCCCCTGTGACCCTCCATATCTACTGGGAACCGACTGATTAAGAAGAACTATGAATTGAATTCTTTAAATACGATGAATGAATATTAAAAATTGAGAAAATGGTTTTAGTAACCCTTTTCAGCAAGTTGTTTTCGGATTTAAAACACAATATTTAGAATTGGAATTTATTTAGAATATGTAAAGGGGGCTTGAAGTTAATCCTAAGATTAGAGATAATCCCCCCATTAACAACAGTGTTTAGGAATAAGGCAGCTCAAGTGTGGCAGCTTAAGCGAGACAGTTCAAGCGAGGCAGTTCAAGCGTGGCAACTCAAGCGAGGCAGCTTGGCGTGGCAACTCATACTTTAGTCATGTTGGTTAAGTTAGTCTTGTTTTATCTTTTTTTTATATTGATTATGAGCTGTAACTATTGTAAAGATGTAATGAGTATGATGAGTTTGTGAGGTAGAACGGTACTCGCGAGAGACTAGGCTTGGTAGGGCCTGGGAGAGCTTTCATGCTCTATTGAACGACCTCGCTGTGGGAACTTTGGAGGAAATTAGTTTGGAGGATTGAGAAGTGAGGCACCGTTGGGCTTGTACTGATCATATTATATACACCTGGTAAAACACCGAAGGACCCTAACCGTGGAACCTCGGGGGGGAGCAGCCTTGAGTTCCATTGGACATTGAGTTGTGAGACAAACAACCCGCTACCTAATATCACATCCACTTTATCTGATGTCACTAAATAGCTAGGCAATGTCAGACCTACACTTTAGTAAACCACCGTGGTATTTGAGGCTGTCAAACAGTTGGAGAGCTACCTCTGTGACAGCAGCCCCCGACACACAATGGTTAGGCAAAAGGCATGTCTTGGCATTTAATGTTTATGACGTGGAGACAACTAGTGCATCAGGTATTTAATATTTATGACATAAAGTATGAGGGATATATTTTATAGGCATTAATGGTGGAGTTGCCTCGGGGATGGTGTGGGAGGCTATTTAAGGACCCTAACCACCTATGAGGAGAGGATGATCTTTTTGAGAGTTCAGAAGTTATTACTAGAGATAATATACATCAGAGAGTTATTACAAACCAGAGAGTTTATTCACCCACCATTATCATTTATTACGAAGCTTTTAATACTTGACAGAGATTCTTGAGGGTGGTTGGTGTGTTTGGCTTCCTGCCAAGGTGTATCTAGGGTGCTTACTTCTTTCTCCCTCTAGCTAAATTACTTCTAAGTTCATTACTACCTTCTGAGTTATACACGAGAGATTTATGAGTTCAAACTGAGTCTATCTTCATTGAGTCGTGTTTGTATGTCATGTGGTTAATCAATAGTGTCGTTACTTAACTTATCATTACTATACTCAAAAGGGGTTACACCTCCATCTTATCTAAACTACCCTCTTACATTTGGCGACTCTGCTGGGGAGGTATTATTCTAAGCAAGGAGTATGACATAAGATAACGTTAATTAAAGGCTCAACTTTTATGACATTCAACACAATGAAGAATAGGCGGTGAGAGAACTGGAGGCTCTAAGGTATGGGGACCCTTGAATAGAGGTACCTCCAGTTCAGGCGACGACAAGCGTTCCAGGGGTGACACAAGCTTCCACGGGTGCTGCGTTGGTACTAGATCAAGTGTCACTCCTCATGAATAAGTTTTACGAGTTCTTGCAAACTCCGATAGCTTCAACGGTGTTAAGAGGATTTGAAGCCAACTATTTTGTGACACTAGGGGAAGCCCCAATGGGCCCACCAAGCGCAGGCACAATGAGAACGGTCCCAGCAAGTATGCCCTCTGTTGTGAATCCGGTAGTGGGAACCTCGAGAGTATCAATGTCCCCAATTGTGACGTTTCCTCTAAATGTAACGGGCACTCAGCCTATGGTCCCATTATTTGTTGCTCCCGTGGCATCACCCATGGAGGTAAGTAGGAACGAGATGAAGAAAGAGCTGCTGAAGTTCATGCAAGCCTCCTCGTAATCTGCTGGCGAGGTAGCTTCGATTTACAATGACTTTCGAACACCTTACCCCTAGGAATAAAATGATGAGCCCTATCCAAAAGACTCCTATTTTTGAAAAATACACGGGGAAAGGTGGAAACCTGAAGGAGCACATTAAGCGCTTCATTGTACACTTAGGGGCGCATTATAATAATAATAAGCTCAGGTTGAGGGAGTTTTCTAAATCCTTAACCGATAAAGAATATACTTGGTATTCTCATTTGGCTCCCAAGAGAGTTTATACATGGGAGGAGAAGCACGTTTTGTTCATCCAGAAGTTCTTTCTAGCAGAAGATGAGTTTACTTTGACCCAGCTAGGGAGGGAGAAGCAATCACCCGGAGAAGAAGTGGTGGCATTGTGACACCCCGCCCAATTAAATAAAGGGTGATCAGTCCTGTACCAATTTAAAACAGAATGTTCGGTTGGTTCATTCTGAGCATCACTGTCGAAAACTTTTCAACATATTAATCCCCTAATATAAAATTAAGCTAGGTTTCAAAAGATTTCCAATTTTAGTAAAACCAAGTAAATCCATTTTCATTCAATCTTAAATTATAAACCATTCACCACACATAGGAATATAATAAATACTGAACATGAATTAAGTACTGAAATAAATAAGACTGGGTAAAACTCCCAGTTCAAAACTCCAAACCATAAACTAAACAGAATACAACATCTCCGACGAAGAACCAGAAGCGGGCGACACATGCCCTAGATAAGAAGTCTAGATGAAACTGAATGGAAAAGATAGATGCGTCTACTGCAGCACGTCAGACACTCCAATATCTAATTGTGGTACTCCTGTGGTTGAGCACCTGATATAATATATATAGCAAAAGAGAGAAGAGATACAAGAAATGGGTCAGAGCCCGAGGTTTAAAAATGATTTATCAAGTATTTAAAACTAGTTCTTAAAACAAGTCTTATACGCATGTTAGTTATTGAACTCTCACATGAGTTTCTCACCTCTCATATATTGTGCACGCCTAACGTACATCTAATCTCCCATTAGTTATACCACCCAGTCTAACTAGTCAGAAACCATACTAATACTAAGTATTCTCACTAGTAGTATTCCCGTATCGCCCATACAATACGCTATTCAAATAGTTTATCTCACATACTAAGTTTCATTATTCACCGTTTGAATGGTTAATCTTTTATCCACTAAGATTATTTTATTTCTCATCTCCACTTTATCTACTAGTTTCACAGAGTAGAAAGTTCTCCCAGTATACTCATATATATATATATAGTCTCATCATCCCTATATATATACACTAATCCTGCCCTTAGGTTATGACCACTTGGCGCAATGTAATGATTATTATTATTACCAAGTCTATTAAATTCACACAGTAAAAATATTCACAAGTTCATATATATATATATATATATATATATATATATATATAATAAAGTAGGAAATTTGTGTATGTCATAAGCTTCAAGTATGACATCACAAGATGAATTATTTATGTTCTACCTAATTTACCCCTTCCAAAATTTAAGTTCCCCCCTAAACAACACTCACAACTTATTTTCCCACTCTTCATAAGAATTCAAAAATGGGGTAAAATGGTACTCTTACACTAATTACCTCTCTTCTCTCACGTGTACCCGGAATCTTCCATCCCTCTCTCGAAGATAGACTATCTATGAGTGTAAAGTTAAGAGAGAGAGAGAGAGAGAGAGAGAGAGAGAGAGAAGAAGATCTGGCAGCAACACTCAGCAGGACATCCCTACCCGAGTCGTTCGTCCATCTCCCCAAATATCCAGTTCCGTCCCCTAAATAGTTTAAGGTTTGGGCAATGGAGACGACGACCATTAGCGATGATTGAGAGAAGAGGGTTTCTCTATTTTACAGGTATTTTCTCTCTCTCTCTCTCTCTCTCTCTGCTGTTGGGGTTTGAACATTTTTTGGAGTATATGGATTTATTGGGTCTATTGATAACTGTTCTTACATGAATACCGTCGTTCGCCCGGCTACCCAAATACCCAGTTCCGTCCCCTAAACGATTTAAGGTCCAAGCAACTGCAATGGTGCGATGACTGAGAGAAGAGGGGTTCTCCATTTTATAGGCAATTCCCCCCCCCCCCCCCTCTCTCTTTGCTGCTGGGGTTATGTATGTATGAACATTTTTTGGAAGTATATGCCTTTGTTGGGTCTATTGATAATTGTTCTTACATGAATACCCATAACTATTTAAAGTTTGATTTGTGTGTTGTCTTCATCTTTGTTGGTTTTTTCAGATTTGAGAGAAGAGATGTAGGTATCTAAGATTTGCACCCATATCAACCAAGGTAATTATTTTTTGCACCCATAACTGTTTAAAGTTTGATTTGTGTTTGTTTTCATATTCGTTGGATTTTTCAGATTTAAGAGCATAGATGTGGGTATCTAATATCTGCACCTATAATGATTTGCACCAATATCATAATTATTTTTTGATGTTATCGTTTCCAATTAATCCTTTGATAGTCGTTGATCGTTGCTGAAATGTATTGATCGTTGATCGTTGCTGTTATAATCGTGTGCTGAAATAATCGTTTGCTATTATTGTTCCTAAAATGTCTATTATCATTGTCGAAATGTATTTCGTGTGCTGGCGATTAATACACAGTACACCAATGTATTAATTTTTTCGACTATCAATGATGCATTTTTTCGTGTTCTAAAACTTATTAATTGTTTGCTATTACCGTTTCTAAATGGTTATCTATTAATTGTTTGCTGTTTGCTGTACACCAATCAGTTCCCTTCATTCTCTTCATTTTTGAGGACATTCATTCTTTGGTTATGAGTAGATCATTGGCATGGGTATATATATATATCAGATGGTACGATTGTGTAATCTGGGTTTTCATATGGTGCGATTTGAGCTTAGGAGTGTAAATCATTTCAATATATTATTGTTGTTTTGGGTTTTAAGAGTTACAGAACACGAGATTAATTGTAATTTTGGGTCTAAAGGGTTTTGAATCTACGGTTTAATCGTGATTTTGTTTAGATATGTCCATTTTTTCTTTGTATAGGGTTCAAATTGTGGGTGAGATTTTGTAATTAAATAAAGTTATGCGGTTATCTCCATATGTCTCTGTACATGAGAGGTTTGGGTTGAAATATTCCCATTGTTTCTTTGATGTTTGAGATCTATAGTGCCCCGCTACCATAACAAACCTTAAATGTATTTATTTTCATTGCTTTGGCTCAGTCATTGCTTTATAGACATATGTATTTGAGTAGGTGCTAAATAATATATGGTAATAAGTTTGATGTTTTATTTTTTAACTTTCCCATACTTGATTTTGAGGTCTCCCTTCAATATGTTGATCCTTCAGTTACGGTGGGAGAAACAATTTTGAGGTACATACATCTAAACTCTTTACTCTGCTGTTTGATTTTGATGTTTAATGATTGATGTTTGATGTTTGGTGTTTGATTTTGTTTGATGAACACAACCTGCACACATCTTTTTTCTATTGTTTTTAATGAGCCCAGGCGGGAATTTGAATATAATCAACCGAAGTTTTTTTTCCAGGGGTTTGAACGTATTGAAAACAGGTGGTCTATTATATTGAAGGTATTGACACGAACACAACCTCCGTGTTCAATTTATTATGTAGACCTCATTATAGACTCCAATCACGTATGCATTTACACTCTTTAATTCAATTTATTATATATTTATAGATAAAATAGCAACTAAAGATGCTGCTGGAACATTATAATTCTCATAAAAATATATTGCATTTACACATCATTATCATTATTTATTCATCATTAGCCATTTTTTTAAATTTTGTTTATAACAATAGCAACCGGATGGTAAAAAGAATAGTATGTTTATTATGCAAGTTAATGGAACTTATATATAGATACTAATTTAAGTTTTTTTATATTTGATTTCGATGTTCGTTCATCTACACCTGAACAAGTATGGATCTTCATATTCATGCATGGAAGAGGATGACAAGACAAGAAGGTATATTTATGTATATTTATGTGTTATCTATGTAACCTCCAATTAATTTTTACGCCCACTGTTTTTACTATTAATTTTTAAGAATGTATATGTTATTAGAATACAAAGATGTTGCCTTAAAACTTATGCTGTTAAAGTTTCTTGGTTAGTTGAGTATAAGTTGAGTTGCATATTAGAGTTAGGACAGTTCAAGACCAAACGCGGGGACTTTAGTGAGGCTTGGATCTCGCAAAGTTGGTCCTGTAAGCTATTGGTCATGCTGCTGCTATTGGTCCTGTAAACAGGACCCCTGACTAAGTGGAGAACCAATATAGCAAGACTTACACGTCCAGTAATTGGCCATTATTAGCAAGTGAAAGAAATCCAGTAATTGGCCAATAGATCGCTTTTAATTATATGCACAAAATGCAAGCTTGCAAAATAAAAGGTTGGTTTATCAATTTGATTGCAAGTTGGGGTTTGTTGTTAAGAAGTGGGTTTAAACTAAATTTTATGCTAAAAGATTTGAAATTTTAGTACTTTAGAAGTAAATATATTTTAGTCTTTCTTAATGAACAATAAAACTTTAATTGAGATTTTTTTTATTGTATATCCTATTAAAATCTTCAGTTGAAGCTTCAGTAGTGTTGACGACAAAAAATGGATTTGAGTATATTTTTTTATGAATATTTTGGGACATTATGTTGTCATTATCAGCATTTTTGGGACATTATGCATATTTTGGGACTTACTAAATATATTGTAATTATCAGCATTTTTGTGTACGAAAACTTTTCGTGCAGGTACCCTATGCTCAATTGTTATTAGTGATACTTTCAAGCTCCAAAACAGAGTCTGAAGTGCCCCATCTTCCCATTGATGGCTCCTGGATTCCAGCAATAAACACTTGGACAATTGTTGAGGATGGTCTACTTATTATGTGGTTATTAGTTTTATTTCATACAAAATATTATTCTCTTACTATTTGCTACCTAACTGGAATTGTGTCATTATGCAATTTTTCAGCGCAAAAGAAGCAAAGTTCGGGGTATATATATAAAGATCAGTTCAGTGGTATTATTAAGGTGGTGCTTAATTTTTGTATTTAATTAGTTTTTAATTTTAGTTTACGTCTCCTAACTTTTGTTGGGTCTTGAATTATATTGTGAATTATACTTGCTCTTTTCTACATAAAATTATAAATAAAAGGTTTTGGTATATAACATGGATTCAGATTCAGCTCCACCGTTATTATTAGCGTTCATTTCATTTTTTTTTTAATTATCAAATAATAATCCATACTTATCAAAGTTTCAAAAAAAAAATATATTCCCTACATTCGAAACAAATATCTTGAAGCATTCATAACATCTGCAAAAATAAAATTGAGCAGAATCCATCAAACCAGATAAATGTGCCACAAATATCATCTTAGATTAAGTATTGAGAGATGGGTAATTATTATGTTTCCCTAAAAGGGAGTTTCTTAGCAGCCTCTGCACTATCTTTTTCTGACTCAATCTTAGCAACAACGGCATCAATTTCAGCCTCATCAAGTTGCTTAAGACCATGCTCATTCGTCAGCACAACAACTTCTTTGTCCTTTCCTCCACTCTCAACACTTCAAGTAGCGCGCGAATGGAAAGCTTTACAGTTTCTTGGCCGGATGTTTCTTTATAATTCTTATCTAGAAATTCACTCATTGAATTAAAATTTCTCCCAGTTGCATTCGCTTTCCAAGCAGAAAATGTCCCTGAAGGATCTGTCTGATATAGTGATGGCACATCAGTGTACGGATCAAAGCTGACGATCAAGGTCGAAAGGCCAAATGGCCTCACACCGCCACTTTGAGTGTACTTCTGCTAAAGACCAGCAATGTAACGTGTAATATATTCCACAGTTACTGGATCCTCAACAGTAAGTCTATGGCTCTGACACTCAATTCGTGCCCTATTTATAAGGACTCGAGCATCTGCTTTGAGCCCAATATAGGCCAAATGTAATGTGATTATCCAAGTTTACAATTTTCCTGCACTGTAACTAACTTTCTTGCTTTTTTTTATATCCTGCACTGTAACTAACTTGCTTTATTTTTTTTTATTATATGTAAGATCAAGAGATCAAATTCAAGAGTTATTGTAGTTAGGAGCAAAGAAATCCAGCTCCACCTCCCGTAGCAGCAAAACTGACCTCCAGTTCCCCGTTGGCCGTATTACCCGTTTCCTTGAGGTCGGGAAGTATGCCGACCGCATTGGCATTGGTGGTCCAGTTTACTTCTCTACTGTACTCGAATAACTGGATGCTGAGGTTTGTTAAATTCATTTCTTTGTATTTAAGAATATGTTATAGTGTTGTTGGGTCTGATTTATTTTTTTGTTATAGGTTTTTGAATTTGCTGATAATGCAACAAGAGACGACAAGAAGATCCGTGTTGTTCCTCGACACATTTAGTTGGCGGTCAGGAGTGATGAGGAGCTTACCAGTCTACTTGGGTCTGTTACCTATGCCAACGGCGGTGTCATACCTAACATTCATGCCAATCTGCTCCCAAAGAAGGACTCTAAAGTTGATGAATAGATGAGGTTATATTGCTTTTTTAAAACAGTGTTGAGTTGACACTAGTATAGATGAGCTTATAATGCTTACCAAGCTTCTTGGATTGAGATTAGTATAGATGAGGTTATTTTCCTAATTGTTGTAAGATTTCAATTATTTATTGAAAAGAATGAACATCTAAATCTTATTTTTGTGCTATGTTTGGGCATTAATTTTAATTGTTACATTTGGTTTCGTAAGCTCTTTTTCAATTGTTGATTTGTTCTTTATATTGAGGTGAAAATAATTTGTTGTCATGCATGGCTCTAATTTATCAAATTATGAATATGAATAGCTTATTTCAATCTTACGGGTTGAACTTGTGGCTCCCCCATCTCGACAATGTTAGTGATACAATATTCTTTAAAATTACGGGTCGAATCCCCATATCCGGAAGAATTGTTGTCGTGCCTTCAGGCACACGCACTATTTGGGAAATTATGACAATTTTTTTCTAAATTATGCTTTGTTTTGTTTGGGAGTAAAAAATTTTCCGTTTTGCAATTACGTACTTTGGAAAATATCAGCGTGCCTTCAGGCACGGGCATACCCTAGTATATATATATATATATATATATATATATATATATATATATATATATATATATATATATATATGTAGTCACATCATCCCTATACATATATATATATACTAATTCCGCACCCCCGGGCTAAGACCCATTAATGCACCCATAAGGAGAATCCTGCATCCCCGGGTTAGCACCCATTAATGCACCTATCAATAATAATCCATCACCCCCAGGTTATCACCCATTAGTGCGCCTAAAAATAATCATCATTGTACCCTCGGGTTATCACCTATTAGTACACCTAACAACAATATCCTTGTACCCCCGATTTATCGCCCATCAATACACTTAATAAATAATGCTCTTGCACCCCCGGGTTATCACTCATTAGCGCACCTAACAATAATATTTTTGTACCCCCGCGTTATCATCCATTAGTACACTTAACAATAGAGTTCCTGCACGCCCGAGTTATCACTCATTAGTGCGCTTAACTATAAGATTCTTGCACCCCTGGGTTATTACCCATTAGTGCTCTTAGCAATAATATCACATAATAGGCATACACACATTATATTAAAATTTACAGGTATTTCTCCAACCTACATATATACTTTTAATACGTATTTTAACCTCAACACTAGGTATAGTATAAATATTTAGATTACTATCTCTCTCTTAATCTCCAGGGTATATTCTCTCTATACCGAAATAAGTAAAGTATTTATTCTCACATACTTTCCCAAAATTGTGGCTTCTTTAAGTTTACTATCGGGCGGTTTCTCTCACTCAAATAAATAGGTAAACTCAAAATTCATACTCTAAGAAGATTCTCATAAATTCACCTTGTCTCTCGAACGAGATGGCAATGCCGTTTGAATGACTGCCACGTGTCGCTCGAGTGACTTCGCGCGAGATACCAATCTTGTTTGAACCACTTCGCGTGAGACCTAGTGTTTCATCTTCTTCACCAAATTTTAGCATTTTCTACCATTTTTAACATAAAAACCTCTAAGATTCAACACCTAACGCCGCATCATCAATACCCATCAACACATAACAGATTATCAATCATTCCTAACATCCTAGGATCATTAATTCGTCATTTATCATTGTAATTATGTACAATATCCAAATTAATTCGCATGAACCCTAGTTTCCAAAATTTCAATTAAAGAACCTAATCAACCCAGATTCATTCATCAATATATGATTCAATTTCGTAATTAATCCTCTACATACATGAAGGAATATTAATAGCTAATTAACCCAGCCCCTAATAATAATTTAAATCTCCAATTTTCACCCAATTAACATGTAAATAATGATTAATATCACCTATCCTAACATGAGCATGATTATTGCTAAAAGAAAGCAAGTAATAAACACTTTCCTCGAATTGGATGGTCTGATCCGTTGGTGATGTTGGTATAGACGCGTTACTCTGTTCTCGATCTATGCATTGGTGGTGGTGGTTGTGCAAGGTGGTGCTAATTTGGCCTTCCCTCTTAGAAATTAGTTCTCCCTCACACCCTCCATGGCCGTTATTTCTTTCTGTGTCTCTCAACCCTAAAGGACTTTTCTTGGCTGATAAAATAACTCCCAATTTTTCATCCATTAATTAAGACCAAAAATATAATTTACCATAATGCCCTCTCGGGCCGTCGGTTAGGTCTAAAATTTCCCCGGGCCCCAAACTAAATACCCATGCATACTATTTTGAATATCTCGACCCTCCCAAACTCAACGGCGCACTCGAATTGACCATACGAGTTAATAAAAATAATTTCTCTTTTTATCCCAATCAATCAGTCCCGATACGACTCACACGCGCGTCAAACTTAAATTACCAAAATGTCGTATTTCTCACTTTCGAAAATTTATCAAATGTCATAATTCCATATTAAATATCACACAGTAATATTTAATAGTTCACAACAATAAGTATTAACCCTTGGCACGCTAGTTAATAATTATTTTAATCCGTATTAATAACAAATGAATTTCTCGCATTTTAATTTAATTAATCCAACAACAATAATTAATCGCATACTAATTCCCATCATAATAATTAATCACATAACTATTTAAATCATAAAAAATACGGGGTGTTACATACTTCCCCCTTACAATGGAATTTCGTCCTGAAATTCGAAAAAAGTATACCAAGTACAGACAACGCTGTAAAAACATTGCGCATCACATCCTTGCGCTCCCAAGTAATCTACTCCGTACCACCCATATAGTACGCTATCGAATACCATTAATAATGAACACTTGACATGTGTTTGTTTTAAACTCCAAGTTACCCTGTCATGTAGGCTCCTCCCTAAGCCATATCGTTTAAGTTTCACTACTTACTATATTCTAGGTATTCACTATCTAACCTTCTACTATTTACACCTTAGTAGATTTATCCTCCTTTTAGATGCATACGACTTCGTCTCCTGCCATTCGTACAAGTAAATTGGTTGTGCAATATATATGTCACACACAATATATATAATAATATCAATTCTTCTTCGACATTTGTAATCATAACTGGTCCCCCCACCTTTAGCTATCAAATAGGACAACAATCAAGTTTACCGTGCCATACCTCTACTGTCAATCTGCCCAAACGTCAACTCATAGGAGTTATTTGGACACAAACTCCACTAGTGGAAGGTATTGCTCTCTTCCTTCCCTAAGATTTAAGGGCACACATAAAATTTTCTCTCTAGCATCCGATTAAACCGCTTGTCTTGCCCATCCCTCTATGGGTATTGGGACGTACTCAATGCATCTCGGTACCTATGGTTTCACTATCTTGATTGCATAAGGATTTTATGAATACAGTCCCATATTATGATCATCCCGATTGGCATAACGTGAGCTACTTCACTCCACCGTTTCTTATCACATATATAGGATCATAACCACTCTAAGCAGTAATACTTCATAATAAGATCCTTGGGAATACTCTCCCATCCACTGGTGAAAGAAACCTCTACTGGTTTCAGATTTGGCCATACTTTTTCTAACAGTTAGGTGACCTACTATAAGACGAACTTTGCAATATTACCCTATATCGTAACTCATCACCATTGTTATTTGTATCCTGATACATTTTGTACTCTCTTGAATAAATTTTAGTTTATCTTGAAACGTAAGTCTCTGACAAATCTTAGTGAATAAGCTTCGGCTTGACCGACTACATGTTATCGAATTCACATGATAATCATAATCCACTGCCTGATTCGATCACCTAGGGTGCCCATACACCCTATGCCTCGTGTGTCATAATACAAATGACATGAAATTTTCTTACTTCAACTCTTGCACACTCAGTATGCTGATGTAGTAGGGTGTACTCAACCACCCCACTAGTCATAACTTATTCAATCCTTTAATGGCATCATTGCTCTATTCTGAATGATACTAAGGTTAGGAGACTCTATTGGACTTAAGTTATAAAAGAATTATAAACTCTCAATTATATTCTTTTATAGGTAGAATAACCAACGTACAAAACTTGTGTACTATCGACCAAAATTCTCTCAACTCCTGACGTTCGCTAGTTTCATGTGTGGGGTATCTCGTAAAGAGAAATCCAAATAAGGAACCCCCCTCGATACACTACTATCTAACCTAGTCGGTTGTTGAGATCCGTAAGGCCCTCAATCCATACTATGTACCTCTTTATAATCTCCATATGTTGACATAAGAGTTTGCTCGTCCACTCTCATGTCTCTAAACATAACATGAAGCATATCGCTCTCACTATCCTAGGTACTCAGCGCTATATATATATATATATATATATATATATATATAACGAGCTCTATCTCTTTACTCGAAGAAGAACACAATGCATCCCAAGTCTCCTCAGTAAAATAAATTCCTATACACCGAAATCACATATAACTAGACAACATACTCATTGAGGTCTATAATACCATGAAATTTTTCATATGTTCATATATGTGGGCCCAACCCTATTTGAGGTGGCATCGCACAAAATAAAGATTTATCCTCCCGGAGTATCCGTCATGACAGTTATATCACTACATTTTTACTATCGTTTAACCATACGAAAATTAATCATTACACATTACCGTAATAAAGTTTACTAAAGTTGACTCAATGCAGTAGTAAGTTATAGCAACAAAACATATTCTTAGGGCCCACCCGGTTCACTCACGGGAAGCATCAAAATGCCCTGCTAACAACGAGAAATATGTTTGTAATAAGACTGTTAAAACTAAAGTTCCCCACTCAACTCGACTCGCACACGAATATTAGGTTCTCCAATTTACATATCAGTTGTGACACACCCATGTCACTAGAATTAATCTTTTACTCATAAGGAAGAAGCAAAACCTCACCAATCTCGCCAAATCACAAGGTCTCAGCATGTGGCTGCCATCATGACCCATGAACATCTGCAATCGTTATACATCTTAGGATTTCATCCTATAGTTATCCCCTCTCATCATGGACAATTTATTCCATTATATGGGTTTCACTCCCATTATTGAAACGTTGGCCCAAACTCTCTAGGCCTCAATTATGGATTTACTGAACTCCTACTAACATCCCGGGCCCCTTCGACCCTGACATACTGTATGCTACTATTAACGAGGACTCTATTGGTCCAGCTTGAACCCATCACTCTCGGGTTATAAATTTCCTGGTCCTAGTTCTCTTGACTCCAAATTCCTTTGTTGGAAGTATCATTCCTCCAGTTATTATGCCTAACTGGCATAATTTACCATTTTTAATCTTTTCGGTCTCACTTCTCAATTGTGGACACATTCAACACTTGCAGTTCTACTTCTTCACATAGGGAAACATTATGAGCCATTTCCCCATCACTGGACCCACTGACCATTTTGGAAATGTCCTTCTCTCGGACCGAGTAGTCTTAACTTACTGGCTACGCTGGCCTTTCGAAACTATGGTTGGCCTCCACGGCCCTAATTGACTTCATTGCCACTTTGTAGGAAGTTAATCAACTTAAAATCATCTAACCGAGTTCCCTATTGGGTATACTCTCATGTGGGGTTCCACTAAGATCGTTAAGTTCAGTTTTGCTTTTTGGCCAGATTCTCTAACCTTTCTGGCTCACTTATTCTGGAAAGAACGCAATAACTAGTCATCGTATAACCTTGACGACATTAACATTAGTTATCCTAGCTGGGTTTCTCATTTATGCTTGTATTCAACTCACGGGTCCTTTATCAACTATAGACCCTTTGGATAATTTATGCCCCTCTGCCAGGTACGAAGTTCATTATGCAATTCAACCTTTCTCTCATGATCGGTTTCTATCTTACCCATTGTGCTAAACATCAAAATTTCACTCGTATTTTGTTACCACGTTGAATGGAAGACCTCATGGTCAAATCGTACCCAAATTTCTCTCTAAATTTCAAACACACTTCTTCATATGTGGTGATTGCCTCTAATCACTACATGATGGTCATATGAGCTAGAGCTTTTAACTCCCAAATTTAATTTTGAGTGTCGTCACACCCCACTCTACACAATTGCCTTTGGATTTTTTTACCTCCATTGGTCTATTACACTCTCTTTTTATTCTCCGCATTTTCACCGATGGATTTTCAAAAAAGTCCCTCTGATTTCCCCGTTATCGACTAGGCTAGGTGGTCTTACAATCATTCCACCGTTATCTACGACTGTGCCCTAGGACCCCACTGTTCCCGAGTGATGATTTCTATTATCGTTTGCTTATGTAACCCTCATGGTGATTTTTGTCATGATCACTCTTTCTCGATTACTCTATGTCTTCTGTTGGGCTTCTTCTCCTGCAGTTCTTCTTTCGGCCCTCCCTGGTAGTCTGAAAATGTTCAGGGTTCGAATCACACATAATTTTGTATAACTAGTCACATCCATTATAATTCGTCGCAAGAGAGCTTAAATCGCATACGTAAGGGAACACAACAATCCTATTTTAAGTCACTACATCAAAGAACGATGTACTGAAACGTAATAAGACGCATGGATCCTAAGTACACTAGAACCTGATGCTCTGATACCACCTGTGACACCCTGCCCAATTAAATAAAGGGTGATCAGTCCTGTACCAATTTAAAATACAATGTTCGGTTGGTTCATTCTTAGCATCACTTTCAAAAACTTTTTAACATATTAATAACCTAATATAAAATTAAGCCAGATGTCAAAAGATTTCCAATTTTAGTAGAACCAAGTAAATCCATTTTCATTCAATCTTAAAATATATACCATTCACCACACATAGGAATATAATAAATACTCAACATGAATTAAGTACTGAAATAAATAAGAGTGGGTAAAACTCCCAGTTCAAAACTGCAAACCATAAACTAAACTGAATACAATATCTCCGATGAAGAACTAGAATTGGGCGAAACATGCCCTAGATAAGAAGTTTAGATGAAACTGAATGGAAAAGATAGATGCGTCTACTACAAGGACCTACAGCTTCCACAATAGCTACATCACGTCTGACACTCCAATCTCTAATTCTTGTACTCCTATGGTTGAGCACCTGATATATATATATAGCAAAAGAGAGAATAGATACAAGAAATGGGTCAGAACCCGTGGTTTAAAAATGATTTATCAAGTATTTACAACTAGTTCTTAAAACAAGTCTTATACGCATGTTAGTTATCGAACTCTCACATGAGTTTCTCACGCCTCATCTATTGTACACGCCTAACGTACATCTAATCTCCCCCTTGTTATACCACCTAGTCTAACTAGTCAGAAACCATACTAATACTAACTATGCTCACTAGTAGTATTCCCGTATCGCCCATACAATACGCTATTCAAATAGTTTATCTCACACACTAAGTTTCATTATTCACCGTTCGAATGGTTAATCTTTTATCCACTAAGATTATTTTATTTCTCATCTCCACTTTATCTACTAGTTTCACAGAGTAGAAAGTTCTCCCAGTATACTCATATATATATATATATAGTCTTATTATCCCTATATATATACACTAATCCTGCACCCTTAGGTTATGACCACTTGGCGCAATGTAATGATTATTATTATTACTACCAAGTCTACTAATTTCACACAGTAGAAATATTCAGAAGTTCATATATATATATATATATATATATATAGTCACATCATCCCTATACATATATATATACTAATCCTTCACCCCCGGGCTAAGACGTATTAATGCACCTATCAAGAGAATCCTTCATCCCCAGGTTAGCACCCCTTAATGCACCTATCAATAATAATCCATCACCCCGAGGTTATCACCCATTAGTGCGCCTAAAAATAATCATCATTGTAACCCCGGGTTATCACCCATTAGTACATCTAACAATAATATCCTTGTACCCCTGGGTTATCGCCAATTAGTACACTTAATCAATAATGTTCTTGCACTCCCGAATTATCACCCATTAGCGAACCTAACAATAATATTCTTGTACCCCCGGGTTATCACCCATTATTACACTTAACAATAGAGTTCCTGCACCCCCGAGTTATCACTCATTAGTGCGCTTAACTATAAGATTCTTGCACCCCCGGGTTATCACCCATTAGTGCTCTTAGCTATAATATCACATAATAGGCATACACATATCCTATTAAAATTTATAGGTATTTCTCCAACCTACATATATACTTCTCATACGTATTTTAACCTCAACACTAGGTATAGTATAAATATTTAGATTACTATCTCTCTCGTAATCTCCAGGGTACATTCTCTCTATACCGAAATAAGTAAAGTATTTATTCTCACATACTTTCCCAAAATTGTGGCTTCTTTAAGCTTACTATCGGGCGGTTTCTCTCACTCCAATAAATAGGTAAACTCAAAATTCGGACTCTAAGAAAATTCCCAAAAATTCACCTTGTCGCTCGAACGAGATAGCGATGTCGTTTGGACGACTGCCACGTGTCGCTCATGCGACTTCGCGCGAGATACCAATCTTGTTTGAACCACTTCGCTTGTCTTTGCGTGAGACCTACTATTTCGTCTTCTTCACCAAATTTCAGTGTTTTCAACCTTTTTTGAACCTAAAAACCTTTAATATTCAACACCCAATGCCTCATCATCAATACCCATCAACACATAACACATTATCAATCATTGCTAACATCCTATGATCATTAATTCGTCATTTATCATTGTAATTATGTACAATCCCGAAATTAATTCGCATAAACCCTAGTTTCCAAAATTTCAATTAAAGAACCTAATCAACCCAGATTCATTCATCAATATATGATTCAATTTCGTAATTAATCCTCTACATACATGAAGGAATATTAACAGCTAATTAACCCAGTCCTTAATCATAATTTAAATCTCCAATTTTCACCCAATTAACATGTAAATCATGATTAATTTCACCTACACTAACATGAGCATGGTTATTGCTAAAATAAGGCAAGTAATAAACACTTTCCTCGAATAGGATGGTCTGATCCGTTCGTGGTGTTGTTATAGACGCGTTTCTCTCTTCTCGATCTACGCGTTGGTGGTGGTGGTTGCGCAAGGTGGTGCTAATTTGGCCTTTCCTCCCCCTCACACCTTCTATGGCCATTGTTTCTTTCTGTGTCTCTCAACCCTAAAGGCCTTTTCTTGGCTGAAAAAATAACTCCCAATTTTCGTCCATTAATTAAGCCCAAAAATACAATTTACCATAATGCCCTCTCAGGCCGCTGGTTAGGCCTAAAATTGTCCTAGGATCCAAACTAAACATCCGAGCATACTATTTTGACTATCTCAACCCTCCCGGAATCAACGGCGCACTCAAAATGACCATACGAGTTAATAAAAACAATTTCTCATTTTATCCCAATCAATCAGTCCTGACATGACTCACACGCGCGTCAGACTTAAATTACAAAACTGTTGTATTTCTCACTTTTGATAATTTATCAAATTTCATAATTCCATGTTACATATCACATAGTAATATTTAATAGTTCACAACAATAAGTATTAACCCTTGGCACGCTAGTTAATAATTATTTTAATCCGAATTAATAACAAATTAATTTCTCGCAGTTTAATTTAATTAATCCAACAACAATAATTAACCACATACTTATTCCCATCATAATAATTAATCACATAATTATTTAAATTGTCAAAAATACGGGGTGTTACAGGAATACGTTCGAAGGTTCAGGGAAAGGTCCCTCGATGTGAGGGAGGAGGCCAAAGAATCCAAGTTATTGCAGATCTGTGCGGAGGGGCTGCTTCCTGAATACACGTGTCATCTCAGTAATGAGACGCGCGAGGGGACTTTTTCGGCCTTCGTAAAAGCAGCAAGAAATATCTCCTTGATGGTGCGACCAAACCCAGTGGTGGTTCCCATGATGTTTAGGCCGCCGATACAACTTGTGGGAGGGAGGTCTCAACCCCCACGGGTATGGTACACCGAGGATGCAGACGGGGGCAAGGCACTAGAGAAAGACAATAAGAGGTAGTTCAAAAGGGACAGGGAGGACCCACCACCATTGTCTTGTACAGTGGATGAGGCTGTCAATTGTTACAACCCCATGGTCTAAGGAGGAACGGTCTACGAACCAAAGGGCATTCCCATGGGGGAACCCGATGCGGTGACAAGGGCGGATCCCAAATATTGCCAGATTCATCAGAAGATCCAGTATCCAACAGATAGTTGTTTAACACTGAGGAGAATCATCGATAAGTATGTGAAGGTAGGGATGTTTCAAATCCCTCCACAGAACGTTAACAACAACCCACTCCCAACACATGGGGCCAATTTGGTGGTGGCCTATGATGAGGAAGCAGAGAGAGGAGAAAGAAAACCAACTACGAAGCAGGGAGAGTTCGAAGAAGCTCTGAAATTTGTACGAAGGGAATGGCTAATGTAGTACTGGCCTATGATGAGGCAAGCGCCAAAGACGTGGAGGATGTATACAACGTTGAAGGTGAGGAAACATACCCAATCCTGGAGTACTGTGCAGTTTCAAAATCCCCAAAGTTCACCTGGTTCTTCGACCAAGTAGGGATACCAAAATTGAGTAGATTGGAAATAACTTAGGCGATACTTGACATTGTGAGGAATAACGCAATCCATTCACTGAGATGGAAGGGACCCATGTCCAGGTTGGTGAGGAGGTTTCTGTCTGAATTAACTTTCAGCGATGCAGATAAGGCTGTAAGATTCCCTCATAACAGGCCATTGTATGTGACCTCCAGCGTCAACAAAATTAGTTTCACAAGGACTCTTATGGATGGGGGAACTTCCATTAATATTATGTCAATCAACTCTTTTCACGTAGCTAATATTCCGGAGGAAAGGTTGGTCCCCATACGTTTAGTGATTTCAGGATATGACAACCCGTCTTCCAAATCCATTGGGTACGTGAATATTGGGATCGTGATGGGAAATATGAGTTCCCATATCAAGTTCCACGTAACAGAGAGTGAAACTTCCTACCATGTGTTTATAGGAAGAGTGTGGATGCACAACAAAGGTCTAGTTCCCTCGACGTACCACCAATTCTCTAAGGCGAATATTAAGGGAACGGAGGTAACCATTAGGGTTACGAAAAGGCCCTTCACTATCGAGGAAACTCACTTGGTAGATGCGATATTTTACACAGAATCGAAGGAGGATTATCGGGTCCTAACGAGAAGAAGAATAAAGGGAACATGGGTTCCTGATCAGAGAAAGGATGGGGCCCTTGAACGAGCAGAATAAAGAGGTTGCAAGCAGTGCAAGAGTGATGACAGAAGAAGCTCACCTGGTAGTCCCTTGGCCCCAAAACATCTCAAAGCAACTTAAAGACAGGATGAGGCCCAGAGTGGATCCGATGGAACATGAGGTACAACGACAAAGCGTGCTGAGCTGATTTTAAAAAAAAAGAGTGGTTGAAGTCTCTATAGAGAAGAAAAGCAAGGCATCTATAACTACCAGCAGACAGTGCAAGAAGGTCATTACCGAAGAAGGAAAGGTTATATATCGATTATAATGGTGTGAACGGGAGGCTGAAGAAGTTGATAATGAGGCTGACCCGATATATGACTATTTTTTAGTGGATCAGCGGGGACAATGTATAGTGATAGGCAACTCCAACTTACAGGAATTTGTGGAGGAAGTCGTCGAGTAACCAGAATACATGACGGATCAACCGAAATCGCAGGCACAAGAACTGGAGCAGTTGAACCTAGCGAAAGAAGAGGAGGACCCAAGGTCTATTTTATAGCTAAAGATCTCAGTAAGGAAAAATAAGAGGCTTCAGTTAAGTTGATTCAGGAGTTAATAGATGTTTTTGCGTGGAAATACATGAATATGGAAAGGATGGATGAGGGAGTCAGCTACCACAAATTGAACATAATGCCTTCAATCATCCCGGTGAAACAAGCAACAAGAACGTACAAACCTGAGCTAGACTTAAAGATTAAAGAAGAAGTCCAACGATTATTAGTGGAAGGATTCATCAAACCGATATAATACCCACTTTGGCTGTCTAGCATTGTGCTGGTGGGAAAGAAAGACAAAAACCAAATAAGGATCTATGTGGACTTCAGACATTTGAACAGAGATTGCCCCAAAGACGAGTTCCCTCTACCCTCCATCGATAGCTTGATAGATGCAACGGTTGGTCATGAGGATTATATCTTCATAGATGGGTATGTAGGGTACAACCAGTTAAAGATGGACCCCATGAATGCAGAGAAAATGACATTTAGGACCCCGTTGGGCAATTTTATGTACAAAGTAATGCCGTTTGGACTCAAGAACGCTGGCGCTAATTACCAGAGAATAATGGTGGCCATTTTCCATGACTTCTTCCACAAATTTGTGGAATTCTATGTGGATGATTTAGTCATCAAGTCAAGGAAGGAGGAATCCCATTTGAGTGATTTAAGGAGGGTGTTTTCCCAATACAGGAAGAATAAATTAAAGATAAACCCACTTAAGTGCGTCTTCGGAGTAACAAGTGGGAAATTTTTAGGCTTCGTGGTTGATCGACAAGGGGTGCAGATGGACCAGGATAAGCAGCGAGCGATCTTGGAGATGCCATGTCCAAGAACGGAGAAGGAGTTGAAGAGTTTCCTCGGTAAAGTCTCCTATCTTAGGAGATTTGTGCCTAGATTTGCCGAGATGACACATCTGTTGATGTAGCTATTACGAAGGAACACGAAATTCTAGTGGGAGGAGGTTCACTAGGATTCACTCACTGGGCTGAAGAAGCTACTCGTTTCACCACAGATCATGGTTCCCCCATAGGCAGGAATACCGTTGTAGCTATAACTCACATCCACCACGAGGTTCGTGGGAGCTTTGTTGGCACATGATATTCATGGGGAAGAATGGATGGTCTACTACCTCAGCAGAATCATACATGGGCCAGAGGTCAGATATAATAGCTTGGAAAGGCATTGTTTAGCCTTAGTATTTGTAGCACAAAAACTTAGACATTATATTCTATCTTTTATAATTTATATTGTAACTAGATGTGATCCTATTAAGTATTTGTTGGCAAGAACTATATTGATTGGTAGGGCAGCTAGGTGTTTCCTCATCCTCTTAGAATATGACTTGAAGTGCGTGGTTCCTCGTGCAATAAAAAGCCAAGCGTACGCCCATCTATTGGCAATCTTCCCCTCGAGAACGTTTGAGACACCTAAAGAAAGTATTTCGGGATATGACTTGCAGTCCAATCACCTAGACGCAATGGATGAGGAATGGAAAATGCAGTTCGATGGATCTTCGGCGGATAAGAAAGGAGGAGCAGGGGTTATTCTTTCAAAAGAAATAGAGGAGATTTTCCTTTCCTACAAATTAGATTTCCATTATTCTAACAACGAGGTGGAATATGAAGCTTTGGTGCTGGGTTGCTAGAGGCTCTTCGAAGGGGGATCCGTTCACTTTGCATCAAAGGTGATTCGAACTTGGTAATTCAACAGGTGAATGAAGAATATGCGTTGAAACACATGAGCCTTGAACCATATAGGACAATCATTCAGAGGCTCCTCTTCCAGTTCCATCGGATGAAGATCAGGATACATCCCCAAATAATAAACCTCCATCCGGACGCCTATGCCACCATTGCCTAGAAAATGGTCATGAGGAACGATGCAACTACTGTCAAGATCCACTGAAGAAAAGCTCCTTCGATAGTACAGTTAATTCTACAGATGGAGGAGGACACAGACTGGAGGGGAGAGATTAGGGGGCAATTAGAATCTGGGGAAGGAGCAATAGGGCTGAGGGAATTAACTCAATACTTCACGAACCAAGGAAACCTTTACTTTAGGAATACAGGTGGATGGTTATTGAGGTGCATCGGTCTAGAAGAGGCAGAGAAAATATTGAAGAGAACACATGAAGATCACTACAAGACAACTGAGATACCCCTCTATCAAAGAATTCAAAGAGAGGGGTATTTTTGGCCTAAAATGAAACAGGGCGCGACAAAGCTACAACAAAAGTGCAATAAATGCCAGTTATTCTTCAAAGCAGTCGAATGTCATTTCATGGAAGCTTAACTCGACTGGAGGCAGCCCTACATTGACTTCATTAGATATGGAGTTATACCAATAGAAAAGATTGACACGATGGGACTCAAGCGAAGGGCCCCAAGATTCTACGTTTAGGAGGGACAACTTTCCCGAAGGGGATACTTCAACAGGCCGTTGCATTTCATCATGAAGGAAGAAGCAATCGAGGTCCACAAACAGGCACACGATCCAACTCACATATGACCAATTAATGACGTTGGGGCATTATTGGCCAACAATGGAGAAAGAATCTGTTGAGTTCATTCAAAAATGCAAAGCTTGTCAACTTCATGGAAATATGATCCATGCCCCATTGGTAGATCAACACTCCCTGGCAACGCCTTATCCTTTCCACACTTGGGCGTGGGGCAATACATCCTTCTTCAAGGGGGATGATATAGATACTAGTAGCAACGAAGTTCTTCACAAAGTGGGCTAACGTGATACCACTGAGAAGGGCAACAACGGGGGGGGGGGGGGGGGGGGGGGGGTGAGAAACTTTATCAAAGAACACATCATTTGTCGTTTTGGTATTCCAAAGGTTACTCTCACATAACGGAACCCCTTTTAAGTACTCCATCGGTCATCATACTTTAACAGTGCCATATCCAAAGGGCAATGGTCCAGACGAGGCAACTAACAAAACCTTGGTTAACATTTTGGCCAAAATGACGAAGGATTTCCCAGGATCGTGGGAAGACAAAATACCACCTGTATTGTGGGCCTATCGAACAACAAAGAGCAAGCCTACAGGGTATACTCCGTTCTCCCTCGTTTATGGGGCTGAGACAATCCTTCCGATGGAGTTAGAAGTTCCCTCTGCTCGATATGCCTTGCGAAGTACCATACTCCCTTAGAGTAGACATGTGTCGCTGGAAGCGTTGGATGAACACAGAGATAATGCGATGCAACACTTTCGAATGTATACAAAACAGCTTTCTAGGGCATATGATGACCTGGTAAGACCGAGGAAGTTCATGGAGGGAGACCTCGTGTTGAAAGCAGCAGTGAAGCACATCAGAGGGTTGCCCCTACCCAAGTTTGCAAAAAATTGGGAGGGACCTTTCATTGTAACAGAAGCTCATGACTCAGGTTATTGCTTAATTTCTAGGATGGAAAAAGATAAACCATTCAAGATTAACAATAAATGGTTGAAAGTCTATCATGTGTAAGTAACTAGGTTTGTACCACTGATGTATCTAGTTGTTATTATGAATACACAACTTCTTTTTATGATGAGTATGCAAGTTCTTTTTATTATTACTCAAGTGGAGATGAAAGAATTATAGAACTTCATAATGTACGCAAATAGTTGTAACACAAAGAAATGACATGGAAAACATATATTTTTTCTTCATTCATAAACTTTGGGGCATTACAAAATTGGGAGCTATTGCCAAAGAATTACATAGAAAGAAGAAAAGAAAATATTTACAACAAATCATTGACTTAAGAGGAACCAAAGATCTAGAGTAGAGAAAAAATCTCCAGGAATGCCCGAAGAAGCTGTTAGGCCAGACTATTAAGCAATTATAGAAACCTTCAGCCTCATTTGCGCTTGGGTACGCTCGATGAGGAGCTTCTCACGCTTCGACTTTGCCAAGCGCAGAGCTTATTAGAGGTCCCCCACCTCTTTGTCAATAGCTTCAAGAAGAGGTGCTAACTCATCCAACTTAGCTTCCTCAACCCGTTGATCCTCTTGATATTTTTGGAGCAGTTCCCTATGGCTATCCAGTCGTTGGCTCTTCAAAGTTTTCAAATACGTGATAAGCCAATCAAAATGAAAGACATCACGACCCAAATCCTTCAGGTGGACCAGGAATTAGTTGAGGAGGGCTTTGTTAATGTTTGAGGTCGGAGTACTAGCAATCTCAGCCACAACAGTAGCCATGCCCTGAAGCCTGTAACTCATCACAGAGATGTTGGAACGTAGGCAATCCACGGTGAACATTTCAGCAAGGTGGTTTGCAAGCTGCTCAACTACCAAGCGATGGTTGGCAAGCATCTGAGGAGAACGCTGAAGCACCATCAGGCAAAAGGGATGAGGAGCCAAGTCGGGCAGAGGAAGCTCACAGCCAGATTCGCTCTCAGCAGCATCACCGATCGTGGAACCTTGATCGTTGTGACTGGAGTCTTCTGAAATAATGGGTTCCCAATGGGGGTGAGGCGGTAGGCAAAAGAACTGGTGGAGAATCCTCCTGAGCAACCTGAGAACAGTTAGAGGAAATAATGAGTTAATGAGTTTATGAAAAATCTTAACAAGTGTTTTCTTTGTTAAGTCACCGATATATGTGGAGTTTATGAAAAATATTAACAAGGGTTTTCGTTGTTAAGCCACCGATATAGGTAGAGTTTATGAAAAATTTTAACAAGTGTTTTTGTTGTTAAGTCACCGATATAGGTGGAGTTTATGAAAAATCTTAACAAGTGTTTTCGTCGATAAGTCATCGATATTGATAGAGTTGACTTTTCGATGTATTTTTCTCGTCGTTGCTTGAAAAACTCCTCTAATCAAAACCTCAAATACCTACAAAATAAAATAATCCACATCAAGGGAGTAAGCTAGAGACAAACTCAATTGTAATTCACTTTTTATTTTCTTTTTGGGTTTTTTTACTTTTTCTATTTTTTTTAGCTTTTTCAAATATTGAAATAATTTTTTGGGTGAGATGAAGTGAAATAACACTAAAATAAATGGAAGATCAAATGACAAACTAAAAAGTGACTAAAATGAAAAATAAAGTCTAACACAAAAATAAGAGATAAAGTGAGGTAAATAAATGTGAGATCAATCAAGGAATGAGACTACACCACAAATTTTAGCTATTCTAATTAATTAATTTAATTATTTTGAATTCTTCCAATTTAATATCAAAATTACAAACCAAATCTCGTTCCAAGTGTAATTTTAATAGTAGTCTTTTAGAAAATTAAGTTTAAACCCCCACAACTCTAGAAAATAGATCTACACTCCTTTTAATTAATCACCCGCTAGGATCGATTTATCAAAATTTATGTAAATCTAGAAAATAAAAATAGAGTTGAAATTCAAGTAATAATACCACACTTAAGAAACCCCTATCTCTAGTTTGAATCTAAAATGGGTATTAAAACTAGAATTTCTATTTTCTCTCGAAAATCATTTACCCTCTCTCAAGGCGTAAATTTAAGGGTGAGGGATTAAAATTAACATTCAAAGGGAATTTTCAATTAATCAAACTAATTAATGATAATCAAATAATCAAAGGCTCATAAAATAAAGTAGAAGAGAAGAACAATCAAACCAAATCAATTTGAGTGTTTATGAGTGTTTGTGTGTGGTGAAGGTGTAGGGGAATAAGGTGGGGATGAGTGAGGTGATTGTGTGTATTAGGGGTGTATGGGATATGGTGGGGATGAGGGGTTGTTTATGTGTGTGAGAGTGTGTAAGGGTGTTGTGTGTGTGTTCAAGTCTATGTGTGTGTTTAATTTGGACCCTAATAAAATAAAACTAACTAAAAATAAAAATAATAAAACAAAATCTACCTAACTAAAAAAAATAAAAATAATAATATTAAAACTTAAGAAAATAAAATCCTAAGCTATCAAAAACTAAAATAATAAAACAAAAGAAATAAAAAGAAATGAAAAATGAAAAATCTAATAAAATATGAAAACAAAAGTCCTATAATATAAAATCTAATAAATTAAAAATAAACTCCTAAACTAATCCTAATAAAATAATACTAAACTAAAAACTACTAAAGATCAAAATAAAATAAAATTATACTAATAAAATATGAAAATAGAAATAAAACCTAAAAATTCTAAATAAATCTAAAATAAATCCTAAAAATAAAAATGACTCAAACTAAAAATCTAAGAAAAATATGAAAGGGAACAAACTAAACATACACGGGGTTTGGGGTAGGTTTAGGCTATGTTTATGCTCGGGTAAGGTTACGGGGGAGGGAATTAGCTCCATTTCAACTGCAAATTGCCTGGAAATATAGCTTTTGACACCGCAACTGCAATTAAACCTACAAAATACACAATAAAGTACATAAGACCCAAATTGTCAAGAAATAGCAACTAAAGTACGTCTATTCGGGGTATAATATGTACACTTTTGGGTGCTTATTACACCAGCCCTAAACAGAATGTTGCTAGTCCTCAAGCAATAAGATAGAGAGAAAGAGAAAGATAAGTAACCAAAAGTGTACCACTTTCGCGGGCACTTGCGATTGCACTTAGCATGTGAAACAAGCCTTTAAACCTATAGGTTTCCCTATAGGACGAGTTGTGTCTCGTAAGGATTTGCAGGGAATATACCCACAAAATTCTTTATTTGCAAATGGAAGTCTATCTCTTATTAAACGTAGAATAATCGCAAAATCCATCATAAGATAATTGACTTCAGAAATACAAGAAAGAATGTGTAAAAAGATTAAGCTAAGTAAATACTTAAGGCACACCCTTCCTAGAACTCAATGTGTGTAGTGTGAATCAGTCAAAACGGGTCGAGTATCATAAGAGTAATTCCTAGATTGCCTTTTCAGAATCAACGCTTCAACTTCAAATCTCACGGATATATCTCTCTCAAAAGAACTCTTGAGATTAGGGTAAGTGTATCGCTCTTGTATATGAGGAGGTGAGGAAATGTAAGCAAGTTTAAATGTCTCACACACACATAAGAAAGAACGAACAATTAGAAAGAAAAATGATCTCATGAAAGAATGCTAATCACTATAGTGAGAACGTCGAGTAATTCACCACGTTGACTTTCATTTGCCCGAACACCTAGAGAAAATAAGGATGATTATATATGGGTGAGGGGAAATGAGATGGAAAGAATGGTATGAGGTGAGGTAGAATTGGATGGATGTGTGAAATGATGGATGTATGATGGATGAGCGAGAAGAGTGCACTACGAAGAACAAATGTCTTTATTTCAAAACCAACTACTAACTACAAACTCTCTTTCTTTTCTTTTCTCTCTTTTTTTTTCTATTTTTCTTTTCTTTTTCTCATTATTCTTTTTTTTTATTTCTCTCTCTTTTCAATCCAACACTCAAGACATTTAACAGTTGGAAAACACTTTTTTATTTGAAAATGAAAGATGATATGGAGATGATAGGTGGAGTATGTATATGGATGGGGAGAATATGGAAAGGTAATGGGTGAGTGAATGGAAATGTGATATGGAAAAGTATGGGAGTGTGATGAGTGAAGTGTATGGGAGAAAATCTAGTGATCGGGAAAAACTTCAAGACACGCGTTTCTTACAACTCCAAAATAATGTCGTTCTCAGTGATCAAGCCAAATTTAAATGAATGATAATGAGATCATGCCACAATTTAAGTGCAGACCCAAAAGAAGTTGAATCAACTTGTGACTCGGAGATTGTGTAATACTCTATGAAAGGTTGAAAGGTGTAGGAGGGTACTTTAAATAAGATGGAGGTGTAACCCCTTTGAAGTATAGTAATGATAAGTTAAATGGCTAAAACCTTGGATTAGTGGTAGGACATGCAAACACAAACCCTTAATGAAGATAAGACTCAGTTTAAACTAAAAAATCCCTCATGTATAACTCAGAAGGTAGTAATTAACTTAGAAGTAACTTAGCTAGAGGGAGAGAGAAGTAAGCACCCTAGATACACCTTGGCAGGCAGCCAAACACACCAACCACCCTTAAGAATCTCTATCAAGTATTAAAATCTTCGTAATAAATGACAATGGTGAGTGAGAAGAACCTCTCGTCTGTAATAACTCTCTCTGATGTGTATTCTCTCTAGTAATAACTTCTTAAACTCTCAAAAGATCATCCTCTCCTCAAGGGTGGTTGGGGTCCTTAAATAGCCCCCGCACCATCCCCGAGGCAACTCAGTAATTAAAGACTATGAAAGATATCCCTCATACTTTATGTCACATCATTAAACGTCTGATGCACTAGTTGTCTCCACGTCATAAACATTAAATGCCAAGACATGCCTTTTGACTAACCATTGTGTGTCAGGGGGCTGTTGTCGTAGAGGTGGCTCACCAACTGCGTGACAGCCCCAAATACCATGGTGGTTTACTAAAGTGCGTGTTTGAAATTATTTATCTGGCTAGTGACATCACCTACAGTAGATGTGACATTAAGTAGAGGGTTGTTTGGCTCACAACTCAATGCCCGATGGAACTCCAAGCTGCTCCACCTGATTTTCCACGGTGAGGGTCCTTCGGTGTTTTACCAGGTATATCTAAGATGGTTGGGATGAGCCCCAACGGTTCCTCACTTCTCAATCCTCCAAACCAAGTCCCTCTAAAGTTTTCGCGGTGAGGTTATTCGGTAGAGAATGAAAGCTCTCTCAGGCCTTGCCAAGCCCGGTCTCTCACAAGTACCGTTTGACCTCACATTAAAACTCATTATTATTCCTGTTACATCATTACAACCGTTATAGCTTACAGTCAATATAAACAAACATACAGTATGACTAATACAACAAGTTAAAATACAAGTTGTCACGCTGAGATGTCTCGCTTGAGCTTCCACGCTGAGCTGCCACGTTGCCTTAATCCCCAAAACACTATTACTAATGTGGAAATTCTTCTAATTCTCGAAATTACCTTCAAGCTCCCTCTACATTTACCCATTCGTGGGGAGATTTTTTGGAACAAGAAATGTTTGCACGAAACTTCTCAATCCGATGAACCTTCTTTGCGTGAAAAAATTCTGGCCTTCTTTCCTTCGTTAGAACCGCAATGTTATAGTCTCTAGGAAAAAATAAAATTCCCCCCGATGTTCCTGAGCCGAAGTGCCACGATTTATTGGGGCTTTGAAGAAGGTACATCGCTACTTTTTCCTTATATTGAGCTTCAACCGTTCTAGCTTTTTATTATTTGAAATTCTCCCGAAAGTCCTGCTAACCTTCTCAAATACTTATTTTGATTCTTGGTAAGTGAAATTCTCCCTTGTAATGCTTCGCTATGTTTGAAAAATCAGAAATTATCCCGGATGCAGCCGAGTCACCATTTAAACAATTTTTGAACTTATAACAAGGGGACATTATAGCTTTTTTGATATTTTCTGTTGGGAGTTATTGGATATGTCTGTCAAAAAATCTGACGCCAAAACTCAAACTTCCTGAAGAAGGCAACCCTTTCTATTCCCTATGCGTTACGTCATAAATGACGTGCCACTGTATTTTTAGTTGTCAAAGCACTTCGTAACAACAAAAACACTTGTTAAGTTTTTTCATAAACTCCACCTATATCGGTGACTTAACAAGGAAAACACTTGTTAAGTTTTTTTTCATAAACTCCACCTATATCGGTGACTTAACAACGAAAACACTGGTTAAGATTTTCATAAACTCCACCTGTATCGGTGACTTAACAACGAAAACACTTGTTAAGATTTTCATAAACTCCGCCTATATCGGTGACTTAACAACGAAAACACTTGTTAAGTTTTTTTTTCATAAACTCCACTTATATCGGTGACTTAACAATGAAAACACTTGTTAATATTTTTCATAAACTCCACCTAGATCAATGACTTAACAACAAAAACACTTGTTAAGATCTTCATAAAATCCGCCTATATCGGTGACTTAACAATGAATTGTTAAGATTTTTTTCATAAACTCCACCTATATCGGTGATTTAACAACGAAAACACTTGTTATGATTTTCATAAACTCCACCTATATCGGTGACTTAACAATGAATACACTTGTTATAATTTTTCATAAACTCCACCTATATCGGTGACTTAACAACGAAAACTCTTGTTAAGATTTTTCACAAACTCCACCTATATCGGTGACTTAACAACGAAAACACTTGTTAAGATTTTTCATAAACTCCACCTATATAGGTGACTTAATAATGAAAACACTTCTTAATATTTTCATAAACCCCACCTATATCGGTGACTTAACAACGAAAACACTTATTAAGATTTTCATAAACTCATTATTTCCTCTAACTATCCTTCTTCGGTGCCTTGCCCCCATCTTCTCCCTCGGTGTACCCTACCCGTGGGGGCTGAGACCTTCCTCCCGCAAGTCGTATCGACTGCTTAAACATCATGGGCACTAACACCGAATTTGGTCGCACCACCAAGGAGATATTTTTTACTGCTTTTAAGAACGTCAAAAAAGTCCCCTTGCCCATTTCATTAATGAGATGACAAAATTACTCAGGAAGCAGCCCCTCCGCACATATCTGCAATAACTTGGATTCTTTGGCCTCTTCCCTCACATCTAGGGATCTTTCCCTGAACCTTCGAATGTATGCCACCACTTTTTTCCCAGTTCGTTGCTTCTCCCTCCCCAGTTGGGTCAAAGTAAACTCATCTTCAATCAGAAAGAACTTCTGGACGAATAAAACATGCATCTCCTCCCATGTAAAAATGCCCTTGGGATCCAAATGGGAATACCAGGTATATGCTTTATCGGTTAAGTATTTAGAAAACTCCCTCAACCTGATCTTCTTATTATTACAATGCGCCCCCAAATGTTCAACAAAGCGCTTAATGTTCTCCTTCGGGTTCCCACCTTTCCCTGTGTATTTTTCAAAAATAGGAGGAATATAGTCCTTTTAATAGGGCTCATCGTTGTATTCCTGGGGATAAGGTGTTCGAAAGTCATCATAAACCGAATCTACCTCACCAGTAGATTGCGAGGAGGCCTTCATAAACTTCAACATCTCTTTCTGCATCTCCTTTTTGATTTCCTCCATGGGTAATGCTACTGGGGAAACAACCAATGGGACTATGGGCTGAGTGTCCGTTGCAGTTGGAACAATCATCAAAGATGGTGTTGTTGATACTCCTGAGGTTCCCACCGCTCTATTCATAACAGAGGGTATGCTTGCTGGGACCGTTCTTGTTACACCTGCACCTGGTGGGGCCATTGGAACTACCCTTGGTGTTACGAAGGAATTTTCTTCCAATCCTCCTAGCATCGTTGAAACTAATGAAGTTTGCAAAAACTCATAAAACATACTCATGAGGAGCGCCACCTGAGTGGGTCCCACCCCTGCACTCGTGGATGCTTGTGTCACCCCTAGAATGCCTGTCGTTGCCTGAATCGGAGCTACCTCTACTCGAGGAGCTCCATCCCTTAGAACTCACAGCTTGTTCTTCATTGTGTTGGATGTCATCAAAGTTCAGCCTTCTATTAACGTTATCTTGCGCCATACCCCTTACTTAGAAGAATGCCTCCCCATCAGAGTCGCCAAATGTAGGACTGTACTTTAGATAAGATGGAGGCGTAACCCCTTTGAAGTATAGTAATGATAAGTTAAATGGCTAAAACCTTAGATTAGTGGTGGGACATGCAAACATAAACCCTTAATGAAGATAAGACTCAGTTTAAACTCAAAAATCCCTCGTGTATAAATCATAAGGTAGTAATGAACTTAGAAGTAACTTAGCTAGAGGGAGAGAGAAGTAAGCACCCTAGATACACCTTGGTAGGTATCCAAACACACCAACCACCCTCAAGAATCTCTATCAAGTATTAAAAGATTCATGATAAATGACAATGGTGAGTGAGAAGACCCTCTGGTTTGTAATAACTCTCTCTGATGTGTATTCTCTCTAGTAATAACTTCTTAAACTCTCAAAATATCATCCTCTCCTCAAGGGTGGTTGGGGTCCTTAAATAAACCCCGCACCATCCCCGAGGAAACGGAGTCATTGAAGACTATGAAAGACATCTCCCATACTTTATTTCACATCATTAAAGTCCTGATGCACTAGTTGTCTCCACGTCATAAACATTAAATGCCAAGACATGTATTTTGCCTAACCACTGTGTGTTAGGGGTGGCTGTTGTCGTAGAGGTGGCTCACCAACTGCGTGACAGCCCCAAATACCACGGTGGTTTACTCAAGTGCGTGTATGACATTGTTTAGATGGCTAGTGACATCACCTATAGTAGATGTGACATTATATAGAGGGTTGTTTGACTCATAACTCAACGCCCGATGGAACTCCAATCTGCTCCACCCGAGATTCCATGGCCAGGGTCCTTCGGTGTTTTACCAGATGTATCTAAGATGGTTGGGACGATCCCCAATGGTGCCTCACTTCTCAATCCTCCAAATAAAGTCCCTCTAAAGTTCCCGTGGTGAGGTCATTCAGTAGAGCATGAAAGCTCTCCCAGGCCCTGCCAAGCCTGGTCTCTCACGAGTACCATTTGACCTCACATTAAAACTCATTATTATTCTCGTTACATCATTAAAACCGTTATAGATTACAGGAAATATAAAAAAAGATACAATATGACTAATACAAAAGGCTAAAATACAAGTTATCATGCTGAGCTGCCTCGCTTGAGATGCCATGCTGAGCTTCCACGGTGCCTTAATCACCAAACCACTATTACTAATGTGAAAACTCTTCTAATTCTCGAAATTACCTTCAAGAACCCTCTACAAAAGGCACGAATCTCACAAGCTAAAGTCTCTACTAGTGATCCTTAAGGTTCTCTTTAAAATTGTAGTACTCTTAAACTCTAAACCGTAGTGATATGATAAGTGCATAAATTTTTGTTGAGTTTAGAAATTCATAGTGTAACATGCCTTGGGACGTATTACATAAGCTATTTATAAAAAATATTCTCTAGCTTGATTCTTAGACTTAAAAAGATAGATGATTGAAAATTCACATTAATAAATGGGATGGAAGAAGCTGCGTGAAATTAAAAAAATTAGGTTTAAAAATAAAAATATTTCAAAAGAGGCACGATTTTGATAAAATTTCCCCACCCCCAAACATCGTCCACGATATCTTCATATGTCCACTTAACATCGTCCTCGATGTTAAGTAAAATGATTTTTAAAAATGAGAGCATAAGGTAGGAAAGAGATTACCAGAATCAACCACTAATGAAGTGGACAGATGAAGCCAAGAATAAACCTGAATAAATGATAAGAGAAAAAATGTGTACAAGTCTATAAGCATGGGAAACATAGGGTGATGTGAAACACCACCCCCAAACAGGATGAGACTAGTATAAGAAACGCGGTCTGCCTCCTGGTAGCGCTAAGTTTAATGTCTTCAGCCAGACCGAAGGAATCTCACCCTAAAGATAAGATCTATGAAAGCACGGGGAGACATAAAAATTGGGTGATGATAATTACCTCCAAACAAGACTGAAGCGTCAGTTTTGTTGGATAAAGGTTAAATGGGTCAATGCACTTGTATGGAAAAGTGCATCACACGATGCAAATCATCAGTGGACCATGGGAGGGTGGTAAAAAGGGTAAAGGTGAGGGTGAATAGGCACCGGTCACGGGCCTTATTGAGCCAGAAGGTGAGGGCGACTAGGGCCCTATAAGCATGATGCTCTAGTTTGTGAGGAAGACGAAATGGTGTAGAAAGTGGAATGGGTTGGGTATCAGAGAAATCACACGACCGTTCTATGAATGAACGATAATAATGGTCGCACCGTGACATGCCAGGGAGCTGTCGAGAAGAAAAATCAACACCACAAGGAAGTGATGTGCATGGAGTAACAAGCTCAGTGTCATGGAAGTGGAGAGTATCACCACAAACTCTCGTAGATGGTGGAGGATGGTTTTAGGTGTGGATCTAAAAATTTAGATGGAAACATGAAATGTGTAAAATCAAGATCCAAACCAGGTGGTGGGGTGGAAGGTATAATGGGTGGGTCAGGTGGAATAAAATGTGGAGGAAGATGATCCAACTCAAGCATTGGAGACACACACTCCTCATGAGGCACGGAGTGATCCTCAAGGGCACTCGCAAGAGGAGGTGTCGGTTCTAAAGATGGAGTGGTCAACTTCTCCACAAGAATACCATCGATGAATGTGGTGGGTAAGTCAAATGAGGCACCAAGCTCAGAGATAGAGTTATCACTAGAAATATCGGGCTTAAAGGGAGCCATGCATAGTGGAACAGGATCCAAATCCGGATAGTTGGGAGCTATCACGGATTCTATCTCGGGAAAATGGTGAGCACTCATAGCCGAATATAACCTAAAAGATATGGGAATGTCAGAGGCATATGCAATTGGGGCATAAGGTAAAAGCTCGAGCATATTTTTGGATATCTCGGGAGTGAAAACCTCAAGGTGGGGGTTCAGGTGAACATGGTGGGATTAGATCAGGCTCACTATAGAAAGGTAAGTCAATACAATTATTGACTTGGGGCCCGGACCATGGGATGGTCTCAACTTCAAGATTCTCGAGGTGGTAGGGTTGGTCACACTCAAAATCGGTGGCACAAGATGACACATCATCATCACACTTAGGTGCAACAATGGGAGGATCCATGGGAATGGTCGACTCTCTCGTACACTCAAATTCAATTAATCATTGTTCAAGCCTTTGGAGTGCTTCATTTTGAATTCGAGTGGTTTGCTCTTGCTCTATGATAAATTGTTGCAAGGAGGCCTCGATATCGGATGTGGATGAAGGTGGTGAAGTGACATGCAGTGGTGGAGGTGGACACAACTTGCTATGGATAGGACTATACGGAGAATACTCATATGAAGTGTGTGGAGTGGGACCAAGTTCATCATACACGAAAGGATCGCTTTCATGATGGACAAATAGTTGATACTCATGGGGTGCGTAGTGAGGGTACTGATCGTGAACGGGTGCACAGGATTGCCATGCCGAATGTTGTAACGTGTGAGAATCCACAACATCGGGTTGGGATTCGTATTGTGTGGAAGGGTGATCAGGCCTCCACGAATAGCTAGGGTACTCACACAACTTGGGATTAGGTATATCATGACAATGGGCCGAGGTGGGTTCCGGAATAGTGTCATATGGATACACAGGCTCCATGGTGGGTTCAAATGGATATGGAATGTAAGTGCTTTCATGGGACATGTGATCGGCATAATAACAGTGGGTGCACAACAAAGGATGAGGCACGTCGACACTTGACACCAAGGGTGATGCAAAATGAGGTGCGTGCAAGGACGGGTCAAGAGTATCTACGGTACTCGTGAGAGAGGTGAGACTACTAAGGATATCATAAAGAGACGGCTTAGGATCACTCTCACACATGTCGCGTGACAATGGAAAATGACCAAAGTAGTCCCGTAAAGGACGTTCTTCAGCCATGTGGATAGAAATATTTTTTTGGAGTTTTTTAAATTTTTTCAAAAGGAAAGAAAATATTTTTGAATTTTCTACAAATAATGGAAGAAAACATTTTTGGATTTTTTTTAATAAAAATGAAAGAAAATATTTTCGATTTTTTGGAAGAAAAGGTGGGAAAAAGTATGGACTCTTTGAATTTGGGACGAACTAACTAAAACCGACTACCGAAAAATTAAATTTGACACAAACACGTCAAGAAGAATTCCTAACTAGCACATAGCCAATTTTTATCTTTAAATTTAGTGAAAGGGTAGTCAAATTTTAATTAAGTCCAGGGGCGATAAAAAATCACGAAATTTATCTGAGTGATCCCCTTTGCAAAATTTTCTCCTAGTGGGCTACCTAGTTGATTGATTTTAAATTTAGTGATGGCTAGGGTAGCACAGAATTGGTAAGCGAGCAAGTCGGGTGATGAAATCCCTTCTCGTGAGTGACCGGGTGTAGGTCTTAGTCAATTAATTAATCAAACCATTCAAAAATAAATGCGAGAATAAAATCAAGTAAGAGCACACAAAGCACACAAAAGAATTGACTCGCCAACAGGAGAGGCGCGAGGGTTTGAGAAATATACCTCCCACGTTTTTTAGGTCATGGGGTGCCGAAAAATTTGAGTCGACCGGGGGGAGATCACACCTATCTCAGTCGACCCCGGGAGTCCGACCGACCCAAGGTAGAGAGGCTTCTAAATCCTCGCCTCTGGACACCCTCCCCCTACCTTGTTCGGTTTCCCAATCAAGCTTATCTTTGCTTATTATAATTTTTAAAAGGAAAAATAAAATAAAGGTGTCTTTATGCACCGCAATACAAGCAATGATAAAATAAACCTAATACAAGCCTTCTAAAATAAAGGAAAATGGTACTAAAATGCAACAAAATATAGGAAATAAATGAACTACAAAATTGATTCCGCTACGAGTGCTTCACGCTCCCAAAAATGGCAACGACGCTATTTGATAGAGTTAAATTTTCGGTGTATTTTTTTCGTCATTGCTTGAAAAGATCCTTTAATCAAAACCTCAAATACCTACAAAATAAAATAATCTCTAGTGTATAGGTAAGTAAGGGTATCAATCCACATCAAGGGAGTAAGCTAGAGACAAACTCAATTGTAATTCACTTTTTATTTTCTTTTTGGGTTTTTTTACTTTTTCTATTTTTTTTAGCCTTTTCAAATATTAAAATAATTTTTTTGGTGAGATGAAGTGAAATAACACTAAAATAAATGGAAGATCAAATGACAAACTAAAAAGTGACTAAGATGAAAAATAAAGTCTAACACAAAAATAAGAGATAAAGTGAGGTAAATAAATGTGAGAATAATTAAGGAGTGAGACTACACCACAAATTTTAGTTATTCTAATTAATTAATTTAATTATTTGAATTCTCCCAAATTAATATCAAAATTACAAACCAAATCTCGGCAAGTGTAATTTTAATAGTAATATTTAAAAAAAATAAGTTTAACCCCCCACAACTCTAGAAAATAGAGCTACGCTCCTTTTAATTAATCACCCACTAGGATCGATTTATCAAAATTTATGTAAATCTAGAAAATGAAAATAGAGTTGAAATTCAAGTAATAATACCACACTTAAGAAACCCATATCTCTAGTTCGAATCTAAAATGGGTATTAAAACTAGAATTTCGATTTATTCTCGAAAATCATTTACCCTCTCTCGAATCGTAAATTTTAGGATGGGGGATGAAATTTAACATTCATAGGGAATTTTCAATTAATCAAACTAATTAAATCAAAATAACATCAAATAAGGGTTCATCCCACCCCTTGAAAGGGGATTTAGCCTAACCTCATATTAAACATGATAATCAAACAATCAAAGGCTCATAAAATAAAGTAGAAGAGAAGAACAATCAAACCAAATCTATTTGAGTGAAATTGGACTTCAATCGTTGAATTTGCAATTTACGTCTCTCCAATTGAGCATCCAAGTGATTTGCAATTAAATAATCACTCAATTAAATCTCTTACAAAATTTAACCTTACAAATATCTAACAAAAATAAAAATAATAAAATAAAACTATTTATAAAATGGTGTTTACCCTAATTTATTTTCTACACTAAACTATCTCTCTCTAGAATTCTCTCTACAAATGATATGATAAAAGTCTTCAAATGAGGTCTTTCATCCTTATATAGTAGGCACATGGAGCATGGCGGTATTTTGAGAAAAGGATAAATTGTTCATGAAATGGTGAGAGGAGTGTGAGGTCATATGGGTGAGGAGATTAGAATAAAACAACTCAGATTTAGTTAAGGGTCATTTTTAAAATGGTTTAAAGTTGGTAGTTGGGGGGCATTTTGGGTAAATGGGGATAAGTGGGGAATAAAACATGTGGGTTAAATGGGATGTGGTTTTGGTTAACATGGAGAGTTTTTATGAAGGTTGAAAATCATGGCTTAAAATGGGGAAATGTGTTTGGTTTGGGGAAGGTCACAAGTTGGTGGATTTCTCGTATTGGTTAGCTTTCGAGTTTTGGGTGGCCGGACATGGCAGGGTCGGGGCGCCAAGGCTAGGTCACGGGTTGTAGCAGGCAGGGGGTCGGAGTTGGGTTGATATTCGGGTTGGGTCGGTGGGTGGGACACGATTTGTTGCCACCGCCGGGCGATCGGAGATGGGCGCCGGGTTAGGAGGTTTGATTTGGGTTGAATCAGGTAGGGGATAGTGCGGCAAGAAGCAGGTATCCGGGTTCGCGGACGTCACCAGCGGGACTGGGCACTGGGTATAGGAGGGGTCAGAGGTGAAGGTGGCGCCGAGTTGGTTGGGTGGGTTCGCCGGCAGTTTCGACCGAGTTAGGGAGGTGATATTAGAGGTTGGTGATGGTTGATGGTGGTTATATTAGAGTTGTGTTGTGTGTTGATTTGAGTTTTTGGTTATGGAGTTTGGTAGTGTTAAGAGAGAGGAGAGAGAGTGGGGGGGGGGGGGGGAATAAGATGGGTTTGGGAGTGTTTGTGTGTGGTGAAGGTGTAGGGGAATAAGGTGGGGATGAGTGAGGTGATTGTGTGTATTAGGGGTGTATGGGATATGGTGGGGATGAGGGGTTGTTTGTGTGTGTGTGAGTGTGTAAGGGTGTTGTGTGTGTGTTTAAGTTTATGTGTGTGTTTAATTTGGACCCCAATAAAATAAAAGTAACTAAAAATAAAAATAATAAAACAAAATCTAACTAACTAAAAAAAATAAAAATAAAAATATTAAAACTTAAGAAAATAAAATCCTAAGCTATTTAAAACTAAAATAATAAAACAAAAGAAATAAAAAGAAATGAAAAATGAAAAATCTAATAAAATATGAAAACAAAAGTCCTATAATATAAAATCTAATAAATTAAAAATAAACTCCTAAACTAATCCTAATAAAATAAGACTAAACTAAAAACTACTAAAAATCAAAATAAAATAAATTATGCTAATAAAATATAAAAATAGAAAATAAAACCTAAAAAATTTAAATAAATCTAAAATAAACCCTAAAAATAAAGATGACTCAAACTAAAAATCTAAGAAAAATATAAAAGGGCACAAACTAAACATACACGGGGTTCAGGGTAGGTTTAGGCTTGGGTAAGGTTACGGGGGAGGGAATTAGCTCCATTTTAATTGCAAATTGCCTAGAAATATAGATTTTGACACCGCAACCGCAATTAAACCTGCGCAATACACAATAAAGCCCATAAGACCCAAATTGCAAAGAAATAGCAATTAAATTATGTCTATTCGGGGTATAATATGTACACTTTTGGGTTCTTATCAGATATAAGTGGAGTTTATGAAAAATCTTAACAAGTGTTTTCGTTGCTAAGTCATCGATATAAGTGGAGTTTACGAAAAATCTTAACAAGTGTTTTCGTTGTTAAGTCACCGATATAGTTGGAGTTTATGAAAAATCTTAACAAGTGTTTTCGTTGTTATGTCACCGATATAGATGGAGTTTATGAAAAATCTTAACAAGTGTTTTCGTTGTTAAGTCACCGATATGGGTGGAGTTTATGAAAAATCTTAACAAGTGTTTTCTTTGTTAAGTCACCAACATAGGTGAAGTTTGAGAGGCTGAGATATGTTGAGAAATTAGCGAAGTACCTCAGCAGTAGAAGCAACGAGAGTAAGAGCTACCGTAGAGGCCTCAAGAATGCCCCTAACTGAAGAAGCCTCAACGGTCGGTAAAGCTCCCTCGTCAATAAATGGTACCAAGGCCAACGAAGGAGTTTCGTTGACAGAAAATGAGGAACCTCCAAACGATACCCCAGTATGGGCAGGCACCGAAGAACCACCACGCGGGGCAGCAACATCAACCTTGGCCTTGGAAAGAGAAAAGCCACTAAGAGAAAAGGGTGGGGTAAGGCTTGGTGAAAGATGCAAATACGAAACCAAGTGTTAGACACAAGGAACAAGTACAGGAAAAAGGCAGGAATATATCTAAGTATTACTTACCCCCGTTAAGTCCCCAAAAACGGGAACCGAAGTTATGGGTCTCGTCAGCATGGTGGGAAGAAGAAGGTCATCTAATAAGGACGCCATTTCAACCTAAGGCATCCCAACATATCAAAAGTTTAGCATGTTAAACAGAAAGAAAAATGGTGGAAGAGAGAAAAAAGATGTTAGACCTAACAAGTAATAGATAAAATGTTACCTCAGGGGAACTTTTTGCAGTTGAAACAAGGGGCAGAAGAACCTCGGGCTGAGGTGCTAATTCAAAAGAAGCTGGGGGAGTTGTCTCTGGTTGGGAAGATATTCCAACAGATTCAATGGTAGCACCCCCCATAGCAGCATCTTCAGCCCGTTGGGAGGATAAACGGCGAGAGTAGGTAAGACCTATCATGGGGGAACGGGGAGGAGTAGTATCGGCTTGAGAGACACATAAATGCCCCCCATGAAATGGCTCATGGGGGGACTGGGCATTTCTTCAACTCCCTGCACCAAAGTTATCAAAGAAATAAGCAGGTGAAACTTACCTTAAGAAAAGGGGAACAAGAATAAAACATGCATACATACCTCAGATTCGAAAGGAGAATGAGAAGATACAACCACTGGTGAAGGTGGAGAGGAGGCAGCAACAGAAGGAGTTGGGGTAGGATGTTTCTCGGGCGTCCGTTTCTTCTGGGACTTGGTACTCAGAGTTTTTTTCCTCATGCCTGTAGCACCAACATCTTGAGGTAACGTCGAACAGATGGAAATATTTATGAGGTTAGTGGAAGGTTAAAACCCATGGACAAACGGATGGAAATATTTATGAGGTCCCTCCTGGGCTGGTCATTGGGTTTCATAGTCAGGAAGAAGCATGAAAGCAACACAAGAATGTAGGCTGGTAGTTCCAGAGTTTTACCTCTACCTTGGCCCGTTGCAGCAGTGATATCCTTTGGAGTTGGAGCTTCGAAAAAGTTATTGATGAGGGGAATAAAAGTGGCCTTGTTTGAAGACCCAGTGTAACTACGATAGATCCGATCAAGCTCATCTCGATCGGCAGTCTCTTTGGTGTCTAAGGCCTCATCATGGTATGCAAACTCACCCATAGGCTCAAGCCCAAGTAGCTCACAGATGTCCTCCAACATGATGGTGAACTCTCCCCACGCAGCAAAGAACGTGTGAGTTGTAACGTTCCATCTGGAAACTAGTACTTGCAGAGAAGTGTTATGCTTAAAAGTGTGAACTCACAAAACCAATAGGCTCGATGAAGACCAACCTTCACAATAGCAGCAACGTGAGAGCTCTACTTATGTGTGTGCCAGGCAGTGAAATGGGATGGCAACCCCCCAGGTGCCTCGAAAATGATCTGAGAATAGGGGAAGTCACCACGGTCCAACCTAAAGTGTAGAGTCCCCTCTGGGGGAAGATAGCCCCACTTTGACGAATCCTCATCCTTATCACCCAACAGTAAGGGGTCATACTTAGCTGAGAAATGGCAGGTATTATATGCATCAGAGAACTCGTCATCTTCATCAAAGATGGGAGATCGACGGTAAAAGCGTAGTTGCTCTTGACGAGCAGCATTCAGGGTAGTGGTGCTAGGGGTAGAAGTGACTTCAGAGGTGGCAGAAGGGGATCTTGGCTGAGTAGCGGTGGTGGAAACCTTTGAGGCACTTGAAGAAGCCATAATAGAGTGGCGATGAATGAAACAACTTGGTAAGAAGGGATAGGAATAAAGAGGGAGGAGCACAACCATAGGCGGTGGTGTAAAATATGGGAAAAGGAGGAAACTGAGTAAAGAGATGGACAACAACAGAGTTTTTGCACAAATTTCTCTCTTTAAAGAAGACGGGATCTTGAAGAAGTGGTTTTTGAAAAAAAAGACTTTTGACACCTTTTAAACTTGTCTATTGAGTTTTCCACCACCACATGTGCAAGGCCGCCTATAATCATTTCAAATGAATACGTAGAACTTCGGGAAGTGTTTTGACGGCCGAAAAGATAGCACCACATCATTTATGAAGTGACGCCTGGGGAATGGCAAGGGTTGCCTTCTTAACCAAGTTTGAGTTTTAGAGCCAGAATTTTTTTCAGGCATATCCAATAAACTCCCAACGAAGAAGATGTCCCAACGGTTTTAAAATCTATGATGTCCCCTCGCCACAAGTCCAAACATTGTTTAAATTGTGACTCGGCTACATCAGGGAGAATTTATACTTTTCCAAACATAACAAAGCGTTATAAGGGAGAATTTCTCAAGTCCCAATGATAGGGGCAGTCCTAACGAAAAAATCACTGCTCACAACTATACCCCACAACAACATGAACGGGAGAATTTCACTTCCCTAGAGCAAAAATGAGTATTCGAGAAGGTTAGTAGGCCTTTCGAGAGACTTTAAAATGGTTAAGCTAGAACGGTTGACACTCAGGGTAAGGAAAAAGTGGCAATGTCCCTTAGCCAAAGCACCTATAAGCCACACCACTTTGGCTCAAGTACATCGGGGAGAATTTTACTTTTTCTTGGAGGTTCTAAAGCAGTGGATATAATGAAGGAAAGGATGCCATAATTTTTTTTCACACAGAGAAGATTCATTAGATTGATAAATTTTTGTGCAGACATTTCTTGTTCCCATAATAAATCTCTCCATGAAGGGGCAAATGTAGAGGTAGGTTGAAGGTAATCCTGAGATTAGGGATAATCCCATCCATTAATAATAGTGTTTGGGAATAAGGAAGCTCAAGTGAGGCAGTTCAAGCATGGCAACTCAAGAGAGGCAACTCAAGTGAGGTAGCTTGGTGTGGAAACTCATACTTTAGTCCTGTTGGTTAAGTTAGTCTTGTTGTATCTTCTGTTTATATTTATTATGATCTATAACGATTGTAAAGATGTAATGTGTATAATGAGTTTGTGAGGTCGAACAGTACTCGCGAGAGACCAAGCTTAGCAGGGCCTGGGAGAGCTTTTATGGTCTATAGAACAACCTCACCGTGGGAAATTTAGAGCGACTTGGTTTGGAGGATTGAGAAGTGAGGCACCATTGGGGCTTTTCCTGACCATCTTAGATACACTTGGTAAAACATCGAAGGACCCTGACAGTGGAACCTCGGTGGGGAGCAGCCTTGAGTTCCATCGGGCGTTGAGTTGTGAGACAAACAACCCTCTACTTAATGTCACATCCACTTTATTTGATGTCACTAACCAGCTAGGGAATGTCAGACTTGCACTTGAGTAAACCACCATGGAATTTAGGACTGTCAGACAGTTAGTGAGCCACCTCTGTGACAACAGCCGCCTAACACACATTGGTTAGGCAAAAGGCATGTCTTGGCATTTAATGTTTATGATGTGGAGACAACTAGTGCATCAGGTATTTAATGTTTGTGACATAAGTATGAGGAATGTCTTTCACGGGCATTAATTGCGGAGTTGCCTCGACGATGGTGTGGGAGCCTATTTAAGGACCCCAACCACCTCTGAGGAGAGGATGGTCTTTTTTAGAGTTTAGAAGTTATTACTAGAGATAATATACATTAGAAAGAGTTATTACAAACTAGAGATTTTATTCACCCACCATTGTCATTTATTACGAAGCTTTTAATACTTGACAGAAATTCTTGAGGGTGGTTGGTGTGTTTGGCTGCCTACCAAGGTGTATCTAGGGTGCTTACTTCTCTCTCGCTCTAGATAAGTTACTTCTAAGTTCATTACTACCTTCTGAGTTATACACGATAGATTTGTGAGTTCAAACTGAGTCTATCTTCATTGAGTCGTGTTTGTATGTCATGTGGTTAATCAATAGTGTCGCTACTTACTTATCATTACTATACTCAAAAGGGGTTATGCCTCCATCTTATCTAAACTACCCTCTTACAGAATACGTAATTAAACCTTTATTATATTTATTAGATTAACGTGTGATCTAAGACTCAATATCTATATTTTTGAGCCTTTATTTTTTGTGAGTACTCTATGTCATTCTTGCACATTTCAATTAAATGATATTATTCAAACTATGTATTTTGTGAAGTGCTTTTTATTCTCAAAATGCATCTGATACCGATGATTGATTCATTGTGATATGTTTATATTTGTCCATATAGACATACCGATTAAAATGAGTATTGAAAATGATATTGAATATTGAAAATAAGATTCGTCCTAAGGGACCTCTTTACTGACTGACCTTCCCAGCTTGGTTATCATTGGTGTGCCCTAAATAAGGCGTTGTGACGAATTAGTTCGATTGACCCTCAACTATCGGGGTATAATACGGTAGAAGAACACCGTATTAGAGTGAACTTGGTCATTAAAATGATATGATTGAGAGAAAAATATATCACATTTGATTTGTTGCATTCTTCTTATTCTGAGCTATCCAATTATGATATATATACTATCATTTCAAAATATATATCTATTTACTGCAAGTTCCTATCCATATATGTATATGCCCTCTCTTTTGACTTGAATAGGTATCTATTTTATGAAAATCTTGGAATGTCGGGAGATTTAATCTTATTCAGCTTTTGACTGACATTGTATAAATAACGATTTCTTATAAAATAATTAGACTGGAGGATGGAGTGTAGAAGGACTATATTGAAGATCTATCTTAAGGAGCTCTTTTAAATATAACATTTGTTTTTAGGAGATAGAGCATGTTTGGCTCTTTAGAAATAAGTTTTTAATTTTGGCAGAAGTTGTAATTCATGCATACTTTAATATATATGAAGTTCCCTTTTAGAAAGCTCTGATGACGTAATTCCATTTTTTCAATAATTTACGATTCATGACCACGTGAATGTATTTTCGTTGCATTTATTTTAAGAAATATTTTAAGTCCATAACATTGGATGCCTTGGTGGTATGTCAAGAAACTCATTCCCTACTACTATTGGGTTGGGGTCATGACAGAGGTGGTATCAGAGCATAGGTTATGAACCCGTATACTACTGAACATAGGTTTCGAGCGTTATAAATTTCATGTTTCCATACTTAGGAGATAGTATTAAATATCTGATTTATGTAATAACCCTCCTATGTGTTATATTATTTATAATTGGTCTTTTATTTTTCAATTTTGATATAGTATAATAGATCTTACGTTTTGCCATGACTGTAGAAAATGACCAAGAGAAGATCATCTATGGGAACTAGTGATTCGAGTATTAAAGGACTAGAAGGTTCATACAAGGCGATTAAAAGTCTAGCAAAGATTGTGGAGCATTAGGTGGATAATGGAGTACCAAGGAATCCTGAACTAAGTAAATTTACTATTGAACAGTTCAAGAAGTTGATTCCTCCATCTTTTAAAGGTACTCCTAACCCCAGTGAAGCAAAAAGTTGGGTGATGCAAATAGAAAATCTACTTGATGTTAACTGTACTGATGAACAAAGAGTTTTATTTGGAAAGTTTATATTAGAAGGTGGAGCCGAACATTAGTGGAGAATGACTAAGTGAATATACGAGGAAAGGAATAATCTTATAGGTTGGAATGACTTCTTAGTGATATTCTATGAGAAATAATTTCCTGAAATGGTACAAGGCCAAAAAGCAGCCGACTTCATGAGTTTAGTTCAAGGCAATATGACGATTAGTCAATACGAGGCGAAGTTTACCTAGTTATCCCGTTTTGCACCTCATGTTATGATAACCGATGTTTTAAAATCCAAGAAGTTTGAACGTGGGTTGAGGTTGAATATTTACAATCGAATTTCAATCTTGAAGTTCTCATCATATAATGATGTGGGGATTAGGGTAACAATAGCTGAGAAGGATAATGAAGATTATAATCAGGTTAGAGAGGGAAAGATAAAGTTTAGAGAACAAAGAGGAAGGAACCCCAATAATAAACCTTTTAGGACTATACCCAATACAGGGCGACCTTTTGTGAACAAACCCTTTAATGTTGATAAATGCCAACGATGTGGTAATATTCATAGAGGACAACCATGTGTCCTTGAGACAAGAAATTACTTTGGGTGTGGCCAAAAGGGACATAAAATGAGAGATTTCCCTAACAAAGTGAAGACGCTAACAAAGACTTTTAATGACAATAAGGATCATGGCAGACAAGGTAGAATTTTTAATCTTTCCGATGCAAAGGCTTTTAATGAAGTAGTGTAAGGTACACTCTCTATATGTGAACAACCTTTTCAAGTTTTAATAGATCCTGGTTCTACCCATTCATTTATGTCTTTACATTTTGTTAATCACTTTCCTAATATACCTGAACCCCTGAATCATAACATACACATTTCTACTCCTTCTGGTGACTTATTGACGGGTACATTAGTATATAAATCTTGCCCTATAGATGTCACTAGTCATAAACTATTTGTCGATTTAATAGTCTTAGACATAAGAGATTTCGAAGTCATTTTGGGGATGGATTGGTTAGCATCATATCATGCTAATGTAGATTGTTTTGATAAGAGAGTTACTTTCCAAATTCCTAACCAACCAAAATTCAATTTTGAAGGGACAGGCATCCTATCTCCGATGGGTATTATCTCAGAAATGCAAGCCTATAGTTTTCTTAAATAGGGGTGTCAAGGATTTCTTGCAAGTATTATTGATTTGCAAATGAAAGAGCCTGGTTTAGAAGATATTCCTATAGCCAAACATTTTCCAGATATTTTTCCAGATGATTTACCCAGTCTACCTCCTAGTAGAGAAATAGAGTTTACGATTGACCTTATTCCTAGAGCTATACCAATCTCAAAATCACCTTATCCCATGGAACCTTAGGAATTAAGAGAACTAAAAGTCCAATTACAATATTTGTTAGACAAGGGTTTTATTAGACCAAGTATATCCCCTTGGGGTGCTCCAGTGTTATTTGTTAAAAAGAAGGATGGTATGATGAGGTTATGTATATATTATCGTGAACTAAACAAGGTAACCATTGAGAAGAAATACCCCCTACCTCGTATAGATGATTTGTTTGACCAACTACAAGGTGTGCAAGTATTTTCTAAGATTGATCTTAGGTCAGGCTATCACCAATTGAAAATTAAGGAAGATGATATTTTAAAATCAGCTTTTCGTACTAGATATGGTCACTATGAATTTCTTGTGATGCCATTTGGACTTACTAATGCACCAGCCGTTTTTATGGATATGATGAATATAGTGTTTAGGAAATATTTGGATCAATGTGTGGTTGTTTTCATGGATGAAATTCTTATTTATTCCAAGATTATTGAAGAACACGAGAAGCATTTAGAGATTGTATTACAAATCCTTAGGAAGGAGAAATTATATGCGAAATTAAAGAAGTGTGAGTTTTGGTTGCCTAGTGTTTCTTTTCTAGGACATGTCATTTCCAAGGAGGCAGTGCCGTTTGACCCTCAAAATATCGAGGCTATACTAGATTGGCCTATCCAATAAATGTAACAGATATTCGTAGTTTCCTTGGATTAACAGGTTATTATCAAAGATTTGTTGAAGGATTTTCTAGCATTGTCAAACCTCTATCTAGGTTAACACAAAGGAAAGTAAAATATGAATGTTCTAAGGAAGTTGAGAATAGGTTTCAAGAACTTAAGAATCGATTGTAACTGCCCTAATTTTGACTATTCCTTTTAGGACAGGAGTATTGGTAATTTATAGCGATGCTTTAAAAAATGGTTTGGGATGTGTGCTAATACAAAATGTAAAAGTAGTAGATTATGCCTCGAGACAATTAAAACCCCATGAAAAGAATTATACAACCCATGACTTAAAATTAGCTCCTGTAATTTTTGCTCTTAAGATTTGGAGACACTATTTATATGGTGAGAATTGTGAGATTTATACCGATCATAAGAGTTTGAAATATATATTTACTCACAAAGAATTGAATATGAGACAAAGAAGGTGGTTAGAATTGATGAAGGATTATGATTTAAATATTCATTATCACCCAGGGAAAGCAAATGTAGTAGCTGATTCTTTAAGAAGGAAATCTACAACAATTTAGCATGTCTCATTACAAATCAGAAACCTTTGTTGAGGGATTTGAGAAGTATGGAAATAGATGTACGTATTTATAGAAAAGGATGAATAATTGCAACCTTACAAGTACAACCCACATTGATGGAAATGATCAAAATTGCACAAGTAAATAACCCACAACTGAAGAAGATTATAGAAGAGGTTATTGAAGGGAAGAGAATTTCATTTGTGATACGGGATGATATATTAAGGTTTGGAAATAGAGTATGTGTTCCACGTGATGCCCAACTAAATAGGAAAATTTTAGAGGAAACTCATTGCTCAAAATTTACGTTTCATCCTGGAAATACCAAGATGTATAGAGATCTTCGAGAAGTGTTTTGGTGGAACAATATGAAAAGGGAGATAGCATAATTTGTATCTCACTGTTTGGTTTGTCAACAAGTAAAAGCTGAACATAAAAAACCATCAGGATTATTACAACCTCTACCTATCCCTGAATGGAAATGGGAACATATTACCATGGATTTTGTGACAGGTTTACCAAGGATTTCAAATGGTAATAATTCTATTTGGGTAATTATTGATAGGTTAACTGAATCTGCTCATTTTCTTGCCATTAAGATTACAAATTCATTAGAAAAGTTAGTCAAGTTGTACGTGCAGGAAATTATTAGGCTTCATGGAACCCCAGTTTCAACTGTTTCTGATCGTGACCTTAGATTTGTGTCGTGCTTTTGGAAAAGCCTATAAGCAGCTATGGGAACACAATTGAATTTTAGCACCGCTTTTTATCCTCAAATGGATGGACAGTATGAAATAACTATTCAAACCTTAGAATATATGCTTAGGGCATGTATACTTGATTTGAAGGGGAATTGGGATGATCATTTACCATTAGTAGAGTTTGCCTATAATAATAGTTACCAAGCAAGTATTCAAATGGCTCCGTATGAAGCACTATATGGTAGAAGGTGTTGTTCTCCTGCATGTTGGCTAGAAGTTGGAGAAAGAAAATTTTTGGGACCAGAATTGATTCAGATCACAACAGAGAAAGTGAAATTAATACAAGACCGACTTCGAATCGCTCAAAGCCGTCAAAAGAGTTATTTTGACAATCGACACCGATGTCTAGAATTAAAAAAAGGAGATTATGTGTTCTTGAGAGTATCGCCTTCAAAGGGAGTAATATGATTCGGGAAGAAAGGGAAGTTGAGCCCAAGATACATAGTATCTTTTGAAATCCTTAAAAATATAGGAGGTGTTGCGTATAAAAGAGCCTTACCACCTGAACTCTCTAGTGTACATATTGTGTTTCACATATAAATGATAAAGAAATATGTCCCAGATCCAACACATATCTTAAGTCATGAACCTCTTCAAGTTAGAGAAGATTTGTCATACATTGAGCATCCGGTAGAAATTTTGGACCATAAAGATCAAATATTATGAACGAAGATAATTTCACTAGTTAAAGTATTATGGTGAAATCATTCAGTTCAAGAAGCAACATGGGAGCGGGAAGATGAAATAAAGGAGAGATATCCATACTTGTTTGTAAATTAATATGAGTCAAGTTTGGGGACCAAACTTTTTATTAGGAGGGTAGGATGTAATGACCCCACTTTTATATGCTCATATGTATATAGTTTGTTTTTACACTCATGTGTTACTTACTATCTTATAAATGTTGTATTCTTATATATGTGGTATTATTGGTTATCAATATAACAAACCCCATTTTTAAATATGAAGAATCAATCGTAAATTGAATCAAATTGAAGTTTTATGACATATCTTAAGGTAAATAATAAGTTTTGGGGTAGAAAATATAATTTTATGAAACTTTAGGGACTAAAATAAAAATATAAAAAGGGCCATTTTATAAATAAAATATTTTTAAGGACCTCTTAGAAATATTGAAAATATATAGTGTGAAATTACCAAAATACCCTTCATGTGTAAAATGACCCTTATGCCCTTATCACCTTTCCACCACATGCTGGTCACCTCCACCTTACACATGTCGTATTTAGAGAGAAAGCTAAAACACTTGTCATCATTTGGTGATGTTAAGACTGCAAGACCACCCGGGAACGCGACACCCAAATGATGACTTGCCACCATAAATGCTTGATCACCAAGACACATGTCAACATTGTAATTCTTTTGGAAACCTATAAATAGGGCCTTTGGGATCATTTATAACTCACACCAATTCCTTGAGAAAATATAGTAAAAAAGAGTGATAGAAAGCTTGGGAAATGTCTTAAGAAGGAGTTCTATAATTTTGAAGAAAGAATTCATTTCATAGGTATGATTTTATTTGAATGTTGTAATGCATTTTTATAGTCTTAATTTCGTGTTTTATAGTTTTACTTAGTAGTTATGCGGGTAATATACACTAACGGCTCCATTAATGAAAACTTAAAATTTGGAACAATCTAAATGGATTTTATTTTCAAAATATGTAAACTTATTTGAAAATATATATACACTTTTTGTAAGTAATTGCACGTTATTATGGAATCTCAATTAAGAAATTCCAAAGTCAGTCCCGGTGAAATTCTGTCTAAGTGAGATGGTATTTAAGTGGTGCCCCTGTGACCCTCCATCTCTACTGGGAATAAATTCGGAAATGTTCAGTCAAGATGAGATGGTATTTAAGTGGTGCCCCTGTGACCCTCCATCTCTATTGGGAACCAAATGATTTGGAAGAACTATGAATTGAATTCTTTAAATCTGATGAATGAATACTAAAAATTAAGAAAATGGTTTTAGTAACCTTTTTCGGAAAGTTATTTTAGGATTTAAAACATAATATTTAGAATTGGGCCTTATTTAGAATATGTAATTAAACCTTTGTTGTATTGATTAGATTAACGTGTGATCCAAGACTCAATATCTGTATTTTCGAGCCTCTATTTTTGGTGAGTACTCTATGTCATTTCTTGCACATTTCAATTATATGATATTATGCAAACTATGTATTTTGTGAAGTGCTTTTATTCTCAAAATGAATTTGATACTGATGATTGATTCACTGTGATGTGTTTATATTTGTACATATAGACATACCGATTAAAATGAGTATTGAAAATGATATTGAATATTGAAAATAAGATTCGGCCTAAGGGACCTCTTTACCGACTGACCTTCCCAGCTGGGTTATCGCTGGTGTACCCTAAATAAGGTGTTGTGATGAACAAGTTAGATTGACCCTCAACTACCGGGGTATAATATGGTAGAAGAACACGGTATTAGAGTGTACTTGTCCATTAAAATGATATGATTGAAAGAAAAAGATATTACATTTGATTTGTTGCATTCTTCTTATTCTGAGCTATCCAATTGTGATATATATATACTATCATTTCAAAATATATATCTATTTACTGCAAGTTCCCATCCATATATGTATATGCCTTCTCTTTTGACTTGAATAGGTATCTATTTTCTGAAAACCTTGGAATGTCAGGAGATTAAATCTTATTCAGCTTTTAGTTTACGTTGTATAAATAGCGATTTTTTAGGAAATAATTAGACTGGAGGATGGAATGTAGAAGGACTATGTTAAAGATCAAGCTGAAGGATCTCTTTTAAATATAACGTTTGTTTTTAGGAGATATAGCATGTTTCGCTCTTTAGTAACAAGTTTTTAATTTTGGCATATGTTGTAAACCGTTCATAGTTTAATATATATGAAGTTCCCTTTTAGAAAGCTCTGATGCCGTAATTCCATTTTTTTTCAATAGTTTACGATTCATGACCATGTGAATGTATTTCCGTTGCATTTAATTTAAGAAATATTTTGAGGCCATAACATTGAATGCCTTGGTGGCATGTCAAGACACTCATTCCCTACTACTATTGGGTTGGGGTCGTGATACCCTTACTCGCTGCCGAGGTGGATATTGATTCCACCCTATTTGACGAGCATAAACCTAGTCCCAAGCTTGTCGTAGATGAGGTTCCTATGCCTACTGCCAATGAAGGTGCCCCTGCTGTTCTGACCATCGCTGTTGATGCTCCCCTTGACCAGGGGATGGAGACTGCTCCGTTTGAAGGAGGTGTGCCTTGGGCTGCTGCAGATAAGGCGAAGCAACTAGCGAACTCAGAGCAGACTGAGGTTGCCAGCTAGTCTTATTTAGGGAGCTCTTTGTATTTTTTGTATTTCAGTTACTCTTTCTATTCACTGATGTAATCTAAACCTTCTTTAAATGAAATAAAATCAGTTCCTTTTCGCGTACTAATTTATTTTCTTTTTTAATGCTTATGTGGTTTGTAGCTCATCGATGTTAAGGATTATATTCTTGATATCTCTCAGTTAGGAAAAATTCTTGGACATGATGCGAGCAATAAAGTTCGCAGAGTTTTTATAAGGATCTACAAGTCTCTTCGGTCAAGGAATCGAGAGTATAAGGCCCAGTCAGATCTCTTTGCCAAGTTGAAGGATAGGCTCTAAGAGATGGAGGAAATCAGTGCTTTTGTTCAAGAAGAGGTGGATGCTGTGAAGGTTAAGCTCATGGATGCCTCCGAGGTTAATCAGGTTAGAGAGGTACTTCAGCAAGAGAACGATGCTCTGAGGAGAGAAGTCTCGCAACTCAGGGAGAATGCGCCTAGAATTTCTCCTTGAGTTGTATGTGGTTCCTCTTCATCGACTGGATCGCGAGCTGGTACTAATTACAGAGGTTCAGCTAGGGAGATTGACAAGCTTCAAGGCGATGTTCGCCGAGCATATATTATAGCTACCGGTCTTCAAAGAGATGTTACCTTGTTGAGGCATCTGTTCAAGAAAGGTCCTCGGTGAGTGTGAGCTGATTGCTACTATCAGGGTTGAACCGATGCTCCGACGAATATGGGGGAAGTTGAAGAGTTATCCTTTATTGAGGGATGGTTGAGTACTCTTAGGGAGTTGCACGTCCCTAAGAACTCCGTCCTCTGGTATCGTCATGAGATCTCCCCCTCAACTTTGATGCCTAACCTATTCAGGATGGATGATCAGTGGGTCCCCATAGATGCTATCCCGAGGCATCTATTGGAATCAAATTCAAATGAAGTCAAGGAGGAATTATCTACTCATGAAGATGATGGCCGAAGAGCGCAAGTGGCTGACATTCTTGCTCAGAGACCTAATCCTCATTAGGATTTATTTTATTTGGTACATGTAATTCTTTGTATATGTAATAATGTAATAAAATAATTATGTTTTGGGCGATTCACCGACTAAACATGTGTTGTGTATTTTTACTTCATTGATTTCTTGTTCCACTATCTTGGGCTCTTCTTAGCCGACTAGATTTGATATAGGCAGAGTTATTTTCTTGAGTGAGTATCCCCCCAGTCCAGTATGCTTATAAGATACCATTCTGCCTCACTTTACCTTTTAGGTTGTGTCGTCACACTCCCTTAGGCCTAAGTGTGGAAATGGCGAGGACACACCTGGTGTTGGATATTCTATCTGAGAAAGTTTTTTGAGCTAAACATTGTTTGGTGACCAACCTGAGTTGGTCGAGCTGCCTAAGGGTCCCCTGTAGGGCTTTATATATTTCCAGGGGCAATGCTAGGAGGTTATTCATGTTTGATGATGAAAACCTGAGGAGGGTAATACCCTACTTTTATATGTTAAGAGGAGAGCCTATAACTTGGAAAAGGTGCATAAATTATAAAGTATTTGAGAAAAAATCAACACTTCATAGAATTCCACTGCCAAATAATTTTTTTATTGATCATAAATGAATTGCAAATTTCAACATTGGGTTAAAAGATCAGCGTAAAAAACTTGAAGTAGAATTTCTTTAAATTGGATGCGTTCCAAGCTCAATGGATCTCCCTGCCCTCCAGTGTTTCTAAGTGATAGGCTCCTTGTAGGTTCTCCCTTATCACCTTGACTGGTACCTTATCACCTTGAATGTTCCCTCCCAATTTGGTCCTAGCTTGCCATCTAATGGTTTTACGATGCCGCCAAGAACTTTCCTTAGGACGTATTCCCCAATGTGGAATGCTCTCAGATTAACCTTCTTGTTGTAGTGATTTGCTAGATGTTGCTAATAACTTGCTAGTTTCACTAAAACCATCTCTCTTAGTTCCGTAGTTAGGTCAAGTTCAACTAGCAATGCTACATCATTCTGGACTTGGTCGACCAGGGTGGACCTCATGGTGGGGAGGCCAGCTTCCAAAAGAATTATTTCCTTCATACCATATGTCAGTGTGAATGGTATTTCCTCGGTTGCTAGTCATGGGGTAGTACGGTAAGCCCATAGGATGTGTGGCAGCTCACTCACCCATGCTCCTTTGGCTCGCTCCAATCTCTTCTTTAATTCATTAATCACTGTTTTGTTGGAAGCTTCAGCTTGTCCATTTCTCTGTGGGTATGCCACCGAGCTGAAATGGTGCCTCATCCCGTGGTCGTTATAGAAACCCTAGAAGAGGCCACTTTTGAACTGGGTTCCATTATCAGTGATGATGGTCCTGGGGATCTCAAAGTGGGTGATAATGTTCTTCCATATCAATCTTATCATATCCGGGTCTCTAATGTTTACCAGCGGCTCTGCCTCTATCCATTTGGTGAAGTAGTCTATCACGAACAACAAATACTTACGATTAGAGAAAGCGTTAGGAAGAGGGCCGATAATGTCCATTCTCTATTGGCTGAAAGGCCATGGCTAGTAAGTGACTTTAGGTCGTTGGCCGGTTGGTGAACCATAAGAGAATGAAGTTGACATTTTTCGCACTTGCGAGCATATATCCCATAATCCTTCTGCATGTACTGCCACCAGTAGCCTTCCTTCATTTGTCGAAAAGCTAGCGACCTTCCCCTAATATGACTCCCATAGATTCCCTCATGAAGCTCGTGTAGAACTTTCTCGACGTTCTTTGGGTGAACGCATTGGAGTTAAGCACCGGTGAAAGATCTCTTATACAATTTGCCTTCAGGAGATAAGTGAAAGCGAGAAACTTTGACTCTCATCTGATGAGAAACCTTCTTATCGTCTGGTAGGGAACTATCTTTCAAATAATCCCATAAGGGGTCCATCTAACTTCCGCTGATTCAATCTGGAGAACATGACCTATGTTTGGCAGTTTCTCGATCTGGGTAATGCTTGGCTGGGCAAGGAAGTTGATAGAAATTATTATCTTCAAGTCAAAATTGATCGCTAAGCTTATGGCCGCTAGGTCTTCAACATGGATATTTTTTCCTCTGGAAAACTGTTGAACGCTGACCTGTTCAAAGTTAGACATTAATTTCTTCATTGTGGCAAGGTAGGCCACCATTTTATCATCCTTAGAGTAGAAGTCTCCACTTATCTAGTTGGAGACCAGTAGTGAGTCGTCGACACTTGGAGTTTCTTTGCCCCCAGTGCCTATGCCTTCTGTAAGACTTCTATATCTGCTTCATACTCTACTTCGTTGTTGGAGGCTTCAAATTCAATCTCGATTCCTTGATCGAGGATTGCATTTTCAGGGGTACCCAGCATGATGCCCACTCCCACCCCTTTGGAGTTGGAGGCTCCGTCAACGAACAGTCTCCAAACACCTTGTGCCGACGGGTTTTCCCTTTAACCAATAGGTTGAAGTTGGTCACAAGGATATTCTTCTATAAATTCTGTGATGAAGTCGATGAGGACTTGTCCCTTGATTGCATTCCTTGGCTGAAACAGGATGTCAAATTGCCTGAGCTCGACTCACCACTTTGATAGTCTACCAGACAGATTTGCTTTTCACAGGACTGCTTTAAGAGGGTGAGATGTAAGGACGATGATGGATTAAGCTTCGAAGTAATGTTTTAATTTCCTCGAGGCTACCACTAGTGCAAAAGCGAGATTTTCTAATGGTAGGTACCATTGTTCGGTGTCTAAGAGAGTTTTGCTAGCGTAATAGACTGGGTGTTGGATCCCCGTTCTTTCGCATACCAGTGCAAAACTTATAGCGTGACTAGAAACTGCGAGGTATAGTTATAGAGAGTCATTCTCATGAAGGATTACGAGCAACGATGGTGTACTGAGGTAAGCCTTGAGTCCTTCTAGCACCTTTGAGCAATCCTCATTCCACTCTACTTTTTTTTCTTTTCTTCAAAAGTTGGAAGAACGGATGGCACCTTTCGAATGATTTTGAGATGAATCGGTTCAGGGTGACGCGCATTCCTGTGAGCTTTTACACGTCTCTTATTGTATGGGGGGTTGTACCCTATTAATGGCGTCAATCTAGTTCGGGTTGGCTTCAATGCCTCTCTTGATAACCGAGTACCTGAGAAATTTTCCTGACTAGACACCGAAGGAACACTTACTTGCATTAAGCTTTATTCGGTATTTCCCGAGGATTTTAAAGGTCCTTGATAGGTCTAAGAGGTGTTCTTCTTTATGCCTGCTCTTGACGAGCATATCATCGATGTAGACGTCCATGGTGTTTCCCATTTGGTCTTTACACATTTTGGTGACCAGCCGTTGGTAGGTTGCTCCTGTATTTTTTAGCCCAAAGGGCATGGCCTTGTAATAATACAACCCAACGGTGGTGATGAATGATGTCTTTTCTTGTTCTGGCTCGTGTAGAGGGATTTGGTGATACCCGGAGTATGCATCTAGGAAGCTCATTCTTTCATGAGCTGCTATGGCATCCACCAACTGGTCAATCTTTGGGATAGGAAAACTGTCTTTAGGGCACGCTCTGTTAAGGTCGGTGAAATCAATACAGACCCTCCATTTTTATTACTTTTTGGGACCACTACTGGGTTGCACAGCCACTTAGGGAATTGAACTTCCCGTATGGATCTTGCATCCAACAACATCTCCACTTCCTTCTCCACATCCTTGGCCTTCTCGAGCGTAGTTTGCCGTGCCATTTGTGCAATCGACTTGACAGTCAGGTCAATGTGCAACCGATGACAAAGCACACTGGGATCAATCCCAGGCAGCTCGTAGGGTTCCCACGTAAAAACGTCCAAGTTATTTCACATAAGTACTATTAGTTCCTTCTTCTCTCGATTTATGAGAGAGGCTACAATCAATAACATCCTATCTTTCTTGTTCCCATCGACTGCGACTTTCTCCAGGTTATTAACAACTCGCTCAGAGGGGAGGATCCTATTCTCCTCCATTCCAGGTCTTCCATATTTTAGGTTCTATTTGGAAGGTATCAAACCTTCCTTTTCTTAAACCTTCTCCTTGGCCTTCTCGACCTTCTTCTTCGACTTTGGGTAAATGGCTGCTATAGATCACTTTCTCACCATTGCCTGATCTCCATGGATCTCCATCATTCCTCGCTCAGTCACATATTTGAGTTTATGGTGGTAGGTAGAGGGGACAACCTTCATCGCATATAGCCATCCTCTGCCAAGGATGGTCTAGTAGGGTGAGTCAATGTCGACCACTAGAAATTTGATCATTTTGGAGATACTTCCTACCCTTACTAGAAGTACAATCTTTCTCAAAGGGATGGTTACTTTATCGGTGAAGCCAACTAGAGGAACGGTGGCTTCCTTTAAGTCGACGATGATTAACTTCAACTTCCTGAATAGGTCTAGATACATTACTTCAGATGTGCTACCCTAGTCGATGAACAACTTATCAATATCGTAGTTAGCTATCATGAGTGTAATGATTAAGGCATCATGATGTGGGGTCCTTACTCCCACTAGGTCTTCATCTGTGAACACAATGTGTTTACTGTAGTTGACGTCATCTGCTCGCTGACGCTTTCCTGCCTGCGTCTTAGATCGATTGATTTAAAAAGCTGGCATTACTGCCATAAGCTTTTTGACTTCCATCCAAGTTGAGTTTCCTTAAATCTTCTTTAGATCCGATGCCCCATGAATCACTTGAAAATTATGGCCGACATCATCCTCGAGCATGTTGTCATGCCTCAGGTCTCCATTGGCAGTGACCTTCTCTGCCTTCTTCTCCACAAATTTTTTCAAATGTCCAGTTTGAGCTAACTCTTCAAGGTAAGACTTGAGGCCTTACAGTGCTCGATTTTATACCCACCCTCTTTGTGGAAAGCACATCTCACTGCGTTATTCCTTTTTGAGGGGTCTCCTCCCATCTTTCTGGGCCACTTAACAAATGGCTCATCCTTGATCTTTGCTAGAATATTGTAGATTGGTTCTTTAAAAATAGTGTTTATTGCCTGAAATGCTTTTGAAGAATCATTTTTGTTCCCGCTCTAGGGGCCACTCTTGCCCCCATTTTTATTTCCTTTCTTTTGGTTCTCATATTTATCCGGTGAACTTGGCGAGACCATTCTCCCCTGCACTGAGGTGGGTCATATCATTAACTTTGGCATATTTTTCAATATAATCCATTAGGTTGTCACTGGTGCAAGTGGCAGGAGTTGGGTAGGCCAATCTTAAAGGATGCCATGGTGACCTGCTCCGAGCAGTCCTCGACCTCGTTGAATAACTCCTAATATCTTTTTGCATAGTTTGTGAGGCTCTCCTGAGGAATTTTCTTCATTGTCAACAAGGCATCCATCCTCTTCAAATGGGAGCTGCTGGTAATGAAGAGAGCTGTGAAGAGCTCTGCCAGGGACTTGAATCTCCAGATGGATCTGTTAGGGAGTTTGCAAGCTCGATAGAAAGATACGGCACATTAATGCGTCCTTATGGTTCCATAGGGTCATGGCCTGCCTGTACTGCCTTACATGGTTGATAGGATCTTTCTTTCCATCGTAGATCTTAAATATGGGCATCATTAACTTCTTGGGGCACTACAAGAAAAATGATCATTTATGTCAGTAAAAAACTGACATAAATGACCATTTATGTCATTTTTAGAATTTTTCAAAACTAACATATAAAGCCCTGACATAAATGTTTATAAAACTGACATAAATAAGATCACATTTATCTCAGTTTTTAAAAACACACATAAAATCTTTGGTATTCACCATGTTTTTAATCACATTTTCACGAAAACTAACATAAATAACATCACATTTATGTCAATTTTAGTATTTATTATGAGGGTTTTATCGAGACTGACATAAATGCTGATATAAAAATTAAAAAAAAATATTACTCCATCAATAGACAACTATTATTTGAGGTTAAATCAACCCTTCTAAATAGATAATAAATAGTCAAACAACATTCAAATAGTCTAAATTGCATCAAACAAATTCACATATAACTTGAAATATACAATATTCATCAAAGAAAATAATATTGTGCCTCAAATAAACAAAGTGTCAATTTTAAAAAAATGGGCAGAATCTCCTTTGTTTATTGGACTATCCACCCAAGGGGTAACAACCAATCCAACAAAATATAAAAATTGAAATACATGATAATCTTTTAAAAATTCTCCTACAAAAGGTAGTTGTGGCAATCTTTGAATCAACACTTGGCAGTTCTTGGTCCCTTTTCACATGGCAATGATAGGTAAATTTTCACTTGGCAATTCTTGATCCATTTGGTTTCACTTGGTAGTGCTTGGTTTGGGTGCTGCTAGTCCGATTTCAGTCATTGGGTTGCTGGTTCGTTCTGTCCCATTTGTTATCGAGTTCATCTTGAGTTGGTAAAAATCAAACAAATAAAAAAAATGGGTAAAAATGGAATACACAAACTGCATAATCCTTACCAGAGAAAAAATCAAACATATAAGTAAGCATTAGAAGATGACTACATAAACTGTGTACTTAAAAGTAAAAGTGGGTAACCAAGAGTATACATGATGGTGTTGATGAAATCATGATCCATAAACTGTGTAATTAAAAGTTTAACCTTGAACATGCATTGTTTAATTAACAAAGAATACACTTTGTAATTGTAAAGAGCATAGAATGTGTTATTGGACAGAGCATACATTGTGTACAGTGTGTAATCAACTGGTGAACCATTAAGATTAGAATGGATTAGAATGAAGGCTACACATTTTATGCCTCAATAGAATTAAGGCTACACATTGTATGCCTCAATTGGAATGAAGGCTACACAGTGTTTGCCTCATTCAAAGCCTCTATGAACCTCTGATTATAAGATTTTAAAGCTAGCTATTGCATCAAGCATATAATTAATGAAGAGATTGAGGACCAACTCTTTGTTTTTAAACATGCCCAACCATAACAGAATAAACTTTGACACAAACAACAAGCAAAAGATAGATAACCTCATAGCAAAGAGTAATCTTTAGGCGATATTAAAGTGACTCAAATAATAGTATCATTACGTTGAACACATCGGGTGAGGTTGGTAGAAGGCCATTCAGGGAAGAAGACCATTTGCTGGTTAAATAACACCCATCTGACGAAAAGTCAGCCACCTAAAATTACTTTGCATATATATGTGGATACATCTTTAGGTTTGCTATTTAATTTCTTCCCTTTTATGGCTAAGCACACATGGAAATGGGTCCTATGGAACATTAAGATACAAAAGTATATATAAAAGCAAAAAATAAACATGCGGTGTATAAGATAATATCAGAACTTTACATTCTTACCAGAAACTAAAGCTCTTATAGGTTACGACTGTTTCATACTATTAAATGGACCCTATAACCTATGTTTCCTAATGATATTGACAGATAAAGTTAGCACTCTTAGGAAGACTGAAGTTCTTGTATGTATATGTTTCATAACATTATTCGCACCCTAACCTAAATATTGTCCAAATTTTTAGCTAAGCATAAGATTCAACAGTAACCAAAACAATTACTAGTATAAAGATCATGATCAGCTGGTTGGCGTGAAAAAAGGATATTGGGGCTTGTTTGTGATTGAATTGTATTTACATGTCCCTGTAACTTCTCCAAATCTTAGGTATTTCCCAGGAAGTGGAATTCCATATATAAATCAGTTAATAAAAGAGTTAAAACAACTTTTTATTATGTCACTTAAGTTATATAGTAATTCCAGAACAGGAGTTAATACTACCAATTTCTTCATTACTAAAAATAGAATAACCACCTAAAATAATAAAACAGTTTATATTTATCGAGAAGTGCAATATCGTATATATACGATTTTCTTTTTGTATCTTGATTAGTTGGATCGTTTCTTTGTTGATTCCTATATGAAGTACTTGTGGCTTTGCGTTAAACTTTTTTACAATCCTCATTTCCTAAAATAAATAATTATGCCAATATTTAAACAAATCGAATAGTTTGTGTCCAAATCAAACTCGTTTTCGGATAAAAATTAGCTAGCAGAGATTCATCCAATGTTTTTAAGTTTAAGAGGAGTATCAGTGACCCAGACTATTGGACAAAACATCTCTTCAGGAGACACTGAGTCACGACTGAGAATACTTTAAAATTTTATCGTTTTTAGTTGTTTTGCTGCTTTCAGTATCTCATTCGAGAAATGGAAACTAAAACTAGAACAAAACATCAATAACTAAAAAGAAATTAAGAGAGGAGTGCATAAGAAAATTTCCATCTTAATGGCATGAACTCAATTTAACTCATAAATAGAGCAGCAGATATTGAGGCTGACAGTGCCAAGCCAACCCTTCGAAGTCACTCCTAACACATATATAATTCCTACCGTATTGACCCCGCATCTACGACATAATAGCAACTAAGATCTATTACAAATTAGTATAAAGGGGGGAGAGTTAATTGAATTTACACAGAACAGATGGATCACTAAATGGGGCACTTATTTACAAGAGTGTACTAGGAGAAGAAATTATAGGTTCATTACGCACTTATTTAGCAAGTAACTTGAGAGTATTACCATGAGGAAAGCTTGTTTGGTAGTCATTATCCACCATGTACAAAGGGGGAGAGTTAATTGAACCAAAAAAAGCAGTTGCTTATTCATTTTTGCAACACACAGAAAACTCAAATAAATGCTCACATAAGCTATAAGGAAAACAACTGAAGACCAAATTAGAACATTATTATCATTATGATAAAAGTTCATAAAATTTCTCCAAATGAATTGTCCCCAAACATTATGACCTCTTTGTAGCACAAAATGGCCAGAATTCAAAATTGAATACATTCGTGTACGACAAAAATTTATAAAGAGAATTGGACTAAAATTTATATATTTATATGTGTAATAAATATTAATGATGCAACTCATGCTACTTCAATTGTAGTCTCGTCGGTAACTAAATCATTTACTTTTTTGTAGAAAAAATAAATTATAAAACTAACACTAAATCTTTTACTGTTACCTGCTCTGCTGTTCTGTTCCGGTTCCGGTGGGGGGACAGCTTGGCGTGGAAGTTAGAGGTGAGGCAGCAACAGCGAGGAGGGGAGACTAGATGGAGAGCAACGGTGCAGCAGAGGCTTGAGGAGGGGAGGATTGAGGTTGATGCTAGATGGAGAGCAAATTGTGTTGGGTAGGTAATAGAGGTTAAAAATTGATAGCCGCTGTCGTAAATGAAATGGGCAAGTAAGAATATTAACTTATCTCTCAAGTTTTTCTAATTAAACTTATGTTCATTTTCTTTATAAATTTTAGTTTACACCCAAAATATTATATAAGTATAAATACCTGTTTTTTTTAAATCAGTGGGGGCTATACCCCCCCCCCCCCCCAGGCCCTCACTGCCTCCGTTCCTGCCTATAGCCAACACCAACAGCAACCCTGTTGGTGTGGCGTTTACCCTTTCAATTGTAGTTGGTTTTAGTAGAACTAGTTTGAGCACATCCCACGCGTACTACTTACTGGTCTATCTCTGTTTTGAATATGAGGGAGGTTCAGAGGAAGAGACACAACGATAATGGGGTGCATGAATAACACGAGGTCCTCTGAAAATCCAAAAATTTGTCATACCATGACCTCTTTCTAGTGGATCAGAAGTCCATCAAAATAAGATAAATATCAAAGAGGAGAAATAAGAAGAAAAGAAAGGGAAAACATAGCTGATGCAAGCAGGAACACAAACAAAAGATAAAGCGCAGCTGGAATCAACAGCTCGACTTCAAGGCACAGTAGCTCCCGAGAGCAATCCTGTATATTCCAAATGAGTTTATTGATTAAGAATATATGTTCAGTATTACATTCACAAACCATCCTAGTATTTCCCCCACATACGAAAATTTGTCATTGATATACTTCTCATGTGAGGGGATGCACTTAAATTTGCAACAATCTGCAGTTGTAATATAAAAATTATGGAAACTACTAGAATGGTGACATATCGTACATTAACACTTGGACATTTTACAACACATGCCCTACCCATTTTCGACAGGTGCGTAACACATAATTAACTTATAAATTTAGGCACAATCTAGGCATTTTTTTGGATAATTGACAATACGTGACCAACAAACCTCAAATGTCACAACATGAATCTTTTCTGGCATGTAAAAGTAGTAGTTTGTTACATTATGGACAACAAATCAATATATGTTAAGTTTAAAAAACAGAAGAATATGAAAACAGATATGAGTAACTCATTCTTGTTTTGTATTATAAATACTTCCTATTTTCAAAACTGAAGATAACAGGTATAAGGAGACAATGAATTCCAACACAAAGCAACGCAATATTCTAAGTGAAATACCTTGTAATATGTGAATCACTGTGTAAAAGCATTAGACAAAATTGAGTATCTTTTGTTCAATAAGGGATGATACACCCAATATATTCATGACAAAGTGTTTTCAAAAGAAAGTTTGTTCAAAGTAAAACACAAGCATAACAAGCCAGTGAGTCACTCATAACATGATTATGATCTAGAGATCATAGTAATAAGGATGGTTCAAGGTAAAGGCCAAAACTAAGATGATATGACCAAGTTGACTATGTAATGGTACCCAAAAATCCTAAACTGTTACTCATACCTATATATCAGTAAAAACTTTACTCGTCGTGATAGAAATAAGTATGAACTGAAAGAAAGAAATAAGTCTTTTAACCATGGTAATAGGACTTGAGCATGGTGACCATGGTAATAGGTCTTGAAGATATAAGTCAACTATCATTATCCAAATTGGAGGGTGACAGAAAAAACAAACAGATAATTAAAAAGTACCTTGATAATGAGCGCCTTGGCCTTCAAAAAGTATGAAGTGACAGAATTTCTTTGGGAGTTCATCACCTTATCAACGTCCTTTAATGCAAGCTAAAAAAGAAGTTTATACATTCTAAGATTCGTGAGGGATTTAATAAGTGGAAAAGGCATTCTTTTCACCATACGAAAATAGCAAATAAAAATATACTCCAGCATGTGTTATGGGATCAAGCCGACCCAATTCCCTATATTCAGAAGTTGATGCGGATCTATATTTCAGAAATTGACTAGTCCTCGTTAAAATATAAAACGGGGAACTAGTTTCAATACAAAGAATCAAATCAATTGAAAATAGAAGTCTGTGCACAAGCATACATATAGTCACAACCAAATTAATATGATACAAATAAAATAAAATAAAACCAACGAACAAACTTCACCTGAGATAGGGAGCCTATCGATTGATAAGAATCACAGGATCACCTAGTTTGATATTATGAGCTCTCGAATAACAAATGATTGCCCGAACAAGGAACACAATGATCAACGATGAAGTATGAATTTGATATGATGCTTAAAACCCACTTGCTTGAGTATCAAAGCTTATGTCACTCAGAAAGACCTTGCACTGAATTTAGTCACAAATATTTGTGTTCTATTACGACATAGTAGTTATGATGCCTTGTGTGTGTGCGGGGATGGAGATGGATGGGGGGTGGGGGGGTGGGGGCACAACTCTTCTTACACATTGATTTTAGTCAAATTATAGCATAAGGGAATACTAATATATATAATTCTGACAAGTTCTATAATATAGGTTCATTGGAATGTGCAAAATCTGAAAGCATAAGATGAGGACAATTTTGGCCTTGCGGTGAAGCAAAAGTTTTGTTTTTTAATAACACAGGGCGGTAGCGGCCCCGACCCAAGGAAACTAAGGTGTTTTCCTTGACCCCTAAAATAGAAAAAAATTATTTATGTATGCCTATTTTTATTTTTAGTTCTAAACTGAAATTTCAAATAAAACACTATTACAAGTCCAAAATAATAAAGAGGTTAGTTTTTTTTAATTTCTACAATATCTCCTCTCTCTCTCTCTCTCTCTCTCTCTCTCTCTCTCTCTCTCTCTCTCTCTCTCTCTCTCGTATAGTCATACCTCGTCGGTTCAACTTCGTGGCCACTGGTGCAAAAAATGTCAAATTTGCGCTATCAATAATTTAGCTAATCCAAAATTACAAATTCCTGGATTGAAGTTTGAATCCAAAAAGTTCTATAAGGTTTTATATAAAAATGAATAAGACTTAAATGTATGTGTGAGTACTAAATCCCATTACCTAAGCGAAAAATGACTCCTCCAATTTTCTGTTCAAGATTTCTTCTTGATCTACAAAAGTATCCATTTTCTCATTGTCTATCCATTAATACCTACAGGAAGCAGAGCAAGCAAACACAATTAATTAAATTATTCACGAACATGTATGGAACCACTATCTTCACCACAACCAAATTGAAATTTATAACAAAGTAAAATGAGTCTTTGAACATAATTGTTTAAAATCCCCACGTAAATTTAAATAAATGAGATGAAAAAATTGAAATCAGAGTTAAAATCCTTAAATATGTAATTTCATCTCAAATCAAGTTTTATGTGGTGAGTTAATTGCATACGTTAATTCCTGCTGAGTTAAGATCCTTAAATATGTAATTATAATCTTAAAATCTTGAAGATGTATAAGAGTAGGGTCATGCATAAATGATAGAGAGTTAATTGCATACGTTAATTCCTGCTGAGTTAAGGTAAGGTAAACGTGCTCCAATTAAGGACCAAAACTTAGTAGCCTCAACCCGAATAATGAGTGTTAACAAAATGTTAAATCTACTTTGTACGTGAAATTGATGAAGTTTGCATTGAATTGGATGAGAGCATCTTTGTTTGAGTATAAATCTTAGCTGCATATAGAAGTATTAATTCAAAATTGATATGGTTTCAGACCTCTAACCACAAACTTCAGTCCAATATTTGTTCCAATCATATCAAACCCATCAACAACATTTCATGCACAAACTTATACTTCATCTTGTCATAAATCAACGCAGTACACACTACCCATATCACAAATCCAAAAGTCCCTAAAGGACCAAATAATCTTACCAAAAGAAAGCCAACTTTCAGAAAGAAATTAGTCAACCAAAATAAGTCTCTTACTCGCAATAAATATCTAATAAAACTCTTTTACCTGGACCATTTAGTCCACCTCCTCGATCAAGTGAAAATATGGGGCCAAGCTGCGTTCCAAAAGAGAAAGAAGAAGATTCAAGAAAGTCTATGGGTAATAAAATCGTAGATAATATGAAGAAAAATAAAAAAGTGCCAAGGAAAATTAGGGTTCACGGACAAATAATGCATGTTTGATATAAACATTACCAAAAGGATAGATAAAAGAAAATAGAGAACATCACTATCACTAAAAGAAAAAGTTGCACAATTGTTGTCCAAAATTCTCTTTTGTTCAATGGGCAAATAGTGTTTAAACTTTATAAGAACTAAATGAAATGTATTAGTTCTCTACATCTCAAACAAGTAGTATGGTCACGCACAACAAGAACTCTCAAACCCGCTGGAAACTTGCTATCAGACATATTCATTCAGACTCCAATTGGATGAGAACTACATACCAAACATATTAAGATGTGAAGTATGCGATTTTAAGTTATATATTGTTCAGAATAAAAATGTGTTTAGAACTGTTGAATTGTTGAAGAGTGTATATTAGTTTCCAGGAGAGAACAATAGAGTTTGTAATGAGGGAATAACTTTCCATCTCTAATTAGTATGAAAAAAAAATCAACAAAGTTCATACTACATAGTATGAAAAAGATATCATATAGCCTATAGAATAAAAGAATGAAGATGGACTAAGAAGAGAGAATATAAGAGGCATACACCATGAATTACTTCTAATGGTGCGAAGGTACAAAGTATAGAAATAAAATAACTCAAATTTATTGACAAAAACAAAATTTGGAGAAGCTAATTGAGAGACATTACTTACAAAATAAAATTAATCAACACAACACTGAAACTATACAATCATCACCATAATCTTGGTTCATAACTTCAACGATTCACACCCCAACTCATAAATAGAAATAACTTTAAGGATCAAATTATGTCAAACATCAAGGATTTCTTAAACATCAAACTTTAAAACAAAATATATAATGTATCTATTTTCTTCAACATTAACCTCTTGATTGAGTGTTAGTATAAATATATAATATATCTATTTTCCTAAATGTATGTCAAATAACAGGTTATTAAATCAAAGTTAACCCGAAGAATAATTGTTTTCTTTGGTTACAAAAAATAATTCTAAATATGTTACAAATGCATATAAAGAGACAAATTAATGGTAGAGCACATCAACCTATTTTAAAACGAACTGTACCAACATATTAGCCATCAATTGATAGAAAAATACACATGCCCCAACTGACTATGGTGTGACACCCCGACTAATTAAATACCGGGTAGCTACTCCTTTATTAAATTAATTCAAAATGCCAAGTTGGCTCAGTTAATAGCATCACTGTCGAAAACATTTTATTATTACTAACCACCTAGTATTTAAAAAGTAAGTTGCCAAATTTTTAATTTAAGTCTGATTAACATGCAACAAGTGTAATGAAGAAATAAATAACACCATTCACCATAATGAAGTAAAACAATAACCATCACATAGTGTAAATAAAGTCTGGAGGAAAACTCCTCACTACAAATCCCACAACTGAAACAACTAAACTGAATACTGAAATAATACATGCCAAAGTCTAAAAACTGAAATGTAAAAGATGTCTCTAAATAGAAATGGGCAACATGCCCTACAACTGATAGATAGTGACTCTGGAATCCAAAAGATAGAAGCGTCTACAAGAAATTCCTGTAGCTTCCACAAACAGCTACAGGTCGTCACCTGAATGAGTATCCTATGCTTGGTGTCCTTGTGGCTGGGCACCTAAAATGGTTTTACAAGAAAAAGATTTGAAAAGCAAACGGGTCAGAGCCCAAATGTGGAGTTATATTTTAAAAACCTGCAAGTGCTTTAAAAACATTTAAAACATTAAATGCAAAGTACATGTTAGGACGTACACTCACATGATATTCTCACCTCTCGTCTAACTATGCACTCCTAACGTAAGTACTCATCTACAACGATATAAACCCCTAGCTAAGTGACATCATGACTAGATAGACTGTAATAGTTACTACCCTTATTACTCGGTTCTATTAACATATAACGCTCGAAATTAGATAGGGATTTAATGTAAACTCAAATGCTCAGTATGCAATATATTTCTCTATCAGCTAACTCATTATGTTTCTTGAAACAATATCGTAATTATTTATACAACATTAACATGAATGTTCTCATTAATTAAGTGTATATTATTCACATCATAAATATACAATACAAGCACCCCGAGAACTAAGCTGCGGTGCACACATACTCTGCTATCCATCCCGGTACATCACGTACATAAGGATCACATATTCCGAATCTCTCAGGAATAGTTCAGATAACACAAATCACAAATAGTGGAGGCGAACACAGTCACATCACATGGGTCACGTACATACCTACGCTCCCACGATCAGCGGACTTATTAACATCCTAATAAGTCTTTCTCTGACCTATGTTCATCGAGGTACCAGTCTATATCCCCCCCGTAGGCACACAAGGATTAGAGGGTCCTAAGCGAACGCAACCTCCCGTGATAACAAGTATGGTAGGTATGTCATACACACAAAATAATATCAATACTAAGTATATACGCATCTTAGTAATCACCGTAGTTTAATTGTAATACTTTTCTCAATCTAGTACCAATATATAATTCACACACTTTATACGCTTCCGGTTTATAATAATACGCGCCATAATTTATTCTCACGTCGTAGAAGTCACTCACGTCACAACCCAAACAGTCCATTATTTAAATCACTCGTATATAATTTACTCCTCATACTGTCCCAATGTCCCACATCTATCAATATAACCTCAAAGGTTTGTTATCTCTATCCTCGAACAAGTTTACGGGACTCCAAAAATCAAAACAGTCCAAAATGGCCCAAACTGCCAGCTCGTTAGAAGTCTCGTTCGAACGAGACTGTTCGAACGAGTTTGGACTGTCAGCTCGTTAGAAGTCTCGTTCGAACGAGACTGTTCGAACGAGATCCAGTTCGATTGAACGAACTGCACCTTCTAACGATATCTCGTTCGAACGAGATATCGAACGAAACTACCCCTCGTTAGAAGAGACTGGTCAACTCGTTAGAAGCTCGTTCGAACGAGCTCGTTCGAACGACCTGGGGATTGCTTCTAACGACTGACCAGTTTCGGCCCAGATTTTTCCCCAATTCGTTTTTCTTCCATTTTAACACCTCAAGTCTTCTCCAAAGTTCGTTCTAACAGTGTTTTAAGTCCTCTAATCATACTAAACATGCTAAGGTCATAAACTAACATCTTTTAAGGCATTAATGCAACCTAAACATCATTAAATCACAAGATTTTATACTATTCCCCAATTTTATCAAGAACATGAACCCTAGATTTATCTCATCATCAAATCCCAGAATTTAATCCGTTTTAATTTCTTCTAATCCCAATTATCATGAGAATAATCATCTCCCTATCATTCTACATGCAATTCTCTTCAAAATATTCAAGTTCTAAACTCCAACTACATGGGTTTTCATATTTCACCAAGAACAAACACAAAATTCGGATTTCTCTAACATGGAAAGGACATTCTCTGAAAATTAAATGGAATAAAGTCATTTGCCTTGGTTGTCTCTGAGTTTGGTGTAGGTTTGATGAAGCTTTTCTGCAGAATTCCCTCTCTCCAAGCTTCTTCTCCAATGGTGGCTTAAGGTGGCTAGGGTTTTGATTTGGGGGAACTTAGAAAAACTCTTCTAATAACCTACGTAGCCTTCTAGGTTAATATGGGTTGGTTATGGGCTTAGTGGGTCAAATCCACATCAGATTTAGACTCCTAATTTTCGTCATTAATAATTCCTCAAAATACAAAATTACCAAAATACCCTTTAAGTTGCCGGTATGGCCTAAAAATACCCCGGGACCCAAACTACACCCCCGGCTAGTGTTTTCTGACTATCTCGACCCTTTCGGACGCGTTGGCGCACTCAAAACAACCATACGGATTATAGATTTTAAATTCACTTTTTATAATCAAAATATTTCACCGTGACGCGGCGGTCCCACGCGTCTCAATAAAATTTCCAAATTGCCGTATATAAATCTCACGACAAATTTCATAATTCCAAATTCATATGTAATCATATATGCACATAATCAAATACCAACTCGCATCTCACTAGTATTTATAACCTGGATTAATTTCCAATAAATACGCATTTAAATCCCAAAAATAAATATAGCCAAAAGTACGGGGTATTACATATGGTAGGTGAGAAAAATAGATAAAAGATTCAGTTAATTTAACATCATACCTCAGTGATGCAATTTGAGACGAGTTCAAAAAGATGAAATCACCAGTCCAAATGTCTAATCACAAAACACTGGATCACAAAATACAATAGTCATTGAGTGTATAATAATATTCAAGAATCCATATAATGATTTTCAGAACATACATTTGTTTGATCATATTTTGCTTCATATGGACATATACAATCATCATAGGGGTACATGTGTTCGTGCATATTGTTATATAAGACCATATAATAGTTGTTGTTCCTATATGATTCATATTATTTCATATGTAAGATATACCAAAATTAAGGAAATCATACCTCTTCACTTCACAAATAAAAATTTCATTTAAAAATAGGAACTTTCATATAAAAACACCACATAATTTGATAATATAGTACCACAAACATGCACTGACCCCTTTCCAAACATGGAGACTAACTATGAAGAATAAACTAATTTGTCAAAAATTAATTAACATTTACTTTTAATCACATTGTCACAAAAATTCTATTCAATTAAAAGAGAAGTTATAAAAGAAAGAAAGAAAGCAAGAAAGAAAGAGTAAAACACCCATTTGGGTGTTTTCTCAAACAATAAATAAGAATGCTAGAAAATGACAACACAATATAGAAGGATAAAAATCTCAAAAAGCAAGAGGCTCATGGCTACAAAATGCTAACACGAAGAATATGGATTTATAAAGCTAAAATTATATTCCCATTAAATATAGAACTTATTAAGCTAAAAAATATCTTTAGATCTGATATATTCAACATCAAAAACTCAAGTATCACAAAAACAAAAAGAATAATATGGTTCCATATTGAATTCCTAAATTGATGTCAAATGTTTAAAGCTAGAGTGCTATGTGAAAATCCATTATAATCAAGGACCGTATTAAATATTGAGTGTGAAGGTTTTCATGTTTTGTTTCTCTGCTCCAACGCCTCCATGGTTGGTTGTTTCAAATAAGAACAAAATTATACCAAATACATGGAACCCCTAAACATATACATGTGTAATATTCTCTCTGTATGAAATGAAATTGTAGACGTAGATAAACAAAAACAAAAACCATAGAAATCAAATCATATTTATTACTAATATCAATAAAATTGAAGAAAACACTTAATGTAAATGCAAGCTCAAATAAAAACCCTAGGAATTAATTTTAAGGGAAAACAGTGTACCGGCCGTGGAGATGTACGGTCGTCGGGGCCGCTGCCTATAGAGGTGGATCGTGCGAAAGAGATGTGAGAGATGCCTGCTAGATCGAGCGAGAGATGTGAGAGAGCCGGACTATTTTTTTTTTTGGGAAAAATGAGTTTTGATATGGAGCCAATTCATGGGGGCGAGAGAATGGAGAAAAAAGGCCCGCTTTTTTTTTTCCATTTAACTCAGTTTTTACCGCAATTCTAAAATAACTAAAATTACAAAGGGTGTATACATGTCATCTATATATAAATATGAGATAAATAGTTTATTTTTTTATCTCAATTTTATTTAAATTGAAATACAAATTTACCTTTAAAGCCAAACTGACATAAATGTATTTTATTTATATCATTTTACAATTGCCTGACATAACGTCAATTTTTAAACTGACATAAATGATACTTTTTCTTGTAGTGGGGGCTTCTTCTTCTTCTTCTTCTTCTTCTTCTTCTTCTTCTTCTTCTTCTTCTTCTTCTTCTTCTTCTTCTTCTTCTTCTTCTTCTTCTATCTCCCTTGAGAAAGGGGATTTCATCTGGGTCCTGAGATCTCGCCTGGCTAGCTCTCTAGTCGATCTGACACCCCGATGCGCTGGGTGATGGTCCATTTCTCTTCGGACAAAATTCCATATGTCATTATTTCCTTGACCTAGGCTCCTACAACGATGAGTTGGTTGTTATTTCTCAGGAAAGTCGTTATCTGACCTGTGTTCCTCACATCTTTGAGATCCACGTCTAGGGCTCCTTCCTCGGCTGCGAGATTTGTCGCCTAAGGGCTAGGAGTGCGATATTTCTCAGGCTATGATGGAGTTTTCTCTCCATTTTCTTCAGTTTTCTTTTGAGATGAGCATTCTCAGCTTCTTGCTTGCGAGTGTCCTCCTCTTGCTCTTGGATCCTGGAGACCTGTGTGGACCTGGCTAGTCCTTGGCTTTCCTCTAAATCTTGTCATTCCGGGCAAGCCCTAGGATTTGAACGTCAAACTTCAGATCTGATCCTGCGAGTGGCAGGATGTTCTTGAATATCCCCTGCTTGAGGGGCATTACTACTGTGACCTGACTCTCCAAATTCTTATTGGTGAAGGCTTTCTTAAAGGAAAACAAATTCTTCCCACTGACGACGCCAATTGTAGTGATAATTAAACTCAACACAAAATAATAAGCAAAGCCAATCCCTAGAATAAATAAAGAACTTGAAATAATAGCAATCACACACAACACAAGATATACGTGGTTCGACAAGAAGGCTTACATCCACGGTGGTGCTCTTAGTATTTTATTTCTCCTTACTCCAGGGGAGTGTTTTCAATTGCATGCCCTTTGCCCCGGGCTGAGCGTTTAATATATACATGTTGTTTATCAGAGAGTGGGGGTGTTGGACTCCTCCACGTTATCCCATAACTCCTAGAATATCTCATGAGAGATTTTAGGGGTTGAATGGGTAATAACTAAATTAGTTATGCATGTGGCCTACATACTTTGGGCTGGACTAAAGCGGGCTACTTATCTGGGCCAAAATGTTTAATCGAGGTACCCACATACTCTATTAAAGGGAGAGAGTTGTATTAAGTAGTAGTTTTTAATTGGTAATAAAATGTGGTGTGCAATATAAGTTTTAAAACATTAATTAAAAGTAGGGCAAAATTATACATAGTTATAAGCCTCTTAAGTTATAGATAGTGCGCATAGCTACTAGCCTTCTAGTTCTTATGCGTATGCATTCAATAGCCCTTGGACCCGTTCAAGAGTCATTTCCCCTATAATGAGATCTCTCGAATTATCCCAATTGGATAATTTGGGACATCATAATTTATGTATAATAATGTATTTAGTGGCTTACACTTGTTACTTTTGGTGGAAGTTCTTATGCCGATTTTTAATGTTCTGTGTTTATATACTAAATGATGCGATGTTGAGTATTATTTTAATTTATATGAACACTTACAAATCTTTATCGTGTACTTGGATATTTATAGGGAGATGCTACTAAATTTTCCTCATATTGGAACAATATGGATGAGCTACTAAGTGTATTACAAAAATATGTGGTCTTGAGTAGGATAGGACCACTCACCTTTTAGAGGAAATGGAGGAAATAGGATTTATAATTCATCTTGTGCTAACAGTGAAATTAATTTATATTATTTCTATAATATAACATTGAAAGATGAAATGTATTTATTTTGTTTATACTAATCCATGTATACATTCTTCTTACCCATAATACATGATTGTTTGTTGTGGCTGTGATGGGATATCCTCTATACAAAGAGTGGATGGGTGACTAGGGGATGTTTTTCGTAGAGGTGCTAAGGAATTTGTGAAATACGCAAAGAGATGTCGTAATAATGAAGAGTTATAGTGTCCGTGTGTTAGGTGTAGGAATGGTAAGGTGTTTGAATGAAAAATAATTAAACTACATTTATTAAGAGGGGGTATGCAAGATAGTTATCCTTTGTGGGTTTTTCATGGGGAATTGCATGTTCCTTTTTTCTCCGATCAACCTTCACAACAATCAACAATTAGGATAAATGTACAAGGTCACGACAATAATGTAGATCAAAATATGCTAGAGGATTTAATTGATGATGCGTATGGAGTTCATGAAGTGGAAGAAAATGAGGTCACTGATGGTATACAAGGTTCAGGTGCTCATAAAGTTATTGAGATAAACCTTGACGATGATAATCAAATTTTGAAATTTAAAGCGTCCCAGCCGTTGTATCCTAGATAGGATAAAGATAAAATGACTTAATAGTCCATGTATTATTTGCATAGTTTGAAGACCTAATATGGTTTATCGGGAATATCATTATAGAAATTTTAAATTGGGTGAAGGGTTTGCTATCGAAGTAGAATACGCTTCCAAATTGCTATCCTATTATGAAAAATAATTTAAAAGGTTTGGAAATGAAGTATAAATCAATTTCATGCTTGTGTGTTATACTGCATAAAATATCGAAAAGTGTATGAAAATCTCGATCGGTATCCAATATGAGAGGAACCTAGATATGTGAAATTTATCGACAAGGAAGGCACAAGCTCAAAAGTGACTCAAAAAGTATTGAAATATTTTCTCGTTGGGTCTAAATTGAAACAACTTTTCACAGTACCATCGATAGTGGAGGAAATGATTTGTCATGCTAGGGCAGAAGTAGGGGATAATCTCATGTGTCATCCTATTGATTCCATAGCTTGGAAGAGGATGAATTATGACTATCCCGATTTTTATCAGGAACAACGCAAATTAATTTGGCAATATCAACAGATGATTTAAATCCATTTGGAAATTTAAGAACCAATCCAAATGTATGGCCAATGATCATAGCTCCACTCAACCTCCCTTTTTCACAGTATATGAGACCTGAATTTTTGATGTTGTATTTTTTTAATACCTATACGAAAGGCACCAAGTGAATACATCGATGTCTACTTGGCTCCTTTGGTATAAGAATTAAATTAGTTGTGGAAAGAGGGTGTGCAGGCACTTAAATCTTAAAAAAAATAGTTTACGCTGAAAGCTATGTTGATGTGGGCAATTCATGATTTTTCAGCTTATGGGGCATTATTCAGTTGTGTAGTACATGGTTATTTGGGGTTTCCTATTTATCGAGAGGAGACTGAATATTTGCATCTCATCACTAGTGAAAAAAATATATACCATTACCATAAGAGGTTTTTACCCCTCTCTCATAGTTTTATATTTGAGAAAGGTTCTAATTTTTTACTCGGCGGGGTTAAACATAGGCTACCTCCGAGAAAACTTCTAGGTTTAGAAAGTGAGAGTAAATCTTCTAATTGTGACCCTAATATGCCAAGTGAGATTCATAAATTGAAGAATGTCAAGCATAAGAAGACCCCAATAGGGGATGAAACTGAGACAAGAAAGGCATGGTCTAGGAGGCCAATTTTATTTGACTTGCCTTATTGGAAGATTAACCTGGTGCATCATGTATTGGATGTGATGCATGCGGAGAAGAACATCACTGAACATATTTTGGCACATGCCTTGGGGGGAGTCACTAGAAGAATGGAGAAAATGCATGAAAATACCTTAAATCTTTGAAACTTGAGTAATAACTATGGTTTTAAAGAAGATAGTTGGGGAAGGACAATAATTCCCCCTGGTGCATTTATTTTGACGAGTGATGAAAGAAAGGTTCTTTCGAACATGATATATAATTTCAAGGTTCCATATAATTTTTCATCCAACTTGCAAAAGATTGTGAATTATTCTACCCATGATTTATATAAGTGCAAGTCTTACGATTGTCATGTGATCATGCAATTGGTTCTTTGTTGTTTAAGCACTGTTTCGCTAAGCATAAGGATTTGTGGAGGGCCATTATGCAAATTAGCATCTACTACACACTTTTATGTGAGAAGGTAGTCATTCGAAAGCAATAGTGGACGTAGAAGTAGTTATAGCAAAAGTGATTTGTGTGTTGGATAAGTACTTTCCCCGATCATTTTTTGACATAAGTATTCACATTTTAGTACACTTATGAGACAAGGCACTTTTTTGCAGCCCAGTTAGATATTGATGGATGTACCTGTTTGGAAGGTAAACGAATGTTTATAAGGATTATATCAAGAATACACGATACATTGAAGGATCAATTGTAGAGGAATAATCATCGTGGAGTCATCAATCTAGACTCAGGAATATACACCTGACCCAAGTGGCATAGATAACAGTGATGAGTTTGTTGATAAGGGTGGCCAGGTGATGGGCATGCGAGTGAAGTTAACAAGTTTACAATATGAACAAGTAGATCATTATCTATTTGAAACTCATGAAGATGTCTAAGAATGGAAAAAGTAAGTTTATATTATTATAACTTTTATACTTGATCCATTTTGTAATACTTTCTTCATAGTCAATACAGGAAATATGATGCGTATGGGAACATAAAAGATGAAGAATGATGGCATAATCAGACAACGATTTTAGGTTGTGGGTATCACAGGAGGTAATTGTAATGAGAATGTCTCTTATTAAATGACATATTACAAGAAAGCTTTAAAACTAACCTAATTAATTTATCTACAATCTCATCTCTTAAAGATGGGTGATGCGACATCAAGGCTTTCTTGTCTATATACTGGACCCTTGATCGTGGCACATGAATACAAAAAGTATCGATTGAATGGTTATGTATTATTCGGTGTGAGGGTGTACGAGGAAAATACAAATGTACAAAATTAGGGCATTTAATAAAGGGCTCTTACTTATTTTTGAGAAAGCACAAAAGATAAAAACCTCATTGAAGCTGAAATGACTTACTATGGTGTCATTCAAAATATATTTGAATCATAATATATAAGCTTCAAAGAGGTTGTGTTTTGATATGATTGGGTAAGAGTTGAGGATGGAAATGCTTGTAAAGTTCATCTTGGCAGCAATTTGATCATGGTTGACTTGTCTAAGTTGAACAATAACGAGCATGTGAATGATGAGCCATTTGTTTGCGCTTTATAAAAGGTCAAGCAAGTGTTTTACTCGGAGTATATCAAAACAAGTAGTGGTCAATCGTCCTACATGATCCAAAACATCTAACTAGTAGCGTAGCTTGGTTTCTCATACCGAATATTAATCCAATTTAGATGATAACCGAAATTTGAAATAATTTTTAGATTTTTAATAAGTATTCCAATTATTTGAAACAATGCTTAGTTTTGTTTATGATATGGATTTATATTCTTAGACTGTCGTTAATTTGCATTGTTCTAGTGCTTTGTTATTATCGGATGACAGTTTAATTCTTTTATTCATTTGGATTTTATCAATTTTTGGGGATTTGAACCAAATGCTTTGTTATTATCGGATGACCGTTTAATGCTTGTATTCATTTGAATTTGATCATTTTTTGTCGATTTGAATCAATATTGGTTGGTTGGTTAGTGAATATGCTAATTTGAATTTTAATTAGTTAAACATTATTTCAAAGTTCGTGCTATAACCCGAATTTGAAACAATTATTAGATTTGTAATAAGTATTCTAGTTATTTGAAACAGTGCTTAATTTGGTTTATGATATGGATTTGTATTCTTTTCATGTCATTAATTTGTATTCTTCTATTGTTTATTATTATCGGATGATAGTTTAATGCTTTGATCCATTTGGAATGGATCATTTTCTCGTATATATATATATATATATATATATATATGTATATATATGTTTCTACTAGTAATAATTTTGTAGAAAATGTCTACATCAGGGCATCAAGGAAGTGAGGGCAAGGAAGTCTTGCCTAGCACTAAGCCCTCGAAGTGGGGCAAGTTGGGGACCGTAGTGGAGAACAAGATGGCCTTACAAGCTAGGGACTTGGAATTGTTGAGACGATTATTAGCCCCAGGTACACAGATTGGAGGAGGGTTCCTTACAAGCTTAAAATGGCAATTTGGGGGCATTATAGGTACTCACTCACTTTATTTTTGTTTTGTTTTTATATTTATATTTTATAATTCAAATACTACTAACTCACTTTCTTTTTGTTTTGTATTTCTTTGACATGAACAATTCGTCATGCCCCCACAAGCACACGACTCCACGTTGAAACAATTAAGAGATTAATATAAAACATGGAAGAAAAATATGTGTGCATGGTACTTTGGCCGCGACTGAAAGTCCTTCTTACGACATAGGGATAAGGTACCCGAGAAGGAGCCTATCTCATTGGCAATCTGGCAACAATTTATCGATAATGATATCTCAAAGAGGCAATTGTCCTCACGTGAATTGAGGAGGGAAAATCAGGCCAAGAAGATTAATGTGCACTACTTCGGGCATACGTCTTATGCCAAGGTGGACCATAGGATGGTAAGTTTTTAATCTTCTTTCATTTTAGTTTTATTTTATTCTATTTAGTGATAATTATAAACTAACTCACTAATTTTTCATAATTTTATTTCTGGAGATGGGGATTGGTCCTGGGAGGGTAAGCCACATAGGCTCGATGCATATGTGGAAATTCGAACGAAGAAAGTGAAGGATAAGCAGGTGGATCCGAATGTGGCCGCCACTACCGTAAGTTATGATTTTAATTACGTTATAAAATAAAAATTTATAATCACATAATTTTTTATTAATTTATCTAATCATGTACTTTTTTGTTTCAGGAAAATCTTAAAGAAGTGAACAACTCGCAGAGTGATGCCAATAAGGCATCTCTGGCTACGGATGAACTAAGCCAAGTGCTCGGGTGGGATCAAAAGGGAGGTCTTCAGGGGGTGATCTCTCAGGTGGGAAAGTTGAGGCTTATCGGGATTGTGTTGAGTAATATAGGTCTGGCACGCAAGGTGGACGAGTTAGCTACCAATAACGTTAAGAAGTTTGACAATCTAGAGAGAACAATCCCAAAACTGCATGCATTTGTCAAGGGTGCTCTTAAAGACCAGGTTGAGTCCATCTTAGGGAATGGAAAGGAGAAAGTGGTTGATGAGGAGACCACTACTCTGTCTTTCACACTCTCATGTTCACCATAAGACATATCTGACACCCCTACCCATACCTCCATCTCAAGGTTATTTTCAACAATTGGTTGGCCTAATGTGAATATAGTAGACACACAGGGTGGAGATAGAATAAATAATGGGTTGAGGGGCTTGGATACATGCCTAATTACCTTAGTGCATAACCGTTCATTGTAACCAAATGAGGAACAGGTTCGAGTCACGAAAGTGTTCACAGGGAAAGAGAATGAGATCGTGTGGTTAAAAGAACATATGTAGTATGATGAAAAATTTGAGTTTGAATCATGATGAGAATATATGTGATCTTTAATTATAAATCTGAAAAAATAATGTAAATTGATATTAGAATTAAGGTGTGAATTAATTCCAGAAGATTTGATAATTTAGAATGATTTTTGGATGAAATGGATCCATACAACATGTACCCTTATGATTGATATTGATAGGGTAGTGTTAAATTGTGTTGGGAAGAATATTGGGACTGATATGGATTAAGAAATCAAATAAAACTTCGGAACACTTATAACATCCCCATTTAGTCGAGTTCCTAGGGACGAACCGGTTTGACCCTAGCCAAATTAGTTCGATTGCCCTGCTTGTCCAGGATTGATTATTTAAATGGTTTTGTTGATCGGGGTGGGTCCAGATTGTTTCGGACTTATGAAAATATTTAAAAATATTATTAAATATTCTGGGATAAATATGGGTTTGTGAAATTAAGGGTGTTTAGGACGCTCGACACTCAGAAAATACAGTAACAACTTTAGTTTGGAAATTTGGCTAGCATTGGGATATGGGCTGGCTGGGAATGGCTTAGTGTTCAAATTTTATATTATATTGGTGAATCAATTATTTAAATATTCAAGAGTGAAGATCATACTTGGAGAATATATGCTATAACTACGAGTGACATGCACGATTAGTAGGATTTATGTGTGTGTGTGTGTGTGTGTGTGTGTGTATGTGTGTGTGTGTGTGTGTGTGTGTGTGATTATATATGTGTGTTTGATATATATGAAACATACCTACTACAGGGGGATTCTATTGGTGGAGGCTGCACGTAATTACGGTCCACCCTAGCATTGACCAGTAGGTGTAAGATCGATTCTCTAGGTCATAGGTCTGGCGCATGACTACTCTATGTGAGTTTTGAGTCTAATAGGGTAATGGGTTATGGTCATGACCCACGGATGTATAATTATGATCGCCTCCGATTTTACGTTACGATTTTGGGCACGGTGGCATGATTTTAAGCGGGTGGCTTAGGTTGAGGTATGTATACCTGGAGCCTAATAGAATTATATAGATTGCATTCGTGAGGTAATGCTTTAGAGATTGCGTTATATATATATATATATATATATATATATATATATATATATATATATATATATATATATATATATATATATATATATATATAATTGATGTGATATGAAAATACGTATATAAGTGTGAAGAAAATATATACAGGTGAATGACACTAAGGTGTGAATATTCAATTAATAACTAGAGTAAAGTAATGTGAAATGAATTGATATATTATAATTATAAAGCGTATGTGAAAATGAATTGAGAATTTAAAGTAAAATAATGTATACGTGTGATACATGGGAATAAGATTTATGTTAGGCCGGGTAGCATAGCTAGGGTGCCTAAAATACACGCATTAGGTGCAAACTATAATTGAGGGGTGAGGATTATCTCATGGTAGGGTGGTACCAGTTTAAATATTAAAGATTGCATTAAATATTTATTGTTGCATTTTAATCACTTGCAAAATATTTTAAAAAGGTTTTTGGATACGACTCACATTAAAATATTCAAAACTTTTATGTGTTTAGCCACAGGGACTCCAGACATGATTATTCCTTCCAGGTTGACGGAGTTGGAGCAATAGTTGATGCTTGTAGGTATTTTAGCAGATGCTTCTATCTTTGAGATTCTGGATAGAATTTATTTAGCTGTTATTTGAGAATATCGCCCATTGTGAGACTTTTATTTAGTTTTTATTCAGTTAAGTGGTGATGGATATTTGTATTGGATTTATATCGATGGTTTATTCAGTTATTTGGATTTTATATTTATTCCAGCATTTAGATATTACTTGTGATGAATGTGTAATTTTTTATTTGCAATGCTTGTGACCAATGAATTTATTTAAGGCAATCTAATTAAGTTTAAAATTTGACTCCATGCTTAATATGTATTAGTAATTAATTTAATTATTTGATAGTGATACTAAGAATGATCCAATGAGATTCCTATTTTATTTGAGTGTACGGTTGTTCACTCAATATTTTTATGAGTGGGGTGTCACCAAGGCCATGTTCCTCTACATCATTAATTACGAAGATTTCGTCTTGCGCCATATCTCCTTATGGTGTAATCGCATTATAGATTGGAATCTTCTAGAAGTTATGGTACAATTATCAGAGAGACTGCGCCTGGAGGCCCCTCCTGAGTACCCTCTATAGGGTTTTACCAACTATTTTCTAGGCCTATTTTTAGCTTTGGACCAATGAAAGAGAGTTGGGTGAATTGTATTTTAAAGCATGGGGCCCAATGTCATTTATAGTCTGTACTATGGTAGGGGAACTTATAGTCTGTTTCATAACTAGGGATCAATGCACGTATGGTTGGTGGGTCTTCATTAGATCTCTTTCTACTTTCCATGGCAGCTTCTGCTCTAAGTAGGATGGGAAAAAATCATTCCCCTATTCATAACTATCTTCTTTCATGTGAAGGACTTGATTGAGTCTTTGAGGATGATGTTGGGACCATTGTGGCAACGCCGCTAGTTGTCTATTTGTCTATCATAATCTGTTGGGGAGGATGGCTTCATATATAGGGATTACTTGAAGTGGTTATGGAAGTATGCGGTTAAGAAGATTTTAGCTAAGGGAGCTTATCAGATATGGCTTATGATGTTAAACACTTTGGAATAAGGTGTCGTGTTTTCATAAAATCTTATAAATGCATATCGCTACATTAAGTGCATTCAGAGTGGTAATTGGGAGTGGATTATTAGGGTCCTCCAGGGATAAGCAATGACGATGATGCGGATTTATCAGGTAGTTAAAGGTAAGGTCTTAGGGTATGAGAAGTTTATGTAGGTTCTAGGAGGTTTGTGGGAAGGTTGTGTTTGGGTTTAGTAGGTGTTTGGTTTTTCTGAAGCTGTTAATGGTGTGGGTTTTTATGCTTTTATGGGGTTTGTAAGGGAGCGGGATGTTTTTCACTCCCATCGCTTATATCTCATATAATAGATGTGAGCCTATTTTTTAATAAAAGAACAACGATTTCAATGTATTTTATTGCTTCTTTGATGAATTTTGTATTTGAACTATTAACACCAATCGCGAAGGCATATATAATCCTTCTATATGTTTAAATGACGAGGGTTACCATCTTTTTCAAAGGGAGAAAAGAATATAATTTTGTGAGAGAGAGAGAACCGTGTGAAGCCCTTATACCTTTGACTCACTTGAGTCTATATTATATAAGTGGTCATCTAGTTTGGAAATTGTGACAAAATTATGTCCATCCTAGAAACCAAAGAGCCTCAGAAGTTGGATTGCCTATTCATCTCTCTTACTTGTAGTGATCAAGAGACTATTGCCAACACTCACACATAGTAGAATTCAATTCATACATGTCATACTGCATAATAATGTGTGTATATATGTTGAGTATGTTTAAATCCCTAAGTTTGATTTTTAATAATTTTTTGGGATTTTTTTAAAACAATTTTTAAACCATGTTTTATTAATTAAAACTTGATTTATAAGTTTTTGGGGTCAAACTCTAAATATACTTTGGTGTGTATTTTGGCATAATGTTACCTTAGGTAGAAACCGAAAGCGGCATAAACATGAGGGTATGGTTTTAATTATTTTAGACGCGCGTTTCAGATCCTGTATTTGCCCTACATTTGTTTGCCTTTGATTGGTTGGAAGTGTGTTTCTTTACTGAGATAACAACGCGTGTGTTATCAACCCTTGTATCATCTGTTATCAATGGCCTGCATGTCGTCTTGATGAATCCCTGTGTAACCTTCTAAACCAATCAGCTTTCGTTTAAACCACTGCCTTGTTTAAGCCCTTAGATTCAAGTCAATTTAAATTGACTTAATCCTGACCCTTGATTTTGAACCAACGTCTCGAACCTTCTCCTCTCACTATAAAAAGGCCTCTATCCTCAGACTTCGAAGACTTTTGCCATTTCATTGTTTCTGAGAGTAGAGAGAGAAGAGAGAAGAGAGAAACCAGAGAGAAAAAGAAAGTTAGAAACCCTAACCTCATTCGTCTAAATCCTCTTCAAACCTAACCCAAACACCTTTTTAAAACACCATATCCAAAAACGCTACCCTGAGTGTTCTTGAGTGTTTGAGAGTTTGAGTTGAGTTATGTTTTTGTTGCTGTAACCTTGTGTTCGCGAGATCTTGTTTCCAACTTAGACTTTTACTTAGATTTAGTTTCTGATTTCATAGAAATCTCAGATCTGAGTTATTCATGTTACATTACACTTAGTTTCATTCTTTATTTCTCATCTTGAGAAATATATTGTTGATTATTTTCTCTAAAATGTTTTCTTACTTTAAAATCAACAATAAATGCTTTCTGTTTCTTGTTCTTGTAAAACTAAACCTCACATGGAGGTTTTCAATCTGGAAAATCTTTTCAAAACTGAGATTGATTAAGATCTTGGTTGATTTCTAAGCAAGATATCCGTGGATTCTGGGATTAATTGAAAGGTCAAAAGGTTCAAAGTTTTGTAAGAAGAAAGAAAAGAAAAGATCACAGCATATAGTGTAACTGTAATTTTTTAGGACTGTTTGTACTTAATAAGTGTGTGTGTGTGTGTGTGTGCATGCATGTGTTAGAAAGCACCTCCACAAACACTTACGCCCTACAACACCAAAAGTGTTGGTAAATTGATCTTGTGAACATAAGTCGACGTAAAGTGCCGGAACAAATCAGAAGTTGACAAACTGAGAGAACTACATCTACAATCAGAACTGCAGAGAAGTTATAGGGACACCAGAGGGTACATTCCTAAACTTATATAGGTCTGAGTTGTTTTCATGTTAGTTATATAGTTTGTAACTCGTAAATTTATTTTAGTGGATTTTTCATTTTACTTCGTAGAGGGAGTCGTGAATGTTTCCTCAATTGGTGAGGTTTTACCACGTAAAAAATTATGAACAGAATCTTTCTACATTTTCTCATCTCACTCTTGGTTGTGCTGTGTTTAAAACTTATTTAAACTATCTTTTAAACTTGTTGTCCAAATCTTGAATAAGATCTCGTACATACTGTTTTATTAAGCACTTCATGTGATTAATCCTTTTTTATTTAAGAAAAGAGATTCTTCAAAAAACAACTCGGAGTTACTTAAATAGTTTATTTTCAATAAACGGCTTTAGTAACGCATTTTTCAATTGGTATCAGAGCTTGGTAAAACTTCTTTTAAAGAGATCATGTGTTTCTAAAATTGTTTTCTGAAAATCAAATATGGACGAGAAAAATGAAAGATTTGGTAACTTGACGAGACCTCCAATCTTTGATGGAACCAATTTTGCTTTCTGGAAAGTTAGGATGATTGCTTTCATTCAAGGAACTTTGGGAGATGATGTCTGGGACATTGTTGAAAATGGTTATACTTTTCCTACTAAACCAGCTAACGAAGGAAGTAATGAGAGAGTTAAGAATGCTTTAAGTGAGTTCACTCAAGAAGAGAAACAAGTTTCTCGAAATAATAACAAAGGAAAGAATGCCATATTTATGTCCATAAATGAACATGAGTTCAAAAGAATCTCATCCTGTACCACTTCTAAGGAAGCTTGGGACACCTTGGTTACTGCTCATGAAGGAGACACTAGAGTTAAGGCTGCTAAAATCCAAATGCTTATCCAGCAGTACAACTCCTTAATTATGACTGAGACTGAATCATTTGATGACTTCTATATGAACCTGACTGATATTGTGACCAAACTACATGCTAATGGGATAATCTATGATAGACAAGAAATTGTATCTAAAATTCTGAGATCATTACCACAGAAGTTTGATAACAAAAGATATGATATTGAGGAAATGTGTGATATAAATCTCACTCCTGAATTACTCAATAGTAAATTAAGAACTGTGGAAATGTAATTGGAATTTAAGAAACAATTAACCCAATCCCATATGAAACAGACTAGTTCCAATCTAATCTTCTATTCTAAATTGATTAAGCCTGAGTTTAATACTTCCAATGATGAATCTGATAAGGACTGCGATATAGAGAGTTTGGACAATCAGATTGCCTTAATGATAAAACAGTTCAAGAAAATCATTAAGTTTAGAAACAAAGTGGCAAATAAACAAGGCAAGTCAAATTATCCTACTCCCTCTAGTCACAGACCTCATGAGAAAAACAATGACAAAAAAGCACAAGGACTCTCATATCTGACCTAATAGAGACCTTAAGAAGACTGAATGTTATAGATGTGGTAAACTGGGGCACATTGCACAAGACTGTAGAGTTAATTTGAACACTAAAAACAAACACACTAGTGCTAACATCTACAAAACATGGGATGATTCAAGTGACTCTGAAAATGAGGAACCTGAGTCATCAGATGCTTTTGATCCTTGCATGTCTTTCTTTGCCAAGATTATTTATAATGATAACATGCCTATGTTTGTTAATGAGGATGAACCAAATAATTCTATGACTGATACTTCGAATGTGGTTATTACTGGTTTAGATGCTTTGATTACTGAGAATGTTGCATGTTCTACCTCGGAGTGTGTGAGTCAAAGGGAATGCGATAATGACGATGTTAATGGGTGTGTGAGTTCTAAGAATGAAGCCTTAGGGGTCACTTCACACACCACACTTAGTGACTCGGACAATGAAGACCTCCCAGACATTCACACACTTTACACTAAGACTCTCAAGAAAAGCGCTAGACTAGAAAAGACTGTTAAAGATCTTACTAAGAAATTGGAAGATCTAAGCCTGATGTTTAAACTGAATGCTGAAGAGTACACTACCCAATGTTTAACTCATGAAAGTGAAATTAAAGTTTTTGATGAAAAACTGAAAAATTTGACTGAAACAAATGAAATTCTGGAGAAAAAATACAAAGGGACATTGTTAGAATTGGAACAAACCAAAGAAAAGACAGCAACTGTTTTAAAAAAAATTACAAAATTTGGAAATAATTCTAACTGTTTTGATGAATTTTTTGCTGAAACTAAAACCAATTCTAATGATCGAACTGGTATAGGATTTTGTCCCAATTTGAAAACACAAACAAAACCTTTTGAACCTATCAAGTTTGTGTCAGGAGGCAAAAGACCTATTGAAACATGCCCAGATTTTCATTCCCAAAAAACTGAGTTTGATTTAAAACATCAAAACTTCAACATTGGGGAATCAAGTTGCTCTATGCATGAAAGTCCACCTAAGGATAAATACGTCTGCCCTTTTATCAGAAAGAGTGAACCTACTTTCAAACCTGTACTACCTAGGAATAAAGTTCAGACTGGAAACTTTTCAAAAACTTTGTTTAGAGACTTTCCTAAGGAGACCCCCATCTTGAGCAATCTTTATTGCTCCTACTGTGACATATATGGTCACTCTTTCGATGGTTGCTATGCTAGGAGACTTGTTAAACCCATCTATAATCCTCGTACTTACCAGAACATTAACTATTCTAGGAGGAGTCGAAACAATTATATACTTCCTAGATAGCCAGATAAAAACTCTAACTATAGAAAGAGAAAGACCAAACCTAAAAGAACATTTCCTAGAAGGAATCCTAAGCACTTTCCTAAACCAAATGCTCAAGTCTTTCACAAAATTCAAAATCATGCACAAAACATTTTTCAGCAAAAATCTAATGCTCGCAAATTTTATCAGTTGAGAGCTAATAAGCGCAAGATGAAAACTAGAGCAATTTGGATTAGAAAAGATAATCTATTACCTCAGATGAAGTGTAATATTGTTGTTACTGCTTTAAAAGCCGAACACACATCATCTGGTTGGTATTTAGACTCTGGATGTTCTAAGCACATGACTGGAGATGAATCTAAACTTTTAAACAAAACCAGATTTGCTGGTGGTAAAGTCATTTTTGGTGATGGAGTTTCATCTCAAATCATAGGCAAAGGAACTCTCCAAGAAGAAGGGCTTCCCATTCTTAAAAATTTTCTTCTAGTTAAAGTTCTAAAGGCCAACTTACTTAGTATTTCGTAATTTTGTGACTCAGACCATACTGTTACCTTTTCAAAGAACAATTGCAAGATTTTAAATGAAAAAGGTGAATGCATAATTACTGGATTCAGAACTCCTGACAACTGCTACACTATCAAGAACAATTCTAAAATTTGTAATGTTTCCAGAATGGATGACAACGAGATATGGCATAACAGAATGGGTCACATAAATTACGATAATCATAGTAAATTGTCTACTCACGACATAGTAAGAGGAATTATAAAAATTAAACCCATTCATAATATTGTTTGTGGTTCCTGTCAAGAAGGTAAAATTGTTAAGGCCCCTCATAAGAAAGTCAAAGATATTCTCACCTCTAATCCCTTAAAACTCGTCAATATGGACCTAATGGGTCCTTCCCAAACTGTTAGCCTTTGTGGACACAGTTATATCTTAGTTATGGTTGATGACTTCACCAGATTTACTTGGGTCGCCTTTTTAAAACAAAAGTCTGACACTTTTCAAAGCTTCCTAAAAATTCTTGTTAGGATTGAAAATGAAAAGGACACTCAAGTAAATAGAATCCGTAGTGATAGAGGTGGTGAATTCAAAGACACTAGTATTATATAATACTGTGACTATAAGGGTTACAAACACGAGTTCAGTGCTCCTAAGACTCCATAACAAAATGGAATCGCCGAGAGAAAGAATCATACCTTGCAAGAGATGGCACGTGTCATGTTACATGCCAAGAATTTACCTAAATATTTTTGGGTAGAATCTATTCGTACTGCGTGTCACATCATTAATAGGGTCTATCTTAGAAAGAATTCCAAACAAACCCCTTATGAACTTTGGTACAATAAAAAGCCTAATCTCAAATATCTTAGAACCTTTGGTAGTACTTGTTATGTATGAAAATATAGGGAACACTTGTCTAAATTTGAGAGCCAGGGAGATAAATCCATATTTCTAGGATACTCGCCTAACAGTAGAGCTTATCGAGTGTATAATCTTCGCACTAAAACCATGATAGAATCCATAAATGTAATTGTTAGTGACACTACTGTAGAAAGCAAGACTAGTGAATTACCTATTGAAGAAGAGTCTTCAAATAATTTAGAAAATGACCCTTCTGAAATAGATAATAATTACCTATTGAGACACCTGAAGTACCTAACTGGGTTTCTAAAGATCATCCCATAAACAATATAGTTGGCAACCCTAGTGAGCCAGTGCGTACAAGATCCCAACTTAGAAATTATGCACATTATGCATGTTTTGGTTCCTTTGTGGAACCAAAGAATGTAAATGAGGCATTGAATGACTCTCACTTGATTTCTTCTATGCAGGATGAACTTTTACAATTTTTCATTCATGATGTATGGTATCTTGTTCCACGTCCTCATCACAAAAAGGTTGTTGGTACTCGTTGGATTTTAAAAAATAAAACTGATGAAAATGGGATAATAATTAGAAATAAAGCTAGATTAGTTGCTCAAGGATACTCCCAAATAGAAGGAATTGATTTTAACTAGGCCTTCGCCCCTGTTACTCGTTTAGAATCAGTTCGTCTGCTTTTCGCTATAGCTTGTCACATGCGTTTTACATTATATCAAATGGATGTCAAATCTGCGTTCCTTAATGGAATTCTGGCTGAGGAAACCTATGTAGAACAACCTAAAGGGTTCATTCACCCTAAATATCCAAATCATGTAGTTCGTCCGAAAAAGGCTTTATATGGCCTTAAACAAGATCCTAGAGCTTGGTATGAGCGTCTTTCCAGTTTTCTTTTGGATAAAGGTTTCAAAAGAGGTGGAAATGACCAAACTCTATTTGTCAAACATTTTGACAAACACATTACTATTGCTCAAGTATATGTAGACGATATTATATTTGGATTAACTTCTACCTCAGAAGTAAAATCCTTTTCTGAAATTATGAGTAAGGAATTTCAGATGTCCCTTATGGGGGAGTTGCAGTTCTTCCTAGGTCTCCAAGTCAAACAAAATCCAGAAGGACTATTTGTTTTGCAATCTAAGTACGCTTTAGAGATCGTTAAGAAATTCGGCCTCAAGAGTGCTAAAGATGCTAACACACCTATGAGTACGACGGTAAAATTGTCAAAAGATGAAAATGGAAAATCTGTAGATCCTACTCTATATCGTAGTATGATTGGCACACTACTTTATCTTACTCCCTCACGTCCTGATATCATGTATGCTGTGTGTGGATGTGCTCGTTATCAAAACAACCCTAAAGAGAGCCATTTGAATTCTGTTAAACGTATAATTAAATATATTAAAGGCACTCTGAATCTAGGACTTTGGTACACTAATGACACACCAAGCACTATTATTGGCTACACTGATGCTGACTGGGCTGGATGTACTGATGATAGTAAATGCACTTCAGGAGCATGTTATTATATTGGTAATAACTTGGTAGGATGGAGTAGTAAAAAACAAACCTGCACATCACTCTCGACTGCTGAATCTGAATACATAGTTGCTGGTAGCTGTTGTGCTCAATTATTATGGCTTAAACAAATGCTAAGTGATTATGGTATTCAAGAAAACCAATTGCATCTCTATTGTGATAATCAAAGTGCGATTAATATTTCTAAAAACCCTGTTCAACACTCGCGAACAAATCATATAAAAATAAGACATCATTTTATACGCGAATTAGTTGAATCTAAGGAATTAGAATTAATTATCTTCCTACTGATCTACAACTCCCAGATATGTTTACCAAACCTCTAGATTATAATAGATTCATTTCATTACGTAAATCTATTGGTATGGTTTGTGCTGAGTAATACCTTTGCTGCTTGTCCAAGTTTTTCCCGTTGTCCATTTGAGACAAAATGGGGGAGAAATTTGAGTCTACTAATCTCTTCATATACTAAACAGCTTGATCTTAGTGATTCATTGCAGGTATTCCTTTTTGTATAGTCATTATCATCTGTTGTATTAGGGTATTAAATTGTAAATAGTTGAGTTATGTACTTTTTGATTTCTACGATTTGGGTAGATAGAATTTTGATAAGACTAAGTTTTTTTTGTTGCCCTACGAGTCCTAGTTGACTCAAAGGAGATTTTGTCTCATATTTCCAAAGGGGGAGATTTTGTCTCAAAATCTTTTCAAAACTGAGATTGATTAAGATCTTGGTTAATTTCTAAGCAAGATATCCGTGGATTATGGGATCAATTGAAAGGTCAAAAGGTTCAAAGTTTTGTAAGAAGAAAGAAAAGAAAATATCACAGCATATAGTGTAACTGTAATTTTTTAGGACTGTTTGTACTTAATAAGTGTGTGTGTGTGTGTGCATGCATGTGTTAGAAAGCACCTCCACAAACACTTACACCCTACAACACGAAAAGTGTTGGTAATAAGATCTTGTGAACATAAGTCGACGTAAATTGCTGGAATAAATCAGAAGTTGACAAACTGAGAGAACTACATCTACAATCAGAACTGCAGAGAAGTTATAAGGACACCAGAGGGTACATTCCTAAACTTATATAGGTCTGAGTTGTTTGCATGTTAGTTATATAGTTTGTAACTCATAAATTTGTTTTAGTGGATTTTTCATTTTACTCCGTAGAGGGAGTCGTGGATGTTTCCTTAATTGGTGAGGTTTTACTACGTAAAAAATTGTGAACATAATCTTTCTACATTTTCTCATCTCACTCTTGGTTGTGTTGTGTTTAAAACTTGTTTAAACTATCTTTTAAACTTGTTGTCCAAATCTTGAATAAGATCTCATACATACTGTTTTATTAAACACTTCTTGTGATTAATCCTTTTTTATTTAAGAAAAGAGTTTCTTCAAAAAACAACTCGGAGTCACTTAAATAGTTTATTTTCAATAAACGGCTTTAGTAACGCATTTTCCACCATGCCTATGTATGACTTATTGGCTGCCTACATACTTCTATGATCTTCCTTATAATGTACGGGCCACTTCAATTAGGCTTGAACTTTCCTCTCAAATCCTAGATGGCCTCTATACGTTTTTTGACGGCAAGATCTACTTCATCGAGGCAACAATCTTTGATCATTTTATTGAATGATTGCACAATATGGCAATGATATCCTTGTATGTGGTATAGATCTTTCAATATATTTTTATTTAGGAGAGAGAGTTTGCTATAGATGCTTTGATATCAATCTTCTTCACTAACCTCACTTTCGAGTATAATCCGTAGAGAATGTACTTCCAGTTCGACAGGGAGAACCTCTTCCATATCGTATAATCGAGAATAGGGAGTTACCACAATGGGTGTTCTGATGGAGGTACGGTAGTCCCAGAAGAAATATGGGATCCGATTGCCCAGTCTCTACATTTTTTAGTCATCTTGTTGATGATAGTCTTGAGGATTTTGTTATCATCTTCAACAGTGCCATTGGTATGCAATCTGTAAAGAGAGGACTTATGTCTTTGAATTCTATATTCCTCAACTAGTTCTGTGACCTCAGTCTCAAAATAAAGTTCATTGTCTGACATCAACCCATGGGGAACTCCAAATTGGCAGATGATGTTCTTTTTTATGTACTTGGCTACTTTTTCGCATTCAGTACAACGTATGACTTGGCTTCAACCTATTTCGTGAATTAGTGAATGACAAACAGGATGGATTCATGCCGATTTAAATATTTGGAGTGAACTTACCTATCATGTCTATGCCCCAAGTGGAGAAAGATCAAGGGAGAGGTCATATTGTACAACTCCCGAGGAGGCTAGTGTTGAAGATTGGCAAACTATTGGCATTTAAGGCATTTTTAAACATATGCACTGCAGTCTTAAATAATGGTGGTCTAGTATTACACATGATTAATGATTTTCTTAGCAACCATATGACCTTTCATATGGGTCCCACATTCCCCTCTATGGATTTTTGCATGATTTCTTCGACTCCATCCCCTTCTATGCAATACAAGTGGGTTCCATCGAAGTTTATCTTAAAGAATGCTTTATCGTAGATGACGTACTAGGCAACGATCTCATAAAGAGTTACACGATATTTTTTATAAGCATCTCATGGATACCTACCATGTTTAAGGAGGTGCCAAATGTCATAGTACCACAATCCTATCATGTCTGGATCTTCTTATGTAATGAGTTTTATATGGTAGCAATGGGTGGGTGAAGCTTGTTTACAAACCAAAAAGGAGGCCATTATTATTCCCATAGGAATCTAGACCATAGAGGCTAATGATGCTAGCGTATCGGCCAGACTATTCTTTGAGTGAGGAAGATAATGAAAGGTGACATATTTAAATTTGGAGGCAAGATCTTCTAGGTGAGCATCGAAGGGTAGGATTTTATCATCTTCGGCTTTCCATTTGTTGAGGATTTTCCCTTTGATGTGGGTTGAGTCTCTATAGATGTCCATGTATTTATTTCCTTCCTCAAGGGCGATCTATGCCCCACGGTTCATGCCTCGTATACTTTCATGTTATTTGTGAAAGTAAAATCCAGATTAATGGCAAAGGGAGTGTGAGAGTCACTACAGGTGATCATGAGTTTCCCGATGCCATACCCTTTCTTGTTGGAAACTTCATCGAAAAACATTTGACACCTCATATCCTTGTGAGATGTGAAGATGATGTTTTCATCTGGTAATTCAACGATCCGAACATCAATTCCATCCATGGGGTTATCAGAAAGATAATCATTGATGGATCTCCCTTTCTTAATTTTTACCCGACATAAATAATGTCTAACTCAGCCATTAACATCAGCCAGTGGTCCATGAGGCTAGATAGAGCAGGATTTTCTAATAGGTATTTCACTGGATCCATTTGTACACCAGTTTGATAAGGAATACAAGCATGTAGTTTGGAGCGTCTGTGTGACCCAGACCAAGGTGACACATACCTTCTCTAATGCAATGTAGTTTACCTCGTACCCTGTTATCTCTTGGCTGGCATAGTGGATTTATCTCTCCTTACGATATTCCCAATGTATTGAGCCAACATATCCCATGCGGCAGTGTAATAAATAGTTAAGTATAGGAGGATGGGGAACTTTACTGTGTGGGCACGAGCACCGTAGGTTGGGTGAGGTGTCGTTTGATTTGACTGAAGGATTCTTGACATGCCTCATTACAAACTTTGGTTGAATCCTTCTAGAGAAGTTTGAAAATGGTCTCATAAATAAAGGTCAGTTGGCTGATGAAGTGACTTATGTATTATAGCTTACCTAGGAATCCATGCACTTTTTTCTCCATTTGGGGTGATGGCATAATGAAAATGTCTTTTATTTTTGCAAGGTCTATCTTAATCCATTTTTCACTAATCATGAATATCAAAATTTTACCTTTGGTGCCACCAAAGACACATTTGTGCAGGTTAATTTGAATCTGTTACTATCGTGACCGCTCGAAGAATTTCCTCAGGGCAGTAATGTGACCTTCCCGAATCTTGGACCCTATAATTATGTCGTCGACATAGAATTCAACTTCCTTATGAATAAGGTCATCCAACATAGGTATATCATCCCTCTGATAGGTAGCTCGACATTCTTGAGATCAAATAGTATGATTGTGCAATGAAAGGTTCCCTATGGGGTGATGAAGGAAATATTCTCTTAGTAGATATAATGGATCTTAATATGATTTTACTTGGAAAAACCATAAATAAATGACTTGAGATCATGACCAAAAGTGTTGTTTATGATCATATTGATGTTAGGAAGTGGGTAATCATCCTTCGGGGATTCCTTTCTCAGATCTCGATAGTCTATGCATAAGTGGACATTTCCTCTTGATTTCGAAAAGAGGATGATGTTTTCAAGCCACAGACCACATGAATGAAGAATATATTTAACTGTTTTGCCACATCATATTTTACCTTGAGGGACCATTCTATTAAGATCTTTCTCAGTTTCGGTTTGACAGATTTTGTCTTTGGAAAGGTAGCGATCTCATGATATGTTACCTCTAGGTAAATACTAGGCATGTCATCATAGGACCATGCAAAGACTCCATATACTCTTTCAGAAGATCTTCAAATTGTGACCTCTTATGCTCGTTGAAGGTGGACCCTATCCTAATATCCCGTAAATGGCTACTAGAATCGAGATTAATACAACAGTCTCATCATCATTAGTTTGAACGCAGTTATGTTGTGATATTAATTAAGAATTAATCATTATTTAAAACATCTTCATCAATAGTTTGATTATAATTAAGAAAATTGATGTAAGGTACAGCGAGATCTCAAAATCCTCATTATTTCATTAAAAGAGTTCACAGGAAATACATCAGTGAGGTCCTCATCAAAGGAGGCATTGTTTACATTTACATTAGAAATAGGAGAAAAAAATAGTAGGCTTAGGCATCTCTTAGAGAGAATGGATGGAAGAGTCTAGGTTGACTTTAATGGGTTCAACAAGAATGACATGACAGTTAAGGAAGGCTCCTTCAATAGTGATGATCTTCTCAAACGGGTTAGACTATGTGGCTTTTTTCTCCATAGGGATGGTGGCATCTCGACTATGTCTTTCATTTTGGTGGGATCTGCCATAATCCCTTTTCACTGACCATGAACCTGGGGAGTTTTCCTTTGATGACGTCGAACACACATTTGTTCGAGTTGATTCCAATTTAGTACTCTCACAGTCACTCTCAAAGAATCTCTTCAGGGAAGGAATGTGACCTCCTTGAGTCTTGGATTTGATAATCATGTCGGGATATAGACCTAGAATTTTTTCTAGATAAGTTCATATAGGATGGTTGTAGTTTCCATTTAGTAAGTATCGTCGACATTCTTGAGACCGAATAACATGATTGTGTAACAGAAGGTTCTCCATAAGGTGAAGAAGGCGGTCTTCTCCTTGTGGTTAGAATGCATACTAATTTTATTATACCTGGAAAAATTGTCGATAAATAACTTGAGGGCAAGACTGGAAGTGTTGTCTATGATCATGTCGATATTGGGTAGTGGGTAATCATCTTTTCGTAATGATTTTCTTAGATCTCGATAGTCGATGCACATGCAGACTTTGCTTCTCGATTTCGGCACAAAGATGATGTTTGCAAGCCACATAGGGTATTCGACCACGCAAATGAAACCTACTCTTAATAATTTCACAACTTTTTCTTTAACCATGAGGGACCACTCTATTCAAAGCTTTATCAGTTTCTATTTGATAGGTTTGCTCTCTAGGATGGTAGGTATCTCATGTTGAGCTATCTTTGGGTCAATATCTGGCATATCGTCATAGGATCATTCAAAGACACCCAAAAACTCTTTATAATCTCTTCGAATTGCGACCACTCATACTTATTGAGGGTGGAACCTATCCTAATCTCGTGCAGGTGGCTACTGGAAATGAGATCAATACCAATAGTCTCACCATCATTGGTCTTAATATGAATATGTTGTTTATTTTTTCTTATTGAGATCAATTAAGAATTATTCATTTACTAAGTCATCTTCATCAAATGTTTTATTAGAGTCAGGACAATTAATGTATGGCACAATAAGATACTCAAAATTCTTGTTTATTTCATTAAAAGAGTTCGCAGGATATGGTTCAAATAGAGTGGTTTCTTGGCAGATCATGTAAAGGCCTTAGTGTGTTCAAGTCGAATGACTCATTGGCATCACTATCCCCAGAATTTTCAGTTCTTTTCATGGCTTTATCTGTTGGAGGCTCCACCTCATGTTTGTGCCCTTCATCCCAGGTAATGTAATCGTTGAAGAAGATTTATATCCCCGGTTTTATCTTCTTATCGACAAGGTCATACCATGATTCAGGGAACCCATAGAAGGGGAAATCCACACCCTCCTTAAAAAGCCTCCCATTTAGGAAGTCTCTCAAGATCATCTTTTCACTTTCCAAAATTCTTTTCTAAAATGGCTAGTGGAGTACCTTGATTTCAGTTGGTGATGGTTGGTATATCAACTCGCATGAGGGAAAGTCTTCCTTTAGAACTATCGCTTCAAGGATCCCCTCTTGGCATTGGCCTAGCCCAATTTCGGGCATAAATTGTATGTTCTTGAAAATCTGAATCATGTTGACATTTTCATGAGGGTTGTGCTATGGACATACTTGATATTTGAAATTATCCTAGCTTGGCAGGAAGTGGGTCGATCTTGAAACTATAGAGGAACATGTCATTATCCCCATGTTGAATTTCTAGTAATGGGTTGCTAGTGCTAGAACCATCCAAATTATCATCATCCCTGAGAATTGTGATGACCGACCATTAGTGAAAATTTTTAATTTCTGGTGGAGGGAAGAAAATACCCCTCGGATACCATTTCCTTTTTCACCAAAGTAAATAATAATAATAATAATAATAATAATAATAATAATAATAATAATAATAATAAATTGTTTAACTAGTTTATGATGATTACTATCATCAAGTGTCTTATTTTGCATTCCACTTGGGTGTGTTTAACATGTTTTCATTATTAACACAAAAGTACCTTAACTTAAACAAAGAATAACAAATAAGTGAACCACAACTTTATGTAGAAACATAAAGTTACCGAAATGATTCCATGTGGTGTATTAACACAAAGTGAAGTCAAACAATCGTTCCCATAACTATTTTCGTCAAATAATTTTCTTTGAAGTACATAGAATGAAATAAAGTGAAGTTAATAATGGTAATAAGCAATTGAACTGAGAGGCCAAACATGTTTATAAAAAAGGCTTTGAAAGCTCAGCACTAAAACCAAACTAGAGCCTATGCCATTTGAATGATCACACATTAATCTTTCTTATGTTGCAGGTCAAAAAAGAAGTTCACAAAAATCAGAGAATAAAACACATTAATCAAATGTGTGAACCTGATGAAACAAATATAGAATTGGCAAGGAAATTTTTTAAAAAAAATAGATACATGCAAATAATGAGCCAGAGTAAATTATATCTGAGGAAAAGTGGTATCAGAAAATAAGGACATTAAAATTTACTTTTAGCAAAGAAAAAAATAACAGGTGTGTGTGTGAGTGTCCAGATAACAATAGTGGGAAACAAGAATGGCACTATAGTTACCTTACATAGCCAGTGAACATGTGTCTTAAACAACATATTTTTTATTAATTGACACACAAAATAAAACCACCAAACATAATTTCTCAAAATAAATAAAGTTAATTGCAAATTTCAAGCAAAACTCTTAAATAGAGATAATGCCCCATATCCATTAATCAATCTACGTGAGAGTTTTTTATACATCTTGAGGAGGAGGATTTCTAATCGATGGATAAACAGGTTCATTAGGGAGGTTTGACGGGCATAAAAAAGGTATACGATTATTTATTTGGAAAAAGTTAAAGGACTTAACTCCCTGTCAGGATAAACGAGTGGTCTGCCTTCCCGATCCGAAATAAGGAGATCCAAATATCCATACACCAAGCTTTTAGTAAGTTTAATGGTCGCTAGGTCCTTCTCGAATACTCCTCCATGTCTTCGTGAGTATTAAAATTCTGGAAGAATTGATTAAAGATTGCGTACTCAATGACTAGCATGAGTCATATTATCATAAATAAATATCAAAGAAAATCGAAGCTCGTGTCCTGCCCAGATTCAAATGTGTCAAACGGGTATGCTAAGAAATAGGAAGATAGTTGTATTAAGGTGTGTATGAAGCCCCATGTAATAATAGAAAAGGCAAGCAACAATACATACTCCACAACTCTATACTGTCTCCCCCATTAATAAGCTGAATTTTCCCTTTCCCGTGGATGTAACCCAAGCTCGAATGAATCATGTATATGCATTGTTCTATTCTATCTCACACGTTCTTCTTCACCATCACATTTATAAACTTATTATTTTGTGTAAATTTTTTCATTAACATAATTGTCACTTTATTTGTGAATTACTGTTTATAGTGTTATGAATAAGAACCAGGTCATGCGTGACATTAAAGGCCTCGGGGAGTAGCATCGGGTACTCTAGGATCAATTATCAGAATTATAAATTAGACCCCCCCCCCATAACCAACAACTATCAAAGCAACAGATGGAGAAATAACCTCGTGGTGAGCAATGTCACGAAAACCATATGTCACAACCACCGTGCTTGGAAATTTCCACCGTTGTACACTTACTATAAATTTTCTAAAGCGTTGGAGTCTAGCCAACTAACGAAGCTATTGGAGATACCAGATAGGAATCGCCATTTTATCTCAAAGTTATGGTATGCACGATGCCATTGAACTTCAAGTTAGCCCAGCTGTACTCTTCTGATTGCATTAACGACCCGAGGGACTATAATGATGACTACGGGGTGCATATGGATTTTATGGCATGCCCCGACCTAATAAGGTGCACTGATTTTGCCACCACATTGAAAGGATCAACGAGGACGTGGTTTAACTGACTACCCCCATGCTCCATTTCCTATTTTAAGGATCTCTCCTAACACTTTGTTCGTCACTTCATTGGGAGAAAAGTCCATCGAAAGACCACAAACCACCTGGTCAATGTCCTACAATAAGGGGAGGAAAGACTCGGGAAATACGTCAAGAGGTTCAATGATGACGTGATCAGTATATACAATCTTTATGAAAAGGTGATCATTTTAGCCTTCTAAAGTGAACTACCCAACGATAACACTATTTACTCTTGGTCCAAAAATCCATCGACTAACTTGACCCAACTCATGAAGAATATTGAAAAGAACATCCATGACGAGGACACCCTCGTTAGTCGGCATTCAATTTCCTTCAGAGACGCAGGGGAAGCAATGTATGAGGAAAAATGTAGGTAGATGAAATATGAAGAAGAATGTGAAAAAAATGCGGTACGAAGAATAAGGGGGAAGGTGAAGGTAACCAGTGGCGAGAGGAGCCCATAAGATAAATCAAACTCACACAAAGAAATTCACCCCACTCAACACCACAGTAGGGAGTGTCCTGAACATCGTGGAGGATCCCACAATGATCAAATGGTCGAACAAGCCACAAACTACCTCATGAATCCTTAATACAACATCTACTATTAGTTCATCAGGATTATAGACACAACATGAATGATTGCTTAAATCTCAAAAAAGAGACTGAGGCTCTGGTGTAAAGGGTATAACTTAGGGTATTCATTCGAAGGGGGATCCCTCAAGAATATGGTCGAGTTGAAAACAAGGAAAACGAATGAAAGAGTAGTTCTAAAGAAAGAAAAGTAGGGAGAGAGGATAAACAAAATATAGTCTCAATTAAAGAAGGAAGACGGATTGGGATGATATCCGAAGGGTTTGAAGCAAAAGGGGATTTGGCTTCATCCAAAAAGCTATAGAAGACAGAAGAAATAATTACTAGAGGTACATGATGTGAGGGCCAAAAATGTCTGGGAAGATATAGTTTTTACTCCTCAATACTCCATGGATATCATTACACCCCATGACGACGTGCCCTTTATCACTACAGAAATGTCCAACTGGATGATGGAAAGGATGACAATTGACACCGAAAGCTCAGTTGATTTAATTTACTATAAATTCTTTAAAAAAATAAAGATAGGGGCATGCTTGAAGCCAGTACAGGGTCCATTGTTATGTTTTTTCAGGGAGAAGGTTTTTCCAAAGGGGTTTGAGGAAATACTATTCACAATCGATAAAGGTGGGCACTATGCCATATTTTCAAGTGGAATTTCTATGATTGCATCTCCCTCAGAATACAACATACTCATATGGCAGATAACCCTTAGTTGTTTAGATAAAGTACTGTCAATCAAGTCCCTAACCATTTGGTTCCCACACTGAATGGAATAAGAACGGTAGGAGGGATCCAATCACGAGCTAAAACTCTTACTTTGCATCCTTAAATAATAAAGAAGAGGCCTTTAATATCAATGTGCTATATTTAAGAGACAAGGTCGCGATGAGTTTTCGATAAAAGACTTGGTGCTCATTCCCTTATAATAAGGCCGTGTGGAAAGTATAATGTAAACAGGTTGCTCACTGGATGGAGATTATAAACACCACATTCTAGAAACCTCGTAAGCATCTTCGTAGGTTCCTAGCACTTCCTCCTTCGTAATAAACCCTAGGTCATACTCTAGGTACTAATCTAGAGGCCATCGGTCACTTTCGAGCCCCGTTTGACTACTGGTCAACTCTCTCACCGGGTAGAAGCTCATTAAATCTCCGAAGGGCTCTGAATATCCTTTTCAATGATCCGTCCCTTATGCGAATTGACTTTAAGGTTCAAACAAATGGTTGATTTTATTATTAAAAACCTATCTAGAGCCCATCAGGCTCTCCCGACTCCCATTTGGACCACCAATCAACTTCCCCATTTTGACCCCAATCAATCAAGTTACAGTTTAGATGAATGGACTATTTTCCCCTGAAAACTGATAGGGATGCCATCGAGATCTCCCGGTCTCTATTTGACTCCCTTTAACTCACCATCTCGAATGATAATAAGTGAATCTTCAAAGGTCTATAAATACCCGTTCCAGTGGCCCATCTCGCACACGAATCATACTTACGGTACTGATGAATGACCCATTTTACTTTGAAAGGTCATCGAGCACTTTCAGGCCCCATTTGACCAAGTTTACTCTCCAAACCGAGCTAGACTCTTTAAAACATCAAAGATCCATGCATAACCTTCTTAACGATTCATGTCGTGCGTGAATCGGTCTTATGGTTTGAACGAACGATTCGTTTTCCTCTTGTTCAAAAGATCATTGGGCGCTTCTAAGCCCCATTTGACCATAGCCAATTCTCAAGCCCAAGAGTCGCCTAATAGATTCTTAAAGGGCTCTAAATAAATTTTCCAACATTTTGTCCTGTGCACAATTCTGACTTACAAATTGTGTTTTATGATTGTTTTTTCAAAAAATTTGCATGAGACTGCCGAATAACAAACCCATTTCCCTTCCTATCGATAGTGTTTCTCGGATTGCCTTCTGATAGGCATGTCAAGGACAATGCCTATCAGCGCCCCCTTTGATCCTATATAAAGGAAGCATGAGCTCATTTTGAAAGGCATCTCAGAAACATCCCTCTCATGATCTCAATAACATTCTCTCGAAGTCAGCATGGTTTCCACATTCAAACCTCTCCCCACCATTCCATTCCCATACTTTTCTTAACTAATTATCAAATTCCATTCCACCTCCTCCTACTGCCTCCATCTACTTACAAGAGAAGCCCTTCAATAATCAAGATCAATCTTTAAGCTTTCGAAGAAGGTCCAAACATTTTACTATCTCTTTAAATTTTCTTATTTTCATATTAGTTATTCGATTCTTACTTTTGCATTTCATATTTATTAGATGACACACGTTAATATACAACTTTTTATTAGTAGTATTTCACATACTCTATATCAATAAAAAAACAAAAACAAGAAAAAGAGAACTTGCTTTTTGATTCGTCTTGAATATTGCATTTTCTTACCCTTTATACTTATGCATTTTAGCCCCCTCGGGTATCTTAATTCCTATTTTTATGCTCATTAACCAAACAACCTTTTTTTATGAATGTTTATATACTTTGTGAGGTATAATTGAACTTTTGTAGGTATTAAAGTGCTTAGCATGAAGTTTGGTCCCATTTTAGGATAGTTCCATCATAAGGGGCACATTCAAGGTCATTTTATTAATTTCATAATTTGTTATTATGTCCTAAAGTCTCATGTAAGTTGTATCCCTATGAGTTTTGTTCGCGTAGCTTCTGACTGTGCCTAATTCCGATCAATAACGAAGAAGTTATGACATTTTTCGTATTCTGGTCCAAAATGAAGATTATGTCTGGGACAAATCGATTCGGAAATTTTGGAAAATTGATTCGGGCCCTGTTAAAGTCCGAAAATTTTATTTTTTAGGTGCGTTTTTTGTGGGGTATTTAGGGGAAAACTTTCCCTTAAGTTGGGACTTCATTTTATGCTTCATATAAAAGGTCCAAACCTTTCCCTTTCTTTTTAAATGCTCTTATTTTTGCATTAGTTATTCGATTCTTACTTTATCATTTAGTATTTATCAGATCACATACATTAATATACAACTTTTTTATTAGTAGTATTGCACATACTATATTTTCTATAAAAAAAACTAAAACAAAAAAAAAGAGGATTTTTTTGTAAATTCCTAACGAGGATTTCCACAACATTTTCTCACACTAAAAATCCTTTTTCAACTCGCACACATATAAGAAAAGTCCCCAGTTGAATTTATGGGATAAACCTAACCCTGGTGTTGCATGTGAATTACGTGGAATTTCATGCTTTTTTAGGCTAGATAGGCGTCTCGGGTAAAATCCGAGATTCAAGTCCACCTTTCCTATTTTTTGTTCATATTTTATTTCCATATATTATATTTGTGATTCATGCTCGCGCTTTGTCCAATGTATACCATCGATATTTTATAAACGATCATGAACCCGATGAACACACATTATATTTTTAGGAACAATTCTATGAATGACCACACTTCGCCCTTATGCATGACGCGAGTCGAGTGATTCGGCTCTCCATTTATATAAACATGCACACGCACTTCACGGAGTTGTTAAGGAGAAGAATATCACATACCCAAGAAAGATTTGGCGGGATGGATGCCCAATACCTTCCTATTTCGTACCTCAACCCCCGAATCCTTGAAATAATTGATTTTTGTGAGCATCAATATGTCTTTGATGTCGTTATCTCGAGGAGACAATATTTCTTTTGTCTGTTTTGTGAAAAATAGGATGGCGACTCTATCTTTATACATCACCCCACATCAACGACGACTGAAGCACCCCGAGGAAGGTTGAGAAACCCCCGCGCGTGCGCTTATCGAGAGAGGATGGCCACAGTTGTGAATCTGCATTTTAAGAGGGATAGGATCTATTCTTACATGGGGGTTATCATTTTCCACATGTGTGCATATGTACCTGCCGCTTGTATGTTCGTTTTTTCCTCTTATACTTCATGTATATGTCTACCTTATGTTTATATCACTTCTTACTCACTTTTCACCTTATGCACTAGTAAATACCCTCCCTGTACACCTCACACTACTCACACTTATACATACGATAACTATACCCACATTCTTCACACACCACTTAGAATATCCTTGCTTAGGTTTCACTAATACACACCTCCACTTATCACACTTGTATATATCCATGTTCACTTTCACATATAACATGCCGCTCATAGTTGATCCATTCTTAGGCTCATTACCACACACTCACTTATAGATGTTCACAAATCACTCACTCACATGTATCCATGGTTAGTATAGTCTTCATGCTCATGCCAAATTTACTTTTCATGGTAGTTGTGCATTCTTACCTTTTAGTATAGTGATTCTTTTACTCATCATGCCAAATAAAAGACTCTCTCCATAATATACTAATTAAGAATCATGTATGTTTCACACTACATCACCAAGAGTATGGCTATTGACCAAAATGTTGTCCTGTACTGGGGGTTAGTTTATGATGGGCACTGATTTGGCAGTAGTTATCCTTAGCAATATGACTCTCACCTTCCATTGGCCTATTACCTTCAACGTATATTTAACGGTTCCCCCCGCGTCGTACTGCTTGAACGAAAACATTACAAGAGGTATATTGTAGGGAACTTGTTCACGTACGTCGAGTATATTGATTTCTCTCTCACACGCACTGTTCCCACGAGGTATATAGTGCACTTAGGTATATCAAATGGCTTGTCCACACATTCCAAGTACCTAAAAAGCAAAAAGAATATCGTAGAAATTATGCTAAAGGGGGGAACCTTTCCACAAGCCCAATAATTGCATAGATCTTATGTAGGCGTCAAACCTCGGGCACTCATATTTAGTTTGTTGGTTTCCACACGAAACTCTGTTAAAATGTCAGGTCAGTGTGCTGACCAAATTTTAGTGCTATTTCATCATTCTTTAAAGTAGGACCCTGTCTATCAGCTTGAAAACAAGTCAAATCATATCTTACCTACTTTTTAAACTGAATTTTCCTCGCTCAGGTTTTATCAGACATTTCTTTTGCATTTAGGTAAACCTAATAAAAGTTAAAACATAATAATCATGCTGAGACTCTTCTCTCGTTTTCCTTCTTTTTATCAAAAGTACCAAAAACCATTTTCCATCCTTTTCATAAAAAAAACCAAAAATATTTTCCCTCATTTTTACCAAAAGTGTCAAAAATATTTGTCCCCTTCTTCAAAAAAATAAATGATTAAACAATCATTTATTCCATTTTTCAAAAATAAATTCGAATTTTTTTCCTTCTTAGGTCGATCGCATACCTGATTCTTGGACTGGCTCCCTATTGGATTTCATCTTTTATCAAATCAGTCGAAGCTCTGCCAATTATTCTGCTACTTATCCGAGTCCGATTTCTACCATCACATCCCTTTATGGAAGACGTTGGCCAAGAACCGAACGTGCAGCCTGATCAGATGGGAGTCCTAGTCCAACTCAATGCCAATATTGACAACCTTTAAACTGAGATTCATGAGATGCAGCGAAACAGGGTCCAAGTTCCCAAAGAATCTGAGGTTATCTTTCCTAATACCATAGCTCCACTCGCTCCCAACCCTATTTTGGTCCTAGAAGAATATCAACATGCTCTGTGTGCCCCTCCTGCCAATGGGCCACCTCTAGCTCAACTCCCTATTCCCAAACTTGCCCAACTAGGGTCTAACTTCTTAGTACCCTTTGATCCCAAGGAGGAACAATTGAACAAGGTGAAGGAAGACATCAAGTTATTATCGAAAAAGTTTGACTGAGTTAAGATATAAGGTAACTATATGGACTACATTTATATGTCTCATTACCCTAAAGCAAGATCATCAAAAAAGTTCGAGATGCCATGCATCGAGAATTTTGGGGGCAGCGGGCTCTCGATTGTTCACCTTCACAGTTATCATCGAGCCATAATCCTTCTTGTCACTTCTGAAGAGATAATGGCCCAGATGTTTCACCAGACTTTGAAGGACAGTGTCCTCCGATGGTTCATATCCCTCGAAGAGTTTAGAATCCACGGTCGAGAAGATGTATCCCCAGAATTCATGTCACAGTATAACTACAATGAAGAACTAGAGGTTACACGTCGTGATCTAAAGAAAAAACTGATACCATGACCAACCATCCCCCTAAAGAAAAAAAATTCAGCATAGTGAAGAATAATTTCCTACCCCATATCCGAGCGACTATAGGAGGTCAGTATTATCCACACTTTCGAGCTCTCCGAGAAGCGGGTGAAGAAATTAAATAAAGTGTTACCAATGTAGAAGTCGAGCCAAAAAAGGTGACTAGACAGTTGAATCCCAAAAATTATGAGAAATTTGTTAATGCTACAGTCTCCACCATCAATAATGTCTCCCAACCTACTACCTCTTGGGCACCAGAAATTATCCCCAATCCCATCAGAAAGGAATACACTGAGATCCATTATCCCTTATTGAAAGTCTGGCAAGCCTTGTTAAGACAAAAACTCATCAAACCCTTAGACTCCCATCCATTACCAAACCCACTTCCCAAGAACTTCATGGTCAATGCCCATTAGGATTTCCATCAATCTGTCAGCCATACTACCAACTAGTGATTTCATCTTCGGAATGTGATCTAAGGTTTAATTGATCGAGGTATGATCTCCCCACTATCTAATCTTAAAACCAACACCACTAATTACCCACTTTCAACCCACACAAGTGCCATCTTCTAAGAGAATGACTTAGATTCAACCATTTGCCCAAATTGTGCCTAGTAAAGAACCCATCATACTAGTAAGCTCACCTAAAACACTCAAAGTTTGCCTATATTTTCTCTTAAAAACTAGTTGATTTACTAACCAGGCTTTGTAATAATGTCTTGTATTATCATTCATACTCGATCTGAAGGAAGAGATATGGAGTTATCGGCTATTCTGAACAATCTTTTGGAGTTCGGGATGAAATTTCCCACCAAGATGATCATCAAATGTAAAAAAAAATCAATGGATTGTTAATAGAAGCCCCAAAATGGGCTCAAGAGTCAGGTGATTGGGTGTTACCCATTGATGAAGTTAACTTAGATGACTTTGTATAGATCATGACATACATGCTTTAATAGATTGGTGAAATTATTAGCATTTTTGAACTACTCAGAGCTTTGAAGCTACAAGAGTGGTTGGTCCCTTCACTCATGCACCTCACCATCGAGTGGGAATATTTATATGAGAAAGCCATTGAGGATGTGGAATGCATCGATTTCTCTTCGCAATAAAACATCATTACCACCGTATAGGGGATGACTTGACAACTTCGATGATGAACTGAGTTGGGAAATAATCAGTCTAGTATTTGATCTATAAACATTAGGGATGACTCTATGTATGATCCATATAGACACTATATTATTGGACCCATCCACTCTGATTAAGGCTGGTGATGATCTTCTTATTAACTAGAATGCTATACTAGTTCCACCTGCTGAGGTTCAACTTAACCTTATTATTTACCCTATCTCTTCATCTGTTGTTGTTACTCCCTTTTCTGATAACAATATAATTGAGACCTCTTTTGATGAGTTTCCCAGCTCTATTTTTCCAAAAGTGAAATAAACGAGGATTTTGAGTATCTTGTTGTGCCTTACATTAATTGTCTTGATTCTAATGAAACTCTTAATGATGATAATTTTGCAAATGAACAATTCTTAACTTCTCTTAATAAGGTTAATAACAAACAACATAACCACGATTAAATTAATGAGGATGAAACTGTTGTTATGATTCTCATATCTAGTAGACAAATAGTGCGAGATTAGGATAGGTTCCACACTTAACGATTATGAGAATGGCCAATTTGAAGAGTCATTGAAAGAATTTGGGGAAGTCTTCACATGGTCCTATGATAACATGCCAGACATTGATCCTGAAATAGCTCAGCAGGAGATTCCAACTGTCCCTAAATACAAACCGATCAAATAGAAGCTTCAAAAGCTCTGCACTAAATAATCACTCAAAGTCAAGGAAGAGGTAGTCAAAAGTCGAACGTAAGATTCATACGTATGATCGAATATCCCACATTGCTCACCAACATTGTACTCGTACCCAAATCATGAGTAAAAGTCCACATTTGCATCTACTATCGAGATTTGAACAAAAAAATCTTTGAAAGATGATTACCCGTTGCCCAATATCGATATGATTATGGATAACATGACCAGTCACTCCTTCAAGCCATTCGTCAATTGATTCGTCGGATACAATCAAATTAAGATGCACTTTGAACATCAGGGGAAAACCACACTCATCACTCCTTTGGGAACCTTTTGTTACACAGTTATACCATTTGGTCTCAAGAATGCCGGGGATACCTACCAAAGGCTACCACAACCATCTTGCATGATTTGATACATCAGGAGGTTGAAGTCTATATAGATGACATGATTATTAAGTCTAAAACTCGAGAAGGTAAGATTACCATCCTCTGAAAGTTCTTCGAACGACTGCGGTGATACTAAATGCGGCTAAACCCGTAGAAATGCATTTTTGGTGTCACAAAAGGAAAGATTATAGGATTCATGTTCAGTAAAAAGGGAATCTAAGTAGACCCCTCCAATTTGAAAGTTATTCTTGAAATGCCACCACCTAAAATGGAGAAGGAAGTTCGGGTATCTTTGGGAAAACTTCATTACATCAGTCGGTTCATCATCCAACTGACTTCTATTTAAAAACCCATCATTAAACTCCTCCAAAAGGGTTCTACCAAAGTCTAAAATGAGGCCTGTCAGGAAGCATTTGATATAATCAATCAATACTTTACCCAACCTCTAATACTTATGCCTCCACAGCCTTGTATCCCTCTACACTTATACTTGACTATGACAGGTACTGCAGCAAGGGCTTTTCTAGCCCAATATATCAAAGAATCTTATAAGAAAAGGGCCATCAATTATGCCAGTTAAAAATTAATCGGATACAAAGTTAAATTCACCGCCATGGAAAAAATATGCGTCACCCTAGTCTGGGTCACTAAAAAGTTACAGCACTACATGCTCTCTTTTTCCATCAGACTTGTTTCCCAAATGGATTTTATCAAATACCCACTTGATAAGCTCGCCTTGTCTAATGGCCCGATGGTTGATGTTACTAGCTGAGTTCTATATCATGTATGTCACACAAAAAGCCATAAAAAGGAGAGACATCTTTGACTACCTAGCTAACTACCCCATGGAAGAGGTAGATGCTTGGGTCTCTGAATTCCCGAATGCAGATATTTTTTGCACTCTTAAGTTGACCTCTGATGGAAAATTTTCTTTGACGGAGCTTCCAATAAGAAAGGATATGACATTGGTATACTCTTAATCGCCTATGATGACTCTCACACTACCATTTCCTTCAAGCTAGATTTTCCTTACCAATAATATGATGAAATACAATGAATGCACTGCAAGACTCAAAGTCACCCTCAAGGAAGGTATCAAACACCTGGATGTCTATGGGGATTCTGCTCTCATCATCGGCCAAGTGTTTAGAAGATGGAAAGTCAAAGAGGAAAAACTCCTACACTTCCACCCCACATAGAATATATATCCTCCGAGTTCCAAAATATAACCTTCCACTACTAGACTTATGCAAATAATAGCTTAGTTGATGCCCTTGCTTCCCTTGACTCCATGGTCGATACGCTTGAGGGAATAATGATGGCCCCTTTCCTAGTTAGAAAATAAGATATGCCAACCCACTGCTACCATATTGAGCTCATCATCGAGGAGGATTTCGATATGGCTGAGTTCTGGTACTACGAAGTTTGCCGCCTCCTCAAACATGATAAGTATCCCCAAGACACCAAAAACAAAGACAATGAGACCCTCTGAAAATATTGGTTGCCCAGTACATCATCTGTGATAAAACAATGTTCAAAAGGAAATTCGATGGAACCCATTTGCACAGCATAGCAGGGGATGACATTACAAAAATGATGCATAATATCCATAGCGGGTAATGCGAACCCCACATGAATGTCCATATGCTTGCTAAGAAGATAATCCGTCAAGGGTATTATTGGACCACCATGGTTCAAGATTGCACTGCCTACGTCGAAGATATCTCAAAGGCCAATAGTTTACAAATCTCCAACACTTACCTCCTCGAGAATGGTACAACATAACTTCTCCCTAGACGTTCTCTAGATAGGGCATTGACAACATAGAGAAAGCCACACCCAAAGCTTCAAATGGGAATGAGTTCATCTTAGTCTCCATTGATTACTTCACCAAATGGGTCGAAGCTGATTCATACGCAATACTGAATGCTAATAAGGTGGCCAAGTTATCTGATAGAACATCATTTGTCAATATGGGGTTCCCCATGAGCTAGTATTAGATAATGGGTTACATTTCAAGGCGGAGGATATAGAACTAGTCGATGAGTATAGGATTCAGAGGCATAAATCTTCTCCCTACCTACCCCAAACCAAGAGTGCAGTCGAAGATGCCAACAAAACCCTCAAAGCCATCATAAGTAAAATGATCGAGAGTTGCCAATATTGGGCCGATCGAATCCCTTATGCCCTCTAGGTCTACCTCACTTCAGTCAGGACATATAATGGAGATACCCCTTACTCTTTTGTATACGGCATGGAAGCAGTCCTAACCATTGAGCTAGAAATACCATCCCTGTGCATTATGCTTGAGTAAAGATTTAGCAAGGAATATTGGCATCAGGGCCACCTTGATGAATTTTTTCCCTTGGATAAAAAGAGTCTGAAGGCTCTACACCACATATGAGGGTACCATCGCGATCATTCAACCGAAGAGTAAAAAATCATGGTGTCCAGGAAGGAGACCTTGCCCTCAAAGATATCATAGATACCGTCTGGAACCCAGAGAGAAATATAATCCAAACTGGAGTGGCCTTTGCATCATAAAGAATATTCTCTTAGGAGGCGCAGTTATGCTTGCAGACTTCGACGAACGAAATAGCAAGTCCAGTCAACTTGGACCGTCTCAAGAAGTTCTACCTTTAGTTCAAAATCTTTTCACGTTGTGACTCTTCTCATCTCCCTTCTATTCTTATAAAAAAAGACATTTCTCTCTACCAAGAACTATGTGGGGACCAATCCTCTAAAAAACCTTTTGCTTTGAAAATGGAACTCAATTTTTTTGTAAACCCCCAGAGGTACATATGTAGCTCATGCACCTTACATGGGAACAATCCCCTCCTTTTTCATAAAATGCCATTCTTTTGTAACTTCTGAGAATGACGGTTCCTTTTATCATTTACATGAACAAAAGGATTTTGTGTGACTTATTAATTGGAATGGATAATTCAAATATAAAACACACTAGAGGCACAACAATATGATTAAAATCTTTTTTTTTTATTTCAAATAAGGAAGTTCAGTACCATTAAACGAAGTACCAGGGAAGGGAGTCAAACCAACCACCCCTCTCTACTGACCAACCAATTTCTAAACAAGCCTAACTAAACTTCACAAAATTATTACCAAATACATAAACATTCAAATCACCAAATGCTTCACAAAAACTTATTTGCATTTACCAGAAGATCGAGCCTCATCATCATCATTCCCCTGAGGTCCCCGAACTTCCCCTGCCTGGTTGATATTTCGAACATGCTCCATAAAGAGGTATTCCCTGACCATCCTAGAAAAAACCACTACCACTCCTTCCATTGTGTAAAAAATAACAAGCTAGCTCTGACCGATATCGTCTCCAAAGATCTTTTCCACCACTCATTTCCACAACCATTTTAGATAGTCCCCGGACACAACCTAGACCCTTCCAATAGATTAAGATGGACGGGTTGACGGGTGACGAATCTCACATAGAGAACCTAACCTCATGCGCTCGATTTAGTAAAGTCTTCCATCGGAAGGAAGTCAAGTGTCCGAGAAGGCACTATTTGCTCCTATCTAACTTGATGAAGAAGCCGCCAAAGTAAATAGAATGAAGTCTATTATAGGCCAACTAATCGAACATACCTTACTCCCTATTTCCAGAACAGGATGCATTTCCTCCTACCATGGCACCGACCAACGAAGGCTACGTTATTTATAACCCACAAACCAGTTGACCCAGCTCTCTATGGATGGGTCGAAACTGATAAAGTACTGAGAAAAAAAATTTGGCATGCCCACCAATGGATACTCAGTAGGAACTGCTAGACGAAACCTCTCATCCAGCCACATAAAAAGCATCATTGGACTCCTTCTAAAAAATCAGAGAGACCTTCCCTCCAAACATCAAGACCATTGAGAGTCTCCGCCAAAATCACCATCGCAGGACTGCGATGGTAAAACATCCACATTATCATATCCAACTGGGGATCCACCATTATATCTCCCGTCACTAGAAAGAGCCTAAAAGTAAGGCCCAAGGCAACTACTCCGGTATAGATCACATTATTAAAATCCCTCAATCATACGAAATGCATGAAAGCTCAAAGGGAAATCATACCCCGAGTAACCAATGGTCGAGCCATCAAAGGGGAAATGTTGAGCAATTCTGCTAACAGTGCTCGGGGAGAATGAGAAAATTTGGGCATAGTCGTCTCTACACTAGGATTGATTACCAATATGGCTGAGAACTCTTAGTTGGTTGGGAAGACCTCATCTAAATAGAAATGGAAAATATTATCTTCAGGATACTAGAATTACGCATTGGTCACTAACATAATCCAGTCAATGGATCTATTATTCCATAAGGAGACTTGATGGAAGTTGAAAGCCTCGTAGTCCACGTTATAAAAACTCATGGCCTCAAGACTTTCGAGGTAGAAAGAAAATTTTGCATGCATTAAAAGGGCCATTTGGGTAATAATGAAGCAGAAATCAAAAAGTAAGAAGCGTGAAAAAGAAAGTGGGTATGGATGGGAAAAAATACATTGCTTACCTCTCCTTTTATACACAAAAGCCTTAGAAAAAATGCAAGGTATCTGAGAAGTCAGAATGAATACATTCCCTATAAAGTAATCTGATCTGTAGGGAAGTGCAATAAGAGCCTTAGAATGTTATATGACCTATATGTTGATTATCAGGACAAGGGGTATGCCGATCGGCAGCCCCCTATTTTAGAAGATTTTATCTTTCCTTTTTGCCGAAATCAAATTTTTAGAAAAGAAATCCTTATTTTAAAACCCCTGGGTTATTTCTTCTTACTTATCCAATTTTATTTATCATTTCCCAAAATAAACCTTTTTCTGGAGTTAATTTTGGCATTACTAAATAAACATCATATCATTTTTACTATCTCAACAGCAAAGTAAAAGTGTATATACAATAAGTCAATAAAATAAGAACTAAAAATAAAAATATCTCCTAAATATGTATATGTTATCATTGCATGATTACAATTTTCAAGTAAAGGAAAGGAAGAAAAACAAATAACCAAACCAATAGGACTCCGCCCAAATCCACAATATCTCTTTCAAACCCTCACCCCTCGTGACGAGTATGCTTTATCGGCGATGAGCGATAGGACCTCCACTTCTAGAACCCGAGCCCTCATCCGAGGTGGCAGATGGAACCAAACAAGAAGGAATGGAGTCCTTAATGTAAACATTCACATAGGCCACCATGTCTTTGATATCCTTCAGCCGGGTGGTCAGCAATTGAACATGCTGCAAGAAACAGAAACAAAAGGCCAATTAGTCAGTAAAAAGCAAAGAAAGACCCCAAAGAGCTAAGATAAGAAAAGAGAAAAATATACCTCCGGATGAAGGACATCGTCCATAAGCCCGATCAATCCCAGCATCATTGCATTAGGATGGTGTGGCATGATCAGTGTCCCTCTTCTATTCAACCAAAACTTATAAGAAGGGTGAGTGACCTGAATAAGCGGAGCCTCCTATGCCGCTGCTATCGACAACGTTGTACCACTTTAAATGTGGGAAGATCCCACCAGCCTTTTGGTACCCCTACCCGAAGTCATAGGAGGAGGAGGCATGTTCACAACTTCATAAAAACAAGATGTCGTCAACTATCTCATCACGATATCCAGGTAGTCATAGCCAGCCATCATGTCCTTATAAAAAGTGTGTAAGCCTCGCCAACCATCGCCGCCTCCCTAACCTTGGCAGACACTCTCACTCGCCTCGTATACATCGTGGTCATCGATAATGGGACCGCTAACTTATACTCCATGATCTTACGCACCATCCTCTCTCCCAGGTACCAAACATATCCAAACTCATGCACCATCAACCACCGCATATGCGCATGCATGTCCGTCATCCCCGTATGTTGAGGATCCATCCCCCAAGGGTAAAAGGTCACCTATAATCCTCGGAAAAAGATAAATATTCATGCAGAGAAAGAAAATGCCAAAAGAGGATTCAAAAGAAAGATGGAAAAACCTAATCATTCGTCAGCGTGTTTAGATACCGTTGCACCATCGCTAGGGACAAGGACTGATTCGATTGCCCGATGGACTTTCACCACGGGTACATCCGACAGAAGTCCCCCAAATCTTCATCTTTTAGTGATATCAACCTCACGTTGATCCCAATTACCTTATAGAACCACATCTGCAAAACAAAGACAGGAATCAACAAAGAAGAAACTAAAGGAAAATGCAAGGAAATATAGATGAAGGGAAAAAAATATGAAAGTTACCTCCAAAAGGTACACGGCCCTTGTAAAAGTCAACCGGTAACACCGACTGAATGCATCCAAAAAAGAATAAAGGGTCACCAAAGTCAGGCTTTCCCAATCATAAAATGAGACGTTAAAAAATGTCCTAAAAAATGGAAAGAATCAAAGATGAATGACGTCGCCGCTCGTTGCCACTAGAATACCACCCAATAGAAGCAAAATCAATCTTCTTATACAAGATCACCTCCCTAAGAGAAGATATGTGAATATAATACCAATAAATGATCCTACCCACATCTCCCAACGCTGCCTGAATCACCTTCGGTGTTACCATCACAATACGATCCATCTCTATCTGTGCATCCTCGTTATTTATCCCCAGTAGTTACTGAACATCAATAGGAGTAACATTCATCTCACTGAAACCCAAATGGAAGGGGTAGGTAGTGTCCCACAACCTTTATCCCAAAGCATACAGCACTGCGGTAGAATGTGGCGTCTTGTCCATGGCCTATGCCAGATGACCAAAACTAGCAGAAGTAACCATCCAGTGCACCACCGTCGGAATATGGTCCTAAATCTCCTTCGACCCAGTCATCCACCTAAAATGCATACTTAAAGGAGCTATGCCATTCTTCCAAAAGCCAAAGAGAAGAAAGACCTTTCATCAGCACAAGAAAATAAAAAGGAATACCAAAGGTCACCATACTTACATAGCCAATAGGGTTCCTTACCCTAGATGAACGTTGGTGTGCAGGATATCGTAGAAGAGTCCATTCATTATAACTGGATCGAACAGATCAAAATCATTCTCGTTACCCAAGGCAAGGTCACCCTAGATTTCCACTCCAGTTTGGCCCAAATATCAATATTCAGCCACTCCAAGTTCTATTCCTCACTAGAAGATCCCACCATTTGAAGTCTTGAAGAAGAAAGGACTTAGGAACGATTTTTTGAGATATGACGAAGAAGATTCAAAGGTTTAAAGATGTGAAAAATGAGGAGGGATCACCCCCTTTTTATAAGGGACTAAATAACATCCCGATCGATAAACCCCCTGCACATACTGATCGGCACATGCATGTTCCTCTGCCCAAGTAAGTCTAAGATTATGTGACATTGACAGACGACAACCCCTACAATATTTCGATTAGCTACCCCTTGTAAGTTTTGTATGAAAAATGCTAAAAAATATGATAATTACTTGACAAATTCCTAAAAATGCCTGACAGATACTGGAACATTTCTTCATCAAGAAAATAATTTTTTAGAATAGTAAACCTCTTACCTACTCCCGAAGTCTCCAACAGGATTAATATTACGCACTTATCCCCAGCATAAACCCTAAACATATTCCCCAAATGGAACTAATATGCGCCCACATGCCAAAATCCATTACAATTCCCCAGAGGAATCTCAAATCTTAAGTCTTCCCCAGAGGAATCCAAACCTCAAATCAAATGCTTCCCCAGCATGATTTCAAAATAATACCTTCCCAATTCCCCAGCAAAATTTCTAGGCTGAATTTTCTCCGAATCCATTCACCAATGGAATTTTAAGATCCAATCAAAATCCCTCACGGTTTCCCCACCAAAGTTATCCCCTCTCAAAATTATATAATCCCCAGCTAGATGTCTCAAATGGTAAAACTTTCCCCAATAGAGTCTCAAAATAACACCATCCTCAGTGGAACAACAGGTGCATCTGCATCCCTAAGATAAGGTAAAGATTTCCCAGGAGAACAAATACCCACGTCACAACTGTTAGGTCCTCAGAATTGATCTTAACTCGTAGAATCGATAGTCATAATTATTTGTTCCTCATAATTGATCTCGGCCCTCAGAATCAATCATCACAACTATTAGGACCTTAGAATTTACCTCGACCCTAAAAATTGGTCATCACCACTTTAGGTCCTCAGAATTGACCTTAACCCTCATAATCGGTTGCTATAATTTTAGGTTCTTAGAATTGACCTTGGCCCTCAGAATTGGTCGTCGCCACTTTAGGTCCTTAAAATTGACCTCGGCCCTCAGAATTGGCCGTCATAACTTTAGGTCCTTAGAATCGACCTCAAAACACAAAATTGATCCTTACAACTTTAGGTCCTCAAAATTAACCTCGTCCCGTAGATTCGTTCTTTACAACTTTAAGTCCTCAAAATTGACATCGACTCATAGAATTAGTCCCTATAACATTTGATCCTCATAATTTACCTTGACTCATAGAATTGGTCCTTATAATTTAGGTTCTCATAATTGACATCGACCTATAGAATCGATCCCTATAACTTTAGGTCCTCATAATTTACCTCGACCCACAAAATTGGTCCCCTTAACTTTAGGCGCTCAGAATTGACCTCTACTCGTAGAATCGGTCCTCATAACTTAAAGTCCCCATTATTGACCTCTATAACTTTAGGTCCTCAGAATTGACCTCGACCCCCAGAATTGGTCATCGCAAATTTAGGTCCTTAGAATTGACCTCGGCCCTTAGATTTGGTAGTCATAAGTTTAGGACCTCAGAATTGACCTCGACCCACAGAATCGATCATCATAACTTTAAGTCCTCGGAATTGATCTCGGCCCACAGAGGACCTCGGAATTGACCTCGAATTGTAGAATCGGTCATCCCCAAAATAGCCTTAGTTCCTCATAGTTGACGTTGACCCTCTAAACCTCATCCCATTAGTCCGCAAAATTGACCTCTTTCCCAAACATCGATGTGATGTCTATTCGAGGGCCTTCATTTGCTCCAAGGTCACCATCGAGTGGATATCTAGACACCATATTATAGGACCCTCCTAAGCATATATTTATGTCCTTACCACTTCCACCTTCACCATAAACCCTATCTTATACTCCGAGTACTAATTTTAATGCCATTGGGGTGGGCACTCTTGAGCCCTATTTGACTACCGATCAACTCTCTCACCTGAGCAGAAGCTTAATAAAATTTTGAAAATATTTGAATACCCTTTTGGATGGTCTTCCCATTCATAAATTGATCATACGGTTCGGAGGAACCGTCCGTTTTACTATTAAAAATCGATCTGGAGGCCACTAGACACTCTCGGGACCCATTTGACCCCAATCAACTTCCTGTCCCAAGTGGAAGCTTAATTAATCTTCAAATTGACTATAATCCCCTTTTTAAGGGTCCGTCTTGTGCATGAATCAACCTTACAATTAGAATGAACGAACCTTTTTCCCCCAAAAACTAATATGGAGGCCACCGGGGCGCTCCCGCTCTATTAGACTCCCATCAACTCTTTAGCTCGAATGAGACTGAATGAATCTTTTAAGGGGTCTAAATACCCTTTCCAGCAGTTCATCCCGTTCGCAAATCAACCTTACAGTACAGACAAATGACCTATTTTACTCTGAACGGTCATCGAGAACTTTCGGGCCCCGTTTGACTAGAGTCAACTCTCTGAACCAAGCAAAGATCTTTGGAACATTGAAGATACCTTCATAACCTTTCTAATGGTCTGTCATGTGTACAAATCTTCCTTACGATTAGGGCAAATGATTTGGTTTATTCTTGTCTAAATGATCATCGGGCACTTTCGAGCCTCGTTTGACCACAGTGAATTCCCGAACTTGAGAGAGGCCCAATGGATTCTTAAAGGTATCGAATACCCATTCCTAAATTTTATCCCATACGCAATTCTGAATTACGAATTGCATTTTATAACCTTTTTGTGGAAAATCTGCATGAGACTACTAAAAAGAAAACCTATTTTCCTACCTATCGACAGTGTGTCTGGGATTGTCTGCCAACAGGCATGTCATGGACAATGATGATCGAAACCCTCTTTGATTTTATATAAACGGAGCATGATCTCACTTCGAAAGGCACATCAAAAACACCCCTCTCAGTGATCTTAACAACATTCTCTCAAAGTTAGCATGGTTTCCATATTCAAACCTCTCCCCCACATTCCATTCCCATCCTTTTCTTTTCTAATTTAGAAAATTTCATTACCTGTCCTCCTACCGCCTCCATCCACTTGCAAGAGCATCCCTTCAATAATCAAGATCAATCTTAAAGCTTTCGAAGAAGGTCCAAACATTGTAGTCTCTCTTTAAATTCTCTTATTTTCGCATTAGTCATTTGATTCTTACTTTAGCATTTCATCTTTATAAAATCACACACATTAATATCCAACTTTTTTATTAGTAGTATTTCACATACTATATTTTTTATAAAAAAACAAAAACAAGAAAAAGAGGATTTTCTTTTTTTTTTTTTTTTTTAAAGGGCTTTTTATTCATACATAGTAGAAGAACTTGCCTCTTCTAAATAGCAATCATTACAAACACAATCAAAAAATGGAAAAGAAAAGGATAATAAATGAGGTTCTTTATAGACTAGAACCCTTACAAGAACATAAGCGAAAGATGAAATCAAACACACATTAAAGCATCCTAAAATTAACAAAAAGCACCAATGACCACTAGACATGCCTGAAAGAAGGAAATCCCCATTTAACAAGTCTAATAAGGCCCTTGATATGCTTCGGGAAGTCCTTATAACTTGAGGAATTTTTTAATTTGACTCTGAACTATCCAATTTTGCAAGAAAGCTGGCTACCTGATTTTCCTCCTTGAAAATATGAGGATATTTTGTATTGGACCTATTCACAATTTAAATGATTTTATGCACATACCAATGTATTTTCCAGGTAATTTTACCCATGCCTTGAACAACATCAACTAGGACTTTAGAATCACTTTTTATTACAAGGTCATAGTCTTTTAGCTCCTTGTAGAACTCCAGACCTTTCAACATAGCCAAACCCTCTGCTTCTATATTAAAGACTTCTCCAAAGTGATCATAAAATGCCGAAATCATATCCCCAAAATGGCTTATGAGAATAACTCCTCCTCCTCCTCCTCCTCCTACCTTTCCTGGTTTCCTCTAGAACTACCATCTACATTGAGTTTCAAAACATTTGAAGGGGATTAAACCATTTTATTTACAGCCTCTGCTTTGGAACCTGATCAACAAAGCAAACTTTATTGACCATGATTTTTTACTTGATATGAAAAATCATTGATGACACACTAGGGGAAATAGTATCATATCAGCATTTATTTCTAGTAGTCCATAAACACCAACAAACTATTGAGGGGACAATAATGTTGATCAACTGATTTACCTTAGCTCCATGAAGCCGCCATTTAAATAATAAGTTTATATCACCTCCTCCCTTTGATCGTTGAATACCAAAATCCATAGGAATTTGATCCCAAATTTTGTCAGCTATATATCATTCTTCAAAAATATGGTCTATATATTCTTCTTTAGGACTTAAACAACATAAGCACTTTGATGGACCTCTAAAACCAATAGTTTTTATCTTATCATCTAATGGGAGAAGGTTATTTAGGAGTTTCCACATAAAGGTAGACATTGTTTAGGTAATCTACTTATCCCAAATAAACTTTGAGCTTATTTTGAATACATTTGTTTCGGCATAAGTCCCAAGATGAAGAAATAGAGAGGACTCCTGCACTGGATGGCTTCCATATTAAGGAGTCTGAAGTATTTGGAATGATTTCTTAAAAGTTGAAAACTTTTTGAGCAACATCAGGCTTAAATAGATGAGAAATTTTTTCTTTATTCCATTTAAAATCAGAATCCCAGAAATCTCTAATCAGACCTGCTTTAGACTCAGAATAATTTTTGCATGCTTCAATTCCCCAGTTGTCCATCACTATGTTAATTTTACCTTCTCCAATATTCCACCTCATTTATTCTTTTGCATTATTCCTGATTGATCACAATCTTTTCCATGAATGGGCACCACCTCTGATTGGAGCAACAGTGGGATAATACTTTCAAAAGAAAGCAGCATACATAAATTTTTCCCACAAAGAAGATTGAGATTAAAAAATCCATCAGAGTTTCATACTAAGAGAAGAGTGAACATTGGAGATAAGTCTAACTCCTAATCCACCTTCCTTGATTGGCCTTGCAATGAAATCCCAGCTACACCACTGATGTCTAGGTTCATTAAAATAAGAGCTCCAAAGAATTTTGATATAATAAAGTTTATTCTAGAGAAGATTTCTTTTTGAGGGCTTAAGGCTAATAAGATACACAGGCATAGAGGATAACACTGATTTGATTAGAACAAGTTTACCTCCTGGACTCAAGATTTTTTCCTTCCAACCTTGAATTTTGTTTTTGATTTTCTTGACCCACTTTTCAAAGTAGGAATCTTCTTCCTTCCATTGTAAATGGGGCAACCTTGGTATGTGATTGGATCATGTTTGAGTTGCATACCGATATAGTCCTTCAACTTATTAATTAGTCTTAGATTAATTTGATTTGAAGCCACCATGTTTCTCTTGCTTATATTGATTGATTGTCGAGAAACCTTCTCATATAAACTCAAAGTCTTCATAAGATTCTTGACTTCCCTCCTCAATCCAGAGCTGAAAATAAGGATATCGTCTGGAAAAGCCAAAAGGTTAAACATAGGTATGCCAATTGGCATTTTAAATCCCATATAACTAGATTTATACATAAGGGCTTCCAAATTTTTTGAAAAAACATCAGCCATAATAATAAATAGGCTAGGGGACATAAGATCCCCATGCCTCAGTCCTCCTAAAGATTTAAAAAAGCTTGCATTTTCCCTATTGGTCATTATAGTGAACCAAGCATTGGAGATGGGTCTCCAAATAAGGTCCAACCATTACTCATAGAATCCCATTATCCTTATTACTTTTATTAGAAATAACTAAGAAACCCTATCATATGTTTGGCCATGATAACTTCAAGATAATATTCCCTCCATGGTTTTTATTATGAATTATAGATAAAAAATTCTTGATCCAATAAAACATTTTCTATGATTGGTTTAGTAAGACAACAACTTTATCATTTAAAATTCTTGAGAAAATTTTATTGATAAAGTTTTGCATACTTATAGGTTGGAAGTCATTAAAGGTTTCAGGATTGGAAATTTTAGGAATCAAAGCAATTTGGTTATTATGGTAATTTTTGGAAGGTTGAATCCACCAAAAAAGATATGAACTGCCTTCAATATATCCAATTTAATGTCTTCCCAAAACAAATTGAAGAAGTAACCATTGAATCTATCCACTTTACGCCTACTAGAGGCATTAAGTCCCTTCACTTCTTGTTCTACTTCTACTATATTTGGCCATTAAGTAAGATTTTGATTCATCTCATAAAAAATTAACTCTGGAACATAGTTCAACAACTGATCTTCCCCTTCTGGATTGATACTCTGTTCTGAATGGAACACTTTTGAGAAATGAGATACTACTTCAACTTGAATATCCTCCTTTATAATGGCCCAAGATCCATCACTCTTCTTGATATTATTAATTGAAAGTCTTCTATGCTTACTTTTGACCATTCTATGGAAATAAGCTAAATTTTTATCACCTTCTAGAGACCATTTGTCATTTGCTTTTTGGGCCCAAAACTCATGTTCTATCCCGTTGTACATAGCAATGGCCTTTGAGAGATCTTTTTTATTTTTATCTAAAGGATCTTGTTCAGATACTAGCTCTACTCACAAGAGACTATCCTCATCATTACTTATAGATTGAAAAACATCTCAACAATAACTTTTACTCCATGTACTAAGCTTCACCCTTATAGCTATGAGCTTCAACGAAATGGCTAGAATAGGATTACTGAGCTCTACTTCTTTCCAAGTAGATCTGACTATAGATAGGCATTCTTCCTTCTCAATCCAGAAAAAGAAAACGTTTTTTGGGCCATAAATTATCTATCTTACCAATTAATAGGAGATGATTGTTTGTGAGGTGATTAACTTCCTAATCAATACCCAATTCAAGACATTTTTGGTTTATAAGCACCTTATACAACCTACACCAAATACTGTTGTCATGACTTATTTTATTGAACCAAGTAAATTTTGAACCTTTAAAACACATATAAGTAAGGCCATTATCTTTAATACACTCAAGAAACTCATACATAGCACCAATATGAACTAAATTGCCACCTACTTTCTTTGACTGATCAGAAATGATGTTAAAGTCACCAGCTATCATACAAGATGAATTCGTATCCATAAAAGACAAGTATTGCCACAACATTCTTCTTTCATTTCTAATGCAACTAGCATACACAAAGCTATATTGCACTGCTTCATTTTGCGCTTCTAACATGAATTAAAAAGTTATACATTAAGGCATATCATACCAAATATCCCAGTCTATTCCTGCTTTGAAAAAACACCATATCTTGCTATTAATATTGGATTAGCATGAAGAAAATCTAAGTTTCAACATAAAACCTCTAATCTTCTATATCATTTTCTTTGGTTCTAAAACAACTAACAGTTGAAGCTCATGAATTCTCTCAAGTCTCTTTAATCTCCTTATTTCACCTTTTTTTGAAAGTCCCCTTATATTCCAGATAAGAGCATCAATCATTTGGAATAGTGAGAGGTTTTAGAGTTTGAGATGTACCTTAAAATTCTCATAAAGTTACTGCTAGAATCCTTCTTAAGTCCCCCTTTTGTTGGAGATTTTTTCTTTCGTGTAACTATAGTAAAGCCATATTGCTGCTCATTTATGGTTTGAGTGTATTCTCCCCATTTTCTTCTAGCTGGTACTCTCTATTGACTAGAATAGTTCTGTTTGGATCCTCTGAGTGCAGATAATCTACTTGAATTGGAATATCAGGCTTCGCTTGTGACATCACTTTCACTATGTTGGAACTGGTTTCTATCTGAACTCCCTTAGAGTTACCAATTATACCCATTGGATTATGAGTATTATATGGCATACTTGGAGTTGCTTTAACTTGGGTGGTTTGAGTAGCTTCCTTCCCTCTAGAGAGTATAAATGATTGACTTCATTTATCTTCTTTGGATTAGTCTTTAAAAAATAGATATTAAGGTTTGGGTGTTATCTTATATTGGTTTCTCTTCTTTTATGGATTTCCCCTGCTTCGATTTCTATTTTCACCACTTTCTTCTTTATCAGATTCTTCTACTTGCTGAGATGATTCCTTTGCTGCTTGTTTCCCCAAAAAATTTATAATCCATTATTTGGTAGATTAGTTATGATTCATCTTAACATGCTTTGTTTATTGTTGTATATCCCCTGCTAAATTAGGCTCCACCACCTTCTTAATATGGCACTTATCCTGGTTGTGTCCCTTCTTGCCACAATAAAAACAAAAAGGAGGAAAATCTTTATAGATAATAGGTTGCGAAAATCCAGTTCCTTTATTCTTATTTCGAATTCAATATCTCGATGGTAGGGTATTTTTAAGGTCATCTTCAACACACATTCTTGCCACACATGAATGAGCTAGAGAGTCAGTAGAACTATCCATCTTTAAAGGGTTTCCTACCACTTTTCTAATAGAGAATAATGCATTCTTATTATACAAATGAATAGGGAGAAGAGGTAATAGAATCCAAATCAAAACAAATAAAGATTCCTTATTCAAATGGAAATCTATATCTTATTTAAAAGTTCTCATTCGGCATATTTAGATAATTCACGTATATTTCCACGATAGACGATGGAAATCCTCATCATGATCCAAATGAATCGGGGCATGTTTATGATTTACAAGACCCATGCTGAAGGAAGCTTTTAGTTACAAAGAGGAGAAAAACTTATGAATGATATCTATAAATGGCCTGCTATGCGAGAACTTCCCAACCAAAATGAATTTGAATGGAATCACCATATCTTATCAAATTGAATCATCATACATGATAGTTGGTTCTCTTTTAAATGAGGATATTTCTCACAAGGATAATGGAGAGGATCTTTCGAACAAACTGCATCTGTAAAAGACTTAGTTTGGGGGGTGTTGTTCATTTTTTGACGTGGATAAGGGATCTAAAGGTATATGGGAAGAAGAAGGTAAGGTTAAAGAAGATTGCATGCCCTCCCCTTCACGAGGAGGGGAAGGAGGATCCATGAAAACATTAATTAGGGTTAGAGGTTTCTAAAGAGGGAAAATGGTTATGAGATGAATTATCCTTTTAACCAAATTCATCTCAAATATTGCATTTATTTACTCTTATACTTATACATTTTAGCCCCACGGGTATCTTAATTAATATTTGTATTCTCATTAACTAGAAAACATTGTTATGAATGTTTCTATGCTTTTTGAGGTATAATTGAGCTTTTGTAGGTAGTAAAGTGCTTAGCGTGGTGTTTTCTCACATCTCGAGAAGTTTTGTCGTAAAGGGAACATTCAAGGGCATTTTAGTCATTTCATAATTTTTTATTATGCCCCAAAGTCTTCCTAAAGTTGTAGACCTCTGTGTTAGCTTCGTGTAACTTCTGCCTGCACCTAATTTTGGCCTATAACGAAGAATATATGTCATTTTTCGTATACTGGTCCAATATGAAGATTCTGTCAGGGGAAAATCGATTCGATCTTTTAGGCGAATCGGTTCGGGCCCTATTAAAGTGCTAAACTTTCATTTTTTTTGGTGGTTCTTTGGTAAGGTTTTTAAGGGAAAACATTTCCTTAAGTTGGGACATCTTTTTATACTTCATATAAATGATTTTTAAGGCTTGTTTTGGGAGCTTTAGCCCTTCTTCCCTTCGTTGGGTTTATTCCCATTTGTATGTAAGTTACTATTCATTCATCCTCTTCCTTTAATTGATGATTTATTTATTTGTTCAAGATTTATTCTCTTGATTTATTTCGTTGATTTAGTTGTTGTATTTATTTCCTTTTTTCCTTAGTTACTTAGTTGTTTTACTTAGTTTATTCATGTATTGAGGCTAGTTTAAGGGCTGGGGTCATTTCTCCATCATTAATGGGCGTCGAGCTCCAAAATTTAGGTTTTGGGTAAAATTGCGTTTAATTGGAACCTCATGTAATAAAGTTGGAATATTATGTGTTTATCTTTCTTCATCATGCAACGTTAGTGTTTAAAGCGATAATGCGATTTTAATCCATTTGTGACCATTTTCGATTGAAAAATTAATCTTCCATTAATTGATTAAATTCTTCATTTTTTATGTTTATAATTAATTGAATATGCTCGGTTAAATATTTTTTTATCCAAAATCCTAATTACGCATTGTTTATCCCATGGCGGGGATGTGACCCTAATCCCGTTTTCTTATTATTTGTTTAGTTTTAATTGGCAATTAACTTCATATTTTCATTTTTCTCCTTTTACACCATATCACCTTTTGCATTTTTATTCGAGAAGTAATAAATCGATTAAAGTCTATAAAACATTGACTATAGATTTTCGATACCCAGACTGGCGGCTATACTCCATGTGAGTGTAGTTATAGTTTTGGTTTTTTTTCATTACGTTCATAAATCGATAATAATGATTAATGTATCTACACGGACACTCGGTTTTTGTCCATTTATCAAAATGGCATCGTTTTCGGTGAATGTTTTTTTTATGGAGTGTAATTATTTTATTATTTTGTAATATTCTTTTTCATATTTCTATTCTTTATTTTCCCATTCTTTTTTATTTGTGCTAAATTGTTTCGAGAACCTTGAAATTTTGGCTCTTGTCGCGTTTTTGAATTACTTAATTTGAAATGTCTAGCTATAACTCTTTAGATAACCTTAATTTTTATGAGAATAGTTTTCCAAGTTATGCTCCCATGACTATGAGAGAATGCCTACAAATCCTTGAAAATGGATAACGTGAGCATGAAATTCAAGAATTTGTAAGTAATCCCTCATCACATTGGGAAGGTAATTTGGGAAGCGGGGAACTGTCTAGATGTGAGAAAAACTCCCAAGTCATGTCTTCTTATTAGTTTCATCAGGAGTTAGATTTTAAGGAATTGAATGACCAATCCAAGAGTCTTAAATCTTGGTCTTTAGAAATAAATCCCCAACTCGATGAGATCATTTCTTCTTCACAAAGGTCGGTTGAGGTTGAAACTTGTATTTCACCTCCACCGCTTCTTGAGGAAGAAATCACTGAGAGTGATCCAAGAACTTCTGAATTTCAACCTCTTATTAATTCTTCCAATTGTATTGCGGTTGATGGTCATTCCTTTTCTTTGTTCCCTATTATTCTCGAACAATTAAATTTATTATAAGAATCGGTTGAAAGTATTGAGGATGTTAACCCAATTCTTGAACGGGATTGTTATTTTGAGCTGCTTCATCATGGGTTATTCACTTGCACTTTCCCCAACTCCCCTTCTAATTGAAAAACCTTGGGGATGTGATTTCAATTTTCTGAGATCAATGTCATCTTGTAACCCTTAGTACCCAAACCCCCCATCGCCCCACTAAAAATTTTAACTAGTGATGGTTCATTTCTTATGCCTTACACACGCCTTTTATTTTTCAAACAAAATTGTTATTTTCGTGGAGGCATGCACTCGGGTGAGGGTACACCATTAATACCTCAAAGTCAAATCGTATTTTGGGTGGACCCTCAAAAATTTCAACTTCTAGTTTATAGTTAATTAAAAATTAAATTAGTTGGTTATAAATAGTTTTTTTTTACTTTTTTTTTATTTTTACTTAGTGTCTAGTGTAATTCATTAAAGTTATTATTATTCTTTTATGTTATGCTCAATGCTAACTTGTTTCGTAGATTCAATGGACTTGTGTTATCCAGAGATCTCTCCATTTTGGTTAATATCTCTCTTTTCCTCTCTTTATGTTGTATTCTTGATTTGCATTGAGGACAATGCAACATTTAAGTTAGGGGGTATGGAATATCTTGTCCTTTCATTGTTTTGTTTCATTGATTTTATCACATGTTCTTTATTAAGCATGATTTTCTTGCAAAAAATTGAAAATTTTCAAAAATATTTTCTTTCTTTTTTCTCTTTTATTGGGATTTTTTACCTTGTTTCCGATGACAAATTTCAATAAATGCTTGATCTAACAGATAACTCAATGATGCATGTTCTCAATTTTAGAAGTTCTTAGACTTTAGTCCTCACATCATTGATATTTTGAATAACTTCAGTAATTAATCTTCAATCCCATGAGCACATTTACTTTTTTTGTTTTAATAATTTGGTTTAAGATATTTATAACTCGGTTATCTTTATTGCATTATATATATATATATATACTTACATCGAGCGAGCCTCGTGCTTTTCATCGTTTGTGAGTGTTTATACACTACTCTTTTCTCCTTGAAAATTTTAAAGTCGTAGAAAATCTCTCTATTCTTTCATTGATCGTTCATTAATTGAGTTCATTTATAAAATGTGTTACTTGATGTTGATACCAAATTTAATCTTCTGACTTGGATCAATCATATGAAGACACGTGGCTATCTACATGGCAAAAACAAGAACTTTCGAGATGATCACACGCTCCGAGGAACCATGCTATTCCGAGGAACTCATACGCTCCAAGGAACAGACCTCACCGAGGAACTCATATGCTTCGAGGAACAGACCTCTCCGAGGAACTCTTGAATACCAGAAAGCTTAGGCGGTCCGAGATACTCAGGCGGTTCGAGCTGCATCTCGAACAGAGCAGTAATAGCTGGATAACCAACAGTTCAACTGGTTCATTAAATGCTTATCATTCAGACGCATACGCAAAGAGGGCATTAAATGTATTATCATTTCATATGTATATCATTTAATGTATTACCCTTTCACATTACAGCCTCAGGACTATAAATACATTGTCCAATCCTCATTGTAAGGAAACTGATCCTGAATCAGAACTTTGGGATCCAGAACGGAATTTCTTGTAATCGAGAATTCCCAAACAATCAGCAATAAAATAACAGTGGACGTAGGCCATTCTTATAAGGCTGAACCACTTTAAAATCTTTTGTCTCATTTATTTATCTGTGATTGAATTATTAGAGTGATCTAATTTTTTACATCAACAGATTGGACGTAGGCCGTTCTTATAAGGCTGAACCACTTTAAAATCTTTTGTCTCATTTATTTATTTGTGATTGAATTATTAGAGTGATCTAATTTTTTACATCAACAGATTGGCGTCGTCTGTGGGAACGACTGGTAATATCGTTTTCTCACCAATAACAATCCATTACCAATGGCTGATATTCCTGAATCCAGCAATCGAAATGCTAGAACCCCTCAAAATCCATCTACTCCACCAATTATTCCAGATCTGACTGGAATGATGGTGAATCTGGCTCAGGGCCAGACTGTCATGCAAGAAACGATGCGACAACTCATCCAAACCCTCCATGGCGGTGCATCAGCCCATTCCGAACCACGAAGCATCTAAAGAAATACCCGTGCGCCTTCTTCGCGTACTAGGCGTAATGATTCATATCGCAATGATGAATCTCAAGATTTTTCTTATCAACCTGGACGAACTTCATCTCTGCGAGCCACGGATACTGAACAACGTGTCACCCTCTCCCCAGAAAGGGTCGGCGCATTGGAAAGATTAAGTAGGGCCTCTCCTTTCGACCGATTAGGCCCTAAGAGAAACAAAAGTCCTCTTAATGCAGCGTCGAAGAGCTTTCGACGATCATCAGATTTAAGGGAAGGATCTGCCCCATCGTGACCAGCTGCTCGTCAAGATGGATCTATTGACTGACCAACTGCTCGTCGAGATAAATCCCAGGAATCCACTTCAACGCGATCAGTTGCTCGAACCAATAGGCCCGAGGAAGGGAATGATGCATGGAAAGGATCTATTCAAAGACTGGAGGATAGATTAGGGGAAATGGCTAAGGCTAAGAACCCTCTACAACGAACCTTTATTCGGGGAACACCTTTTGTCCAGGACATTATTGATTTTCCAACACCATCGAAGTTCAAAGCACCTGATGTGACTCCCAAGTATGATGAGAAGACTGACCCCGTCCTTCATATAGAACAATATCAAGTTGCTGCCGACATCTATGCTATCCCAGACGAGATGAGATGCAGGGCAATCTCAGGAACTCTTACCGGATCTGCTCAGATATGGTATAATAATCTTCCTCATGGTAAGATTTTAACTTTTCTTCAACTGGTCGAGTTATTCATTGGGAATTTCTGCTTCGGAGCAAAACCAGTTAAGCGAGTAGCACATTTGTTAAGTGTTAGACAAAAAACTGGTGAGAGTATCAGAGACTATATAACTCATTTTAATAACGAGAAGCTCAAAGTCATTGATTATGAAGAGAAGATAGCGATTACTGCTTTGATGAGTGGACTGCTGCCAAACAAGTTGTACTACATTTTGGCCAAAGATCCACCTCGAACCATGTCGGACCTAATGGGAAAAACATCCAAGATTATGAATGCCGAGGAGGCTATGTCTGCGAAGAAGAATATGGACGCCAAAGAAACCAAGGTGGAAGGTGATAAAGCTAAGAAAAAGAGCATAAGAACAATGGTGGTGACAAACATTCCAAAAGTAGGTCGTCATGGGAGGTCTTGAAGAAATTTGATAATTACACGCCTTTGAAGGAAAATATCAACCACATCCTAGAAGAAATAAAGAACAGCGAGGAGTTAAACTGGCCAAAGAAAATGAAGTCAAACCCTAACACGAGGAATAGGGAGAAATATTGCGAGTTACACAAGGATCATGGCCATATGACTAAAAATTTCATAGCTCTTCAGAATGAGATTGAAACACTCATCCGATGAGGAAAGCTATCGAAGTATGTTGATCGGGGAGGCGAAAGAAGAAACAACGACCGAACTAGAGAGAGATCTAGATCTCCTCGTCGAGCAGAGGAGAACAAGAAGAGAAACCATGAAGTTGATCCTGAGGATGACCCCGATCTTCCCAAGAAACCAAGGCATCCAGAAGGAGAGGTATTTTCAATACGCTTTGGGTTATTTGATTGTAATGTTATTACAGGGGGAGATGCAGGAGGAGGAGACCTTACTACAGAAAGAAAAGCTTACCTCGGTGATGCTCAAGCTTGCTCGTACATTCAGTGAATAAACTTAGCTAAGGAAGATCGCTCGAAAAAGGTGAACAAGGAGAAGTTGGTCATTGGGTTCTCAAAGAACGACCTTGCAGGTGTTCTATATCCTCATGATGACCCGTTGGTGATCAAAATGAGGATGAAGGAGATTATGATTTCAAGAGTACTGGTCGACAATGGTAGCTCGGCAGACATCATCTTCTACTCATGTTTCGATAGTTTAAACCTAAAGCTATCTCAATTGGAGCCTTACCACAGACCCCTCATCGGTTTTACTGGCGAGAAAGTATTTCCACTTGGGACGATCAAGTTGGATATATTCATTGGTACGTGGCCTGCTTGTCGGACAGAAAGAATAAGTTTCTTCGTGATGGATAAGAATGTCCAATCATCGTACAATATCATCATGGGAAGAGTAGGATTGAAGAAATTCGAGGTTGTGCCATCTACAGTGCATCAGTGCCTAAAATTTCCAACAAACTTTAGAGTAGGAGTTGGGAAAGGTGATCAGAAAGTACCTCGGGAATGCTATTATTCATCCGCCGAGCAAGAAGAACTGGAAGAATCAAAGAAAAAGACCACTACCTATCAAGTGGAGGAAGGTGAAGAAATTGAAACATTGGATCCTCGAGATGAGTCGCAACTCGTGAAGGGTCAAGTGGTGGAAGCTACTGAAAACATCATTCTGGACGATGAGCACCCTGAGCGAACTACTCAAATAGGTTCATCATTAGAAGCCTCATTAAAACAAGAATTGATAACTTTCCTTAGAAGCAGAAGACAAACTTTTGCGTGGAGTCATGAAGATATGCCTGGGATAGACCCAAACTTTTTATGTCACGAGCTCAATGTAAATAAGGAAATCAAGCCTGTGAAGCAGAGAAGAAGAGTATTCAGTCCCGAGAAGAATCAAGCTATATAGGAGGAAGTCGAGAAGCTCCAGAAAGCTTGTTTCATTGAAGATGTTAAATATCCAGATTGGTTAGCTAATGTGGTGATGGTAAAGAAGAAAAACAACAAGTGGAGGATGTGTGTGGACTTCACCGACCTCAACAAAGCATGCCCAAAGGATCACTTTCCATTGTCCAAAATTGATCAACTGGTGGATGCTACCTCGGGACACGAGTTGCTGAGCTTCATGGATGCTTATTCTGGCTACAATCAAATTAAAATGAAACCTGAAGACAGGGAAAGTACTTATTTTATTACCCCCTAGGGGAACTTATTGTTATAATGTTATGACTTTTGGTTTGAAAAATGCAGGTGAGACATATCAGAGGCTGATGAACAAGGTCTTTGATGAACAAATCAGTGACAACATGGAAGTCTATGTTGACGATATGCTGATAAAAAGCAAGAAAGTTGTCGATCATCTAGTTGACTTAAGCCAAACTTTTGATCAACTAGATAAATATCAAATGAAGCTGAACCCGACTAAGTGCATCTTTGGAGTAAGAGAAGGCATGTTTCTCCGGTACATTGTCAATCAACGAGGCATTGAAGCAAATCCTGAAAAGATCAAAGCTCTATTAGGGCTGCGATCTCCAACAACGAAGAAGGAAGTACAGAGTCTCACTCGACGAGTAGCGGCACTCAACAAATTTGTGTCACAAGCAACTGATAGATGTCTCCCATTCTTCAAGACACTCAGAAAGACTTTTGAGTGGAATGATGAATGCGAGAAGGATTTTCAAGATTTGAAGAGATACTTGGGAGCACCTCCACTATTGTCCAGACCGATGATGGGAGAAAAATTGTATTTATACCTTGCAGTATTCGCAAATGCAGTTAGCTCGGCGCTGATCAGAGGGGAGAATGGAATACAAAAGCCAATTTACTATACAAGTAAGGCCTTCCGAGGAGCAGAGATCAGATATCCAAGGCTGGAGAAATTGGCACTGGCGCTGATTGAGGCGAGTAGGAGAATGAGGCCATACTTCCAAGCTCATACGATAGTAGTATATACCGATGTACCATTGAGACAAGCCCTTCACAAGCCAGAAAAATCAGGGAGATTGATGTACTGGGCAATAGATCTTGGCGAATATGATATAATATATGAACCCCGATCATCACAAAAAGGGCAGGCTGTAGCAAATTTCATAGCGGAGTTCACCTATCCTGAAACCCCCGAGGAGCAAGAGTTGTTGGCTGATCAACCTATGGATGTTACAGGATCGACAAACACTAGCTCAGACCAACTCCGGTTGGTAAAAGGGTAAGTGGATGTTACAAAATCATTAAATTCTAGCCCAGACCAACTCCGGTTGGTAAAAGGGCAAGAAAAGATGATCGACGGGGAGCGAGAAAAATTCAGGGAAGATGAAAGGAAGAAGCAAATATTTCACCGGGGAACTCTGACTGATTCGATATTTGAAGAAGAGTTACCTATATGGAGGCTATATGTAGATGGCTCATCTTGCAATACAGGATGTGGCGCGGGGATAGTTTTGAGCACTCCGGATGAGGTCGACATGGAATACGCCTTGCGTTTCCAATTCAAAGCTTCCAACAATGAGGCTGAATATGAGGCCATGATTGCAGGGCTTAATTTGGCAAAAGTTATGGAGGCACAACAAGTTATGATCTTCAGTGACTCTCAACTGATTGTAAACCAAATGATGGGATTATATGAAGTTAAAGGAGAATTAATGATCAGATATCATGCAAAGGCAAAGGAGCTGGTGTCAGAATTTGCCGCTATTCAGCTGGTCAGAATACCAAGAATGGAGAATGCGAGAGCAGATGCCCTAGCTCGACTAGTGTCAGCTACTCACACCGAGTTACGATGAATAATCCCAATTAAAGTGTTGGCTGGTCAAATTATAGATGAAGATCTGACGATGAACTTTATCACCCTTGATTTAGGTCCATCTTGGATGGATCCCATTAGGGCGTATATCGATGAGGGAGAATTGCCAATTGATAAGCTCGCAGCCAAGAAATTGAAGTTTAAAGCTGCTCGGTATGTACTAACTAATGGTGTTTTATATAGACGAGGAATAATAGCAAGTTTGCAGAGATGTGTACATCCCTCCGAGGTGAAAGAATTAATTGAAGGTATCCATAAAGGGTCTTGTGGAGCACATGTAGCAGGTTGAACGCTTTTGCAAAGGGTGATGACGCAGGGATACTACTGGCCAACGATGGGGGCTGATTGTATAGCTTATGCCAAGAAATGTGACAAGTGCCAGCGTTTCTCCTCCATCCAAAAAACTCCACAAGCATTGTTGACACCCATAACTTCCCCTTTGCCATTTGCCATGTGGGGAATTGATTTGGTTGGACCACTACCAACGACCCGAGGAAGGTTCAAGTACCTCGTTGTCGTAGTGGATTATTTTACTAAGTGGGTAGAAGCTGAGCCACTCATTGATATGACGTACGAGAAGGTTTACCAATTTTTTTGGAAGAACATCATTTGCCGATATGGTCTCCCTCATGCCTTCATCACAGACCATGGAACATAATTTGATAACGAGGAGTTTGCCTCCTATTATCATCAGTCAAACATTTTGAAGGTTCATTCAGTACCAGGCCATCCTCAAAGCAATGGACAAACTGAAGTGACAAACAGAACGCTACTGAACGGTTTGAAGAAACGATTGGACGATGCAAAAGCAAACTGGATCAACGAGCTACAATCAGTACTTTGGGCTTACCGAACTACTCCCCGAGTAGCAACTAGAAAATCACCATACATGCTGGCGTTTGGAAGTGAAGCTGTCATACCTGCCGAGTTGGGCCTCCCAACACATAGGGAACTGAATTTCAATTCCCCTGTCAGCGACTTAATGAGAAGACTGGATTTAGACATGCTCGGGGAAGTCAGAGAAGAAGCAGCCATTAGAAATGCTGCTTACCAGCAGCGAACAGCTTTGTTCTACAATAAGAGGGTGAAGAAGTACGACCTGAAAGAAGGAGACTATGTGATGAAGAAAGTAATTCAAAAGCATAACAAACTAGAAGCAAACTGGCATGGACCATACCGAGTTACAGAAGTTGTTCGACCAAGAACTTATCGAATAGCCACTTTAGAAGGCGAACAGTTTAAGAATGCATGGAAGGCACAGCACCTGCGCAAGTATTATCAGTGATGAATATGTAACGCAGTTCCATCAGTATGAATAAAATAAAAGTATTCTGCAAATCTCCCTGTTTATTGAAAAAAATTCGGGGAATACTAGTGGTATGCACTACTCGGCACAACTCGGCAGACTACTCAAGAAAATATTCCAAACTGTACCAACATAGTTGGTCGACGAGGAGAAAATATTCCAAACTGTACCAACATAGTTTGTCGATAAGGAGAAATATTCCTGAAAATGCCAACCTGTTTGGCTAGGAAATGAAATATTCCAAACTGTACCAACATAGTTGGTCGACGAGGAGAAAATATTCCAAACTGTACCAACATAGTTGGTCGACGAGGAGAAATATTCCTAAAAATGCCAACCTGTTTGGCTAGGAAACGAAATATTCCAAACTGTACCAATGTAGTTGGTCGACGAGGCGAAAATATTCCAAGCTGTACCAACATAGTTGGTCGACGAGGAGAAAATAATCCAAACTGTACCAACATAGTTGGTCGACGAGGAGAAATATTCCTAAAAATTCCAACCTGTTTGGCTAGGAAACGAAATATTCCAAACTGTACCAACGTAGTTGGTCGACGAGGAGAAAATATTCCAAACTGTACCAACATAGTTGGTCGACGAGGAGAAAATATTTCAAACTGTACCAAGTATGGTTGGTCGGGGATAAAAACCCACTAACTATAGTTGGTCGACGAGGAGAATTTATCGACTTTGGTTAGTAGGATACATTTTATGAAAAAGACAAAAATTTACCAAGTATGGTTAGTCGGGGATCAACTCTCACTAACTATAATTGGTCGACGAGCATAATTTAACAACATTGGTTGGTTGGAAAAATTTTAAACATTTTTATACTCATTACTTTATTACTAAGTGATCGAGCAACATTACTGATACTTGTAACTTTTTTATTACTAAGTTGGTCGATGAACAACACTATTATTATCTTTTTAACAGAGATACATGAATATAATGTGTTTGATAACTACAAGATAATAGCAATTAAGATTTGCAAGCAAAAATGAAACTCTTTCATTAAATTCGAATTAAATTACAAGTTACATTGATAATAAAATGAAAATTACATTGATATATATACTAACTATTACATTAAAAATTCCTACTATATTGGTCTTTTCCCCTCAGCTTTCGATATAGGTTCCTCGCCAGCAGGCGGATCATTTAAAGACTGAGGAGAATTGATGAAGTTCAAATCCTTCAGTATCCTGACGTTCATCACAGAAGGTCGATCTAAAAGATGCTCGGGATGAGATACCTCAATTTGAGAATGTAAATTGTAGTCACCAAGGTATTTTGAAATTAAGCTCCGAGGAATGGCACGAGCTGGGATCCATTCTATGTCCAAATTATACAGTGGCACAGGCAAGTCGAGCAACTCGGGATCATGGTAGTCCCATAGATAGTGTCCTTGTTCGAGCTTCAACACACCTAAGGCATTCAGCCAGCCTTGCTTGTATCCCTCATTGTTGGCATTCTAGATACGATCATCCAAATGGAATAGTGCTTCGTTGTATCCAGAAATCCAGAATTCCCTGGGCTGTTTGTGGAACTGATATGTTAGCCTTTCTAGCTGCTCGTGGATATTCTTGATGAAAAGCTCTTTATTCTCCAAGACTGATTTCTGTGCAGAGAGTTGTTTCTCCAAATCCCTTATCTTCTTTGATATGTCAGACAAAGCCTGGTTCTTAGCCATTAATTGGAATGCTTGGTTCTCTAAGGCAGACGCTGTCCTCTGTTCCTCTACCAGCACCCGAGATGCTCTTCCTCGTCCCCGAGGAGCTCTTACTCATCCTCGAGGAGATGTGGAAGTGACCGACCTCCTCAAGGTGTCCAACTCTTCCCTTAATTTGTCATTCTCAACCTCTAAAAATGAAAATCCCTCGTCAGTCACTGGGATTAGGGCTGTTGAAGAAGAAGCTGCAGACTTCAACTGTGCTAGCTCCTTCTGCAAATTGTTATTCTCTTGCTCAACCAGCTCGGCAATCTGTCTGCACTGTTCAACCTCACCCTTCAAAGTTCTCTCCCTCAGATCATACCCAGTAAAAATCTTTTCGTAGCCCTTGTCAGCAACGATCAGCTTATACTTCTTCTCGTACCCCTCATACAGTAAGGCAGTTGATTCCCTGTACTGATTCTGAAGGTCTTCGAGGGTACACTAGAGATCCTCGATCATTTCATAGTAAGATAAATTATTGGCTACAGCTCGGTCAAGTAGACACTTCAGGTACTGATATGCTTCGACTTCCTGTTCTGAAGCATCATGACCAAGGATGTCGACAACTTCTGATGCACTCAGGTCTGTGTGACCAACCTTATAATATTCATTACATTGCTGCATCAGCTTTGTATCATTGGCAGATAGCAGATTCATCCTGGCCAAAAACTAGCAGAGAAAGAAAAGACAATCATCAAAAAGAAGATTAAGACAGAGTACAAATAAAAAAGAGACAACCGTATGGAAGAAAGAACTCAAGTTTTATTAGATCATGAAATTTGGAGTTACAAATTCTGGGTTACATTTGACAAGAAAGAAAAAAATAAAGGTAAACCCGAACAACATTACACCTTTTCCTTATCTCCCAAAAACTTCTCGGAAGGTTAGGAGGAGGAAGCAGGTTGCTCGGAGGGAACTGTGGGTTGTTCGGAAAGCACCAACTGTTGCTCGAAAGAAGAAATGACTTGCTCGGCAGTAGGCTGGTTGGTTAGGGAATGTTCTCCCACTACCATTGAAGACTCCTCAGAGGTAGCTTCGTCCTCTTCTAATTCTTCTGGAGTAGGAGGGGGACCAGGGATGTGCCTCTGTAATAGCTCAGATGACTCGTCGACCTTCACTTACTGAAGGGCAGCAACCCATCCATCCCTAAAATACTTTAGACTTCCATAGTCCACTTGAGAGACCATGGCAGCACATCCCTTATCCCACCCCTTGTCCCAGCCAGAGATGAAGGACTTCTTCACGGCAGCTTTCCTTTTAGCCTTCTCCAAAGCAACCTTCTCGGACAGCAAATCATCAGCAACTTTCAGTTTTTGTTCAGCTTCCTCTTTCTGCCGAGTTACTTCCTGGAGCTGGACCAACCTCTCCTCAGCAACTTTGAGCTTATTCTCAAGCTCCCCTTCAGCCCTGAGCTTCTCTCCGAGCTCTTTATTTGCCTTCTCCAAGGCAGCCTTTTTCTTCTCCAACTCTTTGGAGGCATCAACAACTCGAGCTTTTTCTTGCTCGGAGGAGGCAAGCTTTCTCTCCCAGATAGACTTATCAGTGGCATACTGCTGGCGAGAGTCTTCCAAAGATTTGATAGCCTCTTCTATAGCTCCCTCCACATTGGATGAGGAGCATGAGGCTTCAATGGCTTCATCCTTTTTCAGGATTATGTTAAAGCAGCTCGTCCACTGTGAACAGAAAAAGAAAGCAAGTTAGAAACAAGAAATGACAAAGGGAACTACAAAAAGTTTAACATAAAGAGACCTACTGAAGCAAGATGACGAGCATCCAAAGAATTAAGCATGTCCCGAGTAAGGTTATCTTCAGTACCTTGGACCACGGGAATGGTCAAGGACTTTACCGAGCTCATGTCAGAGCTCGGGAGAACAAAAGTAGGAACTTCAGTCCCAACAGCTGGGGGCTGAATGATGGTATCAGCCAAATTGACCGAGGAGCTCTTCTTCAGCCTCCTCGAGGGAACAGGTACAGCCAAGGAAGAACTATTGGTCGGTGATATCACAATCACCTCTCCCGGAGCAGCAGACCTGCTCGGAGCCACTGCGGGCTTCTCGACAATTTTTGCAAGAGCAGCTGGAGGAGTTGCAGTAGTTTTCTTTGTCCCCTCCTTTGGGACATCGATCCTGCTCCTCTTTGCCTCACTAGAACCGGAGGCAGTCTTCTCAAATAAGGTGGGAGGTCTTCTTTTCTTCATCCTTTCGTTCAAAGGAATGTGGGATTCAGGCGAAGAACTTGCAGAGGCTGGTACTGGCTCTGCTTCTATGATCACTGGACGAGCAGTGAAGGAGGTTGTGTAGCTCTTGTACTGGAGAATATACGAAGCCGACCTGATGTGCTCGTCGTCAACCCTTTGATGCAAACCCCAGATAAGTCCCAAATGCCTTATATTGACATCTATTTATTTTGGGCACTTTCTCTTGCTATCAACTGCAAATAAACAAACATTGTTATCAGTAACACATTTTATCAAACACAAAACAAACATGATTTCAGGATAAATAAAATAAAATAAAAATAACATATCCCATTGTCACAAGGAGGGCATCTAGGACCCTGGTAAACCTCATCTCCGATTAAAGGAGGGTGTTGCCAATTTTTTACAACAACCCCATGTTCAAAATAATCCCTGTTGGCATCAGGGAGATTGACTACTAAGGCTCTATTTATAAACCTAGTTTTTAAATAATAAATATTATCATTAACTGCCCATCTATAGCAGTACATGATTTCTGGAATTCCTATACGAGTTCCATGCACTTGATTTAATTTATGCACCCCATTAACTATTCTCCATGTATTGGGGGCTATTCGTGCAGGAACAACATCAAAGTACTGACAAAATTCCAGACACAGAGGATTTGGTGGAAAAGAAAATCCACACTCAGCAAAAAAGAGACTGGGGAACCAATGTCCCTCAGCCAAATTAAAATAATTAGAAGGCTCAGAAAGCTCTTCCAATACAACCCAATAAGGAATGGAAAAATCATATCGAAATTTGTCAAGAGACTCAACAGGGTAAACCATGATGATGAATTAAAAGAAATGAAGGAGAAGAAGAAAGAAGATCTTACATAAAAAAGACTGAAGCTGTTGACAATGAACGACGGAAGAGATGAACGCACAAGAGAGTAGAAGACAATGAAAAACTCGAAGATGAAAATTTGAAAAGATAGAAGACGATGGGAGTCTTTGTGAATTTTAAATACCTTGCCTTGGGAACTGGAGAAGTAATGATTACAAAAAGGATGATTACGTTACCGGCGGCTAAAAAGGCATTAAATATTAGCGCGGGAATCAAAGAGAACAACAGCGGGTACAAAGATGAAAAGTGATGCGGGAACCGAAGCGAGCAAAAAAGTCCAAAAATCATGATTCTATGAATTGGGAATGAGAAATAAATACAAGGGAGATGATCCTAAAAATTAGGAAGAACTATTTAAAGCTACTGTTTTCCGAGAAATAATGTTCCATACTCCTCAAATTTCGAACTATGAAACATTGGGGGCTTCTGTTGATACCAAATCTAATTTGATGACTTGGATCAATCATACGAAGACACGTGGCTATCTATATGGCAACAACAAGCACTTCCGAGATGATCACACGCTCCGAGGAACCATGTTATTCCGAGGAACTCATATGCTCTGAGGAACAGACCTCACCGAGGAACTCATATGCTCCGAGGAACAGACCTCTCTGAGGAACTCTTGAATACCAGAAATCTTAGGCGGTCTGAGCTACTCAGGCGGTTTGCGCTGCATCTCGAACAGAGCAATAATAGCTAGATAACCAACAGTTCAATTGGTTCATTAAATGCTTATCATTCAGACGCACACGCAAAGAGGGCATTAAATGTATTAACCTTTCATATGTATATCATTTAATGTATTACCCCTTCACATTACAGCCTCAGGGCTATAAATACATTGTCCAATCCTCATTGTAAGGAAACTGATCCTGAATCTAAACTTTGGGATCCATAACAGAACTTCTTGTAATCGAGAATTCCCAAACAATCAGCAATAAAATAACAGTGGAAGTAGGCCATTCTTATAAGGCTGAACCACTTTAAAAATATTTTGTCCCATTTATTTATCTGTGATTGAATAATTGGAGTGATCTAATTTTTTACATCAACAGATTGGGAAGGAGAAATAAATATAAGGGAGATGATCCTAAAAATCAGGAAGAACTATTTAAAGCTACCGTATTCCGAGAAAGAATGTTCCATACTCCTTAAATTTCGAACTATAAAACATTTGGGGCTTCTGTTGATACCAAATTTAATCTACTGACTTGGATCAATCATACGAAGACACGTGGCTATCTACATGGCAACAATAAGCACTTCCGAGATGATCACACGCTCTGAGGAACCATGTTCTTTCGAGGAACTCATATGCTCCGAGGAACAGACCTCACCGAGGAACTCATATGCTCCGAGGAACAGACCTCTCCGAGGAACTCTTGAATACTAAAAAGCTTAGGCGGTCCAAGCTACTCAGGCGGTTCGAGCTGCATCTCGAATAGAGCAATAATAGCTGGATAACCAACAGTTCAACTGGTTCATTAAATGCTTATCATTCAGACGCACACGCAAAGAGGGCATTAAATGTATTACCCTTTCATATGTATATCATTTAATGTATTACCCCTTCACATTACAGCCTCAGGGCTATAAATACATTGTCCGATCCTCATTGTAAGGAAACTGATCCTGAATCCAAACTTTGGGATCCAGAACGGAATTTCTTGTAATCGAGAATTCCCAAACAATCAGTAATAAAATAACAGTGGACGTAGGCCATTCTTATAAGGCTGAACCACTTTAAAATCTTTTGACTCATTTATTTATCTGTGATTGAATTATTAGAGTGATCTAATTTTTTACATCAACACTTGAGAAGGATTTTCAAAGTGGTTTTGACTTGATAATTGCGTAAATTTTAGAAAATGATCATAGGCCATCTTTGTTATATCACCCATATTGACCTTAACCTCACCTTACATATTTCCCTAGTCAACCCCTTTGAGCCTTAATATAGCCTTTCATTCCATAACCCAAAATTCTTTAAACAACTCCACGTAGGAGTTATAAACCATATATATTTCCCTCAGTAACCTCTATTTGCAATGATACTCAGGATTTAACAACGTTCGTGTTACGTGGTTGAAATTAAGCATGAAAAGAGTGAAAAGGTGAAGAAAAAAGTGATGTGAAAAACAAAAGAAAAAGAAGAGAAAAAGAATAAAAGAAAAGAAAGGTAAAGTTTAAGTTATGCATATAGTGTTCAATAACCTTTGTTCACTCTCCCTATTGTTATATTCTATGCTTGTTATGGAAATCATTTTTCAATTTTGAAATTGCCCACAATTTTCCATTATTCCGAGTTTTTCATCACCAAACACCTTTGAATTTATATATATTCCTTTCATTTCCTAATCTTAACCCCAAATATACATTACACCCCCATAAAAGTCCTATGTGATCCTATGGTGAATTAAATTTAAAAGTTTAAATAGTTTTGATAATCCATGAAAATACATTTTCCCTCCTTTAATGACAGTATATTTCATTAAGATTACACATTTTTCATTTTATACATAGCGTTCTTCATTAGTGACATGTGCGTGACCTTGTTTTCATTTACATTTATTCTTTATACCCGCATGCCCCTTATATTACCTACCTTTCATTGTGATTTCATTTGTTGAGTGTAATGTTTATTATCTGATTTATATAATTTTTTACCACATCATACTTTGCATGTGCTCACTTTTCCTCCCACACTTAAGGTTTTCATTCGATGAAGTTCATACTATAATGTTAACAACTACGGACTTTTGTGTAAATTAATTCACTTTTCTAATAATGTGTTTGAAATCCTGATTGTTATTGTTAAGCATGTTGTATTTATTGATTGAGCATATTTTGTGAAAATTTTGATGTTTGTGGGTTGCACCCTTGAAAACCCTCACGAGATAACACTCGTCCACTAGGGTAACCTAGGGGTTTAGTGAATTATTGCATATGCTAAATGCAATCGTTCATCCACGAAAGTGGATTTTATTGCTTTTGTATATATCTCCTCTTTTTTGTTACTTTTTGTAGTCTTGTTTCTTTGCAATTCATTCCTATGGACTAGCAATGGGTAAGTTAGGGGGTCTGATTCGTCTCGAATATTGCATTTTTTTACCCTTTATACTTATACATTTTATCCCCCTCGGGTATCTTAAATCCTATTTTTATGTTCACTAACATAAAACCTCTTTTATGAATGTTTATATTCTTTGTGAGGTATATAATTGAGCTTTTGTAGGTATTAAAGTTCTTAGCGTGAAGTTTGGTCGCATTTCAGAAAAGTGCCATCATAAAAGGTACATTCAAGGGTAATTTAGTCCTTTCATAATTTTTTATTATGGCCCAAAGTTCAATGTAAGTCGTATCCCTCTGAGTTAGCTTCGTGTAGCTTCTAACCGCGCCTAATTCCGATCTATAACGAAGAAGATACTGTATTTTCCGTATGCTGGTCCAAAATAAAGATTCTGTTAGGGGAGAATCGATTCGGCCATTTTGGCGAATCGATTTGGGCCCTGTTAAAGTCTTCAAATTTCATTTTTTGGGTAGGTTTTTGGTGGGGTACTTAGGGGAAACTTTCCCTTAAGTCGTGACATCATTTTATACTTCATATAGACGATTTTTAGGGCTTGTTTTGGGAGCTTTGACTCTTCTCCCCTTCTTTGGGTTTATTCCCATTTGTATGTAAGTTACTATTCATTCACCTCTTACTTTAATTAATGTTTTATTTCTTTTTTAATGTTTATTCTCTTGATTTATTTCTTTGATTCATTAGATGTTGTAGTCTAATTCTTGTTTTCCTTAGTTAATTAGTTGTTTTACTTAGTTTATTCATGTCTTGTGTCTAGTTTAAGGCTTGGGGTCATTTCTCCACCATTATTGGGCGTCGAGCCCCGAAGGTTAGGTTTTGGGTAAAATTTCATTTAATTGGAACCTCATGTATTAAAGTTGGAATATTATGCATTTAACTTTCTTTGTCACACAACGATAGTGTTTAAGGCGACAATCCGATTTTAATCCATTTGTGACCATTTTCGATTGAAAATTTAATCTTTCATTGTTGGATTAAATTTCCTCATGTTTGATGTTTATAATCAATTGAATATGATCGGTTAAATGTTTTCGAACAAAAATCCTAATTATGCATCATTTAGCCTATGACGGGGATGTGGCCCTAATCCCATTTTCTTATTCTTTGTTTAGTTTTAATTAGCAATTAACTTCATATTTTCGTTTTTCTCCTTTTACACCATATCACCTTTGGTATTTTTATTCGATAAGTAATAAATCGATTAAATTATATCAAACATTCCCTGTGGATTTTCGATACTTGGACTCGCCGCTATATTCCATGCGAGTGTAGTTATAGTTTAGGTTTTTTACATTGCGGTTGGAAGCCGATAACAACGATTAGAGTATCTACACGGACGTCATGTTTCCTTCCATATCACTTGTAAATTACAAACAGATATTTCTCACATTAAAACATCCTTTTTCAACTCACACATACATAAGAAAAGTCCCCAGCTGGATTTATGGGATAAACCCCACCCCAATTGGATTTATGGGATAAATCTGAGATTCGAGTCCTCCTTTCCTATTTTTATTCATATATAATTTCCATATATTATATTTTTGATTCTTGCTCACGTTTTTCCCACCGTATACCATCGTTCTTCTATAAACAATCGATAACCCGATGAATGCACACATTATATTTTTAATTAATATTTTTGGGAACACTCCTATGGATGACCTCACTCTGCCTCTATCCATGACATGAGTCGAGTGATTCCACTTTCCATTTATATATAAATGCACACACACTTCATGGAGTTATTAGAGAATAATAACACATTCCCATAAGAGACTGAAAGGGTAGGATAGGTGCCCACCACCATCCCATTCCACAACGTATCCCCCAAATCCTTGAACTAATTAGTTTCGCAAGCATCAGTATGTCTTTGATGTCATTATCTCAATAAGATAACATTTATTTGGCGTACTTTGTGCAAAATTAGCTTGAGACTCTATCTCTATACATAACCCCACATCGATGACGGTTGAAATCCCTCGAGGAAGGGCACGAACCCCCCACACGCGAACGCCGATTGGGAGTGGGATGGACACAGAGATAAGAGAGAATAGTTATTCCAATTTTTGAAAAACACCATATGACATTCGCATGGAGCCACGAAGACATGTAGGGAATCGATGCATCTATAATGACCCATAAATTAAGAGCCGATTTGATAAAGTGTCTGGACCGAGAGAACAAAACCAAATTCATGCAAGAAAGGATCCAGGCAGTAGTTGGGAGGTTACTGGAGGAAAAATTTGTTTAGGGAGTCAAATATCCTGAATGGTTGTCGAAAGTAATAATGGTTCGAAAGCCAAATGGGAAGTGAAGTCTTTTTCAAGTGTGAATCATGCCTACCCAAAAGATTCATACCCCCTCCCAAGGATTAATGCACTAGTGGATGCTACGACAGGACACGAGAAGATATCCATTATGGACATATACTTCGGGTACAACTAAATCAAGGTGCACCTAGGGGACGAAGAGATGACATCACTCTTGACCGATTCGAGGACTTATTGCTACTATGCAATGACATTTAGGTTAAAATTTGGGGACAAACTACTAGCGGTTGGACAACAAGATGTTCGAAGACAAAGTAGGCAGGATGATGGAAGTCTACGTAGAGGTCATGTCAGTAAAGAGTTTAACAAGGGGAGACATTAAAGACCTGGAAGAAACCGTCAAGATCCTCAATAAATAAAAATGAAATTGAACCATGGGAAGTGCACGTTCAGTGTGGCATTGAGAAAATTTCTTGGATTCATGCTCACACAAAGAGTGATATAAGTAGACCATGAGAAGATCCAAGCTATCATAAACATAAAAAGCCCGAGGACAGTAAAAGAGGTCCAATACCTGATGGGAAGAGTTACCAGGTTAAATCAATTTGTACGTAAATCCACAAACAAGTGCATTCCCTTTTTTAAAATTCTAAGAAAGGCCTTTTTCTGGACGGATAAGTGTGAATGTGCCTTTAAAGACTCGAAGCTCTACCTGACAAAAGTCCCCCTCCTCTCAAAAACCCAAGTAGGGGGGACTTTATATTTATCTCGTTGTCTCCTTTACAATGGCGAGCTCCATTTTAATCAGAGAAAATACTGGGGGTTCAGTATCTAGTTTATTATTTGAGTAGGGTATTCTGGGGAGCAGAAGCAAGATACTCGATCTTGGAAAAGTTAGCATTCACTTTAATCATAAAGCCCCAATAATTATGACTATATTTCCAAGCACATGTAATAGTAGTGCTGATAGATTTCCCTTTGAGGTAGGTTCCTCACAAGACAAGAGTATCTGTCACTATCATAAAGTGGTCAGTTGAGCTGGGGGAATTTGATATAAGAAAAAGGCAAGGGTTATGCAAAAGGGTAGGTTATGGATGACTTCATCACAAAATTCTCGAACATTGAAAATGAAGGGACGATGAAGATAATTGAAGAGGATAAGATAGTTTAGACAATCATTATGGCCAAATATTCAAAAAATAGAGATGTGGAGCAGGACTAATAATCGAAACATCAGAGGGTGCCAAAATGGAATATGCATTAAGATTCAACTTCATAGATTATAAAAACGAAGCCAAATACGAGGAACAAATTGCAGGAGACAACCTTTCCCTTATCATCCATACCAAACAAGTAGAGTAATTAAGTGACTAAAATGTTGTGGTTCAACATGTGACAGGTGATTATAAGGCAAAAAGGAGGAGGAGGATGGCATATCTAAAGAAATTTTAATAGATAGAAAGTCACTTCAAGGCAGTCAAAATCAAGCACATTCCTAGAGTAGAGAATGCTAAAGTCGACCACCTCATGAATCTATACTCTACTGGCCATGGAAATTTAGTGAAAATTTTAGATAAACCAAGCATCCAGGTTAAAGAATAAATCGAGATCGGCCTCATAAATCTGGGACCCAGTTGGATGGATAAGTACACATCATTCATCCAGCAAGGGACACTCCCACCCCATCTAATAGAGGAACATAAGGTGTTCATCAAAGTTGCAAAGTTCCTGATATATGAAGGTAATATAAATCGCATGAGATACTCTCAATTGATCCTCCGATGTGTCCACACTGTTGAAGTGAAGACTTTTCTAACTAAACGCCACGAATGATTCTCTAGGAGGAACCCCATAGGAAGGAGACTAGAAAAATGAGCTCTTAACCAAGCCTACTACTAGCCAATGATGAAAAGGGTCGTTGGAGACTACATACAAACCTGTGAAAGATGCCAAAGGATAACCAATGACATTCATTGGTCGATAGAAGATTTAGCAGCGATCATCTCTGCTTGGTCATTCACGCTAGGAGGGGTGGACATCCCGCTCTCATTTCCAAATGAAAAGGTCAGTGCAAGTTCCTATTGGTAGTAATAAATTATTTCACTAAGTGGGTGGAGGCAGAACCATAGGTCAAAATCACAGACTAAATTATTTCACTAAATTATCTGCTATAGAAGTTTATCATCAGTCAGTTCGGCGTACCTAACGTGATGATTACCAACAACGGGAGACAATTTGACAGTGTCCGCGTTGACAAATTATGTGTCAATTCAGGATTCATAATTATTACTCAGCCCCAAGACATCCCAATTACAATAGACAAGTCGAAGTCATAAACTAAACGTTGCTCCGTGGAATTAAAATCAATATGAACAACTCTAAATTCCTATGGGCAGATAATCAATCCTTATTATTGTGACGTAATGGAAAAAGACAAGGGGGACACCCCATTCGCCCTTACATAAGGAAATGGGGCCATCGTCCCTATAGAGCTCAAAGTCCACGCACTAAAAAAGGGTATATCGCTTAAATAAGCTATGATACCAATTTGTAATATATGAGTGTGCGACACTTATTAAGCCGAAATTTGAAAATTTTAGGTAGAACCTTTTTATTTCACTATGTAAAATAAATCATAACTTACGTACATAATGAAATCTCCAATGATCACTCCGCAGAACAATGACATAGGCTTGCAGTCTAGAGTCAGCCAGAGCCACAGGTCCAATTCTGTCCAGGAACACCCTCGAGTACTCCCTATCGACAAACAATCGTCTTCAGCCCAGTACCTCAATTAATCAGCACCTAGATTAGCAGTAAAGATCTTCTCTACAAGAGAAAATTCAACAAAGATGTTTTCTTGGGTTCCCAAATAATTCACATAAACTATTGGGATTTTGTGAGTTGAAAACAAATGGATTATAACCCTAAAAATGAGAAGATAAAGTATTCTGTCAAATCAGCTTCTTCTATTAAAAATTCGCAGGTCTTCTCATGAAAAAGGAGTTGGACAAACCAATTTATAAAAAATCTAAGGTGGCGCGTTGGTCGAACGAGATATCAGTGTCGCTCAAACGATGACATGTGTCGTTCAAATGACTTTTCACGACATGAGGATGTCGCTCAAATGAGAGCCTCTGTCGCTCAAATGAAATTAATTATAAATTAATTTTTTATTTCATCTTTAAAAATCCGTCTCAACACTTAGAAAAATATTTTTGACGAAAAACATAAAAAGTCCGCTCCAACACTTAGAAAATATTTGATAAAAAATATCCCAACACTCTAAGTGTAAGGAATTAAAGCACAACCTTTACCAAATTTATCTCGCGGAGGCTTGAAGGTTGAAGAACTTTGATATTCAAATCTGTCTTAATGCTTGAATGATCTTAAATTATTATTCGACGGTTGTAGCGGTATATACTCAATTGTTAACGGGCAATAAAATAATATCCTTACAATTCTCCCCTTATGTCTATGCCGCTACAAAATAAAAACATTCGAATCATCAAATCAAAATCCCTATACAAATCTAATTCCCTCCCATGAACCCAAAACTGAAAAGGTACTAAACTTGTAGGTCCAAATATTTTCTTCAAAATCTTCACCTTTAACACTTTAAGCTTTTCTCATCAGGGTGTGCACTATAATGATCTTCAATCTTTGTAGCTACACAAATGAGACAAATCAAATACCTTCGTGATGCATCGAGTTTGAAATGATATAAGAATAAATCATTCAAAATAATCAAATATCCCCGATAATGCAAAAACTCCCCCAAAATTCGTTCTCCCCCTTTTTATTTGACTAAAATAGACATGAAAATGAATAAACAAACAAAACATGGAGTTGACACAACAAATATGCATATAAATATGGATCAAACTATGCTCATGCAAAGAGTAACTCAAAATCTTTCCACAAACTATTTTTTATTTTAATTTTTCATACAAAAATGCAAAAATAATTTTTACAAAAATCACACATCATAAATTTACACTAAAACAACCAAATCATGGAAACAGTATGAATGAGTGTGAACATACTTGATAGGAAAATCAAAGCAATCAAACATAACATATGTGCACGATGAATATGTGTAATCCTAACGAATGAATCTCAAACTCGTCCTTAGGTGTTAAAAGTGTCATTACAAGAAAAATGAGTATTAGGGACGACAGTATTTGGTACGGCCGTGTCATTTTGTCCCTTTTGATATACCAAAAGGGACGGCTTTTAATTACCGTCCCTTTTAATAAATAGCAAAAGGGACGGTAATTAAAAACCGTCCCTTAAAGTATATGAGAATTTTTAGCGCTAATTATTCCTGGGCTAATATAAGGGACGGATTTTTAAACTGTTACTCCTGGTATAGCAAAAGGGACGATTTTAAAAATCCGTCCCATTTGGTATAGAAAATGGAACGGTTTAAAAATCTGTCCCTTTTGGTATACCTTTGATTTTTAGTTTTATCCCAAACAAATATATGGTACGGATTTTTAAACCGTTCCTTTTGTTATACCAAAAGGGGCGGTTTTAAAAATCCATCCTTTTTGTTATAGCAAAAGGGACGATTTTAATATCCATCCGTTTTGTTATGGCAAAAGGGTTGGATATTTCCTAACCCTTTTGATAATTTTTCTTATTTTTCCCTCACATTTTTTTCATTTTTCCAACTTGCAATCACACGACCACTCCCGTTGTCTTTTACTGCTCTCAGACCCCTCTCTCTCATTGCTCTCTTCCCTCTCACTCGTTGTGCCGTCCCACTCTCTTACTGCTCTATTCCCTCTCACTCACTGAGCCATCCCACCCCCACTCCCCTGAGCCTCCCCACTCCCCTGCGTCTCCCCATCCCCTCTCCCCTACGCCACCTCCTCTCCCCTATGCAGCCCTATCCCCCTGAACCCACAACAACCCACCTCTCTCTCTTATTCAGTAGTTGGTTTCTTGATCGTTGGTTTCTTGATTTTCATCTCAATCAAGTATAATTTTCATCTTTTAACCGTTGGTTTATTGATTTAATTATTTGTTGTTGAAAATGTTTAGGGCTAGGGTTTTTCATTTAGAGTTGTTCTTTTTCATTTAGAGTTGTTCATTTTGTGTTCAAAATGTTTAGATCTACAGTTTTTTCATTTAGAGTTATTAGTATTTCATATTTTGTGATTTGGTTGTGCAGGTACTGATTTGGTGATTATATTTGTATTTATTTGGTTTTGCAAATCAGGTATACTCATATCTCTTTCTCCTTATTTTTTTGAACGTACAGTACTATATAAGGGATTTTCAGGTTAAAATGAAGTATCATGATACCAAAATTAGTTTAACCCCAAAGTTTGTGTGTTTTCTTTGGAGAAGAGAATAATAATCCAAAATTAGTTTAATATACCATGTGTTAATCTTGTCTTCAGACATAGTGAGTTCCTTAGAAAAACTTAGGGCACATTTAGGTTCGGGGTATCCTTTTTACAGTTTTCCTTATCTAATTTTCATGTCTATTTCCAGTTTTCATTTTTTATGGAAACTAAAGAACACATTAATTTGTTAAAATCGAAGACTTGCATTTTCCTTTTTCATTTGGGTTGGTTTTGGAAAAATGAAGACACACGCGTGCATTCTTATATATATATATATATATATATATATATATATATATATATATATGTGTGTGTGTGTGTGTGTGTGTGTGTGTGTGTGTGTGTGTGTGTGTGTGTGTGTGTGTAAATTTGCATAGCGCTCGCGTGCAAGTAATTTAGAATTGTAAATCTTTAGATGTGTGTGTGTGCGTGTAAGTCTGTATATTTTTGTGTTGCGTGTGCAGTTCTCCACATTATTAAATAGTCTCAATTTTAATATTAAAAAATAGAAAAACATTCTAATAAGGTTTTCTGCATCAAATGTAGATTTGGAAAAATTAAAATTTGGGATCGGAAAATATTGTGTTTGAATACAAACTCCATTTTTGTTCAGTGCTGAGAACTTTTTGCTTTCTGTGGAAAACAATCACGTTTGCCTCTAATTAACAGGGCCGATTCTTTTCATTGATAATTACATCACAAAAATGTCATAACTCATACTTTAATTTTTTAATTTATATGCATTTTAATCATGTATCTATCTAAGATCTCATTCTGCAATATACAGGTAGTTAATACTACATCAGAAGAACTGCCTAATGTGTTATCAACTTCATATCTTCTTGAAGATCTTCTTTATCCTCTACCCACATCCATCAAACCTCAACAAGTGCTTCTAGATTAACTGATTCAACATTAATATATATTTCGCTATCTTGATTGCCTACTTGCTCCTTCTTTGACAATTCATTGATGGCATATGAATACAAGGTCCTATGAAGTTTGTAGAATATGAAATCGTATCTGCGTGAATTAACTGTAGGTTGGAAATTTTTTTGAGTAATATAGATACTTCTCTATACATACCGGATGGATTATTTGCACATATATAACTAAGTGGTGGTTCTGATGTTGTACTTGGGTTCTTTTAGTATTGATCTTATTTACATCCTCAGGTTCGTGAGAAGTTTTTATCATTGAGGAAAAGTACCAGGATGGATATAACTACTTCCATAGAAGAGATATCAAGTATTAGTTCTCCTCTAAATTGAGCTGAACTCATTATGATGCACTACTTGACCTGTTAGTTTATTATGTGTTCCCCAACCTGTGGAACTCAAAGTACGTGTTGTATAATTTGTTTCTTGTTGCATTTTACTTGTTATTTCTCTTATGGTTACTCGTTTATTTTATAAACTTGTTTACATAATCTCAAGTAAGTAGTAAAACCAATCAAGAAAGGTGATTGCTCAAAATGTTGCTAAGCACCAGGTATATTGACTATAGAACTTATACTTTTATGCCCTTAATTTCCTTTTGAGATTGCCCACATTGTTTAACCTATTTCCATGTTTTCAACCTGAAACTAATGTTGAGGCTTATAAGTTGGGCATTACTGTGCCAGTGGAGTCCTAGTTGCCATCTGCATTGGGATTATTCCCTTTTCATGCATTATTGTTACTTTTCATACTTACTCGTGTTCTCACACCTATTTTGTTTTGCCTTAGGTGTTGAATACCATGCAGGGAATTGGTTTGGATGCTCAAGTATCTGCTGATTTTTAGTAAAGGTACAAAATAATAGGTAATAGACATCAATTAATCAATTAAATACCTTGCAACCCTCTGCTTTTAGATATCATGATGAAATTTTTTAGTTTATACTACAATGTCTAGATCCATTTATTCTAAATTTTAGTGTTCTTAGTTAAGTAAGTTATGCTTGGAGATTTAAAACCAACTTTTCCTTTGAATAATAATTATTTCTTCTATTATTTTCTTCGTAGCTACTTACAACACCAGATTTGTTGTCTTTATCTTCTGAAATAATCCATCATGGAAATGATCAATTTGTTTGAGGACACGACCCTCAATGGTACTATGTGTATCATGTGTAGCATTTAATTATATCTCTAATTAACTAGGGTAAGCCTGTGATGATGATACGGTGATAATTCTCTTAGGTGTTCATGCTTATAATAGGAGATTCCATAGAACAACCCCAAAACGGTCTTTAATGATGTTAACAGCGAGAATATGACGAGAATTTGTAAACAGTTAGACTAAACGGTCCTGTAAGAGGAACGAGCACCTCGCACGGAACCAATTTAAATCAGAGGAACTAACCGCGTAGTCACCGGACTCCCGGTTTGAGTATACGACAAAAATTTGTAAACATAGACTTAGACTTATGTAACTCGCACGGGACCAATGTAAATCATGGTACCAATGTAACTCGTGGGGACCAGTAAGATGCACGAGCAGCTCGTACGGGACCAGTGTAACTCGTGGTAACCGATCGCGTAGTCACTGGCCTCCCTGTTTGAGTATATGATGAGAATTTACAAACGGTTAGACTTAGGCTTAAATACATGCCGTCAAAGGGTGAATACATAAAGCTGACTTAAAATAGTCCCATAAGAGGCATGGGCACTCGCACGGGACTAATATAACTCATACGAACCGATCGGCGTAGTCACCGCACTCCCAGTTTAAGTATACGATGCGAATTTTCAAACAGTTAGACTTAGGCATAAAAATAAGTCGTCTAATGCTGAAAATGTAAAGAAGGCCCAAAAACGGTCCCGTAAGAGGCACGGGAACCTCGCACGGGACCAATGTAACTTGTAGGAACCGATGGCGTAGTCACTGGACTCCCGGTTTAAGTATACGACGAGAATTTGTAAACAGCTAGACTTAGGCTAAAAAATATGTCATCAAAGGGTGAAAACGTAAAACAGCCACAAAATGGTCTCGTAAGAGGCACCATTACCAATGTAACTCGTACTAACCGATTGCATAGTCATCAGGCTCCCGATTTAAGTATATACGACGAGAATTTGCAAAATTTTAAATTTAGGCTTAAAAACATAGCGTCAAAGGGTGAAAAAGTAAAACAGTCATAAAACGATCTCGTAAGATGAACGAGCACCTCACACCTGACAAATGTAACTTGTGGGAACCGATCGCGTAGTCACCGGACTCCCCGTTTAAGTATATGATGAGAATTTAAAAACGGTAAGACTTAGGCTTAAAAATAAGATGTAAAAGGGTGAAAACATAAAACGGACTTAAAATGGTCCTGTAAGAGGCACGACCACCTCACACGGGACCAATGTAACTCGTTCGAACTGATCGCGTAGTCACCAGACTCCCACTTTAAGTATACTACGAGAATTGGAAAATAGTTAGACTTAGGCATAAAAACAAGTCCTCTAATGGTGAAAATATAAAATAGCCCCAAAATGATCCCGTAAGAGGCACGAGCACCTCGCACATGACCAATGTAACTCATATGAATTGATCGCATAGTCATCGGACTCTCAGTTTAAGTATACGACGAGATTTTGCAAACAGTTTGACTTAGGCATAAAAATAAGTTGTCTAATGCTAAAAATGTAACATAGCCCCAAAACGGTCCCGTAAGAGGCACGACCACTTCGTACGGGACTAATGTAACTTGTAGAAATTGATCGCGTAGTAATCGGACTCCCAGTTTGAGTATACGCTGAGAATTAGTAAACAGTTAGACTTAGGCTAAAAAAACATGTTGTCAAAAGGTGAAAACATAAAACAACCACAAAATAGTCCCGTAAGAGGCATGAGCAGCAATGTAACTCGTACGAGCCGTACGCATAGTCACCGGGCTCCCTGTTTAAGTATATACGATGAGAATTTGAAAAAAAATGAACTTAGGCTTAAAAACATAGCGTCAAAGGGTGAAAATGTAAAACCGTCACAAAACGGTCCCATAAGACGAACGAGAACCTCACACTTGACCAATGTACCTTGTGGGAACTGATCGCGTAGTCACCGAACTCCCCGTTTGAGTATAAGATGAGAATTTGCAAACGGTTAGACTTAGACTTAAAAATATGCAATCAAAGGGAGAAAACGTAAACAAACTTAAAACTGTCCCGTAAGAGGCACGAGCACCACGCACGGGACCAATATAACTCCTTCGAACCAACCGCGTAGTCACCGAACTCCCAGTTTAAGTATACGATGAGAATTTGCAAACAGTTAGGCTTAGGAAAAAAATAAGTCCTCTAATGGTGAAAATGTAAAAGATCCCAAAAACGGTCCCGTAAAAGACACGAGCACCTTGCACGAGACCAATGTAACTTATAGGAATTTCCCGCGTAGTCACCAGACTTCCGGTTTGAGTATACGATGAGAATTTATAAACAGTTAGACTTTAGCTAAAAAATATGCCATCAAAGAATGAAAACATAAAATAGCCACAAAACGGTCTCATAAGAGGCATGAGCACCTCGCACGGGACCGATGTAACTCGTATGAACTGACCGCCTAGTCATCGGACTCCCGATTTGAGTATATGACGAGAATTTGCAAACATTTAGACTTAGGCTTAAAAACATGGTGTCAAAGGGGGACAACATAAAACAACCATAAAACGATCTCGTAAGATGCACGAGCACCTCGCACCGGACCAATGTAACTCGGGGAATCGATCGCGTAGTCACCGGACTCCCCGTTCAAGTATACGATGAGAATTTGTGAACGGTTAGAATTAGTCTTTAAAACATGCCATGAAAGGGTGAAAACATAAAATAGACTTAAAATGGTCCCGTAAGAGGCACGAGAACCTCGCACCTTGCATGGGACCAATGTAACTAGTACGAACCGACCGAGTAGTCATTGAACTCCCGGTTTGAGTATACTATAAGAATTTGTACAAATTCAGACTTAATTTTAAAAACAAAGCGTCAAAGGGTGAAAATGTAAAACAATCAAAAAACAGTCTCATAAGATGAACGAGCACCGCACACCTGACCAATATAACTTGTGGAAACCGATCGTGTAGTAACCAGACTCCTTATCTGAGTATACGACGAGAATTTGCAAAGGGTTAGAGTTAGGCTTAAAATCATACCGTTAAAGGGTGAAAATGTAAAACAGACTTAAAACGGTCCCGTAAGAGGCCCGATCACCTCACATGGGACTATTGTAACTCATTTGAACCGATCGCGTAGTCACCAGACTCCCAGTTTAAGTATACGAAGAGAATTTGCAAATAGTTAGACTTAGGCATAAAAATAGGTACTTTAATGGTAAAAATGTAAAACAGACCCAAAATGATCCCGTAAGAGGCACGAGCACCTCGTACGGGACGAATGTAACTTGTAGGTACCGACCGCGTAGCCACTGGACTCCCGATTTGAGTATACGACGAGAATTTATAAACATTTAGACTTAGCTTAAAAAGCATGTCGTCAAAGGGTGAAAATGTAAAACAACCACAAAACGGTCCCATAAGAGGCACGAGTACCTCGCACGAGACCGATGTAACTCGTATGAACTGATCGCATACTCACCGGACTCCCGTTTTGAGTATACGATGAGAATTTGCAAAAATTTAGACTTAGGCTTAAAAATATGACGTTAAAAAAACCAACCATAAAACGGTCCTGTAAGAGGCACAAGCACCTCGCACGGGACCAATGTAACTCGTGGGAATCAATCGCGTAGTCACCAGATTTCCCGTTTGAGTATATGACGAGAATTTGTGAACGATTACACATAGTCTTAAAAACAGGCTGTCAAAGGGTGAAAATGTAAAACAGACTTAAAATGGTCTCGTAAGAGGCACGAGCACCTCGCACAGAACCAATGTAACTCGTATGAACCGATCGCATAGTCACTGAACTTCCGATTTGAGTATACGACGAGAATTTACAAAAAATTTGACTTAATCTTAAAAACATACCGTCAAAGGGTGAAAACGTAATCATTGTAACTCGTGGGAACTGATCGCGTAGTCGCCGACCTCCCCATTTGAGAATATGAAGAGAATTTACAAACAGTTAGACTTAGTCTTAAAAACACATTTTTAAGGAGGAAAACATAAAACAAACTTCAAATGTACCATAAGAGGCTTGAGCACCTCACACAGGACCAATGTAACTCGTACGAACTGACCGCATAGTAATCGGACTCTCGGTTTGACTATATGATACGAATTTGCAAAAAATTAGACTTAGGCTTAAAAACATGGCGTCAAAGGGTGAAAACGTATAACAACCATAAAACGGTCCAGTAAGACGCACGAGCACCTAGCACGGGACCAATGTAACTCATGGGAATCGATCACGTAGTCACCGTACTCCCCGTTTCAGTATACGGTGAGAATTTGTGAACGGATACACTTAGGCTTAAAAACATGCCGTCAAAAAGTGAAAATGTAAAATAGACATAAAATGGTCATGTAAGAAGCATCAGCACCTCGCGTGGGATCAATGTAACTCATACGACCCGATCACATAGTCACCGAACACCCAGTTTGAGTATACGACGAGAATTTACAAAAAATTGACTTTGGCTTAAAAACCTGGCGTCAATGGGTGAAAACGTAAAACAACCACAAAAATGTCCTGCAAGACACACGAGCACCTTGCACGATACCAATGTAACTCGCGGGAGACGATCGCGTAGTCACCATCCTCCTAGTTTGAGAATATGATGATAATTGGCAAACGATTAGACTTAGTCTTAAAAACATGTCATTAAAGTGTGAGAACATAAAATAGACTTCAAATGGTCCCGTAAGAGGCTCGAAAACCTTGCACAAGACCAATGTAACTCGTACGAACCAACAGCATAGTAACCGAACTCCCGGTTTGAGTATACGACGAGAATTTGAAAATTTTAGACTTAGGCTTAAAAACATGATGTCAAAGGGTCAAAACGTAAAATAACCACAAAACGGTTCCCTAAGCCCACGAGCACCTCGCACGGGTAATCACCGACCTCCCCATTTGAGTATACGATGAGAATTTACAAACGGTTAGACTTAGTCTTGAAAATATGTCATGAAAGTGTGAAAATGTAAATCATACTTCAAATGTTCCGGTAAGAGGCTTGAGCACCTCACACGGGACCAATATAACTCGTACGAACCGATCGCGCAGTCACCGGGCTCCCGGTTTGAGTATATGACAAGAATTTATAAATATTTAGACTTAGGCTTAAAAACATGGCGTCAAAGGGTGAGAACGTAAAACAACCACAAAATGGTCCCGTAAGATGCATTAACACCTCGCACGGGACCAATGTAACTCGCAGGAGCCGATCGAGTAGTCACCAACCTCCCCTTTTGAGAATATGACAAAAATTTGCAAACGGTTAGACTTAGTCATAAAATCATTTCGTGAAAGGGTGAAAACTTAAAACATACTTAAAATGGTCCCGTAAGAGGCTCCAGCACCTCGTACGAGACCAATGTAACTCATACGAACCGACCGCGTAGTCATCGGAATCCCACTTTTAGTATACATGAATATTTGCAAAACTTTAAACATAGGCTTAAAAACATGGCATCAAATGGTGAAAATATAAAACAACCACAAAACATTCACGCAAGATGCATGAACACCTCGCACGGGACCAATATAACTCACAGGAGTCGATCGCGTAGTCACCGACCTCCCAGTTTAAGAATATAATGAGAATTTGCAAACGATTAGACTTGGTCTTAAAAACATGCCACGAAAGGGTAAAAATGTAAAACAGACTTCAAATGGTCTCGTATGAGGCTCGAGCACCTCGCACAGGACCAATAAAACTTATATGAATCGACCGCATAGTCACCGGACTCCCCGTTTGAATATACGATGAGAATTTGTAAAAAAATAGACTTAGGCTTAAAAACATGACATCAAAGTGTGAAAATGTAAAATAACCACAAAATGGTCCCGTAAGATGCACGAGCACCTCATACGGGACCAATGTAACTCGCGAGAGCCGATTGCGTAGTCACTGGCCTCCCCGTTTGATAATACGATGAAAAAATACAGACGGTTAGGCATAATCTTAAAAACATGCCGTGAAAGGGTGAAAACGTAAAACAAACTTAAAATGGTCCCGTAAGAGACTCGAGCACCTCGTACGGGACCAATATAACTCGTACGAATTGATCGCGTAGACACCAAAATTTCGGTTTGAGTATACGATGAGAATTTATAAAAATTTAGACTTAGGCTTAAAAAAATGGCGTCAAAGGGTGAAAAAGTAAAACAACCACAAAGTGGTCCCGTAAGATGCACGAGCACCTCGAATGGGACCAATGTAACTTGTGGGAGCCGATCACGTAGTCACCGATCTCCCCGTTGTGAATACGATGAGAATTTGCAAACGGTTAGACTTTGTCTTAAAAACATGCCGTGAAAGTGTGAGAACGTAAAATAGACTTAAAATGGCCCCATAAGAGGCTCTAGCACCTCACACAGTACCAATGTAACTCGTACGAACTGACTGCATAGTCACAGACTCCCAATTTGTGTATACGACAAGAATTTACAAGATTTAGACTTAGGCTTAAAAATATGCCGTCAAAAGGTCAAAACTTAAAAAAACCACAAAACAGTCCCCTAAGACCCACGAGCACCTCGCACGGGACCAATGTAACTCGTGGGAGCCGATCGCGTAGTCATCAGCCTCCTCGTTTGAGAATACAACGAGAATTTGCAAAAGGTTAGAATTAGTCTTAAAAATATTCCGTGAAAGGGTGAAAATGTAAAATAGACTTAAAATAGTCCCGTAAGAGGCTGGAGCACCTCGCACGGGATCAATGTAACTCGTATGAACCGATCGCGTAGTCACCAGACTCCAAGTTTGAGTATACGATGAGAATTTGTAAAATTTAGACTTAGGCTTAAAATATGGCGTCAAATGGTCAAAACTTAAAATAACTAAAAAATGATCCCCTAAGACCCACGAGCACCTCGCACAGGACCAATGAAACTTGCGGGAGCCGATCGCGTAGTCACCAGCCTCCCCATTTGAGAATACAACGAGAATTTGTAAATAGTTAGACTTAGTCTTAAAAACATGCAATAAAAGGGTGAAAGAATAAAACATACTTAAATTGCTCCCGTAAGAGGCACGAGCACATCTCACGGGACCAGTGTAACTCGTACGAACCGACTGTAAAGTCACCGGACTCCCGATTTGAGTATACGATGAAAATTTTAAAAAATTTAGACTTAGGCTTAAAAACATGGCGTCAAAGGGTGAAAATGTAAAACAACCACAAAACCTTCTCGTAAGACGCACGAGCACCTCGCATGGGACCAATGTAACTCGTGGGGGCCGATCACGTAGTCACCGGCCTCCCAGTTGGAGAATACGATGAGAATTTACAAACAGTTAGACTTTGTCTTACAAACATGTCGTGAAAGGGAGAAAACGTAAAAAAAACTTAAAATAGTCCCGTAACAGGCAGGGGCACCAGAGTAACATGTACGAACTGACCACGTATTCAACAGGGCTCCCGATTTGAGTATATACGATGAGAATTTACAAAAATTTAGACTTTGGCTTAAAAACATCGCGTCAAAGGGTGAAACGTAAAACAACCACAAAATGGTCCCGTAAGACGCACGAGCACCTCGCACTTGACTAATATAACTTATGAGAACCGATCGCGTAGTCACCAGCCTCCTCATTAGAGTATACGATGAGAATTTACAAACAGTTAGACTTTGTCTTAAAAACATGCCATCAAAGGGTGAAAACATAAAACCGACTTAAAATGGTCCCGTAAGAGGCACGAGCACCTCGTACGGGACCAATGTAACTCGTACGATGAGAATTTGCAAACAGTTAGACTTAGGCATAAAAAGAAGTCGTCTAATGGTGAAAATGTAAAAAAGCTCGTAAACGATCCCGTAAGAGGCACGAGCACCATTCACTGGATCAATGTAACTTGTAGGAACCGACCATGTAGTCATCAGACTCCATATTTAAGTATACAACGTGAATTTGTAAACGGTTAGACTTTGTCTTAAAAACATGTCGTGAAAGGGGGAGAACGTAAAACAGACTTAAAATTGTCCCGTAAGAGGAACGGGCACCTCGCACGGGACCAATGTACCTAGTAAGAACTGACAGCGTAGTCTCCGGAATCCCGACGAGAATTTGCAAACGGTTAGACTTAGTCTTAGAAATATGTCGTGAAAGGGTGAGAATAAAAAATAGACTTACAATGGTCCCATAAGAGGCACGAGAACCTCGCACGGGACCAATGTAACTCGTACGAACTGGCCGTGTAGTCACCGAACTCCCGATTTGAGTATATGACGAGAATTTGCAAAAAATTAGACTTAGGCTTAAAAACATGGCGTCAAAGGGTAAAACTGTAAAAGAACCACAAAACGGTCCCGTAAGAGGCACGAACACCAATGTAACTCATACGAACCGGTCGCATAGTCACCGAGTTCCCGGATTAAGTATATACGATGATAATTTACAAAAATTTAGACAAAATCTTAAAAACATAGCATCAAAGAGTGAAAATATAAAAGAATCACAAAATGGTCTTATAAGACACACGAGCACCTCACACCTGACCAATGTAACTTGTGGGAACTGATCGTATAGTCATCGGACTCCCCGTTTGAGTATACGACGAGAATTCGCAAACGATTAAACTTAGGCTTAAAAACATGTCATCAAAGGGTGAAAACGTGAAACGGACTTAAAACGGTCCTATAAGAGGCACGTGCAGCTCGTACGTGACCAATGTAACTCGTATAAACCGACCGCATAATCACCGGACTCTCGGTTTGTGTATATAAAACAATAATTTGCCAAAATTTAGACTTAGGCTTGAAAACATGGCATCAAAGGGTGAAAACGTAAAACGGTCAACAAAGCAATCCCGTAAGATGCACGAGAACCTTGCACGGGGCCAATCTAACTTGTACAAACCGATCGCATAGTCGCCAGACTCTCTGTTTGACTATACGATTAGAGTTTGTAAACGGTTAGACTTAGGCTTAAAACCATGTCGTCAATGGGTGAAAATGTAAAGCATACACAAAATGGCCCTGTAAGAGGCACGAGCACCCCATACTGGACCAATGTAATCGTACGAATCGACCGCGTAGTCTCTAGACTCCTAATTTGAGTATAAGACGAGAATTTGCAAAAATTTAGACTTATGTTTAAAGATTATTTGATTATTGATATCTTTTTTGTTTTTTTCTTGTATTTTTTTACAGGTTAACATTTCAACGTTATATTTTATTCATGTGGAACACATGAACAAAACAGTACATTGAGTTAGGTAGACTGTTTATTTATTGTTGTTGTTTATATGCGAGATTGTTTTTAATTTTCTTCTGGCCGTGCGGGATTTTTTGTTGGTTAAATAGGTTGGTTTTTATATATAAATAAAGGAGACTCTACCGAATTTTTTTAAAAATTATAAAGAATTGTTGATATGGGAGATTGTTGTTTTCAATTTTTTATGGTCGTTCGGGCTTTTGTATTGATTAAATAGGTTGGTTTTCATGTATAAAAAAATGGGACTCTGTCGAATTGTTTTAAATATTGTAAACAGGAGTTGATATGCGAAATTGTTATTTTCAATTTTTTATGGCCGTATGGGCATATGTGTTGATTAAACAGGTTGGTTTTCATGTATAAACAAAGGAGATTTTGGTCGAATTTTTTTAAAAATTGTAAAAAGTTATTGATACCATTAACTAATGAGTATCACTACACTTACCCACTTTTATAACCACTTTCATACTCGCCTAATAAGACAAGGCAATAAAAAGTTCTACTTTATGCTCCGGACGGGACCCACAACAACAAGGTACAACATTTTAATGCATTGGGTATGGAAAATGGTTACCAAAGTGGGTACACCTATCTTTATTCTTAACTAATATATTTGGATATTTTATTTTACTATAATATTATTTTGATAAAATGATTATTTATTGATTACAGGTTGTGCACAAGAAGTTGAAAAGACGTGATTTTGAGTGTGTCTACTATATGTGACACTCAAAGAAGTTTTTGTAGCATGACAACTATATTAATCATCTTAATTTAGGGACGCTTTTTTTTTACAATTGTATTTCTTATTAATTAGTATGATTTTGTATTCATTTAAATATTTAGACTTGAATGCAGTTTAATGGAAGAAATTATTATTGGATATGTGTTTCAATGAATGCAGTTGATATATTGCATTTATGATTGAAAATTTTGACTTATAATGAAAATTAAACGTCATTTATTATTGCCACATAAAGCAAATAATAATATAATTGTTTATGACATTTTTTTAATTAATTAAGAAAACCTTTAGGGACGGTTATAATCCGTCCCTAATAACCATTTTGTATTAGGACGGTTTATCCGTCCCTGTACTACTCGCGGGAGCCGGGATTTTTTCCCGGGAATACCTTTTGGGACGAAAAAATCCGTCCCTAATGCCAAATGTAGAGCGTTCATGAATTAACATTTAGGACGATAAAATTCATCCCTAAAATATTTATGATGCCTAGTATAAGGGACGAATTTTTTCCATTGATCTGTCCCAAATACTCTTTAGGAACGATTTTTTTGCTTTTAGGGATAGATTTCTACCGTCCCTAATACCCATTTTTCTTATAGTGTGTTGAATTTAAATAATGTCGACTCAGTCTATTAATACATCAAAGTCAAGAATGATTCCCACACCAATAACGTCTAAAACTATGTAAATGATTTTTCATGATGTTGTCACGACGTGCAAATCCGTTTTTCATTACTTTCCATCCGAACTCCCTCATAAATAATAATCATTAACTTTTCTTTTGAGGTGGCCCCTTTTTGGCATATTTATCTTTTTATTGCCTTTAAATTTTTCGAGCTCTTTTAAATGGTGGCTTTCACGACGAGTTAATTTCGTACACTCGCAACCCTTTTTTGTGATTCACTCATCATATTTTAATGCAATTAAATCCTCACGGTAAACGGTTTTTACATGAACTACTTCCATTGTCAAGTTTTATCGCATATGGTTCGTTTTAAAGACAAAATTGAGATGACAACAGTCTGATCAATATGTGATAAACAAGTACAATAATAAAAAAAATCCGTGAAAGTGTGCATTAAAGGAACTCATGAGTCAAACATGTAGGTAGTAACAACTAATCACATCTCAATGAATCCAAACATTGTAAAGCACAAAAATGAAATGATAACGCATATTAAAACACTATCAAACAGTCACATGGGTATGGAATGAAATTGTGACTCGATCATCCAAAATGTCCATTCATATATGGTGTAAAACAAAATACAAAACTATTTTTGACTTTTTCCAAAATTTTATCAAAATAAAATATTTTTGGCTTTTTCAAATTTTTAAAAATAAAAATCTAATAAAAAAAAAGTAAACATGTCATAACACTAGCAAGAATATATCACGAAGCACAACTAACGTATGAGAAACATACAAACACTATAATCTATATGATATAGCAAGAGAAGAACCATGTGTAAGCAACCGAGATTCAACTAGTCTAACATCGAGTGCCACTAAAAGTGGTTTCCTAACCCAAATAGGTGTGGAACGACGCATGGTGATTTTGGGAACCAAGGGAACACTAGACATAAACTTCCTAGTACTTATCGAAACAAAAACGCTAAGGTGACCTTTCCTACCACAACGTGAATATGTGTAAAAAAGTGGAACGAAACCTATGGGTTGACCTTTTCTAATGTCCTTGGGATTTATTGACCCTCTAAAATAAATAATGGTCTTGGCTTTATCACTCGAAACATTAGAACGCGAGGAGCCACCACCAATTCTACCAACACTACTCGAGTATGTCAAATCATTTTTTAACTCCAAAATTTTTTACTCAAATAAAGAATTAGACTCTTCCAATTTTAGGGACTCATTCTCTAAATTTTCAATTATTCCTAGAAGGTTATCATGTTCTCCCTTAAAATGCGCACACTTATCCCTAAGAGTCTCCTTGCCACAAACTCATCGATTAAAACATTTTTATCCTCTTTGGCACAAACACAAATCCTAGAATTTTTAAAGTCCTCCAATTCGTTTTCTAAAAATAGGACTCTATCATCACTCTCCTTTTTGGACAATTCTAGTTTTCTAAAGTCATGATCCAAAGAAAAAAAATTATCACGATAAAAATATCTTTGATTTTGAACCGTTTGTAAAAGATCCATAGAGGATTTAAAACGACAATTTTTTTCTTTCCAAAAAATCAATTCTTTTCACAAATGTCACATTCAAATTATTTAAATCATTAAAATTCTGACTTGTGCCATCAAGGGGGCATCAAAAAAATTAATAACACAATTTTTTTGCGGAAATAGTAATACACAATAAATTAGTATAACCTGCTCTGATACCAATTTGAAAAAGTCTATATCGCTTAAATAATCTATGATCCCAATTTGTAAAATATGAGTGCGCGATACCAAGTTAACCTTATTTAATCGGTGTCAAAAATCAAAATAAATTAATTTAGCCCCTAAACATTCAACTACGTGTGTGTGTGTGTGTGTGTCAAACCATCACAAATAAAATTGCTAACTCGCAGATTTCAAGAACAATCCGTTTCGGGGAAAACCTTATTATTTCACTATGTAAAATAAATCGCAACTTACATACACAATGAAATCTGTAATGATCACTCCGCAGAATAATCACATAGGCACGCAACCTAGATTCAGCTAGAACCACAACTCCAATTCAACCTAGGAACACCCCTATCGACATGCAATCATCTTCAACCCAGTACCTCAATCAATCGGCACCTAGATCAACAGTAGAGTTCTTCTTTACAAGAGAAACTTGAACAAAGATGTGTTCTTGGGTTCCAAAACAATTGACATAAACTATTGGGATTTTGTGAATTGAAAACAAAAGGATTAAAACCCTAAAAATGAGAAGACAAAGTATTCTGCCAAATCATTTTCATCTATTGAAAATTCGCTGCTCTTCTCATGAAAAATGGAGTTGGACAAACCAATTTATAGAGAATCTAAGGCGACGAGTCGCTCGAACGATGACATTTGTCATTCAAACGACTTCGCGCGACATGTGGATGTCGCTCAAATGAAATTAAATAAAATTAATTTTTAATTTCGTCTTTAAAAATCCGCCTCAACACTTAGAAAAATATTTTTGACGAAAAACTTAAAAAGTTTGCTCCAACACTTAGAAAATATTTGATAAAAATATCCGAACACTCTAAGTGAAATTTTAATGAATTAAAACACAACCTTTACCAAATTTATCTTGTGGAGGCTTGAATGTTGAAAAATTTGATATTCGGATCCGTCTTGATGCTTGAATGATCTTGAATTATTCTTCGACGGTTGTAGCGGTATATGACATACTCAATTGTTAACGGACAATAAAATAATGTCCTTTACACACACTAAGGTCATGGTACTTCCAGGAAAAAGAAAATGAGGAGAAACTACTAATGAATTTGGACCTTTTGGATGAGCAAAGGGAGGAGACAACGATGAGGGTGGTAGAAACCCAACAGAAAGACATGCAATACTACAACCAAAAGGTAAAAAATAGGACATTTTAAGTTGGCGACCTAGTAATTAGAAAAGCAGCCGAGTCAATAAAAATCCCAAGTCATGGAAACTTTTTGACAAATGGGAGGGGCCATATGTGATCGCTCACATCATCCGACCAGGGACGTATGGGCTCAGAGATCATTAAGGTTCGTCCGTCCCAGGCCTATTGAATGTCAAAATTTTGAAGTGAATCAGTAAAAGTCGACTACTTGGCAACTGAGGCATATCTAATATTTCTTACTTTATGACATTTCGATTTCCTGTTGTAATTTTTGTTAGACTTTATTATGTGTAACCTTTTTTATTGTTATCTCCTATGTAGCTATGGATAACATCAGTATCAATAAAAAGTACTCTTCCCAAATGACTATTTTTCCATTTATTCATATCTACATCAATATATCTCTTACTTGCCTGAGCATTTGAGTCGTACCAGATTATGTACCCAACACCAGGAGAAAGAAGAATAATGCTCGACGATGTTCTAATATGCCTTTCCTAGGCTCATTGCCTTCAGATATAAAAACTTGGTTGATCCCTAAGTTAACTCATGACCCCAGATTTGATCCAATCTGCGAAGCGAGGTCATTCGAGTATAATGGGATGAACTCTGAGTCAAGAAGTGTTATCACCAATCACTATATTTAAAATTAAAAAGGTGGATATTGGGGTGAATATGGATGAGAAAATGTCGAATTTATATTATAAGGTGCAAATTCATTTGAATTTTTATTTTCAAAAACTAGTTATCGGAATATAAATGCTCGTTCAAACCACTCTTCGTTAATTGACTTTCAGAATACAAACAACACAGCTCACCAACCATAAACAAACAAAATAACACAAGATAATCTGGTCGTTCAGGACAACAGGTTCACCAACCGTGTATAAAAAAAAATAAGGAGATCTAGTCAATCGGGATAACACAATTCGTCAAACATGTCTAAATAAAAACATAAAATAATCTTATCATTCAACTGAATGAACTTGATTTGCCAATCGAGTACAAATAAGATCGTCAGATTCATACAAATACAAAAACCACGAGCTAATCACTGCGTCCAAATAAGTGTCTCAAAAACAACAAGATGAATATCAAGATCACTCACAAGTATTCACCATAAATAAATAAAAACATGAATTATATATAATTGCATTTAATAGAAGGACTGAAGTCGGCTGTTAAAAGGTTAAATCCCATACAAACATTGTTATAAGTCTGAAGCCAACAAAGAAATGTTATTATGATGGAACCTAAATTGAAGATGAAGGAGGATAGCTAGAAAGAATTATGCCCATTTCTTCCAGTATGGAGTTTTGGATATCCACACCCTCGAAACCTATTGGAGTCCAATAGGCAGTCAGTAACTCTCTATACTGAACATATCCCTCTTTGTATATACATACAAGGGATGGCATTGACTCTTCTTCAGTTTCTATATCATCGGGTTTGAAGGCAATGAGGTCCTAGTCAGGATGAACATCTTCCACCTGGATGTCCACTTCGTAGTACCCATTGATAAAATATTAATACTTTATCACCCCACAATAGTTTGATGGGAGAAAGGACTTCTGATACCTGAACCTAATAAGTGGATCTAGGCCCTTTCAGGCATAATAATGTCCTATTTTTCATTTATGCAAAGATCTATAAGCCTTCCACATCAGATGCATCTTAAAATCATCCACCTCCTTTTTGACAACCTCCTAAGCAGCCTTCTCATAATCCCTCTCCTTCTGAACAGTCACCAAGGTGGTATCAACTTTAACCTTGGCCTCCTAAGACCTCCATCTTAGCCTTCAACCCAGGAATTGCCTTGTCCTCATCTATCAACTCTTTCACTTTTGGGACATATAAACTCCTAGGTAGCTCACTTTCACACTATTAAGAATGACCCCAAGTTAAACAAATAGAAAAAAAACTCAAGTAAATTTAACTTAGTAGCTAGCTAAATGAGCTCCTTTTCCCCATTAATTTCCCCCCACCCATTTGACCAAGATATTTTGGGGATAGTCATTCTGGAAAGCTATATAACTTTTGTTAAGGTCGTCGTATCTTAGAAAATGGGCCATAGTGCCTTCTTCAACCTGGGGGATCCCTTCTCTTTCAGCACTTGAATTCTCATCATCAACAATCAACCTTCGATGGGAAGAAGTGGGTGCGTTGCCACCTTCGAAAGGCTTCTTTTCCCCCCTTATACACAAGGCCCCTTCCTTCATCAGCTGAAATAAGTTTTTCTCCTACTTAATGATGCGTAGGGGGACGACTAATTCAATAACCATATCCCTATTAGCTGGGGGGTAGCTTCGTCCATTTTGGGGACTAATGGAGAAAGACTGGATGGGGTAACATATGGATTTTAACCCAATATATGAAGGGAAACTGGGTATCCATGTTGGGATATAACATTGGAAACTACATAAAGACATGAGAAAAAAAGTAAGTACCGGTCAGAATAGCGAACTAAAAACTTAGGTCGATTGTAGGGAAAGTTTACCTGAAGAATGAGGGAAATACGCTCATTAGAAAATAACAAAGAGGATATGGGCTTATTCAGTATGAGCCTGAAGTCAAAAAGTATCCTGGACATGAACTTCCTCACCCCTTGCTATAAAACCTAAATATCTTTTCCTCTCCACGTCACGGAGTTATTTGAAGGGGCATGCCTTGCTGAGCGATTCCTCCACCCGTCTCTTTTGATTGACTGGGATATTTTTCAGCCCATCGAAGATTCCTGTAACATGGAAAATGGAAATAACTTAGTACTAAAAAATGGATGAAATCACTAATTCACTAAGGGAAACAAAATGATCACTCAGATCGAGCTTGTTCCTTATGAAAAGGATCGTATACAAATGACCCATGAGGTCATTCAGCTCATCGTACTCCTACCCCTCCCCCTTTATGTAAACAAAATGGTGTCTTCAATCATGGTTGGATGAAGGGAGAGAGGTGACGTAACCTTACAGTTACATATACAGGCAAAGGTATACGATCCCCCTTAGGAGGTCACCAGTTTGTAAATAGTCAACAACTGACCAACTGTTAATGGATGATCAACCCCAAATAGGTCATAGAGGTAGACGATGGAGCCAAACAAAATTCTCCATGCATTCAGTATCAACTGGGAGGGGAAATATTAATAAAGTGAATCACTCCTCGAACGCTTCTCTGAATAGGAATGTCCAATCCAGCTTGGAAGTTGTGTTTATAAAACTAAACTTCTCTTTTACGGGCTATCGAGCCTCAATGATCTCATTAACAATACTAACGGACAGATCCTTTGGGAGAGTTAGTCTCCCTACCCATTCATTAGTTGTTTCCTCAAAAAGGTAAATAATAGCCTCATGAGGGCCTAGTGGACTACTCCTAAATAGGAGGACTGTAGAAAGGCTCTAAGGGCTTGTATTAGGGTCTCATTAGGATGAAGGACTAAAGACACTAGAAAGTTTCTTAGTCCTGAAAGAATGGGATGAAGAGGTACCCCAAATTAAGGATCTCCATTCTTTATGTTTAAGACCAAATGCCTCATTTATTTCCATCATGTTTGCTAAGGGTCTCTGACATTAGTGTCTGTCATATGAAGTTGGCGTAGGGAGTGACCGAATAATTGAAGACTTCTAAATATTGAAACACTGGTGATGGGAAGACACAAAGTTAGAAAGGTGGGGACTACTCTGTGGAATTGGGAGATAAAATTAGTAATCCTAGTAAAGTGAAAAATAAAGCGCAAACTAAAGTAAGATAGGACAAAAGGAAAATGGTGGGATACAGTAATTGAAATGAAACATGAGAAGAAATGGAGGATATGAGAATACTAATTGAACAAAGGAAAGAGCAGAAGCTCTTAAAGGAAAGAAAAATGGTAGAAAAATCACAAAGCTCATAAAATATGCTCCAATTAATAAAATTTGCAGAAAATGAAAATAGAGAAGGAGAAGCCCTTTTTATATCGAAGTAAAAAGACTGTCCGAATTCAATGTTTAGATCCCACCTGATTTAATGATCCAGATACAATGTGGGGTCACACGTGTTGTGATATGCAAAAATTGGAAAAGTGCATCAAAGTAAATCTTGGAAATGCACAAAAAATTAATTTTTTTTATTAAAGTTCAAGATAGGTGTTGTTATCTTCACAACGGTTTAGGCATCGATAAGAGTAATGATGGCTTCCAATTATCACACCCATCTTGAGATCGCATTAATTGGTGACCAGGTGATCTCGAGAGTGTTCGATTATTATCAATACTCTTCAGTTTATCCCAACAAATGAAAAAAGTTTGAAGGGTTACCGATGAGCAGGGTTTCTGAACGATGGCCCAGTGTGTTGATAAGGGAGGTCTGATGGGCATCCGAACTGTAAGCGATCATATATTTGGCAAAAATCAAAGTACTCAAGTCCCTGAAGGGATAGAAGAGTGGTCCACCTTATATTATTCAAAATAATGAGACACAAAGATCCATACATCTAACTTTGATCAAGACAAAAGGTCCTCTGGTCTTGGCCGAATGCTCCTCCATAATGTCGTGGGTATTCAAATCCTGAAAGACTTGATCAAATATCATTTACTTAAAGGATATCACGAGTCCTATTATCATGAAAATATATCTCTAAGAATCTGATCATGTGTCCGCCTAGATTCCAATGTGTTAAATAAGTATGCTAAGAAATAAGAAGAACGATGTATTGGGCTATGTATAAAGCCTCATGCAACAGTATAAAAGGCAAGCAACAATGGATGCTCCACAACTCTGTATTAAATCCCTCATTAATAAATATAATATCCCCCTTCCCGTGGACGTAGGCAAAGCCCGACTAAACCACATATATGCATTGCTCTTCTATCTTTTACCTCCTTATATGTCAATCACATTTATAAATTTGTTGTGCCATGTAAAATTTTGAATCAACACATCCTATAGAACATTATAATAATTATATAGTTTCTGATTATCTATATTCCAAACTTTCCAAATGAAGGTAACATACGTAACAGAGAAACCCAACTTTCATATTGTGAAAAAAATACTTACTAACTTATACCTAACTGTCACTAAAAACACACAAAAACCTTTTATCGAAATTAATTAAATTGGTACAGTAAGTGTTGATATAAAAGTAATCCATAAATGGAGATATCCCCTAGCTTACAGGACAAAGAATTTAAAAATATAATGTCATGTTTCACGCATATCATCAAATTTGGCAATTTAATAAGAGAACTTGGTGAAAGTGAAGTAAATTAACTTGACATCTTATTACATTACAAATTAAGATCGAATATTTACATTATATGACTACTAAAAGGAAACGTAAATTGTAAACAAGTAGTTCTAAGAACTTTTCTTCATCTCCCAAACAGATGCAAAGTCAAAAGTTAAACTATGTTATGGTGTGGAAACTGTATGTGACCATTAGTCTATAGATTAGGATAGCTTGAGGATATAAAATAAATTGAAAAACTAATGTTTGGCAAACTTAAGGCATTAGTAAGTTTCCCTCACAAGTTTTTGACATTGGACGATACTTTATCATGTAAAAAATAAGATGCAACCAATTGATAAAAGACACTTGCCTTAAAAACGAACCAAGGAAAACCAATCCACTAGGCAACCCATGATGATCCTAACCATGTTCCTCAATGAAAGTGTGATTTCCATTTGAGGGTTCAAATTACGTTCTAGTTTTAATAAACAACGTGGACAGATAATGAGCATGTAAGATATAAATTTTTATTACCAATTTTGAACCCTCAAATTGTGGTTAAAGTTATTACCAATTTTTATCTTGATTAAGCCTATTTGCTACATGATCATCCTAGAAATAAATTGATAAATAATCAACAAAAGCACAACCAGACAAAGACTGCAATATACACGGAAACTCCAAATTGCCAAAAACCTTGGACGACTTGGCCTAGAACAAATTTCAGTATAATTAAGGTTTTATAAAATAATTCAAAGGGATTACAACACTTGAATCCTCAAGCATATGCAAAAGCAGTCTTCAACCTTCGATCACAATAACTACAATAATCCAGCTACAACAACTCAGTAACTCCATGCCTCAAAATCCTCTGATTAGTTAACCGCCACCCAATAATATGTTATCCAACTCACAATGATGTAGAATGAGTTATTTCTAGGGTTTAGTTTGTGAAAACATGATGGTATAATTGAACTTGTATTTTGATTTAGAAAAAGGTTTTATTATAGATTTAGAGGAATAGTTTTTGCTTCTATAAGAAAACATGAGTTGTAAAGATGAGAAACTCCTACTACTAGTGTTGGATATACATGGGAAAATTGGAAAAATGATTTTCTCAAAATTTCTCTTTTAAATGAGAATGACCATGTTGTTCGAAAGACGTTGACCACTTCATTTGAACGAGTTAAATCTCATTCAAACGACTAATGTAAACTAGTTTGCATGATCTAAGAAGGAGCTTCAAGCGATAACACACTGAAATGCAGAAACTTCTCGTTGGAAGCTTGATCGAATAAAAATCAACATATTATTCTTAGGGAGAGTGTGCCTATAATTTAGTGTGTTATCGCTTGAAGTTTCTTGCACTTCAATGTGTTATCTCTTGAAGCTTATAGGCACACTAAATTTATAACTTCAAGCTATAGGCACACTAAATTATACGTATCACCTCGTGGTGAGCCCATATAAGAGAGAGAGTTTGCCTATAATTTAGCCTACAATTTCTAGGCTCACCACAAGGTGACACATGTCCGGTCCGTACTCTTAAAATGCGGACTAGTCAGCAAAAGAGCATTATTATATATATATATATATATATATATATATATATATATATATATATATATATATAGAGAGAGAGAGAGAGAGAGAGTCTAAGGCCGGTTCTAAAACGGATGTGAAGAACGGCAAGTTAATAGCTTTTATAGTTTCTCTCTCTCTCCTTGCTCTAGCCGCACTAACAAAGAGTGGAAAACTCATTCCAAAATTTTAAATCTCTCTCCTTCTCACCTCCTTTGAGACCCATTTCACATCTTGTTCCAAAAATTTTGCTCTCTTTTGAGACCCATTTCACCAGTTGTGCAGTTATTCATTTTTTTTTCATACAAAAAATAATAATGAATGAAAATGTTATTTTTTAAAAAAGAAAAAAATTAATGTTTTAAGGGAAAATTAATGTTTAAAAAGTATCTGCATCCTGCTTGAAATCGTATGCTTATGTGGCATGTTAAGATTAGTTAATTTCTTATGGATGTGGGTCCGCACCAACAGAATTAACCAATCTCGACACGCCACGTAGCCATACGGTTTCAAGACGGTCTCGAATGATGGTTCATGTAGAATCACTTTTTTTATGGATCTTAAGTATTTTGTCCTATTTATATTGATTTATTTATCACCACTCCTATGTTTTTATTTTTTAGTTGTTGGTCCTATATGGGACAAATGTCATTGTCTACAAAAAGAAGGATGGGTAGTTACAACGAAGTTATAGGAAGTTTTGAGTGGTTATGGGACTTTTTACAATTTTAAAAATACGTGGGAGTGGAGCCTAAATACATCTTTGTAGATGGGAAAAGACAAAAATCGTATTCTTACAAAAAGATTACAATAAAGTCTCTCGAATATAAAATTCTCCAACTAAAATTTCACCACTGATTATTACAACAAAAATACATCTTCCAATCCATGCTCTAAAATAATTCTCCAAAATAGTCCATAGCGTCCCAATCCAAGTTAACCTGCCAACTAAAAGAAAATAGAGGGAAGTATACAATATGACAGGAATAGATGCTCACAAATAATTAGCGCGATGAATAAATCGCAACAATACGAATGCGCATAGACAAATAAAATACAATACTCAAGCATTATATCAATATTAATTTCTTAACAACACGTCAATGAGTCACCACGCCTCACCTCACCACGCCTATGGATTCTTAAGCATATCCGGATTTTGGACTATAGGGTGTCATATTAAAATCTCATGATACGGTGCTCAAATCGCAATATAATATACCCCAGTGAATCAAATAATAGATTCCAACGTTTTTTTAGGATTCCAATGAATATCACAATTCAACATGAGGGCAATTGACACAGAAAACAAATGGAATACTCTCGAGAGAATTTATGAGCATATTGTGTAAGTCCCGTATCTCAAAATTATCACATGAATCATCACATAATTTCAGCCTCAAAATCTGATCGCACCATCACGTTCTTCTCGTGAAAATAATCAAATCTCGTTCCAGCCCAAACTCGAGAAAATACCAAATAAGCCTTCTAATCTAAGGTTAAAATCTTGAATAAGATTAGGGCTATGGTTTGTAGATGAAATGGAGTAATTTTACAGAGGTTTTCTAGTTGAAAAGTTTGAGAAAAAGTGATTTGAAATTTTCATCCACGAATTAGTTGTGATATATAAAGGATTAAGAGTTTGATTAGGAAAAGAGTTCTAATTAGATATAAACACTCAAAAAAATCATTACGGATGATCAGATCGTTAGAGTGGCTTGAAATTTTAGTATGTTGTAGTGAATAGTGAGACAAGGCTGTTGTGAAAAATTCAGCTCGATCGGACGGTCAAATTTTTTAAAAAAATTATTTTTATCCTCCTTAGCTCGGTTCCTCCTCCGATTTTTATACAAGGAAATTCGCCCTCGAAATTCGACGAAACCTAATGCTAAAAAAATAGTGCTTGATTCTCTTGAGAGGGGTGATACTCCTAGGAAGTGGGTGACATAAATGAGTTTTCTCAGAAAGGGCTGAGATTAAGGACTTAAGTATTGTTCCCGTGGTGTCCAATAGTATATAATAATATAATTGTTTATGCCCAATTTTTTTATCAATTGGGATAGTTATAAACCGTCCCTAATTCCCATTTTTGTATCAATTGGAAATACCTTTTTGAACGGTTTTTCCGTCCTAATTATTGTTTCCAGAATTTGAGTATTATTAAGGACAGATAAATTGTCCCCATTCTTTGCGCGGGAGCGAAAAAAATTTCATTGGAATACCATTCGATGGAATTCGTCCCTATTGCTAAATGTAAGGCCTCCATGAATTAAAATTTAGTACAGAAAAATTCATCCCTAAAATATTTATGATGCCTAGTATAAGGGACGATTTTTTTGCTATTGCAAAATCCGTCCTAAATGCTCTTTTGGGATGGATTTTTCTCTTTTAGGGAAGGATTTTTACCGTCCCTAATGCTCATTTTTCTTATAATGTTAAATATTATCCTATTGGGAATTCTCTTGAAATGGGTGACCTCTTTCGCAAGGAATATGACTTTGATAAGCTACTGATGCAATTAATATATTGCGAGGGATGACCTTCCTTGAGAGGCGTGTGATTGTTAATACAAATGACTTCTCGAGAGGGCTCATAGCCCTTCGAGGGTGTAAACTTCAGTTAATGAAGACTTTTAGTGCTTGTCTTTATTATATTCAAATGGTTGAGCACTTACTTTACTCAATGTACCTTACTCTCCAGCCTCCAAACCAAAACCCTCAAAGATCCTATAATAAATCATTCTTGCTAACCTGTAATAAATCAATATAAATTACAATTGGTACTTGGTTGCTTAAGGATCCTTATACCACTGCAATTGAAAATAATGCGAAATAAGAGTAGAGAAGTGGTAAAAAGAGTAAAGATATGGATTTACATGGTTCAGTCACAAATTGGTGGCCTGCATCCACTGGTGAGGTGCACTTTCACTATCACTGAAATATGAACTCCATGGAAGCTGAGTACAAGATGATCATACTCTCGTAATACTGATCTACCTTTATAATAGAAGATGAGTTGATACTTGTTCCTATGGGGTACGCTATGAGTCTATTATAAGAAGGATTAAGAGATAGGATAGGTAATGGTCTACATCATGTATGACTTGTAGTTGGTGAGAAAAGAGGATGTGACACACCTGAACATGAGGTGATGATGAGTTAGTTAGTGGACATAAGGAGAGAATATTATGAAATTTCTTATTAATTTATTGACGTTTCAAACATTGGACATGGGGACCATTGAAACAACGTTTCACAAAGTTGAGTAACGTCATGACCTGATTAGCACGGTATGACGACCTTGTCCATAGTCGAGGGGGTAAGGGTTGATGTACAACTAGAACGATGTGCTGCATAATGTTGACTAAAGTGTTGTTTCACCTCCGTGAAAAGTCGACCTCTCAAAAGGTCTTCTTGAGATATTGAGATGAGACATCTTTCGAACTTGATCATAAGTCGTCACATGTCCTTGTCTAAAATAGGATATAACATGGATACTCTCCATTGAATACTAATTATGTGATACATACTATTAGTATTTGTATTCGAAATATCTGCAAAATCCGAATTCAAAAACCATACGGATTCGAATTTTTGAATATTTGTTTACAAGCTCTACAAATTAACTATCCAAAACTTCTTTATTCAATATCAAATATATTTTTCAACTTTAAAATTGTATGAACAAGCACACAATAATTTTTTACTTATAAATCCACAACCCAACCGGTGGTGTGTTCCCAAAATAATCAACGCAAATGCGGTAACAATTCAAAGTTACAAGTATCAAATGATACACACCATTTGTTAGGTCTTGAACTAAGACAAATTTGAGATTATGAGGAAAAATTTGAGATTATGAGGAAAAAATTGGTAAAACTTAAAACATAACTTGTCAACAAAATAGAAAGTACCAAAAAAATTTGAAAATGCAGTTTTTAAAGCAAAAAACTGAATGAATTATTTTTAATGCAAAAACCAAAATATACATTTTGTTGCAAAGACTCCTTTATACTTCCTTCATCCCAAATTAAAAGTCAATTGTTTCTTTTTTTATTGTCCCAATTAATAATTCGATTTCTTTTTTAGATATAATCAACTACCTATATTTCACCATAGTGAATAAATATTTATTAGGACCATTGATTTGAGATATCTTTAATATATACAAAAAAAATGGATATAAACTCCTAATATGGGATGACATGAGTGCATTGCTAAAGTCTTGAGGAGGGTATTTCCACTGAAATACATTGTTCAAAAGGCTGCTTGTACACTGTTGAAAATTCAAGATTTTTTATTGCAGTTTTCCCAAATTAAATATTAGAAGTGCTCGGATAAAAAAGATATAAATATTATAAAGCCTGCGTGAAAGAGTGAAAGCGTCCATCCATACTTTGCATGTCAATTTTTCTCTAGTAAAGAAAGACAACCAAGAAAAACAAACTGACTACGGGATCTGAGCCTATCTCGTGGGTTAACTGAGTCAATACTCGAACTACCACCCTATGCCCAATGCCAAAAGACCAATAGTTACTAAAACCATCTTATGTAGCAGGCACCCAACATGGATTCCCCATGGTTCGTTCTTGACTCGACCCCTTATTTGCAAGATTTATGACTCAAGACCCCTTTGCCTTCTATCCCAGACATAGTTTTGCCTTTGGACAAGAGAAATTAAAAATAACAAAATCAGTTTAATAAAAGCAAAATGAAAACAGTTATCCCATTCCCGTTGGGCCTATCTCCTAATTGCAGTTAAGGGCCTCTCTGATTCCCTGAATAGTGCGAGACATGAAAGTCTTCACTGTTACAACCGACTCCATTGTGAGCTTGTCTGAAGGGAGGCTATTCAGCAAAATCTGGAACCCCAAAGTTAGTAGGGACCCACCAACATCGCCAGCATCAGGAAAATAATCTGGAACTATCGAAAATCCTGACGAAAGAAAAGATAGACAGCCAGAATCTCCCCCATTCATCACCAGAGTCATCCCTGGCACGTCAACAGCTCCATATGCTATGAGCAATCATGTCGAATCAAATAATATCTCTTGCAATATCAGCATATTGTTCTCATTCCCATTATCAGCCATTGTCTGCAACTTCGTGTAATTAAGTTAGAAAAGTACATAAGGATTTGTTTTTTAACTTTTGGCTTTTGACCCCCATTGTCTAGACTGAAATTGACTTTAGCGCATTATTTTAACCCGGCTCAGTTGTATCCCCCTTTATATAACTACTCGGTTAGTTGACCAATACAAATCATAAATGACTAGAATATCCCTTATGAATGTCTAGTTATATTTAAACAGTGGGCATATACACAAACCAATGGGGGTTAAACCAGGACTATTTTAGTCATTTGTTATATTCTTAAGTGGTCAACTAACAAAATCATCAACAATTAGCCAAAGTCAAATAACTGAATATGAGGTTATAGTCAATAGCAACCTAAACATGAAGCTAAAAGTCAAAATGACCCAAACATTTTACCAATCATCAGTAGATGGATATAGTAGTAAGTCACTCACGATAACACAAAAAAGTGAAATATTATTGCCATGATCATGCCCTTGGCATTTAGGTTCATTTGTTGTATTGGACCACTGTGGGATGAAACATCCCACTTGTTCCTTAGCTACTCATTTTGTAGTAAATTAAAAAGGTGCTGGTGCAATACAGACATCCAAATAGACATTGTTTCACTCAACACAATACCAGAGGGCTCTCCAGGATTATTGCAACTTCTATGCATAGTTAGCCTCAAATCTCCGCCCAGGTTTCCAACTTATACCACCTCCCACTGGTTCAGCGTAGCACAAACCCCTGTGCAGAAGTTACAAGTCATGCGTTGTGCTAGCTTTGCTATGCTTTTCCTATCGCTTGGCATAATCACTACCCATATGTGGAAATTTATCAGAATATAGTGAAACCCTTTCAAATCGGAGAATTGAAAAAAAATAAGGAAAAAACCTGAGTGATCTTCACTTGAGATGGTAGGAATGTAATGGCCAACAAACACTCGCATTAACGTTGCAAGGCCGAAAGCCATTTTTGTGCACCAAACACCATGCCATACCTCAGGAATGGAAGATAGAGGTTGTGGATGGCAGTCTCATCATGTTCCCAATGCTCGACCCAAGTGACCTTTATTTATTTATTTATTTCGAGTGGAGAAAGTGGTTTGTATAAGAAACTAACAAATAAAAAAAGTGAATATCTATGATGATACGAGAAATCGTCCACTTGTCATTCTCGTACCAGCAAATCAAGTATAATGTGCATAATAAGCAAATGGAGCAAGTAAGGAGAGATAAAAGATAAGATATAGAGTGGTTCAGCCTCTAAAATAGGCCTACGTCCACTGTGTTGCTCCATTCTCATTATATGTGTTGCATAGTACAATATAATCAAGCCTAAAGAGGCATACAAGTATGAGAATAAAAGGAGAGTACATGTCAATAATGAGGATGCCGGTGTTCCGGAGAGGTGGCTGGTGGCTAAGATGCCGGCGAATAGCCCCCAAGCTATGCTCAGTGGCGTAGAGAGAATGTAACCAGCGCTAAGCTTGTCACTTAGGAAAATTGAATTTAGGGTCCCCTTATCCCGAGGTGTTGACCTCTATTTATAGGTGTTGTATTGTTGGGAGGTAAAAAGGGGGTTGCGTTCAGTTAACATGATAAGAGGCCGCACCATATAGTAAGTTGGATCACGCCCTATATCGAATAGGGGATGCACCCTTAGCATAGGGGTGTCGCATCCTATGTACGAAGAGGTTGTGGAATAATCCCTCAGCACTTACCAATGTATACATTTCGCAGTAAGGTACTATATTTGTACTATCAATAAGCCCCCAAGTCGTAGTGCCAAGAGATTACGATTGGGGCTGCGACTGAGTAGTCGAGTCCTCTTATGGTGCCGCGGTACCTCCAAGGCGACGCTTCGTCTTCACATGGCTTTTTATATAAATTATTCCAGTCGTGGACTTCATTACATTTTCGAAATCTTTGAGAACATATCGATAGCCAAACTCTGTTCGTTCGTCCTCTTGCTTTTTTCAACGATTTTTGATAGCTGGGTTTGGTGGTCCTGAGGTGGTTTGAGGCTGAGCACTGTTGGTTTCTTCATTTCTAGGTAATTTTTCAATTACCAACCTCTTTAATATCTTTTTCAGTTCACAATTCACCAATTCCTCATATGAATTTCCGCATCTATGAATCTCCCAATCTTGAATTGAACTGACTTGAATCATGTTTGCTACTTTCTAAACCTATATTAGATTTTTTTGGATTATATCTGCTATATCTATTTTTGCCAATTTCTCAACTCATCGAACCCAAATGATAATACGTAGTTGTTTGGATTTGAATTAGGTAATCGATCTTGAATCATTCTTTAATGTTGGCCCAATATATGAATTTTATTGGTTAGGGTTAGACTTTAGGGTTTCTGAATTAGGTAACCCATTATGTTCTTGACGTCTTTGAGAGAGACTCTTCGTATTCTAGGGTTTTTAATCTTTGAATTTAACCAGACTAAATACTAACTTGTTTGAGTGAGTGGCCGCGGAGTGACAAAATTCCTTTAGTAGACTAAGGTTGTCATGTCTTTCAAATATTGATGACTAGGAGACATCAACGGCATACAAATGTTGCTATAGTAGGAATTAAATATAATGCTGCGACATACAGAAAGCATAGGCTACGGTATGTAAATATTTAGTTGTGACATGTAGCAACTTGGTTTTCAAATTAGGGCCCGTATCATTTAACCCATAATTTAATGACTACGGTATGTCAGAAATCGTCTACATCTTTACCCTAAAATAATATGCCGCGAAGATGATTAACTTCTAGGGTTTTTGAACCCAACATTTGTACCTATCCAGTATTGCTAGTATTTCTATTTAGCTCATTTTCTCGTGTCGCGGCCTTAATACCATACTGGTTAGGGTACCTAACTGCGAGCTCTTTGCTTTTTAGGTACTGGAGCCAAGAATGGGTTGATCAGGTAGCTGAGGCCTTCGATTTTCCTGAGGGTTTAATGTTCTCAGCACCTATCACAGAGCAAAGGTCGTGCACGGTACTTGCTGACAACGGGGTCTGCTTCCCCCTACATGCTTTCATTTACGGGCTGCAACTACCTGTCCCTATTCCTATTAGAATATTTTTTTCAAACCCTGAGGTTAGCCCCAGCCCAATTAGATCTCAATTGCTGGAGGGACTCTTGCATCTATCATACAATGGGAGAACAAATTCAAGAGAGACATTACTCCAGTGGAGTTTTTCCACTTCTACCGTCCAAAGGAAAATTCTGTAAAGTTTATGGGCTACTATTACTTCTCAGTTTATGGCAGGGATGAGACCCTTTACTCTGGGAGGCCTACCAGTGTAAATAACTGGAAGGGCAAATACTTCTACATTTCTGGAGAAGGGTGGGAGATCCACCCTGAAGAGTGAGAGAGATGGAGAGATTATTTAGGATGTCGCGGCAATGGGGGTGTACCTCCAAACTAGGTAATTTTCAATTATAGTCGTGTCCCCTCTTTATAGTTACATATTATTCTCCACTTTGCTTCTGTACTAAACTTTTGTATTTTTCTGCAGTTCTTGACAATTTACAACTGAGTAAGCGGCAAGAAAAGAGAATTGGCAAGGCCGTAGCAATTTCTGCTGAGGAGAAGAAGTTCAGTGCACTTGCAACTTCTGCCTACATCTTTGAAGAGGGATACTTCCCCAATAAATCTATTCCCAAAGAGATGGCCACAGAAGGTAATAACCTTTTCATTTATTAATATCGCGACATTTAGTTTTAAACTTCAAATTTTTATTGTTGTATTTCTTCTTTCAGGTGAGGAAGTTGATAGGGAGCTCTTAGCTACCCAATCGGAAGAGATGGATGAGGACGCAACTGTCCTCAACAACACTGCTAGGCAAAGGAAGAGGAAGAGGTCAAAGACCAAGGTCCCTATCGTAGTCCCTTCAAGTGATAAAAATCAGGCTACGAAATAAACGACCCCTGTCGCGCCCCAACTCCAAGTTAAGGAGGGTCCTCACGAGAGGCCTGGGGGTACTTTTGATGATGACATTGGGGCCAATCTCATCGTGGCAGGGTTGATGTCAATGTCTGATGCCATAATGCATTCAAGTTCTCCCCCACCACTACGACCACCAATTGTCGCAATAAATGCCAACCTGGCGCCTCCTCAGTGTCACGCCAGTGTTGGTCTTGATGATCATCTGCAGCCCCAGCTTAGGCATCCCAAACCTGAATCCTCTTAGGACACAACTGCGAGGGTTGTCCGCAAGATGAGAAGGGTCCTAGATGCCGCAAACCTTAATTGACTCGTGGATGAAGACCATGACGACTTGGAGGATTATGGTCTCCACAGTCCGCTGAGAGTTACTGCAAGTACCTTCTCAGCTTTATTTTCAAATTTCATATTTATTTCTAACTTTAAATCTCTTTTTAGGATATGGACATCATGGTTTCTCAAAAGAGGAAGTACGAGGGCTTGTATAAGCTGAAAGAGGCCTCGAATAGGGTTCACTCCACTGATTTGGAAAATGCCAGGGTACCCTCCTTTGAAGCAAGAAAGAAGTCTTTTGTCGTGGCCCTTGAATTGTGCAAGATGAACGCGAATGCAACCATTAAGATTACAGAGCAGGCCAAGAAATATGCTGAAGAGAACTTCAGGTAGGCCGCGGAGTCCCTGAAGGTTATCCAGGCTTTGGAAGCTGCTAAGGTCACGGAGTTTGCCAATAGTAAGCTTGAGCTTCTGCAGAAGAAGTATGATGAACTGGAGGCGAAGACTGCTAACGATGCTGAAGCCCATATCGTGATGGTCAAGAAGATTGGAGAAGATCATGCTAGGACCCTTCAACTGGAGATTGACGGCACTGTGGAGTCATTCAAGTTCTCCAAATACTTCTACCTCATCAACAATAGAGCCTACCTCTGCGGATACCAAGAGCTCAGGCATAGAGTCATAAAAAACTTCCCAGACTCTAAAGAGACAATACTTTACTGGGGCCTTATTGATGCCGAGCATTAGTAGTACATGGCTAAGATCAAGGTTGCAGTAGAAGAAAGAGACAGGTTAAGGGCAGAGGCCGCGAAAGTAGAGCAGGAGACTGAGACCGCTGTTGAAGGAGAGGATGGAGATTTAGAAGATGATGCAACCAACTAGTCTTATTTCTTAACATTGGGCTGCATCCCCCATTTTTAAATTGATCTTGATATATGTAAGGCTACGGCCTTTTGTCTGTAAAATCTTAACACTAATCTTTGCCAAGATTTTTGGCTTCTAACTTTTAAATTTCTGCAATCTTGATTATCAAGGTTGCGACCACCTTTGGAAATCAATGGTTTATGTATATCATTTGCATGCTTTATACTTCCGCTGATTCAATAACTTAAATTCCTTTTTTCTTGCTTTATTGTTTCCTTTCTATATGTCTGACCGCGACATCTAAGTGCAAATGATTTTCTTCACATAGGTTGCGGCCACTTTTCTTCACCTTGGACTTTCATTTGAATTATTGTAGATTGTTGCCACATAAATATGTTTGATGGTGGATGCAGTCTCTTCTTGAACAGTGTCGTGGCACCTTTGAGTGTTTGAATCCCATCTACTGTAGCTTTATGATTGTATCTTTATAATTGGATCTTAATGCAAATGTCGCTTGTTTTCTTGAGCAGGGCTGCGGCAGGTTAACAATCCTGCCTATCTTTATTTGCCGCGTCTTCTGAATGAATTCACTTTGTGTCTACAATCGTACTAATAAGGCTGCGGCACCTTTCTAGCCCTTTAGGAAATTGAGGCCATCCTTTTGTATCATTGGCATGCTTCGTGATCACAGGAACACAGCCTACTTTAGTCATTTTGAATGACTTTCATGGCTTTCCTTTAGTCGCTTCGATTGCCTTTCAGGGCTTTCCCTTAATCGCTTCGATTGGGTTATTATCAGCCCCCCCCCCCCCCCCCCAGGCTATGTATTATAAAGTTTACCCAAGCTTATATGGATATCCATAAAGCTTTCCCGGACTATAAGAGGATTATTCACAAACAATTAAGTCTTTGGCCCCTTCAAATATAGGATTATCCGTAGATAACTAAGTCTCCGGGCCCTGTGGGTTATTTTCAGGCCTTCCTGGGCTAGGTATTATGAAGCTTCTCCAAGCTAATATGAGATCACCAAGTTAATGATGTTTATTCTCATATCCACCAAGTTAATGATATTTATCGGGGGAGTAACCTCCCCGTGCTAATGACGCATCCCGAAAGCTAAGAACGGGTATTATAATCCCTCATGGCTAATGACGCATCCCGAAAGCTTAGACTGGGTGCTTGAGGCCCCTGTGGCCAATAACTCTTTCTGATAACTGATTATGAGATTGTAGCTATTATATGCTGGGATATAGTCTTTATGAGTGGTTGATGCAGACCAATTCAGATGGCTATTCAGATTGCATCTTGACGGGCGTTGTGGGCCCGTTTAGATATTACCATTCTCAATATAACATATTGTCTCGAATCGAGATCTGTTTAAGACAAAACGGTCGTTTATAAGATAACATTTCATGGAAATGAGAATCAAAACATGTCACTATAAGAGTGATCTTGATTTCATATGTATATATATATATATATATATATATATATATATATATATATATATATATATATATATATATATATATATATATATATATATATATGACTTTGTAAGGACAATACAAAGTTTAATTTAAAACAACGTAAGAAGGGTTTCACTGTGAAATAGAAATAAATGAAATATAAAACACAAGCATGAAAAATGGGCATGTGGCCTGTCAAACTAGGACGCATCTCCAAAACATCTCTCAGGAACCTCTGCATCATCCCTTGCCTAATCAGCCTTTCAATTTCATCCTTCAATGCATGACATTGCTCAGTGTTATGGTCGTGGTCCAAATGGAATTTGCACCACTTGGCTTTTATCCTCTTGTGGGGTGGAGCTTTAAGCTTCTCTGGCCACTTCAGCAGATTGTCCTCTTTTATGGACTCAAATATGTATTCAATTGGGAAGGCCAATGGAGTGTAAGCCCTAGAGCTCTTGCTCTTTTCTGCCTTCTCTACTTTCCTTTTTTGGCTCATGCTGACCTCTTTCGCAGATGGAATTTTTGGCATTGCCACGGCAGCGAAAACTATTAAGGCAATGATCCTGGGTGCCGTACCCACATTGGATGAGGCAGCGGCCTCTAGCCTGAGGACCCTCTGAGTCAAATAGTTAACCTGGGTTTGGAGTGAGGCATGATTGTCGTAGAGATAGTTGAGGTGATTGTATAGCTGCACAATCTCATCTTTGACTTCTGTGCTCTGGTTGGATTCTCTTTCCATTTTCTTCTTTTGTTAGTCTTTACAAAATATATAATCTAAGATAAAACTAGCGGAAGTGAGTGATCACGAAAGTATTGTATTAACCAAGTAGGAAATCGGGATGCATCATTTGAACTGCTGCATGATATTCTATTAAGGTCGCGACCAATAAGGCACATAGGTGTACTGCTGTGGCCTTTGTATGATATTCACCAAGACTGAGCTGAAGGCCACGTGAGTCTTTTCCCCGATGATTTGGATCCATTGTAATACAACCGCACTAGTAGAGGCCGCTGCAAGAAAGGCAGTTGAACCACCAGGCCGCATCCCCTTCTAAGCAGTGAAGGGAACAATCCCAAGATTGAAACCCAAAAATTGAGTTTTTCTCTCCTAACATGTGAAGAGCATACCTACTAGGGTTTATTGATGAGGGAACATACTCACGGTGAACAAAACGGCACAGTTTCAGAGATAAGCCCTAGATCATAGGTCAAGAACATCAAAAAGGGAGTAAATACAATCCTTGCCTAATCATTCATCTTTTCGTGGCTAAATCCCATCATGCTTTTCAGCATTATCTAGATGGAATGATATCACAGGGGTATGCAAAATAGATCTAAAGTCATAAAATGAAGACCCAAGCGCAGATCTAAATATATAAAATGCTCGCTTATGGGTGTAAATCTAAAATAGAGCTCAATAACCAAAACTTACTCATGAGATGATGATCCCAAGGATCCCCATGAATAAAATAAGGTATTTAAGAACTCAAAACATAGAGAAACAGGATTGAAATACTTCGATTCCACTGACGACGCCAAACTGATGATACAAGAAATCGTCCACTTGTCGTTCTCGTACCAGCAAATCAAGTATAATGTGCATAATAAGAAAATAGAGTAAGTAAGGAAAGATAAAAGACAAGATATAGAGTGGTTCAGCCTCTAAAATAGGCGTATGTCCACTGTGTTGCTCCATTCTCATTATATGCGTTGCATAGTACAATATAATCAAGCCTAAATAGGCGTACAAGTATGAGAATAAATGAAAGTACATAGCAATAATGAGGATGTCTGTGTTCCTTAGAGGTGGCTGAGATGCCGGCGAGTAGCCCCCGAGTTATGTTCAATGGCGTAGAGATAATGTAACCAGCGCTAAGCTTGTCACTAATGTAGGAAAATTGAATCTAGGGTCCCCTTATCCCGAGGTGTTGACCTCTATTTATAGGTGTTGTATTACTGGTAGGTAAAAGGGGGGTGCGGCCAGTTAACATGATAAGATTGGGACCGCAGCTGTAGTAAGTTGGGTCGCGCCCTTAGCATAGGGGTGCCACATCCTGTGTACGAGGGGGCCGCGGCAATAAGTCCTCAGCACTTGCCACTGTATACATTTCGCAGCAAGGTACTATATCTCTACTATCAATTCATATTCAAGAATACAAAAGGCATGATCTATCTATATATACTCCCTCCAACTAAATTAAGAGTCTAGGTTTGAGAAAGGCCAATTATTTAAAATAAATATTAACTTCAATGTAATGACTGACCAAAATTAAAACTTAAAGGGGGGAGTATTAATTTGGACATCCCAAGAAAGAAACTAGAACTCTTAGTTTAGGATAAAGAGTATTAAAACAAAAAATATTCCCCCAGATATTACGATTTAAGACAATGATTTTTTAGCCTTTTGAACTAACAATCTAATAATATTTTATCAGAACATACTATGTAGTAACATGCTAGCAGCCTAGCACACTAGCAGTTTCTACAGGACCCCCACCAGATAAATATTCAAATATAGATTAGACAACAGAGATTAAATTTCCAGTTTGGTAATATGAAAAAAATATTTAATGGAAGATTATTCCATAATGGAGTACTTCGTAGTAGGCATCCAGAAATAGTCAATAAACTCAACCTAAATTTAAAAATTAGGCAATATGTTCTGAATTGATATATCCCACTCTAGACAGGCCAGAGATAAAAAGAAAATCATGTGACTTGAGTTTTGACAGAAAAGAGGATTCGTCATACAGCCCTTAGCATCAAGATATTTTTTAAGGGTCCGGCTATAGACAATCCATCATTTCTGAAAACACTCCAATTTTTTTATAAATGCCAATTATACCCTTTTCCCCAACATAAACATTTACCCAATTTCATTTCTTCATCTATTCATCCGTTCACCATTTCAAGAGAGAGAAAGTTATACTCTTCATACCCCATTTTAATAAATCCAAAACATCCTAAAAATCCATTCATATTTCATTTACAAATGATAATATCAGAAGAAGAAAGTGTAGATTGTGAAGAAATGTCAACCCTAACTCCTACACAATTACTTGAATTGGATGAAATAATTCATTTCACATGCTCAAATGATATTGAAGCCATTTCAAAGAATTACCATTTCAGCTCCAATACCTCAGGTGATTTTTCTTTCAATATATATATATATATATATATATATATATATATATATATATATATATATATATATATATATATATATATATTTCATTATGTGGATGTTAGTTATTAAAAGATGTATGTTAGAATTAGTTATTTCATTATGTAGGTTTGTTTGTGCTATCAACTAGTAAACTTATTGGAGATTGTATTGGGTATTGAAGAAACTTCATGAGATTAAAAAAAAGTTATTGAATATAAAAAAAACACTGAAAAAGATTGTATTGGGTATTTTTCACATTTTAATTTTAATTTAATATTTTTCTATGCATATCATTGTCACACCCCGCCTAATTCTGGCGTCGGCCGCCACCAAAACTAAGCCGAGCCTGAACTAAATAAATACCATTCTTAGCATGAGACAGATATGAGACATAAATAAATCATTCCATAAGATAAACAATTGATTCAATCTCAAATGATCACAAATAACTAAGCGATAAAACATCCATCACATTCTAACTCCAAAAAAAAAAATCCAATCCCCACTAATGATTAAATAAAATCTGAATAATCCCAATAAAAATCCTCTAAACAACTTTGGAACCGAATGGCCCAATAAAACTCCAATGAAGTCTCATAATACCACTGGAAAAGAAAGTATAACTAAACTATGCCATAAAGTAAATAACTCCAGCTGCACCTCCAATGATAACTCCGATAAACTTATGCAGCTTCCCCAAATCAAATCCTGAAAAAGATTAGTCAACGCATGGGTCAGAGCCAAAGCACTGAGCAAGAATACACACTACTCCACTCAAATAGGATCCTTGAATCCAGACAGTAGCATTATACGCAATAAATATCACAATAGAGTATTTTAAATTAGACGGGATAATTAAACGCTATAGATATAAATCACTAACTACCCGCAGAAATCCCTATTTATAAAGGCACACCAATATGATTTTAAATTCCCAAGTCCCACGATGTTAATTTAATTAAATTAACCAACTTTTATTATTGTTCTCACTTTTTATTAAAGTGTCACACTTCCCCTTGTCAATCGCCCTCTGACCCGTTTACTGTTGGCCCCGACACATGACAAGGTTACCCTTGTCAATCACCCTCTGACCCATTTGCTGTCGGCCCCGACACATGACAAGGTTCCACACACGACACGACATAAATCACCCTATGGCCCGTTTAAACTGTCGGCCCCGACACATTATGTCGCCACAAATTTTAATACCCGTTTTTATCTTAGGCATTAATTCTCAAGTTCTCAATTTATAATCGCCCCACCCTTTTAATCGATGTGAGATCCTAAAAATACCCCTTAGTCCCATACCTAAGGGTCCCAAGTTATCAATACGTTATATCCTATGCATAGGAAGATTTTCTAACATAAATCTTAACTTAGTCTCGTACTTAGACTACCTTAACGACGATAAAGTAATAAAAATCAGCCCACCCTCAAGATGATAAAAACGCGATAATCTACCCTCACTAGTCCCATACCTAGAAGGTGTAAATCATCAAAAGGCATACCCACTAGTCGCATTCTAAAATATAGGGAGAGCAATAATACCCCACAACCCGTCGTCACAAAGGCAACATCATAATACCAACAAGTCACACAAGCAAGCATAATTAATCAATTTATAAAACTACGCATGATAGTCCAATTCAATTAAATCTTTAATTTAATTATCACAACGTCAACAACACCCAAATAATCTCATTTAATTATTTTAAATTAAATATACCAAGTTTTCATCATATTCTCATCAAAACCAAATTTTATTATCTCTACATGTATTACATGAGTTATACGCACCCAAAAATCAATTATTTTAAAGCTAGGGTTTTTCTACATGCAACCTACACCAATAAAACCCAAAATCACTCATCAATCCTACGTACCCAAGGGTTATAATATTATTCATATTTAAAAGATTTAATAAAAACAGCCCCATAATTAGTGTTCACTTTTTCTAATTAAGTTACTAATTATTTTTAAGAAAACATGTAATTAAGTGTTTAGGCGACAGTTAAAACGCATAATACTAAAGGAAAAGAATATAGTATTCATGCCTGAATAAAAGTTGGTTTAGAAATCTGATCTTGAATGTGTATTCCTCTCAAAAATTTGACAAAGATTCGTTCTTGACGCGTCTTGAGAAAATCCGGTTAATCTTGACAAAACTTGAGTTGAAAGTTATGTGTAATGGGGCTAGGGTTTTGAGGTTGAAGAAGATGAGAGGATTCTGATTTTTGAGAAGGCTGAAATGTGTTTTAAAAGATCTAAACTCGTCACTTTATGTTTATATACCAAAAAGAATTAGAGTCCTAATCAAATACAAATACTTGAAAAAATCATTATGGACGCTCGGACCGTTAGTACCGCTTGAAATTTTAGTATCTTGTAGCGAACGGCGAGACAGGACTTCTGACAAAAATTCAGCTTGATCGGATGGTCGGATTTCTAAAAATATTATTTTTACAAGAGAGTTTTATGTTCCGAGGACTCTTATAGAGTTTTATGTTTTGAGGACTCTTCTAAATAATAAAAATTCAATTAAAACTCCATTTTAATTTCGATTTCGAAATCGTTTGAAATTCTCGCCTTTAAAAATTATAACCAACATATTTGAGCAATACAAATAATTTTATCTCAAATTTTATTTTTCCTCTTTATTTTGAAAAATGCCCCAAAAATTACGCGGGTTGTTACACTTCCCCACTAATAAAGAATTTCGTCCTCGAAATTAAACAAAGCATACACATAAACACTTAAATCTCGCAAAAAGAAAATAAGGCTCACATACGCCTGCCCGTAGAATGCCATAAATGGGCGCCCGTACACCCAATTCTACGCGCACCTACCCCACGAGCAACAAAATAATATATATTGCCTATATGAAAATAATGGCGTACCACTTGCTCTCAAAATCCCCCACTCGATCCTATATCCGAAAGTCATTAAAATTCTAACTTCCTCAAATTAAATCTCAACATCAAAAATCGATACATACGGTACCTAACATCTGTACTAAAATCTCCAAAATAATTATCATCTCCAAAATCCATTTTAAGGATCCCCACATCAAGCTTAGTAATTCTAAACTCCATGTCTACAACGTCCTTAACTCAAAACTTCACATCTCCAAGAAACACATCTAACATGTATGCTAGACCCTCTACCTTAAGAAGTACGAATCATCAAAGGGAATCAAAGATCGGCAACGCGGAAGCTAAACGGACTCATAACCTACGAGAGCTGAAACCATGCTCTGATACCATATGTCACACCCCGCCTAATTCTGGCGTCGGCCGCCACCAAAACTAAGCCGGGCGTGAACTAAATAAATACCATTCTTAGCATGAGACAGGTATGAGACATAAATAAATCATTCCAAAAGATAAACAATTGATTCAATCTCAAATGATCACAAATAACTAAGCGATAAAACATCCATCACATGCTAACTCCAAAAAAAATCCAATCCCCAATAATGATTAAATAAAATCTGAATAATCCTAACAGAAATCCTCTAAACAACTTTGGAACCGAATGGCCCACTAAAACTCCAATGAAGTCTCATAATACCACTGGAAAAGAAAGTATAACTAAACTATGCCATAAAGAAAATAACTCCAGCTGTACCTCCAATGATAACTCCGATAAACTTATGCAGCTTCCCCAAATCAAATCCTGAAAAAGATTAGTCAACGCATGGGTGAGAGCCAAAACACTGAGCAAGAATACACACTACTCCTCTCAAATAGGATCCTTGAATCCAGACAGTAGCATTATACGCAATAAATTTCACAATAGAGTATTTTAAATTATACGGGATAATTAAACGCTATAGATATAAATCACTAACTACCCGCAGAAATCCCTATTTATAAAGGCACACCAATATGATTTTAAATTCTCAAGTCCTACGATGTTAATTTAATTAAATTAACCAACTTTTATTATTGTTCTCACTTTTTATTAAAGTGTCACACTTCCCCTTGTCAATCGCCCTCTGACCCGTTTACTGTCGGCCCCGACACATGACAAGGTTACACACACGACACGACATAAATCGCCCTCTGGCCCGTTTAAACTGTCGGCCCTGACACATTATGTCGCCACAAATTTTAATACCCGTTTTTATCTTAGGCATTAATTCTCAAGTTCTCAATTTATAATCACCCCACCCTTTTAATCGATGTGAGATCCTAAAAATATCCCTTAGTCCCATACCTAAGGGTCCCAAGTTATCAATACGTTATATCCTATGCATAGGAAGATTTTCTAACATAAATCTTAACTTAGTCTCGTACTTAGACTACCTTAACGACGATAAAGTAATAAAAATCATCCCACCCTCAAGATGATAAAAACGCGATAATATACCCTCACTAGTCCCATACCTAGAAGGCGTAAATCATCAAAAGGCATACCCACTAGTCCCATACCTAGAGGCATTCTAAAATATAGGGAGAGCAATAATACCCAACAACCCGTCGTCACAAAGGCAACATCATAATACCAACAAGTCACACAAGCAAGCATAATTATTCAATTTATAAATCTACGCATGATATTCCAATTCAATTAAATCTTTAATTTAATTATCACAACGTCAACAATACCCAAATAATCTCATTTAATTATTTTAAATTAAATATACCAAGTTTTCATCATATTCTCATCAAAACCAAATTTTATTATCTCTACATGTATTATATGAGTTATACGCACCCAAAAATCAATTATTTTAAAGCTCGGGTTTTTCTACATGCAACCTACACCAATAAAACCCAAAATCACTCATCAATCCTATGTACCCACGGGTTATGAATATTATTCATATTTAAAAGATTTAATAAAAACAGCCCCATAATTAGTGTTCACTTTTTCTAATTAATTTACTAATTATTTTTCAGAAAACATGTAATTAAGTGTTTAGGCGACACTTAAAACGTATAATACTAAAGGAAAAGAATAGATTATTCTGATCTTAAATGTGTATTCCTCTCAAAAATTTGACAAAGATTCGTTCTTGACGCGTCTTGAGAAAATCCGGTTAATCTTGACAAAACTTGAGTTGAAAGTTATGTATAATGGGGCTAGGGTTTTGAGGTTGAAGAAGATGAGAGGATTCTGATTTTTGAGAAGGCTGAAATGTGTTTTAAAAGATCTAAACTCGTCACTTTATGTTTATATACCAAAAAGAATTAGAGTCCTAATCAAATACAAATACTTGAAAAAATCATTACGGACGATCGGATCGTTAGTACCGCTTGAAATTTTAGTATCTTGTAGCGAACGGCGAGACAGGACTGCTGACAAAAATTCAGCTTGATCGGACGGTCGGATTTCTAAAAATATTATTTTTACAAGAGAGTTTTATGTTCCGAGGACTCTTATAGAGTTTTATGTTTTGAGGACTCTTCTAAATAATAAAAATTCAATTAAAACTCCATTTTAATTTCGATTTCGAAATTGTTTGAAATTCTCGCCTTTAAAAATAATAACCAACATATTTGAGCAATACAAATAATTTTATCTCAAAATTTATTTTTCCTCATTATTTTGAAAAATGTCCCCAAAAATTACGCGGGTTGTTACACTTCCCCACTAATAAAGAATTTCGTCCTCGAAATTAAACGACGCATACACATAAACACTTAAATCTCGCAAAAAGAAAATAAGGCTCACATACGCCTGCCCGTAGAATGCCATAAATGGGCGCCCGTACACCCAATTCTAAGCGCACCTACCCCACGAGCAACAAAATAATATATATTGCCTATATGCATACACATAACTATGAAAATAATGGCGTACCACTTGCTCTCAAAATCCCCCACTCGATCCTATATCCGAAAGTCATTAAAATTCTAACTTCCTCAAATTAAATCTCAACATCAAAAATCGATACATACGGTACCTAAAATCTGTACTAAAATCTCCAAAATAATTATCGTCTCCAAAATCCATTTTAAGAATCCCATCATCAAGCTTAGTAATTCTAAACTCCATGTTTACAACGTCCTTAACTCAAAACTTCACATCTCCAAGAAACGCATCTAACATGTATGCTAGACCCTCTACCTTAAGAAGTATGAATCATCAAAGGGAATCAAAGATCGGCAACGCGGAAGCTAAACGGACTCATAACCTATGAGGCCTAAGACCATGCTCTGATACCATCTGTCACACCCCGCCTAATTCTGGCGTCGGCCGCCACCAAAACTAAGCCAGGCGTGAACGAAATAAATACGATTCTTAACATGAGACAGATATGAGACATAAATAAATCATTCCATAAGATAAACAATTGATTCAATCTCAAATGATCACAAATAACTAAGCGATAAAGCATCCATCACATGCTAACTCCAAAAAAAAATCCAATCCCCAATAATGATTAAATAAAATATGAATAATCCCAACAGAAATCCTCTAAACAACTTTGGAACCGAATGGCCCAATAAAACTCCAATGAAGTCTCATAATACCACTCGAAAATAAACTATAACTAAACTATGCCATAAAGTAAATAACTCCAATTGCACCTCCAATGATAACTCCGATAAACTTATGCAGCTTCCCCAAATCAAATCCTGAAAAAGATTAGTCAACGCATGGGTCAGAGCCAAAGCACTGAGCAAGAATACACACTACTCCCCTCAAATAGGATCCTTGAATCTAGACAGTAGCATTATGCGCAATAAATATCACAATAGAGTATTTTAAATTAAACGGGATAATTAATCGCTATAGATATAAATCACTAACTACCCGCAGAAATCCCCATTTATAAAGGCACACCAATATGATTTTAAATTCCCAAGTCCCACGATGTTAATTTAATTAAATTAACCAACTTTTATTATTGTTCTCACTTTTTATTAAAGTGTCACACTTTCCCTTGTCAATCGCCCTCTGACCCGTTTACTGTCGGCCCCGACACATTATGTCGCCAAAAATTTTAATACCCGTTTTTATCTTAGGCATTAATTCTCAAGTTCTCAATTTATAATCACCCCACCCTTTTAATCGATGTGAGATCCTAAAAATACCCCTTAGTCCCATACCTAAGGGTCCCAAGTTATCAATACGTTATATCCTATGCATAGGAAGATTTTCTAACATAAATCTTAACTTAGTCTCGTACTTAGACTACCTTAACGACAATAAAGTAATAAAAATCAGGCCACCCTCAAGATGATAAAAACGCGATAATCTACCCTCACTAGTCCCATACCTAGAAGGTGTAAATCATCAAAAGGCATACCCACTAGTCCCATACCTAGATGCATTCTAAAATATAGGGAGAGAAATAATACCCAACAACCCGTCGTCACAAAGGCAACATCATAATACCAACAAGTCACACAAGCAAGCATAATTAATCAATTTATAAAACTACGCATGATAGTCCAATTCAATTAAATCTTTAATTTAATTATCACAACGTCAACAATACCCAAATAATCTCATTTAATTATTTTAAATTAAATATACCAAGTTTTCATCATATTCTCATCAAAACCAAATTTTATTATCTCTACATGTATTACATGAGTTATACGCACCCAAAAATCAATTATTTTAAAGCTAGGGTTTTTCTACATGCAACCTACACCAATAAAACCCAAAATCACTCATCAATCCTACGTACCCAAGGGTTAAGAATATTATTCATATTTAAAAGATTTAATAAAAACAACCCCATAATTAGTGTTCACTTTTTCTAATTAAGTTACTAATTATTAGTAAGAAAACATGTAATTAAGTGTTTAGGCGACAGTTAAAACGCATAATACTAAAGGAAAAGAATATAGTATTCATGCCTGAATAAAAGTTGGTTTAGAAATCTGATCTTGAATGTGTATTCCTCTCAAAAATTTGACAAAGATTCGTTCTTGACGCGTCTTGAGAAAATCCGGTTAATCTTGACAAAACTTGAGTTGAAAGTTATGTGTAATGGGGCTAGGGTTTTGAGGTTGAAGAAGATGAGAGGATTCTGATTTTTGAGAAGGCTGAAATGTGTTTTAAAAGATCTAAACTCGTCACTTTATGTTTATATACCAAAAAGAATTAGAGTCCTAATCAAATACAAATACTTGAAAAAATCATTATGGACGCTCGGACCGTTAGTACCGCTTGAAATTTTAGTATCTTGTAGCGAACGGCGAGACAGGACTTCTGACAAAAATTCAGCTTGATCGGATGGTCGGATTTCTAAAAATATTATTTTTACAAGAGAGTTTTATGTTCCGAGGACTCTTATAGAGTTTTATGTTTTGAGGACTCTTCTAAATAATAAAAATTCAATTAAAACTCCATTTTAATTTCGATTTCGAAATCGTTTGAAATTCTCGCCTTTAAAAATTATAACCAACATATTTGAGCAATACAAATAATTTTATCTCAAATTTTATTTTTCCTCTTTATTTTGAAAAATGCCCCAAAAATTACGCGGGTTGTTACACTTCCCCACTAATAAAGAATTTCGTCCTCGAAATTAAACAAAGCATACACATAAACACTTAAATCTCGCAAAAAGAAAATAAGGCTCACATACGCCTGCCCGTAGAATGCCATAAATGGGCGCCCGTACACCCAATTCTACGCGCACCTACCCCACGAGCAACAAAATAATATATATTGCCTATATGAAAATAATGGCGTACCACTTGCTCTCAAAATCCCCCACTCGATCCTATATCCGAAAGTCATTAAAATTCTAACTTCCTCAAATTAAATCTCAACATCAAAAATCGATACATACGGTACCTAACATCTGTACTAAAATCTCCAAAATAATTATCATCTCCAAAATCCATTTTAAGGATCCCCACATCAAGCTTAGTAATTCTAAACTCCATGTCTACAACGTCCTTAACTCAAAACTTCACATCTCCAAGAAACACATCTAACATGTATGCTAGACCCTCTACCTTAAGAAGTACGAATCATCAAAGGGAATCAAAGATCGGCAACGCGGAAGCTAAACGGACTCATAACCTACGAGAGCTGAAACCATGCTCTGATACCATATGTCACACCCCGCCTAATTCTGGCGTCGGCCGCCACCAAAACTAAGCCGGGCGTGAACTAAATAAATACCATTCTTAGCATGAGACAGGTATGAGACATAAATAAATCATTCCAAAAGATAAACAATTGATTCAATCTCAAATGATCACAAATAACTAAGCGATAAAACATCCATCACATGCTAACTCCAAAAAAAATCCAATCCCCAATAATGATTAAATAAAATCTGAATAATCCTAACAGAAATCCTCTAAACAACTTTGGAACCGAATGGCCCACTAAAACTCCAATGAAGTCTCATAATACCACTGGAAAAGAAAGTATAACTAAACTATGCCATAAAGAAAATAACTCCAGCTGTACCTCCAATGATAACTCCGATAAACTTATGCAGCTTCCCCAAATCAAATCCTGAAAAAGATTAGTCAACGCATGGGTGAGAGCCAAAACACTGAGCAAGAATACACACTACTCCTCTCAAATAGGATCCTTGAATCCAGACAGTAGCATTATACGCAATAAATTTCACAATAGAGTATTTTAAATTATACGGGATAATTAAACGCTATAGATATAAATCACTAACTACCCGCAGAAATCCCTATTTATAAAGGCACACCAATATGATTTTAAATTCTCAAGTCCTACGATGTTAATTTAATTAAATTAACCAACTTTTATTATTGTTCTCACTTTTTATTAAAGTGTCACACTTCCCCTTGTCAATCGCCCTCTGACCCGTTTACTGTCGGCCCCGACACATGACAAGGTTACACACACGACACGACATAAATCGCCCTCTGGCCCGTTTAAACTGTCGGCCCTGACACATTATGTCGCCACAAATTTTAATACCCGTTTTTATCTTAGGCATTAATTCTCAAGTTCTCAATTTATAATCACCCCACCCTTTTAATCGATGTGAGATCCTAAAAATATCCCTTAGTCCCATACCTAAGGGTCCCAAGTTATCAATACGTTATATCCTATGCATAGGAAGATTTTCTAACATAAATCTTAACTTAGTCTCGTACTTAGACTACCTTAACGACGATAAAGTAATAAAAATCATCCCACCCTCAAGATGATAAAAACGCGATAATATACCCTCACTAGTCCCATACCTAGAAGGCGTAAATCATCAAAAGGCATACCCACTAGTCCCATACCTAGAGGCATTCTAAAATATAGGGAGAGCAATAATACCCAACAACCCGTCGTCACAAAGGCAACATCATAATACCAACAAGTCACACAAGCAAGCATAATTATTCAATTTATAAATCTACGCATGATATTCCAATTCAATTAAATCTTTAATTTAATTATCACAACGTCAACAATACCCAAATAATCTCATTTAATTATTTTAAATTAAATATACCAAGTTTTCATCATATTCTCATCAAAACCAAATTTTATTATCTCTACATGTATTATATGAGTTATACGCACCCAAAAATCAATTATTTTAAAGCTCGGGTTTTTCTACATGCAACCTACACCAATAAAACCCAAAATCACTCATCAATCCTATGTACCCACGGGTTATGAATATTATTCATATTTAAAAGATTTAATAAAAACAGCCCCATAATTAGTGTTCACTTTTTCTAATTAATTTACTAATTATTTTTCAGAAAACATGTAATTAAGTGTTTAGGCGACACTTAAAACGTATAATACTAAAGGAAAAGAATAGATTATTCTGATCTTAAATGTGTATTCCTCTCAAAAATTTGACAAAGATTCGTTCTTGACGCGTCTTGAGAAAATCCGGTTAATCTTGACAAAACTTGAGTTGAAAGTTATGTATAATGGGGCTAGGGTTTTGAGGTTGAAGAAGATGAGAGGATTCTGATTTTTGAGAAGGCTGAAATGTGTTTTAAAAGATCTAAACTCGTCACTTTATGTTTATATACCAAAAAGAATTAGAGTCCTAATCAAATACAAATACTTGAAAAAATCATTACGGACGATCGGATCGTTAGTACCGCTTGAAATTTTAGTATCTTGTAGCGAACGGCGAGACAGGACTGCTGACAAAAATTCAGCTTGATCGGACGGTCGGATTTCTAAAAATATTATTTTTACAAGAGAGTTTTATGTTCCGAGGACTCTTATAGAGTTTTATGTTTTGAGGACTCTTCTAAATAATAAAAATTCAATTAAAACTCCATTTTAATTTCGATTTCGAAATTGTTTGAAATTCTCGCCTTTAAAAATAATAACCAACATATTTGAGCAATACAAATAATTTTATCTCAAAATTTATTTTTCCTCTTTATTTTGAAAAATACCCCAAAAATTACGCGGGTTGTTACAATCATTTTTAACACTGAAAAAAAATAACTGGTGATGTTGATATTATTGAATCTCAAAAGATAATGTATTTGTCCATTGATAAATTTTCAAGCCGAGAAGAACCCCTCGATAGTATTCATAATGTGGTGCTAATTCAGGGATATGCTGCTATAATTAAAAAATCAAAAAAGAATGTAATGTTATTATTGGTTGTGACAGAGGTGGAAAATATCGTGGCACTAGTGTTTCGATGGATCAATGAAAAAGGGCAACCGCGTCGCAACGTATAAATTGCCCATTTGAGATTTGGGGAAAAAATAAAAGAGATGGAACTCGGGAAGTGGAAATAAAAAAATGCGTCCTGTAACAACCCTCGATTCTGGGAGGCTCATTTTATACTAATTTTACCGCATAAGGTAATTATATAAAATGTGGGGACTGGAGTAAATATTAATTTAATGAATTGAAAGTTAATATTTACTAGATTGATGCCTATTTACCGCATGTGAAAGTAAATAACATCAGGTTGCATGTCTGTGGTGTCATGTATTTTAAATGGCCTTTTAGTCTAAATGATTTTGGAACTCGAAATAATTTATAAAATTTCCGGATGCCAGTTTAGAGGGTGTAGTTAGTCTCGGAAGGTGCGAGACAGTCAAAATAAGTGCCATATTGTATTTTTGTGTTTCGGGCACTTTTACCTGGTTTTAGCTTATATGCGTATTTGCGAGTCATTTTAATGTGGTATTAACCATTTAAGTTGGGAGAATTATGTTAAGCCACGATTTTTGGTCTTGCCCCTTATTTCATTCCCTCATTTTATGTCTTGAACATAGAGAGAAAGGAGAGAAAGAAAGAGGAAGAGAAATGGAGAAATGAGAGAGAGATTGAAGATGGAGGATTTGGGATTGCTTCTTCTCCAAACAAATATGAGATGTCAACCCTAAGGCAAGTTTTCTACTTGCTAATATGTGATTTAAGATGCATAAATTGTATGATAATTGTGTATTTATATTTATGGTTTGAAAGTGGAAATCATGGGAATTAAGCCCTAATCTTAGTTTTGATGATGAAATTGTGGACTAAAATGGTTTTAAATCGTGTAGGATACACTTTGGGTAGATAAATATTGTTGGTTGTGTGTAAGATGGAAGATATTTGGGGTTTGGAGAAATTAGGGTTCATAACCCTTCGTAGCCATTTTTGGCAAATTTGCAGGTTCGAATCGATTCGGCCCCTTGGGCGAATCGATTCGCTAAGGGAAATTAGCAGGTCTGCATAACCCGAATCGATTCCGGTTAAGGCCGAATCGATTCGCTAGGGCGAATCGATTCGGCCCTTGGGCGAATCGATTCGTTTTCCTGCTGTTTTTGAGTTAATTTTATAACTCAATTTCAATCCTTTTCTTTTAAAATAGGGATTAGGAACCTTCTTGAATGAAGTAAACTTAGAGTCCTAGAGTGTGAGATGAGTTAGATGTCTACCCTACATTAGGAATGGGTTATGTGGGGATTTTTTCGGGGTTAGGCCTATTAATGATAAGGCATTCTTTTCTTCTAGTTAATTATGATAAAACTAGGAGTTGTAGTGTTATGTTCGGGAGACCTTAGGAGCTTGACTAAGCTATACTAGTTTTGATGGTTTGTATTACCACCCCAAAAGAATGTTGGGAGATTTTAAAAGTTCGATTGAACTATGTTAAACTTGGTGGTTCATAATAATGCCATAAAGGTGAGTTTTGAGAATAAATTGAAAGTCATTTCATTCCTTCGAAAGATGATAACCTTGGGGTTCTAAAATAACCTCTTAGAATGCTTGGAGATAATGAAGAGTTTATTTACTCCTTCGAGGTTGTAGTATTGATATAAGCTATCGTATGGCTCCGGATAATAAGTTCTATCTATTACTAGAAGTAAACACTAATGGTTTCGAATAAAATGAAACATATAAAGGGAAGTGGTATTGATAGTAGTAAATGATAATTTACTTAATCATGAAACCGGTAAATAATGATCTACTTGATTTTGAAATGATAAATAAAATGGCTTAAACACACCTCTCTAAATGACATCATAAGGGAAGTCCGCACGCGAGGTGAAGCCCCCTGGCTAATGAATGCAGGGTGGATATAGTCCTAGGCCATGGGAGCGCTTATTGTTGTATATTTTTCTGCAATGGGTAGGAGATCTCGGGTGTGGTCTTGACTACCCCGCAGGCTCATGGCCGCTTCCCGACGTCTTGCGATAGAGGTGCCCAGGTTGTCTAATGATAGGCCCTGGAAGATGATGGTCATTTAGGGGCGCGCACAGTGGGGAAACCCGGACGGGCGGTCTTAGAATTCGTTATATGTATATAAATATAAAAGTTCATAATCAAGTGGGACTTGATGTATTTGATATGCCATATAGAGCATGATGGAGTGCCACAAAGAGCATTTGAAAATGATTATTTTCCTGATAAGGAAAGGATTTTTTACAAAAGGTAAAATTGAGATAAAATCTCCTTAAAGAGCAAAAGATTTTGATTATATATATATACTTCCTGCTAAGGAAAAGATATACGAAATAATTGGCACCTTGGGTGAAGTTTTTAGTTTAATGCTTCTTATTTTTATTCCTGCTTAGCTTATGTTTTAAATAGTATAGGTTGCTTCTTATTTCTCTTTCTTCACGATTTATTATACATAACTGTCATACTCTTTATTCATCTGGTAATCATATAGAACCGGGCCCTGACCTGGTTACCTTTCTTGTTGCATATTCATCTTGTCTCTGCTCAGGTACTCCGCCACAAGGATGCCTGATTTGAATGCCTATTTCGATGTTATCGACGAGCTGTGATGCATTGCGGGTATTACGGGATACATTTGGTATAGACGTTTTCTTTTTATTCTAGTTAAGATCAAGTCTTTTATTCGGGCAAGAGGCCCAAGCTTTTATAAATGTCTAATGAAATGTAATAAGTAACTTATTGTACTTGTGTATATTTGGTGTATCAGTTAGTGACCGGTTACCTATTCGGTCTTTTTATCGTATTCTTGTTGTATTATTTATATATGTCTTGGGGTTTCCCTTATCTTTCAGGAATTGGGTTGTTTGTTTTCATTTATTTACTTTCAAATCAAAATTTTGGCAACCCGTTTTCTGAAATATTGGGTGGTTATCCTAGATACTCCATATTTTTGTTATGATGCTGAGAATGATTTCATCCATGATTCCGTTATATTGGAGTATTGGGCTGGCCACCCCTTATTTTGGTGAGCGGGTTATCACATATGGTATCAGAGCATCAGGTTCTAGAGTCCTTAGGAATCTGTGTGGACGCCTTAAGTTTTCAGCGTTGCTCTTGATTTGATGTAAAGCCTTAGGATTAAGATCGTTGATTTCTCTTGTGAGATTTCGTTCTTCTACCATGAGGTAGAATCTATAAAATCTTTTGCGTCTTCGTGTGAGAAAAATAAGTCGATAGAAGAAGGGCGTTATGGGAAGGAGTGTGGAGAACTGTAAGTTGTGGTCGGGGAGGGGGACCGCTTTAGAGGTCGCTCCCTTTTTGTAGCACTTTCTTGTCTTGCCATTATGACCGCAAATTTCAGTTGAAGTAGTTTCCCAAGTACTGCTAGAAGTAGGAAGTGGTGCTAAACTTGAGAATTCACGCGATGATATATTGAAGTGGAGAAGTGCCCTGTAGTAGAATGGAGGAAAATCCTTCACCCATAGAAGAAGTGTTGTGGTGATGAAAATGTGGTCACTATATTCGTGGGTGCCAGAAGTTTGGACCATAGAGGAGCCCCGGTGGATACTTGCAATGGCGAGTTTCTCTGGGATAACTGGACTGAGGAGAAGGTGGATTCCCGAATGTTCACAAAATGTTCGGTTAAAGACCAATGGCGAATAAGGTGTTGTACGGTTAGGGAGTCGAGACCATGCACCATGAAGTGATAGGCTCCAAAATAGGTGTAGTTAACACTTCTGATGGAGTGAGAATCGTGAAACCCCATTGGTGGACACCCACCTGGGGAAGTTTCATTAAACTGAGGAAGAGGAGGCCAAAAGCGTGCCCTCTTTTACTGAGAAAGTAAGAGGGACTGCATGGGCAATTATTGTCAGCCAGAGTCGAAATAACGGCTATGATGTGGAGTGTAGAACCACTCATTTTTAAACTTCGTTGAGTGGAGAGCAAGGGCAAGAGTAAAGTGCCTGGTTGGGGAGTTGGTGGAGATAATGTTGGTATGTGTAAGGCTCGAATATGGAGTCTGAGAACCATTAGTATTGACCCGGAGTGCTTGGCAAATTGTGGAGGGAATTCTACCTTATAGGTGGGTAGTGTATATTACTTAGGATAAGATTTAGTAGTATTGTGTCTACGATAGACTCGGGTGTGTATATTGGGCTTGTAGTAGTATTTACGCTATTATAGAAGGGTAATTATATGACTTCCGTGGTATAGAAGTTCTATCTTTTCTTCACTCGTTATGAAGCGAGTGATGATATTTTTATGTATATGTGTCATATGTGTTACCTGGTTTGAGTGTTTTATTGCTTGTTTGCATTATATGTGGATGTTATGACTTATCTCCATGACCAAAAAAGTTAAGTAGTAATGCATAGGAGGGGTTCCTTGTTTGGATTCCGCTTTTGCGGGACGCTCCACGCGTGAACCTTAATGACGTTGGGAGTGGAGAGATGCCATATTTTCTTTCTCTTATTTCATATATAGAATGCTAAGGTAAAGTCTAGAAGTAGAATCTTATTAGTAGAATTGTAAATTACAATTGTACCGATCCCGATCATGTGTCTTAGACCGTCACATCTTAATGACCGATAATGCGAGGTAGTAGTGTAACGGGAGGGTTCCTTGTCTGGATTTCGCTTCGGCGAGACGTCCCACGCATGAACCCGAGCGAATGTCGGAAGTTGAGTAAGATCTTGGGCACTAGGGATGTATTTGGTATTATATGCTTACGATTTAGGTAGGATATATATAGATAGACCTTAGGATTTTAGGATGTTAGACCTTGAGGGTAGGTGGTGTTAGTTTAGGAAAGCGATAGGGAGTTGACCACGAATAAGTTGTGGGTTAACTCTATAAGAGATTAGATCCCTTAGGGGCGAGATTATAGGGTCTCGAGAGGTTTGGTAGGTTCGACCGAAGGAGATGAGGCATTTCTTAGAAATAATGTTACATTGGTAACTTCATTTCCGGGGAGTTAATAAGGACGGGTGGATCCTCACTCCTGAGCCATTATTGTAAGCTCGAGAGTGAGTTTAATGAGTAAGTTTCTGCCAGGATTTGGGGAGTAATAATAATGGAGCATAGACCTATTGTTTATGCGTCTCACAAGCTTAAACTTGTGGAAAGTAATATCCTGTGCTTGAATTTAGATTCATCATGGTAGTGATCACCTTAAATAGATAAGGCACTACTTCCTGGGCAGGAAATTTAGTCCTTCTCGTAGGCAACAGGTTGTTGCAATATGTTGTGGGAGGAATCGAGTTGGTGCTCGGAGTTCAGAAGAACTAGTGGTTGGATATTTTCTCATTCGCTAAGGAAATGCGATTGGGTTAGTGGACGTGTCGAGTAGAGAACTCGTCAGAGATGATGGTAATGGCATGGAAGGCCAAGTAGAATGAGCATGAATAGGAAGACTCGGTAGAAAGAGCGTTTATGTCTGTGATTGACCATTTCACCTACTCGTGTAAAGAGAGTAGTAGTGGAACGAAGAAGGGTATTCATAGACGTCTGCATGGAACTACCGGCATCGAACTGGTCATGATCCCATTTGAGAAAATGGTTAATCCTTTGATCAGACTGTTGCATTCCCGGCCATTATGGACGGACTACTTGTAGAAGAGTATGCCCCGTTCTCGATGGAGGAATAATACATCCGTGGGGGGGGTGCCTATTATAATAGGGTGGACCGAGACTAGATATTCGTGTCGAAGGTTTTGCAAAAGTTTCCGCGAAGTAATGGGAACCGTATAGAAATGGCGTATATCCTACCACCCTAAAGTGGATGGATGAAAGGGAGAAATTTACTTATGCCGAAAGGCATATTACGAACGTGCGCCTTAGTATACATAGTAGATGGGAGCAGTAATGGTATGGATGGAGATTTTCGTGCAACCATTAGGTTTTGGAGTGGTCTTATGGACCAATTCCTAAGGCATGGTTTCGTGAGTGGACTAACGCGGTCAGTTGAGTAATTCGTATGCTCGTTGGATGGAGCCAATAGGTAATATGTTCCTTGGACTTGGAGTGGTCTCGGAAAATTTCTTTAGAGATTTGGCTTTTAAGCCATACTCCTTGATGAGACACGTCGAGGCGGGGGATAGCTGAGTAGCGTTAGGGCTAAGCCACTTAGAGTTGGTACGAATGCCCCAAGGTGTGATGTAACATGATGCTAAGAGATTCGGCTAATTTTGCCGAGTCTTGAGGACATCACCTTTCGCCGTAGGAAGACAAGATCCGTAGTTGGTGAGGAACGCTTTGTGCTATGCTAGAGCACAAATGATGTAGATTGAGATCGATAGGGTCGATCTTAGTCCGGGTCCATTTGAGGCGTTGCAATAACGAGGAGTTTGTTTAGGATGGTAGAATCCTAGTTTAGAGTAGTATACCCATATCAGATTTGGGTATGCCCAAATTTTGGGGGCAAAATTCCCTCTTAAGGGGGGGAGTATGTAACAACCCTCGATTCTGGGAGGCTCATTTTATACTAATTTTACCGCATAAGGTAATTATATAAAATGTGGGGACTGGAGTAAATATTAATTTAATGAATTGAAAGTTAATATTTACTAGATTGATGCATATTTACCGCATGTGAAAGTAAATAACATCAGGTTGCATGTCTGTGGTGTCATGTATTTTAAATGGCCTTTTAGTCTAAATGATTTTGGAACTCGAAATAATTTATAAAATTTTCGGATGCCAGTTTAGAGGGTGTAGTTAGTCTCGGAAGGTGCGAGACAGTCAAAATAAGTGCCATATTGTATTTTTGTGTTTCGGGCACTTTTACCTGGTTTTAGCTTATATGCGTATTTGCGAGTCATTTTAATGTGGTATTAACCATTTAAGTTGGGAGAATTATGTTAAGCCACGATTTTTGGTCTTGCCCCTTATTTCATTCCCTCATTTTATGTCTTGAACATAGAGAGAAAGGAGAGAAAGAAAGAGGAAGAGAAATGGAGAAATGAGAGAGAGATTGAAGATGGAGGATTTGGGATTGCTTCTTCTCCAAACAAATCTGAGATGTCAACCCTAAGGCAAGTTTTCTACTTGCTAATATGTGATTTAAGATGCATAAATTGTATGATAATTGTGTATTTATATTTATGGTTTGAAAGTGGAAATCATGGGAATTAAGCCCTAATCTTAGTTTTGATGATGAAATTGTGGACTAAAATGGTTTTAAATCGTGTAGGATACACTTTGGGTAGATAAATATTGTTGGTTGTGTGTAAGATGGAAGAGATTTGGGGTTTGGAGAAATTAGGGTTCATAACCCTTCGTAGCCATTTTTGGCAAATTTGCAGGTCCGAATCGATTCGGCCCCTTGGGCGAATCGATTCGCTAAGGGAAATTGGCAGGTCTGCATAACCCGAATCGATTCGGGTTAAGGCCAAATCGATTCGGTCAATTGCAGAAGGTTGGTTTAGTTGTCCGAACCGATTCGCTTTTTGGGCGAATCGATTCGTTTTCCTGCTGTTTTTGAGTTAATTTTATAACTCAATTTCAATCCTTTTCTTTTAAAATAGGGATTAGGAACCTTCTTGAATGAAGTAAACTTAGAGTCCTAGAGTGTGAGATGAGTTAGATGTCTACCCTACATTAGGAATGGGTTATGTGGGGATTTTTCCGGGGTTAGGCCTATTAATGATAAGGCATTCTTTTCTTCTAGTTAATTATGATAAAACTAGGAGTTGTAGTGTTATGTTCGGGAGACGTTAGGAGCTTGACTAAGCTATACTAGTTTTGATGGTTTATATTACCACCCCAAAAGAATGTTGGGAGATTTTAAAAGTTCGATTGAACTATGTTAAACTTGGTGGTTCATAATAACGCCATAAAGGTGAGTTTTGAGAATAAATTGAAAGCCATTTCATTCCTTCGAAAGATGATAACCTTGGGGTTCTAAAATAACCTCTTAGAATGCTTGGAGATAATGAAGAGTTTATTTACTCCTTTGAGGTTGTAGTATTGATATAAGCTATCGTATGGCTCCGGATAATAAGTTCTATCTATTACTAGAAGTAAACACTAATGGTTTCGAATAAAATGAAACATATAAAGGGAAGTGGTATTGATAATAGTAAATGATAATTTCCTTAATCATGAAACCGGTAAATAATGACCTACTTGATTTTGAAATGATAAATAAAATGGCTTAAACACACCTCTCTAAATGACATCATAAGGGAAGTCCGCACGCGAGGTGAAGCCCCCTGGCTAATGAATGCAGGGTGGATATAGTCCTAGGCCATGGGAGCGCTTATTGTTGTATATTTTTCTGCGATGGGTAGGAGATTCCGGGTGTGGTCTTGACTACCCCGCAGGCTCATGGCCGCTTCCCGACGTCTTGCGATATAGGTGCCCAGGTTGTCTAATGATAGGCCCTGGAAGATGATGGTCATTTAGGGGCGCACACAGTGGGGAAACCCGGACGGGCGGTCTTAGAATTCGTTATATGTATATAAATATAAAAGTTCATAATCAAGTGGGACTTGATGTATTTGATATGCCATATAGAGCATGATGGAGTGCCACAAAGAGCACATGTAAATGCCACAAAGAGCATTTGAAAATGATTATTTTCCTGATAAGGAAAGGATCTTTTACAAAAGGTAAAATTGAGATAAAATCTCCTTAAAGAGCAAAAGATTTTGATTATATATATATACTTCCTGCTAAGGAAAAGATATACGAAATAATTGGCACCTTGGGTGAAGTTTTTAGTTTAATGCTTCTTATTTTTATTCCTGCTTAGCTTATGTTTTAAATAGTATAGGTTGCTTCTTATTTCTCTTTCTTCACGATTTATTATACATAACTGTCATACTCTTTATTCATCTGGTAATCATATAGAACCGGGCCCTGACCTGGTTACCTTTCTTGTTGCATATTCATCTTGTCTCTGCTCAGGTACTCCGCCGCATGGATGCCTGATTTTAATTCCTATTTCGATGTTATCGACGAGCTGTGATGCATTGCGGGTATTATGGGATACATTTGGTATAGACGTTTTCTTTTTATTCTAGTTAAGATCAGGTCTTTTATTCGGGCAAGAGGCCCAAGCTTTTATAAATGTCTAATGAAATGTAATAAGTAACTTATTGTACTTCTGTATATTTGGTGTATCAGTTAGTGACCGGTTACCTATTCGGTCTTTTTATCGTATTCTTGTTGTATTATTTATATATGTCTTGGGGTTTCCCTTATCTTTCAGGAATTGGGTTGTTTGTTTTCATTTATTTACTTTCAAATCAAAATTTTGGCAACCCGTTTTCTGAAATATTGGGTGGTTATCCTAGATACTCCATATTTTTGTTATGATGCTGAGAATGATTCCATCCATGATTCCGTTATATTGGAGTATTGGGCTGGCCACCCCTTATTTTGGTGAGCGGGTTGTCACACGTCCCATAATCACGAGCCTTCAAAGGATATGTCGGCACATCCATCTTGTCGACGTTTTTTCGAGGAAGAATCTTTTAGAATCAAAGAGATGATGTTGGTTGGTGTGCCTGCTCGTCAAATAATTTCAGCAGTTCGACTAAATAATCCAAATATTCAAGCGATTTCAAATACGATTTATAATGCGAAGGCGAAGATCATTAAAAAAATTATATCGGATCGTACCGTTCTTCAAGCATTATTTGAGGAACTTTCCCAAGGTGATTTTATTTTTTACGTGAAGTGCGATAAAGATGGTCATTTGACTCATATGATTTTTTCACATCCCAAGTCAATTGCATTAACCAAAAGTTATGGCAATATTTTTGTGGTGGATTGTACATATAAGAAAAATAAGTATAAAATGCCATTATTGCATATAGTTGGAGTTACAAGTTTTAATACTTCATTTTCCTCTTGTTTTGCCTTCATGCAAAAAGAGGAAGAAGAAGATTATATGTGGGTGTTGCAAAGATTCCACAATATTTTGGGTGTTGATCAACATCCTTTAGCAATTGTGACGGATAGGAAGCTCGCTTTGGTAAATGCAATTGAAGTTATTTTTCCAAGGACCAGGCATCTTTTGTGTTTATGGCACATTGAGAAAAATATTCTTGCTAAGTGTAAAAAAGAATTTGATAAAGATGAAGATTAGGATGCATTCTTGTTGAGTTGGACTAAATTGATAGAATCCCCCGATTTATTGAATTATGATGAAGCTTGGCATATTCTTGAAGTTCAATATAGAGAAAAAGAATGTGTTTTTTGTTACATAAAAAAAACTTGGCTGTAATACCCCATACTTTTGGCTATATTTATTTATGGGATTAATTAATTAAATGCGTATTAATTGGAAATTAATCCGGGTTATAAATACTAATGTGATGCGAGTTGGTATTTGATTATGTGCATATATGATTATATATGTACTTGGTATTATGAAATTTGTCGTGAGATTTATATACGGCATTTTAGAAATTTTGTTGAGACGCGTGGGACCGCCGCGTCACGGTATAATATTTTGATAATAAAAAGTGAATTTAAAATCTATAATCCGTATGGTCATTTTGAGTGCGCCATCGCGTCCGGAAGGGTCGAGATAGTCAGAAAACACTAGCCGGGGGTATAGTTTGGGTCCCGGGGTATTTTTAGGCTATACCGGCAACTTAAAGGGTATTTTGGTAATTTCACGTTTTGAGGAATTAAAAGTGACGAAAATTTGGTTAATTAAATCTGATGTGGATAAGACCCACTAAGCCCATAACCAACCCTTATTAACCTAGAAAGCTACGTAGGTTATCATTTAGTCTTCCAACTCTCCCAAAGGAAACCCTAGCCACCATAGCCACCTTTGGAAGAAGAAAGCTTAGAGAGGAAGGGAAAGAGGAGGAATTCTGCAGAAAATCTGCAGAAAGAGCTTACAAATCCAACACCAAATCCAGAGACAATCAAGGCAAGTGATTTATTCCATTTAAATTTCGGAGAATGCTTCTTCCATGTTAGATTATTCAAAAACTTTATGTGTTCTTGGAAGATAATGAAAAACCCATAAGATTGGAGTTATTAGTTTAAATTTTGGGATATAGGTTGCATGTAGAATGTTACTGGAAGATTATGTTAAGAGAATTACTGACTTTTGTTATACCAAAAACGGATTTAAGATGAAGTTATGAATGTTCTTGAGATAAATTGGAAAACTAGGTTTTTGATGAAGATTGATCCATATGTAGCCTTTAGTTGTTGAAATATTGATTTATGGACGTTAGAAATGTTGTAGGATGATTATATGGCATTACTATATTGTTATATTAGAGAATCATGCTTTAAAAATAAGTTTTGGGATGTTTTCAAATCTGTAAAACGAAGCAGTCCGTAGCCATACCTGTTTGATCGATCGATCGACATTCATCAGTCGATCGATCGACTCAATCGATCGATCGATATTCATAGGTCGATCGATCGACCTTCCCAGAATGAGTGAAGTTTTCCTTAATTTGATTTTAATGGTAGTAAACCTCGGAGAATATGTTTAGAGACTTTATGAATACCCTCACCCTTAAAGAAGACCAGTAGGTGTGATTATTATAGTGGACTTTATTTAGAATGCAATTCGAGGAATTTTTCTAGATTATTGAAATTCGATAAGTGAGATAACGTTTGGGTTAATAGTGTAAAATTGTGTAATTTGATGAAATAAGGTTTGGGGCAGAAGCAAAGACCTTAGGTATAAAGATGTCATATGTGAGAATTATGGGAGACTTAATAGTCTATTTGAGATAGGTTTTAAGTTTAAGGAATTACGACGTGAGACGTGTCGACCATTTAAATTATATATTATCGGGATACTTGAAATATATGGATTCGGAATAATGTTATAATGATGTAGAGTATAACTTTATTAATATTGAGATATCTAAGATGTGTGAATGCTTAGCATAAAATCTTGTGTGTATGACATACCTACCATACTTGCTATCACGGGAGGTTACGTTCGCTTAGGACCCTCTAATCCTTGTGTGCCTACGGGGGGGATATAGACTGGTACCTTGATGAACATAGGTCATAGAAGGACTTATTGTGATATTAATAAGTCTGCATGATCATGGGAGCGTAGGTATGTGCCTGACCCATGTGATGGTGACTGTGTTCGCCTCCATTATTTGTGATGTTGTTATCGGTGAACTATTCCTGAGAGATTCGGAATATGTAATCCTTATGTACGTGATGTACCGGGATGGATAGCAGAGTATGTGTGCACTACAGCTTAGATTGCGGGGTGCTTGTATTGTATATTTATGATATGAATAATATACATTAAATTAATGGGGAATTCTCATGTTTATGTTGTAAAAATATTACGGTATTGTTTCAAAATATATATAATGAGTTAACTGATAGTTATATCAATGGCATATTTAGTAACTGAGTTTACATTAAACCTCTATTTAATTACGAGCATTTTTATAATAAATGAACCGAGTAATATGAATAGAACCTTTGGCAGTCTAGCTAGTTATGTTGTCAGTTAGCTAGTAGTATGGGTCGTTATAGATGGGTACTTACGTTAGGAGTGCACAGTTAGACGAGAGGTGAGAATATCATGCGAGTGTACGTCCTAACATGTACTTTGCATTTAATGTTTTAAATGTTTTTAAAGCACTTGCAGTTTTTTTAAAATATAACTCCACATTCGGGCTCTGACCCGTTTGCTTTTCAAATCTCTTTTTCTTTGTAAAACCATTTTTAGGTGCCCAGCCACAGGGACACCAAGCATAGTATTCTCATTCAGGTGACGAGCTGTAGCTGTTTGTGGAAGCTACAGGGATTTGCTTATAGACGCTTCTATCTTTTGGATTCCAGAGTCACTATCTATCAGTTGTAGGGCATGTTGCCCATTTCTATTTAGAGCATCTTTTACATTTCAGTTTTCAGACTTTAGCATGTATTGTTTCAGTTTATTTATTTCAGTTATGGGATTGTAGTGAGGAGTTTCCTCCAGACTTTATTTATTTCTATTGTGATGGTTATTCGTTTTTACTTCAATATGGTGAATGGTGTTATCTATTTCTTCATTACACTTGTTGCATGTTAATCAGACTTAAATTAAAATTTGGCAACTTGCTTTTTAAATACTAGGTGGTTAGAAATAATAAAATGTTTTCGACAGTGATGCTATTAACTGAGCCAACTTGGCATTTTGAATTAACTTTATAAAGGAGTAGCTACCCGGTATTTAATTAGTCGGGGTGTCACATTGGCTTCCTTTCAAAGAGAAATTTGTATATGCATGGACGGGAAATTATGCACACTTTGGGAATCGTGTAACTTCAAGGGTGGAAGGTGCGCATGAAATGATCAAGAAATATCTTCATGTTTGCACTGGAAATTTACGTGAGGTGAAAGAAAAGATTTGTCTTGCAATTGAAAATTAGTACAAAGAAATATGCACACAACTTGCTAGTGAAAAAAATCGTGTTCCACATAAATTCAATGGACCGCTTTTCAAAGAACTTGTTACTAATATTTCTGAGTTTGTACTTCGGGAGATTTTCATGCAATATGAATTATCAAAATCCGACTCACTCGGGGGTACATGTACGGGGAATTTCACAAAGACAATGGGTATGCCATGTGCACACATGATGAGAAATAATCCCAACATTTTACGTCTTTATGATATACATTTACAATGGAGGATTGATATATAATCATCTAGTAGTTTTGAGAGGGTGTTGATTAGCCAAAAGGATAAAATTGAAGATCTTCTCGGGGAATTTCGTGCAAAGTACTTACAAATGCCACTTGCTCAAATGGAAGATAGCCAAAATCAAATTGTTAAACTACTTGATTCTCCATTTCCGTACATTATTGAACCTATTATTCAACCTCATAAAGGGCGTCAGTGTGGTTCGAAAAAAAGAAAGGTAATTAGTTCTACAAGTCGTGATCCCTCCGCATTTAAGATTGTTGAAAATGTGGAGTTTGTCAAAATGTGGGACACAGTAGCCGCACTTGCATAAACAAGGTTACGAATATGCACTTGGAGGAAATTATTGATTTGAGTTACTATTGATGAAAATTAAGTAAGTTCTCTTATCGTGTATATTGTTATTTCATTTAAAAATATCAAGTAAGTTTATTAAAATATTTGCATTTTGTGACAACTTTATTTTTTTTTTTTGCAGATTTTGGACTGCATTTTAGGATTGCTTTGTGGACATATTTTGGACTGCTTTGGGACATATTTTGGACTACTTTTGGACATATTTTGGACTGCTTTGGGACATATTTTGGACTGCTTTTGGACTGCATTTTGGGACTGCATTTTGGGATTTTTGGACTCCTTTGTGGACAGATTTTGGATTGGTTTTTTTGGATAATGTGGATAGAATTTAGACCGAATTTGGACTAGTTTTTTTAGACATATTTCGAAGGCCAATGTTGATGAATTTCTTTTTGTAAATCTTGTTTGGTCGTCAAATATTTGTGCCAATATATAATTCAATAGTTGTTGACAGTTTTTGTGGATTTTAGTTGTTAATATATAATATTAAGTTTTGAGTTGTAATGTAAAGCTTTGAGTTGTTAACAACAAATGTTAACAGCTTTTATGTCAAAGCTTTGAGTTGTTTGACAGTGTAGTAAGATCACTAGTTTTGTGCAATATGATAATCGTTTGTTTTGATGAAAGAAAATGAGTCATTGTGAGGGTAATAGAGTAAAAGTGTAAATTTTTGGAGTGTTAATAGAATTTTATAGAGTGCCAATAGGTATACCCTATTTTTAAAGGAACATTACTATATATTTTGTACAAAAGCATTTGAAGTAAATTATTAGAGAATCCCTAGAGAGAGAAAGAAATTTATTCATATTTAAGATTGCATGGAGTAAAAGATATATGTACATCTATCCATATTACTAGTCAAATAAAAAAGTACTGACATAAGGAGAGCATAGTCAATAATAAAAGGTGAAATATTAACAATCATTCAATTATGAAACCACTGAATAATAAAACTTAATAACAAGTTTTCTTCTATATAAAGAGAAAGAGAAAGTATGGATACATAATCATTAATAGTGGCAAAACAATGGCCTACCATGAGCAGGTTAAATATCGATTGGACTAAATATGAGTTGGATTTAATATGAGCGGGTTAAATATGGACTGTATCAATTCATTTTTTTCCTTTCAAATAAGTTTTATAATTCCAAATATATGTAAAAAAACATAATTTACTCTTAACTTTTAAAAATAGATTTTGTATTTGACTTGTAGCTTTTGAAAATGGACTCCATATGAATTATATATTTGATTTATAGCTTTCAAATATGAACCTCATATTTGACGCGCTCCATATTTGACTTATAACTTCTAAAAATGAATTCCATATTTAAATTACTGGACTAATATAGATTGTTTCATTCTTTAAAACCCATTTTACTACTACTAATAATAATATATACAGTGTTAAAATTCGTACTACATAAGACTGTATCCAGGTAATACACCCTCGGGGACTTGAACAACATTTGAGAGAGATAAGAATAGAAGCATCAAACATATATATATATATATATATATTTGGACAATATAACTTATACACAAAAGGACGAAAACTTCAAGGCATTTTCCTTCACATTTATAATAACTTTAATATGTCTATGAGGATACAGAACTAAAGGTATCCAATAGTATAAAAATGCGAACAACCTTTTTTTTTTTTTTGCCAAGTTGTGGACAACCTTGATTCACTCATCAAGAAATGGAAATAAAGTAATTTAATATGTACTAAACAATTCTAAGCCTCGAAATTTGTATATTAGAGCATCCACATGAATGGTAAAACTAGAGAACCTAATAGTTGATTTTACCTTTTTTTTCATGGGCAAGTCCACAATGATGAGATATAAATTTGCAAAAACATTTCATACGAACTAATTTTGTTCGTACGAAGAAAAAAAAATTTATTTCTTACGATTAACATTTTTTTGTATGAAATCATACGAATATCATTTAATCATATTAACTAAAAATCACGTTCCTACAAACTCATATGATCAAATGTAGTTCCTACGAACCTTTAAAATCATGTGAATATCATTTAATCATAATAACTAAAAATCACGTTCCTACGAACTCATATGATCAAATGTAGTTCCTACGAACCTTTACAAAAATTCTAAGCGATCTATAAATTTAGCAAACCCTTACAAATTTTTTAACCCATTTTATCTCCCATGTCAGCCCTACCAATTTGTAAAAATATAGAATTAGTTGCAATTTTTTTCCACCATTGGAGTTGCTCTTATACAATTATATAAACCGAAGAAAACATTTAGGGTCCGTTGGATGCGCGGAATTGGAATTGAATTGGAATTCTAATTCTATGGAATTGAAATTCAAGGAATTCCATTCCATTTCAATTGTTTGGTTCAAGTGTAGATTTCTTTTGGAATTGTACTAGAATTCTAAATCCCTTATTTGGATCAATTACAGAATTCTATTGGAATTTTAGTAGTTTGTGAACTATTAAAAAATTATACTTTTAATAAAGATTTTAATTTAAAAAAAAGTGGAATCAAATCACATCACACTTTAACAAGAATTAATACTTGAAGTAGCATTAAAATAAGACAAATAGAAGTTCCATCTAAATTTAAGAGTTGTAAAACTAGAATAGTTTGTAAGCAACATTACCATAATAAAAAAAGTCCACCTAATAACATAATAAGTCAATGCATATTAGAATAATAAATTGTTCTAATAATCACGCGCCAAGATGCATCAAAATCCATCGCCTTTTCAGCTCATTCGGAAGACCAGAAAAAGTATCAAATTTCCTTTGGTCATTCATCAAAAGATCAACTGCTTTCAAGACTTGTATTTCATCCAAATCTTGAACCTTCGAAACCTCATCCAATACCATTTGAGTTGTTGCCTTGGAAGGTTCGGAATTTAAGAAGCGATCAAGTGATTCCGCCATGCGCCCCAAGACATTCGAAAGTGCTTCAGAACCTGAATGCTTTCTCTTCTTCGAGCGAGAAATAGATGAAGATGATGCATTGGTTTTTCCTTGTTCATTTCGGACTCGAGATGTATGTGTGGCATCGTCTTCAAGGGTCCTCTCATCAATCTCTAATGTATCTTCCAAGTTGTTAGACTCTTCATTATTTGTCATTTCCATCTCATCATCTAATGCCGTTCGAGCACCATCCCCATTAGCACGATCTTGAGCAAAAATAGCACATAAACTATCCCAATTATCCATTGTAATTCTCCTTCGATATGGGATAGTTTTAGGATGAGCCTGGAAATAAATTCAATTTTAAATGTTAAGATTAAATAAAAATTCTTTAAAATAACCACAATATATACCACAAAAGTAATGAGTATGTTAAAATAAGACTTACTAGCACATATGCATTCCATACACTTTCTTCAACATCAACTCTACCCCTATCGTAGTTCCAAGAGAACCCCGATGTTGATAGCATTTTACTTATAACATCATAATGTTTCTCCCAAGTCTTGAGGCGTGATTGGATATTTTTCTTTGTCACGGAAATGTGAGGTTCATCCATCATGATATTTATGCCACTAGTCCATGCCGCCGATTTCCACGCAAATTTTCCATCCAACTTGTTCCCTTGATTAATTTGATCTACAAAGCAAGTGCTTAATGTTTTATCCATCTACGGGGTCCATGAAAAATAGCCTTTCCCCTTCTTATTAGTCCCTTCTCTAACTTGAGAATCATAATCCATTCCTTTACAACAATCAAATTTGAAATAAATAAACCATACACATTAATCAAGCTAAAACCATACACATTAATCAAGTACGCTAAAACCATACACATTAATCAAGTACACTTGAAAATAAATTCAAGTAAGCTAAAACTATACACATTAATCAAGTACGCTAAAACCATACACATTAATCAAGTAAGATAAAACCATACACATTAATCAAGTAAACTAAAACCATACACATTAATCAAGTACACTTGAAAATAAAATCAAGTAAGCTAAAACCATACACATTAATCAAGTACACTAAAACCATACACATTAATCAAGTAAGATAAAACCATACACATTAATCAAGTACACTTGAAAATAAATTCAAGTAAGCTAAAACCATACACATTAATCAAGTACACTAAAACCATACACATTAATCAAGTAAGATAAAACCATACACATTAATCAAGTACACTTGAAAATAAATTCAAGTAAGCTAAAACCAAGTGTATAACTAGAAAGGTAAGCTAGATGGAAAATTTATCATCGACGTTGCCTTATTCGGTATGCAAGAAACATTGCTTGTGCTAATTCATCCCTTTTTTGCGTCCACTCCCTAGTCGTTTGCACATGTCTAATACGATCTATATTGGGTGCACCATGGTTATCCATTACATCATCCTCATCTATGCAATCTTCATCACTTTCTTCTGGCACTTCATTGCGTAAATCCTCGTCTACCATATCTAATAACAGATCAATTGGTTGTTCCATTCGTATAAGATTATGGAGGATGGCACACGCATTTATCCCTTTTTTTTGTTATTCTTTTGTTTTTAACAATTGATGTAAAAATAGTTTTTATATTAAAAAAAAAGCATTTTTCTTTTTCTTTTTATAAGTTTCTTATTTTTATGTTTTTAATAATTAATATAAAAATAGTTTTTTATATAACAAAAAAAAAAACAGTTTTTTCTATTAGTATAATTTTTTTTTAAAAGTATAGTTTTTATTAAAATTAAAAAAATATTTTTTCATAAAAAAAAATGTTTATCAATATGATATCGCGATTAAAATTAAAACAACATTTTATTTTTATATGTATATACATATAAAAAAATCACATATAAAAATCAACATTTGATCTGTATAATACCCTTTATAAAGGGCTTTTGAATATTAGTCTCAAAGTTCATATTTCAGTCATATATTATATATCATATACAGATACAGTCAAAGTTCATACTCATATATCATATATCATTTACAGATCTGTATAATACCCTTTTTAAAGGGCTTTTGAATATTAGTAAAAGTTCATATTTCAAGATTATAATATGTTTTGATCTGTTTAATACCCTTTATAAATGACTTTTGAATATTAGTCTCAAAGTTCATATTTCAGTCATATATTATATATCATATACAGATGTAGTCAAAGTTCATATTTCAAAATCAAATTGAGTTTATATCTCAGATTATATATACATATATAATATGTTATTTAATTAACAAAAAATTAAAAAAAAAACAGAGCATATAAAGAAAACAGATCTCGGTATATAAACAGATCTCGGAAAATCAAATTGAGTTTGTACCTGAAAATTGATCTGAGATAACCACCGGAGATTTGAAATTCGACCGGAGTTGCTGTGATGTTACCGGAGCTGCTGTGAAAGTCGACCGGAGTTGCTGACTGAAAATCGACCGGAGATGTTGCCTGAAAATCGACCGGAGATGCTGAGATGTTACCGGAGAGAGGATTGATTGCAGCTGTTACTGGAGAGAGAGAGATCTTTGTGGTTTAAGCTGTCGGCTTGTGTAGAGAGGAAAGAGGGAAAGAGAAAAAAGGGTTTTGTGGTTTTGTGTGTGTAGTTGGATATTAGTGTGTGTGCCCGATCTCAATTCCTGGTGGATTTGGATTTTCAAATCTCTACAAATTAAAATGGAATTGGGCCAAATAGAATTGTAAATGAATTCCAAATGACTGGACTTTTTTAGTGTATCAAACAAAAAAAATGGAATTGGGCCTTCCAATTCCAATTCCATAGCATGGAATTGGACCGCCAAACACACCCTTAGCACCAGTAAAGTATCAATATATATATATATATATATATATACACACACACACACACACACTGAGGCCGGTTCTAAAACGGATGTGAAGAGCAGGTGACTAAACATAAGCTAAATTGGGTTGACAAGTCAATAACTTTTATACTTTCTCTCTCTCTCTAATTAATGTAGCCGCACTAACAAAGAGTGGAAAACTAATTCCACAATTTTAAATCTCTCTCCTTCTCACCTGCTTTGAGACCCATTCACATCTTGTTCCAAAAAATTTGCTCTCTTTTGAGACCCATTTCACCAGTTGTGGTTGTTTATTTTTTTTCGTACAAAAAATAATAATGAATGAAAATGTTATTTTTTTAAAAAGAAAAAATTAATGTTATAAGGGACAATTAATGTTTAAAAAGTATATGCATCCTCCTTCAATTCGTATGCTTACGTGGCGTGTCAAGATTGATTAATTTTTTATGGGTGTGGGTTCGCACCAACATAATTAACCAATCTCGACATGCCACGTAACCATGCGGTTTCAAGGCTGTCTCGAATGATGGTTCATGTAGAATCACTTTTTTTGTATGGATCTTAAGTATTTAGTCCTATTTATATTGATTTATTTGTCTTCACTCCTATGTTGTTTTTTAGTTGTTGGTCCTATATAGGACAAATGTCATTGTCTATAAAAAGAATGATGGGTAGTTACAAGGAAGTTATAGGCAGTTTAGAGTGGTTATGAGACTTTTTACAATTTTAAAAATACGTGAGAGTGAAGCCTAAATACATCTTTGTAGATGGGACTAAAACCCAAAAACCTATTCCCACAAAAAGATTACACTAAAGTCTCTCGAATATAAAATTCTCCAACTAAAATTTCATCACTAATTATTATGACAAAAATACATCTTACAATCCATGCTCTAAAATAATTCTCCAAAATAGTCCATAACGTCCCAATCCACGCTAACCTACCAACTAAAAGAAAATACGGGAAAGTACACAATATGACAGGAATAGATGCTCACAAATAATTAGCACGATGAATAAACCGCAACAATACGAATGCGCATAGACAAATAAAATGCAATACTCAAGCATTATATCAATATTAATTTCTTAACAGCACATCAATGAGTCACCAGGCCTCACCTCACCACGCCTATGCATTCTTAAGCATATTCGGAATTTGAACTATTGGGTGCCATATTAAAATCTCATGATACGATGTTCAAATCACAATATAATATACCCCAATGAATCAAATAATAGATTCCAAAAAAATTTCAGGATTAGAATGAATATCACAATTCAACATGAGTGCAATTGACACAGAAAACAAACGGAATACTCTTGAGAGAATTTAGGAGCATATTGTGTAAGTCCCGACCTCAAAATTATCACATGAATCATCACATAATTTCGGCCTCAAATCTGATCGCACCATCACATTCTTCTCACGAAAATAATCAAGTCTCGTTCTAGCACAAACTCGAAAAAATACCAAATAAGCCTTCTAATCTAGGGTTAAAATCTTGAATAAGTTTGGGGTATGGTTTGTAGATGAAATGGAGTAATTTTGGAGAGGTCTTCTGGTTGAAAAGTTTGAGAAAAAGTGATTTGAAAATTTCATCCACGAATTAGTTGTGATATATAAAGGATTAAGAGTTTGATTAAGAAAAGAGTTCTAATCAGATACAAACACTCAAAAAATCATTACGGACGATTAGACCGTCAAAATGGCTTGAAATTTAAGTATGTTGTAGCGAACGGCGAGACAAGATTGCTGTGAAAAATTTAGCTTGATTGGACGGTCGAATTTCTAAAAATATTATTTTTGTCCTCCCTATTTCGGATCCTCCCCCGATTTTTATACAAAAAGTTATAATTTCTAAATTTTAATCCCGATTTAAATTCCACTTAAAACCTTATTTTTATATATAAAAAATCAACATATTTAATTATTAAAAATAATTAAATACAAAATTTTATTTTTCTAGAAAATTTCAAGATTAGTTTAAAAATACCTACTTAAAAAAATCAGGGTTGTTACATACTTCCCCACTAACAAGGAATTTCTCCCTCGAAATTTGATGAAACCTAATGCTAAAAAAATACTACTCGATTTCATTTCCCAAAATTCACATTACTAAAGTCTTCCAATCAATTCTAAACATCCTCACCACGATACCTAACACGTCTCCAAAAAATTTATATTTCTAAAAAAAATTGTATTTTAGTTTGCTTATATTCAAACATATTTTAAGGTATGTACGATTTAAAAAAAAACACGCGTTCTCTTTATATTATAAGGTTTGACCTCCACGCTTCGATCACGGCCCGCATTTTTTTGAACCTTGATTGTATTACATAGATGGGGGAGAAATTTGATGTCTTAAATTCGTAATTGATTAGTTCTTTGGCGTGGACCCACATACAACAAATAATGTGGGTCCGCGTCAGTGGCAGTAATCAATCGCGAATCTAAGACATAAAATTAAACAGTTTTTGTATTAAAACTAAAAAATAATATTTTTATAAATAAAAAGACTATGTTTAGTATTAAAAATGTTGCTTTCAATTAAAAAAACTATGTTTACTATTAAAAATGTTGTTTATATAGGGAATGTGTATTTTATCTAGATTTTTAACATAAAATAAATTGCATAAAACATAATACATAAATAAAAAATAAAAAGTAAACAAACAAATAAAAGCTTCCGAATTAATTACACGCGACAAGTAAATGAGGAAGTTACTTATCCAATGTTAACTACTGGGTAAGTGACTTGATTTTCAAGTTGGATGAATGTACTTAAATTTCGACAACTTGATTTTGAAGTTAGATGAATAAAATCTTAAAATGCCAATGTCATATATTTTGTTTTCTACAAAAATATATCAGAAAAATATATGAATTTTTAGCAGTTTTTTTAAAAGAACATGAAGGTAAAACATAGTAGTTTTGGCAAGAAAAAAGATATTTGTGGTGGTAAATTTTGTTCTTTTTAGAAAAATAACATTTTCGTTCATTATTATTTTTTTCAAGAAGAAAAAAAATGAACAATCACACAACTGGTGAAATGGGTCTTAAAACATGTTATACAGGGAGAGAGCAAAATTTTTGGAATAAGATGTGAAATGATGGGTCTCAAAGCGGGTGAGAATGAGAGATTTAAAATTTTGGAATGAGTTTTCACTCTTTATTGGTGCGGCTATAACAAGTAGAGAGAGAGAAAGTATAAAAGTTATTCACTTTTCAACCCAATTTAGCTTTTGTTTAGTCACCCGCTCTTCACATCCGTCTTAGAACCGACCTCTCTCTCTCTCTCTCTCTCTCTCTCTCTCTATATATATATATATATATATATATATATATATATATATATATATATATATATATATATATATATATATATATATATAAAGACAAAAAGAAAAATAAGGAGAAAAAAACCTTACCCAAAAAGAATGAAGCCCTAGCTGAGACGCCACAAGATCCTCGCGATTGAGCTCTCAAACGTAGAGGGAGGTGGGGTGATTTAGGGTTGGAATGGAGGAACGTAGAAAAATATGGATAAAGAAAATGGGCGATTTAGGGTTGCAATGGAGGATGAGAGCTGCAGTAAGGGGAAAAGGATTTTTAAAGGCCTGGGATACGAATTCTATTCCAACGACACAAACAGTTTGTTCGAAGGACTTCGAAAGATTTGCATAACAACCTCAAAAGTGCATGTACCCAGAAAAGTATTTTTTTTAAAAATACATGCGTATAAAAGAGAGAATCCCTCCAAATACATTAGTTTTTAAGATGGTAATATATTTTGAATAAACATTTTAGGAAAATAAAAAAAAATTGATTTGATTTTTTTAGGAGATGTCTATGAAATATTTAAGTACCCAATAAAAAACTAAAATCATAAATAAATTTTTTATTATTTAAAAAAGTAGTTATGCATGGGTGGTATGTATAGGAGTTTGCTTATATATAAAAAGGAAACACAAGTTTTTTACAAATACTAGCATAAGAAGATATCTGAAATGTGAAATGGAATGAAAGGTTGTGAACTTATTGTGCGGGAGGATCAACTTGGTTGTACGCAATAGCGCACGAAGTTAAATTGACAAGATATTTTAAACTCAAAAGAAGTTGACACGCTCATGCATATAGGACTAGGAATTTTGATGATTCTCAAACCAATATAGCCAAACACTGTAGCATGAAATAAGATAATTTTTTTTTTCAAATACATTGATCTTTAACTGAACTCCCTCATAACATATGTGTTTTTCTTCAATTTTACTTCATTTTTTTGTTTGATGAATTGATCTTTGGAGGATGCACATTTTGGCCTTTGAATAAATTTTTCAATGATAGGATTGCCAATGTTTAGGCTTGTCAGTTGAGTTTAGCAAGCCCAAAACCTAATTGCTTGGCTTGCTAAATTTGGACTGAGCTTTAACTGAGTTTGAGTCGGGCTGAAATGCTAATTTTAATGTTGTCTAAATAGCTTTTGTTACTAAAATATGGATTTTAATGCAGTCTAAACATGTTTATGTTGCTAGAATATTAATTTTACTTCTATATAAACAAGTTTTGTTGCTGAAATATAGATTTAAATTATGTCTAAATGGGTTTATGTTGCTAAATTTTAAAATTAATGCTTTATTAGTAAATGTCTAAGAGAAAATAAATAACTATATATGAGAATATCCAATTCAGGCCTAGTCAAATCAAGCTCAAATTACGTTGTATTTCGTAAGGTGAACTTGAGCCAAGCGCTCTCAAGCTCGTTCGGGTCGAGCTTGAATCAAGTAAATCAAAATTGGATCGAGCCTGGTCAACCCTAAGCTCGATTCATGGAGCCCGATTGACAGGCCTACCAATGGTGGTTTTTCATGCAAAGGAATTTTATCTCCAATCATAGTTCGTTCCATTGCACACTATAATTTTTCTTTTCAAGCTTATAATATTATCGGACCCAATGGTTCTTCCACGCACAAACATCCCTTAGCTATAAAGATTTGTATATGACAGTATTGATTGGATAACATCTCACTTAACGCATTCATAAGGAGTACAACACTTTAAAGAGCCCTAGCTGGTGTACGCAAACAAGGTATCAAACTAATATCAACGTCGTAGATAATGTCAAACAAGAATAACTTCATTTGAAATACATGATTAATCACTACTTTAGCGAATCCTTATTTACTTCACCATGTTAAGTCACATGAATATATGGAGTGAATGGGTGTTTCAAACATCTTAATTATGCCACCAATCTTGTGGAAAAAAGTAATAAAGATAAAATCTTTTTGACTTTTTGAATATATATATATATATATATATATATATATATATATATATATATATATATATATGCAAAATAATGTATAATCTAGTTCAAGGGTTAAAGATAAGAATAAACTCACACTAAACTAGCTGAGGTGACCTAAACAAATTCAATGGAGCAGTACCAATAGACTTCCTAATACCCTCGACCGAAGGGAATTTGACGATTTTGTGAAACTATCAGCCACTTAACGTTCGGTACTAACAAAGCTTAAGGAAACAACTTTATCCTCCACTAGATCTGTAATAGAGTTCTCTTGAATCCTAATATTTTTTATGTAGGAATACTAGGCGAGGTTATGATATATGTGAAGTGCACTCGTACTATCGCAAAAGACGATCATTTTACCTTGATCTAGTCCATAATACTCTAGCATTTGCTTCATCGATGAGAGTTGTGTGCAACAACTCTCGGCGATAATGTACTCGTCTTTCATTATAGACAAGGAGAAAAAAATTTACGTCATGCTCAACCATGAGATAAGAGAGCTCCTAAAGAGAAAACACCCACCGAGATGATTTTTACAACCATTCACATCCCCATCCCAATCGACATCCGAGTATGTTGGTGAACAAGCATCGGTATCAAATGAATACTAAATCCCGTAATCTAAAGTACCACTCACATATTTGATAATTCTCTTAAATGCAAGTAAGTGTAACTCTTTGGGACATGATTGATAACAAACGAAAACTCCAAAACTAAAGGAAACCACTATACAAAATCCTGCGAATGGTCACGCCCAGTGGGTCATAGCCCAAGTTCGCAACAAGCTGGTCGCGGACTTGGGCTGTGACCATTTTTTTTGCGTGACCATATTCATTACCACACTGAGTCATGGATGTTATTAAAGTGGTCACAACCCAAATCCCTTACCACTGTGGGTCATGAACTTGGGCCATGACTCGGTCTTGACCATCTTGGCGCCAAATTCGTGCCAAAATTCCTTCCAAGCTTGGTCGCGGATGGGTCACGGACTTGGGCTGTGACCATAGGCATGACGAAGAAAAAAATACACACACTGAGGCTTACGGTCGGGGGTCGTGATAATTTTTTGGTGTGGGTCATGGCTATGGGCTGGTACCATACACAAATTGATGGGGTGATATAGTTTCACTAAAGGGTTTCCCTCGTGGGTTACGGCTGAGAGTCGTGACCATGTTTAATATGAAGAAGAAAAAATGCAGCTTCATTTCTCCCATACGCACTGTCTTCATTTCATTCATTTCCCCCCAACGAAACCCCGCTGACTTCATCTCCCCCTCTCTCTACCGTATAATCCTCCCTAACCCTTGCAGCGGACCCTCACTGCTCTCTTCCTTCACACGCAACAAAGGTACTCGGAGAAGCAGGTGCTTTCTTGCTCCTCTACACGCAGTAGGTGCTTGCTTGCTTGCATGCACGCAAAGCTACTCGAATCTAGGCATCTCCAATAAAACACATCCAAGTAAAACATAACTCCAATCTAAACTTTTTAAGACTCAAGTTGTAAGGATCTGTAAACTGAAAAAATCTCAAATCAATAAATAAACAAAACTAACCCTAATATTGAATAACCATACTGAAAATCTATGAATTGTGAGGGAACCCCAAAAGAGTGATGACGAGGAAGAATCTAATAGAGATGAAAAAAACAGGAAGGATAATACTTAATTTAAAAACATTTCCCCAATTCTGATATCCCTCTCACTTATTGGGTATGTAAAAATGTCTTGTGATTTTAATTCCTCATTTCCTGCATAACTGGCAGTGTTTTAATAAAAATCTCCCTCCCCTGCTGATGTGGTTATGGTTCTTTATAAATCCCCTCCCTACTGTTGGTTGTGGTTTTTCATAAATCCCCCTCCCCTTTGATATGTTATTACTGAATGATGTAACAGTAATATGATACAACACTAAATATTAATGTTCTCTAAGAAAACCTATCCAAGACACCATTCCCATTTGGATTGGATTCGACAAACTTCTTTTCATATATACACATTATCTATGATTAAATCCCCCATTTGTCTTATAATAATCTGATAATTTGACTTTTTTTAGGAAAATGTTACTTCTTTCTTTCTTTTCAAAGGTACTCGGTGCAACAAGAAGCAGAAGTAGGTACATTTTTTTTAATTTGTTTTCTTATTTAATGTTGTTATGTTGTTGATGAAGTTTTAAGTTGTTGATTTTTTCAATTTGAGTTGTTGCTGAAATTTGTTACTCAAATTGGATATTGTATGAAATTTTATTAGTTAATTTATTAGTTAAGTTTATTGATTTGTTCACTTTGATTTGTTACTCAATTTTTTTCCTATTTTTAGGCCAAAAAAGATGCATAAAACTCAAAATAAGCCTAAATTTTTTTATTTTATACTGCTTAGTTTGATTTGTTGCTTTTTAACTTTCGTGTGCCTCTATAAAGGATATGTTGTTGTTTTTCTTATTTATAGATTAAGGATTTAAGGGAAGCCAAGTGGAAATAGAGAGCAAAAGTTAAATAATATAAAAATTAGATGGGATTTGATATAGTGATCTGAATATATGTTATGATTCTTAGGGATTCTTAGTTTATTGACCCTTTGTTTCATTATGTAGATCTGAATTTCTTAATTTATTAACCATTAGTATAATTCTTATGTAGATCTAATTTCATATTTAGGTTTTTGTTTGATTATTTTGCAGTTGCTACTTTGGGTTTAGATGGGATTTGATATGAGAATATGACTATTGATGCCTATAAGATGATATACGAAGAATCGTGAGAATAAATGAGAAACCCTTGGTATTTTCTTAGTTCCAAGATAAATCTTTTACAATATTTTTATAATTTGACAACCATTTTGTTTATCTATTGTTTGGCTTATGCAAAATTATCCTAATGTATAGGGAATATTTCATTGAGAAATTAACAAGATTGTTGGTGTGGACATTTATACTTTCTTTCACACGTATTATATTCCTATGTTCTTTCACATGTATTTGTTTGTTTCATTATTCCTCTGTTGATTTTTACTAATGTTGTTTCTATTACACAGTGATTAAGATAAAAAAAAATAAGATCTTGGACTTTGTCCTTGCAAAGGTATGTTTTAATTATGTTTAATAATGTTTATGTGGACTTCATTATTCCTCTTGTGTATGACTTTTGATAGAAAACTTATATGTGTCACTTTATTCATCATCTAGGTTATACAGTTTGTTTTATATAACCCTTTACATTTGTGTGTTGTGAGAACAAGCCATGACATGTGTGGGTCTCTTACATAACATTTCATTTGGCATAACATAAGTCTTATTTCAATGGCTCCAGTTTGTGTAACAACCTGTCCTTTTGGAGATAATTAAATTCCATAATTGGGTATAAATTGGAAATTTGGAGAATCTCTCGGAATAGTGATTTTCGAGATTTTAGAGGATTAGATGATTTTTTATGGATAGTATATTTACTTTTGGTGTTAAGTAAATGAATCGGAGTAATTTAATTATATGCCGTCACTGAGCAAAGCGACAGGAGGTCAGATTTTAATTACAAAGCCCGCATTAAGTATTATGGGTTAGAATAGTGATTTGTGGTCAAGTACCTCAGATGGAAATTTCGACTGCTCCGTGAGTCTCGAAATGTCCGAGATAGTCGGAAAAGAGTGTCCGATTATCGAAATTGAGTTTCGGGTAATTTTGGAGTTAAAAGTAACTCGTAATTGGATAAACGAGTCGTTTTTGAGGTTTAAATGGTTAAACCCTTATTTTTCTCCCTTATAAGTCAAGAGAGAGGAATAGAAAGAGAAAAGGAGAGAAAATAGAAAAGACGGAAGAGAGAGAGAGAGAGAGAGAGAGAGAGAGAGAGAGAGAGAGAGAGAGTGAGAGAGAGAAGGAAGGAAAGAGGAGAAAAGAGAGAGAGAGAGATGGGGGATTCCAGCCAAAACTCCGTCGGATTCGACTCGAGGTCGTCGGATTTTATTCACGAGGCAAGTGTTTACTTGCTTTATTTCCTTTTTGCATAAATATCTCATACCTTAGTTTGGTATAAACAAACCCTAAAGATTTTGGGTTGGATTTTCGTGGATAAAACGGGTTTTCGGGAGATAAAACAAACAACCCCTAAAATTTTCTAATTGGAGATACCTAGAAATTTGTTTGAAATTAATTGGTGGTTTTGGGTTCTAGGATGTTTAGAACCCTCAATATATGTTTATTTGTAGTTGGTTGAGGTTGTAGGACATTGGGTGAGGCGACAAAAGCTCGGGAGAAGCTTTAATGGCCGAAACCGTCTCGGAGAAGACGATGAAGAGTTTACCTGCGTCTTTCAGAATCGATTCGTCTCCTGGTCAAAAAAATAAAAATTGTAGATCTTTTTTCACTCGGTCGCATGGGCGCCAACTGTGTATTTTTCTGATTTTTTTTGGATTTATAGTGATTTTTCTACGGAAAGTTGTCCGAGATTGAAATCATTAGTTAGAACTTATTGGAGATAAATATTAGGGGTTCTCAAAAGGATTGTTAGGACCTATAAAGAATTTGAGGAGATATTAAAACTTTGGGTTTGTTGGAATAAATCCAAGTTATGAATTAAATAGATATTGGATTGAGTTTTGGGTATTTTGGAGTTTGAGAAATTGCCCAAACTGTTGCCCTCGAACAGGCCGAATCGATTCGGGTTCAGGTCGAATCGATTGGCCTAAGGGGATTTGGGTTTTTGCAATGGGCCGAATCGATTCGAATTTAGACCGAATCGATTCTCCATTAAGGACCTATTTGCAGAACCACTTCCAAATCGATTCGGATTGGGGACCGAATCGATTCGCCCACCCGAATCGATTTGCATTTGGGGCGAATCGATTCTCTTTGGCCAGAATTGCCAATTTTCTCCCCTTAAGAGTAAGGGGAGTTAAATTACAATTTGGGGTTTTATATGGGGGTTCCTAGTTATGAATTCGGGACTCCTAAATGATGGTTTTAAGGGTTAATAAACCTTTAGACGAAAGAGAATGCATTGAATTGGTGTAGGGCAAATACTATGAGGTGATTAGGATGAAATTGAGAGTATAGATATATTCAATTAGTGTATAATGGTATACTTGGAGATATCCAATAAGTACTTAGATGGGATTTAGGTATTTAGTATTTATCAAAGTAAGGAAATATTTGGGTTTAGTATCATGCGAATATGAATGTATGATTATGATTCTTTGAGAGAATTTTTGGGATTTTTGGTCATCGATAGATGGTTTGGCAAAATATGGTCATTTATATATATATTCGAGGAGGAATATATGGTATAGATATATATATACTATGTGATTAAAGTATATATCATATGATGTAAATGATTTTGAAAATAAAATACGAATGTTTTCAAAATGGAAAAAGAAATGATTTCATAATTACTGATTTATAGTCAACACCCTCTCTAAATGACATCATAAGGGAAGTTCGGCGCTGACGTGAAGCCCCCTGGCTAGCGAATGCAGGGTGGATATAGTCATCTAGACCATATGAGTGTTTATGTTATGTTATGTTTTCTGTGATGGTTAGGTAACTTGGGGTGTGGTTATGACTAGCCCGCAGGCATATGGCTGCTTCCCGACGTATTGCGTATAGGTTCCTAGGTGTCGTAATTGATAGGCACTGGAAGATGATGGTCATTTAGGGCGCGCCATACGGGCGGTCTTAAAACGCGTTATATATATATATATGTGGTTTCAATAATGTCGGACATTATTGGTATTAAAGCAATTTATGATAATAAATTGGCTTTAATTTACATTTCCTGGATGAAAGAAGGGAAATGGGATAAAGGTTTTGGCTTCGGTAACGCTTCCAGGATGGAATAAGGGAAGTGGAAGCATATGATATGGTAAAAGAATTTTTAGAAAATGGCTTTTAATACTTTTCCTAAATATAAAAAGGGAAATGAGATATTTTGAAACGAAAAAGCATTTTTATGATAATAAACTGGCTTTCAAAAGTTATATGATTTGTTAAAGAAATTCATGATAATGAATTGGCTTTTAAATACATTTCCTGGATATGAGAAGGGAAATGGAAAGTTTTGAGATAAAAATGAAAAGTATTGATAAATACTTTGTATATGAATCCTCAGTCCGGGAGATAGATCCGGATGTATATTATAAAATGAATATGTATATATGGATGAATCGAGTACCGAGGTTCTAATGGATCCCGACAATCGACCTTGCCGCATAGTAGTGTATCGTGGGGGTTCCTTGTTTGGGTTTCGCTTTGCGAGACACCCCACGCACGAATATGGCAATGTGTTGAGACTGGGGAGAAGTTTAATCCTTAGTGCTCTTATATTTAGATTTATTATATGGTGTGTGTGTGTGTATATATATATATATATATATATTCTGTACTGAGGGACTGGCGGATCTCGACGATCGACCTTGTCGCGTAGTAGTGTATCGGGGGGGTTGCTTATTTGGATTTCGCTTTACGAGATACCCCATGCACGAACATGGCATAACATTGAGACTGGGGTGAAGTTTAGCCCTTAGTACATTACTTGGACTATCTAGGGTTGATAGTGGTTGGGTGATAGACTAGTTTAGCAGGGTAGCTTGACTAGGATGTTTAGAGGGATGCGCTAGGAGTGCACTGTTAGTAGAGAGGTGAGGGGTATCTCATGGGAGTGCGATACCAAACTTAAATATGAGATAAAACCTTTTTCTAAAAATAAGGCATTTATACACTTGCTAAATATTTTCAAAACTCGGGCTCTGACCCGTTTATCTACTTTTCCTTTCCTGTTATATATATATATATATATATATATATTCGAGTCAGACGCCAGCCGCAGCAGCTGTGGATGCGTGCAGGTTCTCGATGGACGCTTCCATTCTTATACTCTAGATAGGAGGTACTGTATAAATATTCGGGCCAATGGTCCAATTGCATTTATTTATTATTTTAGAGCATCATTTGATGTGGTTGTATATTTTGACCGAGTGTTCGGTTATTTTATTTCATTTCAGTTTTATTTATGCATAAACCGTGTGGATATTTTAATTGTATTCGTTTAAAAAGAGTAGTTAAGTAAAAATTTGACACCGGCCTAATAGGTTATTTGTAATTAAATGGATTTTCGACAGTGATGCTAAGAATGATCCATATGAGACTCCTGTTTTAATTTGATATAGGAGTGATCGCCCGGTATTTTATTAGGCGGGGTGTCATAGATGGTATCAGAGCATCAGGCTCTAGTGTCCTTAGGAATCTGTGCGAACGTACTACGCTTTCAGCGTTGCTCTCGATTTGACATAGAGCCTCAGGATTAGGATGGTTGATTTCTCTTGTGAGATTTCGTTCTCCTTCCATGTTAGAAGATTATAGCAATCTTTTGCACGCTCGTTTGAGAATCGTTTGCGGGGCTTGGATGGCGGCGGGAGGTGGGGCTTAGTTGGAGCTATAAGGTTGAAGCTTGTAGTGGAATTTCTTTCTAACGAAGAAGTTATGAGGACTAGTAAGATGATTGTAAGGAGCAGGGTAAAGTGTTTATTATGAGTTTCACCTAAGGAGGAAGACCTATATTTGGTGTGACTAGATAAAGTCGCGGTATTTGTTAGCCCTAGACTCGTGTGTGTAATTTGAGCTTTGTGGAGGTATCAATAACATTATATAATGTATGCCCATGTGTTCTCCTCAGTAGCGGAGATTTATTTTCCTTCATTCGCCATAGAGTCGAGTGTTTATATTTTGTGTTTATATTTTGTGTATATATGTATGATATTATGGTATTATCCGACCGATAGCAGGCTAATGATGGCAAGACTATCGTGTCCGAAGTTCCTGGAGGGAACAGGTTGTTGTTGCGATATCTCACCTGTATACAGGTTGAGTTCGCCTTTATTATTTTTCATAGATGGAGCTTTGATGAGCATAGGTTTCATTATCGTGAATTAAGTATGTGGTGACCTTATAGATATGATTTAAGGCCGCAGGATTTTTGTTGATCTGTAAGATTAAGCTCATTATTGTTTGAGCGAGGACTTAAAAAAAGTGCAAGCGCTGGGTGGTGTGACTCTTAGTTAGAGATAGGAGTTCGGATCACCTTTTGTTGATAGGGGATAGGGATATCCCGGTTACATGTTTGAAATAACGTACCTCCATGACCGACAAAGTTAAGTAGGAGTGTGTGGAGGGGTTCCTTATTTGGATTTCGCTTTGCGAGACGCTCCACACATGAATCTTAGTAGCGTCGGGAGTGGAGAGATGTTATAGGATGCAAGGATGTTGGTTTTGTGGGAAAGTCTTATAGTGTGGATGAACCACTATAGACTATGAGCCATGAGATGATGGTATGTTTAGGGAAATATTGTGTTATGGAAAAGGAACTAAAGTGGTCCTCTCACCACAAGTGGGTGGGTGAAGTAAGACTTAGAGAAATTGATTTGAGGATCATAGCCAGCCTTAATGAAAAGGAAAACTTTGAAATATGTTTTGGGTAGGATGTTCGTGACACTTTTACAGAAAGTGGGCACTTTGATTAGTTAGGTTTCCTTTCGTATGGGCGGAAGGATAGAGTAGATGAATGCGTTAGTAGGTTAGCATGGTAGGATTTAGGACGTCCCGATGTTGTGCCTTAAGTATCTATATCTCGATGATCGACAACGCGAGGGAGTAGTGTAACTGGAGGGTTCCTTGTTGGGATTTTGCTTTGGCGAGACATCCCACGCATGAAACCAACCAAATGTTGGGAGTTGAGGGAGGCCTTGGGCACTAGGGACATACTTAGGATTACACTCATTTCGCAAAGGTGGGATAATGCTTAGGTCGTAGCATTATTAGGATGTAAGTTTAGTATAGTTAGTGGCGCCGAGGTTTGGAAAATGAACTTCGCGGGTTGGGAGGACCCATAGGTGAGTATTACACCGAGGAAAGGAGACCCTTATTAGGAGAGAGTGTTACGTGTCAGACGTTCGCTATGGATGTGCAGATGTGCACAGGTTAGAAAGGTGTATGGGCACCTTTGTAAGTTGGTTTATATACCGTCTGAAATAGAATGGGCGTAGTATATAAATTTAAAGTTTATACCGTGAGGCACTAGAAATGATGAGTGCTATGTGACGCTATTGGAGTCACTTTACGACCGTGGTAGTCGTATGGTATATGGTTGGGAACCATTGGGTTAGTGTCGTTTCTCTTTGAGGTATTAGGATTTGGAGTGATCCTAGTTTGGTGGTGTAGGTTGTACTTGAATTTCGAGGATGAAAGGCCGTTGTAAGGGGGGGAGTATGTAACAACCCGTCCTTTTGGAGACAATTAAATTCCATAATTGGGTATAAATTGGAAATTTGGAGAATCTCTCGGAATAGTGATTTTTGAGATTTTCGAGGATTAGATGATTTTTGATAGATAATATATTTACTTTTGGTGTTAAGTAAATGAATCGGAGTAATTTAATTATATGTCGTCACTGAGTAAAGCGATGGGAGGTCAGATTTTAATTAGAAAGCCCGCATTAAGTATTATGGGTTAGAATAGTGATTTACGGTCAAGTACCTCGGATGGAAATTTCGACTGCGCCGTGAGTCTCGAAATGTCCGAGATAGTCGGAAAAGAGTGTCCGATTATCGAAATTGAGTTTTGAGTAATTTTGGAGTTAAAAGTAACTCGTAATTGGATAAACGAGTCATTTTTGGGGTTTAAATAGTTAAACCCTTATTTTTCTCCCTTATAAGTCAAGAGAGAGAGGAAGAGAAAGAGAAAAGGAAAGAAAAGAGAAAATAAGGAAGAGAGAGAGAGAGAGAGAGAGAGAGAGAGAATGAAGGAAGGAAAGAGGAGAAAAGAGAGAGAGATGGGGGATTCCAGCCAAAACTCCGCCGGATTCGACTCGAGGTCGTCGGATTTTATCCACGAGGTAAGTGTTTACTTTCTTTATTTCCTTTTTGCATAAATACCTCATACCGTAGTTTGATATAAACAAACCCTAAAGATTTTGGGTTGGGTTTCGTGGATAAAACGGGTTTTCGGGAGATAAAACAAACAACCCCTAAAATTTTCTAATTGGAGATACCTAGAAATTTATTTGAAATTAATTGGTGATTTTGGGTTCTAAGATGTTTAGAACCCTTAATATATGTATATTTGTAGTTAGTTGAGGTTGTAGGACGTTGGGTGAGGCGACAAAAGCTCGGGAGAAGCTTTAATGGACGAAACCGTCTCGGAGAAGATGATGAAGAGTTGACCTGATGCGAATCGATTGGTCTCCTGGTCAAAAAAAATTGTAGATCTTTTCGACTCGGTCGCATGGGCGCCAACTGTGTATTTTTCTGATTTTTGTTAGATTTATAGTGATTTTTCTACAGAAAGTTGTCCGAGATTGAAATCATTAGTTAGAACTTATTGGAGATAAATATTAGGGGTTGTCAAAAGGATTGTTAGGACCTATAAAGAATTTGAGGAGATATAAAAACTTTGGGTTTGTAGGAATAAATCCAAGTTATGAATTAAATAGATATTGGATTGAGTTTCGGGTATTTTGGAGTTTGAGAAACCGCCCAAACTGTGGCCCTCGAACAGGCTGAATCGATTCGGATCTAGGCCGAATCGATTAACCTAAGGGGATCTGGGTTTCTGCAATGGGACGAATCGATTCGGATTTAGATCGAATCAATTCTCCATTAAGGACATGTTTGCATAACCATTTCCGAATTGATTCGGATTGGGGGCCGAATCGATTCACACACCCGAATCGATTCGCATTTGGGGCGAATCGATTCGCTTTGGTCAGAATTGCCAGTTTTCTCCCCTTAAGAGTATGGGGAGTTAAATTACAATTTGGGGTTTTATATGGGGGTTCCTAGTTATGAATTCAGGACTCCTAAATGATGGTTTTAAGGGTTAATAAACCTTTAGATGAAAGAGAATGCATTGAATTGGTGTAGGGCAAATCCTATGAGGTGATTAGGATGAAATTAAGAGTATAGATATATTCAATTAGTGTATAATGGTATACTTGGAGATATCCAATAAGTCCTTAGATGGGATTTAGGTATTTAGTATTTATCAAAGTAATGAAATACTTTGGGTTTAGTATCATGCGAATATGAATACATGATTATAATTCTTTGAGAGAATCTTTGAGATTTTTGGTCATCGATAGATGGTTTGACAAATATGGCCATATATATATATATATTCGAGGAGGAATATATGGTATAGATATATATACTATGTGATTAAAGTATATATGATATGATGTAAATGATTTTGAAAATAAAATACGAATGTTTTCAAAACGGAAAAAGAAATGATTTCATAATTACTGATTTATAGTCAGCACCCTCTCTAAATGACATCATAAGGGAAGTTCGTGCGCTGAGGTGAAGCCCCCTGGCTAGCGAATGCAAGGTGGATATAGTCCTCTAGGCCATATGAGAGTTTATGTTATGTTATGTTTTCTGCGATGGTTAGGTAACTTAGGGTGTGGTTATGACTAGCCCGCAGGCATATGGTTGCTTCCCGACCTATTGCGTATAGGTGCCCAGGTGTCGTAATTGATAGGCACTGAAAGATGATGGTCATTTAGGGGCGCGCCGTACGGGAAGTCTTAGAACCCGTTGTATGATATATATATATATATATATATATATATATATATATATATATATAACTAGTTTCAATAATGTTGGACATTATTGGTGTAAGAGAGTAGTCTAATTTAGGGGAAATACTCGATTTTAGCACGTGTTTGACTTGAGCAACTTCGGTTGCGCCTACGTATCCGTTATGCTCGGAATCAAAGTCAGCGTAGTTCGTGGGTTCGTACTATTCGCCGGAAAACTCATTGTGGTGGTTTTTTGGAGAGATGGGAGGTGTTGCCACTCTTCTCCAAGAACTCATCTCAAAACAATCTCTAAAACCTCATAAGATAAGAAAATCACCCTCCTCTTCCAAGAAGATCTCCCTCAAATGTATGGGGGTAGGGCTTATATATAGCAAAACCCACCCAAGTGGGTCGCCACATGTCAATTAACCCGTGGTGACACATGTCCTATTTTAAGTGGCATGTGTCCCATAACATATGTCAAAACTCTCAATACTAGAATATTTTCTAGTTAATATGTAAATAATACACAAATACGCGTGATATGTCCAACGCGCATAATACCTCAGTCGCATAAACACATGGACTTTTGTCAATATTAATCATCTCTAATCTCATTTAATAATTTAATGAGAGGCTTATCATTAAGCCCTCCTACAATTGGTATTAAAACAATTTATGATAATAAATTAGCTTTAATTTACATTTCCTGGATGAAAGAAGGGAAATGGGATAAAGGTTTTGGCTTCGGTAACACTTTCCGGATGGAAGAAGGGAAATGGAAGCATATGATATGGTAAAAGCATTTTTATGATAATGAAAATGGCTTTTAATACATTACCTGAATATAAAAAGGGAAATGGGATATTTTGAAACGGAAAAGCCTTTTTATGATAATAAATTGGCTTTCAAAAGTTATATGATTTGTTAAAGCAATTCATGATAATGAATTGGCTTTTAAATACATTTCCTGGATATGAGAAGGGAAATGGAAAGTTTTGAGATAAAAATGAAAAGTATTGATAAATACTTTGTATATAAATCCTCAGTCTGGGAGATAGATCCGGATGTATATTGTAAAATGAATATGTATTTATGGATGAATCGAGTACCGAGGGTCTAATGGATCCTGACGATCGACCTTGCCGCGTAGTAGTGTATCGGGGGTGTTCCTTGTTTGGATTTCGCTTTGCGAGACACCCCACGCACGAATATGGTAATGTGTTGAGACTGGGGAGAAGTTTAATCCTTTGTGCTCTTATATTTGGATTTATTATAAGGTGTATATGTATATATATTTATATATATTCTTTACTGATGGACTGGAGGATCGCGACGATCGACCTTGTCGCGTAGTAGTGTATCGGGGGGGTTCCTTGTTTGGATTTCGCTTTGCGAGACTCCCCACGCACGAACATGGCATAGCGTTGAGACTGGGGTGAAGTTTAGCCCTTAGTACATTAATTGGACTATATAGGGTTGATAGTGGTTGGGTGATAGACTAGTTTAGCAGGGTAGCTTGACTAGGATGTTTAGAGGGATGCGCTAGGAGTGCACTATTAGTAGAGAGGTGAGGGGTATCTCATGGGAGTGCGATACCAAACTTAAATATGAGATAAAACCTTTTTCTAAAATAAGGCATTTATACACTTGCTAAATATTTTCAAAACTCGGGCTCTGACCCGTTTATCTACTTTTCCTTTCTTGTTATATTATATATATATATATATATATATATATATAGGTGTCCAGACATAGGAAAGCCTGGATGACATTTCTTTCGAGTCAGATGTCAGCTGCAGCAGCTATGGATGCGTGCAGGTTCTCGATAGATGCTTCCATTATTGTATTCTAGATAGGAGGTACTGTATAAATATTCGGGCCAATGGTCCAATTGCATTAATTTATTATTTTATAGCATCATTCGATATGGTTGTATATTTTGACCGAGTGTTCGGTTATTTTATTTCATTTCAGTTTCATTTACGCATAAACTGCGTGGATGTTTTAATTGTATTCGTTTAAAAAGAGTAGTTAAGTAAAAATTTGACACCGGCCTAATAGGTTATTAGTAATTAAATGGATTTTCTACAGTGTTGCTAAGAATGATCCATATGAGACTCCTGTTTTAATTTAATATAGGAGTGATTACCCGGTATTTTATTAGGCGGGGTGTCACATTTTGTTCTTTGAATTAATTTTTGTGTGGATCAATTTTTTCTTTATTGTCTGTTTGTTATGTGGTTGTTTGTGAGGTAAATTAGACACCTTCACAATATATTGATTCGAGTTCTTTATTTTCATATTTGTGAAGCTATTTCGTAGAAAATGTTGATGAATACTTGGTATGGGTTATGATGATCAAGTATCTCCACTACAGGGTTATGATGATGTCCAAGGACATTGGTCATCCCTTCAACTGACATGATAATTATTCTCTTAAAATTAGCAATGACTAATATAAATTATTCTTTGCACTTAGTTTTTTCCAAGTGCAGAGGCTATTAAAGTCAATATCAATGTAACTAATATAAGTGTCGGTCCATTTGAGTCCCTCTTGCGTGATGAATTTTGAGTTATTGCAGCTACCACTCGACAATATTTGTCATAACCATTCACACCAGATGAAATATGTGAATTTTGTTTGCCTTGAAATTTGATCAGGTAATTATTTGTGTTTTGTTTTCTAACGTCCTCTTCATTTTCATTAATTGGTAATTTCATTAATTGTATTCCAATGGCGATATAACTTGCATTTTATCTCTTTATTTCCAATTGATATTTGTTGATAGGTATAAAAAATAATTAGCTACTATACAAGCTGATGTGCTATAGCAGTAGCTGCTATAGCTACTATACAAACTGCTATAGCTGATATATAAAGTAGCTGTCATATAGTTGCAATATAGCTGCTATACAAACTGCTATAGTTGCTATATAGTTGCAATGGTATCTCAATGTTGAAAAATAAAGAAGGAAAAATTGTGATTTTATTTAATTTCTTGAGTTAAAAGTATTTATGTTCATAGAGTGAATATGTAGCGTTGGTGAATTTTTTAGTCTGTTTTATAGGAAATTATACTATTATAATGTTAAAGTGATTCAAATGAACATGTTAGATCCATTGTGATTCAAATGAACATACTACTATTCTTTCTAAATGTGTGCATTCTTTTCTGAACTATTAAATAGTATTTGTAAATTTCTTTTAGATCCATTGTGTAAAGGATATGGGGTGAATCAATGACAAGAATAGTGTTCGTGGCAGAATTTGCCCTTGATTTCAAGGTATTAAACCTCATTTAGTCACTCTTTTATGCATATGTTAAATTGTTATGATTATACCAATGTTAAATGATGAGTTCTATTTGACACTTTTTTCATGTAAGATATAAACAAAATTGAGGGGAAATTAGATGCACTACCTCTAACTTTTAGTATTGTTTATTTCATGGCGTTAGAGTGGGGGATGCCGAAACAGTCTCTGAATGGCCCCGTGAGAGGTACCGACATATCGCATGAGAAGTAACTCGTAGGAACTGACCGCACTGTCATGGGACTCCCAGTTTAGAATACCACAATAATTTGAAAATATATAGATTTAGGCTTAAAAACATGGAGTTAGAAGGCGAAATCTCGAAACAGCCCCCGAATCACCCCGTGAGAGGTACCAACACCTCACGGGAGACCAATGTAACTCGTAGGAACTGACTACGTGGCCACGGGACTCTTGGTTTGAGAATACGACGATAATTTGAAAATATCTAGACTTAGGCTTAAAAACATGTTGTTAGAGGGTGAAATTCTGAAATAGTCCCCGAACGGCCTCGTGAGAGGTATTGACACATCGCACGGGACCAATATAACTCGTAGAAACTGATCATGCGATCACGGAACTCCCTATTTAATAATACGACGATAATTTAAAAATATCAGGACTTAGGCCTAAAAACATGGTGTTAGACGACGAAAACCCGAAACATCACTTGAATGGTCTCGTGAGAGGCACCAACACCTCGCACGGGACCAATGTAACTCATAGTAATTGATCGCGCGATCACGGGACTCACGATTTGAGAATACGAGGATAATTTAAAAATATCACGACTTAGGCTTAAAAATATGGCGTTAGAGGGCGAAAACCCGAAACAGCCCCCGAACGGCCCCGTGAGAGGGATCGACACTTCGCACGGGACTAATGTGACTCGTATGATTTGATCGCGCTGCCACGGGACTCTCGGTTTAAGTATACGATGATAAATCAGATTTTCACAACAAAATGTGTTGTGTTTTATTGGGTTAATTTAGTTTCAAGTTTTAGTCTTCAAAATTTTGAAAAATATAAAACTTTCACTTTTTGTTTCAATACCATCCTTGCTTAGCAAGACTTTTCTTTCTCATAGATAATACTTGGACAAATACATCAATATATCCCACTCTGTATATAGAATATGTATATACATATTTTCTGTACTTAATAGTAGCACCGAACTGTACCCAACATTTTCTACATAGTTTACATTTTCTTCTTTTTTAGACATGAGTCTTAGGATCATTGCCAGGGGCCTATACACAACCAGCTTAAGGTGGGTAGCTGCGCACCTTAATTTATGGGGTTCAGATTAACTAGGTATAAAATATGGGGTTCAGTCTTTATCTTTATAACTTTGACCACCTTTAGTTATTCTAAAAAGTTAAACGACAAAACATTTAATTGGAAAAAACTACAAAATTTTAAAGCCATAAATCAATTAATCAAGCAGAGCAGTTGTAATCGCGGTATCCATTTTGGCGGTAAAATTTTATTTCTTTAGAATGTGAACTAATATTGAATAATTTTTTACTGAAATGGTAAAGAACACTTATCAGGGTCTTAAATGATATTAGTAATATTCTTGTAGGTATACTTGATTTCCTAAAAAAAGACATCCATAATATATATTCCTGTAATGAATTTAATAAAAATTGAAGTTTAATTTAATATTTGCTCTACTATTTTCTAAAATTCTAACGCCGTTGATAGAATTATTTTAAATGTAACTGTTCTGCCCACCTTAATAAAAGTTTCGGGATCCGCCTCTAATCATTGGTTGTTTCTTTTCGTAGAAAACATAACCCCCCCTCTCCATATTTTTACTTTTACTTCTAAACTTGTAGAAATATTGTTCACAATAAGTGATAGAGCTTTAGAAGTACTAGTTGTGCCCATGTGCGTTGCACATGTGGGCGAGTCCAGATATTCAACTTCATTATTTGAATAAATGAATAAGAATCTTTAAATTTTAAAATATTTTGTCTAGAGCGTAAATCCTATAACAAATTATGCATAGGTAACGAAGTGAACTAAACGATTTGTGTGAAAGAATGTAGTGACAATGATGTAAGAAGATAAGAATTTTGATGAAATTGAAAAAATTACTGTGAATGAATCCAAGTTATTAAAAATGTAAAATGCAAAGCAATAGATCATTTGTTTTAAGAAAACATTGGATAATAACAATTTGTAATAAAAGAACAAAAATGTATTCATCAAATATGTTGCTTTTGATGTTTGTTTGGATTCAAAGGTTCTTCTTCCTCTTCAACTTTATGAGCGACAAAACGTGCAAGCTTTCGATCCGAATCTTTAAGCGATTTCCCTTTAATGTAGAATTGTAGATTTTTCCAATGCACATATATAACTTTTGAATATAGTCCGAGTGCATAATTCCCTGTGGAATAAAAGAATAAATATGAATATTAACTATACGTAATTAGTATTGAGTGTTTTTAATTTATGTATGAATTTGAATTGTTAATAACAATGATATTACCTTTTCCTTTGAAGCGATGAAAGTTTTTATAGAAAATATATTTTTTTTAATAAAAAGTTCAGTTTCTTAAAAATAAAGTTTTTTAAAAAGTAAGATTTTTATAAAAACAAATTTTTTTTTTCCGGAAACGGACCCTCTCTCCCTGTCATATGTGTCCCGGCAAAGATATTGGAAAATTTAGGAATGGGTGGAAATATTGTAGTTATTTGACTATAGCTCATTAACATAATTTTTATGATACTACGTTCTTTCACCATTCAAGATATACATGACAAAATCAGATATAATTACAAGGTAATCAAACTGGAGAAAAAATTCATCTGTGTCCTACACAGGAAAAAAAAGGAAAAAAAAATGGCTGAAACAAAACTTTTTTACTATGTAGGTAACATTCCCTAAACCAATGAATATAAGCTGTGTTTGTTGATGAGAATGCGTGTAATATCGATTTAAATTAAATTCAAAAGTTTCCAAGAACCCTTATTTAATTAGCGTCTACTTTTAAACCAAATAAAATCAACCCTTAAACATGCATCTAAATCAACCCATCAAATATAAAGCATGCGACACAAAGTTAAGGAAAAATCCCCAAAGGGCAAAACCTTTTTTTCTAGAACTTTAAAGAATTTACAAGACTATTGACTTACATACAACCTGATAATCTCCCACAAGTGTAACGCACGGTGTCTTCGATAAACCTTCAAAGCAACGGCTAGAAACAGTGTGACACAGAAATACCCGCAGGTGTCGGTTCCTATGTCGGCGGCTGGAAGTTTCCCTTTCCAGGAGGGCAGCTATGAAGAAGAGAACGACTTCTCCACAAGGGTTTAACAAACCAAAGTTGTGTTCTTGGGTTACCAAAAAGATTCACAAAGGATTTGTAAATTGTTTGAATCAAAAACCTAGAGTCTTGGGACTCAAAAGGTGAAGACTTAGAGTTTTTGTACTCTGAAAATCGTCTTGAAAGGTCTTGTAAAACAACTCCATGAAGTTGTCTTAAATAGGAAACTTTGAGCCCTAAAAAATCTCAGCAGATCTGGCGAAGTTTATCCCAGGCGGATTGGTTCGATTGACCGGATCGGTTCTTTTATTCTGAGGCGGATCGGTCCGGTTGTGACCGGATCGGTTCGGTTATTCCAGCTTCATCGGTTTGCTTGTGGTCCGGGGTATACTGTATCTGCATCAAACGGATCGGTCCGGTGACTGATCGTTCCGGTAGGGAGGCGGACCGGTCCAGCTGCCCAGAAAACTTTTATTCCTCTTCTTCTTTTGATATTCGGATCCGTTGATGAATGTATGAATCTTGAATTTCTTCAACGGTGTAACGGCGTGCGACATAATAAATTGATAATGGACAAAAATGTCCTTAGAAATCTCCCCTTATGTCTATGCCGGTACATACATAAAAATAAACATCCGAATTATCAAAGCAACTAAAAATGCCTATACAAATCTACCCTTTCATGAACCCAAAACTGGAAAGATACAATTGAATAAGACTACAGCGTTTGTTCTTCAACTCTTTCAGGAATCTCAAATCTCAAAGATTTTTTCATCAGGGTGTGCAATCCAATGATAATCCATGTAGTACCTACACACATGAGGAAAAGCAAAATAGCAAGTGATATATCGAGTTTGAAATGAGATAATATATGATAAAAACATAAGCAACATCTAAAAAAAAACTCCCCTAAAATTCAAACTCCCCCATAATATGATAATTCTTTCTCCCCTTTTTTATGATGTCCCCAAATAGACAAATGAGAAGAAAGATCAAATAAGCAAAATCGGGGTATCACGGTATACAAAAAAACACAAACGATTTTTGATTTTTCAAATTTTTCATACAAAGATAGGATACCAATATGAACAAATATGATACAAAAATCACACCATGGATTTAGACTCAAACAACCAAGTCATGGAAATGGAATGAATGGGTGTGAACACATTCGATAGGTAAATCAACTCAATCAATCATATGTGCACGATGCATACGTGTACTCCTAACGAATGAACATCAAAGGTATCCTTAGGTGTAAAAGTTTGTTGAATTTAGATGACATCGTCTTATGCAAATCAACAAATCAAAGTCAAATGGATTTCCACACCAATAACGTACAAAACTATGTAGCGCATTTTCGAGGATTTCAAGGACGTGCAAACCCGTTTTAAATTCTCCAACCAAACTCCCTCGTATATATTTTCTTGTAGAGGTAAACTAAATTCTCAAACTTTGGAGAATTGGTGCAAAAACCTAAATGGTCCCTTTTTGGCATGAATATCTTTTTATTGCCTTTAAATTTTTTAGGGCTCTTTTAACCTCTTTGGACCTCGGATAATAAAATTCCTCAATTTTTTAGGTCCTTTTTAACGGTGGCTTTTGCACAAAGGATAGATGATTACCTTTCGCAGCCCCTCCCCGTTTTGAAACAAATCACACAAACTCACAAAACGGTTTTTATATGCACAATTTCCTTGTCAAAATTTATTGCGCTTGGTTCATTTTAAGGACAGGATTGAAGTGAAAACACCCAACCAACATGTGATAAGACAAGCACAATAATCAAACAAATCCGTGCAAGTGTGCATTAAAGGAAACTTGAGTCAAACATGTAGGAAGTAACACTTAATTACATCTTAATGACTCCAAACATTATAAAGCACATGGATGAATTGACCCATTATCTCAAAACACTATCAAATAGTCACATGAAAATAATGGAATGATGTTGTGACTTGGTCATCCTAAGTGTTCATCCATAAACGGTGCAAACAAAAAAAAAATCTTTTTGTATTTTTCAAAACTTTTCAAAAAAAATATATATACAAAAAGTACATGTCACAACGCTAGCAAAAATATATCAAAAAGCATAACTAGCATATGACAAACATGCAAACACAATCATCTATATGATATGGCAAGAGAAGAATCATGTGCAAGCAAACGAGAATCAACTATTCTAAAATCTAGTGCCTCTAAAAGTGATTTCCTAACCCAAATAGATGTGAAACATCGTGTGGGGACTTTGGAAACCACGGGAACACTAGACATAAACTTCCTAGGACTTTTTCCAAGATCAAAACAAAAACGCCTAAGGTGACCTTTCCTACCACAATATGAACATGTGTAAACGGGTGGAATGACACCTAAAGTGTGATCTTTTCTAACATCCTTGGACTTTGTTGACCCTCTAAAACAAATAATGGTTTTGGCTTTAGCACTAGAAGCATGAGAACAAGATGATCCATTACCATCACTATCAAACCTACTTGAGTCTGTCAAATCAATTTTTAACTTCAAAATTTTTTACTCAAGCAAAGAATTAGACTCTTCTAAAGACAGGGATTTCTTTTTCAAATTATCAAGTAAACTTAACAGTTTATCACGCTCCCCCTCAATTAAAACAAACTTATCCCTAAGAGTCTTTTCACGTGCCGTAAAATCATCGATTAATTTTTTATCCTCGACGGCACAAACGGGAACCCTAGAATTTTTAAGGTCCTCTAATCCGTTTTCTAAAACAAGGACCCTATCATAAATCTCCTTCTTGGACAATTTTAAAGAAACAAAGTCATGGTCCAAGGAAACAAGTTTTTTACGATAAAAATCTCTTTGATTTTGAACCATTTGCAAAAGATCCATCACGGATTTAAAACAGGAATTTTCCTTTTCCAAAACTTTAATTCTTTTGCAAAGTTTCAAATTCAAACTTTTTAAATTTTCAGCATGGTCGTGAACTTTTTCAAAAATAGGCTCCTCATTAAATGGGCGTTCCATTGAAAAATTGCGATTTTTCATAAAACTGATTTTAAAAAAAAATCAATATCAGACGATTTTGCAGAAAATAGGATCACTTGATAATTTAGAGTAACTCGCTCTGATACCAATTTGACGATGTGAGAGGTCAAATTGTATCAAAAAATAAATCCTCGAAAAATCAGGATCACGCGATAAATTAGCGTAACCCGCTCTAATACCAATTTGAGAATGCGTGTAATATCAATTTAAATTAAGTTCGAAAGTTTCCAAGAACCCTTATTTAATTAGTGTCTACTTTTAAACCAAATAAAATCAACACTTAAACATGCATCTAAATCAACCCATCAAATATAAAGCATGCGACACAAAGTTAAGGAAAAATCCCCGAAGGGCAAACCCTTTATTTCTATAACTTTAAAGAATTTACAAGACCATTGACTTACATACAACCTGATAATCTCCCACAAGTGTAACGCACGAAGTCTTCGGTAAACCTTCAAAGAAACGGCTAGAAACAGTGTGACACAGAAATACCCACAGGTGTCGGTTCCTATGTCGGCGGCTGGAAGTTTCCCTTTCCAAGAGGGCAGCTATGAAGAAGAGAACGGCTTCTCCACAAGGGTTGAACAAACCAAAGTTGTGTTCTTGGGTTACCAAAAAGATTCACAAAGGATTTGTAAATTGTGTGAATAAAAAACCTAGAGTCTTGGGACTCAAAAAATGAAGACTTAGAGTTTTTGTACTCTGAAAATCATCTTGAAAAGTCTTGTAAAACAACTCCATGAAGTTGGCTTAAATAGGAAACTTTGAGCCCTAAAAAATCTCAGCAGATCTAGCGAAGTTTATCCCAGGCGAACCGGTCCGGTTTGGTGGCGGATCGGTCCGGTTGACCGGATCGGTTCTTTTATTCTGAGGCGGATCGGTCCGGTTGTGACCGGATCGGTTCGATTATTCCATATTCATCGGTTTGCTTGCGGTCCGGGGTATACTGGATCTGCATCAAATGGATCGGTCTGATTGAGGGAGGATCGGTCCGGTGGCGGATCGATCCGGTAGGGAGGCGGACCGGTCCGGCTGCCCAGAAAACTTTGATTCCTCTTCTTCTTTTGATATTCGGATATGTTAATGAGTGTATGAATCTTGAATTTCTTCAACGGTGTAACGGCGTGCGACATAATAAATTGATAATGGACAAAAATGTCCTTACAGTTGACTTTTTGTTTCAGTTATAAACACATTTATCATGGGAAACTCAAGTGAAGTTTCATTGATTCCCCCATCTTAGTATTGTGCTGATTGGAATAGGAAAATGGATGTTCACGATACTCTAATTATTCAATAACTAAAAAGAAGTAATTAAAATATCAAAGAATGAATTAACTATGGCAATCGGAGAGAAAACACTTCACATGTGTATCCTTAACAAACGTAAACTACGTAATTATAAATTTAAACCATGATTAAGGGCATACTAAAGAGAACATTCCATCAATAACACTTTATTTTGCCTATAAAGACACACACACACACACACACACACGGGGATAAAGAGAGAGATGTCTAATTGCCTAATACTGATCTAGATTTTGGTCATCCAATGTCTAACAGTACTTCATTATGTTTTCTTGTTCTATATAAAGGGAGACTATAGTCATGTGCTCACTGGAGGTACATGGTTAGTACTAAATCATTACTTAACAATTAGGAAATGGGAGCAAAAATATATCCCAACAAAATCAAGAGAGGCCTCCACAATCATCTCGATTCAATTACATCATCTGGCGTTGGAATATTATGATAAAAGCTATATTTTATGGCCTAAAATATGGATGATGGAGACCTCCCATTCATCCCTTAGATGCTCGTGCTACCTAGGAGCAAAAAATAAAACCAACAAGTAAAAGAGGAGAGACAGTAAAGGTAGGGTTAGTTATAAGTTTCAGAAACTTTGCTATTTGAATAATAATGGTAACCAAATTAAAAAGGGTATGAGGAAAGTAAGTGGAAAGATGGGAGAAAGGGATGGGTTTGAAATGGTAAAACTTTAGACAAACAAAGGCAGAGAAAGATACTTCAAAAAATCACTCTAACAGAGTTAAGCTGCAGCTTATTGGATCTCTCGTGTCAGTTGGTATCTATTATTTGGTCTATGAAATCAGTTAGTATCTACTATCGAATACACTGATGAGCAACCCAAAAGTCACCAAAGGTCTAGACAATAAAAAAATATCAGATCTAGAGATACAATAGACTAAACTCATGGTAAGAACAAAACAAATATAATCTAAAAGGAAAAACATCTTGACATTATCTATGGACATGGTGGTTGATGATATTGAATAAATGAGAGATTGTCCTCTTAGTTACTAAAAAATATTCAAATTTTCGTATATAGCCTAATCCTTTACCAAAAATAAATGGGAAATTAATGTATTTTAAATTTGGGGTTAAGTCTAATATATAGGTATGGGTTTTGATTCCTCGAGATTGATGACTAACATAGTTAATTGGTGGACACATTTATATTGTTAAGTTATCCATACAAGCCTTGCCATATTGGTTTTATGGCCAAGTAGTTTGCATTATATATCATATTGTTGATGCACTACACCGTAAAATGATAACGAAAAATTTATTCATTTCATAGGCATGTCCATTGAATGAAATCAGTTTCCTTTTTGCTTAGGTAATTTTGGAACATGAATTTATAGAGTGTAAAAGGGAAATAAGAGGCCTTGAAGCTGAGACTAATGATCTAAGGAAAAATTGGGCTACTATAAAAGAAAAATCAAATTAATGGAAAGAGGATCTCAGGCAACAAATTATAACTCGTAGAGAACATGTTTACTAAATGCATAATTCAATTCTTTATGTTATTTCATCAAATACATTTACTTATGTAGTGTTGTTCTACAATAAATTAAAGTCCAAATTATAGAGTTGAAAGTTCAAACAAAAAAATGTATGGTCAAGGATGATATATTGGTAGACCATCTCCAAAATGTTATGTTTGATGATAAGAATAATAATAACATCATGTTTAGCCAATCACGACAATCTGGAGGTGAGGCCACAAGCGAAAAACCTGTTCGGGCTGGACATATCTCAAATAAATGAGATTTGGCTCCAAATTTTCTATTTTATGGATATATTTATAGAATTTTATGCGGAGAGATGAACTCCACTATTATGAAGAATTTCTTATGGATATTTTAAAAAAAAATTAACCGCTTCTCGCAACATCTCAACCGAACATTCAAAGGCAAAGGATGAACCCCCCCTCCATTCTCTACCCATATTACACCTCATATGCTCAAACAACACTGATTCAACAGGGTTGTAATACATTTGGAAAAGCAAGGCACTGCGTGTATGTGTTGGTGGACTTTTAACTCTTGGCTTATTTGGATATCATGCTCTAGCAGTGGAGAGTATTATCTACATATAGGCAGTTTTTATAACAAATAATGATGCTCAAGAGATCAACTATATTAATTCAATGTTTATAGCCTAGGTGCTTCTAGGTTCTACAAAACATATTTCCAGAACCTGGGAAAATTTAATTTATAAATGCAGAATTTTGGGGATGCAAAATCTCTATCACTTGTATACCTCCAACATTCGAAAGAACGCATCAACCTCCTCCCTCCCTCTTCCCCCCGAAAATTGGGATTCCTAACATCTTGACCACTTATGCGCGTAATGTAGTCTGCTACTAATCCCTACTTATCGACAATAATACAAAACAACTCAGAGAATCTCACCTCCAAAGATGCATCACCACATCATATATCCGTCAAAGGGAACACAAATAGTGATGAGTTAATGCACACAGTGTTGGAGCTAAAATTGTTCTCTCACGGTATAATGTGAGAAGTTACTGATTTATATACTAATTACATGATAAGAGTTTATGGCTTAAAGAAGGATACAGAAAACATTTGAAATTGTATTTCAACTAAAACAGATAAATTACACCTGGGTAATTCGGTGGTAGAATGACTTGGTCCGATACACTTCCTTCAAGTGGATGGTGAGCAAGAGAGAACCTGTAGCTCGTCACGAAGAAACTGGAATCGCATTAAAGGAATAACTTTTGTGATAATGTCAACGATTTCATCTTTTATAAAAATTAATTGGACTAAAAGATCCTTTGAGGACTCATTTTTACGTACATAATTAAAATCAATTTCGATATTTTGTGTTCAGGCATAGAACATCGGATTAAATGCAAGGTAGGTGACGGTGATGTTGTCGCACCACAATGTAGTAGATTGATAGAGTGTGACACAAAGTTCATCAGGGAGAGAGCACAAACATGTGAGCTCAGTTACGACAGTATCGGGAGTGCTTTATATTCAGATTTGGTGGATGAGGGATTCTGACCAAGATAAATGGTATATCCATCGGTCGTCGTCGACATCGATACACGCAGCCCAATCCGAGTTTAAAAAAAGACTGAAGATCAAGTGGAGATGATTTTTGAAGGAACAAACCTAGTGTGGTAGTGTGCTTTAAATATTAGAATTTTTTTTTCAAGGTTGTCGAGTGATCGTTGGTAGGGTCACATAAATGGCAAACTTTGTTTACAACAAAGTCGAGGTCGCGTATTGTTAATGTCAAGTATTGTAAAGCACAAGCAACATGTCGAAATTTTGTAGAATCCAAAATTGGTTTTCCCCCTGCCTTAGATAATTTTTTTGTCTTGATGGTGGGGTGAGAAGAGGCAACGAAAACACATCTTATGCATATACGACAACAAAAGTTAGATATAAAACAAATTATACGGATAAATACTAAGAGGATAATGTTTTAGCCAACATAACAACCTACACTACAATTGAACAATCTGTTAGTGAATGAAAGCATATACTATAAAATCTTATACTTGATAAATTTTCCTCATTTAATTATGTGTCAGAAATGGACATATTTTTTTCAGCTTGTCAAGGAGAAGATGATGAGGGGAAATGAAATTGGAGACCAAAGTCACCACTGTATGGAAGCTTTTCAAGTAAAAGATGATGAAAAAATGAAATTTGAGACCAGAATCATGATTGTATGGCTAGATTTCAGAACTTGATTGTTTAGTTTTTACTTTCATTAACCTCCCCTGAGATCAGGCCTAATGCTATATTTTGTAATAGCCATTATTTTTCCCCTTAAAGAATTCTACATTTTCCCTTCCATTACCCTCTGATTCATTAAAGTCCGTTGTTATCAAGTAGACTTCAAAGAGGGCATTTTGGATTCTATGATCGTAGACACTTCGTTGAACACTGCACATGCTTCCCCGCATTTCACAATCAGTTCCAAAGTTATATGGCGATTACAACTGTTAAACGTAACTGTTCTAGTAAACCGATATTATTTCGCCCGTTTGGTGCTATCTCATCAAACCAGTCACCATCATCTCTAAGTCCCCCAAAAATGTTATCAAGAAAATGGAAAGTAGGATGGACGAATTCTGTTGGGGTCATGGTTAAGATACATTTAAATGACCATTTTTCTTTAAATTACAGGCCATAAGAATTGATACTTAAAAACGCAATGATACATTAATAAATTGGAATTACCTCGTAAACAAAAGTAAGATTCTTTCACTATGAAATTGAAAATCCAAGCTTCCACCAACAATATTGACAATATCCTACAAAGTTTCAAAGAAAATATATGACCATCTCGAATATAAATTATAGGAAACAATTTCAATATGGTATTAACTACTTCACATACCTCCTAAACAAAATTGAAATTCCTTCACTCTCACATTTACAATTCGAGCTTGTACCACCAATATTAACAATATCCTACACGATTTCAATTAAAACTTAATTACGAAAAAGTCAAATGATATTTTTTTTTTACGAAATATCAGATTACAATCCTACTATTGTTAACATGCCTGTAAGGAGTAAGTACATCATATTATATAAGAATGACAATAAACAAAAAAAATTAAATAGTTGTCTTAGTACCATCAACTATTGTAGTACTGAACTTCCACGTTACGAAACTAATTAAAATAAATTGTTATAATGAGTGAAATTTCTGGAATTAGAAGAAAACCCCAAACATTAGGCAAATGTCAATGAATAAAAAATAAGCATCAAGTGAGGTTCGAAATTTTTAATCTATAGTACCAATTTTTTTATATTAGTAGGCATACTTTTGAAATTAACATTTAAAATAATAGGCATATATTAATAGGCATATATTAGTACGCATATGTCAATGTATATAAGGGTTTTCAAATTCACTTTTGAAATTAACATTTAAAACAGTAGGCCTATATTAATAGGCATATATCAGTACGCATATGTCAATATATATAAGGGTTTTCCAATTCATGTAAAACTGGGAAGTACAATGAATGCATAAAAATAAAAATTTGTTAATGAGATAGATATCTATATAAAATTTATGTAGTTGTTTTTAAATTAACAACTGCAAAATTTTCAGCAACAAGGAAAGACATAATAAAAAATTATAGATGGAATTAGGAGTGTTCACCTTCGTTTTTGAAAAAGAAAAATGAGCAACCAATGAAATAGACGATATAATTTTAATGAAATAGACATATCTAATATACAAATAACTTAAGTAGCCATATTAGACTGTGATTTTTTAGCTTCCATTTCAAAGGATGAATGAATCTGGAATTAAATTATTGGGATAGGTGACTGTTGATTTTTATTTTGGGAAGATGAATGAATTGTGATTTTTCATATGTATTTGAGAGTAAATGCTTGGGATAATGAATTTTGATTTCCAGGGTTGTAAGATGAATGAATGAATTTGGATGTTTTGTTATGTGTGAATGAATGTGAGTTGTCATATGTATTTGAGAGTAAATATTTGGGATAACTGAATTTTGATTTCTAGGGTTGGAAGATGAATGAAATTGGATAGTTTGGTATGTGTAAATGAATAGAAGAGAAATGGGAGGAATGAATGTGGGTATTTTGTATGTTGTGTTATTAAATAGGGGAGAGATATGTAAGACTATTATTGAGGGTATAATAGGTATTTTAAATTTAATGAGGGTACTTTAGTCCTTTGAACATTGAACAGGAACTCCCCTCTTTTATAATAAAAAATTAAAGATGAAATTAGGAGTGTTTACCTTCGTTTTTGAAAAAGAAACAAGAGCAACCAATGAAATAGACGATATAATTTCAATGAAATAGACATATCTCATATACAAATAACTTACGTAGCCATATTGGACTGTGGTTTTTTAGCTTCCACTTCAAAGGATGAATAAATCTGGAATTAAATTATTGGGATATGTGACTGTTGATTTTTATTTTGGGAAGATGAATGAATTGTGATTTTTCATATGTATTTGAGAGTAAATTCTTGGGACAGTGAATTTTGATTTCCAGGGTTGTAAGATGAATGAATGAATTTGGATGTTTTGTTATGTGTGAATGCATGTGATTTGTCATATGTATTTGAGAGTAAATATTTGGGATAACTAAATTTTGATTTCTAGGGTTGGAAGATGAATGAATTTGGATAGTTTGATATGTGCGAATGAATAGAAGAGAGATGGGAGGAATGAATGTGGGTATTTCGTATGTTGTGTTCTTAAATAGGGGAGAGATATGTAAGACTATTATTGAGGGTATAATAGGTATTTTAAATTTAATGAGGGTACTTTAGTCTTTTGAACATTGAAGAGGAACTCCCCTCTTTTAAAGTAGTAGAGATAGAGATAGAGATGGGCAAACAATAAAAAAGGACAAAAGTGTATGTGTATTTATAGATGCATATTAGGCTACTCGTCTTCTCTTCTTCTTTCAATAAATGGATGGACGGGTAAAGAGAGGTAATTATTATTAGGAAGATGGGAAGACTTCGTACAAAGGAAGAGATAAATTGTTTTTGGAATTGAGTAGTTTTTTTAATCCAAAAACTCGCTGACCTTGAGAATTTTTTTTTCTTACTTTGGTCTGCTTAATACCTACTAGTTGTGCCCACGTGCATTTCACGTGTGGCTGATTCCAGATATTTGATTTGACAGGTTCGTAATTTTAGAGAGGTAATTGACATATGTAAACTAATTGATCTCGGTTTTAAGGCTATGAATTTAAATGATATTGAGGGCTGAAAAATGGGAAGTGGTTGGAGGAAAGACTTATTAGAATGTTTGCAAATCAATAATGGAATTTTATCTATAAATATATTTTATGAAGAGTTGGTTGTGGTGATTACTGAAATTTAATTGTTTGATTCTCATAGTTTGAATTATATTATGACTAATCTTGATTATATAATTGTTCATCACTTTATTATTTCGTTTACTTTAGTTCATTTGTGATATTTAAAGACTACTTTATTTATGAATAAGGTGTATTGCAAGAAAGACCATAAATAAAATTATGATTATGTTGTATGTACATATGCTATCATTAACCAAAATATGTGGAACTGAAATTAAAATTTAATATTAATTATACATATTAAAGTAAATAAATGTAGATACTCTATAAATATAAGACTTAAAATCTTTATTATAGGCAAATTGATTAGGCAGATCGCTACCAAGAATCTAATCATGCTTAGCAGTATGTATATTTATCAGATGTGTTTGGGAGTTCCCCCCAAACACTTCAGCAGAAACTATTTCACCAAATCTTAATAATGAAATAAAGTCCCCAATGAAGTGGTCAAGGGAACTCTAGAGGACAACTTATGTTTCTTCAATATTCTTAATTGTTTTGTTTTCTTGTTTACTACTATTAACATACCCTACTATTCAAAGTATGTTGATTTATTTGTTTCAAGTTCTAAATATTAGCTTAAGAGAGGATACAAATGTAAAAGAATAAAGGCATGGGCAGTGAACGTAGTCCCAAATGTGTGTTATATGATAGGTGGAGAATATTTGTTACTATATTTGTTACTAAATGTATTAGTGACATCCACGACCCAAGCAATATCATCTACAGCTACTGATTGACATAATGGAGCCATTACATATCCAAATTCAGTGGATATTATCTCCATTTTAATAGAATAAGGAAATTTTTTGCCTATATTAAGCATTGTCATACTCAAACAGTTGGAGGCTAATGTTATAAAACCGAAATCTGGTAGAATACAGCAAAAAAAAAGAAACCAATGGGAATGAAGCAGTCCATGTTGACCCTATAAATCCAACTTTGAACACTCATAAACCAGTTGAGTATTCCAACACAATAAGTACAGATATGACCAATGGGAAACTACGGATTACATTGATTTATATAAAACTATAATAGCATAGTTCATAAGTTAATTTAGTACAGTTATTGTGAATTGCAACTAGAAATTGTAAACTGAATTCATAGTAATCAAGGTAAACTTCATGGAATTTTTGTTGGGATTTATTTCTTCATTTAAGGATTTTTTAAAACTAAGGTTAAGAAGATCAAACTTTCATTTCTTTCTTCGTTTGTCCATATTATAAATAAAAAGGTGGAGTATATAAGATTACAGAGAGATCTCAAACCAGGGGAAAACTGATGTAGTATTGAATTTGTCCAAGGTATGCCCAGGCCCACGTCTAACAAAGCTTCATATGTTGCGATTCGCCTCAAATCGTGCGAGGCTCCTTCATTAAGGCCTATGCCTTGCGGGCGTAGGCGGTAGGCTGAAGCATGGCTTAGGCTCACCTCATTATACATTTCGAATAAAGTACAAAATTTTAATGAATGTGATTCGTCACATTTACGTTACAATAGATGTTTATGTCCTATAAAGGATTTTGTCTACTATCATCTAGTCAATGACACATAGTTTTATCGAATCCTATATAAGAAAAACTATCTTAATTACTTGGCTTAGGATAAGGAGGTCAATGCCTATTCTAGCCCATAAAACAAAATTGGTAGACGTTTCTTTTTTATTTTTGGGAACATAAGACAATCTTATATAGATCATTTTTTCGTCAATTGGTTTCCAATTGGTCCTAAATACTATTGGATAGGGAATGCAAGAAATTTGTACTTCGTTTCAGTCCCCTAATACCATTAACATATCCTTGGAGTCAACTTCTATATTTATAGTTCACCTATAGGACTGAGATCCATCTTAAATTAGGACTCCAAGAAGAATGAATTTAATTTAGGGAAGGTCTATAATTTTATTCTGAAATTTTCAAGTAGATTAGTATCTTTATTCTTTTTCCTATCACCTTGTACACATTTCAAAATCAATACGACAACAACAATAAAACCTAATTACAGCTTGATGACATGTCAAATAAATTGCATTAAAGACATGAATACGTAAGTTTTAAGTTAAAAAATATAATGAAAATATTTTGAAAAAATTAAGTTAAAAAAATATATATTTGGCTAATATAAAAAAAAATATGTGTGAATACGTAAGTTCTTTCATCAAAGTCATTTTAAACTTAGTGGTCCTAAAATTTCACTCACTGAGTACCTAATTACTCCAAAAAAGCCCACCAAATAACGAATCATCACAGTCTTTGATTCTTTTGGTTCATAAGTTGTTTCCGTCATCATTATATCAAAACATTAAATATGTATATTGCAATGACTTAATTTTGTTTATCCAAACAATTATGTTATTCATTAGTTTATAAAGATTTGGGTATCTACTTGGTTATACTCTATAACTTGTTATACATGCGTAGTTTGTGTTTCATATCATTCAATTGATATGATGTAATTTGTTTCCTAACTCTTTAATTTTTTTTCTTTTCCATAACAAAGAAAAAAAAGCTACAAATTACAAATTGTAAAGCGTATGAATTTTTTTAGCTCATCTACAGATTTCTTCAATTGGTTTCATAATGGCCAGTAAATTAAATAAAAAATGATAAGTAAATTCACAATCATACATTAATCAATTGCAATTACCTCGTAAATAAAATTAAGACTCCTTCACTATGAGATTGAAAGTCCAAAATTCTATAAGAAATATTGACAATATCCTACAAAAATTCAAAGGAAATATATTACCATCTCGAATAAATTATACGAAACAGTTTCAATATGGTATTAAGTACTTCACATACCACGTAAACAAAAGTACAATTCCTTCACTCTCAGATTCACAATTCTAACTTGTACCACCAATGTTGACAATATCCTATAAGAATTAACAACTACTTACGAAAAAGTGAAATGATAACAATTTCTTACGAACTATCAAATTACATTCCTACTACTATTAACATACTTGTAAAGAGTAAGAATATCGTATTACATAAGAATGACAATAACCCCCAAAAGTAAATAGTTGTCTTGGTGCCATCAACTAATGTATGTAATAGTGAACTTCCACCATACGATTTTTTTTTTGTTATCATGAGTGAAATTTTCGTAATTAGAAATTATATAGTAATGACAATATACCATAAATTTAAGTACTTGTCTTATCTGTAGTACCAAAATATTGAACTTCCACCTTGTGAAAATAATAAAAAAATTTATTACCATGAGTGAAATTTCTGTAATTAGAAATTATATAAGAATGATAATAAACCATAAATTAAGTAATTGTCTTAGTTCCATCAACTATTGTAGTAGTGAACTTCCAACTTACGAAAGTAATAATTTTTTTTTTATCATGACTGAAATTTTCGTAAGTAGAAGAAAATCATAAAAAATAAGCACAATCTTTAGTACTGAAAAAGTTTATATCAGTATGCATAATTTTCAAATTATTAACATTTAAAATAGTAGGCATATGTGACTGTATATAATTTCGTTAAAATTAACATTTAATTTAGAATATGTAATAAGTACACATATCTAAAAACATGAAAAAAATAAAAATGGGAAATACAACCTCTGATCACTAATGAGAGACAAAATTCTTCAGTGAGATATATATAATTATAAAATTTATGTAATTGTCTTCATTTTCAAATTAACAAATGCATACTTTGCTGACATAATAAAAAATTATAGACGGAATTCGGAGTATTGACCTTAATTTTGGCAGAAGAAATGATAGCAATGAAGTAAAGAAAAGCAACGAAACGATGGATTTTCAATTAAATAGTTGTTTGAGCGTCCATTTATAAAGATGAATTTCTAGGGTTGGAAGATGAATGTATTTTGATGGTTGATATGCTTGAATGAATAGGAGAGAGATAGGATGCATGAATATGAGTGAATTGGATAATGAAATTTGAGGCAATTGAATTTGGATTTCCTGGGTTGGAACATGAATGTATTTGGATGCTGGTATGTGTGAATGAATATGAGAAATATGAGATGAAATGAACCTGGTTATTTCGTAGGAGCCAATGAATTGGGGAAAGATATGTTGACTATTATTAAGGGTATAATAGAAATTTTAAATTTAATGAGGGTAGTTTAGTCTTTTAACCATCGAAGAGGAAGTTCCCTCTTTTTTAGTAGTAGAGATGAATGGAATGGTTTATGAATTAAATATTGAGTTTTATACCAGTTAGATGTGAACCCTTAAATAGAGAAGTAAAACATGTCTCTTAGGAATATCCATAGATAAAAACGAATCAAATATACATGAGACAATTAGAAGGTGTAAAGGTGTAGAATAGAGAAGTTGTAAGTCTTGGGAGTCATGTTGATAATTAGTCAAAGAGAGAGGAAGCTTGCTAAAATGTCAATAAAAGGGAGTAATAAGTGGGATTTAATGGCAGATTTGTGATTCTTTTATCCTTTAGAGATATAAGGGTTCAAGGGAGTAATTTTTAAGAAAATCTTACCCATATATTTATCAAACAAGATCCACAAAGTACAAAATACAAAGATAGTAATATTTACTGTGTACATCTTTAAAATAGAATTAATTAATAGTTGAATAGTCAACAGTACTTAATTAAAAAAAATAACTCAAAATAGGAATTACATATAATAAAATATAATAATTGGGTTGTCACATTTGTTATTATTATTAATAATAATACAAACAAATTGGTTAAATAAATAGGTCTAATATATATATATATATATATATATATATATATATATATAAAGGAGAAGGATTTTTTGGTCTTCTCTAACTGACGATTCAGATTAAATTTGATGATTTTGGGGTTTTTCAACTAGTGGCTGAGATTGAATGTTGATAAAGGTTCAAGGCGATGAAATGGGGAGAAATCTAACGGTTGAGACATGCACACATACACACATGATGTGTTGGCTCGAGTAAAACTGAAACACTATTATTCATGATAATACAGAGCACAAGGCTCGAAAAACACATGACTCAAGGTCATTTTACTCTTGATAACCACGAAATCTCCCCTCTCCTCTCTCCAAATCCCTTTCAACCAAAAGCAAGAAATCTTGGTAGCATTTGATAACCACCGTAGCTCTGGCTGACAACCAACCCTATACCTCCGTATATGACCCACCTCAACAAATCCATAACCACCTGAACTCCAACCCAAGCAGACCCACCTGCTGTCAAACCCTCATCGTACCTATTGCCAGAGCCTCTACCGGTCTTCATCACGAAGCTTGACAGATTCTTCATTAGGGAGATATAGTCTCTCTCTCTATATATATCATGTCGTATTTTTTCATTCTTTTTGTTGGCGTCCTCACCTCCATCGCACCTCTAAAGAATTGGGATCACTTCATTTTTTTTCTTCTTCCTGTTACCTTTGATGTCTCATCTATTTTTTGTGTGCATTTTTAGGGGGGTTGAGGGTTTGGGTGGAGACACTTCATTTTACTCTCTTTGTATGTTTTTATAATGGACAGTTTTGATAATGGACGGACATCCTAAAGAACGAAAAGTTTTGATCCCAAAGAATGGAGGCACTGGAGTTCTTCCTTTCACACCCTACATTGACATGGAACCTACGTGATTGTTTTTCCCCAGTTTTGATTCAACGACAAAGGTGGTTCAATCCGACACCAGCCCACCACATTGAGGTATTATTCTTTTTTAAAAAGGTTTATAGATGGTGCCTTTTCTGGAACGGGGTGATGACAAACGTTGAAGGTTTTTGTTGTGGTCGTGGTGGTGTTTGGTTTTTAATTTTTAATTTTTTTTTATCTCAATCTGTTTATATTATTCCCACTCTCTCAAGATAAGAGATGATCTAAGATGTCTACGGACTATTTGGGTATCAAGCGTTTTGTCCACTCCAGCAAAAGGATCTTCGGCATTTTTTTATATTTTAGGAGAGAATACTATTCTAGCGTTTTGGGTTGGTCACCCCGAGTAGTTATCGTTTTGGGTTGGTCGCTCCGAACAGGTCATGGGTTGTAAGTGAGTAGGGTTATAATAGTTTGTAAATGGGTATAGGTGCATTAGATCTTTGTATGTGAAGGTGGGTTGTAATAGTTTCTAATGGGTTATAATAATTTTTACACATTGAAGCTTTGTATATTTATGAACTCGGTAAAGTTCCTTCTGTGTGTGTGTTAAGTACTGGTTTTTATTTTATCCGTTAGTAGTGGAAGATTTTCAATTATTTTTTAATTACTAGATTAATTAGCAATGTGAATAAAAATTAAAAAAAAAATTGTTCTTCAGATTTATTAGATGTTTAAATTTATTTAGGCCAAGGCATCATCATCATCCATATATTGTATCCTTTATTAGATGTTCAAATTTATTTCTATTCAAATTTATTTATTTTATACATTGATTTTATGCACCTATACACGCTAATTTACACATTGGTTTTTATTTTATCCATTAGTGTGTAATATGAACGTAATTTCAGTGGTCTACATCCAAAGGAATCTTTAAAAGGCACTGTATGAAACACGTTGTTTAGTGGTCTACATCCCAAAGCTAAGTCTGTGAAAGTATCTTGGTAAATAAAAAGTTTACGTACAAAGCTATGTTTAAAAATACTTAAAACTACACATTAAAATAGTGTTTTTTGATTTATTCGGATGAAAACATTCATAAACTATTTCTTCCCAACAACTATACAAATGTGAACCCTTTTATAACTAATTTTGTTGTTTTATGGGGTTAATGGCATTCACTCTAAATTTTAATTTTAATTTCACTTTGAGAGTAATGTAGAATGAGAAGCGTAATTATTAGTTCATTTTAGACGAATGTGATCTTGATGCAAGTTTAATAGAAGAGAAATTGACTTGATTTGACAAGCGTGTCGTAAACAAATTATATATTTTCCACAATTACCAAAAAAAAATTGAGCAAAATTATGCATTGTTGCGCAATAATAACAAAGGCACTGTAACAAATGTGTAATCGCGCCATCGGCACAGGCACATATAAGTGTGTCGTAAACAAAGGCACCGGTGGTTTGGGTTTCACTAATCGTGTCGTGAGAGATTTATTTATAAAAAGATATTTTATAATAATAAATAAAATTACTTCTAAAAAAGGAACTTTATAAATAAAATGTTTTATAGAAAATCATTTTTTATATATATGAAAAAGGTTGTTTTAAAAAATTAGTTTAATTATACTTTTTTCAAATGCATCATTTTATGCCAATTTGGATCAGTTCGGCGTCGATCATGTTATCGTGTCTTCGTGTCGTATCATTTCATATCATCTTATCACGTATGTTTTATTTTACAAACCTAATCACTATTATGAAGCATCCTGAACGTTTTTATAAGAAAAGTGAAAAGGGAAATAAAATTTAAATAGAAAAAAAGAAAAATAGACATTGGTTGAATAATGTTTGCCATGTTTAAAGCCATTAGTCTAAATGATGTTGTAGAGTGTGTGCTCGCGTTCAAGTGATCAAACCATATATAAAACCCTTTTAACACAAACAAACCCTAAACATGCAGCAGTATGTGATTGAATAAATAGATAATCTACGCAAGAACATTCAAACACATGCAATTAAGGAAAAATCCCCCTCAGGGGCAAAACCATTTATTTTCACTATAATTTGTAAGAAAACGGCTTACAATCGGATTACAATGAAAATACAAGTTGACTAAGAATTACCCTCGGGTATCGGATTCTGTAGTCGCGGCTGGAATTATCCCTTTCCAGTAGGACTGCAATGAAGAAGAAGAACGGTCTCCTCCACAAGGGTTGAACAAACCAAAGTTGTGTTCTTGGGTTGCAAAAGGATTCACAAAGGTTTGGAAGAATTGTGTGAATCAAAACATGAGTCTTGGGACTCAAAAATATGAAGACTAGGTGTATTTGGACTCTCAAATTCGTCTCCTAAAGTCTTGCAAAACAACTCCCTCGAAGTTGGTATGTATAGGAAAAAATATGAAGAATCCCGCTTTGTTAAAACTCTTAAAAACTTATCAGCGTACAGGTACACCGAACCCCATCTGGGGTACACCGAACCGGTTTGGTGTTCCCATTCTGGTATGAGGTTAAAAAAAAACAGCATTCTTCAAGGAATTTTCTCCAACTTCAAAAGGTCATAACTTCTTCACCGTAGCTCGGATTGAGGTGTCGTTTCTTCCAGTATCTTCGTTGCGGCGAGCTCTTCAACTTTCCAGTTGACCAGACCTCCTAACTATGGATGTGAAATTACAAAAATGCCCTTGAACTTCCCTATCAAGCCTTTTTTCACTGTTTTGACTTCCCTTGCGTACCACTTGCATTAAGTCCCTAAAATCGTGGAACGTGATGTCGTTGAGGCATATGTAGGACACATTAATGGAGATGTTGAATGCTTGATTCCCGGAATTCGGATAGAGGCCGTCATGTGCGATCTTGAGGTGACGTGCCAAATGTAGCGGCGTACGACATACATAAATGAAACATATTGGACATGAGAAAAATGTCCTTACAAATCTCCCCCTATGTCTATGCCGGTACATACATAAAAAATCCCAATTATCAAATATGAAATTGCCTATACAAATCTACCCTCCCATGAACCCAAAACTGGAAAAGGTACAAATGAATAGTCTTCATCGTTTGTTCCTCAAATGTTCAGGAATCTCAAATCTTTTCTCATCAGGGTGTGCAATTCAGAGATCATCATTGTAGTACCTACACACATGAGAAAAAGAAAAAAATACCAAGTGACGTATCGAGTTTGAAATGAGATAAACATAGATACCAATATATGATAAGCATAAGTAAAATCTCAAAACTCCCCCAAAATTCAAACTCCCCCATAAAATGATAATTCTTTCTCCCCCTTTTTATGATGTCCCCAAATAGACAAATAAGAAGAATGAATCAAACAAGCAAAATCGGGGTGTCACGGTATAAAATCACACCATGAATGAACATAAAACAACCAAGTCGGTGATAGCGTAAAAGAATGGGTGTGATCAAAATTCGATAGGAAAATCAATGCATACAGACATGACATATGTGCACGATGAATATTGGATATTCCTAACGAATGAACTCAAATACTTCCTTTGGTGTAAAAGAGTGGAAAAATAAGATATTGACTATATCAAATCTACAAATCAAAGCTCAAAGTGATTTCTACACCAATAATGTCCAAAATGTTTTTCATGCTTTTTCAGGACTTTCAAGGAAGTGCAAACCCGTTTTTCAATCTCCAACCAAACTCCCTCAGATTTATATTTTTAATAGAGGTATACTAAATTCTCAAACTTTGGAGAATTGATGGTGAAATCTAAATGGCCCATATTTGGCATGTATTGCTTTTTATTGCCTTTCAATTTTTTCGGGCTCTTTTAACCTCTTAGGACCTCGGATATTACAATTCCTCCATTTTTTAGGTCCTTTTTTTAACCGTGGCTTTTGCGCAAAGGATAAGAATCAACTTTCGCAGCCCCTATCCGTTATGCAAATTATCACACAGTCTCACCAAAACGGTTTTTACATGCAATCCAATCTTGTCAAGTTTTATCGCATTTTATACATTGTATAGACATGATTGAGATGGAAACACTTAAGCCAACATGAGATTGACAAGTGCAATAATCAAATATAGCCGTGCATGTGTGCAATAAAGGATATAGGAGTCAAGCATGTAGGAAATATCACTAATTACATCTCAAGGACTCCAATCAATGTTAAGCACATGGATGAAATGATGTAGCCTCTCAAATCTCTATCAAACAGTCACATGGATATATGAAATGAAGTTGTGACTTGGCTATCTTAAATGCTCATCCATAAAAGGCAAATCTCTTTTTGAATTTTTCAAAAATATTATCAAAATAAAATCTTTTTGTGCTTTTCTCAAAATTTTTCAAAATAAAATATATACAAAAGGTACATGTCATAACACTAGCAAATATAAATCATGAAACCACAACTAGTGTATGACAAACATGCAAACACAATCATCTATATGATATTGCAAGAGAAGAATCATGTGCAAGCAAATGAGAATCAACTTGTTTAAAATCTAGTGTATCCAAAAGTGATTTCCTAACCCAAATGGATAAAACACGTCGACAAGGGGCTTTGGAAACCAACAAAACACTAGACTTCGAATTCCTAGGACCTCTTCCAAGATCAAAACAAAATCTCCTAAGGTGACCTTTCCTACCACAATGTGAACATGTGTAAACGGAAGGAATGTTACCTAAAGTGTGATCTTTTCTAATGTCCTTGGGATTGATTGACCCTCTAAAACAAATAATGGTTTTGGCTTTAGCACTAGAAGCATGAGAACAAGATGAGCCATTACCATCACAATCAAACCTACTTGAATCGTTTAAATCATTTTTCATCTTCAAAATATTTGATTCAAGCAACAAATTAGACTCTTCCCAAGACAGGGATTGCTTTTTCAAATTTTCAACAATTTCTAAAAGGGTATCCCTCTCCCCCTCAATTAAAGCAAACTTTTCCCTAAGAGTCTCTTCACGTGCCACAAACTCATTGATTAAAATATTTCTTTCATCTTTGGCACAAACACAAACCATCGAATTTTTAAGGTCCTCCAATTCCTTTTCTAAAAATAGGACCCTATCATCACTCTCCTTTTTGGCAATTTTCAAAGAATCAAAATCAATACACAAATTACCAAAGTGCTCACGACAAATACCACTTTGAGTTTGGAACTCTTGCAAATATTCAATCTTAATTTTAAAACGAGAATTTTCTTTTTCCAAAACTTTAATTCTTTTGCAAAGTTTCAAATTCAAACTTTTTAACTTTTTAGCTTGGTCGTGAACCTTTTCAAAAATAGGCTCCTCATTAAACGGGCGTTCCATTGAAAAATTGCGATTTTTCACAAAATTGATTTTTCAAAAAAATAATCAATATTACACGATTTTGCGGAAATCAGGAAGTAAATCCTTGAAAAATCAGGATCACGCAATAAATTAGCGTAACCCGCTCTGATACCAATTTGACGACGTGAGAAGTCAAATTGTATCACAAAAAAAACGTTGAAAATCAGGATCACGCGATAAATTAGCGTAACCCGCTCTGATACCAATTTGTAGAGTGTGTGCTCGCGTTCAAGTGATCAAACCATATATAAAACCCTTTTAACACAAACAAACCCTAAACATGCAGCAGTATGTGATTGAATAAATAGATAATCTACGCAAGAACATTCAAACACATGCAATTAAGGAAAAATCCCCCTCAGGGGCAAAACCATTTATTTTCACTATAATTTGTAAGAAAACGGCTTACAATCGGATTACAATGAAAATACAAGTTGACTAAGAATTACCCTCGGGTATCGGATTCTGTAGTCGCGGCTGGAATTATCCCTTTCCAGTAGGACTGCAATGAAGAAGAAGAACGGTCTCCTCCACAAGGGTTGAACAAACCAAAGTTGTGTTCTTGGGTTGCAAAAGGATTCACAAAGGTTTGGAAGAATTGTGTGAATCAAAACATGAGTCTTGGGACTCAAAAATATGAAGACTAGGTGTATTTGGACTCTCAAATTCGTCTCCTAAAGTCTTGCAAAACAACTCCCTCGAAGTTGGTATGTATAGGAAAAAATATGAAGAATCCCGCTTTGTTAAAACTCTTAAAAACTTATCAGCGTACAGGTACACCGAACCCCATCTGGGGTACACCGAACCGGTTTGGTGTTCCCATTCTGGTATGAGGTTAAAAAAAAACAGCATTCTTCAAGGAATTTTCTCCAACTTCAAAAGGTCATAACTTCTTCACCATAGCTCGGATTGAGGTGCCGTTTCTTCCAGTATCTTCGTTGCGGCGAGCTCTTCAACTTTCCAGTTGACCAGACCTCCTAACTATGGATGTGAAATTACGAAAATGCCCTTGAACTTCCCTATCAAGCCTTTTTTCACTGTTTTGACTTCCCTTGCGTACCACTTGCATTAAGTCCCTAAAATCGTGGAACGTGATGTCGTTGAGGCATATGTAGGACACATTAATGGAGATGTTGAATGCTTGATTCCCGGAATTCGGATAGAGGCCGTCATGTGCGATCTTGAGGTGACGTGCCAAATGTAGCGGCGTACGACATACATAAATGAAACATATTGGACATGAGAAAAATGTCCTTACAGATGTCACCTTGCCATGATGACTAAGAGTACCATGTGATGACCAATACTATTTATATTTACACTTGGCGACACCTTTAAAATACAAAATATTTCGGGAACAAATTTATCACTGGAATAAATTTATTGTCGTGATGTCGGCATAGGAACAAAATATCACGGGAACAAATTTATCGTCGTGCCATCTGCACGGGTAGACCCTAGTATATATATATATATATATATATATATAGGAAGAGGTTCAAAAGTGAACCTAAAAGATAAACATTCTAATGAACCTCAACAAAAAACACCTTAACAACCCATTAATTTGAATTCATATGTTGTAATTGGTTCATGTCTACGAAAACGGATACGTGTGTGATACGAGGGTTAGGGGGGGTAAAGTGTGTGTATTAAAAACACGTGTGATTGCCGCTGGTGCGAACCAATTACAACATATGAATTAAAATTAATGGGTTATTAAGGTATTTTTTTTGTAAAGATTCATTAAAATGTGCATCATTTATGTTTACTTTTGAACCTCTCCCATTATATATATATATATATATATAATGAAAAAAATACTTATTTTTAGTTTAACTCATTTAGTCGCTCAAACACCCATTTATCAAATATTCTCTTATTTTTAAAGGTCCGTGCCAGCGGTATCCTATGCCACCCCTACCCACCGCAAATTGGATCCAAATCCAATTTATCCAATATTCTCTTATTTTTAAAGGTCCACGCCAGTGGCACCCATGTCACCCCTACTCACTCCAAATCGGAGCTCTGATGAAGGCTGTTGGAGCGCCGACAATGGGGGTTGGGTGGTGGGGGGATTGGGTGCCGCTAGTGCGCACCTTTAAAAATTAGAGAATATCGAAAAAATGGTTTGAATCCACCAAATCTCCCGTTTTGGGTGAGTAGGGGTGTTATGCCGTGTTATGGGGGTGTCGCTGGGGTGAGTAGAGGTGGCATGAGGTGTAATCGGGTGCTGCTGGTGCGGACCTTCAAAAATAAGAGAATATTGGATAAATGAGTGTTTGAGCGACTAAATGGGTTACACTAAAAATATGTATCTTTTTTACAATATATATGGGTTTACACATTAATTAACTAACACAGTAAATTTTACTGTTTGTGTAATATCAACACAATAAATGTTTGGCGCATAAAGTAAAATTTACCGTGTTCACAAGAAAATGTGACATTTTCACAAGAATTTGTGAAAATGTCACAGATATAAAACTATTTCATTTTTCGGTTTGGCGTGGGTAGTGCTGACATGAGTTGCCGTTGGCGCAGACCTTTAAAAATAAGAGAATATTGGATAAATGGGATTTGGATCCACCAGATTTTCGGTTTGGGGTGAGTAGGGGTAGCGTTGGGTGCCACTGACACGGACTTTTAAAAATAAGAGAATATTGGATAAATGAGTGTTTGAGCGACTAAATGGGTTACACTAAAAACATGTGTCTTTTTTACAATATATATATGGATTTATACATTAATTAACTACCACAGTAAATTTTACTGTTTGCGTAATATCAACACAATAAATGTTTGGCGCATACAGTAAAGTTTACTGTGTTCACAAGAAAATGTGACATTTTCACAAGAATTTGTGAAAATGTCACAGATATAAAACTATTTCATTTTCCTGTTTGGTGTGGGTAGGGCTGACATGAGTTGCCGCTGACGCGTACCTTTAAAAATAAGAGAATATTGGATAAATGGAGTTTGGATCCAACGGATCTCCGGTTTGGGGTGAGTAGGGGTGGCGTTTGGTGCCACTGGTGCGAACCTTTAAAAATAAGAGAATATTTGATAAATGAGTGTTTGAGCGACTAAAAGAGTTAAACTAAAAATAAGTGTCTTTTTTTCAATATATATATATGGGTTTATAGATTATTTGACTCATTTATTTAACCAAGTTGTGTGTATTATTGCTTAATAATAATAACAAATGTGACAACCCAATTAATATGTATTATTATATGTAAATCCTATTTTGAGATTTTTTTAATTAAGCCCCGTTGACTATTCAACTATTAATTAATTCTATTTTAAAGGTGTACACAGTAAATATTACCGTCTCTGTAATTTTTTTCATTGAAATATTATGTACTCTATCTACCTTATTTGATAAATACATAGGTAATTTTTTTTAGAACACAGTAAATTTTACTCTCCGTGTAACACAAAAAATGTCATTATTTGTGAAATTGTCATAGATATCAAACTATTTCATTTTCTTGTGGAGAGAGTAAAGTTTACTGTCTATGTAATTTTTTTTCTTCGAATTTTTTTAGGATTCATGGATCTTGTTTGATAGATCTCGGCGAGTAGATTTCAAAAACAGTAATTTTGCGAAAAACGGATTTGTCAATCAAAAGTCATGATCATTTGAAAATTAAAAATAAAATAAAAAAAGTTCAACCACTTATGTAATGGGTTGTTGGTTTCAAAAGAGTATAATTGTGAAAAACAATCCGCAAAAGTTAGGAATATGACCTATTTAATGGTTAAAAAACCAAGGGGAACATACTCTTAGGCCTCTCACAAACAAATTTTAAACACTAAAGGAATTTTGATAAATTTAAACACTTAGGGCATGTTTTGTTCACTACTCAGAAAATTCGATTTAAACGATATTTTTAAATACAGTTTTAAAATTCAGTTTTTTGTATTTATAATTATTGGTGTGCGTTTGGCAAACTTATTTTTAAATAGAGTTTTTTGAAAATGTAATAAAATTGGCAATCTTGTATACTTATATTGAACATATATATATATATATATATATGTGTGTGTGTGTGTGTGTGTGTGTGTGTGTGTGTATTTATATATATATAAGCATACATAAAACTTTCATACATATATGATACATACTGATACGACGCAAATATTGCGTATTTCATCCCTCGAACCTATGCATTTTAGCTCCCTCGGGTATCTTATTCCCTATATTTATGCTCGTTAACCAGACAACCTCGGATTTCTACATTAACATGTTTTGCAGGGGTTAGTTGAGCTTTTATAGGTATTTGGATGCTAAGTGTGAAGTTCAGACGCATTCCGCTCGATTTCCATACACGATCACACGTTCAAGGGTAATTTCGTCATTTCACAGCTTGGGCACCTGGCCCAACATCTACACGGAAGTTGTATCCCTCCTCGCAAGATTCGCGTGGCCACGAACGATGCGCGATTCCGATTCAGAATGAAGAAGTTACGGCGATTTCAGCGGACGAAAAATGCAACCAAGCCATAACAGCAATGCAGTGTGCTGTGACTAGCTTGATCGATGGATCGACCAAAGGGGTCAATCGACCGATCCTTCACGACAGTGGGCTGGATTACTGATGATCGATCGATCGATCCCCTATTTTCAGGAGATATTTGGCCTTTTCTTTTCTTTTCTCTTTTCTTTTCTAATTCATTTCCCACTTACAATATAAAGCATTTTTTTTGTAATAATCAAATATTAAGATTTAGAATATATTTTAGAGAGCTGTAGCTTAGGGTTTGAGGGTTGTTGGCTTGTTCTTCTTCATTCCTTCTTGGATTGACACACTTTTGGGCTTGTATGTTGACTATTCATTCACCCTCTCCATTAATATAGTTGTATTCCTTTATTTCTTGCTTTGTTAATTAGGTTTACATACTTTCATAATTAGTTTACATGCTTTATTTCCTTGCTTTCTAGGTAGATTTACCATGTTTATTTACCGCTTTCATTTGCCGCATTTTTATCATGCTTTTTAGCTAATTTAAATTAGGTTGTGTTTGAATGAAACTCACTCGAGTTGACGCGTTGCTTTGCTTTGGTGATGGCGTTTACGGGTCTATTTCGAGTGCGTTGTCCTAGTTATTGCGCCTAGGAGATTTGACGGGGCATATCATGTATGTCCCGTGCTTACGACTTTGCGTGCGTAATTTTTGGGGTATTTGTTGACGCCAAAATCTTATTAGGCTTTTATGAGAATTTAGGGGCGTGACAACCCTTGATTTAATTAACTGTCGGAACGAGACGCATTTGTAATAACTCGTCGACCCATGTATCCATTTTATACAAATTAACTCAGGTGAGGGATATTCGACGCAACCTATAGTTTTACTCGCTTTGTTAATCTAGTTTCAATACCCTGGCCTAGAATAATCGTTTCCCTTTTATGCATCTTTTCCTTTTTAGTTTGTAATTCACCTTTTACACTTTTATTTAGGAGTATTAAATCAATTAAATTCTAGCATCTCGTCCATGTGGATTTTCGATACCCGACTTACCGCTGTGCTTGCCTCGCAAGTGTAGTAGTAATTTAGGTTTGTTTGTATTATCGCGATGAAACGAAAATAACGACTGTGCACTTACACGCGCACACTTTTCACGCGCAATCACATACATATATATATACATCATAAATTATATACATGTACATTTAATATCATGTATTTTTAAATATATTTAATGAAGTATGTTGGAGAGTTTAACTATATATATATATATATATTTCACTATAAAATTATATACATACATGAATTGATAATATTTTTTAATACATATGTACTATATGTATATTTTATATTATTTCATACATTAATAATATATGTATAAAACTATATATAACTATCTTGTATCTATTGATAATATTATTTAAGTTTATATTATTCCATACGTAATGTTATGTACATGTATATATGTATTTTTTATTTATAAGAATTACACACATATTAATGTATTATGTATGTATATTATATATTAAGGTATACTTGCATTAAAACATTAAGAATAGATAATTTTGAGTTGAAAAAAAAAACAGAAGTTATAAAACACCCTAAATCTGTTTTCTAAAAAACTCGATTATAACACAGAAATATTATAATTCTGTGTTTTTATTCATCAAAGCTCATCCTAATCTCCGTCGAGATGAATGCCCTAGCCCTGTCCTATCATCTGTATAATGGACTTCGTCATTTATGGAAGGATTTTTCGGGATTTCTCTTTCTTAGAATTGGAAGAAAAAGATGGAAATGACGAAAAGTATTTAGAACGCTTCTCAGCTATCACAAAGAGGGAAATGTTGATTCAATCGACCTGTAAACACAATCCTGGTGAGAGCTTTTTTTCATACCCTTAGAGGTGGAGATCCTTTACCTCAAGAAACCGCTTGCCCTTGCCTCTCATTTATTGGGAATTTCTCTTTAGTAAACGATCGAATAGGAGCAATTAGGCCTTCAGCTCGCTATGCTCAATCTCTATGTGCTTAATCAGTATGTGCGACATCTGTATTAATGACAGGTTGTCAAACGCAGATTCTTATTAGAATTGTATTTAAATACAGAAAATAGAATTATAGTTGCAAACCAAACACGTCCTTGGGTGCACTTATTCTCTCCTTATAGAAGTCCACGCAAGTGACATAACACGTAGACCTAATATTAAATTGTCCTTAAATGTTTAAAAATTTATACCAAAAAACTTAATTGTAAATTGTCCAAAAATCAATAGAACTTAATTAAAAAAATTTAGTTCATCTGGAATATCTCTCTATATAACAAAACCTTTGATTTACAACTTGGAACTTTAAATTTTAGGACTTTATATCCTTAACTTTGTTTGGCACAGAGAAACCTTTAACCTGCCACGTAGCATAATCCTAAAGCGATTGAAGAATGCATTTACCTAATCTACCTTGCCTCACTTTAAAGAAAAGACAATTACTTGCAAGAAAGCAGATTATCTTTTGTCCTAACACTATCAATTTCTAAACTTTAAGTACAATCAACATGAACACCATTTTTTGTTTTTTAAATGTTGGACTATAAGTATATGTACATCTTAAGCATCTTCCCTCACATTGCGATTGGAATGAAGTTGCCCAACTCCTTCGCTGCCTTCTTTCTTTTCTTCATATGGCACCTTGTATCATCGGGTAAGTTACCTATATTTATGTAATATAGGTAACGCATATTTCTTCATATGGCACCTTTTTTTTCTTCTTCTCGTTTCCAAACACCACTTTAGTCCCCTTTAGGGATGGTGCGTGTTCTTCATAGCATTTTCAAAAGCAAATAAAATTTTATTTAATATTTCCGGTCCAGCCAAATATAGCGTAAATGAGGTGTAAAATACAAAGGAACAAAAGGTATGCATCTAATAAAACATGCACCAAGTCCGCTACATATTTTTTTGAGAGTTCATTTAATGTTTGACCCCATTTAATTCTATATAATGAGTTAATTACATATTTTTTTCGGAGGTCATTTAATGTTTGATCCCTATTTAATTATTTATAATGAGTTAAATTCCTGAAAATTGACTTTCTTAGTGTTTGGCGCCCATTTTTAACTTTCCGCTCATTCAGCTGTTCGCCCACAAATTTATTACCGGTTATACCCTTACATCAATACGGGGTCGAAAGCTTAAATTAAAAAAACGCTCAGAAAAAAACAGAAAATAAATAAAAACCAAAAATAAATAACATAAAAAATAAATAAATATTAACCCAAGAATTAATTTTAAAAAAAACCCAAAAAATATTAAAAAGTAAAAAAAATTATTAATTAAGAAAATAAATAACAGAAAATTGAAAAAAGCCAGAAAATTAGAAAAAAAAATAAAAACCAAAAATAATGAAAAAGATACTGAAAATAAATTAAAAATAGAAAATAAATATTAAACCCATAATTAATTTAAAAAACCACGAAGAAATTTATTAAATTAATTCTGAAATTTATTAATTAAGAAAATAAATAACAGAAACTTAAAAAAAGGCTCAGAAAATTATAAAAACAGAAAATATATAAAAACCAAAAATAATGAAAAAAATACAGAAAATTAATATAAAAACAGAAAATAAATATTAACCCCCGAATTAAGTTAAAAAAACAACCAGAAATTTATTAAACAGTAAAAAATTTATTAATTAAGAAAATAAATGATTGAAAATAAATAAAAAATGCTCAGAAAATTAAAAAAATAGAAAATAAATAACAATAAAAAATAAAGCAAAAAATGAATAAAAAATAGAAAATAAAGTCGTACTTTTTACCAATTTAAGATTTAACCACTCCATTTTTTACTCAAATCAAGTTGAAACATACCCTTTTGTTAAAACTAAATAAATAAATTAAGTTTATTTTAAATTCAATTAAGTTTAAATGATGAAATTAAATATTTATTTAAAAAAATTAATCTCTTCACGAAGTTAATTGAATTTAAACTTAATTGAATTTAAAATAAACTTAATTTATTTATTTAGTTTTAACAAAAGGGTATGTTAAATAAACTTTATTTATTTATTTAGTTTTAACAAAATAAACTTAATTTATTTATTTATTAAGTTTATTTTAAATTCAATTAAGTTTAAATGATGAAATTAAATATTTATTTAAAAAAAGTAATCTCTTCACGAAGTTAGTTAACGTTGCATCACATTAGAAAGTGATTCCTCTCAAATATGAGGTATAAAGTGCAAATAAACTTGAATATTAAATAAATTATTTTAACATTCTTTATGTGTCATTTGAACACGTTACACATTACAAAAAGGTTTTTATTTTTTTAAACAGTTTTTTCTAAAACAGTAAAAAAGTAAAACAATTTTTTTTGTTTTTTTTTTATTTTTATTTTTCTACTATTTATTTTCTTAATTAATAAATTTATGACTTTTTAATATATTTCTGGGTGTTTATGAAATTTATTTTGGGTTAATATTTATTTATTGTTTTTTATTCATTTTTTGTATTTTTACATTATTTTTTGGTTTTATTTATTTTCTAAGTTTTTTTTTAATTTTATGTTATTTATTTTCTTAATTAATAATTTTTTGACTTTTTAATAAATCGCCGGGTTTTTTTTTAAATTAATTTTGGGTTTAATATTAATTTTATGTTTTTTACTCCTTTTCTGTATTTTTATTTTTCATTATTTTCTATTTTTTTTAATTTTCTGGCATTTTTTTAATTTTCTGTTATTTATTTTCTTAATTAATAAATTTTTGACTTTTTAATAAATTTTTGTGTATGTTTTTAATTAATTCTGGGGTTAATATTTATTTATTTTTGGTTTTTATTATTTTCTGTCTTTTATTTAATTTTCTGACGATTTTTTTAATTTAAGGTTTGTCCCCCATATTAAAGTAAGGGTATAACTTGTAATAAATACGTGGGTTAACGGCTGAATTGCCGAAATGTTAAAAATGGGGACCAAACTTTAAGAAAGTCAATTTCCGAAAGTTTAACTCATTATAAAGAATTAAATGGGGGCAAACCTTAAGTGACCATTTTTTTGTTTGTAAAAAGTGCACACCCTAAATCAACTATTTCTTGTCCTTTTTCCTAGCAAAACTTTCATTTTACATATACTTTCTCTTTATAAATCGTTATAACATTTGCCAAAATCGTTATAATTCTTTACGTATACTTTATAAAATCGTTAATTAGACAACTATTTGCCAAAATGTTGAATATAAAATGATGCTATAAATTTGCAAACAGTATTTATAATATAGAAATTCATAAGATTTCAGCAACGAGATTTATGTCTTCAGTAAAAAAATTGTGATTTTTAAATTTAAAGTTAATATCTATCTTATGTCTTATTAATAGATCTTGACGAACAATAATCAATAGATGCCAATATATATATATATATATATATATATATATATATATACACACACACACACACACACTAGCGGATGCCCGTGCCAAGGGCACAGTGATAAATTTGCCCCCGTAATAAAACTCAATCCATAATTACCCGCCTTAAAAAAAAGAGAAAACAAAAATTAAAAAAACTTTTTTTTAAATATATATATATTTTTTAAATTTTAAAAACAATATAATCAAAAAAATAATTTAATAACATGTATTTAAAAAATAATAGTATATTAGTAGTATAATCGTATAATAGTAGTATAGTATATATAAGAGTATAGATTTAATATGTATGATAATTTACCTTTTAGCATTATATTTCATGCACCGATGGAATGCATGGAATATTATGCATAAAGAGGTTAAAATATCATACATATATTTTGGCATCAACATCACCTATATATATATATATATATATATATATACACACACACACACACAGAGACAGAGATCCTCTTTGAAGGAGTACTTATGGTGCAGAGTCCGATACATACTAATTTTTTAAAATAGTAAAATTTCATCACTATGAAAATCATATTAATGAAGTTTCATCAAAAAATTTATATTTTTACAATTTTAAAAAAATAGTTGGCTTGAGTCCGCATTATAAGAAGTCCGCACTTGAGACGGCCGCTACATAAATATATGCAAAAAAAACAGAAAGAGCATGCTGGTTTGCGACAACTTAAGTTTGAATTTGAAACATTGTTTATACATGTGCTTATGTCCATTGGCATGAATTAAAATCACATTTTTTTTTATACACAATGTTGAAACTGGTTAGTGGAAATGATGTAAATATTGTGTAAAGTTCACTTTAAATGTACTAACCATAAATAATCATTCAAGATTCTCTTATTTTTCTGTTAAAAAGTTGTACCATAAATTATTCAGGAAATGGGATAGCACAAGCAAGCACATTTTATATTAGCAACAAATGCCCTTTTTCAATATGGCCAGCAACAGCCCCAAACACTGGCCATCCAGTGATAGCCAATGGCGGTTTCCACCTTCCTACAGGCCAATTGCGAAAAATCCCGGTCCCAGCAGACTGGAATGGCCGCATTTGGGCCCGAACAGGCTGCAACTTTGAGTCCAAGGGGAAGCCCGCTTGTGAAACAGGTGATTGCGATGGAAGGCTCGAATGTGAAGGAAGCATAGGCCTTCCCCCGGCTACACTTGTACAAATTTCACTACAAGCAGACAAGACAAAACCAAGCTTTTATGATGTTAGCTTAGTCGATGGCTACAATCTTCCTGTTTCCGTCATGACAAAGCCCAACGTGTCCAAATGTCGAATTGGAGGGTGTTTGAAAAATTTGAACAAGATCTGTCCGGAAGAGCTTAAGGTTTTGAATGGCCAAGGGGATGTTGTGGCGTGCAAAAGTGCATGTTTGGCTTTTAATAGTGATAAATTCTGTTGCAGGAACGAGTATGGGACCCCGGACACGTGTAAGCCGAGCGTGTACTCCAACATTTTTAAGGACGCGTGTCCTTCGTATTACAGTTACGCATTTGATACACCACCACCGTTGGTTAATTGTGTGTCCGATGTATACGTGATAACTTTCTGTCCCTCCAACTGGGGTGGTGAACAAGGGTCCCCAATCTGCACAGGGGAGTTGCCCTTTTCAGGCTATTGATTTTGGGCATTTAATAATACGTTACGAAAATATGATTATGGATTTTAGTTTGGATGGGAGAGACATGAAGTGAAGTTCAACTTTACATGCAAGTGCTAGTGAGTACTAAATAAACTTGTGCCATCTTAGTTACCACCTACTAAAATGCTGTTCTATTGTCTTGCTTGCTTAAAATGATCTCAACTTGCTTTGAATAAAACAAAGCTAGACCAAGTTAGACAGATGTGAAATTTTAACTATTGACTTAGATAATGAGTGATGCAAAGCAAAACCAACCCCATGTTTAACAATTCGTATACATATCATGCAATTATTTGTGTAGGTTGTATGACAACTCACACTTTTTTTTTTCACGGACATCATTTGTCCTGCTCGTGCATTAATACTACACTGAAATGATCAGAACTTAATAAGGCTCCCTGGCAATGTTTCTCCAGAACCAGGATGGTCCACCAGGTACACGGACAACCCATTAATGAATTAATTGGGCCCCAAGTAACTTCGTCTCAAATAATGTTTAGGATAAATTTTTACATTTGTATGATGTGGCCCCGCAACTGCATTTTAGTTTGATGTTGACCTACCACCATAAAACCCACTAGGAATTATTTAAACATTAACAGCACACAGCATTACAAGAAAAAATTCTACTTGACAAAACCACAATACATTTAACTAGTCGTGGCAATTAGTCGTGTTCAGCATGTTCGTATCGTGTTTTAACGGTTTCGTATAAAATCACCCTAATCCGAACATGACCCGTTCATTTAACAGTTAAAAAAATTTAAACCCAAGCACGAACCGAACCGTTAATACCCGTTAGTAAATGGGTGGATTTGGATCGTGTCATAATTAACCAGTCATGTAAACCATTACTCATTAAGAAAATTGTTTTCCAAAAATTTAAAATACTATTTTTTTCAAATCAAATTTTAAATGGGTGGATTTGATTTCTAATTCTATAATCTAACGGTTGAGATTAACTTTTATATATACTAACTACTAAAGTATATATATATATATATATATATATATATATATATATATATATTGTTTACCTATTAACGGGTAATAATGGGTGTAATATTAATTCGGGTCACGTCCCAATAAAATTCGGTACCACTAACGGGTAATAATGGGTATAAACGGGTTTAATCGTGTAAGAGCACAAACCCAAACCCGATTCGTTATGATAATCGATCTACCGTGTTGACCCGTTAATGACCCAAACCCGATAAGACTAAACCCACCAACTTATAATTTTGTCTCATGTTATCGTGTCGTGCCTCATTTTATCAAGTCTACATTTAACCTAAGATAAGACACAATTAAAAAATTCTTAAATTACACATCCAATTAAACAAAATAAAAGATGAAAACACGAATAACCCACTAACGCAAATTTAGTTGTTTTCACAAACACAGATTACTTCATTTCAAACAACCCCGATACAGTCATAATCACAATATGTAATATTATTTTTTCGTATTGTGTTATCATGTTATTTATAAGATTTTCACCCTAGTTTTATGAATTTCTGTAGCAATTTGTATGCGCCCTATAGGAGCATATGGGCTTGCTGGAAAATGAATCTGGACAGCAAATTATATTAAATTAAAAAAATGAAAGCTCTCACTATGTTCTTAAATTAGAAAAATATATATAGGAAAATTATTTAGTATGAATTTATTTTTATTTGTGTAAGGACACAAGTCTCCGATTGAGTCTTAAAAATATTTGAGTCCGAGTATAGTGTTCATGTGTATCCATCCAAGCCTATGACGTGTTAGTTGAAGACGTAGCGGCCAAGAATATAAAACTTCATCATATGCCGGGTTAGTGTGCCTTGTTTCTACGTCAACAACATTGTTCCATGCTCCTAAGGTATGAATGCATTATATATATATATAGGAGCTTGGAAATTTATTGGGTGTAATTTATAATTTTTTTATAAACTATTTTAACGACCTTGTTTTACTCAGAAAATATTTTTAGAACTTGTCACAAAGAGTTTTGGACTTAGAATGAATATTTTATTATTTTCTGATTTTCGGACACGTCGTTCGAAACACACTGGAATCTCGTTCAAACGAGATTACCATGTCGTTCGAACGAACTGGCATCTAGTTCGAACGAGATTGCCAGGTCGTTCGAACGAGACTTTTAACGAAATTCCTTTTTCACCTCTGGAACATCGTTAGTAAAGTCGTTCGAACGAAAAGTCGTTCGAACCAGATTTGGTGGGAACAGGTATTTTGACAGTTTTTGACGGTTTTCCTATTTTTTCCACTTCTTTTCCCCACTATCTTTTGCCAGATTTATTAAGTGCGGGAACCAACATTTTGGAACTAACTTTTTCACATACTACAATCTCCAAGAGAGAGTTTGAGAGCAAAATTCCAAAAATGAAAGAGTTCAAGTTTTGAGTGTTTGTTTTAAAAAAAAAAAATCCTAAAACACTTTTATTTACTCCTAATTATTTTGTCTATCCAAGTTCCTTAATATATATACTTTGCTTGGAGTTTTGGCCCCGGTTTTATCTCTACCATTGGAAGAGTGTTTGGGTTTACTTCTACATCCCACAAAGAAGAAGTTTATTTGCTTTGACATACCCACTTGGAGAAAGGCTCCTTGTTCGGGTGACGGTGATCGAGAAAAGTCCAATCGGTGGATTCCAAGACCGCGGTGGAGCTCCGTGGTTATTCGCTAGGCAGAGCTGTGTACAAGAAGGAGCATCGGGACTTGGACAGAGTCAAGTCGAGTGTTGTAAGTCTTATTGTCTTGTATTTTTAAAATTGTACTTAGTGGATTTGAGGCTAGGGTTGTCCGAGGTTTTTTCTCGTTGTGGATTTTTCCTCGTACATCGCGGCGTAGTGGTTATTTGTTTATTTTATCTTTTACAAAATTCACATTAGATGCATGCTTAGGTAAAAGGATAAAATTGGTTTAAATCACTACTCATTCTTTAGTTGGTGCTAAAATTAATTTGGGTAAATATTAATTTAATTCAAGTCGTCATTTAATTTGTTAAAATTGGTTTGGCCTAATTTGGAAATATTGAAAATATGGTTTAGGCAAATTTCTAGGACTTGGGTTAAATTGGTTTAAGTGAATATTTCGTGTTGTCTAATTTAATTTCACTTTGAACTTTGTTTAATTTTAATTTGAAAGAAATTAAAATTTGGTTTATGTTATTGTTTCGTTGAGCCATCTTTATTCCGCATCTTCTTAAAGGAAATTGATTTTTAAGATTTTAAAATTGGGGGTCCTATCGTTTTCAGAATGATATCAGAGCAGGATCGCTAAATTATTGCGTTTAAGATCCTTTTAAATATTTTTGACTAAAATGAAATTTTCTCCATTTTCAAAATTTTCTATTTTCGATGGTTCTAACTACGCGTATTGGAAAGAGCGTATGAAATCGGCACTTAAGTCTATCGATGAAAGGGTTTGGTTATCTGTTGTTAACAGGTGGTCCCCACCCACACATTTAGTAAATAATGAGCGTATCCCCAAATCTATCGATAGATGGAGTAAGAATGAAATTAAAATTACAAATTTTAATTCCCGTGGTTTAAATGCCTTGTTTAGCGCGGTCACACCGGATGAATTTCGACGCATTATGACGTGTGAAACCGCTAAAGAAGATTGAGATATTTTACAACTCACTCATGAAGGAACTAGTGTCGTAAAAGCTTCAAAACACCAAAATCTTACCCTCAATTTGAAACAATCAAAATGAATGAAAAAGAAACTTTTGATGAATTTTATGCTAGACTTTCCAATATAGTTAATTTATCTTTTAACTTGGGAGAGAAAATACCCGACAACCGAGTAGTAAATAAAATTTTAAGGTCCCTACCTGATAGATTTATTCCTAAGGTGACCGTGTTAAATTCTTTACCCACTTTTGTCTCTACGAAATTAGAAGAGCTCATAGGTGATTTACAAACCTATGAACTATAAATGTTTCCCTTCAAAACTGAAAATAAAATAAAAAAAGGGCATTGCCTTGAAAGCCCGAAAGGAGGAAAAACAAGTAGTAGAGAGTGAAAGTGGGAGTGACTCGGAAGATTTGGCTATGTTTGCTAGGAAGTTTTATAAATTTCTTAAATTTAACAAAGATAAATTTAAAAATGATTTTAAGAAATTTGAAAAGTCTAAGCATGACAAAGCCGAGAAGATCCCTAAAATTTTTAATGAAAATTTAAATAGGGACGAGTCAAATAGGTGTTGTGGTTGTGAAGAGTATGGCAATAGGGCAAAAGAGTTTCCCAATAAACTAAGAAGAGAGGGTAAGAAACTAATTTCTTTTAATGTAACACTTAGTGATAGTGATAATGAAGAGGGACCCGATTCCCCCACTAAGTCCAACTTTGTGGCTTTTATGGCTAATCAAGTGAGTGATAGTGATCACTCTTCTATTGACGAAATTTTAACACATGACACTTTCAAGGTCAAAGTTTATGATTCCCTTATTTTTTATGGTTGTGAGAGTGAAGAGCAGAGATAGAATGAAAATGATGAGGTTGATGTGAGTGAACTTCAAAATGCTTTTCAAGAATTATATAAAGAATCTATTAAATTAAAAAGAGCTAATTTGAAGTTAGAAGCTTGTTTGAAAGAGTATGTCGAGGTCATTAATGAGAATGCTTTAGTGGAATACCTTAGGACATGTGAGAGAGCTCTTTGTGAGAAGCTTGAATATGTAGAAGGCGAGAGAGATAGCCTTAAAGGTTTAATGGAGTCAATAAAAAAGGAGCTTCTCGAGTTTGAAGAGAGAAATATTTTATTAGAGTTTAACATTTTAGAATTATAAAATAAATTAAAAGACTCTAGTAAAGTCAAATTTGATTTGTAGTGTCGTTCGGAGAAATTAGATAAAATATTAGGAACGATCCAAATAAAAAATGACACCTGTGGTTTAGGCTTCGATACGTGTAATGAATCATCTTATAAAGTCAAAACCAACATTTTAGGAGAATCCTCTAGGAACAATGTTAAATATCATTCCTTAGGTAAGTCTTTTCGCCGAGTCTTTAGGTGTTCTCATTGTGGTCGAAAAGGTCATCTTAGGAAGTTTTGTTTTGATATTAAACGAGGTCCTATAAATTCCCAACGTAAGGCAGCCGAGGTAGCCAAGATTCCTACACCCCGAGATAGTCATTCGTCATTAGTTTAGGTTAGGAGATCCGACTTGGTAGCTTTACAAGATAGGATTTTTTATTCTCATTTACTTTCACATGCTTCCTCCCTAGCTAAATCTAAAGGTTGAATGTGTTTGTTTTATATGCATACTTTAGCTTTTGTACTACATGCTATATTATCGTGCTAAATGTATGCTCGTTTTAATCATTATTCTAGTCATTGCTTCATCACATATCATATGCAAGAATTATGATTGGTGTTTATCTTTTGTATTATAGTTCTTTCATTTTAGCGACAAATACAAAAAGATTTTTGTTTATCATTTGTGTTTTATTTTTTTTAATTGAAGATTAATGAAAAATATAAATGATTTTGTTTGTCTTTTGAGTAAATATTTTTTTTTTGGTTAAAAATTTCAAAAACACAGATTTTTTTGTGTCTATTTTAGTTTGACACACTCTATGTGGTATATACTTGTCTTTTGAATCCCTTCTTTTTCGCTCCCATGTGGCTAGAACTTTTGGTTTAGATTGTCAATCCTTAAATGTTCTTTACCATGCTTATATGGAGTAGTTGGATTTTGTGTTGATATACTGGATTCTATTTTTATATGCCTCAATTCACACATGCACAAGCTCACTTGAAATTTTAACTTCATATGTATGTTTGAGCTTTGTAAGGTGTTCTCCTACCAATCTTGTCATCTACATATTATGTGACCTAGGAGGACTAGTGCATATTATAATCCGTTGCATGTGAGATTTGTGTGAGATATGAAAATAATGTATATAAATGTGCATGGGGAAGGGCTCCGAAAGGAAAAGCCATCGTTTTTCTTGGACCTAAAAGAAATACGTGGTCCAAAGGCCAAAAAAATATGGCATTAAAAAGAAAAATAATTGCCAAGGCCTTATTTTAATTGATATAGTCATTAAAAAATTAATATGCTTATATTGAGGGAGTTTGGATGGTATATCAACGGTTTACACAATGTCTGTTTATCCAAGTTGTACTTTCAACGTCATGACTCTATTGGTTTGTAGAATCATCAAACTTCTAGGCTTGTATGCATTGTGTATGTTTGTTCATTGAGTTCAATTTTTAATGTCACATGAGGTTATATTCAAATGTGATGAAGCTTGTAATCAAATGAGAACTCCGTGAACATGTTTTAAGTGATTGAGTATAAATTTAATTGTTACTAGTTCACACCCCAACACTTCCATTTCCATATGACACATTTATGCTATAAGAGTGTGGAAGACTCATATTATATTTTGTTTGTTTTTTAGTCTTTGCCTTGCTATGTAGTCCATTTATGCTTTAATTCATAATTGATACCTATTTTGTTGCGTAGTTTGTTTCATCTCACATGCTTAGTATCTTACTTGTCAAATTGGTATCAATTTTTTTGGCGCATCATCGTTGGTATCCATTAATATTTGTGTTGAATTAGTTACGGTTCTTCTTGGCCGTCTGCCTTCATGCTTTAATCACTTTATGCACAATCATGTTGTACTTGCTTTTCCCATATTTATATCCCTAATGAAGTTTTAAGGGGAGAAATCGTATTTAGTTAAATTGGGGAAAAATGAGTAATTAATTAGTTCTTTTATCCTTTGTCTATTCCTGAACAAAAAGGGGGAGAATGATATGGGGAGAAATGGAATCTAATCCTATTGTAATCTTATATAAGTTTAGGAGATTTAACTTAGGGGGAGAGCGCTTTCTTCTTAGGTTGATCATAGTTGATAAAGGGGCGAGTTAATTTAGGGGGAGTATTTTTTTTACTTGCATTTAATATTCTTGATTTTTCCTATGCGTTTGATAGTTTGCTTAAGTGTGCAGGAATTCTTCTAAATGGCAACTTTCATCATCGACAATGATATTGATCCTTGGGTTTTGAGTCAAGCAATGTATTTTTTATTTTTCGTGGGATATTTTTTAAGTCTAGTAGAGCTTGATGGCACTTTAGAATTTTTGCTGGTTTTTATCCCGGAGTAGCCAAAGGGGGAGATTTGTAAGGACACAAGTCTCCGATTGAGTCCTAATGTAGCGTTGACTAAATTGCGGACAAAAATATTTGAGTAATAGGATAGTGTTCATGTGTATCCATCTAAGCCTATGACGCGTTAATTGAAGACGTAGCAGTCAATAATATAAAACTTCATCATATGTCGGGTTTAGTGTACCTCGTTTCTGCGTCAACAACATTGTTCCATGCTCCTAAGGTATGAATGCATTATATATATATATATATATATATATATATATATATATATATATATATATATATATATATATATATATATATATATATATATATATATATATATAGGAGTTTGGAAATTTATTAGGCGTAATTTATAAATTTTTTATAAATTGTTTTAATGACCTTGTTTTACTTAGAAAATATTTTTAGAACTTGTCATAAAGAGTTTTGGACTTAGAACGAATATTGTATTATTTTATGATTTTCTGACACGTCGTTCGAAACACACTGAAATCTCGTTCAAACGAGATTACCATGTCATTCGAACGAACTGACATCTCGTTCGAACGAGATTTCCAGGTCGTTCGAACGAGACTTTTAACGAAATTTATTTTTCATCTTTGGAACATCGTTAGTAAAGTCGTTCGAACGAGAATGTCGTTCAAACGAAAAGTCGTTCAAACGAGATTTAGCGGGAACAGGTATTTTGGTAGTTTTTGACGTTTTTTTCACTTTTCCCCACTATCTTTTGCCAGATTTATTAAGTGCGGGAACCAACATTTTGGAACTAACTTTTTCGCATACTACAATCTCCAAGAGAGAGTTTGAGAGAAAAATTCCAAAAATGAAAGAGTTCAAGTTTTGAGTATTTGTTTATCAAGAAAAAATCCTAAAACACTTTTGTTTACACCCAATTTTTTTGTTTATCCAAGTTCCTTAATATATATACTTTACTTGGAGTTTTGGCACCGGTTTTATCTTTACCATTGGAAGAGTGTTTGAGTTTACTTCTACATCCCACAAAGTAGAAGTTTGTTTGCTTTGACATATCCACTTGGATAAAGGCTCCTTGTTCGGGTGGCGGTGACCGAGAAAAGTTCGATCGGTGGATTCCAAGACCGCGGTGGATCTCCGTGGTTATTCGATAGGCTGAGGTGTGTACAAAAACGAGCGTAAGTCTTACTGTCTTGTATTTGTAAAATCGTACTTAATGGATTTAAGGCTAGGTCCGTCCGAGTTTTTTTCCATTGTGGGTTTTTCGTCATACATCGCGGCGTAGTGATTATTTATTTATTTTATCTTTTACAAAATTCACATTAGATGCATGCTTTGGTAAAAAGATAAAATTGGTTTAAATCACTACTCATGCTTTAGTTGGTGCTAAAATTAATTTGGGCAAATATTAATTTAATTCAATTCATCATTTAATTTGTTAAAATTGGTTTGGCCTGATTTGGTAATATTGAAAATATGGTTTAGGCAAATTTCTAGGACTTGGATTAAATTGGTTTAAGTGAATATTTCGTGTTGTCTAATTTAATTTCACTTTGAACTTTGTTTAATTTTAATTTGAAAGAAACTAAAATTTGGTTTATGTTAATGTTTCGTTGAGCCATCTTTATTCCACATCTTCTTAAAGGAAATTGATTTTTAAGATTTTAAAATTGGAGGTCCTATCGTTTTCAATTTGTATAAAAAATTTGTAGTTTATTAGTTATAAAAGTTTATGGGAAATTCGTAGAAAAAGTGTTAGATAAAATTCTCTTAAATTATTTTACCCATAATTTTTATTTTCATTTATGAAATAATGATGTTTTTCATAAAACTCGATGTATTCTTTGCTCATTTATTTTCAATGACGATTGAAAGTATGACACATGACAAACAATGGTGTAAGCAATTTTTAGTAAGAATCCCACTATTCCCACTCCTCTACAACGTTTTTCACTCCACTTTTATATTAAACTAGCATATACCATGCGCGATGCGTGGGCGTAAATTTATAGTACGACATTTTGCAAAAAGAGTAATAAAATTTTATTATACCTGCAAAAAATAATTATTTATTATCTCTAATTGTCCTATGAATTCACATATTATTTGTACAACAGAAAGTTGGATTTGCGAAATTTTATCGCCTTCACTATATTGTCTTCACAGAAACCCAAAACATAATTGTTATTCCAATTTGAAATTGTCTTCGGTATTTCAATCGTCTCACTATCAATCAAAAGCTCACAAATCATAATCTCTTACCTTGAAACATTTTATAGTTATTTTATTTTTTTCGTCAAAGAGCCCACTTCTATTCTTATTTTTTCAATACACCTCATTGAGGGGTGCATATAAAACTGTATTTTCCAATTAATCTATTAGTTTGATAAAAATAAAAAATAAAAACTCTTCCCCCGCCTTTACAACCCGAGAGCAGAAATTCATATAGGGATGGCAACGGGCCGGTTCGGGGTCGGGTTTTAACTCCCCGTCCTCGTTAGAAAAACCATTCCCCGTCCCCCCCTGTTCCCCGTTATAACGGGTTCGGGGATCCCAGCGGGGAACCCGTTTTGATTTATTTTTTATTTTTTATTTATTTCAACTCCTCTTTAGTCTATAATAGGCCTTGCACTAAATTAAGTCAGATTAAACATGTATGTTCATCCAATTGGAAGTATAATTTCCCACTAGCATTTTGATCCACACTTCCAGGTTCCAAGTTCTAGTATTGGCCAATGTAATTTCAATCGTAATATGGTCTGAAGCAACCAAGTTCAGTGTTGAAGAAATGAAATCCAACTATCTTCTCTCTCTTTTTTATCTGAATTAGGTATGCCCACATTTAAAAAAAATGATTTATTTACTCACATAATGCACAATTGAACAAAAAATCAAGTAGAAGAAAACGTGATATCGAGAAACTAACCTCGGTTATGTGAAGAAGTGGATGGATCTGAGGAACCACCTTGGCCTTTTCAAAAGGCCCTTTTGTAGCGTGAGGGTTGTCCGACAGCGGCGTGAGGGCAGGGTTGTCCGACAGTGGCGTGAGCGCTATTGTGTAGAGGGAGTGAGGGAGGGAGGAAGTGAGGAGAGTGAGGGAGGGAGGGAGCGGCGGCGTGAGGGCTGTCCGACAGCGGCTGCTGCTGCTGCTAAGGCTTGAGGGAGTGAGGAGAGTGAGTGAGGGAGTGACGAGTGAGGGAGGGATGAAGTGAAGTGAGCGGCTGGTGCTTTGACAATATTATCTAGGGTTTTTGGCTTGGCTTATCTAATTTTTATAATATAAATATATTTTTTTTATTATACATTAATAATTCGGGTATCCCCGTGGAGACCCGAGGGTATACCCGAAACCGACCCGAAACTATTCAGGGATTTTTTTCATTCCCCGAACCCGATCCGATTCCTGATTTTTCGGGTATCCACGGGGACCCGAAATTTCGGGGAAAATTTCCATCCCTAAATTCATATGATAAAAAACAAAAGAGCATCACAATTGTCGTTTTAACTTCTAATTCCATATCTTCTCCCTCTTCAGTACTATCAGTCTAAGTCTTTCAAATAACCATCAACAAATATTTTATGTGCAATTTGTAAAGAGAGAGCAATGGATTACAATACATATTTCCATTACCATATTTCTCTTTCACCCCCAATATTCTCTCTTATAGCAATTTTAATTGTACAATTCCATTACCTTAAGAAGAGAAACTTCATCTAAAGATTCTTCTGCAGCAAAATTTCTAAGGTGCAAAACCCCACCCAAGTTTGGGTACCTCAAATCATCTACCGTCAAGCACACCCAACTCTGTGTCTCCACTGATCAAATCATTGACAAACTAAGGCAACCGCTCCCGTATGATCTTCGTTGATGTTGGTTCAGATGTGATTCATCTCATCGGCTACCCTTAAGCAATCACAATCTTATTTACATGATGGGTTGTCATGAAAATTTATTTTTTCCATAATTGAGTGCATAAAAAGAAAAAAATGGTGTAAACAAAATTATCCATTGTTTTAAACACATTCTTTTCGATGATCTTCTCAATCAGATATGTTGCATGTTGAAAAATAGAAATGCTCCGCTTGTTGTGGATAAATCTGATACTCAATCAGTCAACAAAGAAGTAATCAAGATGGTTATGAGATTTAGGGTGGACAAATCTTATGTTTTTCATCAACAAAGAAGTAATCGTATGAAAAACATAGATTGATAAATCTGATTGAGTGAAGAATCTTATGTTTTTCATGAAAAATATAAATGAATCCACAACAAAGAAGGTGGATAAATCTGATTAATAAATCTCATAACTATTTTGATTACTTTTAGGGTCCGTTTGATATAAAAGTGGGCAAATGGAGAGCATGACAAATTTTTCCATAATAAAATTTGCCATGGCAAAATTTGTGAGGGCAAATCTTATAATTTGCCATATAAGATTGTTTGATATGATTAATTTTCTAGGTGGCAAAAGTGGGTTGTTTGATAACATTAATGTAAAATAAAAAACAAAACACAGTTTAGAACATACGAACAGTTTATGAATAAAAAATAGTTTTTAATAAAATAAAAAGCTTTAACAAAATCACAGTTTTAACGAAAAAAATATTTATTCAGAAATACAGTTTTTAACAACAAAAACACTTTGAACAAAAAAAAAACAGTTTAAAATGATTTTTTTTTAAAGAAAAACAGTTGTAACGAAAAAATAGTTTTTAACAAAAAAAACAGTTTCAATGAAAAAAAATACTTTTTAACAAAATAAAAACGGTTTTAACAAACAAACAAATAAACAGTTTAAAAAAACGATTTTAACAAAATAAATACATTTTTAATGAAAAAACTGTTTTTAATAAAAAAAAATGAAAAGAAAAAGTTTTTTGTTAATAATTTTAAAAAGGATGGCAAATTTGTGGGAAAAAATTTCTTTACTATATAGGTAAGCAAATTTTACTATTAAAAGTGGAAAAATGATAGCAAATTTGTATGTGAACATGAGTATTCATGAAAATTTTTTAATGGTAAATAATGGTCATCAAACACAAAAAATAGTGAATAAATTTGAGATTTGCCACCATTTGCCACATTTTCCATGGCAAAACGAACCCTTCATAATCACCCTAAGCTCCCTAAATGTTCAAAAAGCTTAAAACATAAGACATTGATAAATCGTATGAAAAACGTAAAGAAGATCCTGATGGTCGGTTAGATTGTTGTTTAATTTGGTGGTAAATTGCAGATTTGTTTGGGGGAGGACGAAGGATGATGGTGGTACTAATGATGATGGTCAGTCAGATTGCCATTTGTAAACTGTCTACAAGTTTGTTTCTTGAGTCGGAAGTGTCGGCCACAGCAGTTTTCATGAGTATTGGGACTATGAATTTAGTTGGTTTGGGGCTATGAATTTATATTTGGCTGGGGAAAGGAAGAGACATGAATGAGAAGGAGAAGTAGAAATGATTTAAAGAATTTGATGGGTTCTTTAAAAATGGATGGAAAAGAGAGAGACAATGTAAAGCGTGGCTCGTTTATTTGAGAGTTAACAATAAATACTCATTAATACCTCTCTTACTATCGTTTTAAAAGTATTTTAGTATTATATAGATGATTATATTATCCTTAAAATTCATAAACTCTTTCTACTCATCCAGAACTCATTCCTCACTTTCTTTAGTGGAAGATAAAAAGGGAGAAAAATTCATCTATGTATATGTATAAACAACAGTTTATTTATTTATTAAAAAAAGATTTATATAAATAAAAAACTGTTTTGATTATAAAAAATTATTTATTATAGAAAAATGTTTTTTTGTAAAAATTTGTATAAAAACTGGTTTATCGTTTTATAACTAATAAAAGAACCATTTCAATTCTTTTTTTAAAAAACTTTTTAATTGTAATTTTTAAAATAGTCTATATAATTTTAGGGCCTAAAACAATATCAATTATGGATATAGGAAAACAAACATTTGGTTAGCACTTTTAGTCCCAATTTTCAAATTATCGATTGACGTAGCATGCTATGATTGATTGACGGTTTATTGATGTGGGTTCGCGCCAACAGCTTCATTAAAAAATAGAGACTAAAATTATAAATTAAATATTTGTTGTCTTATTTTCATAATACATATTACAATAGACCCTAAATTTACAAAGCCAATTTTTAAAAACTTCATATAAAAACTAAAACAACGTTCTATATAATATAAAAAACTATTTTTTACAAAAGTAACTATTTTAACTGTTCTATTTTATAAAAACAAATAACATTATTTTCTATAAATATAAATAAAACGCTAAAAAATAGTTAAAATAGTTTTTTTACAAAAGAGTCTTGTTAAAAAACTGTTTTCGTTAAAAAATAAACAAAAGCATTTCAATTGTTTTTTTTAATTCAACTATTGCTTTTAAAAACTAATTATAAAAATAAAGCGTTTTTAACTGTTAAAAATGTATCTTTTATATTAAAAAAATGTACCCTTTTATTTTAAACTATTTTATAAAAAAAATTATCACTTTTTTTTTACAAATACAAATAAAATACTAGAAAAATAGTTAAAACAATTTATATTTGTAAAAATAGGTTTTGTATTATATTGAACATTTGTTTAGTTTTTATAAGAAAAAAATTAAAACAACAATTGAATTTAAAAGAAAAGTTGAAATGTTTTTCTTATTTTTTAACGAAAACATTTTCTTAATAGAACTTTTTGTATAAAAAATATTTTAACTGTTTTTCTAGTGAAAAGAGTTTGTAGGTTTCAAGGATAATATAGTCATTCAATGTAAAGGTGGAGTGGGGGAATGTTATCTAGGAGTGGAAATAGTGTGACTCTTTTAGTAATAGCATAACATGGGGTAAAATCTCCTTAAAATTTATCACTTTATGTATATTATTATATGATGGAACTAGAGTAGTCGCTTCGAAAATTGAGCATTTGGTAATTAAGAAGCACCATTAAAGCATTACAAGAGGAAGATGCCATCAACAAATCTCATGTAACACATCTTCCAAGTCAGTAGTGACTCATTACACCGCAGATTATAGCAACCCACATTCTATAAAATAAATAATGGTAAGCCCAGTTAAATAACACTAGCCAATAAGGAAAGGGTGATTTTGGAATCATCCGCAATTTTTATAAGCTAATCCACATAAAAGGAATTGATAAGTTAATCCACATAAAAGGAATTGATATATATTTGTTAGTGCATCCTCTTTATGGAATGTACTTACTACTTCATGAATGAAACTGATTCCACAAATGCTCATAATTTCTATTTTTTTTTCGTTTTTCTAGAAAAACATTCTTCCTAAAATTTAGGAGGTGTATTTTCGGTCCAAACATTAATCTATGAGGTTGTAAAACATAGAAGAGATTAAATCAGCACGCAACTTTGTCCAACACTAGGTGGCCAGCTAAAGATTTTAACATATGATTAAAAATAAACCAACTAAAGATTTTCACATATGATAAAAAATAATAGATGATATCATGTCTACATACCCATGATAACGTGAATAAAGCTACAACAATTCTTACAATGATCTAACAAGGCATTTATAGAATTGGCTAGTCCCAAATGTAAAATCCAAGATTAAGTGGATCACAGAAAGGTAATATTAATTTTTTCATAAGATGGCTAAGCATTATAACCTATGAAGAGATTCCTCATTTAACTGATGATATCTCATTTAGTCATCACTGATGATAATTTTTTCGAAAGTGATTCCTCATTTAGTTACCAACGATGGTAATTCAACCGTTCCAACCTATGAAGAGATAAAAACCGCTGTATTTTTTATGGGCCTCAGTCATCCCCTGGATCTAATGGGTTTAATAGTGATTTTATCAAAGCTTTTGGGATATTTTTTCGTAAGATGTTGTTTTTTATATTTTCTTTCCTGTTAGTAATACGTTCTAATCTTGAGCCCCCTGTTCACTGACGCAGTTATTCCAAATACAGACTACATGTAGTCTGGAGGCCCCTATTCATTGACAAGTAACGATTTTAACACATGATAAAAAATAATTGATGATAGCATGTATGCAAATATGTTATAATTTCAGACTATACAACTTAGAAATTGAATGGCATTAGTAAAAAAAAAAACATGCAGTAACTCTCAAACTCAGAAAATATTTATAACACCTTGAAGGGAATAAATCCAGCAATTAGAAAAACATAACAGAGAGAAGTGACTAAGAATGAATTTATTGTGAAATTAACAAAAAACAGGTTCAGAGTATAAGTTTTAATTCCACTATTTGGGAGTCTCTTATCTACTTAGGATACTTAGTTTGCTGCATTTTAGGCGTGGATGAACTTACAATTTTCAAAAGAGTATTTTCGTCCTTTCAATATAAATGGTGGAGAAAAATTTAGTGGATGTACTTACAAAATTGATGGATGGATCAAAGATAACCCTAAGGAAAGGACTTTTGGAAGGAGGAAAAGATATCAACCTTGGAACCTTCTTAGAGGCAGATTAGTATTCAAATTAAGATTCATGTTAACATTTACTTCATGTATTTATAAATACAAGTCCCCATCATGGACATAAGCAAGGTATCCCATACTAAACCACACAAAATTAGTATGACTTTCATATTCTTGCTACCACTTGAAAGTATTTTTAAAATGATTAATTACACTAGGGCCCCCTAAATTGTAACTCTACTAGCACTCCCCCCCCCATTCTTTTAATTTTTTTAATTTACACCCCTAACTTTGAAAACGGCTACAGTTTACCCCCTCCCGTCCAACTTCGTTAATTTTTGACAAAAATCGTTACCTTGTGCGTGGGACATGACATTAAGCAAGGGCATTTTTGTCCAAACCTAATTATTTTAAAAAAAAATCTTTAAATAACAAAAAAAATATTTAAAAATTACAAAAATAACAAAAAAAATTTAAAAAATACAAAAAACCTAAAAATAAATTCTAAAAATATAAATATACATTAAAAAATTTACAAAAATAACAAAAAATATTTTAAAAATATAAAATAACTTTGAATAAATTCTGAAAATATGAATATATATTTAAAATTTTTGAAAATACTAAAAAATATTTTTTAAAAAATTAAAAAACCATTGAATAAATTCTGTAAATATGAATATATATTTAAAAATTCTGAAAATACCAAAAAATATTTTTTTTTAAACTTGGAATAAATTCTGACAATATGAATCTATAATTAAAAATTCAGAAAAAACTAAAAATATTTAACAAAATAGAAAAAAAGCTACAATAAATTCTAAATATATGAATATATATTTAAAATTTTTAAAAATTATCAAAAAATATTTTTAAAATATAAAAAAACCTTGGAATAAATTCTAAAAATATGAATATGTATTTAAAATTGTTAAAAATAACAAAAATATTTTAAAAATATAAAAAACATGGTATTTTATCTGAAAAATGGTTATATATATTTAAATTCTAAAAAATATTTAAAATATATGAAATTAAAACAAAACAATTCAGAAAATATATTTAAATTAATTACTAAAAACTGCATTAAAATTCTGAAAAAATATAAAAAAGAGTCTTTTTTTAAAATTAATTGCTAGCAAAAATAAATTATATAACTTCCAATAATAATAAAATAGTTTTAGAAATAAAAAATCGTTTCCCAGAAATAAAAATTATTTTCGACAAAAAATATTTTTAGAACTATAAATTGTTTCCAGCATAGAAATAAAAAATCTTTTCCACAAATGATAAATTATTTCCATAAAACTATTCCGAGAAATATATATATATAGATCCCCCACCCCCTGCCACCCCCACTAGCGATTAGCCCACCAATGATTAGCGTACTCCCACCCCTAGCCCTAGATCTACTCGTGTATGTGTGTTAGTGAGTGAGTGAGAGAGAGGGATAGAGGAAGAAGAAGAGAGTTATGAGAGAGAAGAAGTGTGTGTGTGTGTGTGTGTGTGTGTGTTCGTAAGAGAGAGAAGATTTTAGATTTTTTAAAAAGAGGTAAAATACCCAAAATACCATTTTGAAAAGTCAAAAAGGGTTGCCACGTGTCATTTAATGCCAAAAGTCAACGGGTTTTGACAGTAAGGGACTATTTGTAGCGATTTTCAAAGTTAGGGGTGTAAATTAAAAAAAATGAAAGAATGGGGGGGGGGGGGGGGGGGAGTGCAAGTAGGGTAAAAGTTTAGGGGCCCCCAATGTAATTAATCCTTTTGAAAATATATGAATTACTCGGTTTATCATTGTAGAATTTGGCATATTTCTTTAGAAGAATATAATCATTGCCTCACCAGTTCTTAATTTTCGAAAAGCATATAAGCCGTCACCAATTAATTGATTATTTTATCAATAATAAGACAAAGTTTAGGTCCAAGCTTCAAGTGGGGAAGCCACAACGTACACTTGCTAGACCTCAAAAGTCTCCTTCCTCATAGATGAGGCTTTGATCTCGAGGAATATTATTTTATTTTAATGATTAATGTTATCGGGGTCGTAGATTTTCAGACCTATCAAAATGTGACATGATACGATAATACGGGACGAGACGCCATGAAATTATAAGTTAGTGGGATTAGGCTTATTGGTTTTGGTTAAATATCGGGTCAACACGATAGGCCCGTTAATATAGTTGTTCATGTTTGAGATTTTGATACACCTCATTAGACCAAATTGTACATATTATAACACGTTAACGCAACCTTAATTCTTCGGTAATAAATATTTTGTTGTTGGAGTCCTACTATTATTAACATTTTGAATCTAGGATGTATGAATTAATTATATGTTATTTTGATTGAGAATTTTAGTTGCTTAACTAGTGTTGATGGTTAAGATCACGTGACTCATTAACACTAATGGTTCGGGTTTGAGTTTGTATTTTAAAATTGATTTGTTAACGAATTATGTATCGATTGAAGAGGTTTCCACATGAGCACAGTATCACACGACATGAACATGACCGGTCGACATGTCTAGGGATATCATGATCAATATGAATAATGGCCATTTGTAGCTTTAGGATGGCAAGACAAAACAAATTCTTGATGAGAACAATCATTAAAAGTAAAATCTAGTGATACACAGAGGTTCGAGTATCTAGCGTGAATGGTTCCTCCCATACACGTGGGTAGGGGAAAATTGTTAACCCTGGTTACACCTACACCTAATAAATATAGAATATTACAATAGATTCATCTGAGTGAAGGTGGAGTTCATGGTCAAAGGAATGCTCACCTTGTCCATTTTTCTTGGAATCTGAGCACACGGGCGTATACTCTAATTGCATCCACCTTATTCTCTCCCCCAAAGATAGACATAACAACTTACATATTCCTATGAATAAGTCATCCAAAAAATATATTAATTTTTTTCTTTTGTAAAGATCTTAAGGTCACATCCATTCCACTAATCCCCTATATCCAAAGTTTATAAAATGTAATACGTTAGTTTTCAATTTATTAAATGTTTAGAATTGTTTGGATTTATTTTGGGATTGATCTAGTATGACGATTTGCATGATTGGAATGTTATTATTATGATTCAAATATATTTTAAATGAGTAATCTCGTAATCAAGATGAACCTTGTGGGGTCAAGAATTACACTAACACGTGACCGCCCTTGTGCGCCCATAGTTAATGAAGACTCCAAGTCAAAAAATAATCCTTTAAATCAATCGCTTATAATAACTGATCATGATAGAGAATAAATACGGACTCTCGGGGATAGATATTAATAGGGGTTAGGACTCTCCTAAGATGACTTATAAATATAAACCCACCCCATTTGATAGGGGCATGCATCACTGTAATGCCGAGCAGTATTGAAAATCTGTCGACCTGAGTTCTTAAGCAATAACGAATAAACCCCAACGTATCGTGGACGTAGGCACGTTGCCGAACCACGTACATCTTGTGTTATGTGAGTGAACTCATTATTTACTACAAATTTTATTGCTGCTTGACTTATGCACATTGAATATCATTGCCTACAGGAAAATACCGCCTACAGTTGGCACTGTTTGTGGGAACGATCTTAGTTTTATGCTACTTGCCAAGTTTTCTACGATGTCTGACTCACCCAATCAATAGATACAAAATATAGATGAATAGGAGGGTCATCGCAAGAATAGCCACGAAGAACCTGGGTTCACCATGTGGACTATGATAGTCATGATGACCAGGGGGTTATCGCCCCTCTCTACCATCATAAAAGGGTTAGATAAGAGATTTGAAACTACTACCAATCTCCTTATGCATGCTATCATCCTCGAGAGGAAAGGACAATCAAGAATGATGAGCCCCAAGGATCTAACCAGATCTCAAGTATTATTGATAACTGTGAGTGGCGACTTATAAATGAGAAGGGCACCACCAAATATCAACCGAAGCTGACTGCTGTGCTTCAATAATGCCTGGAGAAGTTGGAGAAAGAGGCCTATAGGGAGAAGCATAAACACGGCTATGGGTTACGTACTCCTAGTCCTCAGGTGAGCAGAGCTCGCAACCAAGGTATGAGAACTTAATGCACAACAGAATCGCCTCCTTGCGATAAGTCAAATGTCAGGAGAGCATGCTACGACGATCAGATATGAGAGAGGAAACGCTAGGATTTTATCAAGAGAGAGGTGGATAAGTGATGCAACTCAGAATGTGTTTTTCATACGTGTGAATTAAGGCTCAAGTGTAAGTCAATCACATAAGTAATAATTCGAGCAAGCTGGGTATTGAACTTGGGGACTAAGATGCAAGGCGTAACAACAACTAGGAGAGACGACTAATCTAACACTCAACTCACTGAATGAAAGGAAATATAATTATTTGGAGAACAACTATTAACTACTAAATTAAAATAACTTAATTAATTACTACGAATGCAAGAATGAAGAACTATTTATTTAAACTATATGCGAGAAAATAAAGTCGAGATACAATCCTCTAACCCCTAGAAATTTTACTAAATATAAAACTAGTCAAGATCTAAATAATTAATTGAAAAGAGACTTTAATCATTCCGAGAATTATATATATGAGGGAATCAACCCGCATAATATATAAGCAATAAATAATATAAAGTGCATGATAGAATTTTTAAAATGCGCGTCTCATACTTAAACACCCCGGTTACCCCGGGCAAACGGAGTTAAAAGTTCTACAATGATGATTTTGATAATATAACACATTTTGGATTATTTATTTCAAGGACTTATTTTATATCCATGTAAAACATATAGGGTTGGGTTAATTCATACCAACCTTTGAAAATTAGCCAATAATGTTTCTATAAACAAAACCAACAATTTTTACGTTACATGTAGTCATATTCAAGAATAAATTAACTCTAAGCATGCAATGATCAATTGTAAACCCGAAAATATAAAGAAAACATGCATAAAAAGAAAGAACAAGATGGATAAAGAATGCAAGATTTATTATTGATGAATAATATCCACAAATTGCATTAAAACTTGAAATATGATTTTTCTAGGCGTTGGGCCTCCTATTAGCTCTCTATTTTCTCTCTAAAAGTTCCCTACTAACTTAGAATGCATAATAAAAAAAATTGTTAAGTTTTTAAAGTGTTTTACTTTTGTTCAACTCTTATTTTTAAAAGGATAAGGAATAAAATTTGGCAGATCGTGGAACTGATTCGGATTTTCCTTTATAAAGGGGAAAATTGATTAACAATTCCAATATCGAGGCCAACCTTTCTAGTAAAACCGAACCGGTTCCCTTTTGGGACCAAACCGACTCGTTTCCTGAATTTGGCTTCTTTCTTCCTTTAATTATCCCCATCTTCATATCTTCATAACTTCACAATCAAGACTCAGATTTAGGTGTCATTTCTTCCTACGTGCTCGTGAGCTCATGAACTTCATCTTTTCTTAGGTACCGCATCCAGATTTCTACTATGTAATTATAAATTTTCCCTTAACTTTATTTCATGATTTCCAATCTTCATTTGGGTTTCTTTCTCGCTTTTAAGTGTATAGAATATCTACACAAAGTAAGAGAAATACACGAAACACAATGTACTCGTTGGAAATCATTAGTAGCAACGATATGAGATAAAATCATATAATTAACATTGTACAGGTTTGTAAATGTTTCTTAATTATAGGGATAAATGTGAAGAATTTATGTTGAATTAATTATCACCTACTCGTCAAGGAGCACATACGACGAAAGAGCTCGTTATAGGATCCCTGATCATCTAGATGAAATTGCGATTGAGTCGGGCCATCGGGGAGTTTGGACTTTCAAAGAAGGTTGCTGCTCCATGATTCAAAATCTATGATGGGAAGAAGGATCCCACTAATGACGTCAGATAATATCGCCCAAGAAATGATGTTGTGGAGCGCTAATGAGGTTTTGATATAACGAATATTTCCCTGCAGTCTTGGAGATATTGCTCAGAAGTGGTTCAAAAAGTTACTACACATGTTGATTATGTGCTTTAATAGCTTAAAGAGACCTTTGTGATTAGGTTTATTATGGGAAATACTTATCCTAAGTCATGGACTCGCTTCTTACCATGAAAAAGAAACATCAGTATACACTACACGAGTATGCCGGAAGGTACTGGGAGGTGTATAATGAATTAAAAGATTGCATCGTGCAAGTTGTAATGGATTCCTTTAAGTTTCATAAGTCCCTCACCAAAAGGGAGGCCATTATGATTGACAACCTCATGGTGAGGATTAAGAAGTATGCTAGGGTAGAAGGCATACTGGTTAGAGTTGGCTAGGAAGGTGATTGGCCAAAATAGTCCATGAACAAGGACAAAGAAGGTATGAGCAACAAACGGGAAAAAGTAGATTGTGAAGAAAAAGGGAACCAAGAAGAAGGATCCTAAGAAGACATTCAAGGTTATCAACACGGTCTTTTCGAAACTGATTTATAAGATCTTTTATAGTACCATAGGTTGGAAGTATTTTAAGTAGTTTAAGAAGATGAAAAGTGATCCAAAAAAGAGGACCATGACACTGATGTGTGCATACCATAAGGATCACGACTAGAAGACATATAACTATAAGGCCTTGAAATCCCATCTTGAGGGGATGTCCCATAATGGGCACCTCAACGATTTAGTTAATAAGAAAGAAGGCCAAGCACGACTTTTATCTCAAATGAAATTGGAACAAAGATAGAGAAATTTTTTACATTTCTACTCCCTAGGATGTATCATTCCTAAAGTTTTATGGATGTATTCAAAAGTTTATGAATTACTCAAAATAAATTCACAAACTATTTTTGAGATATCAAAAATTTAAAGTCTCATAAGAAAAAAGTTTAAAATATTAGTTCTAGTATTAAGAATAATTAATTAAACTTTATATAACCTTAAACTCAAATGATACAGATATATCATAAAAGCACTCAAAGAGATGATTGAAAATAAACTGTGAAGAATAGTAATTTTCAACGAATTTTGTCCTCTTGCAAAACTCAAGATCTAAACATATTTGATACCTTCAAAAAGATGATAGGTCGTGGTCAAATAACCCAAAAAGGCTTGTATGATCAAAATCACTTAAGTATAACTAGGATATGACTTTTTAGGGCGTTGTATACTATTAATCACAAAAATATTAAAAAAAAATCAGATTTACAAAAAGTTTGTGGAAAGAAGTGAAACATATATGTAATCCTTAATTTTTTTATGTAATTAATAATGAATATTTAACTTGGATTATTATTGATTGTGTGCAATGGTAGTTGTGTGTGCGTATTGATTATGTGAATCATAATGAAAATTAAATTGTATGTTATAATTTATTTAATTGATAGTTTTAATATATTCATTTTTTAATTTAAATTATATATGAACGGATTATAACTTAATAATAATGTCGTGATTTTTTTGTAATTCAAGTTAGTGACATTACACTGGACTCTAGTTGATACAGATGTCCAATGTGGAATTTTAAGCACGCCGGATTGGGCCCAAAGTAGGGTAACCCTTCGGACCAAGTTTTGAAGCATTTGGGTAGTGTTTTGGGATTAGTAAATGTATTGAATTAGACGCATAGTAAACCTATGGGATTACAGATAAGCAATAGACTAAACCCTAATAGATAACACATTTAAAACATAACATAAATATTTTTTTAGTAGAGGAAAATTTTAGTAAAGCGAAGAATCAACAAGAGGAACATAACCAGATAGTTATCTTTCGATTTCAGATAAGAAATAACATACCTTGCTACGTTTTATATGTAACCTGCTTTTGATTTATTTTTACTTTGATTTAAATTGGTATTAGCCACATGTTGGGTTGAGATGTTGCGCAAAATCATGTAATACATTAGTTTTTAGCATGTTAAATGTTTATAATTATTTTGTTTTATTGTAGGATTGATCTAGTATGATAATTCAAATGATTAGAATGTTATTATTATTATCATTCAAATATATTTTAACTGAGTAATCTCATAAAAAATATGAACCCTATGTGGTTAAGAATTACACTGGCGCATGCTCAGCATTATGCACCTATAATTAACAAAGACTCCAAGTAAAACAAATCCTTCAAATCTATCACTTGTAATGACTGTTCATGATAGAGGGAAAATATGAACTCTTGGGAATATATATTAGCAACACTTAGAACTCTCCTAAAACTCCATATAAATATACCCCGAGCCCACATGATAGGGGAATGCATCGCTGTAATGCCGAGCAATAATATAACTACGTCGACCCGAGTTCTTAAGCAATTAAGAATAAACCCCAAAGTACTGTGGACGTAGGAACATTGCTGAACCACGTACATCTTGTGTTGTGTTTGTTATCTCATTATTTACTAGTATTATTATTCTTTGTCTTGTGCGCATTGAATTTCATCACCTATAAGAAAATACCACCTACAACTGGTGTCGTCTGTGGGAACGATCTTAGTTTTATGCCACTTGCCAAATTTTCTATACCGTCTCACTCACATAACCAAGAGATATAAAATATCGATGATTAGGAGGGCCATCACTAGCATAGCCATGGAGATCATGAGGGTCACAATCTGGCCAACAACAGTCATGATAACCAAGAGGGTTGTTATCCCTCTCTCCCATCCCAAAGGGTTAGATCAGAGGTTGGTAACTACTACTAGTATCCTGATACATGCTATCATCCTCAAGAGGAAAGAAAAATCAAGAGTGATGAGACCTAAGTATCTAACCATATCTCAAGGATCATTGATAAATATGAGAGGCCCAGTAGAGGTGAGAAGTCCACCACCAAATACCAGTCGAAGCGGAATGTTGCATTTCAGTAACACTTAGAAAAGTTTGAGAAAGAGGCCCATATGGATAAGAATAAATACATCCACATGTTGTGTATTCCTAATACTCAGTTGAGCAGAGATCGTAACCAATAGAGGAGCACCTAACACCCAAACAAAATCACCTGCTCACGATAAGTCAAATGTGAGGATACCATGTTTTGACAAGTGGAGATGAGAGATAAATCACTATGATTTTATTAAGAGAGAGGTGGATTAGCACCCTACTCATCAGGGAAAACATATGACGATAAAGGTTGTTATAGGATCCCTGGTCAGTCTGATGAAATCGCCACTCAGGCGGGACATCGAGTAGTTTGAATCTTCTAATAAATTTACTGTTCCACGGTTCAAAATATATGATGGGAAGATGGATTCCACTGACGATGTCAGATAATATTTCCAAGAATGATATTATGGAACTCCAATGTGGGCTTGATGTGATGAATATTTCCCTCCAGTCTTGGAGATATTGGTCAGAATCGGTTGAAAAAGTTACCATACATGTGGATCATGATCTTTAAATAGATTAAAGAGGCCTTTGTGATTAGGTTTATCACGATGAGTACTCATCCTAAGTGATGGACACACTTCTTACCATGAAAATGAAGCCTCAGTAGACACTATGCGAGTACGTCAAAAGTTACTGGGAGGCTTATAACTAAGTAAAAGATTGAATCGAGCAAGTTATGATGGCTTCCTTATAGATTGGGCTGCCTAGAAGCTCCATGTTTCATTAGTCTCTCACCAAAAGGGAGTCCATTATGATTGACGACCTCATGGCGAGGATTGAGAAGTATGCTAAGGTACAAAACATAATGGCTAGAGTTGGTTAGGACGGTGATTGGCCAAAATAGTCCATTTACAGGGACAAAGAATAAACGAGCAAGAAAGGAGGGAAAAAGAATAATGTAAAGAAAAATGGGACTAACAAGAAGGATCCAAAAAATACATTTAAGGCTATCAAAATAATCTTTTCAAAACCATTCTATAATATCTTTTATAGGAACATAGGTTGACAATGTTTTTAGTGGCTTGAGAAGATGATAAGAGATCTAAAAAAAGGAGCATGACACTGAGGTATGCTTACTACAAGGATCATGACCACAAGGAAAAGAACTATAAGGACCTGAAATCCCACTTTGAGGAACTGGCATATGATGGGTACTTCAACGAGTTCGTTAATAAGAAAGAAGGCCAATCATAACTTTTGTGGGACCAGAAACCTGATAATGTACTAGACAAGAACTTGGGCCATGAATTATCAATAATTCATAGGGTGTCCAAACCAAGTCAAATAAATGGAAACGACTTTAGGATAGAGATTAATAATCTTACAACAGTAATGGAGGCATTCCAGATTGACCCGACTAAGACCATTGTGGGAAAACATTATCGAACGGCAAAGATTAATTACTCCAACACATAGTTTTCAACAATGATGATTTGGTTAGAGTGAGGACTCTCTATAATGATGCCCTAGTAATCACTCTCAAAGTAGATAATTAGTACATGGACAAGATACTAGTGGATCAAGGGAGGTCCTCTCAGGTGATGTACCTTGAGATGTTTAACAAACCTAACTTAATCTGCAAGCAGAAGACCTGTAGTAAGTGACTATGCCTCTTGTTAATTTTGTAGGAAGGATGACCTTATCCCTCGAGAAATTTATTCTTCCGGTCTGGGTAGGAAAGATATCCAAGATCATTTAGTTACTCAGAGTGGGCATAGACCCCCCCTACAATTCCAGACTTATTTGAAGGAGGTTGCATGCAATATGGGAAATTCCCTCCATATACCACCATAAGTTATAGTGCATCACTAAAAAGGGGATAATGGAGATAAGGGGAAATCAGTCCCTATCTTGGTAGTACTTTGTAGCTTCCATCCGACCAAAACAAGGGAAGAAGAAATAAAAAGTTATGGAAACACCAAAGGACTCTATGCCTTCCAAGCAATAACTAAAGTATGGCCGATATGGTGTTGAGGAAACCAGGGTTTCTCTTACCAATTTGGTCATTGAACCTCTTTAAGAGGTGATGTTTGACAACGATGAACCTTAGAAGAAGTTCTTGATTGGTAGAATTGGTCGCTTTTGTCTAAAGAAATCAAGATGTTTTTTTTCCTAAAAATCATATGAGATTCTAGAAATTGACTCGAAAGTAATGTGTCACACGCTCCATATGGAGACGCCACTTCCACCAGTGGACCAAAAGGCATGCCAAAATGGCCACAAGAAAGCGATGGTTGTTGAAAAGGAAGCGAGGAAACTTCTAGAGGCACAACCTGTTAAGGAAGTTCAATTCCCAAAGTGGCTATCGAATCATGTGGTTGTGAATAAGAGCAACATAAAGGGAAGAGTATGTATACACTTCATTAATCTGAGCCGATAATGCCCTAAGGATAGTCTTCCTTTGACCAAGATAGATTAATTGGTCAACCTGTTGACGAACAATGAACTTATGAGTTTTTTCGATGCCTACTCAAGGTACCATCAGATCCCACTGTTCTCCCCTAACCAAGATAATATCTCATTCATCACCACGTTAAGATTGTAATTTTAAAGGATGATGCAGTTAAAATTAAAGAACGATGTGGAAACTTATCAAAAAATTATGACGAAGATGTTCAAGAAACAGTTGAGAGAGACGATATAAGTATATAAAGATGATATGAATGTGAAGAGAACGAAGAATGATGATCGCCATATAGTCTTAGCGAGGACTTTTAAAGTCTTTCGCTATTATAAAATGAGGTTGAATGCAACCAAGTGCTCCTTTGGGGTACCATCGGGAAAGTTAATCGAATATGTGATCAGCCAAAGGGGGATTAAGGTAAACCCTGGACATATCAAAGCGATTGGAAAATTCCAACCTCCAAGCACTGTGCACGAGGCGCAAAAGCTGACTGGCATTCTTTTCGCACTTAATAGGTTCACATCAAGATCTTTAGAGAAATCCTAACAACTTTTTTAGATACTAAGGAAATAAAATAAGGGTATATGGTATGGGGAATGCACCCAAGAACTTGAAGAAGTAAATAAGTACTTCATCCGACTGTAACACCTCGTATTTCTGAGTATTCATAATTAAATTAATTAGGGTATTTTTAATTACACGTGTGCCATAATTTAATTGAATTAATTATTATGGGTGAACTTATTATTATGTGGTTATTTAAAATATTAATCGGGAGAGATATTGATTAATATTTATGCAATATAAATACTAAGTGAATAGTGATTTCTTATTTTGGGTTATAGCGAGTGATAGTGACGTGACAATATTATATCTCAACCGGGAGTCGCGTGTAGACTATATGTGGTTGAGATAGGAAATTATTATAGGGCGATATGGATGGCGATTTAGAGATCACGGTTGACTCCAAATGGGTCGAAATAGTCTGAATAGTGTACCCAGGGCTGTAATTGGGTTCCAGAACCTTTTTAGTCATAATCGAGCCCACACGGGAGTGTTCAGGTCATTCGGGCTTGACCCGTTAGTCTAATTTTTGGAATCGGGAGTTATAAACCTAACAAGCTAGGCAGTAAAACAACACATCCCAAACCCTAAAAATTAAAAGAGGTGAGAGGAGAGGCCATTAGAGAGGAAGGAAAGAGAGTTCTTGGAGGTATAACATCGTTTTCTTCAAAATAATTGCCGGAATCGTAATCGAAAGCAAGGGTGGAACAATTTCATCACTTACAAAAACAAAATCAGATCTGCTTAATGAGTCAAGTGTCTTTCTTGTATGATTTTATAAGTTATAATACCCATGTAGTGTAAGGTTATTAATTTAATGTAAATTGATAATGTTCTTGGGAGATTGATAAAAAAAATACATAATTCTGGGTAGGATTGCATGTAGAATGAATCCCTATGTGTATAAAAAATGAAATTATAAATTATGGGGTAAAGAGCATGAAAGAAATCTGTGTTTTGATGATCTTATATGAAGAACACTATAGATAGGGTTTTGTGTAGGAAACCTTGATTAAATCTTGAGATTTATGAATTAAATTATGTTTTATTGTTAGAGAATTGTTAGAACTGAGATATATGCTTTTGTATGATGTTTGGAGTTCGGGAGTGTTGCATGAAGAAATTTTAGGTTAAAAATGGTGAAATCCGTAACAGTGGAGAAGAAAAAGACCCGGAGGTTCGAACCGATTCGGACCCATACTCGAACCGGTTCGGGGTACCAGCTAGAACTAAAAAATTTATTGTTTTAATTTCTAAGGAAAGTAATTATGAAAAACTTTGTCTTAAGTCTATTAATTGTATAATGACTAAGGAAGGTCAATAGGTACAAAATCTAGACTCGATGATACTTAGTGAGAGTAAATTATGCCTTGGACCGACAAGGCTTAAACGATTGAGGGTGTATCGAAAATTTATATTAATTTATTTAATGGACGTGAAATTAAATAACATAAGAGTTGGGGAAATAGACTCGAGTATTATGGACTAGTGCTACGGCAATTAGGCACGGGTTACCCGAATTTAATTTATTATATATATATATATATATATATATATATATATATATATATATATATATATAAGATGTGATAGTACGTATATACTTACGTGCTTTATAAATATCAGTGTTAGACATTTGTGTGAATACATACACATCTAGTGCTATCATAGGAGGTTGTGCGATGTAGGTAAATCCACTGGCTAGTGAATGCAAGGAGAGTATAATCCCCAGGTCATATCATTCGGTATTTTTATTGTGTGATTTATTTTTCGAAGTGGGACGTTTTGGGTATAATTCGATCTCACTATTGAGAAAATCTGATCGCCTCCACTATGTATGTAGTTGATTTACCTATTTCATTATGATTTAACCGATTTATGGTAACCGATTTAGAGTGAGCATACCTGGGATGACAGTAAGTTAGTGCTCGAAAGGATGATTATTATACGCGATATGTGTGTGATTGTTGTAGTATATTCATACTTATATAATAGTGTAGATTAATTATGTACGGGTTAAAACTAAAAGGTGTAAATTTAGTGTTTATATAACTAGTATGCATGTTATATAATTAATTAAAGTGGAAAAGATCAACTAAGTTAAAGGGTAAAGTAACTTAGGAAATAAAAAGAAGGAAATACTGGGAATAGAGTAAAGGTATAGAAAGGTTGTAACAGAACTAGTTAGGTGGGGTAGTATAACTAGTTGGGTTAGTAGGTAAGCATTAGGTGTGCACAATAGATGAGGGGTGAGTAATATCTCAAGAGAGTGTACTTGGAACTAACATGTAGATTTAATAACTGATTTAATTTGTGATTTAAACACTTGCAAAAAATTTTCAAAATTTTTTCTTGGGCTATGACCCGTGTCAATATATTTTGTTCATAACCTTTTAGGTGTCCAGCCACATGGATGCCAAGCTTGATGATTCTATCCAGGGATGCGTAGCTGCGACACTTATAGAAGCTTGCAGGAGTTTCTTTAGACCGTTCAATTACTTTCTAGATATGAGATCTCTCAGTATTTCATTTGGGCGTGTTATCCCTCATACTATTTAGTTTTTCAGAAGGATTATTTTTTTTAAATCTATGGTTTATTCGGTCTTATTTATTTATATATTTGTCGTGTAATTGTTCATATTATTATTATTATTATTATTATTATTATTATTATTATTATTATTATTATTATTATTATTATTATTATTATTATTATTATTATTATTATTATTATTATTTTGTGGATGGTTTGATTAATTTAATGTATTTACGCATGTCGTTATTATAATGAAAGATAAAATTTGGCACCGACTTAATTTTATATAGGTGGCTAGTAATTAAAAAGTTTTTTAAAGTGGTTCTAAGAATGAACTATACGATATTCCTGGTTATTTTGATAAAGGACTGATCACTCGTGATTAAAATAGGCTGGGTGTCATAGATGGTATCAGAGGATCAAGTTCTAGTGTCTATAGGATTTATGCGGCTTATTACGATTTTCGCATAGTGTTCTTTGATATAGAATCCTATTATAGGATTGTTGTATTCCTCTTTATACACACGTTTACGTTCTCGTGCTATTAAGTATAGTTGATATGAATCATATGCGTGTTCGATTGGGTTTGGTACATCGAACAATATAGGACGACTAGCGAGGGCCATTAGATGGATTACATGAGGAGAGGCTCAGCAGAATCCATAGAGTATTCTGGGAAAGGTGATGCGATAGGAGTCACCATGATTATTGTTCAGACAAATGATGATAGAGTAAACACTAGGGCGCAGTAATTTCCCCAACCACCATCATAGATAACGGTGGTGCAAGCTCAGACTCAGCCAGCGTAGTCAGTAAAAGGGGGAGTCAAAGGGACTCTTTCGAAGAGCCATCTGTAAGGGTTCAGGGAAGAGAGGAAGTGTGATGGACAAATAGAAGGAGATAATCCAAAGGCAATTGTGTATGGTGGAGTGCAGTGTCACCTAGGATTTAAATTTTGGTTTAAAAATTTTGCTTGTAGGAGAAGTGTTGGCATAATAGGAGATAGTCACCACATATAAGTAAGTAGACAAGGATTGAATCGAGAAGTTTTAGGTTCAGTTAAAACGCAAGTTCTTTCATCTGCTGTTCATACAGAGATGCGAAGGAAGTTTCTGGACTTATCACTGAAGGTGCGTACATAGGCCGATTATGATGAAGAATTTATTTATTTATGTGAACTTCGTACCTGGGGGGGTATGTAGGGAGGAGAAAAAGGTTCTTAAATGTGATGATGGACTCACAAGTAGGAGTCGTCGGTACTTATGGGAAATCAGTGTTGGAAGACTCATGCACATGGCATCATTGACGTATTTTTACAATGTTTTTGTTAACGCTTCTGTGAGAAGGGAACCAAGACAGTTGGAGAGCCTATCCAGAAGAGCAAAATTGAATGTAAATTGGTAATAGTGAGGCACCACAGGGGAATACCCAATAGGGGGCACTACACCAAAACGCGCCTTTAGTAACGATGTTTTACCGTTACAAAAATATTAGTAACGAAGTTTTTGCGTTGGAAAACAAGCGTGGGGCACAAAATTAGTAATATAATTTTACCGTTACTAAAAGTAACGGTAAAATTCTGTTACTAATTTTGAATTAACTAATAGTATTTTGCTGTTACTAATTTTGATTTAGTAATGAATTTTTTTGTTACTATTTCAAACTTATTATACCATTTTTATAACACTTTTGTTTGGTTTTATAATGGTAAAGGTCCGCTAGTAATATTAATACATATTTAAAAAATATATATATCAAAATGTCCTGAATTTAAAAAAAATTCAATTATTCATACCACACTATTCAAATCCTAAGAACATATACAGAAATAGTCCCCATAAACAAGGGCATTATACTTAACATTTATATTTATATACGCCTCCACTCTTTATTTACAAAAGAAATTTAAACCAAACAAATGAAACATCGTAATACAATCATCCCGAAAGTTACATTATTTTCATAATGCATCCAATATTGAATCCTAATACAATCATTCCGAAACGAGATGCTTTAATATTATAACCAAACAAATGAAATATAAAAAAGAAGTCCACTGTTTTTTACTATCAACTTCCGTTCAATTATCATCGTCGCAACCTGCAACGGTGAAAACTTGATGAGGATCCAAAAATGACATTCTGTCAAACAAAATAAAATTATCATATTAGTTATAACATAAACATTTAGTCATACAAAATTAATTTAGTACAATACATTATCCACCAGCAAAATTAATTGCACAAATACTGTCAAAAAAATTGCACAACACTCTGTCAAAAAAAATTATCCACCACCAACAACTCAGTCTATGAAAGATGGAGTTAACAATGGGTACAATCAATGAGGAAACAATATAACTCAACCATTACTGTTTGAGAAGTGTGTGTATATATATATATATATATATATATATATATATATATAGAGAGAGAGAGAGAGAGAGAGAGAGAGAGAGAGAGAGAGAGGTCCCAGTTTGAGGACCTTGAATCCAGACCATTTTTTTAAAATAATAAAAAAAATATTTTTTGACTGATTTTTAAATATTTCAGTAGTACCATTAAAAAAATCGATCAAACTTTGTTAGTCTTTAAGTTATTTTTAAGTTGTTAAAAACTAACAAATTTTGACCGAATTTTTTAAAATAGGAAAAAAAAATCATTTTTAGTTGATTTTTCTATGGTCCTACTGAAATGTATAAAAACCATAAAAAATAGCCCAAAATAATTTTTTACTATTTTATCAAAATTGGTCGGCGCGAGGGTTATGAAAACTGAGGACCTCACTTGATCATCTCTCTCTCTCTCTCTCTTTATATATATATATATATATATAGTCCTACTCTTGTGCATACCACTCCGCATTTTAGGAATGTAGACCAGACATGTGTCACCTGGCGGTGAACCCAGAAAAGAGAGAGAATGCCTATAATCTAGCCTATAATTTTTAGGCTCACCACCAGATGACACATGTCTCGTCCGCACTCTTAAAATGCAAACTGGTCCGCACAAGAGCGCTACTATATATATATATATATATATATATATATATATATATATATATATATATATATATATATTAGTGCTCTTGTGCGGACTAATCTTCATTTTAAGAGTTCGGACCAGATATGTGTCACCTGACAGTGACCCTACAAATTATAGGCACTCTCTCTCTCTCTCTCTCTCTCTCTCTCTCTCTTTTGGGCTCACTGTCAGGTGACACATGTCCGCTCCGCACTTTTAAAATGTGAACTGGTATGTACTGTATATATATATATAATGCTCTTGTGAGGACTAGTCCGCATTTTAAGAATGCGAACCGGACATGTGTCACCTAACGGTGCGCCTAGAAATTATCGCCTAAATTATAGGCACACTCTCTCTCTTTTCTGGCTCACCGCCAAGTAACACATGTCCGATCCGCATTCTTAAAATGCGGACTAGTCCCCATTTTAAGAATACGGATCAGACATGTGTCACCTAATGGCGCACCCAGAAATTATTGCCTAAATTATATGCACACTCTCTCTTTTTTCTGGGCTCACCGCCAGGTGACACATATCCGATCTGCATTCATATATATATATATATATATATATATATATATATATAATAACTCATTACCTATTCGGCTGTCCCAGCGGGGCGAGTCCGTAAGGGGAGAGGGGGAGAGGAGTAAAGGGGAGTCCAAAGACTCGGAATGCATTTTTAACTTATACCCAATTTCCATAATGGTTGGCGCTTCCAGCCAAGGTTCATTTAAACAAAAGTTGTTTGTTCGGTTGTCATCACTGATTCAAATTCTTCAAATTGATTTGAATGTTTTCCATGTTTACCGCTGTTTGATATATATTGAATTTATAGATCAGGTACCACCGTTATATAACAAATAGGTACGTAGATGTTTCCTACAATTGTTTTCACTTTAACCAATAGAAACAAACAAACTTATACACCGAGGACCATTGTTAGCATGAAAATTTGCAGAATTATGTGGCTCTGGGTTGGGCAGTGGGTAAGGGTTTTCATTAACGGGTTAAAAGGATCTTCGCTATGGGAGGTGTGGCACCAAGAGGGGGTGATGGGTCTGGTAGAGGCTGTAGCAGGTGTAGGGTGTATTCAGATTTTAGTGTAAATTCTTTCAACTTTAATCAAATCATAAGTGAGGGAAATCTGGGATCCCAGAGGAACACCCAGAAATCGAATCAAGCGAGCCGTAAGTCTATAATAGGTCTAGCATTCTATATAAGGCTCATATATGTTATAAATGCCTTTATGAAAATATAAATAATGAAATGACACGTACTTGTAACTCCAAAACATTGTCGTCACAGGGAAGCTATCAAAGAAACAAAGTTTCGTCGTCTTCAAGATTTTTTTTTATTATATTTAAAAAAATGAAAAAAATGGATCAAAAGCTGGCATGCAAGCTTGAGAGAGAGAGAGAGAGAGAGAGAGAGAGAGAGAGAGAGAGTATATCGATGGTAAAACAAATAAACATCTTCTCAAGAGCTGCACAACTAACTTATATGGATTTTAAAAATGGCTGAGCATAGTTTAAAAGAAGAGAAAAATGAGAATAGCGTACCTCAAAATCACCACACCGTGAAGAAGTCAGCGAATCTTATTAGAATGTAAAACAATGTAAAAAGTACATTCTATAATACAATAGTATTTGTCTACGAAAAACCATAAAAAAAGGATTACAATATGCTTCTACAAAAAAATGGATTACAAAAAGTTTAATCTGTAAGACAAAAAAACGCTTCCACAAAATGAAAAATGAAACGAGTAAAAAAATGGAAAACACCATTTTTAGATAAAAAAAATTCTTCAACAAAAATAAAGCGATCAAAGAAAATGCTCCTACAAAAAATGAAACGAGTGTCTCGAAGATTGGAGATTACAACTGGAGATTGCCACACAATCTGCTTTGAGATCCATTGTTGTTATACAAAAAATGAAAAACAGAATGGAAAGGAGAGATACGTAGTCGATATTCCAAAAAAAATGAATTATAGGACGAACTTGTAAGCAGATCTCAAACGAAATGTCTTTTTCAAAAACTACAAGTGACATGACAGGCAATGAGGTAATAACGAGGGACGTAGTCAGAAATTCTTGTTAATGGAAGCTAATTTAGCTATGATTTCTAGGGGTTTGGGGGCAAGAGCCCCCGAGTTGAATTTTTTTAGATTATTTTTTACTATTTTAATAATAATAACATAATTTATTTAATCTAAAGGAAATAAAAAAAAATATTTAAACTAACATTTTGAACCCCCCCCACCCAAATTTAAGCCAACAATATCCTTAATTATCCTCTAAAATAAACTCCAACAGCATTACAACAAGTTTTAATAAACATTAATATTATAACCCTAAAATAAATCCCAAATTTAGTCCAACAACATCAAATTTAAACTATCAATTTGAATTCCAAATTTATATCTACAACACCAAACTTAAGCCCTAAAATTCAACCATAAAATTCAATCATAAAATTTTTGCAATTTTACCCCTAAAATTCAACCATAATATTTCAGCCCTAAAATTCAACCATAAAATTTGAGCAATCATAGAAGAAATTTCAGAAATTAATAGAATTAATGAGTCATAGAATAATATTTATATATATAGAAAATTAAATAACTAAGTCTAAATTAGAATCTTACCGGATAGAAATGGATAGAAACTAAGTTAATGAGTCTACCTGACTACGTCCCTACAGCTGCTTTACTTGTAAGAAGAAGAAATGTTGTTGTCTTTGGTAGGTATTTAATGGAAAGTTATAGGTATTGACATTGAGAGAATAAGAAGGGAATGGAAGAAGGTATGAAAGCGGCGTGGTGTCAAAATAGGGCTTTAAGAGTTTAACTTTTAGTATTTATGAATTTTACCTTAGGTTTTATATAAAATCATCTTTTACCCTTATTTTTTTTAACTTACAATTTTTTTTTTTTTTTTTAAAAACTGTGGGGGCTCAAGCCCCCACCTCCCTCCGTCCCTGGTAAGAACGACATTGAATAGCAGCATGTACCAATCGTCATAAACTAATTTCCCAGAAAAGCCGATGAACGCCTCAAAATAGAAGAGTGTATGGCCGAATGATATATTCTTGTAGAAGAAATAGCAAATCTGAATAAATAGAATTGCAGTTCAATGAGAATGGGTACGCCGTTAACACAAGCACAAAGGAACTTTAAAACAATAAGGGGTACTTGTAGGTATGACAAACAAGAGGGGAATTTGATGTAACTCGTAATTATTACCGTTTGAGCGATTCACTTATAGCACCAATGTCCATGGACTACCAGAACTCTCTTGACTGCCTGAAAAAAGTTCTGAATTTTTTTAGCATTACATATGAATGAATACAACACACGTTCTCTTGCAGGAATATTCTTTTTTTCGGGATAAATTAAATATAAAAAAAATACTAAAAATGTCGGTAACACTTTTTGCGGCATTTTCACAAAGTGCGATAATAGCCAATGTGGTAAAAGAACAATGACATTTTAAAAAATGCCACAAAAAGTTAGCGGCACTTTTGACGGCATTATCACAAGTGCGGTAGCCAATGTGGTAAAAGAACAACGACATTTTAAAAAATGCCGCAAAAATTTAGTGGCACTTATGGCAGAATTTTCACAAGTGCGGTAGCCAATGTGGTAAAAAAATAACGGCATTTTAAAAAATGCCGCAAAAAGTTAGTAGCATTTTTAAGCATTTATATTAATGCTGACAATAACCTTTTAACGACATTAATTTTTTTTTGATAATAACCTTTTGCAACACCTATTAAATATTCAACACACTTTTGGCAGCACTAAAAAAATACCGAGAATAAATATAGCGTCATTAAAAAAAATGTTGATATTATTTTGTAATATATGACTGGGAACAAGTGTTAAAAAATCAATTATAAGAAGTATTGTATTTATGTGCAAATACATTACCATAACATTAAATCAAGGGGTCAGTAATAAAATTAAAACGTCATTAAATTAAAACTAATAACATTCATCGTAAATAAATATAATTGTTCTTGGAACAATTATTCATCCACAAAATAAAATGTATCACTTGTCCAATAAGAAAAAGCGGGGAAACATGAAGCGAAACGAAATTTTATATAATGTACGATCCTTCTTCATCAAAGTCAAATATCCTCTTTGACCTACAAATACAAAAGTCAATTGTTAGTCATTGATACTTATTCTTTAGTATTTTAATTAAAAAATTAAAAAAAAAATTAGTACATTAGCAATATGCCACGCTACAATTGACTGATGTGCATCTTCAATTGTGGACTTGTTTTCATAAGGTCTAGGCAATGGTTCATTTGTTACAAATGTTTTCTCAATATATACTTTCCAAAAGTCTTCACCTAGTGGCGTACCCCTTACTTTTGTTGAACGGTCCCTGCTCACAATGAATCAACGTGCCACAACCACTTTTGAAAGTTCAGAAGTAATAAGGTCTAAAACTTTAGGAAGTGAATTTTTAAGACCCTTTGTCGTGGTTGATGGTGCTTCTTCTTATTCTTTGATTATTCTTTCTACAAATAAGATGAATATGTCAGCAACCGTATATTATCGGTAGAGTTTTATTTGTTTTTAAGACATCCCAAAAATTTTAAGACTATATACAACCAAATAAACTAACAACTCAATGTCAAATATACATAAACTCCCCAAGAAAGAGCAGATATATTGTTCCCTTTAAAATCCTTTAAATTAGTAACATATATGAATTGAAGTAGCATTTGCTCACTAACACGAGCAACAGTCTCAGGGATAGCCAAGTGTTGAGAATTTGCAATCTATAAAAAATGAATTATTTTAGTCATGAAAACATATAGCCTTAAATTATGATTTTAAAAAGTATTTATCTACTTACCTGTTGAGATGGAGCTAAATGGTGACCTGATTGTGGCACCACTGCAGGTTGAAATTGGTTGATTTCTTCTAATTATTGCCCGGGTTGCAAAATAGACATATATGATGGTATGTTTTGCTCGTTGGAGGATTAAGGAAGCAGTTAATAGCATAATTTAATATTAGAACATACATTTATATACATACACGATAATTAAGACAAAAGATAAACATGTGTACTTATTAACCTGTTTGGATACAATGGAAGGATAAGTCATCATGTGTGTGTCTATCAACACAAATTGAGCCTCTAAATGATCAAACTTATCCTGAAATTCAGATCGAATCTCAGATCTTAGTCGCTCATACTCTTTTTCATTAACCTTCGACCGCTTAGTTCCATGCACATCAGATGGTGATGGTCCATGCCCATAAGCTTGACAATGACCGTGTTTATCAGGTCCCGGGACTTCATAAAATATATCGTCTTTACGAATGAAGGATTCATTACAATATGATGGAAGTAGAACTACTTTTTGCCTCATTTTTTATTGCAATGAAACGATTCTTATTATATAAAACAAAAATTATAACCATTCATTCACAAAATCAAATTAGAATAAAGATCCCACTATCTCCCCACCACTAATTTGAAATGTTTCACATAATAATTTCATGCATAATTTTAACTTTCATAAATAATATACTTATTTAATTGTTAATTTAATCCCCATTCGTATATAATATATATTATGCTTTTAACGATATAACATAATCTCCTGTATGTTGCCTTTTATAATGGTTGATAAATAAATTAAGAATTTTGATTAATAGGTAAAATGACTCCGTTGAGATTTTCTAAGAATTTTGATTAACGATATAACATAATATCCTGTATGTTGCCACTAATTTGAAATGTTTCACATAATAATTTCATGCATAATTTTAACTTTCATAAATAATATACTTATTTAATTGTTAATTTAAGCCGAAGTCTGACACCTACCTTGAACATTTGCTCATAAACTGCAACCTCTCCCTCTTGACAGTCAAAAACCCTCTCAGTATCAGAGGGAACCCTCATAGTTACCCCAGAGGGCACTCCATAAATATGCCTCCATATCAGAAGGTCTCTATCCCTAACGGAGGAGATAAAGGACGAGGCGTGGGAGGTGTCAACCTCATCATCTGTATCATCGTCCTCGTCCTCATCCCCCTCCCTCTCATCACTTGCAGGAGGACCCTGAGGGAAAGCCATTTGGAAGGCATTGGGGGATAGGGTTGTCACATGGACAGCCTCAGAGGGGATCGTACCCTCGGCCTCTCGGGGAGGGCTAAGGTCAGACGTGTCCCTTCTGCCAGATGTTCCAACACCAGTTGGAGAGGAGGTTCTCTCGTCCATTTCACTTGGTTTGGGAGTGTCGGCCGGACGAGACGACGACCCACAAGACTCATAGGGTTCAGACGGTCTTATGGTGGCAAGAGGAATGGGAAAGATGGGTCGTACCCAGTTAGGGTCGTCCCCTCGTCTCCTCTCTTCCTCTTCCTCTATTCGTCTGATCTCGGCAAAGAGTTTTTCTCTCAAGGGTGGGAATTCAGACACTAAGTTGTAAAGCCTCCTAAGCATTAAAGAGAAGACCCTACACTTGGAGAAAGTTCACTAGACTTGACTAATTTAGCTACAAACAAGTGGGGAATTGACCAGGTTTGACTTTTGGATTAAACAAAGAACTCAAAGGTTTTCATCAAGAACGATTCAAGAACCAGTTACCGGAGAGGACACCGGAAAAAGCTATGGGGTAACTCAAGGAAAGTGCAGCCCTACGACCCTAAAAAAACAAATAGAAATGAAGGCAAAAGAAAGCGCTGGATGAAGGAGGTTACCTGATGAGGAGAGAACAAGAACGCTGCTAGGCCCGAAGGATTGAAGGCGGCAAATGGCGACTGGTTCTAGAGTGAGAATGCTTAGGCGCGAAGGAGAAGAAGGAGAGAGAGAGTTTGAAAATCTCTTAAATACTTTGGTAATGAGTGGACCCATTTACCAAGAAAGGTATAATTAGGGCACAAGGCCCAAAGTGCACTGCGCAGTCGCCCTGTCCTTGGAAACTGGAACAACAATGAGTATCTGCACAGGTGTCACTCACCTAACTGATCACACGTGTCTCAATTTCAGCAAATATCCCTCAGCCATCTCAATGACACCTATGGCTAAGGGCTGGGGGTGATTGATATACCCGTTTATACCCTCAGCCTGGATGAGGATTACCTCCAAAACGGACGACCCTACGAGGGGCCGACCCTTCACCAATCTCTTGATGGCCCTTCACACCAGGCACCAGCCGACAGTACGAGGGGCCGACCCTCCACCAGGCTCCAGCCGACAGTACGAGGGGCCGACCCTTCACCAGGATCTAGCCGACAGTACGAGGGGCCGATAGTACGAGGCCAGAATCAAGCCAGACTCACTATCGGAAGAAACTTTGCCCTCGGCCTCGTCTCATAGGCCGAGGGTGACATCATGACAGCGCGTGGTTTGGGACACGCGTGGAACAGTGCGCGTCAGGCTCATATGACACGTGGCAGACCGTTATAACCGAATCACACCCTCACGTGAGGGAATATTATGTCATCATTTGGCATCTACAGGTGTCAGCAGGGGATTGGTTAGATCATCATTCACATGCACCATGCTTACTTGGGGGGTACACTACACCCCCCAAGACCTATATATACTTGTCACCTACAACCCTACAGGGGATCTATCCATGAACAGTAGCCCTAGCTAAAACTCTGCTTGTACACACACAGTAGAGAGAAAGAGAGGGTTATGTGCATTGTATCCAAGACCATTAGTGCCCATACTTAGTGGATCACACACTCACAGTGGATGTAGGCCAAATTGGCTGAACCACTATACATCATTGTCTTATTTCCTCTTATACTCATCCCCTTCAACATACTTATACATCTCCATGGCTGCCATGGCTGCTACTGCTTGAGCTCACTATCACTTATCTGGTGGTGCTAAATCCCAGCATCATCATAAGGGAAGGAACATGGATGATATTTTTGCACCATTGCTTCAGCGGAATCCTTATCGATGGCTGATCCATCTCTCCTCTCATGTGTTTTGATGTAAACATCAGCCAACGAAACCTTTTTCCCTTGATCAACCTCCATCTGTATATACCCAATGAATCGTAAGCCGTTACATAAATAAGTTTGATAACATAAAATAGTATTCACAATCAAAATCTTTTATAAAACACCTTATGAGCAACATTCGCATGACTCTTTCTTCCGGAAGTATGTAGTGTTCTTTTCTTCTTACGAGTTCGACGATTTCTTCGACTCGTTTTCTGGTATAAAAATATATTTAAAATATATGTTTAACTTGAATTTATAAAAGTTTACTAGTAGCAATACATTCATACCCTTGCCTCGCGAGTTCCCCAATACTTAGCAAGTTGTGAGCACCGCTCTAGCTTTACTATAGGTGGATAATATTTCAATCTCTCTTCATCAGTATCAAAGGCTCGATAATGTTTCTTCACCTTTGCTTTCCAATTATTCCATATATTTCCAACCTTCTTCATGCACATTTTTTTGAATTCTTCAGGGGCATTAGTGTTCTCCTATATAATTACAATGTATAGAAAAACAAGTCATCTACTACACATGATTTTATCTTAAATTATGTTGTATCATTTTCAAAGTTATGATTTTAGCTATTATTGACTTTGTTGTGATTGATAAGACAATCCATGCATAGTTGACTTGCACTTAAAGAATTCAAATTTTTTAATTCATTTGCCACAAATTATGGTATCTTTTGATTTTATCTTCACCTCTCACCAAATATGTTCCTCGTATGGGTATAACTCCTTGCATCGCCAATCTTTAAAAGCCAACGGTAACTTGTTCAGCATTAATATAATAATAAATTAGTAACCTCTTACATCGATTAAATAATCATCTTTAAATTCTCAATAGATAACATAAAATATTGCAAAAAATATTCTAATAAGAGTTGTGTTACATGAAAATTTACAAAAGAAACTTTACATGTTCCCATCATGAACTAAAATGCCTAAATGGGTAGATAGTCTATCTACGGTATCTCCGACTAGCTGATAGAAATCGTTGAAGTGAAGCTCTAAGCATTTTCCCTTACCCCGTAATTTACCCAACTTCGCAATGCCTCTACGTTTAGTAACATATTGTGTTGAAGCTGAACCATAAAAAAAAATAGGTTAACTTTAATCTACATAGTTAATTATGAACATATAAATCAAATAACTTTGATTACCTTCTTCATGTGAATGGGCGTCTTGGTTATGTAGTCGATCAATCTTCGTTGAGCTACTATATCTTTTAGTGTCACTTGCGTTTGATTGTTCGGTCAAGCTAGAATCTGAAAGGGAATGAGATTGTCATTGAAATGGTGATTGGAGATTGGATTGTGTGCAAGCGAGACTGTGAATGGGTATGCTCCCGTGAGAGGGATTTACTCTTCCTCTGTGATGTCATAGCAACCCGCAATAATAAAAATTCACCACTAAGTTTACAAGAGTAATGTTTATCCAGACCAAGATGTTCTAAAATTTACTTTTGAGTATTTCTGCAGAGTTTGTGGATTATTTAATTAGTGCACTTATTAAAGAAGTCTACCTTATTTTAAATAGCATAACTGATTGGTAATCCCCCTACATTCTATACTTAATCCCCCACACATAAATAGATAAAAGGAGAAAGAGCCTCTCCCGTGGCATGTACATAAGCAAAACAAAACTAAATAAACAAAGAGAGGATCAGTTTACTCTCCTAAGGGATGACATTTGCCATTGGTCAAGCCTTAGCCATTTCTGATTAGCTTTTTGGTTATGCTGGTCTTAGCCCATGTCATGAAGACCAGCATTACCAATACATTCATTAAAATCATCAGCCACCCTGAAGTAGATATGGCTCCCTCCAACTTTTTTCGTACTATCTCTAATAATGTTGAAATCACCGAAAATAACCCAAGAGATTTTAAAGATTTAATGTACTGCCACAAAGGCCTCCTTTCTAGGTTGTTGCATTTCCCATATACTGCTGTCCAGAAAATAGGTTTATGACAATATGGGTGTTTGATTTCCACCGTGGTGCATTGGTCCATCTCTGAATGAATCTCCAGGGTAACACCAGGAGTGAACATAATCAAAATTTAATTAACGCTACTGACCACCCCTCCTTCAAATCCCCGTTTAAAAACAAAATCTTGAATTCTACTATCATCCACTTTAGGTTTGAGAATAAATATTATAGAAAAGTTATGTAACCTTCTAAGCTTTTTAAGCCTCCTGATTGCACCTTTCTTCCCTAGACCTCTAATATTCCACGATAGAAACATAAGCATTAAAACCAAACAGTGATTGGTTAGAGGAAGATCTTAAGGTTCTACCACTCGCACACATAATTGACTTTTTCTTTTTCCTTTTGCTAACACCTGCCCCATCCATGTATAACTCCTGTAGTACTGGAATTATTCTAGGGGGAAGGTTTAAGCTGATGCTAAGGTTATTAGTTTAAGCTTCTGAGGCAGCCTTCACATGGTGTTGTAGCTCAAAGGCCAAGTAGTTTTTCTTTAGACAGAAGCCTTGCCCCACATCAGTGTTACTTAGGCTCAAACGGACGGGGCTAGAGTCATTGACACCAATTTCAGCATCAGGGCCTACCCCACATTAGTGTTATTAGTCCCAGAGGTAACATGAGGCCCATGAGATTCAGTATTACTAGAGGCCTCCACATTACTGATTTTTCTTCATGCTTCCCCCTTCTGAATTGCAATAGCAGGCCCACTCTAGACAACGGGATGTTCGGGAGGTTTAGAGATCTCAATTAACATTGATAATTCCTTCAAATCTTTCACATAAGTTTCAACATATATATGTGAAAGATTAACTCTTAGAAGAAATCTCAGATGAAATTTATATTCTTACAAGTTCTCACCAGAGATGCTAATGTAAATATATGGCAAGGGCTTAACCATACTCACACAAACTTGGTTATTATAGGAAATACATAATTTGAACACAACACCAATTATACACAATGCTTAATGAATTTTAGGTCCAGACACCCTACTAAGTTCGAATTTATTAGAGAATAAATTGGGAAAATTACATTGTGCTTGATCCTAAGACTGAGTATATCCTTCCATTGGTATGCCGATTGCCCCAAAGTTATTAAAGTTCGACCCATGATAATATTAAAATAAAGAATTATGTTTTATCTTGAATTATAAGAGAAATTATTTATAGATGTTTTAAATTACCTCTCATTATATGAAGAAGGGTAATGTCAAGAATTCGTTTACTTATTCGAAATTTCACTTATCAGATTTCATTATGTAAGACACTATTTTTCAAAGAATTTGGCAAGATATATCTGATCCATGCATAATAGCATGAAAAATTGATATAAAATTTTCACTCATTCACCCCAAAAAATATAAGGGCGACACTGATGAATCGATGGTAGGAGATTAACATAACAATGATATGACCAACAAAAGTTCAGGAGTTATCTACCAAATGTATTTTAATTCTAGAGAAACGGTTCTTGATGATATATTTTGTTACAAATTTTACCATCTTTTTTCTTTTGATCTTGTCTTATATGCACACATAAGAGTATCCATTTTGGCTTGTAATGTGATGAATCAAGTGTCACTATCATTCTGATAACTTGTTTCTATGACGATGCTTTGCATGCTCAAAATTAAATGTATTCCAATCCATGCAGACAATAATTCCTCTAAAAAGATAAGAGGAAAATTGAAGGATAGAGAGCAATCATGTTGGTGGATGGTATTTATTGTATCTATATGCTTTATTAAGAACAAAAGAATGTGGTGGAGGCCCAATTCAACCAAGAGGCAACATATGATAATGATTGGTCCCTGTAAGCCCTAGAAAATGTTGATTTGTGTAAAAAATGGACACGTCAAAATTAAATGAGTGGTGCTATCTAGTAATCGTCTCATTGGGCAACAAATAGAGAGATGTGGAGAGAGATTGAGACAGCCATTCTACATGTGAAGTTTTTTTATGAATTTGGAGAGGTTATGTAGATTAGGGGTTAAATTATGAGTATCCAAAGTGAGGAAATTTGTTAGGACAAAAGGTACAAATATGGAAGAATCATTGACTTCTTCGGCCTAACTTTTTTAGACCTTTATAGAAGCCGACAAGCTTAGACAAAGAGGAATATTTCAAAGAGCTCATTGATAGGATATTGTGGAATGGATTGATATTTGGATGTGCAATGTCCCAATTAAAGTCTAACATTTGATGTGGCGGTTATGGACAAATTCAGTCACGAGATGGAAAAATGTTATCGTAGACATATCACGGTTGATGAAGGTTATTGCGTTTGCAAAAGACATAATGAGACCTTAATTTATATAGTTCGATATTGACCAATAATTAAAGAGGCATGAATTTATACCAAGATGCCCCCATAAAATGAGGCAAAAAACTGATTTTTTTATGCGAATAAGCAAGGGTACCACAACAGAGTTATTTTCAGAGGTTCCATTTTATGTCTTATCTATGACAACATGGAATCTATGACATAATCGGAATAAAGTGCGACACTATAAAGCTTCACTCACTGAATTCGAATTAAAGTGGTGTGCATCTTTCGCATATATAAAGGATTCTTAGAGACTAATGAGAGTTACAGAGGAAAGCTAAAGCAAAAATCATAGAATATGGTGTGCCTCTCCTGAAGGCATATATAAAATTAATTTTAGGGTTAATTACACTTAGGCCCCTTGAACTATATCCCTCCCAACACTTCACCCCCAATTATTTCACTTTTTTTTTAATTGCCTCCCTAACTTTGAAAACAATTACAATTCACCGTTATCATCCAACTCTATTAACTTTTGATGGGAAAGATTAGATATGTATATGGAACAAGACGTTTTAAAGGGTATTTTGGATATTTTGACCCATTTAAAAAACCCTATCCTTTCTCTCATTCTTACACTCTCTTCCTCTCCCTTTCTCCCTCTCTCCATGGTAGCCCGGCCAGCCCCCACCCTCCGCCCCTCCCCCTTACTCCTCCCACCCCCACCCCCACCTGTGCCCCTCCTCCCCCTCCCTCATCCTAGCACTTCTTGCCCCTCCCATCCCCCTGTTCCCTGCTACCCCCACCCCCACCCCCTCGACCCAGTCCCATCCCCTGGTTAGATTTGACCCACACCCCGAAAACGACCAATCCTCCTTGCAATAATAAGACCAACCTTTATCTTGGATTCATAGCAACACCTGCGACACATGTGGGTTGATTTGTACTCAATTGTATTTGAAAAATATGCGGGATTTGGGTGGAAGTTAAAATTGTTTAGAACTGTAACTCTTATTGATTACGTGCAAAAAGGAGACCTTCTAATAGTTTTTATATGAACAAAAAGGATAACAAGTTCCGTGCATAGCACACCATTCTTTCTTTGTTTGGAGAACCTGTGTGTATTGATTAGGCATAAATTCTTACCATTTATCCCCTTAATTTAGAGTCTTTTATGGCTCTGCAAAGTGTAATTCGAGTGGATTTATATCTTATCATTTCTATTGATAAGTTTCTAATGAGTACACCGAGTTTCGTGTATTTTCCATATATTTCGTAGGTGTTCAGTGTTTAACAAGGTCCAGCATCCAAATCCGAGTTCTATACCAAAAGCTTAAAGGAAATGCAGGGAGGAAACGTTCCTAAAAAGATGGAACCAAACCTAAGGGAAAGAAAACGAACCGTTACCATCCTAGGAAAGCTCCTGTAAAGCACTAGAAAGATGGAACCGAACTGATAGGGGGAGAAATGATATCTATTCCTATTGTTATCATATCTTTGTTGAGGGAGATTTATCTCAGGGGGAGACATCTTTCTAAGTAGGTCATTTGTTTTGATAAATGTGATAATTAATTAAGGGGAGTCTTTATTTATTTGCATTTAATATTTTGATATTCCCTATGAGTTTAATGTGTTTGCTTAAGTGTGCATGGATTTTATTATAAAGCAGCAACTTTCACCGACAAAGATTGTGATCCTTGGGTTGTTTGAGTCAAGCATTGTATTTTTATTTTCGGTGGGACTTTTTGTCAGTCTAGTAGAGCTTGATGGCCCTTTAGGATTTTTATTTGTTTTTTGTCCCAGAATAGCCAAAGGGGGAGATTTGTAAGGACACAAATTTCCAATTGAGTCCTTTGTAGTTTTGGATCAATTCCGGACAAAAACGTTTGAGTCATATGATAGAGTTAATTGATCATCCTTCAAGCCTATGAAGTGTTTGTTGAAGACATAGCGTCCAAGAGTATAAAGGTTCATCACATTACCAAGTTTGTCTGTGCCTCGTTTCTACATCACCAACATGGTTCCATTGCTCGTAAGGTATGAATGAATTTTGATTATATATATAGGAGCTTGGAACATTTAATATTGGGTGTCGTTCATTTTAAAACTGTTGTTTAATAGAAATTTTCAAACTTTCTGGAAGATCGAACGACAATGTGGTTCGAACAACAAACTCGTTCGAACGACATTTCGAACGAACTTCCAGAAAGTTTGAAAATTTCTATTAAACAACAGTTTTAAAATAAACAACACCAAATATTAAATGTTCCAAGCTCCTATATATATAATCAAAATGCATTCATACCTTAGGAGCAATGGAACCATGTTGGTGACGTAGAAACGAGGCACAAACAAACTCGGCAATGTGATGAAGCTTTATACTCTTGGCCACTACGTCTTCAACAAACACGTCATAGGATTGAAGGATGATCAATTAACTCTATCCTATGACTCAAAAATTTTTGTCTGGAATTGAGCCAAAACTACAAAGGACTCAATTGGAAATTTGTGTCCTTACACGAACGAAAGTGGAAGGAAAACGAACCGAACCATACCTGGAAAACTTCCTGTAAAGTAATGTCAAGATGGAACCGAACCGAAGAAGAGGAAAAATGAACCGATCCTATGCTCGAAGAACTTTCTGTAAAGGCTGTCAAAGATGGAACCGAACTGAACTCCTTAATAAGATCGGTCCTATTTTCAGAAATTCAAACTTATCCACTTGTAAAACTAGAATCCTCCGTAGCTGAAACTCTTATTATTCGTAGCTTATAAATTGTAAACTCCTCCTAGGCATGGAGGAGGCTTCTAATTCGTTAGGGAAGATTTGTAATCAGTTTTAGAGAAGAAGAACAATAAAAAACCCTAACTTGCTTATAATTTTGCAATTCAAGTAATACCATTCTGATTCTTGTTTTAATTATTGCAGTAGTTGCTTTTCTAATAACAATTTTATCACTCTTCATCTTCATTCAGTAATAAAAATGTTTTCTTTCATTCCAAACACATTTTCTTATAGTTTTTATATGTCAGGCTATGTTTTCACGGGTTGGGGTGCATGAACCCCACCCGATGTAATTCACGATAGCAAAAATAGATGTCGGAATTAAAACCTTAAATGAATTGTATCGTAGTTCATATGATACTAATTTATTTCAACCTTTGCTTATGTACTGTGCGGGCTACGATCCCTCATATATGTAATACTTAGGAGTATTAAAAAGTCAGATTCATTTAAAACTTTAATTATGAGACTAGTATCCTACCAAGTGAATTACTAGGGTGTGGGGGATTGTAACTGTAAGAGGGTAGTTTAGATAAGATGGAGGCGTAACCCCTTTTGAGTATGGTGATGACAAGGTTAGTTGGAAAACACTAGTGATTTAGCCACAAGACACAAAGAGCAGTTTGGAATGTATGGGACCCATCTTATACTCACAAATCTCTCGTGTATAACTCACAATATAATAAAGAACTTCAGAAATAACTTAGCTAGAGGGAGAGAGAAGTAAGCACCCTAGATACACCTTGGTAGGCAGGCAAACATACTAAAAACTCTCAAGGATCTCTGTTATGTATTAAAAGCTTCGTAATGAATGATAAATGGTGGGTGGCAGAACTCTCTGGTTTTTTCAATAATTCTCTCTAGTAAATAATTTTCTCTAGTAATAACTTTTGAACTCTCAAAAGATCATCCTCTCCTCAAAGGTGGTTGAGGTCCTTAAATAGCCCCCCACACCACCCCCGAGGCAACTCAGTCATTAATGCCTGTGAAAGGACCTCCCTCATACCTTATGTCACCAGCATTAAATACCTGATGCACTAGTTGTCTTTACGTCATAAACATTAAATGCCAAGACATGCCTTTTGCCTAACCACTGTGTGTCAGGGGGCTGTTTCCACAGAGGTTGCTTACCCACCGTCTGACAGCCCCAAATACCACGGTGGTTTATTCAAGTGCAGACTTGACGTTGTCTAGCTGGCTAGTGACATCACCTACAGTAGATGGGACATAAAGTAGAGGGCTGTTTGGTTCACAGAAAAGCTCCCGATGGAACTCGAAGCTACTTTGCTCTAGGTTCCACGGTGAAGATCTTTCGATGTTTTACCATGTGTCTCTAAGATGGTCAGGACAAGCCCCAACGGTGACCTACTTCTCAATCCTCCAAACCAAGTCCCTCTAAAGTTCCCACGGTGAGGTTGTTCGATAGAGCATGAAAGCTCTCCCAGGCCCTGCCAAGCCTGGTCTCTTGCGAGTACCGTTCGACCTCACACCCATTCATTATTCTTGTTACAACATTACATTCATTACAACTCGTAGTCAATATAAACAAAGCTATAATATGACAAGGTAACAATAAGCTAAAGTACGAGTTGCCACGCCAAGCTGCCACGCTTGAGTTTCCACGCTGAGCTTATCCTTACCTTCAGGCCCCCTCTACAGTTGCCCCTTCGTGGAGGGATTTGTTGTGGGAACAAGAAGTGCCTCCACGAAAACTTCTTAATCCGATGAACCTTCTCTGTCTGGCCTGCTACTTTTTCCTAATGCTGAGCCTCAACCGTTCCAGGTTGAATATCTGAAATTCTCCCGAAGGACCAGCTAATATTCTCCCAGTAATGTTCGAAAAAGCGAAAAATTCTCCCCGATGTAACTGAGTCATAACTAAACAACGTTTGAGCTTCTGTCGAGGGGACATCGTGGCTTTTTTGAACCGTTGGGACACCTTCTTTGTTGGGGGGTTTATTGGATATGTCAGAGAAAATCTTGGCGCCCAAAACTCAATCTTGCTTAGGAAGGTAACGATGGCTGTTCCCCAGGTGTCACTTCATTAAATGACGTAGCGTTGTCTTTTCCATTGTCAGAACACTTCCCAAAGTGCCACGTGTACATTTGAAATGATTGCAGGCGGCCACACACGTGCAATGATGGGAAACTTAAACGACGAACTTAAAAAATTAAATGGCCAAATCCCCCAAACACTTAAAACCTTTCTTTCTCTTACTTTGCCACTACCTTCTTCAAATTTCCTTCTCTTTTAGAGAGAGAGAGAGAGAGAGCTTCCATTGTTGAGCATCTGAAACCTCCATTGCTGTTCAAGCTTGTGCCTTCCTTTTCTTGCTCTCATCGTCTACGCCACCTCCTGTGGTTGCTCTCCGCCATTGTCGTGCTCAAGATCCTCTTACTCAAGTTTTTTTTTGTTTGCTCTAACACTCTGTCATGGCGTCTCCAAGTTACCCCACCATCTCTTCAACCAGTGCGCCGCCTACTACCGCTGTTGCTACCACTACTACTGCTTCCTCTTTGGACGATGTCCGTCGTGAACAGTTAAGGTTTTATCGTCGCTCTCCCATTTTTGGCGAGGATGATAGCTTTACTGCTGCCTGCAAGACTGTCAACTTTGAATGCAAGTTTGAGACCTTAATGCTGGGTGACGAGGACGAAGAACCCTCGAAGTGGGGCTTTCTTCCTCCAGAGGGGACTCTCCGATTTCTTCTGGAGCGAGGGGACTTCCAATGGTCCCACATTGATTTCGAAGCACCAGGGGGTTCTCCTACCCATTTTGCTGCTTGGAACTCTCACATGGTGAGTTCCCATGGTGATATTTTAAGTAAGATTGGCCTTCAACGGGCCAAATGGTTTGGTGAGTTTACTCTCTCCAAAAATAACGCTGCTCTCCCTATTCTTGTTTCTCGTTGGAACGTGACGACTCACACATTCATTGCTGCGTGGGGTGAGTTTACGATAACCCTAGAAGATGTCTGCGAGCTTCCGGGGCTCGAAGAAACAGGTCATGAGCCTTATACCGATGAGCCTCTCGACGCCCAAGAGACTGCTGACCGTTTGGCATTGGACCGAATATGCCGAAGTTGCATCGGTTCTTCAAACAAAGCTACCTTCACCCCGCTGATTAACTACTTCTTCAAGGGTTCTAGTGAAGGTAGTTCTTCAACTTCAACGGATGCCCCTGGCCAAGGTACTTCGTTAGAGCTCCCTGCTTACATCCTTGTGATTCTTTCCCGTTTTCTTTTGACGGGAAAACCAAACGATCAACCCCAAAGGGACCTTATCAACATATCCCTTCGTTTGGTCCGGGGCATCAAACTTCGTTTGGCTGCAATTGCCTTAGGGTCCCTCTACACCTGGCTTGATAGAACATTGTTCGACATGGAATGATCACTTGGCCGTTATAACCTGGCCAATTTTGCTAACAATGTCCTTCTAACCAGCTTTCTTTATGTGCGCTTTCCTATTGTAGCGGCCAAGGCCAACCGACCTCCTTCTGGGGAAACCATTCTGCCCCCACGCTCTTATATTTATCACAAGAGGCAGAGCCGAAAATAGCTGATCGCCTCAATTGACCGTTTTGAGGACTTTGTTATGAGGCCTTACGGAGAGGACGCCTTTGTTCATACTTGTGATTTCATTCAGCACGAATCCAGGGTGGTTCAGGTGGGGGTAGACATTGAAGATCCTCAGTTAGCCGTGGTGCTTCTCCTTTCTCTGGGGTATCTGCCTTCCTACACCGAGTGGGGATATTCTAGCGAACATTATAACCCCAATCGGTGTAGTCGTCAATTTGGGTTTGATCAGGGGGCTCCTCGCTCAGTTTTCCAATCCTCAAACCCAAAGGTTAGCTTTAGCGAGGCATGTTCCTTATTTTCCTCCACTGCTGCGTGGGGGATAAGTGAATTAATGGCTGGGCGAGTTACCATTCCCTACGACAAGAGGCAAGGGAATGTGACCAGTCTTTTTGCCACAAAGTTCTGGCCGAAACAACTGGCTAACATTGCCGAATTCATAGATGGCGAGCCTGTGTACCCTCCAGTTCTTTCGTTTTCTGCATTGGAGCTGGGACTTAAAGGCAATTCCGTTCTGGGGATTGAGTTCCCTCTAAGAAAAACCCCTAAGAGGCCTTCCGAAGAGCTTCCTCCGTTATGCCCCATGACTCCTACTGCCATACCCAAAGAGAAAAGTGCTGGGGTATCCAGGAAGACTGCTCCTTCAACTGGAGCTACTGCTGATGAAGGGTCTTCGCAGCCATCGACCAAGAAGGCCAAGAGTGGGGTGGCCTCCACGAAAAAAACAAAGTCCAAATCCCAGACTCCTGTGGCAGCCCTTCCCATAGCCTCCGTTCCTCCTCCCATGTCTCCTGAAAGGGCCGAGAGGTTAAGGAGGGAGGCGCAGGCTGAGGTAGATCGGGTAAATGCAGAGTTTCAACGGTGCGCTGTCGTCGTTCCTCCTTCGGTTTCCTTCCCCATGATCGTTGTTGATCCCACTGAGCCAGCTACAAGGAGGAGGAAAAGTTCAAAGGTTCCTCAAGCCATTGGCAGTGATGTGACAAGGTCAAGGAGGAAGACTTTAGGCACCAAGTCCCAGCGGAAGCAAGCTCCCACAGTGCAAGCTTCTCATTCTTCTTCCCAATCTGAGGTATGTGCACTTATCTTGTTCTCTTTTCCTCTTTAGTTAGAGCAAGCTGCATTTGCTTATATATATTGTTCTTAACTACTTTGGTGCAGGGACGTAAAGAAACGGGGCCTCGTTCTCCTAGCCCCCCAAGTCCCCCATAAGCCGTTTCGTGGGCGGTCGCTGTGGGGCCATCTCATCCGATACTACCCCACCCCGTTCGCCAATGACCGGGCTTACTTATGCCCGTCTTTCAATCTTACGACGGGTGAGGGAGGAAGTTGTGGAGGGTGAGGTTATAGAGCCCATGGATGTCTCTTCGCCACTAGAGACAACACAATCTGAGACGACTACCTCAGTCCCCTCTGGCTCACTGGCTTCCTTTAAGGTTGTTCTCCCCATTGTTCTGGTTGCTGCGGGTGACCCTGAGGTAATTATTTCATACTTAATTTGTATGATCTGGCATTCCTTCTCTTTCACCCCGTTCTGTGTGCTGAATTTAGGATGTTGGTTGTCCTAGGTCGAAGTATCCTCGCTGCTAGCAAACATTCTTCGTCCAATGGTGCTGGCGAGACCTCTAACCATAGTGCCCCTTTTCAACGTTCTGACTGAGGTAAGTTATTCTTGGATACATTTCGCCCTTTTTCTGTACTTGTTCCTCCTTACTAACATTGGCTTTTATATTGCAGCTTTCCCCTGATCTTTCACCACCCTCATCTATTCCCAATGAACCCCTTGCGCTTGCCTTGGTACCTTATGTAGGCGAGGGAACTATGCCGATGGTTGAGGTTTCTGCGGCCAGAGACCCCGTTGAGGCTGATGAGGTAACAAGTCCCCTCCCAACAGTTCCTGCCGCTTTAACCTCCGTGATGACTCCCATTCCTGCCCCTGTTGTGATTCAGGTACTTTCTTAATTCTCTGCATAAACTCCTTCTTATAACGGTGACTTAACAACAAAAACGCTTGTTAAGATTTTTATATAATCTCCACCTTATAACAGTGACTTAACAATGAAAACACTTGTTAAGATTTTTATATAATCTCCACCTTATAACGGTGACTTAACAATGAAAACACTTGTTAAGATTTTTATATAGTCTTCACCTTATAACGGTGACTTAACAATGAAAACACTTGTTAAGATTTTTATATAATCTCCACCTTATAACGGTGACTTAACAACGAAAAACACTTGTTAAGATTTTTATATAATCTCCACCTTATAACGGTGACTTAACAATGAAAACACTTGTTAAGATTTTTATATAATCTCCACCTTATAACGGTGACTTAACAACGAAAACACTTGTTAAGATTTTTATATATAATCTCCACCTTATAACAGTGACTTAACAATGAAAACACTTGTTAAGATTTTTATATAATCTCCACCTTATAACGGTGACTTAACAATGAAAACACTTGTTAAGATTTTTATATAATCTTCACCTTATAACGGTTACTTAACAATGAAAACACTATAATCTCACTGTTTCTTATATCTCTTCTCAGGTTGCTCGGGAGGATTCCTCACCAGCTCTTTCACTTATGGGCACACCACGTCAGGAACCTGCTGTTTCGGAAGAATCTGACCATGCTGACCAAGGTTCCACGACTGGTGTTGAGGCAGAAAGTGAATCTGGGTGCGAATTGCCTCTCCCTGACTTAACTCCTCCTGACTTTTGCCCAATGGTGCTTCACCATTCTCCCCAAATGCTTGTGAGCTATCGCTTGGTGATTGAGCAGTTGGTGAACCATCACCCCGAGACCTTCACCATGGACTGCCTACGGTCTAATATTCCCGTGATGAGTCATCGACTGCAAGGCATGGCGACCGTTGTTGCTGAGATTGCCAATACTCCTACTTCCAGTGTTACCCGAGCCCTCATTAATCAGTTTCTGGGTTTTCTGAAGGAATTAGGTCGTGACGGTTTCCATTTCGACTGGATTATAGCGCATTTGAAAACTTTAAAGAGTCAGCAGCTGATCGGCCAGAGGGAACTGCTGAGAAAGCACCAGGAGGATCAACGGGCTGAGGAGGTTAAGTTAGCTGAGCTGGCACCTCTTTTGGAATCGGCGGATGAAGAAATAAAGAATGCCGAAGAGGCTCTGCGTTTGGCCAAGCTAAAATGGGAGAGACTTCTTATTGAACGCGCATAGGTGCAAACCAGGCCAGAGGTTGCTGTCAACGCTCAAAGCTCCTTTGCGTCAGCTTCTTCGGGCCTTCCTGGGGATTTTTTCTCTTCCCCAGACCTATGGTTCTTCTTAGGGTAACAACCTCCTGTATATATTTTCCTTCTTCGTCCATTTATGTAATTCTTGGGCAATAGTTCCCAATTTTTTGTAATGCTCTCTTGTTTATTGAATGAAAGAATGTATATTTTCCAGTTTTATCTTTGAGTTATGACTGCTTTCATATCAATGTCTATACTTCACGTCATCAATAAAACTTGTATATTCATAATCAAAGACTAGATACATCGATGGTACAAACTTAATTGTTTACACATGATAGACTTTCAACCATTTATTATTAATTTTGAATGGCTTATCTTCCTCTAACTTAGAAATTAAGCAATAACCTAAATCATGATCTTCCTTCACGACAAAAGGTCCCTCCCAATTGGCTGCGAATTTTGGCAGAGGAAGTCCCCTAATGTGTTTCACCGCTGCTTTCAAAACGAGATCTCCCTCTACGAACCTCCTTGGTCTTACCAGGTTGTCATATGCCCTAGAGAGCTGTCTTTTATACATTTAAAAATGTTGCATTGCGTTGTCTCTGTGTTCATCCAATGCCTCCAGCTGCACATGCCTGTTCTGAGGAAGCATGCTACTTCGCAAGGTGTATCAAGTAGAGGGAACTTCCAACTCCACTGGAAGGATTGCCTCAGCCCCGTAGACAAGGGAGAACGGAGTGTACCCTGTGGGCTTCCTCTTCGTCGTTCGATAGGCCCACAATGCTGCTGGTATCTTATCATCCCACGATCCTGGAAAGTCCTCCATCGTTTTAGCCAGGATTTTAACCAGAGTTTTGTTAGTTGCTTTGGCCTGACCGTTCCCCTTCAGGTATGCCACCGTTGAAGTGTGATGAACGATGGAGTACTTGTCTGTAAGCATCGTTACTTCTGAGTTGACGAAGGGAGTCCCATTATCTGAGAGAATAACCTTTGGGATCCCAAAACGTCAAATGATATACTCTCTGATGAAGTTACTCACTACCCCGGCCGTTGCCCTTCTGAGTGGTATTGCTTCAGCCCATTTTGTAAAGCACTCCGTTACTACCAGTATCCATATCTTGCCCCTCGACGAAGGGTGTATCGCCCCCATGAGGTCGAACGCCCAAGTGTGGAAAGGATAAGGCGCTGCCAGAGAATGTAAGTCCACCGATGGGGCATGGATCATATTTCCATGAAGTTGGCAAGATTTGCATTTTCGAATAAATTCGGCAGAGTCTTTCTCCATTGTTGGCCAATAATATCCCAACGTCATCAGCTGATCATATAACTTGGCCCCTCCTATGTGAGCTGGGTCATGGGCTTGTTTGAGGACTTCAGTTGCCTCTTCTTTCGTGATACAACGCAATGGTTTGTTGAAGTACCCCCTTCGATAAAGCTGCCCCTCTTGGATATAGAACCTCGGGGCCCTTCGCTTCAGTCCCATTGCATCCACTTTCTCCGTTGGGACAGTTCCATCTTGAATAAAGTCGATATAGGGCTGCCTCCAGTCTGTTTGGGCTTCTATAAAATGGCACTCAGCTGCTTCAAAAAATAGCTGACACTTATCACAATTCCGTTGTAGTTCTGCCGCATCCTGTTTCATTATAGGACAAAAATATCCCCCTCTTTGAATTCTTCTATAGAGAGGTATCTCAGTTGTTTCGCAGTGCTCCTCATGTGTTTTCTTCAACTTCCGCTCTGCTTCCTTTGGCCCAATGCATCTCGATAACCATCCCCCTGCATTTCTGAAGTAAAGATTTCCCTAGTTTGTAAAGTATTGGGCTAACTCTCTTCGTCCCATAGCTCCTTCTCTAGATTCCAGTTGTTTCCTGATCTCTCCTCTCCAATTCGCGTCTCCCTCCATCGGTAGTATTGACTGCACCACCGAAGGAGCTGTTCTTCGTTGGATCGTAATGATAGTCGTATCGCTCCTCATGACCATCTTTTGAGCAATAGTGGTATAAGCGTCTGGATGACGGTTCATCGTTCTGGGATGTCTTCTGATTTTGGTCTGGTGGAAATGGCTGAGGAGCCTTTGAATGATCGTCCTGTACGGTGCCAAACTCATGTGCTTCAACGCATATTCTCCGTTAACTTTCTGAATTACTAAGTTCGAGTTACCCTTGATGCAGAGAGAACGAATTCCCCTTCGAAGAGCCTCTAGCAACCCTAGCACCAACGCTTCGTATTCTGCTTCGTTATTGGAGCAAGGGAAATCTAGTTTGTAGGAAAGGCAAATCTCCTCCGTTCCTTTTGAAAAGATGACCCCTGCCCCTCCTTTTTTCTCTGCCAAAGACCCATCAAACTGCATCGTCCATTCCTCATCGGTTGCATCCAGATAGTTGGCTTGCAAGTCGTCTCCCAGAATGTCTTCTTTAGGTGGTTCAAACGTTCCTGATGGAAAGATTGCCAACAGATCAGCATACGCCTGGCTCTTGATGGCACGAGGAACCACACACTTTAAATCATATTCGGAGAGAATAAAGAACCACCTAGCTGCCCTGCCAATCAAGATAGTTCTAGCCAACAAATACTTAATAGGATCACATCTAGTTACAATATGAATTGTAAAAGACAGCATATAATGTCTAAGTTTTTGTGCTACAAAGACTAAGGCCAAACAATGCCTTTCCAGGCTGCTATATCTAATCTCTGGCCCATGTATGATCCTGCTGAGGTAATACACCTTCCGTTCTTGCCCGTCAATCTCTTGTGCCAGTAAAGATCCAACGGACCTTGTAGTTGAGGTGAGGTACAGCTGCAACGGTACTCCTGTCTGTGGAGGAACCATGATTTGTGGTGAAACGAGCAGCTTCTTCAACTCATCGAGAGACTTCTGGTGGTCCTTTTCCCATCTGAACTTTGTGTTTTTTCGCAGCAGCTGCATCAACGGGTGTGTTACCTCGGCCAATCCTGGCACAAATCTTCTGAGGTAGGAGACTTTACCGAGGAAACTTTTCAGCTCCTTCGCCGTTCTTGGGCACGACATTTCTAAGATCGCGCGTTGTTTATCCCGGTCCATCTGCACCCCTTGTCGATCAACCACAAAGCCTAGAAACTTCCCGCATGTTACTCCAAAGACGCACTTCAATGGGTTCATCCTTAATTTATACTTCCTACATCGAGTAAACACCTTCTTTAAGTCGTTTAGGTGGGACTCCTCCTTCTTCGATTTGATGACCAAATCGTCCACATAGAATTCTACAAATTTGTGGAAGAAATCGTGAAAAATGGCCATCATTGTTCTTTGATAAGTATCTCCCGCGTTCTTAAGTCCAAACGGCATTACTTTGTACATGAAATTCCCCAACGGGGTTCTGAATGCCGTTTTCTCTGCGTCCTCGGGGTCCATCTTGATTTGGTTGTACCCTACGTACCCATCCATGAAGCTATACATCCCATGCCCAGCCGTGACATCTATCAGGCTATCAATGAAGGGTAGAGGGAACTCATCTTTGGGGCAAGCCCTATTCAGATCTCTAAAATCCACACGGATCCTTATTTGGCTCTTGTCCTTCTTCCCTACTGGCACAATGCTAGATAGCCACAGGGGATGCTGTATTGGTTTGATGAATCCTGCTGCCAACAAACGCTGAACCTCTTCCTTAATCTTCAAGTCCAACTCAGGTTTATAAGTCCTTGTTGCCTGTTTCACCGGGATGGCTGAAGGTGTCACGTTTAGCTTGTGGCAGCTTACTTCCTCATCTAGCCCTTCCATTTCGGTATACTTCCATGCAAAGACATCTATGAACTCCCGGATTAGCCCAACCAGGGCTTCTCGCTTCTCCTTACCGAGATCCTTCGCGATGAAGATGGGCCTTGGGTCTTCCCCTTCTCCTGCTAAGTTCAACTGCTCCAACTCTTATGCCTGGGGCCTTGGTTGATTTGCCATGTAGTCTGGTTCTTCGGCGACCTCCTCCACGAACTCCTGTATGTTGGAGTTGTCTATCACCATACACTGTCCCTGCTGATCCACCAAGAAACACTCATATAACGGGTCATCCCCATCCTCGGTCTCTTCGGCCGCCCGCTCACATCGTTATAAACGGTATACCACCTTCCCCTCTTCAGTGACCACCTTCTTGCATTGCCTGTTGGTAGCTGTTTCCACGGCCTTCCTCTTCCTTTCTCTCGAAGCCTTAGCGATCCTTCCCCCTGAAAAGCAACTCAGCACGCTTTTCCGTTGGGCCTCATGCTCCATAGGATCCACTCCAAGCCTTACTTTGTTTTTGAGCTGCCTTGTGGTACTTTGAGGTCGAGGGATCACCTGATGGGTTTCTTCGGTCCTTACCCCTTCGTTACTCGTGGCTTCTTTACTTTGCTCGTTCAGAGGCCCCATTCTATCTTTGATCGAGGGAACCCATGCCCCCTCCATTCTTCTCGTTAGGACTCAAGCATCCTCTTCCAACTCCGTATAGAAGGCCGCATCTACAAAGTGAGCTTCCTCGATAGCAAAAGGCCTTTTTGTAGCCCTAATGGTCACTTCTGTTCCTTTGACATTCGCCTTGGCGCATTGATGATATGTTGAAGGAACTAAACCTTGATTGTGCATCCACACTCTTCCTATTAGTAAATGATAGGAAGTTTCACTTTCTATTACATGGAACTTGATGCGGGAACTCAGATTTCCCATTACAATTCCCACATTCACATACCCAATGGATTTGGAAGATTGGTTGTCATACCCTGAAATTACCATAGGCATGGGGACCAACTTTTCTTCTGGGATATCAGCTGCGTGGAAGGAGTTGATCGGCATAATGTTGATGGAAGCGCCCCCATCCATAAGCGTTCTTGCAAAACTAACCCCATTGATACTGGCCGTCACATACAAGGGCCTGTTATGAGGGAACCTTACAGCTCTATCTGCATCGCTGAAGGTCACCTCTGATAGGAACTTTTTCACCAGCCTCGCCATGGGTCCCCTCCATTTCAAGGAGGGAACCACGTCCTTCCTCGCGATGTCTAGGATCGCCTGAGTTATTTCCAGTCTGATCTCCTTTGGTATCCCCGCTTGATCGAAGAACCAAGCGAATTTTGGGGATTTTGAAACTGCGCTGTACTCAACGACTGCCTCCATTTCCTCGCCCTCAACGCTGTATACGTCTTCCACGTCTTTAGCGCTTGCTTCATCGTAGGCTAAAACTACGTTAGCCATTCCTGTGGTGCAATGTTCCAGAGTTTCTTCGAATTCCCTTTGCCTCATTGTTGACCTTCCTTCTCCTCTTTCTGCCTCATCGTCGTAGGCCGTCACCAAGTTGGCCCCATACGCTGGAAGCGGGTTGTTGTTAACGTTCTGTGGGGTAATCTGCAGCGTCCCTGCCTTCTTGTACTTGTCAATGATTCTTCTTAGTGTGAAGCAGCTCTCTGTCGGGTGCTGGATCTTTCGATGAACCTGACAATACCTAGGATCCGCCTTCGTTGCGTCATCGGGTTCCTTCGAAGGAACGTCTTTTGGCAGGTAGATCGTTCCACCTTGAACCATGGCATTATAACAACTCACCGCCTCTTCTATCGTGCGTGGTAATGGTGGTGGGTTTTCTCTATCCCTTCCGAACTTCCTTTTGTTGTCCTTCTTCGCCTCCTTACCCCCATCTGTTCCTTCGGTGTATCCCACCCGTGGGGGTTGAGGCCTTCCTCCCCCAGGTTGTATCGGCTATCTAAATATCATAGGCACCGCCACCGGGTTTGGTCGTATGACCAATGAGATGTTCCTTGCAGATTTTAAGAACGTCGAAAAAGTTCCCTCGCGCGTCTCATTGATAAGATGGCAGATGTACTCCGGGAGTAGTCCTTCGGAACAGATTTGTAATAGTTTGGATTCCTTGGCCTCCTCTCTCACGTCCAGAGACCTTTCCCTGAACCTCCGAACGTACGCCACCACGTCTTCTCCTGGTCGTTGCTTCTCTCTCCCTAGTTGGGTCAGAGTGAATTCATCCTCTGCTAGAAAGAACTTTTGGACAAACAGCACATGCATCTCTTCCCACGTGGAAACACTTTTAGGGGCCAAATGAGAATACCACATGTATACTTTATCGGCTAGGGATTTGGAAAAATCCCTCAACCTGAGTTTCTTGTTGTTGCAATGCGCCCCTAGGTGCTCAATAAAATGTTTATGTGCTCTTTCGGATTCCCACCCTTCCCTATGTATTTTTCAAAGATGGGGGGAATATAATCCCTCGGGTAAGGATCATCGTTGTATTCCTGAGGATAAGGTGTCCTAAAGTCGTCATAGACTGAAGCTACCTCGCCTATAGACTGTGAGGAAGCCTGCACAAATTTTAACATCTCCTTTTGCATTTCTCTCCTCATTTCCTCCATGGACGATGGGGCAATGACCAATGGGGGTGTTGGATGAATGACCGTTATAGTTGGAGCCATCGTTACAGCTGGCGCCGTTGATACTCCGGAGATTCCCATTTCTGGATTCACGACGGAGGGTATGCTTGCCGGGGCTTCTCCCGTTGTACCTGCGCCCGGTGGAACCGTTGGAGCTGCCCCTGGCGTTACAAAGGAATTGGCTTCAAGTCCTCCCAGCACCGTTGAAGCTGCAGGAGTTTGCAAAAACTCATAGAACTTGCTCATGAGGAGGGTTATCTGGGCAGGTCCCAGCTCAGCGCTCGTGGAAGCCTGCGTCACTCCTTGAGCGCCTGTTGTTTTCTGAACTGCGGGAACTTATATTCGAGGAGCTCCGCTCCTTAAAGCCTCCAATTCTACCACTGCTTGCTCTTCACTGTGTTGGATATCATCAAAGTTGAGCCTTCGATTAACGTTATCTTGCGCCATACTCCTTCCTTAGAAGAATGCCTCCCAAGCAGAGTCGCCAAATGTAAGAGGGTAGTTTAGATAAGATGGAGGCGTAACCCCTTTTGAGTATGGTGATGACAAGGTTAGTTAGAAAACACTAGTGATTTAGACACAAGACACAAAGAGCAGTTTGGAATGTATGGAACCCATCTTATATTCACAAATCTCTCGTGTATAACTCACAATATAATAAAGAACTTCAGAAATAACTTAGCTAGAGGGAGAGAGAAGTAAGCACCCTAGATACACCTTGGTAGGCAGGAAAACATACTAAAAACTCTCAAGGATCTCTGTTATGTATTAAAATCTTCGTAATGAATGACAAATGGTGGGTGGCAGAACTCTCTGGTTTTTTCAATAATTCTCTCTAGTAAATAATTTTCTCTAGTAATAACTTTTGAACTCTCAAAAGATCATCCTCTCCTCCAAGGTGGTTGGGGTCCTTAAATATCCCCCCACACCACCCCCGAGGCAACTCAGTCATTAATGCCTGTGAAAGGACCTCCCTCATACCTTATGTCACCAGCATTAAATACCTGATGCACTAGTTGTCTTTACGTCATAAACATTAAATGCCAAGACATGCCTTTTGCCTAACCACTGTGTGTCAGGGGGCTGTTGCCACAGAGGTTGATTACCCACTGTCTGACAGCCCCAAATACCACAGTGGTTTACTCAAGTGCAGACTTGACGTTGTCTATCTGGCTAGTGACATCATCTACAGTAGATGGGACATAAAGTAGAGGGCTGTTTGGTTCACAGCAAAGCTCCCGATGGAACTCGAAGCTACTTTGATCTAGGTTCCACGGTGAAGATCTTTCGGTGTTTTACCAGGTGTCTCTAAGATGGTCAGGACAAGCCCCAACGGTGCCCTACTTCTCAATCCTCCAAACCAAGTCCGTCTAAAGTTCCCACGGTGAGGTTGTTCGATAGAGCATGAAAGCTCTCCCAGGCCCTGCCAAGCCTGGTCTCTCGCGAGTACCATTCGACCTCACACCCATTCATTATTCTTGTTACAACATTACAGTCGTTACAAATCGTAGTCAATATAAACAAAGCTATAATATGACAAGGTAACAATAAGCTAAAGTACGAGTTGCCATGCCAAGCTACCTCCCCAAGCTGCCACGCTTGAGTTTCCACGCTGAGCTTATCCTCAGAACACTGTTGCTAATTGGTGGATTATCCCTAACCCCAGGATTACCTTCAGGCCCCCTCTACAGTAACCTAACCTACCTTTCTCCATTCATAGTTTAAAATTTTAGTAAAATCGTTCTCCATTCCGCTTTAGAGTAATTTCATCGCATTCTTTTTCATAATTTCATTAGTTAATCATTTTCAAAATTGCGTATAGGTGTAGTTGTTTCCTAATTCAAATCACCTTTTCCTTTTTCTTTAGAGTCAAAGTTAGGTTTCCTTTGTCTGTCCAACGTCGTTATGACTCCACTCATCCTATTTCCCTGAGGATCGATACCCGACTTATCGAATTATTACTTGAGCGCCAAGCTTGCACTTGAGCCTATAGAGAAGGCATTTTAGAGACACATTCTTAGTCGCGTCAAGTTTTGGCACCGTTGCTTGGGATTTAGGTAGACGTAGGTTAGATTCCGTTAATCTAAAACTTCGACCAAAACATAAATAAATAAATTTAAAAAGCACAAAAAGATACATCATCTCTCATAAGCATGTTAATGCAAAATCCTGAACTCACTCTAACTCCCCAAAATACTCCAACCAGTATTCATGAAAACCCGATAGTTGGGTACGAACCCAATAGCCCTCACACTCCAAACGTTCCACAATTTTGGGTTACACTTCCCACACCTCCACACTCCATTGCAAGCAACACTTCGACATCCCTCTTAGTACACACCACAAAGCACGCTCTAAGTATACCAGGTAAGGATACAGAGTCATCAAGTGAGAGATCCATGTCACAACACAGTAGTGTAGCCGCAGGTGAGGAAGATGTCCCCTACCACCATTTGAGAGAAATCTTATATGCCGAGTGAACTGTCACTCCGGGATGCATTTTACTCCCGTATAATGCAGGGAAATTTCGCTTTAGGAATGGGATGATCCAGATACTTCCCAACTACCATGGAATGGAATCAAAAAATCCATATATTTACATCCAGGAATTTGAGGAGGCGTGCAAGACCCTCGGTGACCAAACTTGCACAAAAGATGTGATCCTCCTCAAACTCTTCCCATTATCGCTAAAGGACAAGGCTAAGACCTGGCTATGGTCTTTACCTCAAAGCTCGATTGCATCATGGAACGACTTGTAGTCTAAATTTCTTAAGAAATTCTTTCCTCCACATTGAACGAACTCCATCAAGGCTCAAATTCAAACCTTCCGATAATCAGAAAATGAGTCATTTGATCGATGTATGAGTGGTTTAACGAGTTAATCACTTCGTGCCCTCATTATGGATTTGATAAATTGCAAATCATTTCCTTCTTCCATAATGGGATGAATATAAATTCCAAACAACTCGTTGAAACCATGTGTGATGGTCCCTTTGTCGACCTAGAAGCCAATGATACTGAGCTTCACCTGAGGTATGTCGCCGAGACTACCCAAGCATGGGATACTTCTGACCCTAGTTCTCATAATCTAACGTGCCAAATGATCACCACTGCAACAGTGGCCAACCTATTTCACGTATAAATGGATACCATGAAGGCTAGTTGACTCGATCTACTTGAGAAAGGAATGCGAGAAGTACATGAGATATGTGTAAGAGGACAACCTGGATCCATCCTGAACCCCATTGAGAAGGTGTGTGCTATTTTTGAGGTGGGGCATTCAATAAAGGAAGGACCGACGATACCCGCCTACAAAGTTATGCTTCAAGAGCAAGTGAGTGGTGCAGAGAATTTAAGGGTAATTTCGGTGCACCGCACGGGAATTCCTATAACCTTTCATGGAAAAACCACTTTGGTTTTAGCTATGTGCAACAAAATGCTGCGATGAATCCTAATCTACATGTTCCCCCTCCCCCACCATCACACTTTCAACAAGAACCACACATGCAGGGACATGTACAAGCACCACCACCTTTAGGGCCATATGTCACTCCACCGCGGAGAAATCTCGAGGATACGATAAACCAATTCATCACTGACCATAATGAAACCACTGCTAGACATGAGCGCATGATAAACGATATAAATGCAACTATTTCAAAGATGTAATCATCGTTGAGTATCCAAGATAAGGGCAAGTTTTCTACCCAGGGCCAAAGACCTCTCCAAGGTCAAACTACTGTTAGATCCACAGCCCATGACCATCCTGAACAATTTAGTGCAATTACCACTCTACGTAGTGGGAGAGTAGTTGACTTGTCACCTCCCCCCAAGACGTACCTAAAAATAAGGAGGTTTCGTCCGGAACGAGAGAGGCCGAATATGCCATTTTAATTGAGAGTGATAAAAAAGATAACACGGGTAGACCCAAGATCATGGTGAAACCCCCCACCGCTGCCCCATACCCTCAACGGTTGGTCCCGTACTCCAAAGAGACTTCTCGGGACGATGTTTTGGACATCCTCAAGAAAGTAAAGATTAATTTACCTTTTCTCGAGACTGTACAGAAAATTCCCGCATACGCTAAGTTCATTAAGGACTTACTCACGGTGAAACGTAAGCTAAAGGTAAATAAGAACGTCTTTTTGGCCCAGAATATCAGTTCGGTTTTATCGAGTGACCTTCTATTTAAGTATAAAGATCCGGGTGCACCCACCATCTCGTGTATCATGGGGAAGAATCGAATCGAAAGGGCGCTAATAGATTTAGGGGCGAGTGTTAACATTCTACCCTATTCCATCTATAAGAAACTAGATTTGGGAGCCCTTAAGCCCATAAATATGACTCTCCAGCTCGCGGATCGTTCTGTGAAGAAGCCTCGGGGAATCGTTGAGGATGTGATTTTCCAAATAGACACTTTCTACTTCCCGGTGGATTTTGTCATTTGGGACGAGGATCACTCCATTCTCCCGAGCAATCATGTTCCCGTTATCCTTGGTCGCCCATTCTTAGCTATAACTAATGCACTCATCAATATCGGAGTGGACGAATGAAATTAACATTTGGGAACATGACCCTCGAGATAAATATTATATAATAATATCAAGAACGAGGGTGACGAAGGAGAATCGTGAGAGACAGATCGTTTAGAGGCAGCACACGAGCATGGGAGAACCCACACGTGAGAGCCGATAGGGGTATGCCTTGTTACATCAAGTGAGAGAGACAGTTGCAACATGGAGCGAAGGGTAGGGGAGGCATGCATAGTAACTGAAATGAAGAGTGTGAGAGAGAGCGACACTTCAAAGGGCAACGATAGTGGTTTGTATGAGTGCTTAGAGGAGAGAGAATGGTGAGACACGATAGATACTTTTCTCCTCGATTCCTACCCACCCACACCACCTAATAATTTTGAGATGGAGCGAGGAAGGAAGGATGTGTAAACAAAGAAATAAATAGAGCTAGAGGAATTGAGCCTATCGGAATTTGAGAGAGAATTTGGGCAGGTGTATGAGAGCCTTAATGACGAAGTCCAATCTCCATTAGGCTCATGGAGTCATTTAGGAGAGAGCGAGTGGAAATATAAATTTGATGAGTTTCTTTGCAATAACCATCCACCTATGCAACTTGAGTCCTCGGAGGTAATTCAAGATAAAACTCAAGTCTCGTCTGACTTAGAGCCTGACCCACGCAGTACGCATCACGAGGATCTTTTTCTGATTAATCACGATGAGTCTCCCAGTCTTTCCTTTAATTATGGGCAAGGAACCAACTTATTCCGGTTATTGGTGTATGACAGGCAGAGGGGAGAGACTAGGAGAGCAACGGATCCCGGGAAAGGGGTTGGGTGAATTGTGGAGAGAAATGAGAGGTGATCGCAGCCCCGATGCGTATGAGTGTCATATTGTGTCTTGGTGCATGTTGATAATTTGCTTGTTTTATTTATCTCATTTATTCTCTTTCTTCTTTAGATTTTAGTCCTTTTTGGTTGAGGACAATGCAAAAGTCTAAGTTGGGGGGGAGGGGTCACAAGTGCGTCTTTCTAAAACTTCACAAATTCTCAAAAATGCTGAGAAATTTCAAAAAAATCATAAAATCTTGAAAAATCCCAAAATATTTTTCTTCAAAATAAATTTGAATTCAAAATTTTCGAAAATATCATTAAAAGATGGTTTAAAGTCTCAAATTGTAAAAACATAATACACAAAGCTGAAATTGACCAAGGATGGAAATTGAGCGAACATAGCCGACTTAGAGAATAAATGTGGAGATTAACAACCCCGGTGAGATTTCGAACCTAGAATTTTTGTGAGTTTAAAAATCAATTCGAGTTAATTGTTAACTCGAAGTTCTTTTCAACGTCCATTAAGTCGTCAAGGATCTCAATCCTTTCACTTTGATCAGTTATGAAAAATGTGCGTGATATTGCCTTGAAACACGTGCCAAAATAGATATCTAAACTTAATTCATCTCGAAACGCATATGGTAATAGTGTTTTGAACAATGAAGTAGGCCCTTATTCATCATCCAAAAATATTGACCAGAAAAAGTAGCAAATTTTTTTTATTCCGTTTATAACCCAAATTGAGCAGAATAAATTTTTCCCTTTTTGTTTGACAACCAGAAAAAACCCCAACTGGCACAGAATTGTGAAAAAGAGATAATCACAGAAATTAAATCCGAAAAATGTAGAAAAAGGGGGAAAAAATAGAAGAATGCTCAACAAAAAATAGCAAGAAAAAAATAGAAAAAGAAGAGAAAATGAGCAATAGCCCGAAAAGGCACTAACGGACGTCATAAGAATATTCTCCAATTCCGAAGTTCCAACCTTTACCATATTACCCAATACACCTTTAACCCAAAAAAGTCCTAACCGAGTCCTTTATGCGAAATTGGTTACCGCGTGGATAGCAAATACACAAAAAGATAATAAAGGAGATAAAAAAAAATATGAATTAAAGGCAATGTTCCCACTTTCTTATAATCGTAATCCGATGATGAGATCCGGTTACCATTAAATTTCCATCTTTCTACTTGTCTGCGTGAACTTGGTTCCAATACATTTACTCTTATAAATCACGCATACCGAGAGAATATCCACATTTCGAATGATTCGTTTATGAGAGTATTCCTTGAGATTTTGAAATCAAAACAAAATTTTTGATAAGTAACGTAATGATCAATCGATGGAAATTAGCGGTTAAATTTCCGGCTTCGCACACACACACACACACTATGATTTGAGACTCTTGAACATGAAATGATGACGACTATTTTCTGGAAATGTTTGAATTATACAATTTTTGCATATTTTGAGTTTCCTTTGAGTCGAATTTTGTGGGTATATTCTCTGTAAACCCTCATGAGACATCACTCGTCCTACTAGGGTAACCTAGGGGTTTAAAGGCTTATTACATACGCAAAATGCAATCTCTCTCCCGCAAAAGAGGTGTTATATCCCATTTTTGAGTTAGACCATGTTTTGATTCTTTTTACATTGATCAGGACGATCAAAGTTCTCAGTTAGGGGGGTTTGATTAGGCATACATTCTTCTCATTTATCCCCTTCATTTAGAGGCTTTTATCGCTCCGTAAAGTGTAACTCGAGTGGATTTATATCTTATCATTGCTATTGACAAGTTTTTAATGAGTACGCCGAGTTTCGTGTATTTTACATCTATTTCCCAAGTATTCAGTGTTTAAGAAGTTCCAACATCCAAATCTGAGTTTCGTACCAAAAGCTTCAAGGAAATGCAGGGAGGAAAAGTTCCTGAAAAGATGGAACTAAACCTAAGGGAAATAAAATGAACCGATCCCAGCCTGGGAAAGCTCCTGTAAAGCACATCAAAGATGGAACCGAAACGAAGTGGAAGGAAAATGAACTGAACCTATACCTAGAAAAATTCTTGTAAAGTAATGTCAAGATGGAACCGAACCAAAGAAGAGGAAAAATTAATCGATCCTATGCTCGAAGAACTTTCTGTAAAGGCTGACAAAGATGGAACCGAACCAAACTCCTTAATAAGATCGATTCTTCTTTCAAAAATTCGAACTTATCCACTTGTAAAATTAGAATCCTCCATGGTTGAAACTCTTATTATTCGTATCTTATAAATTATAAACTCCTCTTAGACATGGAGGAGGCTTCTGATTCATTAGGGAAGCTTTGTAATCAGTTTTAGAGAAGAAGAACAATAAGAAACCTAGCTTGCTTATAGTTTTGCTATTCAAGTAATACAATTCTGATTTTTGTTTTAATTATTGCAGTAGTTACTTTTCTAATAAAAATTTCATCACTCTTCATCTTCATTCAGTAGTAAAAATATTTTCTTTCATTCCAGACACGTTTTCTTCCAGTTTTCATATGCCTGGCTAAGTTTTCACGAGTTGGGGTACATGAACCCTACCCGATGTAATTCACGATAATGGAAATAGATTTTGGAATTAAAACCTTAGATGAATTATATTGTAGTTCATATGATACTAATTTATTTCAACCTTGCTTACATACTGTGCGGGCTATGATCCCTCATATGTGTAATACTTAGGAGAAATAAAGGCCGAATTTTAATTCAACCTTTGCTTATGTACTGTGCGGGCTACGATCCCTCATATATGTAATACTTAGGAGTATTAAAAGTAGGATTCATTTAAATCTTTAATTCTGAACCTAGTATCCTATGAAGTGAATTACTAGGGTGTGGGGGATTGTAACCTAACCTACCTTTCTCCATTCATAGTTTAAATTTTTAGTCAAATCATTCTTCATTCTGCATTAGAGTAATTGCATCGCATTCTTTTTCATAATTTCATTAGTTAATCATTTTCAAAATTGCGTATAGGTGTAGTTGTTTCCCAATTCAAATCACCTCTTCGTTTTTCTTTAGAGTCAAAGTTAGGTTTCCTTTGTCTGTCCAACGTCGTTATGACTCCGTTCGTCCTATTTTCCTGACTATCGATACCCGACTTATCGAATTATTACTTGAGTGACATGCTTGCACTTGAGCCTAGAGAGAACGCAATTTAGAGACACATTCTTAGTCGCGTAAAGTTTTTAGCAAGAATGCATCAAATATTATTGTTTAAGTCCTACACCTACACAAAAATAGGACACCGTTTGAGGATAAGGACATATATATATGTTGAAATTTATGTGGGACTTGTGTGTATACTAGCAACAAGGCATCAAATATTATTGTTTAAGTCCTACACCTACACAAAAATAGGAAACCATTTGAGGATAAGGACACATATATATGTTGAAATTTATGTGAAATATTAACTTTAAGTAGACATGGAATTTCTATTATCCCCAGGTATATATATGTTAAAATTTATATGAAAGATTAACTCTTGGCAGAAATCTGAGTTTCCAACTCGATATCATTCATTCCATAATTGGAGATTCATCTTGAAAAGTGGCAAGCTCATATCTAGCTTGATTAATTTGGATCCTTACATGCCTAAAATGATCTTCATTATAAGCCTTTAAAGATGACTTAACTGCTTTATGTTTTTTGGACTAAAATAAACATGGTGCATCAAGAAATAGTAACAAAATTCCAAACTTCAGGGGTGTAAGGAACAAATTTCCAATTGAGTCTTAATGTATTTTTGACTTTTTTCTTGGAACAAAACACGTTTGTGTCATAGGTATATTTTTATTCTCCGATCCACTGCGAGACTATGACTTGTTGAAGATTTAATTGAAGAAGTTGTGGCAAAGCTACAAGGAATTAATCATGCCAAAGTTAAATTGGTGCAATTTCTCATCTTCAAGGTTTAATTGCATCCCGAGATCACACAGGTATGAATACATAATTTTAATGTAACTTGGAAATTTATTTTACAAAAATAAGGATGTTATTTTTAAAAGATAATGTTTTTAAAAGTGTTTTAAGTATTTACACTTTGTTTTAATCAAATAAGGATGGATTAGAGTTCAGATAAGAGTTGGTTTTTAGTAAAACTCATTTGTCAAAGTTGACTAATATCAGACTCTAATTACAACGTTATTTAAACAATACCTGATGTCGTTCGAACGAGAGCTGATGTCGTTTAAATGACACAGAGTCTCCATTGAACGAGAGACTGTCACCACCTTGAATTCAGTATAAATAAAGGTGTGGTTCAGTTTCCTTGAAGTGGGTGTATAACAAAAAAGTTTACAAACAGTACGTGTTTATGCAATTGTTTTCTAAGGTTTCAAAGCTAAAAAAATCCTTAGAGTTTCAAGATCTGAGCTTTTCATTATCGTATGTTCTTGTGATCTTGTTGGAACCAAGTTTGAGGTTCTATTGAAAATCCATTGCTGGTTTTTGCTATGAAGATTCGGTGGATACAAATTTTGACGTTGTAGATGGCACAAGGACATATCGGTGGACACCGAGGCATTCGTGGAGGGGACTGCTGTGAACGAGCATCGTAGAAGAAAGTCATTTTCTATGTGGGCACTGTGAAGATTGCTAGAAGATAAGTGGGTCATTAATTCTCATGGGGGATCGAGTCGTGTATAAGACTACAGTCTGACTTTGTAAAACCATTGTCATAGTGATTGTCTGGCCTGGGTGGTCCGAAGTTTTTTCCTAATTGGGGTTTTCCTCTTACATCGGCATTGTGACTATTGATTTACTTTATTTTACTTGCTTTAATCACTAGTTGCCTGCTTAGGGTTAAACAAGATAAAATTTGGTTAAGTTAATTTGTGTCACAACTTGGTTTGATAAAATTGAAAAAGAGTTTTTCAAAAGAGAAAATTGGTTTGTATTCATTCTTAAATTAATTCCTCTCAAGCAAAAGTTTTTTTTTGAAAGTTATATTTTTGGGACCTACAAACTGGTATCAGAGCTAGAAATACATTTTTATTGTGTTTGATATCTTTTTGCTTGTAAGGATGAATTTTGGAAATTATGATAGTTTTCACACTACTGTTTTTATGGAACTAATTATGCTTATTGGAAAATGCGAATGAGAAATGATTTAAAATATGTTGATGAGCGTGTTTGGTTACCGATTGAAAAAGGTTGAACACCACCTGTCACACGAGAGGGTGAGGTCGCTAGTTTGAAATCGATTGAGTCATGGACTGAGACTCGACATAGGCTTTCATAGTATAACTCTAAAGGTGTGCACGTTATTTTCTCACATGTCACCTGAAGAGTATAATCATATCATTACTTGTGAAACTTTGAAATAAGCTTGGGATACACATTCACTCACTCACTAGGGAATGAGCACGGTTAGGGCGTCTAAGTTGCAAAATCTCACTACACAGTTTGAGATGATTAAGATGTTAGAGAGTGAGACGTTTGATGAGTTTTACACTAGGTTGTCCACTATTGTTAATGCGGAGTTCAACCTAGGTGAGAAGATTCTCGATAACCGAGTGATTAAGAAAATTTTGATATCGGTGCCAAGTACGTTTGATGCAAAAGTGGCCATTATAAATTCCATTGGTTTGCTTAACTTGTCAAAACTGGAAGAGATCGTAGGTAACCTGCAAACCTATGAACTCGATATGTTTACCTCCAAGAAAGTGCCAAAGAAAGAAATGGGCATTGCTTTGAAAGCTCAGAAGGAGGAAAATAAAGTTTCGAATGACGATTCCGATTCCGACTTGAGGATGTCGTCTTGTTGAAAAAAAAGTTCAAGAAGTTTCTTCAAATTCGTAAGTAATCGAAAGATGCCAAAAAGTTTGAGAAATTCAAAAATTAGGGAGACTCCACCCCTAAGGATAAGAGTGAGAAACCTAAGAGAGATGAGTCTGATACGTGTTTCGGGTGTGAGGGGTATGGTCACAAAGTAGCTGAGTGTCCCACTAGACTTAAGAAAGAGGGTAAAAAACCGATAACATACAATGCCAGCTTAAGTGATAGTGAACCGGAAGAGGGAGAGGATTCCCCCATTGAGCGTAACTTTGTTGTGTTTATGGCTTGTCATGTGAGAGACGATGGTATATCTTCCCACGAGGATACTCATATGCCCGACACTTCCAAGGCTGTTAAGAGTGATTTCTGAGAGGGCGAGGATGATGAGAGCGAGGATGAGGAGATCAATGTAGCAGAGTTGCAACTTACATTTCGAGAGTTGTTTGAAGAGACGGTAAAGGTGAAAAAGGCAAAATCAAAATTGCATGCTAAGTTGAAAAAGCGTGTCGTAGGAAATACTGATGCGTTAATTGAGGATCTTAGGGTACCGAATAAGAAGCTTAGGGAGAAGCTAGAGTATGTCGAGAAAGAGAGAGACACCCTTAAAGGTTTGATGGAGGCCTTTAAAAAGGAGTTGCTAGAGTTTGAGGAGTCTGGCTTCTACTTGAGTTTAGTATTACAGAATTGGAGGAAAGTTTGAGAGACTTGTCCAGAGTTAATTTTGACTTGGAGGCTTGAAGTGAGAAGCTGGATATGATTCTAGGCATCGTCCAAATTAAGAGAGATAGGGGTGGTATTGGCTTTGATGATCGTGTTGTTCCCATTCCCCCCGCACGTATGAGAGAGCCACATAGAAACGTTAGAAAAGGTCCACATATAGGTCACTTTCCTTACCATCGCTACACTTTCACGTTTTGGGGTAGGAAAGGTCATCTTAGAAAGTTTTTCTATAACCTTAGGAATTCTCCTCGAAAGTTTAGGAAGTTTAGGAATAAATTTTACCCGATTCCCCCCACCCCATGCGTTGTTACACACCTACTTGGGTTAGGAAGTCGAATTTGGTAGCTTTAGGAATAAACCTTTATGGTTCTCAATTAGTTGCACTTAATTCTTCCCATACTAAATCTAAAGGTTGAGTGTATTACCATGTTTATCCATTTGTACCATATTTTTCATTTATTGCATCTCATTTGAAAAATACAAAAATATTTTGTTTTTGATAAATTTTTTGAAAAAATACAAAAAGATTTTTGGTTTTGAATTTTTTTGAGAAAAACACAAAAAGATTTTATTTTTATTTGAGTCCAAATATTTTCAAAAAGCGCAAAAGATTTTCGGTTCTGTTTTTGTGTCATGAGTTAACATGTGTGATGTGGCATATTGGTGTGCCTGGACCCCCTTCCTTCCATTATCCATGTGGCTAGGACATTTTGTCATTATTATCGATGCTTAGAATGATCTTAACCATTGTTTTATGGAGTTGTTTCAAAGTTGATTTGCATTTTTATTCGACTTCGTGTATATGCCATGATTACACGCATGCACAAATTTATATGGATGTTTAACTACTCTTGCATATTTGAGTCTGGTGAGACGTTTTTATCTCAATTTTGTCATCTGTGCGTAAGTAGACTTAAGGAGGGAATGTGCATGTAATAACCGTTTACCTTGAGGATTATATTGAAAAATGACGAGTGTTCACGGGAAAGGGATGCGAGAGTGTAAAATTGACTCGATGTGAAAGCCACCATTTAAAAGAGCCCGAAAAAATCATAAGGCAATAAAAAGAATCATATGCCAAAAAATTGGGCCAAATTAGTTTAGTTCATTCAAAAGAACATTTGATATTATTGAGGGAGCTTGGATGGATTAAAAATTTAAAAGGGTTTGCTCAAAGAATCCTAACATTGAAAATTCGTGTCATCACGCTATTGTTTGTATAATTGTCAAAATTTTGGATTCGTGTGCATGATGTTATCTTAGTTCATTAATCTCGCACTTTAATTGTCAAAAATGGCTATAATAAAGTTTGATGATTTATTGCCATTTATTAGAGCTTCTTGATCATTTCGATGTGTTGGACTTGTGATTCATTTGTTTTATGTTCACGCCCATACATTCCATATTCATGTTTAGGCACATAGGTACCATGTTAGCATGTTACTCATATTTGTTTGTTTTAGAGTTTCTTAGTTTTGCTACTGTTTTGCAGTTTTAAGACCCTTCCAGTTAGAATTTTCACATAATTTTTCCACTGGGAAACACTGTTTAATTTTCTGGGGAGACTGTGTAAGTTTGATAATGTCGTTCTAATGACACCTGTCTTCATTCGAGAGATGTCGCTTCTCGTTCAAACGACATCCCTGACTTGTTCAAACGACAACTGTTTGACCAGTTTTAACCTTTTCTGGTTGAGTTATTTTGTTTCAGTACCTTGTTGTATATTGATTCATATTTTGGTACTGGGTTTCTGTTTATGCAGTTTACTTTGATCATTGACATATTTTGTTGCATTAGTTAGTTTATCACACATGCTTAGACCGATATATTTTTGTGCAATTCATTGTTTGCTAGATACTGATTTAACATTACTTGATCAGTTTTTAGCTGGTTGTTGCATGTTTATCTAGCATGATAGGAGTCAATGTAATCAAATTGGTATATCACATGCTAGATTTGTTTATCTTTTCACTGGATTGTCTATTCGAGATAAAAAGGGGGAGAGATGTATGTGATGTAGGGGGAGTTTTCTGAGTTTTGTTACACATATTGGTATCATGTTTATATCATGTTTACATATTGATATCATGTTTACTCACATAACAAATGAGTCGGATTTGATAGTTCATATTGATTTATATCATTTGTTCCTCCATACTTCACTTGGTATTTGTCTGTTTCATGTGTGTAGGTATGCGTAAAGATATTCAAGATTTTAAGTCTACATCACATTCAGACATTCGAGACATTTACATGCTTGTCGGTCCATTGTTGAAGAATCTTATCCTGTTTTGATGATGTATTTTTCATTTTGGGCTTTATGGGATGGGATTTAGGCATCATACGACTTGACAACCCGACTTAGGCATTTCACTGTTGGTTTTGTCATAGAATAGTCAAAGGGAGAGATTTGTAAGGATCACATTTCCAATTGAGTCTTAATATAGTTTTGACTTTTTCTCGGAACAAAACACGTTTGAGTTATAGGTAGATTTTTATTGTCCGATCCACTACGAGACTATGACTTGTAGAAGATTTAATTGAAGAAGTTGCGAAAAAGATACAAGGAATTAATCATGCCAAAGTTGAATTGGTGCAATTTCGCGTCTTCGAGGTTTAATTGCATTCCAAAATCACACAGGTATGAATGCATAATGCTAATGTAACTCGAAACATTATTTTACAAAAATAAGGACGTTATTTTTAAAAGTTTTTTAAGTGTTTACAATTTGTTTTAATCAGATGAGGACGGATTAGAGTTGGATAAGAGTTGATTTTTAGTAAAACTTTGTTTTCAAAGTTGAATTAATATCAGACTCTAATTACGATATCATTTAAACGACACGTGGTGTCGTTCGAATGAGAGTTGATTTCGTTTAAAGGACACAGAGTCTCCCTCGAACGAAAGACTTCCCCCGCCTTGAATTCAGTATAAATAAAGGTGTGGTCCAGTTTCCTTGAAGTGGGTGCAGAACGAAAAAGTTTACAAACAGTACGTGTTTCTGCAATCGTTTTCTAAGGTTTCAAAGCTAAAAAACATCCTTAGAGTTTCAAGATCCGAGATTTTCATTATCATATGCTCTCATGATCTTGTTGGCACCAAGTTTGAGGTTCTATTGAAAATCCATTGCTGGTTTTGTGGTGAAGATTTGGCGGATACCAATTTCGACATCGTCGATGACACAAGGCCATATCGGTGGACACCGAGGCATTCGTGGAGGCGACTGCTGTGGAATAGCATCGTTGAAGAAGGTTACTTTCTTCCTGGGCACTATGAAGATTGGTAGAAAATTAGAGGAGCATCAAGTTTTGTGGGGGATCGAGTCATTGTATAAGACTACTGTCTGACTTTGTAAAACCATTGTCGTAGTGATTGTTTGGACTGGGGCATAGAGGTTTTTTCCCGATTGGATTTTTCCTCATACATCGGCATTGTGAACATTGCTTTACTTTATTTTACTTCCTTTAATCACTAGCTGAATGTTTAGGGTTAAATAAGATAAAATCTGGTTAAGTTAATTTGTGTCACAACTTGGTTTGATGAAATTGAAAAAGATTTTTTCAAAAGATCAAATTGATTTGTATTCATTCTTAACGTAATTCCGCTCAAGTAAAAGTTTTTTGTTGAAAGTTATATTTTGGGGACCTACAAGAGGTGAGTTTAAAGAAATCACCATGAAGAATCGACATGGATTTAAATCTAAAAGGAGAGGGGCCTTGAGAACCTCTAACACTGCTAAAAAGGATAGGTGCATGATCAAATTTAGACCGAGGATAATAGACGAGGAACAACTGCTCTAATTATCAAAACAATTAGAGTTACAAATCACTCTATTCAACCTTACTTCTACATGATTGGAGGAAAAATTTACTCAATCCCAAGTATAAAGAGATCATTGACAGTGATGATGAATGAATCTACAAGTGTCAATCATACTTTGGAAATTAATACGAGAAGAGTTATTTGGGAGTCTACCTACAATATTTTCACGAGCACCAAGAATACAATTTAAATCCCCCCAACATTATAATAGGACCACTAGGAGAAGATATATCTCTATTGATATTAATTCATAAATTTCTTCTTTCAAGAACTATTGTTCTAGCATACACACAGATATAATGACTGAGAATGACATCAATCTAACCGCAAAGAGTTACATGCTGATCAGATATAGAGTGAATGCTAAATTGATCCAAAGATTCATGACCCAAGATCCAGAGATTATGAATATGCTGTTCACTGTGATTAACAACCAAGTGATTCAAATGTAAAGAGGACTGGAAATTAAAATGAAGGTCAACAAAGTCTATAATAGGTTCCGCAACACCGGTGATTGAGGAATGATGATCTTGACAAATATTAGAAAAATCCCTGCGAGAATCAAGATTTCCAATCCCTCGAATATTCTAAAATAGAACATTCGTTGGGGGATATCAACCTCACTACTTCGGGTGGGATAAGGTTCTCTAATAACAAGGTGCTTATTTAATTTGTCGATTCTTCTTCTTTGAGACTTTGAAAGAACAACAGAGAAACCATCATGGGAGGGACTATTATGAGTAAGAATAATGATGTCTTTATATATATGTAATTCCTTATCATGAGTGAAGATTTTCCTCTATGATTTAGATTTAGATTTCCCTAATATTTTAATTAACTTTGGCAGACACCTCTTTTGTTGGATCATCATTACTACCAACAGTAGTTATATCAATTTTCTCTAAGAAAGAAACAACACTGTTTGCCATAATTGGAATATCTTTGTCTTCAATCATCAAATCATTGGGATGAATATTCATATAATTAACATGATCATTATTAAAAGTATTAAAAGTATTATAGGTCTAAACACTATCTTGATTTTCCAATTCAGGATTAGATCGAACAGGGACTTTACAGAGATCAAAGATTTTACTTCCAGTTTTATTCTTCAACAAAGATTCATCCAATGTTAATCTGTTTACTAAAATTTTGGCCACACATTTAGCTTTGAAATTAAAGGGGTGAGATTGAATTTCATTATATAATGGGATATAGACTTTGCAAGAAGATTCTAAATGACCAATTCCATCACATTTAGTACACTTGTTAGGGACATCTTCATATTTGATGGTTAAAGAAACCCCCTAAGAGGTCGTTCAATAAAATAGATTTTGGCAAAGGTATGTCAAGATCAATTTATACCAAAACATACTCATAAAGGCCAAATTATCTTCTTCTAGTAGAATGCCAAAATTGAGAGTAAAGAAGAATTATCTCTAGAGACATTATTAGCCACTATTCTTCAGAATATAATATTCTTGATATGATGACCGAATTGTTTTGCTTCAATTTATGTATTGAATATAACTCTTGATTGAAAATAGTGGCGTATGGAATTTGATAAAATATTAATACAGACAGATAAATACATAGCATTGAGTATTGTTAAAGGGTTTCCCCTACTCAAGAGTTTGGTGATCTGGTTTTATTGGATATGGAGCAAGAAATGTAGCTAGTTGGGTTTATTAGCTACAAATAGAGTAATAATTTATTATGTTTAGCACTGGGCACATTTTAGACCATTCATTAGAAGATCCTTTTGTCTGTTGAACTCCTGAAACCTCCTTGTGCCAATTTAAGGCCAGAAATTGCCCTTACAGTCCTTTGTTTTTTTTAAATTACTTTCTGTGTGTACCAGTGAACAAATCTCAAACATTGTAATTCTAAGAAGATGCCCTTTGAGTGCTTGTGCTCATGATGGCCTAGTGGAACAAGGCCGAAGGCATTTTAAGTCTATGGTTAGTGAATTCGGTATTGAACCAAGGATAGAACATTTGCCTCCCTTGTGGATGTTGTGGGTTGGCACGGGAAAGTTAAGGATGCCATGGATGTGATTAATAGTATGCCATTTAAGCCAGATAATGCTGTGTGGGGTGCATTATTGGGTGATTGTAAGGTGCATAATAATGTAAAGTTAGCCCGAGTTACAGTTGCGGCATTGATGAGGCTTGAACCAGAAAGCTCTATCCCATATGCTCTGCGAGACAACATGTATGTGGATGTCGAGAGATGGGATAATGCCACAGAAATCAGGACGTTAATGGCATGGAATAATATTAGAAAAGAATCGAGGTATAGTAGGGTTGATTCGAGTTACTAATAATGCAGTTGGTACAAAATAATGGAAGAACAGTAAATATAATCGATCCAATCTCTCGGCTTCCAGTTTGAATCATGACTCACGAGTAATAATGAAAACAACAAAAATTTCCTTTGGCCCCTGGTTTGAACCACTGAGTACGCAACGATGCCTGATATTCACAATAGCAGCGCAACAGGGAATCACATACTTCTTGTTCCCCTCTAAGTACTACAACATGATATTTACAGCACATCAAAATACTCCATAGATTTAGACCATTGCCTACTTGTTCTTTGGCACAACCCTAGATTCCGAAAACCGATCCAAAGGAGCATCAAAACCTAAGGGTGTAATAAAGTTCATGTGCAAAACCGAGTACACCAAAACTGATATGACCCAACCACAAACTAAACAACTACTTAAACCCACCCACATCTATACCACTCAACCTCAATGCCATCTCTAACACAACACGTTATTTCAAGATCTGTGTAACATATGCGGAATATAACATATATATGTACATTTTACCATAAAAATTAGGATGATTGACTGAAATAATAACATATGAGATAATCTGATAAGAGTTCCCATGATAATTTTATTCAAAAATACATATCTCGAGTTCCTTGAACATAAACAAACATACCAAATATATGCTGAATCATGTATCAGTCAACTGGGAAAAAAATTGTAACAGACTAAAATGCAAAATTGTAACAGAGTAAACATATACTGAAATCATAACATATGATATAATTTGATAAGATTCCCCTCGATAATGGTATATGAAAATGCATATCTCAAAGTGTCGTGTTTAACCAAACACTATAGAATTGAAACAAACATAATAAAGAATTATTGAAGTATTGGATCGGGTTATCTAATAAATATTCTAAGTCTTACCTAATGGAACAGATGCACACGTACTATTGAAATGGTTCATCAGTAGAGATGTTAACACTATCTGTTATGTTGCAAAGCCATAGAATATTCAAGATTTGGCTTATGGGCAGAGTATGAATCACCGAGATATGACAGTGCTAAAGTTGAATCAAACGCGTCAAATAATTACTTATGACAATATAATAACTTATTATGTTGTTAAACAAAAAATACCTGGATAAATTGATGTCCATTAATGTCAAATCTGTCAAATGCCTTATTGCGCCAAGAAGAGCTAAACTTTTAGGTCTAAAAGGTACTTTCTAACTGTAATTTGAGCAACATCCATTGAATATGTGAGAGAAAATCCTATTTTATACCATAACATCACACATTCACTAACACCTATATAGTAGTAGATGTAATCGTCAATAAAAGGAAAGAAATATAAAATGCAGTCATTCATAAATCATCAATAAATATAGAAATTAAACTAAAAACAAAAAGAACAGTACTCTCCATTATTATTTATCCATCCGTCCATATGATGAGAAATAAATAAAATGCATTCCGTCATTACTTATTTTAAAAATATTAAACTAAGAAAAGAACGCCAACTTTCGTTAATTTCTAAGCATCCTTAAAAATAAAACCATTCATAATTGGAAAATTCACGTCAGCTGTCATCTTTATCCATGCCATAATCACGATCATCACTTTCAATATCATAATCATCATTAGTCTCCTCATTTTCATCACTTTCATCCATATCACTCTCATAAGCTTCCTCATCCGCCTCTGAACCATCTTCATAAATCTCAGAAACATCCTCATCACTACAAACTGCATAAATACCAACACGGATATCATCACCTCCATCTACATTAACTATGTTGTCAACAGTCATTCCCTCCACACAAACCCTAACCCATATAATATCCCCATCATGGTTTCTTAGAGTGTCATCCAGTTATTGGATGTTGTAGGGCTCAACTTCTACATCTATTGTGTCATGTCCATAAGTATCTTTACTATACAAGTCATATAAATCTCTCGGTGTCATCTTCATGACAACATGCCAATCTTCTTCAATCGGGTCTCGCACATACCAGATTTTTTTGCCTTGATAGGCTAATATAAATGGTTCATCTGACAATTGATTATTCTTGTATAGTGAATGTTTAAAGCTCACTAATGTGAACTCAAAAACATCATTTGTCATCCCCGAATGGGTAACAACCCAATCATACTTGAATAACACAAACTTGAAATCATTTAAATAGCGCAATTTAAATATATATGTTAGTAGTCCATAATATGTTACATCCCCCAAAATAGGTCGTTTGTCCTTTGAACCTGCAAAACTTTCGATCGTGGCATCAAGCATAACTCCACTATTTCTGAGTATTCAATCTTCTCTCACGTTGGTTAATGCGAAAACTAAACCCATTTACAATATATCCCGTGTATCTTCTAGCCCACTGGGAGGGGCCTGAAGCCAAAATTGCAACTTCCTTTGGCACCTCACCATCATTTAGATTCCGTGCCTAAATTTTTTCATATGATTGAGTAATAAAAAATTAGATGTGTAAAAATTAAATGCGTCATTAGCATATTAAAATGTGTTTACATATAAATACAAAGATGACCTACATGATCCCCAAACCACTTGTGAAATGTTTCGTTGTGAAAACTGTTAATTTTCGTAGTGTTCCACACGAGTCTCTCCTATTTTAGCATTGTTATATGTTTCTTGTAAAACATGTATCTATAAATTGTATAACATAGAGGGATATTTAATTACATAAAGTTTAAAATCCATTCAAATGTTATCTTACTTTCGAAAAGGCTTCAGTACGTCGGAGTCGAATAATACGTATCGACGTGCTTGTGAAAATGAAGTGTCATCAAGCATAAATGCTACTCCTTTACCTAATGTACGACCTATTGAACTTGAGTTGTCATCGGATTCATCATTTCATAAAGGTCGATTTAAATTACTCTCAACATCACCCAGGTACCTCGCACAGAATGTCGTGCATTCCTCTACTAGGTATCCTTCAGCAATTGAACCTTCTGGATGACTTCAGTTACGAACATATTGTTCTAGTGTGAATAAAAACCTATTCGTCATTATAAAAAAAATTAAGTTGTATATATATGCATTAATTTAGGTGACACAAACATAATTCATACACGATACATACCTCTCGATGGGATACATCCATCGAAACTGTACTGGTCTAGCAATCATTACCTCCTCAGGTAAATGGATTGTTAAATGCTCCATAACATCGAAAAATTTGGGGGGAATATTTTCTCAAGAGAAACACGATATTGAAAATATTCATAGTCTTTGAAGGTCATTGTCTTTGAACATAGCTGTCGATAAAAATTACATAATTTAATCAAAGACCTTGCTACATTCGTAGGCAAGGATTTATGTACTGCAAGCGGGAGTAGTTGTTGCACTATGATATGATTATCGTGGAACTTAAGTCTAGAAATATTTCGGTCTTTAATGTTTACTCGCCGTGAAATATTAGACGCATAACCATTTGGGACTTTGATATTCATTAAAACCATACAAAATATGTCTTTATCACTTTTACTCATTACGAAGCATGCTGGTGGTAAATATACTTTGCTATCTGGCAAGCTCTTAAGGTGCAATGCTTTACGAATACCCATGTTCTCAAGGTCTCGACGAGCCTTTATATTATATTTTTATTTCCCATCAACATTTAACAATGTCCAAAGTATGTTATCGCATACATTTTCCTTTACATGCATAACATTAAGATTATGATGAATCAAGTGATTCTCCCAGTATGGCAACTGAAAGAATATGCTCTTTTTCTTCCAATTTAGAGAACTATCGCAATTCCCTTCACCATAGATACTTGTTTTTCTCTTCTTCGTCGCCGATGAGTGACCCTTCTCATTATTTCTTTCCATTTCCTCTAATTCCTCCAAGATATCATCCCCGGATACTTGAGTGGGCTTGAATTCTCTTTAAACTTTCCCATCAAAAGCTATGGTATCATTTCTGAATTTATGGTTGTGATCCAACCACCGACGATGACCCATATAGAAAAATTTCTTCCCATTCTTTAACAATCGTGAACTAGTGTTCTTGTTGCAACAAGAATAAGCCAATCATTGTTTTGTACTCTAACCTTGACAAGTTTTTATGAAAGTCATTAATTGTCCACATTAACACTGCACACATACAAAACAGTTTTTCAATCGATGCATCGTAAGTAAGTATGACATCATTCCATAATTCGTTCAACTCGTCGATGAGAGGCTGCAAGTAAACATGAATATTATTTCCTGGGCCGCGTGGACCGTCAATCAACGTAAACATTATAAGATAAGTTTTTTTCATACACATCCACGGAGGCAAGTTGTATATCATCAAAACAACGGGCCAAGTGATATGAGATATGCTCACTATTTTAATAGGATTGAAGCCATCGGCTGATAGTCCGAGGCTAACATTGCAGTAGTCACTAGAAAATTTTGGATTTTGTTGATCGAAGGTTTTCCAAGCTTTAGAATAAAATGGTGTCTTAATATGCCTTTGTCATCGCGTTCTCCGCATGCCATCTCATGAGGGTGGATGTTTTCAATGACATAAATAAACTCTAAAGCCTTGGTTTCAGTGGAAAGTACCTCACAACCTTTGCTGGAATTTTTTGACCCCTAACTTCTTCATCATTAGACTCCCCCGAAAATTGCTTCCATCATGATGTATGGCATACTATTCCATCCTTCCAATATTTGTTCTCTTTCTAATACAACATACGATCATTTGGACATGCATGAATTTTTTGATAATCAAACCCCAGATCATTAACCATCTTTCTTACTTGAGAGTATGAACCTGACAGTTTTTCACCCTCCGAAAGTGCCTAAGCAATGCTATAAACAACATGTTTCTCCACTTATAAAGTGTTTTCATATGAAATAGCCGAATAATAAATGAAAGTGATGAGAAATATTTGCAAACAGGGTACAACTCACGTTCACCATCTTTTAACAACTTGAAAAATGATGATGCATTTTCATCCATTCCATCCTGGTCTTCATACGGGTTGTTACATCGCATACCCTCTTCACTTTAATTTCTGAATATATCATGTAGTAGTCCACACATATCATCTCTTGTATTCGAGTCATGCACTTCGTCCGCCCCACTAATTCCCATTGTGTATGGATCACCTTTTACTTGATAAATCCACCTAGTTCAATTCTTAACAAACCCATGTATGATTAGATGCTCATAAACAACTTCTCTTTTATGGCTAATGGTATTTCGATATTTCTTACATGGGCACTTGATCACTAGCTCGGGGTATTTATTAGCAAATGCAAAATCAAGAAACCCATTAACTCCTTTAATATAAGGTTGAGAAACTCTTAACAATTCCATCAAACTCTTATCACTATCCATTTGAAAAGATTGTTGATTACCTCACACTATCACAAAAATTATTGTTAGATTCATTAGGAAAAATTCATAAAAAATATAATAAATAAATAAAAATGTTAGACGATAAATCATTAATATGCTCCTTCAAAACTATGTAAATTTGCAAATAGTAAGTCTTTAATTATAACACCATTTGGATATAGCCTTATATGAAAACTACCAATATTTAGTGATATAAAATGAAGAAACTTAACTATCAATATATTTTAACCTTAATTAGTTAACAACAATTAAAAAAACCCACTCATAACATAATCAATTACTAAAAGATATTAATGTAGCAATGAATCATGATACATTAAAAAGAAGACTATGCCTAATGCCTAAACATTTTAGCTTAAACGAAAACAATGTACAACTATTGAATACCCCAACACAACAACTCACATCAAGACTTGATTTTCTAAAAGCTAAAAAGATTAAGCACAGAATAATGCATAAGGCCCTCGCTTAAAAAATAACTTTAGTAAAAAATAATCATTACGAAAAACAAATCTTCTTGTCAATAATAAGAAAGCATAATTAAATCATAGAATCTAGATGAAAACGCTACTAAATCAAATTGTCAAAATTAGAAAGCAATATTAAAACTTATTTGTTATCTTAAAATTCACCACATATTGAATGAATACACGGGCTTACTAAATTCAACTGCAATGTAAAATCTAATTTTGTAAAGATACCATCACAATAACATTAATTAAAAAACAGAAAATATACAAACTAAGTTAAATGACTAAAAACATTGTAAAAAAAGTTCTTACATCTGTTTGGGACAACAAGTATCTTGTCGAACTCTGGCGATTAGCTCTAACTTACAGCCTGGACGTTATCATATAAAAGTAAGAGAAACTAGTAATTCTAAAATAGATTAAGTCAAGACGAATAAAGACATGTAGACACATCTAATTTTGATTTGGAGCTGGTAAGTTTTATAATATCAAACTAAAAGGCTAATGTGATACATATATACCTACATATATGAATACACACATACATATGCATGAGAAATAATATGTACATGTCAAACTAAAAGGCTAATGTGACACATACATTCCCTCACATGAATGCACACATACATAAACATGGGAAAATATTTACATAACCCCCTATTATAAAAAAAACATATCGATTTTGATGATTCAAATAATACTAATCAATTAAAATAAGGGTATAAGAGTTACACAAAGATGATATCATAGGGAGTGATTTAAGTTTACGTTGAACTGGATTTTTTTAATCAATTGAAATAAATGAAAGAGTGAAAAAAATTGGTAGTTACCAAAAATAAATGAGAAAATCCAACTAAATATGCTAGGTCATGGATAAATCTCATCTTATTTATACTTCATCTAATTATATAAATAGAAGCAAAAAAATAGCGACGAACAAGAAACAAGAGCAACATAAACAATAATATTAATATAACAATGAATTTAGTTTTCCTAGAAATTTGTACTTTGACATTGTCAAGATTCAAAGCAACAATTCTAAATATTTTATAAAAACTATAAAAACTCCATAAAACTGGTCATTAAAACTGAGTATAAATTTCACCAACTAGAACCAAAACAGAAGTGAATTGACTAATTTTGATTGATAATAAAAAAAAACATTGAATGATATTCAAGCCATTTACCAAAACCAATAGCAATTATTTATCAGAAGATTATATCCAAACATATGAGATATATAGATTGATTTGAAACTATCCAAATGCAATTCTTTTAAACTAAACAAAAAAATTCAGTAAAAAACTCACAAAAAAAAATTTCTCGCTCACACACATATCAATTAATTTGTATGTTGGATTCCTAATATATATGGCATCGACATAGTTTAATTTTTAAATAATAAACAATAACATAATAGAAAGATGTCAAAACAATATTGATTCATAATATATATAGAGAGATGGGGAGAAGCAATCAAAACCCATCATATTGACCGAAATAACTAAAAAAATCAATGATTTAAGAAAGTGATGCAGTCTTACCTGAGACGAATAAATCCAAGACACTCTTCAAAGAAAAATATCGAAATACACCAAAAAAAATTAAGAAAAATAGCAATGATACAAGACAAATATCCAAGACAGTTTTACCTAAGACGAACATCAATGATCCATAAAAAAACAACAATAATCCAAGAAAAATATATCGAAATAAAAAATAAAAAAAAACGCAACTTACCTAGGACGAACAAGTCCAAGCCGTCTTGAAAAAACAAAACACAACCCATCCAAGAAAGTGACGACCGTCTTCAAAGAACAAATCGCAAGAGCAGTCCCAACCAAGAGGATTGAGGATTATTAGGTCAAATTAATTGCGGGGGGAGAGGTTTTGGAGGGATTGGGATGGTGGAGATTCTTTTCGGAGGAAGAGGCGTGATGGGAGAGATTAGGTTGCAACTCATATGAAAGAAACGTGGATATATTTTTTTTAAGAAAAAATAAACACCCGCGAAAAACTAAGGAAGTGGCATTTTTTTTAAAATTTTAGTGGCATTAGTTATGAAATGCCTAAAAAATACCACATTTATTTCAGCATTAATTAAAAAATGTTGTATTTATGCGATACAATAATATAAATGCTGTGAATTTTTAAAACTTATAAAAAATGGTGGTAAAAAAAATTCTCAGCATTTTTAAATAATACCGAGAAAAAGTACCGGAAAAAATTAGTTTTCTTGTATTGTTGGATAGTCGAGCGCTAACAAAAAAGATACTAATTATGTCCAGTTGAATTGAGTTTGGTCCAATACATTGATGATAGTGCACAAGAAATAATAAATTTAGATATAATTATAACATAAAGTGACATTTAGCTTTCAACTAGGATAACATTTTTTGGCATTTCTACACTAACGATCCATAGGATTTTTGACATTTCAAAACCTTTTTTATTTATTTTTTTGTTTTCTTATTTTCTTTTCCCCCCGATAAAAGAGTTGTACCTCAACATCTAATATTTCGTGGTCACTCTTGCAATTCAAGAAATGTTGGACAATTATTTTTTCTTAATTCTCCAAACCATCTTTGATACAACAATTCAAATACTTGAGTTATCAGATGCAAAAAATATGGGTTTATGGGTTTTGAATTTCTCTGAGCGTTTACTTGGTAATTTTCCCAAAGATATATTACCCTCAAAAAAATAAATACATGGTGCAAAAGGAGTCTATCAAATACGTTACGTACCTGCATCCCTTCTACCCACTGATGCCAACACCAATGTTCGCTTCTTGGATCATTCCAACATCATTTGCACCATCACCAATTGATAAGGTGGTTTTCCTAGTTTCTTTTTTCATTAATCTTGCCACCTAAATTTGAAATATTGAAAAAAAATTAAAAATGATAACAAACTCACAAAATTGAATAGCAAAAAGACAAGTTTTTCAGTGGATAAACGAATCATACATGGGCCTTCTTCTTAGGACAGACGCGACAACGTATGAAAGATGCACAATCAACTACTAAATGTAAGAACTAGTGCTTCAACTCATCATCCTAAATGTAATCTAGTTCTTTCCCTTCAATGATTCAAGTAAATGCAGCATGAGGAACTTTTTCGATCTCAGCCATCTGAGAGCCATTGGTGAGTCAGTTCATAATGACCTCCTTCATAGCCTGATCAGTTACAAACAACAGTAGAACTTTGTAGCCTGATCATTTATTAAATATCTGACACCAAAAACTGAATAACTATTTGACATCTTGGGCTAATGGGTTTGTATTTGTCGTCATTATACAAATCTTCTTCATGCCATGTCTAAGTAAACTACATGCATATTTGCATCACATAAATGTATCTGACCTCACTATGATGTAGGCTATAGAGGTCTCATCCAGAAAGGAGAGAAGGGTTAGGTCTAAGCCGGAGATTAGATCAAAGGTTTGGTGTGACTCAAATTGTGTGAGATCGTAAATGTTTGTGGGGATTTTGGTTTAGAAGGAGTCTGAAAAGGGATGAAATTGAGAAATGAAGAACAATTTGTGGGGAATTTTCATTTTCGTTTTGGGTGGTTACGAGAAACACTAGGTGTGAGGTATTTGGGTTTGGGTGGGAAAGAGTCGAGGCTTTCTTTTGATTGGGAGGGAAATATCATTCTTTTATTTTAATTTATTCTTTTAGAATATCAAAGTAAATTTAGTAACGAATATTGTAATTTACTAATGGTAATATCTTATGAGAAATAGTAATGATATAATACTGTTAGTAATTTAAAAAATTAGCCTGTTACTAATAGAGCATTTTGGTGTAGTGATACCCATTTAAATGGTCTAGGTCAATGAAATTCCTACCAAGTGATGGTGTATTCAGTCAGGGACATCGGTGTGTTCCACCGGGCCAATAGAGCTAAAGGAATAACGAGGGTACCAATCGGGCCCAAGACTACCAGGTTCGAGAGAAGGACAACCCCAATATGGTCAGTGAGGCCAGAGAAAGTGGGATGACACAGAAAGGTGTCCTAGGTGTGGAGAGTAGGACCATATGCATCGACGTAGTCCGCAGCGAGTTAGGAGATTGGAGTGGGATGCCCAACAGGGGTAATTGTTGTAAAAGTTTTTGGATCAGCTTCGATGAGAGTGTTATGTCCCAGAAGTTATTGGACTGCCAGTGCTATTGAGAATCGAAAGTGTGAGTCTTATTATAGGGTTAATGGGGTATGTTTTGTGTAACACGAGCAAGCCACATTATTTCCTCAGCACTAAGTTCGCACGTGAGACAAGTTTAGTGTGTGTATTGTTAGTGTTTGAGTGGCGGGGATCTTTTTGGTTCCATCTGTAGGGGAACAAGTGGTGACACTTAGAGGATATATTTTAGTGGGTTAACTCGTTTCGAGAGATGATATTCGAGTAAGATGTTATCTTGGTTATGGGTTGATTAGGGGCGGATTAAGCGATAGTGGGCTATTATAGCAAGGCTATCACGTTCAATGTTCCCGAGCATGATATTTTGTTTAACAATGTGTCACCTGGAAGAGGGTTGAGATCGAGTTTATATTATACCTTGGAGTATACTTCAGAGGTTATAGTCGTCTCGTTATATTTTATCCCACTGTGTAGGGATTGTACTGATATGACTCAGGGTATATTAACCTTACTATCGAGCGGAAAAATTTAGCTCGTTATCGACTTCACGTGGAAAAACTTGTGATAGTGAGAAAGTCTTGTTGTATAACTCATTTATTGAAGTGGGACTGGATGATTATACTTGTACGTCTAGGGATAGTATTTTGAATATTCTGGTTATGTACTTAGGGCCTACGGATCTTGATGACCCACATGCTAGGCAGTAGTGTATCAGGGGGGTCATTATTTGGATTTCACTTACGAGACATCCCACACATGAATCCTAGCAAGTGTTTAGAGTTGAGAGATGTGTTGGTCACTAAGGCATGGGTTTAGAACTTTAGTTATTACACGTGTATGTGGATGAAAGTATGAACTGAGAGTTATTCTATGATATAAGACCAGTAAAGTCGATCAGTGCTGTGTGGGGAGCACTGGGGAAAATGCATCACTATTTGATGGGTGGGGTAGTCTCTAGGATATTTAAATCATTTTATTAGGATTATTAAAGCTAAGAATGTGGGGCCGAACTTGAGATAAGTATGTTATGTGTGGGACACTAGAGATGATTGTGAAGTTATGCACGGGATATAGGGTGTATAGGCGCCTTGGTTTGAATTTCAGTATCGTCCGTGATAAGGAGGCTTATAAAGATGTTGTAAATATGTATGTATGTCAGTCAGAAAAACAAGTGGAAAATTATGAGGGACTGAACTTTGTTCAAGGAAATAAGATAGTCTGAATGTGTATGTCACGAGAAAACTCCCACAACCGAGGTGAGTCGAAAGACATTGGAACCAAATGGAAAAGGTATCCCTTGACAAGATAGGACCCCATAATTTTGGGAAATGGATCGGAGTATCACCTAGTCAAATGCGTACAGTGGTTTGTGCCTAGATAGGTTGTTGATTCTAACAAATGGAAAAGAGCCTAGGAAGTGCGTAATTTTCAAGCAAACGCACGAGCCATGATTTTTGTATATCTCGAAAAAATGGGAGTAAGATGTTCCACATGATGTGAAATGTTGAGTGTGTGTATTTAGGGTTGAGTGAGACATAGTGAAGTTGTCGCCAAGTGCGCCACTCGTAAAGGGAAAAGGGTTGTCCGATATTACCAACCCGAATGTTGTGATAGATTGATGATTCCAGCGAAGGAATAGATATTCAGACTGAGAATCTTGGAATTTTCTATGGGTTGTGAAGTTAACTGACCAGGAATGAAATAATTGTTATTCGTTTGGGATGTGTTATTCTACCGGGCATGATTCCCAATATGTTATTAAAGAGAAGAAATGAACTGGCGCAAGGTGCCGCCCAATATTATTGTAGATGAGGATAAGACCCTTAGGTCCCACCTTGGATAGGGAGTGTCAGGAGGCGATGGGGATATAGTTATGTCTCAATCTAGATCTGTAAACCATACGCCGATGAATAGTCGGGAGGGGTGTCATAGAATGTGGTAGAATGCGAGAATGGATGTTTTGGATTTTTGGAGTAATTGCGAATATTAACTGCAACTGGTATGTAATACCCCGTATTTTTATGCTATATTTAATTTGGGGATTTATTAAATTTAATTTAATGGTTTATTTAATAAAAATCCGGAAATTAATTATGTTATAATTAATTAACGTGACGAGAGTTAGTAATTATGGGAAAATTGTTTAATATTACTGATGAGCATAGTAATATATTATATTGGTCATATTGAAAGTCATAAGCGAATTAAATGACTATTTCGGAAATTTAAGTCGGGACGTGCCCATGTCACGTCGGGACTAATTTTGTTAAATAAAAAGTGAATATTTTATAAGTTGTCCGTATGGTCGTTTTGAGTGCGCCAACGCGTCCGGAAGGGTCGAGATAGTCAGAAAAGTATACCCGAGGGGTTAGTTTGGGCCTCGGGCATTTTTAGGCCTAATTAGTGACCCGGGAGGGCATTTTGGTCATTTTACAAAATAGGGTAATTAAACCCACGAACTTTAGCAGCCTTTATCAGTTGTTTAGGTTAGCCATTTAGGGTTAGAACATTCAGAACCCTAGAACGGCCATTGGAGAGGAGAGGAGAGACCGTTCAAGGAGATTCAAGGCCGAAACACCACCGTTTGCACCGCCGTCACAACCAACGCGTAGATAGCGAGGAGGGGAACGCAATCACACCATAATCAACAGGAAATCAGACTTCTGAAAATCCCAGGAAAGTGTTTAACTTGCGTATTTCGTTGGTGCAATGTTCATATTAGTTTAGGATTAATTAGGAATGTAATCCATGTAAGAAAACCCTAAATTTTGATAGGAAATTGCATGTAGAGAAGATTAAAACCTTATGCGGGAAACTTTTGATGATATAGATGTATTACCCACGAACTTTTGATGTTATATTAGGAAGAAATTCTGGAGAAAAACTGAATTGAATCATAGTTATGAAAACTTTAGGGTTCTTGATGTTTAGATGAGATTTTGGGTTGTTTAACCATGTTTAATGATGAATACACGCATGATGAACGTTAAAAACATCTGGAATTTTGTTATTATGTTAGTAGTAGAATTTGTGGGTCGATTAGTGTTGAAAAATATAGAATTTGATGAAGAATAGTGGTAGAACCCGTAACTGCAATTCTGCAGAATTTTACCCAGACCTGCTTGATCGATCGATCGAACGTAGAGCATCGATCGGTCGAAGGTTCGATCGATCGAGCCCCAAGCTTCGATCGATTGACCCCTCCTGGCAGACTCTTATTTTCCTTGTTTAATTAGTTAAATTAAGTTTATCGTGAAATAATTCTTGGGCATTCGTGATAAATCGATTTGGGAGACATTGAGGACCAGTAGGGTATATGAATAAATGTTGGAACCTTTAAGATTCATCGAAAATGGTATTTTTTGGATATTTACTTTAGGTTGGTAAATTTATGAATTAAAAGGGGGAGGTACGTAAGAGAGTTACGTTGGAATCTAATAAAGTCACTTACTGAATTTTAGAAACTGGGAAGATATAATCCATGAGTGTTAGGTAATAAGTGAGAAAACCCTTCGAGATAAGGTTAGGAATGAAACCTTATGCGTAATTCTTTAAATGTGAAATTAAGAATAAACAGTATAATTACGGGTGAGGAGAAGAACCTATATTAATATGATATTGGTATATTTATATGATTGTGTGTACATATATTATATACATGTGAAAATCATACCCACGCTACTTGCTATCCCTGAGGTTTCTGTGCTGGGACAAGTCTTATCTCGATGGGACCTTTATGGGGGATATTGACTTGTACCCTAGAAGATAGATGTCCTTGGTACAGGCTATCGATGTGATAGTTCAGACGGTCCTAAGAGACGCCGGTATGTGCCACCCTCTTAGAGACTTGGAATCTATGCTTCGCCTCAATATTGTTTGTGTATTCATGTTAATACAATTCGAGAGTGATTCCGAATGTATTCCCCTTAATATGAGTGATATGGTGCTTTGGATAGTAGAGTATGCACGCACCATAGTTTTATTCGGGGTGCTATTATATATATATATATATATTATACGAGTAGTTAATAAATATATGAGATCATGATATTTGAAACTGACTACTGAGATTTGATAAGTAGGACTTGGTTGTTGACTCAAATTATTAAATACTTGTTTTGAAAAAGTATAATATGTCACTGTAAAACTTTATGGATTTTATAAAGTTAAAATGGAGGACTTTGATTACTGTTTGGGAAATTTATTTTAAAATGAAATCGTGAATTATAAATCTTGCGAGTAATCTAAGTTAACTTAAATCTTTTAGAAATACTAGTGCGTTAAATGATAAGTAATCGTGGAGAAGGTTAGTGCGATAGGTGTGCACATTAGAAGAGAGGTGAGTATTTTCTCAAGAGAGTGACGTGCTAATATGTTATTGCATTGGCCTGTATCATTTTAAATACTTGCTAAACGTATTTTAAAATCAAACACACTTTCGGGCTCTGACCCGTTTCTTTCTCTCTCTCTCTCTCTTGTATATATATATGTATATTTTCAGGTGCCCAGCCACGGGGGCGTCTTGCTTAGGATCCCTTGAGAGGACCGTGCTGCAGCTTAGGTGGGAGTTGCAGGTCACTTGAGTAGACGGCTTCTTTTATTGACTCCACTTCTCGTATTCTCATTTATTAGGCACGTGTCTCCCTTTCCATTATTTATTTGTTATTAGGACATTTATATTTCCGTCATTCCAATATTGTTTCTTTGGGATTTATTCAGTATGGACTTGTGATTTTAGTTTTCATATGTTGACATTCGATTGACGAATGTATTATATTATTTGGTTTATCGTGGTGTGATTCTTAATTGTAGAAATGTTGTTTTATATAAATAAATCTTTTTCTTTAATTAGAATTTGGAAGTTTGTATAAAAAATGTTTTTGACACTTAGCTTAATTATTTAGGGTGTTAAATTGGTAAATTTATTTTTATCGACAGTGATGCTGAGAATGAACCAACTGTTAACCTTGATTTAATTTAATAAAGGAGTGATCGCCCAGTATTTAATTAGGCGGGGTGTCACAGGTGGTATCAGAGCATCAGGTTCTAGTGTCCATAGGATCTGTACGACTTATTTCGCTTTCAGCTTAACGTTATTGCTATAGAGCCCTATTTTTAGGATTGTTGTATTCTTGCTTTTATGTTTAAGTCTTCAGCTATTTGAGATTTGTTGATAACTGTAGACTAATAAATTTGTTCACGTTTCAGATGCCTCCGAGACGTGCTCCGAAAGATAGGCGTGCCCAAGCCGAGCAGCCAGCAGCTCAGGCACCAGGCACAATGAATGCGAATGAAGTAGCCGCCATTGTTGCTCAGGCGGTGAATGCCGCAATAGCGGTGATTCAGCAGGCTCCGCCATTGTTGCTCACACGTGTGCCGTAATTTAATTGAATTAGTTATTATAGATGAACTAATTATTATGTGGTTATTTAAAATATTAATTTGGAGAGATAATGGTTAATATTTATGCAATATAATTATTAACTGAATAGTGATTTATTATTTTACGTCATAGCGAGTGATAGTGACGTGATAGTATTACATCTCAATCGGGAGTCACATGTAGACTATATGGGTTCGAGAGAGAAAATTATTGTAATGTGACTCGGATGGCGATTTTGAGTTAACTGTTGACCCCGAATGGGCCGAAATAGTCAGAATAGTGTATTCGAGAGATGTAATTGGGTTTCAGAGCCTTTTTAGCTATAATCGAGCCCACGCGTAGTGTTCAGGTCATTCGGGCTTGGCCCGTTAGTCTAATTTCGGGAATTGGGAGTTATAAACCTAATCTATCTAATTGAAGCAACAACACAACACATCCTAAACACTAATAATCACAAGAGGTGAGAGGAGAGGCCATTAGAGAGGAAGAAAAAGAGTTGTTAGAGGTGCAACATTCTCTTCTTCAAAATCGTTTTCGAAATCGTGATCGGAAGCAAGGGAGGAACAACTTCATCACTTACAAAAATGAAATAAGATTTTACTAATAAGGCTAGTGTTTATATTGCATGATTTTATGAGTTATGATACCCATGTAGTGTCAGGTTCTTGATTTAATGTAAATTGATAATGTTCTTAGGAGATTGATAAAAAAATCCATAATTCTAGGTAGGATTGCATGTAGAATGAATCCCTTTGTGTAGACAAAATGAAGTCAGATATTTGGGGTAAAGAACATGAAAGAAATCTGGGTTTTGATGATCTTATATAAAGAACACCATAGCTAGGGTTAAGTGTAGAAAACCTTGGTTAAATCTTGAGATATGAATTAAATGATGTTTTAATGTTACATAATTGTTAGAACTGATATATATGCTTTTGCATGATGTTGGGTTAAATTATATTGGAGTTTGGGTGTGTTGCATGACGAAATTGTAGGTTAAAAATGGTGAAATTCGTAACAGTGGAGAAGAAGAAGGCGTAGGTGGTTCGAACCAGTTCAGACCTATACTCGAACCAGTTCAGGGTGCTTGCTAGAACTAAAAAAAATTATGTTAAATTCTAAGGAAAATAATTATGGAAAACCCGGGGGGGGGGGGGGGTAAGTCTAATAATTGTACAAAGACTAGGGAAGGTCAGTAGGTAGAAAATCTTGACTCCATGATACACCGATCGAGGGGGTATAGAAAATTTACATTAATTTATTTAATGAACGTTAAATTAAATAAAATAAGAGTCGGAGAAATAGACTCGAGTATTATGGGCTACTGCTACGACAGTTAGGCACAGGTTAGCCGAATTTAATTTAATATATATATATATATATATATATATATATATATATATATATACACACACACACACACACACACACACACACACAAAAAGGATCTTATGCATACCCAGTTTGCATACCCTCCGCGCGGACCATTTTTTTAAAATAGTAAAAAATAATAATTTTGGGTTTATTTTTTTATGGTTTTTAAACATTTCAGTAGGACCATGAAAAAAAATCAGCTCAAAATGAATTGTTTTGCTATTTTTAAAAAATCGGTCAAACTTTGTCAGTTTTTAAGTACTTAAAAACTAAAAAGTTTGATCGTTTTTTTAAAATAGCAAAAAAAATATTTTGAGCTGAATTTTTTTATGGCCCTACTGAAATGTTTAAAAACCATAAAAAAATTATCTCAAAAATATTTTTTTACTATTTTATCAAAAATGGTCCGCGCTAGCGGTATGCAAACTAGGGTATGCATGAGAACCTTTCTCTCTCTCTCTCTCTCTATATATATATATATATATATATATATATAAGATGTGATAGTATGTCTATACTTATGTGATTTATAAATATCGGTGTTAGATATTAATGTGAATACATAACCCTCTAGTGCTATCTTAGGATGTTCGATGATGTGGGTGAATTCCTTAGCTAGTGAATGCAGGGAGAGTATAATCCCCAGGTCATATCGTTCGGTATTTTAATTTTCTCATTCATTTTTCAAGGTGGGACATTTTGGGTATGATACAGTGTCGTTCTCGGGGAAATATGATCGCCTCCACTACGTTTGCGATTTATTTACTTATTTATGCATGAGTTAACCGATTTGTAGTAGCTTGGTGTAATACCCCGTATTTTTTTATGGCTTTTAATTACGAGGTTAATTAAATGAAATTGCTTTTAATTATGGAATTTATTAAATTATTTTGGAATAATTAATTGGAAATTTATTTGGATTTAAATGCTAGCGAGATGAGAGTTAATATTTGGATATTATTATGTTGTTTGAATATTACTGAGTGATTATAGTAATATGTGATCACTGAATTTATTAAAATTGTCGTGAGTTGAAAATACGGCAGTTTCGGTAATTTAGCGGGGACGAGCGTGTCAGTCGTGTCAGGACCCAATTTAGTGTATTTAAAAGTAATTTATTTCTATATCATTCGACAGTGATGCTATGAACTGAACCAACTTGACATTTTGTATTAATTTGAATAAAGGAGTAGGTACCTGGTATTTAATTAGTCGGGGTGTCATAGGTGGTATCATAGCATCAGGTTCTAGTGTCCTTCGGGACCTGTGCAACTTATTATGCTTCCAGCGTAGTTTTCTTTGATATAGAGCCCTATGTTTAGGGTTGTGGATTTCTTTGGTAAGATTTCGTTCTCCTACTTCGATATATATGGCAGTGAATTTAATTGCAATCGGGTGTGTTCGTGCGCCGAATAATGTAGTATGTCAGGCGAAGACAGTTGGGTGAAGAGCAAGAGGCAAAGATCAGTTGAGGTTATTTGATTTATTTGAAGAAGGATGACCGTAGTTGAAGTCACCGATATTATGGCACGGAAGTTCTGGACGGTATATACGGCTAAGGCACGACTGGTGACCTCCAGGTACAATTATAGTTGGAGTGGGGTCAAATTAGACTCATCCAACAAGGTTGGAATGGGAGAGAAAGAGTTAGGTGAAATATTGAAGAAAACCAGCAGTAGAAATACTCTAAAGGAGAATATGGCGTGTGCTAGCCAAACAAACGTAATATATCCAAAGGCTTGGACATATGTCGGGGTATGACCAATTGAGAATGAAAATTTGGGGAAAATTTTTCTTGACTCGTAAGAGCGGAGATTCAATGGTGAGAAACAATCAACACACTTAAAAGTGGAATGTGGTGTCGAGAGAAGGCATACACGTATGGTTTGACCATAAGTTCATTCACCAGATGTTCAGGGTGAAAGGAGAATGTTGTTCTGGACTCACACAAGAGAGCCGGACAGAGGTCACTTTGTGAGGAGAAATTTAATTATGTAGCGAACCTTACAGCGGGTGAGTAGGTGAAATGGAAAAGAGGATATTAAAGGGAGAATTTACTTACAAGAAGAATTGTTAGCTCTTATGGGGAATTCTGCTTGAACGGTCAATGCAGATAGTAATAATGTCACGTAGTGTTAATCTGGAGGTAAACGTTCCCTTGGGTGGGGAGATACGAGAATCGAGAAATTTCTATAGAGTAAGACTGGGAAAATGGTATTGGAGAAGCACCACAAGGGGAAGACCCAACAGAGAACCCGTTAAAATGATTCGGATAGCTGAATTATTATCGGGCGATGGTAATTTCAGTAAGAGATGTGGAAACTAGTAGCGTGTTCCTCAGGTCTATCAAGCTAAGAGAACAATGGAGGTAGTCATCAGAATCGAGACTACCAACGTACGAGAGAAGGACCACTCAGTGTGACCGAAGATAAGTGGAGTATGTGTAGAAGTATTTTGTGGGGAGAGAAACCAGTGCATTATCAATGTTTCCCGATGCAAGTGTAGGGATAAAGGTATTGTGCCTGTCAAAGGCAATAATTATTGAAATATTCGGTTTGGTACGGACATGTGTGTTAGGTCCAGGAAACCATTTGAGCATCCAGGACGATTGTCAGGATAGAAGTATGAGTTATATCTTTGGATGATGTTGCATGTTGTTTGTGGCACAAACGAGTTGTTACAATTGTTATTATTGTTATTTTTTCTTGACAGTCGAGTTTAGTGAGTATCGGCAATTATATTATGTATGTGAATATTTTCCCTGATAGTGTGGTGTTACCTTTATTGTCATCCGCGGAGGATGAATGGGTATATTGATAGCGATATATACTTTATTGAAATTTCTCATTTAGTGCTGTTTTATACGAGTATGATATTATCCTTATTGTGGTTTTATATATGATTATACCGATAGTGTGCTGGTATTGTAAGTTTATCGGATTACTACCTTGGGGTAGAATGTTTCATTCTTGCGAGGCCGCATCTGTGAGAGGGTTGGGTTCCTAATTGTACATATATATATATATATATATATATATATATATATATATATGTATATTGTTGTTGTTGTTATTTCAAAAAGGTATAATGGTCTCGGACATTTAAATTCCAATATGCGTATGGATTTAATTGATATGATTCGTATGTGATTGGTTTACTAGTTAGCAAAAAGGTTTAGCTGGTTATTATAATTAACGCTCAGGATGTCGTAATAAGAGAGTGCATTGATGTATCACCCGTTAGAGAGTTGGAAGTTTATACTCATAGTTGTATGTCTAGGGACGAAATTTTGAGATCCCCGATTTTATTTACATGGTGTATATGGAATGTGATTACCATCAATGTCAAGAGAAAGTGTCTTTCGGGAAGGGTTCCTTGTTTAAGTGTCATTGCGGAAGGAAATGTAACTTTGTTGTTAAGAGACAGGAATATAGGGGTACATGTTATGGACTGAGGGCATAATGGATCCCGATGACGGACAATGCTAGGAAGTAGTGTATCGAGGGGGTTCCTTGTTTGGATTTCGCTTTGCGAGACACCCCATGCATGAAACTTAGCGTAAGGTTGGCAGTAAGGAGATGTGTGGCCATTCGTTCATAATTTGGATACCTCGACCGTTATGAAAGTAAGTAGTTATAACTGGAAGTTAACAAGGTAAACTATGATGTAAGGCCAGTAGAGCCAGTTGTTAGTAAATTACAGTGTAAGCACTGATAATGTTGATTTTGTCACGCCGGGTTGAAAGATGCATTGAGGTTAAGGAGGATTTGGGATTTCAAATTCAGAGGTGATTGAGAACGCCTAAGTGGTATAGCCACATTACAAATGTAGGACCAATAAAGATTTTGGAATATGTATGAAGCGTATATGATGTGTAACACCGTATGCATGGGTTATAAGGGGTGTCGATATCTTGGTTGACTAAAGTAGTATCATCAGAAAAAGGAATATAGATGGGTGAAATTATTACTTATGGGATTTAGTGTCGTAAGAGAAGGTGTTAATGAGTATACTCGTGTGTAATCAATGTAGCACGTCCGAATTTGGTAAAAAGGCAGTGGAAAGCCATTTAATAAGGGGATATCTCTTGAGAAGGCAAATATTTAATTATTATGGGCAATTTGGAGTAGAACTCCGACCAATCGAATGTTGAGGGTGACTCAAGAGTAAATAGAATGAGGATGTCAATTAGGAATAAAGAGTCCAGAGGCGCACAAAGTGGTGAAAAATGTAAGGGACGAAACTTTTTGGAATACGCCGAGAGAAGAATATCATTAAGTATCACTTAACGAGAAGAACTATACGTGAAAGTCAGCATTGAAAGGGGTGTATTAAGTAGTAGAACGGTTGGGGTTAAATGATCGACTATATAATTTTGCATCAAGCCGAAGATTCCAGGGATGGAAGAGTCAAGTTGGTGAATTTCTTTGAGGGGTTATCAACTTATAGATAAGTAATAAGTCCCTTCGAATATGTAGGACATGCTGTCTAGAAAGAGAGAAATGGTTGCATTGGATGATTTACACTATTATGTAGTGAACACGCCAGTACGTGGTCCTACATAATTCAGAACCAATAGGAGATCCCCAGAATCCACCATCAACGTGAGGTAACAAGAAGTAGTGGAAATAACTCTTTGTTCTGAGGGTTGTACCACCTATAGCCCGAGGAGTAGGCACAAGGTGATTGACGACTGGTGGATTGTATAAAAGAAATTTTTGGATTCATTGCGATCTTTTCAAATCCAAATCAGGTATAACTAGTAAGCGAGGTATATTGTAGTAATGGGGAGAAGATATTACCAAATAGTAGAGTGGGGGGGGGGGGGGGATGAGGGAGGGAGCACCCGTATCTATTTATAGTGTACACGGTGCTTACAAATATTTTGTGTAACACCAACCGGCTGAAGTGGATTTCCCTTGTGTTAAAGTCACAACGCCGGGAGCAGAGACTCAAAGAATGGACAAGGGTAGTCAGATGTGTTATTGATTTCATCCAGGATTGGAATTTGGTGTTTGATAAACACGGGAGTTAATGCGTAGTGAGGTGCGGACTCACAATAATATTGAGATAATGCGGCCAATGATGTATAGGCTATTTTTATTCGAAGGTTGTTTAGAAAGAGCACAAAGTGAAGTGCATTTATTGAAGTGGAACCCTATAACTGATATAGTATCAAGACGTTAAACAAGCTTGTTGTGAAGCGAGGGCTTTAGTGATTGGGCCTCTTTATATATTTTGTTTTGAGTACTGGAAGATACCTGACTTTTCCCGGTATGCCTTACTTTTCCGAATATCGGGACAAATTTCCGTTATTAGGGGGGGAGTATGTAATACCCCGTATTTTTTATGTCTTTCAATTACAAGGTTAATTAAATGAAATTGCTTTTAATTATGCAATTTATTAAATTAATTTGGAATAATTAATTGGAGATTTATTCGAATTTAAATGCTAGCGAGACGAGAGTTAATATTTGGTTATTATTATGTTGTTTGAATATTACTGAGTGATTATGGTAATATGTGATCATTAAATTTATTAAAATTATCGTGAGTTGAAAATATGGCAGTTTTGGTAATTTAGTGGGGACATGCGTGTCAGTCGTGTTAGGACTCAATTTAGTGGATTTAAAAATATTTTATTTCTAGATCATTCGTATGAGATTTTTGAGTGCGTCATCGTGTCCGGAAGGGTCGAAATAGTCAGAAAACACTAGCCGGGGGTATAGTTTTGGTCCCGTGGCATTTTTAGGCCAAATCGGCAACCTAGAAGGGTATTTTGGTAATTTTAAAAATTGAGGGATTAAAACCCACGAATTTTAGAGGTAATTTGGATATTATTAAAAGGGACACTAAGGCCATTATCATCCAAAAAGTGAGAGAGTGGGCTGCGGAGGTTTTTGAGAGAAGTTAGAACAGAGGTTAAAGGAGGATCTAAACCAAACCATCTCCCCAACATCATTTTGAAAGGAATTTGTGACCGGAAAGAAGAAAGAACCAACCTTGATCATCAACAATGAATCAAAACATCGGATTTAAGGCAAGTGATTTGATATTATTAAGTTCAATGAATATTTCTTCCATGTTTAGTGTAGGAACGGTAATTTCCTTCAAAGTTTTGATGAAAACCTAATGGAATTGTTGTAGAAACTAGAAAGTTTGGTTAGGGATTGCATGTAGAAAGACTATGAGCGAATTTTTTACCCCAAAACTTATCTTTGATGATTTAAAAATGGATTTAGGATGAGTATTTAGGTGCAATTGAATTATGGATGCATGTTCATAGGGTTTGGGGAAAGAATTGGGGGATTTATGATTATTCCATGTCGATTAGTAAGATTCAACCCCAAAAATATGTTAAGGAGTGATCTAGAGTGACTTAGAATGGTTTAAAAACATTAAAACGTAATTGGGATGATCTTAGGATGGATTTAGAGAAGAGAAAAATGAAGAAAAACGGAGTGGGGAAATTCAGGGCGTTTTCTGCCATCTCGTTAGAAGACCAACCCAGGTCGTTCGAACGACCTCATTCGAACGAGTTTCTAACGAGATACCAGTGTCCCTTCTAACGAGTTCAGAGTTCATTCAAAGCCATTTGTTCGAACGACGCTCGTTCGAACGACCTCGTTCGAACGAGATTTCTGGGACTTCTAACGAGTTCACAGAATGGTCTTTTTAGGCCCGATTTTTGTTTTGAGTTTTTCGTAGGCTTATTTTATTGATAGTTATCCTTCCCTTATGATTAGTGGGTATAGTGGTGAAATTGGAGTACATTGAGGATTAAAAACTTGGAATTATATAATAGACCGGGTGACTTCTACAGGTTAGGTTGTAAGTACTTGAATTTGAGACGTGAGAAGAGTTGACAACTTTAATGTATATTATTCGGGGACTTGTAAACGTGAAACATTTAATGACGGTATAGGAGTGTGTCATATGCCCCTATTAATATTATAAGATATCTAAGATGTGTGAATGCTTAGTATATGTGTTTATCTGTGTATAATATACCTACCATACTTGCTATCACGGGAGGTCAGCGTTCGATCAGGACCATCTAATCTTTGTGTGCCTATGGGGGGATTTAGATTGGTACCTCGAGAACATAGGTCCGAGAATGTCTTATTGGGGAGTTAATAAGTCAGCTGGTCGTGGGAGCGTAGGTATGTGCGTGACCCATGTGATGTGAGCTATGTTCGCCTCCATTGTGTGTGATTGTTACTTATTGAGACGGTTCCTGAGTGATTTGAAATACGTGTTCCTAATGTACGTGATGTACCGGAATTTCATAGCAGAGTATGTGTGCACCGCATCTTAGTGTCGGGGTGCCAGTATTGTATATTTATGATGAGATCAATATACTGATAATTGTAATGAAATGTTGTTATAAATGTAAGTGTGAATGATCGTAACTTTTTTAGGAGAGTTAAAGATGGAACATTTTAGTAAGTATTATGATAAATTCTGAGAAATAAAAAGTAAAACTTTCTATTCATAATAAGATGTCGAGAATTGAACCTCAATATTTTACCAAAATTGGGTGGTGAATTGGACTAATTAGATAGTAAAATGACTAGAACGGGTACGGGTTCGTTAGGCGTGCACTATTAGTTGAGAGGTGAGGAACTCATCTTAGAGCATGCACTATCATGTATTTTATATTCACTATTTAATGATATTAAACACTTGCTATATTTTAAACTGTTTTCACACTCGGGCTCTGACCCGTTTGCTTTCAAATCTATTTTCTTGTAAAAACCTTTTAGGTACCCAGCCACAAGGACACCAGGCTTAGGAGTTTCATTCCAGTGATGTGCTGTAGCTGGTGTGGAAGTTACAGGACCTCGATTACTGACGCCTCCACTTTCTATCTTGACTCTATTTCAGATTTACTCATCTGTAGGGCATGTCGCCCCTTTTCTTAGAGACAATTTACTTATTCAGTTTTAATTCAGTTTGGATGTAATTAATTTGTGATTCAGACTTTGTATTTGGTTGTATTCAGTATTCGGATTATTTAGAGAAGTATTCCGCCAGATTTACTGTTATTCCATTGTTTTCTATTGTGACTGTATGGTGAGTGTGGTATCAGTATTTCATGATTTAATTTGGTTGTATGTTAATCTTATTAAATTTAAAATTGACAACTAACTTTTGAAATATTAGGTGGATAGTAATTGTTAAAATGTTTATCGACAGTGATGCTATGAACTGAACCAACTTGACATTTTGTATTAATTTGAATAAAGGAGTAGGTACCTGGTATTTAATTAGTCGGGGTGTCATAGGTGGTATCATAGCATCAGGCTCTAGTGTCCTTCGGGACCTGTGCAGCTTATTATGCTTCCAGCGTAGTTTTCTTTGATATAGAGCCCTATGTTTAGGGTTGTGGATTTCTTTGGTAAGATTTCGTTCTCCTACTTCGATATATATGGCAGTGAATTTAATTGCAATCGGGTGTGTTCGTGCGCCGAATAATGTAGTATGTCAGGCGAAGACAGTTGGGTGAAGAGCAAGAGGCAAAGATCAGTTGAGGTTATTTGATTTATTTGAAGAAGGATGACCGTAGTTGAAGTCACCGATATTATGGCATGGAAGTTCTGGACGGTATATACGGCTAAGGCACGACTGGTGACTTCCAGGTACAATTATAGTTGGAGTGGGGTCAAATTAGACTCATCCAACAAGGTTGGAATGGGAGAGAAAGAGTTAGGTGAAATATTGAAGAAAACCAGCAGTAGAAATACTCTAAAGGAGAATATGGCGTGTGCTAGCCAAACAAACGTAATATATCCAAAGGCTTGGACATATGTCGGGGTATGACCAATTGAGAATGAAAATTTGGGGAAAATTTTTCTTGACTCGTAAGAGCGAAGATTCAATGGTGAGAAACAATCAACACACTTAAAAGTGGAATGTGGTGTCGAGAGAAGGCATACACGTATGGTTTGACCATAAGTTCATTAACCAGATGTTCAGGGTGAAAGGAGAATGTTGTTCTGGACTCACACAAGAGAGCCGGACAGAGGTCACTTTGTGAGGAGAAATTTAATTATGTAGCGAACCTTACAGCGGGTGAGTAGGTGAAATGGAAAAGAGGATATTAAAGGGAGAATTTACTTACAAGAAGAATTGTTAGCTCTTATGGGAAATTCTGCTTGAACGGTCAATGCAGATAGTAATAATGTCACGTAGTGTTAATCTGGAGGTAAACGTTCCCTTGGGTGGGGAGATACGAGAATCGAGAAATTTCTATAGAGTAAGACTGGGAAAATGGTATTGGAGAAGCACCACAAGGGGAAGACCCAACAGAGAACCCGTTAAAATGATTCGGATAGCTGAATTATTATCGGGCGATGGTAATTTCAGTAAGAGATGTGGAAACTAGTAGCGTGTTCCTCAGGTCTATCAAGCTAAGAGAACAATGGAGGTAGTCATCAGAATCGAGACTACCAACGTACGAGAGAAGGACCACTCAGTGTGACCGAAGATAAGTGGAGTATGTGTAGAAGTATTTTGTGGGGAGAGAAACCAGTGCATTATCAATGTTTCCCGATGCAAGTGTAGGGATAAAGGTATTGTGCCTGTCAAAGGCAATAATTATTGAAATATTCGGTTTGGTACGGACATGTGTGTTAGGTCCAGGAAACCATTTGAGCATCCAGGACGATTGTCAGGATAGAAGTATGAGTTATATCTTTGGATGATGTTGCATGTTGTTTGTGGCACAAACGAGTTGTTACAATTGTTATTATTGTTATTTTTTCTTGACAGTCGAGTTTAGTGAGTATCGGCAATTATATTATGTATGTGAATATTTTCCCTGATAGTGTGGGGTTACCTTTATTGTCATCCGCGGAGGATGAATGGGTATATTGATAGCGGTATATACTTTATTGAAATTACTCATTTAGTGCTGTTTTATACGAGTATGATATTATCCTTATTGTGGTTTTATATATGATTATACCGATAGTGTGCTGGTATTGTAAGTTTATCGGATTACTAACTTGGGGTAGAATGCTTCATTCTTGCGAGGCCCCATCTGTGAGAGGGTTGGGTTCCTAATTGTACTTTTGTATATATATATATATATATATATATATTGTTGTTGTTGTTGTTGTTATTTCAAAAAGGTATAATAGTCTCGGACATTTAAATTCCAGTATGCGTAGGGATTTAATTGATATGATTCGTATGTGATTGGTTTACTAGTTAGCAAAAAGGTTTAGCTGGTTATTATAATTAACGCTGAGGATGTCGTAATAAGAGAGTGCATTGATGTATCACCCGTTAGAGAGTTGGAAGTTTATACTCATAGTTGTATGTCTAGGGACGAAATTTTGAGATCCCCGATTTTATTTACATGGTGTATATGGAATGTGATTACCATCAATGTCAAGAGAAAGTGTCTTTCGGGAAGGGTTCCTTGTTTAAGTGTCATTGCGGAAGGAAATGTAACTTTGTTGTTAAGAGACAAGAATATAGGGGTACATGTTATGGACTGAGGGCATAATGGATCCCGATGACCGACAATGCTAGGAAGTAGTGTATCGAGGGGGTTCGTTGTTTGGATTTCGCTTTGCGAGACACCCCATGCATGAAACTTAGCGTAAGGTTGGCAGTAAGGAGATGTGTGGCCATTCGTTCATAATTTGGATACCTCGACCGTTATGAAAGTAAGTAGTTATAACTGGAAGTTAACAAGGTAAACTATGATGTAAGGCCAGTAGAGCCAGTTGTTAGTAAATTACAGTGTAAGCACTGATAATGTTGATTTTGTCACGCCGGGTTGAAAGATGCATTGAGGTTAAGGAGGATTTGGGATTTCAAATTCAGAGGTGATTGAGAACGCCTAAGTGGTATAGCCACATTACAAATGTAGGACCAATAAAGATTTTGGAATATGTATGAAGCGTATATGATGTGTAACACCGTATGCATGGGTTATAAGGGGTGTCGATATCTTGGTTGACTAAAGTAGTATCATCAGAAAAAGGAATATAGATGGGTGAAATTATTACTTATGGGATTTAGTGTCGTAAGAGAAGGTGTTAATGAGTATACTCGTGTGTAATCAATGTAGCACGTCCGAATTTGGTAAAAAGGCAGTGGAAAGCCATTTAATAAGGGGATATCTCTTGAGAAGGCAAATATTTAATTATTATGGGCAATTTGGAGTAGAACTCCGACCAATCGAATGTTGAGGGTGACTCAAGAGTAAATAGAATGAGGATGTCAATTAGGAATAAAGAGACCAGAGGCGCACAAAGTGGTGAAAAATGTAAGGGACGAAACTTTTTGGAATACGCCGAGAGAAGAATATAATTAAGTATCACTTAACGAGAAGAACTATACGTGAAAGTCAGCATTGAAAGGGGTGTATTAAGTAGTAGAACGGTTGGGGTTAAATGATCGACTATATAATTTTGCATCAAGCCGAAGATTCCAGGGATGGAAGAGTCAAGTTGGTGAATTTCCTTGAGGGGTTATCAACTTATAGATAAGTAATAAGTCCCTTCGAATATGTAGGACATGCTGTCTAGAAAGAGAGAAATGGTTGCATTGGATGATTTACACTATTATGTAGTGAACACGCCAGTACGTGGTCCTACATAATTCAGAACCAATAGGAGATCCCCAGAATCCACCATCAACGTGAGGTAACAAGAAGTAGTGGAAATAACTCTTTGTTCTGAGGGTTGTACCACCTATAGCCCGAGGAGTAGGCACAAGGTGATTGACGACTGGTGGATTGTATAAAAGAAATTTTTGGATTCATTGCGATCTTTTCAAATCCAAATCAGGTATAACTAGTAAGCGAGGTATATTGTAGTAATGGGGAGAAGATATTACCAAATAGTAGAGTGGGGGGGGGGGGGGGGGGGGATGAGGGGGGGAGCACCCGTATCTATTTATAGTGTACACGGTGCTTACAAATATTTTGTGTAACACCAACCGGCTGAAGTGGATTTCCCTTGTGTTAAAGTCACAACGCCGGGAGCAGAGACTCAAAGAATGGACAAGAGTAGTCAGATGTGTTATTGATTTCATCCAGGATGGGAATTTGGTGTTTTGATAAACACGGGAGTTAATGCGTAGTGAGGTGCGGACTCACAATAATATTGAGATAATGCGGCCAATGATGTATAGGCTATTTTTATTCGAAGGTTGTTTAGAAAGAGCACAACGTGAAGTGCATTTATTGAAGTGGAACCCTATAACTGATATAATATCAAGACTGTTAAACAAGCTTGTTGTGAAGCGAGGGCTTTAGTGATTGGGCCTCTTTATATATTTTGTTTTGAGTACTAGAAGATACCTGACTTTTCCCGGTATGCCTTACTTTTCCGAATATCGGGACAAAATTCCGTTATTAGGGGGGTAGTATGTAATACCCCGTATTTTTTATGTCTTTCAATTACAAGGTTAATTAAATGAAATTTCTTTTAATTATGTGATTTATTAAATTAATTTGGAATAATTAATTGGAGATTTATTCGGATTTAAATGCTAGCGAGACGAGAGTTAATATTTGGTTATTATTATGTTGTTTGAATATTACTGAGTGATTATGGTAATATGTGATCATTAAATTTATTAAAATTATCGTGAGTTGAAAATATGGCAGTTTTGGTAATTTAGTGGGGACGCGCGTGTCAGTCGTGTTAGGACTCAATTTAGTGGATTTAAAAATATTTTATTTATAGATCATTCGTATGAGATTTTTGAGTGCGCCAACGTGTCCGGAAGGGTCAAAATAGTCAGAAAACAATAGCCGGGGGTTTAATTTTGGTCCTGGGGCATTTTTAGGCCAAATCGGCAACCTAGAAGGGTATTTTGGTAATTTTAAAAATTGAGGGATTAAAACCCACGAATTTTAGAGGTAATTTGGATATTATTAAAAGGTACACTAAGGCCATTATCATCCAAAAAGTGAGAGAGTGGGTTGCGGAGGTTTTTGAGAGAAGTTAGAACAGAGGTTAAAGGAGGATCTAAACAAAGCCATCTCCCCAACATCATTTTGAAAGGAATTTGTGACCGGAAAGGAGAAAGAACCAACCTTGATCATCAACAATGAATCAAAACATCGTATTTAAGGCAAGTGATTTGATATTATTAAGTTCAATGAATATTTCTTCCATGTTTAGTGTAGGAACGGTAATTGCCTTGAAAGTTTTGATGAAAACCTACTGGAATTGTTGTAGAAACTAGAAAGTTTGGTTAGGGATTGCATGTAGAAAGACTATGAGCAAATTTGTTACCCCAAAACTTATCTTTGATGATTTAAAAATGGATTTATGATGAGTATTTAGGTGCAATTTAATTATGGATGCATGTTCATAGGGTTTGGGGAAAGAATTGGGGGATTTATGATTATTGCATGTCGATTAGTAAGATTCAACCCCAAAAATATGTTGAGGAGTGATCTAGAGTGACTTAGAATGGTTTAAAAACATTAAAACGTAATTGGGATGATTATAGGATGGATTTAGAGTAGAGAAAAATGAAGAAAAACTGAGTGGGGAAATTCTGGGCATTTTATGCCATCTCGTTAGAAGACCAACCCAGGTCGTTCGAACGACCTCATTCGAACGAGTTTCTAACGAGATTCTAGTGTCCCTTCTAACGAGTTCAGAGTTCATTCGAAGTCATTTTTTCGAACGACGCTCATTCGAACGACCTCGTTCGAACGAGATTTCTGGGACTTCTAACGAGTTCACAGAATGGTCTTTTTAGGCCCGATTTTTGTTTTGAGTTTTCCGTAGGCTTATTTTATTGATAGTTATCCTTCCCTTGTGATTAGTGGGTATAGTGGTGAAATTGGAGTACATTGAGGATTAAAAACTTGGAATTATATAATAGACCGGGTGACTTCTACAGATTAGGTTGTAAGTACTTGAATTTGCGACGTGAGAAGAGTTGGCAACTTTAATGTATATTATTCGGGGACTTGTAAACGTGAAACATTTAATGACGGTATAGGAGTGTGACGTATGCCTCTATTAATATTATAAGATATCTAAGATGTGTGAATGCTTAGTATATGTGTTTATCTGTGTATAATATACCTACCATACTTGCTATCACGGGAGGTCAGCGTTCGATCAGGACCATCTAATCTTTGTGTGCCTATGGGGGGATTTAGATTGGTACCTCGAGAACATAGGTCCGAGAATGTCTTATTGGGAAGTTAATAAGTCAGCTGGTCATGGGAGCGTAGGTATCTGCGTGACCCATGTGATGTGAGCTATGTTCGCCTCCATTGTGTGTGATTGTTACTTATTGAGACGGTTCATGAGTTATTTGGAATACGTGATTCTAATGTACGTGATGTACCAGAATTTGACAGCAGAGTATGTGTGCACCGCAGCTTAGTCTCGGGGTGCCAGTATTGTATATTTATGATGGGATCAATATGCTGATAATTGTAATGAAATGTTGTTATAAATGTAAGTGTGAATGATCCTAACATTTTTAGTAGAGTTAAAGATGGAACATTTTAGTAAGTATTATGATAAATTCTGAGAAATAAAAAGTAAAACTTTCTATTCATAATAAGATGTCGAGAATTGAACCTCAATAGTTTACCGAAATTGGGTGGTGAATTGGACTAGTTAGATAGTGAAATGACTATAACGGGTACGGGTTCGTTAGGCGTGCACTATTAGTTGAGAGGTGAGGAACTCATGTGAGCGCACGCACTATCATGTATTTTATATTAACTATTTAATGATATTAAACACTAGCTATATTTTAAACTATTTTCACACTCGGGCTATGACCCGTTTGCTTTCAAATCTATTTTCTTGTAAAAACTTTTTAGGTTCCCAGCCACAAGGACACCAGACTTAGGAGTTTCATTTCAGTGACGTGCTGTAGCTACTGTGGAAGTTATAGTACCTCGATTATAGACGCCTCCACTTTCTATCTTGACTCTATTTCAGATTTACTCATCTATAGGGCATGTCGCCCCTTTTCTTAGAGACAGTTTTACTTATTCAGTTTTAATTCAGTTTGGATGTAATTAATTTGTGATTCAGACTTTATATTTGGTTGTATTCAGTATTCGGATTATTTAGAGAAGTATTCCGCCAGATTTACTGTTATTCCATTGTTTTCTAGTGCGACTGTATGGTGGTTGTGGTATCAGTATTTCATGATTTAATTTGGTTGTATGTTAATCTTATTAAATTTAAAATTGATAACTCACTTTTTAAATATTAGGTGGCTAGTAATTGTTAAAATGTTTTTCGACAGTGATACTATGAACTGAACCAACATAACATTTTGTTTTAATTTGAATAAAGGAGTAGCTATCCGGTATTTAATTAGTCGGGGTGTCACACTTGGTTAGAGTGAGCATACCTTGGATGATAGTATTTTAGAGACAAGCATCCAGTGAGCTAGTGCTCGGAAGGATGGTTATTATACGCGACATGTGTGTGATTTTTGTAGTATATTCATACGTATATAATAGTATAAATAAATTATATACTGGTTACAACTACAAGGTGTGAATATAGTGTTTATATAAATAGTGTGCATGCTATATAATCAATTAAAGTTGAAAAGATCAACTAAGTTAAAGGATAAAATAACTTAGGAAATACAAAGAGGGAAATACTCGGAGTAGAGTAAAGGGATAGAAAGGCTGTAACATGACTAGTTTGGTGAGGTAGTATAACCAGTTGGGTTAGTAGGTAAGTGTTAGGTGTGCACAATAGATGAGGGGTGAGTAATATCTCAAGAGAGTGTGCTTGGAACTAACATGTGTATCCAATAACTGATTTAATTTGTGATTTAAACACTTGAAAAAATATTTTCAAACTATTTTTCTTGGGCTCTGACTCGTGTTAAAATACTTTCAAATACCTTTTAGGTGTCCTGCCACAGGGATTCCAAGCTTGATGATTTTATCTATGGATGCATAGATGCAACACTTGTGGAGACTTGCGGGAGTTTCTTTAGATTCTTCAATTTACTCATTTCTAGATAGGAGATCTATCAGTATTTCATTTGGACATGCTGTCCCTTAGACTATTTAGTTTCTCAGACTATCAAACTATATTTAGATTCAATTTTATTTACTTCAGATTGTAATTGGATTATTTATTTTGAACCGATGGTTTATTTAGTCTTATTTATTTATAAATATGTCGTGTAATTGTTAAAATTATTATTATGTGGATGGTTTGGTTAATTTAATGTATTTTCGCATGTTATTATTATAATGAAAGATAAAATTTAACACAAGCTTAATATAACATAGGTGGTTAGTAATTAAAAAGTTTTTGACAGTGATGCTAAGAATGAATCATATGATATTCCTTGTTATTTTGATAAAGGAATGAGCACTTGTGATTAAAATAGGATGGGTGTCACACTGTCCACTGTTGTTGTCGATCCTTAATAGAGAGGGACCTTTGTACTTGTACCTGGTAGTATTTGGTAATGCGGTTAACTTAGCTTTGGTTTTTGATAAGAATGGGAATTGGGTCCCCAGATACTATACAAGAAAGACCTTTCTCGACGCAAAAAAATGATACCTCCCATTGGAAAAACTTGTGTACGCACTGATTATAGAAAGCTAAAACATTACTTTGAGGTGCACACAATCATTGTCATGACCTCCTTCCCTGTAAAGGTATTACTCCGGAAGGTCGACCTGTCTGTACGAATGTCCAAGTGGTCAGTGGAAGTAGGAAGGTTTTATATTTAGTTTCATCCTTGAATGTCGATTAAGGGGCATGTCCTAACTAATTTTAGTACTAAATTCTCTAGTATCAAGCACCAGTGGAGGTTGGCACTGAGAGTGAAGAGAACGCATAGTAAGTGGTTCAAGAATGTGAGCGTTGGACCCTTTATGTCGATGAAGCCTCTAGTTATAAGGGATATGAGTTGGGATAGTGATGGTATTCCCAGAGAGAACTATTCTAGCTGATAATAAGCTTAGGATTTTAAGCCTTTAATAATGATCTGAAGTATGATGCATTGATCGGTGTTTTAAAGAAGACACTATGCTCTAGAGACCTTTACTTTGATTTTTTTACTCAAGGATGGGATCAAATTAGATATGAGGAGGATACGGTTACAGGGATGACCGCATGATTACGTACTACAAAGAGGCCCAACACCTTTTTTTCTCAGTTCACGCATGTACAAGCGGTGATAAATTTAGGATTTTTAGTGAGGGGGATAAAGTTTAGAGTGGTACCGGGGGTTCGGAGTCGGGAGGCCACGAGGTTATTTTTTGGGTTAATTAGAGTTTTATACAAATTATAACTTTAATTTGACTTCTATACAAACTTGTTACATTTTTACCCTAAAATTCGCAAAAAACTCATTATTTATGCCTCTAACTTTTAATATTTACATATAGTGCCCCTAATTTTTTATGGAAACTCATAGAGGGACTTAGACCCTTATTTTCGTATTGTTCATCCAGCCCTGATGTACAAGTACAGGGGTTACCAAGAGGGAACAAGAGTTATGCAGACACATTAACCACACTTTCTTCAATTGTGAAGGGAGATCTAAAGTGAACAATTTAAGTAGATACCTTGATCAACACATTATCAACAAAGTTAAGCCTTTTGATAAGGTTATGGACAATGATAGGGCCCCAAGATGGATGATCCGATAGTACGCTACCTAAAAAAAGATGTCATGCTAAATGATAAGAAGGAATCATACACGATTCGAGTGAAAGCCGCTCGCTTCTACTTTTCAGTGGATCAAAAGATTTAACGTCACTCCTTTTGAGGACCATATCTTTAGTGCGTTCACCAAGGCGATGTTGACCAGCCCTCTATGAGTTTCATGAGGGGATATATGGAAGACATGAAGGGGAAGATCACTAGTATTCAGGGTTGTAAAGGAGGGGTACTGGTGGTTATATATAAAGAAAGACAAGGGTGCCTGCATTCGAAAGTACAAAAACTTCCAAGTTTTCTCGCCTTTAATAGATTATCCCTCCAGCGGCCTCAAGTCCCTCACAACTCCTTGTCCTTTCACACATTGGGGGTTGGACATCATTAGTCCACTACTCCTCATATCCAAAAGCAGAAAATATCTTTTGGTCAGCACAAACTATTTATCTAAATGGGTCGAAGGAGAACTACTTTTGAACATCCGAGATATTGACATGACCAAGTTCATTTGGAGGAACATCATAACACTTCTCGACATTCCACGGATCATCATAATAGATAACGGGACTCAGTTATAAAGTTTACACTTCCAAAGCTTCTATGACAAACAAAATAAATATGAACTACTACAATTCGGTCGCCTACCGTCAGGTCAATGGGCAAGAAGAAGATTCTAATAAAACAATCCTTGATGGTACATGGAAGATATTGGATAAAGCAAAGGAAAAATGGGTCGAATAACTCGCCAACTTTTTTTAGTCATATCAAACTATGCTTAGGCGAGCAATGGGGAAAACATCCGTTGCCTTGGTCGATGGAATGGAAGTTGTTATTCCACTAAAAACAAGCTTGCTAACCATGAAGTCCTCCCTATTTGACCAATATCTCAATAATGAAGCAATCAGAGCAAATCTTGACCAAGATTACAAAAAGAGGTAGTTAACCCTTATAAAGATTGCCTCCAACCAGTAGTGGTTGTCCAAGAAATACAATAGGAGGTTAAGACGAGTAGATTCAAGGTCGGGGACTACATATTAAGGAAGATTGTGGGCAATGCAAGGAAACCCTCGTACGAAATACTAGTGCCTAACTGGGAAGGTCCATTCAAAGTTATCATAGATGACTTCCAGGGAGCCTACCACTTAGATAAAATGGAGGATTTTGAAGTTCCCTGAGCATTGAACGCAACAAACCTCAAGAAAATTTTCTTTTAAGTCTAAAATTATGTCAGTTTTTAATTAATTTTCAGACCTTCTATTAGATTTTTCACACATATTTCATAATGTTAGAATTTATTTCTTTATATAGTTCAAAGTGGAAGGCAATGATTATTGATAAAGAACATCGATTAGTCAAATGAATTGTGATTGGAATGGTTATCCACTGTCTTGATGTTTATCTTTTTCAAATGTCTTCTTCAAAAACTAATAGGTTGGCCAACCTAAGACCACTATCCGGTCCTCCAGCAGGGACACTTATCAGATAAATATCTTATTTTAAGACCGATTAACTGGTCGACCAATGACCAATCGGACCCAAAGAGTTTTGATGATTAACAAAACACAAATAATTATTCACGATCGATGAAAGGCCTACCAAGAAACCGCAGGCACCCATGACCTACCAGGTTAAAAAAATCCTAGTTGGGAGATGACTCCAAAAATAGGTTCATTTTTTATTTTCTGTCTCTAGGCCGTAAGGTTTGATCTGACAAGATCATCTAAAAGGTAAGACTAGGGACCAAACAATGTAAGGGAAAGATAATTGTAAAAAAAATCCATTAATACTTAAAGTTGTTACATGGAAATTCACAATGCAAATAATTTACAATGAAGAAGTGAATGTGGCTAAAAATTCACAAAGCCAAAGCGATTATTCCTCCAAAGGCTAGCTTGAGAGGTGAAATATCCAGCACAGAGGGTAGAATGGTCTCATCCAAATATGTAATTCTTGATGGCCCTCTAAGAGTCACCTTGTTGATTAAGTGTGGAGGACAGAAAATCCCATCATCATCATATAGCCCTTAATATCCCAGGTACTTCCTTATCAAGTTAACGACATCCACTAGGATTCACGAAGCATCAAGCTTGTGAAACCCCATAAAATCTACGCTAGTTTGATCAAGTCTAAAATATATAAAATAGGAGTCTAAGCATTTCGGTATTATTTTAAGTGTAATTATAAATAAAACAAAATTTATAACATAAATAATTGAACCATAATAAAGGTGAACCATTTAAAATCTGATATCAAATCAACCAACAGTAATAGAAACATCTCATAGCTGCAACTGTCTCATTATAAAGTCCCATATCAAATGTAATAGTAATACTGACTCAATACTACTAAACATATATCCGATATGATAGATAAATAAATTATGGTCATACCCAGTGCACAAAGGTCCCACTTAACTGTAGGGTCTGGGAGAGGCATATTTTGACTGGCCTTACCCCTATATATGTAGAGTCTGCTCCCATGTCTTGAACTCAAGACCAACCGTAGCTTTAAGGAGGGAACTTATCATTTCACTAAGGTACGATCTCTATGATAGATAAATAAGTAGGAATAAAGAAATGAGCACCTAGTCTCGACACCTACATCCTATCTGAGAAAGAACTAAAAGGAGGATAAGACTGAATCATGGGAGAGGCTACATCGATGGCCTATATCATGAAAAGCGAATTCAATAATAACACTAACACTAAGTCTATGAAGTACAAGAATATAGCTAAGTTTGGGCTACAATTTAAATACGCACATTCATATCATATTTTAGTTTCCTTAAAGTTATCCCAACCCAAACACCCCTAAATATCTTATGCGTATAGTGCCAAACCTAGATAAACCCCATGATGATGAATTATTGATCTTAACTGAATATAGGCAAATGTTCCATTATTAAAGATTCTATAAATCTCAAGTATATTAACATATCGAGGAAGGCATACAATCTCTAAGTCTACATCCACATAAGTATGGTCCATAATACACATTATAAATGCTCTCACCTAGAGCCCACACATAATGAAGGCCTATTCCTACCATCTTCGGGAATCGCTCGTACGTACTAGGTATAGTTATAGGTTTTCCTACCCCTATAACCTAAAAGAATTTGTAAAAGGATAATCATTACGCCTTCCCAACAGTTATATGGACCCATACCCAAAACTATATGCTAGGATCATCTCATGAACCTCATTTAGACACAATGGGTATTTTCAGCACGTAGTGTTCGAGGTAATCATGACTAAGGTAAAACTCGTCTCTATCTACCGGGGTACTAATGCGGTCGTCGTCGTACATGGCCCATAAGGATATCCCCTACTATATATCCCTAGAGTACTCAGACCTGGTGTGTTTCACAAATTACATCAGAAAAGTAATCCGAATCATATAAATATTAGAACCCTTAAATCCAGGTTTATTAGCATAATTATCCTCTTTCAATTAAGAAATACAAATTAATAATAAATTGTGTTTGAACGAGTTTACACTGGTCGTTCGAACGACTTCCAAATTTCATTTGAATAATAAACCCCAACTCATTCAAATGAGACTAAATATCGTTTGAACGAGATTAACCCAGAATCATCATCTTTTCAAAATGAAATCCGCCATTATTAACCTTCAAACATAAATCCGAAGCTTCTTACCATCTCTAACCACCATTTTTTATGTTTAAATGGTATAACATAAATATTAACAATTCTCTAATTATTTAGTCAATCCTAATATGGTTTAAAGGCTTCAATCCCAAAATCATGTCAAGAACCCCACATTATAATTTTTTTAAAATTCAACTCAAATTTATACCAATTCATGAAATTACTAAGGGGATTTAGATAAATTATCAATGCCTAACATAATTCTAATAATTATGGATTCAATTTAACTCAAATTCATGATTGATTATGATAATTTCAAAATGTACTATGAATATGAACATTACCTAATTTATTTAATTAAATTAATTTCAAAATTTGTAATTTAATTAGCTAAATCAGATTTCCTTGCAATTATCTTTAGATTCCAAATGAATAATTATATAATAACGCAAAAACAATTATATTTATATAGTAAGTAAACTTGCCTCAATTCCAATGTGGGGTGAAATCCAACTCAATTACTCAAATTCCTTCTTCTCCAAGTTACCTCATTTTTTAGCTCTAGGGTTTTATCTATAAAAGTGTTTGGATGAATTAGATTTAACCTGATGTCATTTTTATTATGCTTATTCCGAAATTAGGTTTAAGGTCCATATGGGCCTCAACCAAACAAGCCGAAAACTACATCCAAATAGTCTAAAACATAACCCAAGCCATATACTAACCCATATGGCTTAAAATCCATTCTTTTAAGTTAACTAAACATTATAAATGTCTCAAACGTCTGTCCCAAGTACCAAACTTACGTACCAATCTTCTAAGTTGTACGAGTCTCAAAATCGTTATGAAATTATTTATCCAATAATTATTAATTCATTGTGTATTTTCTAATTTAATATTGAACAATATACACACATAACATATATGAAATATAATTAGTAATGTCACGAGTCACTGCTTATAAATACTAATCTCAAAATTTATTAATATAATGCACTCAAATTACGGGGTATTTGATTCTCCCTCTAAATAATGAATTTTGCCCTCGAAATTTGATTTTTTTAATATTTGACTAGAATAACTTTGGCTATCTCGCCTGCATGTTGTTCTCTTTCTCTCATGTAGACTCCACTTCACAATGGTGTACCCATTGAAATCTAACTAACGTACATCCTTTGATCGCAATGTGCACTCCCTCTAGTCAAGGGTGCTATGTGGTCTCTCCTTATAGCTTACACATGGTTGTAGCTCAATTCCGTCGAGGAAAATTTGTTGATTGGCATCATTATCTCTCAAAACCTTTTTCAGTATTAACACGTGGAAGACATTGTGTACTCAATGCAGATATTCAGATAGGTCCAATTGATACGCCACTGAGCCCACCCTATCCATTATCATGAAAGGATATATGTAGTGAGGATCTAAATTTCCCTTAGATCCAAATCTGACTAATCTCTTCATCAGGGAAAACCTCAAAAGCACTTGGTCCCCCACATGAAACTCTAGATTTCACCTTATATTTTAGGCATAACTATTTTATATATTTTGTGTCATCTTCATCCGTTCTCGGATGAGTGCCACCTTCTCTGAGGTGTCTCGAATAATGTCTGGTCCAAACATCCGGTGCTCCATTGCCTCTAACCAACAAATAAAAAATGGCATTGTCTCCCATGTAATGCCTAGTAGGGTTCCATACCAATAGTCTAGTGATGACTATTATTGTAAGAAAAATCCATGAGTGGTAAGTGTTAATCCCAACTTTTTTTAATATCCAAAACACATGCCCAAAGAATATCCTTTAAACTTGGGTTCACTCTCTCAGTCTAACCGTCTGATTGAGGGTGAAATGACATACTCAAATTCATTTTTGCCCCCTCATGCTCCTAAAAATCCATCCAGAATCGAGATAAATACGTACTATCTTGGTAAGATACAATGTTAAGTGGTACTTCATGTAGCCGTATAATCTCCAACACAAATAGATTGGTGTACTACTCAATGGTGTAATCTGTTTGCACTAGAAGTAAATTAACAACCTTCGTCAATGTATAGAGGATGACCTAAATGGAATCATGCATTCTATGGGACCAAAAAAATCCCACATTTTTAAGTCTTTAGAGGTTCTTTCCATCTTCCACCCAGGAATCTCCAAAGACACTAATTCTCTCGCCATCATCTAGTGTTCCACATTTACTAATTGAGGGGTGGCACACTTATATGCAAATTATGTAACCTCTTTCTTCAACTCATTCCACCAATATGACCTACACATGTACTAATACTTTTTATTCCTTTCGAGATGCATCTTGAACCGTGATACATGTACCTCAGCCAAAACTGCCATCCTCAACTCATCACTATTTGGCACATCCAATTTTCCCTGAAATCTTAACTCTTTATAAGAATTGATTGAGAAATAAGGACCCCACCTGATATAAGCTCTCATATCCTCTACTAGCATAAGGAGTCTGAAGCTTGTGCGGGTATCACCTGTGTCACCATGGCTAATGTAAAAATCATAATCCTCCAAAATTCTTCCAATAATTCTATATCACAAGTGTCACTCTGTTATGTTGACCAAATGCCCAGTAAATAATCCTCATGTTTGGCCCATAATGTTATAAATTTAATTGTCGTCCTCTGACTCAACACATCCGCTGCAACATTCCCTTTTTCCCGATTGTTACTGAATTAAAAAGTAGTAGTCTTTTACAAACTCGATCCATATCCTCTGTCTCATATTAAGCTCTCTCTGAGTAAACAAGCATTGCAGACTCTTATGGTTGGAATACAATGTGAAACTCTCACCCAATAGATAACGTCTCCAAATATAGAGGGAAAATAATATCTCAACCAACTCCAAATCATGAGTGGGGTTGTTACCTTTATGAGGCCTAATCTTTTGGGATGCATAACCTATAGGCCTCTTGTGACACCCTGTAAAATCTAAGAGTAGGTTGATCAAATATTAACTAAATAATAGATGAGTCGATACAATTGAATACCATGGTAAGTAACCGAAAATAAAATTAAAGCAAATAACTTAAAATAATACTCAAATGGAATACAAAAAACATTATATACCATTCTTGATATAACCAACATCTGACAGAAAATAATAAAGTTGTCTCAACACACCCCATCATCCAAAAACATAACTTCAACATAAATCCATATAAACTTGAAGTAAATAAAGAGAATGGATGCAGACTTGACACATACATCCTAATATTTGTAGTAAAGGATGAAATGCAAATAGAAAGATCAGGGCCAAGGTAGTGACGATGGACTAGGTCCTGAACAGTAAACTCAACAACAATGTGACAAGTCCAAATATAAAAATATTTTAAGTGAATTTGGCTACCATATTACTAGGCATCTTCGTCTCATCTTCAAGTTGTTTTTTAGGTTTAACACCAACCTAAACAACCCTAGATATCTCATGAATCTACACCCAAGCCCAAGTAATCCCATGATTAAGTATTATTCCTCTCGATTAAATGTAACCAATGGATCCCAGATAAATCTACACTCAATAGCGCCAATATATAAGTGTAGGATGGGATTAAATAAACGAACCCCACCGATTTGATGAAACGAGGTTAAATGATTTATTAAACTTTACTTATATTCGAGCGCTACATTAACTACAATATTATTACACATGACTAATAAATCACATATACCCCTAGTTTGAAAAATTAAACTAGACAATACTTTAGTAATATTCAAAGCAATTATTTGAGATACCACCACAGATATTATGATAAGTGGCACCATAAATATTTAAACACCTAGTTCCATAGAAAAGACAACATATTCCCAGACCACTTGGGATATTTTGGTTATAAAAGAAGGGCTCCTCCTCATTTGAGAGGAGGATTTTGAGGAAATCTTTAGGAAATAGATTCTTACTCTTTTCCCCCACAAATTTACAAGAGTTTCATTATAAGTTTCATAGTGATAAATAGATGCTCACATTATATTACGAGTTTTAAATGATATATTCAAGTTTAGAGGCGGTTGGCCCAATTCGGCACCCCTTGCACACCACAACCTCCAAAATTGAGTTCTTTTTGTCGAATTATATGGACCCACGAACTATGCTGACTATGATTTTATGAAGAGATGGATATGTAGGTGCAACAGTGTTGCTCAAGTCATAAATACACTGGATGCGGTGCTTCCCAAAATCTGGACTACTCTCTAACATTTTGCGAATCTGCTGGGGAGGTATTCATGATTTTTACCTTGTAATGCCTCGTTCGCGCTTGGAAAAGTTGACGAAAATGGAGGAAAGGTATTGATAAAGAAACTCCGTGCTATAATATTTATGAAAAAAATATTCAGTTTCATCTCAGATAAGAAACCTAACCTTTATTTATGATATCTCATGTTTTACCTAAAAAAAAATCATTGGTTATATTTATATGTGAAAATTAGGAGAGACTTTCACTTGAAACTATGCTCTAGATAATAATGGCTTCATTGGGGGTTGTGTAATTCGTGTCTGTATAAAGTTTGTCGATATAATCGTTAAAATTCATGAATATTTTCGTGCATCACATGCTAAAGAAAATCAGTTGTTTAAGCATATATGCCAAGATGATATATTTTTAATATTACGGACGAACCTCATTTTGTTCACATATTTGTTAAATGTTCAAGTAGCCGGGACGAATTCCTACTTTGTAGAGTTAATTAGCTATATGTATACTACTTCTAATATTTAATATTTATCATTTCAAAACTTTATTGATAAAGTACAATTCAATAAGTATTGGCAGCTGTTTAGCTAACATAAAACCGTGAAGGTATAGCCTTTTTTTATTGCCTTACTACTAATTTGACCAATTTTTTTTATATGGACATAATATTTCTAAAGATTTACTCTCTCATATACAAACTCATTTTTTAGTAAAAGGACAATGCCCATATGTAAAGAAATAAATGCGATAAAAAATTGACATTTTGACACATGTGACATTTGTGTTCAAATTGTCTGATCATTTCATATTTTAAAGGAAACTTATGTCTCATCGCATCTTAGTAGTATATAGTTACAATTTAATAGCTGCAAGTGCTATAAAATACTCTCCAAGGTCATTGTAAATAGAATCCGACCTATCCTCATGAAAATCATTATCCCGTACCAAGCTAGTTTCCTCCCAGGTAGACAGAGCACGGATAATATCATCATCACCCAATAAATCCTCCACACCCTCCACAATACGAATAGGAAAGCGGGGGGGGGGGGGGGGGGATCATTTTCAAAATCGATCTTAAGAAGGCCTAGGATAAAATCAGCTGGGATTTCCTGGAGAAAGTCCTCATTGCCTTCGATTTTAACACTAATTTGATGGAGCTTATCATGAATTGTGTTACTTCCACGAGTACTTCTGTATTGTGGAATGTATCCCCTCTCCCCAATTTTAAGACCACAAGGGGGATCCGACAGGGAGACCCCCTATCGTCGTACATTTTTATTCTATGCATGGAGTATCTATCCTGCGCTATATCGAGGGAGGTTGACAGTAAAGAATGGAGAGGACTTAAATATTCTCCTGGGGGCCTTCCTATATCACATATTATCTTTGTTTACGACCTTATCCTCTTTATTGAAGCCTCTATATCGGCTTCCTACACGGTCATGGAGACGTTCAAAGATTTTTGCCTTCTATGTGGACAATCTATTAACTTCGATAAGTCTAAAATATTTGTCTCTCCCAACATCCCCAAAAGATATTCCATGGATCTCGCAAATATATTCTTTATGAGTCTCATAAACGATCTTGGGAAGTACTTGGGAACACTGCTTATCAATGGGCGTGTGAGCAAAGGTCATTTCATGGAGATTCTAGACAAAATGAAGAAAAAACTTGCGGGGTGGAAGACCAATCTTCTCTCCATGATCGGGAGAGTGACGCTCATTCAAACCAACACCACCATTATCCCGAGCTATAACATGATGACTATTCCTTTCCCGGCCAGTGTTTGCAAAGAAATTGACAAGATTAATCGAAATTTCTTATGGGGAGATTATGATGGCAATAAAAAGGTCCATCTTGCGAATTGGGGCATTGTGTGCCATCCTAAAAAGCTGGGTGGACTAGGAATTGGAAAAGCCGCCCTTAGTAATATGGAATCTATGTCTAAGCTTGGGTGGATACTCCTAAATGAGGATAACTCCATTTGGGTTAATGTCGTGAGAAAAAACTATGTTAAGAGCCCAAATCCGAGAACCTGGCCCAGAAAGAAAAAGGCCTCCCATATATGGCGGGGAATTTTCAAGAATAAGCCTCTCCTACAAAAGAACATCAAATGGAACATTGGAAATGGGAAAAACATAAATATTTTTAAGGATTGGTGGTGCAGAGATGGTATCATTAAATATGATCTTGAGAATGATTATAGGGTGGATACAAAAGTTGAGGTACTACTTGACCAACACGGCCAATGGAACCATAATGCAATCCATCATTGGATCCATCCCTCGGAGATAAATGTCGCTCTCAATACAGAGTTACATAGAATTAATTCGCAAAAGGATAGACCAACGTGGACTCCAAATCCTAATGGTAAATTCTCAATCAATTCCATCTACAACCTGTTAGTAGGAAGAGATCTTAATGTTTCCGAACATTCCGACTGGAGTTTCATATGGAAAAAGAAAATTCCCCAAAAGTTAAAAACCTTTCTTTAGACTATCCTCCATGGAAAGATTCTCACTAATCATCATCTATTTATTAGGAACATGACTAGTTAGGCAGGTTGTGACCTGTGTGGTGGTAGAGAGGACATGGAACATGCATTTAGGGAATGCTCCGTTGCTAAGGATACTTGGACCTTCATGCAAAACTTGGTTAATCCGATGGGTGAACATACTGATAGTTTTTATGAGTGGTTCATTAAATTTGGTTTTGGCAATAATAATGACATTTTGTTCATCTTCGCGATTCGTCACCTCTGGAAGGCTAGAAATCTTTGCATTTTTTAGGCAAAATCTACCATGCCCGTTATAATTACCATGTTTAATGTAAACTATGCACATGATATAACCCTTGCATACACTAAACCTGTCAAACATAGGGGGCCTATTACTAATGTACTGACTACTTGGATGTTTTCTTGCGCAGGTATTCCTAAGATCAATACTGATGGAGGGTTGGATCATTCCCCCAAAGCGGGGCTCTTTAGAGGAATCGTACGGGACTGGAGAGGTGAATGGATTACTAGCTTCTTCGGGAAAATCATATGTGTTGAACCGTTAAGAGCATAATTCGAAGGAATCTTATATGTTTTGCTCATAGTTAAAGACAGGGGATGAAAGAACTTTAACCTTGAATCTGACTGTAAAACTGTGGAAAATATGATCAATGAGGGAGACTGGACTAACCACCCGCACTCAGCTATCATTCTGGACTATAGAGACATGAAGACGAAGTTGAATGCCGATGTGACCTTCATACCAAGAGAGGCTAACTAATGTGCTGACTGGCTAACCAAGTATACTAAGTCCCGTGCGCAAGAGTTTTTCCCGCTGGAGGAACCCCCTGAACTACTCCAAAATATTATCGATGATGAGAAGAATAGGAATCAAAATGAAGGATCATACTCGAACTAATTGTTTTAACCGGCTTATCCATGAATTTTTGTTGCTAGGCATTATGCCATGTTGTTGTGTTCTCCGATTCTCTCTCCTATTTTTTTATGTCGGTACGAACCCCTTATTTTTAGTTAATTGAATTCCTTTACACCAAAAAAAATAGCTGCAAGTACCGAAGGTAATGTACTTGTTTGCATGTTAAATGTCATAAATATTTTGAGATTTGATTTGAGTGTCCAATATATAAATTGTATGTTTAAGCCGAAAGCCGCATGAGGAGTACCCAAGTCTTATTGTACTACCTAAATCTTATTTTATCCTTCTATTTTTTCTGTTGACTGCAAAAAATCCATGTCATTAACAAATATTCATGTGCGCTCGGGAAAAAAATTTTGACAATAAAAAGGCTTGAAACCTCGTTCCTCTAGCAAGAGATCAACAAAAGACGAATAAAATTACTTTATAGCTGAATATCAATCAACGAACTTTGGAAAAACTAACCCCCCATGAAAATGATCAAACATCCCAATCTACGTACAAATCAACTCACAAGAAACTGACTCACCATAGTTCGAACGATGGTCTTTAAAAAATACTGCCTAGAGTTTCCTCTGAGGAACCACAAATCGATGCGCCTCATGCTCATCTATTCTACATTAATCCATCTCAAACTGATCCACCTCAGAATATAAGGACCAATTAAACTAAGAAATCAAAATCAATAATCTGTAGATGTAAATCGATTCACCATAAAATTCAATGAGGGTATTATCCAACCAGACCATGAAAATATGGAAACCATAAAATTCAATGAGGGTATTTTACTGTAGGTACGCTTTGCTAAGAAAATGTCAGTTATGCTTGGGTATTTTTCCCAAACAATGCTTCTTTTTCCTCAGGTTATATTAGGAGATTAGTGCTGATTAGTTCTGATCAACCATGGACACTAAAGCCGTTTAACCATCCTCCGACCAAACACAGGTTTACACCGAGTTTTTTGCACCACGCACCATCTCCCTGATAACTTTATGAGTTGGGTCTCCAATTACCAAGATATAAACAACATTTTTTCTTTTAAGCACAAGAACAAAGGGATATTATGTTGTTCGGAGGTACCTCCTTTTTAGCCATGGGTGGTGTATGGTGGAAAATAAACAGTTTTGAAATTTCTTTTAAAGTTATGCACAATATCAATTATATGGTCGCTCGATCACTTTGACAATGCAATAAGTATTTACAGAACATGCAACGGTCTAACGAGTTAATATTTTACGGTTTTTATGATTTATTGCAATAAAATTGAGATTGTTAATTTTAGGAGAATTCTCATTTAGATTCAATTAAACGTTTTTTTAAGATATTCTAGTCTCACCATGCCCTTATTTGCTCCCTCGGTGTACCGTACCCATGGGGGAATAGACCTCCACCCACAGGTTGTATCGATTGCCTAAACATCATGGGTACCACCACTGGGTTTGGTTGCACCACCAATGAGATATTCCTTACTGCTTTTAGGAAGCCGAAAAGGTCCCCTCGCACGTCTCGTTAATGAGATGGAAGATGTACTCATGGAGCAACCCCTCTGCACAAATCTGCAATAATTTGGACTCTTTGGCTTCCTCCTTAACATCGAGGGACCTTTCCCTGAACCTTCGAACGTAAGCCACCACTTCTTCCCTGGGTCGTTGCTTGTCCCTCCCCAGTTGGGTCAAAGTAAACTCATCTTTCGCCAGAAAAAACTTCTGGATGAACAAAACATGCATCTCCACCCATGTGGAAACACTCCTGGGAGCTAAGTGAGAATACCAAGTGTATGCTTTATAGTTCAAAGATTTAGAAAATTCCCTCAACCTGAGTTTCTTGTTATTGCAATGCGCCCCCAAGTGTTCAACGAAGCGTTTAATATGATCTTTCAGGTTTCCACCCTTTCCTGTGTATTTTTCAAAAATAGGAGGGATATAATCTTTTGGGTAGGGCTCATTGTTGTATTCTTGGGGGTAAGGCGTCCGAAAATCATCATAGGCTGAAGCTTCCTCGCCCGAAGATTGCGAGGAGGTTTTCATGAACTTAGACATCTCTTTCTTCGTCTCCTTCCTCATCTCTTCCATAGGCGATGCCATTAAAGAAACTAGCAATGGGACTATAGGTTGCGTGCCCGTTACAGCTAGAGAAATCATCACAGTTGGAGATGTTGATGCTCCTGGGGTTCCCACTATTGGATTTACAACAGGGGGTATACTTGTTGTGACCATTCCCGTTATGACCGCACTTGGTGGGGTCATTGGGGCTACCCCAGGTTTCACAAAAGAGTTGGCTTCAAATCCTCCTAGTACCGTTGAAGCCACATGACTTTGCAAAAACTCATAAAATTTATTCATGAGGAGTTCCACTTGAGCTGGTCCCAACTCGGTGCTCGTTGAAGCCCATGCTGCTCCTAGGACACCTATTATTGCCTGAACTGGAGGTAGCTCTACTCGAGGAACCCCATCCCTTGAAGCCTCCAGCTCTCTCTCCACCTGTTCTTCCTTATGTTGAATGTCATCAAAGTTAAGCTTTCGATTAACGTTATCTTACGCCATACTCCTTGCTTGGAAGAATGCCTCCCTAGCAGAGTCGCCAAATGTAAGAGGATACTTTACATTAGATTGAGGCGTAACCCCTTTTGAGTTTGGTAATGATAAGTTAAGTAGCAACACTATCGATTAACCACCAGACATACAAACACGACTCAATGAAGATAGACTTAGTTTGAACTCACAAATCTCTCATGTATAACTGAGAAGGTAGTAATGAACTTAGAAGCAAGTTTGCTTAGAGGGAGAGAGAAAATGATCACCCTAGATACACCTTGGTAGGCAGCAAAACACCCACACCACCCTCAATGACCTCTGTCAAATATTAAAGCTTCTTAATAAATGACGATGGTAAATGAGTAGACTCTCTAGTTCATAATAAGTCTCTCTAGTAATAAATTCTTAACTCTAAATAAGAACATGATGCCTCCTTAGAGGTGGTTGGGGTTCTTAAATAGCCCCCTACCCGAGGCAACTCAGTCATTAATGCTTGTAAAAGACATCCTTCATACTTTATGTCACAAGCATTAAATACCTGATGCACTAGTTATTTCCACATCATAAGCATTAAATAACAAGACATGTCTTTTGCCTAACCACTGTGTGTCACGGGGCTACCGTCACAGAGGTGGCTCACCAACTGTCTGACAGCCCCAAATACCACGGTGGTTTACTCAAGTGTAGGTCTGACATTGCCTAACTGGTTAGTGACATCAGAAAAGTGGATGTGATATTAAGTAGAGGGTTGTTTGACTCATAACTCAATGTTAGATGGAACTCAAGGTTACTCCCCCGAGGTTCCACGGTTAAGGTCCTTCGTTATTTTACCAGGTGTATCTAAGATGGCCAGGACAAGCCCCAACGGTACCTCACTTCTCAATCCTCCAAACTAGGTCCCTCTAAAGTTCCCAGGGCGAGGTCATTCGATAGACCATGCAAGCTCTCCTAGGCCCTGCCAAGCCCAGTTTCTCGTGAGTCCTGTTTACCACACTGAGTTCCCTTAATCCCAAACACCGTTGTAAATGGTGGGGATTATCTCTAATCTCTGGATTGCCTTCAAGTCTCCTTTACATTTTCCCCTTCGTGTGGAGATTTTTTGTGGAAACAAGAAATGTCTACACGGAAACTTCTCAATCCGATGAACCTTCTCTATGTGAAAAAAATTCTGGCATCTCTTTTTTCGTTACAACCACTGCGGTTTTCGTCTTTAGAAAAAAAAGTAAAATTCTCCCTAATGTATCTAAGTCAAAAACGCTGCGGCTTGTTGGCGCTTTGGCGAAGGGACATCGCTACTTTTTTCTGTTCACTGAGCTTCAACCATTCTGGTCTGACTATTTAAAATTCTCTCTATACACCTGTTGACTTTCTCAAATACCCATTTTGACTCTTGGTAAGTGAAATTCTCTCGTTTGTACCGGTGTGGATTATAGTTGTTGACGGTGAGTTTATCGCTAGGACTGCCCCTATCATTGTGACTTATGAAATTCTCCCTTGTAACGTTACACCCTGTTCAAAAAATAGAAATTCCCCCCCATGTGACTGAGTCATAATTAAACAACGTTTGGACTTGTGGCGAGGGAACATCGAAGATTTTTTGAACTGTTGGGGCAGTGTCTTCGTTGGGAGTTAGTGGATATATCTGACAAATATTCTAGGGCCAAAACTCAAAGTTGCTTAAGAAGGCAACCCTTTCCATTCCCCAGGCGTCACTTAATTAATGACGTAGTGCTGTCTTTTCACCTGTCAAGACACTTCCTAAAGTGCCACGTGTCCATTTGAGATGATTATAGGCGGCCTTGCACATGTGGTGGTGGGAAACTCAATGGATGAGTTCTTTAACAGGTTTTAAACGTCTACTTTTTCAAAACCCTTCTCTTTCCTTCATTTTCTCCAAGCTTCCATCTATTCTAGAGAGAGAAACTCTACCGGAGCTCCATTGTTGTCCATCTCTTACCTAGTTTCCTTACTCTTCTCACCTTTTACGCCACCACATGTGGTTGTGCTCCTCCAGTTTACATTTTTAGCCCTTCTTTACCAAACTATTTCTTTCAACGCCACTTACTATAGCTTCTTCAAGTGTTTGCAAAGCTACCACCGCCGCTGCTCAGCCAAGCTCCCTTTCTGCCACCCCTGGTGCCGCTGCTACCCTTAGCACTGCTACCCTGGATGCTGCTCGTGGGGAGCAACTAAGTTTCTACCATCGGTCTCCCATATTTGGCAAATATGATGAGTTCTATAATGCATGCAAGACCTACCATTTCTCAGCCAAGTACGACCCTATACTGCTGGGTGATGAAGATGAGGATTCGTCGAAGTGGGGCTATCTTACCCCAGAGGGGACTCTGCACTTTTGGTTAGACCGTGGTGACTTTCTCTACTCTGAGATCGATTTCGAGGCACCTGGGGGATCTTCGACTCATTTTGCTGCCTAACATGCACACATGCAGAGCTCTTACGCTGTAGCTCTTGCAAAAGTTGGTCTTCATCGAGCCTACCGGTTTGGGGAGTTCACTCTTCCCAAGTACAACACTGTGCCTCAAGTATTGATTTCCAGATGGAACGTTACAACTCACACGTTCTATGCTACGTAGGGAGAGTTCACCATTATGTTGGAGGACGTTTGTGAGCTACTTGGGTTTGATCCCATGGGTGAGTTTACATACTACGATGAGGCCTTGGATGCCGAAGAGACTGCTAACTGAGCTGAGCTTGATCAAGTATTTTGCAGTTACACTGGGTCTTATCCTTCAGAATAGGAGCTTCAAAAAAATAGCTGATGAGGCCTTGGATGCCGAAGAGACTGCTAACTGAGCTGAGCTTGATCAAGTATTTTGCAGTTACATTGGGTCTTCAAACAAGGCCACTTTTACTCCCCTCATCAGCTATTTTTTCGAAGCTCCTATTCTGGAGGACATCACTGCTATAACGGGCCAAGGTAAAGGTACATCTCTGAAATTACCAACCTACATTCTTGTGCTTCTTTTGCATTTCCTCTTCATAGGAAAACCTAATAACCAGCCCAGGAAGGACCTTATAAACGTCTCCATCCATTCGGCCAGGGGTTTCAACCTTCCTTTGGCTGCCATTGCTTTGGGGTCCCTCTATACCTATATCGATCAAACCCATATCGACATGGCACGGTCACTGGGTCATTATAACTTGGCCAATTTTGCCAACACCACTATCTTAACGGGCTTCCTTTATACCCATCTTCCTGCCATTACCGCCAAGTTTATCCCTTACCCCGTGAGTCAAGGCATTAAGCCTCCACGCCTCTTATGCTTCCATAAAAAGAAGAGCCGAAAGGAGATAGTGAGCATTTTTTATCATTTTGATTCTTTTGTGACGAGGGCGTACAATGAGTCTACCTTTGCCCACTCTTGGAAGTTTTTCTACAACTTCAACGGTCACTTTCATCCCAGTTGTAGAAGATCCTTCGTAAGCCGTGATGCTTTTGTTCCCTCCTGGGTTTCTTCCTTCCTTCACTGAATGGGGGTACACTTCTGAACCTTACAACCCCAATAGATGTAGCAGGAAGTTCAAGTTTGATCAGGGGACTCCCCGACCCGTGTTTCAACTGAGCAATACAAGGGCTACATTTACTGAGGCTTACACCATCTATCTTGCAGCAGCTGTACTTAGTGTGACCTCTACCATGGATGGTTGAGTCACCCTTCCTAGTGCCACTAGGAAAGGGGATGTATCTAATTCTTATGCCACCAAATTTTATTTGGTGCAACTAACCATGATTCGTGAGTTCATACAGATTCCCCCCAAGTATCCCCTAGTCCTCTCTTTCTCTATCCTGGAGTTGGGTCTTAAGGGTAACTCCATTCTTGGAGTCGAGTTCCCTCTGAGTGAATTCGTTAAAGATCCTCCCTAAGAGGTACCCCCTTAATGCCCAATGATCCCTACTTCCACGCCCAAGCCACATCCCAAGATCGCTGTAACCCCAAACAACCTGCCCCTTCAACCGAAGAAGCTCTGGCAAAGGGCCTTCCCAACCACCAGCCAAAAGGACTAGGAAGTCCAAGAGTGGGACTTACTCAAAATCCAAGCCTCAAACTCAATCTTAAACCCCTTTGGAGGCATTCCCTATCACCTTCGTTCCCCCTCCCATGTCTGCAGAGGTAAGTGAAGAACTGAGAAGGAAGGTTCAGGTTGAGGTGGAATGGATAAATGTCGAGTTTCAACGATGCACTCTTATCGTTCCTCCTTCTACTGCCTTCCCTACTATCCTCGTTGATCCAACTGAACTGGGGGCAAAGATGAAGAAGAGTTCAAAGGCTCCTCATAGCACTGGTGCTGTGGGTGCAAGGAAGAAGACTCTGGGTACCATATCCCAGAGGAAACGAACCCCCGATGTACATCTCTCCCAAGCTCCCTCTGTTACTGCCTCCTCTCCTCCTTTGCTAGTGGTTATATCCTCCCATTCTCCAACTGTATCCGAGGTATGAATGTGTGTTGTTGATTTTATTCAAATTTTTTTAATGGAAAGCAGCATCTGTTAACCTCTTAATCACTCTAGTGAAGGAATTTGGAGAAGAAAGACCCAGCCCCCTCATGAGCCCTTTCATGGGGGGACATTTTGGCTCCTCTCAGATCGATGTAACTCATACTCGTTCTCCCATGATCGGGCTTACCTACTCCCTCCGCCCGACCTCTCAACGTGCGAAAGATGTTGTTATTGGGCGGGGGGGGTGAGGCCATTGAGTCTGTGAGCATCTCTTCTCGACCAGAAATAACTCCCCTAGCCCCTTCTGAATTATTAACTCAACATGAGGTTACTCTGCCCCTCATTCAAGTTGTGGAAATTTCTCCCGAGGTAACATATAATCTATTACTTGTGAGGTCTCACGTCTTTTTTCTTTTATCATCCCTTTGTTTATCATGTTGAGCTTTAATATGTTGGGGTACCTTAGGTTGAAATAGCGTCTTTGTTAGCTGGCGTTCTGCTCCCCCCTGTGATGGCAAGGCCCATAACTGTGGTTCCCCTTTTTGGTTCCATAACTGAGGTAAGTAACATTTAGATGCATTTCTCCCTTTTTCTGTACTTGCTCCTTGTGTCTAACACTTAGCTTCATGTTTGAAGCTTCCGCCAAGTCTTACCCCACCTTTTTCTCTTAGTGGTCTGAATCTTTCCAAGACCAAGGTTGATGTTTCTTTCCAGCGTGGTGGTTCTTCTATACCTACCCATGCTGGGGCATCGTTTGGGGGTCTATTGTCTTCTCCCAGTGAAACTCCTGTGCTGGCCTTGGTACCTTTTGCTGGCGAGGGAGCTTTATCGACCATTGAGGCTTCTTCAGTTAAGGGCGCTGTTGAGGCCTCTGAAGAAATACGCTTTCCCCCAATGGTTCCAAACGTTATAGCCTCCACGGTGACTCCCTTTCTTGCTCCCGCTACTGCTGAGGCATTTCGCTAATTTCTCTGTATTTCTCAACCTTTCAAACTTCACTTATGATGATGGATTAACACCGAAAACACTTGTTAATATTTTTCATGAAATCCACCTGTATTGGTGACTTAACAAAGAAAATACTTGTTACGATTTTTCCATAAACTCCACCTATATCGGTGACTTAACAACGAAAATGCTTGTTTAGATTTTTTCATAAACTCCACCTATATCGGTGACTTAACAACGAAAATGCTTGTTAAGATTTTTCATAAACTCCTATAACGGTGACTTAACAATGAAAACACTTGTTAAGATGTTTTCATAAACTCCGCCAATATCGGTGGCTTAACAATGAAAACCCTTGTTAAGATATTTCATAAACTCCAGCTATAACGGTGACTTAACAATGAAAACACTTGTTAAGATTTTTCATAAACTCCACCTATATCGGTAACTTAACAACAAAAACGCTTGTTAAGATATTTCATAAACTCCACCTAAAACGGTGACTTAACAATGAAAACACTTGTTAAGATTTTTTCATTAACTCCACCTATATCGGTGACTTAACCATTAAAACACTTGTTAATATTTTTCCTTTTAAATAATTATTTCTTATACCTGTTCTTAGGTTGCACGGGAGGATTCTCCACCATTTATTTCGCCCATCGCTTCACCCCATCAGAAACCCGTTATCTCAGAAGATTCTAGTCACAACAATCAAGGTTCCACGACTGGTGTTGCTACCGAGAGCGAATATGGTTGTGATCTCCCTCTGCCTGACTTAGATTCTCATTCCTGTTGCCTCATGCTCCTTCAGTGTTCTCCTCAAGTGCGTGCCAGCTATCGCTTAGTAGTTAAGCAGCTTGCTAGACATCATCCTGAGTTTTTATTGTGGATTGCCTACGTTTCAACATCCCCGTGATGAGCTACAGACTTCAGGGCATGGCTATTGTTGTTGCTAATATCGCCAGTACTCCCACTTCAAATGTTATCGGAGCTCTCCTCAACAAATTCCTGGGCTACCTGAGGGAGTTAGGTCTTGATGGCTTCCGTTTTAACTGGCTTATTGTGCACTTCAAAAATTTAATGAATGAGCGACTGGATAGTCAGAGGGAGCTACTACAGAAACATCGGGAGGATCAATGGGCTTATGAGGCTAAGTTAGCTGAGCTGGAACCTTTGCTTGAGGCTGTTAATAAGGCTGTAGAAGATGTCGAAGAAGCCTTGTGGCTAGTGAAGCTGAAACGAGAGAAACTCATCATTGAATGGACACAAGCGCAAACAAGATTGGAGGTTTCAATAAGTGCTCAATAGTCTTTCCTAGCCGCTTCTTCACTCCTTCCTGGAGATTTTTCTCTGCTCCACATCTTTGGTTCCTCTTAGGTCAATGATTTATTGTAAACATTTTCCTTTGCTTTTTATGTAATTCTTGGGCAATATCTCCCAATTTTATAATTCCCCAATGTTTACGAGTGAATGAGAAAAAAATGTATGTTTTCCCATGTCATTTCTTTGTGCTACAACTGTTTGCGTATATTATGAAGTTCTATAATTCTTTCATCTCCACTCGAGTTATAATAAAAAAGTACTTGTATATTCATAACAACACCTAGATACATCAGTGGTCCAAACTTAAGTGATTACACATGATACACTTTCAAACATTTATTGTTAATCTTGAATGGTTTATCTTCTTCCATCTTAGAAATTAAGAAATAACTTGAACCGTGAGCTTCATTTAGAATGAAAGGTCCCTCCCAATTTGCTACAAACTTAGGTAGAGGAAGCCCCCTGATGTGCTTCACTGCTGCCTTCAAAATGAGATCTCCCTCCACGAACTTCCTTAGTCTCACCAAGTTATCATATGCCTTGGAGAGATTCTTAGGGTACATTTGAAAGTGCTTCATCGCATTATCTCTGTGTTCATCGAATGGTTCAAACTTCACATGTATATTTTGAGGGAGCATGCTACTTCGCAAGGCATATAGAGCAGAGGGAACTTACAACTCTGTCGGGAGAATTGCCTCAGCCCCATAAATAAGAGAGAATGGAGTATACCTTGTGGGTTTCCTCTTGGTTATTCGATAGGCCAACAACATAGCTGGTATCTTGTCATCCCACGATCCTAGAAAATCTTCCATCATTTTAGCCAGAATATTAACCGAGCTTTTGTTAGTTGCCTCGCCTTGACCATTGCCCTTTGGATATGCCACTGTTGAAGTATGATGAACAATGGAGTACTTGTATGTGAGTATTGTTACCTCTGAATTGACGAAAGGGGTTCCATTATCTGAGAGCATAACCTTTAGATTCCCAAAACGGTAAATGATGTATTCTCTGATGAAGTTGCTCACCACCCCTGTTGTTTCCCTTTTTAGTGGTATTGCTTCAACCCACTTTGTGAAGCACTCCATTGCTACTAGTATCCATATCTTCCCCCTTGAAGAAGGATGTATTAACCCTAATAGGTCGAACGCCTAAGTGTGAAAAGTATAAGGCATGGCTGAAATAGCGTTGCCAAAGCCGTTTATAGAAAATAAACTATTTAAGCAACTCCGAAAGTTTGTTGAAGAAACTCTTTACTTAAATCAAAAAGATTTTGAACACAAGATGTGTTAACAAAAATTATGTACGAGAAATGGACAAGATTTGATAACAAGTTTTAGTAAACAGTTTAAAATATTTTAAACTCAGCACACAACAGAATGGGATGAGAAGATGTAGAAATATTAATACTCAGGATTTTTAACGTGGTAAAACCTCAACCTTGAGGAAACATCCACGACTCCCTCTACGGAGTAAAACAAGAAAATATCACTAAAACAAATATGTGAGTTACAATCTATTTAAATAACATGCACACAATAACAAGCCTATACAAGTTTAGGATTATACCCTCTGGCGTCCTTTAACTTTTCTGCAGATCTTGATTATTGATGTAGTCTTCTCAGGTTGTCAACTCTTCCTTTGTTTCAGCAGTATACGTCGACTTATGTTCACCAAATCTTATAGCCAACACTTTCAGTGTTTGTAGTGTGAAGATGTTTGTGAATAGTGTTCTATATCACATGCATGAACTCACACACACTTATATATACAAACAGTCCTAAACAAATTACATATAAAGTCTACATGCAGTGAGTTTGTTATTTTTCTTTCTTACAAAACCAAGACCCTTTTTGACCTTTCAATATAACCCAGATTCCACGGAGATCTTGCTTAAGAAATCGGACAAGACCTTTTTCAATCTATTTTGAAAATATTTAGGAGATTGAAAACCCTCCAAGTGCGAATCCAACTAGGTCAGGTTAAGTTTTGTAAAAACAGAAACAGAAAAACATCTATTGTTGATTCTGAAGTAAGAAAATGTTTTAACAGAAAACAATCAACAACGAACTTCTCAAGATGAGAAATAAAATGCAACTAAGTGTGTTGTGACATGAAAAACTTCAGATCTATGATTTCTATTGAAACAGAAACAAGATCTGAGAAAGTGTCTAAGTTTGAAATAAGATTTTATGAACAAAAGGTTACAGCAACCCAGAAATCACTCAACTCGAACTCTCATAAACTCAAGAAACACTAAGGATGGTGTTTATTTAGTTATGGTGTTTTTGGAGAGGTAAGTGGTTTAGGTTGAAGAAGATTTGACGAAGTTTGGGTTTCTAACTTAGCTCTCTGGTTTCTCTCTCTCTCTTCTCTCTCTCTCTCTTCTCTCTCTTCTCTCTCTTCTCTCTATTCTCTGAGACTTTTCAAAATGACAAAATCTTTTGAAGGCTGAGATGAGAGGCCTTTAAATAGGAAGAGGAGAAGGTTCCAGACTATCGTTCAAAAACAACGTCTGAGATTGAGTCAAGCTCCTTTGACTTCAATCTAAGGGCTCACAACAGGCGGTGGATTAAACAGGCTGTGATTGGCTTAAAGGTTTACACGGGGATTCACTCAGGCGACATGCAAGCCATTGATAAGGGTTGATCCAAGGGCTGTAAACACGCGAGGTTTTGTCTCTGTAAAGAAACACAACTCTGGCCAATCAGAGAGCATCAAGTGTTGGCCATAGGATGAATGCAAACGCACGTCCCAAACTAATTACAAAGCCAACCCTGGAGTCTCTGGCGCTTTCGGTTTCTACCCAAAGTAACTTAAGGCCAAAAAAAACACAACAATACATATTTAGATATTAACCCCAAGACTTTTTAAATCAAGTTTTAATTTAATAAAACCTTATTTAAAAGATGTTTAAAATTCCAAAAAAAATTAATAAAAATCAAATTGAGGGATTAAAACACACTCACCACATTAATACACATAAAGGTGCAATATGATATGCAAAGATTAAGTTCTAAGTGTGTGAGTGATGGCTATTGTCTCAGGATCATTACAAGATGAATATGAGAAGAAGCAAACCAATCTCTGAGGCTCTTTGGTTTCTAGGATGGACACAATTTTGTCACTATTTCCAAACTAGATGAGCTCTTATACAGTCTAGACTGAAATGAGTCAAAAGTATAAGGGCTTCAATCTCCCCCTTTGGAAATATGAGAAAAAATCTCCTTTGAGTCATCTAGAACTCGTAGGGCGACAACAAATAAGAAAAACCTATTTCTATAAAAGTTCTATCTACCCAAATCCTAGAAAGCAAAAATTACATAACTCAACTATATACAGTTTAACATCCTATTATTACAATAGATAATGACTGTACAAGAAGAATACCTGCAAAGAATTACTAAGATCAAGTTGTTTAGTATATGTAGAAATAGACTCAAATTTCTCCCCCATTTTGTCTCAAATGGACAAAGGGAAGGAACTTGGAAAAATATAACAGGTATTTACTCAACACAAATCATACCAATAGATTTACGTAAAGAAATGAATCTATTATAATCAAGAGGTTTGGTAAACAAATCTACAAGTTGTAGATCAGTAGGAAGATAATTGATTTCTAATTCCTTGGTTTCAACTAATTCACGAATAAAGTGATGTCTTATTTTAATGTGCTTAGTTCGCGAGTGTTGAACTAGGTTCTTAGAAATATTAATCGCGCTTTGATTATCACAATAGAGATGAAGTGTGGGTTCTAGAATACCATAATCACTTAGCATTTGTTTAAGCCACAATAATTGGGCACAACAGCTACCAGCTGCTATGTATTCAGATTCAACAGTCGAGAGAGATGTGCAGTTCTGTTTTTTACTACTCCATCCTACCAAGTTATTACCAATATAACAACATGCGCCCGAAGTGCTTTTACTATCATCAATACAACCATCCCAATCAGCATCTGTGTACCCAATAATAGTGCTCGGTGTGTCTTTCGTGTACGAAATTCCTAAATTTAGAGTGCCTTTAACATATTTAATTATCCGTTTAACAGAGTTTAAATGGCTCTCTTTGGGGTTGTTTTGATAGCGCACACAAACACACACATCATACATGATATCAGGACGCGAGGCAGTCAGATAGAGTAATGTGCCAATCATACTACGATATAGAGTAGGATCTACAGTTTTGCCATTTTCATCTTTTGACAATTTTTCTGTAGTACTCATAGGCATTTTAGCACTTTTAGCACTCTCGAGGCCAAATTTCTTAACTATCTCTAATGCGTACTTAGTCTGCGAAAGAAACAATCCATCTGGTTGTTGTTTGACTTGGAGACCTAGGAAGAACTGTAACTCCCCCATAAGGGACATCTGAAATTCCTTACTCATAATTTCAGCAAAAGATTTTACTTCTGAGGTAGAAGTGGATCCAAATATGATATCGTCTACATAGATCTGAGCGATAGTAACGTGTTTGCCAAAATGTTTGACAAATAAGGTTTGGTCATTTCCACCTCTTTTGAAACCTTTATCCAGCAGAAAACTGGACAGGCGCTCATACTAAGCTCTAGGAGCTTTCTTAAGACCATATAAAGCCTTTTTCAACCGAAATACATGATTAGGATAATTAGAGTCAATGAACCCTTTAGGTTGTTCTACATAGGTTTCCTCGGCAATAATTCCATTAAGGAACGCAGATTTAACATCCATTTGATATAATATAAAATGCATGTGACAAGCTATAGCAAGAAGCAGACGAACTGATTCTAAACGAGTAACAGGAGCAAACGTCTCATTAAAATCAAGTCCTTCTATTTGGGAATAACCTTGAGCAACTAGTCTAGCTTTATTTCTAATTATCATCCCATTTTCATCAGTTTTATTTTTGAAAATCCAACGAGTACCAATAACCTTTTTGTGATCAGGACGTGGAATAAGGTACCATACATCATGAATGACAAATTGTAAAAGTTCATCCTGCATAGCAGAGATCCAGTGAGAGTCATTCAATGCCTCATTTACATTCTTTGGTTGCACAAGAGAAACAAAGCATGCATAAAGAGCATAATTTCGAAGTTGGGATCTTGTACGCACTGGCTCACTAGGGTTACCAACTATGTTGTTTATGGGATGATCTTTAGAAACCCAGTTAGGTAGTTCAGGTGACTCAATAGGTAATGAATTATCTATTTCAGAAGAGTCATTTTCTAAAATATTTGACGATTCTTCTTCTATAGTTAATTCACTAGTCTTGCTTTTTACAGTAGTGTCACTAACAATTACATTTATGGATTCCATTAAGGTTTTAGAACGAAGATTATACACCCGATAAGATCTACTGTTAGGTGAATATCCTAGGAATATGGCTTTATCTCCCCTACTCTCAAATTTAGATAAGTGTTCCCTATCTTTGCACACATAGCAGGTACTACCAAAGGTTCTAAGGTACTTAAGATTAGGCTTTTTATTGTACCAAAGTTCATAAGGAGTTTGTTTGGAATTCTTTCTAAGATAAACCCTATTAATAAGATGGCAAGCTGTTCGAATAGATTCTACCCAAAAATACTTAGGTAAGTTCTTGGCATGGAGCATGACACGTTCCATCTCTTGAAGAGTTCGATTCTTTCTCTCAGCTATACCATTTTGTTGAGGGGTCTTAGGAGCACTGAACTCATGTTTGTAACCATTATAGTCACAATATTCTATAATACCAGTATCTTTGAATTCACCACCTCTATCACTTTGAATCCTATTCACTTGAGTGTCTTTCTCATTCTCAATCCGTAAAAGAATCTTTAAAAAGGTTTGAAAAGTATCAGATTTCTGTTTTAAGAAATCTACCCAAGTGAATCTGGTGAAGTCATCTACCATAACTAAGATATAACTGTGTCCACAAAGACTAACAGTTTGAGAAGGACCCATTAGGTCCATATGGATGAGTTCTAAGGGATTAGAGGTAAGAATATCTTTAACCCTTTTATGAGGTGCTTTAACAATTTTTCCTTCTTGACAGGGACCACAGACAATGTTATGAATGGGTTTAATTTTTGGAATTCCCCTAACTATTTGTTGAGAGGACAATTTACTTAAATTTTCGTAATTAATGTGACCCATTCTGTTATGCCATATCTCATTTTCATCCATTCTGGCAACATTACAGATTTCAGAAATAGACATGACAGTATAACAATTGTCAGGAGTCCTGAATCCTGTAATTAAGCATTCTCCCTTTTCATTTAAAATCTTGCAATTGTTCTTTGAAAAGGTAACAGTATAGTTTGAGTCATAAAATTGCAAAATGCTAAGTAAATTAGCCTTAAGACCTTTAACTAAGAGAACATTTTCAAGAACAGGAAGTCCTTTTTCTTTAAGAGTTCCTTTGCCTATGATCTGGGATGATACTCCATCACCAAAAACAACTTTTCCTCCATCAAAGATGGTTTTATTTAAAAGTTTTGTATCATCACCTGTCATATGCTTGGAACATCCAGAATCCAAATACCAACCAGAAGATGTAAGTTCAGCTTTTAAGGCAGAAATAACAATATTACACTTCATCTGGGGTACTAGATCATCTTTTCTAACCCAAATTGCTCTGGTTTTCTGTTTGCGCTTGTTTACTCTTACTTGGTAAAATTTGCGAGCATTAGATTTTTGTTGAAAAACATTTTGCGCATGATTTTGAGTAAATGTAAACACCTGAGCATTTGATTTAGAAAAGTTTCTAGGATTCCTTCTAGTGAATGTCCTTTTAGGTTTAGTCTTTCTATTCCCATAGTTGGAGTTTTTGTCTGGTGGCCTGGGAAGGACATAGTTGTTACGACTCCTCCTAGAATAGTTAAAGTTTTTATACATGGAAGTATTGTAGATAGGCATAATCAGTCTCCTATCATAGCAATCATCGGAAGAATGTCCGTATATATCACAATAGGAGCAATAAAGATTGCTCAGAATGGGGTTTACCTTAGGAAAGTCTCTAAACAAAGGTTTTGAGAGATTTTGAGGCTGAATTTTATTCCTAGGTAGCACAGGTTTGAAAGCAGGTTTACTTTTCCTAATTGGGGGGCAGACATATTTTCCCTTTGGTAAACTTTCATGCTTAGAGCAACTTGCATCTCCAGTGTTAGTGTTTTGTGTTAGTGTTTTGATGATCAAATTCAGTTTTAAGTGAATGAAAGTCTGGACATGTTTCAATAGGTCTTTTGCCTCCTGACACAAATTTGATAGGTTCAACATGTTTTGTTTGTGTCTTCAAATTGGGGCAAAACCCTATACCAGTTCGATCATCAGAATTGGTTTTAGATTCAGCAACGAATTCCTCAAAACATTTAGAGTTGTTTTCAAATTTTGTAAATTTTTTGAACACAGTTGCTGTCTTTTCTTTGGTTTGTTCCAATTCTAATAATGTCCCTTTGTATTTTTTCTCCAGAATTTCATTAGCCTCAGTCAAAGTTTTCAGTTTTTCATCAAACACTTTGATATCACTTTCATGAGTCATGCATTGAGTAGTATACTCTTCAGCATTTAGTTTTACCATCAGACTTAGATCCTCTAACTTTTTGGTAAGATCTTTCACAATCTTTTCTAGTCTAGTGCTTTTCTTAAGAGTTTTGGCATATAGAGTGTGAATGTCTGGGAGATCTTCATTGTCTGAGTCACTAAGTGAGGTGTGTGAAGTGACCCCTAAGGTTTCATTTCTTAAACTCACGCACCCATTGACATCAACAGTATCGATTCCCCTTTGACTCACACACCTCGAGGAAGAAGTATTAAAGTTCTCAGTAAGTAAAGCATCTAAACCAGTTAAAGTATGATTCAAGGCAACAGAACTAGAGTTACTAGGCTCATCCTCACTATTAAGCACATGCATATCATCATTATATATGATTTTGGCAAAGAAGGATAAACAAGGATCAAAGCCATCAGATGTCTCAGGTTCCTCATTTTCAGAGTCACTTGAGTCATCCCATGTTTTGCAGATGTTGGCTCTAGAGTGTTTGTTTTGGGTATTTAAATTAACTCTACAGTCTTGAGCAATGTGTCCTAGTTTACCACATCTATAGCATTCAGTCTTCTTGAGGTCTTGTGTTGTCCTTGTTCTGTTTGTCATGAGGTTTCTCATGCGACTTGTGATTTGAAGGAGTTGGATAATTAGACTTTCACTGTCTATTTGCAATACTGTTTCTAAATTTAACAATTTTCTTAAATTGTTTTGACATTAGGGCAATCTGATTATCTAGACTTTCTAAGTCACAGTCCTCATCAGAATCATTACTAGGAGTGTTTAACTCAGGCTTAGTCATCTTAGAAGTAAAGCTAAGATTGGAATTGGTATGTTTCCTATGAGTGTGGGTCAATTGTTTCTTAAACTCCAATTCCATTTCCACAGTTCTTAATTTACTACTGAGTAATTCAGGAGTAAGATTTATATCACACATTTCCTCAATAGCATATCTTTTATTGTCAAATTTCTGTGGTAATGATCTCAGAATTTTAGACACAATTTCTTGTCTATCATAAGTTATACCATTAGCATGCAGTTTAGTGACAATATCAGCCAGGTTCATATAGAAGTCATCAAAAGACTCAGATTCAGACATGATTAAGGAATTATACTGTTGAATTAACATCTGAGTTTTAGCAGCCTTAACCTTATAGTCTCCTTCATGGGCAGTAATCAGGGTATCCCATGCTTCCTTAGAAGTGGTACAAGATGAGATTCTCTTGAACTCATGTTCATTTATAGACATAAATATATCATTCTTTCCTTTATTATTATTGCGAGAAACTTGTTTCTCTTCTTGAGTAAACTCACTTAATATTTTCTTAACCCTCTCAGTGCTTCCTTCAGTGGCTGGTTTAGTAGGATAAAAGTATCCATTTTCAATAATGTCCCAGACATCATCTCCCAAAGTCCCTTGAATGAAAGCAATCATCCTAACTTTCCAGTAAGAGAAATTGGTTCCATCAAAGACTGGAGGTCTGGTCAAGTTACCATATCTTTCATTTTTCTCGTCCATGATTGATTTTGAGAAAACAGTTTCAGAAACTCAGGATCTTTTTGAAAAAGTTCACCAAAAGCTCAGATACCAATTGAAATAGCGTTTCCAAAGCCGTTTATAGAAAATAAACTATTTAAGCAACTCCGAAAGTTTGTTGAAGAAACTCTCTACTTAAATCAAAAAGATTTTGAACACAAGATATGTTAACAAAAATTATGTACGAGAAATGGACAAGATTTGATAACAAGTTTTAGTAAACAGTTTAAAATATTTTAAACTCAGCACACAACAGAATGGGATGAGAAGATGTAGAAATATTAATACTCAGGATTTTTAACGTGGTAAAACCTCAACCTTGAGGAAACATCCACGACTCCCTCTACGGAGTAAAACAAGAAAATATCACTAAAACAAATATGTGAGTTACAATCTATTTAACTAACATGCACACAATAACAAGTCTATACATGTTCAGGATTATACCCTCTGGCGTCCTTTAAATTTTCTGCAGATCTTGATTGTTGATGTAGTCTTCTCAGGTTGTCAACTCTTCCTTTGTTTCAGCAGTATACGTCGACTTATGTTCACCAAATCTTATAGCCAACACTTTCAGTGTTTGTAGTGTGAAGATGTTTGTGAATAGTGTTCTATATCACATGCATGAACTCACACACACTTATATATACAAACAGTCCTAAACAAATTACATATAAAGTCTACATGCAGTGAGTTTGTTATTTTTCTTTCTTACAAAACCAAGACCCTTTTTGACCTTTCAATATAACCCAGATTCCACGGAGATCTTGCTTAAGAAATCGGACAAGACCTTTTTCAATCTATTTTGAAAATATTTAGGAGATTGAAAACCCTCCAAGTGCGAATCCAACTAGGTCAGGTTAAGTTTTGTAAAAATAGAAACAGAAAAACATCTATTGTTGATTCTGAAGTAAGAAAATGTTTTAACAGAAAACAATCAACAACGAACTTCTCAAGATGAGAAATAAAATGCAACTAAGTGTGTTGTGACATGAAAAACTTCAGATCTATGATTTCTATTGAAACAAAAACAAGATCTGAGAAAGTGTCTAAGTTTGAAATAAGATTTTATGAACAAAAGGTTACAGCAACCCAGAAATCACTCAACTCGAACTCTCATAAACTCAGGAAACACTAAGGATGGTGTTTATTTGGTTATGGTGTTTTTGGAGAGGTAAGTGGTTTAGGTTGAAGAAGATTTGACGAAGTTAGGGTTTCTAACTTGGCTCTCTGGTTTCTCTCTCTCTCTATTCTCTGAGACTTTTCAAAATGACAAAAGCTTTTGAAGGCTGAGATGAGAGGCCTTTAAATAGGAAGAGGAGAAGGTTCCAGACTATCGTTCAAAAACAACGTCTGAGATTGAGTCAAGCTCCTTCGACTTCAATCTAAGGGCTCACAACAGGCGATGGATTAAACAGGCTGTGATTGGCTTAAAGGTTTACACGGGGATTCACTCAGGCGACATGCAGGCCATTGATAAGGGTTGATCCAAGGGCTGTAAAAATGCGAGGTTTTGTCTCTGTAAAGAAACGCAACTCTGGCCAATCAGAGAGCGGCAAGTGTTGGCCATAGGACGAATGCAAACGCGCGTCCCAAACTAATTACAAAGCCAACCTTGGAGTCTCTGGCGCTTTCGGTTTCTACCCAAAGTAACTTAAGGCCAAAAAAACACAACAATACATATTTAGATATTAACCCCAAGACTTTTTAAATCAAGTTTTAATTTAATAAAACCTTATTTAAAAGATGTTTAAAATTCCAAAAAAAATTAATAAAAATCAAATTGAGGGATTAAAACACACTCACCACATTAATACACATAAAGGTGCAATATGATATGCAAAGATTAAGTTCTAAGTGTATGAGTGATGACTATAGTCTCAGGATCATTACAAGATGAATATGAGAAGAAGCAAACCAATCTTTGAGGCTCTTTGGTTTCTAGGATGGACAAAATTTTGTCACTATTTCCAAACTAGATGAGCTCTTATACAGTCTAGACTCAAATGAGTCAAAAGTATAAGGGCTTCAATGGCCAGGTCCACCGATGGGGCATGGGTCATATTTCCATGAAGTTGGTAAGCCTTGCACTTTTGAACGAACTCAATAGAGTATTTCTACATTATTAGCCAATAATACCCCAACGCCATCAACTAGTTATACAACTTGGCCCCTCCTATGTGAGTTGGATCATGCACCTATTTGAGGACTTCGGCTGCTTCTACCTTCTTGATGCAACGCAACATCCTGTTGAAGTAGCCCCTTCGATAAAGTTGCCCCTCCTTAACGTAAAACCTCGAGGCCCCTTCGCTTAAGTTCCATCATATCAATCTTCTCCATTGGTACGACTACATCTTTAATGAAGTCAATATAAGGTTGCCTCCAGTCAGGTTGAGCTTCAAAGAAATGACATTCAGCTGCCTCGAAGAATAATTGGCACTTAGTGCACTTCCTTTGTACCTCCGCTGCATCCTGCTTTGTTGGAACAATAGGCCCCCCGATATTGAAATCGTTTCACTTCAAAAAGATAATTTCCTTTTAAGTATAGGCGAAAGTGTAAGATGGTTCAATTAAACAATAATTTTTTTTAATTAAATTAAAAATTAAACCAACTGAAATAAGATTAAATCCAAACAAACAATTTAAATTTCACTTAAACCAATTAATTAAAGCTAAGTCCTAGAAATTTGCCTAAGTCATATTTTCAATATTTCCAAATTAGGTCAAACCAAATTTCACCAAACTTAAATTAAATGACTTTAATTAAATTAACATAAACATTACCCAATATTTATTTAGCACAAAATTAAATATGTAATGATTAAACCAAATTTTATCTTTTTACCTAAGCATGCGTTCTATGTGAGTATTGTGAAAGATAAAATAAATAATGAATCACTACGCCGCGATGTACGAGGAAAAACCCACAACGGGAAAAAACCTTAGAAGACCCTAGCTTCAAATCCACTAAGTATGGTTGTACAAACACAAGATAGTAAGACTTACAACACTCGACTCGATCCCTCTCAAGCCCCGACGCTTCTTCTTGTTTACACCTCTGCCTAGCGAATAACCATGGAGATCCATTGCGGTTTCGAAATCCACCGATCGAACTTTATATGGTCACCGTCACCTGAACAAGGTGTCTTTATCCAAGTGGGTAAATCAACGCAAACTTTTTCTTCTTTGTGGGATATACAAGCAAACCCAAACAATCTCTTCTTCAATATGTAGACATAAAACGGTTCCAAACTCCAAGAAAAGTATATATATGTGGATGAACTTGGATAAACAAACTTTGGGTGTAAAAAATGTGTTTAAAAAGATTTTTCTTGAAAAACAAAAACACTTAAACAATGGACTATTTCCTTTTGGAAGTTTTCTCTCAAACTCTCTCTTGGAGATGGAAAGATGTGAAAAAGTGAAGTTAAAAAACTTGGTTCCCACACTTAGATATTCAGAAAAAGAGTTAGTGGAAAAAGTAGTGGAAAAGAGGGAAAAAACTGCTCAAAACTACCAATTAACTGTTCCCTCCGAAACTCGTTCGAACGAGATTTTCGTTCGAATGGAGTCTCATTTGAACGAGCCTTCTAACGAAGTTCCAGTGTGACCTCGTTAGAAATCTCGTTGTAAATATTGTTCGAACCATCACTCTCATTCGAACGATATTTTGAATGACATTCCAGTGGCCTTTTGGGGAACTCGTTGGCAAACTCATTCGAAAAACATTATTGTTCGAACGAAAAACTCGTTCGAATGACAATTCGAACGAACTTCTAGAAAGTTGAAAATTTTAATTTTAGCCCAGAAACTTTATATTTTTTATTTTAAAGTTTTAATAAAATCTTTCTGAAAATAAACAACAGTTTTAAAAACAAAATACACCCAATACAAAATGTTCCAAGCTCCTATATATATATATATATATATATATATATATATATATATATATATATTAAAATTCATCCATAGCTTGGGAGTAAACAAAACATTGCTGATGGCGTAGAAACGAGGCACAATAAACTCATAAACTCAGCATTTGATGAAGCTTTAATATCTTGGCCGCTACATTTTCAACGTTAGTACATCATAGGCTTGAAGGATGGTCAATAACTCTATCCTATGACTCAAACGTTTTTGTCCGAAATTGAGCCAAAACTACAAAGGACTCAATTGAAAGTTTTTGTCCTTACAAATCTCCCCCTTTGGCTATTTCGGGACAAAAACAAACAAAAATTCTAAGGGCCGTCAAGCTCTACTAGATTGATAAAAATGTCCCACCCAAAATAAAATACAATGCTTGACTCAAACAACCCAAGGATCAAAATCTTTACCAACGATGAAAGTTGTCATTTAGAAGAATTCATGCACACTTGAGCAAACACAATAAACGCATAGGGAATATCAAAATATTAAATGCAATTAAATAATTACTCCCTCTAAATTAATTCTCCCCTTTATCAACTATGATCTACCTAATAAGGTCGCGTCTCCCTCTAAGTGAAATCTCCCAAACTAAGATACAATTACAATAGGATTAGATACCATTTCTCACCCTATCATTCTCCCCCCTGTTGTTCAGGAATAGACAAAGGCAAAAGAATAAAAAATTAACTTATCTCCCCCAATTAAAGCATATACACCCTCTAAACTAAACAAAGGATAAATAAAATGGGATAACAAGCTAAACATGCAAGAGTGTGTAAAGTGATGAGAACATTAATGCACATAGGCAAGAAAATCATAACTAATCCATACAAATGAATACCAACTATGATGCGAAAACAAATGATACCAAATAGACAAATAAGATTCTAAGCATGTGATATCAAACAAACTTCACAACAAACAAGGTAACAATTATGAATTGAAGCATAAATGGACAAGCTAAATATGTCAAAGACTTAAACAAAATATCATATATATGTATACATAATAGATACAAGCTAAGCATAAGTACACACATATAGATATAAACACCAAAATGACACATAACTAAATAACACAAGTTTTCCACACTCTTATAGCATAAATGTGTCATATGGAAACTGAAGTGTTGGGGTGTGAACAAGATACCAATGAATTAAAACTCAATCACTTAAATGTGTTCACGTAGTTCGCATTTGATTGCAAAACTTTATCAACTAGAATTTATCCTTTATGTGACAGGATAAAGTGACCTAATGAACAAACAAACACAATGCACACAAGCCTAGCATGTTGATGATTCTACAAACAAATAGAGTCATGACATTGAAATAACAACTAGGATAAACAGACATTGTGCAAACCGTTGATATATCATCCAAACTCCCTCAATAAGCATATATATATTATTCTTTTGAATGAATAAATCAACTAAAAATAGGCCATAACAGTTATATTTCTTTTTAATGCCATATTTCTATTTTTAGGCCTTTGGACCACATATTTCTTTTAGGTCCAAACAAACGGTGGCTTACTATTCCCAAAGGATAATAAATTCCCCGTGCACATTTATATTTATCATTTTTTATATCTCACAAATCTCACGTGCAACGGATTTTGACATGCATTAGTCCTCCTATGTCACAAATATGTAGATGACAAGATTGGTAGGAGAATATCTCACAAAGCTCAAATATAACATGTGACGTTAAGGTTCAAAAAGCTCGTGCATGTGTGTAAAGGCATATAAAAGTGAATCCATTAAGCAAGTCAAACTTAAGCTACTCCATGTAAGCATGATAAAGAACATTTTAAGGATTAAAATTCTAACCAAAAGTTCTTGTCACATGGAAGCGAAATGAGTATTCTAACACAAACATATGCCACAAAATGTGTGAAAAACCAAAATACACAAAAAATAAAATATTTTTGGGTTTTTAAAATTTTTAACCAAAAATAAAAGTATATACTCAAAAGATAAACAAGTCATGATTTCAAGCATTAGATATGAAATAAAGCAGTGACTAGAAAATGACTAAACATGTATACACCTAGAAATAATATATAATATGAAGCACAAAAAGCTAGAGTATGCAAACAAAACTAACACATCCAACCTTTGAATTTAGCAAGCGAGGTTTCATGTGAAAGCAAATGAGAATCAACAAATCTAATATCGAGCACGTCTAAAAATGATTTCCTAACCCATATAGATGTATATTTAAAATGATGGGATTTGGAAATTAATGAAATGATAGACATAGACTTCCTAGGACTTCTTTTAAGATCAAAATAAAATGACCTAAGGTGACCTTTCCTACCACAATGCAAGCATGTGAAAACATGAGGAATGATACCTATGGTGTGACCTTTTCTAAAGTTCTTGTATAAAGTTGACCCTTTAAAACAAAAAATGGTTTTAGCTTTAGCAATGAAAGCATTTGAACAAGATGTGCTAGAACCATTACTACAACTACTCGAGTCTTGTAAATCATTTTTCATTTTTAAAATTTTGGACTCAAGTAATAAATTAGACTCCTCAAATTTACGGGACTCCTTCATTAAATTTTCAATTACACCTAGAAGGTTATCAAGCTCCCCCTCAATGTGAGAAACTTGTCTCTAAGAGTCTTTTCTCGACTATCACTCTCTTTCTTGGAAATTTCTAAAATATTATAATTTTAATTTATGTCCATGAGCTTTTCACGAAAAATATCTTTTAGAGTTAGGGAGATTTGCAAAAACTAAACTTTAGTTTTGAAATAAGAATTTTCATTTTCAAAAAATTTAATTCTTTTTGCAAATCTAAAATTTAATTCTTTTAATTTTTTATTACACTTATTAAGCTCATTAAATTCCTCTCGAATAGAAAAATTTCATTATCATTAGAAATTGACAAATTATCATTAAGGCGTCCCATCGAGAGATAAAAAAATTTAGAGTGAGTAAAAATTGAAACACTTAAAAATATAAGGAGCACAAAAATTATGGAAGCCGAAAAAACGGATCGTTGACGTGATAACTTAGCGCTCTGACTCTGATACCACTTGTTGGAACAATAGGCCCCTCGATTTTGAAATCGTTTCACTTCAAAAGCTAATTTCCTTTTAAGTATATGCGGAAGCGTAAGATGGTTCAATTAAACAACAATTTTTATTTATTTTTAATTAAATTAAAAATTAAACCAAGTGAAATAAGATTAAATCCAAACAAACAGGTCCTAGAAATTTTCCTAAGTCATATTTTCAATATTTCCAAATTAGGCCAAACCAAATTTTACAAAATTAAATTAAGTGACTTGAATTAAATTAACATAAACATTACCCAATATTTATTTAGCACCAAATTAAATATGTAGTGATTAAACCAAATTTTATCTTTTTACTTAAGCATGCATTCTAGGTGAGTATTGCGAAAGATAAAATAAACAATGAATCACAACGCCACGATGTATGAGGAAAAACTCACAACGGGAAAAAACCTCGAACGGCCCTAGCCTCAAATCTACTAAGTATGGTTTTACAAATACAGACAGTAAGACTTACAACACTCGACTCGATCCCTCACAAGCCCCGACACTTCTTCTTATATACACCTCTACCTAGCGAACAATCACGGAGCGCCACAGTGGTTTTTGGAATCCACCGATCGGACTTTATGTGGTCACCGTCACCCAAACAAGGAGCCTTTCTCCAAGTGGGTAAATCAACGCAAACTTCTTCTTCTTTGTGGGATGTAGAAGCAAACCCAAACAATCTCTTCTTCAATATGTAGAGATAAACCGGTGCCAAACTCCAAGCAAAATATATATATATGGATGAACTTGGATAAACAAACTTTGGGTGTAAAACAAGTGTTTAAAAGATTTTTATTGAAAAACAAAAACACTTAAACAATGAACTTTTTCCTTTTGGAATTTTGTTCTCAAACTCCCTCTTGGAGATGGAAATTTGTGAAAAAGTTAAGTTAAAAAACTTGGTTCTCGCACTTAGATATTCAGGAAAAGAGTTAGTGGAAAAAGTAGTGGGAAAGAGGGAAAAAACTGCTCAAACCTTCCAACTAACTGTTCCCGCCAAAACTCGTTTGAACGAGATTTTCATTCGAATGAAGACTCATTCGAACGAGCCTTCTAACGAAGTTCTAGTGTGAACTCGTTAGAAATCTCATTGGAAATCTCGTTCGAACCATCATTCTCATTCGAATAATATTTCAAACGACATTCCAGTGGCCTTTTGGGGAACTCGTTGGCAAACTCGTTCGAACGACATTATTGTTCGAACGAAAAACTCGTTCGAACGACAATTCGAACGAACTTCCAGAAAGTTGAAATTTTTTTTTAGCCCAGAAACTTTATATATTTTATTTTAAAATTTTAATAAAATCTTTCTGAAAATAAACAACAGTTTTAAAAACAAAATACACCCAATACAAAATGTTTCAAGCTCCTATATATAAATTAAAATGCATTCATACCTTAGGAGTAAACGGAACATTGCTGATGACGTAGAAATGAGGCACAATAGACTCATAAGCTCGGTATTTGATGAAGCTTTAATATCTTAGCTGCTACATCTTCAACTTTAGTACATCATAGGCTTGAAGGATGGTCAATAACTCTATCCTATGACTCAAACATTTTTGTTCGGAATTGAGCCAAAACTACAAAGGACTTAATTGGAAATTTTTATCCTTACATGCTTCATTATAGGCCAGAAATAACCCTCCCTCTGAATTCTCCTGTAAAGAGGTATCTCAGTTGTTTCGTAGTGCTCTTCATGTGTCTTCTTCAACCTCCGTTCTGCCTCTTCTGGGCCGATTCATCTTGATAACTACCCCCCTATATTTTTGAAGTAAAGATTTCCCTAGTTTGTGAAGTATTGGACTATTTCCCTCAGCTCCATCGCTCCTTCTCCGGATTCTAGTTGCTTTCTAATCTCTCCCCTCCAGTCATCCTCCTCCTCTATCGACAGAATTGATTGTACTACCGAAGGAGCCATTCTTCGTTGAATCACGACCGTAGTTGTATCATTCCTCATGACCATTTTCTGGGCGATGATGGCATAGGCATTTTGATGTCGGTTCATCGTTTGGGAATATCTCTTAATCTTGGTCCGATGGAACTGGCTGAGAAACCTCTGAATGATTGTTCGGTATGGTTCCAGGCTCAAGTGTTTCAACGTGTATTCTCGATTCACTTGTTGAATTACCAAGTTCCAATCACCTTTGATATAAAGTGAATGAATCCCTCTTTGAAGGGCCTCCAGCAACCCCGACACTAATGCTTCATACTCTGCTTCATTATTGGAATAAGGGAAATTTAATTTATAGGAAAGACAAATCTCCTCCATTCCTTTTGAAAGAATGACCCCTGCCCCTCCTTTATTTTCTGCCGCAGATCCATCAAACTACATCGTCCATTCTTCATCACTTGCATCCAAGTAATTAGCATGTAAGTCATCTCCTGGAATACTTTCTTTAAGTGGCTCAAATGTTACAGAGGGGAAGATTACCAACATGTCAGTGTACTCCTGGGTCTTGATCGCGCGAGGAACCACACACTTCAAGTTATATTCTGAAAGGATGAGGAACTACCTATCTGCCCTACCAATCAATATAGTTCTTGCCAGCAAATACTTAATAGGATCACATCTGGTTACAATATGAATTGTAAAAGATCGCATATAATGTCTAAATTTTTGCGCTACAAAGACTAAGGCTAAACAATGCCTTTCCAATCTACTATATCTGACCTCTGGCCCATGTATGATTATGCTGAGGTAGTAGACTGGCCCTTCTTTCCCGTCAATCTCTTATGCCAGCAAAGCTCCGATGGACCTCGTGGTGGATGTAAGGTATAGTTGCAACGGTATTCTCGCCTTTGGGGGAACCATGGCCTGTGGTGAAACGAGCAATTTTTTCAGTCCAGTGAGAGACTCTTAGTGAACCTCCTCCCACTTGAATTTCGTGTTCTTTTGCAAAAGCTACATTAATGGGTGCGTCATTTCGACCAATCCTGGTACAAATATCCTAAGGTAAGAAACTTTACCTAGGAAACTCTTCAGTTCCTTCGTCGTTCTTGGATTGGGCATCTTTAAGATCACTCGTTGTTTGTCTTGATCCATCTCTACTCCTTTCCGATCAACCACGAAACCCAAAAACTTTCCACTAGTTACTCCAAAGATGCATTTTAGTGGGTTCATCTTGATTTTATACTTTATGCACCGAGCAAACACCTTCCTCAAATCACTTAGATGAGACTCTTCCTTCTTCAACTTGATGACCAAATAATCCACATAAAATTCCATAAACTTATGAAAGAAGTCATGGAAGATGGACATCATCGTTCTCTAATAAGTAGCCCCGTTATTCTTGAGTCCAAACGGCATTACTCTGTACATGAAGTTTCCCAATGGGGTTCTAAATGTTGTTTTCCCTATATCCGTAAGGTCCATCTTGATCTAGTTATACCCTATATACAGTTGCATCTATCAGGACATCGATGGAGGGTAGAGGTAACTCATCCTTGGGGCAAGCCCTATTCAATTCTCTGAAATCCACATAGATCCTTATTTGATTTTTATCTTTCTTACCCACCGGAACAATGCTAGATAACCAAAGTGGGTGTTGCATTGGTTTAATGAACCCTTTCGTCAGTAAGTGTTGGAACTCTTATTTAATCTTCAAGTCTAGCTCAAGCTTGTACGTTCTCGATGCTTGCTTCATTAGAATGGCTGAAGGCATCTCCTTCAACTTTTGGCAGCTCACTTCCTTATCCAACCCTTCCATCTCTTTATACTTCCACGCAAAAATTTCTATAAACTCCCGAATCAACTCTACCAAGGCCTTTCATTTCCCTTTACTGAAATCTTTTGAGATAAAAATAAACCTTAGATAATCCCCTTCTTTTGCCAGGTTCAACTGCTCCAACTCTTGTGCCTGCGACTTGGGTTGATCTGCCATGTAATCTTGTTCCTCGGTAACTTCCTCCATAAATTTCTGTATGTTGGAGTTATCTATCACCATACATTATCCCCGTCGATCCACCAACAAGAACTCGTATATCGGGTCTGCCTCATTATCAGTTTCTTTGGCCGCCCGTTCAGACAATTATAATCAATAAACCACATTTCTTTCCTCGATAACTAACTTTTTATAATGCCTACTGGTAGTCGCCACTACCCTCCTTTTCTTCTCTCTAAAAGCCTGAGCGACTCTTCCTCCTGAAAATTGACTCAATACGCTCTGTCGTTTAACCTCATGCTCCATTAGGTCCACCCTAAGCCGCATCCTATTTTTTAGCTGCTTCAAAATATTTTGGGGCTAAGGGACCACCTGATGGGCTTCTTCGACCATCACTCCTTTACTACTTGTAACCTATTTATTTCGTTCATTCAAGGACCCCATCCTTTCTCTGATCGAGGGAACCCATGCTCCCTCCATTCTTCTTGTTAGGACCCGAACATCTTCCTCTAATTTTGTGTAAAATGTCGCATCGACCAACTGATCTTCCTCGACAGCGAAGGGCCTCTTCGTGGCCCTAATGGTAACCTCTGTTCCCTTAATATTCACCTTCACGCATTGGTGATAAGTCGAAGGATCTAGCCCTTGGTTGTGCATCCACACTCTTTCTATCAGCATATGGTAGGAAGTTGCACTCTCTATCATGTGGAACTTGATATGGGAACTCAAATTTCCCATCACAATCCTAACATTTATGTACCTAATGGATTTGGAAGACTGGTTGTCATATCTTGAAATCACTCAAGGCATGGGGACTAACCTTTCTTCCGGAATATTAGTTATGTGGAAAGCGTTGATTAGCATGATATTAATTGAAGCTCCCCCATCCATAAGAGTCCTTGCAAAACTAACTCCTTTAACACCAACGATCACATACAATGGCAAAACTATTATGAGGGAACCTTACGGCCCTATCTGCGTCGCTGAAAGTTACTTCTAACAGAATCCTCTTTACCAACCTGTCTATGAGTACCTTCCATCTCAGCGAAGGGACTGCGTTCTTCCTTATAATGTCAAGGATTGCCTGGGTTATTTCCAATTTACTCTCCTTTGGTATCCCCACTTGGTCGAAGAACCAAGTGAACTTTGGAGATTTTGAAACTACACAGTATTCTATGACTTGGTTTTCTTCCTCACATTTAATGTTGTATACATCCTCCATGCCTTTAGTTCCTTCTTCATCGTAGGCTAATACTACGTTATCCATTCCCTTAGTACAATCTTCCAAAGATTCTTCGAACTCCCCCTGCTTCGTCGTTAACTCTTTTTCTTCTCTTTCTGCCTCTTCATCATAAGCTACCACCAGATTGGCCCCATGTGCTAGGAGTCGGTTGTTATTAACGTTCTGCAGGGGGATTTGCAATGTCCCTATCTTCACATACTTGTCGATGATTATTCTTAATGTGAAACAACTCTCTGTTGGATGATGGATATTCTGATGAATCTGAAAATATTTGGGATCCGCCCTTATTGCAGTATAGGGTTCCCTAATGGGAATGCCTTTTGGTTCATAGACCTTTCCTCCTTGGACCATTGTATTGTAATAAATGACAGCCTCCTCCACTGTACAAGGTAATGGTGGTGGGTCCTCCCTATCTCTTCTAAACTTCCTCTTGTTTTCCTTCTTCAGCACCTTGCCCCTATATGCTCCCTCGGTGTACCCTACCCATGGGGTCTAAGACCTCCCCCCCACAGGTTGTATCGACTGCCTAAACATCATAGGTACCACCACTGGGTTTTCTCGCACCACCAATGAGATATTCCTTACTGCTTTTAGGAATGCCAAAAAGTTCCACTTTCTCATCTCGTTAATGAGATGGCAAATGTACTCAGGGAGTAGCCCCTCCACGCAGATCTGTAATAACTTAGACTCTTTAACCTCCTCCCTAACATCGAGGGATCTTTCCCTGAACCTTAAAACGTAAGACACCACTTCTTCTCTGGAACATTGCTTGTCCCTCCCCAGTTGGGTCAAAGTAAACTCATCTTCCTCCAGAAATAACTTCTGGATGAACAAAACAAGCATCTCCTCCCATGTGGAAACACTCTTGAGAGCTAAGTGAGAATACCCAGTGTATGCCTTATCGATCAAGGATTTAGAAAATTCCCTCAACCTGAGTTTCTTGTTATTTCAATGCTCCCCCAGGTGTTCAACGAAGCGTTTAATATGCTCTTTCGGGTCTCCATTGTTTCCTGTGTATTTCTCAAAAATAGGAGGGATATAATCTTTTGGGTAGGGCTCATCGTTGTATTCCTGGGGGTAAGGCGTCCAAAAATCATCATAGGCCGAAGCTACTTCGCCCGCAGATTTCAAGGAGGTTTTCATGAACTTCACCATCTCTTTCTGCATCTCCTTCCTCATCTCTTCAATGGGCGACGCCATTGAAGCAACTAGCAATGGGACTATAGGCTGCGTTCCCGTTGCAGCTGGAGAAATCATCACAGTTGGAGACGTTGATGCTCCCGGGGTTCCCACTATTGGATTTACAACATGGGGTATACTTGTTGGGACCATTACCATTATGACCTCACTTGGTGGGGCCGTTAGGGCTACCCCAGGTGTCACGAAGGAGTTGGCTTCAAATCCTCCTAGTACCGTTAAAGCCACAGGAGTTTGCAAAAACTCATAAAATTTATTCATGAGGAGTGCCACTTGAGCTGGTCCCAACTCGGCGCTCGATGAAAGCTGTGCTGCTCCTAGGAGATCTGTTTTCGCTTGAATTAGAGGTACTTATACCCGAGGAGCCCCATCCCTTGAAGCCTCTAGCTGTCTCGCTGCCTGTTCTTCGTTATGTTGAATGTCATCAAAGGTATTCTTTCGATCAACGTTATGTTGCTCCATACTCCTTGCTTAGAAGAATGCCTCCCAAGCAGAGTCGCCAAATGTAAAAGGGTACTTTAGATTAGATGGAGGTGTAACCCCTTTTAAGTATGATAATGATAAGTTAAGTAGCAATACTATCGATTAACCACCGGACATATAAACACGACTCAATGAAGATAAACTTAGTTTGAACTCATAAATCTCCTGTGTATAACTGAGAAGGTAGTAATGAACTTAGAAGCATCTTTGCTTAGAGCTAGAGAGAAAATGATCACCCTAGATACACCTTGGTAGGCAGCAAAACACCCACACCACCCTCAATGACCTATGTCAAATATTAAAGCTTCGTAATAAATGACAATGGTGGATGAGTAGACTCTTTGGTTTATAATAAATATCTATAGTAATTACTTCTTAACTCTAAATAAGAACATGATGCCTCCTCAGAGGTGGGTGGTGTCCTTAAATATCCCCCCACACTACCCCTGAGGCAACTCAGTCATTAATGCTTGTGAAAGACATCCCTCATACTTTAGGTCACAAGCATTAAATACCTGATGCACTATTTATCTCCACGTCATAAGAACTAAATGCTAAGTCATGCCTTTTGCCTAACCATTGTGTGTTAGGGGGCTGCCGTCACAGATGTGGATCATCAACTGTCTGAGAGCCCCAAATACCAAGGTGGTTTACTCAAGTGCAGGTCTGACATTGCCTAGCTGGTTAGTGACATCAAATTAAGTGTATGTGACATTAAGTAAAGGGTTGTTTGGCTCATAACTCAACGACCGATGGAACTCAAGGTTTCTCCCCCCTGAGGTTCCACGGTTAGGGTCCTTCGATGTTTTACCAGGTGTATCTAAGATGGCTAGGACAAGCCCCAACGGTGCCTAACTTATCAATCCTCCAAACCAGGTCCCTCTAAAGTTCTCACGACGAGGTCGTTCGATAGAGCATGAAAGCTCTCCCAGGCCCTGCAAAGCCTGGTCTCTCGCGAGTACCGCTCGACCTCCCACGAAATCATTATACTCATTACATCTTTACCATCGTTATATCTCAGAGTCAATATAAACAAAAGATACAACAAGACTAAATTAACAGGACTAAAGGACGAGCTCTCTCGGTTAGCTTTTTTGCTAAAAGGTCCCTTTGGGCTGCCGCGCTGAGTTGCCACACTGAGTTGCCACGCTGAGTTGCCTTAATCCCAAACACCGTTGTAAATGGGGGGTGATTATCTCTAACCTCAGGATTACCTTCAAGCCCTCTCTCTCTCTCTCTCTCTCTCTCTCTCTCTCTCTATATATATATATATATATATATATATATATATATATATATATATATATATATATATATATATATTATTCTCAACGGTCCGTGCTAGCGGCATCCAATCTCCACCACCACCCACCCCCATTGTCGGAGCTACAATAACGTTCATCACAGCTCTGATTTGGGGTGACATGGGGTGCCGCTGGCGCGGACCTTAGGAAATAAGAGAATATTGAATAAATGGAGTTTGAATCCACCGGAGCTCCATTTTGGGGTGAGTAGGGTTCGCATTGGGTTAAGTTTATATCTGTAACATTTTCACAAAAAGTAACATTTACTGTGTTATAACACAGTGTGTGTGTGTATATATATATATATATATATATATATACATACTAGGGTATGCTCGTGCCTGAAGGCACGCTGATAATTTTGAAAAGCATAAAGTCGTGTATAATATAAATAATAAATGTTTTATATGTTAGAAGTGTAAATTTTCAAAGTATAGAATCGGGTAAATTTAAGTAAACTATTTTTTTACAACATAAATGTATAAATGTTTTATGGGAGCCGCTATTGGCGCTCCATGAAATCCCAAGCCACTCCAACATGGGTTCCTAATTATTAAAAATGACCATTTAACCCTTACCTCATTACTTCATCATTTGTTCATTCTTTCTCTCCATTAAATGATCATTAAAATAGATAAGTGTTTAAAAATTATTCATTTAAAAACCTATTTTATTATTTTAAAAAAACGATTTTCTCAATTTTATAAAAAGAAAATTATTTTCCTATTTAAAAACATTTTTTTTATTTTACAAAAAAAAATATTGTTTTTAAAAAAAACTGTTTTGTAAAATAAGAAAACCACTTTTTTTTTTTGTAAAATAAAAAAACAATTTTTTTTTTTTTGCAAAATAAGAAAATAGTCTTTGGGGTATTTTGTTAATTTTTTTGTCATTGTTTAACGATTTTTTGGACCGAGTTGATACTAATCAATCGGTATTAAAGAGTTGAACTTTAATAGAAAGCTCTTCTTCAATATCGTTTACAATTATAGATGTTTTTAGAATGATTTCAAAATATTCCCATTTTAAAAAAATAAAGATAAAAAAAAACGGTTTTAGAATTTTTTTTTAAATGTTCAATTTTATTTTATAAAAAAATGTCTATTTTGTAACTGTATAATAAAACAATTTTTATGCCCATGTCTGAAGGCACGATGCTAATTTTTTAAAGTGCACATCGTTGATATGATCATACGTCGTGTTTAATTCGCCCACGGCCTAAGTAAAAGTGTCATAACAAAAAATGTTTTTTTAAACAAAATACGAAGCTGTCTAAAATAAAACTGACACAACATAAGATATTATTTTTATATTCAAGTCTCAACATTTTTATTTTAAGCTGGATTCATTTTTATTTAAAAAAAAAATTTGTGTTGTGTCACTCTTAATTTGGTTATGTTAAAAAAACTTAATAAATAGGATTTTGCATATAATTTTGAGAAGTCTAAAGTCATGTATAATATAAAATATAAATTATTTTTATATTATAAGTGCAAATTTTCAAATTATTTTATCGTGTAAATTTAAGTAGTGTTAAATCTTGTATAATCCAGTCAAAAAATTATTTTTCAACACATAAGTGTAAACCATTTAAATTCTATTTATAGGGCTATACACCCCATTTAAGAATAAAAGAAGTCCAATAACAATATTTACAGGCCGTCTTGGACCTTGTAACAATTGTAAACTATTATATAGCACAAGAAAAAATTCAATACATTAAATCCTAAATAGTTTAAGTCGAAAAGTGTTTTTACAACACAAATAAGTCAATACCCACCTTTTTCTAATAAATCATAAGAAACAATAATTCTACCCCGACTCGTGATTTCATGTTGTCCGCGACACACTGACATTACGTATCTTGATTGATTATTGTATTATGGATGTGAAGCCGCACCAACAGCACTAACCAATCGCAACATAAAATATTACTCTGTTGTGACCGACATTATGGGTTGATATTTATTATTCAACCCATAATTTTTTTACACGATTGAATACATGAGTCAACACGACTGTGGTACACAACATACCTATTTAGTGGCCATGAGTTTAAATGAACATTATTTTGGAGATACTTTTTTTTTTAAATTCAAATAATATTTTTGACAAATTAGGATGACTTTAATTATTAGAAATGCAAAATTTTTTAAGCTAGTCAAGTAGTTTTCAAATGTATTCATTAGGCTTTGCATTTGTCTTGTTTCAAGTGTGAATATAAATAACCATATCTTGTCACAACCAAATATAATGTCATTAGGAAAATAAACCTAATTCAGTAACTTAGACTTTCTTTATGGCTCAAGTAGGATACATGGGCTATATTTATTTTTTGCAAATAATTAAATACATTGTTCTATTACATCCCCAGTTATATCATACTAAAAGCTAATTTTGAAACATAGCTCATATGTCCAAATTTTGATTCCTCTGGACATTCCTAAATTGTTTGCTTCAAATTAATTCAAAAAATACCTTCATCGTATGGAGAATTTTGTTGAAAACATCTCATGTAGCTAAAAAGGTCTCAAAATTTTACCTCGCCTGCAATAAAACCCAAAAAATGATAGAGCTGAAATGGAATCGACAATAAAATAAATTGACTTATTTGAAGGAAATGCCAAATAAATGATCTAAACTCATATGATCAGAGTCTAGGAAATGAAGGCGTAACTGATCTAAACTCAAAGGATTATTAAACCAAATATATTTATCTATGTTAATTGCAGCAAATGCAAAACAAAAGGCTAAATGATCATATAGTGGTATCTTCTGTAAAATAATAACCCAATATAAAAAGAAAATTTATGTACACTGCTAGTGGTGTACCATTGTGGATGGCACTTCTATGAAATTATCTTGGTAAAGCATGTATGTTGTGTGTGGCAACTCTCATATCATAATCATTACATGCTGCACACTTATGTTATAAAAATGTCGAACAAAATCAGATTGTTTTACAATCACATCTTACAATATTTAACCAGTCCAACCTGTAAGGAATAAATATAATGTCCCAAAGTGGGGATTCTTTTCCTAACATATATTTTGCAGCCCAAACTATGCTTGAATCGAATCGAACTGAACTAAGCCAAGATATACTGAAAACTTTTATTCCATCAGGCATTTTAGTGAACAAATAGTATGTGCCTATATAAAAAATGGTTTCAAACAAACCTCGTGATAGTGTATTCCTATAAAACTGATAACAAAAGTAAGCAAAGTTAAACAAACCAATGGAAATAACAACTCCAAACCAAAACTTTACAGTTGCAACTCCACAAAAAACTAATTAAAAATACAAAAACATAACATAATCTCAAAGAGGGAGAGACGTCTCCCTCCATAAAAACATAGCTCAGAGTGGGACAGACTTTACCATGTTTTAACCTCCTCTATAATTGAGCACCTAAAGAACAAATGTAGAAATGGGGAATCTTGAATACCACATTTAGCAGAACACATCTACAACAAAGCCGCATGGCCAAATCTAATTTAAAACTCGACAAACATGTACATCATCAGGTTTCAATCAGATAGAGAGAAGATACGGAAAGTTTATGGTTTAAACAAATTTCCTATCACAGACACAGATATGCGGAAAAAAAATGTCCCCCCCAAAAGTTTTTTTTAAATAAAAAAGTAAACATTACGGTTTAAAAATGTTAACTCGAACCAAAAAGGCCCCACAAACAAACCTGAATAGATTTTCAAATCAAATGGAGAGAAGGTATATATGTTGAGTGGTTATCCACAAACAATCGTGAACCACATTACACAGATATATGGAGATCTAAAAAAATTTAGACACAAAAATTTAAGATTTATATATATATGTAAAAAGTGAAAACCCTCCAAAAAATTCAAGATTTGGAAATTTCAGATCTCAAAACACGACTCCGAATCAAAATAAGCAAAACATGTCGTACCTGATTTACCTCTTAATAGAGAGAGGTAGATGTAAATGTAAAGTACTCTAGAGTTTATAGGACCTGGGGATCTAATCTTGGTTGAGATTACTTATTAGTGCTAGCTCTGACGAATTGCGTCAGGCTTCTTACACACTAGAATCTTTAACTTCGAAGAGAGAGAGAGAGAGAGAGAGAGAGACCTCTATGGATCTCAATTTGGAGAGTTGTGAGGAGGACTGAGGTGAAAGGGGGCAAACAACTGTGGAGCTCGGAGGGTGAGGGAGGCCGAGGTGGACAGTGGGAGGAATGGTGAGGATATCAAAGAGAGAGAGAGAGAGATTTAGTTACAAAAAAATAGATTCGGTGGGTTTTAAAGAAATGGGAGAAGTATTGGGTGTCTCGAACCTTGCGCTCTGTTATGAAATAGTTTACCTCGAGCCTTGCGTGTTGCAAGGGGTAAATGACTTATGTGACCAAAGAGTCTTCCCAATATCAAAGCATTTACAATCGTTAGATTGTACAGGTGATAAAACAGTAAAAGAGGCAGTGAAAAAAATAGATGAAGTCATTTTGACCAAACTATCCTCAGTTTTAAATTAAAGTGGAAATTTGGTAAGGAAAAAAAAAGAAAGAAATCAAAGAATTGAGGGGAAAAATAGAAAGTGCAAAAAAAACTCAAATAGATGACATCATAGTTGAAGCTTATGACATACATAATTTTCCTACTTTATTATATAGATATATACGGTTGATCCAAACCTTTTTTTTCTGATATTGTCTTAGTTTTAACAGTCCACGCTAGCGGCATCTAATCCCCACCACCACCCTCCCCCATTGTCGGAGTACAACAACCTTCATCAGATCTCTGATTTGGGGTGACATGGGGTGCCGTTGACGCGGACCCTAGGAAAAAGAGAATATTATATAAATGGGGTTTGGATCCACATGAGCTCCGGTTTGGGGTGAGTAGGGTTGGCATTGTGTTAGGTTTATATCTATAATATTTTCACAAACAGTAACATTTACTGTGTTATAACATAGTGTATATATATATACAGTGGATGCAAACCACTTTTTTCTGATAATGTCTTATTTTTAACGGTTCGCACTAGCGGCATATAATCCCCACAACCACCCACCCCCATTGTCAGAGTTCCAACAACCTTCATCAGAACGCTGATTTATGGTGACATGGGGTGCCGTTGGCACGGACCCGATCCACCGGAGCTCCGATTTGGGGTGAGTAGGGGTAGCATTGGGTTAGGTTTATATTTGTAATATTTTCACAAATAATAAATGTTAGTGTTTGTGAAAATATTACATCGGCATCCCATTCCACCTCAATTCAGAGCTCTGATAAAGGTTGTTGGAGCTCCGACAATGGGGGTGGTTGGTGGTGGGGATTGGATGCCGCTAGCGCGGACCGTTAAAAATAAGATAATATCAGAAAAAAGAGGTTTGGATCCACCGTTATATATATATATATATATATATATATATATATATATATATATATATATATATATATATATATATATATATATATATGAACACAGTAAATGTTAATGTTTGTGAAAATGTTACACATATAAACCTAACCCAATGCTACCCCTACTCTTAAAATGCGAACTAGTCCGCACAAGAGCATTATTATATTACTGTTTGTGAAAATGTTAAAAATATAAAACTATTGCATAAATATATTAACACAGTAAGTGTTATTGCTTATGAAAATGTCACAGATATAAAACTATTTCATTTTCTGGTGTATATAGTAAAGTTTAATATCTGTGGCAATTTCCCAAACAATAGAATTTACTGTGTTATCACATTACACAGTGTGTGTGTGTGTGTGTATATATATATATATATAAATATATATTCTCCTATTTTTAAAGGTCTGAATCACCAGCACCTAATGACACCCCTACTCACCCCAAACCGACGCTCCGGAGGATCCAAATTCGATTTATCCAATAGTCTCTTATTTTTAAAGGTCCGCGCTAGCGGCACCCCATGCCACTCCAGTGGATCCAAAATCCATTTATTCAAAAGTCTCTTATTTTCAAAGGTCTGCGCCAGCGGCACCACATGCCACCTCTACCCACCCCAAATCGGAGCTCTGGTGAAGGTCGTTGAATCTCCAACAATGGGAGTAAGGATTGGATGCCCCTAGTGCGGAGCTTTAAATATAAGGTAATTTTGGAAAAAGAGGATTTGGATCCACCGTATATATATATATATATATATATATATATATATATATATATATATATATATATATATATATATATATATATATATTACTACGGTAAATGTTACTGTCTGTTTGTGAAAATGTCACATATATAAAACTATTGTATATTCTCGTGCATACAGTAAAGTTTACTTTTTGTGTAATTTTTTTCTTTGAAATTTTATAGGCTTCATGAATCTTGTTTGATAGATCTCGTCGAGCATATTTCAAAAATAGTAATTTTGTGAAAAACGAATTTGTGAATCAAAAGTTATGATCATTTTAAGATTAAAAAAAAAGTCCAACCACTTATGTAACTTTATAAAGGAAGTTACGGATGATTGGTTTTAAAAAGGGTAAAATTGTGGAAAAATTCCCTAAAAAGTTGGAATAGGACCTATATGGTTGTTGAAAAGTAAATAGGACTTATATGTATGCTGACTTGAAAAGTGGGACTTACATATAATTTTCTCTTAATTTTATGCGCGGTATTGAAAATGAATACACCAAATAATCAAACCACCTATCTCATTAAATTTGGAGATTATGGTAATTAATTTATGCATATTTTATTTGCACACTTTGAAAACTACTTTTCAAGGCTTAAAAATATATATACCTTTGTACAAATTCAAGTGATTCGGGTAAGAAAACAAAGGATTTTGTGGAAAATCCATCTAAACCTTTAAAATCATATAATTACTTTATGTTGTCTTAGGAGAGACCCTTTAAAGATTGAACTCAAATTAGTACATGAATATATTTAATCAACCTTGTCAAAATAATATTTTTGATCAACCATGTCAGTATGAAATCTTCCGAATGATCTTATGAAAATGATATTTGTAGAACAACCATGACAAAATAAAAAATTTGCTCAAGTCTTGGAAATTTGCTCAGTCATGGTCGCTCGGAGCAACCTCCAGAACCTTCCGAACAACCTTAGTCATGGTCGCTTGAAGCAACCTTCTGTGCAACCTTATTCATGGTCCCTTGGAGAAACTTTCTGCACAACCTAATTCATGGTGGTTCGGGGCAACCTTCTGTGCAACCTCGGTCATGGTCATTCAGAGCAATATTCGACACAACCTTAGTAATGGTTGTTTGGAGCAACCCTCTATGCAGCCTCGTATTAGACTAATTTTAAAATATGATTCATTCCCCTCGTGATACATGAAAATTAAAATTCGATATTTATGATTCACCTCAACATGACTTAGCATTGTTACTCACTATGTTATTTTATATATGATTTAATGGTCACAGAAATTTCTGAGTTTAGTCGGTTTTGACAAAATAATGGGGGTATAAGATCAATAGCTTATCATGTAATATGTATGTACTTTATCATTTTATTTTATAAAAATGTATCATATGAAACTAGCACCATGAAACCATGCAGAAAAATATATTTTTATGATTCTTCAGTTAAGGAGCCGCAATTTTGAGTTTATTTTATTCTATTGACGTAAAATAAAAAAAATAATGGGTATAAGATATACCCCACGTGATTATATATGACATTATAATATATATGTCTTAGAAGTTACTAATGGTTTTCTGCCGAAATCGTAAATGATTTTTGATTTTTGCAGATATTGAACGCACATGATCAAATCGAGCTTGAGCAATTACAACATGCCTCACAGATATCAAAGACAAATGCTCAGAGATTTTCATATTTGAGATATCACCCCGTGAAATGTATTTAAATGCTTTTATGTGCCGATGTGACTTATATATGAGTTTTCCTTTACTTTTCTTTATTTTGAGATATAAGATAAAATAAAGAAAAATTGGGGAAGTACTATATGATGTACCATTTGTAGTTAGACATGAACCCGGGTGACAAGATTACTTAGATTCGGTCCCATAATGGCCATCATTGATGAAGCATATCCAAAAAAAGTATCATAATTCTTCTATGTAAACAAAGCAACTGTGGGTAGACAATTGCTCGGAAAACCTAGAGAATGGATAAAATAGTTATGAGATCGCCAAAAGAGGTTCATTATAGTTCTAAGAAACTTTATCTACATCGTGGTAAGTTGACCAAAGTGGTGTATTATAGTTATGAGAAACCTTAAATGCATCTAGGTATTTCACCCAAAGTGGTGCGTTATAGTTCTGAGAAATCTTACCGGCATCGAGGTAAGTCACCCAAAGTGGTGGATTATAGTTCTGAGAAACCTTACATGCATCCTGGTAAGTCACCTAAAGTGGTGCACTTTAGTTATGAGAAATCTTGAGCCAAATGGTCTCAAAGGTCCTAGGGTACTTGATGCACAAATGGTTGCTCAACGAAGTACTCTTGATAAGTTTAAGTCCCACTTTACTTGAAGCACTAATGGTTGCTCAACCAAGTACTCTTGCTAAGTTTAAGTCCCGGGGTACTTGAATCACAAATGATTGCTCGACCAAGTACTCTCGGTGTGTTTAGGTCCCAGTTTACTTGAAGCACCTACGGTTAATCGACTAAGTACTTTAGACGCTAAAGTCCCAGTTTACTTGAAGCACCTTTAGTTTCTCGACTAAGTACTCATGGCACGCTAAAGTCCCAATTTACTTGAAGCACCTATGGTTGCTTGACCAAGTACTCTATCCAAATTTTTCTAAACAAAATAAGAAAAAGATTTTCAAAAAAGTGTAGTAGAAAATACTTGGCTAAAGAAGAAAATCAAACAGGGGCAGCAAAAAAAAAATATAACCCTCAAAACTATATATGAACAAAGAAATGATATATGTATATATATGCACGCTATAAATCGAACGTGATCACATGATGGCGTAGATAGTTGAAATATATTGAATGATATTTCATACACATAGTTGATATGTCCCATTTAAAGCATTAACACACCAACTATGCGTACGAGGGGGCAAATGTAGGATGGGCTTAAATAAATGAACCCCACAAATTTGATAAAATGACGTTAAATGATTTATCAAGATTTACTGATATCCAAGCACTACATTGATAGGAATATTGTTATGTGTGACTAACACATCACATAGACCCAAATTTCAATGGATTAAACTAGACAATACTCTAGTAATAATTTAAATCAATTATTTGGGATACCACCACAGATATTATGACAAGTGGCACCATAAATATTTGAACACTTGGTTCCATAGAAAATATGACATATGCCAAGCCCACTTGGGATAAATTGGCCATAAAAGGAGTGCTTATCCTCATTTGAGAGGAGGATTTTGAGGCATGTTTTAGGAGAGAGATTCTTACTCTTTTCCCCAAAAATTTCTAAGAGTTTCATCATAAGTTTCATTGTGAAAAATAGATGCTTGAGTTATATTATAAATTTTAAATGATATATTCCAGTTTAAAGGTGGTTAGCCCGATTCGGCACCCCTCACACCACATAACCTCCAAAACCGAGTTCTTTCCCGCAAATCGTACGGACCCCACAAACTACGCTCACTTTGATTTCACGAAGAGACGAATACGTAAGACCAACAATGTTGCTCAAGTAAAAAATATGATAGATATGATGCTTCCCCAAATATAGACTACTCTTTTATAATAAGGTTATAAGTAAAAACATTTTATAACCAATGGATCACAGTAACACCCCAAAGTCCAATTTATGTTTGTTGTTATAACACTTTTCTCGGTCCTATGCTATTTTTATCCATGCTCAGATGAGTGTCACCTTCTCTTAGGTGTCCCAAAAAATGTATATTCCTAACATCCTATTATCCCCAGACTTCAACTAATATCTAGGCGAACGACATGGTCATCCATACAATGACTTGTAAGATGCCATCCCAATATTCTGTTGGTGACTATTGTCATATGAAAACTCCATAAGAGACAAATATGTGTCCCAAATTACCTTGAAATCTAGAACATAATCTCAAAGAATGTCTTCCAAAATTTAGCTCACTCACTCGATCTAATCATGTGACTGAATGTGAAGTGTTATATTCACACTCAATTGCACCCCCATCGCATCCTGAAAACCCCTCCATAATTGGGAAATGAAAATATTGTCCACGTCGGACACTATATTCAACGGTATTCTATGAATTCATATTCTATCTACCAAAAACAGTCTGGTGTACTGCTCGGTGGTGAAATATGTCTTAACAAAAAGAAAATGGGCCACCTTTCTCAGTCTACCAACACTAACCCATATGCAATCGTGTCCCCTTTGTGATCTCAATAACCCCATAATAAATTCTATGGAGATTATTTTCACTTCCATTCAGTAATATTGAGTGGGTGAAACTCTCCTTCCAGTGTCTGGTACTCTAATTTTACTAGTTGACATGTGGTGTATCTAAACACAAACCCAGCAATGTCACTTTTAATCCCGAACCACAACTAATATCTCTGCATATCTGGGTACATCTTATCCTCTCTAGGATACACTATATATTACGATCCATGGGCCTTGGATAAAACTACCTATTTCACCTATGGATCCTTTGGCGCTATTAATCATCCCTCGAACCGTAATTTTCCATCTAACTTAATTAAAAAGAAAATAACTCCATCCAGTATAAGTTCGTTCTTCTTTTCTTGAAAAAAAGAATCCAAACTTTGTTCTTGGAGAACTCATGATATAATGATCGGGGTAATGGTCACAAAAACTAAGAAATCATCCGCTAGATCCATATCATGTGTGGTCTTCCACTATACTACCCAGATATCAGATAAATTGCATTAATAATTCTCCCATAGTGATACTAAAGTAATAGTCCATCTTCAGCTCAATACATCCCCTACCATATTTGCCTTTCCTGAATGGTACTGAATGGAAAAATGGTTGTCCTTTATAGACTCACTCCATAACAATAGATACCTTTCTAGGATCCACTAAAATTTTGACCTCAAATACAGCATGTCCCTAAAACTGCCAAAATCTTCATTTAGAAGACTTGGCGCACAATTTGTTCTCTATAAGAGACTACAAAAATAATCAAGTGACACATATACTCCTCTTCTAAATTTGAATATACAAGAATATCGTCAATAAATATAATGACGAAATGGTTTAAGTATGGACGAAACACTCTATTCATCATATCCAAGAAATTTTTTGACATGTTGGTCAATTCAAATGGCATGACCAGAAATTCATATGATCCATATCTTGAAAGAAAATTAATTTTTGGAATGTCCTCCTCCTGAATATGTAGTTGGTGACAACCTTAATGCAAGTCAATCTTGGAAAAGAATGGCGTGACCCTCAATTGATCAAACATGTCAACGATATGTGATAATAGATACGTGTTCCATATCGTGACCTTATATAGCTCTGTATAATCCACATACAATCAGAATGCCCCATCTTTATTCTTTAAGATCAACATAGGATATTTCCAAGGAAATGTTCTCCTCCACATGAAGCCCAAACTCATGAATTGTTAGATTTGCTCTCGTAAATCTTGCAACTCTAATGGATCCATATGATACGGTTCCCTAACTATGGATGTCACGAACCCGACTTAAATTAGTAGTTGGTAACGAGTGTCTTGAGATGCCACTAAGGAAACATATATTCTGACTTAATTGTTTCCTTAAATAAGTGAAACGGAAATACAATCACATGGTTATGAATCGTAAAATACTGAAAGTAAAGGAATTATATCATCAGAGCTTTCTAAAGGAAACTTCATTTGTATTAAAAGTTACGATGAATTAAAACTTTAAGACAAAATTTAAAAACTTATTGCATGGGAACCATACGTGATCTAAATGATAAAACAAACATGATAACAAAAGGAGCTGTAAAAGCTGAATCTTCAACACAGTCCTTCTTCGCTTCCTCCGCGAACAAACTATTTCCCGAAAAATGGTTATTTATACAACATCAGCTAAAATCCAAATGGGATTTAATCTCTAGACATTCGATGTTTTTTTTCAGAAATTTGATACCTATTCAATTTACAACATAAGGCATATACATATACAGACAGGAGTTTGCAGTAAAATATATAAGGTAAATTGACAGTATATATGTTCAGAATACACTGTTTAGAACATAACAGATAAAACAATTGAGCAATATGTCAATGATTCAATTTTATTTTGATGTCCACGTACGCTCTAATACCCAGATAAACAGATAGTGTTACCAAATGTTTCCACCCAGCAATAACACGGACATAAAATCATGATATCTGAAACAACGCCTTATTTAGGGAACACCAAAAATAAACCAGCTGGAAAGGTACCACCCAAATATTTCCACCCAGTAGTCGAGGCCAACATAGTAAGAGAGTTTCCATTGTCCGAATCAATAATTTCAGAATTCAAATCAGATGTGTATATCGAGATATATACACATATAACAAACGATGGAATCATCGGTATCGGATGCATTTGAGAATAAAATCATTTCAAAAAATATACGTAGTTTTAATAATATCATATAATCAAAATACACAATGAATGTCACAGAGTACTCACCTAGAACAGAAATCCAAAGTTTCAGATATATCGGGTCTTGGATCACTAAGACGAAACTTCTTCTTAAACTTCTTTACACTTTCTCTCACTATTTATTTTAAAATTTTGGAGTAATTTTGTATAAGAACTGATCCTAAGTCCTTATTTATAGTTTCCCAAAGTTATTAGGGTGTTTACATGTGTCCCAATGACTAAGCATCCATTTGGGTGAGTCGACGTTTGACGTGTCGCGTAACGGGACTATCTTACAGTCTTTATTTCACTCGATGCTGACAGGTGTTTTAGCCTTACTTAACTTAATGAAATGTGTTTTATCCTTATTTATATGTATGGCTTGTGTAAGGTGTGATGGCAAGAATACAACACAAGGTGTCAATCATGAGGTGTAAAGTGATTAAGGGTATAAGGGTCATTTTACACATGAAGGGTATTTTAGTAATTTTACACCATACATTTTCAATATTTCTTAGAGGTCCTTAAAAATATTTTATTTACATACTATTCCATTATATATTTTCATTTTAGTCCCTAAAAATTTCATTATTTTAAAATCAAGTCCCCAAAGTTTCTTAAAATTTCATTTTCTACCCCAAAACTTATCATTTAGCTTAGGATATGCTATAAGACTTTGATTTAATCCATTTTGATTAAGAAGGAGGTTATTATAAAGTGTTTAAGTTGGCCAAAAAAGCCTCCCCTTCAACCAATCAAAATATTACACATGGTGTGGTAATAGGACAAAATACAACTTAAAGTATGGACATATTTGTCCTTATTTCGTAATTTCGGCATAACTTCTTGCTCGGACCTCTGTTTAATGCATCGTTTATTGTGTTACAAACCTAATTTATATATATACAACTTTATTAGTTTTTTACCCCAATTCAATTGTTATATTATAATAGTCAAAACAAATTTCTAATATGAACATTCCTACCGAAAACTTTACAAATTTATGTTTGTAACTAATTTGATATTTCATGATTTATGAAGGGAGGATTAGACTAAAAATAATAAATTAACATTATCCATAATAACACATTTTCCATATCTCATAAATATTTAAAACAAACTATATATGAACGTATAAAACTAGGGTCATTACAATGGACCTCAATCCCGGAGCCAAGTTAATACAAAAATCTCTCTCTCTAGTAGGAGGTAATCCTAGTACCTCCTCAAACACTTTCATAAACTCTTAGATGATATGAATTGAATCTAGAAATATTATGACCTCCTCAGATGTACTCACATCGATATAATATAAATTCATGGTAGAATTTCCCTCGAGCCTAGGCATAGTAATAAGAAAAATCTCTTGCTCGAGAATAAAAAACATAATAGGCTTCATGATTTAATCGATCTAAGCGTGATATGTTGTTAACTAGTCCATACCCAAAATAACATCATATGTTGACATATCCACTAATAACATGTAAAAAAACACAGTCGACCAATCTCCATTTTTGTATCTCTACAAACCTGGCGTAAAGTGGCATCCCTACCTACTGGGGTCTCCGCATGCATAAGCATGTCCATCACAATACCTAAAATATTCAACAAAGATGTAAATCTTGATCTAGCAAAGTAATGTGATGCTTTCGTGTCAAAGTACCCGAGCATAAATATCGTAAACAAAAACATACCCTTAATCGCCTTAGGTGTGATGGTTGATCCTTTTGGTAGATGTTGAGCACACATCCATAATGCAGCTTTGGGTGTCCCTATGCCTGAGACCTCAGAGGAGGAAGTGATGGATATTGTGGTGCGGGTGTCAAAGGACAAAGACTGGGGTGGGGATGGAAGATCTGGTTGATGCCCTGGTGCTAATGACCTTTTCCAACCTAATTTTTAGAGCAGGAGTGACCAGTCTCTCCACACATGAAACACTCACCCTTGATATGTAAGGTCGGATAACAACCCCGCTATCCCTAACCCTAACCCTGGCCTTTGTTCTTCGGTTTCTGCCACTATCTTGGATGGCCCTGTCCTTTTTGGCCCTGATGGCTATACTGTTTATGACCTCCCTGAAGATGATGGTAATCCTCATTAAACCTCTTAGAAGGCTTCTTCCTGATGGACCTCTATTATACTGATTATATCCCTATTTCCCTAAGGTCGACTCTCCGGTATCGTTAATCTTTGGCCCTTGGCCGACTCCTCCTTTGTCTTTCACCTTTCGTCTCTCTCTCTCTCTCTCTCTCTCTCTCTCTCTCTCTCTCTCTCTGAAGTTCTTGAAAGCTATCACAATGGAGTAGTGCGACATTCACTACTTGTATATATGTAGTGCATGTCGAATTTACCATTAGTATTCTCGTAATTATCCATATCATTACTCTAATAAAATGGTCCATTTTAAGCTCTCCAAAACTCTCAATAACTGATGTGAAGTAAAAAAGGCAAGTGAACTCTCACTCGAACTCAACAACCATTCGACTTTACTTTTTTATCCTAGCCAACTGAGCCCTAATCTTTTTTTATATGAGGAAGGGAAATAATTTCCCTCAAACATCCTCCAAAATTGTGGTAGGGTCGGCAATGGACTATCTATTATGGTAGTGGATTCTCATTGATCTAACGCATCCCCAACCAATCTGAAACTTGCAAGCATTTATTCATTCACCTCCACGCACTTTATCAGCCATAAATGTCTCTTTATATCACATCTCCATTGTAGCACTAAAATAGGATCTATATATCTTGAGAAGACTTGTGGGCGGCCCTTACCGAAAGTAGTCAGGGTACTCTCTTACGAAGAAGTAGTAAGTTGTGCAGGTACATATGCAACCACAGTTAATGGTGGCTATTGTGATTGTATGGATGCCATAGTTGCAACCATTATCTAGCAGATAATAACTACTAAGTCTTTTGTCTCTATAGTTAGTGCATGTCTAGGTGGTGGTGGTGGTGGCTTCTTTTGTGATTGAGCAGTTGCCTCTAACTTGGCACTTGCGACCAATCATGGTCATATCTGGGGTCTACAGGTGTTCACCATCTAAAAGATAGTAAAAATACATATTGGTAAATGTATGATTAGTAGAGTAAAAATATAAATGCAAAAGCTCTATTGTATCAAAGAACGCAATGCAGAAATACAATGAACTCACTCAAGGCCCTAGGACACTAGAACTTGGAATGCTCTGATACCAACTGTGACACCTCATAAAATCTAATAAGAGGTTTAATCAAATGTAAACTAAATAATACAGGAGTTGATGCAATTGAATGTCATTCTAATAAATTGACAATAATAATAATAATAATAATAATAATAATAATAATAATAATAATAATAATAATAATAATAATAATAATAAAGTACATAAAGTAAATAATTGAAATAATACTCAAGTGGAATCACAAAAATGTCTGATAAAATTCTCGACATAACCAAAATCTTAAAGAAAATAATAAAATTGACTCAACACAACCCAACATTAGAAAAAACTACTATAAAAATAATGAATATTTTGACCTGACACCTACATCCTAAATATCAATAACACATTATGAAATGAAAATAGGAAGAACAAGGATGAGGCAAGAACAATAACCTAGTTCCTGAAAAGTGATGTAAAAAATAACTTTAACACCTTACCTAAATAGAATTAATATTTTATGTGAACTTAGATACCATATTATTACATTTACACCCAACCCATGTGATCATATGATTAAGTATTATTCCTCTCGATTGAATGTAACAAATGGATCACAGTTAATTCTACACTCAATAGCACCAGTGAATAAGGATAAAAGCAAAGACATTCAAAATTAGGTTTGATTTCCTTTCATACCTGGGAGGGATTGCATGCAGATATAATTTGCAGGTGTAGTATAGCCAATCACGAAAGTTGTGAATATGGTTCCCTGCACAAAGCCTTATTGGAGTGAATTTTTTACTTTGATAAGTCCACCCAAATGATCTTCTATCATTTGGATTTATCCCCTCCATAGTTGAACTTCTTAAGCTACTACAGACTTATTAGCTTTCCCGTGACCTTCGATAGAGCTTTTTTCTCTTTGACCAAATTGCTCTTATTTGTTCAATGCCCTGGTATTGCATCTAGAACTTTTCTCTCTCCTTGGATCCTTCCTCATGCATTCTTCTTGTCGAGTGCCTTGCTCGGGGTGCAGATGTGCTAGCGCCCCTCTCCTTCCCAGCCTATTAAAGATTGGTATTCTATTTAGCCTTTCAAAGGCACTTATGTGTTAATCTGCATATGTTTTGTCAGAATTATACCATGTTAATCTCATGGTCGAGGTTCTGCCTGGTTGGTTGGAGGATTCATTATGCTCTGACCCACGTGTCTGAGAAGATCTGCTCATATTAGACACCATATTTAGCCTCTTGGGATTTTCCACCACTTTACGTCAATTTTCTCGTCTCTTATCTATGTAGGTGGAGATGCTTCCCTATATTTTATACATTTTCCTCTATAGATGGGGTTATTAGTACTGGGTCTAGATGAGTTGGTCGGCTATGTGAGGCTAGGAAACTTTGCATGAGATGTCTTATGTTTTCTTGCATAGCTTCTTACAACTTAACCAAGTTGCCCAAAATCCTAATATATCACCTATTCCAATAGGGGTGGAGGGTGGCCTAGTTTATTTATCCATACTACTCTCTGGGTTTTCATCCATTTTCACAAGATTTATAGAAAAACAGAGTATATTAATAGGAAAATAAAGTATGATTGAAAACTTTCAAAACAAAAAGTGGAGAAGCTGTTTTAGGCTAGAAATCAGTGTATCTCGGTACGATTTACATGGAATTAAACAATGGGACAACAAATAAGGGAGTTAAGGTGAGAAATCAAGAGGATCTATTCATTTAATGAACAAGATGATCGTCAATGAAATTTGGAATATTGTACAAAATATCCAGAATTTCAAAAATTAAAAATTAGGAATCGAATGAGAAAGAACCATGTTTTAGTCTTTCCTATAGATGACACTATTTTTTTATCGTCTAAAATTGGTTTCAAGATTTTATCTTAGATAATTGAGATCTAATCTGAGATAATAAACAAATAAATAATGAAAGATAGATTTATGAAGATGGATATGAGGCTAAGAACAATTACAAACAAAGTTATGTGGTTCAGCTCTCAAGAATGAGTCTACATCCACAAGTTATCTTTTAGCTCTAGTATTAAAGTAATAATCATTCTATCTCTATGCATAGACAGTAACAATGTCAAAGTCTCTCTCTATCTATCTCCATAGGATAGTTTCTTGCTTGCTTGCTCTTTCCTGAGTTACTTCACTCTTTTAAATATGAGTGCGAGAGTATTTTTTAATGGACTTATCGAGATGATCCACAAGAATATGTTAGGGGTTTTGTCTTTATAGATTAAATAAATACTCTCTTTACATGGTAGTGGGGGAATAATTATTAAGTTAACAAAGGAAAACATGGGTAGGAAAATGTTCATTTGTTTCTAGCGCGTGAGTGATCTGATGATGTCATCTCACTGTTTAATTCATTGATAATGGGTGTATAAGGGAATGTGCTCTATCTGGGATGGAAGAGTTGACTAGAATACATAAGGCTGACCCTGATCATGTTTAAGTCAATCTTTTTGTTACTTGATCCCACCTCATTTTGGTCAGTAATGAGTTCGGCATTACCCTTCTAACTGATTTCTGAGTCATACCATACTCAATATTTAACAATCCCTCATGACTTTACTCATAATTGAAGTGTACAATAAATTCTATGAAGTATTATGGCTTATGGGTTTGCATTGAGTAGTTCGAGCGAGTGAAGTATTTATTGGAATTGTGTTTGGCCTTCTTAGTTCTAGTCGTTGTTAGATCTCCTCGGCGCGCATTGAGTAAAATCACTTAGGATATTTTTCACTTAGAAATGAATTTTCCACATTTCAGATGCCTAGGATAGCTATGGTGCAATTATGGCACGCGTGCTTGGGGCATTGTGTGTCTATCTATGCTGCGTCAGCGAATTTTCTCAGTCATGACATTGTGTTATGCATTTAATCGAGGTAATGATCATTCCTAAAAAGTATAAAATCCTCCCTTCCAAACCATTTCAAACTTTTTAGCATCATTTTTCCACATGTGATTATCTTTGGAGAGAGAAAAATTCCTTCGTTCCCAAACCCTTCTTCTCTTATAAAACTCGTCCTTTTCTTCTCCATTTTGACTAGTTCTTTATACAGAAAATCTTTTCCAACAATCCTTTCCATCTGTTAAAAAAGTTTGAATGTTGTACGGTCTTATTCAACTCTTTTAAGGTTTCAATATGTCTCCTCTCTTCAAAGATTTTCAATTTGAACTTTTTCTACAATTTCTTCACTTCTGAGTATTAATTTGTTATTGTTGTTGCTAGTTTATTTTCTGATTGGAGAATCGTGTGTCTTTAGGTGCCATTGAGTTGGGTGGCCTAGGATTTTTTTATTTTAGGGCCTTTGGGGCAATCTAGGTGTTCCAGGGTGTTATTTCGTCAAAACCCCTTATTTCTAAAACCAAACGGCTCCCGAATATTTGTTTACCTCATATAGGCATTATTTTATATCCCAATTTCGTTCTTTTGGTGAGTTACGAGCCTCACATGCAGAGGTGGTTGGAGTATTTAGCCAAATTGGAGAAAATTTTCCCTCGTATCATTTCTAGGATGTTTTCTACACATCTCTATGTTGTTCTTCCTGGAGACGAACCTGGTCACCCTAATTATGCCGCAATAGTAGCCTCTTTTGCTAGTTTTACACCAAAATCCCCAGTTGTAGAGCGTAGTTCTCCTGAGTTCTCAGAAACTTGAGGTGTTACTGAAGTGAATCTCACTATGGGGGTGATAATATTATGAACACAGTATCCAATGTTCCATCAATAAATTAAATTTCCTCTTTAGTGAGAACTATGGCCGGAAGGCCTAGAGCCTTTACAATTCCTGTGGTTATTCCTCCAATAAAGGAGATCACTTTAAGAAACTTTGATTCTCAGGATTTATACACTATCGATGCTCAAAATCATAGTTGTGATATCAATTATCACAATATAGAGGAGTTGAGGGATTGATATGGCATCCCCATTAGCATTTCCTTAAGACTGCCCGATGAAAGGGTCTACGATTAACATAATGCCGATGAGATGTGTTTCCCAGTTTGGAACCTACAAGTAGGAGTTTGATTGACCCTTCAACCGATCATAATGTCTATTTTGAAAGGTTACCGAGTGTCTCCAACTGATCTTCCATCGATTGCTTATAGGTCCATTTTGGGGTCGATGGTCTATTAGCAAGGCCATATTGGTTTTGACCTGATGGGGGATATTTTAAGTTCATGTATGGCGTGAAGGATAATGCTAAGAATAATTTGTATTATTATTTTTCCTCCAAAAGTGTGATCTGAAGATGGTGCTGGTGAAGGTTGTTCATACGAGTAACCATATCTAGAAGAATCAGTTCGTATACATCAAGGTCGATCGAGATTTTTATTAGGATAAGAAAAATATATCTTGTAGTGTTCGCCACGATTGGAGTGGGCCTGATCATATTGGTATATACATTATTATTTACTTACACTTAATAATTTTTTTCTGACTTACCATGTACTAATTTTTCTTTTATTTGGCCTTTTTTATAAAGAAGAAAGCTCCCAAATTATCGATTGTTGTGTAGCACTTAGTGCAGGGAGTTGCACTCCTAAACCAGTCAAATTCAAGAATCTTTTCTTTTTGAGAAAATTTATAAGCCTTGGATATTATACTCTGCCTGGAGGTGTTTCACCTAATTACCATTAGAGATCTTTGGTGGCTGAGGGAAATGTTTTTGCTGAATAAGAAGGAAGAGCTCAGCAGGAAGAACCAGTCGTGCAGGAAGGTCCAACTGATCAAGAAGGTCCAGTTGATTAGGAGTTTGCAGAAGGTATAAGGCTCTTTATTAGATCATATTCTACTTATCATTTTTACTTTTCTAAATGGCATGTTTTTAAGAAACTTCCACTCATAGTTCATCAGCTTTTAAGATTGAATCTTCGTCAAGAATGGCCCCTCTTACACTTTATCATGCTGCCATGGAGATTTTTTTACAGGAAATCTCCTAATGTTTAGGCCAAGAATAAGTAGTCAAATGATGATAATATAGAAAAGAAGAAGATTGGTGCTGAGAAGCGGGATAATGTTGATGCCCAAATGAGTACTTAATATGCTTCCAAGAGGCAGGACAATGCCAATGCTTCCGCCAAAGCTAAGAGGAGGGGGAAGGCAGTTATTTCTGATGACAGACCATCAACCTATAAAAATAGGTCAATGGACAACCCCACGCCTCAACCTACACACATAAAAAAACAAAGCTCGTGGGGAGAGGGACCATATTCTTGGGGAACTTACTCAAATATTAGTCAAAAGTGTGAGGTCATACACTCCTTATAGTAAAATGGAGTCGTTCACTTTTAACCCCAGTCTCCTTATCACATTAGAGCGGCTGAAAGTCGATAAAAATTCTATCTTTTGTCACATAGTCAACATTGTTGATGTCGCCGGTTATCATTAATATGCCCCTGACTTCATGTTTCTATAGGGTTTCAATACTAATGAACCGTGGAATATAGTGCCACACTGAATACTGGTGGTAATTTTTAAATTGGACTTGTAGTTTTTGAATTCTGTCAAAGTATGATTTGTAATGTCTGTATCTCTTTATCTTCTTTCAAGGTGAAATGGGTGCCACTATACTGAGGGAAAAATTAGATTCATACCAAATGCTTATGATGAGGTGAAAAAGGCTAACACTGAGCTCATTGAGAACCACAAGGCCACATGTTTTAATCTCTTAGTGAAAGATGATCATCTTATAGCTATTGTTAAAGCTTTAAGTTGGAATACGACATAAAATATAAAGATGAAAGAGCATATCAACACTAACATTGTGATGCTCAAGAGTTATAATGAAGCTCTTGCTAAGGTGTATAAGGTTCTTCAAAAAACTAATGATTCTCTTAGGGTAGCCATTGAAGCTCTTAAGAAGGCTAATACAACCCTTGCCCATGATGAAGAAAAATGCATCTAGAAGTATAAGGCTTCTCCCAAGCTCAACATTAACTTAGTGACTATATTTATGGAAGGCTATGATGAACAAAAAAAGAGGGTTATAAAACATTACCTCAACATTGTCGAAATCGTCTAAGGTTGGGATACGGATGATGATAAGGCTAAAGCCTTAGCTGATGAGCGAGAGATGATGGGGTGGATATTGTGGAAGTTGAAGTTGTGGAAGACTAGACTGAGGTTGTATCTGACCAAATCATTGCCTTTAATATATTCCCCGTGGCCCATGAAGTTGTTCCAATGGCCGACATCGATGTTGTCCATATTCCTGAAGCTTAAGTTAAATTTGTGCCGCATGAACTTATTGTTCTTTCTTTTTAATTTGTAAATATTCTAAACAATTGTCTAAGATGCACGTTTAACTGTTTTTGTATGCTTAGTAGCACTATGATTACACTGTTCATGATATTTTTTTCCCGCATCAAAGGTTTATTTAGGTTTTACCAGTATTTCTGAGCCTTTTAGACTGTGTTATCGAATCCTGTCATCATAACTTAGGCTTACTGGTTCCCTAAGGATGGACTATTTTAGTTGTCCAATTATGAAAGGTATGTGGTTGGATCTTCTCGCCACACACTCCTCTAAATGTTTTGTGGAGTTAAAGACGTTCATTGATCAATTGGGTTAGCACTAGTCGACCTGATATATTATTTCTAAGCATTCAAGGAAATTCTTTTTGTCAATTAAGTTGTCTTGATCCGACTTGGCCTATTATGTTAATGTAGTTAAAGACTTTCAGTGATCAATTAGGTTGGCTTTATCCGACCTGATCTAAGATTTTGGTGCACTCACCAATTGGATTGGTTTTAGCTGACATGATCTAAGATTTTATAGCCGTCAAGGATGTTCTTTTATTTGTAAATTGAGATTTATTTGGAGGAAGCCTTTTGCTCATCTCTTTGAATGAATTTTAAATTATTGATAAAAAGAATTTAATTAATCATAAAATTGAAATTGGGGTAAAAGGTATCTTCATATAATGAATTTTTCTCGTACAAGTATTGTATCTTCTCATTGCATTTCTTCTTCTTTAATAACGAAAAGGATTCTCAATGATAATAACTCTTTAGATGTTCAAAGTTCCAAGGATTTTTTAATATCTCCCCATCTAGAGTTTCAAGACAATAAGCAACAGGTCATACTACTTTTGCCACACGATAGAGGACATGCCATGTCGCTTCCAACTTATTGGACTTATGTGTAACCTTTTTCAATACATAGTCCCCTTCATTGAGTGTACTTGGATTGATTCTTTTATTGTATAATTTTATTTTGCGTTGTTGATAGGATGCTACTTTAAGCGTTGTTGCCTCCCTGACTTCATCTATCAGATCTAGATCCAATGTTCTTATAAAATCACTCTTGGGGGAATGAAAATTGAGGACCCTGTGCCTTATGGGTCCGACCTCCACTAGGACTGTGGCTTCATTGTGAAATGACAACTTATAGGGTGCCTCTCTTATTTCTATTCATGGTGTTGTCCTGTAGGCTAACATCATGCTTTGTAGTTCTTTTATTTAATTTCCTTTTTCTTACTCTAGCCTTTTCTTTATTCCATCTAGAAATGTTCGATTCGTTACCTCTATATGTCCGTGGCATTGTGGATGAACGGGTGATGAATGTAATTTTCTAATTTTGGCCTTGTTGCAATACTTTTAAAATTCATCATTGTCAAACTAGGTGTCCTGGTCGGCAATGATGGAGTAGGGGACCCTATACCTGCTCACCATATTTTTCCATATAAACTAGGACAACTTTGTGTAGACCATTCCAATGAGTGGTTTGACCTCTATCAATTTTTTAAAATAATATATAGCAACCCCCAAATACTTGAATCATCCTTTAGCCTTCGGTAGTGGGGCAACCTGATTCATACCCCAAATGAAAAAGGCTAAGGTGATGTGATCGATGCCATCTCGACTCCTGGTTTCCTGTGTATCACTTGATATCTCTGGAAAATGTCATACTTTTGTGTGTATTCTTGCCCTTGGATATCTCTTCTCTTTACCAATGTTCGTCTTGTTGTGGGCACCACATGATCCCTCATATATTTCTTTTACTAGGTTTAACTCTTCCATGGGGTGTATACATCCCATTATGGAGACAATAATTCCTTTTTGTATAGCACTCCCTTATCCATGACGAATTTGGACGCTTTGCAATAAAATGTTCTTGCATCCTTCTGATCGGTTTTCAAAATGCCTTCCTCTAAGTACATTATAATTGGGTCCATCCAGGATGGGCCTATGGGAAGCTCTAAAAAATTTACTTTTTTTCTGTCAATGCTCCGTTGTAATAAGATTTCTAAAGGCACAGTTCTCCTCAAATTGGCTATGGTAGATGAATTCAAACGAGTTAACACATTTTCTCTGGTGTTTTCAATTATTGGGATTCTAATTATTTTGAGTGATTTTATCTTTGGAAGTAACAATTTCACCCTTATAAGATATTTTAAAATGTTTCCCTCTTTTCCTTCATATTCTCCCAACACCCAGTTTACCATTAGTTACGGATCATTGTGATCCATTATCTGCTCGGATCTAAGAGATACAACCAACACTAAAATAATAAACAAGCCTCTTATTTTTCTTCATTGTTGGATGCTTCAAATTTTAAGTGGGGAGAATATTCTATATCAGTTCCATCAGGTGCATTGACTATTAATCAAACTCCATTATTGCTTGCACATAATGATCATTCAATGAATATCTTTCATACTAGAAACTCGTTATCAAAGTCTCCTTGTACTAAAGAACCTTCCTCAAATAATTTTGTAGTAAGCTTATCCCTTCAGCTTTGTTTGGACAAGGACTCTACTGAGCATTGTATCTGATTGACTATGACTGCGGTAGGTTGTTCGGCTGATCATTAGATCTGCCCAGCTAAAACAATAGTTGCCACTCCAACTATTATTTTATCCTAATAAGTGAATCCTCCAATGAGATCTTCTACATCTTGGCCTTTAATTACGGTTCTTGGCTCATATGTAATTTCATATTCTCCAAGGTTTATCTTCTATGCCATCAACCTGCCAGATTTCTTGAGTTTACGGATGGTTTGACAAAATGGGAGATCCGTGTAGACAACTGTAAAGTGGTCTTGGAAGTAATTCTTCATCTTCCTGAATGCCACTATCAAACTTAGATCCAATTTCTCCATTTTGGAATATATTATTTCTACACTAGCAAAAGCTTTGCTTGTGTAGTAAATACTAGATTTTGGACTCCTTCATCACTTATAATCAAGGTTGAACTGAATTCTCACTCCAACGCCACCAAATAAAAGTAATTTTTCCCCCCTAGGATTGGCATAAAAAATAATGGGGCCAACCCTATGTAATCTTTTAAATTTAGAAAAGAAGTTTGAAATTCCTTTGTCCATTCGAAAGAGTTTTTAATCACTTTGAAGAATGGGAAGTTCTTATCTGTGGTTTTGGATATAAATTTGTCTAAAGCTTCCACCCAAACTTTTAAGATTTTGATTTTCTTCTCGATTTTAGGAGGTTTCATAATTATTAATGCCTAGATATTGTCAGGATTGGACTTTATGCCTAAAGCCTAAAAAATTTCCAGCCTTAACTCCGAACATGCATTCGACTGTATTAAACTTTATTTGATATTTCTCTAGATCGTTGAAGGTATGTCTAAGTTCTTTGATATGGTCATTTGCGTTTACGCTCTTGGTCAATATGCCGTCCATATAACTTCTATATTCTTTCCTATTTACTTCTCAAAGTCCTTATTCACCAGCCTTTGATAAGTGGCACAGGCTATTTTTTAGTCCAAAGGTCATAACATTGTGACAAAATGTACCTCAGTTGATAATGAAAGAGTTATTTTATTTATGTTCTAACTTTATCTTAATCTGGTTAGAACCAGAATGTGCATCCATGAAGTTCAGTTATGCCTAGCTATTGCATCTACTGATACATCAATTTGAGGCGAAGTGTAATAATCCTTAGGACATGCTTTATTCAAATCCATGAAGTCCACACACATTCTCCATTTATCATTTTTCATTCCATTACCAAATTTTCTAACCATTACATCTTCAATAAAGTTGACTCTCTTAAATTTGGACACTTCTTCATAAATTGCCATATTATTTTCTTTCGAGAATACTCATCATTTCCACTTTACTGGCTTAACTTCCTTAATTATGTTAAGCTCATGACTGATAATGGATGGATTAATTCCTGGCATGTCTTCATGGATCCAAGAATATAAAATTTTCCTATATTGTAGGTGGTCAAACGGTCACTTTTAAGGACAGGATCCATGGATTAGTCGATTTGAGTTGTCCTATTAGGATGCTCATCATCCAGGATTACTGGCTTTGCTTCCTAAATTGCTTCTTTGGTTAACTTGTCTTTATCTCGAGTATCTAACGTCTTGATTTGATAGGTTTGAACTGAAAAGGTTGTTACTTAGGCCGTTTAAGACAAGATTAAACTATTCAAGTAACTCCGAACTATTTTTTGAGGAAACTCTTTTCTTTAAATCAAATAATTTTAATCACAAGATATGTTTAATAAAACATACACGAGATCAGTTCAAGATTTGTTAACACGTTTAGTAAAATAGTTTAAAATAATTAAACTCAGCACAACCACAAGATTGAGATGAGGAGATGTAGAAAGATTAAATACAAGAGATTTTTAACGTGGTAAAACCTCACCCAACTGAGGAAACATCCACGGTGACTTCTAAGTCACAAACCAAAAATCCACGGAAACAAAATATTCAAGTTACAAATTATATAACACACATGCACACAAAACAGTCCTATACAAGTTTAGAAATGTACCCACTGGTTTTACTTCTAACTTCTCTGGAGTTCTGATTTTTGATGTGGCTTTCCTAGTTTGCTAACTTCTCCACTTTGTTCCAATATTTACGTCGAATCTTATTGATTCAATATCTTATAACCAACACTTATGTGGTGTAGTGTGTCAAGTGTTTGTGATGGTGCTCTAACACATGCATGCACACACACACGTTTATTTTATACAAACAGTCCAATTAAATTACAAATGAGATCTATATGCTGTGATTTTCAGTTTCTCTCTTCTTAGGAAACAAAAGAACTTTGTTTGACCTTTTAATCAATCCCGAAATCCAAGGTTACCTTGATTGGAAGACGGTTCAAGGTCTTAATCAATTTCAGAGGGTTTTGAAAATATTTTTAAAATTGAAAAGCACCGGTTGAGATTCCAACTAGGTCAAAAGTCGTCTTTCAAAAGAACTAAAAACAGAAAAATAATTTGTTGATTCTAGAGTTGAAAAAAATTTACAAAAAATAAATCAACAAACTGATTTCTCAAGATGAGAAACTAAATATGCAGATCTAAGTGTAATATAACATAAAATGACTAGATATATAATTTCTATGAATAAGAAATATAGATCTAACCTAAATGTTTAAGTTGGACACAAGATCTTAAACTCAAGAGGATAAAACTCTATCAACGATCTTCAAACCACTACCAATAACACTCTCAAACATAAGGATGGTTTTTGGTATAAACTGTTTTAGGATAAGGAAGATTAAGGTTTGATAATGGGTTAGGGTTTCTCTCTCTCTCTCTCTCTCTATAGTTTCTCTCTTCTCTCTCTTCTATCTTCTCTCTCTTCTCTCTTCTCTCTCTAGTTAGACAAAGTGAAAAAAGTTCTCAGATGCAAAGGCTAAGCCTCCTTTTATACTGAAGGGCGAAGATTCGAGAATGCTGTTCAAAATTAAGGGCAGAGATTTGGTCTTGCCAAATTGACTTTGATCCAACGGTGAAATAAAATTGGTAGGTTAAACAGTCACTGATTGTCTAAAAGGGTTTCACATGGATTAACCCCAAACGCATGCAGAGCGTTGATAGCAAAGATCCAAGGGTTGATAATGGACAACAGTTTTATGAGGGTATGCAAACACAAATCAGGCCGATAGAGTTGTAATAGGTGTAGGGATGAGATTGAGGCTCAGACACGCATTTTGAAACTAATTACACACGCACCCTCACATATTTAGCGGTTTCCAATCCTACCAAAATCAACTTTCGGGTTTGAAACCAAAAAACCAGAAATTGCAGAATTACCCCAAAAGATTTTTAATCCAAATTTTAGTTTCCAAATAATCATTAAAAAATCCCAAAAATTATAAAAATCAATTTTAAATGGGATTAAACACACACAACTCTCACATAATCAATTTATGCAATATATATGTAATGAATTCAATCCTAATATGTGTGGGTGATTGGGAATATACCTTTAATCAATCAAACAAGTGGAATGAAGAGTTGTGTCTGAGGCTTTTGGATTTTTAGGGAATGAACTTAATGTTGTCACTATTTACAAACTAGATGAGCACTTATACAATGCAGACTCAAGTTAGTCAAGAGTATAAGGTGCTTCATGAACTTACTTCTTCACTCTTCCTCATCGGCCAAAGTGTAGTAGTAGTCACGTGCTTCTACTTGCTTTCCTTTCACCACTCCCACACTAAAATTTATGGGGAACTTGAGATATTAATTAACATTTGAGGCTACAATGTCAAATTGTTACAGACCTACTCTTCCAAAAACGATATTGTAAGCCGATGAGAATTCTTGTCAAGGGAAAAGAACCTCATCGTCTATGTTCTGCAAATCAGTCAAATTCTAATATTGATTTCTAGCTTAATTGTACCTAGTGGGTATATTTTTTCTCCTGAGAATCCAATCTTACGATGATGGAATGCCTCCAATTTTCTATCTGAAAACTTCAACCTCTTTAAAAAATTATAGAACAATACATTTATCTATCTCACATGGTCAACTAAAAATGTTTTCACATTCCTGTCATAGATCATCATGGTTGTTGCTAGTGGATTGTCATGAGGACATAACAATATCGAGAGGTAGTCATTAGAAAATCCTATTATCAGACGATCCTTGGTGATCTTATGATATGGAACATCTGCTACTGTTGCCATGTTAATGTCTCTTTTATCGGTACAAGCTCTTGCTTCATTCAGATATTCCTTCCTTTTAGCTGGTCAATTACCTCCACACGCATCCCCTCCTGGTATGAAACTGTATTTTATAGAGATCATATTCAAATCTTCCATAAGCTCCTTGGGCCTTGCAAGGAGGTCTGGATCCGCCTCGTCTTTGTTCTCCCAAGCTCTTTTCTGATCCTTATATCCTAGGCGAGGTGATCTTGATCTTTTCCATGGCTTCTAGTAATCAAAAGCTTGCATTGGTCTGCCATTTATCTCCATGTACTTATTAAGGATTCTTCTTTTTGTGAGGGCTGTAATATCATCTTTTAGGTTAAGGTAGTCTTTGGTCTCATGCCCTTGATCTTTGTGGAACTTACAAATTTTTTTGATCTCTTCTTTTAAAGGGAGTTTTTAACTTCTCTGGACACTTTAAATCACCATTTCCTCAGATCTCATCAAGGGTGTCATGTACTCCTACTGTCAAGGGAGTATATTCATCAAACTTTTAGTATGGCTTCCTGTCGCTCTTTGTCTTGGGGACCTTTTTGGGTTTTTCCTTTCTTCTTGAGCTATTACCTGATTCAAACTTTTTTGAGGCTGAACTCTTTTTAATCCATTGATTTTTCCACATTCATGATCTTTCATTCTTTTATTAAGAGTCAGTCCATGTGGTTTGGAGGATCCTTTACTAATGCCCAGTCCAACTTTCCAGGCAATAGCCTACTCACGATTACTATGATGTCTACTTTCTCATTATAGTATAATACTTTTAGTTTTTTAATATTGAACCTAGTAATATACTCTCTTTTCATTTCATCCTTGCATTAATGGATGCTTAACAATTGAGCAACCCACTTGCTAGATTTTTCTCGGAAATAAAAATTATTAACAAAGAGATTGGATAATTATTTAAAATCAACAATCTTCCTTCTCGATAACTCATTATACCAAATTTGAGTGAGTTCTGTGAGTGTGCTTGAAAAATCTCTGTAACTCATCTCTTGGTCTATGTAGAATATGTCCCATGTTGGTTGGTATTACTCGACATAAAAAAATAGGTCTGATTGCCCTTTATACCTAGGAGTGATCATAGGTGGATTGAAGTTTACAAGTGTGGGATAGACATCCACAGAAGTTATGAATGGATATCCCTACACAAAACCCCTTTGCAGTGGAGTTTTTGTTTGGCTAAGGTTGCCCAGATAATTTTTTTATCGTTTGGATTGATCCCCTTCATGGTTGGGCTTATTCAGCTACTACGGCCTTACTAGCTTGTTCGTGACTCTTGGATGAGACTTCTTCTCTTCGACCAATTTCCTTGTATTTTTTTGATGCCTTGGTATTGCATCTTAAAATCTTCTTTATCATTCGATCCTTCCTCCCGTATTCTTATTATTTTTTGACTTATTCGGGGTGCTAATGTGCTCACTCCTCTCTCTTTCCCAACCTATTAAAGACTGGTACTATGTTGATCCTCTCAAAGGCACTTATGTGTTCGTATGAATAGGTTTGTTTATCATCATACCCAGTTGACCTCATGATTGAGGTTATACACAGTTGGTAGGAGGACTCCTCATGATCTAACCCATATGTCCGAGAAAATTTACTCGTATCAGACCTCAAATTTAGCCTTCTAGGATTTTCAACCATTTTACCTCAGTTTTTCGACTCCTATCTCTATAGGGGTAGGAAGAGGAAAATCTCTGTGCTTACCTCAATTTTTATTCATAATTGGGGTTATTGGTACAGGCTCTGGATGAATTGGTCTGCCCTGTGAAGCAAGGATACTTTGGGTCAGTTGTCTCATATTTTCTTTCATATCTTCTTATCTCTTAATCAAGCTACAAAAAAATCCTTCTAGATCCCCTATTCCAATAGGGGGTGGATATTGTTGCATATTCTTTCTCCTTAATAATCTCTGGGTTTTCATTCCTTTTCACAATATGTGTAAAAAATAAAGTATATTGACTAGAAAATAAAGTATAGATGAAATTTTTTGAAATAGAAAGTGGAGAAGATGTTTTAGGATATAAAATCAATGTATCTAGATATGGTTTACACATAATTAAACAATGGGATAGTAAACCAAGGATTAAAGGTGGTAAATCAAGCAAATCTATTGATTTGATTAGCAAGATGATTGTCAATGAAATTTGGAATGTTTTATGGAATATGCATAATTTCCAAAATTAAAATTTAGGAATCAACTGACAAACAACTAGACTTTAGTCTTTCCCACGGGCGAAGGCATTTTTTTATTTTCTAAAATTGGTTTCGTAGTTTTCTCTTTGCTAACTGAGATCCAATCTGAGATAATATAAAAAGAAATAATGAAAGGTAGATGCATGAAGATAGATATGGGAATAAAAAGAATTACACATATAGTTACGTGATTCATCTCTCATGAATGAGACTACATCCATAGGTTATCTTTTAGCTCTACTATAAGAGTAATACACTCATTCTATCTCTTTACCCAAATAGTAAGAATTTCATAGTATCTTTCTCTCTCTTTGTAGGGTAATTGGTTGGTTGCTTTCCCATTTTCTAGGTTGCTCCCCTCTCTTAAATACGAGTGCATGAGTATTTATTCATGGACTTATCTAATTCATCCACTAGAATATGTTAGGGGTTTCGTATTTATAGAATAAACAAATACCCCCTTTACAAGGTATTTGGGCAATAATTATAAAGTTATCAAGGGAAAACATGGGAAGGAGAGTGTTCATTTGTTTCTAGCATGTGAGTTCTCTAATTATGTCATCCCACTATCTGATTCATTGGTAGTGGGCGTATAAGGGCACGTGCACTATCTGGAATGGAAAGGCCGGGTAGAATGCTTAAGGCCAACCTTGATCATGCATGAGCCCATCTCTTTATTACACCAGCCCACCTCATTCAGGTTAATAATTAGTTTAGTTGTACACTTATAACTGGTTTTTGGGTCTTACCCTATTCATGGTTCAACAATAAGATTTTAAGGGAATTTGGATACCATATTACTACGCTTGTTCCTATATTTTTTTAGTTATTTTTAACTTTAATACCAACCCAAACAACCCTAGATGTCTCATGTGTCTACACCCAAGTCCGAGTGATCCCCTGATTAAGTATTATTTCTCTTGATTGAATGTAACCAATTGATCCCAAATAATTCTACACTCAATAACACGAGTGCATAAGGATATAATTAAAGAATATCTATAACTATAATACGAGTACGGTCCCAGCGATGTAAATCAACATATAAGGGTTCCATTTCTACCAACACATAACGAAGGCCTAAATAATGTGTAACACTCAATTTTGTTAAATAATATATACTCAAAAATTTCAAAAAAAAATCGGATTACATAAAGTTTTCACATTTGAAAATTGGGTTAAGATAAGATAAAAAATATAAATATAATTGTTGGCGTGAACCCAACACTTAACATAATTAGAGTTTCGGGTAAATTTGAAATGATTCTGGATTAATCTGGATGGCCTATCAGTAGCATATTTGTTTATTTATAGGTTCTCGAGTGTGTAACTTTGTGGGGTGTTTTTGGATGGATCTCATTGGGTTTTGACCACTTTTTAACTACCATTGGTCCCTTTACGCGGTAGGGTAGCATCCCATAATGGGTTGGGACATGCAAGATGACTAGGGGTCAGGTAGGATGGTTTATAGGGGCTACCTATCCCATTTCCTCCCTTGTATGCTGAGTGAAAATATGTATTTAGTCTAATCCAAAAATATAAATTCCCTCCAACATTATAACTCAGCAAGAGCATGCTTATTTTTTCTATACTTCACTCATACTATCTCACACAATTATCCTTCCATAATCAAGGTTTTTCAAGTGTTATGGAGGTGATATTTTAAGTGCACAAGAGGATTGCTAGTAGAACTAAAATTCAAAGATTTTGGAGCATAATGGGTATTCTTTTTGACATCTTCATCAAAGTTATTCTCTTCAACTATAGGGGTTCGACACTATTTTCAAGTTTAAAATGAAGGAAACAAGTTTTTTGTATACCTATGTTTGATTTCCATGACTATGTATGCTGATTTTTACTATATATGAATATATGTTGAGAAACATGTGATACACATGATAAAAGGATGAAGTTTGAATTAAGTTAAAATTTCATAATCTTAAAGGAAGTCATTCCATATGAAAATCATGTTTGAACTATTTATTACATGTCAAATGTTCAGGTAAATAAGAAAAAGAAATGTTAGGATGCAATATGATTTTATTTGATATAAATCCTTCATTCATAAACAAAATCATATGTAGTTATGGGAAATGGATTTTTTATATTGAATATAAATGTAAATAAACCTTTGTAAATGAAACAAAATTTTGGAAAATCAACATATTAGTCACATAAAATTATTCTACTTTATGAGATAAAAGTTCAAGAAGTTTAAGAATTAAGGGATTAAAAGTAAAAATAGTAAAGTGTTGAGGTTCAAATATAAAATATATTAATATTTACACATAAAAGGGCAAGGATAAAAAGTCTAAAATGATATGCTATCAATTTGTAAGAATAAAATGATATGAAAAGTACAGTTTTTAGTACAAAAGTGTCATTTTATATAAAGTGTGGATTTAGTAGTAATCTTTGTAAACATGATCATTGTTTTTAAAAGTTAGCTTTAAATAAAATATTATGACTAAATCAAATGTTAAGAAGTAATAAAAGAATTTCAAAGTCAATAATTTAGAAATATAAGTCTTGAAATGACAAAAGTGATGTTTTAGTGCAAAAGTGTCATTTTTCTGAAATAGTTAGACTTATGAGTATATTTTCCAAACTAAAGGACTCTAGTTAAAAGAGTTGGATTTTATCTGGTGAAAACTTATATTCTGTGAAGTAAAGGTGTAAAGAAGCATTTTGGAAAAGTATATAAAACATAAATTTATAAGTGTGCATGAATAGTGAAAAGCACAATAAAAGGTATTAAAAAAGTATTTAGATTTTAAGGTTCAGTTTCACAAGATACGGTAATTAAAGTTTTTTTCAAAAGAAGAAACACCGAGTCTAAGGTAAAATAAATTGTACTTTTTATAAAGTGGGAAGATTAAAAGTAAAATGTGTTAGGACTTGTCTCGTCAGGAATATTTGGCCTCATCGACTAGTAAAAAGGAAATAAAGGAATAAGAGTAAAAAGTGAATAAGAAAGGAAGAGGGTTTACAAAGATGTAACAAGTAAAAGGTACTTGGAGGTAATCAGGAAATTAAATAATGTTCTGGAGTCCTAGGGCATGGCTTGATACTTAGACCCTAAATAATTGATCAATAACATATTCTGATATGGTGGGAGTTGATGAAAGGCCATAAAACACTCATGGATTGGTACCTCAATTAATCAAGTAAAAAGTTGATTTTGAGAACGACACTCATTAATGTAAAGACAAGCTTGTAAAAAAACCTAAAGATGTGAAATTACGTTAATGGTTAAATTAATGAGATATGAGTAGTGTTAAAATAAGGATTTAGTATCAGTGGGCTCATTGCTCGAGTTTCCTGGTTATAACACACATTTCATGGTTACGATACTTCTGTCATGATAACACTTAATCAAATGAAGGATGATTTCATAATTAATAAAATACATTTTATATGTATAGATATCCATTGTATGTATTACTCTAGTAGTATTTCTCCAACTGGGCGCACACTCATACCCCACAACTGCCCCCCCCCCCCCCCCCCCCGGTACTTCAGAGAAAGATAAAGATAAGGAAATTGAGAGAGCCAACGAAGGATTTATGTGCTAGTAGAGCTTTATTTACTATTCATTTAGGATGTGTAAATTAAATGGAATTTTTTATTATGTTATTTGGAACTATTTGAAAGTGTTTTAAATTTGGTTTATAATATGACAGGATGACATTAACTTTTTTTAAATTATTATTTACTCTTTGAAATTTTTAAAATTCTTTTATTTCAAATGGTCTTATAAACTTCATAAGTTGGACATCAGTTCATTAATTAAACTAATTGACTTTTATTACAAAAAATGTGAAAGCGAGTTTTTATTTAAAAAGAGGATTTTCTTGAATGGAATTAAAGTAGAAAAAGGTTTTTCGCATTGACCCCCGGAACCGGGGCATCACATAATGCCTTTAGGAACTCTCGCGTCGTACCAAGTAGAGTTATAGGTTTCCATATATCTCCAAACTATTAACAATGTGTCATCAGTATGCCTAAACACCAATCATATGATCCTATACCCAAGTTTATATGAAAGAGTTATCTCGTATCATCACCATAGGATAATACATATATAACAGTCACGTAGTGTTCGGGCAAAGTAATCAAGGTAAAGTCTGTCCCATAATCAGAGTACCCATCAACGGCACACGCACCCCATAAGTATATATACTCTAGTACATAATATCATGAGGACCGATGACCAGTTATGTTGCACATAGTGTAAAAGGTCACAAACATTTACCGAAATATCATACTTTAAAATTTTCCATAATGTTAAGTCCTCTGGTTCCAAAATCAGTTCCAAAGATTCTAATTAATGAGATTCGTATAATCAAATAAAGAATTTAAAAGTCATTCAGAACTATCCCCATATTACCAAAATGAACTCAAAACGAGATTTAAACCCACTTTTCTCCAAAGAGAGATGGTTGATCAATTGATCGATCGATGGTCCCAGTGTCCATCATCTTCTTAGTTATAGAATTAAACCCACTAAACTTCCACTAAAGTGTATAAAGCTTTTCAAACCAGAATTTATTCTAATTTTCTTCATATATATATGATATAGTATAATTTCAAACCTATATCTAAACATTTTATGAAATTCTAAAAGGATTTAAAGGTGTAATACCCCGTATTTTTATGGCTTTCAATTATTGGGGATTTATTAAATTTAATTGAGATATTAATTTAATGTTAATCCGGCATTTTATTTTAAATATTTACTAGCGTGTTGAAAGTTAGTAATTATAGGAAATTTGTTGAATATTACTAAATGAGTAAGGTAATATGTAAGATTGAGACTCGGGAAAGATTTAGACTAGAAGGTAAGTGAGGGTATACCTGCTGAAATTATACTTAGTGAGAGAGAATACTTCGAGAGATGAGAAGTAAGTATGATGTAAATTATAAATGAGAATAAAAGAGACGAATTCGTTATGCGAGTTAGTTGAGTAAAAGTTGTGCTAAGAATGGATAATAATAATTATTGATCGTGGGTGAACCTAATTTGGAAAATGTGAATATTTATATATATGACTGTGTGACTGTGCATATATTATGTATCTGTGTAAAAATCATACCCAGGCTACTTGATATCACAGAGGTTTTCGTGAGGGACAGTCTTATCTCGATTGGACCTTTATGGGGGATATTGACTTGTACCCTAGAACATAGGATTGCTTGGTATAGGCTTTCTCAGAATGATAGTCAGACGGTCCTAAGAGACGTGAGGGATATGTTGTAACACCCCGTATTTTTGTGCATTTAATATTTAATTAATTTGGGGGTTTTAAATTACTTGTGTGTTGTAATTTTAATTAAATTAATTATGACAATATATTTATTTAAATATTAATCGGGGAGTGAATGGTTAATGTTTAGGAAAATTTATTTACTAAGTGAATAGTAATAATTTAATTACGTCATTTCGAGTACTAATGACGAGGTATACACTTATCCCAATCGGGAGTCGGTATAGACTAAAGGGGGTGTGAGATAAGAATTTTTATAAATTAATTCGGATGTTAATTATGACTGCGCGGTTGAGTCCGGATGGGTCGAGATAGTCAGAAAAGAGTACCCGGGTGTAGTAATTGGGTCTCGGGATATTTTTGGGCATAGCCGGGCCCACACGGGGTGAGTTAGGCCACTTTAATTAATCCCATTAGGTGAAAAACGGGATTAAGGGTTTTTAACCTAATGGGAGATTAGGAAATCAGTAGCCAACACAACTCCAAACCTAGGGTTTGAGAGGGGATTTAGGGGAAAGCAAATAAAGAACAAATTGGGAGCATTTGGAGCCAAATTGAGGGACTCCGCCAACGAAATCAGACACTACGAACACTTTCAGGCAAGTGGTTAACTGTTTTGATTCTTAAAGCATGATAATCAATTCATATCATAGTGATGTGGGTATGAAAATTCTTTTTTTGGTATAAATGGGTACAAATGGGTTTTTGTTTTTGAAACACTTGAATGAGATTCAAAGTAAGATTTAGATGGGTGATTGATATCTGAATAAGTATATATGATTTGAACGAGAATTTCAAAACATAAAAGAGTGGAAATCGAATCTGGAATTTGGGATTTAAAACAGATAATTGAATTTTGTGGAGAAAGACCCATTTCGAAAATTTGTGAGATAATTAGAGAAGTTGATTATCTTAATGATTTCTATGATGAATAGGATGTGGATAAACCATGTGTAGATGATGGGATGATGTAATTAGAGGTTTAAATTATGGTTTAAAAATCTTTAAGTTCGTTAATGGTGGAAATCAGGGGGAAGGAGATCTGTCACGAAGGGGTCGATCGATCGATCGACGATGGAAAAAATCTGGGCAGTTCGGCCTATTGTCATATAAAGGGGGAAATTAATTAAAGGTTTAATTCCCTTACATTAATGAGTGATACAAAATGATGATACACATATTCCTAGTAATTATGGGGAAAAGTAATTGGGACTAGGGGCAATTTATGTGGGGAAACTTTATGGATGAATTTGAGGGATATTATGCCAAAATAGGTGAGATACGGATCAAGTGAGTGAGTCCGGGTATGTTGATAATTATAGGTAAATATAATTGGAGAAATCATGGAGGTGACTCTATGGCACATTGTGGCAAAAATGTGGGATTGAAATTATAATGTGTAAATGGACCAATTGAGCGAGTCTAGGTAGGTCGGTTAGTGACACCAAAGTATTAAATTAAATTATGGAGAGAATAATTTATTTAGAGTCGGGATATAGACTCGGGAAAATATTAAGTTACGGGCCAAGTGAACGAGTCCGGGAAATATGGTTAGGCGACGCCTAGTATTAAATAAATTAATGAGTGAATAATTTAAGTAGAGTCGGACCACAGACTCGGATAGGTATTAAATTAATAAGTGTATTAATTAATTTAATTAGAGTCGGTTTGTAGACTCGGGTAGGATTAAATTAATATGGGTGTTAATTAATTTAATTAGAGTCGGTTTGTAGACTCGGGTAGGATTAAATTAATATGTGTGTTATTTAATTTAATTAGAGTCGGTTTGTAGACTCGGGTAGGATTAAATTAATATGTGTGTTAATTAATTTAATTAGAGTCGGGCGATAGACTCGGGGAAAGTATTATATTAATTAAGGTGTGAATTAATTATATTAGAGTCGGACCATAGACTCGGGAAGAGGATAAATTATTAAGTGAGAAAATTAACTACATTGAGTCGGGTGACAGACTCAGGAAATTTCAGGCAGTGTATGGGATTTAGAGTACACGGTAAAGCCGGGTTTATATTATATATATATACAGTGTCGTGATAGTATATATATATATATGTGTATTTATTGTGCGTGATACTAAATATCAGTGATTAGATATTTATTAAATTTATATACTCTAATGCTATCAAGGGAGGTTGCGCGATGTGGGTGAATCCCCTAGCTTGAGGAGTAGGGCGAGTATATCCCCAGGTCATAGCGTCCGGTATACATGGGTGAGGGATTTATCTCACTTTCAGGGAAGGAATATGACCGCCTCCACTTCGTTTATATTTTGTTCCAAGTTGGTGAGCGATTCTAACTTGGGGAACTAGGTTTTGTGAGCACACCTAGTGAGATAGCATTTTAGAGAGAATCATCCGGTGAGGGTATACTCGGAAGGATGGATATACGTATGATATATGTGTGGTTGTTAGTAAAGGTACGTATAATATGGTAGTATATATTATATGTAGGAGATAATACAGTGTGTGATGTATTTACTTTATATAACTCGGGTTACAGTTATATGCTGTTAATTAATGAGAAATTAATTAAGTTAATCATTTGTGGGGATAATACAGTGTGTGATGTATTTACTTTATATAACTTGTGAGACGGTTATATGCTACTATTTAAGAAGAATTAATTAAGTTAATTGTGAAATCACTTATAATTCAAGGATCATTATACTCGGGTTAGAGCAGTATGGCAAGGGAAGTTTATACCAGGACTAGTTGGACGAGGTAGTACAACTAGGTGGGGTTAAGGTAATCGGTAGGTGTGCACAATAGTGGAGGGGTGAGAATGTCCACGAGGGAGTGCGACACTAACTTAAATATGAAGCGCATTCATGCATTTTAAATTACTGCAGTTAATTCACTTGCTAAATATTTTCAAAATGTTTTGGGTTCTAACCCTTGCTATAAAACTATTTTCAAAACCTTTTAGGCGTCCAGCCACAGGGACGCCAGGATTGATATTCTATTCCAGGGACACGGAGCTGCGGCATATGTGGATGCTAGCAGGAGTTTGGATTAGACGCATCATTCGTTCATTCCTAGAGTAGGAATCTTGTATCAGTCTCAGTTTTATTTAGGGCATGTAGCCCAGACATCTCGGTACAGTTTTCAGGTGTTGTATATTTGTATTTGGATTATTTCTTTGGTGGCCGGTGATTTATTCGGCATGTTGTGTAATTATGATTCAGTTTATTTTCCTTCAGTTGTGTGAATGGTTTATATTTTAATTCCGCATGTACAGTTTTGGTTTAATTTAAAAGTTAAAATTGGCACCAGTTTCTGGAATACTAGGTGGTTAGTAAGTTTTAAAAAGTTTTCGACAGTGATGCTAAGGATGATCCAACTGGGATTCCTGTTTTAATTTGGCATAGGACTGATCACCCTGTATTTTATTAGGCGGGGTGTCACAGATGGTATCAGAGCATCAGGTTCTAGTGTCCTTAGGATCTGTGCGGCTTTTCACGTTTCAGCTTAGCAATCTTTGATATAGAGCCCTCTCATAGGATTGTTGTATTCTCATACGTATCCGCATATACGTTCCTCTGCGAAATTTTTATTTGAGAGTGAACTCATACAATTCGATTCTCATTCCAGATGACGCCCAGGAGGGAGAGAACAGTTAGGGAAGAAGGGGGAGATGAGACGGGGGAGGCTCGTTAGGAGCAAGAGCTACCAAAACAACGGCCATAGATGATTTTGGCAGCATAGGTCACTGAAATAGTAGCCCAGGCAGTTGGAGCAACGGTGGTCACAACGACAGGGTACTTTCCACGGAATCAGCCAGAAGTGTTAGTGGCGTCGGATGTTCAGACTCACGCAGGGTCGTCGGGGTGGAAACAATAAAGAGAGGTTATTTTAGCGGGAACCCACCAGAGTTGCGAGGGGGTTCAGGTGTAGTACTAGCGTGTCAAGGAAGAGAGGTATCCAGCGTCACCTACGCATAGAAGATTGCGATGGGGTGCGAAAGTAAATGCTAACCACTTTTAATTAGTGGGAGCGATGCTACAGTGGTGGGAGTCGATCACCACAGTTGAGGGAAGGGACACACAAATTACTGCAGAGTTTTGGGTGCGATTCGACCGCAAGTATTTTTCCTCAGCGGTTGAGACCGAATTGAGGAGAAAATTTTGTGAGGAGACTCAAAGGGAGACCGTTAAGTGGCCGATTGCGAGGAAGAATTCACTCGTTGGCAAAATTTTGTACCGGATGAGGTAGGCAAGGATAAGAGAAAGAAAGCAAAGTTTATGGATGGGTTAGTCTGGAGAATCAAACAATATTTAATTGATAATTACGCATTAGTATATTATATTGATGTCATTAACGCAACACTCTGGCACTGTTGGGAATATCGCTTCCACGCGAAAGAAAGCGGGAAGGAAGTGGGGATTAACCAGTCGGATGAGGCAGAAGGGATCAATACCAGTGGGGTATCCCAGCAGAAGATTGGGGGAGATCAGGGGCAGGATTTTCGGTAAGGAAATCATGCCAAACGATCTAGAACTGGAGGCTATCGGCGGGATGGCCAGGAATTCCATCAAGGTTGGCATGGAAGGGATCAGTGGCAGGGTGAACATATGAGAAAGTGTCCCGTTGTGGAAAAAGCGAGACACATGAAGAGATATTACCTTAAGCAAGGCAGGGGTCAACTACAGGACGAGGTCCTGGATGTACAACCACTAAAGAAAAATCACGGGTGCATTCGGGAAGGGAGAAGCTGCTCCAGAAATTTAGAACCAGCCGATGCAGCTGGAGTATAAAAGTAATTATTTTACCCTAGGGGCTTGGGGTATATTGTTGAGTGACAAAGAGGATGTCACAGTATAAGACTTATTTTTTTTAGAGTTCGCAGGTGAGTCGAACTTAGTGGGTGCATTGGCGGTAGCAGCCATAGCATGTGGGTAAACTTTTCGTAGGGTAGCGGAGTTCCTTAGTGTTCTTCATGGGAGAGTGGAGGCGTACACTGAGTGATTTGTTGAATTGTGCGAGGAATGACTACTTTCGTGAATTATGGGAGTAGGGTTGATTATACTTTTTAAACATCGGCTGGATAGCGATGGAATAAAATTATTGTGAATAGTGGAGTTAAATTTTGGTGTTCACGACACCAGGGTATGGTTGGTACTAGGTATCACCAGAGGGGGCGTATAGCCTACATATATGTGGATGTATATATGTTGTATTGCTTGGTGCGATGGCACATAGTGAGGTTTTGTGTTCTCACATTTTATCCCGGTGAGTGGGGATGTTAAATGAAGTGAATCAGGGTGGTTGAATCGATTTTCGAGCAAAGAGAGATAGCTCGGGGTTTATTTTGCGCAAGGACTAGTGGTAGTAAGGGCGCGGTATTATGTTGTCTTTGGTAGCATAAGGGTAAGCGTATATTCTTTTGTGTTGAGAGATAAGTATTTATGGGGAGATAGTTGGACGTAGCATGGGTTGAGTACCCGGGCAGTAATTATATAAGTAAATATATGTATATACGATATGACTACAGGTTCGAAGTTATATTACGGGTTACGACTAGCACAGTCGGGTAACTTTCGTGCGGTAGAGCGCAGGGATAGGGTGTATGGGCACCCGGGTTAATTAAGGTAAAATTTTGTGCGGTTAAGCGCGGGTATTGGGTGTATGGGCGCCCTGGTAAAGTTAAATGCATACTTGTGTAACGTATGGTTGGAATCGGATGGGATAGATATAGCGGGCTTGGAGGCACTTGACTAGTGAGTAATATGTGAATACTGGAACACTAGGTTAATCTTAATTTCGAGGACGAAATTCCTTTGTAAGGGGAGAAGTATGTAACACCCCGTATTTTTGTGCATTTAATATTTAATTAATTCGGGGATTTTAAATTACTTGTGTGTTGTAATTTTAATTGAATTAATTATGACAATATATTTATTTAAATATTAATCAGGGAGTGAATGGTTAGTGTTTAGGAAAATTTATTTACTAAGTGAATAGTAATAATTTAATTACGTCATTTCGAGTATTAATGACGAGGTATACACTTATCCCAGTCGGGAGTCGGTATAGACTAAAGGGGGTGTGAGATAAGAATTTTTATAAATTAATTCGGATGTCAATTCTGACTGCGCGGTTGAGTCCGGATGGGTCGAGATAGTCAGAAAAGAGAACCCGGGTGTAGTAATTGGGTCTCGGGATATTTTTGGGCATAACCGGGCCCACACGGGGTGAGTTGGGCCACTTTAATTAAGCCCATTAGGTGAAAAACGGGATTAAGGGTTTTTAACCTAATGGGAGATTAGGAAATTAGCAGCCAACACAACTCCAAACCTAGGGTTTGAGAGGGGATTTGGGGGAAAGCAAATCAAGAACAAATTGGGAGCTTTTAGAGCCAAATTGAGGGACTCCGCCAACGGAATCAGACACTACGAACACTTTCCGGCAAGTGGTTAACTGTTTTGATTCTTAAAGCATGATAATCAATTCATATCATAGTGATGTGGGTATGAAAATTATTTTTTGGGTATAAATGGGTGCAAATGGGGTTTTTGTTTTTGAAACACTTGAATGAGATTCAAAGTAAGATTTAGATGGGTGATTGATATCTGAATATGTATATATGATTTGAACGAGAATTTCAGAACATAAAAGAGTGGAAATCGAATCGGGAATTTGGGATTTAAAATAGATAATTGAATTTTGTGGAGAAAGACCCATTTCGAAAATTTGTGAGATAATTAGAGAAGTTGATTATCTTAATGATTTCTATGATGAATAGGATGTGGATTAACCATGTGTAGATGATGGGATGAAGTAATTAGAGGTTTAAATTATGGTTTAAAAAGCTTGAAGTTCGTTAATGGTAGAAATCAGGGGGAAGGAGATCTGTCACGAAGGGGTCGATCGATCGATCGACGATGGAAAAAATCTGGGCAGTTCGGCCTATTGTCATATAAAGGGGGAAATTAATTAAAGGTTTAATTCCCTTACATTAATGAGTGATACAAAATGATGATACACATATTCCTAGTAATTATGGGGAAAAGTAATTGGGACTAGGGGCAATTTATGTGGGGAAACTTTATGGATGAATTTGAGGGATATTATGCCAAAATAGGTGAGATACGGATCAAGTGAGTGAGTCCGGGTATGTTGATAATTATAGGTAAATATAATTGGAGAAATCATGGAGGTGACTCTATGGCACATTGTGGCAAAAATGTGGGATTGAAATTATAATGTGTAAATGGACCAATTGAGCGAGTCCAGGTAGGTCGGTTAGTGACACCAAAGTATTAAATTAAATTATGGAGAGAATAATTTATTTAGAGTTGGGATATAGACTCGGGAAAATATTAAGTTACGGGCCAAGTGAATGAGTCCGGGAAATATGGTTAGGCGACGCCTAGTATTAAATAAATTAATGAGTGAATAATTTAAGTAGAGTTGGACCACAGACTCGGATAGGTATTAAATTAATAAGTGTATTAATTAATTTAATTAAAGTCGGTTTGTAGACTCGGGTAGGATTAAATTAATATGGGTGTTAATTAATTTAATTAGAGTCGGTTTGTAGACTCGGGTAGGATTAAATTAATATGTGTGTTATTTAATTTAATTAGAGTCGGTTTGTAGACTCGGGTAGGATTAAATTAATATGTGTGTTAATTAATTTAATTACAGTCAGGCGATAGACTCGCGGAAAGTATTATATTAATTAAGGTGTGAATTAATTATATTAGAGTCGGACCATAGACTCGGGAAGAGGATAAATTATTAAGTGAGAAAATTAACTACATTGAGTCGGGTGACAGACTCAGGAAATTTCAGGCAGTGTACGGGACTTAGAGTACACGGTAAAGCCGGGTTTATATTATATATATATACAGTGTCGTGATAGTATATATATATATATATATATATATATATGTGTGTGTATTTATTGTGCGTGATACTAAATATCAGTGATTAGATATTTATTAAATTTATATACTCTAATGCTATCAAGGGAGGTTGCGCGATGTGGATGAATCCCCTAGCTTGAGGAGTAGGGCGAGTATATCCCCAGGTCATAGCGTCCGGTATACATGGGTGAGGGATTTATCTCACTTTCAGGGAAGGAATATGACCGCCTCCACTTCGTTTATATTTTGTTCCAAGTTGGTGAGCGATTCTAACTTGGGGAACTAGGTTTTGTGAGCACACCTAATGAGATAGCATTTTAGAGAGAATTATCCGGTGAGGGTATACTCGGAAGGATGGATATACGTATGATATATGTGTGGTTGTTACTAAAGGTACTTATATAATATGGTAGTATATATTATATGTAGGAGATAATACAGTGTGTGATGTATTTACTTTATATAACTCGGGTTACAGTTATATGCTGTTAATTAATGAGAAATTAATTAAGTTAATCATTTGTGGGGATAATACAGTGTGTGATGTATTTACTTTATATAACTTGTGAGACGGTTATATGCTACTATTTAAGAAGAATTAATTAAGTTAATTGTGAAATCACTTATAATTCAAGGATCATTATACTCGGGTTAGAGCAGTATGGCAAGGGAAATTTATACCAGGACTAGTTGGACGAGGTAGTACAACTAGGTGGGGTTAAGGTAATCGGTAGCTGTGCACAATAGTGGAGGGGTGAGAATGTCCACGAGGGAGTGCGACACTAACTTAAATATGAAGCACATTCACGCATTTTAAATTACTGCAGTTAATTCGCTTGCTAAATATTTTAAAAATGTTTTGGGTTCTAACCCTTGCTATAAAACTATTTTCAAAACCTTTTAGGTGTCCAGCCACAGGGACGCCAGGATTTATATTCTATTCCAGAGACACGGAGCTGCGGCATATGTGGATGCTAGCAGGAGTTTGGATTAGACGCAACTTTCGTTCATTCCTAGAGTAGGAATCTTGTATCAGTATCAGTTTTATTTAGGGCTTGTAGCCCAGACTTCTCGGTATAGTTTTCAGGTGTTGTATATTTGTATTTGGATTATTTCTTTGGTGGACGGTGATTTATTCGGCATGTTGTGTAATTATGATTCAGTTTATTTTCCTTCAGTTGTGTGAATGGTTATATTTTAATTCCGCATGTACAGTTTTGGTTTAATTTAAAAGTTAAAATTGGCACCAGTTTCTGGAATACTAGGTGGTTAGTAAGTTTTAAAAAGTTTTCGACAGTGATGCTAAGGATGATCCAACTAGGATTCCTGTTTTAATTTGGTATAGGACTGATCATCCGGTATTTTATTAGGCGGGGTGTCACATATGTGTTGACCTCTTAGTGACTTGGAACTATGCTTCGCATTCATTTGTATGTGTATTGTGTTAATACAGTTCGAGAGTGATTCCGAACTAGTATTTCCCTTAGTATGATTGAAACGGAGACTTGATAGTAGAGTATGTCAGCACCATAGATTTATGTGGGGTGCCGATAGTATATATATATTTTATGAGTGATTGATATATATATATATATGGAAACTTTCTAATGTGTGTATAAGTAGTTAAGTAATGAATAAATTCTTCAACTTTATAACAAGTGTTCGTAAATGTTGTAATGGTAACTAAGTGGTTCTAAGTAACGTAAGAATATGGAAGAGAATGATTTTCTAAAACTAAATATTATGGCCTTAGTACTTGTCCGGATAGAACTTTATGGGAGGATAAGTTAGATAGACTTTTGTGATCAGTAGTATGGTAGGTGTCCACACTAGATGAGAGGTGATCATTCTTAAGAGAGTATCGCGCACTAACATGGTGGTTATATTAGCCAGTAAGCATTTAAATACTTGCTAAACTATTTTTAAAACTGTTTTACACTCGGGCTCTGACCTGTTTTCTATTATTTCTCTATCTTGTATATATATGTATGTATTACAGGTGCCCAGCCATAGGGGCTTCGTGCTTAGATTCTTTGGACTGGACGAGCTACAACTTATGTGGGAGTTGCGTGCCCTTTCTTTAGACGACCTCTTCATTAATTCAGTTCCTACTTTAGTTCTTCATAGTTAGGGCATGTGTCGCCCGATTTCCTATTCCGTTTGAATTTGTTAGAGATTAGTGTTCATTTATATTTCCAGTATTCAGTACTCCTTGGGGGTTATCTATTGTAAAGATGATTTTGTTTATGGTTCTTAAACTTTGTTTGGATTATATAGATGGTTTAATTCTTGTGTGTTAATTGCAATCCTTAGTATTTATGGATTCTTAATCTGTTGGTTATTAATAAAGGTTTTCATATTGGTATTTAATAAAGAAAAAATTATACTTTAAATTGTCTTGACTCTTAGCTTAATTATTTAGGGTGTTGAAATTGGAAATATTATTTTACGACAGTGATGCTGAGAATCAACTAACCGTTCACCTTGATGTTAATTTAATAAAGGACTGATCACCAGGTATTTAATTAGGCGGGGTGTTACAAAAGGTAATTTCAATTTAAGTTAAGAACCCTGGTTTATAGATAATCTAATGAATTTGATTCAATTGTCCATCAATTCAAAATAGTAAAATGGGGATTTTGATGTTTAGACATAATATAATCAAGTACTACTCTTCCTAGAATAATTTCCATTAAAATCATGTAGCAATCCTCCATTATCAACTATATCATTAGTCTAATTTCTTATCTTAATTAATCAAATTATAATCTAATTAATTTTAACCTTCAATTCTTCTTTACATGTTATTTCATTCAGATTCAAATGAATAAGAATATAATAATTAAACACAATTAAATAAAATCCTAACTAAGCTTGCCTCAATCACATATTGTCGAGAAATGATGCTGAATTCCTCTTTATGCCTCCTCATCTCTTGAAGTCTCCCCTATTTAGTTCTTAGGAAGTTTTACTAGTTCTAATTTGTGAAGTAAGCAAGCCATAATGACCTCTCAAGATTTATAACCCACAAAATTAGTTCAAACCCCTACATGGGACTAAAAACATCTCCAATGGGTCTAAAACCTTATCTAAGTCTTACACTAGCCCAATCGGTCTAAAACCTATATTTTTAGATTAAAACAGACATTATACATATCTCGAAACTAACCCATAATATTTCCTAGTATTACTTATTAATTTAACTCAAATAATTTATTAATTTAGTCTGAATGAATCCAATTGTCCAAGATTTGATTAATTTATTAATGCGGTGTAACCCGATAATATAGGAGACTACTTTACAATCATTACAATTGAATATGGACGGGATAATCCAAACAAGGAAAACCTTGATACTAAGTCATTGTTGTTCCATAGTCGTCCATAATACATAGTTGATGTTAAAATATTTATTTATTGTTTTATCATGTATTAAATCCCATTTCTTAAATACTTTATGTCACCATTAAGAATGTAATTTATATAACCCATAAAAATATATTAATACAAAATAATATAACATATTTGTGACATTACATATCACATCAGACAAGTAAGATAAGATAATTTCACAATTGATTTATTGCATAAAAATATAGGGTATTGCACTTCTCCTCCTATATTACCACTACTCCTAGACCCTGAAGGGATGCATTCGTACATACCAAATACTCCACCCTGCCCCATGGTAATGCAAGTACAAGCACGGTAGTGAGATTTTCCTTGATATCCTTAAAATATCTCTAGCAATTAGCGTTCCTAACAAAAGGTACTCTCTTTCGATTGAGATGAGTCAGTAGTTCAAAAATATTTGAGAACTCCTTAATGGACATCCTATGATACCCCACCAATCCCAAGAAACTCATAACCTTTATAGGATTCGTGAGTTGATCCCAATCTACAACTGAATATGCCTTGTTAAGATCCATCAAAATCCCAGTTGCGGATGCATAATGGCCCAATAAATGTATCTCTCGAAGCCAAAATCCACACTTGGAATTTTTTTTGTAAAACTTATATTAGCAGTGTCTACAAAACCAATTATAAATGTTTTGCATTCTCATCCTTCGACCATGAGTATACTAAGATGTCGTCAATAAAAAGAATGACGAACTGATCCAAAAATGGTAAAAGTACCCAATTTATCATATCCATGACCACTGTAGGTGCATTGGTCAACATAAAATCCATGACCCATAACTCATTCAATCCATATCGTGCCAAAAAAGCCTTTCTTAGGACAATCTCCTGCTGAATACGTAACTGATGATCTCCTGAGCACAAGAAAATCTTGACAAATAATAATTCACTCCTCAACTGATCAAATTCATAGTCGATAAGTGGTAACATATACTTATTTCATATCATGATTGTATTTAGCTCTCACTATTTTACACATAATCAGAGGAAATCATCCTTCTTCTTCACAAATAACATTAGAGATCCCCATGGAGATATAATCCTCCGTATGAACCCCTAGATTAATAACTGCTATATTTCTCACGTAACTCCCACATCTCCAATGCTGATAATGGGATTGGTACTCGATGCAAAGTCAATACAAAAGTCTACCTCTCTCACTAGTGGTAATATTGTCACCTCATCAAATATGTCCATATAATTGTAGACAATTGGTATCGAATCTAACGATATGGTGACCTCCTTAGACGAAGTCGCATCTATTGTACTACAAGTGTGTGCTAGATCCTTCTCTCGAGTGTAAGCAACACCACAAGAAACATCATCTATACAAAAGTGATAAACATAAAAGCTTTCCCCGATAGTCAATATAAATGTAATATATATATATTTTCAAAGAACTAAGAATAATATGATGATCTCTCATCTAAGAAGTCAAGGAAGTGGCTGAAAACTGAGTTATCCAAACAAAACTCCATATTTCTACATTCACGATGTAATGCCGCCCCCACCCATTAGGGTATTCAAACATAAATAAAGATCAATGATAAAATCTATATATCTCAGAATTGTAGTAAACACACTGCTAATGAAGAAGGATGATTCCACAATATATAACTAAGTGGCCTCACTTACCACAAGTGTTATATTTTTCTTTAAATAAACTATCAAAGTGACGAACCTACCTAAAATTTGTCATGTCAACCTACTCTATTGGTTCTGACTGCAAATGGTCTTACTGCCCTTTGCTTTAAAGGTCATTATGAACTTGAATATATGCTCTTGGAACCTATTAGGGTTTTCCCCTAGTACGGTTCCTTGTACTTGTGGGGTCTTCCTCACTTTGGGGTAACACTAAACCATCCATGGTCTTTCGAAATAATACATCCCTAACCTTCTCAATCATAGGAACTCCATTATTCAAATACTTATAATGATGTCGGTGATGAACAAGAACAAATTCCACCATCTATACATAAGTGGTGAAGTACGATCATCCAATAACGCCACCCAATATTTATACAAATCTTTACTAACACAACATATCTTATCAAATGGTTATAGGTAACACGAAAGTCTTTCATCACTTTCGTATCAGTCTCTCCCGGTAAAGAAAGATAATGATAGTTGAACTTCTCCTCATACTAGCTATCATGAAATTGCAAAGACGAGGTCTTCAAAACTTACTTCTAATTTTGTCATGGATGGTGAGTGAAAAAATTTTACCTCGAAACATACGCTAAGCATTTTCTAAAGTTCTCATGCCCCAAAAGTACCCAACTCCTGACTAATTTGAAGTCTTGCATGTGAAGTCTAATAAAGTAAATCTAAACAAGTAATCCTCCTCATACACTTCAATGGATTCGAATCATTCATCTGGAACCATGGCATAAAATCTCCTAAGAATTCATCGTCATACATAATACAAATACTAAACGATATGGCTATAAAGAAATCAAATAGCGAAATGCGGAAAAATGGTGGGAGTACTCAAGATCCCTAGGATAGTAGAACATATAATTCCCTGATACCAATTGTGACATCCATTAAAATCTAATCTAGATTGATCAAGTCTAAAATATATATAATTGATTCTAAATATTTGTGTATCATTCTAAGCTTGGCTATGAGGAAAACTAAATGTATAACATAAATAACTGAACCATAATAAAGGTAAACCACATAAACTCTAACACCCAAACCAACCAATAGTAATAGAATTATCTCATAGCTATAATTGACTCATAATAAAATCCCATACCAAATATATAGTATTACTGATTTGATATTACTAAACATAAATCTGTCACGGTAGATAAATATATGGGAATAAAAGAATGAGAGTGCAGGCTCAACACATACATCCTATCTGAGATAAAATTGAAAAGAGGATAAGACTGAATCAGGGGTGAGGTTTGATCGGTGACCTATATCTTGAAAACATAATTAAACAACAACATTAACAACAAGTTTACAAAGTATAAGAATATAATTGAGATCCCATATTTCATTTCCCTTTATCCATACGCAAAAAACCTTAAATATCTCATGAGTCTACTCCCAAACCCAATACAACCCCATAATTATATATTATTCATCTCAATTGAATACAGTTAAAGGTTCCATTATCAAACATTCTATACATCTCAAGTATATGAACATAGAGAGGAATATCGATAGTGTCTAAGTCTACATCCACAAGTACGGGCCATAACACATACATCTTAAATGGGCTCTCCAAGATCCTAGACATAAAGAAGTCATATTGCTACTGCCTTTGTGGATCACTCACAAGTACTAATTATAGTTTTAGGTTGTCCCATACTTATAACCTCAAAGCATATACAAGGGATAAATAATATGCCTTTAAACCAGTCATATTTACCCATACCCAAAGCTATATGAAAGTATCACCTTGAGCACATAATGTTCGGGGTATTCATTACCAAGGTAAATCCCGTCACTAATCGGGGTACTAATGCGGTCTCCATCATATGTGACTCATCAGTATATCTCCTAGTACGTATCCCATGAATACTCACACCCAGTATGTTGCACATAATACGCAAGAAAAGTAATCCAAATTACATAAAGAATACACGTCTCAAATACAAGTTTATTAGATTTATTAATTTCTTTTAATTGAGAAATAAAAATTCATAATAAATGTCATTAGAAAACATTGTACTACTCGTTCAAATGATTTTATATTGTTCGTTCAAACGACTTCCAAATGCCGTTAAAATGAGAAAGCCAAACTCGTTCAAATAATACTAAATCTCGTTCAAATCGAATTAACCCATAATCATCATCTTCCCAAAACAAAATATGTCATTTTAACCTTCAAACCCAAATTTAAAGCTTCTGGCCATCCCCAACCCCATTTCTTGTAGGTATAAATGGTCTAACATCAATATTAACAATTCTCCAATTATTTTAGTCAATCGTAATATGGTTTAAAGGCTCAAATCCCAAAATCATCTCGAGAGCTTAGTTATCATTTTTTCCAAATTCAACTTAGATTCATATCAGTTCGTGAAATTACTAAGGAGCTTCTGATCAATTATCAATGTCTAACATAATTATAAAAATAATGGATTCAATCTAACTCAAATTAATTATGGATTTTAATAATTTCAGAAAATACTCTAAATATGAATATTCTTTAAGTTATTGAATTAAATTAATTTTGAAATTTGTAATTTAATTAGCTAAATTGGATTTTCTTACAATTATCTTGAGATTCCATTCAATAGTTATATTCTAACACAAAAAAATCATATTCAAAGACTAAGTAAAGTTGGTTCAATTCCAATTTGGGGTGAAATATAACTCAATGTCTCCAATCCCTCCTTTTCCAAGTTTTCTCCTCTCTCCACCTCTAGGGTTTTCTCTCTAAAATCGTTAGGCTGGATTATGTTTAACCTAATGGACTTTTTATTATGCTAGTTTTGAAATTGGGTTTCGGCACTATATGGGCTTCAACTAAACAAACCCAAAATTACATCCAAATATTCTACAACATAGACCAAGAAATATACTAGCCCATACGATTAAAATACATTATTTTAAGTCATAACTAAACATTCTACACTTCCTAAATGCCAGTACTAGGAATGAAACTAACACACCAATCTTCTAACCGGTACGCGTCTTAAAATTATTATTAAATAATTTTTAATTCATTACCGTGTATTTTCCAAATTGATTTTGAATAACACAGACACATAACACATATGAAATTTAATTAGTGACCTCACGATTCACTACAAATAAATACTAATTTCATAATTTATTTAATTTAATGCAGTTAAATTCTGGGGTATAACAAATTTGGTGGGGAGGATTCTGATAGCCGGGCAAACGAACCGTACTAGTACCATATTTTTAAATCATTCGGAACCGTACCAAACGCCAAGGTGTTGATCCAATCATTCTTATAAGCAATGTTCTAAGCATCAGTCAAAGCAGCATCTTAGCTGAGAAGATCCTCATTATATCCAACCATCCACACTTGGAGAGATTTCCTTTGGAATTGGAATCTGAGGAGATCAAGCTTCTCAGATAGGTTATTGATGGTCTCCTTCTTATCATGCAAAGACTTAGTAGTATTCTCCAGGTGCTTATCCAGCAGGCCACTATTTTTTTCATCAGAGGAAGACAAACTTTGAGTGGTCTCATCCTTGTTATGAATGGTCTTTTGTATCTTCTCCATCTCTTCCCTCTATTGTACATTCTCTTTTTCAGGGAAGGAAGCTTCTTCTCCATCTTGCTTTTCTGTTTTGGTCTTACTGGCTCTCCTAAATCACCTCTCAAATCATTATTCCCCTTATCTAGGAGAGCCACAACCTCTCTCAGTCCTATAAGGTCTGCTTGCAACATAAAGTTCTTCCTTGCATGATCAGAATCAATTTCAATCAACTTTTGGTCAAATTCTCTTTCTCTAGACATCTCGGTCAAGTACTTTTCAAACATAGCCCTCTGATTGTCTCGTGATTCTTTATGACTAGTTTGTGTGGCGTGAATCATGTTATGATAAAAAACTTTAGCAGCCATAGTTTGATGGAAAAGTTGACACAGATCTGAGTGGGCCTCTTTATCTCATGAGGACACATTAGGGCCCAATATATTGTCGAGATCTTCTTAATCATCATATCCGATAATAAAAATTCTTTAGTGATTTTGTTTAAAGTCGTGTTAAGCACTGGCGAGCATTACAAGTCTCGCATCAAAATGAAAAAGGAAAGAATAAATGGTCGATCATATGAGCTTGGAGAAAGATAAAAATAAATAAAATATCACGATATAAATGAATAGATATAGTTGAATCAAACTTTAATGTCATTAATGGATAACAAATGGGATACATCACATATTGAATAGAAATGAGTAAAATATTTCCTAAACCCTAAAGATCATTGTCCTCAACATTATCTTTCCTAGAAGCTTGAATAGAGGCAATAACCTCCAAGTGATTGAACTATCTCTTTCTCAACGCCTTGATAAGCACCAATTTGTTTGAGAACTTCAATAGAATCGGAGCTACTGTATTTAGTCTTCTCGGCATCTTGGTATGCTTTGACCGACTATTGATCGACACCAATAATGGAAAACATAAAAAAGAAATAGAGGCTATATGAATTTACTTGAATCTTAAGCCAAACACACAAATCCACTTATTACCAAATTATATATTGATTTAATTTAAAGTAAATTTTAAAGATAAATTGTGAAGCCAAATTCCAAACCAAAAAGTATGGGAAGAAGATAGAGAAAAAAGTCCTTTCAGATAAAAACTTTAATTCAACATTGTTAAAACATAAGACATACACTTGACGACTTATAAACTACTTAAATGTCTATTAAGTAAAATGTGTAGATGTCTTCAAATCTTCAACAGAAAACATTACAGTCGAGCACCACCCATAGGAAGCAGGGTATCAATTGATCAACCTCAAAAATTGCAATTCCTTTCTTCTTCAGTCGTAAAGACTCAACTACACATATTAGCAGTAGAGAATTCCTCTATTAGGGTTTATAACTTCTAATTGTGTTCTTCTTAATTTAGTAAAGTGATCCTCAAAGATCCAAGGGGTTTGGATGGAAAAATTATAGAGTCTGATCACAAAAAGAACTCTAAAAAAGCTAATTTAAAAGTGTAATCTCACATCTCTATTTATAGGGAAAGTTATTGCAAAGAGATAGGGATCAAAGATTTGGAAAATATTTAATAAAAAATAAAAAATATGCGTACTCGTTTGAATGAACTACCACATTATCAAATGATGTACCTAATCTCATTAGAATGGTTTCAAACAAAAAATCGAATGATATTTTAAATCGAACCCAAAAGGTAACATTTCAGATCTCGTTCGAACGTGGGAACCTCATCCTAACGATATGTCTAATCTCGTTTGAACTTCATGCCAAGTCATTCTAACGAGGTGACAAGTTTTTCAAATAGTATTTTCAAATTCATTTTAAAACATTTCAAAAAAATTTAAGGTAAATTTTTTAAAAAATAACCCCAAAAACTTTAAATTTTTACCAAACCACCTCATAAATCTTCTTAAATGATATTGTGACGAACGATCCTCATTCTTACAAATGTCACCAATCTTCTTCTCATCAAGTTCCCGATAAGTGGTCATGAAGTTGTTGTGGGGTATAACGGGATAAGAAAAATAAAAATAAAATGGGAAATTCTAAAATTTTCTTTTACAAATCTCCCCCTTAGTTTATTCCGGTACAAAACACCAACTGAAGTCAAATTGACCCCTAAGAATAATATAATTAATGCCATACTAAGCCAAGAAATGAAAACGCATAAATGTATAAGTCTTCAACTGAAAGTCTTCATCTTGTGTGGTCCACAAAATAATAATCAAGGCGGATTTACCTACATATATGAGACAAAAGAAATACCATCATGTGTTCAAATTTTAAAAAAAAATAAACTCAATCTCAATTTGTTCACCCCTTTTTTGTCCATACTGGATAAAGGGTTAGAAACTAATTATGAAATTTTTAGCATCACCAACAGAAAAGATATCATCACAAAGATAATCAGTAAGGCACATGCGATGAATATCGGGGAAGCATACCAACTATTTTTAAAAAAGTCCAATTTTCTAAACTATAAAAATTACATATAAGTACAAATACATCAGACCATGAATAACACGAAAATATCCGAATTGTGATACAGGAATGCAACTGTGTGAACATTTTCTATGGATAAACAACATAGGTATTCATTAAATAAGCCCACGAAGTCAATGAGATACTTATAAAGAAAGAACTTAATGTTAACCTTATGTGTAACAATGTTAAACAAGATGAAATTGACTCGACTTATGCAATATGACCCGAATTTAAATGCTTATCAAATCAATAATGCCAAACTATTTAATATTTTTTAAGAGAGTTCGTTGTGCAAACACAATGATCTTCTACTCTATAAAACTCCCAAAATCTCACATATATAAGAATTTACACTCAAATTTCTGAAGATATCATAATGCTCAGGTGTAGCGAAGCATTAATGAAATGATAATGGCCTTGACACTTCTATTTTTTTGTGTCATTGAGCTTTTAGGCTCTTTTTTTTTTTGCAAATGGTGGCTTTAAATGCAAAGAGAATTTTCTCTTTCATGTCCCCTTTCCATTGCTTAACATATAATAATTTTTTGGGGAACGAATTTAGAACAATGGTTCTTATAAGAACAATATATCTCTAGTACTTTTATTTTGTTTTTAAACACTATTGAGACGAGAACACCATGAGCGACATGTGATCAGCAAGCACAATATTCAAAATGTTTGTGCCTATACGCAATAAAGGTGATACAAAACTCTAGCATGTATAAAGTAATCATCAATGGATAACGAAATGCTATTCATGCATTGTTAAGCACACTAACAAAACAAAGGAATGTACAAAAGACCATGAAAAAGTCACATGAATGGATGGAATATAGGGGTGATTTGAACATCTTAAATGCACATCCATATATGGCGAAAGTAGAAAATACAAAAATCTTTTGTCTCTTTCAAAGAATTTATCAAAAAAATAAAATCTTTTTGGAATTTTTCAAAAAATTTCTTATTTACCGATTTTTTTTTTATTTTTAAGAAAAAATAAAAAATCCTTGACATGTATAGTCATAAGAATACATAGAAATACAATCTAGCATGAGGGACGAATGATATAACATGATAATCACCATACACCAGATAAATTACCCAAACTCAATCAACAGAACAAATACCCAAAGACTATAATACCCCGTTAATTTAAGGGCTTATTAATGAATATTATATAAGATTTTATTAATAATTAATCGGGATGTTTTATTTTAAATAAAAATATTTTTATTTGTTTTATATTTTAAAACAATTTATTTTGGTTTGAAATCGAATCAAACATTTAAATTTAAATTTAATAAGTTTTTGGACATTTTATAATGGTTTAAATATCTAAAGTAAATAATTTTGAATTAAAGGGAAATGTGATAATATGTGCTAGCTTAGGCTCCAAGACAGGGTTTGATAGATGGGTTATATAAGGAATATTATGGCTGATTATAAGGAAATGAAGATAAAAAAGAGAGGCCAAAAATGAAATATAAAGAGGCAAAATGAGTGGAATGAGAAGAGTTAGTTTGGAGTGTTTAGATCTTCTTTTTAAGTGCTTTCAATTGAGATTTGAGAAAAACTAAAAGCACATACATGACCCAATTTTTCACGCAGAATCCAAATTTGAAGTTAGATTGGTGATTTGGTTAATGTTGAATCTGATTTACTTATGCTTTTAAAAATCGGCCTATGATTGTGGATTTTGACTCTGTTGAGGTAGTTGCGTTCTCCTGTGGTTAAGGACCCTTGTGAGCATCGAACGTCAGTTAGTCAACATATTATTCAGTTTATTTTTATATTTATGCTTTTGAAAAATTAAACTCAATATAAATGGCATTTTTTTAATAAAAAATTCTCTAATTTGTCCATATTTTTTGGTAGCACCTCCCAGGGTGTTACAAAGACCTTCTAAGATTCTCAAACCTAAGTGCATCTAAAGGTTTCGTGAAAACATCCATTAATTGACATTAGGTGCTAACAAGGGTCAAGGATATAACCTTTTCCTCAATAGGATCATGAATAAATCTTTCATGTATCATAATGTGCTTCGTGCGGGAATATTGGATCGAATTACGGGATATATGAATTGCCCTCATATTATCACATGGAATAGTCATTTTACCTTGGGAAATCCCATAATCTTCCAACATTTGCCTCATCTATAAGAGTTGGGTTCAATAACTCCCGGTGGCAATATACTCAGCCTCTGTTGTGGACAAAGAAATGGAGTTTTTCTACTTACTCAATCAAGAGACAATATAAATCACAAAGTAAAAACACCCACTAGAGGTGCTCCTATAAACATCAATATCCCCGATCTAATCAGCATCTGAATAGGTGGTCAAACGGTCCTCGGTATCAAATGAAAACCAAACATCATAGGAAAGAGTTACACTAACGAATTTGATGATACGTTTAAGTGCGACTAAGTGATACTCTTTCGGGGAAGCTTAGTACCATGCACAAAATCCAATGCCAAAGGAAGTGTCAGGATGACTAGAGGTCAGGTAAAGAAGACTACGCATAATGCTCCTATAAAGGGTTTTCTATACATCCTTACCCAAAGTGTCTTTGCTAAGCTTAGTTATTGTACTCATAGGGGTGTGTGAGTGTTTAGTGGAGTCTTAAACAAAAAATTTCATTAGGTGCCTAGCATATTTTGATTTAGATATGGATATCCCATTCTCAAGTTGACGCACTTGGAGACCTATGAAAAACGTAAGGTCACCAAGCATGCTCATCTCAAACTCGCTCTTCATCTCCTCCTTAAATGTTCGAGCATGTTATAAATACGTGGATCTAAATACTATGTCATCCATATAGACTTAGGCAAGAAATATTTCACCACACTCTCTCCTCACAAATAGTGTCTTATCCACTTCCACTCTTTTGAAGCCACGATATAAGGGATACGAAATGAGCCTATTGTACCAAGCACATGATGCTTTCTTTGAACCATATAAGTCCTTCTTAAGATAAAAGACGTGTCCTGATTGCTTTGGGTCTTTGAACCCCTTTGGTTGTTCCACGTACAGTTACACCTTTAGAATGCTATTAAAGAAGACACTTTTCACATCCATTTGTATACCTTGAACTATAAATGACATTCTATGGTGAGTAGTAAGTGGACGAAATCAAGCCTAAAAACTGGAGCAAATGTCTCATTAAAGTCTACACCTTAAATTTATTTCTAGCCTTGAGTAACTAACCTAGCCATATTGCAAACTATGGTACCATTCTTATCCATCTTATTCTTATAAATCCAATTGGTACCAATCACATTAGTCTTACTAGGTCGGGGGACTAACTTTGAGACATCTTTCTCATTAAATTGAAGTAATTCATCTTGTATAGATGATATTCAATGCTCGTCCTTGAGTGCTTCGTTCACATTCTTAGGCTCGACTAAGGAGGTGTAGCAAAAGTAACTAACCATATACTGTAAGTTTTGACACCTAGTGTGGGATCGCCAAGTATAGAAGAAGGGTCGTGATCTTGTGAATCCAAGGGTGGATCCTCTAAATCAAGCAAGAGGTTGACTGAGTACTATAAGGAAAGACAGTATCGGCACTAGGGCGTGCATCGTTCTCACACTCGAGGTAATGGGAAACAAACATCGACGACTCTCCATATCTAATCATGATGTTTATTGACTACAAAGACTTACATCTTCAAAGGTTAAACACCCTATAATCTCTACTAGATGATGAATAACCTAAAAATATCCCCGTATTTCATCGCGGGTTGAATTTTCCTCAGTACTCTCCATCTCTTGAAATGTAGCAATGAATCCTAAAGACTAAAAAATATGATAGGTTGGGTTTTTTCCCTATCCACAACTCATATGGCCTGTGTAATATGTGTGGATGAAGATATACTCCATTCACCATATGGAATGCAGTATTAACTAAATCTTACCAAAAGCATCTAGAAATGTTTCTCCCAAGAAGCATAGATCTTGCCATATCTTGAATCGTCTAGTTCTTCCTCTCAACTATCCAATTTTGTTGAGGAGTACAAGTGGATAAAAACTCATATTTGATGCCCACCCTGTCCTAATAGATGGCTTCTTTAAAGTCAATGTCATTGTCACTATGCATCCGATTAATAGTGAAACCATGTTGGTTTTGTAAGACACAACACTTGGTTGTTAGGAACTTAATCGTGTCGGACTTTTCTCTAAGAAACCCCACGATAGACTATCTCAAAAAATTATTGACCATCATAAAAATGTATCTCTTATCACCAATGCTCTTAGTACGAGTTAGACCTACAAGGTTCATGTGTCTTAACTCCAACATATGAGAGGAGGTAATGGTATTCAACTTATGATGGGGACTTCAAACTTATTTTTCTCGTTGGAAATCACTACAAACCAAGGAAGTTGTTTTCCCAAGCAATGGTAAGTCATGAAATAGGTAGTTCATTATTAATCTCTCAATATTTATCAAATTCACATGACATATTCGTTGATGACAAATGTCTATAGAGGAGACAATGGTATTGTTGCACACAAAGGAGTACTTATGAATGATTCCATAGCAATTATCACCGGTCCTCATGCACATTATACTCGGACCGATCGAACATTACTTTAAATTTTTCATCACAAAGTTGGCTTATGCTAATCAAGTTTCCTTTCAACCCTTTGATGTACAATACATTGTCTAGCTTGAGTAATTCGGGTATCTCAACACAACAACGTCCTAAAATTCTAGACTTACTCCCATCACCAAAGGTCACTTTGCCTTTATTGCGATCCACAAGGTTCGTAAAATAGGACTTGTCACCGGTCACGTGCCTAGAGAAACCACTATTTAAATACCAATGGGAAGTATCTTGAACCTTTAGAGAAACGTGAACAACAAGGGCTTTATTTTCATGCTTAGGTACCCAATTGGAGGTAACCTTTTGTTTTCCCTTATCGTTATTGGCTCAAGTCATATCATTAAAAGCGTTATCAAAAGGCATTTACATCCTTTGAAATTCTTTCATTACAATTTTAAAAGTGGTGACTAGGAACTCTAATTGCTCTCTAAGACTACAAAGTCACTATAGCAGTGCATGGGAGTATGTTTATATTGAGTTCTTCCTAACTTGTAGCAAAATTCCCTAAGGTGACTTTTCCTTTTACAATGGGAGAAAACATAGAATTGTTTGGGTTTACCTTAGTTAGATCATTTAGTTTAAACTATTTTTGGTGGTTTTGCGCAAGCCCCATAATGATCTACCACAAATTTGGGAATCAGTTCCGATGTGGCATGGAGATTGGATGCACCTTCGTAACCTATTCATTGATTCTCCCTAAAACCTAAAGCAGGACCAAGGAATATCTTCCCTACCTTCTTTGATGTATCTATTGTAACCATGACCTCCCGGGCTCGTTCGATATCTTTCTAGAGTTTGGATATAAATGGATTTAAGTTTCTCACTGTCTCTAATAAAGCTTGAATATCTCTTATATGAATAGTCACTTCGTTGATCAAGTCATCATTTTCCCCCTCCACTAAAATGGTTCTCTCTCCCAAATAAACTTTCACCAAGGACTCTCTCTCTCTCAAATCTATCAATTTTATCTCTAGCGATAACACCCTAAGTGCCAAATTTGCATTTTGCCTTTTCATTTTAAAGGAGCCAGTGTAAAGCTTGGGGTAGGCTCAAACAAGACCACTTTCTCCCCCACTCTCTCCGGAATGACTAGACATACTGTCAAGGTCATAGTTTTTGGAAATGTCTTCATCGGTGTGACACGTAATTGATGTACCAACATGACTATCCATAAACGTGGTGAAATTATGTTCATCTGATTCTTCATCCCAGAAATCCACCGACTCGACCTCGTTGTCGCTAAGAGTGGCAGTGCAGGCAGATTTGCGTTTGCCTTGTCTCTTTATTTCGTAACACACTCATGAGCTTTGTGACCCTTATCCTCACCCTCATAACATCTCTCCTCGTCTTTCTTAGGGTACTCCCCACTCGCGTTTTCAAAAAAAATCTTACCGGATTTAAAATCTTTATTTTTCTCAAAACTTTTATTTCCTTTGGAAGAATTTTATTTTCTTAGTTTGAGAAAATTTCTGAATTTTCTCGAAAAAAACTAAGATCATCGAGATCAAAATCAAATTTGGGGTCAGATGAGACCTACTCTTTTTTTTAGATTAGGATTTCAAAGCAATCCCTATTTTTTACTTTTGAATTTTGGGAAGAATATCGATTTCGTAAGTTTGAAGGTCTCCTATGAGTTCTTCTAACCTATAAGTATCTAAAATTATCAACAAATTAAGCACTTTAGGTATAAAATGAGACGACATGAATCTCAAAATCATTCACAACTCTCGTCTCAAGAATTCTCCCACCCAAATTAAAACTTGAATTTACTATACCATATAATATAGCATAAAATTCCTTAAAAGTGCCAAAGTATGTGGTGAGATTTTATAGCTTAAAATATTTTAGAGCATCGAAACTCTCATAAGTGAGTTAAAAAGTATCCCATGCTTTCTTAGATGTGGCACACATTATAATTTGACAAAACTGATGGGAGTGATTGCACCAGAAATTGAGCTCAAGAAACGGGAGTAAAAATTACTCCATTTAAAATCATCCTCTGTCTAAGAAGTGATAGGTTTAAGATTTTTGACATTGTCATTGGTTATAGTGGGCAGTGCCCACCCTCTTTCACAGATAAGCCATACTCTGTCATCAATCGAATTCAGTGTCGATATCATTAATGCTTTCAAATAAGCATAATTTGATCCGTAAAAATAGGTAGCCTATTATACAAATTATTAATATGTTCCCAAATTTAAAGATCATATAATAGATTAGTGTAACCAGATTGGATACCAATATAAAAATGCAACAGGGGCTATATGGATTTACTTGTATCTGAGGCCAAACACACATATTCACTTATTACCAAATTATATCTTGAATTAATTTAAAGTGAACACGCAAGTTAAATTGTGAAGTCAAATTCCAAACCAAACAATATGGGAAGAAGATAGAGGAAAAATCCCTTTTGAACAAAATCATTAATTTCAGCACTGTTAAAAGATAAGATTGACACTTGGCATCTTACAAACTACTTGTAGATGCATTAAGCATAATGCAGAGATGTCTATAAATCTTCAATAGAAAATGATGCAATTCGGAACTACCCATAGTAAGTAAATCTTCGCTCGGTATTCACTAATAAGGAAAATCGCAATTACGTTCGTCTTCAGCCGTAGAAACTCAATACCACAAATCAACAATAGAGAATTTCTCTACAAGGGTTTAGAACTTTTGATTGTGTTATTCTTTATTTGATAAATTGATCCTCAAAGATCTAAGGGATTTAGAGGAAACAAATTATTGAATGGATAGGGAATGAATATTTGGAAATGATTTAATGAAAAATAATAAACATGTGTGCTCATTCGAATGAACTACAACCTTGTTCGAAAGATATGCCTCGTCTCGTTCGAATGATTTTCAACAAAACATTGAACCCAAAAGGAGATGTTCCAGATATCGTTTGAACGTGGGAACCTAGCTCTAATGACAAGTTCAATCTTGTTGGAACGACATGCCAAGTCATTCTAACGATCTGACAAGTTTTTCAAAAAGTATTTTTAAATTCATTTTAAAACATTTTAAAAACTTTTTAATGCAAACTCTTTTAAAAACAACACCTTGAACCTAAAAACTCTTCTTAAATGATGTCGTGACAAATGATATTCATTCTTCCAAATGTCACCAATTTTCTTCTCTTTAAGTGCTCGAGAAGAGGTCATGAAGGTGTAATTGGGGTGTAATGAGATAAGATAAATAAAAATAAAATGAGAAATTATAAAACTTGATCTTACAAGACTGAAGACTACCAAACTGGTCTCCAACCACCTCCTCCTCCTCCTCCTCCTCCTCCTCCTCCTCCTCCTCCTCATCATCATCATCATCATCATCATCATCATCTTCTTCTTCCTCCTACTCGATTGGATGAGGGGATCCCTATTTATTCTCTTGGAACAAGTTAGATTCCTTAATACACCTGCCCCGAAAAGGGCCTTATCCCAAATACTATTGAATATCACCTTCCTTAAATATCCAAATTGATCTTGGGCTTTGATAAAGGCCTTATTCCAACTGCAATTATAGGAATCAGATTTAGCCTATGCATCTCCAGTAAAGGTTCTCTTAGCCTTGAGCCTCTCTTTATCTACATTCTCCATACTATTCTCTGCCTAAGCATTGGCCTTCTGGGTAGCAACGACTAGTGCAGAAGATTCATTGATCTTCTTCTTGAGATTGACCTTCTCGACCACCAAGCACTTGATGTTCTGGTCAGGTTTCTCCTTCTTAGTGTCCTCAATGACACGAGTGTGACTCCCCAACCAATTAAATACTGATTGATCAATCCTTTATTAAATTACATGAGGTTTCTCATTAATTTTTAAAGCTTACAAACCACTAATTATTCAAAAAGTCGGTGACAAAATTTTATCTTTTTATTTAAACAAAAACAATAAATGCAATAATAACAATAACCAAACCAACCAAACAGTAAAAATAATCTGAACAAAACACTAGATAAATGACTGTAATAAAATGGTACCGAATAAACCATCAATTCTCAATATAAAATTCAACTAAACAACTAATGAAATCAAACTAAGTCCATAATTACAAAGTCTGGTAAACTGAATAAAATAAATAGCTGAAGGTGCGGCATGCCCAAATGAAATAACTAAACTGCATCCTACTCTAGGAATGAAGTAACCGAAGCGACTAAGTCCAAATCCTGCAATCATCCACATGTGTTGCAGCTACGCATCCCTAGAACAAAAAATCAAGTTTGGCGTCCTTGTGACTGGACACCTAAAAGGTTTTAAAAATATTTTACAAGTATGGGTTAGAGCCCAAATCCTTTTGAAAATATTTTTCAAGTGATTAAAATGCAATAATTAAAATGCATGAATGCTCTTCATATTTAAGCTATTGTCGTACTTCCTTGAGATACTAATCACCCCTCATCTAAAGTGCACACCTAACGCTTTCTTCCAAACCCTCCTTGTTATACTACCCCGCCTAACTAGTCTTGTTCTGAAAACTTCCCGACACACTACTCTAGCCCGAGTAAGTGGTAGTTTTAATTCATAAGTTATTTATCACATTAACTTAATTAATTATTTTTAATTATAACTATATAACAGTCTCACTTGTTATATTCAAGTAAAACCATTTTACTTCACATAATTCACCCGTATATAAATATCTACTATATTATATACGTATATACTTAATACAATTTCAATTCATGTATTCCATTCGTATATAAATATCTACACCATGCATACCATTATACTACAACATTCACACACATGACGTATATATATATATATATATATATATATATATATCCATCCTCCCGAGTAAGGACTCACATAATCTTTTCGGTAAAATGTTATCACCCCAGATATACTCAATCCACCTAGATGCCCCGAGATGCTTAACTCACCGAATCAGAAAAATAAAAATAAGCGTAGCGGAGGCGATCATAGTTCCCCAGTTGAGAGACTGAATCACATCCAAAGAGTCTCACCTCGAAAAGAATCACAATATAAACTACTGGACACTATGACCCAAGGATTATACTTGCTCTGCGTTCTCTAGCCAGGGGATTCACCCACATCGCACCACCTCCTGTGATAGCACTAGAGGGGTATGCATTCCTATAAATATTATATACACGAATATTTATAAAGAACACAAATATATATATATATATATATATATATATATATATATATATATATACATAAGTTAATTGAACCGGCTAACCTGTGTGTTATACCTATGTGATATCAATAGGAGAATAAACCATGATAACCCATGAGGACTTCAAAATATGCTCCACTTTATCACCTAAGGAGGTCGTCTCAGTAATTGGAGTGCTCAACCAATCGGTTTACTTTAGGATTGGATACACACACATCTCTGTGTGCATTTACACGCGATATATACCTTCTCAACCACATGGAATAATAGCCGCCAATATTAGTTACCTCATAATTATCTAGATGTCTCCTTATCAAAGCAGTTCCACACCTCAAGGCATATATATGTACATTATAATAAACGTGTGAAAAGATGTAACTACTCAAATTATAAGGGCACTCTATCTTTTTGTAAATATCGAATCTCCACATATAAATAGGGAAGAGGAATGTTAATGGGATAAATTTTTGATACCTTCTCAAACTTGTAGTGGTATCAAGAAAACCCTAAACTGTAACCACGTAATCAAATGTAATAAAACCACTGTGGACGTAAGATATTTCTTGATCAATTATTTAGCTCATTATTTATTTTCTCCAATTCTGGATGTGTACAAATTTGCACCGTTTGGGGGAAACTGTCATAAGCCAAATGGTAGATCATCCTGAAAGTAGTCATATAGTAGAGGTACAAATGACACCTACCCCTACCAGAGCCAGTGACGTGCATAACATACTAGTAAGCATTGCCATGGGGCAGGATGCGATGCAGGAAAGTGTCAGACAATTGACACACACCCTCCAGATAGGACATAAGTACCCGTCCTGGGAAATATTACTCCTATACTGGAGATGCCCAGGTGTGACGAAAGGATATTCCCCTCAACGTCTCATAAGGAAAGGAAATATGAATATCGTAGGCATGCACTAGAAAATTCCAGGAGGCTGAACTAGGATCTAGTGACAACACAAGTTCCTCCAGGAAAATTGACTCATAGCGGGATCAGACACACCGTCCAGAGGGCACCTCCTCCATCCAATCACCTAGTCACTTTGAAAATTAGTCACATTCAGTGGAACGCCCTAGTACATTCGAGAAATTGAGCAGAGAATCATCCTTTGACCGATTGGTCCCGCGCTGTAATGACTAGAAAATACCAATAATGTCATGCGATCGGTCCCAAAGAAGCCTGTCAAAAAGGTTTGCAACTAGGATCTCACGTAGTTCCGCCCGAGCATCGGCCTATGCCAAGCAGACCTCCCAAGAGGAGAGTTGGACTAAAAGTCAAGGACGAACAGACGTACCAGTCGAAACTAGCCATGGAAGGGCTCCATCCAGTGCCTAGAGGACCACCTCAATGAAATGGCCAAATTAAGGAATCCCCTCTAGCACGACTTCACGAAAGGGTTGCCCTGCGTGCCCTCTATCGTAGTGTATCCTACTCCAACAAAATTGAAACCACCGTTCATAACTCCAAAGTATGACGAAAAGACAGACCCCATCCTACATATCAAACAATATTAAGCTATCACGGATATTTACTCCATCTCGAATGAAATGAGATGTCGGGCATTCTCTAGTACCATAATCAACTTGGCTCAGATATGGTACAATATCCTGCCAAGGAGGTAGATTAAGAGTTTTTAGCAGCTGGTCGATCGGTTCATCATTAATTTCTTTTTTGGTGATAATCTACGAAAGCAAGTTACCCACTTGATCGGCATTAGGCAGAGAGGGAATAAAAGCACCCTTGATTCCATTACTCGGTTCAACACTAAAAAACTAGAGATAATGGACTCTAGAGAGCCCACTACCATCGCAACCCTATTAACTGGGTTGATACTAGGCAAGATATTTTGGGCATTAGCCAAGGAACCACCAAAGACCATGACCAAGCTATTAGTAAAGGCAAGAAAGATCGCGAACGTCGAAGAGGCAATAGCGGCTAAAGAGTCCGATGATTCAAAATCCACCGGTGGGAAAAATAACATAATGTAGGAGCAAAAAGATAAAAAGATTGAAAAGCCGAGGAAGTACAACGAGTACATGCCCCTCATAGTTGGAGTCCACCACATCCTGTAGGAAATTCAGGAAAGTAAAGATCTCAGGTGGCCAGGAAAGCTAAAGTTGCCGGTAAACAAGAGAGATAGAAGAAAATACTATGAATTTTAAAAGGACCATGACCATAATACAGATCACTGCATAGCACTAAAGAAAGAAATAAAAGGGATAATAAGGAGGGGCAAGTTGTCGAAGTACATTTAAAATGGTGGCCGACCAATTCCAGAAGAAGGAAAAGGTAGGACACGCGCAGATTCGCCCTAGCGAAGGGAGACCGATAAGAAAAGGGCGGGGGACGATGACTCGAATGACGATCCAAACCCCGCAAAAAAATCCAAGGAACCCATTTGTGACGTCGGTCTCATAGCATTCGACTGTCAATTCATTGTTGGAGGCGGAGCTAGTGGTGGAGAGGACCCAACAGAAAGGAAGGCCTAGCTCAAAGAAACCCAGTCTTACGAACAACCGCAGGTCAACCAGGCATCAAACTCCAATGAAGGTCCATGAAAGGTGAACAAAGATCAGTTAATCATTGGCCTCTTTAAATATGACCTCTAAGGGGTGTTATATCCCCATGACGACCCTTTGGTGGTCACTATGGTTTTCCAAGAAGGATGGGTTGCAAGGGTCCTAGTGGACAATGGAATATCTTCCGACGTAATGTTCTACAGTTATTATAAGAAGTTGAAATTAGAGGACGTGGAACTCACGCCCTATCATCAACCTCTGATCGGATTTTTGGGCTGAACGGTGTATCCATTGGGGACTAATGAAATGGAAGTTATGGTCGGCATTTGGCCAATCAGTCAAATAGAGAAAGTAGGTTTCTTTGTCATCAATAAGAACATGCTCTTAGCCTATAATGTTATCTTCGGAAGGGTGGTCTTGAAGAAATTTCAAGTTGTTCCATCTACTGTGCACCAGTGATTAAAGTTTCCAACCCACTTTGGAGTAGGATTTGTGAAGGGCAATAAGAGGGTGGCGTGCGAATGCTAATTCATTTTAGTAGACTAGGAAGAGCAGAAGAAGTTGACGACTCCCTACTATATCAAAACCATAGACCCTCGAGACGAGGCAAAGTTGGTCAAAGGGTAGCTTGGCAAAGAGATCGAGATAGTTCCACTCGACGATAGCCACCCAAACAGAATAGTATAGATTGGGTCATCACTGAATCCCCTCTTGAGCAAAGAGCTAATCAGTTTCTTACGATAACAAAAATAGTGAGCCACAAGGACATCCTGAGGATTAGGGCTGTAAATGGATATTCGAAAATCCGCATCCGTCCGATATCCGAATCCGAATTTGTGGATATTTATCCAAAAAAATGGAAACGGATACGAATATGGATACTCTATAAAAATATTCGAGAAAATGGATACGGATACGGATACGAATAGTACTAGTATCCGACACGGATAATCTGTATCCGATGCGGAGTATCCGTTTTACCAGATATCCATTTTACCGAATATCCGTATCCATCAAACATATGTTTAAAATATTACTAATAATATTAGTATTAGTATTACTAATAATATAATATTAAAAAGAACCTTAAATCATTTATTCCCTAAAACAAAACAAACACAGACTCCACTCAAAACAAAAACACCCTAAAGTCATTATTTTATTGGGTATATTATAAAATTCAATGTATTATTATTTTATTAGGTATATTATCATGGAGTTACACTAAAGTTACAATACACCCTATCACACACAACATACACCCATTAAAAAAATATGCTCCACTAAAAAAAAACTAATTTCATTTAATTTCTCTTTCGTACAAAACAAGAGAAAAGAAACCCTCATTTCACTCCACAAAAAAACCCCATTCCGCCACCTCCGCCGCATCAGCTCGCCGCTGCTCATCAACCCCTCCATTGCGCATCAACTCCGTCGCTGCGCATCCCCTCCTCCTGCAACAGACAGTTAGCAACAACAGGTACATACAAAATAAAAATAATAATATATAACTGTATTTATATATTGTTCATGTGGTTGTTCATTAGTTTTCTTAATTATAAAAAAATGTAGGAGAGAAACAAAAAGTAAAGAGATGGTTTTGATTGTGATGAGAACTCAAGTTAATAACAGATATATTATATACAAAATAAAAATATATATTTATTAAAATAAAAATACTAGTATGTTTTGAAGACTAAAAGGCCCATGAGGTTATCATTTTTAATAAATTTGATTTAATCTAAAAGGTGCATATTTATTGCTACTGTTATGGAATGCTACTGTTATTTTTTTTTTTTTGGCTGGATTTAAGCTTATATGTTTGTAAAGTATGGATGACTTTAAGCCATATTATCATTATGGAATGCTACTACTATTATGGAAGCCATAATTATTGATGTTAGGAGGTAGTAATTTTGTTATATATTTATTTGGATTGGATTGGATTTCATTCGATTAGATATTTTAGTAGTTCTTTTTTGTGATGGGTAAATAATGTAAACGGATACGAATATTATCCGAATCCGGGGTATCCGAGCGGATACGAATATGGATAGTGCATCCAAATAGCGGATACGAATATGGAAAACATGGTATTTGATCCGTATCCGTCCGTTTACCACCCCTACCGAGGATATATCCCGATTTCCTATGTCACGGGTTGAATGTGATGCCGAGCGCCAAGACGGTTAAGCATAAATGAAGAGTTTTCAACACTAGCAAAAATTAGATTGTTCACGATGAAGTCCTCAAACTACAGAAAGTTAACTTCATTAACGAAGTCATGTACCCGGAGTGGATGGCCAATGTTGTCATGGTGCGAAAGAAGAATGATAAGAGGAGGATGTGCGTCGATTTCACCGACTTGAACAAAGGTTGCCTAAAAGATTTTTTCCTATTGCCAAGAATTGATCAGCTCGTCGACGCCATGGCGGGCCACAAACTGCTCAGTTTCATGAACACGTATTCAGGCTATAACCAGATCCGAATGAAGCCCTCAAATAGAAAAAAACTTCCTTTATAACCCATCGAGGAACCTACTGTACAATATCATGACGTTCGGTCTAAAGAACACCGGTGCCCCTTTGAGAGATTGGTAAATAAAGTCTTTGAGGGCCAAATAAGGGTTAACATGAAAATCTATGTGGATAATATGCTCACCAAAAGAAAAATGGACACCGACCACATCAGGGACCTTGAACAGACTTTTGACAAATTAGATAAGTGTCAGCTGAAGTTGAAAGGAATGGCCGTCGACCACATCAGGGACCTACAAAGTGTATCTTCGAAGTAAATGAATGGATGTTCTTGGGTTTTATCATAGACCAATGAGGAATCAAAGACAGTCCTGACAAGATCCAGGCACTTCGTAACATGACTTACCCGACAACGAAGAAGGAGGTACAAAGACAAAACGGGTGTGTTACAGCACCCAACAGGTTTGTCTCAAGAGACACTGACAAGTGCTTATCCTTTTTTAAATTAGTGGGAAAGTCTTTTGAATTAAATAATGAGTGAGAATTGGCATTAATTGAACTGAAGCAATATATGGTCTCCCCGCCCATCCTCTCACAACCTATCGTAGGAGAAATACTTTACTTATACCTCACGGTATTCGAGGCCGCAGTCAGCTCAGCGCTAGTAAGGGAAAAGGAAAGGGTTTAAAAACTCATTTATTATACCAGTAGAGCCGACTAAAGGGACAAAGTTTGATACCCACAAATGGAAAAGCTGACCCTCGCACTAAGGAAAGCCTCGCAGAGAATGAGCCCATATTTCCAGGCTCACATCATAGTGATCTACACTGACTTACCACTACGATAAGTTCTGCACAAACTCGAAATATTTGGTCGGCTCATGACATTTGCGGTGGAACTAGGCACGTATGATATTCGATATGAGCCAAGAACCGTAATAAAGGGGTAGGTGCTGGGAGATTTCGTTACTGAATGAACTTATTATCTGAAACCGGTGGAGAAGACTCCTCTAGGATAGAGCTCTACCCCTGATAACAAGCCACCCTGCCTGGAAGAAACGATGAGTATAGGAAACTTGGAGCAGACTCCGTAAGGAGAGATCACTTCCAAAGGAGAAAAGGGACCACATGATGAGTCACACCAACTCTTTAAGTGCAAAAAATAGAGGAAATAACTTCACCCCGGATTGTTCAATATCGAAGTTATATATTGATGGGTCATCCTGTTCGGCAGGGAGTGGTGCTGACATCATACTCGCCACACCAGATGGTAAAGATGTCGAATACGCCTTACGTTTCCAATTTGAAGCCTCCAACAATAAGGCAAAATACGAGGCCTTAATCGCAAGGCTCGGCGTAGCAGCATCACTAGGAGCCGAGCATATCACAACACCCAGTGACACCAAACTGGTCATCAACCAGATATGTGGGCTTTATGAGGCTAGGGAGGAATACATGGCATGGTACCTGGAAATATTTAGTTAGAGGTTGGGTGGTATCATAAAAGCGAAATTGTTGAGAATCCTCAGCCTGGAAAACATACGAGCAGACGCCCTGGACAGATTGCCTTCGATAACTAGAACGCTATTGAGAATGACCACACTGATCGAAGTGCTAGAACAGAGGATCATCGAGGCACCACTCCATGTAGCAGAGATAAACATGAGACCTTCCTGAATGGATCCTATGAAGGCATATATTGAAGAAGGAAAGATTCTGACAGATTCACACGAGGCTAGAAAGCTACATTATAGGGCAGCTCAGTATATTTTGAAAGCAGGAGTATTGAATAGGAGAGGGTACACCGTCTCACTTCTGAAATTTATCCATCCACAAAAAGTCAATAAGCTCATCATGGAGGGGCACAAAGGTTGTTGTGGGACACATTTGGTCAGAAGATCATTGGTTAAGTGAATAGTAACCTAAGGGTACTAATGGCCGACCATGAAGGAAGATTACATGAGAATATATGATAAGTGGCAATGATTCACAAAGATCAACCACTCCCCAGGGGCTCCATTAACTTCGATCGTGTCACCATGGTCGTTCGCCATATGGGGGATAGCCTTGGTCGGACCTCCTCCAATAGAAAAGGATGATACAAATAACTTGTGGTGGTAATGGACTACTTAACAAAGTGGGTCGAAACCGAGCCCTTAATCGAAATTCCATATGAAAGGGTCTTTTATTTTATCAGGAAGATGATCATCTACTGCTACGACATGCATTTTACAATTATCACTGATCATGGCACACAGTTAGACAACTAAGACTTCAAACACTACTGCACCAAATCCAAGATCTGGAAACTACACTCAGCACCGGGGCATCCACAATGCAACAGCCAAACCAAAGTCACCAATAGGACGATCTTAGACAAAATAAAAAAAATACTCGACAAGGAGAAAGGCAACTGGATCAATGAGCTTCATAGCGTACTCTGGGAATACCGAACCACGCTATGGCCCGTTAGAGGGGAAACACCATACATGCTCGCCTTCGACACGGAAACAGTCACCCCCACTAAAATAGGACTCCTTAACTAGAGTCCTCAATTTTTATTTCCCGGTAAGCGATCTGGTGAGAAGATTAGATCTTGACCTGGTGGAGGAATTAAGGGAAAATGCAGCACTGCGTGTTGTCGCCTATAAGTAGGGGTGGCACACTATTATAATCTTTGGGTAAGAATAAACATCCTGAAAGAAGGAGACTACATTCTAAAGAAGGTAATATATATAAGACCAACAAGTTGGAGCTGAACTGGCATGGGCCATATAGAGTAACAAGCGTCATCAGGCCGGGAACCTATCTAATTGAGACTCTGGAGGGTGAACAGTTTAAGAATACTTGGAATTCGAAACATCTTAGGAAGTATTATCAGTAGACAGTTAGTCATTTATTTTATGTAGCAAGCACCATTTTGATTAAGCACTATTTCAATTGATAATAAGACAAAGTTTGTTCTCTTGTTCCACTAATTTTCGTACATATGGATCATACTTGTATAACAATCATAAATTTCAACCTCACAGGTCAGGAACAAAGTGGTCAGCCACCTATACAGCCTCACTGGTCACAAATAATGTGGTCAGCTAACACTTGTATGACCTTATGGGTCGCGAACAATTAAGTAACTCAACCCCTTGAGTTCTACCAAACCCTTGTATGAATTATTTAGTCACGAATGAGGTATTTTATTACGTTCAATGTATGACCCCACATGTCACAACACAATGAGGTCGGTTGATACCTGTACCACCTTACGAGTCACGAACAGTTAAGTAACTCAACCCCTTGAGTTTTACCAAACCGTTGTACGATTTCTCTAATCACGAGCGAGGTTATTGATTATGTTCGATGTATGACCCCACGGCTCACAACACAATATGGTCGGTTGATAGTTGTATGAACTCATAAGTCGCGAATAATTATAATTGCATTACTACCTAGTGTTGGCATACGACCTCGTAGGTTGTCCAAGCCAAAATAGATCAATCAACATTTTCATATTAAGCACTAAGATGATTAACAAACCAATATGCATTATAATCAGACGAAATCGTAGTAGAGCCAATACCAAAAATAGATGCTCAAAGTTACAAAATACAATGTCAAATAGAAATTTGAATTACATAAGTAAACACAAAAGGTCTATCATTTCAGGCACCAGTAGGTGGGGCATCACAGTCTTCCCCAACAAGGTTAATAACTTCCTCGTCATCTCCCTGCCAACCATTCATAGTCTCAGTAATATCTAGAAAATGAGTACCAACCCTCTTCTTCAGCTCCTCGTACCCATCCAGGAAATAGCCCATGCATTTAGTATTAAAGTTCGACGATGATTTGAAAGCTTCTACAGCAGCAGTACATACATTGGCCAAAGTGTCACAAGTAGCCTGCAACTCTTTGTCATATTTCTTCTTCTCCGTCACAAGAGCATCATTCGATATTTGAATCTTGGCGTCATTAGTATTCAACTTCTCCTTGAGGACCAAGTTCTTCTACTCCATTTTGTTCAAGTCCCCAGTTCGGGACACTAGCTTCCCATCCCTCTTTTTTTATAACTCCTCAACAACCTTCTCATAGTTGTCTTTTAACGTCTTATTCTCTCCGACCAGCTCGTTGTAAGCTAGTGATTGGCGAGGGATTTCTTATAAAGGTTAGTGCAAGCCATGTATGCTTGGACCACGAATAATAATGCAAGATCAAAGTATGACAGTGGGACACTTATAAATTAGTAATAAAAAACCAGCAGGAAATACGTACCACAGATAGATGGTGTTGGGCTAAGGTCCACAGGGAAATGGGATCAGAGTAGCGTAAGAATTCAAAATCATTTATGTGACCCCAATAACCAAACAGGTCCAAATAATTTCTAGCATGGTAAAAGACGGAGTCAGGGTCGGACCTTAAGTCCTTATAAGTAGACTTGTGCTCAAAGTCTAAATCAAACTTCAGGACCTTCCCATAATGTGATGTATAGCCAAGACGTGATTCGAACCTAGGTTCAGTAGCACAACTGATTCCCCTCAACATCTTACGGAGAGGTTTCCTATCTTCCTCCTCCTCTCTATACCTCTTTTCTCCATCCGATGGCTCCAAGGGGGCCTTTCCCTTATCTTTACCAGCCACAGTTGTCGCCTGACGATGAGCATCCTGGTTGGCTTCCCTAGAAATGGATACTTGCTTGGCCTCCACTTATATTTGGCTGACCCCAACCCTCTTTTGACGAGCTTAGGCCAAATCTTTCTAGTTGACAAAATGAGGAGCCATACTGAGGGTCTCTTCGAAAGCATGTTCCTCTTCACTTGATAAGACATGCAAACCAGTATATACGTACAAATAGGTAACTGAATAAAAGGGGTAAATAAGTTGATATTATAATCTACCGGCTCATAAACTTCTTGTGCTGCCAAAATCTTGATCACCAGACTCGAAATGGGACTTTTTGGCTACCCAACCCTCTTAGGGAATCTCAAACTCTAAGGGGATTCTGCCACCTAGGGTAGTGTGATACCCGACAGCGATAAACTTCTCCACAAAAAACAATTTCTCAAAAGTGGGGTGATTTTTCTCACAATAAGAGACAATCAAACCAACCAATCACTTTGGTAGATTGTGGGCTCATTTCACTGAAATACTCAGGAACATCATGGCGGCAACATCAGTTCTATAAAGTAAAACAAAATTGGAAAAAGAAAATGAAGACGAAGGAAGTTAAAAGTATTACCTATGTTATTGGACCCATTCCATTCTCTAGGGACCCTATATGACATGTCCCTTACATGGGCCCTAAATTCCCAATCACCTTTGATAAACACGTACAAACCTTTCCAACTATGATTACAAGATTGGACCATGGTGACCATTCTTTATTGGGGTTTCCGTGTAGAAAAATAATACTAACTGGGGGCTTTGGAATTTTCCTTCAAACTATAAATATACCAAAATAGATACCTAGTTAAGTTAAACCCCATCCTTATTTTCCAAAACATCATTGTCACACCCCGCAAAATCCGACAGACGGGGTGGCCAGCCACCGCCGTCGAACTATGCCGGGCGTGAACTAAATAAATACCATTCTTAGCATGAGACAGATATGAGACATAAATAATAAGTCCATAACAGAAATAATTAAATCAATCTCAAATGATCATAAACAACTAAGCGATAAAAGATCCATCACATGCTAACTTCGAATAAATCCAATCTCCAAAATACGATTAAATAAAACTTAAATAATAAAGATCTGAATAATTCAACATAAATCCTCTAAACAACTTTGGAACCGAATGGCCCAATAAAACTCCAATCAAGTCTCATAATAAATACGACTGGAAAAGAAAGTCTAACTAAACTATGCCATAAAATAAATAACTCCAGTTGCACCTCTAAATGATAACTCCGATAAACTTATGAAGCATCTCTAATTCTAATCCTGAAAAAGATTAGTCAACGCATGGGTCAGAGATAAAGCCCCGAGCAAGAATACACATTACTCTCCTCAAATAGGATCCTTGAATCCAGACAGTATCATTATACGCAATAAATATCACAATAGAATATTTTAAAATTAAACGGGATAATTAAACGCGATAAATATAAATCAGTAACTACCCACAGAAATTCCCATTTATAAAGGCACACCAATACGATTTTAAATTCCCATCTACCATAATGTTAATTTAATTAAATTAACCAACTTTTGTATAGTTATCACTTTTTATTAAAGTGTCACACTTCCCATTGTCAAACGTCCTCTGGTCCGTTTAAACTGTTGGCCCCGACACATGACAAGGTTCCACACACGACACAACATAAATCGTCCTCTGACCCGTTTAAACTGTCGGCCCCGACACATTATGTCGCCACAAATTTTAATACCCGTTTTTATCTTAGGCATTAATTCTCAATTTATAATCACCCCACCCTTTTAATCGATATGAGATCCTCAAAATACCCCTTAGTCCCATAAGTAAGGGTCCCCAAGTTATCAATACGTCCTAACCTATTTATAGGAAGATTTTCTAACATAAATCACCACTTAGTCTCGTACCTAGACTAGCGTATTGACGATAAAGTAATAAAAATTAGCCCACCCCCAATATGATAAAACTGTGATAATCTACCCCCACTAGTCCCATACCTAGAAGGCATCCTAAAATATAGGGAGAGCAAAAATACCCAATCATCCCGTCGCCACAATGATATTTAATAATACCAACAAGTCACACAAATATGCATAATGAATCAATGTTCCAAACTACGCGTGATAGTCCAATTTAATTAAATCTTTAATTAAATTAACACAACGTCAAAAATACCAAAATAAACTCATTTGATTATTTTAAATTAAATATACCACGTTTTCATCATAAAAACATTAAAAACCAAAACTCATTATCTCTACATGTATTACATGAGTGATACGCATCCAAAAATCATTTATTTTAAAACTATGGTTTTTCTACATGGATCCTACACCAATAAAGCCCAAAATCACTCATGTATCTTACGTACCCAAAGGGTTATGAATATTATTCAGATTGAAATTTTTAATAAAAATAGCCCTATAATTAGTGTCCACTTTTTCTAATTAAGTTACTAATTATTTTTAAGAAAATATGTAATTAAGTGTTTAGGCGATACTTAAAACGCATAATACTAAAGAAAAAGAATATAGTATTCATGTCTGTGAAGATTGTGTTGAAAATCTGATTAGAAATCTGGATTCCTCTCGAAAAATTAGCAAAGAAGTGTTCTTGAATCAATCTTGATTAAGCCCCAATTAAGCCTCCCAAAACTTGTGACAAAAACTTGATTTTCTTGGAGGTTGATGATTATGGTTGAGAGGAAATATTTGTAGAAGTGTTCTCTAATGAAAAATTTGAGAAAAAGTGATTATGAGAAGTCTGCCCACGAATTAGAGTCATTATATAGTCATTAAGAAACCTAATCCTAATAGAACTCTAATAAGATACAAACACTAAAATTTTTATTTCGGACGATCGGACCGTTGGAATTAGATGAAATTTTTCAAAGAATTAGCTGAAGATGAGAGGAAGCTACAAAAAAAATTTCAGCTCAATCGGATAGTTCAATATTTTTAAATATTGTTTTTAGAGATTTTTATGCTCCGAGGACTCTTAGAGAGTTTTATGTTTTGAGGACTCTTCTATATAATAAAAATTCAATTAAAACTCCATTTTAATTCTGATTCCAATTCCGTTCGAAAATTTATTTTTCAAATATAAAAGACAACATTTTAAATTATAAAATTTATAAAATCCAAAATTTTATTTTTCTCCGATTATTCCAATTAATTAATTAAAATAATAAATAAAAACACGAGGTGTTACAATCATCTCCCCCAGAATGGTCCTATAAACATTGGGGGGTAATTATGTTAAATTCACCCCACATACTCTCAAAATGGGATGAATGGTAGGATGAAGAGGAAGACTTAGACCCACCTGGTGGTCCCACAGGGGAAGTCAAATTTCCTTCGAGTCACGAACAGAGTAACACCTCTCAGAAACGTATGGCATCCTAATTTGAATAGCTGTAGGAAAAATGCACCTCTCTCTAATGTCCTCGATATCCTCCTCAGTCACAGTACATTAATACCAATGGGCATCAATCTCAGGAGGATCATAATTACTAGAAGAACTGGCAGGGTTATCTTCTTCCTCTTCATCATCCTCAGAAACCTATGTGTGATATTCATCTACATAAAGGTGAAGGCTCACACTTTCTGACCTATTATATTTAGCTTTGTCAATAACAGGATCCTCAAATAGGGAATCAGGCTTTAGGTGATCCATAGAAACAATACTTAAAAGATCTCCCTCACTAATATAAGTGAAATAATAAGGGGTTTTTAGAACATGGGAGGAAATATAGGGTACACTTGGATCATCGAAAGAACCACAACTAGAGGGATAACTGGGGGGGTATAACAAGGATGAATAGGATCCTCTCTGGTCTAATCATCTAAATAGGACGGGGAAACCTCCTTTCAGTGATCCCATGATACTATGGTTTCAAACTTTTGACAAACTCGTAAACTCTTTAAATGTGGGGAGGAAAATTTAAACATTTCCTTACAAACTAAATCAGCAAAAATGATAGCCATCTAAGTGAAGCAAATACCAAGGTAAATAGAAAGAATCAACCAACAAAATTCCATAACGATCAAACCCTAGCTGAAGCAGAGAAAGGCATACCCGATAAAAATGGATGATGGTGGAATACGCTATGAAGAATGGAGAAAAAAGAACTGGAGAACATAGAACTAGAAAAGGATCAATCTTTCACAATGATGGAAATGTCACTCAAAGATTCTATCTCTCTTTAACTTAACACAAATCTTCCAAGTGAAGCAAACGAATGAAGTGGCATGAATTTATACCCTTTGATGAAAAGACTGAACAGACGTTGTAGACAAAACGTCACTAAACTTGTAGAAAACCGAAACGGCGGTGTAGAGTGTCAAAGACGCGTGACCAATCGCCATCATTACTCAAAAGACTCTTCAATTACTTGACGTGTGTCCATGGTAAGTCATGAGAACTTCAAAGGAAATCTACTAGACCTCTGTCTAACCATAATGTGTTGACCATAACGTGTTGATCATAATGTGCCAACCAATACGATCTGATCTCCATAAGTAGGGCAGGGGCATGGCATAACACATTTCCCACTCATTAGATCCCACAATGAAGTATTCAAGCCAAAAATCTTGGGGGATTTCTGTTATACCTGTGTGATGTCAATAGGAGAATAAACCATGATAACCTAAGAGGACTTACGAAATATGCTCGGCTTTATCACATAAGGAGGTCGTCTCAGTAATTGGAGTGCTCGGACTACCTGTTTACCTTATGATTGGATACACACGCATCTCTGTGAGCATTTACACGCCAGATATACCTTCTCAACCACATATGATAATACCCGCCAATATTGGTTACCTTATAATTATCTAGACGTCTCCTTATCATAGAAGTTCCACACCTCAAGGCATGAAGATGTACAATATAATAAATGTTTGTAAAGATGTAACTGCCTGAATTATAAGGGCAATCCATCTCTTTGTAAATATCGGATCTCCATATATAAATAGGGGAGAGGAACGTGAATGGGACAACTTTTTGACACCTTCTCAAACCTGGAGTTGTATCAAGAAAACCCTAAAATGTAACCACGCAGGCAAACATAATAAGACGACATTGGACGTAGGTTTTCGATTCAAGGACCGAGCTACGTAAAAATCCATGTGTTCTCACTGTCTGTCATCCCCATTCTTTATCATAAGATATTTCTTGACCAATTATTTCTCTTATTATTTGTTGTCTCCAGTTCTAGATGTTAACACCGTGCCCAACCCCGGTGCCACTAGCCCTTAATACCCGAGTCTTAATTTAATTAATTTCACATTAATTAATTTATTAAAATGGTGTCATTCAACCAAAATACCCAAACTCACTCCCTTAGCCCGTATCCTAACCCTTTTGAATTTATCACACAAATTCCCGTAAATAAGTTTGACACACCTATAAATTTATAATATTCCTTAATACCCATCCCCTAATATCCTAGGTATTAATATCCATTTAATTCTTCTCTAATTAAATTCTTAAAGAAAAATTCGAAAGGAATACAAAGTAAAAAGAATGAAGTTGCCAAAAACTCCCCACTGTCATTTGAACAACTTGCACTGTCGTTCGAACAACTTGTAATGTCGTTTGAAAGACTTGCAATGTCGTTCGACGTTATGATCAACAACTTATTCTTATCCAATCCTCTGTTTTCTTCCATTTATGATCTTCAAGCTTTCATGGTTAATCCCAAATTTCATTTTACACCTTACCCGATGTCTATTACCGGATATCATCAGTTTCTAACCACCCTCATCATCATAAATCATACACCCCTTTCACTCCCAACATTTTATTTTTTCGGTATAGGGTATATTCAATATTTTTTATTTTTCATCTAAATTCTATTATGCTCACATCAATCAAACAAATATCTTCTAGATTTCGAATCATAACGACAATCATAATAGTATTGCATAGTCTCTCATCATTGATTTTCATTAAAAATCATAAATTTACGAAATGAGTCTTCATAGTTTTTGTTCTTCGTTCTCTAAAAATATGATTTCAATCTCCAAATTAAACAACATCGATTGCTAGTTAATCAATTCAAATTATATTCCCATAACTTTTAAATCGTATTACAACATGAATCGAACCTCTAATCTACATAAATTATCAAATTCGTAAACACCCGATTTTCATGCGATAACCTATCCAAACATGAATTTGATTTACACCCACTATGATATAAATTGATTATCACAGATTTACATTGAAACAAGTAAACCACTTGCCTGATAAATTTCATAGAGTTTGATTCCTTTGATGAAGATGATGGATTTCACACAAGCACCTAAATCCCTCTTCAAATTGGCTCCTAAAGGCTCCTCAATTTCTCCCTCTTTTCTCCTCTGCACATCTAGGGTTTTCTTTTTGAGTTGTGTCTGCCATAAACTCCATAATGTAGGTTTTATATGGTTAATACCGAAATTAAGCCTATGGCCAAGTTAAAATGGCCCAAACACCCCTGTGTGAGCCCGGTTATGCCTAAAAATGTCCCAAGACCCAATTACTACCCCCCGATACTCTTTTCCAATTATCTCGACCTATTCGGAATAAATCGTCTACTCAAAATCGTCATCTGAGTTAGTCTATAATATTCTTCACTTTCGACCTCAAAATACGACACATGGGAAATCTAATAAAAATAACCCGAATTAATTAAATCTTAATTTACCAAATTAATTAACTCCTCCAAATTAATAAACTTCTATTTCGCCACAATAATTAAATTCGATGTCCTCAAAATTACGGTGTGTTACATACTTCCCCCATTACAAAAGATTTCATCCTTAAAATTAAGCTAAATCTAGTACTCCAAGCCTCGAATATCTCCCTAATCACATACCCCTAAGATTGCTACACCTATCTCTACCACTTCTAATCATGAATTATATTCAAAATCAAATTAATTATCCAGGGCTCCCATACACCCTATACCCATGCTTATCTGCACAAATGTCATTCGGCTCAACTAGCCTTAAATCGTAATAGAACTTGCAACTCACAGTTATAACTACATACAAGTATAATAACCAAGGTACCAAACATGTGTCCTAATGACCAAACATATCCCCACTTCCAATGTTGCACTAAGTTTCATGTGTGGTATGTCTCGCAAAGCGAAATCAAATTAAGGAACCCTCCTCCCCCCCCCCCCCCCGATACACTACTACCTAACATTGTTGGTCATTGAGATCCGTTAAGCCCTCAGTCCATAGTACGTACACACAATCCCCGTCTCTTGACACAAAAGTATACGCAACCACTCTTATGATACAAAAGACAACATATACCATGACCCTCTTACTATCACTAGTTTTCTATTGCGAATAAATCATGAGTTATATCTCTCGACTCGATAACAAACGCATCTACCCTGAATCACGTTAGTAGACGTCCCTACTACCCGAGATCGCAAATAAGAATATAAACATATTATTATAAGTCTATTAAGAAACACACTTTGACATATATACTCGAATATATAGGTTTAACCCTATTTTAGGTGATACCTAGCAAAAATAATACAAACTATGGTATGGTGAACACAAGTCTTACTATAACTGTCCACTATAGCCCCAAACCATTGCTGACGAGCCAAAACTTGGAAAGTAGTCTACTCTACTCTCATAACTCCTAGAAGTATAATTCTTACATGTAATGTAAACATTATCTTAGTGTACACACCCACTCTCTTGTAAGCGACGCTAACGAGCCTAGCTACCCTACAGTAATTAAATACGTAATAAGATTATTGTGGTCAACACACCCACTAAATCCGACTCACTCACAAATCCTAGTGATAACAATCTTACATTGTTATGCCCCTAATGTAACTCAAAACATACCCCATACTCATAGGATAATAAGGATAATTTGCCTCCATACTCTAGATTTTTTGCCTCGTCAATGGGTTCCTAATCAAAATTCTCTCTTTCAAACTGGCCCATGAGTTGCTGTAGTGGTTATACATCCATAACGTTATCACGTAGTTTCCCTCTGCCTTGGTTAAGGCAATCTCCCTTTATGTGTCCTGTCTCCACAGAAAAGAAACATTTCCCATAAAATCCTCCCTGCCATTGATCATGTCCTTACTGGCCTCCCCCGCCATTCCCTTAGCCTGGGCGGCCCTGAGGAACAAAATGATTCTGCTGCTGAGGGCCCTACTATCCCTACCTAAATTCACCTCTCAAATCAATAACTTTCGAATTTAAATCTCTTAATCGTATTCCCTTGCCAGGAGTCATGCTCTTTCCGCTGTTGTACCCCACTGGCACTATCCCCACATACCTTCTCAATCTAACTAGATCCACTCATCATTTTTCTATACCTCATGTGAAACCGCTGATCTTGGCAATGAAGTATCATTGCACTAACAACCTCTGTGTATGTATCTATTTCCATATTACCTAACAGGTGATGTCGAATCCTCTAGGCAAGTCCTTCCATGAACTTACGCATTCTCTTCCCTTTATTATTTTCCTCATCTTTCATAAATTTTTTTAACTAAGAAAATTCTTCTTCGTATTTTTGCCACGGTCCTATCTCCTTGCGACACATTGAGAAACTGTCGTCGCATCTCTATTTGAATAGTGAATGGGAAATACTTGCATTCAAACTGCACCCAGAACTCCCCAATGCTCATCACGTCTCTCTTTTCTGCCATTGCAAAGCTGCACCCAGTAGCTTGAACATTGCCAAGAACTATTTCTGAGAGTCACTGCACTCAATCATGCATAGGAGGCGCTGCATGTCCTTCTTCAACTGAATATCCACTACTGCATCCGAGTTACCCTAAAACTCTGGTGGGTGACCTTTCTAAAATGTTTATCTCGCTCTCTACGAATCGGACAAACCTGGGTGGGCCTGAATGTCGAGTGCCACTATCGGTTGTGGATAACTCTATGAAAAGTGTCGTGCCCTTGCGGTCATCATCGCGTTAACTGCTTGTGCCATGATTTCAGTCACCTATCCGGTTGATATCATCTCCAGGTGTGGTTGTGGTTGTGGCTGTGGTACGTATGGCTCCTACCGATCCTCCCTCGCCTCATCATCCCTCGCTGCTGCCCTAACCTAACGTCCTTTCTTAAGTGGCATCTAAAATGAGATTTGAAATATGTATAAGTTCACCATCAAATACAAAGTAATCGGTAGAAGATTGTAAATATTCATATGCAATGAGGAATACAAAAATCCTATAATAGGGCTCTATATCGAAGAACACAAAGCTGAAACATATAAAACGACGCACCGATCCTAAAGACACTAGAACCTGATGCTCTGATACCATCTAGGACATTCCACTCAATTAAATACCGGGTGATCGGTCCTTTATTGAATTAAAAGAGGTTTCTCATTTGGTTCATTCTTAGCATTACTATCGAAAACTTTTTAAAGCTTACTAACCACCTAGTTTTGCAAAAGACGGTGCAAAATTTTTATCGTTTTATTTAAACAAAAACAACAAGTGAAATAATAATAATAACCAAACCAACCAAGTAGTAGAAATAATCTAAACTAAACACTAGATAAATGACTGTAATAAAATGCTACCGAATAAACCATCGGTTCCTAATATAAAATCCAACTAAATATCTAATGAAATCAAACTAAGTCCACAACTACAAAGCCTGATAATCTGAATAAATTAAATATCTAAAGGGGTGACATGCCCAAATGAAATAACTTAACTTCTTCCTACTCTAGGAATGAAGTAACATAAGCGACTAAGTCCAAATCCTTCAAGCATCCACACATGCTTCAACTACGCACCCCTGGAACAGATCGTTAAATTTGGCGTACCTGTGGATGGACACCTAAAAGGTTTTGAAAATATTTCACAAGTACAATTTAGATTCCAAATCCTTTTGAAAATATTTAGCAAGTGATTAAAATGCATGAATTCTTTTCATATTTAATCTAGTGTCGCACTTCCTTGAGATACTACTCACCCCTCACCTAAGTGCACGCCTAACGCTTTCTTTCTAAACCCTCCTAGTTATACTACCCTGTCTAACTAGCCTTTTTCTGAAAACTTCCTGACACACTACTCTAGCCCGAGTAAGTCATACTTTTACTTCATAAGTTATTTATCGCATTAAATTAATTAATCATTTTTAGTTACATCTACATAACAGTCTCACTTGTTATATACAAGTAATACCATATTACTTCATGTAATTCATCCCTATATAAATATGTGCTCTATTATATACATATATAGTTAATATAATTTCACTTCATATATTTCACCCGTATATAAATATCTACACCATTATATATGTATCATTATACTACAACATTCACACACATGTCGTATATATACCTATCCTCCCGAGTTGGAACTCACCGAATGTTTTCTCTAAAATGCTATCACCCAAGGTATACTCAATCCATCTAAATACCCCGAGATGGTTAAATCATTGAATCTAAAAAATAAAAATAGCATAGCTGAGGCGGTCATAGTTCCCCCATTGTGAGACCAAGTCATACCTAAAGCGTCTCACCCCCAAAAAAATCACAATATAAACTAATGGACGCTATGACATGGGGATTATACTCGCCCTGCGTTCTCTAGCCATGGGATTCATCCACATCGTGCAACCTCATATGATAGAACTAGAGGGGTATGTATTCCTATAAATATTATTCACACCAATATTTATAAAGCACACAAATATATATATACTACCCAATCACCTCATATACATAAGCTAATTGAACCGTCTAACCCATTCCTAACCCCCGTGGCACCAGCCCTTAATAACCAAGTCAAATTCCACGACTCTTAATTAAATTAATTTCACATTAATTAATTTATTAATAAGTTATCACTCATCCAAAATACTCGGACTTACTCCCTTGGCCAGTATGCCAACCTTTTTGAATTTATCACACAAATTCCCATAAAAAAGTTTGAGACACTTATAAATTTATAATATTCCTTAACACCCATCCCCTAATATCCTAGGTACTAATCTCCATTTAGTTCTTATCAAATTAAAGTTTTTAAGAAAAATCCCAAAGGAATACAAGGTGAAAAGAATGAAGTTGTAAAAACTCCTCATTGTCATTTGAACGACTTATCCTGTCGTTCCAATGACTTATAATGTGGTTTGAACGACTTGCAATGTCGTTCGATGTTACGATTGCCACTTCTTCTTCAAGATGCTATTTCTGACATTTATGATCTTCAAGATTTTATGGTTAATCCCAAATTCCATTTTACACATTACCTGATATCATTAGTTTCAAACCACCCTCATCACCATTAATCATCCACCCCTTTCACTCCCAACAGTTTATTTCCCGGTATAGGGTATATTCGAGATTTTTAATTTTTTTTATCTAAATTCAATTATTCTCACATCAATCAAATAAATTTCTTATGTATTTCGAATCATAACGACAGTTATAACAGTATTACATAGTCTATCATCATTGATTTTCATTAAAATTCATGAATTTATGCAACGGGTTTTCATAGTTTCGTTCTTCGTTCTCCAAAAATATGATTTCAAACTCTAACTTAAATAACATCGATTGTTTTTCAATGAATGTAAATCATATTCCCACCCCTTTTAAATCATATTACAACATCAATTGAACCTCTAATCTATATAAATTATCAAATTCGTAAACACCCGATTTTCATGCGACAACCTACCGAAAAATGAATTTGATTTACACCCACTGTGACATGAATCTATTATCATAGATTTACATTGAAACAAGTTAACCACTTGCCTGATAAATTTCATAGAGTCTGATTCCTTTGGTGAAGAGGATGGATTTGACATAGGCACTTAAATCCCTCTTCAAATTGGCTCCCAAAGGCTCCTCAATTTCCCCCTCTTTTCTCCTCTGCACAAATAGGGTTTTATTTTTTAGTTGTGTCTTCCACAAACTCCCTAATGTAGGTTTTATATGGTTAATCCCGAAGTTAAGCTTATTGGCCAAGTTAAAATGGCCCAAACACCCCTGTGTGAGCCCAGTTATGCCTAAAAATATCATGAGACCCAATTACTACTGTCGAGTACTCTTTTCTGACTATCTAGACCTATCCGGAATCAATTGTGTACTTAGAATTGTCATCCGAGTTAATCTATAGTATACTACACTTTCGACCTCAAAATACGACACGTGAAATCTAAAAAAATAACCCGAATTAATTAAATCTTAATTCTCCAAATTAATAAAAATTTATTTCACCAAAATAAATAAATTCCATGTCCTCAAAATTATGGGGTGTTACAACGAGTTTCCTGAGCAGTCGTTAGAGACTTATCCAGTTCACTAATGCCACCTCTAAACACTAGGATGACTTCTTCAATGTAATATTTCTCTCCAATAACTAGTCATAGTCAACTAGTAACTGTATATTACAAGAGACAAGTTAGTAACATGCAAACATGATTGAACATATGCAAAAATATATACGAAGTGGAAACTTATGAAAAAGATGTTGTGGTCAGCATGCTCAACCAATAGATCATTGCTTAAGGCAGTGCTAAATGTCCTATCAAATGAATGAATTTTTACTGAATCAACCCGTGAGCTAGATTGGGGTGAGTAGTAATAATTAGGGAAATGACATTTCCCATATCAATGATATTGTTCCTCACACTAATAAATGGGGGAAGTGGGGTGTGATTATTCTTCATCCTTTCAGGGGGGTGCTCCATGTCCTTAGTAGGGGAATCCTCGATGTCCAAGGGGTTAGTAAGACTCACTTAATCACTTTTATTTCTCCTTGGCCAAGTATGTTCTTTGCCTTTGATCGCTGGGAGAGAAGGAGAAGACTTTGGGCTGAGGATGGAAGTAATCGTGTCCACAACCTTTCTATTTGGGGATATGGTGCCAAGAGAAATTTTATCAGCTGAGATGGACGATACGTATAAATACTCAAAGGAGGAAGACGTTCTCTCCTCATTTTTTCCTCATATATAGATGCCTTTGGGTCGTAAAAATCAATCAGGACAGACGAATTTATTCGATTGGTCACACAACGAAGGAATTAGTCAACATTTTATATCCAGGTAGGAAGGAAATCGATCGAGGATAATTACCGGTTCTAATATTCTGCTGAAGGGGACAAACAGTTCTGAGATTAGAGAAATTTGCATCTTGGTTACGAGGAGGCTTTTTCTTACTGTGAACTATCAAAAAAAGAGAAAAAAACATTCACCATCATTCAAATGAAAAGGAAAATGTAGTACAAGAGTTGAATTGTGATCTAACCTATTCCTTATTATTCCCGGTGATACCTTGTCCTTTCGTATTCCTAGCCCTCATGAAGGGGGATGTATTTCTAATTCTTCACAATAACTTCATGACCCCATCAGTCTTTATTAGAATTAGGAAAGTTCAAAACCAGAACCCGATTATCCACCCTTATCTTTAAATAATTTTTTTTTTATGGGTGATGCCCACTAGTAGTATTATATAAAGCCATCGAGACCAAGATTGGTCCCAAATAACTCGTTAATATGGTGAACCCCATTAACAATCTTCCAAGTATTTGGAGAAATATGGGCTAGGACCACATCAAAGTACAAATAAAACTCAAGAAATATTTGGTTTTGGTGAAAAGTTACTCGAGAGTCAACTATGAAGACAAAAGATAACCAATGGCCTTTAGGAAGATTATAGATCTCACATGGGCCATACATTAATTATACTGTAACCTATTGAGGAATATAGTCAAGACTGAACCTTTCTATAGTATTTTCATTAATAGCATACACGATTTTTAAGAATGATACCAACACGGAGGAAGAATTAAGGAAAGAAATGAAGGAATGCAGAAAAATGATAGAATAAAGTTAAATGTGATTATAGTAAAATGTGAGTAGTGAAATCCCTTATCCAAAATGAACAGGATTTTAAATGAAATATAAAGATAGGGGAGGATTGTTTTGTGGTGAAAAATGACTTTACAGTTCCCAAAAAGAAACTATTAAACGCGTGTGACAGCTATTGAAGCGATGATTGCATTCCCCCGCGGTTAAGTAAACATGATGTATTTACAAGCGTGTCCTTGGGTCACTTAAAAAACAAAAGATTTTTAGTTTCTCGGTAATTTAGAAAACCACCCTCCAACCAACACACAAAGACTTCATACAGTTTCCAACCCCCTACCTGAGGAGGAATCCTACTATTCCTACAGAATGGGGAGACTTGTTAAGCATCAACAACCGACTTAGGAATAAATCCCAATGACCTCAATAATACATCGTACTTTGGGGGAAATTATGGGGTCAAGCATTGCACTAGAAAATGCTCGGGAACATGCGCCTATAATTAATGAAGACTCTAAGTAAGAAAATAATCTTTTAATTCAATCGCTTGTAATGGTTGATTGTGATAGATGATAAGTCCTAACTCTTAGGGATAGATATTAACTGGGCTTAGGACTTTCCTAAACTACCTCATAAATGTAAACCCGCCTCAGATGATAATGGATAAGGTTAGGCACGATCTGATCCAGTTTTTGCCTATTTTTTTGGACTGAACCAAATATTCAATCCTTAATTTTTTATACCAAGACGGGACCAATTAATTCAGTTGACCTACTAATTCGATCCTCACTTTTTCGATTTGATCCGGGTAAAATTCGGACCTGAACCTATTTTACATTTTTTTTATTTTTCATGAGTGCTTTTATCTATTGTTCTCTCTCTCTCTCTCTCTCTCTCTCTCTCTCTCTCTCACACACACACACACACACACACACACACACACATATATATATATATATATATATATATATATATATATATATATATATATAATTAAAAATAATAAATATATAGAAATCCATAAAAATGTCTTCCAATCATCAGATAACCAATGCGGTCAATAGGAAAGAATCAGATAGATCTGTGACTGACTTTCAAACATTAGGACTATCATAATTATAATTAAAGGAAGAACTTTAGGTACCAATAATAATATTCAAATAAAAAAATAAAGTTCTTCATAAATCTATGTATATAGAAACCCAAATAATATAAAAGAAAAAAGGTCGCAACACAACAATTACATTAATAATGCTCATAATCCCAAGTGATATATACATGGGTTTTCTTAACCCCAAATAAGAAAATGTTTATACTTATATAAAAATGTTACAAATTAAATTCATTAGTTATATACATTAATTCTAAAACTATATAAAAGAATATATATATATATATATATATATATATATATATATATATATATATATAAAAGAAAGACCTCACTGGTCACCTTTTCATCGTTCCTCTTATCTAGAACAAGTCTGATTAGAGTGAATCAAGTCTTTGTAATTTAATGTTAAATTTCCCAGTGAAATATGTTTGTACTGACACTCCTAATTCTTTACGCGATGAGGTATTTTCAATGATCTTCCTGATATCTTAGAAGCTCGAAAGGAAAGAGTTTGGGAAGCTATGAGTAAAGCCTAACTGTTCAGAGAAGTATGAGACCTTAAGAGGTTTAAGAAGATTAGTTTTATTATTATAGGTGAAGAGGTGTGTGATCGATATGCTCTTCGACTTCGGGTTGAGACTGGAAAAGGGCACCTTCTTTTAGTCCTCTTTTAATGTTTGTACTTTCCTGCTTCTTCATGTATAATTAATTCATGTCGAATAACCCTTTACCTTATCTCACTAAAGTGATTAACTTTTGTTGAATATTTTTGTAGCTGTCGGAGAGATGTCTCGATAAGCATACCATCGGGCTCCTCAGTTTATGAACCGAACATCGATCTCCCCTTATCCCATTGCTCCCTACTGAACCCCCGTGCTTCTAATATAAATCCCTAGTCTAACTGACTTGGGCTACTGAAATAATTTGCCTTATTAATGTGGTTGAAGAGACATAATTCATTCATTTGGTGGATAAAAAGGTTATTCCGAGAATACGGGTAAAAAAATTCCCATGGAGGTTAAAACTACACCCAATTCTACTCGGTGGAGTATGGTCATTCATGATGAGGATGTTGAAGAGGTACCCATGGTTGAAGGGAGGTCTAGAGCCACCACGTTCCTTATGAATCTCTGGAGGAAAATTATTTGACCTTCCTGGATGCCATTGACTTCGGTGATCTTGATCATCTGAGCGGGGGCCTAATTGTTTATGCTAAGGAGAAGATCCAATTAAGGTCTAAAGTAAATATATGTTTATAGACTATCTTTATCTCATATCCCTTCTGTCGTAGCTAAATGATATTCTTCGTTACAAGTGAGCATTCTCGGGACTTTTATGCCTCACTTCAGCGAAATAGATGAGTCGTGGACCATCCTAGGATCCAATACTAAACTAGAGATTTAGAAGAAGGCTTGCATTGGGTGAGAGAAGGCCCTCGTGATAACTCGATCAGATCGCGATGCCAAGAAGACTACCAAGGATCAGATCTTATTTAAGAAGAAAAATATTACAAAAGAGAGGGATCTTATTCGGAATGAAAAAGCTGAGCTAAAGTGCCAACTTAGTGAAAAAGCCAAGGAGAAAATTGATTCCATCAAAGCTGAGAAAGATGTCATCCATCTAATTAGGTTCAGGTACTTGAAGTCTTTTCTCAATTCTTACTACTGTGGATTTATTAAGTACCCATTCTTCGTCAATAACTATCGCGAGTTAGTGGAGCGGGTTAGAGAGGCCCACTATAATATGGATATTTCTTCCTTGAATCACGAGGATTGTGAGGGATCTCAAGAAGAACCTATGTCTTTGCCTGCGTATATAAAGACGTTAGGGTATGTTGAATACCTAAGTGTATTAGTTGAACCCTGGCCTTCGACTAGCTTCGAGAATGAGGATTTTTATATTTCTATGCGTAAAGAGTTGAGCTGACTTTTTCCATCCACTAATTATACTTTTATACCCCCTACTCTATAGTCTCTCCCTCTCTTATCTTTACAAATATTTGACTTTTTAAAGTCCATAATATTGGTTTCATCCTTGAATGTTGTAGTTGAATATTTTTTCGTCTAATTTGAACATCATTTCTAACCAACTTGGTTAAATATTATGGTCGTTGTGGCCTTTCTTATTCTATGTCCTTGTTCCTTTTTAATCTTGGTGTGTTTTGCTTTAAATATTTATATTTAGGTTTATTTCCTATCGGTGAAAATTTATGTTAGTTTTATATACCTACACTCGATCATTGTCTGGTTGTCTGAATTGTGATATTTGAATGTCTTCTGATAACTTGATCGGTGAAAATCAAACATTACATTATCTTATGATGTAATGCTGAACAAGTTGGTTATACTTTGTTGATGAATCGAGTTATTTGTACTTTGAATTTCAATTATTTAAGGGTGATGAGATTTATTATTTCATGTTTCGAACATCGATATTTTAAAAAAAAAATTTGCATCGAACTTTGTAACGCCTGCCTCATCACCACCATATATCCCTATTTTATTTTGAAAATAAATTGAGTGATTAGAGACTTCCCTTCTTAACACGGAGCTAGCCTAATTTATACTCGCATCGACGAAGCCGTGAAGACCGAATTCAATATGAGAGGGTTGGGAATTAACTTGATTATTAGTCAAGTTGTTCTTTCGATACTGGAAAGTCATACCAGTAACTATCCTGGTGTAAGCCTTCATCCGACCTAGTAGTTGGTTCATAATTTGGTATGACCGTAACATTTAGGTGGGCATCCAACTGTTATAGACGTGCGTAAACTAGTATGTCTTGAGTTGGGTGGGCGTAGGAGAAGAGCACAACATTGGAGAAATATTTTCTTTTATTGATAGGGATGGTGTTTCAAGGAGATACATTGCAATAGTACAAAAACAAGGATATATAAAATTAAATTACTTAAAAGTAAAAATAGGTGGATGTAAAAGTTCTTTACAAATGCCGATTATCGAACGGTGCTTCAACGTGTTCGGCCGTCTTACTAATAATAAAGCTTCAAATTTTCTTTATTCCAAGGTCGAGGAAGGGAGCGAGCCTCATGACCCCTTAGGCCATAAGTACCTAGTTGTATTATATGTGCTATAACATGTGGGCCTTCCAAGGTTTGAGCTAGTTTCCCGTGACTTGGATCCTTCGTTGATTATATCATTTCCTGAGGACCAAGTCACCAACACTGAATGATCGGTTCCTCACTCTCCTATTGTAGTATCCGACCAACTTTTTTTGGGTCTTGGCTATCCTCAGTACCACATTTTCCCTTCGTTCAGTACCACTAAGTTATAGAATGGAAAGGTATTAGGCACCTATTCTGCCCTTTTGACCTCTCATTGGATTATGTTAATCTTCTCCTTTTAAACTCCGTGATGTGTGTGTAAATGTGTATAATATAAGTAATATGAGGATGGAATCTTCCAACTCGTGTCATAGAAGGGACGAAATGGACTGATTTATAGGAGTGTACGTAAAAATAATGAATATGATATAAGTGTTCGCCAAATATTTCCAAAGTACCCAAGATTTTGAGGTTCAATCCTACTAACTAACATAAAATTAAGATGAAAAATGCCTGAGTTGACCTCAACAAGGATTTAGCTTAAGAGGAGACTGGTTGGTATAAAAAATCAAACATAAGATGTCTTAAAGAAGGAGATCAAAATACAAAGTTTTTTCATTTAGCTGTAAAGGTTAGAAAGGCTGCAATTGCCATTCACAATTTGAAGATAGCATATGGTCAATAGAAGACTACAAAGGAGGACATTCAAACCACTTTAGTGGGTTATTTCATGAAGATATGGAAGGCAATAGATACCTCTGAAAATGATGATATTATACAACTCATTTCTGAGGAGATGAAATTGGATCTCATTAAGATGCCAACTGATAATGAAATTCGCACAGTCATTTCATAACTTAATGCAGGTAACAGCCCTGGGCCAGATGGTTTTGGGGAAGTATTTTATTTAAAATGTTGGGATATTATTAAACATGACCCTTATGACGCCATTATATCCTTTTTTATTGGTGCTCAAATCCCTATAAGCCGGATAAGTATTTCAATTGTTATTTTTCCAAAGTTAAAAAACCCTAATTAATGGTCCCACTTGAGGCTTATTAGCCTTTGTAATTTTAATGTGAAGATCGCCTGAAAACTTTTAAATACAAGGTTATCCACCTTCCTACCATTGAACGCCTCCCTCAACCAAAGTGGTTTCATAAAAGGTAGGAACATACAAGATAATATTCTCCTTGATCATGAAATGACAACTTCATTGCACCAAAAATGTCATGGTCCAAATGTCATCATCATTTTAGACATGAAGAAGGCATATAACAGGGTGTCTTAGCTATTTCCCATTAAAGTGTTGAGGTATTTTGGCTTTAGTGGGGTTTTTATTGATTTTATATGGAGAAATATTTTTGATAATTGGTTCTCTATTATTGTCAATGGTTATGGCACAATTTTTTTAACTCATCTAGAGGCCTGAAACAAGGTGATACATTATCTCCTTCTCACTTTGTCATAATGGAAGAAGTCATATGCAGAGGTCTTAATCATATCATTGTTTATTGAAAAGTCACTCCCTTCTCTCATGCTATTGGAAGACCCCTTTATCTCCCCCCTTTGTTTACTAATGATACCATCATATTCATAAATGGTGGTAAAAGAAGACTTAGAAATCTCTCCAAGTTCCTAGAGTCTTATGAGAAATCCTCTATTCAATTAATTAATAAAAAAAATCTCATTCTTAATAGATCCAAAAATGCCCCTAATAGAAGAGCTTCAATTTCAAGCTGCCTTGGTCTTCCATTCAAGAACCTTCCCATTAAATATTTAGGGCGTCCTCTATTCAAAGATAAAGGAAAAATTAACTACTCTGCTGAGATACTAGACATCATCGGGTCTAAATTAAAAGGTTGGAAAATAAGATTTTATCTATTATTGGCAAAGTCATCTTAATCAAGAATGTCATGTCCTCAATTCCCATCTTCACCTTAGTTTCCCTGAAACCACCTAAAGCTATCCTTAAGAGAATTTATAGAATATTCAGCAATTTTTTCCAGGGGTCAAAGGACATTGGGGGTTGTAAGAATTCTTGGGTCAAATGGGAAGAGATATGCAGACCAATAGGGGAAGGTTGTCTTGGCATTAGAGACATGGAAGGCATGAATGATGCCTTTGGCATTAAAATTTCTTAGAAAGTAACACTTTATATGGAATATCGACTAAATTCATGAGGAAAAAATACAAAAACCTATCTTCTGGCTCAGGGGTACTGCAACTATCAAAAGAATCAGGGCTGCAAGTTCTATAATCCAAAGTAATACCACAAAATCAGATTAAGATATGCTCTAGATGCCCTCTAATTCTGGGGATTTCACTCTAAAGACTGCCTATCAAACATGTAAGCCTCAAATTAGAACAAGATCCTTATGGTCTAACCCTCAGTCTACTCGTATTCCTCCAAAAATTTCTATTTGTATGGAAAATCCATCATAAAGTTGTTCCTCTGCATTATTTTATTGAATAACTTAGGATTCATGCAGTGTCTAGACATCAATGTTGCCTTAATTAAGAAAAAACTAGTATGCACCTGTTCCTGAATAGCCCCATTGCTAAGAAAGTTTAGAGACATTTCTCTGGTTTAATGGAGGTTGGTGGTCATTCAAAACTAATAAGGACTATGTTAACTTCATTCATATTATTCTACCTATGACCATCTTATCAGAAATTTGGAAAGTTGAGTTCTCAAGTATCTATGAAGGCTCTTCAATGTCTGCTGATAATATCATAAAGAATATTTATGGTATTATCATCTCAAAGGCGTCTTCTATAAAGTTTGTCAACTTCCCATACTAATCACCACACATTGATCTCTAAGTCCAAGCACAACATTCATCTTAAAAGTCCAACCATAAAAATCATAAAGTGGCTCACACCTCCTATATACTCTATCAAGCTGGATGTGGATGGGTCTAGCAGGGTTAATCCAGGAATTAGTGGCATTTGAGGTATTATCAGAAGGGATAAAGGTGATTTAATCTTTAATCTATGCATTTCAAGATTTGATTAACATTTCTACTAGTTTAAAGGCTGAGCTCATTGCCTTATTCAAAGGAGTTCTTCAAAACCATCATCCAAGATATTGACCTCCTATTCTCTTCTCATCAGATTCACATCGCTCGTGTTTAAAGGCAAAATAACACTGTAGCTAATGGTCTTGCTACTCTAGCTTCCAGTTCAATGATCACAAGATCATTACAATTTTTTAAGAGATTCCCTTCCTAGTCAAGGGCATGTTTAACTTGGATAGGCAGGGCTTTACAAATATTAGAATTTCATGAGGCTATTATATGTGTTTATAATTTTTAAAGTTTTCTTAATGCTTGTAAAGTGACTTTAGAGAGGCTCTTTATCCTCATGCTAATAATATAGGGAATTATCCCCTTCCCATTAAAAAAAGTGTTCGTTGAATCACAAATCGCTATGAAAGAGAGAATGTGCATGACGGATGAGACACGAGTATTTATGAGTTTAAAACTCTCGAAATAGATAAAATAAGATATGAAATATGTATAAAATAAAAAAAAGGGAGGAGTACTCGAATCTCAGGATTGGCCCAAGACGCCTACGTAGCCCTACGGGCATCTAAGTCCACATTGTTCAAAAAATAGCATCGAGGTGGAGTTCAACCCATAAATCCAAATTTGGGACTCCTTTTGTGTATATGGGAAGAAAATGTGTTTAAGATTGAAAACGTAAAAATAAAAGTCGCGCTTTTGGACTTTACGAATAAAACCTCTTTTTGTCTTTTTAAATTTTTATGAAAATAGGTTATGTGCAATACTATTAATAAAGAGTAGAGATTAGTGGATGTGATGTAATGAAATAAAAGGATAAAATAGAAATAAGATTAATAACACTTAAAACTAGATAAACTAGAGACAAAGTTTAAGAGATTGACCTCCTTTTTGGATTTTTGTTGCTGACTTTGGATGCAAGTGTGCTAATTTTGAAGTGGTATGTAAGTGGTGTAGAGAGATGAGGTGAATTACCAAGTGAGGTAAGAAAATGTGGGAGAGTGGAATTTTTGGGAAAGTGAAAGGATTTGATTATGAGGGAATGTTCTCTAATTTTCTGAGAAGGGTCTCTAGGTTGTGCTTGGTAGGGTGAGGTCATGGTCCTTTTTATAGGGGTCGAGGGAGGTTCCAATCAACATAGTGTTTGACTTGCCTATCAGCATAAAGCCTGCCTTATTGGCCAAAGAAAAGGACAGCTGACCGATAGGCAAGGTTCCTGAGGCTCCTATTGGCAGTCGGAAACATTTTTTTAGAAAAATGGACATAGAATGCAAACCGTAAGTCTGAATAGTGCATGGGGTGGACCATTGGAATGTAAATTCAGAATCCTTTAAGAATCCATTGATCCACTCCCGGATCTATGATTTTTCCAAAGTCAAATGAGGCTTGAAAATGCTTGATGGTCTCTCGACAGGAGGTTTTCGAAGAGGAATGTGACGTTCGTCCGAATCGTAAGGCAGATTCATGCACGAGACGGACCACTGGAAAGGTAATTCAAAGCCTTTTGAGTATTCATTAATATTTTCTCAACTCAGATAATTAACTAAGGTTAAACGGGGGCTAAAAGTTCTCAATGCCCCTTCGGAGTAAAACGGATCGTTCATCCGAACCGTAAGGAATATTCGTGCACGGGACGAACCATGGGAAAGGGGATTTAGATCCTTTTTAGGATTCATTGATCTTCACTCAGATCAAAGAGTTAATCAGAGTCAATTTGAGACTAGGATTGCCCAATGGCCTCCAGATCAACACTCGAAAGATAGAAACCACATCGATACAAGGGAAAAGGATTTTAGGCCAATTCTGTGGAACTAAAGGACGAGAGTGGACAATTTAAAGGTTTGAGGTAAATTTTATTGACATAAGGAGTGTAGTGACCGATTCAGTGGGTCAGGGGGTGAAAATAATTAATTCAGTGGGTCGAGATCATGTATAATGACCTTAAGTTGTGACGACCAGTTCTGCGAGATGAGGTCAATTATGAGGACCTTAAGAACAATGGTCAATCTTGTGGGTCGAGGTATATTTTAAGGACCTTAAGATGTGACGAAAAATTCTCTAGGCCAAGGTTAATTCTTATGACCTAATCTTGTGACGACCAATTCAACAAGCCGAGGTCAATTCGAAGGACCTAAAGAAGGAGGACCAATTTTGTGGCTGAGGTTAATTCTTAGGACATAAAGTTGTGATAACCAATTCTGCGGATCGAGTTCAATTCTGAAAACCGTAATTTGTGATGACCAATTGATTCGACTCGGATATTGCATTTATTTACCCTCCCTACTTATGCATTTTAGCCCCTTGGGTACTCTAATTCCTATATTTATGCTCGTTAACCATACTACCACTATTTTATATGTTTATATTTTTTGCGAGGTATAATTGAGCTTTTGTAGGTATTATCGCGCTAGTGGTTCAACTTGTCCTATTTGGGAAGTTTTGAATGTAATACGCAACTTTTGGGGCATTTTAGTCATTTCAATGTTCGAGCTTCATGCCCAAACTCTTCACGAAAGTTATAGCCCTTTGAGTAGGCTTTGTGTGGCCTCTAATGGCTCATTAATTCTATTTTAATGAGCATGTTATGATCACATTCCATAGGAGTTATTTCTTGGTTTACCACTTACTATATAAGTGGGTTTTTGTTGTATCGTAAGACATCTTATTTTTAGTTTATTTTTGTCATGTGATATTTAGTAGTTAGGTTAGAAAAGATGGGTTTTTGAAGTGGATTTTGGGTTTTTCTTCTCTCTTTCCTAGGGTTTGATGTCACTATTCATAATCTCTTTCATTAATCCAAGCTTCCATTATTTATTTCTTGATTTTCTAATTACCTTTGTTACTTTCTTATATAGTTTTTTTTGTTAATTAGTTGTTTCCAATAGTTAATCAGTTGTTTTATTGTTCTTGCCATGTTTATACCTAGCTCAAAGGTTGGGGTCACATTTCCACCATTAATGAGTGCTGAGCTTTGAAATCTAGGTTTTGGCTAAAAATTCATTTAATTGACACCCTGTGTATTAAAGTTGAGATATTAGGCGTTTAACTTTCTTTGTCACACAAGATTAGTGTTTATAGTGATATTCTGAATTTAATCCACATGTGACCATTTTTTATTCAATGTTTGATCTTTCATTGTTGAATTAATTTTCTTCATGTTTGGTGTTTATAATTAATCGAATATGCTCGGTTAGATAATTTCAAACCAAAATCCATAATACGCGTTGTTTATCCCAGGGCGGGGATGTGATAATAATCTCATTTTATTAATCTTGTTTAGTTTTAATTAGCATAATTATTTCTTTTTCCCCTTTTCCCCATGTTAAACCATCATCACCTTTTTCACTTTTATTTTAGAAGTAATAAATCAATTAAAGTATGCCAAACATTCCCTATAGATTTTTTATACCCGGACTATCCGCTATACTCAATTTGAGTGCAGTTAAAGTTTAGGTTTTTTGCATTGCGATCGGAAGACGATAACAACAATTGGCGTATCTACACGGATGCTCGATTTTCACCACATCAAAATGGCTCCGTTACCGGAGAGTGTTTTGTCATAGATTATAATTACTTTAGTATTTCATAATATTTCGTTTATTTGTATTTGTATTCTTTGTTTTAACTTTGTTTATGACTTGTGCTAAATTATTTCGAGAAACCTTGAAATTTTGGTGCTTGTTACGTTTTTTAATTGCCTACTTTAAAATGGCTCTCTATAATTCTTTAGATATTTTTAATTGTTTAGATAATAGTGCTCAAAGTTGGGCTCCCAAGACTATGAGTGAATGGTTCCAAATTCTTGAAAATGAAGGAATTGAATGTGAAAAAACTTCTCCACCACCTATGATGATGGGTGATTACACGAAGATTCTAGAAACTCAGAGAATTCAATAAAGCACTTGGGAACAAACTTTGTGAAGTGAGGAATCCTCTAACTATGGGAAACCCCCACAAGAAGCTATTATGTCTTCTTGTTGGTTTGATCAAGAGTTAGCGAAAAAGGAATTGAATGAACAATTTGAGAGTTTTAAAGCTTGGTCTTTAAAAATAAACGACCAACTCAATGAGATCATTTCTTCTTCATAAAGCCCGTTTGAGGTTGAAACTTGCGCTTCACCTCCACCCCTTTTCAATGAAGAAATCATTGAGAGTGATCCAAGAACTTTCGAACTTTAACCTCCTATTAATATTTAGAATTGTACTGAGGTTGGGGGTCCTTCCTTTCCCACCAGTATCAAACCATTCACTTTATCACAAGAATAGGATGAAAATCCTGATGACTTTTACCCGATTCTTGAACGGGGATTTTTTTTTAGATGCTTCATCTCATGGGATATTCGCTTGCACTTGCCCATCCCTGCTTTCAATAGAAAAACCTTGGGGAGGGGATCATTTTGGTTTTGTCCACCTTAGTATCTACATCCTCCATCATCCCTCTCAAAATTTTAATGGATGATGGTTATTTTATTCCACCGGACACTTACCTTTCATTGTTCAAACAAAAATTTTATTTTTCGAAAGGTATGAACTCAATTGAGGGACCGCCAATTATCCCTAAAAGTCAAATCATGGTTTGGATGAAACCTCTGAAATTTCAACTCTTTTGAATAGTTAATTGAGTAATTGAAATATATGTTGTATAGTGTTTTTTATGTTATTTATTGCAGTATAACTTTTAGTGTAATTAGTTAATTTTTCTTTACTTTTTGTGCATGCTTGGTTCTAACAATTTTTGTAGGTTCAATGAACTAGAATTTACGGAGATTGTGCGTGCCAGACATGCGGTTGTTAAAAAGCTAAAAAAAATTAACTCACAAAAATATATTTTTTTGCACACTCATCCATACTTCTATGCATATATTTTCATTTTTTTGTGTATATGTATGTGTGTGTGTGTGTCACTACTTGTAAATTTCATCCTCACATTAGTATTTTTATTGTATATATATATACTTATTTCATCCTTATATTAATATTTTAGTGTATATACTTTTTTAATAGTAATTTTTATATATATTATTCAATTATTCATATATATAGTTTTTTGTTTTAGTTTAATTTTAATTTTTTATCCCCACTTTTTCCCCATTGCAATAGTTTAGGCTAAAAAAACAAAAACAAAACATGGTCTTTGCTTGAACAAGTTGGAAGCAGGTCCAAAACACTCATATTTGAGGTTTCAATTCCATATTGTTATTCTTTTAATGTTAAAAGTTTTGGGTTATTAGGAAAAATTCTCTTTTGCTTTTAAATAATCTGTTGAAATATTTAATTGTTGTTGAGATTGTCATATTGGTTGGTTGGGAAAGTTTTGAAGAAATTTGATGTTTGTGGGTTTCATCCCTAAAAATCCTCATGAGACAACACACGTTCACTAATGTAACCTAGGGGTTTAACGTCGTATTACATATGCTAAATGTAATTATTCAACCACGAAAGTGGCTTTTATCTATTTTGTACATATCTCATATCTCAGGTTTTACTTGTAATTCTTCTTGCTTTGTATTTACTAGCTAGGGACTAGCAATGTGTAAGTTAGGGAGTGATTCGGCTCGAATATTACATTTGTTTACCCTATTTACTTATGCATTTTAGCCCTCTTAGGTACTTCAATTTTTATATTTATGCTTGTTAACCAGACTATCGCTATTTTATATGTTTACATGTTTTGTGAGATATAATTGAGCTTTTGTAGGTATTATAGTGCTTATCGGTGAAATTGGTGCTATTCGGGAAGTTTTAAATGCAGTACGCAACTTCAAGGTCATTTTAACATTCGAGCTTCGTGCCTGAACTCTCATGAAATTTTTATCCCTTCGAGTCAGCTTCGTGTGGCCTCTAATTGTTCATTAATTTGGTTCCTAACGAGGATGTTATGACCATATTCTAGAGGAGTTATGCCTTGGTTTACCACTTATTATATAAGTAGGTTTTTATTGTATTTGAAGCCATCTTATTTTTAGTTGGTTTTTGTCTTGTGATATATAGTAGTTAGGTTAGAAAAGAGAGTTTTTTTAGGGTATTTTTTGTTTTGCTTTTGTCTCTCCTAGGGTTTCACTCAAATGGGTTTGTAAGTCACTATTCATCATCTCTTTCATTAATCCAAGTTTCCATTATTTATTTTTTTTTATTTTAATTAGCTTTCTTGCTTTGTTATTTAGTTTTTGTGGTTAATTAGTTGTTACCATTCGTTAATTAGTTGTTTTATTATTCTTTCCATGTTTATTACATAGCTTAAAGTTGGGGTCACATTTCCACCATTAATGGGTATTGAGTTTTGAAAGGTAAAAATACATTTAATTGAAACTTTGTGCATTAAAGTTGGAATATTAGGCATTTAACTTTCTCTGTCACACAACATTAGTGTTTATAGAGATATTCTGAATTTAATCTGCGTGTGATCATTTTTTATTAAATGTTTAATCTTTCATTGTTGAATTAATTTTCTTCATGTTTGATGTTTATAAATAATTGAATATGCTCGGTTAAATATTTCTGAACCAAAATCCTTAATACACATTGTTTAGCCCATGGAGGCGATGTGATCCTAATCTCATTTTATTAATGTTGTTTAGTTTTAATTAGCATAATTATCTATTTTTTCCCTTTTCCCTCTTTTAAACCATCATCACCTTTTACAATTTAATTTTAGAAGTAATAAATGAATTAAAGTCTTTCAAACATTCCTTGTGGGTTTTCGATACCTAGACTAGCCTCTATAGTCCATTGGAGTGTAGTTAATGTTTACGTTTTTTACATTGCGGTTGGAAGCCAATAACAACGATTGGCGTATCTTGACGGACGATCAATTTTCACCATATCACCAATTCTTCGGATCGAGGCCAATCCTGAGGACCTAAGTTTGGACGACCAATTTTGTGGGCCGACGTAAATTTTGAGGATCTTAAGAAGAATGAAAATTTATGTCGAGGTTAATTCTGAGGACCTTAAGTTGTGATGACCAATTTTGCAAGTCGAGGTCCATTATGAGGACCTAAGGTTTTTGATTTGTTAGGAAGTAGTTCCACTAGGGAAGATGTTGATTTTTTTATTCCACTGGGGATTGTGTACACCATGCTTCCTGCTAAGGGATGGTGTAGTAGGTTTTGGGGCGGGTGCACTTTTATCTCTGCTAGGGAGTATGTTGATGATAAGAGTGTGCGATTGATCCAACTTGGGATTTTGAGAGTTTGTAAAGAGATTGGTTCCCCCAAAATGGTTATTCTAGGGAAAATAATGTTCCATGGAAATTTAGAAATGAAATTTGGAGGGGTCTACCGATAGGCAGGTCTGGGGAGGTGCCTATTGACATAGGGCACAACTCGTGGGCTTCTTGTGAAGGGAAAAAATCCCTGTCAATAGTCATGGGTCAGGGGGTTGTCGATCGTCATGCCTCTTAACCTTCTATAAAAGGGGGCGGCCCCTCCACATTTTTTGCTCCTTCAAGTGATTAAATTCCTTATTTTCTTCTTAAGATCATCTTTCTTGAAGACTTCAAATGGCGGGCACTTCTGGCGAAGTTAATAATGAGTAGTTTCCTGTCAATGATTGGGAAGGCCTAGAATGGCGAGCTGTCATGCCACTTGCATTAGGCAATAATTTTTTTTATAAACTCCTTTGAATCGGTTGTTGATGAGAGGGTTTTGTTACGCGAGCCTACGCACCACCTTTCGACAAGTGTGAAGAACCTTAATGGCTATGTGAGTATTTTGACTTTTGATTTTCCAATTCTTTTTATCGTTTTCTTCTTTTTGTTCTTGGGATAATGAAGGGTTTTCTTTTGGTTTCATGCATACTGATATAACTTCTTTGAGCATCTGGTCTCAAGGAATGATTGGGTTAAAGGATTTTTGGGACCGTCTTCCTCGGGCGGTGCCCTAGATAGTGTCGTTTGTTGGGTTTAGTCCGTTGGAGGGGGCCCTGGATGAGACATCGTTCTCTTCTGTGGTGTTACGCTCACTTGGGGGAGGGTGTGGGACATGACCCACATATTCCATCAGGGGGTTAGGTAGATAATCGTTACTCTTATGGATGTTCAGCACCTGACGGGGCGAGATTTTGAGGATCATAAGATCATTGGGGATCGTACTCTATGAGTCACACGGGAGGCAGTGCGAGATACTTTGGGGGATGTTTATAGAATCGGGGGATTCTATCCATAATTCTATGCTGAGGGAGGCGCTGCTAAAGAGGAGTGGGAGGAAGCTGAGTCAGACAACCCATTTATTTATTTTTCTTTTGGTTGGAGGATTTATGGTGGCAACGATTGGCAATATCATCCACTTATGGTTTTAGCCATATTTACGAATTATTTTGGACATACATTTGTACGATTGATGGAGCTTTACTTTGGCGTCTCTTTATGCTTCTTCAGATGTGAAACACGAGTGGCCCCCAATTTTAAAATCTTTACTATTACAAAAAGTAATTTCCTTTTAGATATATGTGGATGCGATGATGGTTCAATTAAACAAATTAACAAATTTTAATTTCTTTTCAAATTAAAATTAAGCAAAGTGAAATAAGATTACATCCAAACAAATTTTAATTTCACTTAAACCAACTTAATTCAGCCCCAGTCCTAGAATTTTGCCTAAGTCATATTTTCAATATTTCCAAATTAGGCCAAATCAAATTTTATCAAATTAAATTAAATGACTTGAATTAAATTAACTTAAACATTACCCAAATTAATTTAGCACCAAATTAAACATGTAGTGATTAAAACCAATTTTATCTTTTTAGCTAAGCATGCATTCTAGGTGAGTTTTGCAAAAGATAAAATAAATAATGAATCACTACGCCGCGATGTACGAGGAAAAACCCACAACGGGAAAAAAACTCGGACGACCCTAGACTTAAGTCCACTAAGTATGGTTTTACAATTACAAGACATATGACTTACTTCCTCAACTCGACCCCTTTCAAGCTTTGACGCGTCTTCTTGTAAACACCTCTGCCTCGTCAACAATCCCAGAGCTCCACCGAAATCTTGGAATCACCAATCAGACATAGGTACACCGTCAACCACACAGGGTGCCTTTCACTATGTGAGAATGCCGTAGCAAAACAAAATTCTTCTTCTTTGAGGGATTTAGAAGAAAACCCAAATGAACTCTTCAATAAGTAGAGTAAACCAGTGCCAAAACTCCAAGAAATGTATATATATTAAGGAACTTGGATAAACAAACTATGGGTGCAAACAAAAGTGTTTTAAAGATTTTCTTGAAAGAATTAAAACTTTAAACATGAACTTTTTCTATTTTGAATTTTGCTCTCAAACTCTCTCTTACAGGTTGTAGGATATAAAAAATCTTAAACGAAAAAGTTAGTTTCCGCACTTAATTAATCAGGTAAAAAGTTAGTGGGAAAAGAAGTGGGAAAGTGGGAAACTGCCAATTAACTATTCCCGCCAAATCTCGTTCGAACGAATTTTTCGTTCGAACGAAGTCTCGTTTGAACGAGCCTTCTAACGAAGTTCCAGTGTGAACTCATTAGAAATCTCGTTAGAAATCTCGTTCGAATGACACTTTGAACGACATTCCAGTGGCCAATGTGGGAACTCGTTGGCAAACTCATTCAAACGACATTCTCGTTCGAACGGCAAACTCATTCGAACGACAATATCGAACGAAAAACCAGAAAGTATAAAAATCTATTTTTAGCCCAGAAACTTTTGGAAACTTTCTATTTTAAGCCCAAAAATTTTTAATCCGGAATTTAAAATATAAAAATTCTATTTTAAAGTTTTAGTAAAAACTTTCGGAAAATAAACAACAGTTTAAAGACAAAGTACACCCAATACAAATTGTTTCGAGCTCCTATATATGTATTAAAATGCATTCATACCTTAGGAGCAATGGAACCATGTTGATGACATAGAAACGAGGCACTACAAACACAACATTTCATGAAGCTTTATGAACTTGGCCACTACGTCTTCAACTTTAGCATGTCGTAGGCTTGAAGGAATGTCAATAACTCTATCCTATGACTCAAACGTTTTTGTCCGGAATTGAGCCAAAACTATAAAGGACTCAATTGAAAATTTGTGTCCTTACAAATCTCCCCCTTTGGCTATTCCAGGACAAAAACCAACAAAAATCCTAAAGGGTCGTTAAGCTCTACTAGACATAACAAAAATGTCCCACCCAAAATAACAATACAATTCTTGACTCAAACAACCCAAAGGATCAATAGCTTTGTCATTGAAGGTTGCCATATACAGCAGAATTCCAGCACACTTAAGCAAACACATTAAACGCATAGGGAATATAAAAAATATTCAAAACATGTAAATTAAATGCTCCCCCTAAATTTATTCTCCCTGTTGATACCAAAATTAATCTGCTGACATGGACCAATCATATGAAGACACGTGGCTATCTACAGGGAAATAACAAACACTTCCGAGGAACCCTCTCGCTCTGAGGAACAAGACTACAACGAGGAAGACTAGTTCCCCGAGGAACTCACAAGCTCCGAGGAACAATGCCCCTCCGAGGAACTCTTAAATACCGAGAAGCTTAGGCGGTCCGAGCTGCACCTCGAAGAGGATACCAACAGTTTAACTGCTCATTAAATGTTCATCATTTGGACGCGCACGAGGGCATTAAATGTATTACCCTTTCATACGTATATCATTTAATGTATTACCCTTTCACACTACAACCTCAGGTCTATAAATACATTGTGCAATCCTCATTGTAGTGGGGGGACCCCCAGACAGGAATTTCTTGAGATAACTTGTAATCGAGAATTCCCATACAAACAGCAATACCAAAACAGTGGACGTAGGCCATTCTTATAAGGCTGAACCACTTTAAAATTCTTTGTCTCATTTATTTATCTGTGTTTGAATTATTAGAGTGATCTAATTTTTTACATCAATAGATTGGCGCCGTCTGTGGGAAACGACTAATAATATCGTTTTTCATCAAAAACAATCCCTTGCCAATGGCGGATATTCCTGAATCCAACAATCGAAATGCTGGCACCCCTCCAAATCCATCCGCTCCACCAATTATTCCAGATCTGACTGGAATAATGGAAAATCTGGCTCAGGGCCAGACTGTCATGCAAGAAACAATGCGACAACTCATCCAAACCCTCCATGGCGGTGCATCAGCCCATTCGGGACCACGTAGCATTCAAAGAAATACCCGTGCGCCTTCTTCGAGTACTAGGCATACTAACTCACATCGCAATGAGGAATCTGATGATTTCTCTTATCAACCTGGGCAAAGTTCGTCGGTGCGAGCCACGGATATTGAACAATGTGTCACCCTCTCCTCAGAAAGGACCAGTGCATCAGAAAGATTAAGCAGGGCTTCTCCTTTCGACCGATTAGGCCCTAGGAGGAACAAAAGTCCTCTTACTGCAGCGTCGAGGAGCTTTCGACGACCATTAGATTTAAGGGAAGGATCTGCCCAATCGCGACCAGCTTCTCATCAAGATAGATCCTATGACCGACCAGTTGCTCGTCAAGACAAATCCCAGGAAGCCACTTCAACACGATCAGTTGCTCGAACCAATAGGCCCGAGGAAAGAAATGATGCATGGAAAGGATCTATTCAGAGACTGGAGGATAAATTAGGGGAAATGGCTAAGGCCAAGAACCCTCTACAACGAACCTTTGTTCGAGGAATGCCTTTTGTCCAGGACATTGTTGATTTTCCAACACCATCAAAGTTCAAAGCACCTGTTGTGACTCCCAAGTATGATGGAAAGACTGACCCTGTGCTACATATAGAACAATACCAAGCTGCAGCCGACATCTATGTTGTCCCAGATGAGATGAGATGCAGAGCATTCTCGGGAACACTTACCGGATCTGCTCAAATATGGTATAATAGTCTTCCTTGGGGTAAGATTTCAACTTTTCTTCAACTGACTGAACTATTCATTGGGAATTTCTGCTTTGGAGCAAAGCCAGTTAAAAGAGTAGCACATCTATTAAGTGTTAGACAAAAAGCTGGTGAGAGTACCAGAGATTATATAACTCATTTTAATAACGAGAAACTCGAAGTCGTTGATTATGAGGAGAAGATAGCGATTACCGCTTTGATGACTGGACTACTGCCAAACAAGTTGTACTACACTTTGGCCAAAGATCCACCTCGCACCATGTCGGAGCTGATGGGAAAAGCGTCCAAGATTATGAATGCCGAGGAGGCTATGTCTGCGAAGAAGAATATGGACGCCAAAGAAACCAAGGTGGAAGGTAATAAAGATAAGAGGAAAGAACATAAGAATAATGGTGGTGACAAACAATCCAAAAATAGGTCGTCGTGGGAGGTCTTGAGGAAATTTGATAATTACACACCTTTGAAGGTAAATACCAACCACATCCTGGAAGAAATTAAGAATAACGAGGAGTTAAACTGGCCAAAGAAAATGAAGGCAGGCCCTGACACGAGGAATAGGGAAAAATATTGCGAGTTCCACAAAGATCATGGCCATATGACCAAAAATTGCATAGCTCTTCAGAATGAGATTGAAACACTCATCCGACGAGGAAAGCTAACAAAGTATGTTGATCGGGGAGGTGAAAGAAGAAACAACGATCGAACTAGGGAGAGGTCTAGATCTCCTCGTCGAGCAGAGGAGAACAAGAACAGAAACCATGAAGTTGATCCAGAGGATGATCCCGATCTTCCCAAGAAACCAAGGCAGCCAGAACGAGAGGTATTTTCAATACGCTTTGGGTCATTTGATTGTAATGTTATTACAGGAGGAGATGCAGGAGGAGGAGACCTTACTGCAGAAAGAAAATCTTACCTCAGTGAGGCTTAAGCTTGCTCGTACATTCAACGAATAAATCTAGCTGAGGAAGATCGCCCGAGAAAGGTGAACAAGGAGAAATTGGTTATCGGTTTTTCAAAAAATGACCTTGCAGGTGTTTTATATCCTCATGATGACCCGCTGGTGATCAAAATGAGAATGAAGAAAGTCATGATTTCAAGAGTACTGCTCGACAATGGTAGCTCGGCAGACATCATGTTCTACTCGTGCTTTGATAGTTTAAATCTAAAGCTATCTTAACTGGAGCCTTACCACAGACCCCTCATTGGTTTTGCTGGCGAGAAAGTATTTCCACTTGGGACGATCAAGTTGGATATATTCATTGGTACATGGCCTGCTTGTCGGATAGAAAGAATACGTTTCTTCTTGATGGATAAGAATGTCCAATCATCATAAAATATCATCATGGGAAGAGTAGGATTGAAGAAGTTCGAAGCCGTACCATCTACAGTGCATCAGTGCCTAAAATTTCCAACAAACTTTGGAGTAGGAGTTGTGAAAGGTGATCAGAAAGTAGCTCGAAAATGCTATTATTCATCCACCGAGCAAGAAGAATTGGAAGAATCAAAGAAAAAGACTACTTCCTATCAAGTGGATGAAGGTGCGGAAATTAAAACATTGGATCCTCAAGATGAGTCGCAACTCGTTAAGGGTCAAGCGGTGGAAGCTACTGAAAACATCATTCTGGACGAAGAGCACCCTGAGCGAACTACTCAAATAGGTTCGTCATTGGAAGCCTCATTAAAACAGGAATTGATAATTTTCCTTAGAAGTAGAAGACAAACTTTTGCGTGGAGTCATGAAGATATGCCTGGGATAGACCCAAACTTCTTATGTCACGATCTCAATGTGAATAAGGAGATCAAGCCTGTGAATCAGAGAAGAAGAGTATTCAGTCCCGAGAAGAATCAATCTATACAGGAGGAAGTCGAGAAGCTCCAGAAAGCTTGTTTCATTGAAGATGTTAAATATCCAGATTGGTTAGCCAATGTGGTAATGGTAAAGAAGAAAACAAGTGGAGGATGTGTGTGGACTTCACCGACATCAACAAAGCATGCCCAAAGGATCATTTTCCATTTCCCCGAATTGATCAACTGGTGGATGCTACCTCGGGACACGAGTTGCTGAGCTTCATGGATACTTATTCTGGCTACAATCAAATTAAAATGAAACCTGAAGACGGGGAGAATACTTCTTTCATTACCCCTAGGGGAACTTATTGTTATAATGTTATGCCTTTTGGTTTGAAAAATGCAAGTGCGATATATCAGAGGCTGATGAACAAGGTCTTTGCTGAACAAATCAGTGACAATATGGAAGTCTATGTTGACGATATGCTGACGAAAAGCAAGAAAGTCGTCGATCATCTAGTTGACTTAAGTCAAACTTTTGATCAACTAGATAAATATCAAATGAAGCTGAACCCGACGAAGTGCATCTTTGGAGTACGAGAAGGCATGTTTCTCGGGTACATTGTCAATCAACGAGGCATTGAAGCAAATCCTGAAAAGATCAAACCTCTATTAGGGCTGCGATCTCCAACGACGAAGAAGGAAGTACAGAGTCTCACAGGATGAGTAGCAGCACTCAACAGAATTGTGTCACGAGCAACTGATAGATGTCTCCCATTCTTCAAGACACTCAGAAATACTTTTGAGTGGAATGATGAATGCGAGAAGGCTTTTCAAGACTTGAAGAGATACTTAGGAGCACCTCCACTGTTGTCCAGGCCAGTGATGGGAGAAAAATTGTACTTGTACCTTGCAGTGTCCGAAAATGCAGTTAGCTCGGCATTGATCAGAGTGGAGAATGGAGTACAAAAGCCAATTTACTACACAAGTAAGGCCTTCCGAGGAGCAGAGATCAGATATCCAAGGCTGGAGAAATTAGCACTAGTGCTGATTGAGGCGAGTAGGAAAGTGAGGTCATATTTCCAAGCTCATACCATAGTAGTATATACTGATATGCCATTGAGGCATGCCCTGCATAAGCCAGAAAAATTAGGAAGATTGATGTACTGGGCAATAGAACTCGGTGAATATGATATAGTCTATGAACCCAGATCATCGCTTAAAGGGCAAGCTGTAGCAGATTTTATAGCAGAGTTCACCTATCCTGATAGCTCTGAGGAACAAAAGTTGCTCGCTGATCAACCTGTGGATGTTACAGGATCAACAAACACAAGCTCAGACCAATTTTGATTGGTAAAAGGGCGTGTGGATGTTACAGGATGTGACGCAAAGATAGTTGTGAGGATTCCGGACGAGAAACGAGATTTTCTCGATGATCAACCTGTGGATGTTACAGGATCAACAAACACTATCTCAGACCAACTCCGATTGGTAAAAGGGCTAGTGGATGTTACAAGATCATTGACTTCAGGCTCAGACCAACTTCGATTGGTAAAAGAGCAAGGAGAAATGATCGACGAAGAGCAAGAAAAACCTGAGGAGGAAAGGAAGGAACAAATATTTCACCGAGGAACTCTAACTGATCAGAAATTTGAAGACGAGTTACCTATATGGAGACTATATGTAGATGGCTCATCTTGCACAGCGGGATGCGGCGCGGGGATAGTCTTGAGCACTCCGGATGAGGTCGATATGGAATACGCCTTGCGTTTCCAATTCAAAGCTTCCAACAATAAGGCTGAATATGAGGCCATGATTGCAGGACTTGGTTTAGCAAAAATTATGGAGGCGCAACAGGTCATTGTTTTCAGTGATTCTCAATTGATCATAAACCAAATGATGGGAGTATATGCAGTTAGAGGAGAATTAATGATCAGATATCATGCAAAGGAAAAGGAGCTGGTGTCAGAATTTATCGTTATTCAGCTGGTCAGAATACCAAGAATGGAGAATGCGAGAGCATACGCCCTAGCTCGATTAGCATCAACTACTCGCACCGAGCTACGACGAACAATCCCAATTGAAGTGTTAGCTGGTCGGATCATAGATGAAGATCTGACGATGAACTTTATCACCCTTAATTTAGTACCATCTTGGATGGGCTCCATCAGGGCGTATATTGAGGAGGGAGAATTGCCAATTTATATAGCTCGCTGCCAAAAAGTTGAAGTTTAAAGCTGCTCGGTATGTACTAACTAATGGTGTTTTATATAGATGAGGAATTATGGCAGGTTTGCAGAGATGTGTACATCCCTACGAGGTGAAATAATTAATTGAAGAGATCCACGAAGGGTCTTGTGGAGCACATGTAGCAGGTCGGACACTTTTACAAAGGGTGATGACGCAAGGATACTAATGGCATACGATGAGGGTTGATTGCAAGCCTACGCCAAGAAATGTGACAAGTGCCAGCGCTTTTCCTCCATCCGAAGAACTCCACAAGCATTGTTGACACCCATAACTTCCCCTTAGCCATTTGCCATGTGGGGAATTGATTTGGTTGAGCCACTACCAACGACCCGAGGAAGGTTTAAGTATCTCGTCGTCGCAGTGGAATATTTTACTAAATGGGTAGAAGATGAGCCACTCATTGACATGACGTACGAGAAGGTGTACCAATTCATTTGGAAGAACATCATTTATCTATATGGTCTACCTCATGCCTTCATCACAGACCATGGAACACAATTTGATAACGAGGAGTTTATCGCCTATTGTCATCAATCAAATATTCTGAAGGTCCACTTACACCAGGCCATCCTCAAAGCAATGGACAAACTGAAGTGACAAACAGAATGCTGCTAAGTGGCTTGAAAAAAAGATTGGATGATGCAAAAGCAAACTGGATCAACAAGTTACAATCAGTACTTTGGGCTAACCGAACTACTCCCTGAGTAGCAACTGGAGAATCACCATACATGCTGGCGTTTGGAAGTGAAGCTGTTATACCTGCTGAGTTGGGCCTTCCAACACACAGGGTACTGAATTTCAATTCTCTTGTCAGCAACTTAATGAGAAGACTAGATTTAGACATGCTCGAGGAAGCTTGAGAAGAAGAAGCCATTAGAAATGCTGCTTACCAGCAGCGAACAACTCTGTTTTACAACAAAAGGGTGAAGAAGTACGATCTGAAAGAAGGAGACTATGTTCTGAAGAAAGTAATTCAAAAGCACAATAAGCTAGAAGCAAACTGGCATGGACCATACTGAGTTACAGAAGTTGTTCGACCAGGAACTTATCGAATAGCAACTTTAGAAGGCGAGGAGTTTAAGAATGCATGGAACGCGGAGCATCTGCACAAGTATTATCAGTGATGTATATGTAACACAGTTCCATCAGTATGAATAAAATGAAGATATTCTGCCAAAGTCTCTCCTTTTATTGAGAATTTTTCGGGGAATACTAGTGCTACACACTACTCGGCAAAGCTCAGACTGCTCAGTGAGATATTCCTAAAAATGCCAACTTCGGTTGGTTAGGAAACAAAATATTCCTAAAAATGCCAACTTCGGTTGGTTAGGAAACAAAATATTCCTAAAAATGCCAACTTCGGTTGGTTAGGAAATAAGATATTCCTAAAAATGCCAACCTGTTTGGCTAGGAAACGAAATATTCCTAAAAATGCCAACCTGTTTGGCTAGGAAGTGATATATTCCTAAAAATGCCAACCTGTTTGGCTAGGAAACGATATATTCCTTAAAATGCCAACCTGTTTGGCTAGGAAACAAAATATGCTCTCAAATGCCAACTTATGTTGGTCGGAAGGTACGTACATTCTCGAAAATTCCAACTTATGTTGGTCGGGAGGTAAGATTATTCTAGAAATTGCAAAAGTTGCTAACTATGGCTGGTCGGGGATAAAAACCCACTAACTGTAGTTGGTCGACAAGTAGAATTTATCGACCTTGGTTGGTCGGACGCATTTTATGAAAAGATAAAAATCTACCAAGTATGGCTAGTCGGGGATAAAAACCCACTAATCGTAGTTGGTCGACAATGAACATTTACCGACCTTGGTTGGTCGGAAACATTTAAGAGAAAAATCTACCAAGTATGGCTGGTCGGGGATAAAAACCCACTAACTGTAGTTGGTCGATGAGCACAATTTAAGTACCTTGGTTGGTTGGAAAAATTGTAAACATTTTTATACTCATTACTTTATTATTAAGTGATTGAGCAACATTACTGATACTTGTAACTTTTTAATTATTACTAAGTTGGTCGATGAACAACACAATATTATTATCTTTTTTTACAGATATGCATAAATATAAAGTGTTTGATAACTACAAGATAATAGCAATTGAGATTTGCAAACAAAAATGAAAGTCTTTCATTGAATTCAAAATAAATTACATTGATAATGAAATTACAGTTACATTGACATGTACACTAACTATTACATCAAAAATTCCTATTCTACTGGTCTCTTCCCCTCTGTTTTTGACACAGGTTCCTCGCCAGCAGGCGGATCATTTAAAGACTGAGGAGAATTGATAAAGTTAAGATCCTTCCGCATCTTGACATTCATCACGGATGGTCGATCTAAGGGATGCTCGGGACGAGATACCTCGATTTGAGAATGAAGATTGTAGTCACCGATATACTTTTAAATTAAGTTCTGAGGAATGGCCCGAGCAGGGATCCACTCCATCTCCAAATTGTATGGTGGCACAGGCAAGTCGAGCAAGCCGGGATCATGGTAATCCCACAGATAATGACCTTGTTCGAGCTTCAACACACCTAAGGCATTCAGCCAACCTTGCTTGTAGCCCTCATTGTTGGCATTATGGATACGATCGTCTAAGTGGAATATTGCTTCGTTATATCCAGCCATCCAAAACTCCTTGGGCTGTTTGTGGAATTGATAGGTTAGCCTTTCTAGCTGCTTGTGGAGATTCTTGATGAAAAGCTCCTTATTCTCCAAGATGCACTTCTGCGCAGAGAGCTGTTTTTCCAAGTCCCTAATTTTCTTTGACATGTCAGACAAAGCCTGGTTCTTTGCCATTAATTGGAAAGCTTGGTTCTCTAATGCAGACTGAGTTCTCTGTTCTTCGACAAGAACCCGAGCTGCTCTTCCTCGTCCCCGAGGAGCTCTTGCTCGACCGCGAAAAGATGTAGAGGTGCCAAAACTCTTCAAAGTCTCCAACTCGTCCCTCCACTTGGCATTCTAAACCTCTAGGAACGAGAATCCCTCGTCAGTCACTGGGATCAAGGCACTGGAAGCAGAGGCTGCAAACTTCAATTGTGATAGCTCTTTCTGCAAGTTATTATTTTCCTTTTCCAGCAGCTCGGCAATCTGTCTGCATTCCTCGACCTCACCCTTCAGGGTTCTCTCCCTTACATCATAACCAGCAAAAAGCTTCTCATAACCCTTGTCAGCAACGATCAGCTTGTACTTCTTCTCGTAACTCTCATGCAACAGGGCAGTGGATTCTTTGTATTGAAGCTTAAGGTCTTCAAGGGTGCCTTGGAGATCCTCGATCATTTCATAGTAAGCCATATTATTGGCCACTGCTCGGTTAAGTAGACACTTCAGGTACTGATATGCTTCAACTGCCTGTTCTGAAGCATCCTGTCCGAGGATGTCGACAACTTGTGCAGCACTCAAGTCAGTGTGACCAGCCTTAAAGTACTCATTACATTGCTACAAAAACTTTGTATCATGGGCAGATAGCAATTCCATCCTTGCCATAAACTAGTAGAGAAGAGAAAGAGCAATCATCAATAAAAGAAACAAGCAGAGTATGAATATAAGATGAACAACAGTATGGAAAAAAGTTCAAATTTTATTAGATCATAATTCAGAGATACATCTTCTGAGTTACATTTGAAAAAGAGAAACAAAATAAAAAGAAACCCGAACAACACTAAACCTTTTCCTTATCTCCCAAAACATTCTCAGGAGGCTGGGAAGAAGAGGTAGGTTGCTCGGAGGAAAGAGATAGCTTCTTGAGGAGAGTAGGCAGTTTCAAGAGGAAGAAATGATTTGTTGATTTTCCCCATCAGCAGGCTGGATGGCTAGGGCATGATCTCCCATCACCATCGAAGATTCTTCAGAGGTAGCTTCATCCTCTTCTAATTCTTCTGGAGTTGGAGGGGGACCAGGGATATGTCTCTGGAAGAGCTCGGAAAATTCATCGACCTTCATCTCCTGAAGGGAGGCAACCCACCCATCCCTAAAATATTTAAGACCGCCATAGTCCACTTGCGACACCATGGAGGCCAACCCCTTATTCCAACCCTTGTCCCAGCCAGAGCTGAAGGACCTCTTCACAGCAGCTTTCCTCTTCAGCTTCTCTGAGGAAAGTGGCTCAGATAGCAGGTTCTCAACAGCCATCAATTTATTTTCTGCTTCCTCCTTTTGCCGACCTACTTCTTGAAGCTGGCCCAACCTTTCCTCAGCAACCCTGAGCTTATCTTCAAGCTCTCCAGCAGTTTTGAGCTTCTCTGCGAGCTCTTTATTTGCCTTCTCCAAGGCATTATTTTTCTTCTCCAACTCTTTGGAGGCCTCAACAGCTCAAGCTTTTTCTTGCTCGGTGGAGGCAAGCTTCTTCTCCCAGACAGCTTTGTCATCATCATATTTCTGGCGAGAATCTTCCAGAGACTTGGTAGCTTCTTCCAAAGCTCCCTCCAGACTGGACGAGGAGCAAGAAGCCTTGATCGCTTCATCCTTCTTCAGGATTATATTGAAGCAGCTCGTCAACTGTGAACAGAAAAAGAAAGCAAGTTAGAAACAGAAATGACAAAGGAAATATGAAAAATTCAAAGTAAAGAGACTTACAGAAGCAAGGTGGCGAGCAGCTAGTGAGGTGACCATGTCCCTAGTAAGGTTTTCTTCAGTACCTTGTACCTCGGGAATGGTCGAGGACTTTACCGAGCTCATGGCAGAGCTCGGGGGAACAAAAGTAGGAACTACAGTCCCAACAGCTGGGGGCTGAGTAGTGGTGTCAGCCAAATTGACAGAGGAGCTTTTCTTCAGCTAACTCGGGGGAACAGGTACAGATTCAACCAAGGAATAATCCTTGGTCGGTGATATCACAATCACCTTTCCAGGAGCAGCAGAACTTCTCGGAGCCACTGCGGGCTTCTCGGTAACATTAACAGGAGCAGCTGAAGGAGTTGCATCAGTCTTCTTCGTCCCCTCCCTTGGGACATCAATCCTTCTCTTTTTTACCTCCCCAGAACCAGAGGCAGTCTTCTCAAACAAGGCAAGAGGTCTTCTCTTCTTCATCTTTTCACTTAATGGAGGGTGTTGCCAATTTTTTATGACAACCCCATGTTCAAAATAATCCCTATTGGCATCCGGGAGATTGACTACTAAGGCTCTATTTAAAAATCTAGTTTTTAAATAAAAAATATTGTCATTAACTGCCCATCTATAGCAGAACATGATTTCTGGGATTCCTATACGAGTTCCATGCACTTGATTTAATCTATGCACCCCATTAAATATTCTTCATGTGTTCGGGGCTATTCGTGCAGGAACAACGTCAAAATAATGACAGAACTCCAGACACAAGGGATTTGGTGGAAAAGAAAATCCACACTCAGCAATTAAAATACTGGGGAACCAATGTCCCTCAGCCAAATTGAAATAATCAGAAGGCTCAGAAAGCTCTTCCAAGATAACCCAAGAGGGAATGGAAAAATCAGAGCGAAACTTTTCAAGAGACTCAATAGAGTAAACCATGATGATGAATAAAAGAAATGAAGAAGAAAAAATAAGATCTTATAGAAAAATAGTAGAGTTGTTGACAACGAACGACGGAAAAGATGAACGCACAAGAGAGTAGGAAGAGACGACGTAAAACTCGAAGATAAAAATTTGAAAGGTAGAAGACGATGGGAGCGTCTATGAAGTTTAAATACCTTGCCTTGGGAAATGGTGAAGTAATGATTATAAAAAAGGATGATTACGTTACCGGTGGCTAAAAAGATAAAAAGTAGCACGAGAATCAAAGCGGACAACAGCGGCTAAAGAGAGGAAAAGTGGCACGAGAATCGAAGCGAATAACAGCGGTTAAGAAGACGAAAAGTAACGCGGGAATCGAAGCACCCAAAAAAGTCCAAAAAAACATGATTCTACGAATTGGGAAGGAGAAATAAATACAAGGGAAAAGCTCCTAAAAAACAGGAAGACAATTTAAAGCTATAATATTCTGAGAAATAATGTTACATACTCCTCAAATTTTGAACTATGAAACATTGGGGGCTTCTGTTGATACCAAAATTAATCTGCTGACATGGACCAATCATATGAAGACACGTGGCTATCTACAGGGCAACAACAAACACTTCCGAGGAACCCTCTCTCTCCGAGGAACAAGACTACAACGAGGAAGACTAGTTCCCCGAGGAACAATGCCCCTCCGAGGAACTCTTAAATACCGAGAAGCTTAGGTGGTCCGAGCAACTCATGGCGATCCGAGCTGCACCTCGAAGCAGGATACCAACAGTATAACTGCTCATTAAATGCTTATCATTTGGACGCGCACGAGGGCATTAAATGTATTACCCTTTCATACGTATATCATTTAATGTATTACCCTTTCACACTACAGTCTCAGGGCTATAAATACATTGTACAATCCTCATTGTAGTGGGGGGACCCCCAGACAGGAATTTGTTGAGATAACTTATAATCGAGAATTCCCATACAAACAGCAATACCAAAATAGTGGACGTAGGCCATTCTTATAAGGCTGAACCACTTTAAAATTATTTGTCTCATTTGTTTATCTGTGATTGAATTATTAGAGTGATCTAATTTTTTACATCAACACTCCCCTTTATCAAACACATGACCTACTTATAAAGACATCTCTGCCTAATATAAATCTCCCCAGACTAAGATACGATAATAATAGGATTATATACCATTTCTCCCCCGATCATTCTCCCCTTTTTTGTTCAGGAATAGACAAAGGCTAAAGAATCAAAATGTAACTTATCTTCCCCAATAAAAGCATAGACACCCCGTAGACTAAACAAGGGATAAATAGAATGGGATAACAAGCTAAACATGAAAATGTGCATAAAGTGATAAGAACATGAAAGTATATGAGCAACAATAACATAACTAATCCATACATGTGAATACCAACTATGATGCGAAAACAACTGATAACAAATTGACAAATAAGATTCTAAGCATGTGATATCAAACAAACTACGCAACAAACAAGGTCGATACAAAAAATGAATTAAAGCATAGATGGACTAGCAAAACATGGCAAAGACTTAAACAAAATATCATATACATGTATACACAAAAGATTTAAACTAAGCATAAGTATACACATATAGATATAAACACCAAAATAACACAAAATAAAGATAAGCTTTTCACACTCGTATGGAAAAAATGTGTCAGATGGAAACGGTAGTGTTGGGGTGTGCACTAGTAACAATTAAATTTAAATCCAATCAATTAAAACATATTCAAGGAGTTCTCAATTGATTGAAAACTTCATCACATTTGAATATAACCTCATGTGACAATATAAATTGAACTCAATGAACAAACATACACAATGCATACAAGCCTAGAGTTTTGATGATTCTACTAACCAATAGAGTCATAACAATGAAAACTCAACTAGGATAAACGAACATTGTGCAAACCGTTGATATGCCATCCAATCTCCCTCAATAAGCATATATATTTGAATGACTATATCAAACAAAAATAGGCCTTGGAAATTATTTTTCTTTTTAATGCCATAATTCTATTTTTAGGTCTTTGGACCACGTATTTCTTCTAGGTCCAAACAAACAGTGGCTTACTTTTCGCAAAGGATAATAAATCATTTCGGAGCCCTTCCCCGTGCACATTTATATATAATATTTTTATTTCTCACAAATCTCACGTGCAACGGATTTTGACATGCACTAGTCTTCCTAGGTCACAAATATGTAGATGACAAGATTGGTAGGAGAACACCTCACAATGCTCAAATATACATATGAAGTTAAAATTTCAAAAGAGCTCGTGCATGTCTGAATTGAGGCATATTAAAATAGAATCCATTTAAGCAACACAAAATCCAACTACTCCATGTAAGCATGGTAAAGAACATAATAAGGATTGACAATCGAAACCAAAAGTTCTAGCCACATGGGAGCGTAAAATATGGGATTCAAACACAAGTATATGCCACATAAAGTGTGTCAAACTAAAATACACACAAAAACAATCTTTTTGAATCTTTTGAAATTTTTAACTAAAAATAAAAATATATATCCAAAAGACAAACAAAAATCATTTGAATTTTTCATTAAGCTTAAATTACCAAGAGATAAAAACCCAAATGATAAACAAAAATCTTTTTGCATTTTTCATTTAATGCAAACTAAAATGGAAGAAGTATAATACAAAAGACAAAAAAAATCATTATTCTAGCATGTGATTAAGCATGGAGCATAGACTAGAAAATGACTAAACATGCATACACCTAGCAATGATATATAATATAAAGCACAAAAAGCTAGAGTATGCAAATAAAACTAAAACATTCAACCTTTAGATTTATCAAGGAAGGTTTCATGTGAAAGCAAATGAGAATCAACAAATCTAATATCTAGCATGTCTAAAAATGATTTCCTAACCCATAGAGATGTATATTTAAAACGATAGGATTTGGGAACTAATGAAATGCTAGGCATAGACTTCCTAGGACTTCTTTTAAGATCAAAACAAAAATGACATAAGGTGACATTTCCTACCACAATTCAAGCATGTGAAAACATGAGGAACGATACCTACGGTGTGACCTTTTCTAAAATCCTTGGATAAAATCGATCCTCTAAAACAAACAATGGGTTTAGCTTTAACAACGAAAATATTTATACTAGATAAGATAGAACCATTACAACTACTACTCGAGTCTTGTAAATCATTTTTCATATTTAAACTTTTGGACTCAAGTAATAAATTAGACTCCTAAATTTTATGGGACTCCTTGTTTAAATTTTCAATTACACCTAGAAGGTTATCATGCTCCCCCTCAATGTGATCAAACTTGTCCCTAAGAGTCTTTTCTCGACTATCACTCTCTTTCTTGGACATTTCTAAAATATTAAAATTGTGATTTATGTCCATGAGCTTTTCACGAAAAATATCTTTTTGAGATAGGGATATTTGCAAAAACTCAACTTTAGTTGTAAAACAAGAATTTTTATTTTCAAGAAATTTGATTCTTTTTGCAAATATCAAATTTAATTCTCTTAATTTTTCATTACACTTACTAAGCTCATTAAATTCCTCTCGAATAGGAAAAACTTCATTATCATTCGAAATGGACAAATTATCATTAAGGCATCCTATCGAGAGATACAAAAAAATGAGAGTGAGTAAATAATGAACCACCTAAAAATACAAGGAGCACAAAAATTATGGAAGCCGAAAAATGAATTTTTGGCGCGATAAATTAGCGCTCCAGCTCTGATACCAATTTGAAACACGAGTGGCCCCCAATTTTAAAATCTTTACTATTACAAAAAGTAATTTCCTTTTAGATATATGCGGAAGCGATGATGGTTCAATTAAAAAATTAACAAATTTTAATTTCTTTTCAAATTAAAATTAAACAAAGTGAAATAAGATTAAATCCAAACAAATTTTAATTTCACTTAAACCAATTTAATTCAACCCAAGTCCTAGAAATTTGCCTAAGTCATATTTTCAATATTTCCAAATTAGGCCAAACCAAATTTTATCAAATTAAATTAAATGACTTGAATTAAATTAACTTAAACATTACCCAAATTAATTTAGCACCAAATTAAACATGTAGTGATTAAAACCAATTTTATCTTTTTACCTAAGCATGCGTTCTAGGTGAGTTTTGCAAAAGGTAAAATGAACAATGAATCACTATGCCGTGATGTACGAGGAAAACCCCACAACGGGAAAAAAACCTCAGACGGCCCTAGCCTTAATTCCACTAAGTATGAATTTATAATTACAAGACAGATGACTTACTTCCTCGACTCGACCCCTTTAAAGCCTTGACGCATCTTCTTGTAAACACCTTCGCCTAGTCGATAACCCCCGAACTCCACCGAAATCTTGGAATCACCAATGAGACATAGGTACACCGTCAACCACACATGGTGCCTTTCACCATGTGAGAATGCCACAGAAAAACAAACTTCTTATTATTTGAGGGATTTAGAAGAAAACCCAAACGAACTCTTCAATAGGTACAATAAACTGGTTCCCAAACTCTAAGAAATGTATATATGTAAAGGAACTTGGATAAACAAACTATGGGTGCAAACAAAAGTGTTTTAAAGATTTTCTTGAAAGAATTAACACTTTAAACATGAATTTTTTCTATTTTGAATTTTGCTCTCAAACTCTCTCTTGGAGGTTGTAGGATATGAAAAGGTTGAATAGAAAAAGTTGGTTTCCGCACTTAATTAATCACTTAAAAAGTTAGTGGGAAAACTACTCAAAAAACTGCCAATTAACTATTCGCGCAAAATCTCGTTCGAACGAAGTCTCGTTCGAACGAGCCTTCTAACGAAGTTCCAGTGTGAACTCGTTTGAAATCTCATTCGAACATCATTCTCGTTCTAACGACACTTCTAACGACATTCCAGTGGCCAATGTGGGAACTCTTTCGAACGACATTCTCGTTCGAACGACAAACTCGTTCGAACGAAAAACCAGAAAGTATAAAAAGTCTATTTTAGCCCATAAACTTTATATACTTTATTTTAAAGTTTTAATAAAAACTTTATGAAAATAAACAAAAGTTTAAAAAAAAAGTGCACCCAATACAAGTTGTTCCATGCTCCTATATATATATATATATATATATATATATATATATATATATATATATATATATATATATATATATATATATATTAAAATGCATTCACACCTTAGGAGCAATGGAACCATGTTGATGATGTAGAAATAAGGCACTACAAACACGGAGTTTGATGAAGCTTTATGAACTTGGCCGCTACGTCTTCAACTTTAACATGTCATAGGCTTGAAGGATGGTCAATAACTCTATCTTATGACTCAAACGTTTTTGTTCGGAATTTGAGCCAAAACTACAAAGGAATCAATTGGAAATTTGTGCCCTTACAAGATGAGTTTAGCTAGTGCTACTGGTAGACTTTTATAGGAGCCATGTACCTTCTGGAGATAACTTAAATTAATTTTCCTTTATTGTCTTGCAATACTTTTATTTCTTTTGATGTCCTTCTTTGTTTCCCGTTTCTGATTTTTTTGTCGTCTTGCAAATGTAGTTTTATAAGGTGAAAGGGCACAGTGTGTGGTCAGTGTCCCTAAAGGATAGAGTATTGGGGGACTTATGTAGGATGTACCAGTGGCGAAAGTCGAATAGGCAGTCAAACCAATCCTTATCTTTAAAGGATGTGCGAAAGGAGCTGAATGACCTGACAAGTGACCATGTTAGCTTTTGTCTATTTTTTTTTAGCTTTTTGGCATCTTTACTTTAAGTGGATACTCACTCTTTGCAGGGATGTAGGTGGTCGTCCACCCTCGGAGTATTTACTCATGGGCCATTGGGGTTAATGGTATGTGTGCACAGAATCAACGAATGTTGGTGCATAGGTTTGGGTATATCTGGTACCTTGGGGAGAGAGTTGTGTGGAAGATTGTGAAGGAGGAAGAGAAGGTTCCACGATCAGTGCCTCGGAGTACATGAGGTGGGCGAGAAAAATGATGGAGGATGACAAGGCGATAGTGATGATGGGTGAGCCCTACACGCTCGATAATGATACGGTAGCAAGTTATGACTACTTGGATTTCGTTACTAGTTTATTGATGCTTTCCTATATATATGATGTGGAGAACATGCCTCGACCTTCTATTTCTTGGGGAGGTGTATTAGTGCACCGATGGCATCGACCCACAGCACGGGAGGTGGGGCAGCGACAGTGGTGGAGGAGGCTCTTTGTATTCATGTCAGTCCTCCTTATTATCACTTCACATTGAGCAATGGGTAGATGTTGAGGGTGACCCACTGTCATCACTCTTCGGTAGCTAGGTTGACGGGACTTACTGATAAGGAACTCCAGCCTGAGGTATACTTATCTTCTTTCTTTTTTATTTCATGTTCCCCATTTTATTTTCCTTTGTTCTCTACTGACTTGCTCGACTTTTGTATTTTCTTTCTATTTTCCTCCTGTTTCTAGACTGTACCGGTGACGAAATATTAGTTGTGGGATATCAAGGACTCGATGGCATCTATGTCTACCAAAGTGAAGAAGTTAGCCACTTCATATATGGTGCCATTAGCTACTTCTGATGAGGGTTGGGGTTTCAGGAGTGGAGGGTCCACTGTTAATCGCTGGGGAAGTGCGTGTATCACGGAGGCTGAGGGATTGAGATGGCTATTAGAGGGTTCGAGAAGTGTCCCGTAGTAATTTTTTTTTCTTTTGTTCCTATAAAAAATATAATAATGCGAGAGAAGTATTATATATGAAAAATTCATTTCTTTTTGTGTTTTCTTGACTTAGTGACTTATTCTAAATCAACTTTACATTTATGCTAACATTTCTTATTTATTTACAAAGATAGAGGTAAGTATGAAAATGGTTATAAAGAAAAAGATGTTTATTTTTTTTAAATGGGGAGTAATAAAAAAATAGAAATAACTCGGGGATTAAGTTTTTCAAAGTAACAACTTTTGGAAATTGATTTTTGGGAAAAATAGGAAAAAGGAATATTTCTAAAAAAATGGGGGTTGTCGATCGACATAACCCTTGGCCTTCCTATCGGCATAAGGGTAAAGAAAAATTACTCATTTGGCTTTGATTGCACATTATTCATACTTGGGGTACTACGAGGGCAGAGGGTTTGATGAGGTTTCGAGCAGTTTGTCTTTTGTGAGGACTTTTGAGTATAAAAAGGGGATTTGGGAAGTTTATTCTTTACCACCATACACATTCTCTATTATTGTGTTTTTCTTCTCTTTGTCAAATGGCACTCCCAATTTATGAGGTCTTTTCTTCTTACCTTGAAGGCTTGTATGCTATGTGCCTCTATAACATCGACTACGACACCTTTAGTTTGTGTCGGGTCTCCTTATGGTGCAATCGTTCTATTGACTGGAATCTTCTGGAGGCGGTGGTACAATTCTGGTATCCCAAAGATCACATTTTTAAATTTGTCATGGATGAGGTGTGCCCTAATTATAAGGAGTTTTTAGCGATGTTGGGTTCTAGACACAGTGCGATGGCGGCTATGTCTGATCTGTCTTATTCTCCCCAGGTGTCTTTGGATGAGTTACTTTATATCTCTCCCTCGGTAGCTCATCCATTGGTCTCCAGAGGGAATTGTGCCCTCCCGATAATTATGAACTCGGTGTGCCAAACAGATTTATCTTATACTAGTTTTATCGAAATTGTTGTCTTGGGCCTGATTACTAGGTTGTTACTGCTGATGGGTGACCGGACAGTCGATCCTCAGGTGTCCATGATAGTGGAGTGGATGTCTTACCACTTTAACCCTACGGTGGTAGTGTTGTAGGAGACCTTAAATGGTCTTGATGTTTGGAACTTAACTGAGTCTTTACGGATGATATTGAGACCTTTTTGGCAGTGTCATTGGTCGTCTACCTGTCTGTCACAATCTATTGGAAGGACTTGGTATGTGTTTGGGGATTATCTGAAATGGTTGTGAAAGCAGACAGATGGGAAGATTTTGGAAATGGAGTCTGGGTAAAGGTGTCTTATGGCTTTCGATACCATAGATTAAGGTATTGGGATTTTGAGGAAGCTTTTCAAGGCATACCACTGCATGGAATGCATACGAAGCATCAATCAGGAGTGGGAGACATGGGGACCTCTAGGAGCAAGCAATGATGAAGAGACAGGGCCATCCGGCAGCCGAGGGCAACATTTTGTGAAGTTGGGGAATTTGTATTTAGGGTGGTTTACGTTGGTATTTTGGGATATTTTAGGATTATTCTGTGAATCTAGTTATTTAGTAGGTTGTTAGGGGAAATGTATGTTGGTTTTGAAATTAAAAGGGGGTGGTCTGTTTGACTCCCTCTATTGATATTTCATGTAATGGCTATGTTCCTTAATTTGAAAATAGAAGTGATTTTAATCATATTTTGTTGTGCCTTTTTAGGATTTTTTGTGTTTGAACTCTCTATACCAATTTCTAAAACATAAATAATCCTTTTGTTCATGTATATGACAAGATGGACCATCGTTCACGGGGTTAATAAATAATAGCATTTTACGAAAAGCAAAGGACCATGTTATTTGTGTCATATGAGTTGCCTACGTACCTCTGTGGGTTTTGAAAATTTCACGAGTTTCATTTTGAAAAGAATTGTTTTTGAAAGGACCAGGTCCCACGTAGTTCCAGGTAGGAAAAATTAAGATTTATTTTTAGAATAGAAGGGTGATGATAAGAGTCATAACACATCGAGAGTTTGAATTAAAGGTTGAATTTCTTGAGACTGTCCAGATTTACAGTATGTGCTATCTCTTCTCTGCGAGATCTATGAGCATCGCGATGACACGTGACAGGATTTTCTTCACGATGTAGAGGTTGCTCAAATTATATTTGAACTTCCCTCTGGTGTCCCAAATAGATTCTATAATTTCTTTGACAGATAGGTCTCCTTCATATACACAACAGTCCTTAACTTTCCTATTGAAGGGTTATCCTATCCGACGGTGATACCCCTATATGTGGTATAAAGACTTAAGTCTCTTTTCATCTAAGAGTGAGAGTTCGTCAAGAGGCTCTGAGGCTAGTCTTCTTCTTAACCTTGATCTTGAGCATGCAATGTAGAGAGGGTACTTCTCGCTCAACGGGGAGAACTTCTTCCATGCCATATACTAGAGAATAATGGGGAGCCCAAGTGTGTATTTTGATGGAAGTGTGATAGCCTCAGGGGGCCTACGGAATTCAGCCGATCTAATATCTGACTCAGCTTCGACCCATTTTATGAAGTAGTCAATGGTGACCAAGATGAACTCATGACTGTTGGAAGCTTTGAGAATGACCTTTCCTGTTATATCAATGCCCCAGGTGGAGAAGGGATAGGAAGAGGTCATGTTGCACAATTCCTAGGGAGGCAAGTGCTGGAGGTTGGCAAATTGTTGGCATTTGAGGCATCTTCGAACATAAGTAGTGCAGTCTTGAACCCTACCCTTGACGGATGATCTTTTTGGCAATCATATGACCATTCATATTGTCCCACATTCCCCGTTGTAGATTTACTACATCATTCCTTCAATATTAGCCCCTGTTATGCAATGCAAATGGGTTCAATTGAAGTTTGTCTTGAAAAGTGCATTATTGCAGATGATGTACTGGGTATCCAGTTTGCAAAGGGACTCCCGACCTTTCTTATCTGCATCTTGTGGATACCTACCATGCTTTAGGAGGAAACAAATGTCATAATACCATACTCCGGCCATGTCGAAATCTTTTCGATGGCGAGCTCAGTGAGGTAAAAGTGGGTGGGTGCGGCTTGCTCTAAACTAGGAAAATGGGCCATTATTATTCCCTCGAGCATAGAGACCATGAAGGCCAGGGTTGCAAGGGTATCGTTTAGACTGTTCTTCGAGTGAGAAAGGTAATGGAAGGTGACATCTTTGAACTAGGAGGCAATCACTTCTAGGTGAGCATGGAACAGTTCGTCCTTGACATTCCATTTTTTAAGAATTTGTCCGATAATGGGGGTAAAGTCCCCATAGATATCTATGTTCTTGATGCCTTTATTGAGGAACATCTTGAGGCCTACGATGCATGCCTCATATTCAGTCATGTTATTGGTGCAAGGGAAGTCTAGCTTAATGACAATGGGGGTGTGGGAGTCATCGGTATCAATGTAGATTATCCCAATGATGTACCCTTTTCTTATTGGAAGCTCCATTGAAGGTCATCTGCCATCTAAAACCCTCCTAAAAGGTGCAGAGAATATCTTTGTTTGTAAATTCTGAGACCCAACCGTCGGTTCCTTCCATATGATAATTGACAAGGTAGTTGGAGATGGCCCTCCACTTTTTGGCTTTTTACGTGATGTACACAATATCGAACTTAGTTAGCAACATGAACTAATGGGGCATTCGACTTGACAGAGAGAGTTTTTTAGAAGGCATTTGTTGGGATTCATTTAGGATACTAGTCTGATGGGAAAGGCAAGCACGTAGGGTGGTAATTTTGGCGTGGCCACACGCTTTTTCCAAAGCAATATAATTGACTTCATACCCAACTAGTGTTTGACTAGCGTAGTAAATGGATCTTTATTTCTGGGGTTACTTTATGTATTGGGTTAGTAAAGCCCTTGTTATGGTATCAGCGATAGTCAAGTATAGGAGGAGAGAGAGAGAGACCTAGTTGTAGAGGTATGAGGCCCGGAGTTCAGGTGAACTATCACCTGATTTAGTCAAAGGCTTCTTGGTAGGTCATGTTTTGGACTTTTATTGAATCCTTCCAAAGAAGTTTGAAAATGGGTTCATAAATAGAGGTTGGTTGGCTAATAAAACGACTGATGTATTACAGTTTACCCTGGAATCCTCGGACTTCCTTCTCCGTTCGGGGTGGTAGCATCTTGAGTATAGCTTTCAGTTTGGCAGGTCTGCTTCAATTCATTTCTCACTAACCATGAATCCCCAAGATTTTCCTCTTAGTGACACGAAAAATGCATTTATGTGTGTTGAGCCGCATCTAGTATTATCAAATTCGCTCGAAGAACTTTTGAAGGGTGAGAATGTGATCATCCTGAGACTTGGACTTTATGATCATGTTGTCAACATAAACCTTGACTTATTTATGAATAAGGTCATGTAGAATGGTTGTGTCAACCTTTGGTAAGTAGCCTAACATTCTCGAGCCCAAATGGCATGACAGTGTAGTAGAAAGTTCCTCAGAGGGTGATGAAGGGATTTTTTTCTTGGTGGCCAGGGTGCATCTTGATTGGTTATAACTGGAAAATCCATCTAAAAATGACATGAAGGCGTGGATGGTCATATTATCCACGATCAGTTAGATGTTTGGTAATGGGTAATCATCTTTCATGGATGTTTTGTTCAAATCCTGATAGTCGACGTATATGTGGGCTTTTCCTCCTGATTTAGGTGTGGGGACGATATTTTCAAGCTATGTAAAGTATCTGACCATGCAAATAAAACCCATGCTCAGTTGTTTGACTTCCTCTTCTATGACTTTGAGTGGCCATTATGTTAGGATTTTTCTCAACTTTTGCTTGGCTGATTTGCATTCCGAGAATATTGGAATCTCGTGCTAAGTTATTTTCAAGTCAATGTCAGGCATGTCATTCGTAGGACCAAGTGAAGACGTCTATGAAATCTTTCAATAGCTCTTAAAATCATGCCAACTCATGCTCATTAAGGGTGGAACTAATCCTAATTTTTCACGGGTGGCTACGCGATTCGGGATTAATAACAACAGTCTGATCAACTTTAGTTTAGACGCGATTATGTTGTTTATTATTTTCCTTATCAAGATCGATTAAGAATTGTTCATGTACAAAATCATCATTATCAAAAGTTTGATTAGAATCAATGAAATTAATGTAAGGCATAATAAGATACTCAGAATTCTAATTTATTTCATTTTCAGGGAAAATAGCATGGAGAACATTGTCAAAAGAGGTCTCAGTTACATTTACATCAGGAAAAGGAGAAACAAAAATAGGTGCACAGATTTAAATAGGATAGACAACAGGGTTTGACTAAGCTTCAGTAGGCTGGACTGGGATGGTGTGCCCATTTAAGAGAGGTGCATCAGCACTTGTTATCTCGGCGAACGGTCTGACGGTCCAGCATCGTGGTGGATTATGTAGATACTCAGCCCCAATATCTTTAGGTCAAAGGATTCCTAGGAGTCAATTCCCTTAGAGTTCTCGGTAATTTCCATGGTTTGCTGGGTAAGAGGTTCCACTTTATATTCTACTCTTCAGCCCCGATTTCATTTTCTTGTAAGGGAGGTCATGCCATTGTTTAAAGAATCCACAGAAGGGGAAGTCATCACCATCCTTGATAAATCTTCCATTCAGAGAGTCCCTCAAAATAGTATTTTAATCCTATAGGCTCCTCTTTGGTCACGATTAATGAAGTTCTTTGAGTTCAGTCGGTGAAGGTTACTAGCCTAGGCCACATGGGGGAGAGGATTATTTCAAAATTATTAGCTCAAGGATTCCTTGCTGACGTCTCTCTATCCCCATTCTGGACATGAAGATCATATTATTAAAATCTGAATTAGATTGAAATTGCCATGAGGGATATTCTCTGGAAAAACCCAGTCTTTAAAATTGTACCCTGCTGGGATAGAGAGCGGATCAATTCTCAAAATGGAGAGGAGCATGTAATTAGTCCCATGCTGAATCTCCAATATTAGATTACTGGTGCTGGCACTGTCTAAATTTTATTTGTAGACACCCCATCCTAGGACCCTTAAGCACCACATTAGGTCCCTATAACTCACTCATCTATCATAAACCCTATGTCATACTCTGGGTGCTGATCTAGAGGCTATTGGGTGCTACCGGGCACATTTTGACTTCAGTCAACTTTCTTATTCCAGCAAAATTTCATTGAATCTTCAATGGGATCCAAATACCCTTTACAAAGATTATCCTTGTGTGAGAATCAGCCTTACGGTTCAGATGAACAGTCCGTTTACTATCGATAACTGATCTAGAGGCCATCGGGCGCTCTCGAGCCCCATCTTGACCCCAATAAACTTCCTCACCTGAGCAAAAGTTCAATAAATCTTCAAAGGGATCTAAATCTCCTTTCCAATGGTCCATCTTGTGTGCAAATCGAACTTATGGTGAACGATCCATTTTACCCATAAAACTTATTCGGAGATGAACGATCCCTTTTCCTTTAGGAATCTCTTGTCCAGTTACTAGCGAGCACTTTCGGGAACCGTTTAACCTCGATAAACTCCCTAAACTTGAGAGTGGATCAATTCTTAAAAAGATCTGAATACCCTTTCCAACAGTCCATCCTATGCACAATTTTGACTTATGGTTCGTATTTTACGATCGTTTTTTTAAAAAACCTATCTCAGATTGGCAATTGGCAACTCCAGGACCCTACCTATTGACAGTGTTTCTAGGGTTATGTGGCGATAAATATGTTTAGGACCATGATGATTGATACACCCTTGGCCCTATAAATAGATTCCATTATCTCACTTTGAAATAAACACCCGAGAACCCCTAAATATCCCTCTCAGAAATAATTCTCTCAAATTTGTAGTTGTTCTTTCCTAAAAGCCAATATCCCATATTACTTCCATCATTTCCATAGTCTTTTGAGTAAATTCTCACCCACCTCCTCAAACCACCATCACTTCACCCTATGATCAACACATGTACAATCAATATCTACTTCAAGTCTTCATAAGGAGGTCCATTTCTTCCTCTTTGTCTTTAAATTCTCTTAATTTTGCATTAGTTACTTCATTTTTTCTTTAGTACTTTACTTCATTACATCAGACATATTAATTCCAAGATTTTTATTATTAGTATTTGCACATACTTTACTTTTATAGAAAAACCCTAAAATAAGAAAAATAGGGTTCACTTGTAAATTCCAAAAGGGAATTTCTCATCAAACTTTCTCACACTAAAACACCTTTTTCTACACACACATGTAAATAAAAGTCTCTGGTTGGATTTATAGGTCAAACCCCACCTCGTATCATCTTCGAACTATATGAGACTTTGATGCCTCCGGGCTACATACGCGTCTTGGGTAAATCCCTCAACTCAAGTCCTCCCTCGTAAATTTTTTATTTTATTCTCATCATATACTCAAGATATATACATTTTATATGCCTGGTTGCTTGTGTCTTGTCCAATATACGCAATCATTCTTCCATAAAGACTCGTGAATCAATAAACACTTACATCATCCTTTTTTATTATTATTTTGGGAACACTCCTAAGGATGACCTCACTCTTCCTTTATCCATGACGCGAGTTAAGCGATTACGTCCTCCATCTATATTATGCACATAAGCATACACATCATGGAGTTCTACAAGAGAAGATTAACACATGCCCATGAGATATCGAAAGGTTGGGATGGGGGAAGGAATGAGGGAAGCACCTCTAGAGACCCCGACCCCCCGATATCGGGATGGCCACAACGGCAACTCTAATGGGTACTTCTACAAGAGGACTAGACTTTATTTTTTCATGGACGTTATTTTTTTCTACATGTATGCTTATGCACCTATCTTTATGTTCCTTTTTCTCCCCTCTTTATTTTTTTGTATATATCTCTCTCATTTATATGTCACTTTTCACTCACTTATACACTTCACACACTTGTATATACTCTCCATGCACACTTCATACATTTACACTTAACTTCACTTTACACTCACCTTCTTCACACACCACTTAGAATATCCATGCTTACGCTTCACTAGAACACAATCACACTTCCTACACTTGTATATATGCTCACTTACACATGTCGCACACCACTTTTACTTTATACATGAATAAGTTCACTATCACATACACTCACTTGTATATATTCGCATACACACTCTCATGTATCCATGTGTAGTATTGTTTCCATGCTAGATATACTTGTATATGATCCCCATTTAGTGTAGTATTACCTTTACCCATCATACAAAAAAAATGGTAAAAAATATTCTCTCTCCATAATATGTTAATTAAGATTCATGCATTTTTGCACACTATATCACCAAGAGCATGCCCATTGACCAAAATTTTATCCCATAGTAGGGGGCCACGTTGTGATGGGTTCTGGACTCGCAGTTAGCTTAAGCGATATGACTTTCACCTTACAGTGGCCTCGTAACTTCGACGTATATCGAACGATTCCCCCTGCATCGTACATCTTGAGAGAAATCATGATGGGAGGTATATAGTTGGGAAATCGTTCACGTATATCGAGTTTATCAAATTCTCTCTCACACGTACTGTCCCCATGAGGTATATAGTGGGGTAATGCACGTACACTCATGTATATCTAATGCCTGTTCACACGTACCGATGAATGATTGCCCTTACAGGTAAGAGGTATATCATGGAAGTCATGCCAATAGGGGAACCCTTCCACTAACCCAATAATTACTTAAATCTCTTATAGGTGTCAAATCTAGGACACTCGTATTTAGACTTCCCGTTAACATGCGAAACTCAACTAAAATTTCGGTTCGGCATACCACCTGAATGTTCGCTCAATTTTGCCTTTTTCAAAATAGGACCCCATCCGTGATCCTGGAAATAAGTTCAACTGTGTTTTACATATTTTTTTCAAACCTTATTTTCCCATACTCGGGTCCTATTCAACATTTTTTCTTCATTTAGGCACACCTACAAGTGAGAACCTAATAATAAGATTAATAATAATTATGCTAAGATTCCTCTCCTTGTTCCCTCCTTTTTCCAAATAAAAAAAAAAACTTCTTTTTCTTCCTCCTGAAACACCCAAAATCTTCTCCCTACTTATTTTAAATATAATTTTGATCCGTTTTCCATCTTAGGTCAATCGCATTCCCAACTTTGGCCTATTCCCTATTAGGTTCATTCTTTCGTCAAACCACCCCAAAGCTCCATCGATTCTTCTACTGCTTCATCTAGTTTGTGATTTACCTTCATGAGCTCTTTATGGAGAACATCGACCAAGTGCCGAATGTGTAGCTCGATCTGATGATCGTATTATCCCAACTCAGTTCTAAGATTTATAACCTTCAAATAGAGGTCTATAAGACCCAGCATCACCAGGCCTAGATTCCCAAATAAATCGAGGTTCTCTTTCCTGGTGCCATGGGTTCACATGCTTCCGATCTTGTTTGGGTCTCAAAAGAGTATCAGCATACCACGCACCTCGCCTCCCATAGGCCACCACCATATCACCTCCCTATCCTGAACCTTTCCAAACTAAGGTCTAACCCGTCATTACCCATAGATTCTAAAGAAGAGGAACTGAACAAGGTCAAGGAAAACCTCAAATTGTTGTCGAAGAAGTTTGACTATGTCAAGATATTTGGGTGCTATATGGACTACACCTATATGTCTCTCAATCCTTAAGCCAGACTACCAGAGAAGTTCAAGATGCTAGACATCAAGAATTTCTGGGGAAGCAGACCCCCAATTATTCACCTTCGAAGCTTTCACCGAGCCTTGACCCTCCTTAGTGCCTCTGAAGAGATAATTGTCCAGATGTTCAATCCGACCTTGAAAGAAAATGACATTTGTTAGTTTTTATCCTTCGAGGAATCCATAATTCATAGTTGGGAGGATGTCGCCCGAAAAATCATGTCACAGTAAAAGTGCAATGAGGATCTAGAGGTTACGCTCTGAGATCTAGAGCTTCTTAAGCGAAACCCTGGGGAAACAGTTAGTAGCTTCATAGGAAGGTGGAGAGAGAAAGATGATACCATGACCAATAGACCCTCCAAGGAGGGACAAGTCAGTATTGTGATGAAGAACCTCTTCCACATATCCGAGCATCCATGGGGGAACATTACTACCCATACTTTCGAGCCCTCCGAGAAGATAGTGTAGAAATTAAGGAAGGCATTGCCAAAGTCAAATCTGAGTCGCAGAAATTAATAAGATAGTTCATTCAATGGAAATATGAGAAGTGCCCTAGTGCTACAATGTCAACCGTCAATAACATATCCCAACCTACTAACTCTTGGGAACCAGAAAGTCACACCAACCCTACTAAGAAAGAATACACTGAACTCCATGCTCCCCTATCAAAAGTCTACCAGGACCTGCTGAGCCGAAACCACATCAAACCCTTGGACCCTAACAAACTTCAAAGATGATGACCGTTGTGATTTCCACCAATATTCTGGCCGACCTACCGATAGTTCTTCCATCTTTAGAGTGTGATCCAAGGCTTAATTGACCGAGGTATCATCGCCCCACAAGCCAATCCTAAACCTAACACCGCTCATAACCCACTTCCAACCGAAGCAAATGCCATCTATCTAGAAAATTATCCAAAATTTGATCTATTTGCTCAAATTGTGCCCAATAAGGCATCCATCATACCCGTAATCTCAGCCAAATTGCTCAAAGTTTGCTCGTATTTTCTCCTACACCCTACCTACTTCACCGACCAAGCTATGTCACTCTTCAAAAGGGCATGCATCGCCTCACATACCTGGTCTTAAGGGAATGATATGGAGTTATTAAACTAACTCTTGGAGTTTGGGCTGAAATTGCTCTCCAAGATGACTGTCGATTATCGCAAATTTAGGGGCTTGTTCATGGAAGCTCGAAAATAGGCTCAGGAGTCAAATTATTAGGTGGTACCCATTGATGAATTCAGTCTATATGTCATAGTGTAGATTATATCCAATGCATTTTGATAGATATGTGAATTTTGCAGTATTGATGACCTTCACACTGTTTCAAAACTCCAGGGATGGTTGGTCCCTTCACTCTTGCACTACCACGTTGAGTGGGAAGATCTGTACGATGAAGCCATCGAGGTTATTGAATGCATTTATTTATCTTGGCAAGAGGACATACTCACTAGCAGATGGGGAGATGACTTTGATAGCTCAAATAATGAGCCTAGTACTAAAATCTCCAGTCTGGTAGCTAGTCTGTACGGGATGATATCCTTCGAAAATATGTTGAGGAAAATCAACAAGGTGGACATTCAGCTAGAAATAGATGAAGACACGGGGTTTCTATTCCTCCCCACCTCTGTAAATCACATAACCAGATTAGGGAGACATTATAAAGATCCGATTCCTTATGGGACTGAGATAGATAAAGGAAACGGAATTACCGAATGACTTTATATGCCAGAGATAACCATCGAAGAAAGAAAAATCCTTGACTAGCTCAAGAAAACCCAAGCTAACATCAACTTATGGGGGCTTTTCATGTCCTACCAACTGCACCAAAATGCTCTGATAAGACTCATCACCGAGCTTGTAGTCTCTCCTTCTACTACTCATAAAGAAGCCATGAACATAGTTGGGTCCTTGACCTCTTCCAAAATCCTCACCCTTTTTAAATCAAAGATCCAAATATCAACCCTGACCACAATGTTGCCCTTAACATATCCATTGAAGTATTGGGAAAGATAGTCCCACTTTCAGTAGTTGATAATGGATATTCCCTCAAAGTTTTCCCTCTATGAATCTTCAATTATTTGGGCTTGAAGGTTGGTGATCTCACTCCCACTTCTGCCGTCGTGCATGCTTACGAGAATACTCGTCGAGAGGTAATGGGGTCCATAAAACTCACAATAGGGGTTGGTCCTATCAATCCTATCACTGAGTTCCAGGTTATTGACATACTGGCATACTTCAACCTTCTCATTTTTTGTCCATGGATCTACAGGATTTGAGGGGCATCGTCTTCTCTTCATTAGAAACTAAAATTCTTTGCCAATGTCTAGGTTATCACCATCTTAGGGGGTGACGACAATTCAGATATAGCCAGTACTAGTAATCTAATATTAGGGATCCAATATGGGATGAATAACATGCTCCTATCTAGATTCAAACTTAACTCACCTGAAGAACTCAAAGCCCTCTAGTGTCCATGATGGAAAAGAAGCATGGAAGAAGGAAAGACTATTTTGAAAGACATTTTGAATGGAAAGTTTATCAAGGAATGTGAAAACTTCCTTATCTGCAGCTTCCCCAAACCGTGGTATGACAACATCGATAAGAAGATGAAATTGGGGATGGAAATATTCTTTCAAGATAGCAACCCTCGGGCCACAGGCTACCGGGATGAAGTTCAACTACTCATTGAGAAAGCCTTGATAGTTATCGAGAATTCTAAGGAAAGTGATTCTGAGGACTCATTCAACCTGTATACACTCGGGCTAAGTCTATGCATGATCTGTTCAGATGTCACACCGTTAGACTCGCCTACTCAAATCAGAGCTGTTGATATGCCTTTATTCAATTAGAATATCATGCCCATCCAACCTGCAAAAAATTAATATGACCCTGCTCACTACCCTATCCAAATCTCTTCATTCGATATTATTGTTCCTTTTTTTTATACCAATGTAACTGAGACCTCTTTTGACCAGGTTCTCAATGTTATTTTTCTTGAAAATGTAATAAATGAATATTTTGAGTATCTTGTTGTGCCTTACATTATTTTTCTTGATTCTAATCAAACTCTTGATGATTATGATTTTGAAAATGAACAATTATTAATTAATGTTAATAAGGAGAATAACAAACAACATAACCGCGTTCAAATAAATGATGATTAAATTGTTGCTACTAATCTCAGTTCTAGTAGCTATCAACATGAGATAAGGATAGGTTCCACCCTTAACTAGCATGGGCATGCGTAATTTGAATAACTGCTGAAGGATTTCGTGGATGTCTTCACATGGTTCGAGGATGACATGCCTAACATTGACCTGAAAATAGCCCAATATGAGATCCCAACATTCTCAAAATGCAAACTGATTAAATAGAAGCTACGAAACGTCCACACCGAATGGTTTCTAAAACTCAAAGAAGAAGTGGTCAAGAAACTGAACGTAGGATTCATTCGTGTAGTCGAATACCCTACATAAATCGCATACATATACCCCGTACATAAGTCAAGAGGAAAAGTTCGCATGTGCATACATTACCAGGATTTGAATAAATCATCCCCGAAGGACTATTATTTATTACCTAACATCAACATGTTCATAGATAACACAATTAGCCACACACTCGATGGATCCCATAGGGAATGTTTGCTACACTCTCATGGCATTCGAACTCAAGAACACCAGGGCTACGTACCAGAGGGCCTCCATAACAATCCTGCATGACCTTATTCACAAGGAGGTCAAGGTCTATGTGGACGATATGATCATTAAATCTAAGACTTAGTAAGGTCATAATTCCTCCCTTTAGAAAAATTTCAAATGACTACAGTAACACCAGATGAAATTAGATCCAAAAAAAATATGTTTCTGTCATCTCAAAAGAAAAAATATTTTGATTCATAGTCAGTGAAAAGGGAATCGAAGCAGACCTTACCAAGTTGAAAGCCATACTTAATATGTCACCACTACAGATGAAGAAGAAATTATAAGGATTATTGGGAAATTACAGTACATCAGTTAATTCATCAGCCGACAAACTTTTATCTGCGAACGTATTTTCAAACTTTTCCAAAAAGATTCTACCAAAGTCTGGAATGAGGCCTGCCAAGAAGCCTTTAACAGAATCAAGTGATACCTTAGTTGACCTCTAGTGCTTATGCATCTATAACCAGGTCTCCCTCTACTCATGTATATGACCGTAATAGATGCTACAGGAGGGGCTTTTCTAGCCCAATAAATTGAAGAATCGAGTAAGGAAAGAACCATTTACTATGCCAATAAAAAATTATCCGGGTAAAAAATCAACTATATTGCTTTGGAGAAAGCATGTGTTGCCCTGGTTTGGGTCACGCAAAAGTTATTGGATGATTTCCTTCCCCATCAGAATTGTATCACGTATGGATCCCATCCAGTAATAGCTAGAAAATCCCGCTATGTACAATCGAATGGCCTAATTGTTGATGTTGTTATCCAAGTTCGATATTGTGTACATTACGCAAAAAGATATAAAAGGGAGAGCCATCTCTGATTATCTTGCTGATTACCACATGGAAGAAGCCAATGTTTGGATCTATGAATTCCTAGATGAAGATATTCTCTACACCTCTCAGAAGGACCTCCAATGGAAAATGTTTTTTAATGGAGCTTCCAACTCGAAGGGATACGACATTGGGATACTCCTGATCGCCCTTCATGACTCTCACATCCTAATTGTTATTAAACTAGACTTCCTTTTCACTGATAACATGATGGAGTACAAGGCATGCACTGTAGACCTCGAGGTCGCCCTCCAGGAAGGAATCTGGCACATAGATATCTATAGAGACTCTTCCCTTATCGTCAGCTAAATCCTCAGAAAATAGGAAATTAAAAATGAAGAACTCCTGCCCTTCTAAGCCCACTTAGAAGAACTGGCCTCCTAATTTAATGATGTCACCTTCCACTACTTACCCGGTGCAAAGAATAGCCTGGATGATGCCCTAACCACCTTGGCCTCCATGGTCAACATGCACGAGGGAATAATAATGGACCCTTTCCTATTTCAGAAACAAGCTAAGCCTGCGCACTGCTATCACATCGAACTCATTATCGAGGAGGATTTTAATATGACTGGGTTATAGTATTATGACATTTGGCGCCTCCTCGAACATGGTAGGTATCCCCAAGACTCAGATAAGAAAGACCATGCAACCCTTCGCAAAGTAGTTTCCCAATATATCATCCGTGATAAAGCACTATTCAAAAGAAACTTCGATGGAACCCATTTACACTGCATTACAGGGGCTGATGTTAAAGAAATAATGCATAAGGTCCACAGTAGGGAATGAGGGCCCCACATAAATGGTCACATGCTTGATAAAAATATCATTAGTCAAGGGTACTATTGGACAACTATGATTCAATATTACATTACTTATGTACAAAGATGCCTCAATTGCCAACAATTCGCCAATCTCCAACACTTGCCTCCCCATGATCTATACAACATGAACTATCCTTAGCCCTTCTCCACCTGGGGCATCGACATCATAGGGAAAGTTACTCCTAAAGTTTCAAACGGTCATAAAATCATCCTAGTCACCATTTATTACTTAACCAAATGGGTCGAAGCTGAGTCATATGCGATGCTGAATGCCAAGAAAGTGGCAAAGATTATCAAAAAGAACATCATCTACCATTATGGATCTCCCCACGAGTTAGTGTCAAATATTAGGCTCCACTTCGAACATAAAGTTACAGAACTAGTCGACGAGTATGGGATTTAGAGACACAAATTGTCTCCCTACTGACCTCAAACCAATGGTGCTTTTAAAGCCACCAATAAAAGCCTCAAGACCATAATCAGCAAGATGACTGAGAGTTCCAAAGATTAGGTCGACCGAATACCTTATGCCCTCTGTGGCTACCACACTTTAATCAGAACAGTCGCTGGGGATACCATTTATTCTCTAGGATACAACATGGAAGCAGTCATACCAATTAAACATGAGATACCTTCCTTCCGCATCCCACTCGAAAGAAAAATTGATGATGAATAACGGTATTAAAGCCACATTGATGAATTTTCACTCTTTAATGCAAAGAGACTAGATGATCTATATCACATACAGGGGTACCATCATCGGATAACACGATTATTCAATAAAAAAGTCAAGGATCGTGGTGTGCAAAAAGGAAATCTTGCCCTCAAAGAAATCATAGAACCCGTCTGGGATCCCAGAGGGATATTAAAACTGAATTGGAGTGGTCCCTATATCATGAAGAAGCTTCCCTCAGTAGGCAATGCTATGCTCACAGACCACGATGGATAATAGATGGCATGTCCAGTCAACCGGGACCATCTCAAGAAATTTTACCCTTAGCCCAAAATCTCGATGCGCTACAACTCTTCTCACCCCCTTCTATTCTTAAAAAATAAATAATAAAATTCTTCATTTTCCCTACCCAGAACTACGTGGAACCTAATCCTTTTTAAAACATTTTCTTTTTAAAAAAAATTCATGAGAATTTTCAAAACCCCTGCAGGTACGTAGGTAGCCGATAATCCATACATGGGTCCGATCCCCTTTTTTTCACGAAATGTTGTTCTTTTCTAAACTCCGAGAACAACGGTTCATTTGATCATTTACATGAATAAAAGGATTATGTATGCATTAGCGATTAGTATAGATAATTCAAATGTAAAACTCATCAATAGTCATAAAAAAATATGTTCAAAATCAACTTTTATTTTTTATTAAGGATAATGGTGTTGCTACATGAAGTATCAACGAAGGGAGTCAAACTGACCACCCCTCTCCTCTGAATAAACTACTTATAAAACAACCTAACCCTAACCAAACTTCACAAATTTATTTCCAAACCCCAAACATAAAACATTCTAATCACCATAGCTTCATAAAAATGAGCAAAATCTTTAAAAGATTCACTCCCTTCAACTGTTGAATGGCCCTGCTTCATCACCGTTACCAGCCCCCGACGGTCCCAAAGTTTCCCACTCCTGATTGGTATTCTGTATACACTCTATGGAGTGGTACACCCTAATAAACTTAGCAAGAATCACAACACTGTCTTCTATGGTGTCAAAATCCACTAACCAGCTATGACCGGTCTCTTTCGCCAATACCTTCTTTACTATCTGCTTCTATAGCCATTATAGGTAGTCCCTGGATACATTCCACGTATTTCCCATAGACTGTGATGTACAGATAGACAGTTGACAGCACTTCCACAAAAACCTTATCATCATCCTCAATGATTCATTCCAATCCTCCACCGGTAAGAAATTTGTTATACAGGGGAGGGGGTACTATCTGTTCCCACTTGACTTGGCACAGGAGCCGCCAGGAGAAATATAAGGAAGTCTATTGAAGGACCAATAACAGTACATATAGATAATCTCCAAGCTACAAGACAGACATGAAGTCCCCCAACCATAGCACTGATAAGAAAAGACACTGAGCTCCATGCTCTACAAGCCAGTTTACCCAACTCTTCACAGATGGGCCGAAGCTAAAGAAGGGTCGGATTAAGAAATTGGGCATAACCGCCAAAGGATATTCAGGAGGGGTGCCAAGTGAAACCTCTTCGCAAGGCACATAAATAGCATTACGGGGATCCCCTTGGGAAAGTCAGAATGACCCTCCTTCCAAGTATCCAAGGCGTTCAAGGTTTCAGCCAGTACCATCGCTGCGGGATTATGGCAGTATGACATCCAAACCATTATCACAGTCACCTGGGGATCTGTCATCAAATCTCGAATCACCAAAATAATCCTCGTAGTAAGGCCTAAGACCATAGCTCCGTCAAAGCCAACATCCTCAAAACCCCTCAGGCGCACTGAATACATAACTGCCTGAAGAGAAATAGCCCATCCAATAACCAATGATCGAGTTTCTAAGGGATAAATAAGAATCAACTCCACCAAAAAAGCCCAGGGAGAATGGGAAAAATTAGGCATAGCTGTCGTGATGCTGGGGCTAACCCCTAACATTGCGGGAAATTCTTCTTAGGTAGGACATACCTCATCTAGGCCAAATTGAAAGACATGGTCATTTGGGTACCAGATCCATACTGAAGCTGCTACCAGATTCCAGTCAATATCTCTAGCCAAGTCATCATTAGCTCAGTCTCTCTGACACACTAGAATCAACACATCCAAATAAAGGTGACAAGATCCACCTCACATTATGCTTTATATCTCCTCATCCCTACACCAATAAAGCCTCCAAGGCCTCCCTCTATGCAAAAATTTCTAAAAACATACTTTTCTCAAAATAAGTCCCTTCGAAGGAAAGCCTTTTGCAACCAGGCCACTGAGTCTTTCCTCTACTTAAAAATTCCAAACAACGCAATGATCCTACTTTTTCTCAAAACAAAATCTTAGCAACAAATTAAAGTGCATGTAGAGTAATCCATTAAATCAAGATAATCATATAAAAAAATTGGATATCTTTTTTCCTTTTTAGTATCTTTTCAGGTACAAAGTCGCTAAATCAAGCATACAAAAAGGTAAATTCCAAGCTCCTACAGTCACAATAACGGATCTGCAAGATAATACCAAAAATGGATGTCACAACAGTTGCAAGCCCTAACAACCCAGACATCACCTCATGCGCCAGCAACCTCCTTATATACACTTGCATACATGTACCCCTGCGAACCTTGAAGGAAGAGTCCAAGGGTAGAAGGTTACCTACATCCCAAACAAAGATTCAGTAATCCACCTAGAAGAAAAGTTCTGAAACCCCCTGACCATGCAGGTGCGAAATCATATATTTTGCTTCCCAAAAAAGCTCAAGATTCCGTGCCTTTATCAATTGACACACCCTTAGGACTACCTATCGGCATTCCCTTCCAAATTTTGTATAGAAAATGCCAGAAAAATCCAAAAAAAATCTAAAAATTGCTCAAAAAATTCCCCCAAATCTCAGAAAAATATAAAGCCTCATTTTTCTTAAGAAAATAATTTTTGGAGCACCAAGCCCCTTATAAACTCTCAAAATCACCAAGAGATTAATCTTACACCCTTATTTCCAACATAATCCCCAGTTGGGTTCATCTTACAAACCTATCCCCAATACATTCCACAAGAACAACCAACGATGCATCTACATACAAGTCTACTATTCCCCATCCCAAACATCCCCCAATGAAGTTTTAAGACAACATAATCCCGAGTCAGATATCTCAAAAATAAATCCTTCCCTAGTGAAGTCTCATAGAAACACAATCTACAGTAGAATCGTAAGTACATTCGTACCCTCAAGATAATTTAAAATCCCTAGGAAAGCTACTCCTTTCCTTACAACTTTAAGTCCTCATAATTGACCTCGGCCCGCAAAATAGGTTGTTATCATTTTAGGTCCTCATAATTGACCTCGACCCTCAGAATTGGTCGCTACAACTTTAGATCTCCAGAATTGACCTCGACCCTCAGAACTGGTCGCTACAATTTTAGGTCCTTGAAATTAACCTCGGCCCTCAAAATCGATCGCTATAACTTTGGGTTCTTAGAATTAACCTCGGACCGCAGAATAGTACGCTAGAACTTTAGGTCCTAAGAATTAACCTCAAACCTCTGAATTTGCCACTAAAACTTTAGGTCTTCATAATTGACCTCGACCTGCAGAATTGGTCGCTACCACTTTAAGTTCTCATAATTAACTCAGACCTTGAAATCGATCACTATAACTTTAGGTCCCCGTACTTGACCTCGGCCTGTAGAATCGACCGCTACACCTTTAGGTCCTCAGAATTGACCTCGTCCCGCGGAATTGGTCGCTAGAACTTTAAGTCTTTAAAATTTACCTCAACCCTTAGAATTTATCACTATAAATTTATTGACCTTGACCCTCTGAATTGGTCATCCTCGGCACAATTTTAGAACTAACCTCAACCCACTAAATTGGTCTCCCTAGCCCCTTAGAACAAATCTTAACAAATCTTTGACCCATTGAATCGATCATCCTCGTCTCTTTAGTTCCTCATAACTGACCTCGACCCGTTGAATCGGTCATACCCATCTCCCTAGGTCCTCAAAACTAACCTTGACCCACTAAATATATCAACCCATCCTATAGGTCCTCATAATTGACCTACAAAACCTATTTCCCAGCATCGATGTGGTATATATCATTCGACGGTCTTTACTTATTCAAAGCTCAACCATCAAGAGGATCTCTGTAGACACCCTATCCTAGGACCGCCATAATCATGTCCTTAGTTCCCTAGTAGAGACTCATCCATCGTAAACCCTAGGTCATACTCTGAGTACCGATATGGAGGCCATCGGGCGCTCTCGTGCCCTATTGGACTCCTATTAACTTTATGGTTCGAGAAAAAGATTAGTGAATCTTTCAAAGGCTCTGAATCACCTTTCTAACAGTTTGTCTCGTGTGTGAATCGACCTTACGATTCGGATGAATAACCAGTTTTACTATTAAAATTTGATTTGGAGGTCATCTGGCACTCCCGAACCCTATTTTGACCCCAATTAACTTTTTCACCTGAGCTAAAGCTTAATAAATCTTCGAAGGGCTCTGAATCCCCTTTTCAACTATTTATTTTACCCCTAAATGGATTCGAAGGCCACGTGATGCTCCAAACTTCATTTGTCTCCTATCAACTCTTCAACTTGAATGAGACTGAATGAATCTTTTAAGGGCTCTGAATACCTTTTCCAACGGTTTTTCCCATTTATGAACCATCCTTTCGGTATGGGCGAATGACCCATTTTATTCTAAAGGCTCACCGACCGTTCTAGGGCCTATTTTAACGAAGGTTAACTCTCCGAACTAAATAATACTTAATGAATATTCAAATGTCTCTGAATGCCCTTTCCAACGGTCCGTCCTGTACATGAATCGACCTTATAGAGCACATGAATGATCTATTTTCCTCTGAGAATCTCCTCTCCAGTGACTAATGGGCACTTCTGGGCATCGTTTGACCTCAGTCAACTCCAGAAACTTGGGAGTGGCTTAATGGATTCTTAAAGGGATCAGAATACCCTTTCCAACAGTCCACCCCATGCACTATTATGACTTACGATTCACATTTTACGAATATTGTTTTCAAAAAACCTACCTCGGACTATCAACTGGCAACTCCAGTACCCCGCCTATCGACAGTGTGTCTATTATTCTATGTCGATAGACAAGTCCAGGACCATGCCGATCGATACCCCCTTGTCCCTATAAATAGAGGCTATAGACACCACATTCTACGACCCCCTAAATATCTCCTTAGGTCCCTAGCACCTCCCCATTTCACTACAAACCCTAGGTCATACTCTGAGTACCATTCTAAAGGCCATCGGGTACTCCCGAGCCTCGTTTTACTCTGGACAACTTCATCGTCAGAGATAAAGATCAATGGATCTTTGAAGGGATCTAAATATCGTTTCTAATGGTCTTCCATGTTCACAAATCAGTATAATAGTTCAGATAAACAAACCATTTTACCATCGAAAATTAATCTAGAGGCCACCAAGCGCTCCTGAGCCCCGTTTGCCTCTGATCAACATCATTGTTAGTGTGATATCTCATTTAATATTTGAAGGGATCTAAATCCCCTTTCCAATGGTCCGCCCCATACATGAATCGGCATAACAGTTAGGACGAACGTACTATTTTACCACCGAAAATCGATCTAGAGGCCATCGGGCGCTCTCGAGCACCGATTGGACCCCGGTAAACTACATCCTCAAACAAAAATCTCTTTTAATATTTTAAGTACACTCAATACCCTTTCCAATGGTTCACCCCATGCGCAAAACGGCATAACCGTTCGGATGGATCCATTTTCCCTCGAAAATTGATTTGAAGGCCATTGGGCTCTCATAAGCTCTATTTGACCAAGGTCAACTCCTAAGATCAATTGAGAATAAATAAATCTTCGAAGGTCACTGAATACCCTTTGAAACGGTCTACCCTGTGCATGAATCAGCCTTACAGTACGGACGAACGACCTATTTTACTCAGAAAGGTCACAAGGCACTTCCGGGCCCCAGTTGACCAAAGTTAACTTTTCGAGCCGATCGAAGCTCTTTGGAATTTGAAATACCTCGCATAAAATTGGCAACGTTCAACCCCGTGCATGATTCTGCCTTGCAGTTTGGACGAACGATACATTATCGTCTGACGATTTCTCGTCCAAAAGACCAACGAGCACTTCCAAATCCCGTTTGACCCAAAGTCAACTCCCATAACCTCGAGAGTCACAAAGGACTCTTGAAGGCCTCTAAATTACCTTTCTAACGGTATTCCCTATGCTCAATTTGGATTTATGAATTGTGTTCTATGATCATTTTTCAAAAAAATTGCACGAGACTGCCGATTGGCAAGTCCATTTCCCTGCCTATCAGCAGTGTGTCTAGGGGTACCTGCCGATTGGAAGGGATAGTTCTATGCTGATCAGTACAACCCCCCCCCCCCCCCACACACACACACACACCTTATAAATATAGGTCATGAGCTCACTCCTAGGGCACACCTCAGATCCATCAATATCAGTGATCTTAGCAACCTTTTCTTGCAATCAGCAAAGTTTCCTTGTGTGAAATTACTTTCCATCTTTCATTCACATCCTTTTCATACCCAATTTAGAAAAATATCATTCTCAATCATCCATAATTCATCTCAACATTCAAGGGAGCTCATCAAAGATCAAGATCAAGCGTCAATTCTCCAAACAAGGTCCAAAATTCTCCTCTCTCTTCAAATTATTTATTTTCACATTAGTTACATAAATTCTTAATCTAGATTTTACTTTAGTTTATACAAATTAATATTTGATCCTTTATTAGTTATATTCCACATACTTTATTTTCTATAAAAACTCAAAACAAAGAAAAAAACGGTTACACCTATAAATTCCCATAGGATTATCCATCACAATTTCTTAAACTAAAATACATTTTCCACACACACGCATATAATAAAGGGATAAGAAGTATTTAGTGCAACTTTTAAAAAATCATGTGGATCCACTCCCATGTTTTTATTTTTTTAGTCGTTAGTCCTGTTTTAACAATTGTAGGACACGTCTCATTCTTTGTGGATAGAAAGAGAGACAGTTACAAGGCAGTTGAGGGAGGTTTGGATAGCTATAGGACTTATTAAAATTTTAAAAATACAAGGTAGGGGAGACTAAAAAAACATTGGGTATGGGATTAAACCCAAAAAAACTATATAATAAATTCCCGTTCAAATCTATGGGATAAACCCCACCTTTATGTCGCATACGAACTACGTGGACTTTGATGCCTTTATATGCTATGTAGGCATTATGGGCTAAAACTCGAGACTTGAGTCCAATTGTCCAATTTCTCAATTTTCCATCTTTCATATTTGTACCCTCTTTATCTATACATTATTTTAATACATATTATATTTGTGATCCTTTTTGTGTTTTATCCAATATATATTATCATTTCATTATAATGATCGATATCTCGATAACTGCATATGTCGTATTTTCTAAATATTATTTTGGTAACATTCCTATCGATGACCTCACTCTATCTTTTCCGTGATATGAGTTGGGCGATTCCGATCTCCATTTATATATACACGCACACACTTTTCACGTAGAAATTAAGAAAAATAGTAACACAAGCCCATGAGAGACCGAAAGGGCGGGATGGGTGCCTAACACCTTCCCATTCAGTAACTTATCCCGCGAACCTTCGAACTATTAGTTTCGTAAGAATCAGTTTGTCTTTGATGCCTATCTCTCGAGGCGACGATGTGTTCTTTTGCCTATTTTGTGAAAAATAGGTTGGCGACTCCATCTCTTTACATTTTCGCCACACCGACAAAGGTCAAAGCGCTCTTAGAGAAAGCGAGCGCGATAACTTTTCTCCCCCCGGGCCCGACCTGCCGGGAGAGAAGGGAGAGATCTCGGGATGGCCACAGTGGAGACTCCGTGGGGACAATTTTCATAAGAGGGCTAGACTATATTTTCATGGGTGTTATTATTTTCTTCTTGTGTGCGTATACACTACCTCTATGTTCCCTTTTTCTCCTCTACATATCTACCTTATGCTTATATCATTACTCACTCACACACTTGTAGATACTTCCCATGTACACTTCACACTACTTACACATAGGATCACTTATATCCACATTTTTCACACACCACTTAGAATATCAATGCTTAGGTGTCACTAACACACACCTCCACTTATCACACTTGTATATATATCCATGCTCACTCACACTTGTAACACACCACTTGTAGTCAATCCATGCTTAGGTTCACTACCACACACTCACTTATAGATATTCACACATCACTCAGTCTCACATATCCATGCTTAGTGTAATCTTCATGCTCCATGTTAGATTTATTTTTTATACTTGTACCTTTTTTCCTATTAGTACAGTGCCCATAATGGTAAATAAAATACTCTGTCCATAATATACTAATCAAGAATCATGCATTTTGCTCACTACAACACCAAAGAGCATGGTTATTGACCAAATTTTGTCCTGTAATTGGGGAGTCACTTTGTGATGTGTGCTAGTCCGGCAGGTCGTACTTAGCCTAAGCGATATGACTCTCAACTTCCATTGGCCAAGTACCTTTGACGTATATTTAACGGTTCCCCCTGCATCGTACAGCTTGACCAAAGTCTTGACAAGATGTATACACTAGGGAACTCATTCACGTACGTCGAGTATGTAGAATTCTCTCTCACATGTACTGTCCACATGAGGTATATAGTGAGGCAATTCACGTACACTCGAGTATATCAAATTTCTTATCCACATATACCGATTGCCCTCAAAAGCAAGACGTATATCGTGGAAGTCATGCCAAGGGGGTAACCTTCCAAATAACCCAACAACTGCATACCCTCATATAGGTGTAAAACCTAGGGCACTTATATTTAGTTTGTCGGTTACTACTCGAAACTCTGCAGAAATGGTGGGTCGGCATGCCGCCCAAATTTTTGTGCAATTTCATCTTTTTCAAAACGGGACCCTCTCCATTATCCTGGTAACAAGTCAAACCGTGTTTACATATTTCGCAACCCCAATTTTTCCAGGCTCGGGTCCCGTCTGACATTTCTTTCTGCATGTAGGTAAACTTAATACAAGTGAGAACATAATAATAATAATAATAATAATAATAATAATAATAGAAATAATAATAATAATAATAATAACAATACTAATAATAATAACAATAATAACAACAGCAACAACAACAACAACAACAACAACAACAACAACAACAACAACAACAATAATAATAATAATAATAATAATAATAATAATAATAATAATAATAATAATAATAATAATAATAATAATAATAATAATAATAATAATAATAATAATAATAATGCTAAGACCCTTTCCTCGTTTTTCCTATTTCTTTGCCAAAAGTGTCAAAAACATTTTCCCCCTCTTTTATCAAAACACCAAAAGTATTTTCCTTCCTTTTATCATAAATACCAAAAATATTTTTTCTCCTTTTTACCCAAAAACATTTTGTCCTCTTCATTTTCAAATATATCAAAAATATTTTCCTCTTATAATAAAATACTTTCCTTCTTCTCTTTCAAAAATAAATTCGAATCTTTATTCTTCTCAGGCTGATCGCATACCCGACCCTTGGCCTGACTCCCTATTGGATTCGGTCTTTCGTTAAACCACCCCGAGGCCCCATTAGTTCCCTCATTACTTCTTTCGAGTTCGGAATCCATTTTCACCCGCTTATCATGGAGAACGTAGACCAATTACGGAATGTGCAACCAGATTTGATGACGGTCCTAGCCCAACTCACTGTCAAGACTGACAACCTTCAAACCAAGGTTCATGAGATGCAACGAAATCAGATCCTTATTCCCGAAGATCCTGAGGTCCTCTTCCCTCGCGCTACGAGTCCACCCGCACCTGAGCCTATTAGGGTCCCATAAGAATATCAGCAAGCTCCACGTGCCCCTCCTGCTAGTGGGCCACCACCAGCTCAGCTCCTTATCCAAATCTTTAATAGGCAGAGGATAATATACCCATGACCGTTGATTTGAAAGAAAAAGAATTGAACAAAGTCAAGGAAGACCTTAAGATGCTAACCAAGAAGTTAGGGCAAGTCAGAATCTCCGGGAACTACATGGATTACACCCATATGTCTCCCTATCCTAAAGCAAGGCCGCCAAAAAAGTTCAAGATGCCTAACACTGAGAAGTTTGGGGGTAGTGGGCCCCAATTTTTCATCTCCGAAGTTACCACCGATCCATGACTCTCTTAGGTGCCTCCGAGGAAATAATGGCCAAAATGTTCCAACAGACTTTGAAGGACAATGCTATTTGTTGGTTCTTATCTCTCGAGGAGTCCACGATTCGCAGTTGGGATGATGTTGCATGTGACTTAATGTCACAGAACAAGTATAACAAAGAGTTGGAGGTTACCCGCCGTGATTTAGAACTTTTTAAATAGAATCCCAAGGAATCTATCAGTAACTTCATAGTAAGGTGGAGAGAGAAAGCGGCCACTATGACCAACCGTCATTTCAAAGAGGTGCAAGTCAATATTATTAAGAAGAACTTCTTACCCCATGTTCGAGTAACGATGGGATGACCATAGTACCCTCATTTTCGAGCCCTTCGGGAAGAAGGATTAGAGATTGAAGTCTTTCCAACACTGAATTTGAGCCGAAGAAAGTATTCGGAATGTTCACTCCCAGAAAGTACGAGAAGCCTACCAATACCGTAGTTTCAACCATCAATAACATCTCTCATCCTACTACTTTATAGGCATAATAAAGTCTCCCTAACCCAGTCAAAAAGAAATATACCGAGCTTCACGCTCCCTTCTTTAAAGTTAGTGAAGCCCTTTTAAGCTGAGATCTTATCAATCCATTGGACCCTCGTCCATTAACAAACCCACATCCCAAAAATTTCAAACGAGATGCGCATTGCGATTTTTTCCAAAATGGCGACCATATCACTGATCAGTGTTTCCATCTCTAAAATTTAATCCAAGTTCTGATTGACCGGGGTATCATTGCCCCACCAGCCAATCCTAAGCTAAACACTACCCACAATCCACTCCCAAATTATGCAAATGCCATCTTCCTAAAAGAAGATCCAGTATTTGATCCATCTACCCAGATTGTACCCAGTAAATCACCCATCATACCCATATATTCATCTAAACCCCTCTAAGTTTTCCCATATTTTATCCTACCGCCTGCGTGTTTTTCCAATCAGGACCTTTCACTCCTTACAAGATCATGCAATATTATTAGTACCCATTCCGAAGGGAAAGATAAGAAATTATCAGTAGTATTAAACCATCTTCTCGAGTTTGGGCTGAAATTTCCCTCAGAAATAACCATTGACTGCCAGAGATTCGGTACGCTATTCTTTGAAGCTTGAAAATGGGATCCAGAGTCAGATAATTAGGTGGTACCTACAGATAAAGTCAATTTAGATGATGTCATTCAGATCATGGAAGACTTATTTCGATAGACCGGTGAAATTTACAATATGTTCGAGCTACTTTATCCTTTAAAACTATAAGGGCACCTGGTCCCTCCACTTCTACATCTCCCAGTTGAATGAGAGGATCTATACAAAGAGGCCATTGAGGTTGTGGAATGCATTGACTTTTTTTGGAAAGATGATGTCGTTGCCACCGGATGGGGAGACGAATTCGATAGTTCAGATGAAGAGTAAAACCCGAATAAGACTATCCCAATAGTCAGTATATGTGGAATGATAACGTTTGAGGATATGCTAGGAGAGATTAATAAGGTGGTCTAATAGCCCAATATAGATGAGGAAACGGGGTTCACCTCTTCTGTGAACCATATGACTAGATCAGGGAGGCAGTACCAAGTTCTAAACCCTCAATCATCGATGATCGATAAAGGAAAAGGTGTTCAGAAACGTCCTATGCCAGAAATGACCCTCGAGGAAAGCAAGATCCTTGATCAGTTGATGAAAACCCAAGCTAGCATCACTTTATATGGACTCTTTATGTCTTCCCAGTTGTACCAAAATGCCTTGATCAAACTACTTATCGAGACCACAGTCCCTCCTTCTACTATGCTAGAAGAATTAGTGAATCTGGTTGGATCTCTAACCTGTACTAGAATTATTTTCTTCCCCCAAGAAGAAATCCCTAAGTTTGGACCAAATCACAATTATGCTCTCAACATCTCTGTCAAAGTAATGGGAAAGATCGACCCACTTTTTCTTGCCAATAATGGATCATCTCTTAATGTTTTCCCATTAAGAACCCTCAATTACTTGGGACTTAAAGTGAGCGACCTTAATCCAACGTCTGCCGCGGTGCATGCTTATGATTATACCTGTCAGGAAGTGGTGGGATCCATAAAGCTTACAATAGGGGTTGGCCCTATAAATCCCGTTAATGAATTCTAGGTCATCGATATCCCAGCTTGTTTTAACCTATTTCTCAGATAACTACGGCTCTATAGTATTATGGGTGTGTCTTCTTCCCTACATTAGAAATTGAAGTTCATCGCATATGAGCAGGTCATCAATATTTTGGGCGATAATGATAACACTGAGAATGTAAGCACTAGTGATCCGGTACTAGAGATACAACATGGGCCAAATGATATGCTTCTGTTAAGTTTTCGAGTCAAACCACTTTCACTCCCGGCAGGAAATTATTTTAAAGATAGAGTCTGTCCAGAACACATCCATCGTGATAACTTCAATGTGATACATATGTTCAAGAACATGCACTTCATGCCCGGGCTAGGGATAGGAAGACGACAACAGGGCATACTAGAACCCATAGTACTGAAGAAATATTTTCCTCCTTGTGTCTTGGGTTATCAACCATCATCATAGGAACTCAGAATGCTCTGCCAACCCCGATTGAAAAGAAGGCTAGAAAGTGCCAAGACTGTCTCTGGGTATTCCCTTAATAGAAGATTCATTAGAGAGGGTGAAGATTTTCCCTTTTGTCTATTTCCCGAACCATGGTATGATCATGTGGACAACAAAATGAAGCCAAGAATGGAGATCTTTTTCGAAGATAGCTACTCATGGTCCGAAAGTTCCCAACATAATGTGCAACAACTCATTAAGAACACTATGGCTACTACCGTAGGTTCCGAGGGAAGTGACTCAGAGGATTTATTCAACTTGCACACACTGGGGTTGACACTCTGCATTATCCACTTAAGTGCTACATCATCGGATCCATCCCTCCTGATCAAAGTTGCTGATGCACCTCTCCTCAACTGGCATACTATAGCAGTTTCACCCGCTGAAATGCAACCCAAACTAGATTTTTATCCCATTTCCAATTCTTTTATTGTTCCTCCATATTCTGATGTAATCGAGACCTCCTTCGATGAGGTTGTTAACTCTATTTTTCTTAATAATGAAATAATCGAAAAAGTGGAGTATCTTGATGTGCCTTACATTAATTGTCTTGATTCTAATCCAACTCTTGATGATGATGATTTTACAAATGAATAACTCTTAACTAGTCTTAATAAGGTTAATCGCACTCAAGTTAATGAAGATGAAACTTTTATTATTAATCTCGTTCTAGTATCCAACTGCACAAGATTAGGATAAGGTCTACCCTTGATAAGCAAGAGCATACGTAATTCGAGGAATTACTAAAGGAATTTTTGGATGTCCTTACATGGTCCTACAATGACATGCCCAACATTGATCCCAAGATAGATCAACATGAGATTACAACTCTCTCGGAATAAAAACCGGTCAAATAAAAACAACGAAAGCTTCTCACTGAATGGTCTCTCAAGGTTAAGGAATAAATGATCAAACAGTTGAACATGGGTTTCATTTGTGTGATCAAATATCCCACATGGCTAGATAACATCATACCTATGCCAAAATCCGGAGGAAAGGTTCGCATGTGCATTGATTATCAAGATTTGAACAAGGCCTCTTTAAAAGATGATTGCCCACTACCCAATATCAACATGATTGTGGATAACATGGCCAGTTACGCTCTCAAGTTATTTGTTTATGGGTTTGCCGAATACAATCAAATCAAGATGCACCCGGATCATCAAGAGAAAACCGCACTGATCACCCCGTGAGGAACCATCTGTTACACAATTCTTCTATTTGGTCTAAAAAATATATGGGTTATCTACTAGAGGGATGCCACAACTATCTTGCATAATCTGATACATAAGAAGTCAAGGTCTACGTGGATGACATGATTATCAAGTGTAAGACTCGAGAAGGTCATGTTTTGGCTCTACGAAAGTTCTTCGAGCGACTACAGCGATACCAGATGTGACTTAACCCACATAAATTTTTTTTCGACGTTACCAAAGAAAAGATCTTGGGATTCATGGTTAGTGAGAAATTGATAGAAACCGATTCTTCCAAACCAAAACCCATACTCAAAATGGCACCACCCCGAATGGAGAAAGAAGTCTAGTGATTCCTTGAAAAATTATAGTATATTAGCCGGTTTATTAGTCAGTTGACCTCCACTTTTGAACTAATATTCAAAAGGATTCAACTAAGGTTTGGAACGAAGCTTTCCATGAGACCTTTCACCGAATCAAGCAATATCTAGCCCGACCTTTAGTATTGATGCCACCACAACCTGGTCTACCCCTACTCCTACACTTGACTGTAACAGACACCGTAGTTAGGGCTTTGTTGGCCCAATATCTTGAATAATCTTGTAAAGAGAGATCCATTTATTTCGCCAGTCACAAGTTGGACGAGTACGAAGTTAACTAAACTGCCTTCGAGAAAGCATGTGTCGCCTTTGTCTCGATCACCCAAAAATTACAACACTATATGCTCACTTTTCCATTAAACTTGTATCCCAACTAGATCCTATCAAATACCTACTCGAGAAACCTACCATGTCTAGCTGAATGCCCAAATGGTTGATGCTGCTAGATGAATTTGATATTGTGTATGTCACGCAGAAATCCATGAAAGGAAGAGCCATCTTTGACTACCTCGCTGAATATCTTATGGAAGAAACCAATGTTTGGATTTTTGAGTTACCAGATGAAAATACCCTTTGTACCTACCAAGAATACCTTCAGTGGAAAATGTTCTTTAACGGTGCCGCCAACAAGAAAGGATATGGCATTGGGATACTTCTAATCGCCCCCGATGACTTTCACACTCCCATTGCCATCAAGTTAGATTTTCCCTGTGCCAACAGCATGAACGAATACAAAATCTCTCTCAAGAAAGGAATTAGATGCCTAGATACCTGTGGTTATTCAACCCTCATCATCGGTCAAGTACTCAGAAGATGGAAATTTAAGGACGAGAAACTTTTACCCTTCCATTCCCACCTAGAAGAGTTAGCCTCTCAACTCCAAGATATTATTGTCCATTACTCATCTAGAGAAAAGAATAACTTACCCAATGCCTTTTCTACCTTAGCCTCCATAATTGTCATGCCCATAGGAATAACAATGACACCCTTCCCAGTCCTAAAATAAGCTAAACCTACCCACTGCTACCACATTGAGCTGATCACAGAAAAATATCTTGATATAGACTATTGCTAGTACTATGATATTTTGTGCTCCTCAAGCATGGTAGGTATCCCTAATATTCTAACAAGAAAGACCGAGAAATCCTCTGCAAACTTGTTTCCCAATACATTATCGGTAATAAATCACTATTTAATAGAAACTTAAATACACTACATCGCAGGGGCTGACATTAAAGAGATGATGCAGCAAATCCACAATGGGGAGTGCAGACCCCATATTAATGGCCATATGCTTGCCAAGAAAATCATTAGACAAGGATACTATTGGACTACCATGGTCTAGGATTGCACCTCCTATGCCCAGAGATGTCTTAAATGCCAATAATTCTCCAATCTTAAACACTTGCCTCCACGAGAATTGTACAACATGACTTTTCCTCGGCCGCTCTCCACATGGATTGATATACCCGTTTATACCCTCAGCCTGGATGAGGATTACCTCCAATACGGACGACCCTTCACCAGGCCCCAGCTGGCCTCCACCAGGCCCAGGCGACCCTACGAGGGGCCGACCCTCAACCAGGCTCTAGCCGACCCTACGAGGGGCCGACCCTTCACCAGGGTCCAGACGACCTTACGAGGGGCCGACCCTTCCCCAGGCTCCGGACGACCCTGCGATGGTACGACAATACGAGGCCAGAATTAAGCCAAACTCACCACCGGAAGAAACTTTGCCCTCGGCCTCGGCTCATAGGCCGAGGGTGACATCATGACAGCGCGTGGTTCAGGACACGCATGGAACAGTGCGCGTCAGGCTCATATGACACGTGGCAGACCGTTATAACCGAATCACACCCTCACGTGAGGGAATATTATGTCATCATTTGGCATCTACAGGTGTCAACAGGGGATTGGTTAGATCACCATTCACATGCACCATGCTTACTTGGGGGGTACACTACACCCCCCAAGACCTATATATACTTGTCACCCCCAACCCTACAGGGGATCGATCCATGAACAGTAGCCCTAGCAAAAACTCTGCTTGTACACACACAGTAGAGAGAGAGAGGGTTATGTGCATTGTATCCAAGGCCATTAGTGCCCATCCTTAGTGGATCACACACTCACAGTGGATGTAGGCCAAATTGGCTGAACCACTATACATCATTGTCTAATTTCCTCTTATACTCATCCCCTTCTATACACTCATATATCTCTATGGCTGCCATGGCTGCTACTGTTTGAGCTCACTATCACTTATCCGGTGGTGCTAAATCTTAGCATCATCAGTTTGGCGCCGTCTGTGGGAACGAGAAGACATCTCTTCCTTTGTACAGCTTGACCTCACTGGGCACTCTGGTGGTGAACCAACACTCCCCCTGAGAGGTGTTTCACCATTGAAAGAGACCCACTAAGGTTCCCAAGCTAACCAGTATTTTCTTCAGTTCAGCTTTTCATAGCTCAAGCACATGGCACCTGAGATGCCGCCGCCACCACTTCCCCCACCGGATGATGGGGGAAGACCCAGTTCCAGTCAGCCGCCGCCTCAGTCTGAGATGGCTGATGTGGCGGCAGCCCTAAAGTCTCTGGCAGCAAGCCAACGGATGATGCAGGAGCAATTCACAGCTCTGAGCCAGAACACACTGAGACCACCAGGGGTCTCACCTGAGATGATTACTCCGGCAGCAGCCCCAGGACAGCATGAGGCCAGGGGACCACCCCAGGCACCACGCAAAGACCGGCCACCCCCTCAGCGGCGCAGGGATGTTGCTGACCCCAGGCGTTTACGCTTGGGGAGGCAAGGAAACCCTTGCCCTGAAGACAGGTATGACGATCTGGAGGGGGAGGAGGCCCCAATAGAATGCTGGGAACCGTATGAGGTCTCCAACAACACTGTGCGACCTCTCCAGGACAGTAGGGGAAGGTGCGAGAGACCAAACCCTGATGACCGCCCAAGAGGCTCTGCTTTTGATCGCTTGAGCAGGGGGTCGGCCTTTGAAAGTCTAGGCCCAGTTAATGACCTGCGGGAACAGTTGTCCAGGCCAAAAAGCGCCGCGAGATCCAGGGGGGGCAGCAGATGGCCGACCCCGAGGACGAGATGACGGCCAGAGGGAAGTGAACAGTCGACACAGGCCTGCTGCAGCAGAACCCTCCGTCCACCTCGGAGAGGCGGCAGGGGATAACATCGGCCAGGCCGACCCTGTGAGGCCCTGGAATGACTCAATCCAGCGGTTAGAGGATAAGATTGGTGACATATTGAAGAGCCGAGACCCTCTTCAGAGGGGGTACACCGTAGGCTCACCCTTCATGGCGAAGATAGTCAACTTCCCCACGCCGTCAAAATTCAAGCCACCAATGGTCACCCCAAGGTATGACGGGAGCACAAACCCCATCCACCACGTGGAGATGTATCAGTCGGCGGCAGACATATACTCTATCTCAGATGAGATGAGGTGTCGTGCCTTCTCTGGTACCTTGACAGGGGCTGCGCATGTTTGGTACACATCTCTTCCGAAAAATTCCATCGGAAACTTTAAGCAGTTGGCAGATCTGTTCATCCATAATTTCTGCTTTGGGGTGAGGCCACAGAAGAAGACCACTCACCTGCTCTATGTCAAGCAGGGGAAGAGTGAGAGTCTGAGGGACTATATAGCCAGATTCAACAAGGAGAAGCTGGAGGTGGAAGACTATGAGGAAAGCATAGCTATGACAGCCCTGATTGGAGGACTCCAGAAGGGGAAGCTGTTATGGAAGCTTGCTGAAGACCCTCCGAGGACGATGGCTGAACTGCTGTCGACAGCAGGAAAGGTGATGAACGCCGAAGAGGCGATGGCGGCAAAATATGAAGACGAGAGAGGAGGTGCTAGTGGGAGTAAATACCCTAAGAAGAACAAAGAGGGGAAGAAGAGGTCCTCGGATGACAAGTTCGCGGGGTACACCCCTCTGACGGTCAATTGTGAACAGATTCTCAATGAGATTAAGAGTGACCGATCCCTGAAGTGGCCCGAGAAGCTAAGGGCAGCACCTGGCAAGAGGAATAAGAGCCTGTGGTGCGAGTTTCACCAAGACCACGGCCACGTAACGGACAAATGCTTCTCTCTGAAAGATGAGATTGAGAAGATGCTAAAGGAAGGGAAGCTCAGAAAGTACGTCGACAAAGCCGACTTCAAGAGGGGCCGAGGGGACGACTCCAGAAAGAAGCGAGTCGATGCCTGCAGAGAAGGTCCTCAAAAAAGAGGGGACGACCCTTCTGATGATGAGGACGACCCTGACCTCCCGCCGAGAGACGACCACAGTCCTGTCAAGAGTCTCAATATGATCTCGCTCGGTGTAGGAATGATCTCCGGGGGTTTAGCAGGAGGAGGGTCTGAGGTCGCTGACAGGAAGGCCCATGTTGCGGAGGCTAAGGCAATAACGAAGATGGTGCACTCAACCTTCCTAGAGGTCAAGACAGAAAAAAGGAAGAAGGTTGACATGGACACTTTTATAGTGGGATTTTCAAGGATGGACTTCAAAGGCCTCTTGGCCCCGCATGATGACCCTCTTGTCATCACTACCAGGGTGCACGGGTGCGAAGTGCCGAGGATCCTGGTAGATGGAGGCTCATCCGCAGATGTGATGTTTTGGCCATGCTTCAAGGCCTTGGGCCTCAGTCGTGCCAGACTTGTCCCATACCATCATCCATTGATTGGGTTCAGTGGGGAGAAGGTTCACCCCCTGGGAATATATGAGGCTGATGTCAGGATGGGGGACGAATGGCCGAGATGGCTCACCAAGAGGGTCAGTTTCTTTGTGCTGGATGAGCATGTGCTTTCGGCATACAACATCATACTGGGACGTGTGGCCCTCAAGGGGTTTGAAGCTGTGCCGTCCACAGTCCACCAGATGATTAAGTTCCGTACCCCTTATGGGGTGGGGGAAGTCCAGGGAGACCAGACGACAGCGAGAGAATGCTACTACAACTCCGCTGAAGAAAAGGAGGCAAACAAGAGGGCTACAACCACTTACAACATTGATACCCTAGACCCCAGGGACGAGACGAAGCTCAAAAAGGGGGAGGCCGCTGAGGAGGTAGAACCCATCATCCTCGATGAGGATGACCCGGGAAAAACCGTCCAAGTTGGCAAGTCTCTGAAGCCCAGTATCAAGGAGGACCTCATCAAACTGTTGAGGAGAAGGTGAAGCGTCTTCGCGTGGAGTCATGTAGATATGCCAGGGATCGACCTTGAAATCATGTGCCACAAACTCAATGTGGTAGAGGGAGTGAAGCCGGTAAAGCAGAGGAGGAGGATTTACTCTAGAGAGAAGTATGAGGTCATCAGGGATGAGGTTAAAAAATTAGAAGACGCTGAATTTATCAGAGAGGTCATCTACCCCGAGTGGCTGTCCAATGCAGTCATTGTCCCAAAGGCCAACGGCAAGTGGAGAATGTGTGTGGACTTCACAGACCTCAACAAGCACTGCCCCAAAGACAGCTTTCCTCTCCTCCGCATTGACCAGATGGTAGACGCTACTGCAGGCCATGAGCTCATGAGTTTTATGGATTCCTACTCAGGGTATAACCAGATCTTCATGAACCCTGATGACTCGGAGAGGACTGCCTTCATCACTGACAAGGGGACATACTGTTACAGGGTCATGCCCTTTGGCCTAAAAAATGCGGGGGCAACGTACCAGCGCCTCATAAATAAAATGTTCGAAGACCAAATTGGGAAGTCTATGGAGGTTTACGTAGATGACATGTTGACTAAAAGTCTGAAGGCCGAGGACCATGTGGCAGACCTGGAAAGGACCTTTAATACAATGGACAAATACAAAATGAAGCTCAATCCGGCCAAGTGTGTCTTCGGGGTCGGAGCGAGAAAGTTCTTGGGGTTCATTGTCAATCAAAGAGGCATCGAGGCCAATCCCGAAAAGATAAAGGCCCTTATTGAGATGAAGACCCCCAAGTCCATTAAAGACGTTCAGAGGCTCACAGGGAGAGTGGCTGCCTTGAACAGATTTGTGTCAAGGGCTACAGACAGGTGTCTACCATTCTTCAAGATCCTCAGGAAGGCCTTCGAATGGAGCGAAGAGTGTGATGAGGCTTTCAAGGAGCTAAAATCATACTTAGGGTCTCCCTTGCTGCTGTCACGACCCGTGCAGGGTGAACGACTTTACGTGTACCTTGCTGTCTCAGAATCCGCTATCAGTGCAGCAATCGTAAGAGACGAAGAGGGGATACAGAAGCCCGTATATTTCAACAGCAAGGCACTCCAGGGGGCAGAGCAGAGATACCCGAGGATGGAGAAGTTGGCCTATGCCTTGATCCATGCCTCAAGGAAGATGAAACCGTACTTTCAATCCCGTACTATGGTCATCCTTACTGACTCTCCTCTTAGGCAGGTCCTACACAAGCCTGAAAAATCAGGAAGGCTAATGACCTGGGCTATAGAGCTGGGGGAGTTTGACATTGTGTATCAGCCTAAGATAGCCATTAAGGGGCAGGCCTTGGCAGACTTCGTGGCTGAGTTCACCTGGGAAGATGATGAGGCCGAGGGTGAGACCCTCGGGAAGGCAGATACAGAAGACAGACCCGAAGACACACCCGCAGATATGGTTGAGACGAGCACCGCTAGAAGGAAAGTGACTGAAAATGAAGAGGGAAGATACATCTTTAGACAGGGGTCCCTCTCTGAGGGAAATTTTTCTGAAGGAAAGACTCCGTGGAGCCTCTTCGTTGACGGGTCCTCCTGTGATAGCGGAAGTGGTGCTGGACTGATACTATCAGCACCCGATGACACAAACGTCGAATACGCCCTGAGGTTCAACTTCAAAGCCTCCAACAATGAGGCTGAATATGAGGCTTTAGTAGCAGGCCTCTCCTTGGCCAAGTCTCTTAGTGTCGGTCAGATTTTGGTCCATAGTGATTCAAGGCTAGTCGTAAATCAGATACTAGGAGCCTACGAGGCTAAGGACGAAAGGATGGCTAGGTACCTCGAGAAGGTGAGATCATTACTGAAGGGCTTCAGAGAAGTGAAATTAAGGAGGGTACCTAGGCTTGATAATGGCCGCGCTGATGCCCTTGCTAGGCTGGCCTCGACAACAAGAACAGACATCAGGAGGACGGTCCCAGTGGAAATTTTGTTTCAGCCAGCTATCGAAGACGTCGAGGGAACACTTGGCATTTGCATGAATGTTTCTCAAGAACCGTCATGGATGGATCCTCTGATCAGATACATTAAAGGGGGAGAGATGCCAGAAGCAAGCCAAGAAAGGAAGAAGCTGAGATACAGGGCTGCTAAGTTCACTGTCATCAGAGACACGCTGTACAAAAAGGGGTTCCTACTCCCCTTACTTAGGTGTGTGCATCCCTCAGAAGTCCCTTCCATTCTGCAAGATGTGCATGAAGGGTCGTGCTCAAGCCACATTGGGGGTAGATCCTTAGCGAAGAGGGTGATCACCCAAGGCTACTGGTGGCCGACCTTAGGGAAAGATGCTGCCGCATATGTTAAAAAGTGTGATAAATGCCAAAGATTTGCTACCATCCCTCACCAACCTCATCAGCCCCTCACCTCCATTACATCCCCATGGCCGTTTGCAGTATGGGGGATTGACCTAGTAGGACCCTTACCGAGGGCAGTCAATAACTATCGGTTCCTCATCGTAGCAATTGACTACTTTTCAAAATGGGTAGAGGCCGAACCGATGGTCACGATTACAGAGCAGAAGACCTTCCAGTTCATCTGGAAGAATGTGATATGCAGATATGGTCTACCCAACACCCTCATCTCGAATAACGGGACCCAGTTCAAGAATGCCTCTCTGCAGAAGTACTGTGAGAGGGTAGGCATCAAACAATTTTTCTCCACCCCAGGCCGACCTCAGGCCAATGGGCAAACCGAAGTTACGAACAGGACAATCCTAGATGGGATTAAGAAGAGGCTTGAGGAGGCAAAAGGAAGATGGGTCGAGGAGTTATATACAGTGTTGTGGGCGTACAGGACGACAGTAAGGACCTCTACTGGGGAGACCCCATTCATGTTAGCTTATGGATCAGAAGCAGTCATCCCCACCGAAGTCAAGTTCCCCACTCATAGGGTCCAAGTGTATGACCCCCAGGGAAATACAGAAGAGAAGAGACTTGACCTAGACTTGATTGAGGAAAGAAGGGAGGATGCTGAGATGAGGCAGGCTTCCTACCAACAGAGGACCGCAAGGTTCTACAATCAGAGGGTAAAACATAGGCCCATCGCAGTGGGGGACTTGGTCCTCAAGAAGACTTCGCAAAAGCCCAACAAGCTCCACCCTAATTGGCATGGCCCATATAGGGTCATCGATGAAGTCATCCCCAGGACCTACAGGCTAGAAAACCTGGAGGGGGAACCTTTCTCAAACCCCTGGAATGAAGATCATTTGAAAAAATACTACCAGTAGTGTTGTAAGGTCTTGATAAGCCATAGTTGTAATAAGCATTGTTTCAACAGAACACATTGAAGATTAATGAGAAGTATCAGTGTTTCCCTCATCCAGTGGTTATCAGTTCTAGTATACATGCAAAGAAGTTGAACCCTCGGCTATAATGGGGACCAGTGGAGGGGACGACACCACCACTGTCCTCAAGAAAGACGAGGGTAGACTTTAATTAAAAATCATTAAATTGGTTGGTTAAACCCTCGGCTATAATGAGGACCCAGGGGACGACCCCTCCACGGCCCTCAAGAAAGACGAGGGTAGACTTCATATATACTATTAAATTGGTTAGTTGAACCCTCGGCTATAATGGGGACCAGTGGAGGGGACGACCCCACCACTGTCCTCAAAAAAGACGAGGGTAGACTCTGTTAAAAACCATTAATTTGGTAAGTTGAACCCTCGGCTATAATGAGGACCAGTGGAGGGGACGACCCCACCACTGTTCTAAAAAAAGACGAGGGTAGACTGTTAAAATCCATTAATTTGGTAAGTTGAACCCTCGGCTATAATGAGGACCAGTGGAGGGGACGACCCCACCACTGTTCTCAAAAAAGACGAGGGTAGACTGTTAAAAACCATTAATTTGGTAAGTTGAACCCTCGGCTATAATGAGGACCAGTGGAGGGGACGACCCCACCACTGTTCTCAAAAAAGACGAGGGTAGATTGTTAAAATCCATTAATTTGGTAAGTTGAACCCTCGGCTATAATTAGGACCAGTGGAGGGGACGACCCCACCACTGTTCTCAAAAAAGACGAGGGTAGACTGTTAAAATCCATTAATTTGGTAAGTTGAACCCTCGGCTATAATGGGGACCAGTGGAGGGGACGACCCCACCACTGTCCTCAAGAAAGACGAGGGTAGACTTTAATTAAAAATCATTAAATTGGTTGGTTAAACCCTCGGCTATAACGAGGACCAGTGGAGGGGACGACCCCTCCACTGCCCTCAAGAAAGACGAGGGTAGACTTCATATATACCATTAAATTGGGTAGTTGAACCCTCGGCTATAATGAGGACCAGTGGAGGGGACGACCCCTCCACTGTCCTCAGGAAAGACGAGGGTAGACTACATAAATACCATTAATTTGGTAAGTTGAACCCTCGGCTATAATGAGGACCAGTGGAGGGGACGACCCCTCCACTGTTCTCAAGAAAGACGAGGGTAGACTTCGTTAAAAATCATTAATTTGATTATTTGAACCCTCGGCTATAATGGGGCCTGATGAGGGGACGACCCCACATTGGTCCTCAAAAAGATGAGGGAAGGGTTAGTATCATCATCATCAACGAAGAAGCAAATTAGCAAGGAACAAACCATAACAGAATTAAATATGGAAGACAGCAGTTATGGGAGACAGTTGTGAAAGGAAGAGACGATGGTATTAATATAAAGCATCAAGTGTTTTACAATACATAGAACAAAAATACAAAAACAAGGGTATGGGCTACAGGCAGCCACCCTATGGGACGACATCAGAGGGCAGAGCCTCAACATCAATGGGAATGGTCTCCTCTGTTACCAGCACCGGATGATCTTCAGATGTACCGACCCCTTCGAGCTGGACTTGGGACTCCACCTGGTTGAGGGCCTCGGTAATTAGGGGATCGTCCAATTGAACACCCTCCAGTGATGGGCGAACAGAGGAAACCACATCGCCAAATTTGAGGACGACCCATCGGCAGGCCATCCTAATCCCCCTTTCAAGATATTCAAGGCCGAAGCCTTGAAATTCATCTGAAGTCTTGTATGCCTCCACAGCATCAGCCTCAGCTTTCTTGATGGCTGCTTCCAGATCAGTCTTATGCTGGGCCTCCAGGTTGATCAGAGCCTCGTCCTTGTCCTTGATCAACAAGTCCTTGTCCTTGATCAACAAGTCCTTAGCCTGCAGATCGGCGTCATGTTGCTTCGTCAGCTCGTTAAGGACTCTAGCGTGCTCAGTCCTTGTGCTCTCCAGCTCGGCCCTAGCGGTGTCCAACTCTGTCCGTAGGTCGGCCTCTTGTTGAATGGCCCTCTCAGCTTCATGGAATTTCTGTTGGTTCTCAGCCATCCACTTGGTGGCTGAGGTGAGGGCACGGACGGACTGCAAGAAAAAATGAACAAATGTCAAGAGGGGCCGAGGGAACAGTTAATGAAAGAATGAAATTAAAGGTCAAGACCAATACCTGAGCAAGGGAGTGCAGACCGAAGTCGTACACTTTAGCTGGGGGCATCTTTGCCAAGAACTCGAAGTCAGAGGCCGATGGTGCAGAGAACATCGAGGCCTTGGCCGCCCTCAAGTTGGCAATAAGGGATGAGGGGTCGGCCCTCAGATGGGACAGATTCTGAGACCAGAAGGCCCCCATGCTCGACGAAGAGGTCGTACCCTCTGAGGCTTCGACACTTGCCCTCGTCCTTGGATCAGGCCGATGCTCAACAGGAGTCTCAGGCTCCTTCCTCTTGTGGCTATCAGAGGTCGGCTCAACAACCGTCGGCCCTGAGGCCCTCGTCTTCTTTGGAGCTTGCTGGGGCTCCTTCCCCTTTTTCTTCGACAAACCAGCAAGTAGGCTTGGAGCAGTCATTTCCCAGAGGTAGTCTGGTGTACCTGCAGGACGATCTGATAAGAGGACGACATGTCAGAAAAGTTCAGAGATAAAGAGAGAACACTTCAAAAATAAGTAAAGAAGGGAAAATGTTCAGTATAACTCACATAGTTCTGTCAGAGGGCCGACCCTCAGACCAGCTTCTTTAAGGAAGCGAGGAGTCATCAGATCTTCGAACTTTGGGATCTCACCCTCTCTCCCTCGTCCCCTCAGATACTCAACAATATCCCTTTCCTCTAGGCTAAGTCCGGGGTCTGACCTAGCTTTCATTGAGGGATTAGACCATTTGTTAGGGACCCTCGGACCATCGGCAGAAGGGGACGCCTCGGCGGAGCGCTCCCACGCCCCAGATATGAAGAAGAATATCTTCTTCCAATCATGATTGGAAGTTTGAGACACGTGAAGAAGTTTCTTCTCAGACCTTCTCGCCCCAAGATGATAATATCTTGGCTGTTTAGATGAAGAGGTGATATTATAGCAAGCCAAGAATATGTCGGACGAGGGCTCATCAGTAAAAGAGTTTTTCCACGAGGAAATGTAACCCAGAATCGTCCTCCAAGAGTTGGGTGGAAGTTGAGAGGGGGAGACGCCCAGAGCCGACAGAATATCGACAATGGCAGGGTGGAAGGGAAGTCTGACACCTACCTTGAACATTTGCTCGTAGACTGCAACCTCTCCCTCTTCACCCTCAAAAACCCTCTCAGTCTCAGAGGGAACCCTCATAGTTACCCCAGAGGGCACTCCGTAAGTATGCCTCCATATCAGAAGGTCCCTATCCCTAACGGAGGAGATAAAAGACGAGGCGTGGGAAGTGTCAACCTCATCATCTGTATCATCGTCCTCGTACTCATCCCCCTCCATCTCATCACCTGCAGGAGGACCCTGAGGGAAAGCCACTTGGAAGGCATGGGGGGATAGGGTTGTCACAGGGACAGCCTCAGAGGGGATCGTACCCTCGGCCTCTCGGGGAGGGCTAAGGTCAGGCGTGTCCCTTCTACCAGACGTTCCAGCACCAGTTGGGGAGGAGGTTCTCTCGTCCATTTCACTTGGTTTGGGAGTGTCGGCAGGACGAGACGACGACCCACAAGACTCAGAGGGTTCAGATGGTATTATGGTGGCTAGAGGAATGGGAAAGATGGGTCGTACCCAATTAGGGTCGGCCCCTCGTCGTCTCTCTTCCTCTTCCTCTATTCGTCTGATTTCGGTAAAGAGCTTCTCTCTCAAAGATGGGAATTCAGACACTAAGTGGTAAAGCCTCCTAAGCATTAAGGGGAAGACCCTACACTTGGAGAAATTATACTAGACTTGGCTAATTCAACTACAAACACTTGGGGGGTTGACCAAGTTTGACTTTTGGATCAAACCAAAGAACTCAAACGTTTTTCGTCAAGAATGTTCAAGAACTACCAACCGGAGAAGACACCGAGAAAAGGCAAGAGGGGAACTCTAAGAAACTGCCGACCTACGACCCTAAAAAATATACAGAAATGAAGACAAAAGAAGGCACGGGGAGAAAAAGATTACCTGATGACGAGAGAACAAGAGCGCAGTGAGGCCTGAAAGATTGAAGGCTGCAAATGGTGACTGGTTCTAGAGAGAGAAAATGGTTAGGCGCGAAGAAGAAGAAGTTGGAAAGAGAGTTTAAAAATTGCTTATATACATTGGTAATGAGTGGACCCATTTACCAAAGAGATATAATTAGGGCACAAGGCCCCAAGCGTACTGCGCAGCCGCCCTGCCTTGGAAACTGGAACAGCAATGAGTATCTGCACAGGTGTCACTCACCTAACTGATCACACGTGTCTCGAATTCAGCAAATATCCCTCAGCCATCTCAATGACACCTATGGCTAAGGGCTGGGGGGTGATTGATATACCCGTTTATACCCTCAGCCTGGATGAGGATTACCTCCAATACGGACGACCCTTCACCAGGCCCCAGCTGGCCTCCACCAGGCCCAGGCGACCCTACGAGGGGCCGACCCTCCACCAGGCTCTAGCCGACCCTACGAGGGGCCGACCCTTCACCAGGGTCCAGACGACCTTACGAGGGGCCGACCCTTCCCCAGGCTCCGGACGACCCTGCGATGGTACGACAGTACGAGGCCAGAATTAAGCCAAACTCACCACCGGAAGAAACTTTGCCCTCGGCCTCGGCTCATAGGCCGAGGGTGACATCATGACAGCGCGTGGTTCGGGACACGCATGGAACAGTGCGCGTCAGGCTCATATGACACGTGGCAGACCGTTATAACCGAATCACACCCTCACGTGAGGGAATATTATGTCATCATTTGGCATCTACAGGTGTCAACAGGGGATTGGTTAGATAACCATTCACATGCACCATGCTTACTTGGGGGGTACACTACACCCCCCAAGACCTATATATACTTGTCACCCCCAACCCTACAGGGGATCGATCCATGAACAGTAGCCCTAGCAAAAACTCTGCTTGTACACACACAGTAGAGAGAGAGAGAGGGTTATGTGCATTGTATCCAAGGCCATTAGTGCCCATCCTTAGTGGATCACACACTCACAGTGGATGTAGGCCAAATTGGCTGAACCACTATACATCATTGTCTAATTTCCTCTTATACTCATCCCCTTCTATACACTCATATATCTCTATGGCTGCCATGGCTGCTACTGTTTGAGCTCACTATCACTTATCCGGTGGTGCTAAATCTTAGCATCATCATGGATCATCGATATTATAGGGAAAGTTACACCTAAGGACTCCAACGGGAATGAATTCATCTTATTTTCCATTGATTACTTCACCAAGTGGGTCGAAGACGAGTCATATGCAGTTCTGAATGCCAAAAAGGTAACCAAGTTTATCCAAAAAAATATCATCTACCGATATGGGGTCCCGCATGAGCTAATATCAGACAACAGGTTACATTTAGAGGCAAAATTCGCATAAGTGGTTAACGAGTATGGCATTCAGATACACAAATCTTCACCCTACCGACCTCAAACCAAAGGTGATGTCGAAGCCGCCAATAAGAACCTCAAAGAAATCATTAAAAAGATGATCGAGAGTTACTGATATTGGGATGATTAGATCCCTTGTGGCCTCTTGGACTACCCCACTTCAGTTCGAACATCTATTGGGGCTACCCCTTACTCTCTGGTATACGTCATGGAAACAGTCTCACTCGTCGAGCTAGAAATTCCTTCACTATGCGTCAAGCTTGAAAGAAAAGTGACACACCCCAACCCAATTACTTATAACTAAGTTTGAAAGTTAAAGTGAATCAAATCATAATTACCTTAAGCAAACCATAAATATGAGTATCCTTTTCTAGTTATTAACATGAACCAATAATACTAAAACTTTTGACAACTTCAAGGTAATTATGCTTATTCAAACTTACTGAAAAGATAATTGGGCTTAAATTACCCCATTTACGTTTGACCAAAATTATGGTTTTATGCATCCCTTGCTAACCCCACCGACCTCCTAGATTTGGCAGTGATATCACAATACCTGAAAAACATAAACATAGGAACCATCAGCAAAAAATCTTAACAAATGCATCACTACTACACTATTACATAAAATTTAAATCATATCCCCATGATGATAAATGCATACTTATCCGCCCCATTCATAAAGAATGACCAATTATGTACTTATCCAGTTCATTCATAAATAAGGACCAATTATATAATTATCCAGCTCATTCGTAAAGAATGACAAATATATACTTATCCGACTCATTTATAAAGAATAATCAACTTATCTGAATCATGATTCACATATATTGTCTGCAATAGACAATTTTTCCCCATTCATGTTCGAGGAATAACCCCTTGTCTTTAATATACAAATGTTCCCCCATTCCGGTTCGAGGAGTGACCTCCCATTTTGGTAGACTGAAATGAACAAATTCATATTCAATATTATTCTGACCATATTCGTAACCATGTATAATACATCTTACCAATAAGTGATATTCAGATCATATCCATAACCATGTATAATACATCTTACCAGTGAGTGATATTCCGATCGTATCCATTACCATGTTCAATTCATATTACCCATGAGTGATATTCAAATCATCACCATAACCATGTATAATACATCTTTTTCCAGTGAGTATACTCACCTTAGCCACTTCATGTGTTTTTCCCTTGCCTTTGTTTGACACTTATTCAACCGGTTCTTCTTACCTTTCACATATAACTTCTTGAAATATTATTATCATCATAAGGATATTACCAATTCAAATAATAACTTAAACGTAACCCAATTCATAGGCATCATATAATCTCATTCAAATCATATATCGTAAATGAAGTCCAACCTAACTTCATGGTAATATATTTACCATACCCAAATCATAGGCCAAATATATTTTAATTTATTCTTATTAGTTTCATACTTAACATATAGGATTCTCAAACCAAAAGTCGATATATCATTTCAAGTTTCTTGGAGCAAGATATGCCCATTTGTTTGCTACATAGCAAATTTTCCCTATAGGCTCCTCTATCGTTTAGTAAACTTCCAGGAATTTTCATAATTTTTTTGTAGTATAAATTTCTATGACATTTCATCCAACAAAAATAAATGTATTGAAAAATAAAAATTTAAAGTTTCATAATTTTTAAGGTTCATTTTCTATTTCAAGCCAAACATCGAACACATGGTGTGCATACTTACACTTTTGGGGCAGATTTTATACCTGAACTTCAAACTATCACCAAAGATTCATTTCTTGGTATTTTTATATAATTTTCGGATATGTTATACATATATAAGTATATTTTCATAAACAACAAGAATTATTCAATTCTAATAATTATTCAAAAAGATATAGAAGTTTGAATACACAAGGTTTCCAATTGAAGCAATATACATGATTTACACGTTCAACTTTGCTTAAACTCGCATCTATCCATACGTATACCTCCAAACACGTAAGTTTGGTAAACAAATAATGGTTTTTATCATTTCAATAATTCCAAAAATATAACAAGATTTACATGTAGAATTACCTTAGGGACTTTTACGTAATTTCTACAGATTTTTCTCCAATTTTTCTCCTCACTTTCTTCTTCCCGAACTTCCCGACTCTCTTTCCTCAAGCTAATCTCTCCAAATTGAACCAAGTATGATATTATGATTTTCAAGGGTTATAATTTGATAGAAGGCACCTCCCGTTGGTCCAATCAAAATATAACACGTGGCACTATGTAAGACAAAATATCATTTAAGGCTAAATGACTACTTTACCCCTTATTCGTAAAAGACGATATCTTCTCACTCGAATGTCCATTTGATGCACTGTTTGTTGTGTTACAAAACTAACTCACATATCTAAAACTATATAGTTTAAACCATAAGTCAATTGTTATATTATAATGATCAAAACAGGTCTCCAACTTGAACATTCCTACCGAAGACTTAAAAAATTTGTGTTTGTAACTAATTTGTGTATGTAGGATTAGACTAAACATAATAACTTAACATTATATAAAACAATAACACATTATCCCCATACCATAAGGTAAGTAAACATGATTTAAAAATGATTTATTATAATTATATTTGGGTTGTCACACAAAGTCAGTGAGGAAGACTAACATCAGATTCGTCTTGATGAGTTGTCACTCTTGGATGAGAGAATAATAAAAGATCTATACCATATACAAGGGTACCATCACCAAATAGCAAGTTCATTTAATAAGAGGGACAAGGACCGTGATATTCGAGAAGGGGACTTAGCCCTTAAAGAAACCGTAGAACCCATTTAAGACCCAGAGGGAAATTCAAGCCCAATTGTAGTGGCCCCTGCATTGTGAAGTAGTACCTATCCGGTGGTGCTTCTATGCTCACTGACCTTGATGGGAAAGAGATGATCCGTCCAGTCAACTTGAACCATCTCAAGAAATTAAACCCTTAATCTTGGAACGCGATGACTTTTCTCATCCCCCTTTTATTCTAGAAAAATCTTCATTTCCCTTTACTTAGAACTACGCGGGTCCTGATCCTCTAAAAATCTTTTTACTTTCAAAAATGAAACTCATAAATTTTTCAAAACCTCCAGAGGTACGTAGGCAATCATACACTTCACATGAGCATGACCGCCTTCTTTTTCACAAAATTTTATTCTTTTCTTATCTCTTAGAATGACGGTTCATTTTTTCATTTACATGATGAAAAGGATTATGTATGCCTTAGCGATTGGTATAGATAATTAAAATGCAAAAGCTCATTAAGAGCCACAACAATATAATTAAAAAATTATTCCACAAATGAAAAATTTTGGTACAATTATATCAATATAGGAAGTCAAACTACTTACCCCTCTAACCCAACCTTATTTTCCTATAAACAAGACAAAAATAAGGCAATCTACTCCTAAAATAAGACCCTTCCAAATTTGTTCCCATACATAACCAAACACCATACAAAATCTTTATAAATAAAACTCACCAGGGATCCTACCCGTAGCTAACAAAAGAACCTTCCCCATCATTATCTACATATTAGGGTCCACAAACTTCCCCTTATTCGATGGAATATCGAAGGCGCTCCATGGAATGGTAAGCCCGGGCCAGCCTAGGAAAAAACACAACACCTCCCTCCATGGTGTCAAACATAATGAGCCATCTTTGTCTAGTCTCTTCAGTCAACATTTTAGCCACTACCCTCCTCCACACCCACTTCATGTAATCCCCAGAAACATGCCAAAATCTACCAACAAATTAGAAAGGACGGGTCAACGGTTGATGATTCTCCCACAGAGAGCCCAGTCGCATGCGCATACGTTCTGTCAAATCCTTCACAGGGAAGAAGTCTAGTGTCTGAGGTGGCACAATCTTATCCCATCCAAATTGATACAGGAGTCATTAGGGAAAGTAAAAAGAAGTCTATTGGATGCCAACCAACCAAACATATTGGTATTCCCCCAGTTCTAGAATAACTACAACTCTCCCCACCCAAGCACTGACCAACATAAACCTCGAGCCCCGTGCTCCATAAACCATTTCTCCCAGCTCTCGATATTCAGACCTAAGCTTATTAAGTAGCGAGTGAAGAAGTTTGGATTCAGTAGGGACCGCCATATGGAATCTCTCTAATGGAAACATTAACATCATAACTGGGCTTACCCTCAGGAAGTCAAAATAGCCTTCCCGCCAAGCATCTACACCATTTAGAGTCTCCATCAGTATCACTGCCATAGGATTGCGATGGTACGACATCTACAAAGTGATAGATGCAAGTTATGGGTCCACCAACAGGTCATCGGTCACCAATAATATTTTAAAGTTAAGCCAAGGATGACAGCTTTGGTATATCTTGCATCACTAACGTCCTACAGATGCATAGAATACAGCACCACCGAGAGAGAGATTATTCCTCCCATAACCAATGGCCAAGACCCCGTTGGTGAGATATGAAGAAATCTTACTAATAGTTCCCAAGGAGATTAGGAGAATTTAGGCATTGCCGTCACAACACTGGGATTCACCCCAGCATTACTCAAAACTCTTCACAAGTCAGAAAGACTTCGTCCAAGCCAAAGTAAAAGATATGGTCCTCGAGGCACCAAGATTTGTACCATCGCCATCAACATGTTCCATTCAATAGGCTAATTGTGCTATAAGGAAACCCGACGCGTGTTAAATGCATCGTAGTCTAAATTATATGAGCACATAGCCTCTAAGTTTTTGAGGTAAGAAACGAATTCAACAGTTCTGGGAAGAGACATATTGGAGATGATGAGATAAAAAGCAAGAAATAAGCAAAAGAAAAGGAAATGTGGATGGGTGAAGAAAATACTTCACCATTACACCTTTTTATGCGTGAAAACTTGGCTAAAGACAAGGGTTATGCAAAATCCATAGGAAACCTTACCCCTATCAAGATACAAGTAGTTGAATAAAGTGTAATCAAAGCCTTGGGATGATTGGACTTGACTGACCCACCGATAGGTAGGACAGGGGGTATGCCATCAGCAACCCCCCATTTTTAGCAAATTCTCTTTTTCCTTTTTTCTCAAAATCAAAAACCCAATAAAAATATTTTTTTATTAAGGAATTCAGTATTTCCTTCTCCTTATATTTTTACTCATCCCATTTTTTCTCTTGAGTTATTATAATCTTTTTTACGGTCTCAGCAGCAAAGTAAAAAGGGCATTAAGTCATTAAAGCAAAAGTAAATTAATAAAAACTTCATTCCATTGCATATATATTGCTTTATTACATTTTCCTTATAGGAAAACAAAAAAACAACAGTACCCAATCCCCTGAACTCTCTCTGAACATTCTCTCTCTCACCTACATTCTCCCTTTTATCTTTCTCTCTCTCTCTCTAAGACCCCCGTCCCTAAGTCGTACACTCTTTCCTTGACGACGTGTTGAAGAGCCTCCACTACTCGATCTCGATCCTTTCCCAAATTAAGCAAATGGAAACAAGCAAGAATGAACCAGGATAGAATCTTGAATATGAGCGGTTGCTAAAGCCACCCAATTCTGAATGTCCCTCACCCAAGTGGTCGACACTCGGACGTGATATAATAAAAATAGAAAAGTGAAAATCATTTAGTCTGAGATAAAGAAGAAATCATAAGGACAAAAGTCAAAGAAATGAAAGGTATACCTCCTTCGAGTCCATCGCATTTGGGCGATGCATCATACTCATAGATCCACCCTCGAGTCATCTAATGTTATAAGTAGGAGCCATCCATAGCAATGGAACCTCTAATGTTGTCGATGTTGCTGATGTCGACGCACCATCCACGCTATGGGCAGACCCCATTGGCCAACTAGTGCTCTACAAGAAACCATAGGGGTAAGAGGCATAACGTCATATATGCTGGGCCGCATCAGCCAACTCAACACGAAATTCAGATAATCATAGGTCACCGTCATGTCGGTATACGACAAATAAGGCTTGCTAACCATTGCCACCACCCTCGCCTCATCCGTCATCTCCCGCTCCCGCCTCATGTACATCAGGGGCCTCGTAGGTGGAACCATCACCTCGTCCTCCACCACCTATCGAACTACTCTCTCCCCTAGATACTAGGAGTAGCCAAACTTGTACGCCAATAGATTACACAGCTTCTCGTTCCCCCTAAGTCACCCCCGTGTGTTGGATGGCCGACCCCTAGGGAGAGAAGGTCAATTGTAAGATCCCCAATAAAAAATCAATATTCGAAAGAAAAATTTACCCGATCGCTTACACCATCACCACATACCGATCAAAAATGTCCATTCACCTACTCAAGGTAATCCAAAAGATCATGCCACTGCCATTTGTCCCCTTACACCCTTTCGATCGGTGCCTACCTAAAAGTTTGTAGAAAAATTCCCAAAAAAAAGGCCGAAAAATCCCAAAACATCCCAAGAAAATTCCTAAAATTTCCAATAAATTTTAGAACCTTTTTAACCAAGAAAAATATTTTTTCAAGTCTCTCAAATACCCAACTAAATTAATACCATATTTCCTCCCAGAATTATTTTCCCAGAGTAATTCACAAATCCAATTGAATATTTCCCCAACAACGTCTCCCAGGGACACAATAGAGATTGAAAAATTCCCCAGCAAGGCTATATCCAATTCTCGGATTAATATCTTTTCCCCAGTGGAGTCTCCAAATTTTCCCTAGAAAACTAGGCCTCATAACTTACTTCAGCCCTCATAATTGGCTTCGACCCTCATAATTGGTCACTCTTACTTAAGCCCTTATATTTTTCTTCAACCCTAAGAATTGGTCTCTCCTACTTAGGTCCTCAGAATTGACCTCGGCCCTCAGAATTAGTCGCTTCTACTTAAGCCCTCACAATTGGCTTCGACCCTTAAAATTGGTCTCTCCCATCTTAAGTCCTCAGAATTGGCTTCGACCCTCAGAATTGGCCACTCCTACTTAAGTTCCTCAAAAATGACCTCGGCCCTCAAAATTGGTCACCTCTACCTTAGGTCCTCAGAATTGACTTCGGCCTACCGAATTGGTCGCTCCCATCTTAAGCCATCAGAATTGGCTTCGATATTCAGAATTGGTCACTTATACTTAGGTCCTAGTAATTGACCTTAACCATTAGAATTGGTCGCTCTTACTTAACATCTTAAGAATTGACCTCAGCCCATAGAATTGGTCTCTCCTACTCAAGCCCTCAGAATTGGCTTCGACCCTCAGAACTAGTCACTCCCACTTAAAGTCCTCATAATTGACTTCGACCCTTAGAATTAATCGCTCCTACTTAAGGTTCTTAGAATGGACCTCGATCCTCAGAATTGTTCTCTCCCATTTCAGCCCTCAGAATTGAATTCGATCCTCAGAATTAACCTCGCTCATACTTAAAGTCCTCACAATTGCCTTTGACCCTCAAAATTGGTCGCCCCTACCCTAGGTCCCTAGAATCGACCTCAACCCACATAATATTTTATCCCTAACATGACCTTAGGTCCCCAGAATCGGCCTCGACCCTCTGAATCTGCCATCCTCGTCCCTTAGGTCCGTAGAATCGACATATTTCTAAAACATCAAGTGGTGTATATTCGACGGCTTTCACTTGTTCCAAACTCACCCACCGTGGGGATCTATATAAACCACATTCTAGGACCCCCTAAGTCTCTCCTTAGGTCCCTATCACCTCCCCATTTTACTACAAACCCTAGATCATATACTCCGAGTACCGATCTAGAGACCATCGGGCACTCCCGAGCCCCGTTTGACTCCGATCAACTTCATCGTTAGAGAAAAAACTCAATGAATCATCAAAGGGATTTGAATACCCTTTCGAATAGTCCACCCCATGCATGAAACAGCATAACAATTCAGACGAACGAATAATTTTACCATAAAAAATCGATTTGGAGGCCACCGGGTGGTCTCGAGCCCCGTTTGACTCTGATCGACTTCATCATCAGAGTGAAAGATCATTGAATATTCAAAGGGATCAAATTCCCCTTTCCAATGGTTTACCCCGTGTGCGAATCAGCATAATGGTTTGGACGAACGGACCATTTTACCACCGAAAATTGATTTAGAGACCACCGGGTGAAATCTCACCCCGATTTGACCCCACTCAACTTCATTGTCAGAGCGAGAGATCTTTGAATATTCGAAGGCAACTAAAACTCCTTTCTAACGGCCCGCTTTGTGCATAAAATATCATAATCATTCGGATGAACGATCTGTTTTCCTTCGATAAATTCATCTTTAGGCCACCGGGCGTTCATAGGCTCCATTGGACAAAGGTCAACTCTTCATCTCAAATGAGACTGAATGAATATTTAAAGGTAACTGAATACCCTTTATAATAGTCTTCTATGTGCACGAATCAGCCTTTGGTACGGACGAATGACCCATTTACTTCGAAAGGTCAACAGGAGTTTCTGGGCCCTGGTTGACCAAAGTTAACTTTTTGAACTAAGAAAATCACTTTGAAATGTCGAATTACCTAACATAACCTTACCAATGGTTCGCACCATGCACGATTTTGACTTACAGTTTGAATGAATGATCCATTACTGTCCAACGATCTCCTGTCCAAAAGATCGACGAGCGCTTTTTATACCCATTTAACCCAAAGTAAGCTCATAGACTCAAGAGCGGTCAAAACGAATCTTGAAGCTATTTGAATTAACTTTCTAACGAAATGCCCCGTGTGAAATTTGGAATTACGGATTGCGTTCTATGACCATTTTTCGAAAAAAAAATCTACATGAGACTGTCGATTAGCAGGTCCGTACCTACCAATCTTCAGGTCTAGGGATATGCCAATCGGAACCCCTAACCTACAAATAGAGAGCATGACCTCACTCCCAGAGCACACCTTAGATCCATCAATATTAGTGATCTCAGCAACATTCTCTTGTAATCAATGAATTTTCCTTGTGTGAAATTCCTTTCCATCTTTCATTCCCATCCTATTCATAACCAATTTAGAAAAATATCATTCTCTCTCATCCATAATTCATCTCAACATTCAAGGGAGCTCATCAAAGATCAAGATCAAGCCTCAATTCTCCAAAGAAGGTCCAAAAATTCTTCTCTCTCTTTAAATTCTTTATTTTCGCATTAGTTACATAAATTCTTAATCTAGATTTTACTTTAGTTCATACACATTAATATTTCATCCTTTATTAGTTACATTTCACATACTTTATTTTCTATAAAAATAAAGAAAAGAAAATGAGGGTTACACCTATAAATCCGAACGGGATTATCCATCACAATTTCTCAAAACTAAAATACATTTTCTACACACACACATATATAATAAATTCCCATTCAAATATATGGGATAAACCCCATCCTTATGTCGCATAGAACTATGTGTACTTTGATGCCTTTATAGGCTACATAGTCATTTCGGGCTAAAATCGGAGATTCGAGTACAATTTTCTAATTTTTCAATTTCTCAACTTTCCATCTTTCGTATTTGTACCCTCTTTATCAATACATTATTTTAATACATATTATATTTGTGATCCTTTTGGCGTTTTATCCAATATATATTATCATTTTATTATTACGATAAATATCTCGATAAATGCATACATCGTATTTTCTAAATATTATTTTGGGAACATTCCTATGGATGAACTCACTCTATCTTTTCCATGATATGAGTTAGGCAATTCCAATATCCATTTAAATATACACGCACACACAGTTCACGAAGAAATTAAGGAAAACAGTAACACAACCCCATGAGAGACGGAAAGGGCGGGATGGGTGCCTAACACCTTCACATTCCGTAACTTAGCCCCTAAACCCGTCGAACTATTAGTTTCGTGAGCACCAGTTTGTCTTTTATGTCTCTCTCTCGAGGTAGGGTCATGTTCTTTTTCCTAATTTGTGCAAAATAGGCTGGCGACTCCATCTCTTTACATTCACCCCACATCGACGACGGCCAAAGTGCTTTTAGAGAAAGCAGGCACGAGACCTTTTCTCTACCTCCCCTCCCCCCCCCCCCCCTCCCCCGGGAGAAAAGGGAGAGATACTGGGATGGACACAGAGGCCATGACCTCACTTTGAAACACACACCTCAGAGCCCCTGAATATCCTTCTCAGAAAGAATTCCCTCAAATTCAGAGTTGTTATTTCCCTAAAATCTCATATTCCACATTCCTTCTATCATTTCCATATTCTTTTAAGTAAATTCCCACCCACCTCCTCAAGACAACATCACTTCACCTTGAGATCATCGCATATACAATAAATATATACTTCATGTCTTAATAAGGAGATCCCTTAATTCCTCTTGATCTTTAAATTCTCTTAATTCTGCATTAGATACATAATTTTCTCTTTAGTACTATACTTCATTACATCACACATCTTAATTCCAAGCTTTTTATTATTAGTATTCGCACGTACTTTATTTTCATAGAAAAACCCAAATACAATAAAAAGAGGGTTCACTTGTAATATCCAAGAGGGTATTTCTCATCGCACTTTCTCACACTATAACATCTTTTTCTGCACACACACATAAATAAAAGTTGTCAATTGGATTTATAGGTTAAACCCCACCTCGTGTTGTCTTCGAACTATGTGGACTTTGATGCCCCCGGGCTGCGTAGGCATCTTGGGTAAATCCTTCAACTCGAGTCCTCCCTCATACATTTCTTATTTTACTCTCATCTTATACTCATGATACATTTATATTTTTATTTTCTTTTGTCTTGTTTGATAAATGCAATCTTTATTCCATAACGACTTGTGAATCGACAAACATTTGCATCAATTTTTTATCATTATTTTGGGAACACTCCAAAGGATGACCTCGCTCCAGAATTATCCATGACGCGAGTTGAGAGATTCCATCCTCCATCTATATCATGCCCATAAGCAATTATCCATGACGTGATTTAAGCGATTCCATCCTCCATATATATTATGCCCATAAGCAAACACATCACGGAGTTCTAAAGGAGAATATTAACACATGCCCATGAGAGACCAAAGGGCGGGATGGGTGCTTAACACCTTACCATTTCATAACTTAGTCCTCGAACCTTTGAAGTAATTTATTTCTCAAGCTTCAGTGTTGTCCTTAATTCCCTTTCTCTCGAGGTGGCAACATTTCTTTTGCATGTTTTGTGCAAAACAGGATAGAGACTTTATCTCCACATATCACCCCACATCGATGATGACCGAGCGCCCTAATAAAGGATGCAATCCCGCCCGAACATCAACAAAAGGAATGGTAAAGGAAGGAGGGATCCACCTCTAAAGACCTCGAACCCCCAACATCTGGATGGCCATAGTCGTCATCCCACAGGATGGTGATAACTTGGCCTTTAGCGAAGAACTTTAGTTTTTGATGGAGAGAAGGAGATACCCCTTGGATGTTATGGAGACATGGACATCCAAGGATTAGATTGAACAGGATGGTATATCGATGACTTAAAACTCGATCAAAGGGTTGATAGGGCCAGCCCCTAGTGCGAGTTTTATGAAACCCATTACGTTTCTACGAGTGTTGTCATAGGCACGCACGACGGTGAATGTGGGAGTGAGATAATTTACTTTAAATCCAAGAGATCTGAAGGTTCTGAGTGGATAGACATCGGGAGAATATCCATTATCGACAAGTGATAGTGGGATTGTCTTTCCCAAAACTTCAACGGAGATGTTAAGGGCATAGTTAGGATCATGGCCGAATTTTGAGATTTCTTCTTCAAAAATAGAAAGGAGTACGGTAGAGGTTAACGATCCAACCATATTCACAGCTCCTTCGCGAGTAGTAGAGGGAGAAATTATGGGTCCAATGAGGAGCTTTATCAAGGCATTTTAGTGCAGTTGAGACGACATGAAGAGTCTCCATAAGGTTATGTTGGTTTGGGTTTTCTTGAGTTGATCAAGGACTTTTCTTTTTTCAACGGTCATTTATGGCATTGGATCTCTTTGATAACTCAATTTACTTTATCTACTCCAACTACATGGGGGATCAGATGTTTATAGTACCATCCTGATTTGGTCAGATGGTTCACAAAGGAGGGGAAGAATAAGAATCCCATGGACTCATCTACTTCGGGTCGAATGGATATTTTATTGATTTCTCCCAATAAATATTCAAAATAGGTCATTCCACACAAACTAGAAACTGAACTAGCTTCTTCATGATTTTGGTCATCATCTAAGATATCGAAGTCGTACCCCCATCCGGTGGTGACGATGTCTTCCTGCCAGGAGTAATCAATGCATTTGACAACCTCCATGACCTATTCATATAAATCATCCCATTCAACGGGGAAATGTAGAAATTAAAAGAACAGTTGTCCATGAAGTTTCAAAGCAGTGAGCAATTTAGAAATGTTACATACTTCTCCCATCTGACGAAACATATCGTCTATGATCTTCACAACGTCATCTAGTCTGACTTGCGCAATGGGTACCACCCATTTATCTGATTCTCGAGCCCACTTATAGGATTTCGTGAAAAGGACACTGAATATATGGTATTCGATTGACATTTATGTGGACAATTATAGCCCAAACTTTTGGGGTTGGTCTAACATAGTAGGTAGTTCTATGCCTTCCCCCATTAATTGGGTGCGGAAAATAATATAGGTCCTCATAAGGAGCGATAGAGGTTGATCAGTAAGCCATGCATAGTGAAGGAGAAAGGATGGGAAAACCTTGAGAGGTTTGGGTGAGCCTTTGGGGATGATGGGTGCTTTGAAAGGCGTGATCTGGGTAAAAGGATCAAAATCAAGGTTGTTTTTCAAGAATATGACATTCGTTTTAGTTCCATGTGCTAGAAGATGGTTGTGAGTGGTGTTGGGCCAAGGATTTAAATGGTAGGGCGATGATATTGTGGTCTATAAGGCCTTAGATCACATTTTTTAGATGAAAGTATTGGTCATTGGTGACACAAGCGACTTGGTGAAAGTCACAGCGGGCATTGTGCTTGAAGTTTTTAGGGAGTGGGTTTGGTAACGGTCAAAGTTCCAATGGTTTGATGACATTTCGAGCTAGTAGAGTTGTGACATCCCACTTTTTAAAATAACGAGTGGTCATCCCTATAAACAAATAAAACATTAATCGTATCTGGATCATTCTTAGCATCACTAACGAAATTCAATTAATTACTAATGACTAATTAAACCCGATGTCAATTCTTAAAACTTATTAAATTGTTGTTATCAAAATTTCATTCACCACAAACCATTCCAATTAAATAATTACCTTCACCATGAGTAATAACTCAATAATAATAATAATAATAATAATAATAATAATAATAATAATAATAATAATAATAATAATAATAATAATAATAATAATAATAATAATAATAATAATCCAATAATCCAAATAAACACCCGGTAATAATCCAATTCAATAATCGATAAACTCAATAAATAAAAACCACCTAAATAACTATCTGATAATGGGCTGCATGCCCGAATAATACCTGAATGTGGAATCCTATCTAGAACTCAAGATAGATGCGATTAATAAAATCATTGCAAGCATCCAAAACTACTGCAGCACCGCCTAACTGGAAGGAGGAATCATGTTTTGTGTCCCTGTGGCTGGGCATCTAAAAGTTTTGAGAATATTTTGATGCGGAGCCCAAAACCCATTTAAAAAGATTTTGCAAGTGTTTAAAATGCAGTAATAAATATGCAATGAAATCTTCCATACTTAAACTGGTGTCGTATTCGCATGAGATAATCCTCACCCTCGTCTATAGTTCACACCTAACGCATGTATTATAAACACCCTAATTATGCTACCCCGCCTAACTCGTACTAACGTTAACCTTAGCCCATATGCTAACCTTCTAACCAAACAGTGTCACATGCACTTATTTTTGGTTTTAATTATTATTTAGCTACACATATGCTAAATTTTTTTTTAGTTCTCATTATTAGCCAATGCAAATAATTTCACACCAATTATTAATTAGATATTCACACATTTATTTTATTCATTCATATGTATATATTTATCACATTTATATACATATATTTACATCACCTATAGTACACATACATATATATCGTTCGCTATATATGTATAACCGCTATCCCCAGAGCATTACCCTGCGGATGCAATTCTCTAGTATGCCATCAAGTTCCAAAGATATCATATACTTCAACCTGGGTCACCAGATTTGAATCTCGCCACCGAACCCAAATCGTACGTAAAATTGAAGGCGATCATAGTCATACATTTGTGGGTCATAACCATATCACATTACTCCAGTAGACTCAAAACTCACATACAGTGGTCGTGGGATAAACCTATAACCTAGGGAATCAATCATAGACCTGATGGTTAATACCTGGGTTGATAACCCACTTCGTGCAAACTCCACCGATAGCATTCCTAGAGTAGGTATATTTCATATATACCAAGCACACAAATGTATTCCTAATTATATATATATTGTCTCTCTCCACACACACACACACACACACACACACACACAAATATATATATATATATATATATATATATATATATATATATATATATATATATATATATTTATTTATATATATTTATTTATTTATAATAAAAATTGGCTAATTGTTCCTATGTCACTCATAGCACTAGCCTATAACCCCCGAGTCTAATCCTGACTCCCGGATATATAAGTAATCCCTTACTTAAAAAAATTCACATGTAAAATATTTAATCTGGACACTAAGACATTCCAAACCAGCCCGTATCCCAATTCCAACCGAATTTCCAACCCACTCTATTAATTTATTTTTTTGAGTGTCATTCATCCTCAACACCCATTATTCCATACCTTGGATTTATCCTGACTATCCTAAGGTAAAATAATGTTTCTAAATTTTTTTTAGTACTCTTACTCTCAACTACGGCCATCCCAAAATAATTCAGATCCCAAACCGATTAACCAAATAATTAAACAACAAGCCTGGGCCAAACAGGACAGTCGAACCGGTTCAGCTTGGGTCAAATCGGTTTGCCTCTGGGCACTGGTCGAGGCGAGGTGATCGGGCATAAATATTGTATATTTATCACCTTTATTTCAGTACCTTTGTGAACTCGAGTGATGCAATTGATATGAATTTAACTCATAATTATGCTACTAACCTTCGTTGGTAAGTATTTCGTGTTTTGTGTTTCTCTTATGTGTTTTATAGGTAAAGTATGCAAGCGGTGCGAAAGAGAAATCAAAATAATGAATGAAAGGCTAGGAAGGAAAGTTCAAGGACATTTTCGTAATTCTATAAGGTGGAACCAACCAGAAAGTTGCAGAGTTCGGAATAACGATAACACTGGAAAAAACGGCACCCAAATCCGAGCTACGGCTAAGGAGTTATGATCATTTGAAGTTGAGAAAAAATCCAAGAAAGAAAATAAGAAAGCGTGAAAATATTTCTAAGTGTTGAATTTCCAACAAGTTCTCCAGAACCACAGAATGAACCGGCTCGGGGGGGGGGGGGGGGACTGATTCGGGGTACCTGATGCGCGAATTTTCACTTGAATGCTGATTGGTCCAAAGATTTCTAAGATGTTACAAACTCTTCTAAAACGTATTTGTATCTTTATAATGACTTAGAAAAGATAGTTCTGATTAGTTTTGCATGGAGAGGAAGGGAGGAGAGTAGCTTAGAACCAAAGAAAATAATTCTCCATCAAGTAGGTACTTTTATTGTTTGAATTACAAGTTTTCTTTAAATAAAGTTTGTTCCTTTCTTTCTTAATCTTGTAGTTAATTTATTTACAGGCTTTCTTTATTTTCTGGGTTTCCAATTCGTTTATACATGCTTAGAGATAGTTTTGTTATTGATTCAATTACATGCAACGTAGGATTAATGTTTTCAATTAATTGCACCATGTTAGGCTAGATTTCTAAGGGTTGGTGTGCATGAACCCAACCCGATGTAATTTAGCCATGTAGAAACTAGGGTTGAATTGAAATTTGAATGAATCATGTTGTGTAGTTGTCACAACCATCATACACCTTTTACCTCGGTTGACCCTAGGTAACCGTGGTGTTTAAGGATGTGATGCGTGTGTAGCTATTGCGACACTGCTTTACACATCCTTTAATTATGTATGATGCAGGCTTGAACCTCATATACGTAATGCTTGGGAGTACAAAATACTGGGTTCAATTAAATTTCTAATTCAAAATTCTAGCATTGTATACGATAAATTTACTAGGGTTTGGGGGATTGTATTCCCAACGTGTTTTTTTCTTCATTCTTATTAAATCATTCTTAGTTAGTTAATTTTGCTCACATAGTTAATACAGTAGTTTAATTTAGTTTGCACTTAGTTAATTAGTTATTTCTCATGTCAATCATCCTTTTATTTCTTTTTAGAGTCAAGTTAGGGTTAACCTTTTATCCTTCCATCATCACGATTTTCTCATCCTATTTCCCTGTGGATATGATCCCGGCTTACGGGGTTTATTTATAACGCGACAGGCTTGCACTTGAGCCTAGAGAGTACGCACTTTAGAGACACATTCTTAGTCGCGTCACGGGGCTGCTATGTTTGTTACAAGTTTTTCACCTAATTTTCACCCCATATGAGCCCCATTATTCATCCCAATACAATTTAACATTACCCTATCAATGTCAAACATAAGGATACATTTTTTTACTACCACAATTCATCCAAACATCATTCCTAATCATAGGATTTGATATCAATTTTTCTAGAATTAATTCACACCTTAATTCTAATGTTAAATTACACAATTCCCAAATGTATAATTCAAGATCACATCTTTTCATGATTCAAACTTAGATTTATTTATCAAGATTCTATTTTTCATATACGATTCAATTCTTTGATTTCATACGATATATTCATCAATCAATTTCTATGAAATCATTTCCCAAAAAATCCATTTCAACATGTGAATCCCACCCAAAATTATGTTTGTATCACCAACTATAATGTGAATAAAAACACATATATATAGTGTTAAGAAAGTTTAAACACTTACCTTAAAATTATGGCAGAGTCTGAATTCTCCTCTGTGCTGCGTTGATCCTAGCTCAAAAATTTCTCCTAAATTCTTCCCAAATCACCATTTTTTATCTCCCTTTGTTTCTCCCTCATCTTTTCTCTCCTCCCTCACTTTTAGACTCTTAGAATGGTAATGTGTCTTTCCCTGCCATCCCCCATCACTTTTTATAATCTCAAACTAGAAATTAGGTTATCACTTAATTGTAAAATGACCTATACACACCTATGCGGGTCCCGACTAGTCTAAAAAGGCCTCGAAACTCGATTACCACCCTTAGGCACTTAATTTTAACTATTTTGACCCACTCCGGATCATCCATGCACTCGAAATCATCATTCGAGTCACCTAACTTCAATTTCTTATCTCATTCCTAACATGACTCCACATGCGCATTTAGAATGAGATACCGTCAAATCCTGTTGATTTTTAACCACTTGCGACGTAATACCATTTGATATAATTTTATTTACTTATCTCACTAGTAAATATATTTTCACATATATATAATTCTTTTCTAACTAACTAATATTTATTAAATTCTTGTTATTTTCCATTTTATTTAAATTACGTGCACACGAGTAATTTAAATGCTAAAAATAAATATTCAAAAATACAGTGATATTACATACTTCCCCCTTACAAAGGAATTTTATCCCCAAAATTCGGGCATACTTGACATAAAGAGCTTGAAATATTTCTCTTGCATATCATCCTCCATCTCCCACGTCGAGTCGTCAGTATTATGATGCCATAACTAAACACGAACCAAGGGCACCACTTTAGACCATAACTTATGCTCATTATGATCCAAAATAGCAGCCGGTCTCTCATCATATGAGATGTCAAGCTTCAAATCAATCTCTTCCAGTGGAACCTGGTAATGTTCCATCTCACTCCTAGATACTTCTTCAACAATAACACATGAAACACGTCGTGAATCCGTTGCGAATGATCTAGCAATGCGAGCCTATATGAAACCGAACCTCTCCTCTCGATGATCGGGAAAGGTTCTACATACCTCGGTGCTAGGTTCCCCTTTTTCATAAATATAATTACTCATTTCATTGAACAATACCTGGTCACCCACATCCAGCTCCAAGTGCCTCCTATCAGCATCTGCGTAACTCTTCAGTTATCCATATACGACCTAGAATGCACTGCATATTGGTGAAAGTGTCCTTGATCATCTCAGTTCCAAGAAGCTTGTTGTTCCCCACCTCTAACCAACAAGCGATCGAACAAAAAGGTCATCTATACAAGGCCTCAAAAGGCGCAATATTGATAGTTAACTCGCTAGAATTATTATATGTGAACTCCACCTGTGGAAGGTACTACTCCCAAACTCCCCTAAAATCAAATATACACATCCTGAGCATATCCTCTAACATCTGATTAACCCGCTCAGTCTGCCCGTTAATCTACAGATGATAAGCATTACTTAATCATTACTCAGTCCCTATCTCCTTTTAGAAACTCTACCAAAAATGGGACACAAAATTTTGTCTCGATTAGACACAATATTAATCGGTACCCCATGCAGCCTCGCTATCTCGGCTATAAAGAGCTAGGCATACTATCGCATCGTATAGTCCATCTAAACTGGAAAAAATTGGGCCACCTTGGTCAAACGATCCATAATGACCCATATGGAATCCTGCCCCATTTGTGACATCAGTAGTCCCATAATAAAGTCCATCAATATACTATCACACTTCTAAATTAAAATATCCAACAGCTGCAATATCACGATTGGCCTCTGATAGTCTACCTTCAATAACTGTTAAGTGGCACACTTCAAGACAAAATCAACTATGTCTCCTTTAATGTCATCCCATCGATATTGTCTGCGCATATTATTGTACATCTTATCCCTATTGGGATGTACTGCAAATCTCGACCCATGAGACTCTGCCATAACAACATGTCGTAAATCCCCATCCTTTTGGACTCTGAGGCTCCCATTGAAACATAAGCCTCCATCTGAACTGATTGAGTAAGACTCTGCCCCCTCTACCAATAATTGTCATACCCCATCTTGATAGAACTGGTCCTCGTCCAGCACCCTCACGACCCGCATAATAATATCATGTGTGATAGTTAATACTTCCATACATAACCCAGTAACTGCGTTATACAACAGAAGATCCTTCAATTTTGCCTTCCAGAATGATGTTAACTCCCCTCTAGACCGTTATCTCAACGCGTCTGCCACCATGTTAGCCTTTTTGGGATGGTACTGAATATCAAACTGATAGTCCTTCACAAATTCCAATCATCTATGCTGTTGCATATTGAGATTCCTCCGAGTGAATAGATTTTGTAGGGACATATGATCTGTGAACAAACTAAATTTCTCCCCTGGGAGATAATGCCTCCAAATCCTCAAGGAAAAAACTACCATAGCTAGCTCCAAATCATATGTGGGGTAGTTCCTCTCGTGGGCCATAAGTTTATAAGAAACATAAGCTATAGCCCGGTCCTCCTGTTATATCCCACCCTCAAGTCCCTATAAGGACGTATAAAGAAATACTAGGTACTCCACTCCTCCCCTAGGCGGTGCGATCACGGGTGCTGAAGTCAACTTGTCCTTTCGCTCATTGAAAGATAACTGACAGTAATCATCCCACACAAATGGCACCCCTTTGAGAGTCAAATTCATCAATGGTCCCGCACTGGCAACCCATATGTCGGTAGTGGACAAACACGCCACTATGGCATTCTAAAATTTATCTGGCATGCCTCATATTTCTAAACGTATTTACTACTTTGATAAGCTACATGGTTACCGGTCACATGAAGGAACTGATTATGGAGAGATTTAGTTCCACATTGATAGAGTTCTTATCTACAGGTTATTCAATCCATGTGTGAATCATCGATGTTAATTGTGCTAAAAATATTGGTTTTAATTTGGGGTTGGACACATGTGAGTGAGGTCTTCATTTCATCTCAATGAAGAGAGGCTTTTAGATGTATGGATCGAAGACAACACAAGGCTAGAAAATAGAGGTGTATATGTAGATGCAAATTTATCTTATTGTATTCTATGATATGAATATCTTATAAAAACCTAATCCGTTATGTGTGTGAGAGAGAGAGAGAGCTAAAAATAGGGAAGGAATGGAAAGAGGATTGAAGATAAAGAGGAAGTGGCGTAATAATACCAAAGGGTTGAAAATTAAGGTAGGGATAAGAAATGGCAATGCATTCCGTAGATATCTGAGGATAAAAAATATAGTTGTCCATTCGGAGGGCTCAACAAACTTAAGCTATAACTGCTAATTTTCGATTTATAATAGTTATATAGATATAAAAATATAAATGATAAACTAGCACATCGGTATAATGCATAGAGGATTTTCAAAATATAGGTGGGGACCATGGCCCCCTTTACCATAAGGTGGCTTAGCTTCTATTAATGATGATTCTTCCCCTTCCTCTTCCTAAGGATTGATTTATAAGAAATAAGTTTTCCTATAAGGTTTCTTTTTATTTCCATGTGTTGTGCTATTGTACACTTGAACATTAGTTATTTCACACTTGCACATTTGTTTTTAATAAAATGATAAGTTGATAAATGATTACAGTAGAAAAATTAAAATTAGTGTCACGAGTCGTATATCATTTTGTAGGGAATTTTAGGTTTGGTCGCCATTTGGTTTTCTTTTTCAATCAAACCTCCATTTATTGACTTTTGGGGGGTTAGACACCCATTTCTAACCACTCTGGTAATCAACCAACTTTGACTATTTGACAACTCATTTCAACATATGAGTTCCCAATTTTATCCTCTTATATTACAAATATGAGTCCTTAACAAAAATAACAAACATCACAGAAGTTCTTAGCTAAATATTCTTAACACAATGCAAGCAAATATTACAAGAAAACAAAAAATGTTTTATATTAACATTTATAAAATTATTTTTTTATAAAAACACTTTTTATTTCACTACAAGAAAAAGTCATTTTAACGACATGGTTTTGACGACATTTTGCATATATGTGTCGTGAAAGCCATATTTAGACAACACTCCTTCAATTGGTGTCGTATATAAAACAATTAAACTAACAACCATGACACCTAAAATAAAAGTATCGTAAAAAATATTTAACACGACACATGACATGAATTTGTAAAACTATGCACGATATTTTAGTGTGAAACACTCGTTTACGACAAGCCTAAATAGTCATAAAAATTTATTGTACGACTAGCAGTAGGTGTCATAGTAAAAATTTATTACACGACTAGGAGAAGCTAACGTGGAAGGTATTATGCATTTTTTACTCCGCGACAATTTTAGCGGGAGATGAAAGAAATTCCCCCCTTGTTTCGGCACTACGCATATAGGGCTTGGAAAAAAAAAAGCACCCACTTTGTAGAAGTCGCCCACTCTCACAAACCGTCGGCCACCATCGGTACCTCTCTCTCTCTCTTAACTCTCTCCTCATCTTTCTCTATTGATGTTAATGTCTGTAAGAGATCGTGATTTTTCTCTATGTTTGTTTTGGTCTTAAGAAAATTGGTTTTGGGGGTTTGAATCACTGAATCTGTTTGGGGATTTGAATCGCCAAACCTACACTCCCAAGTCAGGTAAGAGAGGAGATTGCTGACCATATTTGGGGGTTGAATCACTGGGGTTTTTAATCGGTTTAACTAAATTTGGGGGTTTGAATCGGTTTTGGGAGTAAGAGAGTGAAGATTCCTGCTAAAAGAGAGAGATATCGATGTAAAGTGACAGGAGAGATATTTGGTTGTAGTTTTTCTTAGGGGTGTCAATTTCAGAAATGAAAAGACACGAAATTGACATGATATTTAGTATTCGTATTGGGTCTTTTTTTACAGAATTCGTATCATTTCGTATCAAAATTATGGATCATGTTGTGTCGTGTTCTATACATGTTATAAAAAAAATCGTGTCATCTTCGTGTCCAAAAACCCATTGTTGGTATGTTTGTGTTTGTAAATATCATAAGGTTTAGTCTTAAGTTTCTTCTTTATTGGATCATATTTTCTTAATTGTATTGAAAATTCACCCCACACATTATTGGAATGTTTATGTTTGTAAATATCTCGACACATTTATTTCTCATTTCTTTCTCTTTTTTGCAATTTTACTTACATATGGTCTACAATTGTCACTACACCAAAATGACAAATTTGTCACCTTTCAGCCGGACACCCTTGTCAAGGTCATTGACCGTGACAAAAAACACGCGTTTTATGTCACGGTCATTGACCTTGACACGACCGTGATAAAGAATTGTCACGGTCAATGACCGTGACAAGTTCGTGACAAATTCACTTGTCACGGTCAATGATCGTGACAATTCTTTAAATAATTGTCACGGTCAATGACCTTGACACGACCGTGACAACTTATACAGTAAAAACCCCTACCCCTTCTTTTTTCCCTCCCGCTGTTCCCTCCCTCTCTCTCTCTACGCTCTCTCTCTCTCTTTCATTTATATATATGTTTGTGTGTATATATATGTGTGTGTGTGTATATGTGTGTGTGTGTGTGTGTGCATGTGTGTGTGTGTGTGTTTACGTGTGTGGGGGGTGGGGGTAGAGGGTGGGGATGGGTGGGGGTAGAGGGTGGGGCAGGGTGGGGGCTATTGTGTGTGTGTGTGTATGTGGTGGGTGGGGGTGGGTGGGTGTGTGTATGGGGTGGGTGGGGGTGTGGAGGGAGGTGGGGGGGGTGTATTTGAATTAACCTATGAATTTGTATTTTTGTATTTGATTTAACCCATGAATTTATTTTTGTATTTGAATTAACCCATGAATTTGTCAATTTGTTTGTTGGGGTGGGGGGGGGGTAGTGGGAGTGGGAGTGGGGAGGCAGGGTAAGTCAAGGTACCGTTGTAATTCTCTTAATATCGTGTTTTGATGATTCTATGAGATAATATATATTATTTCAAGGTTAACTCATTGTAGATAAAAACATTCACATTGTATATGATTCTATAATTACATCCACTAAAATATAATTAATAAATGAAACAGTTTTAGATTAAAGTAAATTAATAATTAGTGCCCATTTCATATGAAAGTAGGATTGTCCCTCAGTGTAAATTAGTAAATTAATAATTCTATACGTTAATTGTTAGTTTAATTGATGAAATGAATTAATTGAGTAGATGAATTAGAAGGAGTACGAGATACACATTTGTTGTTGACATTGCTGTTGGATTATTTTGTTTAGTAAATGTTTGGTTGGTTAGTTTTAAAAGTGGCATGACCACTGGATTATTGTCCATATGGGGGTGTGATTTTTCAACTTTTTTTTAAAACTACTCTATATATCGAACAATATATATATAGTATGATAATTAAATGAAACATACTTGAAATTAAATATAGTGCGCATATATACTAGCATACTAGACACAATATATAATTTGAAGGGCCCATCTACTTTATCGTCCAACTTGCAAAGGATTGTGAATTATGCTACTCATGATTTACATAAGTGTAAGTCCCACGATTGGCATGTGATCATGCAATTGGTTCCTCTATTGTTTAAGCACTGTTTCTCCAAGCACAAGGATTTGCGTAGCACTATTATGCAAATTAGTATTACCTTCGCCCTCTTGTGTGAGAAGGTAGTAAATCAAGAACACATAGTGGCCGCAAAATTGGCTGTGATCAAAGCGATTTGTGTATTGGAGAAGTACTTTCCCCCAGCATTCTTTGGCATAAGTGTTCACTTGTTGGTACACCTATGTGACGAGGCACTTCTTTGTGGTCCAGTTAGATATCGGTGGATGTATCCGTTTGAAAGATTGATGAAAGTTTTTAAATATTACGTCAAGAATACGCGATACATTGCAGGATCAATTGCAGAGGAATACATCACCGTGGAGTCATCAATATATACTCGGGAATATATGCCTGACTCGACCAGCGTTGGTGACACTGATGAATTCGTCGATGATGGTGGTCATGTGATGGGAAAACGAGTGAAATTAACGAGTTTTCAACATGAACAAGTAGTTCATTATCTATTTGACATACATGAAGATGTCGAAGAATGGAAAAAGTAAGTTTCGATTATTATAATGTTTAACATTATTTTAGATTATTTTATACATGATTAATTTTGTAATATGCAGAAAATATGAAGCCTGTGAGAACAATAAAAGACGAAAAACAATGGTACAATCAGACAGCGAATTTAGGTTGTGGTTAACGCAAGAGGTAATTATAATGAAAACAGTCGTTATATAACGTCACATTACACTCAAATTTTACCACTAATATGATTAATTTATCTATGTTCTCAGCTCCTAAAGACGGGTGATGCGACATCAAGGCTTGCTCGTCTATCCACTGGACCCTTGTTCGTGGTACAAGAGTACAAAAAGTATTGATTGAACGGTTACATTTTCAGCGCTAAAGTGTACGAGGAAAGTACAAATGTACAGAACTCGATAATTTCATACAAAGCTCTTACTATCTTTCGAGCGAGCGCAAAAGATAAAAACCTCGCTGAAGCTGAAATGACTTACGATGGTGTAATCCAAAATATATTTGAATTGGATTATATAAGCTTCAAAGAGGTTGTATTTTACTGTGACTGGGTAAGAGTTGAGGATAAAAATTCTTGTAAAGTTGATCATGTCACCAATTTGATCATGGTCGACTTGTCCAAGTTGAAGAGCAACGACCACGTGAGCGATGAGCCGTTTGTTTGTGCATTTCAAAAGGTTAAGAAAGTGTTTTATTCGGAGTATATCAACAACGAGCCGTGGTCAATTGTCCAACAAGCTCCAAGGCGTATAAATAGTAGTGTAGATGACTTGGCTGCTCCTACCGAATATCAATCCATTTTTTATGACAACCTGAATTTGAAACAATTTTTCAATTTGTAATAAATATTTCAATTTGTACTGAAACATCCATTTTTAATGCTTTTAATTGATTTGCACAATACCAAATTTAACAGATTTTGGTAAATCTGTTATATCTGTTAAACCAAATTTAACATATTCGTCTATTCGAATAATAATTGCACTTTGCGAATATGTTAAATTTGTTGGGTTATCATGAACTTTGTTAATATATTGATGGATTTAGTATAGAAATGTTATTTCGGGCAAAAGTAGATTAGTTTATTTATGTATTGACTTATAGTGAAACTTTTAGCTAATATTTTTTTATCTGTATATGTGCTACCATTTTTTCATATGCCATTAAATTGGATCCCATTTCTCTCAGGTTGTTGTGATTAACTTTTGTCAAAGTCCTACTAGGCATTCTCACTTGCACAATATCGATGTCCGTTGATATTTCGGGAGGTACAACCCTAATTACCATCTTTATATTTTATCTTTAGTAATAGCAATGTGCCTCTTTTATCCGCTCCGTTGACACCTAAAAAACTATATGGAAATGAATAAAAATTAATAATTAATGTGATGATTTTTTCCCTTATTTAGGTTTAAGTCAATGCCACATAATTTATAGATTGATTTTCATTTGGGACTCAAAGGGTAAGACTCGCTGACGTGTCGCACTCATAGTGGCTCGTGTCCGAGCCCAACTTCAATGGGTTCCAAACACGAGCCAATGCGAATGCATGTCAGCGAGTCGCACCCTTTGAGTCCTAAATGAGAGTCAACCAAGAATTATTCTAATTTATCTTCCTTACGCTTCTTCATTGTGGGTGTTGTTGTTTTATTTTTTAATTTTTTTTAGGCGGTAAGGGGGGATGTTTAACACCTCATTATCCATTCCTACCTTCTAGATAATCAGCTAAGTAAACAAAAAAACCCAGAAGAAGCCATAAAAAGTAAATTAAAGTAGAAAGGAAGACAATAAAAGAAGAGTTGAAAAAAGAAAAAAAAGTTAGGAAAAATTCTGAAGTGGAGGTTTAGAAATGTCTACTTCAAGGTGAAAACTGATATCTATTTCAATCTTTAGTTTAGGTTGGGATTATTTCATTAATGTTAGATAAGAATTGAGATTTCAAGCTATATGTCTATTGTATCGTTGATTATTATTGGTTTATGTTTCAAAATGGATAAACATGGAGATTATGTGATGGTAAAGTTGTATGTGTAAGAATGCACATGAAGTATTTGATAAAAGTCCCAAGACAAAAGTTGAAACATTATTGTAAACCAATTGTAGTAATTTATCTTTACTCACAAACCATATTGAATTTTTGAATGATTCTAAATCTCAATTAATACTAACCCTCGTATCTATAACATATTCGAAAAATATGAAATTTGGGTGAGAAATGTGATTTATGTGCCCAAAGGAAGATGTCACTTTTTTCTTGTGAAACTTGTTCTCTTAAATTGAATTTACTCATGATTTTCTGTATAATTCTGCAACAATTGGTAGATTTATGATTAAGTAAGAAATGTGAAAATTAAAGTAGAATATCTTAAGTTAATTTAGGCTATGTAATTACTTTAATAGGATTTTAATTGAAGGTTTTAGAGGTGTTAGAAGTAAGATGTTAGAATCTGAAAATTCTGAGAAACAACACCTAACTAAAGTGAATAGTTTGGACTAAATATCCATTTTACTACCTGAATAAGATTGTTTTTGTTGTAATAAAGTTAATTATCTTTCTTTTGATTCCAAAACCATAATTTTATGTTGAAAAATGTAGGATTTATGGCCAGTTAAAGATGTTATTACGCTGGTGAAATAAATCTAGACAGATTGGTATACTTAGTGTTTTTGCCATAATTTTCTCTAGGAAACTCGGAATTCAGCCCTGTCTATAGCGTTAGAAACCTATATCAAACGCCTTTGCAAATATACAAACCACATATTCCAATTGTTTCCCTATTTGTACAGTTTGTAGGGTGAACATTAGGTAAATTCAAGACTGGCCACAATTATTTTTGTTAAGCAATTTACAACTATTTGCACAAAACTGTGATTGTGCTAAATCAGTTATCTTCATCATAATGTGTTTGTTCTTTTTAGTATGGTTGTCATTACATAGAAAAATTATGCAACCTTTATTATAGTCTCAATATTTACATGTACTGTATGGTGTTATCAACTGTTTAATATGGTCTATATAAAAGACTCTTGTACTCTCATGAGCATTGCTCCAGTCCTCCACATATTATGCTTGCAAGGTCTTCTAAATTATATTAGTAATTATGATTTCTATTCCCATTATTTTGGTTTAAATTAGGAAAATGGTATTCTCAAGTATCTGGAAGTACTGTTAAGCGGTCAACTTCATCAGTTGTGGAAACTATCTCCCATCTTTGCAGCAATCTTAATATGGTACTCTGAAACGCAAGGTATCACAATTTCCCTTCACTTTTTGTTATAATAATTTTCGTTCACTTTTTATTCAGATATCTTACGGTTACATCGCAAATATTTCTAATGCTTTTATGAAATCCTAGGACATTTTTTATTTCCATTAATATCTTAATCTTTGGCAGAAAAATTAGAAATTCTTTAGTTTTATTATCATGTAAAAATTTCAAATAGCATTCCAGATGAAGAAAAATTTGTTATTTTTTTTACTCTTATATATTAGGCTTCTATTTTCATTATGTTTGCAAAGTCAACCCATGAAACATTTGAGAACAAGCTCTATCATACGTTTAAAACCAATCTCAGTAATTTTACCGTGCACACAAATAATAGCCTCCTGAGCTGGAGAATGTCTTTGCTTTGAATTCTGAATTGTGTAAAAACAAACATATATAGTTATAAGAAATAGTTAGAACAAGGACACGCATCCACATAAAAACTATAGAAAAAATTAGAATTCAAATTTGTTGACCTATTAGGAGAGGTTAGCATTGACCAATTGGTTGAAGCATAATAAAAGATGAGTAGTTACTACGACTCCCTCAATAATGAGATTAAAGTCGATTTTGAAACAAACTTTGACCCCAAAATAATACATTGTTTGGCTCAAAAGGGTTAACCGATGATCTAAATAATGGTAGGCAGAAGATGGGTAGGCGGCTAGGCAGTCGCCTAGGTGGTTTTATATTCATTTTTAAATAAAATATTATAAAAGATATATTTTATAATATTCATTTATAGCTAGGCAGTCGCCACAGTAGAGACTGATAACATCACTAATAACGTCTTTCTGGGCCTTCCTTCATTATGGTGCGTTGGTGATGCATTGTGAGAAGATGAAAGTCGGGGGTCAAAATTTGAGTAGTAAATGGGGAACCACATGAAAGATTAAGATGAAGGGTTATTAATGGATTTTTAAATATTTGAGGGTAAAGTGGTCATTATATCATTAAAGAGTAACTTGAAAAGGAGTTGACCCCCAATTTTGAAATCAAAAAGTAATAATTTCCTTTTTAGATGCGGAAGCGTAAAATGATGGTTCAAATTAACAACAAATTTTAATTTCTACATAAATTAAAATTAAACCAAGTGAAATTAAATTCAAACACACACTTATTTAAATTTCACTTAAACACAATTAATTAACCCAAGTCATAGAAATTTGCCTAAGTCATATTTCTCAATTTTACCAAATTAGGCCAAACCAATTTTAACAAGTTAAATTAAAGACTTGAATTAGATTAACTAAACATTACCCAATATTTAATTTAGCACCAAATTAATTATGTAGTGATTAAAACCAAATTTTATCTTGAATTACTTAAGCATGCGTTCTAGGTGAGTTTGCACAAGATAAAATAAAAAATGAAACCACTACACCGCGATGTACGAGGAAAAACCCACAACGGGAAAAAACCTCGAACGGCCCTAGCCTCAAATCCACTAAGTATAGTTTTACAGATACAAGATAGTAGACTTAAAACACTTGACTCGATCTCTCTCAAGCCCCGACGCTCCTTCTTGTATACACCTCCTCCTAGCGAATAACCACGGAGCTCCACCGCGGTCTTGGAATCCACCGATCGGACTTTATATGGTCACCGTCACCAGAACTAGGAGCCTTCCTCCAAGTGGGTAAATCAACGCAAATCTCTTCTTCTTTGTGGGATTTAGAAGCAAACCCAAACGTCTCTTCAAATGGTAGAGATGAAAAAATCGGTGTCAAAACTCCAAGAAAAGTATATATATATATATATATATATATATATATATATATATATATATATATATATATATATATATATATATATATATATGGAACTCGGATTAAACAAACAATTAGGTGTAAACTAGAGTGTTAAATGAATTTTTCTTTTAAAGATGAACACTCAAAACTATGACCTTTTCTTAGAAGAATTTGCTCTCAATAGCTCTCTCTAGGAGTTAGAATAGAATGAAAAGTTTTGTTATAAAAGTTCATTTAAACACTTAAGAAGTTCTGTCAAAAGATAGTGGGAAAAAAAGTGGGAAAGTGGGTCAAAACTGCTTAAAACTGCCAAAAACCTGTTCCCGCCAAATCTCGTTCGAACGACATTTTCGTTCGAATGAAATCTCATTCGAACGAGGCTTCTAATGAAGTTCAATTGTGAACTCGTTAAAAATCTCATTCGAACGACATTTTAAACGAAGTTCCAGTGGCCAATATGGGAGCTCGTTGGCAAACTCATTCGAATGACAATGTGGTTCGAACGACAAACTCGTTCGAACGACAGTTCGAACGAACTTCCAGAAAGTTTGAAAATTTCTATTTTTAGCCCAGAAATTATATAAACTTGATTTTAAAGTTTTAATAAAATCTTTCTGAAATCAAACAACAGTTTTAAAATAAACAACACCCAATATTAAATGTTCCAAGCTCGTATATATATAATCAAAATGCATTCATACCTTAGGAGCAATGGAACCATGTTGATGACATAGAAACATAGAAACGAGGCACAAACAAACTCGGTAATGTGATGAAGCTTTATACTCTTGGCCGCTACATCTTCAACAAACACGTCATAGGCTTGAAGGATGATCAAATAACTCTATCCTATGACTCAAACGTTTTTGTCCAGAATTGAGCCAAAACTACAAAGAACTCAATTGGAATTTGCATCCTTACAAATCTCCCCCTTTGGCTATTTCGGGAAAAAAACCAAACAAAAATCTTAAAGGGCCATCAAGCTGTACTAGAGAGACAAAAATGTCCCACCCAAAATAAAAATACAATGCTTGACTCAAACAACCCAAAGGATCATAATCTTTACTGGGGAAAGTTGACACTTAGAATATAATTCCTGCACACTTAAGCAAACACATTAAACGCATAGGGAATATCAAAATATTAAAGACAATTAAATAATTACACTCCCCCTAAATTAATTCTCTCCCTTTATCAACTATGATCAACTTAGAAAGACGTCTCCCCCTAAGATAAATCTCCCCCAAACTAAGATACGATTATAATAGGAATAGATACCATTTCTCCCCCTATCATTCTCCCATTTTTGTTCAGGAATAGACAAAGGCTAAAGAATAAAAACATTAACTTATCTCCCCAATTAAAGCATATACACCCTTAAACTAAAGAAGGGATAAATAAAATGGGATAACAAGCTAAACATGTAAATGTGCATAAAGTGATGAGAACGTTAAAGCACATGGGTAACAAAATCAAAACTAATCCAACACATAAGAATGGATACCAACTAAGATGCAAGAAATAGATACCAATATGATACATAAGTATTAAGCGTGTGATATCAACAAAGAATGCAATAAGATGGATACTAATTATGAATTAAGGCATATATGGACTAGAAAGCAAGGCAAAGACTAAATAAAAATATCAAATATATGTATACATAATATATACCTAATAGACTCAAGTACACATATATAGATATAAACACAGAAATGACACAAAATAAGATAAGTTTTCACACTCGTATGGCAAAAATGTGTCATATGGAAACGAAAGTGTTGGGTGTGAACTAGTAATAATTAAAATTAGACCCAATCACTTAAAACATGTTCACGGAGTTCTCAATTGATTGCAAACTTCATCACATTTGAATATAACATCATGTGACGATATAAATTGAACTCAATGAACAAACATACACAATGCATACAAGCCTAGCATATTGATGATTCTACAAACTAATAGAGTCATGATATTGAAAGCTCAACTAGGATATACGGACATTGTGCAAACCGTTGATATACCATCCAATCTCCCTCAATAAGCATATATTAATTTTGAATGAATATATTAATCAAACATATAAGGCCTTGACAAATTACTTTTATTTTTTAATGCTATATTTTCTTTTAGGCCTTGGACCACGTATTTCTTTTAGGTCCAAACAAATGGTGGCTTACTATTCGCAAAGGATAATAAATCCTTTTGGATCCCTTCCCCGTGCACATTTATATTTATTATTTTTTATTTCTCACAAATCTCATGTGCAACGAATTTTGACATGCACTAGTCCTCCTAGGTCACAAATATGTAGATGATAAGATTGGTAGGAGAACACCTCACAAAGCTCAAATATACATATGAAGTTAAAATTTCAAATGAGCTCGTGCATGTGTGAGTTGAGGCATATAAAAATAGAATCCATTTAAATCAACACAAAATCCAACTACTCCATGTAATCATGGTAAAGAACATAATAAGGATTGACAATCTAAACCAAACGTTCTAGCTACATGGAAGCATAAAAGATGAAATTCTACAACAAAAGTATGCCACATAAAGTGTGTCAAACTAAAATACACAAAAAAAAAATCTTTTTGAGTTTTTCAAATTTTTAACCAAAAATAAAAGTATATACTCAAAAGACACACGAAAAATCATTTGTATTTTTCATTAATCTCAAATTGCTAAAAAGATAAAATGCAAATGATAAACCAAAAATCTTTTTTTATTTTTCATTTAATGCAAACAAAAGAAATATAATACAAAAGATAAATAAAAATCATAATTCTATCATGTGATTAAGCATGGTTCATAGACTAGAAAATGATTAAACATGCATACACCTAGCAAAGATATATAATATTTATCACAAAGCGCTTGAGCATGCGAACAACACTAACACATTCAACCTTTAAATTTAGCAAGGGAGGTTTCATGTGAAAGCAAATGAGAATCAAATACCCTATATTGTAAAGCTACCACGTCAGATCTCCTAACCCAAACTAATGAAGAGTGACTATCTCGGGGTGTAGGAATCTTGGCTACCTTGGTTGCCTTACGTTGGGATTTTCTAGAAAATCTTTTAAGATCAAAACAAAATTTCTTAAGATGACCTTTTCGACCACAAAGTGAACAATTGAACTCACGGCGAAAAGATTTACCTAAGGAGTGATCTCTAAAGGTTTTCCTAGGCGATTCTCCTAAAACGTTGGTTTTGGATTTTTGAGTTGATTCATTACAAGTATCGAAGCCTAAACCACAAGTGTCATTTTTAATTTGGACCATTCCTAATATTTTTTCTAATTTTTTCGAACGACACTCTAAATCAAATTTGACATTACTAGAGTATTTTAATTTGTTTTCTAATTCTAGAATGTTAGACTCTAATAACACATTTCTCTCTTCAAACTCGAGAAGCTCCTTTTTCAAGGATTCCATTAAACTTCTAAGGCTATCTCTCTCGCCTTCAACATATTCTAGCTTCTCTTGAAGAGATTTCTCTCGTGTCCTAAGGTATTCAACCAACACACTATTACCAATGACCTTGACACGTTCTCTCAAACTAGCTTCTAACTTCAAATTAGCTCTTTTTAATTTAATTAATTCTTCATATAATTCTTGAAAAGCATTTTCAAATTCACTCACATTAACCTCTTCTTAATTTTCACTCTTTCTCTCTTCTTCACTCTCACTACCATCAAAAATAAGGGAATCATAAACAATGACCTTGGAAGGATCATGTGTTTGAATATCATCATGAGAAGATTCATTATCAGTGCTCACATGACTAGCCATAAAAGCCACAAAGTTGGTCTTAGTGGGGGAATCAGGTCCCTCTTCATTATCACTATCATTAAGGGTGGCATTATATGAAATGGGTCGCTTACACTCTCTCATTAGTTTAGTGGGGCACTCAGAAGCCCTATGGCCATAACCCTCACAACCAAAACACCTATTTGAATCGTCCCTATCCAAATTTTCATTAATAGTTTTAGGGATCCTCTCGGCTTTGTCATGCTTAGAAGTTTCAAATTTCATAAAGTCATTTTTAAATTTATCTTTGTTAATTTTAAAAAACTTTCTAAATTTCCTAGCAAACAAGGCCATATCTTACGAGTCACTATCACTCTCGCTCTCTACTATTTATTTTTCCTCTTTTCAGGATTTTAAAGCAACGCCCTTTTCTATTTTCTTTTCAGTTTTAGAGGAAAATATGTCTAGTTCATAGGTTTGCAAATCACCTACGAGCTCTTCTAATTTCGTAGAGGCTAAAATGGGTAAAGAATTTAAAACGGTCACTTTTGGAATAAATCTATCGGGTAGGAACCTTAAAATTTTCTTTACAACTCAGTTGTCGGGTATTTTCTCTCCCAAGTTAAAAGATGAATTAACAATATCGGAAAGTCTAGCATAAAATTCATCAAAAGTTTCTTTATCGTTCATTTTGATGGTTTCAAATTGAGTGGTGAGGTTTTGGAGTTTTGAAGCTTTAACGACACTAGTACCTTCATGAGTGAGTTGCAAAATATCCCACGCTTCTTTAGCGGTCTCACACGTCATAATGTGTCGAAATTCATCCGGTGTGACAGCGCTAAACAAGGCATTTAAACCACGGGAATTAAAATTTGAAAGTTTAAACTAATTCTCACTCCATCTATCAATCAGTTTGGGAACACGTTCATTATATACTAAATGAGTTGGTGGAGACCACCCGTTAACTACCGATAACCAAACCCTCTCGTCGATAGATTTAAGTTTCGATTTCATTCGCGCTTTCTAGTACGCGTAATTAGAACCATCGAAAATAGGAAATTTTGAAAATGGGGAAAATTCCATTTTAGCCAAAAAATAGTTAAAAGATCTTAAGGAAATAATTTATCGCTTTGGCTCTGATACCAATTTGAAAAGGATTTGACCCCCAATTTTGAAATCAAAAAGTAATAATTTCCTTTTTAGATGCGGAAACTTAAAATGATGGTTCAAATTAACAACAAATTTTAATTTCTATATAAATTAAAATTAAACCAAGTGAAATTAAATTCAAACACACTCACTTATTTAAATTTCACTTAAACACAATTAATTAACCCAAGTCCTAGAAATTTGCCTAAGTCATATTTCTCAATTTTACCAAATTAGGCCAAACCAATTTTAACAAGTTAAATTAAAGGCTTGAATTAGATTAACTAAACATTACCCAATATTTAATTTAGCACCAAATTAAACATGTAGTGATTAAAATAAAATTTTATCTTGAATTACTTAAGCATGCGTTCTAGGTGAGTTTACACAAGATAAAATAAATAATGAAACCACAACGCCGCGATGTACGAGGAAAAATCTACAATGTGAAAAAACCTCGGAAGGCCCTAGCCTCAAATCCACTAAGTACGGTTTTACAAATAAAAGATTGTAGACTTACAACACTCGACTCGATCCCTCTTATGCCCCGACGCTCCTTCTTGTATACACCTCCGCCTAGAGAATAACCACGGAGCTCTACCGCGGTCTCGAAATCCACCGATCGGACTTTATATGGTCACCGTCACCGAAACTAGGAGCCTTTCTCCAAGTGGGTAAATCAACGCAAACCTCTTCTTCTTTATGGGATTTAGAAGCAAACCCAAACATCTCTTCAAACAGTAGAGATGAAAAAATCGGTGCCAAAACTCCAAGCAAAGTATATATATATGGAACTTGGATTAAATAAACAATTGGGTGTAAACTAGAGTGTTAAATGAATTTTTCTTTGAAAGATGAACACTCAAAACCATGAACATTTCTTGGAAGAATTTTCTCTCAAAAACTCTCTCTAGAAGTTAGAATAGAATGAAAAGTTTTTCTAGAAAAGTTCATTTCCGCACTTAAAAAGTTCTGTCAAAAGATAGTGGGAAAAATAAGTGGGAAAGTGGGTCAAAACTTCTTAAAACTTCCAAATACCTGTTCCCACTAAATCTCATTCGAACGACATTTTCGTTCAAACGAGGCTTCTAACGAAGTTCCAGTGTGAACTCATTAGAAATCTCGTTGGAAATCTCATTCGAACAGACATCTCGTTCGAACGACATTTCGAACGAAGTTCCAGTGGCCAATATGGGAACTCGTTGGCAAACTCGTTCGAACGACATTTGGAATGAACTTCCAGAAAGTTTGAAAATTTCTATTTTTAGCCCAGAAACTTTATAAAGTTGATTTTAAAGTTTTAATAAAATATTTCTGAAATTAATTAACAGTTTTAAAATGAACAACACCCAATATTAAATGTTCCAAGCTCCTATATATATAATCAAAATGCATTCATACCTTACGAGTAATGGAACCATGTTGATGACGTAGAAACGAGGCACAAACAAACTAGGTAATGTGATAAAGCTTTATACTCTTGGCCGCTACGTCTTCAACAAATACGTTATAGGCTTGAAGGATGATCAAATAACTCTATCCTATGACTCAAACGTTTTTATCCGAAATTGATCCAAAACTACAAAGGACTCAATTGGAAATGTGTGTCCTTACATAACTCTCCTTCTTTTAAGTAGTAGAGATAGCAGTGACCCACAAGGATTATGAAGTTCCCACAAGGATTGTCCATATGGGAAGTCTTTTTGAGGCAAACTTTTTTGGTAAAAACATCTTGTAGTAGGATCATTATGATCCAAAATATTGAATCAACTAACTCTACTTCGACCAAATCGCGTAACAACTAAAAGAATACACTGCATACTCGTATTTGTACCTGTAATCGAGCAACCTATGGTCCAGTAAATTGGTTACGAAATTAAAGTATGTTAAACTGGTTAAAAATTTTCAGTAGAGGACAAAGTTCTTTTCGATTTCTAGGGGAGTCATCAGGTCCGTTTGGTTATGTTTTCCTCAGAAGATGTCTCAATTGGGGATCGTTGCTTTTTTAGCTCAGTGAATTGGAATTTCTTATCTATAGAAATTTGTTAAATTAGTGGCGACAGCATTCCACCCTTGTTCTTAGTGTATACATATCTAACCATATTTGCACCCTCACTTGGGGCTTATCCTTAATCTATTTCTTCTTTGGCATATAGTATGGGACAATACTAAAGTGATATATTCTTTAGGTGTATTTGGGAACCCATTTTAAATGCCTTGAAATTGGAATTTGATTCTTTTCAGTTTATTTTTAAAAAAAACATAAATAGCATTGATGGATTGGTTTTATTTTATTTTATGAGTTCAAGAGGTAATAAGGAAGTGACCACTTTTTTCAGTCACGCTTCAACAACATTCATGAGTTCAAACTCAATGAGGGAAAGATTGATGTCTTCCTTACTGAGAAAGTGGCAGGTTTGGTGACTTCAATGCGGACCCACTTTTTTACTGCAAGCCTCATTGATCCCTTGTGTATGTCAATTTTTGCGCTGCGTAGGTTTACAAAGGCATTTTCTTTCATCAATTCCACTTGATTATTTTGGGCTGTGAAGATAATCATTCTAATTTCATCACCTACCAGGAATTCAGCAAGACACATTTGGCGTCCTTGGTTTCCATAAAAATGACCTCTCTGCATTATCATCTTTGAACTGATAACCTTTATAGTGAGGTTAACACCATTAGCTCTAGGGTGCAGCTGTTCAACCTTGATGAAAACTACTTCTTCTTTTGCTCAGCCATCTCCAAAAATCCTTTTAATTTGGGTAAAAGGAGAGAGTTTTGAGGGATGTTCAGTTCAAATTTTACATTATTAGAACTAAACGTATTTCGATTCCAATTTCAAGGCATGGAATTAGGACACACTTTTAGTTCCTAACATAGATCTGTTGCAATAGGCTACCAATTTGACCACAGATCAAATTAGGCTTATTTGATTCTATCATTTCTGCCAAATACGCAAAGTAATTTTACAAAGAATACATTTTGTTTTTGAAAAAAAACTCTCAAACAATCCTAAAAAACTGCAAACAGAAATATACAAATACAGAGTACAGAGGGAGTTAACTCTTACAATTGACATTTTATATTGAATTGGAAGAGATAATAGTCTTAAAACCAATGTGGTATAATTTTTTACATATGTTCAAATAATTACAAACCATCTTGCAAGATTAAAAAGAAACAGGTATATAAAACTAAAATAAAATTATTGCCCACATGATTTACAAGGTGTCTGGCCTGTACAATAATACGGATGCTATTATTACACTTACTTAATGGTAAACTGTAGATCTTATGTTTTATGTATATACTGATTTACTTTTTGAGTTTACATCCAATCTTTTGGCCCCGATAATGTCACCCCTTGCTATCATTTACAATTGAGAAGTACATTTCTCAAACATGCTTATGTTTTTTTCAAAATGAAGGCAGAAGAAACAGGTCCACTGTAGCAGATTATAGGTTCTACGTAAGAGAAGTCGAGAGCAAACAAATATGTCAACCTTTATATGCATCTTATAAATTATGAAATATAAAAACTTTACAAATTAATGTATATCTTACTAGTAATGTTACTCTGTTTGGACTGAGTTGTACTAACTTGTCTAAATTTTTGCTTGTCAAGTAGAGTGAATAGAAAAAAATAATATATTTTTTGAGAATATGGCGGATATGTTTAAAGAGGTGAGTTATGAGTCCATTTTCTATTCAATTTAAATTTTGTAATAAATGTTATTGAAGTCCATATAATTTACACTACATTCCATGTATATTGTGTGTATCCAAAACAAGTTGTTAGGGGTAAGAGATCGAAACGAACTACATCTAATGAGAATGAGGGTGAAAGAATATCATGTGAAGTCTCTAACTCACATGCGGCAGAAGAAATTTATGCGGATGAAGTACCCAACATTGATTCTGTTGATAAGGGTAAAAAAAGAAGTGGGGGGACATCAAAATTGAATGTAATTGCAACTGGGATAAAAGACCGTAAAGAGGTAGAATTCAATGAGTTTGGGCAACAAATTGGACTCGATTCCATCCAGCTTAGTTCTATGATTGGGATTTTAGCATGAGAATGCGAAATAGTAACACATAAAGGTTGGGATAAGGTGACAAGTGACATCAAGGATCAAATATGGGAGTTTGTTGCTGTGAGTATTATATTTCTCTACCCTTTGCACTATTATGTAATATTTTGAATGTAAATTTGTCCATATTGAATTGTAACTAATATAGTGTATTTGTTCTGTATGATGCAGAAAAAATATAACCTTGAAGAATACTGAAAGGCCATTGTTTTGGGTCAGACGATCAGAGCTTGGAAAGATTATAAGTCAAAATTATCAACACAGATACGAGAAGAAGCTAAAGGACCAAATTTCACTCGCCATCTTACATTACTCAAGCCCCCTGGAATGAAGTCAAATAAATGGGATGAATTTGTTAAATCTCACTTGTCACTAGAATTTGATGCCAGCGAATTTTATTATTTATTTTTTATTTTTATTAATGGACTAAAGTCCACTTTTAGTTTCTCGTATTTCTTTCAATTATATATGACCTCTCTTATTTTCATAGGATATAAGTGAAAAGCATAAGGAGGCTAGAGCAAAACAAATCCATCCACACACAACTATTCGTAGAGGCTATGCAAGACTTAAGGAAAACATAGTATGTTTCCCCTTTAAAGTTGTATACTTCATAAATAGATTACATTATTTCGTAATTCTATCTTATAAATTTTGTAGAAAGCCGAAGACCCAAATAAATTTATACGTCGTGTTGATGTTTGGATAAGGGGACATAGGAGAGAAAATGGTGATCCGGCTAATCCAGTTGTTGGTGAAGCAATAGTAACGATTTAAACACGTACACAACACTTTATAAAAAAAAAAAATTAAACTACAATGTGTTTATTATATTTTTTTTAATATGTTGAATTCTTATATTTATTTTAGAAAAAGATGGAAAAAATTCCATCTCATGAATCAACATCGTTGAGAGATGATGCAGTAGTAAATGTGCTTGGTTCTAAACGTTCAGGTCATGTCCGAGGTCTTGGATTTGGGGTGACACCTACGAAGGTAGATGCTTCGTTACATAGTAATGCAAGGGTAAGGGCTCTTGAAAATCAAATTCAACCACTTTTGGAATGGAAGATGCACATGGAAAGTTGAACGACACAACAAAATGAACGAAATGTGGTATTTTTTTTAAAATTAAACATGATTCAATACATATCGTTTTCCCCATATTTTATTTTTATGTACTTCACTTACAATTTCTATAGGGTCAATATAAGGGTGGTGAGGACGCCATGCATAATCACGCACATGCTCCACAGGTTATTGTTAATTAATAAGTGTAAATTATTTAACTAGTTGCATTAATAATTCTTTTTTAATTGTTTTCTTTGTACTATTTGTTAGTGCAATCGAGAAAGTGAATGTGCAAAAAGTGTTCCATAAAGAAATTCTCCCTGCAAATTGTTACATTGGTTGGGGACTGGAGAAGAAGTGGCAAGCGCAAAACTTGATTCTACAGACCCAAAGTCACTAGTGCACCACTAAATCCTTGGGCCTGATTGTTATAAAGTATGGGTTGTTGAAATTTTAGTGCCCAAAGTGCCAGTTTTTCGATACTCGGATGTATTTTCTACACTTGATGTTGCAAAAGGAAGTACCATAGCATGGCTACATCGATACATTCATTCTGACTAATTGTGTGAGTGAAATTGTTATAGTTGTTGAATTTTATTCTAAGAACTTTACTTTGACATTCTCTCGTATCAATTTCAGAAAAATATAAGGAATCAAGTGGGTATGGTGTTCCTTCGTTACTTTTTGGATTGAAGATATACTTTGATTTTTTATTTTTTTATTACAAGTGTGTTGTTAATTTACGAGAGTATTTACTAAAATTATTTTCTGAACAGGTACTTATTTTTGGAAGATGATGAAGAAATTTTGGGAGGAATATTTTTGAAGAATGCTATTAGTTATTTTTTGAAGGAAGATTGCATTTTTACTTGTTAGGTTATGCTCGTTTCATTATAATCCCATGCTTTTATGTGACTTGTAACAACCAAGTATTTATTTCGTCTACTGTTATGGGCACGATTTTGATATTATGATTATGGGTACATATTATGAGTTCCTCTTAATTATATAAGTTTGTTTTAAATTTCAAGAATTGTGGAATGGCTAATTGTGATACAATCATATATGTGGATATGTTAATGTTAGTATAAGCAATAGGCGTTTGAGAAGCTAATTTTATATAAAAAAAAAACTATACACTTTCAATGACATATTTTATACATCGTAAAATGATAATAACGAGGCTTATATTTAGTCTTAAAATAACATTCACGACACATAATAAGTGGTCGTGGAGGGGTTTTTTGGGTAATGACTTTTACGACTAGTAACTAGGTGTCGTGGATACTTGTTGCAATGACATCTGCCAGGTGTCGTGAAATAGGTTTACGATGCCACAAAAGTGTCGTGGATATTTACGACTAGTAACTAGGCGTCGTGGATATTTATTTCAACGACAGTTGGTAGGTGTCGTGAAATCATTTTACGACACAACAAGGATGTCGTGGATATTTATGATTAGTAACCAGGTGTCGTGGATATTTGTTTCAACGACACTTGGCAGTTGTCGTGAAATGGTTTTACGACACCACAAAGGTGTCGATATAGAAGGTAATTTTCTACGACACCCCCTTCAACGACTACATAAAATGTGTCGTGAAAACAGTTTCACGACACATATCAGGTGTCGTGGAAAGGACATTTTCTTGTAGTGTTTTCGTAAACGTTATATAATTTTTTATATAAACATTAATATTTATATTCATAGCCATTAATATTTTATGAGAATTATTTTGACATTTGCCATAAAGTAATTTTATAAAAACTGTTATTTAGAAAACTAATTTACAAAAATAATATTTTAACCTTTTAAGAAAAAAACTATTTTTTACAAACTAATTTAGTAAACATGTAGTTTTAATTTTTATTTAGACAAACTGACAGTATTTCATATGAAAGATAGGTTAAAAAAATAGATTTTATAAAATAAATTTTTATGAAAAGCAAGTAAAAATATTTACAATTTATGTAAAAAGCCTTTTTTTTATATATATAAAAAGTTAAAGCTATGTTCTTATGATATCATTTTTTTTAATAAAAAATTAAAACTACAGTTTTATAAAATTACTTTTCTCTAAAATTAATTTTAACGAAAATCATTTAAAAATATGTACACTTTTCAAAATTTTAAAAAGTTCTACGTTTCCATAAAAAGAGTTTTTAACAAAAAAAAAGTAAAAACTAAAGTTTTTATAAAATTACTTTAATAAAAATAGTTTTTTCAAATTTATGAAATACGTACGCATTTTTAACTATTTTTTAGTTTAAAAGCTGTATGTTATTTATAATAATGATAGTTTAAAAAACAGATGAAAAAATTTAAAAAGAAAAAAAAATTATAAATAAATATTGAATTAAAAATAATTTTATAATAACGTACAAATGTTGAATATAGAAAAATTATAAAAACAATGTTCATTTTTCAAAAATAAAAAATTGCTTTTTATATAAATATTATGTTTATTAATGTAAGAAAAAACTGTTTTATGTATAAAAAATATTTTTTTTATATAAACATCAATGCTTATTAATATAAATATTAACTGTTTTATTTTAAAAACTGTTTTTTATATAAATATGAACGACTTTGAATAGAAAATGTTTTTATATTTATATTAAGGGTTAATTACACTGGGGCACTCAGAACTTTTCCCCTATTTGCACTCCCCCCCCCCCCCCCCCCTTTTTCAATTTTTTGAATTTACACCACAACCTTTGAAAACGGCGACAGTCAAACCTCTGTCGTCTAAATCCGTTAACTTTTGGAAAAAATTGTTAGTCATGTGTGTGGCACATGACTTTAAGCAAGGGTATTTTTGTCAAAAATGTAATTGTTTTTTAAAAAAATCTTTCAATAACATAAAAATTAAGAAAATACCAAAAATATAAAAAAATATTGGAATTTTTTTTAAAACGAATATATATTTAAAAATTCTATAAAATATCTAAAAATTGCAAAATTTTAAAAACTAATTAACGAAAAAAATTATTTCCCTCCAAAATATATTATTCCCAACAATAAAAAAATTATCGAAATAAAAATTCTAAAAAATACCAAAAATTCTGAAAAATATTTAAAATATGCAAAATTCTTAACAAAATAATTCAGAATATATATTTGAAATAATTACTGAAAAATGCATTAAAATAAAAAAAAATACGTATAAAAATATGGAAATTGGTAAACAACTAAAATTCTAAAAATTACCAAAAAGTATAAACAAAAATTACCCACAAATTATTTCCAGCATATAAGTAAGAAATAAAAAATCATTTTCCAGAAATAATAAATTTTTCAATCAATAAAAAAATTATTTTCAGAAATATAAATGATTTTCAACATATAAATTAGAAATGAAAAATCATTTCCCACAAATAATATATTATTTCCATCAATAATTTTTTTTTCAGAAATATAAATTATTTCCAGCATATAAATTAGAAATAAAAAATTATTTTTCACAAATAATAAATTATTTCCATAAGAATTTTAGGACACACACACACACACACACAGATATATATATATATATATATATATATATATATAGATAGATAGATAGATAGATAGATAGATAGATAGATTAGGGGTGACAATTTTTTACACGACACGATAACCCGACACGAACTCGACACGAAGTTAGCGGGTTAGGGTTGACGATTTCTTGACACGAACCAGAATATGACACGACCCGCCAACACGAATAATAAACGGGTTGGGTTAGTGTCAAACACGTATAACTCGAAAATGACACGAATAGACCCGCTTAACTCGTATTTTATGGAGAATATAATAGATAATTTATATATCTTGATAGGGATTCTATAAAATTCATGGAGAATCGGATGATAAATTATTTATGTGTTGAAAGAAGTTGAAAGTAATTAAATTTAAGTTATTGTAGGCGTATGATTGGTTAAGAGAGAAGGAAAAATTATTTTATATTTTACTTAATGGGTTATGCAGGTCAACCCGAACACGACACGATAATAAATAGATCAGGTTAGTGTTTGTTCATCTGACACGATTAGTTAAATGGGTCGGATTAGGGTTGACTAATACTTGACACGAACCTGACATGACACGACCCGAACACGACACAACGTATACGAATTGCCACCCTTAAGATAGATAAATAGAGAGAGAGAGAGAGAGAGAGAGAGAGAGAGAGAGAGAGAGGAAGAAGAAAAAAAGATGGATCTACTTACCCCCCCCCCCCCCCCCCCAAACCTACCATCGCCTCACCAGCCCCACCCCCTCCTCTTCCCCCCGCGATTAAACCCCCAACCCCAGATCTATTTGTTTGTATGTATTTGTGTGTGCGTGTGTTCGTGAGAGAGAGAGGAAGAAGAATTTAAGAGAGAGAGAGGGGAGAGAGGAAGAAAATCTTGAGAGAAAGAGAGAGGGAGGGGAATAAGAGAAATAAATTAGGGTTTTAAAAAATGGATAAAATACCCAAAATATCCTTTTGAAAAAGTCAAAAAGGGTCGTCACGTGTCATTAAACGTCAAAAATTAACAAATTTAGACGGCATGGGGTTAACTGTAAGAATGAGGGGAAAGTGCAAATGGGGGCAAAGTTCAGGGTGCCCAGTATAATTAACCCTAGTATTAAAATTAAAAAAAAACTATTATATGTATTAAGAAAAAAACTATTTTTACATATTGTATAAATTAATGACATTAATTGTTAGAAGTTGGGTTGAAGTAAAGATAAAATGAGTAGAAAATCTTAAAATTTGAGTGGACTAACGCTTAATCACGGGTGGAAAAGATAAAAATGGGTGACACCCCTATAAAGTCAGCATATGAGGGTTTGAATGAATATTAAAAATTGAATGAGGATCAATCTCAAAACAAAATAATAATATTTTATTATAATTAAAAAATGATAAATGGGTGATTTTGATGGACCAAATATCATTTTTTATTTAAGAAAAATTAACAGTAAGAAAAGTGTTTTTTTTTTAAATTAAAAAATCTCAATTCTTTTTTTTTGTTGTTATGGAGCGTAATTTTCGAGTCAGCTTACGCACACCTCGAAATTAATTCTTTCGTTTCGAACAAAACTTTCAAAACAATTATTTAATTTTTACGATCCGTAGCCTCAAGACGTAACTATCAAGATTCAAATCTAAATTCTTGAATTTACAATTACACCCAACTACTCTCTATTGAACAACCCTTGGAGTTGGTCTTTTTCCTAACAAAATGATGTCCGACTTTAATTGACTCAGAGCCAAATTTGTTTGTATTGATTTAAATTGTCCCAGTCACCTAATTAATTGTCGAGGACTGAATCAAACGAAAAAAATGTATTATGACGTCGTCGTGATGACGTCCTACTAAATGCAGCTGCTTGTGGTGATCGATAGACTGACTGACTCGTGTACTACCCAACAAACTAAGAAGCCAATCACATGCAGCCTTCTTTCACGTTTCACCGACTCTTGGACCACAAGCCAATTCACCTTTCTAGGCAACAGTGGTGCAGTTTTGTTAGAGGGATCTGAGTAGGGGTGTTCACGATCCGGTTCGGTCCGGGTTTATACATTATTATGGACCGGACCAAATTAATCGGTCCATGTTTATTAAGCCCCGAAACCGGACATGATTAATCGGGTTCGGTCCAATTCGGTTTGACACGGTTTGATTAAAAAAAATATTTTTTTTGCTTTTTTTTTAACTGTTTTTTTCATGTTAAAATTCTGCACTTTTTTACAATAACTTTCTCCTTAAAACTCACTTTTTTGTATATTAACATATATTAATAACTTTTGTATATTAACATATATATTAATAACTTTTGTATATTAACATATGTTAAAATTATTTTTTTTGCTGTTTTTTTCATGGTAAAATTCTGCACTTTTTTACAATAACTTTCTCCTTAAAACTCACTTTTTTGTATATTAACGTATATATTAATAACTTTTGTATATTGACATATATATTTTTATTATTTAATGTGTATATATTTAAACCGGTCCGCTCCGGTCTTAGACCCACTTTTTAAAACCAAACCCAAGAGCGACCCGAATATATTCGGTCCTTCATTTTTAAAACCTTATTTTGGACCGAATTTTAAAAAACCCGTAAAAGTGGGTTCGGTTCGATTCGGTTATTTCGGTCCATTCGGTTTGATGCACACCCCTAGATCTGAGTGCATCACCAATCCTTTTTCCCTCCATGGTGCACACAATACCAAAACATACTTCTTTTTATTTTTTTAAGAGAGTTTATATTTTTTTTTGGGTAAATCAAGATATCCACTCATGACTTAGTGATTAATTCCTTTGTTGATTTGTAGACACCTCGATCGATGGATGGGATAGCTGCTCCAGGAATTTAAGGGAGAGAAAGTTTATATGAACCCCATTTTAAACCCACCCAGCGACCGCATTCCTTTTTTTTTTTTAAGTTTCTTATTTATAGCTATTAATATACAAATTGTTTTTAATATAAAAAAAATGATTTTCCTATTAGAATAAGAAAATAGTTTTTTTTTTTAAGTAAACAGTTTTTTATTAAAAGTATTTTTTTTCATAAATAAAAAAATAATTATTTTTATTAACATGATTTCGCTATTGATTAGTGCCGCTAGCACGAATCCACGTTCCCGGATCCACTTCATTTGTTAAATATGCGCCCGCGCCAGCGACACTAATTAATCGCGATATTTTTTCAACGAAAAATATGGCGATTAATTAGTTCTGCTGACGCCGACCCAAATTTCCGGACTCACATCATTTGTTGAATGTGGCTCCGCCCCAGCGACACTAATTAATGGCAATATTTTTTCAGTAAAAAATATCGTGATGAATTAGTGCCGCTGACGCGAACCCACATTCCTGAAAACACTTCATTTGTTGAATGTGGCGCCAGCGGCACTAATTAATCACGATATTTTTTCAATAAAAAATATCGCTATTAAATAGTGCCGCTGACGCGAACCCAAATTCCCGAATCTACTTCATTTGTTGAATGTGTGTTCGCGCCAGCGGCACTAATTAATCGCGATATTTTTTCAATAAAAAATATCGCGATTAATTAGTACCACTGACGAGGACCCAAATTTTCGGACCCACTTCATTTGTTGAATGTGGGTCCGTGCCAACGGCACTAATTAATCGCGATATTTTTTTAAAAATATCGCGATTAATTAATGCTGCTGACGCGGATCCACATTCTCGGACCCACATCATTTGTTGAATATGGGTCCGCGCCAGCAGCACTAATTAATCGCGATATTTTTTCAAAAAAAATATCGCGACTAATTAGTGCCGCTGACGCGAACCCAAATTCCCGAACCTACTTCATTTTTTGAATGTGTGTTCGCGCCAACGGCACTAATTAATTGCGATATTTTTTCAATAAAAAATATCTCAATTAATTAGTGCCGCTAGGGCCACATTCAACAAATGAAGTGGGTCCGAAAATTTGGGTCCGCGTCAGTGACACTAATTAATTGAGATATTTTTTTATTGAAAAAATATCGCGATTAATTAGTGCGGTTGATGCGGGCCCACATTCTCGGACCCACATCATTTGTTGAATGTGGGTCCGCACCAGCGACACTAATTAATCGAGATATTTTTCCAATAAAAAATATCGCGAATAATTAGAGCCGCTGACGTTGACCCACATTCCTGGAGCCCTTCATTTATTGAATGTGGATTCGCGTCAGGGGCACTTATTAATCGCGATATTTTTTCAATAAAAAATATCGCGATTAATTAGTGCCGCTGACGCGGACCCACATTCCCGGACCCACTTCATTTGTTGAATGTAGGTCTGCGCCAGCAACACTAATTAAGCGCGATATTTTTTATTGAAAAAATATCGCGATTAATTAGTGCCGCTGGTGGCACCCACATTCGACAAATGAAGTGAATTCGGGAATGTGGTTTTAAGACATCAAATTAAACAGTTTTTTTTATTAAAATTTATAAAATATTTTTTTAAATGTGGTTTTTAATTAAATATTTTTTTAATTTTAATAAATAGCTTTTTAATTTTAATAAAATAATTGATTTTTTTATATTAATATGATTTTTTATATATATAGAAAACTGTTAAAAAAAAGAATAGAAATCTTTAAAAAAAAAAAAGGCAAAAAGACAAAATGACAAAAATGCGGTCGCTGGGCGGGTTCTACATGCGGCTCATGTAGAACCTCTCTTTTTTTAAGAGACAATTTAATATTGGAATTTTTTTTACTTAACTTTGGCTTTTTAATATAAGAAAATTATATTTAACTCCCATTTTTCAGGTCACCATACATATAAGTTCTATTGACTTTTCAATAACCATATAGGTCATATTCCAACTTTTTTTTAAAAAAAATCACAATTTTACCCTTTTTAAAACCAATCAACACTAACTTCCTTTAGAAAGTTACATAAGTGATTGGACTTTTTTTTAATCTTAAAATGATCATAACTTTTGATTCACAAATCCGTTTTTCGCAAAATTACTATTTTTGAAATCTGCTCGACGAGATCTATCAAACAAGATTCATGAACCCTATATAATTTCAAAGAAAAAAATTATACAAATAGTAAACTTTACTATATACTAGGGGTGGCCATAGGCCCGAGGCCCGCCAAGCCCGCCCAGCCCGCCCAATAAAAAAATAGGGCTTGGGTAAGGTGAATAGGCCCGCAGAGCGGGCCTGGAAAAATTTTATAGGCCCGATTTTTTGTCGGGCGGGCTTGGGCATGAGTTCTTAAGCCCGATGAGGCCCGGCCCGGCCCGAGGCCCGAAAATATATATATATATATATATATATATATATATATATATATATATATATATATATTGGGGGGGGGGAACTTTTATAAATATAAAAACGTATACCAAGTATTTTCATGTAGAGTGGAAAATTTTATATATGGACTTTGTAATACATGGAGTTTAAAACAAATTTTTAATTAAAAAAATTGGTCTTTAAATAAAAAAATAGGTATTTTAATTTTTAAAAAAATCTTTTAATTAACATAACAAGGCCCGATCGGGCGGGCTGGGTAAAGAGCTTTCAAATCTGGGCGGGCTTGGGATTACATAATAAGGCCCGATCTGGGCCCGAGCGGGCTTGGGATAGCACTTAATTTTTCAAGCCCGGCCCGAGCCCGACCGGGCCTGCCCAGGCCCGGCCCACGGCCACCCCTACTATATACACTGAAATATGAAATGGTTTTATATATGTGACATTTTCACAAACAGATAGTAATATTTACTATGGTAATATTACGCAGTATATATATATATATATATATATATATATATATATATATATATATATATATATTCGGTGGATCCAAACCCTCTTTTTCTAAAATTACCTTATATTTAAAAGTCCGCGCTAGCGGCATCCAATCCTTACCCCAAATGTTGGAGATTCAATGACCTTCATCAGAGCTCCGATTTGGGATGGGTAGTGGTAGCATGTGGCGCCGCTGGCGCGGACCTTTGAAAATAAGAGACTTTTGAATAAATAGGTTCTGGATCCACCGAAGTAGCATAGGGCGCCACTGGCGTGGACATTTGAAAATAAGAAACTATTAGATAATTGGGATTTGGATCCTAGGGAGCACCGGTTTGGGGTGAGTAGGGGTGTCATTAGGTGCTTGTGGCGCAAACCTTTAAAAATAGGAGCATATTGGATTTATATACGCGGTAGAGCGAAACCTCTCTTTTTTCGAAATTACCATATTTTTAAAGGTTTGTGCTAGCGACATTCAATCCCCACCACTACCCACCTCCATTGTCGGAGCTTCAACAACCTTGATCAGAGCTACGATTTGGGGTGGGTAGTAGTGGCATAGGGTGCCGTTGGCGCAGACCTATGAAATTAAGAGAATATTAGATAAATGGGGTTTGGATCCACCGGAGCTCCGATTTCGGGTGAGTAGGGGTGGCATTGGGTTAGGTTTATATCTGTAACATTTTTACAAACATTAACATTTACTGTGTTCATATAACACAATATATATATATATATATATATATATATATATATATAGGGAGAGGATCATAAGTGGACCTAAAAAGCTGACTTTATAATGGAGCTTATAAAAAAAACACTTAACAACCCATTAACTTTAATTCCTTTACTGTAATTGGTCCACGCCAGCGGATTTTTTTTTAACTAGTGGCCTGCCATGGTGGGAGTGAGGGTGGTGGGTGGGGCGTAGGGGGAAAAGGGGGTCTCGGGTCACACGCGTGTCTGTTGCCGCTGGCGCGGATCAATTATAATAATAGAATTAAAATTAATGAGTTGTTAGGTGTTTTTTGTTAAGGTCCATTAAAAAGTTCTCTTTTTAGGTCCACTTGTGATCCTCTCCCTATATATATACACACATACGGTGAATCCGAACCTCTTTTTATGATATTATCTTATTTTTAACGGTCCGCGCTAGCGGCATCCAATCCCCACCCCGACCCACCCCCATTGTCGGAGCTTTAACAACCATCATTAGCGCTCTGATTTACGGTGGCATGGGATGTCGATGTAACATTTCCACAAACAGTAACATTTATTATTTGTGAAAATATTACAGATATAAACCTAACCCAATACTACCCCTACTCACCCAAAATCGAAACTCTAGTGGATCAAAATCCCATTTATCCAATATTCTCTTATTTCATAAGGTCTGCGCCAGCGGCACCCTATGTCACCCCAAATCAGAGCTCTGATGAAGGTTGTTGGAGCTCCGACAATGGTGGTGGGGATTAGATGCCGCTAGCTCGGACCGTTAAAAATAAGACAATATCATAAAAAAGAGGTCTGGATCAACCGTACATACACACACGCACACACACACACACACACACACACACACACACACATATATATATATATATATATATATATATATATATATATATATATATATATATATATATATATATATATATATAGAAATTCTCCTGTAAGGATTCCTTATGGTGTAGACCCCGGCACATACCATTTTTTTAAAATAGTAAAAAAATGAATTTTTTGATGCAACTTTATGGATATGATCTCCACGGTGAGAATATCTTCTCCAAATTTTTTCGTAAAAAAATTCAATAAAAAAACCGTTGAGATGAGGTGATATGTAAAGAAATTACATAAATATGCATTTTCAACCGTTGAAATGTTGGGTCGGCGCCAGCCGCTTTATTGATTGAATTTTTTAATGAAACTTCATGGATATGATCTTTTCACTATCGAGATCATATCCAAGAAGTTTCATCAAAAAATTAAATCAATAAGTGGGTGAGGTGATCGCCAACATTTCAACGGTCGAAAATGCATATTTATACCATTTTTTTACATATCACCTCATCTCAACGTTTTTTTTATTGAATTTTTGGATGAAAAAAATTAGAGATGATCTTGTCACCGTGAAGATCATATCCATGAAGTTTCATCAAAAAAATCATTTTTTTACTATTTAAAAAAATGGTATGTACTGGGGTCTGCAACATAAGGAGTCCTTACAGGAGAGGGCATATATATATATATATATATATATATATATATATATATATATATATATATATATATATGTGTGTGTGTGTGTGTGTGTGTGTGTGTGTGTGTCAAAATATTACAGATATAAACCTAACCCAATGCCAACCCTACTCACGCCAAATCGGAGCTCCGGTGGATCCAAACCCCATTTATCCAATATTCTCTTATTCCTAAGGTTTGTGCCAGCGGCACCCCATGCCACCCCAAATCAGAACTCTGATGAACGTTGTTGTAGCGCCGACAATGGGGGTGGGTGCTGGTGGGGATTGGATGCCCCTAGCGTGGACCGTTGAGAATAAGATAATATCGAAAAAAGAGGTTTGGATATATCGTATATGCATATATATATATACACACACTATGTTAACACAGTAAATGTTATTATTTGTGAAAATATTACAAATATAAACTAAATGACAGCCCTACCCACCCTAAATCGAAGCTCTGATGAGGGTTGTTAGATAGCGTGGACCTTTAAAAATAAGATAATTTAAAAAAAAAGGGTTTGGATCCACTGTGTGTGTGTGTGTATACTGTGTAATATTAACACAACAAATGTTAGTGTTTGTGAAAATGATACAAATATAAAACTATTTCTCTTTCTGGTGCATTTAGTAAAGTTTATTGTCTGTGTAATTTTTTTTCTTTGAAATTATATAGGCCTCATGGTGTGACACCCCGCCTAATCAATTACCGGGTGATTAGTCCTTAATTAATTAATTTTAGAATATCCAGTTGGTCCAGATAATGCATCACTGTCGAAAACTCAAATTTTAATTTAATAAAAACTAAGGGTGAGGTCCAAATTTTATCTTGTTACTAACCAAAATAAAAAGAATACCAACAAAGGTCATGCATCACAGTAATATAAGTAAAGTCTAACTGAAGTAAAATAAATGACTGGAGTAAAACACATCTAGATACAATCCCATAAAATAAATCCACTAAAAGGAAATCAAATCTAAGAGAGGGTTTAAAACAACTAAATCCCGGAAAGTAAATAGAAGAAAGGACGACATGTCCAACAGAATACATAACTGCAAAAGGAAGAATAGGCTGAGTCGTCTACTAGCAATTATCCTCCAGCTTCCACAGCAGCTACAACACGGCAACTGAATAGAGTCTCCTAAGGCTGGTATCCCTGTGGTTGGGCACCTAAAAATAATAGAACAATAGAAAGTTATATAGAAAAATGGGTCAAAGCCCGAGTTGAAAACAATTTAAAATAACAAGTTCTTAAATTGATTCAATTAGCACAATTATTAATCAAGTTAACTTTGCATACTCACTTGAGATACTCACCCCTCGATCTTAGTGTGCACGCCTAACGAGCCTAACTACCCATACTAGTCATGATACCCTGACTGGATACTAAGTACATACAATTATGCTGGAAAGACTCCCTAAATAACTTAAGGCCGACGTACTTAAGATTGCGATATAGGGTTAGAATTACTTTAGTTTATTCTCATATTATTCTAAATGCCCAGCTGATAATACCATAAGTACACATTTAAAAATAGAGTCATCAACATAAGACACCAAACAGGATTTTTGTTTACACACATTATTCTCTTTATGCATATATATCAATTTATATATATATATATATATATATATATATATATATATATATATATATATATATATATATATATATATATATATATATATAAATATTGTACCCCTGGTTGAGAAACCCTTAGTGCTACGCATACTCGGCTATCTAGTCCCATTGCAATGCTGACGCATAGAGGACAACAGGTTCAATATCTCGAGAACCAGTAAAAACACAAACATTTATTGGAGGCGAACATAATACCAAGCCAATGGGCTAGGCACATACCTACGCACCCATACGACCATCATCACTATCATTCTCATGGATAGCCCGTACCTACGTTCCATGCTCTAGTGGTACGACTCTATATCCCCCGAAATAACACAAGATCCGATCGTCCACAACGCGTTAACCTCCGTTCGATAGCCCGTAGCTAAATATGTCATACACATAGTATTTTGAACAATAAGCATACACACAACTTTTATAAATTCATTGGCTTTCCCGTAGCCTAGTATTTGCAGTATGTATAATATGTATCCCTTATTATACCCCGTACCTTATTCGTATATATATTTCCCCTTGTATTTTCGTATCTCTCAATTTCTATAACTTTCATTCCTTCCGAGGGTCGACATTTTCTCCGCTCACTAATAAAATATAAATTTTAAGTTACTCGACATTCATAAAGGCCAAACACACAATTATATAAGTCTACGTGGATTTTGAATCGGGCCTTAAAAGTCATTCTGTAATCTCGTTAGAAGACCCAGGGAATCTCGTTCGAACGAGGTCGTTTGAACGAGGGTCATTCGAATGAAGGGACTTCGAACTAACCACAAACTTGTTAGAAGTGACACTGGAATATCGTTAGAAGTCTCGTTCGAACGAGGTCGTTTGAACGACCTAGGCTGGACATCTAACGAAATTTCCGAAGTTTCCCAGTTCATCACCAATGTTCATTTTTCTAGATTTTCTCCACTCAAATCTCAACCTAAACCCATTCCAACCCAAGTACGAGGTTTACAAATTACTCTAAGTCACCCTAGGACACTTCTTAGTATAGTTTTGGGGTCAATTCCATATAATCATCATGTAATTTCAACAAATTCCTAAATTTTCCCATAAATCATATTAACATAAACCCAGAATAATTAATTTATAAAAACTCCATTTTTATTTCGTGTTTAACATCCAATTCACCAAATTTCACATTCCTATTAAGGGAAAAAGTCCTCTACATGCAAACCCCTATTAGATTTCTAAAATTCCTACACGATTTTCATCATAGGTAAATCCAATTTGGTATTAGTTGTTCTAAAACCTCTACATATGTTAACAAGAGTAATAATTGCTAAGAGAGAGCAAGATAATCACTTGACTTAAAAAAAACTTCTGATTCGTGGTTGAAATTAGTATTGGAAACGATCCTCTTGACACGATCTACGCGTTGGTGTACTTTTTGGTGTGAAAGGTTGAGTTCTTGGCTTAGGGCTCTAATAGAGTCTTCTTCCTCTTCCTTGGCTCTCTCTCTCTTTTCCTCTCTTTCTCACGTAGGTTGAAACTAACTGGCCACTAACCCTAAATGCTTTTAATTAAACCCAATTTTCTTCCATATAATTACTCAAAAATTCTAAAAGATCAAAATACCCCTTCGGGGTGTCGTTTTGGCCTAAAATGTCCCGAACTCCAATTTAAATACTCGAGTAGTGTTTTCTGACTATTTTGACCATTTCGAACACTCTGGTGCACTCAAAATAGACATATGAGTTATATAAAAATAATTTATCTTTTAAACCCCCAAATACATACTAGTGGTGCGACTCATATGCGTCCCAAATATTTATAACACAACTGGCGTGTATCTCATCCCTGGCCATAATATCATTTAAATAACTACTAACTCCCATCATATTAGTGATTATTATCATAAAATCGGATTAATTATAATTAAAAAATTTATCCCATTAATTTAATTAATCCCCATTTTCCATAAAAATAAATATGGGTAAAAATATGGGGTATTACATACTTCCCCCTAATAATAGAATTTTGTCCCAAAATTCGAAAAAAATATATATACCTAGTAAGAATAACTCTGGATAACGTTCACGCATGTCATCCTCACGTTCCCAAGTTGATTCCTCAACATTTTGGTGCCGCCCTTGAACACGCACTAGTGGTACTATTTTCGACCTCAACTTCCTCTCGCTACGGTCTAGTATCGCAACTGGTCCCTCCTCGTAGGATCTATCAGGCTGTAAATCTATCTCCTCTAGTGAAATGTGAGTATGAGCCAATTCATCTCGAATAAATCTCCTCAGCGACGAGATATGAAACACGTCATGGACTCTATGCAAGTATTTCGGTAACCCTAGTCTATAAGCAACTGACCTAATCCTCTCGATAATGGGGAATGGCCCCACATACCTAGGCGCCAGCTTTCCCTTCTTCCCAAAATGTATAACTCCTTTCATAGGAGACGCCCAAAGTAACACCTGATCTATAATGTTGAACTCGTGAAAATATCGTTTGGCGTCAGTGTAGCTCCTATCGATCTTGAGCAACCCGAATACGGCTCCGTATCAACTCTTTCCTCGCCGAAGTATCCTGAATCACTTCCGGACCAAGTAACTTGTTATCCCCAACCTCTAGCCAACATGTTGGGGAACGACAAGGTCTGCTGTATAGTGCCTCGAATGGATCCATACTGATAGTAAATTGGTAGGAGTTATTATAGGCAACCTCCACCAGTGGAAGGCACTGCTCCCAGCCTCCGCCAAAATCAATGATACACATACGTAACATGTCCTCCAATATCTGATTTGTCCGCTCGGTCTGACCATTCGTCTGTAGGTGATAGGATGTGCTCAGTCGCAACTCCGTACCTAACGCATCCTAAAAACTCTCCCAAAATCGAGACACAAACACCTTATCTCTGTCAGACACGATATTGAGAGGTACTCCGTGGAGTCTCACTATTTTTACGATGAATATTTGTGTGTACTATACCGTGGTGTAGTACGTCCAGGCTGGCAGAAAGTGGGCTACCTTGGTCAACCGATCCACTATTTCCCATACCTAATCGTGACCCCTCTGTGATGTGGGTAATACCGTGATTATGTCCATGGAAATGTTCTCCCATTTCCATATAGGGGTCTCTAATGGATGTAGAAGTACCTCAAGTCTCTTATGATCCACCTTTACTAGCTGACAAGTGGAACATTTCGAAACGAACTCTGTAATATCCTTGTTCATTCCGCTTCACCAGTACTGTCTACGCATAACCTGGTACATCTTATCCTCGCAGGGATATACCACAAATTGGGAACCGTGTGACTCTTTCATCACTTTGTCTCGCAAATCTTCACCCTCGGGAACAACTAATCTCCCAATGAAATGTAAACCCCCATCAGGACGCACGGTGTAAGACTCAGCCCCCTCGGCTAGAAGCTTCACTATCTTACTTTGGCATAACGGATCATCTTCCTGAGCTCGTACTACTCTCATAATAATTTGGGGCGTAACCATCATCGCAGATATAAACGATCGAGCCATCGTATCCTGGTTCCCTAACTCCTTCCATTTCGCTTTCCACACCTCGGCCACCTCACCAACTGGCCTATGGCTTAACGCGTCTGCTACCACGTTAGCCTTCCCCGGGTGGTAATGGATATCAAATTGATAATCCTTCAAAAACTCAAGCCACCGACGTTGACGCATATTTAACTCATTTTGCGTGAAGAGGTACTGTAATGACTTGTGGTCCGTGAATAAATGAAATTTCTCCCCTAGGAGGTAATGTCTCCAAATCCGAACTGCAAACACCACTGCTGCCACTCTAAATAGGGGGTGGGGTAGTTCCTCTCGTGAGGCTTAAGCTTACGGGAAGCATAAGTTATAACCTGATCCTTCTGCTGCAGTACACCTCCAAGTCCTAACAAGGACGCATCAGTGTAGACTAGATACTCCACTCTCGACTTGGGTAATGCTAACACTGGTGTTGAGGTTCACTTGTCTTTTAACTCATCAAAGGCTAACTGACAGGCGTCACTCCAGATAAACGACACCGTTTGCGAGTCAGGTGTGTCACCAGACCCGCTATCTTTGAAAAGCCTCGGATGAACCTCCTGTAGTACTCGACTAACCCCAAGAAATTTCATATCTTAGTTGGTGTCATGGGCTGTCCCCCACTCCCTCATCGAGACACCTTGCTCGGGTCATCTGATATCCCCAAATTCTGACATAAGATGCACCAAAAGCTGTACCTCCCATGACCAGAATCCACACTTCTCATACTTAGCACACAAATGATGTTCTTGTAGAGTCTGAAGAATCTGTATCAAGTGCTCGGTATGCTCCTCCTTAGTCTGTGAATAAATCAGGATGTCATCTATGAAGACGATGACAGACTGATCCAAGAACTCCCTGAACCCTCGATTTGTCAGGTCCATGAATACAGCTGGAGCATTTTTCAGCCCAAACGGCATGACTCTGAACTTATAGGACCTATTCCTCATCAAGAAGTAGTCTTTGACATCTCCTACTCCTTGATACACAACTTATTGTATCCAGATCCCAAGCCAATCTTTTAGGGGAAGGTAGCACCCCTCAACTAATCGAATAAGTCATCAATTCGGGGTAATGAATACTTATTCCGTATCGTGACTTTATCATCTTCCCTTATCACCGATTTATTCTCGATGCAAAACATATGATATCACTTCTTACGTCATATCGTACGGTTCTACTTACGTGCATAGGAATAAAATTAAAGTTAAAGTTATGGTTTCCATTACAGATAATAACCAGGGTACCAAACTCATGTGCTAAAGACCAACCATCCCCAACTCCCTACGTTCGCTAGGTTCCATGCGTAGGATATCTCGCAAAGCGAAATCCAAACAAGGACCCCTCGATACACTATTAACTAACATTGTTGGTCAACAAAAGTTATGGTCCTTAGTATTTGTCTCGTACCCCACATCCTTGCTTCCTTCTAATAATAGTGCATCTATTCTCATGTTACGAAAAGACATTCAACACATTACTCCTACTAATTTGGCGTTAGGCTCTTCAAATTGGCTACAAAATTATTCCCATGCCCAGAGATATTTCATATTTTTAATCACTATAGTAAACATTTCTACCCACAGGGATTTGGTATTACCCGACAACATACTCCACAAGTCTCTGCAGGATTAAATTTTTCCTCTCGGATGACAATTAGCACAAATTGTTTCAGGTCCAGGACTGATGGACACCTAATATTATTTTAATGGTCTATTATCACACAAACTTGAATGATTCGGTTCGAAATTGGGATTATAATACATTTTACGCTCATAATTCTTAAGTAGTACAAGTAAGCTGTAACGCACATAGGTTATTTGAAAATTTTCTCGTAACTAAAAGGAAACACTATAAATGATAAAGTATCATACCTCAAAACGTGGGTGGTTGATGCGGTATCAGTGGTATAACTGCATATCGGGCATTATAGATACATCCATACTATACTACCTGCTGATGTTGTGAAGTCTGTATTACTGGGGTGATTATCCTTGTTCCCCAAATTTGGGTATTCTGTGGTGTCGGGTGAACATCCAATGATTGCTGCATGATCCTGCCCTTGCTAGGGCAATTTTGATGGTAGTGACCCCGTTCGCCGAATATGAAACACTTACCCACACAGTTTCTGCTCTGCTGGCCCTAATGGTCTCACTGACCATGTTGAATTGGCTGAGGCTTTCCTCCACCTCTTTGCGGGAAACTTGGCATTTGTGTCCATTTCTTCCACACTTAAAACACCTTTTTGTGACAGTCTTCTGTCCTTGGCCTTGTTGGCCCTGGAGGGCTTGTCTCTTCCCACGATTCTCATAGTATTTTTGGTCTTGATGTTTCTAAGGAGCTTGTCGCTATTGTGACAATATTTTCCCCTTGTTATTATTCCTCGAAATATCATATTGATAAACTTCTCTTGTTCGTTTGCCCCCTGCAAGCTGCACACTGCGATTTTGGTACTGCAATATTGTGGTAGTCACTGCTTGTGCCACGATGTTCGCAATCTCAGTGATTTCCCTTCTTTCCTGGTGTACCTGAGGTATTTTTTGGGCTTTTCCCACTTTTACTTCTTCAGCGATGTTAGAGTGTCTCTCCCCATATGCGACATCTAAAATTCAAATGAATTTTATAAAACCACCGTCCATACATAACATTGTAGCAGAAGTACGAGATCTACAACACAAAATAAGGATACAAAAATCCTAATAGTAGGGCTCTATATCAAATAACGCTACGCAAAAACATAATAAGCCATACAGATCCTAAGGACACTAGAACCTGATGCTCTGATACCACATGTGACACCCCGCCTAATCAATTATCGGGTGATCAGTCCTTAATTAATTAATTTCAAAATATCCAGTTGGTCCAGATAATGCATCACTGTCGAAAACTCAAATTTTAATTTAATAAAAACTAACCACATAGTATTTAAAAAGGTTGATGTCCAAATTTTATCTTGTTACTAACCAAAATCAAAAGAATACCAACAAAGGCCATACATCACAGTAATATAAGTAAAGTCTAACTGAAGTAAAATAAATGACTGGAGTAAAACACAACTAGATACAATCCTATACAATAAATCCACTAAAAGGAAATCAAATCTAAGAGAGGGTTTAAAACAACTAAATCCCTAAATGTAAATAGAAGAAAGGATGACATGTCCAACAGAATAAATAGCTGCAAAAGGAAGAATAGGATAAGTCATCTACTTGCAATTATCCTGCAGCTTCCACAGCAGCTACAGCACGACAACTGAATAGAGTCTCCTAAGGCTGGTGTCCCTGTGACTGGGCACTTAAAAAGAATGGAACAATAGAAAGATATACAGAAAAACGGGTCAGAGCCCGAGTTGAAAACAGTTTAAAATAACAAGTTCTTAAATTGATTCAATTATCACAATTATTAATCAAGTTAACTTAGCGTACTCACTTGAGATACTCACCCCTCGATCTTAATGTGCACGCCTAACGAGCCTAACTACCCATACTAGTCATGATACCCTGACTGACTACTAAGTACATACAATTATGCTGGAAAGACTCCCTAAATAACTCTAGGCCGACGTACTTAAGATTACGATATAGGGTTAGAATTACTTTAGTTTATTCTCATATTCTTCTAAATGCCCAGCTGCTAATACCATAAGTACACATTTAAAAATAGAGTCATCAATATAAGACACAAAACAAGATTTTGATTTACATACATTGTTCTCTTTATACATATATATCAATATATATATAAATATAGAAATATTTCATCCCTGGTTAAGAAACCCTTGGTGCTACGCATACTCGGCTATCTAGTCCCATTGCAACACTCACGCATAGAGGACAACAGGTTCAATCTCTCGAGAACCGGTAAAAACATAAACATTTATTGGAGGCGAACATAGTCCCAAGCCTATGGGATACGCATATACCTACGCACCCATACGACCGTCATCACTATCATTCTCACGGATAGCCCGTACCTAGGTTCCATGCTCTAGTGGTACGACTCTAAATCCCCCGAAGGCGCACAAAATTCGGTCGTCCAGAATGCGTTAACCTCCGTTCGATAGCCCGTAGCTAGGTATGTCAAACACATAGTATTTTGAGCAATAAGAATACACACAACCTTTATAAATTCATTAGCTTTCCCGTAGCCTAGTATTTGCAGTACGTATAATATGTATCCCCGTACCTTATTCGTATATATATTCTCCCTTGTATTTTCGCATCTCTCAATTTCTATAACTTTCATTCCTTCCGAGGGCTGAGATATTCTCCGCTCACTAATAAAATATAAATTTTAAGTTACTCGACATTCATACAGGTCTAACACTCAATTATATAAGTCTACGCGGATTTTGAAAAAAAATCGGGCCTTAAAAGTCATTATGTAATCTCGTTAATCTCGTTCAATTGAGGACGTTTGAACGAGGGTCGTTCGAACGAAGGGACTTCGAACGAACCACCAAACTCGCTAGAAGTGACACTGTAATGTCGTTAGAAGTCTCGTTCGAACGAGGTCGTTTGAATGACCTGGGCTGGACTTCTAACGAAATTTTCGAAGTTGCTGAGTTCATCACCAAGGTTCATTTTTCCAAATTTTCTCAACTCAAATCTCAACCTAAACCCATTCCAACTCAAGTACAAGGTGTACAAACTACTCTAAGTCACCCTAGGACACTTCTTAGTATAGTTTTGGGATCAAATCCTTATAATCATCATGTAATTTCAACAAATTCCTAAATTTTCTCATAAATCATATTAACATAAACCCATAATTATTAATCTATAAAAAAATCCATTTTTATTTCGTGTTTAACATCTAATTCACCAAATTTCATATTCCTATTAAGGGAAAAAAATCCTCTACATGCAAACCCCCGTCAGAATTCTAAAATTTCTACACGATTTTCATCATAGGTAAACCCAATTTGTTATTAGTTATTCTAAAATCTCTACATATGTTAACAAGAGTAATAATTGCTAAGAGAGAGAGCAAGATAATCACTTGCCTTAAAAATAACTTCTGATTCACGGTTGAAATTAGTATTGGAAACGATCCTCTTGACACGATCTACGCGTTGGTGTACCTTTTGGTGTGAAAGGTTGAGTTCTTGGCTTAGGGCTCTAATGGAGTCTTCTTCCTCTACCTTGGTTCTCTCTCTATTTTCCTCTCTTTATCATGTAGGTTGAAACTAACTCGCCACTAACCCTAAATGCTTTTGATTAAACCCAATTTTTGTCCATATAATTATCCAAAAATTCTAAAAGACCAAAATACCCCTCTGGGGTGTCGTTTTGGGCTAAAATGGCCCGGACTCCAATTTAAATACTTGAGTAGTATTTTTTGACTATTTTGACCCTTCCGGGTACTCTGGAGCTCTCAAAATTATCATCTGAGTTATATAAATATAATTTACCTTTTAAACCCCCAAATACATACTAGTGGCGTGACTCATATGTGTCCCAAATATTTATAACCACTGTTCTAAAAAACTCGCCTAGGCTCCGCCTAGGCTTGAGGCTTGGGAGAAACTCCTCGCCTTAAGCTTTTGACGCCTTATGCTTGGTAAAACCCTTAAGGTGCACTTTTTCTATAAAAATAATAATGCTTTAGTGAAACAATATCGCCTCTTAAAGATTTTTTTACAAACCAAACAATTATCTCATCCAAAATAATCAAATAGTATTTTAATTTGCAAATATTCAGACATATTTTTATGATATGTACAATTTTAGTATTTTAATAACCTTGTTATAGTTAAAAAATGTTAAAATATATAAAAAAGGCCTAAACGCCTTTTCACGCTTTTTTATGCCTAAGGCCCGCCTAGACTTCTAAGGCTTAAGTTTTGACCTCCACGCCTCGATCCCGCCCCACATTTTTTAGAACCTTGTTTATAACATAATTGTCGTGTATCTCATCCCCGACCATAATATCATTTCAATAACTACTAACTCCCATCACGTTAGTGATTATTATCATAAAATCGAATTAATTATAATTAAAAAATTTCTCCCATTAATTTAATTATTCCCCATTTTCCATAAAAATTAATATGCGTAAAAATACGGGGTATTACACATGGATCTTTTGATACATCTCGTCGAGAAGATTTCAAAAATAGTAATTTTGTGAAAAACGGATATGTCAATTAAAAGTTATGATCATTTGAAGATTAAAAAAAACGTTCAAACACTTATGTAACTTCCTCAAGGAAGTTACGACTGATTGGTTTTAAAAGGGTAAAATTGTGAAAAAAATTTTCAAAAAATTAGGAGTAGGACTTATATGTAAGAGGAAAACAAGGTGAGACTAAAATGTCTAAATTTTTTTTAATAGGATCTAAATGAGAATGCCCCTTATAATATCTTATTTAAAATGCTCATTAATTTCATAATTTCTTAAATATAATCCCTTAATTTTTAATATTGTTATAAATCTATTAAAAAAATCTCTATATCTTAATTAGACTTAACCCCAACTCAAAATTTTAATACAAATACCCTTCAACTCCAACTTCTCTAAAAAAAGAGAGTAAATCGCACTCCCCCAACCCACCAACGATCTCCACTCCCATAAAGCCTCACTGGAAACCCACTGTCCCTTCTCTCTTTCTCAAATAGATTTGTGGTCTTGGTTAGTAACAAATTTGATGTCCTACCAGATTAGTAACAGATTGTAAATTAGATTCGTAACTAACAAACAGTGTGTGGGATTTGATGTCGTTGAAATCGATTTGCAAGTTAATTTAGGGTTTCAAGTGGGATGAGGGAACAAATCATTTTTGAGATTTAATTTGGTTAAAGTAGGAAAGGTCAAGGTCTAGTGGTTTCCGATGCTGAGGCATGGTGATGTCGTGGGTGGATGGTTATTCTCATTTTTTTTCCGTGGTGGTGGTGGTTAATTTTGCTATTTTTTTATAGGTTTATATTTGTAGTGTGGCCATCCCCGATCCTTGCCATGGGGGGGGGGGGGGGGGGGGGGGGGCAGCATGAGAGTGAGGATCCTTAGGTCCCGCGCTTCGGTCGGTGTCATTTGAGGTGAGGTGAAAAATGTAGAGAGATTAGAGTCGCCAATCTATTTTACTCAAAACAGACAAAAGAAAAGGGGAAGCCATCCCAAAGGACAACATCCAAAGACATACTGGTGCATACGAAATCAAAATGATTCGAGAAGGGTCCGGAGGCTAAGTTACGAAATTAAAAGGTGTTAGGCGCCCATTCCGCCCTTTCGGTCTCTCATGGGTTTTTTGCTATTTTCCTTTATTTTCCTTGTGATATGTGTGCATGTGTATATATAGTGGAGATAGGAATCATCGGCTTGTACCAATGAAAAGGTAATGCGAGTCATCTGTAGGTAGGTATAAAAATAATAAAAAATAGGATTTACGTGATTATCCTTACGTTGACCATTATGATGGAACGGTAATGCATATGGGATAATACGCAACTAAGAAAAAATATATGTATATATGTAATATAAGAGAGTGGAATTTAAAGAAAATAGAAAATGAGAGAAAAAGAAAAAATAGGACTCGAGTCTTGGGTTTTACCTTGAGACACTTACGTAGCCTACAAAGGCATCAAAGTCCACGTAGTTCTCATGTAAAATGAGGGGTGGGGTTTATCCCATAAATCCAATCGGGGGGATTCTCTTATTAGTGTGTGTGTATGTGTGTAGAAAAAATGTTTTAGTTATGAGAAAAGTGTAAGAAAAGTATGAGAATTCCGTTTGGAATTTATGAGCAAACCCTATTTTTCTTGTTTTTGGGGTTTTTATTTATATGAAAATGAAAAATGTGCAATAATACTAAATAAAAAGTATATTAGGATGTGTGAGATGAGATAGTAAAAGTGCTAAGTAATAAAACAAGTTATTGGAAATTTATGAGAATTTAAGGAGAAAGTTGAGAAAATTGGACCTTCTTGAAGATCTTGAGCTTGATCTCGAATGTTGGAGAGCAGCCCTTAGACTTGGATGATGATGGAGGGTAGTGAATTCACCAAGTTTGATGAAAAGGATGATGAAAAGTGAAGGTTGTAAAGGGATTTGGGTGTAGAAATCACGCTGACTTCGAGAGAGTTTTTATGGATCTGCTGAGAGTGATAAGCTTGATTTTTGGCTCCTTGCAAGTGAGGTCAAGCCTCCTTTTTATAGGCCCAGGGCATTGTCGATCGGCATATCCCTGTTCCTACCATTCGGCAGGTGCGTTTAGGCACTGCCGATAGGAAGGGTCTGGGACCTGCCGTTTGGCAATGTCTTTCAGACCTTTTTCGGAAAATCGGCTGTAGAACACAAACCGTTGATCAGAATTGCGTACGGGGTAGATCGTTGGAAATGTAATTCAAAGACCTTCGAAAGTCCTTTGAACTGATCCCGGTTTCGGGAGTTAACTTCGGTCCAAATATGGCTCAAAAGAATTCGTTAGTCCATTGGATGGGGAATCGTCGAACGTAAATGGATTGTTCGCCCGCATGGTAAGTCCGAATCGTGAATGGGGTGGACCGTTGGAAAGGTTATGAGATTTACTTAGACATTCTAAAGAGTTTAATCTAGTTCGGGGAGTTGACTTTGGTCAACCAGGACCTAGAAGCATTCGGTGACCTTTTAGAGTAAAACAGATCGTTCGTCCGTACCGTAAGTCAGAATCGCGCACGAGATGGATCGTTGGAAAGGGATTTCAGTGCCCTTTGATGATTCATTCAGCCTCAGTCGAGCTGAAGATTTGACTTTTGGTCAAACGGAGCCTGGGAGTGCCCGATGGCTTCTAGGTCAGTACTCGGGGTATGACCTGGGTTTGTAGTGATGAAGGGAGGTGCTAAGTACCTAAGGAGAGTTTAGGGGATAACTAAATGGGCTGTCTACAGAGCCCCTCGACGGATGAGTTTGGAACAAACGATAGCCGTCGAATAGACACCGCATGATGCTTTTGAGGGAGGATGACCAATTCAGAGGGTCAAGGATGATTCTGCGGACTTAAGGGAGTGTGCTGGGGATAATCGATTTAGTGGGTAGAAGCCAATTCTCTGGGCTTAAGGATGAGGTGACCAATTCTACAGGTCGAAGCCGATTCTGCGAGCTTAAGTTGAGATGATAAATTTTGTGGGTCGAAGCCAATTCTGCGAGCTTATGTAGAGATGACCAATTCTACGGGTCAAAGCCAATTTTGAGGGCTTAAAGGTAAGGGCGACCAATTCGGTGAGTCGAAGTCGATTCTGCGGGCTTATGGGGATAATCCAAGACCGAGGTCAATTCTGACCTAAGAGAGGTTACGACTGAGGACCGAGGTCAATTATGACCTAAGAGAGGTGACGACCGAGGACCAAGGCCAATTCTGACCTAAATAAGGTGACGATCCAAGATTGAGATCAATTCTGACCTAAGAGAGGTGACGATCGAGAATCGAGGTCAATTCTGACCTAACTAAGGTGATGATCTAAGACCGGGGTCAATTCTGACCTAAGAGTGGTGACGACTAAGGACCGAGGTTAATTCTGACCTAACTAAGGTGACGATCTAAGTCCTAGGTTAATTTTGACCTAAGAGAGTTGACGATCGAGGATCGAGGTTAATTTTGACCTAAATAAGGTGACGATCCAAGACTGAGATCAATTTTGACCTAAGAGAGGTGACATCGAGGACCGAGGTCAATTCTGACCTAACTAAGGTGACGATCCAAGACCGAGGTCAATTCTGACCTAAAAGAGGTGACGACCGAGGACTGAGATCAATTCTAACCTAACTAAGGTGATGATCAAAGATCGAGGTCAATTCTGACCTAAGAGAGGTGACGATCGAGGACCGAGGTAAATTCTGACCTGACTAAGGTGACGATCCGAACCAAGATCAATTCTGACCTAGGAGAGGATAAAGATTGGATTTTGGGTTTCGCTGGGGAATGAGCTGGGGAAAAAGTAGAGTGTCCTTTGGAGACTTGGAAAATGGATTTCTCTAGTTTTGATGGGAAAATGGGGGTTCCGCTTGAGGGACTGTGAAATTTTCTTGGTGAAAATGTTCTAAATCCTTCTTGGTATTTTTAGGAATTTTCTGAGGATTTTTCAGGGCCTTCTGTTATTTTCTGGGAATTTTTTTACGAAATTTCAAGAGGGTGTCAGTCGGCACGGTTCAGAGGGTGCCATTCGGCAATGGCACGGTTCAGGTTGGCGTCTGCGCTGGAAGGTAAGGGGCAGTGCCGATCGGTGGGTGGAGGTTCAATACCGATCGTCATGACGCTTAGCATCCTATATAACGGGGGTGAATTCCCCTCATTTTTCACAGTTTCTTGCTTTCTTTCTTTTTACGATTTTCCTCTGCAAATGGTTCTAGCGTTCCGATCTCTAAGAAATGGTCGCCTTTGTGAGCACCGCAAGGCATAGGGAATGGTTGACTGTTGATGACTGGGCGAAAGTGGAGTGGAGAAGGGCGCCTCTTGCTTTGGGGAGCGAGAACTCCTTTGATGCGTTCGAGCCAATTATGGATGAGCGGACCTTGCTACGGGATCCGTCGCATCATCGGTCTTCGAGGGCGGTGAGTCCTGGCGATTATGTAAGTAACCTGACTTTTGGCATTCTTCTCTTTTTGGTGATTTTTCTTTCTTCCTTGAATTTTGACAACGTTTCCTCTTTTGACAGTCTGACATCTCTTTGAAGAACATGCGTGCCCGTGGGACGACGGGGCTTAAGGATGTCTGGGAGCATCTTCCACCTGTGGTGCGTTGGGTGGTATCTTCAGCGGGTTTTGGGAGGTTAGCGTCTTATGCTCTTTGGGGGAGAGATGGTGGGATACTACCCATACCTTCCATTTCGATTTTGGGGAGATGACCGTGACTCCTATAGACGTGCAACAGCTACTAGGGCTGGATTGCGATGGGGAGAAGATAGAGGTGGATCGCTCTCTGAGGGTGAGGCCGGAGGCGGTGAGGGCGGTGCTCAGCGATGTGGTGAAGATAGTGTCTGGGTATTCCATTCGGTTGTCCTTGCTGAAGGATGTCTTGCTGAGTAGGGTGATCGATGTGGAGGACGGGCTGTAGGTGAGGTAGATGGCCCGATTGTTCATTTTGCTGGTGCTGGGAGGCTTCATGGTGGCGTTGAGTGGTGATGTCGTCCATTTATGGTTCTTGCTGTACTTGAGGATATTTTCGAACATCCCTCTCTATGATTGGGGGAGCCTGACTTTGGCGACCCTCTATTTTTCTATGGACGCATTCAGCCGGTGCTTCCGGCAAACTTTTACTGGAGCCACGTATCTCCTTGAGTTATTTCTTTAATTTTGCGCATTTTCCTTTCATGCATTCGCATTTTCCTTATGCATCTCTTTTTTATTATGAATTCTTGTCTTTGGCAGACGTGGTTCTACGAGGTGATTGGGTGCAATACCCAACTGATTTCTCTGAAGGACAAGATTATTAGGGACTTTTGTGGATTGTATCGATGGCGCAAGGCCAATCGACAGTCGAAGGGATCTCTCTCTCTGGAGGCGGTGCATCAGGTATTGAATGGCCTGACCAGTGGTAGGGTAAGACTCTTTCGTTTTCAGTCTGGGTTTCTGCATGTTTTGATTCTGTATTGACTTATGCCTGCTTGGGGATTTTCAGGTGACTTTTTACCCTTGGGGGATAGACATTCAGGATACCGGGGCGACCGGGGCGAACGCACAGCTATGACGCTTGTTGGCGCATTAGTTCGGCCATTCCTGGTATCTGGGGGAGTGGGTGGTTCGGCAGATTGTGGAGGAGGAGGTGGTGGTTCCACCTGAGGCGGGAGAGGCCGTTGCCGGAGTATGCGAGGATCGCGACGATGATCGGCGAATCCTACTTGTTGTATATTGATACGGCCTCACCATATGCCTATATGGACTTTGTGACGAGTTGTTTGATGGCACGCAACATATATGATGCCTTGCCTTTCCCTCCTACGAGTTCGAGTCAGGTGGTGGGTTCTTTCCACAGCGGCGGCGACGACTTCAGAGGTTCCCTTTGTGCGGTTGCATACCCCCTCATACAACATTCGACGGGCTGATGGAGGGATGGTGCCTATGTTGCACTGTCCTTATGCGATGGATCTGGAGGAGTTGGGTTTGACAGAAGAGGTTCTTCATCCTACGATAGACCTTTCTATTCTTTTCCTCTTTTTGGTTCTTTTTCTGTTTTGTTCCCTCTTTGATACTGATTTTTGCCTTCTTCTTGCAGCAAGTCCGGGTGTCGACCATTTGGTTGAGGGACATCAGAGACTGAATATCTTCGATGACTGTCCATATTCGGGATGCGGTCCCAATTCCTTCTTTCTCAGTGTCGTCTGCTTATTTCGGGGAGGACTCGTCATCTCGCTGTAGGGGAAAGAGAGCGCGTCGCAGGGGTGGAAGCTCTTAGAGAGGGGGGGGGGGGGGTGAAGGGTAGGTGAGAGAGAAAAAGAATGGGTTCGGGCTGAGTCACATTTTTTTTGGTTTTCTTTTATTTCCTGCAAAATTGATGTAACACGGAGAACAAATATATATGCAATGCAATGGGGTTTCTTTTTATTATCTTTTATTAGTGATGAATGAGTGAATGCATGCACATACGCTTTTCACTTTGCTGCTGAGACCGTAAAAAGAGATATTTTTTGGATTTTGAAGGAAGGTTTTAAAAAAGAGAAATTATATAGGGGTGGAAAAGGATTTTTGAAATTCTATTGAGAATATCAATTTTATTTTATTGGGTTTTCCTGATTTTGGCAAAAGAGGAAAAAGGAAAATTTCCAAAAATAGGGGGTTGCTGATCGATAAGACCCTTGTCCTGCCTATCGGTAGTCAAGTCCAGTCTCATCAATTCAAAGCTTTTGATTTGTGCCCTCTTCAACCTTTTTGTACCTTGTGGGGTAGAATTCCCTCTGATTTCTGCAGGGGTCATGTCTCTTGTGAGGGTTCTCAAGTATAAAAAAGGGGGAAGGGTGGAGTGTTTTCATCACACCTTCACATTCTTACTTACTGGCCTTACTATTTCTTAGTCCTACAAGATGGATCTCCCTGGTATCATTGAGTTTGCTAACTACCTCGAAGCCTTGGAAGCGATGTGCTCTTATAACGTCGACTACGATACTTTCAACATGCGTCGAGTCTCTTTGTAGCGTAATCAGCCCATTGAGTGGAACATGCTGATGACGGCGGTACAATTTTGGTACCTCAAAGACCATGTATTCCGCTTTGGGTTGGATGAAGTTTGTCCTACCTATGAGGAATTTTCTGTCATGCTGGGGGTAAATCCTAGTGTTGCTGCGGCTTTACCCAAATTTTTCCGTTCTTCGAGGGATTTCCTGGCTGGGCTCTTTCACATTTCGCCATCGGCGGCAAGATCACTGGTTACTGTAGGAATAATTTCCCTCCCGACGGTGTTGCAGTTTGTGTATTTGCAGGAAGTAGGTGATGCTAGCTATGTTGGAGCAGTTGCTCTGGGCCTGGTTTCAAAATTACTGTTGGTGACTGGGAAACTGCTGGTGGACCCATAACTTGCAGCCGTTACTTCATGGATGTCATACCGTCGTAATCCTGCGGTGGTGATACTAGCGGAGACCCTGAACGGTCTGGATGCCTGGAGAGAAGGTCGTTCTGACTTCCTGCGGGGTAGCCCCGTGATGCTGTTCATGTGGTTGTCTGAAAGACTCCGCCTGGTGACTCTTCCAGAATATCCTTTGTCGACTGTACCCAACTTCTTTTCGCGTCACTTCTTCAGCGTTGGCCTGGATATTGAGAGCTGGGATAATTGGCTTGTGGAGAATGGGGCTCGGAATCTGTACTGGACACACACACACACACGCGCGCGCGGTAGATCCAAACCACTATTTTTTTTGTCAAAATTATCATATTTTTAAATGTTTACGCTAGTGACATTCAATCCCCACCACTACCCACCCCCATTGTCGGAGCTTCAACGACTTTCATCAGAGCTATGATTTGGGTGCTAGTAGTGGTATAGGGTGCCGCTGGCGCGTACCTCTGAAATTAAGAGAATATTAGATAAATGGTGTTTGAATCCACCGGAAATCTAATTTGGGGTGAGTAGGGGTGGCATTGAGTTAGGCTTATATCTATAACATTTTCACAAGCATTAACATTTACTGTGTTCATATAACACAGTGTATATATATATATATATATATCCAAACCTCTTTTTTCTGATATTATCTTATTTTTAACGGTCCGTGCCAGTGGCATCCAATCCCCACCACCACCCACCCCCTTTATCGGAGCTCCAACAACCTTCATCAGAGCTCTGATTTGAGGTAGCATGGGATACCGATGTAACATTTTCACAACAGTAACATTTATTATTTGTGAAAATATTACAGATATAAACCTAATCCAATGCTACCCCTACTTACCTCAAACTGGAGCGCCGGTGTATCCAATCCCCATTTATCCAATATTCTCTTATTTCCCAAGGTCCGCACCAGCGGGGCTCCATGTCACCCCAAATCAGAACTCTGATAAAGGTTGTTGTAGCTCCGACAATTGGGGTTGTGGTGGTCGGGATTAGATAGCGCTAGCGCAGGCCCTTAAAAATAAGACAATATCAGAAAAAGAGGTTTGGATCCACCGTATGTATGTATATATATATATATACTATGTTATAGCACAATAAATGTTAACTTTTGTAAAAATGTTATAGATATAAATCTAACCCAATGTCACCCCTACTCACCCCAAATCGGAGCGTCAGTGGATCCAAACTCTATTTATCTAATATTCTCTTAATTTCAGAGGTCCGCGCCAGCGGCACCCTATGCCACTACTACCCACCTAAATCATAGCTCTGATGAAAGTCGTTGAAGCTTCGACAATAGGGGTGGGTAGTGGTGGGGACTGAATGTCGCTAGCGTAAACCTTTAAAAATATGGTAATTAAAAAAAAAAGGTTTGGATCTACCGTGTGTATATATATATATATATAATGTAATATTAACTCAGTAAATGTTACTGTTTGTGAAAATGTTATATATATATATATATATATATATATATATATATATATATATATATATATATATATATATATATATATATATGTAATATTAACTCAGTAAATGTTACTTTTTGTGAAAATGTTATATATATAAAACTATTTCATAAATATATTATCACAGTAAATGTTATTGTTTGTGAAAATGTCACAAATATAAAACTATTTCATTTTCTGGTGTATACAATAAAGTTTAATACCTATGGCATTTTTACAAACTATATATATATATATATATATATATATATATATATATATATATATATATATATATATATATGCTCCTATTTTTAAAGTTCTGTGCCACCCCTATTCATCCCAAATTGGCGCTCCAGATGATCCCGATCCCATTTATCCAATCTTATTTTCAAAGGTCCGCGCCAGCGGCACCCCATGATACTCCGGTGGATACAGCCCATTTATTCAAAAGTCTCTTATTTTCAAAGGTTCGCGCCAGCGACACCACATGCCAACCTTACCCACCCCAAATCGGAGCTCTGACGAAGGTCGTTGAAACTCCAATAATGGTGGTAAGGATTGGATACCGCTAGCGCGAACCTTCAAATATAAGGTAATTTTGAAAAAATGGTCCGTGACGAAGGTAGTATTAACACAGTAAATGTTACCGTCTGTTTGTGAAAATGTCACATATATAAAACTATTTCATATTCTACTTCATACAGTAAAGTTTACTGTTTGTGTAAATTTTTTAGCCTTCATGGATTTTGTTTGATAGATCTCGTCGAGCAGATTTCAAAAATAGTAATTTTGCGAAAAACGGATTTGTGAATCAAAAGTTATGATCATTTAAAGATTAAAAAAAAATACAACCACTTATGTAACTTTCTCAAGGAAGTTACGAATGGTTGATTTTAAAAGGGTAAAATTGTGAAAAAATTCCCTAAAAAATTAGAATAGGATCTATGGAATTGTTGAAAAGTCAATAGAAATTATAAGCGTATTGACCCGACAAATGAAACCTATGTGTAAAAACCCTAAAAAATATTTGAGGAACTTGTTAATATTTGATTCATAATATAACTGCTAGATTGGTAATCAATTACTAAATACTATCTGGGAATATTTTTAATACAGATATAATATTTCTACTACTAATATAATTGGAGTCATTAGTGACGAAACTCCTACGTAACTTCGGCCCGGCGTGCTAACTCTTACGTGTTATTTCGACGTTATAAGCGCGTCTAACGATTTTTTGGAAACATAGAAAAAGACTCACAAAATTCCAAAACTCTCTAGTCATAATTCATCATGTATTATGTATGTAGTTGTACTCGCACAAAAGATATTAACAAATAAGTGATCAATAACAACTCAAACTTCTCTCTCTTTTCTCTTTTTATATATAAGCACAGCATCGAGCTGTTATAAAAAAAAAACACACACACACATCAACCATGACAACAGCATCCATGTGGTTCTCCCAACTGGGATCTGTAGTCGCCGGTGTGATGTTCGTATGGGCTATGGTCCAACAATTTTTCCCTCACAATCTCCGAAACTACATCGAAAAATACACCCAGAGAATGTTCACTTTTGTTTACCCTTACATCCAAATCAAATTCAACGAGTTTACCGGGGAGCGTCTCATGCGAAGTGAAGCTCACTCCGCTATTGAAACTTACTTAAGCACCAACTCATCTATGCATGCCAAACGTTTCAAAGCCGACGTGGCAAAAAACGGGCAGACCTTAGCCCTTAGCATGGATGATCATGAAGAAGTTGAGGATGAGTTTAAGGGAGCCAAAGTTTGGTGGGCATCCGGGAAAAACATCACCAAAACGACCTCCTTCTCGTTCTACCCAACCACGGATGAAAAGAGGTATTATAGGCTTACTTTTCATAAACGGCATAGAGAACTTATCATCGGCCCGTATTTGAAACATGTTTTGAAAGAAGGTAAAGCTATGAAGGTGAAAAATAGACAACGTAAGCTTTACACAAACAGTGGGTCACATTGGAGCCATGTAGTTTTTGAGCATCCTGCTACATTTCAAACATTAGCAATGGAGCCCACGAAAAAACAGGAAATTATTGATGATTTGGTTATGTTTAGTAACGCGGAAGATTATTATGCTAAAATTGGGAGGGCCTGGAAGAGAGGTTATTTATTGTATGGTCCCCCGGGAACTGGTAAGTCCACTATGATTGCTGCTATGGCTAATTTTTTAGGATATGACCTTTATGACCTTGAGTTGACAGCCGTCAAAGATAATATTGAGTTGAGGAAGCTTTTAATTGAGACTTCTAGTAAATCAATTATTGTGATAGAAGATATTGATTGTTCTGCGGATTTGACTGGTCAACGAAAGAAGAAAAAGGAGAAAGAGGCAGATGATGAGAAGGATCCTATGAAGAAATTAGTTAATGAGGAAACGGAAACGAAAACTAGTAAGGTTACTTTGTCTGGGCTTTTGAATTTTATTGATGGGTTATGGTCTGCTTGTGGTGGGGAAAGGCTTATTGTTTTTACCACTAATCATGTGGAAAAATTGGACCCTGCTTTGATTAGGAGGGGGAGAATGGATAAGCATATTGAGTTGTCTTATTGTAGCTTTGAAGCGTTTAAGGTTTTGGCTAAGAATTATCTTGATGTTGAAGAACACAAACTTTTTGGTAAAATTGATGACATGTTGGGTGAGACTAATATGACTCCTGCGGATGTTGCTGAGAATTTGATGCCTAAGAATGCCCGGGCTGATGCGGGGAGTTGTTTGGAGGGTTTGATTGAAGCTCTTGAGTTGGCAAAAGATGAAGCTAGGATAAAAGCTGAGGAAGAAGAGAAGAAGAAGAAGAAGGAAGAATTGTTGGCTAAAACAGAAGCAAAAGAGGAAGAGAAACAAAAATCAACCGTGGAAGAGACTAAAAAGAAGAAACCATCAACTGAAGAAAATGAGGGTAATAAAGAGCCAGTTGCTAAGGAAGTTTTAACAGATGAGCACGGTAACGGCTGTATTTAGTAATATTAGATTTTTTGGAAAAGAATGGGTGAGGTTTAACTGTGATGATTTTAGCGATTTAGCAGTATTGATCTGCTTTTCTGTTTCTTTTGTATGGTTGATTAAGGGTGAAGAAGAGAAAATATTCAGTCTTCTCTTGTTTCACTTTTCTCCTTAAAAAAATATAAAAGGGAAATTTATTTTCTTCTTATTCCTTATCATTTTTCACGGTCTTGATTGCGCAAATTATTTAATTATATAATTTATTTATTGTGAATTAGAGAATTGTAAATGTGTGAATTTGGAATGAATTTAAATTCAATTTTACGCGATGTTTGATAATCTAAAATTGATGTTAAGGTTTAATTGGAAAAAAAAGTTAAAAATAAATGGATAGAGAGAATAAGAATGAGCTCCCATTTTAAATGGATGCATTTCACAAAGATTAGACAAAGCTAAAATATGATAATTGATGAATCATTTCATTAAAGAAACCAAACACAATTAATATGCCAATTAATAAATTGGACAATTTATAAATAAGCTAATTTATAATTTTGAGACTAATACTTTGTTTTGGGCTAGGAATCAGAAACCAAAGGGAATTATTTGTAGTTCATCCCTTCGAGTAAAGATGAGGAAGGAGGAGAGTATGTGCAAATTGATATTAATGAAATTCAAGATGAAGTCAATAGATGCAAGAATGATGTTATTGCATATGTTTTGGGTACTAAAGTTTCTTTTGGACCAATGCAAGGGTATGTTAATAGGAGGTGGAGAAAATATGGAAAAGCTAATGTATACATGCTTTAAACAGGGTTTTTATAATTGCTTTGATGATTATGAAGCTCAGCAACAAGTGTTGGAATTAGGGCCTTGGTCCTTTGGTAACAAGCCTCTCATTATTAAACCAACAAATGTAGTTGGAGAAAAAGAAGGAATAGAACATGTTCCTATATGGATTAGTCTCCTAGGTCAAAAATTGCAATTATGGTCCGACAAAGTGTCGAGTAAGATTGCTAGTGCAGTGGGGAAACCATGTTTACAGATAGAATGACTTCTAGAAGGGGGAGATTGACCTATGTAAGAATTCATGTTGAAATAGGTTTGAATGATATGTTGCCTAAATCAATTCCAATCTATTGCCATGATAGGACCATGACGATGCAGGAGATTGAGTATGAGTGGATACTAGTCAAATGTAATGCATGTAAAATTTTTGGGCATAAAGGAAAAAAATGTGTATATATCAAGAAGCCAACTCAAGTGTGGAGGAAAATTGAGAATGCTAAAGATGTCATTGCTAAATATGGGAAGGGATTAACAGTATAATAAGGAATGAGGATGTACCAAATTTAGTAATGAAATAAAGGAGTATGCTTCAGTTGCTATGGAAAAAGGGGAATCTAGCAAAAACCACGAGATTACAAGCTTGGAACAGGAGAATGTAATTGATCAATTTGATGAAGCTTTTGTAGAAATTAGGGACGGATTTGGTACATAAAATAATTTTAGTATTGTTCAGGAGGATGAGGATAATATTAATGAAATGGTTGAGGAAATCTTAGGGAATAATAAGGGAAAGAACTTGGATAGTGAGTTGAATAAAGTTACTAGTGTTGCGAAGAATGGAAAAATTACTATAAAGATTAAGAAGGGAGGAGGAAGAGGAAATTCCAGGATTTGTAAATGATTAAAATTGGATGTAATCCCCCTCATAAACAGAAAGAAGTAAGTAATTATATTAGAGATAATAGTATAAATTTTCTTTGTTTGGTAGAGATCAAGGTCAGAAATAATAATGTGATGAAAGTTAAAGAAGGGGGTTTCAATTGGTGGAGTTTTTGCATAATACCCCTATTAAATTGTCTGGGAGAGTGTGGATTGGATGGGATCCTGACTTGTTTAATGTTGAATTCCTAAGCAAAATTGATTAAGCTTTATCTGTGAGAGTAACCATTAAAAGTACTTAGAAATCTTTTAATTTTACGAGTGTGTATTGGTTTAATGATAAAGATCCTAGGAAGGGTTAAAAAGTGTGACATATTTCTATAATTTGGAGCCTTGGATTATTGGGGGTGATTTTAATATTGTTAGAAATGTTGATGAAAGATTGGGTGGTATTGGTGTTGATTGGGAGGAGGTTAGCGAGTTTAATGATTGCATTAAAGATATTAATGTGGAGGAATTGCCTATTATGGGTTTTAATTTACTTAAAGTAATGATAGAGAGGATAATGAAAACATTCAAAGTAGAAGGTAATGACATCTGGTATGTAATGTTAAGTATTTACGAAGCTTCCTATAAATTCTAATCATACCCCTATTGTGTTAACTATCTAGGAACAAAGGGAGAGAATTAATAGGCCTTTTAAATTTATTGACTTTTGGATGAAGCATCATGAGTTTAGGGATACTCTTCAAAAGCGTTAGAAGATTGATATAAATAGTAATCCTATGTTTATAGTTATCAAGAGACTCAAACTTTTCAAGGCTGATTTAAAAAATCTGAACAAAAAGTGGTTTTCCAATATTTCATTCAGAGTCAATGCAAAAAAAGTGGAGCTTAGCAATATTCAAGGTTGCTTATTAATAGGGGGGAGGGAGACAGTATTCTTTTAAATAGTATGAAGAAGTGCTTTAGGAGTACCTTGAATTAAAGGATATGGGAGAGGAATTTAGAATCAAAAGTCTAGAGTTTAATGGTTGGATTTGGAGGATAAGAATACAACTTTCTTTTACAAAAAAATTAATGGTCATAATTCAAGGAATAAAATTTTATCCATAAGTGAGCATGGTAATACAACTAGTGGGTAGGGGATGGCTAAAAAAAAGGCTATGAATTTTTTTTCAAACTTGTTGGGTGGAAAGGTTAATGGTGGAAATACAGATGATGGTAGATTAAGAAGGATCAAACAATCATAGTTGACTGAGGAGCAAAAAGTGGAAATCTTGAGACATATTACTTAAATGGAAGTTAAATTGGTAGTGGTTGATCTAAATAATAAGAAAGATCTAGCCCTATATTGTTATAATGCATGTTTTTTTTCTTCAGAAAAATTAGGATATACTCTGGAAGTGTGTGACAGAGGCAATGCTTTATTTTTTCAGTGGAGGAGGAATGCTTAGAGAATGGAACGTCAATCTGATTAGTTTGATCCCTAAAGTAAAGAATCCTTCTACTATGAAAGATTTTAGGCCTATATCTTGCTTAATACTACTTAGAAAATCATTATCAAAATTATTGTTAAAAGAACGGGAGGAATCATTCCTAACCTTCCCAATAATAGGCAATCCGCCTTTGTGAAAGGTAGGAACATATAAGATAATATCTTGCTGATGTAAGAGATTGTGAGGGGTTATCATCTTAATAAGGGGAGTCCTAGATGTGCCATGAAGATTTATTTAATAAAGGTCTATAACTAAGTTGATTTGAATTTTATTTTAAGTATTTTGAAGGCTATGGAGTTTCCTAATATTGTTATTAATTAGATAATTGAGTGTGTTCAAACTCTAAGTTATTCAATGAATATTAATGGGGGATTGATGGTGTTTTGAGAGGAACTAATGATATTGCACAAGGTGATCCAATGTCTCCTTACTTATTCCTACTAGTGATGGAGGGATTTTCTTGACTGATGGATGATAGTATTCAAAATGGGAATTTTGAATTTTATCCTAAATGTTAACATTTGAATTTATCCCATATTATGTTTGCCGATGATCTTTTTATTATGAGTGCTACTGATGATTGTTCTTTTGGAGTTATTAATAAAGTGCTGAAGGAATTTAAAGAGATGTCTGGATTGGGTCTTGACTACTCTAAGTGTGAGATATTTTTTTGTTAGGTTCAATAATGAATGTAAAGACAAATTATATAATATATTGGGTATGAAAACCTTGTTAATAAGTTGATGACTAAGGTAAAAACCTAGTTAATAAGTTGACGACTAAGGTAAAAATTGGACACATATTTGGCTTTCTTATACACGAAGAATTCGATTTGTTATTTTTGTTCTGAGGAGCATTCAAGTATAATGGATTAGTATGTTTGTATTACCGAAATGGTTTATAAAGGAAATTGATCAAATTATGAGCAGGTTTATATGGCCTGGTATGGATTTGAGGAAGTATGGGGCAAAGGTGCCTTGGGGAGATGTGTGCTATCCTACTGATGAAGGAAGATTATGTGTGAAAAGTTTTTTGGAATGGAATAAGGCTTGCATATTGAGAAATATTTTAGATATTGCTAGGAAAAAGACTCTTTATAGGTTAAATGAATTTATTCTATTATTATCAAAAGAAAATCAATTTGGACTGTGAAGTTAAAGGCTAACTATTCTTGAACTTGGATAAGTTATGGAGAATAAGGGATGAAGCTAAAAAGTAGATTAAGTATCATATTGGAAATGGGAATAATACTTTGTTTTGGGTGGATAATTGGAATGAAAAAGGACCCTTGATTGATTATTATGGGAGAAGAATCGTATATAATGTTGATTGTAGGGATTATGCTATTGATAAGGAGTTTATAGTCAATGATGTGCGGAATTTACCTAGACTTATAACTACAATGTTATATGAGATTAGCAAAACAAGTATTATGCCTCAAAGTAACAAGGAAGATTGGATTATATGGATTTTATCTAAAACTGGGGGTTTTAATTGTAAAGTTACTTATGAGAAGCAAAGGAACAAGAATCATAAGGTTCAATGGAAGGATGTAGTATGGTTGCTAAAGAGAATTCATAAGTTTACTACCATTCTTTAGTTAGCATGTCTTAATAAATTAAGAACTAAGGATAAACTTAAGAGCTAGGGCATTATTGATGAAGATATCTGTAATTTGTGTAGTAAATATGTTGAAAGCAGAGATCTTCTCTTTTTCAGTTACGAGTTTACTAATAATATTTAGGTGAAGTGTATTCATTTTAATTGGCATATCAGGACAGTTAAAATGTTTGAAGAGGAGGTAAGAGACATCTTTGTTAGTGGTAAGACGTTTCAAAGTTTGCATGAGAAATTATTTTTTTCTTCCGTGATTTATATTATATAGAGAGTCTGGAATAATATGATTTTTAAGAACATGTATGTGGATAAAGATTAAGTGTTTAAAGAGATAGAAAATATTATTTTAAATTCTACATGCAAATGGAAAAACGTAGAAAGAAATCAGAAAAACTAGGAACTTTGTATAAGATGAGGGACTAAATGAGAGAATCATGAAAAATTAAGGGTTGGATTAAGTACACCTGAGTGGTTCTATGGTCTGTTGAGATCGATGTTCTTGGGGATGGGATTGTTGATGTGACGGAAAGCATGAGTGTCTTGGTTCAGCTTCATAGCCTTGAGTGTGCTTTATTTGGCTCTTGAATGGTTGATCCTCTAATCAGAGCCTTGTAACATCTTTATAGCTTCATTTATGCTTGTTTGCCTCTTGTTTGGTTGATCCTCCAAATAATTTCTTGGATTTATTTAGTGATGGATTCATTGGGTTTTATCTGCATGGTGAGTCTGTTACCAGTATATTAGCTTTAGTTGAGTAGTGTCAAAGGTATGTTGGTTCTTTTTTCTTATTGCTTCTTCCCTAGTTCCTTCTGCTCCTTTGAGTGATGGTATGAGTTTGCTAGGTTTAAGTAAATGGGTGCTTGGTGTTGAAGATGAGATTTTTCGATGTTTTCAGCCTATGTTTGTGAAGGTTAGTGGTTATGTTTGATTTTTGGAGTGAAGGTTTTTTCTATTTTGGTGTTGGGAAGGAGTTATAGAGTTTGGATGGTGTAGAGTGTTGAAGGATGAGGATTATGAAAGTTGTGTTCATTTGATGGTTTTGTGAGATTGTGAATACTCTAAAGGGATTGGTCTTGTGGGTGGGCTATTGCATGTGTTTTGATTGGTTTGTTTGATTGGTGATCGACGTGAGGTGTGGTTTATGCAGAAGGTGTCACATGGTGAATGACTCATCTTTGTTGATGATTTTGTAATTCTGTGGTATGGTCAGTAGAATTAGGTCGGTGTGGTCTTTATTTGTCTTTTTTTGGGCCGTTTGGTTAAGGTTGTATGGGTTAATACGTTTGGGTTTTTGGTGTTTAGCTTGTGTGCTTTGTTTTAGATAGGCCTGCATGCCTGGGTTTTTTGGGCCTGTGTGCCATGGGTGAGTTAATGTGGAGTCTTTTTTGTTGTATTCTTTTAGGCTTTGGCTTTTTGGTTTTAATAATTACATTTTACCAAAAAAAGAAGGCCCAATTCAATGTTTATTCCTCTCCTTGTCTCACCACCAAACAAGTATATATAAGTATCTGTCCTGAATGTTTTTCAAGTCACAACATGGCGAATCCAAGAATGTAACAATTTAGGTCTGATTCATATAGTTTTGATTTATTTTGAGTTTGCACCCGACATTTATGACCATTTTTGTGATAATATACATTAATAAATTAATTTGTAATAGATCACCTTATGATATGTATCATTCAAATTAAGAACCAACTCTATTAAAAGATGTTTTGATTTTACCTCCATCTTTAAGACCGACTTTGGAATTTACCCTTGTTTTTTTAAAAACGAATGCAATAAGGTCCTATTTTATTAACTTTTCATCCAATTTTTTTTATCCAAACCTATTAAAAATCAAAAGATATAAGATAAAAATAAATTAATTTTTAGTCTAATTGTAAAAGTTGTTGGGAGATATATAAGTTTATTGTAATGCCTTATGTGATCTCTAAATATCAATTTTTATATTCTGAACCATTATCAGTTGACCTCAACCAATTACATAGAAATAAAGTTTGTAAATACATTTTACTTAAACCATCTTTTTATCCATAAATAAATCTAATTTTAATTATTAATATAATCAATATTTAATCACTTTAAACTTTTTTCCTAGTAAAACGGGACTTCATCGATGTCTTGATCCTTGATTGAGCCAACCCGCCTCGTAAAGACCAGGTACTAGGACAATGATTTGAAATGAAGATATGGATGGGAATTGAGGGTGAATATCCTTTTAGTATGTATTATGAAGATATAATTATGAATAAAATGTTTTGTGAATGAAATGTTATTTGTATTAAATTACTAAACTATGAATGTTATTAATTATGCTAACTCTAATGTAGAGGTCGAGGCCTTGTATAGGCCATGACAGTACAAGAATTTCCTTAAATTATTTAAGCTTTAATTTTCTGTGAGATCAATTGACATAACATCTGCGATCGGCTAGAGCAGGCTGCGGGATCTTATAGATGGTATCAGAACGTTCGACCTAGGAAAACTTTAAGAGCGTTAGGAATATTTTGATTACTTAGAGAACTAGTGATAGGAATATACACTTATTCCTTCTTATTAGGAAAGTCATGATCAAGAGGACACAATTGGGAGGAAAAGTCGCGGTTATGTGCTGTCCCTGATTCAAAGTTTTCTTTTTAGAAAATTACTTCCCGACCGTGGCTAAGGAGAAGTTAGATGTGGAATTTATGGAGCTAACTCAAGGAACCATATCAGTGGACCAGTAAGAAACAAAGTTTGCAGAATTATCCCGCCGAACCCCTATCTTGTTGACACTGAGGAAAAGATCTCTAAGAAGTTTGAGAAATGATTGAAGCGGGGACTCTGCAACAGGGTGGTGGGACTAAGGGTAAGAACTTACATGGAACTGACCGGTGTGGCCCAAATCATATGACAAGATTTTGAGGATGGATTAAATGAAGAGGAAGAAAAAAGAAAAGCTGGAGAAGATGGAACAAAGAAGGAAGATATGCCACAGCAGAAAATACAGAAATCGCGGATAAGTCAAAGGACTACAGGAGGAAAAGTTGACAGCGTAAACATTGCGTTCTTCAAGTGTGATATAAAGTGAATTTTATGAATGCTTTACCACTAGGGGTGAGCTACTACAATTGTGTAAGACCTGACCACAAGGTCAAAGACTGTAGATTGACAAAGAATGATGCTGAGAAGCTGCGGATTCTCGCCAAAGTATTTTCCCTCAATGCCAAGGATTCTGGAAAAGTCGAGGATGTGATAACAAGTACCATTACTATTAATGACATAAATGCTAATGTACTTTTTGATTATGGGTCTACACATTCCTTTGTGTCTACCACTTTTGCACAAAAAATTAATAAGAGGTCACAGACCTTAGACCCACCCTTAGTATTTGTTACCCCTATAGGGACTTCATTAGAGGCTGCGGTCATATACGGGGGATATGCCGCGGATATAGGATATTAGGATTTTGAAGTTAGTTTAATTACCTTATAAATGAAAGACTTTGACGCGATCTTAAGGATGGATTGATTATTCGCCCACTTTTTAAGAATAAACCGTGTTAATAAGGAGGTTACCTTATGTAGACCTGGGAGGCAGAAGTGAGTTTTAAAGGAGCTCGTCCTAGTAGAAGACCTTTGATAATATTATGTCTGAGTGCTAGGAATATGATTAAAGGAGGGTGTCACAGATACTTAGCATATGTTAAGGGTATCGAGAAGACCATGGTCATGTTAGCAGATGCCCACGTGGCCGCGAACTATGATGATGTTTTCTCGAAAGAATTTATCGGGTTTCCCCTGAAAAAAGAAATTGAGTTTACCATTGATCTTGCCCCATAGGTCGTTCCTAGTTATAATGTGCCTTATAAATCCCCCCCCCCCCCCCCCCCCCAAGAGTTGAAGGAGTTGAAAGAACAGTTAGAAGACTTTCTAAGTCGTGGCTCTATTAAGACTAGTACTTCTCCTTGGGGTGCCCCGGTGCTATTTGTTAAGAAAATGGTTCTATGAGTATGTGCATAGATTATAGAGAGTTGAACAATATAATGATGAAGAATAAATATCCTCTGGCTAGTATTTTTGATATTTTTTTACCAATTGAAGGATGCTAGATATATTTCTCTAAAATTGATCTGAGATCATGATATCACTAACTTAAGATTAGGAATGAGGACATTCATAAACAACCTTTAGAACTAGGTGTGGTCATTATGAGTTTGTAATGATGCCTTTTCAGTTAATAATTCCCGAACGACTTTTATGGATTTGATAAATAGGCCGTTCAGACCATTCTTGTACAAATTTGTGAATATTTTCATCGACGATGTATTGATTTACTCTAAGTTAGAAGAAGAGCATGAGGAACACCTCCACGGATTGTTTGAGGTTCTTAGGAAACATAATTTATATAAAAAAAATTCTAAGTGTGAATTATGGATGGATTGGCCGTGGATTCAGGAAAGGTCACATTTATTATTGATTGGGAGAGAACATCCATAGTCATGGATGTTAGAAGCTTTCTCGGCCTAGCAGGATATTATAGAATATTTGTAGAAGGACTTTCGAAGATAGACATGACCTTGACCCAATTGACACACAAGGACAATAATTTTCTTTGGTCCACGAAGTGTGAAGAGAGTTTACAAAAGTTAAAAGAGAAACTAATGGTCGCGTCTATCCCAGCCTTACCCAAAGAAAGGGTAGGCTATATGATTTATAGTGCTGCTTGAGGCCATGACCATAGTTGTGTACTAGTGTAGAATGACATATTGATTACTTATACCTTTAGGCAGCTATCAGTAGAAGAGATTCCCTCAAAACTTTGAGGGTTACTAGTCAATAACACATTTTTCAATACCTAGAAGAAATGGGGATTGAGGTCATAAGATGTAAAGGACACGGATTTCTTATGGGACCAACAGTTTAACCAAATATGATTGAGAAAATAAGGGCGGCGCAGGTCATGGACTGTGACCTTCAGAAGATTCGTAAATTCATGGATAAAAGAGAGAGGACATCTTTTAGAATAAATGACCGCGAAGCCTTATGATTTGGGATTACAATATGTGTGCTGTGGAATGAAGAGATTAAGTTTAAGGTGCTAAAAGGGGGACACTCCTCACCCTTTGAAATTAACTCTGAAAGCACAAAAGATGTACCAAAACTTAAAGGAAAAATTCTGATGGCTCAACATAAAGAGATAGGTCATGGACTTTGTATCCAAGTGTTTAGTGCGCCAGCAAGTTAAGACCTAACACCAAAGACTAGGAGGTTTGTTGCAACCCTTTCTTATACCAGAATGGAAGTGGGAAAATAGATCTATAGATTTTATAGTTGGACTGCTACGGATATAGAGATGAATGGATTCCATTTAGGTTATTGTGGATAGATTAACTAAGTACGCACACTTTTTGGCAATCAATACCGCGACTAATATTGATCAGTTAGCCAAAATTTTCATAAAATAGATAGTAAGACTTCACTGAGTCACTATGACCATAGTACCTAACGGTGGCCATAGATTTACCTCAGAATTTTAGAAAATCTTTCAAAGAGAAATGGGGCCACAACTATAGACATAAATACAACTTTATATCTATAGATAGATTAACAAATGAAAAAAATAAATCAAACCCTTAAGAATATGTTGAGATCATGTGTTCTAGATTTGCACGACATTTGGGAAGACAATTTACCCTTAAAGAATTTGTTTGTAATAATAGTTACCAAGTTAATATTAAAATGGACCATGCGTAACGTTATATGGAAGACGATTCCCATGATCATTATTTTGGGATGTGGTTGGAGAAAGGAAATTTCTAGGGAAAAAATTATTATAAGAGGTCACGAATAAAGTTAGGGTAATTCAAGAACAGCTATAGAGTGCTCAGAAAATATAATAAAGTTAAGCAGATGTCAAAAGAAGGGATGTAGACTTAGAAGCTAGGGACCGTACCTTTCTTGAAATTTTCTCATAGAATGGAGTGATGAGTTTTGGATAGGGTAAATTAAGTTCACGGCATATTAGACCATTTGAGATTCTCCATAATGTTAGAATGAATTCGTTTAGGCTACCTCTGTCCCCGAAACTATCTCATGGGCGCAGCGTATTCCATATTTTAATGTTAAGGAATTACATTAGAGACCCCATCCATTTTTGAACCATGAACCGATAGAGATCCGTCGAGACTTAAGTTACAATGAGGCCCCAATTGAGATCATAGAAAGAAAAGAAAAGAAACTAAGGTTAAAGACAATATGCCTAGTCAAGGTACTTTGGACACATCAAGCCGCAGAAGAGACCACTTGGGATATGGAGTCCGTCATTAAAGAAAAGAATACACAATTGTTCCAAAGTATGAATTAATTTAAACTTTCAAGCCATTTAATTCCAAGGGCATAATTTCCTAAGTTGGGGAGGTTGTAACAACCCTAAAACCTTAAGAGGCCATAATGTGTGGTTGAACTCGAGAAGCCTAGGTTAGATGAGGAGTCTGCAGACTTATGGAGTACAGAGGATACATCTTAGTATGGAAAGGTTGTGTACATACTTTAGAAGACTATGACCTAATGTGATGGCCGCGGAGCTAAGTCTCCTTGGAAGCACGAAGGATGAATACGTGGCCTAATTATGTCATGACTTGAGGACCATGTTTAGAATATTTTAAAACCCTTTATAAAAGTGGTAATTATGGAAAAGTGTGTCTAAAAGAGGAAACCCTAGGTTCCCCCACTAGGTCCTATAAATGCCCACCTATTGGCACACTTCCTAAGACCATTGGAGACCTTAAAATTCATTTTAGAGAGAGAATGTAAGGCTTGTATTTGAAGAAGAGAAGGCTACTGGAGCAAGGCGGTGGAGGGGTACTGTTCACCGGAGCGAGGTGGCAGAGGGAAACTATTCACCAGAGAAAGAGGTAGCGGAAGGCTACTATTCATAGGATTGATCCACTTAGGTAAGGTATCTAGCCTCACCCTCTTCTTCCTTATTCAAAACTCTAGTTTTTTAATATCTTTTTTTATGTAGATTTGACCTTGTGTGAAATCTAGAAAATGTCCATGGAGTTCTACTATTCATTTAAAATTTTGGGTTTTGGAGTTTATGCCATGTATGGATACTGTTCATCGAGGTTAGAGTCCATAGAGTTCCATTGATCGAGGAAGATTTGGAGACTTAGTCATATTAGGTGGATCTGTGATTTTAGATGTTTTTTTACTAGGATTCTTGCGGTGTGATTGTGTAGTTGCAGAATTAGTTTTTAAGGATGTTATTATATGACCCTAGGAGACTCATTTAGGGACTTTCCTTTGATTTTTGAGGATTCAAGTTAAGAGTTAAATTAGGATTTTAAAATATTATTTTACTTTATGTTGCTGACTACAAGCTTTAACTCTTTCCTTAAGGACGCAACCTATTAGAGGAGATCGTGGAGTGGGGAGGCAGTATTATATTATGCCTTTATTAATTTAGAGATTCGATGTTGATCCCATGGTGGCCATTATCCAGACTAAGATATCATGTATATTTGAGAACCTACTGCTCAGTGATTTGAGGTTAACACGGTCAGTCTTAGGAGATTGAGCCCAGGCTAACTATGGGAATTGACATTGCGACAGAGCTTGACCAAAGTGTATAGTTAACAGAAAACCGGGGGTCGCTTATCCTGGATTTGGACAAGAGAGGAAGCTGAGGCACGTGGAATGAATAGGTCAAAAATACCTATAATAAGTCCGTAAAGTTAAGAGATCCAAGGTTATAAAAATTATATATGTCGCGGACAATGAGGGAGAACCATAGGAGAAGTCGGAGAGTTGACACCTTTGAGAGATTGAGCCATAGGTTATTAGAATGGGGAGAAGCCTAGTAGTTTCAAGATGTATCTTTCAAACATTTGGAAAACATATATAAGTCGCGTTGATTAGTATTTTAGACGGGGCATGGATGAGTTTACAGATACATTATGGAAGTATGTTGTTGAGGTTGGGTTTAGGTTTATTTATGTGAAGAATGATAATATACCGTTGACTGTAGAGTATTCTAATAAGTTCTCTTAAATATGTATGTGGAGAGTTCATGCTTCAACATGTTATATTAATGGTTTCTTTTACATACGAATGTGGAATAACTTGCATGCTTGTGGAGGCGTGATTCGTAGTTCATGTAGTAAAATGATGGACTCCAGATTGGTGTCAAGTTTATTGGTCTATCAGGTTAGGGACATGACTTTAATTGGGCAAATTGATATGGTGAGAGATGTTAAGAATACTTATGGTCTTGATATAGGTTATCATCATGCGTGGTGAGGGAAAGAGATGATAAGTGTTGTATTGAATGGTGATGAGAAGTTTCGTATGAACTTGTTAGTATACATAGGGATAATATGTTGCTATATAATCATGGATCACATTGTATTCTTGATGTGAAATCTAAAAGTAGATTGTATAAAAGGATTTTCATAATGTTTGGAGGTTGTATTTCTGGGTTTCCCTATTATAGGCCTGTGTTGTTTGTTGACAAAGCCTTTTTGAAGAGCCAGTACAAAGGTCAAATTTTGGCTGCAACCGTAAAGAATGGTAATAATGGTAAGATAATTTTTACACGTACTTTGTATATTTGTGTGACATTTTATGTGGACATGCGTGTACTTTTTTGACCATTTCATGTATGCTTTTGACAACTGTATGTACTATTTTGACAATTGCGTTAACTGTTTTGACAACTGCGTGTACTGTTTTGACAAAAGGCGACTTAGACAACCGCGTTTAATATTTTAACAAAAGGCATGTACTTTGTAGTATTCTGTTTGTACTCTATAGTTTCACGTGTGTACTTTGTATGACATTCTAGTGATCACGATGTACTTGTTGTGTGATGCATTTAATTTTTTTTAGGCATTCTTCCTTTTGCATTTGCTATTGTTGATTATGTATACATTATTTTCAGGGAATATTAATAAGAACATCTATGGGAATTGTGGGAATAATTTATGCCAGAGGATCATTGGGTTGTTTCTCTATTATTCGTATGATGTAACAGTTGATGATTTCAAGCAAAACATGGACGAACTGAGGATATAAGGGGAGTGATTATTGGATAGTTCTTGGATAATTTGCCTTCAAAAAATTAGTCTTATGCATTATTTTTGGGGAAACGCTATAGTGACATGGTATCCAGTGTTGTTGAGTCATTTAATTCCTGGTTATTAAAAGAAAGCCATCACCCTATCATGCATAGGATTAATAAAATCAAGGTCAAGATTATGAACTTCAATGCATAAAGAATTGTTGAAGATGAAAGGTGGACAATTGAATTGTGTTCTAATTTCAACAAGGTATTGATGGAACAATAGGTCAAGGGTTGACATTGGACAATATGCCGCTTATAGTTGAACTTCATTCAAAATAAAGGGCTACCGTTAACATAGTTAATTGGGTATGTTTGTGAAAGCGATGGAAGATTTAGTGTTTTAGTAGTTCTCACACTATAGATGTGATACATAGGGAATATGGGAATATTTATGACTACATCAAGGGATACCATAAGGCTTCATTTTACAAACAGGCATACTCATTTCCTAAAATTCAAGTTCTTGATCTGATGGAAGTAAAAATTCCCATACCTAAAGAACCAGAAATCCTTCCTCCCAAGACAAATAGGCAAGCAGGCATGCCAAAATATAAGAGAATGTCTATAAGTGAGGTTCAGGTGAGAAACATTACATGCTCCAAGTGTCGGAAAGTGGGTCATTCCAACAAGGCATGTGAAGAACCAATTTGAATATATAATTTCTAGATTTTTCAAGTCATTCATTGTAATTTGATTTTATTGAAAGCGGGTCATTGAAAGTTATTTACTGTTACTCAGTAAATGCATGTACTTTGTATTATAATGCATGTGCTTGGAATGTTTGTGTTTTTTTCTGTGTACCTAATGTTTTTATTTGTGTACTTTATTTTTTTACGTCAGCTACACCGTTTGAAGAAAATTATATGTATTAAATTCATATTACATGAGATTCGATACATAAATTAGTTAGTGATTGCGCATAAAATTTTACGGGTGGTTACGGTGCATTTTTTTTACCGTACAATATCGTTTTGGTTAAAAAAACTATGGTTTTGATTTACTAATTTTCATTGTCGCAAACCGAAATTACCACATCTTTGCGGTTGATTTTTGTTTAGGAATTTCAAAACCAATATATCTAAATTAGCGTACCAAAATAAAATATTGAAATTACAATCTTCAAATACCGATTAATAGGCTTGAAATATTTTTTTTATATTATACATGTAAATTTATATCATAATTTGGACTCATTTATCATAATTGTTAATATTAAAAGTGATCCAAAGAAGTAGTTTTATTTCTCATATGAAAACACTTCATAAATTCATTTGGAAATTAAAATATGAAAAAATATCTGAATAAAGAGGTAAAAAAATCTGAAACTAAAGATACCTAAACTGAATAAAGTTATACCGCATGGTTTATTATTGGTAAGTGTTTTCTAGAAACCAAAAATCAAAATTACTAAAGCTGAACGTACCAAAAAAAATGCTATGGTATTAGTATAGACCAAATACCGACAAAATATACTGATAATCATCCCTATAAAATTTTATTCAAAGTGATTGAATTTTAAGTGATTTACTGTTAATGATTGAATGCATGTACTTTTGTTGTGAGCTACATGTACTTATTTTTCGAGTTGTGTGTACCTAGTGTTTTTATGCATATACTTTTATTGTGAGCATCGTGTACCTATTGTTGTGTTGCATGTATCTAGTGTTTTGATTCATGTACTTTTATTATTAGTTGCATTTACTATTGTCTCTCTCCTTTTATTTGTATACCCGGTATGGTTATGGTCTATGCTAGCGACACCTTCCATGAATATTACATGAAAATTTAGAAGAAAACCAAATCATATGTGGGTAACATGCATAAATTGAACAAAATATTATAGTTCATTTTGTAAGAACCATTAGCACAAAATATTACAATTGCCAGCCATTTAAAAAATATTACAATTGCTAGCTATTTACAAAATGAATTATGTTCAACAAGTATCATCCATTGCCAACCATTCATAAAGAAATTAACAGTGTATTCATATAAATTCCTTTTGTAAATTTATCAAATAAGTCATTTCCTTTGTATTGCAGGAACCATCGGCACAAAGAAGTTATGTTATGACATGTGCCTTCTTTATTAGCATATCTACTTCTTGGAGACATATCTTGAGTTGATTTCCTTTTCCCAACTCCTTTCTGTTGTTCATAATTGTAACCCCATAATTAACACTGAAATGAAATTTAAACAAATAATATGCATTAGGATTTTGTGAATATTATGAAAATCAATTCAATTTGAATATTTGGTTACTTACAAGTTATACCGTTTAAGGAATTTTGTATCTTTGATGAATTCGAACTCAACATCATTTTCCAAAATAGTGTATAGATATAAAAGTTAGTGTATATGAAATTAAAAAGTACGTGTAATGTCATTTACTTTAGGGTGAACCATTTTGTTTACGTCCTCATAGTAGACTGCCTTTGTATTCTTGTTCTCGGTCCTTTATGGATCCATATGTATGATTTTCACTTATTTCTTATGCATGGACAATAATGTGAAATGGTTTGCAGCGTTCCTGATCAGGACGAATAAAATATAATAATTTTCGAGGTGTTCATATATGGAGTAGAGAAGGTGCTTTTTTTCCCCGGTTTGGTCATTGAGTAAAACCATGTCCTGTTGCATAAATTTGTTAAGAGTCATAAATTTTATGATTGTATTCGTCTAATGGTAGGAATTGTTAGGATATATTTTCAGTACCCAACAGTAGGCGCTCAATATGTAAGTGGTTGGATTAACAAGCCCATGTATCCTCCTACTTTTCTCTAGAATTTTTGAAAAGTAGAGGATGGCCCTTTGGATTAAATGAATGAGATTAGTTTGGATGACTTACATTGTTTTATATTTAGACTTAACTTAACAGTTTCTCTATATCTACCTTTCTTACCATTGCCTTTTCTCACTCACTGAGAATTTCCCTTGATTTATATATGGGGGACAAGGTTAGTGATGAAATATTTTGTAATGGTAACTATGTGTACTCTTTTATTATGTGCAGGTAATTTATTAAAAGATGAACATACTTTATTTAAAGATGCATGTACTTTGGAAAACTTATGTTCATTGAATAATACACAAGCAGTATAAAAGATAATACACTTTACCCTTATTACCATGATGTGTAATATTCATATAATTTGGATTTGGGATCTTCACTCAAGTATCATTCCACATGATAAAGCTGTAGGTTGAATGATAACTGGACCATTTGGAGGGTGTTGGTGTTTTTTGTTCATCAACATTTATTGGATCTTTATCACACCCTCCATTATTGCTTTAAGTCGGAATCCTCTTTGGGTTCTTTCGCTTCCTTTCAAGTTGAAATTCATAGTCGGGAGGGGCACATTCAATTCTATCCCCTTTTTATTCACGCCGCCACTAACCTTTTTCTTCGCTCCGCTAACACATTTATTTGGTTCCTCATTATTTTTCTTCACAGGAACATCATACTCAAAATATGAATCTTGAATTTCTCCCCGGTCTCCTTTCTCATGTATGCATTTGTACATAGAGTTTTGGACTATTTACATGTTCTAAATTTCTCGCTTCAAATATGTTATCTCAGTTAATGCTTTATTGAGATCGATCTCCAATACTTTGTTCTTATTGATGAGATCTTAGTTAATGATTTACTAAAAAAAACATTTTGCATTAAGTTTTTGTATGGTGAAATCAAAATTTGATGTAATGCAAGTACATGCAGTTTAATGGTGTTTTAAACCAAGTGTCTCAAATAGTACACGTCAAATACAGATAATACATGCAAAATATAACTCAATTCAAGCAATATAAAATAAAGTACGTGTAAAATAGAAAAATTACATGCAGAATAGAAAAAGTACACATTGAATAAAAAAGTAGAGGCATCTTAAACAAATTAGATGTAGTAAAAAAAGAAAATACACTCAATACAAAATTAAGTACCTATTGGAAGTCCTTCATTTTTTCTTCATAAACATCATTTTAAATGATTTGTTCATCACATTTACTTTTCATATTCTTTCTCTAATTTCTAAATCTTCTCTTATATTTTGTTTGCATCATTCAAAACTTTCTTTCGAGCAAACTTTGCAATGTCACTCACAAGCATATCAAGTTCTTGGTCAGTGATGCTTGCCTCTGAATAAAGAGTGGGTTATTGACGAGTTAGGAAATGTTTAAAGAGAAACTCGGCATATCATCTATCTCACTTGCTTTAATTTGTTTCTTTTTCACTTCCACCTTTTTCACCTGTATAATTGAAGTCACCAGGTGGTAAAGCTGAAAGATAATGTTAAAAGATAGTGTTGAGCAAGTAAACTAATAAATAAAGTTTTAAGTAATTGCATCAATTATTGATAAGTATCTTTCACTCGTCCATTCTCTCAAACGAAGCAAGCTTTATTAGAGGAATTTAGGGGTATATCAATCTTTCCCTTCCATCGGTTGTATGGCATGCCCCTTATCACATAAACAATACTATGAAGATGAAACCAAAACATATATCTAAAGTAATTCATTAAGATGACAAATAAACATAGATCAATGAATTTTTTTTCCTACCAAGAGAGAAATGACACACCTAGTGGTTGCTCTTGGCTTAGACTATGCTGTTTTGTCAAGGGAGTTGATAAGGAACTGGTGTACTGCAACAACCCAGTCATATGACTTTATTTCATCAACATTGTTGATGTATGGAGTAAAAAACTCCCATGTTATGAAGGCAAAATTATAAAAGAGAAGCATTGTCATGAAATGGAGAGCAACAAAGCATACACAAGTCATGCCTACCCTCATCCGAGTCCACATCAATAGATTTTTTTCAAGCCATCCTCAATCTTTATCTTGTGTTTTTTTTATTTGGAGTGAATTATCAGGTGAGGAATTCATGCTTTGAATTTTCCTCTACTCTCTTCTTCAAGTTAATTCACTTTTGACCCTCCTCTATAGGAATCCCAAAATCTCACTAATGTCATTTGGTGAGATCATGACAGGGTTCTTCAATGCAAACCTATTTCTATCCCATTTCTTGTGTTGCTCTTCAACAAACTCATTATTGTAGTAAGAATTAAAAAACTCCCTAAAGGTATTTTCTTTAGAAGTTTCATATACTGATCATTAACTTTTCCACTAAATTTAGCATAAACATAGTAGAAAGAAATAATATTTGAGCTGAATTGGTCACACTTACCGATAGGTTGGAAATGTTTCATCTTATTCTTTACTTCCCTACATGATTTAGCAATAGATGTATATCAGTAATGTATCATCTTCTCATTTGCTACTTGGGTTGATTTAGTAACCCGTGCACTTTTATCCCTTTTGTATCTCATAATTTATGTACTTTTACCCCTTTGGGTTGTCACAAAAGGTTTAGTTTTACCCTTTTGGGCTCTCATTTTGAAGCTTATTGCTATTTATTAAAAAGTGTTTCTACAGAAATCATTATCACCACAATGTATCAAATATGCACATCGATAAACAAAAGGACATGCACTACACAATAAAGTACACACATTAATAACTGAGTCGATGCAGAACACAACAAAGTACACGCAAATTAGAAAAATTACATGCATAATACAACGAAGTACATGCATAAAATAGGAAAATAAATGGATAAAATATTTAACATTTCATAATAAATATCGCGATAAATTATTCTATTATATATTCCATTATTTTAAGTACAATATTTCAAGGCACATTTTTAATCATTTAACTATGTTTGATATTCAATCTCTCGATATCGATTTCATGGTGATACCTAATGCTTGCTTTCTTACACGATAGGAACTAAGAATGACTTTTTTTAACATATTCATAAAAATAGTGATATAGTTGCTCCATGCTGAACATACCAACATTTTCAAAACCTCTTAAACAATAATGTTCAATTCATTTTTCTAAATCCTCGGCTTTTGCTACATTGATTTGGAACTTATATTTGGCAAAAGTACAATTGATGGCTTTTGCTACATTAATTTTTTTATATCTATCATTTATTCGAAGAATAAAATGAATAGTGTCATTGTTAGTTCCATTCACCGCCAATGTGAATGGTTTGGTGTTTTAAGATCTGCCAACGTGCATCCATAAGTTTTGTGGTTGAACATGCTTGGTTATTTGTTCCTAAACAAGTATAAAAATTACACACATCACAAAACAACGTACATACACTTAAAATGACAAAATAATATACGTACATCAACGCAACCACATCTACAACAATAACCAAATTTCACATAATAAGCAATTACAATTCCAAAAATTATGTCGCTGGCAAAGACCTCAACCATATAGGAATATATGAATATTAAATATAACACAAAGTAGACAATCATGCCTTTCCTTTGGTAACTAACCCAACTTTATGGGCAATAACAAAACCCTGAGAATATAATCACAACAGGTGATAAGCGATATAAACCTAAGAACAAAAAATACACACAAATAGGGAAATACGTGATATAAGCCTAAGAGTACAAAAATTAGTATATGAAATAGAATATAAAATATACACACAATACACCATGGAATCATGTGTGTATGTTTGCGCTTTCCATTTGAGTATAAACTCAAGTTAAAATACAAGAAATCGATTGATCGATTTTGGGTTGAAAATTATAAAATTGAGAAAAAGTATATACAATCACGAACTAAAATACATTTTCATAGATTAAGTACCTGATAACATTGATCGGCGTTTGAATTGAAGAATGATACTTGACTGTTTCATAATCTGCAAGGAAGTGAATATGGCATCAATTGAGAGAAAGAAATGGTGATAGTTTTGGTAACAGAAAACACGCGTGTGTTGTCAAGGGATCTAAGAATATATATTCTATTCTATTATGTAATAGCATCAAAAAATTCTAGTAAAAGTACTAGACTGCAAAACAACAAAAAATTATTGAACAACTTCTTTACAACTCGTAAGAAAATTTTTCTTGGCCCTAAACTCAAGTCTAGTGGGTGAAGTTTTTTTTTTTGGAAAAAATTTGTTCATATTAAGTCTTCTTAAAAGTATTAATATTTTTTGAAAAACCTATAATTTTTGCACGATGAAGTTAATTTTAGAAAATTGAGGAAAGAGACCCCCTTCCATCTGCCAATTTGAACCCACCACCTTAAAGGTTTTGAGAGTGTATGGATATCGATGATAGTTACCCAATTAAAATTATTTCAAATTAAAAATAATTTTTTTCTTTAGTCTAAATACAAGAGAAAATGTAATTTAATGTCTAAGTGACAAAATGTGATTTACAAAAATGACTAAAATATTAACATATGTTCATTAAGCATATTAAGATAACTAAAATATGGAAAATTTAATATACAATTTAGATTAAGATTTAAAACCCTTTTGAGAGAAAACTTTGAGAGAAACTGACACCTTGAATTAGTATAAGTAAAGTATTACAAGAAGGAATAATTGACTTAGCAACAAGAACCTCTCCTAGACTCAATAACACAAAACCTCCACATATATATTTTTCCATCTTGTGGTATCTAGAGGAAGTACGAATCGCTGTCCTTACACTCACCACATAATATGAGTAAACCTTTCTCATAATCTAGTCGTACAAACTTTTAACAAATTTTCTTTAGATTTGAATAAACTTGTTCCAAATAAAAGGAACTTAGAGAAGCCAAACTAAAACTTATAAAATGTGAATATCTCCTTATGGTTAGTGGTGTAGAAAATATTTGGGCGAACTATAAAAATCTCACAAAGTGTTTTTCAAGTATGAAAAATACTCTACTCAAAAGCAAAATATTTTGGTAAAGGTCTTGTCAAAACATTATTATGTAATCTTTTTTTAAACTCACAAGTTGAGTGAAAAAGCTTAAATAAAACAAACAGGAAGAACTAAGAATTTTTCTCTTAAAAGGTGAATAAATTTTCTATTTTTTCTTCTACAAACTTTTATCTTCTCTAAGGGAGAAAATGGAAAACTCTTAGGTTTTATATCCAATAATGAGAGGCAAGTGGATGATAAAGCTCAACTGTTGCTCATTCAAAGGTCAAGAAACAATATATTTTGGTTGTCCAGTTATGATCATGCCTTTGTACAATCTCTAAGGAAAAATTTATAGAAAAATATTAGAAAGTAATCAAATCCATAAGGATCATGAGCTAGTTCATTGCATCGAAAACTTATTCTCTAACGTGAACAATCAATGAACACTTAGGAAACATGGTCATGCTAGAAGCCAAATATTTTTTCACTTATCTTTACAAATTGTTTGATCATCTAGGAAGGCACTTCGCTGACACAAGCTCTTACTTTACAAACTGAAAAAAATGAAAAAAAAGGTCCTTCTTACAAACAATGTTTTTTAAAATTTGCATAATTTCATAAAACTTAAAATTTTCATATCCATCCTATGACCAAGGAAATTCTAAATATAAATATGCATTTCAATCATTATTTTTATAGAGGATAAATATATTTCATAATGTTTTTGGTGATCTCAAAATCCTCATTGTTAAAATAAAATATTTTTCAATTTAAGAATCCATTGGGGTAGAATATAAATCCTATAATTCACTTTTACTTTCACCCTATAAGTTTCAAAACTCGTGTTAATCTTGGAAACTTCAGTGGTAAAGCTTTGGTGACATCGAAACCTCAAATTATGAATATGAAGCTTTCTATATACCTCTTAGACTAGACTAAAGTGGGGTTTGAAAATGAATTAAGACAACACAAAAGTCGAGGGCACATGTGCATACATATGGTATTATAATATCACTCTAGGTTAATTCTGTGAAAGCACACACAAAATAAAGATTAAAAACAAATGAATCAAATATACCACATGTGACACAACTTTCCTAACAAAATAAAAAAAATATTGAATTAACATTTACAAGAATCAAATGACACAAGATGCTTAAAACAACCTTAAAAGAGATCTAATACCTATTTCCTATCATGCACTAGTAAACTTATAAAAATACCAATGCGTAATCTAAGGAAAATGAATCCACATGTAATAATATGAACTACAAGATATAACAATGTAAAGTATTCATATAATCATAAAATACTAATAATAATACATCTTATTAAGTGCTATTCAATATGTTAGCATAAAACTCTCTTCCCCTAAGAAGTATAATGTAAATGTACAACGTAAGAACGCAATATTCTCTTCCCCTAACATATAGTTATCTCTATTTTATCAAGAATTAATTCTACCCCTTAATAATAACTTTCCCCCCCTTTTGTCAGGAAATGGGCAAAGAAAAAATGAAATAATTAAGAGAATGAATCAATAAGAATCTAAGAAAGTAAACTACCCACTAGTTGAGATGAAAACAAAATAGAGTATCGAGCCTTATATTTATCAGAATAACCCTAAGGAGATCAAAATTCTAAGAGCTGATTTCTTGAAATGATATTAATGTGAAGGGAGGTATTACCAGTTATCAAGATGGTAATTATGGCCTTATAACAATCAATGACGATAATAAATGCTAGTCTCAAGTCGACACATTCAATATACAAAATTCGTGTATTAAATGTGTTCTTTCAACATAAATGCTATAACAAAGCAATCAGTGAGATGGATCCCACAGTTGACACGGTCATAAGGGGTGGGAACAAGAACCTTTGGGGCAATAAAGGCAAGGCAGTAACCTTAAACACAAATGGAATAAATGAGGTTGGTCTCTCATTAAGTGTTCTCGCAATAAACTCTCTTGTATGGGAATAATTCTGAAGCAATTCTAGGCTAGAAAAGTGCAACCCCTAAATAGTGTAATGTTTGAGGTAGTTATAGGAGGGGAAGATGATCCGAATGACCTTCCTGTAATTAATGCATTTGACCCCTCTTGATGTTAATAATCTTGTGCATCTAATGCCAAAGATATTGCATTAAATGATCCAAATATGATATTTTGGCGGGAACACCGTTTAGACTCTTTAGAGTTATGAATGCATTAAATAAGACGTGATGTGCCAGCTATGGACCTACTATCCTAGAAATATCTTCACTTGAGTGCTACTTTATCGAGTTCCTAAATGTCTAACATCCTGACATCAAAGAGATGGTAAACAGTAAGCTGCGAGGGATGTCCTGTCACCTCACTCAAAAAGTTAGTTCATGGAATTGAAGGTTGTTCGACTAAATGACTTCTTCGAACAACTTATGAAGTATACAAACTTTTAGAAAGTCATCTTTTGGGCAACTGTTCAGGACTGAGGACCCTCAAATGGGTTCCCAGAGAAGGTATTTCGAATGGGAGGTTTCTCGAACTATAAGCTAACACTTGGACGACTGTTTAGGTCTGGGGACCCTCAAGGGGGTTCTTAGAGATGGTATCTCGATGTACTATTAGGAAAATTTGGGTATAAACCAAGGTTTTGCCTAAATACCCCAAAGGAGTTGATCTCTTCCAATGTAATTTTGGCCAAGAGCAACAACACTCTGAGAAATCTAGTTTCTCGCTGGAGTCATAGGACCCAAACCTTTGTTGCTTCTTGGGGTGAATTCACCATCACTTTGGAGGATGTGTGAGAGCTCTTCAGGTTGGAAGTGACTAGAATTGATACTTATTTTCAGGAAGCCATCACAAAAGAAGAATGAGTTAAATGCAAGAAACTGAGAGGTGCGGTGAAGAAATGTATGAAGACTTATAATTAATGTACTTGTTCGAAGATTATAAGGTAATTCTTTTACATGGAGGATGGGGCAAGTTACCTTTCTCTTGATCAGGCCAAGAAAGATCCCAAAGGAAAAAAACATCATATAAATGCCTCTTACTGAAGAAAGGTACGAGATCAGTATTGCACTTCCTGGATATATTTGGATTATCCTCTCAAGGTTCTATTTTCCCGGGAAGCCCCACAACTGCCCTTAAAAGGACCTCATAAACCTTGTTGTTCACATTGCCTCTAAGGTCAAGGTCCCTTTAGCTGTTATGACCCTTGGTTCCCTCTATTCATGGTTGGATAGGGTTTAAAATGATTCTACCAGGTCTCTTGGTCATTTTGATTTCTCCAACTATGACAACCCCATACTTTTTACAACCTTCATTTATGTCCAATTTTCTGAGTATGCCCCAGACTGCTTTATTCCTACCTCTCACAATGTTAAAGTCCCTCAAATCCTCTCCTAGAACCACAAGAAATCCAGGAAGTCTTTCCAGTCTTATATTGACAACGTCAAACATTTTAACTTTTGCCCTTACTCTGTCACTAATCAATTCTTTACCAATTCTCTTTTTAAAGCTGTTGCTTGCCTAGTCCAGGTAGTCAGGCAATCTTTCACTTTGAATTTTACTTCTTCCCATGTTCTGATGGTTCTTACTCCATTATACCTTCCCTTATGCACCGAATGGTCTAACTACTACACAACCTACCCACCCTATCGAGTAGCTTTGAAGTTTAGTTTTGATCAAGAGATGCCCTTTCTTAACTATAATACCACAGAAAGACCTTCAAATTTTTCGAAGGCGTGAATTTATTTCTTAACTGAGATAGTAGCCACTCTCTCAATTCAGCTGAAAGGCCAACTTTTTATACCTGCCTGGCGCATGCGAGGCAGTAGATCTGCTGAGTACCTTAAATTATTTTGGCCTAACACCATTGGCCATTTCCTTAAGGTTATTGAGAGAGCGTCGAATTACCCCGTTGTTGAATTTTTCCCCCTTTAGAGTTGGGATTGTGAACTTGTATAGTCAATTAATCCCAAATTTCTCGAAGCAAAGCTAACAATACTACCCCGAAAGAACTTCCTCCTTTGGCACCTCGCAACAAAGCTGTGATGAAGAAAAAGATAGGAACCTCCAGTTCTCAACAGGTTAAGGAGGCTATATATCCCCTACTACTTCTCGACTTGCTGTTAAGGAGGATACTCCTATTGATGTCTCCAGTGTCGTAGTCGCCAAGGCCAAGAAAATAACCCCCAGTAGGAAAAGAAAGGTTGCAACCTCTAGTTCTTCTAAAGCATCAATCTCACTCTTCTCCAGACCCACAATTGGTCCATCAGTGCACAAAGTTGCTTGATGATTTGTTAAGGCAATTTGATAAAGGGTTTGCATATGCATAGTCTATCTTGGACAAGCAGATGGATGAACGTATCTCATTTATTCCTCCTGCCCCTATTACTGTTCATAATAGGATAATATATAGTCCCAAAGTCCAACTTCCTTGTAACGATATTGAGGATGCATTTCTTCTAAAAAAAGGTAAAGAGGTGGAAGAAGAGGATGAGGATGAGGACTCCCCTTTAGTTCGACCATCTCGCAGGCTGAGTCGAATGTACTCAACTGAGAAGCCTTGTTCCATTCCCATCGACTATATAATTCTTGATGATTATAGAGATGACCATGATTAAGAAAAATTCACAGAAACACCTATCCTTGAACACCTTTATTCTTAGCATACTCCTAATTTTGATCCTCATTCCTCATCCCTTTATCGCGAAGGTAATTTTCCCCTTGTCTTAGAGTGTATTCCCTCTTTGGCCATTACTCCTCACACTAAAGAGGTTGTTGAAGTTGCATCTACAATAGTTGTTGGTCCTAAAACTGTGGTAACTGTGTACTGATTTCTTGCACTTTGTGTATCTTATTCATATGTACATTATACTTACACTTTTGTAATGGATTTCACAGGCTGCCCATATTAAAGAAGTTGATCCCAACCCTTGTAGGGATATTGTGATTGTTCCTATTAAAGTCAACATCAATGAATAAATATTGGTGGGACTGTTCGGGCCCTCTATACTAGAGAGAAAATCAACCACTCCTGAGGAGAGGCAAGCTTGAGAAGAAGTCAAGTCTTTGGAGCAGGCAGTCATTACCCCTGCTGAGGTTTCTCATAATCCTTTAGTTATTCAGGGGGTATTTATACTCCCCTTTTCTTTGATCAAACCATACTTTATTTATGTGAGTAATATCTATTTTTTTAAGAATCACGTAGTTCAACTTTTAGGTAAACTGAGGCTTAAAGGTTCCCAGTCTTACTTAGTCGAGCAACTATAAAGGCATTTTAAGTAAAATTGGAACTTTTAAAATGACAACTCTTTATCTAGTCGAGCAACTATATAGGTGCTTTAGGTAAACTGAGGCTTAAGATGCCCAATCTTACTTAGTCGAGCAACCACAAAGGTGCTTTAAGTAAAACTGGGACTTTTAAAGTGATAACAGTTTACCTAGTTGAGCACCTATATAGGTGCTTTAGGCAAACTGAGGATTAAGATGCTCAGTATTGCTTAGTCGAGCAACCATAATGTAAGGACATTTTTGTCCATTAATATTGTATATGTCGTACGCCGTTACACCGTTGAGGAAGTTCAAGAATCATATGCTCATCAACGGATCCGAATATCAAAAGGAGAAACAGGAATCAAGGGAAACTGACCTTACCGGACCAGATAAAAGAACTGATCCGGTTCATCCCGACCGATCTGACTAAAGGAACCGGACCGATCCGCCTGCTGAGGTGAGTCCAGTATACCCCGGATCCATAGAGAACCGATGAAGCCAAAAAACCGAACCGATCCGATGCCAACCGGATGGATCCGTCTTCAGAAAAAGAACCGATCCGAGTTCACCGGACTGATCCGCCTAAAGGGACCGGACCGATCCGATGAGGATAATCTCAACTAGATCGTGTTCAGTTCATGTTCCGAAATTTAGGGCTAAAGTTCTCCTACTTAATCCCACTACGGGAAGTGGTTTTTCTAAGACTTTCCCACGATTTTCAGAGCATATTAACTCTAAAGTCTTCACCTATTGAGTCCTATGATTCTAGGTTTTTAGATTCACACATCTTCCATATCTATGTGAATCAAATTTGGTAACCCAAGAACACCATTGCTGTTATTCAACCTTTGTGAAGTGGACCGCTTCTTCCTCTTCATTGATGCCCTACTGGACAGGGATAGTTCCAGCCACCAACCCTACTGGAAAGGGATATTCCAGCCGCGACTACAGAATTCGACACCTGAGGGTAATTCTTAGTCAACCTGTATTTCATTGTAATCCGATTATAAACCGTCTTTTACAAATTATAGTGAATATACAAATGGTTTTGCCCATGTGGGGATTTTTCCTTAAACTTTGTGTGTTGAATATCTTGTGCATGATCTCATATTGTTTCAATCACACCTAGTTGCATGCTTAGGGTTAATTTGGGTTAAAAATGGTATTTATTATATTATTTCTTAATTGAACGAAAGTGCCAACTCTTTCAAATTGGTATCAGAGCAGGTTACACTAATCTGCCGCGTATTCCTTTTTTCGCAAAATTTTTCTAAGATATCAATTTTCTGAAAAAATTGATTTTTGAAAAAGTGCGTGTTCAAATGGAGAAGTCATATTATAAAATGCCTATTTTTGACGGGATAAATTATGCTTATTGGAAAGCCCGTATGAGGTCGGCTTTAAAAGCCATTGATGAACGTGTCTGGATTTTGGTTGAACGAGGGTGGACTCCTCCCACAGTGACTGTTGATAATGTGACCAACTTGAAACCTGACATTACTTGGTCTGATGAAGAAATTAAATGGTCATCTTTTAATTCTAAGGGTCTAAGTGCTATTTCTGGGTCTGTCACACCTGATGAGTTCAAACGCATAATGACGTGCACCACGTCAAAAGAGGCATGGGATGTTTTACAACTCACCCATGAAGGAACTAATGTTGTGAAAGAGTCTAAGTTGCAAAACTTGACAACTCAATTTGAAACAATCACCATGCATGATTCTGAATGCTTTAATGAATTTTATGCTAGACTTTCTGACATTGTGAATACTAGTTTTAATCTTGGTGAACAAATTTCGAATGCTAGAGTTGTTAAAAAGATTCTTCGTTCTTTGCCTAAGCATTTTATCCCTAAAGTCACTGTGCTAAATTCTATGGGTAATTTAAATACGCTAAAATTGGAAAAACTTGTAGGAGAGTTGCAAACTTATGAAATTGATATGTTCCCTAAAAATGCTAAATCTAAAGATAAGGGAATTGCTCTTAAGGCCCAAGAGAGAAGGAGTGAGGGGTTTGCTAGAAAGAGGGTAGAGTCATCTAGAAAGAGAGAAACTGACACGTCAGATTCTGAGTGCGATTTTGACTTAGATGATTTGGCTCTTTTCGCAAAAAATTTCAAGAGGATTCTCAAATTTAAGAAAAATGGAAATTTTAAAGATAAAAAGAAATTTGAGAAAAATAAGTTTGAAAAGAAAAATGAAAAAGTTTCAAAAAATCCTCCTCTGAAAAAAGTGAGAGATGTTTTGAGTGCGACAGTAAGGGACACAGAGCGTTTGAGTGTGCCACTCGTCTGAATAGGGAAAAGGGTAAAGCTGTCCTAAATGCTACCCTTAGTGACGACAGTGAGGTCGAGTCGGTGGACTCGGGAGATGAGTCACCACATGAGCGTAACTTCACCGCGTTCATGGCTAGTCATGTGAGTACTCCTAGTGCATCTCACGACGATGAGGATGCTACTTCACAGGGACACCACGACAGCGAGAGCGAAGAGAGTGAGGGGGAGGAGGAAGGTAGTGAGGATGAGAGTAACCTTCAACGCGCCTACGCCGAGTTATATAATGAGCCTTTTAAAACTAAAAAACGTAACAAGGCGTTAGTTCTTAGGATCACCGCGTTAGAAGAAGAGTTAGAAGAGACGAGAGAGAGAGAGAGAGTCCTCCACCTGCACCGCCATGAGAGAGAGAGAGTCTGCCTGGATTAGTTAAGAGAATTTGCTTAGAGAGAGAGAGAGAGCAGTTTTGAGAAAGAGAAAGCGGACTTGACTAAACAAGTGGCTAGTCTTACTAGTGAGCTCCATTCCTCCATGGAGACTAGGAAGAAACTTGAAGCCCTTGTTGCTCAGCTTACTCATGACCTTGAGAGAGCTTGGAAAGTTAAGGTACAAATCGAGGACAGATCTGGGAAGATGGGAAAGATGCTCCTCGGTCTCGCTTTAGATTTTGGTGACAGGCAAGGAATAGGTTTTGATGGTGCCTCCACGTCCCAAATTGCACCCGAACCAATTCCTGAGTTTACTACGACTCCTTATGGCCGTCATAAAAAACCAAGAAGGAGAGTTCGACCAAGAAAAGCAATCCAAGGTTCTCCTAATACTGTGCCCTTTTGCTCCCATTGCAAAAGAAATGGACACCTTAGGGAGTTTTGCTATAGATTTGGTCGGACACGACGTACTTTTACTTCTCCACATCATACTGATGAGTTTGCTAGTCTGAGAGAGCGAGTTGAGTTTCTAGCCGCCACATCACAGAGTTTGATGGAGGAATTCCGACGGATGACCTTACCATCAGTGAAGGCGCCCCACATTCAGGCTAAAACCAACAACAACAAGGGAATACAAAAAGGTACCTACTCTTGGGTTCCTAAGAAAGAGAAAAAGGCCCTTGTTGTCCATGTTGCTCTCAAAGCACATAATACCTCTAAGTGGTATTTTGACAGTGGATGCTCCAGACACATGACATGTGATGTCTCATATTTTACCCATCTTGAGGATTATAATGATTGGAGAGTCACCTTTGGAGATGGTAGAAAATATAGCATAGTAGGACGAGGTACAGTACAGTTACCAGGATTTCCAAAGCTAGAGAACGTGCTGTACGTCAAAGGTTTGAAAGCAAACCTTCTTAGCATCAGCCAGCTGTGCGACGATGACTTTGCAGTGAAGTTTGATTGGAAATCTTGTAAGGTCTATAATCAAGCCGGTAAACTTTTAGTGCAAGGGGTGAGGACAGAGGATAATTGCTATGGGACTGAGCCCACATCCTCACTTGTCTGCAACAGCGCCACGATCACTCCTATGGATCTGTGGCACCAATGTCTAGGTCACATTAACGTTAGAGATCTTAATCCTTTAGCTAAAAAGGACCTAGTACGTGGCTTACCATCTCTTGGAAAGTCAACTTCGACCGTTTGTGGACCCTGTCAGTTGGGAAAACAAGTTCGTAGTCCTCATAGGAAGTTGCATTCCATTACCACCTCTCGTGTTCTAGAGTTGATTCACATGGATCTTATGGGTCCTACTCGTACTGAGAGTCTAGGTGGTAAGAGTTACATCCTCGTGATGGTAGATGATTTCTCCAGGTACTCCATTGTAGGTTTTCTGAGAGAGAAATTCGATGCTGTAGAATTTTTAACGACCAAGTGCCGTGTCCTGCAAAATCAACACGGTGTCACTATTAACAGAATACGTAGTGATAATGACACTGAATTTAAGGAAGCAAAGGTGGATTTGTACTGTGATAGCCTTGGGATCAAACATGAGTTTTCTGCTGTGAGAACTCCTCAGCAAAATGGGATTGTTGAGAGAAAGAATAGAACGATCCAAGAGATGGCTAGATCTATGCTTCTAGGTCGTAAAATTTCTAGGAGATTTTGGGAAGAGGCAGTGTCTACTGCATGCCACACGGTGAATAGGGTGTATCTGCGTCCACACACACTTCACACTCCTTATGAGTTGTGGACTGGCAAGAAGCCCAACCTGGCATATTTCCGTGTTTTTGGGAGTAAATGCTACATCCTACGGGATAGAGAGCAATTAGGAAAGTTCGACTCCCGGAGCGACGAGGGAATATTTCTAGGATATTCATCAAATAGTAAAGCGTACCGGGTATTTAACCTGAAGAGCTCTAGGGTTATGGAATCAATAAACGTTACCGTGCAAGATGACGAACCTTCGACGGTTATTGATCCTAACCTTCTGTGTGAGGATGAGGATTGTTCTGACAGTGATCTACCTGTTCCTCTCTCACACTCTGTGGACCATATTCCTGTGTTAGGGGACACACCTGCTTGGGTTCGCAAGAGTCATGATCCTTCAGCCATTGTTGGTGATCCCACTCTAGGGGTCAAGACTCGTGCTCAGCTAGAGAACGTTGTTAGCCATCTTTACTACACGTCCAAAGTCGAGCCCAAGAACCATAAAGAAGCACTCAAGGATGAACACTGGATATCTGCTATGCAGGATGAGTTGCTTCAGTTTAAAAAGAATAATGTCTGGGAATTAGTCCCCCGACCTAGTGAGACTAATGTTATAGGTACCCGGTGGATTTTCAAGAACAAAATGGATGAATATGGTACCATAATCAGAAATAAGGCTAGGTTGGTCGCTCAAGGCTACACACAGATAGAGGGTGTAGACTTTGGGGAGACATTTGCTCCTGTTGCGAGGCTTGAGTCCGTCCGTCTTCTGCTCGCCATCGCATGTCATCTGCGCTTCAAGGTATATCAGATGGATGTCAAGAGTGCCTTTCTGAATGGCATTCTACAGGAGGAGGTTTATGTGGAACAACCAAAAGGGTTTGAAGACCCTAAGCACCTGGATCACGTCTATTATCTGAGGAAAGCCTTGTATGGTTTGAAGCAAGCACCCCGCGCTTGGTACGAGAGGCTTACTTCCTATCTCTTAGCCCGTGGCTTCAAGAGAGGGGGAGTTGATATGACGTTGTTCGTCAGGAGAGATGACGGTGCTATTTTGGTTGCCCAAGTCTATGTGAACGACATAGTCTTTGGATCCACATGCTCCCAGCATGCTCATCACTTTGAGGAGGAGATGAAAAGTGAGTTTGAGATGAGCTTACATTCTTCCTTGGTCTCCAGGTTCGTCAGCTAGAGGATGGGATGTTCATCTCCCAATCCAAGTATGCTAGAGACCTAGTGAAGAAATTTGGTTTAGACTCCGCTAAGCATGCACGTACACCTATGAGTACCACTACCAAGCTTAGTAAGGACACTACAGGCAAGGACGTAGAGCAAACCTTGTATCGGAGTATGATAGGTAGTCTTCTCTACTTGACTGCTAGTCGTCCTGACATAGCCTTTAGTGTTGGAGTCTGTGCGCGATATCAGGCATCCCCAAAAGAGTCACATTTACTTGCTCTAAAACGTATTATTAAATACGTGAGTGGGACTCTCTTTTACGGGATTTGGTATTCCTTTGATACCGATGACCGTCTGTCCACCTATTCGGATGCCGATTGGGCTGGGGATGTAGATGGATGTAGGAGCACTTCTGGTGGGTGTTTCTATTTTGGTTCTGCTCTTGTCTCCTGGCTGAGCAAGAAGCAAAATTCCATCTCTCTGTCCACTGCGGAGGCTGAGTATATAGCCGCCGGGAGTTGTTGCACACAACTCTTGTGGATGAAGCAAATGTTGGAGGATTATGGGATATCACAGGACACCATGACCATTTCCTGTGATAACATGAGCGCGATACACATATCCCACAATCCAGTTCAGCATTCGCTCACAAAACACATCAGGATACGTGAGCACTTTATACGTCAGTTAGTTGAAGAGAACGTCGTATCCCTGAGTTTTGTTCCTACCGACCGTCAGTTAGCCGATATTTTCACGAAACCTTTAGATGCCCTTAGATTTGAGAGTCTTAGGAAATCTTTAGGGATTTGCACAGTTGACTGAGGGGTTGGTCTATGTCAAGAATAGGATGCTTCTTCATGTTCATATTATATGCTTCCTATTGCTAGTCTGTTTATATGTACTATTCTTTGTTGTACAGCTTTTCTTGACTCTTTTTGCTGTTTATATTGCTTTTAAAAAATACAAAAAGATTTTATTTTGATAAATTTTTTGAAAAAATCAAAAAGAGTTTTGTTTTTATGGATGAGCATTTAAGTTAGCCAAGTCACAACTTCATTCCATATATCCATGTGACTGCTTGATAGAGATTTGAGAGGCTACATCATTTCATCCATGTGCTTAACATTGATTGGAGTCCTTGAGATGTAATTAGTGATATCTTCCTACATGTTTGACTCCTATATCCTTTACTGCACACATTCACGGCTTTATTTGATTATTGCACTTGTCTATCACATATTGGCTTGAATGTTTCTATCTCAATTCTGTCTATACAATGTACAATATGCTATAAAACTTGAGAAGATTGGATTGCATGTAAAAACCGTTTTGGTGAGACTGTGTGATTATTTGCATAACGGGGAGGGGCTGCGAAAGTTGATTCTTTATACTTTGCGCAAAAGCCACCGTTAAAAAGGACCTAAAAATGGAGGTATTGTAATATCCGAGGTCCTAAGAGGTTAAAAGAGCCCGAAAAAATTTAAAGGCAATAAAAAGAAATTCATGCCAAATATGGGCCATTGTAGGTTTCACCATCAATTCTCCAAAGTTTGAGAATTTAGTATACCTCTATTCAAAATATAAATCTGAGGGAGTTTGGTTGGAGATTGATAACGGGTTTGTACTTCCTTGAAAGTCCTGAAAAAGCATGAAAAATTTTTTGGACGTTATTAGTGTAGAAATCACTTTGAGCTTTGATTTGTTGATGTGATTTAGTCAATATCTTATATTTTCCCTCTTTTACACCAAAGGAAGCATTTGAGTTCATTCGTTAGGAATATCCAATATTCATCGTGCACATAAGTCATGTTTGTATGCATTGATTTTCCTATCGAATTTTGATCACACCCATTCATTTACGCCATCACCGACTTGGTTGTTTTTATGTTCATTCATGGTGTGATATTTGCCTTGTGACACCCCAGTTTTGCTTGTTTATTTCATTTCTCTCATTTTGTCTATTTGGGGACATCATAAAAAGGGGGAGAATGAATTATCTGATTATGGGGGAGGGGTTTGAATCTTAAATTGATATATATGCTTATGTTTATCTCATTTCAAACTCGATACGTCACTTGGTATTTGCTTTGTCTCATGTGTGTAGGTACATCTGTTGATAATCCCATGTTGCACACCCTGATGAGAAAAGCGTTGAGATTCTTGAAAATTTGAAGAACAAACGATGCAGTCTTATTCACTTGTACTCTTTCAGTTTTGGGTTCATGGAAGGGTAGATTTGTATAGGCATGTTCATTTCTTTGATAATTCGGATGTTTGTTTTTATGTATATACCGGCATAGACATAGGGGGAGATTTGTAAGGACATTTTTGTCCATTAATATTGTATATGTCGTACGCCGTTACACCGTTGAAGAAGTTCAAGAATCATATGCTCATCAACGGATCCGAATATCAAAAGGAGAAACAGGAATCAAGGGAAGCTGACCTTACCGGACCGATCCGACCCATATAAAAGAACCGATCCGGTTCATCCGGACCGATCCGACTAAAGGAACCGGACCGATCCACCTACTGAGGTGAGGCCAGTATACCCCGGATCCATAGCGAACCGATGAAGCCAAAAAACCGAACCGATCCGATGCCAACCGGATGGATCCGTCTTCAGAAAAAGAACCGATCCGAGTTCACCGGACCGATTCGCCTAAAGGGACCGAACCGATCCGACGAGGATAATCTTAACCAGATCGTGTTCAGATCATGTTCCGAAATTTAGGGCTAAAGTTCTCCTACTTAATCCCACTACGGGAAGTGGTTTTTCTAAGACTTTTCCACGATTTTCAGAGCATATCAACTCTAAAGTCTTCACCTATTGAGTCCTATGGTTCTAGGTTTTTATATTCACACATCTTCCATATCTATGTGAATCAAATTTGGTAACCCAAGAACACCATTGCTGTTGTTCAACCTTTGTGAAGTGGACCGCTTCTTCCTCTTCATTGCTGCCCTACTGGACAGGGATAGTTCCAGCCACCAACCCTACTGGAAAGGGATATTCCAGCCGCGACTACAGAATCCGACACCTGAGGGTAATTCTTAGTCAACCTATATTTCATTGTAATCCGATTGTAAACCGTCTTTTACAAATTATAGTGAATATACAAATGGTTTTGCCCCTGTGGGGATTTTTCCTTAAACTTTGTGTGTTGAATATCTTGTGCATGATCTCATATTGTTTCAATCACACCTAGTTGCATGCTTAGGATTAATTTGGGTTAAAAATGGTATTTATTATATTATTTCTTAATTGAACGAAAGCGCCAACTCTTTCACATAAAGATACTTTAAGTAAAACTGGGACTTTTGAAGTGACAACAATTTACCTAGTCGAGCAACCATATAGGTTCTTTAGGAAAACCGAGGCTTAAGATGCCTAGTCTTACTTAGTCGAGCGACCATAAAAGTGCTTTAAGTAAAACTGGGACTTTTGATGCGATAATAATTTACCTAGTCGAGCAACCCTCTAGATACTTTAGGAAAACTGAGGCCTAAGATGCCAACTTTACTTAGTTGATAAACCATAAAGGTACTTTAAGTAAAATTAGGACTTTTAAACCGATAACAGTTTACTTAGTCGAGCAACCATATAGGTTCTTTAGGCAAACTGAGTCTTAAGATTCCCAGTCTTACTTAGTCGAGCAACCATAAAGGTGATTTAAGTAAAACTGAGACTTTTGAAGCGACAGCAGTTTACCTAGTCGAGCAACTATATAGGTGCTTTAGGTATACTGAGGCTTAAAAATACCTGTTGCGCCCATACCCTATTTTCTCTTTCATTAATGTATTTTTCATTCTCTCAGGTGGAAGCTAACTAGCCCATGACTTTTGGTAATGTTGTTGCCCCTACTAAGTAAGTTCCTCCCGAGAATGTTCCTCCAGAGTCTGTTGGCATTTTTCTGAGCCCACCACTGTTCCTCAGACTTCCCAAAATGTTGAGGGAGGTGAACGAGACAAAACTCCCGTTCTGCAAGAAGATGACAAGGCTTCAAAATCTATATTTTACTCTGCTAGTGACAACGCCTTCAGTGTTCATCATCCAGAATTGTCTCCTGTTGGTGTTGTGAGGCATGCTTTGAAGGATTTTGCTAATATTATAACTCCACCTTATAGCGACCTGATCGAGCGGCTGGTGGAACACATCCATCCATTTTCACAACTCGTTGTATTAATGCCATCCTTGTTATGATGGCATGCAGATTGTTGGGATTTGCCACTGTATTTTCTAATGTGCTGCATGCCCTTTTGCCTTATTTAAGTCCCAAGAAGATTAAAGAAATGATGGGTCAAGTCAATATTCTTGTGGGATAAGGTTTTGCTTTGAAATGGCTAATTGATCTGCTCAAGTCCTTCAAGAAAGCTAACTATCCCTCTTACTTTGCAAAAATCCAGGCCACTACTCGTTCGCAAAGTGACTTAGTCGAGAGGATAGCCACTTTAAATTTTGAAATTGCCAAAGCTAATGAAGGTTATTTTTATCAAGGAGTCTTTGGCTAAGGCTAAAGTGATGGTTGATGAGATTCAGTAGGAGATGGATTGTTATCAGCAGGAGATGGTAGACTTATCCAACGAGGAGGTTTCATTAGCCTCTCTATTAACTGAGCATCACCACTATATTTTGGACTCTTTTAGATTTTGGTTTATTGTAGATGACCCAATTGATTATTAAGGGGATGTGTGAGTTTATGCTAGTTATTAAATAATGTACTGCTCTATTTTTTTCCATGTATCTCGAGGCAGTAAACCCTCTTTTATGTCTTACTTGAAGTTTTGAATTTTGTAATACATGAGATTGGATTGCCCTTTACTTTCATGCAAATTGTCTAAAAAGAAGAAGCAACTTGTGATTGTATAAACATTACTCCCAAAATTTCTATATAATTCGCAAAAAAAATGTTTTAACACGTTGTGAGAACACGCTCTATTTCCAGTTTACTTGTACATACACTTTGCAATCCCCCCAAAAAAACTAGGAAAAGTTTACGACTTAAACAAAATAAATTTTGAGCAACTTGTTATTGAGCTTAGAAGTCTATTCATCCTCAACCTTCGAGATTTCACAATATCATGAATCATAAGCTTTTTGAACAACATAAGGTCCTTCCCAATTTGCCTCAAACTTTGGCTGCGAGAGACCCTGTATGTGCTTTGTACAAGCCTTCAAAACTAGGTCACCTTCATGGAATTTCTTGTCTTTACCATTTGGTCATAAGATCTAGACAATTTCTTCCTGTACATCTCAAATTGTCTTTTTGCGTTATCTCTTTGCTCTTTCAATGCTTTCAATTGCACATGATGAATCTGAGGGAGCATTGCACTTCGAAGGTTGTAGCGTGCAGAAGGTACCTCGAGTACTACTGGGAGAATTGCTTCTATACTAAATACTAATGAGAAGGGGGTGCACCCTATAGGTTTCCTCTTTATGGTTCGATATGCCCATAAGACCTCTGGTATTTTATCATCCCATGTTCCTAGAAAATCTTCTAACATCTTCGAGAGGATATTTACTAGAGTATTGTTCGTGGCTTCTGTTTGTCCATTGCATTTAGGGTAGGCCATTGTTGATTTGTGGTGAATAATGGAGTATTTTTCAGTTAGCACTCGCACATCACTATTACCAAATAGGGTTCCATTATCCGACATGAATACTTTTGGGATTCCAAATCTGTAAATAATATACTCCTTTATAAAGCATGGTATTACCCCTGCCATAGTTTTCTTTAATGGTATGGCCTCTGCCCATTTAGTGAAGCACTTCATTTCCACTAGTATCTAGATCTTGCCTCTCGAGGATGGGATGATTGACCCTACTAAATTGAATGACCATGTGTGGAATGGAAAAATGGTAGAAAGGGAATGTAAATCCACCTACAGAGCATGAATCATATTCCCATGGAGGGGGCCTGCCTTGCACTTTCGAACAAATTCCACTGAATATTTCTCCATTGTTGGCCAAAAATATCCCAATGTCATTAGTTGGTCATAAAGTTTTTCTCCTCCAATGTGCACTATCTCATGTTCTTACTTTAGTACCTCATATGTTTCTTCCAATCTAATGTATCTTAAGGGCCTATTGTGGTAACCTTTTCAATTGAGTTGTCCATTATGGACGTAATACCTGGACATTTGTCGTCTCAGTCTTGTGGCATCCTCTTTATCCATGGGAATAATCTCATCAACCAACATGTCTAGATATGGATGCCTCCAATCTGATGGATGATCTATGAAGTTACATTCCGCATCTTGCTGATACAATAGGCATTTCCCACAATCTCTCTATAGTAATGCAACGTCTTGTTTCATCGCTGGCCAAAAGTACCATGCACTCTGAATTCTTTGATACAAATAGATTTCTATTGTCTTATAACCTTTGTCATATATCTCTATCAACCATTTCTTAGCTTCTTCAGGTCCCACACACCTAGATAACCATCCCCCTTTGTTTTTAAAGTATAAATTTCTCGAGATGGTAAAGTATTATGCTAGCTCAACCAATGCTAGTGGACCTTGCCCTATTTCCAGCTGTTTTCGTGTTTCTCCCTCCAGTCATTGACATCACTAGAAGGCAATATTTCTAATATAGTTGAGGGTGCTGTTCTCTTTGTGATTAAAATAATCGTTGACTCTCCATTAAAGGAATTTTTTTGGGCTATTGTGGCATAAGTGTCTGAATGTCGGTTCACCGTTCTTGGATGTCTCTTAATCTACACTTTATGGAATTGTTCGATAAGGTGCCAAGGTTAGGTTCTTAAGAGAATACTCACCATTCACCTACTGTACAACCAAGTTGGAATCCCATTCTTGTAAGCACCTATATACCCCTTAATAGAGCCTTTAATAGCCCCAATATTAAAGCCTCATACTCAACTTCATTATTTAAGCATTTGAAATGTATCTTGAAGGTCAATCAGACTTTTTCTTCCCCTTGACGTAACATCACTCCTGCCCCTCTCTTGTTTTTAGCCGAAGAGCCGTCAAACTGCATGTTCCATTGTTCTAGATTTACTTTAAGATAGTTGGCTTGGAGATCATCTCCAACTAACTCCTCAATAGGTGTGTCCAACATTCATGAAGGGAATATGGCCAGTTGATCTGCGTAAGCTTGAATTTTGATCGCTCTAGGAACCACAGATTTGAGATCATACTCTAAAAGAATAAAAAACCATCGACCAACTCTTCTTATTAACATCGTTCTAGCTATCAAAAAGTTTATGGGATCACATCTAGTAATAATGTAAACCGTGAAAGCTAACATGTAATGCCTAAGCTTTTGATAAATAAACACTAGAGATAAACAATGTCTCTCAATTCTTGTAAATCTAGCCTCAGTCCTATGCATGATTTGTCTTACATAGTACACAGGTTTTTTCATGCCCTCTAATTCTTAGACCAACAATGCCCTTATTGATATTTTAGTGGATATGAGGTAGAGATGTAAAGGAATACCTGCTCAAGGGGGAACCATCGTTTGAGAAAATGCTAACAACTTCTTCAACTGTTCCAAATTTACCTCTTGTGATGGCTCCCATGTGAACTTTGCCTTTGCTCATAGTAATTCCATCAGTGGGTGAGTGACCTCTTCCAACCCTGGCACGAATCTACTCAAGTAAGAAAGATTCCCTAGAAAACTCTTCAATTCTTTCGCATTCTTTGGTTTTGGCATGTTGAGGATACCTTCTCGCTTGTCTAGGTCCATCTGCACCCCTTGTCTGTTCACTACAAATCCCAGGAACTTTCCACTAGTTACCCTGAATAAACATTTCAAGGGATTCATTTTTAACTTGTATTTTCTGCAAATCTGGAACACTCTCCTTTGATCTGCTAAGTGTGTGGCCTCTACCTTGGACTTTATCACCAAATCATCCACATAAAATTCTATAATCTAGTGAAAGAGATCATGGAATATAGCCATTATGGTCCTTTGGTAGGTAGCTCCTACATTCTTTAAACTAAAAGGCATAACAGTGTACATGAAATTACCTAGTGGTGTGAGAAAGGTTGTCTTCTCAAAATCTTTTGGGTTCATTTTAATTTGGTTGTATCACACGTATCCATCCATAAATCTATACATCTCGTGCCCCGTTGTTACGTCTATAAGAATATTAATGGAAGGTAAAGGTGAGTCATCTTTCGAAGATGCTCTATTCAAGTCTCTAAAGTATACAAAAATCCGTATTTAGTTCTTCTCCTTCTTCCTTACAGGCACAATGTTGAACAACCAAATGGGATATTGGATGGGGATAATAAAACCTGCTACGAGTAACCTCCATACATCTTCCTTTTTCTTCAAGTCTAATTTCGATTTATAAGCTCGAGTGGCCTGCTTTATCGGTATTACTAATGTTATAACATTCAACCCGTGGTAGCTCGCCTCTTGGTTTACTCTGGGCATCTAAGTATATTTCCACGCGAACACACCCTTAAATTCCCTTTGAAACCCCATCACTGCTCCTTTTGTAGCGTTAACCAGGTCTTTCGAGATAAACATTGGTCTCGGGCCATCCCCTTCATTAGCTAAGTCTATATTCTCTGGCTCTTGGACTTGGTATTTGTGCCCATCCTTAATGCACTCTGATTCATCCTCAACCTCTTTCGAAAATTCCTGGATGTTGGAGTTGTCAATCACCAAGCATTGACCTAGACTATCCACCAAAAAAAATTCGTAGACCCGGTAAACCTCATCATCCAGGACTTTGGTTGCCCGATCACACCTTCAGAGTTTGTAAATAATCTTGCCATTGGGCAAAACCACTCTTTTTCATTGGCATGGTTTCTCCTCCCGGCGAGGTCTTTTGCGTGCATTCTCTTCTAACTTCCTTCCTGGAACTCTACTGAGCACACTATGCTGCTGGACTTGATGTTCGATTGGATTAGTTTATAGAATCATGCGATCATGAAGCTATCTCGAAAGGCTAGGAGGCTTGACTAGCTCGACCCCCCATTCTTTCTCCTCGTAATACACTATTAGGAGAGGGGGTTCACGTACCCTTTCTATAGTACTTCAGACCTTAATCCCCTCTGTGTACCAAGTGAGCACAGTAGATTTTATAGCTAACTCTATGTAGAAGTCTATATCCACCAAGTGGGCTTCCTCGCTCGCGAATGGTTTCTTGAACGCTCGAATGACTACTTCCTTTCCTTTGATATTGGGCTTTGCACACTGGTGATACGTGGAAGGCACCAAACTATGATTGTGCATCCATACCCTCCCCACAAGCAACTGGTCGGATGACTCACAATTAATGAGGTGGAATTTAATATGGGAAGTGATGTTCCCCATAGTGATCCCCACATTCACGTAACCTATCGACTTGCTCAACTCGTTATCATATCCTACTAAGGATAATGGACTTTGTACAATTCTTGTCTTAAAAATGTTGTTGGAATAGAATGATACCATAGGCATAATGTTAATAGATTGTCCCCCATCAATCAAGACATAGTTAAAGTTACACCCATTCATGCTTGCCGTCACATAAAGCGGCCTGTTATGAGGATATCTGACCAGCTGATTTGCCTCCGAAAAAGTAACCTCTGAAAAGAATTTCTTTACTAGATTGGCCATTATCTCTTTCGGTCATTGGTTTGGGGCCATGTTTTTCTTTTCTATTACTAAGATTGCTCGAGTGACCTCCAGTCGATAATCTTTCGGCATTCCAACTTGCTCGAAAAACCAACTGAACTGTTGTGATCTTTCTACTATAACACATTCTACCCAAGGGTCATCCTGCTCCTCCTCTAATTCGTAAACATCTTCTACGCCTCTATGTGTTGATTCATCATATGCTATCATCACATTCATTCCTCATAAGGAGAAAGCCTCAAGTTATCAACTCAAATCATCAATCGACCTCCATTAGTCTTCTTTTTCTTCTTCTGTTGTCAGATAGGACATTTGGGATGAACATTCTTCCAGATAATCTGCAGGATCTTCCTCCTGGAATCTATTATCCTTCATTAGCCGTTTTGTCTCCTCATCCAAAGCACTGGCTATGTTTGCTTCATGTGTTGGCAGAGGATTGTTGTTGACATTGGCTTGTGGAAGCTCGATATCTCCTCTATTGACATGCTTGTCTATTATCTTCCTGAGAGCAAAATAGTTTCTCGTTGTATGTCCCACCCTATTTTGCACCACGTAAAGCTTCGACCCCTCTCTATCTTATTGAGTAACGGGTGCTGTATCGGCCATAATAGGCCAACACATGTTATCTCAAATCATAAGTTTCGATAGGCTTCTCCACTGAACAAGGCAGCGCCGGGGGACCATCTCTTTTGAATTTCCTCTTATTTCCCCTTCCTCTTTCACCATGATTCTTCCCTCATGATTTCCACCTTCATCATTGGCATAGTTCACACGAGGTGGTAACCCTCTCCTTGAGCTACCCAACAACTTTAGTAATAAGATGGACAAGGCTGACAAGGGTGCTAGTAATGGCTTCATAACCACGGTGATGGTCCTCGCGGATATAAGGAACAAAACAAACATACCCTCATGAGTTTCATTATCAAATGACATATATATTCAGGCAACAGGCCTTCTGCACAAACTTGCAAGATCTTAGCCTCTCGTGTTTCCTCTCTTCCGTCCAAGGAGCGCTTAGGAAATCTCCTAATGTATTCCACCACATCTTCGTCGGTCTTCTATTTCTCTCTAGCTATATGTGTAAGAGTAGATTCATTATCAACCAAGAAGAATTTTTGTACGAACTAAACATGAAGATCCTCCCATGCGACCACACTTCCTGGGGCCAAGTGGGAGTACCACGTGTAATCTTTCTCAGTTAGAGACTTATAAAATTCTCTCAACCTTAGCTTCTTCTTATTACAGTGGGCCCCAAGGTTCTCTATAAGCCTTTTAATATGTTCCTTGGGATTCCTCCATTTTCCTATATACTTTTCAAAAATGGGGGGAATATACCCCTCCGGGTAGGGTTCGTTATTTTACTCCTTCGGATACGGAGTACAAAAATCATCGTATACTAAAGAAGCTTCTCCGCTCATTTTTGAGGCCACTATCATCTTCAAAATCTCCTTTTCATCTACTCCATCGTGGGTGGGGTAGAGTTGTACTATGTAGGGGTTATCATCACAAGGTTCATTATCGGTGGCACAATCTGTGTGCTACTGCCTGGATGAGCTGTTATCGGTACAACAGTGCTATGTATTCCTCCTCCTACATCGAAAGGAGCATTTATAGGTGGTTTTGATGGGGTCATACTATTGATAGTTGTCTGAGCTACTCCCCCTGAGATAAAGGGAGCTTGTAAACTCACCAGTGGGGTTACGAATGAACTGGGCCCCACTGTAACCAGTAATACCTCGTAATTTTATTAATTTTATTTAAGGGATTAATTGAATTAAATGAGAATTAATTGGGAATTAATCCGGGTATAAATACTAGCGAGATGTGAGTTGGTATTTAATTATGATGTTAAAATTGAAAATTTCATGAGTATTGAAAATATTAAAATTATCGCGAGGCAGAAATACGATAATTTGGAAATTTAGTTGGGACGCGCGTATTAGTCGCGTCAGGAATGAAATTATTTGAATTAAAAAGTGAAGGAAAATGATATTGGGACTGAATTTTTTACCGAAAGTGGAATTACCGAATGAGGTGGAGGGTTTCTATTGGTTCTTTTATGGGGTCCACGTCAGTGGCATCAGAGAATAAACCAATAACACGCCGCCACGTGTATTTTCAGTCAAAAGTTCAGTTATAATAGAAGGACTCAAAAGTGAATTATATTTTTATCAATCGAATGGTCATTTTGAGTGGGCCAACGTGTCCGGAAGGGTCGAAATAGTCAGAAAACACTAGCCGGGGGTTTAGTTTGGGTCCCGGGGCATTTTTAGGCCATACCGGCAACCCAAAATGGTAGTTTGGTAATTTTTAAAATAGGGGAATTAAAACCCACGAACTTTAGAGGTTAATTTTATTATAGTAATGAACCCATTAAGTCCATTATCAGCAATTATCAAGTAGGAAGTTAAAGGGAGAGTCCTAAGAGGTTCCAAAAGAAACCCCTAGCCACCATCACCATCTTTGGGAGAAATCTGTAGAGAGAAAGAGGATAATCAACCTTCATCCTTCAACATCAAATCAGAACATCTAAGGCAAGTGGCTTAATTACATGAATTCAAGTGAATGTTTCCTCCATGCTTAGAATAGAATATATGTCTTATATTGAAAGTTTGATGAAAACCCATGAAATTGGAGATAGAAGTTGTAATCTTATATGAGAATTGCATGTAGAATAGTTATGGACGAATTTCATATCCAAAATATACCTATTGATGATTTTAAAAATGTATTTATAAGAAGTAGTCGTAGACACTAAATTCTGTGTTCATGTTTATAGGGTTTGGGACAAGATTTGGGAATTATGATGATTACATGTTGATTTAGGAGGTATTGTCCCCATATATATGTTAAAAAGTGACCTAGGAGGACTTAGTGTAGTTTGAACACATTAAAACTTAGTTTGGATGATCATAGGATGGATTTAGAGAAGAGAAGAATGAAGAAAAAACGAATTTGGAGATTTCTGGGCGCAGTCTGCCATCTCGTTAGAAGACCTGCCTAGGTCATTCGAACGACCTCGTTCGAACGAGCTTCTAACGAGATGACAGTATCCCTTCTAACAAGTTGGTAGTTCGTTCGAAGCCATTCGTTCGAACGACACTCGTTTGAACGAGACTTCTAACGAGTTGATAGAATGACCTTTTAGGCCTGATTTTATTTCAAATGTCCCGTTGACTTAATTAATGGAGAATTAACCTTCCCTTATTGATTAGTGGGTATAATTGTGAGATTGGGGTACGTTGAGGAGTAGAACTTAGAACCTTGTAGTAAACCGGATGATAATTGTGGATTTGGAAATGAGTACCTAATTACGACGTGAGAAGAGTTGACAACCTTAATGTATCTAAATTGGGGACTTATAAGCGTATAACATTAAATGATGGTATAAGAACGAGAAGTATACCTCTATGAATATTCTGAGATATCTGAGATGTGCGAATGCTTAGTATATGTGGTTATCTGTGTATAAGATACCTACCATACTTGCTATCATGGGAGGTCGGCGTTCGATCAGGACCATCGAATCTTTGTGTACCTATGGGGGGATTTAGATTGGTACCTCGAGAACATGGGTCAGAGGACTTATTGAAGAAGTTAATAAGTCTGCTGATCATGGGAGCGTAGGTATGTGCGTGACTCATGTGATGTGAACTATGTTCGCCTCCATTATTTGTGATTGTTGTTATTTGAGAACGATTCCTGAGAGATTCGAAATGCGTGGTCCTTATGTACGCGATGTACCGGGATTGGATAGCAAAGTATGTGTGCACCGCAGCTTAGTCTCGGGGTGCTAGTATTGTATATCTATGATGATAATAATATACTGTTAATTGAAATGAACTGTCATGTATATATGTAAGTATAAATAATAGCAACGTTATGTAAAGATAAGATGGAAGATCTCTAGTAAGTAGTATTACTAATATGGGAAAACGAGAATAAATGTAAAGCTCTCTGTTTAGATGAAGATGCCGGAATTAAATCGTGAATAGTATAGTAATGTTAGATTTTTGTATTGGACTAGTTAGATATGGGAATAACTAAAATGGGTACGGATACGTTAGGAGTGCACATATAGTCGAGAGGTGAGTATTTCATGTGAGAGCACGTCCTAACATGTATTTTGCATTTATTGTTTTAATGTCATTAAAACACTTGCTATTTTTAAACTGTTTTCACAATCGGGCTCTGACCCATTTTCTTCCAAATCTATTTTTTTTGTAAAAACTTTTAGGTGTCCAGCCACAAGGACACCATGCATATGAGTTCCTTTCCGGTGACGTACTGTAGCTGGTGAAAGTTACAGGACCTTGACAGTAGACGCCTCCACTTCCAATATTGACTCTATATTATCAGATTTTCTCATTTGTTGGTCATGTCTCCCCATTTCTTTTAGAGACATTTTATCTATTCAGTTATTTCAGATTTTGGGTTGCAATTAATTTAGTGATGCAGACTTGGTATTTATTTATTTCAGTATTCGGATTGTTGTGAGGAGTATTCCTCCAGATTCATTGTTATTTTATGGTTATTCTATTGTGACTATGTTTTGGTGGTTATGTTAGCATTTCATAATCTACATATTGCATGATAATCGAATTTAATTAAAATTTACAACTCACTTTTTAAATATTAGGTGGCTAGTAATTGTTAAAATGTTTTCGACAGTGATGCTACGAACTGAACCAACTTGACATTTTGAATTAATTTGAATAAAGGAGTAGCTACCCGGTATTTAATTAGTCGGGGTGTCACATAACCCCTAACACTGGCTAAGTTGTTGAAGTTTTGGTGAACTCAACGAACATGCTCATTAGTCCTTTCATTTGTGTAGGTCTTGCGTCGCCCCCCCACTATCAGTGGGCACAATAGTCTTCGATCGCCTTACTCGCTCTCTTTCCTGCAAGTCAACAAATTTATTTCTCTCTTCATGTTGTATAGCATCAAAGTCAATGTTTCTTGCCACATAGTCATTAACCATCTCTCAAAAGAGAATATCCCCCCACCAGAGTGGCCAAATGTAAGTGGTGAGTTCTTAAAATGATATTAAGATGAAGGGAGATGTAACCCCTTATCAAGATGGTAATTATGGCCTTAAAACAATCAATGACAATAATAAATGCTAGTCTCAAGTTGACACATTTAATATACAAAATTCGTATATTAAATGTGTTCTTTCAACATAAATGCTATAACAAAACAATCGATGAGAGGGATCCCACAGTTGGCTTGGTCAGAGGGAGTGGGCACAAGCACTTTTAGGGCAATAAAATCAAGGCTACCTTAAACACATATGGAATAAATGAGTTTGGTGTCTCAATAAGTGTTCTCATAATAAACTCTATTGTATGGGAATATTTCTGAAGCAATTCTAGGCTAGAAAAGTGCGACTCCTAAATAGTGTAATCTTAGAGGTATTTATATTAGGGGAAGATTATCTAAATGAACTTCCTGTAATTAATGCATTTGACCCCTCTTGATGTTAATAATCTTGTGTTTTATAATGCCAAAGATATTGCATTAAATGAGCCATATATGATATTTTGGTCGGGAACACTGTTTGGACTCTTTAGAGTTGTGAATGCATTAAATAAGACGTGATGTGCCAACTATGGACCTACCATCCCAGGAATATCTTCACTTGAGTTCTGCTTTATCAAGTTCCAGAATGTCAGACATACTGACGTCAAAGGGTTGGTACACAGTAATCTGTGAGGGATGTCCTATCACCTCACTCAAAAAGTTGGCTCATCGAATTGAAGGTTGTTCGACTAAATGACTTCTTCCAACAACTTATGATGTGTGTAGACTTTTGGAAGATCATATTTTGGGCGACTGTTCAGGACCGAGGCGCCTCGAATGAGTTCCCAGAGATGGCATTTCGAATGGTAGGTTGCTCGAACTACAAGCTAACACTTGGACAGCTGTTTAGGACTGGGGACCCTCGAGGGGGTTCCCAGAGATGGTATCTCGATGTACTACTGGGACAAGTTGTGTATAAACCAAGGTTTTGCCTAAATACCCCAATGGGGTTGGTCTCTTCCAACATTGCCTTGCACTCAATCCTCAAAACCAAATCCCTACGAGACATGTACTGTCGGACTTGGTCCCTCGAGGATATCGAGTAACCTCAAAGATTTTACAAAGGAAACTTTATATTTACACAGAGAGAGCTAAATATAACTACATCAAAATTCCTATTTCAATTTGTGTTTGATAGTATTTGTCTCCTGGGCTTGATCTTTGTGAGATGTCTTTCGATCATTCTCAGCTTTGTGTGAGCAACCATCTTTATAAGAGGTCTTTCGAGCAACTTCATCTTTGTGCGAGTAACCATCCTTAATCCTTCTTGTGAAGTGTTGACCTTATTTTAATCAACTTTAAGCCTGGACCCACCTTTATAAAAATAATTTGGGATATAAATTACATAGTATAAAATATATCGGCATAAAGGATCAATAATAATATAAAAATCCAAATATATAAAAAACCATCATCAAGATGTAGCATATATACAGAAAAATGTACTTAACACCAAAATAAGTACAAGAAAGGGCATAGGATTGTAATAAATAATAATTGATATGTAAGTAGCTGAGATATTTCAAACTTTAAATCCTTTCTCATAAATGCTTTTACAAGTAGACACGCACATATTTCTACCAAATAAAAACTATTCATTGGTAAAATTTGATAAGTAAAAATATAGACAATATTATCACACTTACAAAATTTTGAATTTATGTCCAATATTCATAATAAAAAAGATTATCTATATAAGGATAATAACATGACATGGTGATTAATAAAGAACAAAATATCATATCTCGTTTCTGCGAAATTAAAAAAAAATGAACACCATTAAGAGAAAGGTCAAAGCTCAAGTCCAATTAAAAATTACAAATCATAAAAATAAAATACTCAAAGCTTCGATGTAATACCTCATAATTTTAATGATTAAATGCGGGAATATTATTCGAATAAGTGCGTGATTATGTTTATTAATAAATTTCATTTGGTAAGTTTTTGTAATTTAGGATATGCACTGTTGGAATGGGCTCTAAAGAGGTCCGGAGGCTTGAACTAGTGTTAATATAATGTTCATTAGGGATTCAAGGTTAGGTAACCCTTTGGGTTTAGTATCGAAAGCACGATGTTATTAGTTTGGGGCTCTAGTTGGGTTTATATGACACCTACAAAATTTAGGATTTAAATAAGGTTAGTTAGTCATTTAATTAACATAAGTTTGGAGAAGACCAAAACCCTAGTTTTAGGAGAGGAGTATTGGATCAAGGAAGCACTATTAATGGATATTCACCAATGGGGATTCAACACCTGGATTCCAGTAACGAAATACCTAGATTTATTTCATATTACTTGAGACTTATTCATAATCTATGGTAAATGATAATATAAGTTAGGTTCAATCATAAATAAGGCTGAAATCTAATTATAAACCATAAAGAACTAGATTTATTCACTATTTAATATTTATACCAATTTAGATTGATTGGAGGAATGTGATAGAATGTTGATTCACATGATAGGGTGAAAATTATAATTTAAATATAATGTTTAATGATTAAATTTGAAATTACATCGAACCTTTATGAAGAACATTTTGACATTGATGATATGCCTTCATAATGTGATATTTTACCTTATTATTGGACTTAGTTAGAAACATGATTATTACCCCTTAAAAAATCATAGTAGGATGTTGTTGGGACTGATTATAGGTTTAAAAAACCTTTTTTTTGTGATTCAAGATGAACAAAATCGAAGAAAGTGAATTCCGGGCTAAAATTTATTATATTACGTCATTTGGAATGGACTGAATCGATATTGTCCACCTAAATCCATTCGGATTTTATTTATAATACGTTGTTGTCTAGAGGGTCAATTTGGGTCTAGGTTGGATTGATCTGGGATATGTTTCATATCATAGTGACTTTTGTTTTAAGAAAATATTAGGTGGTTTTTTGTTAGGACTGTATATGGGGTTTTAGAGAGGATAATGTAACCCCCATGTTTTCCATGATTAGTTAATCAAGTTGTACGCTTAACATAAGGATGTCTATGAAATTTATATCATTTTCAACATCAATGATAAATAAAAATGATAGAACACAAACCATCCACGATAAAAGAGATATGAATGACAATAAGAATAATTGAACTAAGATAAGATGAAACTTGAATAAAAATGAATCTACTATAAAAATATCCTCTATACAAAATTATTAATTGAAATACAAATACAACTGTAACTAATTTTGAACGAAACTCCTAAATACAAGTGACCACTGAAATGAAAACACAACTCCTACTCTAAGGATGATAAATTGAATCTCCAATACTGTAAGTTTGGCTGCTCAGCCCTGCGATTCCTATATATAACAATATTAATACACACGAGAGGAAAAGGATTTACATATTTGGGTTAATTCCCTAAAGTTTAAAGAAATATCTGATAGTATAAAATAGTAATAATCGTGCGACTCATTTATGATAAACATGCCAATCCATTAACACTCACATGTAAAAGATACCTCACTCCTCATCATAAGTAAAATATTACACGAGTGTCCCAACCCAAGAAATCGTTAATATTAATAAGTCTCTATTGCTAAATAATAAGTAATGTCAAATAATGAAATACTACATGGGATTAAACCAATTACACATGTACATTATACAACCCAATAATGTTCCTTTTACTCACTCAAACACACACGATCTCATATTGTAACCTTTTCTAGTTTAACATTTTTGAAAAAATGTGCCCAACACTGGATTATATTGTATCTATATGATAGGATCCCATACCAACCCCTACTCATGTCACCCGAATAATAAGATATACACAATATCATATCAAAACAAATAAATCTGACATAGGGATTTAAACCAAAGTGTCCATCACCGAAATATTATCAATTACGTATATAAGTCGCATAAAAACCACATGATGGAATCTACCTTCGGGGGACCTTATCGTGCTTCTGTTGGTAAACCCGTAGGAGTCCCTAACCTAACGGATTTCAAATAAACACACACATAATAATAGTGTGTGTGTGTGTGTGGGGGGGGGGGGGGGTGGTCATTAAGTAGTAACACCATCAACTCTCCCATACCAAAATCCATTTGCTGGATCTAGTCATGCATGTCTCACATCACGAAGCGATGACCATCCTAAACGTCTCATCCGAACATGTCACCATGCAGTAACACAATCATATATTTTACCCGATGGATTGACCCATTTGTATATCACATTATGTGGTGGTGACCATCCTGAATTTGTGATCAAACATATTGACCTCCACATGGTCTTGTGTCAACATCCTGGAGTACGCACGGTCCCAACCAAAATCATCAAAATCCCGACGGATAGATCCCCACGAGTAATTGGTATGTTCACATAAATAATATATATATGCATGTCTCTGTGTTTGTGTATAAAATACAAGATAGTCTATACTCTCAGGCATATCCATAACATCACAATCCACAAACGCCTAATTATACATGAAACTCTTAGGTTTATTAACTCTAAACCATATTATAATCCTTCTCCTAGTTTATCACACTTAAACTATGAGTACACAATATATTTATATACTTTATCTCGTAATATATATATATATATATATATATATATATATATATATATATATACACATCATCTCATATTATATATATACACACAAAATAACCCAATTAACAATCCAAAAAAAATCAAACTGAATAAACTAATAAAGTCCCCAAACGTGCCCAAACTGCAGGGTTGGATCGATCTAGTCCAAATTTGAATCAATCCAATCCAAATTAAGATTGATCCGATCTTCCCAGATCTGGACTGTTATTCCCCCAAAAATGTATTTTTCTGGTCATAACATTCGTTAAAGCTAATCCTCAGCTTCATAACAGGGTATATAAACTATAAAATCATGATCCTAATTAAATTCCACAATGAATAATACCATTCTAACACGAATTAAGGATGGAATATAGCAAAACGCAGTTTAAGCTTAAATTCATTCTCAAACTTCAATTGGTTCAATTAACGTACAATTTCAGATTCCAAAACATCAAATTATGATAGGAAAATCATAATTATAAGTGATTCAGCCCTAAATATGCATTCTAGCAACATAATTACAGCCCAAAAATGATTAAATTAAAGGTTTCCAACAAAATCCCCAATTAAGCCAGATTACAAAACCCATCATCATTGTAATTAGTAACCCATGTGAACATGATTAATATAAAAAATTAAATCCTTAAAAATACTTCTAATTCAAAATTCAACATGACAATGAAAAATGAGTTACATATTACATAGTAATAAAGTAAGAGACTTATTGCCTAAATGGTACGAACAAGTGATTCTTTCTCTTCAAAGTTCTTCCCAAGTTCTTGCAAATCTCTAGGGTAGCTAAGGCTTATGCTTTATGTGTAATGTGTTTTATCAATGAGGGTTAATACCCATAAAATAAGTCTAAAACCACATGTCACTAAAACCCTAATTTGAGCCTCTAAATGTGCCAAAATACTACTCAAACTTGTCCAAAACTTAGCCCAAAGGTATACTCACCCTATAGCACCAATTCAAAGCACTAAAAATACACCTCCGGGCCTCTGTGTTGCTCAAGAGTCTATTCCAAATTGTAGTACCTATCAAAGGTGAATAAAATATGCACACAATATTATTTTACGCGTAACACATAGTCCAATACCATAAAATTAATTCACCAATTAATTATTCATAACATGCGGCACAAAAATCACATCACATGAAAATTTTAATTATCATCTAAATTATGGATTTTATTATTATCAAATCACATAAGTAATAACTAATCCTTTTTATTAATTTATTTCTCACATAACAAATAATAAATAAAATCCATGAAAATAAGGAGTATTACAGGCTAGTAAGACTATTGTAAATCAAAGAATGGGTATTGTATAAGAGAATTTATTAATAGAGTTCAATATCTGGATTTTAGGTTAGCTCGAGAACATTTTATATATTACATGCTTTTTATGTTGTTTGTGGACATAGCAGGATGTGTGTGTTTACTCTGAGGAATATGTTGGTTGGGATTTGATGGGATTATTTCTCTAGTCTGAATATTACTCTTCTGGTTGGTGATGTAGGCTGCATATATATGTCTATATCCCGATCCCACATGTTATTGGTCAATCATCTCGCGAGAGAAAGACATAGGAGGCTTGATTTGTCATGTAATGTTGGTATATGGTTACATAGTGGTGTGATTCCGTAATGACTTTCCCATAATGTGTTTTTTTATATAATACATTAGGAGTGGGAACTTTTATGGATTGACCCGATAATAGCACGAGAGGTATGTAATTGATTGTTGCCTTCTTGTTATGCTTATATATAATTGGCCTGATGGAGGAAATATTTATACGAGGATATTAGATTGTGATATTAGGATTATAGTGATATGCCTACTTGATAGTGATATGACTGCTTGATAGGATACATTGCAATATATGGGTACTACATATACGTATAAGACTTAGCGTATGATTATTGATTATGCCACTGTACTATGAAACTAGGTATATATTATGTAGAAAGTTTTTTGGGTGATTAATGTTTACCTATATGGAATATAGTAGGATAGGTAGCTTGTGATGTGCATAACCTACTTAGATATTAATAAGCATATTAACTAGTCCAGTGATGGGCTAGGTTGTACGCGTATCATATAACATAAAAGTTGGACTAGTGATGGGTATGATCTAATAGGATATTAGGTAGTATCATAGTTATTCAATCAATGAGTAAATCTTATATTAGTATTTTGTAGGATATCAACTTGTCTGTACTGAGGGATTTGACTTGTTAGGTATTGTATGTGTATATGTGTTGCGGATTAACATACACAGAAAAACTTTTTAGTCTAAAAACTTTGATTGATCATGTAATTGAAAGTAAAATAAGAACTACGTTTAAAGCACAAACTTACATTTTGAATCACGATACCTTTCCGGATCTTATAGGCGATCCAAATGAGGAGATATGAATGATGAATATGATGATCATTTTTCCTTACCAAGGTCTTCAAAAACCTTGTTAGAATCCACCGAAAGCCTCATATCTTCTAGTATATGATCCCATCAAAGTAAGTCTTGTGTACGGGCATCATCGGATAAGAAAATTTAGTGAAATGTGAGAGAAATTACTTTCTCTCTGCTTACCCCTTCACAAAAACTTGAATAATATTTGTTTCTCTCCCTCTCTCACCCTTCATTATGGATATGCTGTTTAAAACTCTACCTTACACCAATATATATATATGTATGTGCGTGTGTGTGTTAGTCATGGGTTTGGGCAAAACTGGATTTCTAGGGATTTTTAGAGAGTCTGGGCCTACTACTTAAGTAACAGACTATACTAGAGACCTATATATATATATATATATATATATATATATATATATATATATATATATATATATATATATAAATGGGTCTACTAACGGACCACCCCCAAAAGACGTAGTTTTAGGGGTGAAATTACAAGAAAACCCTCAATTCACTCGGTTTTCATGTAATTTCACCCCCAAAACTACGTCGTTTGGGGGTGGTCCATTAATAGACCCGTTGTTTAGGTCCACTCTTGATCGGTTCTGTATATATATATATATATATATATATATATATATATATATATATATATATATATATATATATATATATATATATATATATGTGTGTGTGTGTGTGTGTGTGTGTGTGTGTGTAAGTCATGGGTTTGGGCTAAACTGGATTTCTAGCGAGTCTGGGCCTACTACTTAAGTAATAAACTATACTAGAGACCTAAGACTAAATAATTAAACTATCTTCCAAATAAGTACATGGAAATAACAAATTACATCCCCATAATTATTTTCATTTTCTCTATTTAATTATAATTAATTCGACTAAATAATCACGATCGCACTCTAATTTAATTATCTCAAAATCACTTGAAATAATGTGGTTTTGTTTGTAAAGTGTTTATGACATATATGATTTCATGCATTAAGTATACAATACCCTCTTGGTTAAATCAATTCATCGATAATTTATTTTATCCAACTTGTTATTTATTACTTCATTCTTATACTTAAATTATTAATACTCTACCCGATATCAATCCACTAGCAAGGTTTACTGGTAAAATAAAAAAAATTTAAGTCTATCAAAGAGGTGTCACTATCCAAGATCTTTCTTGGATGCAGATTCCTTCAAATTATGATCTCAGACCTACTTACACAATGATTTCCCAACTTGCGGTGATTTAGATCCAACTATAATTGAATCTCATCCATATATATAAATATAAAAATTGTGCAAGAATTCAATTCCTCATAACTTTATCGGATTAAAAATCTATACCCCTTTACAAACTTATAATATTGTGCAAGTCTAATATAGTGAGCATCTACACTTGAATTTCACATGTGGTCATGTTCAATACATTTTTGAATGTATCGATCATAATCCTCTATGAACTATAAATTCCCGAACCATCAGACAAGTTTCCATAATTAAGATAGACTACTAGGAGTTCCTTCATAACTTTGATGATAGGATGTTAACTCCATACCTAGGTTGTGAACTGTTTAATTGTACTTGAATCGGAATTTTAATCATTCGTGATCAGGCCGAATATAACTCATCAAAATTCCTATTAAGTCCAGTTGACTGACATTTCATACAATATATTTAAAACCAAATATAAGGCATTCTCATAAACATGATTCTTATTTCAAAATGATCCTAACATACCTTTATTCAAAAATAAATGTCATACATGGTTTTAAGAATAAAACCCCAACAATATCCCACTTAGTCTTAGAGCCATGTTCTTATGCGTCCAAGTTCCAACTTATTTACTCTGCAGTCTATAGCCCTAGGTGTAGAGGGATTAACCGAGTATTATCCGATGAAACCTTAGTCATAAATTTATCACCTACCTCATTCGATCACTCGAACTAGGTGAAACCTATACTTATTGTGCTTCACCCCTTATGGGTTATGGGTTCTCTCGAATGTGAAATTATTTCCTAATTAACACAAAATGTTTAATCGCTAATTACACTTAAAGGAACCTACCCATGTTACTTAGGAAGTTTTCGAGCCATACAACCTCTTTAGTTTTCTCCTAACTATAAAAAACATTGGCCTCCACGGTGGTGTCAGCAATTCATGATTGTTTCACACTCCTCCAACTTATAGCTCAACCACCTTGGATAAACTCACATACTGAGGTAGATGACTTGAAGTCCTTATCTGATCGAAAATCAAGTCTTTGCACCTAAATAGTATAAGAATATCAGACTTAAATATGTTGACTATACTAATGCCAAAACATAGATACAATATAGTATATAATAAAGCAGACATGAGGCTGCCCACCGCTGAAGAATAAGTTATATTCCTCATTCCTTCTATCCGATCAAGTGTTATAGTGCATCGATCCCTAGATAGATTGATACTTCACTTGGAAGAAATAAATTCTTGGAATCCCAATGCTAAAATTGTGAGTACATCGATATAAATGGCTTGGAGCGAGACCAACATCCTTGACTGTGACCTCCAAAATGTTCACGTTCGGGTGGTCATAGTTAAAATCAGTGACCATAGTGGTTACGTTTGAAATCCATGTCCACGCCATCCCAACCGTGACCCAGTTTATGACCCTATCGAGGGGTAACCTAAGACATTAGTTAGTCACGGGTTTGGTCACATTCTAAATTCATGACCCTCATGGTGACGGTAAAAATCTATAAGCCTAATGGAAAAAAAATTGGCGCCAAAATTATCACACATTGGGTTTTGAGAACTGTGACCAAAGGCAAGAAACCATGATAAGAATGGCGTGAAATATGGTTAAGATTGAGAATCGTGACCCAACATCGTGACAAATATTGATTTCAAAATGGTCATAAAAAGTGGGCCACGGTCCGAAATCAAGACTAACATTAGGTGATTTAATGGGGCCATGGTTCGAAATAGTGACCAAGGGGAATAAATCGCGACCCACTAAATCAAATTAAATTGGTTACGAATCGGGTTACGATCTAGTTTATAGTATTAATAAAACCCCGATAGTTGTTTTTCAATTTAACTTAGCCTCTCTCTCTCTCTCTCTCTCTCTCTCTCTCTCTCTCTCTCTCTCTCTCTCTCTCTCCGTGTAAACTCAACTGACTCTCTCTCACTCTCTTGAAGACTACTACCACTACTGGAGCATCGCACCAGCACCACCAGAACTCTCTCAAAAACTCCCAAATTGTAAGTTCAATCTCTCTCGAAATGTATATATATATATATATATATATATATATATATATATATATATATATATATATATCTGTGTGTGTGTGTGTGTGTGTATGTTTTTATATTTATATGAATATGTATAGGTGTATATGTGTATGGCTAGGGCAAAGGTTTGAAGGTTCTTATTTTATTTTTGTATTAATGAAATTGTCATTCCTATTTGGGTTTTGTATAGCTGATGTTTGTGTTGTAATTAGAGTTTTGTATTGATGAATTTATGTAATTTTTCGTTCTTATTTAAGGATGAACTTGTATTGATGAAATTGTCATTATTATTTGGATTTTGTATAGATAAAATTTGTGTTGCAATTAGGGTTTTGTATTGATAAAATTTGTATTGAAATTAAGGTTTTGTATTTCTGAATTTATGTAAATTATCATTCTTATTTAGGACTGAATTTGTATTGGTGAAATTAAGGGTTTAGGGATGATATTTAGAGACATATCTTTTAACATAAATTGACATTATCATTCTTATTAAGAACGACAATGTCAATGTGTATGTAAATTATCATTCTTATTTACATTACCCTCGTGTAAATGATGTTTTAAATGTTTTTATATTACCCCCATGTGTAAATCATGTGTAAAACTTCTCTCTTATATAGAAAGTTTAATTTGTTTTACAAAAAAAATATTTTTCGTATATGAGGTAAGTAATTATCCAATTAGGCTAATAGATGAGGTAAGTAAATAAATTGTTGATTAGTAATGTAAATCAAACCCTAATTAGGGATAAACAAGTTAGGAACTCCTACACTTGATGTGATTAATAGTAATTGGGTTGGATATGGATTGGTGGGATTACGATTATTGAATGGATTGGTTGTTTAGTAGTAAATTTAAAAATGTTACTTAGCCCTATTTTTACATCACGAGATTGAATATTATGTTAAAATTTTAGTTTGAATAATATTTTAGCATGTTTTCTTTACATTTCATGTGCCTATGAAATTAAAGAGCAATTATTAAAGCTTTACTGATTCCAATTGCTTTCTTTATTCAAGTAATTTTACTTATCTTTTCTTTTATGTAAGATAGTTTTATATAGATTATAAGTTCGTGGTTGACTGTTGTTGTCGTGTTCACCCCTTCTTTAAGTGGCTATTGTTGGGGTGAACACAAGTTGGTAGAAGATCTTGCACATTGGTGGACTCATTGTAATTTTTGGATTGATTTATTTTAAAATGAACTAAAATTTGATTTGTTTTGTTTGTTGATTAATTGAAAAATATTAATTAGTTGATGTTGATATTATGCAGATGAATATTAGTGCACATATCTTGTTGGTTAACTGTTGTGGCCATGTTTACTCATTCTTTAAGTGGTTACTGTTTGGGTGAACATATATTGGTGGAATGACTTGCACATTGATGGAAACATAGTAACTTAAGGATTGATTTATTTAAAATTAACTAAAATTGGACTTGTTTGGAAAGTATTAATTAGTTAATGTTGATTGTGAAAATGGATATTAGTGCATATATCTTTTTAATTAAATGTTATGGTAGACTTTACCCATTATTTAAGTGGTTATTATTTGTGTGAACACAAATTAGGGGAAGGGCTTACACATTAGTGGACAAATAGTAATTTTACGATTGATTTATTTAAAATGAACTAAAACTGGACTTGTTGTGTTTGATTGAGAGTTCTTATATGCAACATGATCTTCGTTTCAACTTATTTATCTAGGTGAATTGAACTTGAAGACTCATTAATGGATTTACCAAAATACAAAGTGTAACGCCCCAACCCGGATTTATAGATTACTCGTCGTCAATCGGGTCCAACCCGAGCATTAGGCGTGAAGTCTAATATAATAACCTATATAATGTTAAAAGGCTAGTTTTATTTTAATTAACATTTCAATTGCTTAGGATATGATTTTGATTTCAAGTTCAAGCTATGTGTAAGACCCATGGGAAGCATCCCGGAGTACAAGCATACAGAGCTACTAACGTAAGATTAAATAGAACACTTACCTATATAACGCCCTCAAAATATGAACCCGCACCCAACCTGTCGTAACAAAGACGAGGGTGTGATCCAATGCCCAATGGGAATATACAAATGCAATATCTAAATAAACGACAGAACAAAGACTCTCCACGTTATACATACGTTCACATGCAACTACCTTGTGTGTGTGTGTTTATATATATATATATATATATATATATGTATACTTAGTGCATGAAACGGTTTAACTTTTGAAAACATTATATATCTCGATCAATTCACCTTAATCTTGTTAAAAAAGGACTTTATTTCCATTAGTTTGACATTTATACTTTTATTTAACACACATTATTAAATACTTTAAACTACTACCCTTGGTTTGTTCGAAGGCCATTTCTTTATCGAGATTACCCTTTTCACTTTAACCGATTCACACGAGCATTGTCATTGGAAATCACCCTTTCAACACAAGCAAGCACCATGTTAGAAAATACTTATTTAGTCCTTGAAAATCTTTTACGATACACTCTTGTGTTAATTATTGTTTTAACCACTCAGGTTGCTTAGCCACCCATTTACCCACTTACTTTATCCGTTTTCCTTCCCTTATGGACATTAATCAATTTCACATTTAATTGTCCATTTACATTTATCAATTCATTCAAGTTAGGTTATCTTAATACTTTTTCACCACACAATCTATTTCTTGACATGCTCCTTATTTCTTTATCTTTTCTCAAAATCTTCCAATAACCTCTCACTTTAACGAGCTCCACACTCCTGACGTTGCCACCATATGCTTTGGCCAGTGATTTTAGGTCTTTCACCCCAAGGCTCCGAGCCCTCTTTAATTATCCCGGTGTCATTCGATTTCCTTTACATGTGTTTTAACATTTTACAATGTCCACATTATTCCTTTTTTCCCTTTTACCCGACCGAAGCCAAACCTAGGATTTTTCCCCAACTTGTGTTACACTTTGAAAATTATCATTTCAGGTCCTTTACACTTTAACTTTGATTTTGTTCCAAAATCATGTTCATTAGGACTATCATGTGTAACACCCTTTCCAACAATTTTATTTCATAAAAATGTTCCACTGTACGTAAAATTATCATTTTACCCATTTGTCTTCAAACTCACCCTTTACTCCAATTTCACAAATGTTAATTTCTCAAAATACCATTTAGTTACCTATAATAACTTCTGAAATATTTTTAAACAGTTTAAAACCTTTTAACCCTTTTGGAGTAACTTTCCTTTCAATTGAAAACATGTTTATTCCATGATTTCACTTCCAAATTCATAAGTGTTAATCTTTCAAAACGTTATTAAGTTACACACCAACTTCCCAATGTTTAACCATTAACACTAATTCAACAGCTTTACTAACCATATTTCTAAATTATATACTTTAATTCTTTATTCAAGAAATCTAATTACACTTAAAGACTACCTTTATAAGAAAATACCATTTTCATTTATCGATACAAGTAGTCTTACAACCTTATATTAATGACACCTTTAACCTCCCCTTTTCACACATTTTGAACATTAGAATTTCTATTTTTCTTATTTCTTGTCTAAACCTAACAAAATCTCCTTTAATCTTGTTCATCTACTTGTTATCAAAATACTACAAGTTTTTACGTATGAAAAGATGGATTTTAAATCATAAAATCCTATTAAATGGGTTAAACGTACATTTCATTCTAGAAATTCACAATGCTTGCAAAATCATGCTTTTCAAAACATAAATACATTTTTAATTTCTTCAAACTTAGCAAATGTCCATTTTTCCCAAAATATCCATTTTTACAAGAGACTTTATGATATTATTTCACCAAATATTTTAGTAAAATCAACATCATTTTTGAAACATTTTATTTCATAAAAAGTTTAACATCAAACTCCCAAAAAATGCACTATTTTCATAAAATTCCAATCTTTATTTCAATAAACTTTGAAATTTGTATTCTTGATTTATTATTAATTTATAAAAATATTAATTATTAATTCTACTAGAAAATTCATCATCAAGTTCCTATGCATTCTACTCTTAACATTTTAACAACAAGATTATAAATACATAAAATACACTCTTATTCCAAGACTAGATTTTTCCCACCTCTAAAGGCTCTAAATGGTGGTAAGAAGGTTGGTGTATAAGGAGCAACCCTAACCTCTAAAGGTGGCCTCAAAGGGTTACCAAATGCATCCTCCAAAATTCTCCATATGTACTCCGTTTAAGCTTCCTGGCCAAGACCCCTTCAAACTCCATGAAAGCTTCCATCATCTTCTCTAAAAATCCCCCAACACTTCTCCAAAATTGTTAGCTCCACTTCAACAATGGTGGAAATGGGTGTTGTAGGCTTGAATTTGATGAAACACTAGAAGAATAAGGGTGTTTAGGGTGGTTTTGAGGAGGTTTGAGGTGAAAAAAGCTCTACTGTGGTGGAAGACCACTTTTCTCACTCTCTCATCTTCTTCCATCTTCAAAATACCCATTTGAACCAAACCAACTTTTATAAAAACATTAAAAACATGAAAAATCCTATTGTTTTCCCATCTGGGCTTACCAGATGTCGGCAACTCAATAATCCAAGGGCCTGAAATGTGACAACACACAAGGACAATTCATATCTAACATTTTTGAAGCATGTCGTTCGAATGACATAAAGCCTCGTTCGAATAAAAATCTCATCTCATTAGAGTTATGGATTCTAAATACTCTCGCAACCTAGAACTGTTAAGTAGTGGGACCTCGCTCGATCCCCTACTTTAAATGAGGTCCGAACCTCGTTCAATGCCTCCTTTCTTATTATTTTCTCTAAATTCCTATTTTTACCCAAAATTTTCGATCAAACCTCACTTCATTATAATTTATACAAAAATTTAAATGAAATATTATGGTAAGGTATTACAAACTTCCCACAATGGGAAATTGCTTCACTGAAATTATCAATCCATCAATCCTTAAGCTTATGAGATTCACCAACTTCTATTTTAATCCAGAGAAACCCTCCAAGACAAAATCATCAAAGTTCTTAATACTAAAGTCACACTACACCCCCCCATACGGGGTTTGTCACCAAATAAACAACATACGACATGCTCTAACGCTCACCATCTCCCTAACCAGGAATGTTACGTAATTGAATCTAACTCTCCACTAACTTGATTTTCATGTACAACAATTTCTAGTTCTACCCATTCTATTACCCAAGGCATGCCGATTCCTCTATAGGAAACCCTCTCTAGCGATTAACAATCACCGAAGATAGAACCACTATACAACTAGTCATCACATTCCTCATCAAGAACCATTTCTATTCTTATGACTACACATCCTGCATCCTCAAAATTTTTAGGTTATCCTGACCACATAATTTTTCCTAGGCTTGACACTAATTATATACTGTTTATTTCTCGCTTTGAGAAGTAACTCACATACCAAATCATCATCGAGCATTTGGTTGACATCTTTTGTTGCGTCACTCTAATGAACCTAGTACTGCATTAGGTATGTCACCTTTGTGCACTCACTTGAACCTCAATACCATCCACTCATCGTGGAAAAGAAACACCATATGCTAAGTTTCCTTGATTTCCAATGAAATACAATATCCTTAAGCCATCATCCATCTCCTTACAACCATAGACACTGACTACCATTCCAGCCAGTCCAAAGGTCGCTAATCCTAGAAAATCCAACACTATGAGTAGCCCTGTGGCCGAAATCACAACCACCTATACACAAAACTTTATGCAATACCAAGAATACCCCAAGTAAGGAGCACCTAGTTATCGAGCCTCATTAACCATACCCTGTCCTACTATGACATGGAACCAATCCGAGTTACCATATACATGAGAATACATATTCCTGATTATCAAAATTGAAAGGAACACACGAAAGTTAGAAGAAATAAGCAACCCTCCCAAACAATTCTGCCCATAAGTTTCTAATTATGATTTATAAAAGAGAACCTTCTCCCCATGCTTGAAGTCATATCACTCATCCCCAATGTTCTAACCGAGTACTAATCCTAGGCACATACCCTGGCTTAGGTCACCAACTGTGACGAATCGAATCATAACTATTCATTCTCATAACACGAAAGCATAATTCAAACCTATAGTTCCCTAGGAATTCAATGATAGACTTCCCTCCTTTGGAGTAAGGCCCTATCCCTCGCATACTTACAACCCACGAACCACTCCGATTGGTGGAAGCCTAACACTCTTGTCTATATTGGCCTTGTCTATTTATCGAGGGTGATGCCACTAACCTATTGCATCTAGGTTACTATCTGCATTCCCATACCGTGACCAACATCCTCGAATTCTCATAGACATTAGTCAGTTTAAAAGAGGCCTTCACCTTATCGTGTCCATTGACTACACAAGATTTCCACTAACATTACTTTCGGATTCTACCTAAAATGAATTTACATGACGACCAAACCGGTCTCCGTTGGCATTCTAAGGGTAATAAGTACGACACAAGACTACATCTTCTAATCCTTACCGACTTGGCAGGATGTGTCAAAAATTAGTTCTCACCTTGCTAAGGCTACCCTAGAATATATCGTCAACACGTGTCAACATCTTAACCATGCTTCGACATTACCCTACCTTGGTTTCCATTTTCAAGTCTCCACATGGCATCATCACCTAAAATTTTGAATATGTTTTCTAGTACCCCTTAAAATTGTCTTTTCATGACATTCAAGCCTTATGCCCGTAATGATACGAACCTTAAAGTTAACTTAGGGATTTCACCACCTATCTGTGCCGATTCAGGAAGCCGCACCTGGCATGTACATCATACGACTCTTATAAACATTGTCTAGAAATATGAGATCATTGCCTGACCCTCAACACAATCATTACTAGAATGCTAATGCTTCTTTCTATAGGACTTAGCTGGTCTCCCAAGGATCCTAAATACATTCCATGTAATTGTCCTCAAGACTCGACAAGATTTCATCGTCCCTACTTTACCGTTGTAGGAGCGCTTTATAAACCTTCCAATATCCACTTCGCGATTACCTGGTGCTCGTAAAGGCACTAGTCCACGACCTTCCACATGTGGTGCACCTTAACCATAGAACATCTCAGGACGTCGCAACAAGTCACCATCTATCTATGATGATGCCTTACACAATTAGTCCTATGGCCCCCCCAAAATGCATTTAAACTACTCTCACACTAGGATTACCTCACACCCAACCATTACTTTGACGACTAAACTGAGCCTTTACACTTAAACACTAATCTTATCTTTATTCCAAATAGCTGTGATCATATGCCACATACAAACCACAACCAACACTACTAAGGATTATGGCAGGATACATGATGTCATCTATAACCTATAAACCTCTAGGTCTGCATCACCGACATCACTAACGATCATATTCCTTGAAATCACAGTATATTTTCTAAAACCTCATCATAGAAGACTACCGAGAGCTCACTCCTAAGTCTCCTCAACCATCATTGTTGCACATGAATATACTTATTGTAATTTTCCTATAACTCTCATCATACCCTACAAGGTACAACTTTCAATAAAGAATCACCAGGGCACTTACTTGTAACGATACTACCTCGCCTACTTAGACTAAATACACACTCCAAGAGTTGACCAACACATTACACCATTCCCATTAAATCATCAATTTCCTTATGGTGGGATACTATCTCAAGGATCAAATTTTCATAATCCCATCATCAAACTAACTACCTGAAACACCTATTTAAAAAATCTTATAGTACTTCTATAACTAACCAACACTGTCTAGGCGTGACGCACTAGCTATCTAATCTCCAAAGTTTACTTTACACGAGTTATATTTCTAACTCAATGAACGTCGTTTATCATTCTCTACATCTCAATTGGATTTTCGTATTACTATGGATCGACACTCAAGCACCTCACACTAAAAACCTATGATGTCGCCATTATTTCCTCGCACGAACACTCACAACTTACTAGCATATTTATATTAGAAGCATGGAAGTGATTAACAACAATTAACTTAGTCACCTTCCACTTGGAAATAAATCCACCCGTCATGTTAAACCCCCTGACTTCACTGTCGAGGACACAAACTAAATAATTACCAAAATTATCGTGATTGGCCCAAACCAATACCAATGTCAAAAATTCAACACTGTCCACTTCACGTCATTTTGGAAAGGAACCTTGAACCCAGAGCTCTGATACCATTTTTAATGCCCCGTCTTGAATTTATGGGTTATCCATAATCAACCCGGTCCGACCCTAGCGTTGGGTGTGAAGTGCAATGAAATAACCTATAACCTATATAATGTTTCTAGTCGTGTTTTATTTTAATTAACATTTTTCTTGTTAGCATACGATTCCACTTTCAAGTTCAAACTACGTGAAGGACCCATGGGAAGCATCCCGAAGTCCAAACATACATAACTACTAATGTAAGATTAAATAGAACATGTACCTGTATAACTCTCTCAAAATATGAACGCCCAACCAAACTTCTGTAGCAAAGATGAGGGTGTGATCGAGTGCCCAGTGGGAATATACAAATGCAGTACAGAAACAAACGGTAAAAAGAAGTTTAATAACCCCTCTTTTATATGCTCATATGTATATAGTTTGTTTTTACACTCATGTGTTACTTACTATCTTATAAATTTTGTATTATTAGATATGTGGTGTTATTGGATATCAATATAACAAACCCCATTTTTAAATATGAAGAATCAATCGTAAATAGGATCAAATCCAAGTCTTATGACATATCTTAAGGTATATAATAAGTTTTGGGGTAGAAAATATAATTTTATGAAACTTTAGGGACTAAAATAAAAATATAAAAAGGGATATTTTGTAAATAAAATATTTTCAAGGACCTCTAAAAAATATTGAAAAGATATAATGTGAAATTACCAAAATACCTTTCATGTGTGAAATGACCCTTATACCCTTATCACCTTTCCACCACGTGCTGATCACCTCCACCTTACACATGTCGTCTTCAGAGATAAAGCTAAAACACTTGTCATCATTCGGTGATGTTAAGACTGCAAGACCACCCCGGAATGTGACACCCAAACAATGACTTGCCAACGTAAATGCTTGATCACCTAGACACATGTCGACACCGTAATACTTTTGGAAACCTATAAATAGGGCCTTAGGGTTCATTTGAAACTCACACCAATTCCTTGAGAATTATAGTAAGAAAGAGTGATAGAAAGCTTGGGAAATATCTTAAGAAGGAGTTCTATAATTTCGAAGAAAGAATTCATTTCGTAGGTATGATTTTATTTAAATGTTATAATTCATTTTTGTAGTTTTAATTTCGTATTTTATAGCTTTACTTAGTAGTTATGCTGGTAAAATACATGAAAGACTTTACTAATCAAAACTTAAAATTTGGAAACAATCTAAATTGATTTTATTTTCAAAATATGTCAACTTGTTTGAAAAATATATATATATACTCTTTTTAAAATAATTTTTGTAAGCAATTTCTCGTATTATAGAATCTCATTTAAGTAATTCCAAAGTCAGTCCTGGTGAAATTTTGTCTAGTTGAGATAGTATTTAAGTGGTGCTCCTGTGACCCTCCATCTCTACTGGGAATAAATCCGGAAATGTTCTGTCTAGATGAGATGGTGTTTAAGTGGTGCCCCTGTGATCCTCCATCTCTACTGGGAACCGAATGATTAGGAAGAACTATGAATTGAATTCTTTAAATACGATCAATGAATATTAAAAATTGAGAAAATGGTCTTAGTAATCTTTTTGAGCAAGATATTTTAGGATTAAAACACAATATTTGGAATTGGTCTTTATTTAGAATACATAATTAAACCTTTATTGTATTTATTAGATTAACGTGTGATCGAAGACTCAATATCTATATTTTCGATCCTCTATTTTAGGTGAGTACTCTATGTCATTTCTTCCACATTTAAATTATATGATATTATGCAAACTATGTATTTTGTGAAATACTTTTATTCTTAAAATGCATCTGATACCGATGATGGATTCATTTGTGATATGTTTATATCTCTCCATATTGACATAATAATTGAAATGAGTACTGAAAATGAGATTGAATATTTGAAATATGATTCGGCCTAAGGGACCTCTTTACTGACTGACCTTCTCAGCTAGGTTATTGCTGGTGTGCCCTAAATAAGGAGTTGTGACGAACTAGTTCGATTGACCCTTAACTATCGGGGAATAATACGATAGAAGATTACGATATTAGAGTGTACTTGGCCATTAAAATGATATGATTGAAAGAAAAATATATCACATTTGATTTGTTGCATTCTTCTTATTCCGAGCTATCCAATTATGATATATATACTATCATTTCAAAATATATATCTATTTACTGCAAGTTCCTATCCATATATGTATATGCCTTCTCTTTTGACTTGAATAGGTATCTATTTTTTGAAAACCTTTGAATGTCGGGAGATTAAATCTTATTCAGCTTTTAGCTGATGTTGTATAAACAACTATTTTTCAGGGAAAAAAAATTAGACTGGAGGAAGGAGTGTAAAAGGACTATGTTGAAGATCTAACTTAATGAGCTCTTTTGTTATATGTTTAAATATAACGTTTATTTTTAGGAGATAGAGCATGTTTGGATCTTTAGTAATAAGTTTTTAATTTTGGCATAAGTTGTAATCAGTTCATACTTTAATATATACGAAGTTCCCTTTTAGAAAGCTCTGATGACGTAATTCCATTTTTTTCAATAGTTTACGATTCATGACCATGTGAATGTATTTCTGTTGCATTTATTTTAAGAAATATTTTAAGTCCATAACATTGAATGCCTTGCTGGAATGTCAAGACACTCATTCCCTACTACTATTGGGTTGGGGTCGTGATAGAGGTGGTATTAGAGCATAGGTTATGAACCCATATACTACTGAACGTAGGTTTCGAACGTTATAGATTTCGTGTTTCTATCCTTAGGAGATAGTATTAAATATCTGATTTATGTAATAACCCTCCCTATGTGTTATATTATTTATAACTGGTATTTTAGTTTTCAATCTTGATATAGTATAGTAGATATTACGTTTTGCCATAACTATAGAAAATGACCAAGAGAAGATCATATATGGGAACTAGTGATTCGAGTATTGAAGGACTGGAAGGTGAATACAAGGTGATCGAAAGTCTAGCAAAGATTGTGGAGCATCAGGTAAATAATGGAGTACCACGGAATACTGAACTAAGTAAATGTACTATTGAACAGTTCAAGAAGTTGATTCCTCCATCTTTTAAAGGTACTCCCAACCCCACTGAAGCAAAAAGTTGGGTGATGCAAATAGAAAAGATACTCGATGTTCTTAAGTGTACTGATGAACAAAGAGTATCATTTGGAACGTTTATGTTAGAAGGTGAAGCCGAACATTGGTGGAGAATGACTAAAAGAATATACGAGGAAAGGAATAATCCCATAGGTTGGAATGATTTCCTAGTGACATTGTATGAGAAATACTCTCCTAAAACGATACAAGACCAGAAAGTAGTTGACTTCATGAGTTTACTTCAAGGAAATATAACGGTTAGTCAATACGAGGCGAAGTTTATCGAGTTATCCCGTTTTGCACCTCATGTTGAGATAACCGATACTTTAAAGAAGTTTGAACGTGGGTTGAGGTTGAATATTCGTAGTCGAATTTCCATCCTGAAGTTGACATCATATACTAACGTGGTGACTAGAGCAATGATAACTAAGAAGGACAGTGAAGAATATAATCAGATTAGAGAAGGGAAGAGGAAGTTTGGGGAACAAAGAGGAAGGAACCCCAATAGTAAACCCTTTAGGACTTTACCCAATACAGGGCGACCTTTTGTGAACAAAACCTTTCATGTTGATATATGCCAACGATGTGGTAATATTCATAGAGGGCAACCATGTTACCAAGAAACAGAAAATTGCTTTGGGTGTGACCAAAAGGGACATAAAATGAGAGATTTCCATAACAAAGGGAAGGAGCCAATAAAGACTTTTAATGACAATAAAGATCATGGCAGACAAGGTAGAATTTCTAATCTTTCTGATGCAAAGGCTTCTAATGCAGTAGTGTCAGGTATACTCTCTATATGTGCACAACCTTTTCAAGTTTTAATAGATCCTCGTTCTACCCATTCATTTGTGTCTTTACGTTTTGTTAATCGCTTTCCTAATATTCCCGAACCCTTGAATCATAACATACACGTTTCTACTCCTTCTGGTGATTTATTGACGGGTACATTAGTATATACATCTTGCCTATAGATGTCAACAGTCATAAACTATTTGTTGATTTGATAGTTTTAGACATAAGAGATTTTGAAGTCATTTTGGGGATGAATTGGTTAGCATCATATCATGCTAATGTAGATTGTTTTGACAAGATAGCTACTTTCCAAATTCCTAACCAACAAAAATTCAGTTTTGAAGGAACTAGTGTCCTATCTCCCATGTGTATTGTCTTTGTAATGCAAGCCTATAGATTTCTTAAGAAAGGATGTCAAGGATTTCTTGCAATTTTTATTGATTTGCAAATGAAGGATCCTAGTTTAGAAGAGATCCCTATAGCTAAACATTTTCCAGATGTTTTTTCGGATGATTTACCTAGTCTACCACCAAGTAGAGAAATAGAGTTTACGATTGACCTTCTTCCTGGAGCCATACCAATATAAAAATCACCTTATCACATGTCACCTTTAGAATTAAGGGAATTAAAAGTTCAATTACAAGATCTGTTAGACAAAAGTTTTATTAGACTAAGTATATCCCCTTGGGGTGCTCCAGTGTTATTTGTTAAAAAGAAGGATGGGAAATGAGGTTATGTATAGATTATCGTGAACTGAACAAGGTAACCATTAAGAATAAATACCCCTTACCTCGTATAGATGATTTGTTTGACCAACTACAAGGTGTGCAAGTATTTTCTAAGATTGACCTTAGTTCAGGATATCACCAATTGAAGATTAAGGAAGATGATATTTCGAAATTAGCTTTTCGTACTAGATATGGTCACTATGAATTTCTTGTGATGCCATTTGGACTTGCTAATGCACCAGCCATTTTTATGGATATGATGAATAGAGTGTTTAGGAAATATTTGGATCAATGTGTGGTTGTTTTCGTTGATGACATCCTTATTTATTCCAAGAGTATTGGAGAACACAAGAAGCATTTAGAGATAGTATTACAAATCCTTAGGAAGGAGAAGTTATATGCAAAATTAAAGAAGTGTGAGTTTTGGTTTCCTGGCATTTCTTTTCTAGGGCATGTCATTTCCAAAGAGGGACTGTCGGTTGACCCTCAAAAGATCGAGGCTATACTAGATTGGCCTAGAACAACTAATGTAATAGAGATTCGTAGTTTCCTTGGATTATCAGGTTATTATCGAAGATTTGTCGAAGGATTTCTAGCATTGCCAAACCTCTATCCAGGTTAACACAAAAGAAGGTAAAATATGAGTGGTGTGAGGAAGTTGAGAATAGTTTTTAAGAACTTAAGAATCGATTAGTAACTGACCCAATTTGACTATTCCTTCAGGGACAGGAGGATTGGTGATTTACAGTGATGCTTCAAAAAATGGTTTGGGATGTGTGTTAATGCAAAATGGGAAAGTAGTAGCTTATGCCTCGAGACAATTAAAACCACATAAACAAAATTATCCAACCCGTGACTTAGAATTAACTACTATAATTTTTTCTCTTAAGATTTAGAGACATTATTTATATGGTCAGACTTGTGAGATTTATACCGATCATAAGAGTTTGAAATATATTTACTCAGAAAGAATTGAACATGAGACAAAGGAGGTGGTTATAATTGATGAAGGATTATGGTTTAAATATTCATTATCACCCAGGGAAAGCAAATTTAGTAGCTGACGCCTTAAGTAGGAAGTCTACAACAAATTTAGTATGTCTCATTATAAATCAGGAACCTTTGTTAGAGGATTTGAAAAGTATGGAAATAGATGTACGTATTTATAGCAAAGGAGGAATAATCGCAAACTTACAAGTACAACCCACGTTGATGGAAAGAATCAAATTTGCACAAGTAAATGACCCACAGCTGAAGAAGATCAGAAAAGAGGTTATTGAAGGGAAGAGATTTGAATTTGCGATACGGGATGATATATTGAGGTTTGGAAATAGAGTGTGTGTTCCACGTAATGCCCAACTAAAGAGGCAAATTTTGGAGGAAACTCATTGCTCGAGATTTACGTTTCATCCTGGAAATACCAAGATGTATAGAGATCTTCGAGAAGTGTTTTGGTGGAACAATATGAAAAGGGAGATAGCAGAATTTGTATCTCACTGTTTGGTTTGTCAACAAGTAAAAGCTGAACATCAGAAATCATCAGGATTATTACAACCTCTACCTATCCCTGAATGGAAATGAGAATATATTACCATGGATTTTGTGACAGGTTTACCAAGGAGTTCAAATGGTAATGATTCTATTTGGGTAATTATTGATAGGTTAACTAAATCTGCTCATTTTCTTGCCATTAAGATTACCCATTCATTAGAAAAGTTAGCCAAATTGTATGTATGGGGAATTATTAGGCTTCATGGAACCCCTATTTTAATTATTTCTGATCGTGTCCCTAGATTTGTTTCTCGCTTTTGGAAAAGCCTACAAGCAGCCATGGGAAAAAAATTGAATTTCAGCACCGCTTTTCATCCCCAAACAGATAGAATTGGGTAATCTTAATGGCAAGATATTAACCTTTTTCAGCCATGGGAAAATGATTTTAGTAACCTTTTTCAGCAAGATATTTTAGGATTAAAACACAATATTTAGAATTGGGCTTTATTTAAAATACATAATTAAACCTTTATTGTATTTATTAGCTTAACGTGTGATCCAAGATTCAATATCTATATTTTAGAGCCTCTATTTTAGGTGAGTACTCTATGTCATTTCTCGCACATTTAAATTATATGATATTATGCAAACTATGTATTTTGTGAAATTCTTTTATTCTCAAAATGCATCTGATACCGATGATGGATTCATTTGTGATATGTTTATATCTCTCCATATAGACACACTGATTGAAATGAGTATTGAAAATGAGATTGAATATTGGAAATTTGATTCGGCCTAAGGGACCTCTTTAATGACTGACCTTCCCAGCTAGGTTATCGCTGGTGTGCCCTAAATAAGGCGTTGTGACGAACTAGTTCGATTGACCCTCAACTACCGGTGAATAATACGGTAGAAGAATACGGTATTAGAGTGTACTTGGCCATTAAAATGATATGATTGAAAGAAAAATATATCACATTTGATTTGTTGCATTCTTCTTATTCTGAGCTATCCAATTGTGATATATATACTATCATTTCAAAATATATATCTATTTACTATAAGTTCCTATCCATATATGTATATGCCTTCTCTTTTGACTTGAATAGGTATCTATTTTCTGAAAACCTTGGAATGTCGGGAGATTTAGTCCTATTCATCTTTGAGCTGATGTTGTACAAATAACGATTTTTCAAGAAAAAAATTAGGCTGGAGGAAGGAGTGTAGAAGGACTATGTTGAAGATCTAGCTTAAGGAGCTCTTTTGTTATACTTTTAAATATAACTTTTGTTTTTAGGATATAGAGCATGTTTGGCTATTTAGTAATAAGTTTTTAATTTTGGCATAAGTTGTAATCCGTTCATACTTTAATATATACGAAGTTCCCTTTTAGAAAGCTCTGATGACGTAATTCCATTTTTTCAATAGTTTACGATTCATGACCATGTGAATGTATTTCCGTTGCATTTATTTTAAGAAATATTTTAAGTCGATAACATTGAATGCCTTGGTGGCATGTCAAGACACTCATTCCCTATTACTATTGGGTTGGGGTCGTGACAAGAAGACTCTATGCATTATACCTATGTGCACACACACACACACACACACACACACACACACACACACACACACACACACACATATATATATATATATATATATATATATATACACGTAAATTTTATTTATGAATTTGTTTAACCTTTGAAAATATTATTTATCGCGATGAATTTACCTTAATCATGTAAAAAAAAGACTTTCTTTCCATTAGTTTGACATTTATCCTTATATATATATATATATACACACACGTATACTTTATTTATGAATTCGTTTAACTTTTGAAAATATTATTTATCCTGATTAATTCACCATAATTTTGTAAAAAAATACCTCATTTCCATTAGTTTGACATTTATCCTTTTATTTAACACATACGATTAAATACTTGAAATAACTACCATTGGTTTGTCCGAATGCCATTTCTTTACCGAGATTACCCTTTTCATTCTAACCGATTCACGTGAGCATTTTCATTAAAAATATCCTTTCAACATACACAAACACCGTGCTAGAAAATACTTATTTAGTCCTTGAAAACCTTTTACAACACTCTTGTATTAATTATGGTTTGAACAACTTAGGATGCTTAGCCACCCATTTACCCACTTACTTTACCCTTTTTCCTTCCTGCATAAACAACATTCTAGGACTCCTTAAGTCTCCTTAGGTCCCTAACACCTTCCCATTCATTGCAAACCCTAGGTCATGCTTCGAGTACCGATCTAGAGGCAATCGAGCGATCCCGGGTCGTGTTTGACTTTGGAAACTTCATCATTAGAGATAAATATCAATAAATATTCAAAGGGATATTAATCCCCTTTCCAACAGTCAGCTCCGTGCACAAAATGGCATAACCCTTCGATGAACGGGCCATTTTACTATCAAAAACCAATCTGGAGGTCACTAGGTCCTCCCGGGCCCCAATTTAACCCATATCCCCATCATCGTTAGAAAAAAATCTCAATGAATCTTTGAAGGGAACTGAAACCCCTTTCCAACGGTCGACCTCATGCACGAAATGGAATAACAGTTAAGAATAACGATCCATTTTCTCTTGAAAACCAGTTCGGACGCCACCGAGCGCTCTCGGGCTTCGTTTGACCATAGTCAACTCTTCAGCTCGAACAAGACTGAATTAATCTTTAAAAGGAACCGAATACCCATTCCAACGGTTTTCCTAGTGAAAGAATAAGCCTTACAGTACAAATGATTAACCCATTTTATTCCGAAAGGTCATTAATCATTTTCGGACGCCGTTTGACCAAAGTCAACTCTTTGAACCGAGCGAAGATCTTTGGAACATTGATGTTCCCCGCATAACCTTTCCAACTGTCCACTCTTTGCATAATTCTGACTTACAGCTTGGAAGAATGATCCATTACCGTCCGACGATATCCTTTCCAAAAGACCCGACGAGCACTTTCGAGCCGCGTTTGACCCAAAATCAACTCTTAGCCTTGGGAGTGGCCTGAAGGACTCTTCAAGGTATCTGATTAACTTTCTGATGGTATGCCCCATGAGCGATTTGGATTTATGGATTACATTTTACTACCATTTTTTCGAAAAAATCTGCACGAGACTACCGATTAGAAGTCCATATCCCTGCTAATCGAAAGTGTGTCTAGGGTCACTTTTCGATTGGAATGGATAGGGATATGCCTATCGACAGTGACCTAACCTTATATAAGGAGGGCATGGGCTCACTACCAGGGCTCAACTCTGATCCATCAATATCTATGATCTCAACAACATTCTTCTGCAATAAGCGAAGTTCCCTCGTGTGAAATTCCTTTCAACTTTTCATTCCCATCATTTTCATACCCAATTTATCAAAAATCCCCTTCTCTCTCATCCAAGATCCATCCCAACTTGCTAGGAATCTCATTAAGGATCAAGATCAAGCCTTAAGTCTCCAAAAAAGGTCCAAATACCCTTTTCTCTCTTTAAATTTCCTTGTTTTCGCATTAGTTATATAAATTCTCAATTTAGCCTTTACTTTAGATCATACACACCAACATCTCATCCTTCATTAGTTATATTTCAAATACTTTATTTTCTATAAACAAAACCCAAAAGTAAATAAAAAGCGGGTTACAACTACAAATTCGAATATGATTATTCACCACTGTTACTAAAACCTAATTAAATCTTTTCTACACACACACATATAATAAACTCCCATTTAGAATCATGGGGTGAACCCCACCCTTGTACCGCATGCTGACTACGTGGACTTTGATGCCTTTATAGGTTATGTAGGCATTTCGGGCGAAAACCCGAGACTTGAGTCTAATTTTCCAATTTTTACATTTTCATATTTTGATCATTTTCTAATTTTATCTATACATTAATCATATATACCCGAATTGTGATTCATATTTTCTTTTCATCTAACTAATATTATCGTCCCATTATAATGATCAATATCTCGATAAGCGCGTGTGCACACACACACACACACACACACAATATTTTCTAATTAATATTTTTTATAACAGTCCTTTGGATGACCTCACTCTCTTTTCCATGATATGAGTCAAGCGATTCTGAACTCCACTTATATATACACGCACACACATTTCACGTAGAAATTAAGGAAATAGTAACATAAGATCATGAGAGACCAAAAGGGAGGGATGGGTTCCTAGCACCTTCTCATTCAGTAACTTAGCCCCTGAACCTCTGAACTATTATTTTCATAAGCTTCAGTTTTCCTTTGATGCTTCTCTCTCGAGGCGACGACATGTTATTTTGCCTGTTATGTAATAAAATAGGTTGGTGACTTCATATCTTTACATCAATCCCCATCCTTCTTATAAAAAGGGCACGAGACCTCCTCACCCTCTCCAACCGCGCATGCATGAACCGAGACGGAGGAAAGTCGGAGGGATGGCCACAGTGGCGACTTCGTTGGGGAATGACCTAAGAAGGCTAGACTCTATTTGCATGGGTGTTATCATTTTATTCTTGTGTGCCTATGCACCTACCTGTATGTTCCCTTTTTCTAATCTATTATTTCTTTTATAATCTACCTTATGTTTATATCACCTCTCACTAACTTTTCACTTCACACACTTGTAAATAATCTGTGTGTACACTTCACACTACCTACACTTGTACATAGGATCACTTATATCCACATGTTTCACACACCACTTAGAATATCGATGCTTAGGAGTCACTAACATACAACTCCCCTTATCACACTTGTATATATCCATACTCACTCACACTTGTCACACACCACTTGTAGTCAATCCATGCTTAGGTTCACTACCACACACTCAATTATAGATATTAACACATCACTCACTCTCATATATCCATGCTTAGTGTAATCTTCATGCTCCATGCTAGATTTACTTTTCATAATACTTGTACATTCTCCCTTATTAGTATAGTAATCATCTTGCCAAATAAAAATACTCTGTCCATAATACACTAATCAAGAATTATGCAGTTTGCACACTACATCACCAAAGAGCATGGCTATTGACCAAATTTTATCTCGTAACTGGGGGTCACTTTGTGATGGGCACTGGTTTAGCAAGCTGCAGTTAGCCCAAGCAATATGAATCTCACCTTACATTGACCAAGTACCTTTGATGTATATCGAACGGTTGCCCCTGCATCATATTTCTTGATTGAAGTCATGACGGGAGGTATATAGCAGGGAACTCGTTGACGTACGTCGGGTATTTCGAATTATCTCTCACACATATTGTCCCCACGAGGTATATATTGAGGCAATTCACATACAGTTAGGTATATCAAATGGATTTTCCACACATAATGATTGCCCTCAAAAGCAGAACGTTTACCGTGGAAATCATGCCAAAGGGAGGAACCTTCCCCTTAACCCAACGACTGAATACCCTCATATAAGAGTCAAACCTAGGGCACTCATATTTAGTTTAACGGTTACTACCCGAAGCTCGGTCGAAATGCCAGGCCGGCATACCGCCTAAATTTTTGTCCGATTTCCACTTTTTTAAAACGGAACCATGTCCTTAAGTCTGGCAATAAGTCAAATCATGTTTTACACATTTTTCAAACCCAATTTTCCCAGGCTAGGGTTCCGTTCGGAATTTCTTTTGCATTTCGGTAAACCTAATAGAAGTGAAAACATAATAATAATAATAATAATAATAATAATAATAATAATAATAATAATAATAATAATAATAATAATAATAATAATAATAATAATAATAATAATGCTAAGACTCTTTTCTCTTTCTTTCCTCTTTCCTTACCAAAAATACCAAAACACTTTTCCTCCTTTTATAAAAAAAATACCAAAAATATTTTGTCCTTCCCTTTCTAAACATTTGTCAAAAGCATTTTCCTTTTTCCAAAAAGAATTCGTTTCTCTTTCAAAAATAAATTCGAATCATTTTTACTCTCAGGTTGATCGCATACCTAGCTCCTTATAGGCTTTGGTCTTCCATCGAACCGCCCCGAAGCTCCGTTAGTTCTCCCTCTATTTCCTTCAAGTTCGAAACCCACTCTTTATGGAGAATACACACCAAGTACCGTATGTGTAGTATGATTTGTTGACGGTCCTTGTCCGACTTACCACAAAGTTTAATAACCTTTAAACCGAGGTTCATGAGATGAAGTGAAATAGGGTCCCTATTCCCGAAGAGCCCGAGGTTCTCTTCCCTCGCGCCATGGGTCCACTCATACCTGAGCCTATTCGGTTCCCAGAAGAATATACTCACACTCCAGGTGCCTCTCCTACCAATGGGCCACCCCATCTAATCTCTTTATGTCGAATCTTGCCCAACCAGGGGTTAACCTACCAGTGATCATCGAACCGAAGAAAGAAGAGTTGAATAAGTTAAAGTAAGACCTTAGGCTGTTGACCGAGAAGTTTGATTAGGTACGAAACTCCTAGAACTACATGGATTACTCCCATATGTCTCCCTACCCTAAAGCAAGGCTACCAAAAAAATTTAAGATGCCCAACTTTGAGAAGTTCGGGAGTTCGAGCCCCCAATTGTCCATATCCGAAGTTACCATCAACCATGACTCTTCTAAATGACTCTGAGGAAATAATGGCCTAGATTTTTCAACAGAATTTTAAGGATAGCTATCTTCACTAGTTATCCCTAGAGGAATCCAGAGTTCGCAGTTGGGAGGATGTTGTCCAGAAATTCATGTTATAGTATAAGTACAATGAGAAATTAGAGGATACACGTCGTGATCTTAAACTTCTCAAATAGAATCCTTAGGAAACTATCATCAACTTCAGACCAAGGTAGAGGGAGAAAGTGGCCACCACAACCAATCTTCCTTTCGAAGAGGCGCAAGTTAGTATTGTGAAGAAAAAATTCTTACCCCATGTCCGAGAGATGATGAGAGGACAATATTACCCCTATTTATGAGCCCTTTGGGAAGCAGGAGTGGATATTGAAGAAATTATTGCCAAGATAGAAACTTAGTCAAAGAAAGTATGAGGATAATTCATTACAAGAAAGTATAAAAGCCTGTTAGTACCACATTTTTATCCATTAATAACATCTCTCAGCCTACCACTTTATTGGCTCCAGAAAGCCTCACTAACCCATCAGAAAAGAATACACCGAGCTTCATGATTCCCTCTCCAAAGTATCCCAATACCTATTAAGCCGAAATCTCATCAAACCATCGTCCATTACCAAACCCACTTCCCAAAAATTTCAAACCCGACGCCCATTGTGATTTCCATCAAAATGCCGACCATGCCACCGATTAGTGCTTTTATTTCCAGAATGTAATCCAAATTTTGATTGATCGAGGCGTTTTCACTCCACCAGCCAATCCTAATCCCAACACCACTAACAACCCACTTTCAAATCATATAAATGGTATCTTACTAGAAAATAATCTAGAATTTAACCCGTCTACCCAGATTGCACCTAGTAAATCACCCATCGGCCTGAAAGTGGGCTCAAGAGTCAGATAATTGGGTGATACCCACTAATGAAGTCAATCTAGATGACACCATTAAGATTATGGCAGATTTATTCCGACAAATCGATGAGATTTGTAGTATGTCTGATCTACTCAATACTTTAAAAATACAAGGGCTCTTAGTCCATTCACTTATACATCTCCCCGTTGAGTGGTAGGATCTATATGAAGAAGCCGTGGAGGTTGTTTAATGTACTGAATTCTCATGTAAGAATAAAATCGTTTCCACCGGATGGGGGGATGAATTTAATAGTTCAGATGAAGATCCAAGCTAGGAAAAGGCTATCCTGATGATCAACATATGCAGGATGATACCATTTGAAGAACTATTAGGAGAGATCAACAAGGTGGACGAATACCCCAAGATAGATGAAAAAACATGGTTTCTATTTTTATCCTCTTCTGTGAACCATATGACTAGATATGGCAGGCACTACCAGAGTCTGAACGCTCAATCAGTAACGACAGATAAACGAAAAGGTGTTGTCGAGAAACTTCCTATGCCGAAAATGACCATCGAGGAGAGTAAGATCCTTGATAAATTGAAGAAAACTTAGGCTAACATCACCTTGTAGGGACTTTTCATGTCTTCCCAATCGCACCAAAATGCCTTGACTAAATTTCTTCCCAGGCCTACATTCCCTCTTTCCACCAATCGAAAAGAAGCCATGAACTTGTTCGGATCCCTAACCTCTACTAGAATTCTCTCCTTATCTGAGGAAGAAATCATTAAGTTTGGTCCACATCATAATTATACTCTCAATATCTTTGTCGAGGTGATGGGGATGACAGTCCCGCTTTCCCTCATCAATAATGGATCATCACTTCATGTTTTCCCATTAAGGACCCTTAAGTGTTTAGGTTTGAAAGTAAGATACCTTGCTCCAACTTTCGCCATGGTGCGTGTTTATGACAATACTCGTCGAGTGGTGATGGGATATATAAAGATTACAATAGGGGCTGGCCATATAAATCCTAATACGCAATTCCAAATCGTCAACATATCGGATTGTTTTAATCTACTGTTTGGTCGAACATGGCTTCACAGCATCAAAGGGGTATCTTCCCCTCTCTATTAAAAACTAAAGTTCTTATCCAAGGGATATGTCATCACCATCTTGGGCGACGATGATAATACCAAGAATGCAAGCGCCAGTAATTTGATACTAGAGATATAACATGGGGTGAATTATATGCTTCTGTCTGGTTTTCGAATCGAACCACTTCTTCTCCCAGCAGGGGATGATTTTCTAGATGGATTCAGCCCAGAGCACAACCCTCACGAGAATTTTAACGTGATACAAATGTTTAAAATATGCACTTCATGACTAGAATGGGGCTGGGATGAAGACAATAAGGAATACTGGAATGCATAGTGTTAAAAATGGTCTTTCTTCCATGTGGCATGGGTTATCAAACATCATCATCAGAACTCACAATACTCCCCCAACCTCGGTTGAAGAGAAGGCTAGAAAGTACCAAGATTGTGTCTGGAGATTCCTTGAATGGGAGATTCATCAAAAAGGGTGAAGACTTTCCCTTTTATGGCTTTCCCAAATCGTGGTATGATTATGTAGATAAGAAGATGAATCTAGGGATGGCGATCTTCTTCCAAGATAGTTATTCACAGGCTGAAAGTTCCCAGCATCATGTACAACCACTCATTGAGAAGACTACAGTTTTTACCGAGGATTCCAAGGGAACTGACTCCGAGGACTCTTTCAATTTGTAGACACTGGGGCTGGCACTCTGCATGATCCACTTATGTGCTACATCATTGGATCCATCCATCCCGATTAAAGTTACCGATGCACCCTTCCTCAACTGGAATGCTATACCAGTTCCACCCGCTAAAGTACAACCCAACCCTGATGATTATCCTATTTCTGCTTCTTTTTTTGTTCCTCCTTGTTCCAATCACAATGTAATCGATACCTCATTTGACATGGTTCTCAGTGCTATTTTTCCTAGGAATAAAGTAAACAAAGATTTTGAGTAGCTTGGTGTTCCTTATTTTAATTATCTTAATTGTAATCAAACTCTTGATGATCATAATTTTTCAAATGAATAATTATTAACTGATCTTAATAAGGTTAATAACAAACAACATAACCATGTTCAACTTAATGAAGATGAAATTGTTGTTTTCGATTCTAGTAGCCAACTGCGTGAGGTTAAGATAGGGTCCACCCATAACGAGCATACGTGTGTGTAACTCAAAGAACTTCTGAAGGAATTTGTGGACATCTTCGCATGGTCCTATGAAGACATGCTTGATAATGATCCAGAGATAGCTCATCACGAAATTATAACTCATCGGTAAAATAACAACTGCTAAAGCTCCGTACTGAATGGTCGCTCAAGTGTAAAGAAGAAATGGCCCGACCCGTTAACTTGGACCGTCTCAAGGAATTCCACCCCTGGTCTGAAATATCGATGCTCTACGACTCCTCTCATCCCACTTCTATTCTAATAAAAAATCTTCATTACCCCCTACTCAGGACTATGTGGGGCCTGATCCTCTACAAAAAATATTTTACTTTAGAAATGAAACTCAGAAAATTTTTAAACCCTAGAGATACGTAGGCAGCTCACATGCTTTATATGAGAATGGTGCCCTTCTTTTTCATAAAAGTTATTCTTTTATTACCTTCGAGAACGACAGTTCATTTTATCATTTACATGAACTAAAGGATTATGTACGCCTTAGTGATTGGTATAGATAATTCAAATGCAAAACTCATCAAAAGGCTCAATAATATAATTTGAATCCTTTTTATTCCATTTTAGGAAAACTTGACATGATTACATGAAATATCAGTGTAGGGTGTCAGACAACAGCCCCTGCCAACCTAACTAACCAAAAAATAAGACAAACCAAACTGCTCCTATACAAGCTCACCAAACCTTCCAGAATTTATTCCCAACAAACTCAAAATGACCCAATCCATAACCAAATACATGAAAGCTTCACAAATATCACCAAATTCATAAAATATCCTACCCATAGTTGCCTGATAATCCATCCCCATCATCATCTACATCCTGAAGCCCATAAACTTCCCCTTTCTAGATAGTATATCGCAAGCGCTCCATGGAATGGTAAGCCCCGACCAGCCTAGGAAAATAACTACGCCTCCCCCATGGTGTTAAACATGGCAAACCATCTCTGCCCGGTCTCTTCGTCCAACATCTTAACCACTTCCCTCCTCGACAACCATTTAATATAGTCCTTGGAAACATGCCAAACTCTGTCAATAGATTGGGAAGGACGGGTCGATGGATGATGACTCTCCCACAAAGAGCCAAACTACATGCACATACCTTATGTTAAATCCTTTACGGGAAAGAAATCCACGATACGAGAGGGCATAATTTGCTCCCATCTGACTTGATGTAAGAATGTTGGGGAAAATAGAAGGGGGTCTATTAGAGACCAAATAACTGAACATACTGATATTCTCCTAGTTACAGAATGGTCTGTAACTCCCCCTACCAGGGCACTAACCAATGCAGGAATCGAGATCCGTGCTCCACGAACCAATTTACCCAATTCTCGATGTTCGGGCCAAAGCAGATGAAATAATAAGTGAAGAAATTTAACATATCCACTAAGGGATATTCAGGGGTACCACCAAATGGAATATGTTAGACAGACACATGAACAACATGACATACGTACCTCTCAAAAAATTAGAACGGACTTCCAGTTAAGCATCTAGACCGTTAAGGGTATCTACTATTATCATCATTGTAGGATTGTGATGATATGACATCCATGCAGTAATGGAAGAAATTTGAGGGTCCACCAGTTGGTCCTCGATCACCAATAGTATCTTTAAAGTTAATCCGAGGGAGATAACTTTCGCATAGACCACATCATTGACATCTTGCAGACGCATGAAATAGAACACATTTAGGAACGAGATCATCCCTACATTAGACAATGGTCGAGCCGTCGAACGAGAGAAGTGGAGAAATTCCATTAGCAGTGCCCGAGGAGATCGAGAGAATTTAGGCATTTCTTCCTCCACATTGGGGTTTACTCCCAACATAGTAGAAAATTCCTCATAAGTCGGATGGACCTCATCCAAGAAAAATTGAAAAATATGATCCTTGGGGTACCGGAGTTATGCTACCACCATCAGCATGTTCCAATTAACGGGCCAGTTGCACCACAAAGCGACCCGATGCATGTTAAAGGCATCATAGTCTCTGTTGTACGAACACATAGATTTAAAATTCTCAAGATAAGAGGCAAATTTTGCACTTACGGGAAAGGCCATTTTGGAAAATAATAAGAAAAAAAGAAAGAAATAAACAAGGTAAAGATAATGTGAATGGGTGAAGAAACCTCTCCACTTTCCCATTTTTATACTAAAAAAAAATTGGCAATTGATAAGGAGCCTGTAATTTCCAGATGAAACATTACCTCATCAAGGAAAAAGTAGCTAAAAAAAGTGCAATCAAAGCCTTGGGATGATTTCATTGGACTGACCAGCCAATAGGCAGGATAAGGGGTATGCCGATCGACATCCCCCATTTTTAGAAAATTCCATTTTTCCTTTTTTTTCCAAAATTAAAAACTCAATAAACATAATTTTTATTACAAAAGAATTCAAAATTTTTCTGTCCTTATAGTTTTAACTCATCGTGTTTTAAAATAAATTATCTTTTAAGTGATTATAATCATTTTTACGATCGCAGCAAACAAAGTAAAAAGTGTATGCAGGTTAAGTCATTTAAAACAAAGATAAATAAATATAATCTCATTCATTTCATATATATATATATATATATCATTACATCTTTTTGCAAAAAAGAAGAAAAATAATGGGACTCAACCCGATAACCCCAAAACTTTCTCTCTCTCTCCGTCCTCCTAGAATCCCCTGTCCTTGTGACACACGCTCTTTCCCCAATGACAATATAATGAGCCTCCACTACCCGATCTAGATCCCTCCTCAGATGAAGAAAATGGCACAAAATAGGAAGGAACCAGGATCAAATCCAGGATATGAGCTATCGTAGAAGACACCGAGGCCCGGATGTCCCTAAACCAAATAATCAACACCTGGACATGCTGCAAGAAAAATAAAAAGAGAAAATCAGTCAGTCTGAAGTAAGAAGAAGAAATTAAAAAGATAAAGGACAAAGATATACCTCTAGCTAGAGAACATCCTTCGTCACCCCCTGCACTGTCGGGTCCATCACATTAGGATGATCCTGCATACTCCTCGATCCTCCCCCAGGAAGTGTGATGTTGTATAAAGGAGGAGCAAGTCAGAGAAAAGGAACCTCTGCCGTTGTCGCCGCTGCTGACGTCGATGCACCACCAATGATGTGAATAAACCCCATTGGACAACTCGTACCCCTGCCTGACGTAGTTGGAGGCGGATGCATATTCACTACATCATAGATACAGGAAAACATCCGCCAGCTTGTCACCAATCAAGGTAGTCGTACATCCCCACCGTGTCCATTTTCAGCAAATAGGGCTCGCCAATCATTACTACCACCCGAGCCTCCTTCGACATCTCTCAAACTTACTGTAGCATCGCCAGTGGGACCACCACCTCATCCTTCATAATCTATCGAGCTAATCTCTTTCCCAGATATAAGGAGTAGCCAAACTCATGCACCAACAGTTGATGCATCTGCGCATTCCCTATGATCACCCCCGTGTGCTTTATGGTCATCCCCCAGGGATAAAAGGTCGCCTACATTTTTCCAGAATAAAGTTAATATTTGAATGAAAGAAATGCCGAAGAAAATCCCTCAAGAATAAGAAGAGATAACCTGGTTGCTCGTTAGGACATTATAGACTTGACGTAATACCGCTAAAGAGAGTGACCACTTTGACTGTTAATACATTCGATAGAAGCCCCCTACTAGAACATCCCACAAACTAATCAAATGGTAATTGAGCCCAATCACCTCATACAACCACGTCTGCAAAAGGATAAAAGTCAACAATCAAGAATAAAAATGGAAATGAAGGAAAATGCATAAGGGAAAAATGCATAAAGGAAAAAATACCTCCAGAAGATAAGTGGATCTAGTAAAAGTTTGCCGACAGCACCGGATGAAAGAATACAAAGATGATTAAAGGGTCTCCCAAGTCAAGATACCCTAGACAAAGAGAGGGATATTAAAAAATATCCTCAAATATGGTAAAAACCATAAGTAGATGACATCGTCGCTCGACGCCACTAGGAATCCTCCCAACAATAAAAGAATAAATAAATGAACCATCTGACATTCCTATAGCCCGTTGGTCTCGTCAATATTTTGACTCAATAAAACCTCTCGAAGAAGAGATATATGAGCCGAGTACCCCGAGATTATCCATCCAACATCACCCAGCTTTGCCTCCACCTCCGCAGTCTCACCCTTAAGGATCAATCCACCTCTATCTGTGCCCCCTCGTAGTCTATCCTCAGAAGCTGTTGTACATCAACGGGAGTCACTGTCATCTCCCCTAAAACCAAATGTATGGTATGGGTAGTATCCCATGACCACTCCCTTAGAGAACATAAAACAGCCGCCAAGCGGGACATCTCATCTAACACAGATGCCAAACTACCAAAACTAGCAGAAGAAACCATCCAACGCACGACCGCAGGAAGGTGCTTCCACATATCTCTAAATCTCGTCATCCCCCAGGAGCAAAGACTGGTCGCAGCAATATCAGTTTGTCAAAATAAAAGAGAAACTTTTTGTCAAAATTTAAAGAAACAAGAAAGTGAAAAAAATGCGAAAAGGAATACCAAAAGTCATGAAATACTTACATAACCCTCAAGGTTCCTCACCTAGACGATCGATGATGCGAATGGTTATGGAAAAAAATATCCTCATTGGCAATAGTCTCGAATAAATTAAAAGCATTCTCGTTGTCCAATGCTAAGGGCACCTTAGCCCCCCCACTCCAAGTGAACCTAATTGTCAACACCTAGCCACACCATATGTGCCTCGCTGCTTGAAAAATTTGCCATTTTCTAAACTCAAATGAGGAAAGAATGCAAGAATAGATTGCAGAAGAGAGAAGAAACATATAGAATAGTTGGAAGTTTTGAAAAATGAAGAGAACTCACCGCCCATTTTATAGAAGGCTAAGGGGTATACGGATTGGCAATCCCCTAACACCCACCAATCGTTACTATCCCTTCCCTTTCCTAAGGTAGTCTAGAAGACCATGACACTGCCATTTGGTAACCCTTACAATATGCCAATCGACAACCCCTTGAAATTTCGTATAAAAAATTCAAAAAAGGGCAAAAAATTGAAAAAATTCCCTAGAAAATTCCTAAAATATCCAAATATATATTAGAATATTTCTTCATGAAGAGAACCATTTTTAAGATCCCAAATCCCGAGTAGGATTAATATCATGTTTTATCTCCCAGCTTAAGACCCTAAAAATCAACGCGTCCATTACCACTCCCCAAAGTAATCCTGAAGAATTCATCCTCAACAGAAATCAAATGCTTCCTCAAGATATCTACTCATTTTCCATTAAGAATTCAAACTTTTCCCCAAAAAAATTCCAAATTCCATAAGCAAAGTTAGAAACCTTAAATCGGTCATTTCTCCCCAGCAACACATACCTAGTGGAATCCCAAAACCTCAAGTCATCAACCGTTTCCCCAAGTGGACTTTCAAGCTTAAGAATTTTAGATTCCCCAGTAAAGATATATATTTCCAAAAATACATAATTGCCAGATAGATGTCTCATTCCCCTAAGTAGAGTCTCAAACAAGAAATTCCCCTGAGAGCTATTACTTATGCTCCTACTTAAGTTCTATAGTCTCAAACAAGAAATTCCTAAGGACAGATATTCCATACGCTCCTACTTAAGGTCCTCAGTATTGACATTGACCCTCAGAATTGGTCTCTCCTACTTAAGGTCCTCAAAATTAACCTCAACTTTCAGAATTGGCCGCCCTTATTGTCGCTCCTCAGACTTGACCTTAACCCTCAGAATTGGTCTCCCTTAGTTAAGGTCCTCAGAATTGACCTTGACCCTCAGAATTGGTTGATCCTATTTAAGGTTCTTAGAATTGACCTTGACCTTCAAAATTGGTCGCTTTCTACCTAAGGTCCTCAAAATTGACCTCGACCCTCAAAATTGGTCGCTCTCTACCTAAGGTCTTCCAAATTGATCTCGACCCTCAGAACTGGTCGTTCCTACTTAAGGTCCTTAGAATTAACGTCAACCCTCAGAATTGGCTATCCTCAGCATTACTTTATGTCCACATAATTGACATCGACCCTCAAAATTAGTCGCTCCTACTTAAGATCCTCATAATTGACCTCAACCCTTAAAATTAGTCGCTCCCACTTAATGTGATCATAATTGACCTCGACCATCAGAATTGGTCGCTCCCACTTAAGGTCCTCAGAATTGACCTTAACACTTAAAATTGGTCCCTCCACTTAAGGTCCTCAAAATTGACCTCGACCCTCAAAATTGGTCGCTCCCACTTAAGGTCCTAAGAATTGACCTCGACCCTCAGAATTGGTCATCTTTCACCTAAGGTCCTCAGAATTAACCTCGATCCTCAGAATTGACTTGGACCCTTAGAATTGGTCGCTCCCACATAAGGTCCTCATAATTAACCTCGACCCTCAAAATTGGCCGCCCCTACTTAAGTTCCTCAGAATTGACCTTGACCCCTAGAATTGTTCGCTCCAACTTAAGGTACTCAGAATTGTCCTCAACCCTTTGAATTGGTCATTCCCATCTTAGGTCCTCATAATTGGCCTCAACCCTCTGAATTGGTCATCCTCATCCTTTGGTCCTTAGAATCTATCTATTTTCCTAAACATCAAGTGGTTTATATTCGACATCTTTCACTTGTTCTAAGATTAACCACCAAGGGGATCTATAGACACCACATTCTAGGACCCCCTACGTCTCTTCTTAGGTTCCTAGTACCTCCCTTTTCATTACAAACCCTAATTCATACTACGAGTACCAAGTTAGAGGCCATCGGGAGCTCCTGAGCCCTATTTGACTCTGACTAACTTGATGGTCAGAGACAAAGCTCAATGAATCTTCAAAGGACTTTGAATCCTCTTTCCAATGGTTCACGCCTTGTGCAAAATGGCATAACATTCGGATGAACGAACCATTTTACTATTAAAAACCCATCTCGAGGCCACTTTGCGTTCTTAGGTCGCGATTTGACACAATCCGCTACATCGTCAGAACGAAAGTGAAATGAATCTATAAAGATCACTAAAACCCCTTTCCAATGGTCTACCCCACGCATAAAATGGCATAATGGTTTAGACGAATGATCCATTTTCCCCCAAAATAGGTTCAGATGCCACCGAGGGCTCCTGGGATCTGTTTGACAAAAGTCAACCTTCAACTCGAACGAGACTAAATGAATCTTCTAAGGGAACTTAATACCCTTTCCAAAGGAATGCCCCGCGTATGAATTAGACTTAAAGTACGGACGACTAACTCTTTTTACTCTGGAAGGTCATTGACGCTTCCGAGCACCTCTTGACAAAAGTCATCTCTTCGAACTGAGAGAATCTATTTGGAACATCGAATTGTTTCGCATAACCTTTCTAATAGTCTGCCCCATTCACAATTTTGACTTACGATTTGGAGGAACGATCCATTACCATCCGATGATATCCTGTCTAAAGGAAAGATGAGCGCTTTCGAGACCTATTATACCCAACTCCCAGACCTAAGAGAGGCCCAAAGGAATATTTAAGGTCTCTCAATCAACTTTCTAATGGTATAACCCATGCATGATTTGGATTTGTAGATTTCGTTCTACGACCATTTTTTTGAAAATTTTTTGCACGAGACTACCGATTGGCAGTCCATATCCCTACTAATCGAAAGTGTGTCTATGGTCACCTGCTAATTGATAGGCAATGGATATCCAATCGGTAGTTCGCATACCCTATATAAGGAGGGCTTGATCTCACTTCCAGGGCACACCTCTGATCCATCAATATTAGTGATATCAGTAACATTCCTCTATAATAAGCAAAGTTCCCTTATGTGCAATTTCTTACAACCTTTCATTTCCATCATTTTCACACATAATTTAATAAAAAGACCCTTTTATCTCATCCAACATCCATCCTAACTTGCAAGGAGGCTCATTAAGGATCAAGATTAAGCCTCAAGTCTCCAAACAAGGTCCAAATATCCTTCTCTCTCTCTAAATTTCCTTATTTTCACATTAATTATAAAAATTCTCAATCTAGCCTTTACTTTAGATTACACACATTAACATCTCATTCTCTATTAGTTATATTTCACATAATTTATTTACAATAAAAATCCAAAAACAAAGAAAAAGAGGGTTACACCTATAAATTCCAACATGATTATTCATCACATTTTCTCAAAACTAAAAATATCTTTTCTACACACACATATAATAAAATCCCATTTTAATCCATGGAATAAACACCACCCTTGTACCGCATGCGAACTACGTGGACTTTGATTTACACACCCCAACCGAGTTACTTATAATTAAGTTTGAAAGTCAAAGGGAGTCAAACCATGATTAATTGAACCAAACCATAAACACGAGTTTTAATTTCAGAGTCATCATTGTAAATCCATTTAATAGAAAACCTTTTTATAACATCAGAGTAGTCATACCTATACAAACTTGATTGAAGGAAAATTTAACTTAATTACATCATTTACATTTAAACAAAATGTTTGTTTCTCCCATTCCTGGCTAACCCAACCCGACTTCCTAGATTTGGCAGTGACATCGCATTACCTGAAAAATGTGAACATAAAAACCATGAGCAAAATAGTCTAGTGAATGCATCACTACTAAACTACTACATAAATTTAAATGCAATAAAGCATGTCCATATAATTATGTATTAACTTATCCGGCTCATTCATAATGAATGACCAACTTTTCCGAATCATGATTTACATACCCTGTCTAAATAGACAATTCTCCCCCATTCCTGGTCGAGGAGTAACCCCTTATCATTAATAGACAAATCTCCCCCATTCCGGGTTGGGGAGTAACCTCCCATTTCGGTAAATCGAAATGAACAATTTCATATTCATTATATTATGATCATATCAACAACACGATACAAATATCTCTTTCCAGTGAGTACACTCACCTTGGTTGACAACTATATATTCACGTTTCCTTCTGGTGGAGCTGAACTGGGTTGATTAGACCTCACCTTGGTTGACAACTATATATTCATGTTTCCTTCTGGTGGAGCTGAACTGGGTTGATTAGACCTTACACCTGTCAATCCAACTAAATCAGTACTGAACCTCAATCATAAATATTATCCTAACATAATTATGTAACTTTCCATGACTATACATCAACAATATAATTCCAATTAAGTCACATTCCATAAAACATAGGTAAAGGCAAAACAATGATATACACGTTGATAAAGTTACGGACATTCAAGCGTAGGAAATACCTTATAAGTAATTTATAACCAAAGTCAAGTAAACATGAAATTATACTTCTCAATGTATATACACATGAAACATGTACTCAAAGTACCCTATGTAAGGACGAAATACAAACATTCATTCAAGGGGTATCTAGTATGGCCTGAAATTATTGTCCTACATACTTAACTATCCTATATTCCTAAATTGTATAAATACAGGGGTCCAAACTTATCAATATGAAAACATATATGAATATACTATCCAGTACAAGTGACGGTGTAATTTTTCAAGCTTCCTAGGGCAAGTTATGACCATTTCTCTAAAACATAAGAAATCTTCCCTATAAGCTCCTCTATTGTTCCTTTGAATTCCCAGAATTTTCATAATTTTTGTACAGCATAACTTTCCATGATTTTCAACCCATTTTTAGTACACATACTTAATAGTAAGGAATTAAAGTTTAATAATTTTTTTGACTTCATTTGCTATCTCAAAAGCTCGACCAAACTTAGGGTATACCGAAATCAAGTATACAAACAGCAACCATGTACCAACTTGAAATCATCATTACGGCCTAACCACAGGGAGATAAGTTCTCATTTTCGGATATGATATGAATATATCAGTCTGATTTCATATCCAATTGGAATTTCTCAATTCCAGTAAGTACACAAAGAGATATGCAAGTTTGAAGGTAAGGGGTTTCAATACAAAGCAATTTTAAGGGTTTCTACATTCAACTTAACATAAACTTGCACTAACCATACATAAATATAAAGGGCTGAAACTTTCGTAAACCTGTGATGATTTATATCATATAAATCAGTAATATAAGATAATTGACAAGATTTGAAATTAGGATTACCTTCGGGACTTTTACGTAATTTCCACGGATTTTTTCTACACCTTTTATCCTCACTTTTCCTTCCTAAACTCCCTAATTCTCTTTCCTCAAGATGAAACCCTTTCATGGCTAATTTTCAATGAAGGATAAAGCTATTTAAAGGGTATAAGGTCGGCCAAGGCTGCCTCCCAAGCCAACCTGAGAAACCGAATAGGTTCGGTGTGTGATAATTGATTTAAATTAGAAGACAAGACTGTGTGATAATTGATTAAACTAGATTTGCAAGTTTCCAAGAACCCCTTATTTAATTAGAGTCCCTAAACAACCAACTACGTGTGTGTGTGTCAAACCATAAATAAAGCATGTGACACAAAGTTAAGGAAAAATCCCGGCAGGGCAAAACCTTTTATTTCACTATAATAAGTAAATCGCAACTTACACAGAATACAATGAAATACAGTGACACACGAATACCCGCAGGTGTCGGTCGGTGTCGGCAGCAATGAATCCACACGTAGCGAACCCACATGAACCTCAGTCTAATCAACAAAGGAAGAACCGCAGCACTCCTCAATGCCATGCAACCATAAAACTTTGTAGAGACTCCCTCAACAATGACACGCAGCCCTCGGTTGCAAAGATCTCTCCACAAAGGTTTGAACAAACACAAGGTTGTGTTCTTGGGTTACCAAAAAGATTCACAAAGGTTTGGCAATTTTGTGAATCAAAACATGAGTCTTGGGACTCAAAAAATATGAAGACTAGAGTAATTGGGACTCTCAAAAACGTCTTCCAAAGTCTTGCAAAATAGCTCCCCCGAAGTTGGCTTTTATAAGGAAACCAAAAGAGTTTTAAAACTTGGGGACTCTTGCAGCGTCAGGTACCCCGAACCGGTTTGGGGTACCTCATGCGGTTTGGGGTACATCTCTGGTTTGGGGTTAAAAAAAATCAACATTCTTCAAGAAATTTTCTTCAACTTCAAAAGGTCATAACTCCTTCACCGTAGCTCGGATTGAGGTGCCGTTTCTTCCAGTATCTTCATTGCGGCGAGATCTTCAAATTTGCAATTGACCAGACCTCCGGACTATGGCTGTAAAATTACGAAAATTCCCTTGAACTCTCCTATCGTGCCTTTTTTTCACTGTTTTGACTTCCCTTGCGTACCACTTGCATTGAGTCCCTAAAATCATGGAACGTGAATTCGTTGAGGCAAATGTGGGACAAATTAATGGAGATGTTGAATGCTTGATTCCCGGAATTCGGATAGAGGCCGTCATGTGAGATCGTGAGGTGACGTGCCAAATGTAGCGGCGTATGACATACATAAATGTAACATGTTGGATATGAGAAAAATGTCCTTACAAATCTCCCCCTATGTCTATGCCGGTACATACATAAAAAATCCGAATTATCAAATACGAAATTGCCTATACAAATCTACCCTCCCATGAAACCAAAACTGGAAAAGGTACAAATGAATAAGTCTTCATTGTTTGTTCTTCAAATCTTCAAAACTCCAAATCTTCAATCTTCAAAATCTTAAATCTTTTCTCATCAGGGTGTGGAATTCAGTGATCATCAATGTAGTACCGACACACATGAGAAAAAGAAAAAAATACCAAGTGACGTATCGAGTTTGAAATGAGATAAACATAGATACCAATATATGATAAGCATAAGTCAAATCTCAAAACTCCCCCAAAATTCAAACTCCCCCAAAATAAGATAATTCTTTCTCCCCCTTTTTATGATGTTCCAAATAGACAAATAATAAGAATGAATCAAACAAGCAAAATCGGGGTGTCACGGTATACAAAACCAGGCATCAATCAAATGTCAAACGTGCTCTTGCAAGGAGTTGCTAAAAAAACTTCACAAACTATTTTTGAATTTTTCAAAATTTTCATACAAAACTAAAAAATAGATACCATTTAAAAAAATATGATACAAAAATCACACCATGGATTTAGACTTAAACAACTAAGTCATGGAAACAAAATGAATGGGTGTGAACACATTCGATAGGTAAATCAACTCAATCAATCATATGTGCACGATGCATATGTGTACTCCTAACGAATGAGCATCAAAAGTATCCTTAGGTGTATAAGATTGTTGAATTTAGATGACATCGTCTTATGCCAATCGACAAATCAAAGTCAAAGTGATTTTCACACCAATAACGTCCAAAACTATGTTGCGCATATTCAAGAATTTCAAGGACGTGCAAACCCGTTTTAAATTCTCCAACCAAACTCCCTCATATATATTTTCTTTTAGAGGTGGATAACCTAAATTCTCAAACTTTGGAAAATTGGTTCAAAAACCTAAATGGCCCATAATTGGCATGAATTTCTTTTTAATGCGTTTCAATTTTTTTTTTGGGCTCTTTTAACCTCTTTGGACCCCGGATAATAAAATTCCTCCATTTTTTAGGTCCAATTTAACGGTAGCTTAGTATTCGCAAAGGCAAAATGAACCTTTCGCATCCATTCCCCGTTTTTAAACAAAGCACACAAATTCGCAAAACGGTTCTTATATGCACAATTTCCTTATTAAATTTTATCGCGCTTGTTTCGTTTTAAGGATAGGATTCAAGTGAAAACACCCAACCAACATGTGATAAGACAAGCACAATAATCAAACAAATCCGTGCATGTGTGCAATAAAGGAAACTATGAGTCAAACATGTAGGAAGCAACACTTAATTACATCTTAATGACTCCAAACATTATAAAGCACAAGGATGAATTGACCTATTGTCTCAAAACACTATCAAATAGTCACATGTAAAATGGAATGATGTTGTGACTCGGTCATCCAAAGTTGTTCATCCATAAATGGTGCAAACAAAAAACATAAATCTTTTTGTATTTTTCAAAATATTTCCAAAAAAAAAAATCTATACAAGAAGTACATGTCACAACGCTAGCAAACATATATCAAAAAGCATAACTAGCGTATGACAAATATGCAAACACACTCATCTATATGATATGGCAAGATAAGAATCATGTGCAAGAAAACGAGAATCAACTTGTCTAAAATCTAGTGTATCCAAAAGTGATTTCCTAACCCAAATAGATGTGAAACAACGTGTGGGGGATTTGGGAACCAAGGGAACACTAGACATAAATTTCCTAGGACATTTTCCAAGATCAAAACAAAAACACCTAAGATGACCTTTTCGACCACAATATGAACATGTGTAAACAGGTGGAACGGAACCAATGGGTTGACCTTTTCTAACATCCTGAAAATTGGTTGACCCTCTAAAACAAATAATGGCTTTGGCTTTAGCATTAGAAGCATGAAAACAAGATGAGCCATTACCATCGCTATCAAACCTACTTGAGTCTGTCAAATCATTTTTTAATTTCAAAATTTTTTGACTCAAGCAAAGAATTAGACTCTTCCAAATTAAGGGACGCCTTTTTCAAGTTTTCAATAATTCCTAAAAGCGTATCTCTCTCTCCCTCAATTAAAGTAAACTTTTTCCTAAGAGTCTTTTCACGTGCCACAAACTCATTGACTAAAATATTTTTCTCCTCTTTGGCACAAACACAAACCATCGAATTTTTAAGGTCCCCCAATTCTTTCTAAAAAAAGGACCCTTTCATCAATCTCCTTCTTGGACAATTTTAAAGAAATAAGTCATGGTCCAAGGAAACAACTTTTTCACGATAAAAATCTCTTTGATTTTGAACCGTTTGCAAAAGATCCATCGCAGATTTAAAACGAGAATTTTCTTTTTCCAAAACTTTAATTCTTTTGCAAAGTTTCAAATTCAAACTTTTTAAATTTTTAACATCGTCGTGAACTTTTTCAAAAATAGGCTCCTCATTAAACGGGCGTTCCATTGAAAAAATTGTGATTTTTCACAAAATTGAATTTTTTAAAAGAAATCAATATCACACGATTTTGCGGAAAAAGGAGTACGCAATAAATTAGGGAAACCCGCTCTGATATCAATTTGACGACGTGAGAAGTCAAATTGTATCAAAAAAATAAATCCTTGAAAAATCAAGATCACGCGATAAATTAGCGTAACCCGCTCTGATACCAATTTGAGAAACCGAATAGGTTCGGTGTGTTATAATTGATTTAAATTAGAAGACAAGACTGTGTGATAATTGATTAAACTAGATTTGCAAGTTTCCAAGAACCCCTTATTTAATTAGAGTCCCTAAACAACCAACTACGTGTGTGTGTGTCAAACCATAAATAAAGCATGCGACACAAAGTTAAGGAAAAATCCCCGCAGGGCAAAACCTTTTATTTCACTATAATAAGTAAATCGCAACTTACATAGATTACAATGAAAAACAGTGACACACGAATACCCACAAGTGTCGGTCGGTGTCGGTAGCAATGAATCCACACGCAGCGAACCCACATGAACCTCAGTCCAATCAACAAAAGAAGAACCGCATCACTCCTCAATGACACGCAGCCATAAAACTTTGTAGAGACTCCCTCAACAATGACACGCAGCCCTCGGTTGCAAAGATCTCTCCACAAAGGTTTCAACAAACACAAGGTTGTGTTCTTGGGTTACCAAAAAGATTCACAAAGGTTTGGCAATTGTTTGAATCAAAACATGAGTCTTGGGACTCAAAAAATATGAAGACTAGAGTAATTGGGACTCTCAAAAACGTCTTCCAAAGTCTTGCAAAACAGCTCCCCCGAAGTTGGCTTTTATAAGGAAACCAAAAGAGTTTTAAAACTTGGGGACTCTTGCAGCGTCAGGTACCCCGAACCGGTTTGGGGTACCTCATGCGGTTTGGGGTACCTTTCTGGATTGGGGTTAAAAAAAATCAGCATTCTTCAAGGAATTTTCTTCAACTTCAAAAGGTCATAACTCCTTCACCGTAGCTCGGATTGAGGTGCCATTTCTTCTAGTATCTTACTTGCGGTGAGTTATTCAACTTTACAATTGACCAGACCTCCGGACTATGGCTGTAAAATTACGAAAATGCCCTTGAACTCTCCTATCGTGCCTTTTTTCACTGTTTTGACTTCCCTTGCGTACCACTTGCATTGAGTTCCTAAAATCGTGGAACGTGAAGTCGTTGAGGCAGATGTGGGACAAATTAATGGAGATGTTGAATGCTTGATTCCCAGAATTCGGATAGAGGCCATCATGTGAGATCGTGAGGTGACGTGCCAATTGTAGCGGCGTACGACATACATAAATGTAACACGTTGGACATGAGAAAAATGTCCTTACACAACCAATCAAATTAAATCATTTGGTTTAATAAAAGACAAAATGCCACTTAAAGGGAATGGACAACTTTGCCCTTTGTTCGTAAATTCGGTATAACTCTTTACTCGGGCATCCATTCGATGATTCGTTTATTGTGTTACAACCCTAACTCACATGTCTACAACTATCTAGTTTTAACCTCAAGTAATTTATAATGTTATAAAGGTCAAAACTAGTCTCTGACAGGAACATTTCTATAAAAAATAACAAAATTTGTGTTTGTAAATAATTCGACCTTTCATGATTTATGAAAGTAGGATTATAATAAACATAATCAGTTAACATTAGATATACTAATAGCACATTATTCATATCACATAAGATAAGCATGATTTAAATATGATTTATCATAATTATATTCGGGTTGTCACAACTTCCCCTCCTTAGAAAATTTTATCCCCGAAATTTAATATAAAGGTCGCTTACCAAACAAATGGGGATACTGTTTCCTCATGCTATCCTCCATTTCCCAGGTTTCTTCTTTAACTCCATGGCTCATCCACATTACCTTAACTAAGGGAATAACTTTATTTCTCAATACTTGGTCCTTACGATCAATAATTTCCATTGGTTCCTCGATGTACGATAAGTCTTCCTTCAGTTCAATTAGTTGAGTTTTCAACTGATGACATGAATCCGCCAAATACTTACGAAGCATCGATACATGAAACACATCATGTAAATGGGATAAATCTGGAGGTAATGTTAATCTATAAGCCAGGGGCCCAATTCTTTCCAACACTTCATATGGTCCAATGTATCTTGGACTTAGTTTCCCCTTTTTCCCAAATCTCATAATTCCTTTCCATGGTGAAATACGTAGGAATACAAAATCACCCTTTTGAAATTCCAATGGATACTTCCTCTTATCCGCATAGAATTTTTGCCTACTTTGCACTATCTTTATCCGATCTCGAATCATTTTGATCTTTTCAGTTGTCATATCTATCAATTCAGGACCCAAAATTTTTATTTCACCTACTACATTCCAACACAAAGGCGTTCTACATCTCCTCCCATATAAAGCTTCATAAGGAGCCATACCAATAGTCAACTGATAACTATTATTATATGAAGATTCCATCAATGGAAAATGATCATCCCAACTACCTTTGATGTCAAATTCACAGGATCGTAACATGTCTTCTAATTTTTGAATTGTCCTTTCTGATTGCCCATCAGTTTGTGGATGAAACGCAATGCTGAACTTCAAACTTGTGCCTATGGAAATCTAGAGACGAGGCCAAAACTTAGAAGTGAACGTTGGATTTCTATCTGATACAATTGACACTGGTGCCCCATGTAAACGGATAATCTCATCAACGTACATACGTGCATACATGTCAACATTGTAGGTGGTCTTAACTGGGAGAAAATGAGCTGACTTCGTCAATCGGTCTATAATCACCCATATAGAATCATGCCCCTTTGGTGACCGGGGTAATCCTATAACAAAGTCCATCGTTATTCCATTCCGAAATAGGCAAAGACTGCAGTAATCCTGTCGGCTTCTGATGCTCTTCTTTTACTTGCTGGCATACTAAACATTTAGCTACGAACTCTTCAATCTCACGTTTTATATTATTCCACCAGTAATATTCTTTCAAATCTCTGTACATTTTGTTACCTCCCAGATGCATAGAGTAAATATAACTATGTGCCTCTTCTAATATATCTTTCTTTAAGGGTGGATCCTTCGGTACACAAATCTTATTTTTATAACACAACGATTCATCATTCTTAATTTCAAAGTCACTCTCTTTACAATCCCGAACTTCTTGTTTCTTCTTCTCAAGGAATGGATCACTGGTCTGCAAATTTCGTATGCGTTCGGCCCATAAAGGTCTCACTCTGACATGTGCTAATAATCCTCCACTTTTTGAAAATTTCAATTCAATCCCCATCGATGCCAAGTCAAGAATATTTCCAACATGGGAACACCGTATGAAATCAAGAATCCCTGATGATTTTTAACTCAAAGCATCTGCTACTACATTGGCCTTCCCAGGATGATGATGGATGGTACAGTCATAGTCTTTAATCAGCTCTATCCAACGCCTCTGTCTCAAATTATATTCTTTCGGTGTAAATAAGTATTTCAAACTTTGATGATCAGTAAATATCTCACAAGTTTCTCCATACAAGTAATGTCTCCACAACTTTAAAGGAAAAAACAATGGCTGCTACCTCCAAATCGTGTGTAGGGTAGTTTTGTTCGTGCGTCTTTAATTGTCTGGAAGCATTTGCTATTACCTTCCCATTCTGCATAAGAACACCTCCTAAACCCTAAAATTAAGCGTCTTTATAGATCACAAAAGACTCATTCCCACATGGAATAGTAAGTATAGGGTCTGAAACCAACCGATTCTTTAATTCTTTAAAACTCCTCTCACATTCTTCATCCCATACAAACTTCACTTCTTTACGAGTCAACTTTGTCAATGGTAATGCTATTGATGAAAACCCTTTAATAAATCTGCGATAGTAACCTGCCAATCCTAGGAAACTCCTAATTTCTGTCACATTCTTAGGACTTTCCCATTCAACGATTGCTTCCACCTTTTTTGGATCAACATATATCCCATTTCCTGAGATAACGTGCCCTAAAAACACAATTTCATTCAACCAAAACTCACACTTGCTAAGTTTAGCAAATAATTTATTCTCTCTCAAAATCTGCAATACAAGTCTCAAATGTTTCTCATATTCCTCCATGCTACGCGAATAAATCAACACATCGTCTATGAATACAATCACGAATGAATCAATTAAAGGGTGGAATACCCGGTTCATCAAATCCATAAAAACTGTTGGAGCATTAGTTAATCCAAATGGAATCACCAAAAACTCATAGTGCCCATATCGAGTCCGAAAAGTTGTTTTAGAAATATCACTATCCTTCACTTTCAGTTGGTGGTAACCCGATCTCAAATCAATCTTCGAAAATACAGTGGCCCCCTGTAATTGGTCAAACAAGTCATCGATACGAGGTAGAGGGTACTTGTTTCTAATGGTCACCTTATTCAATTGTCGATAATAAATACATAATTGCATTGTCCCATCTTTCTTTTTCACAAATAACACCGGGGCTCCCCATGGTGAAACACTAGGGTGAATGAAACCTTTGCTTATGATATATTGTAATTGCACTTTTAATTCCTTCAACTCCGCTGATGCCATTCTATATGGAGCAAGAGAAATTGGACCAGTACCTGGAATTAATTAAATAGAAAATTCTACTTCCCTATCAGGTGGCAATCCTGGAAATTCCTCTGGGAAGACATCAGAAAACTCTCTAACCACTGGTGTATCTTGAATTTTAATTGTCTCTTTACTATTATCAACAACATAATCCAAATACCCTGTAAAACCTTTACTCAATAACTTTCTGCTCTTAATTGCTGAGATAAGACAATTAGGGACAACATTCCTTCTCCTGTAAATAGGAACTCAGGTTCACCAGGAAGATGAAATGTAACTTCTTTTCGAAAATAATCAATGGAAGCATGATACGATGATAACCAATCCATCCCCAATATAATATCAAAATTCTGAATGGGCAACGGTATCAAATGAACATAGAAATCTCGCTCACCCATTCGTAAGATACAATCTTTATAAACATGCTCAACCAGAATTACACTTTCCATTGGGGTAGAAATATATAAGGCACAATTGAGAAATGAACATGGTCTACCCAAATATGAAACAATATCTAATGCCACAAATGAATGCGTAGATTCAGGATCAATGAGTGCATATAAATATTTGTTTGCAATAGAAAGTTTACCTGTAACCACTTCAGGTGTAGCATGGGCATCTCGTAGCGTCATCGCAAACACTCTTCCTCCTGCCCTCGATCCAGCTGCTTGTTCTGTACCTCTCCCCCTAGTGGCACTGCCTCGAGAGGATACCTTATGAGGCCCCACACTACTAACTAAAATCGCTCTTGATAACATCGGACAATTCTTTCTCAGATGGCCCTTCTGATGACAGTTGAAACATTCTATATTCAGTAGCTTTGGGCAATTTCTCTTTACATGACCCGATGTCCCAAAAAAGAAACAAACATTTGGATCTACTTGCGATGAAACTCTTGAACCCCTTCCACCACTTTCTTCACCCCTTTGAAAACTACTTCCCATGCCTCTACCATGCTGGAATTTCTGCCCCCAAGTCTCGAATATTCTATATCACTACCCTTTTGATAATTTGGATCTAATCTGCTTCTCTTTACACCTCGTTCTTGATTCCATCTAGCTTCATTCACGCCCCTTTCTACTAGCATGGCTTTGTTCAGCAAGGATGAATAGTTAGAAGTCTATAAAGCTGACAATCTAGATTTAATGACTAACTCAAGCCCATCGAGAAATCGGCTGAACATATCTTCCTCATTTTGTATAAACCTCGAGGCAAATCGAGATAATGCTGTAAGTTTAGCTTCATATTCTTTAACTGTCATACTCCCCTGATTCAACATGAAATATTCCTTCTCCTTTTATTTTCGATATATTGGGGGGAAAATACTTATCATACAAAGCTTTGACAAAAGCATCCCATGAGATCACATTCCCACCTTCTGGAGTAATCAATAAATGTTTTGTGGCATCCCAACAATATTTAGCTTCTCCTTTCAGCATATACGTCGCCAAGGCCACTCGTTGATTTTCAGGCATCCTCATCACCCAAAAGATAAGTTCAATCACTTTAATCCAGACTTCTACCTCTGCGGGATCAACTGCTCCTTTGAACGATGGTGAGTTCGTCTTAATAAATTTCTCATGTGAAGTACTTCTTTCTTCCCGATGTATCACCTCCTCAGCCCTAGCTAAGGCTTGTGCCTCCAGTTGCCTGGTCTGTTGTTCTTCCATCTGAGCCATAAATCTAGCTTGTTGTTCTGCCATTAGCGTCATAGCATGTGCCATTTTTTGCATATCTGTCAGTTGTTCTAGCTCGGGTTCCACATTTATCTGAACAAGTTGCTCAACCTCCTCTTCTGCTGGAATATTTGAAGCTTCATATTCTATTCTCACATTTACATTCCCTCGTTCCATTCTCTTATATCTGAAACGAATCAAAGATATAACAACATGCAGATATACATATCTTTCCTAATATAATCGTTAGTATCAAATAAAATATATTTCAAACGTTCACTGCCAAATCTAGACTCTTCTCACTCCAGAACCTCTAAAAATCTAGACTCTGATACCAAAAGCTGACACACCCCAACCCAGTTACTTATAATTAAGTTTGAAAGTCAAAGGGAGTCAAACCATGATTAATTTAACCAAACCATAAACAAGAGTTTTAATTTCAGAGTCATCATTGTAAATACATATAACTGAAAACCTTTTTACAACATCAGAGTAGTCATACCTATAGAAACTTGATTGAAGGAAAATTTAACTTCATTACATCATTTACATTTAAACAAAATGTTTGTTTCTCCCATTCCTGGCTAACCCAACCCAACTTCCTAGATTTGGCAGTGACATCGCGTTTCCTGAAAAATGTGAACATAGGAACCATGAGAAAAATAGCCCAGTGAATGCATCACTACTACACTACTGCATAAATTTAAATGCAATAAATCATGTCCATATAATTATGTATTAACTTATTTGGCTCATTCATAATGAATGACCAACTTTTCCGAATCATGATTCACATACCCTGTCTAAATAGACAATTCTCCCCCATTCCTGGTCGAGGAGTAACCCCTTGTCATTAATAAACAAATCTCCCCCATTCCGAGTCAGGGAGTAACCTCCCATTTCGGTAAACCGAAATGAAAATTTTCATATTCATTATATTATGATCATATCAACAACACGATACAAATATCTCTTTCCAGTGAGTACACTCACCTTGGTTGACAACTATATATTCACGTTTCCTTCTAGTGGAGCTGAACTGGGTTGATTAGACCTTACACCTATCAATCCAACTAAATCAGTACTGAACCTCAATCATAAATATTATCCTAACATAATTATGTAACTTTCCATGACTATACATCAACAATATAATTCCAATTAAGTCACATTCCATAAAACATAGGTAAAGGCAAAACAATGATATACATGTTGATAAAGTTACAGACATTCAACCGTAGGAAATACCTTATAAGTAATTTATAACAAAAGTCAAGTAAACATGAAATTATACTTCTCAATGTATATACACATGAAACATGTACTCAAAGTACCCTATGTAAGGACGAAATACAAACATTCATTCAAGGGGTATCCAGTATGGCTTGAAATTATTGTCCTACATACTTAACTATCATATATTCCTAAATTGTATAAATACAGGGGTTCAACTTATCAATATGAAAACATATATGAATATACTATCCAGTACAAGTGACGGTGTAATTTTTCAAGCTTCCTAGTGCAAGTTATGACCATTTCTCTACAGCACAAGAAATCTGCCCTACAAGCTCCTCTATTGTTCCTTCGAATTCTAAGAATTTTCATAATTTTTCTACAACATAACTTTCCATGATTTTCAACCCATTTTCAGTACACATACTTAATAGTACGTAATTAAAGTTTAATAATTTTTTTGACGTCATTTGCTATCTCAAAAGCTCGACCAAACTTAGGGCATACCGAAATCAAGTATACAAACAGCAACCACGTACCAAATTGAAATCATCATTACGGCCTAACCACAAGGAGATAAGTTCTAATTTTCGGATATGATATGAATATATGAATCTAATTTAATATCCAATTTGAATTTCTCAATTCAAGTAAGCACACAAAGAGATATGAAAGTTTGAATTCAAGGGGTTTCAATACAAAGCAATTTTAAGGGTTTCTACATTCAACTTAACATAAACTTGCACTAACCATACATACATATAAAGGGATGAAACTTTCATAAACCTATGATGATTTATATCATATAAACCAGTAATATAAGATAAATGACAAGATTTAAAATTAGGATTACCTTTGGGACTTTTACGTACTTTCCAAGGATTTTTTCTACATCTTTTCTCCTCACTTTTCCTTCCTAGACTCCCTAATTCTCTTTCCTCAAGGTGAAGCACTTTCATGGCTGATTTTGGCTGAAGGATAAATATATTTCAAGGGTATAAGGTCGGCCAAGGCTGCCTCCCAAACCATCCAATCAAATTAAACCATTTGGTTTAATAAAAGACAAAATACCACTTAAAGGGAATGGACAACTTTGCCCATTGTTCGTAAATTCGGTATAAATCTTTACTCGGGCATCCATTCGATGATCTATTTTTTGTGTTACAACCCTAACTCACATGTCTACAACTATCTAGTTTTCACCTCAAGTCATCTATAATGTTATAAATGTCAAAACTAGTCTCTGACAGGAACATTTCTACCGAAAACAACAAAATTTGTGTTAGTAAATAATTCGACCTTTCATGAATTATGAAAGTAGGATTATAATAAACATAATCACTTAACATTAGATATACTAATAGCACATTATTCATATCACATAAGATAAGAATTATTTAAATATGATTTATCATAATTATATTCGGGTTGTCACATTGATGCCTTTATAGGTTACGTAGGTATTTCGGGCTAAACCCTGAGACTTGAGTTCAATTTTTCAATTTTTTCATTTCTATATTTTCATCCTTTCCCAATTTTATCCATACATTACTCATATATACCCTACTTATGATTCATATTTGCCTTTTATCTGAAAAATATTATTGCTCCATTATAACGATCAATATCTCAATAAGCGCACACACCATATTTTTTTAATTATTATTTAAGGACATTCCTTTAGATGACCTCACTCTATCTTTTTCATGATATGAGTTGGGCATTTTCGATCTCTACTTATATATACACACGCATGTGTTCCATGGAGAAATTATGGAAATAGTAACATAAGCCCATGATAGGCCGAAAGGGCGATATGTGTTCGTAACACCATCTCATATCGTAACTTAGCCCCCAACCTCTGAACTATTGGTTTTGTAACCTTTAGTTTGTCTTTGATCTAGATTTCTTGAGGCGACGACATGTTCTTTTGGCTGTTTTGTACAAAATTGGATGGCGACTCCATCTCTTTACATCACCCCACATCGATGACTGTTGAAGCATTCCTATAAAAAGGGATCAAAACCTCCTCTCCCTTTTCTAACCGTGCACGCCCAAGGACCAAACTTCGAGACAAAGGAAAGCCGAAAGGATGGCCACACTCCCCTTATGGACACTAATCAATTTCACATTTACTTATCCATTTAACCTTTACCGGAAAATTCATCAATTCATTCAAGGTAGGTTATATTAATTCATTTTCACCAAAAAGTCCATTTGTTGACATGTTGCTTATTCCTTTATCTTTTTCGGAATCTTTTAATAACCGCGTGCTTTAACAGGATACACACTGTTGGCGAGGCCACCATATACTATGGCCAGTGGTTTTAGGTTGAAAAGAAGGATAGGCCCCCAATTTTAATTTCTTTAAAAATATATTCCCTTTTTAAAAAGATGCGAAAGTGTAAGATGGTTGTTCAAATACACAAATACACAAATTTTAATTTTTCTTTTTCAAATTAAAATAAAACCAAGTGAAATAAAATTAAAACACACACTTATGTTAATTTCACTTAAATCATTAATTAATTTAACCCAAGTCCTAGAAAATTTGCCTAAGTCATATTTCTCAATATTACTAAATTAGGCCAAACCAATTTAAACAAATTAAATTAAATGACTTGAATTAAATTAACTAAACATTACCTAATATTTAATTTCGCACCAAATTAAACATGTAGTGATTAAAATCAAATTTTATCTTGAATTACCTAAGCATGCGTTCTAGGTGAGTACAGAAAGATAAAATAAACAATAAATCACTATGTTGCGATGTACGAGGAAAAACCCACAACTGGAAAAAACCTCGGACTGCCCTATCCTCAAATTCAATAAGTACGAAATTTATAAATACAAGAAAGATAACTTACAACACACGACTCGATCCCTCTCAAATCCCGATGCATCTTCTTGTATCAACCTCTGCCTAGCGAATAACCATAGACCTCCACCGCGGTCCCAGAAGCCTTCGATCGGACTTTATATGGTCACTGTCACCCGAACAAGGAGCCTTTCACCAAATGGGTAAATCAACACAAATATCTTCTTCTTTTTGGTATTTAGAAGCAAACCCAAACGTCTCTTCAAAATGGTAGAGATGAAAAAACCGGTTCCAAAACTCCAAGCAATGTATACATATATGGAACTTGGATTAAGCAAATAATTGGGTGTAAACTAAAGTATCAAACGAATTTTTCTTTGAAAAATAGACACTTTAAAATATAAACTTTTCCTTTTTCTCTTTTGCTCTCAAACTCTCTCTTGGAGATAGATGTGTATGAAAAAGTTAACTTTCCAAAGTTGATTCCCCCACTTAGATAATCAGTCAAAAGTTAGTGGGGAAAGATAATGGGAAAGTGGGTGAAAACTGTCAAAAACTTCCATTTAACTGTTCCCGCTAAATATTGTTCGAACGAGATTTGTCATTCGAACGGCCTTCTAACGACATTCTAACGAAGTTCCAGTGTCTTTAAAAATGAACTCGTTAGAAATCTCATTCGAACATCCATCTCATTTGAACGGCATTTCTAACGAAGTTACAGAGGCCAGACTGGTAACTCGTTGGCAAACTCGTTCGAACGACATTTGGTTCGAACAAAAAACTCGTTCGAACGAAATATCGAATGAACTTCCAAAAAGTTGGAAATTTTCATTTTTAGCCCAGAAACTTTATAAACTTTGTTTTAAAGTTTTAATAAAAATCTTTCTGAAAATAAATAACAATTTTAAATAAATGTTCACCCAATATAAACTGTTCCAAGCTCCTATATATATATGTAATGCATTCATACCTTGAGAGCATGGAACCACTGTTGATGATGTAGAAACGAGGCACTTAAACTCGGCATTTTGATGAAGCTTGATACACTTGGCCGCTACGTCTTCAACAAACACGTCATAGGCTTGAAGGATGATCAATATACTCTATCCTATGACTCAAACGTTTTTGTCTGGAATTGAGCCAAAACTACAAAGGACTCAATTGGAAATTTGTGTCCTTACATAGGTCTTTCACCCTAGGGCTCTAGGCCCTCCTTAATTATTTTTGTGTCATTCGAGTTCCTTTACATGTGTCTTAATATTATTCCATGCCCACATTATCCCTTCTTTCCATTTTTACCCGACCGAAGCCAAACTCAAGGTTTTTACCCAACTTGTGTTACACTTTGAAAATGATCATTTTAGTTACTTTACACTTTAACATTGACTTTGTTCCAAAATCATGTTCATTATAACTATCATATGTAACACCCTTTACAACGTTTTTAGTTCATGAAAGTGTTCCACTTAACGTAAAATTATCATTTTACCCATTTGTTTCCAAACTCACCCTTTACTTCAATTTCACAATAGTTAATTTCTCAAAACACCATCAAGTTACCCGTAGTAACTTCTTAACTGTTTTTAAATACCTTAATACATTTTAACCTTTTGTAATAACTTTCCTTTCATTTTAAACATCTTTATTACATCATTTACCTTCCAAATTCATAAGTGCTAATCTTTCAAAATATTATTAAGTTACACACAGTAATTTCCCAATGTTTAACCATTAATACTTATGCAATGCCTTTATGAACTATATTTCCAAATTAGACATTTTTGTACTTCTTTATTCAAGAAATCTGATTACACTTAAAACTACTTTTATAAGAAAATACCATTTCCTTTTTATAATTACATGTAGTCTTACGACCTTATATTCATTACACCTTTAACCCATTTTTTCACACACTTTGAAGATAATAATTTGTATTTTTCTTATTTCTTGTCCGAACGCAACAAAACCTCCTTTCAATTTGTTCACTTACTTATGTCAAAATACTATAAGTTTTTATACATGTGAAGATGGATTTTAAATCCTAAAATCCTATTAAATGGGTTAAATGTACATTTCATTATAGAAAATCACAATAGTTGCAAAATTATGCTTTTGAAAATATAATGACATTTTGATTTCTTCAAACTTAGCAAATGTCCATTTTCCCCAAATCTCCATTTTTACAAGAAAATTTAGGATATTATTTTGAAAAATATTTAGTAAAATCAACATCATTTCTTAATAACATCAAACTTCTAGGAAATGCAATATTTTCATAAAATCCCAATCTTTATTTCATTAAACTTTGAAATCTATATTCTTCATTTATTCTCAATAATAATATTTCCCAACATTTTTGTTTCATAAAAATATTTATTATTATTTCTACAATAAAACCCATCTTCAAGTTCCTATGCATTCCACTCTTAACATTCTAACAATAAGACTTCAAATACATAAAATAGAGTCTTATTCCAAGAGTATATTTTTTCCACCTCTAAAGGCTCTAAATCGTGGTAAGAAGGTTGGTGAATAAGGAGAAACCCCAACCTCTAAAGGTGGACCCAGGGGGTTACCAAATGCATCCTCTAAAATACTCCATACGTACTCCATTTAAGCTTCATGCCCAAAGACCCCTTCAAACTCCATGAAAGCTTCCACCATCTTCTCCAAAAATCCCCCAACACTTCTTTGAAATTCCTAGCTCCACTTTAACAATGGTAAAAATGGGTGTTGTAGTCTTGAATGTGATGAAACACTAGAAGAATAAGATTTTTTAGGGTGGTTTTAAGCAGTTGATGAGGTGAAGAGGATATCTACCATGGTGGAAGACCAGTTCTCTCACTCTCTCATATTCTTCAATATTCAAAATACCCAAAGGGACCAATCCAACCCCTATAAAAACACTAAAAAGACCAAAAATCTCATTTTTGCCCATCCGGTCTTACCACATATCGAGAACTCAATAATACAAGGGCCAAAAATGTGACAGTGCACAAGGACAATTCAGATCTAGCATTTTTGAAGCACGTCGTTCGAATGGCATAAAGCCTCGTTCGAATGACAAGCTCATCTGATTCATGTTATGGCTTCTAACAACCTTTGTTCGTCCTCGAACTGTTAGGACGTAAGACCTCGCTCGAACTTCGCTCGATCCCTTCTTCGAATGAGGTCCAAACCTTGTTTAAATGACCTCACTCTCGTTCGATCCCTCATTTCTTAATATTTTCTCCAAATTCCAATTTTTACTCACAAATTTCCTATAATTATCATCAAACCTCATTTTATTACAATTTATACAGAAATTTAAATGAAATATTAAGGCAGGGTAATACACAAAGAGTGGATGGGAGAGAGTAATCGAGTCTCGGATAATCATGTAAAGGGCGTTCATTAATTTTTTAAATATTCCGATAGAAATCTTAACAATGATAAGATCCCGTGTCTCTGCACTCAGTTTATTTAATAAGGTGGGGTTTGTCATAAGACTATAAGATATGGACATTCCATAGGGAGAAGTACAATATGTCCGGAAGAATTATTGATGTGATATCCTGCCCTAGAAAAATAAGTATTTAATGATAATCGAAGAATTTTATTTAAAAGCAAATTGGAGAAATAAATATATAAGGAAATTATGCCGAATGGCACGAAAGTGACGCATTACGAAGAGTAATTAAGGAGCAAAATACAATGTTGCATGGTTTGCGTGGATTCTTATTTATGTTCGAATAGTCCTAGTAAGTATGTTGGTTAAGTTTGATGCAAAAATGCCAAGGAATGATTATGACACGATCGTGGTTAATATAACGTGATTTTTGTAAGCATGCATCGCACAAGACGCGGACTTGCGCAATTTTTATAGGACAATTGGAGAGGGATAAAGGTAGCGTGATTACATATTTGGAGCCATAAAAATATAAGGAAAAATAGCATGGAGAGGAAAAATAAAATAAAAGTTAATCTATAACTTTTTGACGGTACGCGACACTATGAAAACCCAATTTTGCGTTAATTGTTTATGATAATTGGAAAGTAAAAAAAAATGACCACTTTTATAGGGTCCCAAAAATACGTATAAAATATCATGGGGTCAAAAGTCAAAAAATAAATAAAAAAATTATTTTTTGTCAAAATATGAAAGTGCTTAGAAAAATCTGAAAAAAATCATGAGATGTAAAATTTAATTATGAGCAATTTTCTCTTCTTCAACATCTTTGAAGAAAATTATTTATATTTGTTTTCGGTGAATTTTCTGTATAAAATATAGTTAAATTATTTTAGGTTCTCTCAAGATATGCTCCATTGTCTAGGACACGTGTCGACTTTTTAGGAAGTCCAAACCAAGATAATTTCAGGTTTGCCTTATTAGGAGGGTTGGTGGGATTTCCATTTATAGTATATACGGGCTTGAAAGGTTTTATATTTAAAGGTAGAGAGGTGAGGCAAGGGTTCAATAATTTCTATCAGATTTGTGCCTCCCCTTCTCTATAGAGTTCCAATGCCTTCTATGGAGAAGGGAAATCTACCACAAGCCATTCCACCCCTATACAACACCTTAAACCACCATGAAAACATCATTAGAGAGCTTAGAACCATCTTATAACATCTTAAAAACCAAAATGGCTATTGATGGGTTAAAGAAGATGATGTTCTTAGAGTTGAGTGGAGGTTTTGTAGAGGGATTCTTGGAGCTGGAAGAAGGATTTCATGGAGAAGAAGTAAAGCTTCCATGGAGATTTCATGAACCTTGCTTAGACCCTTGAGGCCACCTTTGGAGCTGGGGATTTCTCCTCCTACACCAACCTTTGTACCACCATTTGGAGACTGTAGAGGTGGGAAAAACTAACCTTGAGATGGATTTAAAGTTTATTAGAGTTTTCGCACGTTTATTTACATATATTACGCTTAATATATGTAGGATATATGTTAGTTTGCATCCATGGGTTGATTAGATTAAATATCGTCATTTTATATGAAAATGGGTTTCAGAAGAATGACTTAAAATGGGTTTTGAAAATTTAAAAATTTCAGAATGCATGTTTTGAACATTTTATACAATAAAATGTGTTATAATGATGTCTAAAGGTAAATAAGGTGATTTTATACAAAGGAATATATTAGGCTTGCTTTTGTGAGATTAAAATGTGATTTTCTACATGAATAATGAAGAGAAATATAAAAAGGGGAACTTTCTCTTAAATGGATATTTTAAACTGTGTGAAACTCGTGTAGAAAGTAAAATGGGTTTAATGTGTAAACATTTGAAAAGTAAGGATTTTTCATAAGTTATGGATTAAAAGTTAGTAATGGAAGATAAAGGTTTCAAATATGTAAATAGTAGCAAAGTGGATGTTAAGTGCAAAATCCTATAAATAAAGTGTGCATTTCAAATGGGTAAAAAATGGCAGTTTAATATGTAAAAAGGTATTATTTTATGTATTAAAGGTGTTAAAGTGACAATTATGAACGTTTGGTAAAGTGAGGTATTAAAATGGTATTAAAAATGGCTACAAGTGCTTTAAATGTTAAGTTGGAAACTTAATAACCATTTTTGGGAAATAACACTTGTTAAAGGACTAAATTGCAAGTTGACAATAAAAGGGTAAATTGGTAAATTTACATAAAGCATAGCATTTTTATGAATTAAAAATGTGACGGAATGGTATTACATTATTGTGGATGAAATTGGCATAAGTACTTAAGACATAAATGAATTTGGTTATAAAATCAACGTTAAATTGAATAAAAGGGACTTAAAGCAAAAGAAACGATTTTCCATGTGTAAAGGGGAAAACGGGTGATTAAGTCCGAATTTTGGCTTTTGTTGGTAAAAAAGTGAAAAGAGTTATAATGTGGGCCATGACATCCCTAGTGTTGAAAGGCTCCAAACCCACTATGTAGTTAGCATATGGTGATTGGAACCGACGGTGTGGAGCCCTTGAAGTCCAAGGATGTTGGAGGATTATGAGAAAATATAATGGTGTTAATTGGAACATGATAAAAAATGGGTTATGTGATAGAAATAACCCAACTTATATGAAATGATAATTGTTCTGTTTGGTGTATAATATGGGAAAGTGATATGAGAATACTGACTAATGTCCATAAGAAAAGAGAAATGGTTAAGTAAGATGACAAAATAGGTAAGTAAGCAACCTAATTAGGTTTAAACTCATAATGACACAAGTGTCCATATTGTATAAGGCTTTCAATATTAATGAATATTTTCTAACACAATGTGTGCGTGTGTTGAAAGAAAATATTAGGTAACGATTAAGCAACTCTGGTGTGAGTTAATCAAAATTGAGTAATAAACATTTTGAAAGTAAATGAAAGGTTTTACCAACAATCTCTAATCATTTAACCTTGTACGTTAATGGAAAAGAATGCTAGTTGTAAGCATAAGGATACAAAATAATTGTTTTGTAACGACAAGGAGAACAAATGGTATCAAATAATGTTTTTGGAGTAGTTTAATACACTGGGACATGTATTTTCAAAGGTATATATATATATATATATATACATATTTTCACATGCATGTAGTTGTAGTATGTGAGTATTCTTTCTGTTGTTCATTTTATACAAGTTTCCACGGATCATTCAACTCACGCACTTCTTTTGTTACGGTAGGTTGTATGATGTCCTTTATTTTGAGAGCGTTGTAATGATATGTACTTAATATTTGTATACATTAGTAGCTCTGTTTACTTGGCCTTGGAGGCACACCCTTGGGTTACATCACGTAGTTTGATGAAAATTAGAATCATATGCTAATAAGTGTAGCGTTAAATAATAATAAAGTGGATTAAAAACATTATTTAGGTTGTTCCATTGCACTTCACAATTAACACATGACCTGGATTGGGTTGATCATTTATTAACCGTTAAATTCGAGTCGAGACGTTACAATCAATACTGACTGGGTGGAAGTGATGAATGATTCTCTGGCACATCGTCCTTTGACCGAACTAATTGATGATTCTTATATAGTCCACAACCATCATATGCACTAAGTTATGAATTTGGATAATGTGTATTTTGACCAAGTCAATGGATAAGTTAATGTTGAATTACCCGAAGATTGGAAATACATGTGGTTGGCTTAACCTATGTATGACAGTTAGGCAAAGATCACTCGGTATTATATGAATTGATCAGTTTGCATAATATGAAGAGTCAGTTCGCTTTGTTAGGAAATAGCGTAACCAAAATTCTTAAGTGGGCTAATGAAATTCTCCCAAAAAAAAACACGATATCAGATAGTTATCTAAGCATAAAGAAGAGCTTGCAAGGTTTAGGTTTGAGGTAAAAATCTATGCATGCATACAAGTATGTACCTAATGAATAAGAACTTAAATATAAGTTTCCTACATGCAATGGGACAAAACATACAATTTGTGAGAATGAAATAAATAAACCCCCAAAATTTCGCAAGTGCTCATAAGTTCCATAAAAGGTATTGAAATATTTTTCCCATAAGATGTGGTTGGAAATATTTTTTAATAAACCATGGATAACAGAGGCCATGACATGGCATGATCGAGCTGAGGTGGATAAGAATGTCACATGTCATCCAAACGATTCCCTCATATGGCAACTTTCAAATGCATGACACCCTTAGTTTTCAAAGGACCTGCACAATATACGTCTTGGATTATTAATTAACATGTTTAACCTTTTTCATTAATTTAAACATGAATTAGAGTTATTAGCCGAGGCCGATAATGGTGTTGAAGGGTGATTGAACCCATGTGTCCTTGCTGACCTCGGTTGATGCCCAACGGAGGTTGATGCATGAGGTAGAAGCAACGTTGACTGATGGGGATAGGTTTCTTTTGACCTCGGCTGTGAGCCTAACCGAGGTTAGTTGGTCTGAGTAAGAGGGTACTCTTTGGGCATATGATACGACGCAAATATTGCGTATTTCACCCGTTAACCTATGCCTTATTAGCCCCCTTGGGTATCTTAATCCCTATACTTATGCTCGCTAACTAGACAACCTCGGATTTCTATGTTAACATGTTTTGCAGGGGTTAATTGAGCTTTTGTAGGTATTTGGATGCTTAGTATGAAGTTCGGACGCTTTCCGGAATTGTTTCGTCGACTTTTGCAGCTTCGGGGGAATTTTAGTAATTCCAGCATTCGGGTTTGAATCCCGAACTCTTCACGGAAGTTGAAGCCCTTTGATTTCTCTTCGCGTGGCCGCCGACGGTGCATGATTCCGAGTTGTAATGATGGAGTTATGGCATTTTTAGGATGGTTTTGACATGAAAAGTACACTCAAGATCACATTCAAGGGCATTTTAGTCATTTCATAATTTGGTTTTTTGGCCCAATGTCTTCTTGGATGTTGTATTCCTCTGAGTTATCTTCGAGTAGCCTCCGACTGTGCCTCATTCCGAGCTATAACGAAGAAATGGCGGCATTTTTCGTAAAACAGGACAAAGTTGTAGAATTCAGGCCTGTAGCTTGCGAATCGATTCAGCCCAAAACCGAATCGATTCGGAATGCTGCAAAAATGCAGAAATGAACTTCCCCTATTTCTGAATCGATTCGGACCATTTCCGAATCGATTCGGCTACAGTAAAAGTCCGAAAATCTGTATTTTTAAGTTGGTTTTTGGTTGGGTATATAAGGGCAAACATTGTATTAAGTTAGAGAAGGTTTTTAGGTTAGTTTTAGTTAGGGTTTGAGGGTTTTGGATGGTTCTTCTTCCATTCTTCTTGGATTGACACACCATTTGGATTGTATGTTAACTATTCATCTCCCCTACCAATTAATCTAGTTGTATTTCATTCTTTCCTTGCTTTCTAATTAGATTTTCATGCTTTCATAATTAGTTTATTGTGTTTATTTATTGCTTTCTTAGTTTAATTAGTTTATTCATGCTTAGACCTTACATAAATAGGGTCGGGATTTCATTTCCGCCATTTTTGGGCCCCGAGCTCCGAAAACTAGGTTTCGTGCAAAATCGCGTTTAATTAAAACCGCGTGTATGAAAGATGGATTGTTATGCGTTTAACTTTATTTGTCATGCAACTTTAGTGTTTATAGCGACAATCCGAATTTAATCCGCGTGTGACCATTTTTCAGTTAAATGTTTTATCTCACAACTTTGGGTTAAATTCCTTCTTGTGTGATGTTTATGCTTAATTAAAAATGCTCGATTAAATGCTTTGGAGCCTTAATTCTAATTAGTAGTTGTTTCGATTCGTTTGGTAGAATGCGATCCCTATCCTCGCTTTACTTTTGTGTAGCGTAACTTATTCTTTTGTTTTGTCACCATAACCACCCTATCACCTTTTCTTTTATTTATTTTACACTTTTATTCCTGAAGTAAATAAAACAATTAAAGTCTAAAATTTAATCACTCCCTGTGGATTTCTTACGACACCCGACTTACCGTTGTGCTTGCTTGTCAAGTGTAGTTGTAGTTTAGGTTTTATCTTTTGTATCGCGGCGAAGAAACACACAACGATTGTGTCCTCACACGAACACACTTTTTCCGCCCGGTCACAAATTGGCGCCGTTGCCGGGGAGTGTGTTTTAGATAGTAATTGCTTTATTATTTCGTACTATTTTTCCTTTTGTATTTGTATTCTTTGTTTTAACATTTTTTTCAGGTTTTGCATACTTTGAGCGCTAAGAAACTTTGATTCGCGGTTGCTCACTTTCTTGCTCCGATTCTCCATCTGCAAACAACGAGGTAATCATGTCCTACTATTATAGTTATTACGGTTATTCTAATGATTCATACTTTGGGGATAGTTTTCAAGTTTTCCATTTTCAAGATTTTCTTGAAAATGAAAGACTTGAAAACATTTATCGAAATGAAAATCGTTATTGGGAGCTTGAGTTGGATTCATTGTTCGAATCCAATGACGATTCTTATTTCCTTACTTTCGAAGACGAGTTTCAACCAAATGAGGAGTCCGAGGCTCTTGAGCCGAGGAATCCTACTTTGGAAGAGACTTTGCTTCTTTACTCCCAAGGTTTGGAAAGCTTAAATGATGCTGGAATGAGACTAGGCGCACTTTGCGATGAGATGAATTCTTTTGCACAAAACAACGAGGAGGTGGAAACTAGTGTTTCACCTCAATTTTTCAGAGAATTTCTCATCGAATGTGAATCTTTCTCCCCCGAAATTCAATCTCCTTCCGACGATGAGTCGATTGAGATTGAATTTGTTTCATCACCATATTCGTTTTCCGTCATTGAACCATTAGAATTACCGGTTGATTCCTGTGAGTCGGTAGAAATTTTTAAAACTTCTACACTTTTTGCCGACGAGGACTCTTTACCGGACTTGTTTTCGATGGAACCTATCCCCGTGTGTGCATTTTCTCCCATTCCACTTGAAAAACCTTTGGGAGATGAGTCGATTTTTCTTGGATCTCTAGTGTACCTTTCCCCCTTATTATCCAAATCCCCCATCGTCCGCCCAAAATTTCAAATTGGCGATGGTTCACTTTTTTCACCACCCACATGCCTTCCGTTGTTCAAACAGAATTCCTATTTTCCGGGAGGCATGTTCGCTTTGGAGGGTCCACCGTTGATCTTTCAAAGTCAAATACCTTTTTGGGTGGACCCTCAACTATTTAGACTTCTAGTGTATAGTTAGTGTGAAGTCTAAATAGTAGGTTGTAAATAGTTAGCTTTTTAATTTTCTTTCTTTCCTATTTTTCTTTCCTTTTAATTTAGTCTAGTGTAATTAGTTAACTTTTTGTTATTTTTTTTTGCTATGCTCGGTACTAACTTGTTTTGTAGATTCCTTTGGACTCGCTCTTATGGAGATCGCTCCAATTTTGGGTAATATCGTTCTTTTCCTCTCTTTGTGTTGTGTTCTTAATGCACATTGAGGACAATGCAACATTTAAGTTAGCGGGTGTAGGATATTCTATCCATTTCATTTGTAGTCCATTGATTTGCTCACATTTAGTTACTAAGTATGCCTTTTTGTGAAAAATTTGAAAAATTTGAAAAATATTTTCTTTCTTTTTTCTCCTTTGTTGGGCATTTTGCCTTGTTTCCAGTGATAAATTTCAATAATTGCCCGATCCAATAGACAACTCAATGATGCATGTTCTCGATTTTAGAAGTTATTAGACTTTAGTCCTCAAATCATTGATTTTGTGAATAACTTCATGAATTAAACTTTATCCCATGAGCATATGCACTTTCCTTGTCATATTGATTTGGTTTAAGATTTTTATAACTCGGTAATCTTTTGTTGCATTGTATATACTTACACCGAGTAAGCTTTGTACCTTTCGTCGTTTGTGAGTGTTATACACTATTCTTTCCTCATTGAAAACGTTGAATTCGTTGGTAATCTCACTATTCTTTCATTTGACCGTTGATTAATTGAGTTCATACTTGAAATGTGTTACTTGATCATGATTTTCATATATTGGTTTGACTTGAGAATTGCGTAAACTTTGTGAAATTATCATAGGCATTCTTTGTTATATCACCCATATTAGCCTTGACCTCACCCTTATATGTTTACCCTCGTTAACCCCTTGGAGCCTAAATATAGCCTTTCTTTTCATAACCCAACTCCCATAACCAACTCCAAATTGGAGTTTTAGCCCATACATACACTTTCTATACCTTTGTTTGGAATGTTACTTGGGATTGAATGTTGTTGTTATGATGTCGGTTGCAATTTAGGCATATGAGAGTTTGAAAAGTAAAGAAAAGAAAGTAAAAAAAAAGTGAAGAAAAAGAGAAAGCAAAAAGCAAAAGAAAACAATAGAAAAAGAAGAAAAGAAAAGAAAGAGAAGTTTGTATATGTTGTGTATAGTGTTCAATAAGCTTTGATTACTCTCCCCGATGATATATCTAATGCCGTTTTGGAACTTGTTTTTCCAATTTTGATATTGGCCGCATTTTTCCATTATCCTGAGTTTTCATCCCGAACACTTTGAATCCGTACATACATTCCTTCGTTTCTCACCCTAGCCATACCTAGATTACAACCCTATTACAAGTCCTATGTGATCTTAGGGTGCATTTAATTTTAAAGTCATAATAGTTTTGATAATCTTTGAAATTGCATTTCGCCTCTTTTAGTGTGCGGTATCCTTTCATTGAGATTGCAAGTTTTTCATTTCCTATATAGCGTTCTTCTTTTGTGACATGTGTGCGGCCTAGTTTCCATTTACATTTACTCTTTATGCCCGCATGTCCCGTGTATTACCTCCCATTCCGAGTGATTTCATTTGTTGAGCGTAATGCCCGTGAGGATTGAATGTATGATTGCTTTGATTAGTATCCGGTTTATATAAGTTTTTCACCAAATCACACTATGCATGTGCTTTCCCCCCTCCCACTTTTAAAGTTTCAATTCTATGAGGTGCATTCAACTTGTTAATAACAACAGACTTTAGCTTGAATTCGTTCAATATGCTAATAACATGTTTGAAATCTTTTTCGTTGTTTTTGAGTTTGTCCTATGTTGGGTTGGGCATATTTTGAGGAAACCATATGATGTTTGTGGGTTTCATCCCTGAAAACCCTCACGAGACGACACTCGTCCACTAGGGTAACCTAGGGGTTTGACGGCTTATTACATATGCTAAATGCAATCGAATCGCTTGTGAAAGTGGACTTTTGCTTTTATACCATACTTTTGTACTTGTCTCCTACTTTTGGTCTGCTTGTAGTTCTTGTTGTTCCCTATTTCATTGCTAGGGACTAGCAACGTGTAAGTTAGAGGGTGTGATACAACGCAAATATTGCGTATTTCACCCGTTAACCTATGCCTTATTAGCCCCCTTGGGTATCTTAATCCCTATACTTATGCTCGCTAACCAGAAAACCTCGGATTTCTATGTTAACATGTTTTGCAGGGGTTAATTGAGCTTTTGTAGGTATTTGGATGCTTAGTATGAAGTTCGAACGCTTTTCGGAATTGTTTTGTCGACTTTTGCAGCTTCGGGGGAATTTTAGTAATTCCAGCATTCGGGTTTGAATCCCGAGCTCTTCACGGAAGTTGAAGCCCTTTGATTTCTCTTCGCGTGGCCGCCGACGGTGCATGATTCCGAGTTGTAATGATGGAGTTATGGCATTTTTAGGATGGTTTTGACATGAAAAGTACACTCAAGATCACATTCAAGGGAATTTTATTCATTTCATAATTTGGTTTTTTGGACCAATGTCTTCTTCGATGTTGTAGTCCTCTGAGTTATCTTCGCGTAGCCTCCGACCGTGCCTCATTCCGAGCTATAACGAAGAAATGGCAGCATTTTCCGTAAAACAGGACAAAGCTGTAGAATTCAGACCTGTAGCTTGCGAATCGATTCGACCCAAAACCGAATCGATTCGGAATGCTGCAGAAATGCAGAAATGAACTTCCCCTGTTTCCGAATCGATTCGGACCATTTTCGAATCGATTCGGCTACAGTAAAAGTCCGAAAATCTGTATTTTTAAGTTGGTTTTTGGTTGGGTATATAAGGGTAAACATTGTATTAAGTGAGAGAAGGTTTTTAGGTTAGTTTTAGTTAGGGTTTGAGGGTTTTGGATGGTTCTTCTTACATTCTTCTTGGATTGACACACCATTTGGATTGTATGTTAACTATTCATCTCCCCTACCAATTAATCTAGTTGTATTTCATTCTTTCCTTGCTTTCTAATTATATTTTCATGCTTTCATAATTAGTTTATTGTGTTTATTTATTGCTTTCTTAGTTTAATTAGTTTATTCATGCTTAGACCTTAGATAAATAGGGTCGGGATTTCATTTCCGCCATTTTTGGGCCCCGAGCTCCGAAAACTAGGTTTCGTGCAAAATCGCGTTTAATTGAAACCGCGTGTATTAAAGTTGGATTGTTATGCGTTTAACTTTATTTGTCATGCAACTTTAGTGTTTATAGCGACAATCCGAATTTAATCCGCGTGTGACCATTTTTCAGTTAAATGTTTTATCTCACAACTTTGGGTTAAATTCCTTCTTGTGTGATGTTTATGCTTAATTAAAAATGCTCGATTAAATGCTTTGGAGCCTTAATTCTAATTAGTAGTTGTTTCGATCCGTTTGGTAGAATGCGATCCCGATCCTCGCTTTACTTTTGTGTAGCATAACTTATTCTTTTGTTTTGTCACCATAACCACCCTATCACCTTTTCTTTTATTTATTTTACACTTTTATTCCTGAAGTAATTAAAACAATTAAAGTCTAAAATTTAATCACTCCCTGTGGATTTCTTACGACACCCGACTTACCGCTGTGCTTGCTTGTCAAGTGTAGTTGTAGTTTAGGTTTTATCTTTTGTATCGCGGCAAAGAAACACACAACGATTGTGTCCTCACACGAAGACACTTTTTCCGCCCGGTCAGCATATAATTCCACCCCTAGCCCTTAGTCTTCTATGTGATTAGACGACTGAGGGATATGTGGCTTAGGCCGAGGCCGAATTTGTTTGTGTGCCAATACTTTCTTGACGCATGTCACTTGCTGAAGTGTAGTGTGTGTCCCAAGATGATGTGATCATGGCTTGAATTTTGGGTTCCCTAGGGCAATAATGGGCCCTAAAAACTTGCGCCTCATCATTAAGTGGGTTTAAAACCCTTTCTTCTCTTTCTTCTTCATTTCTTCCCCCATTAGGTATTTCTGCAACTTTCTCTCTCTCCATGAGTTCCATTGTTCCTGTGATTCAGAGATTCCCTTTGCCTTCTAGTATTCTCTCCCTTTACTCACGGTTAGTCAGGTGTCGTTTCCACCATTCTTTTCCATTTCCAGCCCTTATTTTTCATTTCTGCATTTTTTGATGAGGTTGTGTTTTTCGGCAAGAGTTTCCACCTGTATTGGTGGTTGTGAGGCTAGGCCAGTAGTGGTTTGAGTGGCTTTGGGATAGTCATAGGTAGCTCTGAGGTTGCCTTGGTAAAAAAAATCACTTATTTGGGTTTTCGGTGAACCTCCGGTCACCTTCTTTGATGACCTTGTTCTTAACTGTTCTTGATGTTCTTCATTTGAAAACCTTCCAAATTCCAAGTTTGATCCTTAATTTAGATTGTTTAAGTTGTTTGCCTATTTGTGGTTTTGAGCCAAGTGTTGTGTTGTATACCTTATGCTAAGACCCTTGTACCAACCCATAGAAGAGTTCTCTTCCCTTCGTGAGAAGACTTTTGAAAAAATTAAGCAGATAGAGCTAGCCCAAGAGGAAGCTCATAGGGTTGAGGCCTTTCCTCTCAGACCCATCTTTCCTCCACCTCTGAAGGTTATCTACCCTGAGCCAGCTGAGCCTGCTGAGCCAACAGAGGTTCCTGTAGAACCAACACCGATGTCTAAGTCTGAGTTATCCTCCTCAGACCCCGTGTCTGTGGAGTCTTTTCAAGAGGCCATGGATTACTCTATCGGTCAGGATGAGGTCCTTAAGGAGGATGAGGTTTTGAGTCGTGATTCATCTCACCAGGGTGCTACCACATCATAACATTCTTCAAATGTTGAAGTTGGAGGGCCAAGTGTGGCCATTCCTCCACCCATTGAGGCAATCCCTTTAACTGTTGCTATCTCTGCTGAGTTTGCTAAGAGGTTTCCTGGCGGTGTCCCTGCACCTCCCCTGGACGATGTTGCTAGGGACGATGATTATGGTCAGGAGAGTGATTTAGATACATCTGAGGCAACTTAGATTGAGAACTCCATCAGTGAGTAAGAATTTTTAGTCTTTAGGCACCTCTATTCGATAGACTCTTCCATTAACCTTAGGAGACCTCTGAGTGGAGATAGGGCCTTTGATGGCCGAGATGGAGAGATCTGCACCTACGAGCAGATGTTCAAGTTGGGTTTCCATTTTCCTATCCACCCTTCCATCAAATCCATATTATCCCACATAAATCTAGCCTCTTCACAATTATCCCCTAATGTCTGGAGGGTTATGATTGGGGCCATCGTCCTTTGGAGGGTTGTCCACCACTTAGGCCTTACAGTTAGGGTCTTCACAGGTTGTTACGTCCCTTCCTCTTCCAAAAACCACCCTAGCTATTGCCACTTCTTAGCGAGGAAGTCAAAGAAGAAAATTTTGTTGGTTACCCAAACTTCAAACCATAACTGGAAACCTCGGTATTTCTTTGCCTCCAGGGCATGGGAACTTTGTCCCAATGAGGCTGCTGGAATCTCGATTCCAAGGACCCTTCTGAGATGGGGGGAAGGTCTCACTTTTTTGCTAAAGCCAACCCTGGGCTTAGCCAGGATAATCTTTAAAACGTTGAGGATCTCCACGATGAGGGGGAGCAGGGTCTTCTAGTAAAATATGAACATTTAATGACCCCCCACTACCTCTCTCAAACAGTCATGGGGGGTGGTTTTTTAACAGAGCTTCGTAAGTATCATTTTTCATAAGTTGTAACTCTAACTTTTTGTATTTCTGACTTACTAACTCAGATATATCTTTTGCAGAGCGCCCTGAAGGTGTATCGAACGACCTCTGGGAAATATCCGCTCTCAGTCTTGTAAGGTTAATGAATAAAAAGGCTGGTAAAAATGTTCCGCTGACTACCTCCCAGAAGAACGTCGGCACATCCAAGGCCAATGTTACCAAGAAGAGGAAGACTATAATAGACCCGGAGCATCAGAGGTCTGGAAAGACACAGAGAGGGGATCATTCCATTCCCATCTCTATAGACGAGGCCCTGGCTGCTCGTCTTTCTTAGTTGAAGATTATTGACAATCTCATTGGTCATGGTCTGAAGGCTACTGATGCTATCGGCTCTGTGATGATTGAAGAGGATAAGCGTTTCCTACGCTCTTTGGACATCTCTCTGCTAGATGAGTTTAACCTCCACAGATCAATTCAGGTACTAGTTTTTGTTTATTTGGTCTTAAAGTGTAACCTCAGATTTTTTGTAAGGTATAGGCCACACTCAGACATATAAAATTTCCTTTATAGGGTATCTTATCCATGCACCATTTGTTGACTGGACCCTAAAGAAGATGCCCCCCATAGAGAAGGGCCAAGAGGCTGATAGGGTCCAAGCCTCTTTGAACGCAGAGGTTGAACGTCTGAAGGAAGAGATGAATGAGGTTTGCTGATGTAAAAAATTAGATTATATCTAATTATTTAATCACAGATAAAATAAAGTCAGACAAAGAAATTTTAAAGTTGTTCAGCCTTATAAGAATGGCCTACGTCCACTATTTCTGTTATTGATGACTGTTTGAATATGCTGATGTAAAAAAATAGATTATATCTAATTATTTAATCACAGATAAAATAAAATGAGACAAAGAAATTTTAAAGTGGTTCAGCCTTATAAGAATGGCTTACGTCCACTATTTCTGTTATTGCTGACTGTTTGAATCTGTTGATGTAAAAAATTAGATTATATCTAATTATTTAATCACAGATAAAATAAAATGAGACAAAGAAATTTTAAAGTGGTTCAGCCTTATAAGAATGGCCTACGTCCACTGTTTCTATTATTGCTGACTGTTTGGGAATTCTTGATTACCAGTTTAGTCAAGAAATTCTCGGCCCCCTTACAATGAGGATGATACAATGTATTTATAGCCCTCAAGCTGTACATGTGAAAGGGTAATACATAGATGTCCATTAGGCGTATACATCTGTATGATAATAATAAGCATTTAATGCGCAGTTAATCTGTTGGTTATCCTGCTATTAATGCTCTGTTCGAGGTGCAGCTCGGATCGCCTAAGCTGCTCGGACTGCCTAAGTAGCTCGGTACTCATAAGTTGCTCGGTGTATTAGGGTTCCTCGAAGAACTCTTGTTGGTTGGAGCGTCTGAGTTGATCGGGGAAGCAGAGTTCCTCGTTGCAGTATGGTTCCTCGGAGAGCATCTATTTCTCGGAGTATCTGAGTGGGTCAAGGTGTTGTTCGAAAATGTTTGTTATTGCCACGCAGATTGCCACGTGTCTTCACTCAATTGAGACATGTCAGCAGACTAAATTTGGTATCAACAGAAGCCCCCAATGTTTCACAGTTTGAAATTTGAGGAGTGTGTAACATTCTTTCTCAAAATATGGCGGTTTTGAATGGTCATCCTAAAATTTAGGAGTATTTTCTTTTGTACTTATTTCTCCTTCCAAATTCATAGAATCGAACTTTTTGAATTTTTATAACCGCTTCGATTCCCGCGCCCTTTTTGTCTTTTTAGCCGCTGGTAATGTAACCGTCTCTTTTTGTAATCATTATCTTTACCCATTCCCAAGACGGGGTATTTAAGCGTTGCAGAAAATCCCCTCGTCTTCTACTTTTTCAAATTTGTCTCTTTGAGCTTTCCATTGTCTCTCTCTCCTGTGTGTTCATCCCTTTCATCATTCGTTGTCAACAGACTCATCCTTTTTCCTGTAAGATATTCTTCTTTCTCTTTGATTTCCTTTACTCATCATGGTTTACCCTGTAGAGCCGCTTGATAAGTTTCGTTCTGATTTCTCTATTCCTTCATGGGTTATTTTGGAGGAACTTTCTGAGCCTTCAGATTATTTTCGTTTGGCTGAGGGACATTGGTTCCCCATCTCTTTGTCGCTGAATGTGGCTTTTCTTTTTCCCCAAACCCTTTATGTCTGGAATTCTGTCAATATTTTGACGTGGTTCCTGCAAGAATAGCCCCCAATACGTGGAGAATAGTTAACGGAGTTCATAGATTAAATCTAATTCATGGAACTCGTATAGGAATTCCAGAAATTATGTTCTATTATAGATGGGTTGTTTGTGACAATACTTTTTATTTAAAAACTAGGTTTTTAAATAGGGCTTTAGTGGTCAATCTCCCAGATGCCAATAGGGACTACTTCGAGCACGGGGTTGTTATGAAAAATTGGCAACACCATCCACTGACTGGAAATGATGTGTACCAGGGTCCTAGATGTCCTCCCTATGGCAATGGGATAGGTTGTTTTTATTTTATTTTATTTTTGAAATTATGCTTCCTTTGTGTTTGATAAAATGTATCACTGATATTTTAATTTTCATTTATTTGCAGTTGACAGCAAAAGAAGGTCTCCAAAAGAGACAAAAGTTAATTTAAAACATCTAAAACTTATCTGGGGTTTGCATCAGAGTGTTGCTGACGAACATATTAGGTCAGCTTCATATTTGTTGCAGTATAAGAGTTACACCTCATCTTTTACTGCTCGTCCGGTGATAAGTGAGGTAGAACCAGTACCTGCTTCTGCAAGTTCTTCACCTGAGTCTCACATCCATCTGAGTGAAAGAATGAAGAAAAGAAGATCTCCTGACATCTTCGAGAAATCTTCCTCTGTTGCTAGAGAGGCAAAGAGAAGTAAACATGATGTTCCAAAAGAGGGGACAAAGAAGATTGATGCACCCCCTACGGATACTACTGTGAAGGTTGTCGAGAAGCCCCCAGTGGCTCCGATCAAGGACGCTGTTCCAAGCGAGGTGATTGTTATCTCTCCGATTAAGACTACATCATTAGTCGAGACCATTCGTGTTCCCCTGAGGAAGCTGAAGAAGAGCTCCTCGGTCAATTTGGCTGAATCCATCTCTCAGCCCCCGATTACTGGAAGTGGTGTTTCCACTTTTGTTGCCCCGAGCTCTGCCATGAGCTCAGTGAAGTCTTGGATCATTCCCGAGATCTAAGATATGGAAGAAAATCTTTCTCGGGATATGGTTACCCTATTAGCTGCTCGTCATATAGCTTCTGTAAGTATCATTGTCCTCAACTTTCATTTTTCCCTTATTACATCTGTGTACTGACTTGATATCATTTTCTTTTCCCAGTTAGTGACGTATTTTAATACCATTTTAAAGAAAGATGAAGCTATTAAAGCTTTAAGCTCTTCGTCTGGTGTAGAGGAAGCTTTGGTGGGCCTGACGCAGTCATTGAAAGATTCTCGTCAGAAATATGATGATGATAAGGCTGCTTGGGAGGAGAAACTTGATTCCACCGAGGAGGAGAGAAACCAAGCTGTTGAAGTCTCCAAAGGTTTGGAAAATAAAATAAAAAACTTAGAAGAGAAGAATAAAGAACTTGATGAGAAGCTCAAAAATGCGAGGGAGCTCGAAAGTAAGCTCAAAAATACTGAAGAAGAGTTGGGCCGACTTCGTGAAGTAGGTCGTCAAAAGAAAGAAATAGAGAATAAGCTGAAGGCTGCCGAGGATCTTCTTTTCGAGAAGCTTTCCTTGGAGAAAGCGAAAAGGAAGTTGGCTATAAAAAAGTCTTTCAGTACTGGCTGAGATAAGGGGTGGAATAATGGTCTGGCTGCCATGATGTCGCAGGTGGAATATGGTAGCCACAAATACTTTAGGGATGGCTGGGTCGTTGCTCTGCAAGAGATGAAGGTCGATGAAAATTTCGACCTATTTCAGCGACACATCCCGGGCCCTCCTCCAACTCCTGAAGAAGAAAAAGAGGACGAATCTGCCTCTGAGGAATCCTCCATGGTGAAGGGGGATAAAATTCCTCATTCCCTAGCTATCCAGTCCACCAGCGAGCAACTTCAACCATCCATTGTTTCAAACGAGCAAGTTCCAGCACTCCCCGAGCAACCATCTGTACCATCCGAGCAACCTACCTCCTCGTCCCATCCTCCCGAGAAAGTTTTGGGAGATAAGGAAAATGTGTAGAGTTGTTCGGATTTTTCTCTCTGTTTATTTTTCTTTATCAAATGTAACTCTGAATTTTGTACTTCTCCTTTATGATGTAATAAAATTTGAAGTTTTGCCTATTCATACTGTTATTTCTCTTCTTCATGCTCTATTTGAACTCTTATTGATTATTTCTTTCTCTTCCTTTACTAGTTTATAGCCAGGATGGAGTTATTGTCTGCTCATGATATAAAATTGTTGAGGCAATGCAATGAGTACTTCAAAGCTGGTCATACAGATATGAGTGCAACAGAAATCGTTGACATCTTCGGTCAAGGTGCTTCAGAGCAAACAATTTTAGCCTACTAGTATTTGAAGTGCCTGCTTGACCGTGCAGTAGCTAACAATGTAGCATATTATGAAATGATTGAAGATCTCCAAGGAACTCTTGAAGAGCTTCAACAACAATATATGGAATCTACAGCCCTTTTGCACGAAGGATACTAGAAGAAGTATCAGCAACTCAGTGCTGATAAGGGATACGATAAATTGTTTGCTGCTTACGATGTGAGGGAGAGAACTTTGAAGGGTGAGGTCGAAGAGCACAGACAGATAGCTGAGTTGTTAGAGAAGGAAAATAATAACCTGCAAAGAGAGGTGTCTCAGTTGAAGTTTGCAGCTTCCACCTCCAACGCTTTGGTCCCTGTGACCGACGAGGGATTCTCTTTCTTGGAGGTTGAAAACGCCAACCTGAAGGATGAATTAGAAACCTTGAAGAGAGATGGCCCTTCTACATCTACTCGGGGATGAGCAAGAGCTCCTCGGATTACTGTCGAGGAACAGAAAACTCAATCTGCTCTAGAGAACCAGGCCTTCCAACTGATGGCAAAGAACCAGGGATTGACTGAGATGTCTAAGAAGATCAAGAATCTGGACGAGTAGATTTCTGCACAGAAGTCTGCCTTGGAGAATAAAGAACTCTTTATAAAAAGTATTCACGAGCAGTTGGAAAGGTTGACTTATCAGTTCCACAAGCAGCCCAAAGAATTTTGGATGGCTGGCTACAATGAGGCTCTTTACCATTTGGATGATCGGATCCAAAATGCGAATAATGAAGGTTATAAACAAGGGTGGTTGAATTCCCTGGGTGTACTGCAACTGGAACAAGGTCACTACTTGTGGGATTATCATAATCCTGGGTTGCTCGACTTTCCAGTGCCACCTTTCAAACTTGACATGAGCTGGATCCCTGCCCGGGAAATCCCTCAGTGTTTGATTTCCAAATACCTTGGCGATTATAGTCTCCATTACAATGCTGAAATATCTCGCCCCGATCACCTACTCGATCGACCATCTGTGATGAACATCAGGATGCTTAAAGATCTTAATTTCATAAACTCCCCTTATGCTTTAGACGATCCTCCTGCTGGCGAAGAACCTGTTTCAAAAGCAGAGGGGAAGAGACCAAAAGAATAGGAATCTTGATGTAATAATTAATTTGTATTTCATTCTCAATGAATTTTGTTTTTGGATTTAATGAAACACTTTTATTTTTGTTCGCAATATTGATTGCCATTGCCTTGTGGTTGTAAAACACTTTATATATGTATATCTCTTAAAAAGATAACAACATTGTGTTATTTGTCGATCAACTTAGAGTTGATTAAAACTTATTGTCGACTAGTTTGAATTTGTGGTAATCATTTAACAACTAACCAAACTTAATGATGTTTTGTTTCTCGACCAACTTGGTAGTAATTTAAAAAGTTACGAGTATAAAAATTTTTGCTCGATCACTTTTTCGTACTCATAAAATGTTTCCGACCAACGAAGGTCGGTAAATTTTCCTTCTCGACCAACTACAGTTAGTGGGTTTTTATTCCCGATCAACCATAGTTAGTGGATTTTTTCTTACCGACCAACTTTGGCACTTTTTGGAATAGTTTTCTTCCTAACCAACCTTAGTTGGCATTTTTAGGAATAGTTTTTCTTCCTAACCAACCTTAGTTGGCATTTTTAGGAATAGTTTTACTTCCTAACCAACCTTAGTTGGCATTTTTAGGAATATTTTTTCTTCCTAACCAACCTTAGTTGGCATTTTTAGGAATAGTTTTACTTCCTAACCAACCTTAGTTGGCTTTTTTAGGAATAGTTTTTCTTCCTAACCAACCTTAGTTGGCATTTTTAGGAATAGTTTTACTTCCTAACCAACCTTAGTTCGCATTTTTTGGAATAGTTTTACTTCCTAACCAACCTTAGTTGGCATTTTTTGGAATAGTTTTACTTCCTAACCAACCTTAGTTGGCATTTTTAGGAATAGTTTTGAGTAGTCAGAGCTTTGCTGAGTAGTGTGTAGCACTAGTATTCTGCAAAAAATTTCCAACAAAAGGAGAGAACTGGGCAGAACATTGTCACTTTATTCATACTAATGAAAATGTATTACATGAGAGTTTACATCACTGATGATACTTGCACAAGTGTTCTGCATTCCATGCATTCTTAAACTCCTCCCCTTCTAAAGTTGCTATTCTGTAGGTTCCTGGTCGAACAACTTTTGTAACTCGATAAGGTCCATGCCAGTTTGCTTCCAATTTGTTGTGCTTTTGAATCACTTTCTTTAGCACATAGTCTCCTTCTTTCAGGTCACACTTATTTACTCTCTTGTTGTAGAACAAAGCTGTTCGTTGTTGGTAAGCATCATTCCTGATGGCTGCTTCTTCTCTAACTTCCTCGAGCATGTCTACATACAATCTTCTCATTAAGTCGCTGACAGGGGAATTGAAATTCAGTACTCTGTGTGTCGGGAGACCTAACTCGGCAGGTATAATGGCTGCACTTCCAAATTCCAGCATATATGGAGATTCCCCTGTTGCTGCTCGGGGAGTAGTTCGGTAAGCCCATAGTACTGATTGTAGCTCGTTGATCCAATTTGCTTTCGCGTCATTCAGTCTTTTCTTCAAGCCATTCAGTAGCGTTCTGTTTGTTACTTCAGTTTGTCCATTACTTTGGGTATGGCCTGGTGCCGAGTGGATCTTCAAGATATTTGACTGATGATAATAAGCAGTGAATTCCTCGTTGTCAAATTGTGTTCCATGGTCGGTAATGAATGCATGGGGAAGACCATAGCTACAGATGATATTTTTCCAAATAAATTGATACACCTTCTCGTACGCCATATCGACAAGAGGCTCAGCTTCTACCCACTTAGTAAAATAATCCACTGCGACGACGAGATATTTAAATCTTCCTCTGGTCATCGGAAGTGATCCGACCAAGTCAATTCCCCACATAAAAAATGGCCAAGGGGAAGTAATGGGTGTCAACAACGCTTGGGGAGTTCTTCGGATAGTGGAGAAGCGTTGACACTTGTCACATTTACTGGCATAGGCTATAAAATCAGCCCTCATCGTTGGCCAGTAGTATCCTAGCATCATAACCCTTTGCAAAAGCGTCCGACCTGCTACATGGGCTCCACAGGACCCTTCATGGATCTCTTCAATCAAGTCTTTCACCTCGGTGGGATGCACACATCTTTGCAAACCTGATATAATTCCTCGTCCGTACAGAATACCATTATTCAGTTAATAACGAGAAACTTTATACTTCAATTTTGTGGCTGCAAGTTTGTCAGTTGGTAATTCCCCCTCCTCAATATATGCCCTGATGGAATCCATCCAAGATGGTCCTAAATTAAGGGTAATAAAATTCATCGTTAATTATTCATCTATACTCCGACCAGTTAAAACTTCAATTGGGATTGTTCTTCGTAGCTCGGTACGAGTAGCTAATGCTAATCGAGCTAAGGCGTCGTCCCTCCCATTCTCCATTCTTGGTATTCTGACCAGCTGAATAGTAGTAAATTCTGATACCAATTCCCTTGCCTTTGCATGATACTTGATCATTAGTTCTCCTTTGGATGTATATACTCCCATCATTTGATTTATGATCAATTTCGAGTCACTAAAGACAATAACCTGCTCCGCCCCCATGGTTTTTGCCAAACTAAGACCTGTTATCATAGCTTCATATTCAGCCTCATTATTCGAAGATTTGAATTGGAAGCGTAGGGCATATTCCATGTCGACCTCGTCTGGACAATTAAGAACAATCCCTGCCCCACAGCCTGTTGTGCAAGACGAGCCATCCACACGTAAACTCCATATAGGTAACTCGTCTTCAAATTTTTGATCTGATAGAGTTCCTCGGTGGAAAATTTGTTGCTTCCTTTCATCCTCTCCTAATATTTTTTTCTGTTCATCGATCATCACTTCTTGCCCTTTTACCAACCTAAGTTGGTCTGGGCTTGAGTTTGATGATTCTGTAACATCTACTTGCCCTTTTACAAACCTAAGTTGGTCTGGGCTTGGGTTTGATGATTTTGTAACATCCACAGGTTGATCGGTGAGCTTTTACTCCTCGGTGGTATCAGGATAGGTGAACTCTGCTATAAAATCTGCTACTGCTTTCCCTTTAAGCAATGATCTAGGTTCATAAATTATGTCATATTCACCAAGCTCTATTGCCCAATACATCAATCTTCCTAATTTTTCTGGTTTATGAAGAGCTTGCCTTAATGGTATATCGGTATATATGACTATAGTATGAGCCTGGAAGTATGGCTTCATTCTTCTATTTGCCTCGATCAATGCTAGTGCCAATTTTTCTAGCTTTGGATATCGGATCTCTGATCCTCGGAAGGCTTTGCTAGTGTAATAAATCGATTTTTGCACTCCATTCTCCACTCTTATTAATGCCGAACTAACTGCATTATCTGACACTGCCAAATACAAGTATAATTTTTCTCCCATCACTAGCCTAGACAATAGTGGAGGTGCTCCCAGATATTTCTTCAAGTCTTGAAAATCCTTCTCACACTCATCATTCCACTCAAAAGTCTTTCGGAGCGTTTTAAAGAATGGGAGACATCTGTCAATTGCTTGCGATACAAATCTGTTTAGTGCTGCTACTCGTCCTGTAAGACTTTGCACTTCTTTCTTCGTCGTTGTAGATCGCAGCTCTAACAGAGCTTTGATCTTTTCAAGGTTTGCTTTAATGGCTCGTTGATTGACAATGTACCCGAGAAACATGCCTTCTCGTACTCCAAATATGCACTTCGTCGGGTTCAGCTTCATTTGATATTTATCTAGTTGATCAAAGGTCTGGCCTAAGTCAACTAGATGATCAGTATCTTTCTTGCTCTTTGTCAGCATATCATCAACATAGACTTCCATATTGCAACTGATTTGTTCTGCAAACACCTTATTCATCAGCCGCTGATATGTTGCACCCTCATTTTTCAAACCAAAAAGCATAACATTATAACAGTAAGTTCCCCTAGGGGTAATGAAAGAAGTACTCTCCCTGTCTTCAGGTTTCATCTTAATTTGGTTGTATCTAGGATAAGCGTCCATGAAGCTCAACAACTCGTGTCCCGAGGTAGCATCTACTAATTGATCAATTCGGGGCAAGGGAAAGTGGTCATTTTGGCATGCTTTGTTGAGGTCGGTGAAATCTACACACATCCTCCATTTGTTGTTCTTTTTCTTTACCATCACCACATTTCCTAACCAGTCTAGATATTTAACATCTTTAATAAAGTAAGATTTCTGGAGCTTCTCGACCTCTTCCTGTATATCTTGATTCTTCTCCGGACTGAATACTCTTCTTTTCTACTTTACTGGCTTGATCTCCTTATTCACGTTGAGTTCGTGACATAAAATATTTGGGTTTATTCCGGGCATATCCTCATGACTCCATGCAAAAGTTTGCTTTCTGCTTCGTAGGAAAGTTATCAATTTCTGTTTTAGTGAGGCCTCCAACGACGAACCTCTTTGAGTTGTTCGTTCAGGGTGCTCGTCGTCCAGAATGATGTTTTCAGTAGCTTCCACCACCTGGCCTTTCACGAGTTCGGACTCATCTCTAGGATCCAATGTTTCAATTTTTGCACCTTCCTCCACTTGATAGGTAGTAGTCTTTTTCCTTGATTCCTCTAGTTCCTCTTGCTCGGTAGATGAATAGTAACATTCCCGAGCTACTTTTTAATCACCCTTCATAACTCCTACTCTAAAATTTATTGGAAATTTTAGGCATTGATGTACCGTAGATGGCACTGCCTCGAACTTCTTCAATCCTACCCTTCCCATGATGATATTGTAGGTTGATTGAACATTTTATCCATCATGAAGAAGCGTATTATTTCTGTTCAATAAGCAGGCCATGTACCAATGAATATATCCAATTTGATCGTCCCAAGTGGAAAAACTTTCTCGCCAGCAAAACCGAGGAGGGGTCTATGATAAGGCTCCAGTTGAGATAGCTTTAGATTTAAACTGTCGAAGAACGAGTAGAATATGATGTCTGCCGAGCTACCATTGTATACCAGTACTCTTGAAATCATTACTTCCTTCATCCTCATTTTGATCACCAATGGGTCATAATGAGGATATAGAACACCTGCGAGGTCATTCTTTGAGAAACCAATGACCAATTTCTCTTTGTTTACCTTTCTCGGGCGATCCTCCTCAGCTAGATTTATTCGTTGAATGTATGAGCAAGCTTGATCCTCACGGAGGTAAGCTTTTCTCTCTGTAGTAAGGTCTCCTCCTTCCGCATCTCCACCTGTAATAACATTACAATCAAATGACCCAAAGCGTATTGAAAATACCTCACGTTCTGGATGCCTTGGTCTCTTTGGAAGATCGGGGTCATCTTCTGGATCAACTTCATTGTCTCTTTTCTTGTTCTCCTCTACTCAACGAGGAGATCTAGACCTCTCTCTTGTTCGATCGTTATTTCTTCTTTCATTTCTACGATCAACATACTTTGCCAATTTTCCTCGTCTAATAAGTATTTCAATCTCATTCTGAAGAGCTATGCAATTTTTGGTCATATGGCCATGATCTTTGTGAAAATCACAATATATTGCCTTATTCTTCCTGTCAGGGTCTGCCTTCATTTTCTCTGGTCAGTTTAATTCCTCGTTGTTCTTGATTTTCTCTAGAACATGGTTGATGTCTATCTTTAAAGGAGTGTAATTATCAAATTTCTTCAATACCTCCCATGGCAACCTTGTTTTTTATTGTTTGTCACCACCATTGTTCTTATGCTCTTTCTTCTTAACTTTATCACCTTCCACCTTGGTTTATTTGGCATCCATATTCTTCTTCGCAGCCATAGCCTCATCAGCATTCATGATCTTGGTCGCTTTTGCCATCAGTTCTGACATGGTTCTGGGTGGATCTTTAGCCAAAGTGTAGTACAACTTATTGGGCAGCAACCCACTCATTAAGGCAGTAATCGCTGTCTTTTCTTCATAATCAATGACTTCAAGTTTCTCGTTATTAAAACGAGTTATGTAATCTCTGGTAATCTCACCATCTTTCTGTCTAACACCTAATAAATGCGCTACTCGTTTAACTGGCTTTGCCCCAAAACAAAAATTTCCAATGAATAACTCGGCCAGTTGAACGAAAGTTGAGATCTTACCCCGAGGAAGATTATTGTACCATATTTGAGCAGATCCGGTAAGGGTTCCTGAGAATGCTCTGAATTTCATCTCATCTGGAACATCATAGATGTCGACTGCAGCTTGGTATTGTTCTACATGAATAACAGGGTCGATCTTTCCATCATATTTGGGACTCACAACAGGTGATTTGAACTTTGACGGTGTGGGAAAATCCACAATGGCCTGGTCCAAGGGTGTCCTTTGAACAAAAGTTCGTTGTAGGGGGTTCTTGGCCTTAGCTATTTCCCCTAGTCTGTTTTCCAGCCTTTGAATAGAGCCTTTCCACGCATCATTTCCTTCCTCGAGCCTGTTGGTTCGAGCAACTGATCGCGTTGAGCTGGTCGCGACTGGGCAGATCCTTCCCTTAAGTCTAATGATCGTCGAAAGCTCCTCGACGCAGCCTTAGGAGGACTTTTGTTCCTCCTAGGACCTAATCGATTAAAAATAGATACCCTGCTTAACCTTTCTAGAGCACTAGTCCTTTATGGAGAGAGAGTGATACATTGTTCAGTATCTGTGGCTCGTACTGACGAAGTTCGTCCAGGTTGATAAGAAAAATATTCAGACTCCTCAGTACGATATGAATCGGTACGCCTAGTACGCGAAGAAAGTAAACGAGTATTTCTTTGAACACTTCGATGTCCTGAATGGGTGGGTACTCCTCCATGAAGGGTTTGTATAAGTTGTCGCATAGTTTCTTGCATGGCTGTCTGGCCCTGGGCCAGATTTGTTATTATTCCAGCCAGATCTGGATCGTTTAGCGGCGCAGATGGATTTGGAGGGCTTCCAGCGTTTCGATTGCTGGGTTCTGGATTATCAACCATTTGTAATGAATTGTTTTTGATGAAAAACGATATTACTAGTCGTTTCCCACAGATGGCGCCAATCTGTTGATGTAAAAAAGTAAATTATATCTAATTATTTAATCATAGATAAAATAAAATGAGGCAAAGAAATTTTAAAGTGGTTCAGCCTTATAAGAATGGCCTATGTACACTGGTTCTATTATTGCTGACTGTTTGAATCTGTTGATGTAAAAAATTAGATTATATTTAATTATTTAATCACAGATAAAATAAAATGAGACAAAGAAATTTTAAAGTGGTTCAGCCTTATAAGAATGGCCTACGTCCACTGTTTCTATTATTGCTGACTTTTTGGGAATTCTTGATTACCAGTTTAGTCAAGACATTCTTGGTCCCCTTACAATGAGGATGATACAATGTATTTATAGCCCTCAGGTTGTACATGTGAAAGGGTAATACATAGCTGTCCATTAGGCGTATACATCTGTATGATACTAATAAGCATTTAATGCCCAGTTAATCTGTTGGTTATCCTGCTATTAATGCTCTGTTCGAGGTGTAGCTCGGACCGCCTAAACTACTCGGAACGCCTAAGTAGCTCAGAACTCATAAGTTGCTCGGTGTATTAGAGTTCCTCGGAGAACTCTTATTGGTCGGAGCGTCTGAGTTGATTGGGGAAGCAGAGTTCCTCGTTGCAGTATGGTTCCTCGGAGAGCATCTATTACTCGGAGTATCTGAGTGGGTCAAGGTGTTGTTCGGAAGTGTTTGTTATTACCACGCAGATTGCCACGTGTCTTTACTCAATTGAGCCATGTCAGCAGACTAAATTTGGTATCAACAAGGTTATTTAGCAGAGAGATAGGGACATGTCCAATCTCAATAAGGACCATGATTTATCTCTGAAGGATAAAGATGATGCTCTATAGGTTAAGGTGGCTGCTGCAGTTAAGGCTGCTTTAGAGGACGCTTAGAGAAGATCATCGAAGACTATAATGTCTTTGATGAATTTGTTAGTTTTGGCTTTGAATACCTTCAAAGAGGTATCAAAGCCACTGGAAAATGGGCGGCCTCTAAGGAAAAGGAGTCAGGGAGTCTGATCGCCTCAGATTTAGAAGGTCTAGGCTTTGGTAACCCCTGGTTTGCTCAGGCCTTGCAAGAGGTTGAGGAGGCCGATGCTACTCCTGTTGAGTCTGCTCCCTTGGAAGTCACTGAGACCGAAGATGCTAATCCTTAGGATGACACAGTTGAGGTGACCAATGTCGGCCATGATGACACGACTGTACCTGCAGAGGCTTAAGTCTATTTTCTTGTGAAGCTTTAAGAGTTGTAATTTTGACTTCCCTTCTATACCCCTTAGCTTTTATGAACTTTGATGGGCTTTTGGCACATTTGATGTGTAACCCTTCAATGTTGTTCCTTTATAGATCATTAATCTCATCTTCGTCAGCTTGTATTATTTTCTTCCAATGTTATGCTTGAATGCCTTGCCTCTTTAATGTTGCTTAAGGTCTAAGGCTACCTTCTTACAATGTTTACCTTATAATTTTCCCCAAATTAATGGTTTAAGGTCTAAGGTCACCAAATAATGATGTTCACCCTCATATTTTTTACCAAATTAAAGGTGTTGAAGGTCTAAGGTCTAAGGTCACCATATTATGATGTTTACCCCTCATATATTTCACCAAATTAATGATGTTTAAGGTCTGAGGTCACTATATAATGATGTTCACCCTCATAATTTTCACCAAATTAATGATATTTAAGGTCTGAGGTCACCATATAATGATGTCCACCCTCATAATTTTCACCAAATTAATGATGTTTAAGGTCTGAGGTCACCATATAATGATGTTCACCCTCATAATTTTCACCAAACAAATGATGTTTAAACATAACATAACAAAGTATTGCACTAGAATTGCTCTTTTCATTAACATACTCTTCATAAAAGGATACATGTATTTTAAAGAAATAACTCCAACATCATATCTAATATTTCTTCAAGTGGTCAGCATTCCAAGGACTGGAGAAAGGTTCCCCTTCGAGATTTTTTAGCCGGTAGGTACTGGGCTCAACCTCATCAACTACTCTGTAAGGGACATGCCAGTTTGGGTGGATCTTATTTGTCTTCTGTAATGTCTTCTTTAGGACCAGGTCTTTGATATCTATAGGCCTTGATTTCACCCTTTGGTTTTAGAACCTCCCAGTTATCTGCTGGTAGGCTGCCTATCTAATCTCCCCATCTTCTCTTCTTTCTTCAATCAAATCCAGGTCAAGTCTTATCTCTTCTCCATTCCTCTGAGGATGATAGGTCTGAACTCCGTGGGTGGGGAGTTCTACTTCTGTAGGGATGATAAATTCTGAACCGCGTGCTAGCATAAAAGGAGTCTCTCCCATTTGTTTCCTTATTGTCTTCCTGTAGGCCCATAACACAGCGTATACCTCCTCTGTCCATCTCCATTTGGACTATTCCAACCTCTTCTTTATACCGTTGAAGATTTTTTAGTTCGTGACCTCAGTCTACCCATTTTCCTGGGGTCATCCAGGAGAGCAGAAGAACTATTTGATCCCCACTCTTTCACAGTATTTTTCTAAAGAACCATTCTTGAACTGGGTTCCGTTGTCTGAGATGAGGGTATTTGTAAGACCATACCTTCATATGATGTTCTTCCAGATGAGATGGAAGGTCTTTTGTTTTGTAATCGTGATCATCAGATCAACCTCTACCCACTTCGAGAAGTAATCAATGGACACCACTAAGAATCGATAGTTGTTCGTAGCTCTTGGCAAGGGCCTACCAAGTCGTTACTCCATACTTTAAATGACCAACGTGAGCTGATTGACATCATAGGTTGATGAGGGATGGTGGAGAATCTCTGACACTTTTCGTATCTCTTCACATAAGCAGCTGCATCTTTGACCAAGGTCGTCCACCAGTACCCCTGAGTAATTATCTTCTTAGCTAAAGTTCTCCCTCCTATGTGACTTGAACAAGAGCCTTCATGTACATCTTGCAAGACGTGAGGAACCTCTGAAGGGTGGACTCATCTAAGGAGAGGGAGTATGAACCCCTTCTTATACAAGACTTCTCCTATAACTAAGAACTTGGCATCCCTGAACCTCATTTTTTTATTTTCCAACTTTGATTTTTGCAACTCTCCCTGTTTGATGTATCTGATAAGTGGGTCCATCCACGAGGGTCCCATATTCAAGTTGAGGCAAGTTCTGGAAACCTCTTCTTATTTAATGGTTGGTCTGAGCAGAATCTCAACTAGTACCGTTCTTCTTATGTCTGTCGTCATTGCAGAGGCCAACCTCACGAGTGCATCAACTCGATATTGTCTTGTCGAGGTATCCTCTTCATCTTGACCTCCTTGAAGATTTTTAGCATCATTCTCATCCTATTAAGGTATTTATCCATCCTTTCATCTTTGGCCTCATATACCCCCAGTATTTGGTTGACAATTAACCTTGAGTTACTATGGACTAGGAGTTGGTCAACATTAAGGGCTTTTGCCAAGGAGAGACCCGCTATTAATTCCTCATACTCTGACTCATTGTTTAAAGCCTTGAAGTTGAACCTCAATAAATATTCAATATCGTTACTATCTAGTGCTGACCCTATTATCCCCATTCCACTTCCTCTTTTACAAGATGACCCATCAATAAATAGGTTCTAAACATCTTTGTTTGAAGGGAATTTACCCTCTGATAGGGTCCCTTGCTTGAAGAGGTACGAGTCTTCCTTATTCTCAACAACACTTTTTTTGGACTTGCTCGACTCAACATCATCCAGATCTTGGAATACATTTCTATTTGGTTCGTCAGCAGTCTTTTGATTGATTTCAATCTCAACCTCTTCCCATGTAAACTTTGCTACAAAGTCTGCAAGAGCCTGCCCTTTGATGGCAACCTTGGGTTGATAAACAATGTTATACTACCCCAACTCCATGGCCGAGGTCATCAACCTGCCTAACTTCTCAGGATTATGGAGGACCTGTCTGAATGGGGAATCAGTGAGGACAACCATAGAGTGGGCTTGGAAGTATGGCTTCATCTTCCTAGAAGCGTGCATCAGAGCATAAGCTAAGTTATCCATTCGAGGGTACTTATGTTCATACCCTTAAAGAGCTTTACTGTTGAAGTATGTTGGCCTCTGTACTCCATCATCTTCTCTTACTAGGGATGCACTAATGGCTGATTCTAAAATAGCTAGATATACATACAACCTTTCCCCTATAATGGGTCGAGACAAAAGTAGAGGGGATCCGAGCTAGGAATTGAGCTCCTTATAAGCCTTGTCGCATTCCTTATCCCATTCGAAGGCATTTTTGAGCATTTAAAAAAAATTAAGACACTTATTTGTAGCTCTTGAGACGAACTTGTTCAGCACAGTAACTCTTCCGGTTAACCTCTGAACGTATTTTATAGTTCTGGGTGTCTTTATTTTTAGCAGGGCCTTGATCTTCTTAGGGTTAGTCTCTATCCACCTCTGATTGACGATAAATCCAAGATACTTTCTTTCTCCTACCCTGAAGACAAACTTGGCTGGGTTGAGCCTTATCCTATATCTATCCATAGTATCAAAAGTTTTTTCAAGGTCGGCCATGTGAGTGTCAGCCTTCACGATCTTCGTCAGCATGTCGTCCACATACACTTCCATGGATTGCCTAATTGATCCTCAAATATATTATTCACATGACATTGTTAAGTAGCCATTGCATTCTTCAGCCTGAAGGGCATGACCTTGTAACAATAGGTCCCCTTGTATGTGATGAACGCTATCTTTTCGGAGTCTTTCGGGTTCATGAAGATTTGGTTATACCCGGAATAGGCATCCATGAAGCTCATGAGCATTTCCATCTGCGGCATCCACCATCTGATCAATTTAAGGCATGGGAAACTATCTTTTGGATAAGACTTATTCAGATCAGTGAAGTCTACACACATCCTCTATTTCCCATTTGCCTTTGGCACCATGACTGCGTTGGACAATCACTCGGGGTATATGACCTCCCTAATGAACTTGTCTTCTTCAAGATTTCTGGCCTCTTATCTGATAACTTCATATTTCTCTCTTGAGTATAATCTCCTCCTTTTCTTGATGGGCTTAGCGTCTTCCATAACATTAAGTTTGTGGCATATGACCTTAGGATCAATACCTGGCATGTCTACTTGGCTCCAGGAAAAAATGATTTATCCCTTCCTCAAAAACTTCACCATCTCTTCCTTGATCTCAGGTCTTAGGTCTTTACCGATTCAAATGGTTTTTTTCGGCTCGTCCTCATTGAAGACGATGGATTCTACCTCTTCTGTGGCCTCTCCCTTCTTGAGCTTTGTCTCATCTCTAGGATCAAGTGTGTCGATGTTGTAAGTGGTTGTTGCCTTCTTATGATCCTATCTCTCTTCTGCAAAGTTGAAGTAACATTCACGTGATAATGTTTGGTCACCTTACACTTCCCCTACTCCATAGGGAGTCAGGAATTTTAGCATTTGGTGGACCGTTGAAGGCATGGCCTTGAATCCTTGAGGGCTACTCTTCCCATGATGAGATTGTATGCTGAGAACATGTTCTCATCCATGACCAAGAAGTTAATTTTTCTTGTCAACCTCTTAGGCCACTCATCTCCCATTCTTACATCTTCTTATGCATTCCCAACGGATGAACCTTTTCTCCACTGAAACCGATCAAGGGGTGTTGGTAAGGAATAAGCTTAGCTCTGTTGAGGCCCATGCTCTTAAAATAGGTCCAAGACATTACATCTACTGAACTTCCCCCATCTACGAGGATTCTCTGCACCTCACATATATGCACCCTTATAGTGATTACAAGGGGTTCATCGTGAGGAGCTAAGATACCTTTGAAATCAAGTTGGGAGAATCCAACTATGAGAGTATCCACATCTACCTTATTTCTCTTCTCATGGTTTACCTATGAAGGTACCAAATTCAAAACCTCTACTTTGGTCACTGACTTAACCTCTGCCACATGAGCTTTGCGGTCGGCTACCTCTGGGCCACCCCCTACTAGCCCTCCACAGATGGTTTTAACACTAAAGGAGATCATACCAACCCTCTTCACTGAGACATTGTCGTCTTTTAGAGGGAGATCAGGGTCATCATCATCATCTGAGTCCTCAGCTCTTCTGGTTGTGGCATCTTCCCGACACCTGCCATTTCTCTTCTTTTTAGGGTCATCTCTTCCCCCCTTAGGAGCTCTACCATCCACATAATTCCTGATATATACAGACTTTAACATCTTCTCAATGTCATCCTTCAGGGAAAAGCACTTGTCAGTAAAATGACCATGGTCTTAGTGAAACTCGCACCACAGATTCTTGTTCGTCTTATGCATAAGAGCCTTAAGCTTCTCAATCCATCTCAGAGACCTGTCATTCTTTATCTCCTTAAGGATGTGCTCGCACCTCATAGTTAAAGGAGTGTAGTGTGCAAACTTATCATCTGCAACCCTTTTCTTTCCATCCTTCTTCCTTCAGAATTTTCCACTGCTATTTTCGTTCTCATCCTCATACTTTGCGGCCATTGCTTCTTCAGCCTTCATGACCCTACCAGTTGTTACTAATAGCTTGGCCATGGATTTTGGATGGTCTTCAGCAAGTTTCTAAAGCGACTTCCCCTTATGCAATCCTCCTATAAGGGCTTTCATGGCTATATTCTCTTCGTAATCTTCAACCTCCAACTATTCCTTGTTAAATCTTGCAATGTAGTCTCTAAGGATCTCATCCTTTCCTTATTTTATGTAGAGTAGATGGGCTGTCTTCTTCTGAGGTCTTACCCTAAAACATAAGTTATGTATGAACCGCTCAACCCAGCCTTTAAAGTTCTCCACAAAATTTTTAGGAAGGAAAGTGAACCAAATATGCATAGCTCCCGTCAAAGGGCTTGAAAAATATCGGCATCTCATCTCATCAGGGATTGAATAAATGTCAGTTACAGATTAATACATATCAATATGATGTACCAAGTTGGTACTTCCATCATAATTGGGTGACACCATTGGTGGTTTGAATTTAGCAGGGGTTGGTAAGTTCACAATTCTTACCACAACTGGGGAGCCCTCTGAGAACCCCCTTTGGAATGGGTCATGGCTTTTTATGTGGTTCCCTATCTTCTCTTCCAACTGTTGAATGGATTCATTCCATGGTTTAGCAATATCGGCGTGGCTGAGATTATCCCCAGCCACCTCTAAGGGGTGAACTGAGGGTTCCCCAGCTGCTACACAATGTATATTGTTGACCTCTTGGCCACAATCTTGGCCATGTAGGGGTCAGCCATGGAGAGGTTGATGTTCACCATCTTCCCTCTGAGAGCTAGCTGCACTTCTCGATCTGGATAACCTCTGCCTTAGATCATTAACTGGGCCAAGCCTTTCAAAGGCTGACCCTCAACTCAAGTGATCAAAAGCTAATCGTCTTGGAAAGGCATCACCAACCTCGGCCCTTCTTACTCTACAACCTCAGTTATGTGTTGTATAGGACGTATTGTGTTGTCTAAAACCTCATATGGCTCCCAGCAGTCTACTAGAGCATCCTCTGCTTTAATATCATCCTACCTATCATCAGGGCAAGGGTTTCCTTGCCTCCCCAGATGCAAACGCCTAGGGTCAGCAACGTCCCTTCTCCGCTGAGGTGTAGGTTGGTCCTTTTCCGGTGCCTAGGGTGGTCCCCTGGCCTCTGGATGTGGTTGAAAAGCCGCCGTGGTAATCATTTTCGGTGAGACCCCAGGTGGCCTCATCATATTTTGGCTTAGCTGGGCAAACTGCTCCTTCATTGCTTGCTGCATTTTAGCCAATGACCTCAAGGCTACTGACACCTCAGTAATCTCGGACTGGGGTGGTGCTTGGCTGGAACTGGGTCCTCCAACACCAGGTGGTGGAGGATGTGGTGGTAACTCTGGTGCCATATGTTAGGGCTAAAGAGCTTGCGATGAAAATATTAGAGAGATTAAATACCTTAAAGGACCTCTTTCAATGGTGAAATAGATTCACATGAAGGGTGAGGCCTGGTTCACCACCAGAGTCTCCGGTGAGGTTAAGCTATGAAAAGGAAGAGATGAATCTTCTCGTTCCCACAGACGATGCTAAAATGATGATGCTGGAAATAACACCACCAGATAAGGTGTTAACAAGCTCAAACATGTGATAACAATGGCAACCCAAGAGTATATATATATATATATATATATATATATATATATATATATATATATATATATATACAGCTATATCAACAAAATATGTTAGAATTCACTAATAAAATATACAATCACACTAGTCAAAGAAAAATAGCAGCAGCTAATACTGAAAAAATATTAGATTTAATAACACCAGTTAATACTGAAAAAACAAGGAAGATATAATTAAATCATCATTGAACTCTGGAATGATCTTCTATTTATAAATTTTCCGGTGTCCTGTGATTTGCCATTGTCGCCGTTATAGCCTTGAGATAGGCGTTTGTTTGGCTTGACTGGGCTGCTACAGTTATCTGTAGTACTGTGGACTTGAGGATTGTTTATAGATCAGTGTTCATCTCTTGAGATTGACGTTGAATTAATCTTATCAAAACTAACCAAAAAATAATGGTATCAGAGCTGCTTTAATATTATATCTTTATATAATAAGATATATTATTTAACGAAAAGAGTGGAATTACAACTCATAAGTTTACAACCTTTCTAATTATCTTATATGCTTAGTGAAAAAACTAAACTAAAAGCAAGACTACGTTTAGAATATAAAAATTTAGACTTTTATATAAAAAGAGCTATCAATTTTAAAAATCAAAAGAATTTTGAAAGATTCCTTATAATTAATTGGATAATAGTAGATATAAAAGAAAAAATTCATAAATATCAGTTAGAAATAGAGATATTAGGTGAAAAAGGACGTTTAGGATAATTTATGATAACTGAAAAAGAATTTTTAAGAAGAAAATTATTAGCTGAATATAAAATATTAGACGACGCAATAATCAAAAAAGAAGAAAACATGAAAAAGAAAAACCATATACAAGCTACTATTAATAGTTGGATAATTAGAATAGCTAACGAAAAGATTCACCAGTATAAGTTAGAATTAGAAATACTAAGTGAAAAGGGTAGATTTTAATGTATGTGGACTGAAAAACAACAACTTAGAAACTCAATAGAACATAGTCGTATTAGAGTAAAACATCTACAAGAATATTTAAGGCGTATTATTCAATTAGGACGTTTCGACTTAATAGAAAGCACAATTTATATAATAGAATACGACCAAGAAAGACAACTAGCAAAAGAGAATCAACTTGCAGTATTAATAGAAAAAGGTAGACTTTAAGCATTAATGCAAACGAAAAAACAAATACTAAGAAACGAAATCGAATTCAGAAGAGGTATAATTAAAACCCAATATAACTTTTTAAGAATTATTTTAAAATTTGAAGAATATCATTTAGTCAACAGTACTATTTACGTAATAGAACAACAAGAAAAAATAGTTTTATCTTTAGAAATCAAATTAGGAATATTAAGCGAACAAGGAAGATTTTAATAAATGCAAACCGAGAAAGCACACATAAAAAATTCTATAGACCTAACAAGAAAAGTTATTATAATAAGCAAAAAATTCTTAGAAATAATAACAAAAAGTAAAAACAATAAAATAAGACAAAATTTGCAACTAAGAGAAGAAACGCAACAGCTTATTATTAAACAACAAACAAGATTAATATCTTTAGAAACCCGAATAGGAGTAATAGCAGAAAAAGGCAGACTAGGATAAATATATGAACAATAGTAATTTACTAGAAAGAATTAGAAAAATTGAAGAAAATCAAGACTACATAAAAGGATTTTTAGACGTTATAAATACCAATATTACTATAATAAAAACAGAATTAGAAAAATTCATAAAATACGTACAAAAGAAAGACGAAAAACAAAGCATACACGAGACACCTGAAATAAACGAATTAATTGAAAATTTTAAAACACTAAAAACAGACCCAAAACCTGCAAAAAAACTAAATTTATTTCATTCTAAAGATGACATCTACAACAAAAAACAAATCAATATTCCGAATAGAAAGTCTATTTGACGACAATGAAGATACTAAAACATATATTGAAAAGGGCATTCAAAAAGCTAAAGGAAAACAACTATATCAACAAAATATGTTAGAATTCACTAATAAAATATACAATCACACTAGTCAAAGAAAAATAGCAGCAGTTAATACTGAAAAAATATTAGATTTAATAACACCAGAATCTGCAACAGAATTAAATAAACTAAAATTAGAATTCATGCATCTAGGAATAATTATAATCGGAATAGTAGGATTAACCAGGTTAGAGGCAGGAACTAAAATATTAGTATATATATATGATGATAGATGGAATAATCATAAACAGGCACAAATAGCCAGCGCTGAAGTAGATTTATCAAAAAACGCCGCCGTAATAGGATGTATACCTAACTTCTCTATAGATACTAATGAATTTAGCAAACATATAAAAATAGCAATAAGTACACGAGGATATAATATGACAGGGCAATATAATAATCTATTAGTATATACGCTTTTTATGGGAAAATTATTTAATCGATATAAAATAAATTTTAAAGCTGAATTTGACTGTATCGTATAATCTTTTAATAGTAAATATGTAGAAATGATAGAAGCACAAAAAATAGATAGTAGTATTTATGAAGAATTAGAATGGAAACTACCTAATTTAATGATAACAAACTTAAAAAATCCCGAAAAAAATAAAATATATGAAAATCAAGTAGGACAAAGTAGCATTAAATTTAGTAAATATAAATCAATCGAGACAGAAAGTGAAGAATTATTAGAAGAAATTAATGTATTAATTATAGAAGAACAAATAGAAACGTTATTCACAGTATTAGAAGACAAGATATATGACATAATTATAAACGACTGTGATAATTTAACAACAGAACAATTAATAAATAAATATGGCAATGAAGAAAATAAAGAATTAATAATCTCAATATATTGTGCTGGAGGAACTAATGAAGATAATAAACAAAAAATAATAAACATAGGATTAGAAATTTTTTTAAATGAACAAGAAATTATAAAAATCTTAGAAGAAATAAACCTAGCTGAAGAAGTAACCGTAGCATCATCAACTACAAAATCACCTACTAGTGACTACTCAACACATCAACACCTAGGAGCAACAAGAGAAAAATATAATGAAAATACTAAACCAACACCAGGTAATAAAAGTAGAAGTAGATATGTATTCGATACAAGTATGAATATAAATCAATATGGTAGTATACTAAACCTAGATAATGTAAATCCATTAGATTGGGAGACTGCAATAGAAATATGGGAAAAAGGATGCTTTAGAGCTACTACACTTATAGAATTTACTAACCTAAGTGAATGTGAATCATATTTTGAAAACACTTTACAAGGAAGTGTATCTAATTGGTATTTAACATATAAATTAGGAAATGAATATCTAAAATTTAAAGAATCTTTTACTATAGAAAAATTTACTAATTTAATCAAAGCTTCTTTCTTAGGAGGTAATAGGCTTATAACAATCACAGAGAAGCAAACAGAAGCACTTAGAAACTTAGAACAATTACAAATTTGTAGATTAGAATACATAGGAGACTACACTAGAAAATATGTAGAATACTGGACACAAACAGGAAAAACTACTGATATCAATCTATTAGATAGATATATACAAAAAATACCAGGAAAAATAGGAGAAAAAATATGGCAAAATTGGCAAAAAACTGATGACTGGAGAACTGACGCATCTATAGGAGCTAGAGTTAATATAGTATATAATACACTAAAATCTGAATGTAGAAAATTAAAAGAAAGTAAAGAAATTAGAAAACAATATTATCATACATGTCAACAATTAGATTTACCACCTCAGTATGGTTGTGACAATAAAAGAATCATAACTAGTAAAAATAATAAATATAAAACTAAAAAGAAATACAAAAAATACAAAAGTTATAAAATCCGGCCTAGTAAGACATTTAAGAAACCTTACAAATATAAAAACTTTAAAAGAAAAAGACCATGGTATAAAAAACGAAAAATGAATAAAGATAATAATAACGAAACAAAAGATAATAAAAATATCAAGAAAGTAACAAACTGTAAATGTTTTATATGCGGTGACCCAAATCATATTAGACCAAATTGTCCATATAGAAATAAAAATAATAATAGATCTAAAATACAAGAAAAAATAAATATCTTAGATGACATTGAAGATGATTTAGGAGACACAATAGAATTAGAAAGTATATACGATGAATATGAAGAAATAGATAATATTAGTATATATAGTATAGAATCCACAGAATCAATAGACTCTAATGATGATGATATAGAAATCTTAGAACAATGTTTAGATAATTTAAATCTTTGTTATAATATTGAAGAATGTGAATATATACTTAACCAATTTACTTTATTACAGTTAGAATGTGCTAAGTGTAAAAAAGAATATAAAAAATTATATATATGTGAAAATTGTAAACAAAATCTATGTACAAAATGTTATACTGAAGAAATAATTAATAAACCTAAAGAACAAATAAACAATACTAACAAATCTGCTTTAATTACCTTCCCTACGAAAATAAAATTTGCAAATAGAACTATAGAAACTACAGCTATGTTAGATACAGGAGCAACTAAAAGTCTAATTCACATAGATTTAGTAGCAAAAGAAGATGCTAAAGATTTAAATTACCCTGTTTATATACATCAATTCAATAAAGACGCTATACCTATAACACAGTGTATACAAAATATACCTATATATATAAATGAAGAACAATTTATTTTGCCCCAAACATACATAACTAATGTAAAAAGTCATCACCCTTTTATCTTAGGATTAAATTTTATTCAATCTTTAACAGGAGGATTTATGTATACGCCTTCTGGTATACAATTATTTAAAAAAGGAACACATATTATACCTAATAATCAATCTAACATATTAAAACATGAAAATAAATTAATACTTAATAACAATATAATATTAGAACCAATTGAAGACATAAAATTAAATAATAATGAACTAGATATTGAAGAAGATTATTTAAAAGATTACTTACAATATCTCGAAAAAAGTGAAAGTCTTAAAATTGAATGTAATAATTTAAATAAAATCATGTTTAAAAATACTAAATTAGAACTAGAAGACTTAATTAGATTAGCTGAAAAAACTGAAATAATAGGAGAAGACCCTCAAAAACACTGGAATAAAAATAAAATAGAAGCAAAATTAATTATAATAAATCCAGATATAACTATAAAAACCAAAGACATCGCTTGTGAATTAATAGACCAAGAAGAATTTAAAATTCAAATAAGAGAATTATTAAATCTAGGAGTAATAAAAAAGAGTATAAGTAGACACAGAAGCCCTGCATTTATGGTAAGAAATCATAGCTAAATAAAAAGAGACAAAGCAAGAATGGTTATTAATTATAAAAGATTAAATGATAATACCTATGACGATAGTTACAAAATACCTAATAAAGACGAATTAATTAATAAAATTCAGAATAAAAAATATTTTTCTAAATTTGATTGTAAATCTGGCTTTTGGCAAATAAAGATGCAAAAAGAATCAATAGAATGGACAGCATTTACTTGTCCAGAAGGACATTTTGAATGGTTAGTCATGCCATTTGGCTTAAAAAATGCACCACAGATATTTCAAAATAAAATGGACACTATCTTTAAAAAACATTCTGATTTCTGTATAGTTTATATTGATGATATACTTGTCTTTAGTAATAATAAACAAGAACATAGAAATCATTTACAAATAGTTTTTAAAGAATTTATAAATCAAGGACTAATAATTAGTAGTAAAAAGATGCAATTAGAAAAACAAGAAATAGAATTTTTAGGACTTTTTATTAAAGGAGGAAAAATAGAATTACAAGAACATATAGTAAAAAAGGTTTTAGAATTTCCAGATAAAATAGAAGAAACTAAAAAACTACAAGCCTTTTTAGGACTACTAAATTACTGTAGGTCTTTTATACCAAATTTATCCAAACTAGTAGGACCATTATATAGTAAATTAGGAAAGAATGGACAAAAATACTTTAATAATGAAGATATAAAATTAGTACAAAAAATAAAACAAATTGTTAGTACATTAGAACCTCTAAATTTACCATTAGAAAATAATTACAAAATAATTCAAACTGACCCATCAGCCTTAGGATGGGCAGGTATACTATTACAAAAATCTAATAAAGATAGTAATAAAAGTGAAGAAGAAATATGTAAATATTGTTCAGGAAATTTTAACGAAAAACAAAGTAGATTACCATCAACAGATTTAGAAATATTAGGAGTCATAAATACTATAGATAGATTTCAATTATTTTTAGGAAAAACCTTTTTAATAAGAACTGATTGTGATAATATAGTGAAACATTTTAACAAAACTAACCAAAGTAAATCAGCAACAAAAAGATGGTTAAACTTTATTGACAATATTACAGGAAAAGGATTTACACCACAATTTGAACATATTAAAGGTAAAGATAATCAATTAGCCGATATTTTATCTAGATTAATTACTAACTCTTCTTAATGTTCTGTAAATGTCTTATCAAGGATCTTCCTCAGGAACACAAGAGCATACTAATCAATTGTTTACTGTTCTTAATGCAAAACAAAAATTTAGGTCAAAGCTACCAGTCAATGAAGACCAGCAGAAGATGCTAGATAACCTCTGGTTCAATAGAGAATACAATAAAGGATCTTTTATCCACACAATGAACTACGTAAATACCTTTTTTCACAATATGAATAATTATGTGAAAACTTTAGAAGCACAAGTTAAATATTATAAAAGCAAAAGCAGTCCACAACTCATTAAGGACCATGAAACTGTTATTAAATATTATAAAGTATTAAATCTTAAAAATCAAGAAAATGAAAAGAAAATGAAAACTGTAGACCTCTACTCTAATAATAATTTTTTATCTTCTTTTGACCCTTATCATAGATATATATTAAAAACAAAAGTAGAAACCATATTGCCAAATGATATATCCGATAAAATAATTAGATTTGCACAAGAAAAAGATGTCTCAAATTGGCTTTTTATTCAAAATTATTTCCGTTTTAATCCCGAACCTTTGGGATGTACATATAAATACGAACATGTCCATCTAAATGCTATAAATAAATATGAAACAATGATATTTATAGAAATAGACTATAAAAAATTAAAATTTTTTATAATAACTAGACCCAACGTAATATTCCAGACTAATCATGAGATTGCAATAGAAGTTATTATAAGTTTATTATTAGAATATGGAATGGTTAGTAGTATTTTAATACCCCCTCCATGGGATAATATTAATTGCAACTTTCCAAAATGTTTAGTAGATGCAATAGCTGAACAACAGCCTAAAAGGGTGTATTCACCTTATCTTTTATTAATAATCGAAAGTATACCACCAGAATGGATAGGAACTGGTCAAATAATTCATAGCAGGCACAATATATTTATTGAACACAGGCAAGATAAAATTTCAAACTATTATGCTCAAGCAAGTAACGATGACTCATTAATTCAAGGAAAAGAGGCAACAGCTGATTTATTATTAATGTATAAAGTTTATAATATAATGAATGAAAATCCAGCTGACCCTTGGTATATGATTAAAGAAAATTTTAACATAAGAATATTTATACCAAAACATCCTTTTAATAGAAATGTAACTTATTTTAACAAAACACAAAATTCTACAGACACTGAAGAAGCACTATTTAATGAAAGAGAAAGTAATTATCATTATTTAGCCTATAGACACACCGATTCAGATAATGACTCAATGGATTCAGTAACCAGGCACAATATTGATAATATGATGGAACCATAAAAATAGATGCAATAAATATGTCAGCACTACCACGACAAAACAGACGCAAGAGATGACGTATGCATGCAAACAGTAGATGACCTTTACTGTGCAAACAGTAGACGACCCTTAATGTTCACCCACTGTGCGCCCTTTACTATTTACCACTGTTCATATCAGTCACTGTACACTCACACGGCTTCTACTGTACAAAGAGATTCTATCCGAGGCTCTTCAATCTCCTATATAAGAAGGCTTCCTCTTCTTCTCTCTACACAGCCTACACAGCCATCAAGAGCAATACTCAAGCAATCAAGCAACCATAAATCCCTAGTTATCAATATCTATAATAGCTTTCAAGTTCTAGTATTCCAGCAACAATAAGTTTGTAATCTCTAAGTTTCATTGTAAGTTTTCTTTATATTCTGTATATTATGGCTTGCAACTTCAATAATCTATAAATTACGCTTGTAATCATATGCTTTATTGTTAAGTAATAGTATTTCAAGTTTCATTTAGAGCTTTCGGGCAACCCACTCTAAGTACTTAGATAATATTCTTATTATGTTTAGACATATTATTAAAGGATCCTTGAGGATTTAATTTTTGGTAATCGTGATATAATTAAATCATCATTGAACTCTGGAATGATCTTCTATTTATAAATTTTCCGGTGTCCTGTGATTTGCCATTGTCGCCGTTATAGCCTTGAGATAGGCGTTTGTTTGGCTTGACTGGGCTGCTACAGTTATCTGTAGTACTGTGGACTTGAGGATTGTTTATAGATCAGTGTTCATCTCTTGAGATTGACGTTGAATTAACCTTATCAAAACTAACCCAAAAATAATGGTAGTAATAAAAGTGAAGAAGAAATATGTAAATATTGTTCAGGAAATTTTAACGAAACACAAAGTAGATTACCATCAACAGATTTAGAAATATTAGGAGTCATAAATACTATAGATAGATTTCAATTATTTTTAGGAAAAACCTTTTTAATAAGAACTGATTGTGATAATATAGTGAAACATTTTAACAAAACTAACCAAAGTAAATCAGCAACAAAAAGATGGTTAAACTTTATTGACAATATTACAGGAAAAGGATTTACACCACAATTTGAACATATTAAAGGTAAAGATAATCAATTAGCCGATATTTTATCTAGATTAATTACTAACTCTTCTTAATGTTCTGTAGATGTCTTATTAAGGATCTTCCTCAGGAACACAAGAGCATACTAATCAATTGTTTACTGTTCTTAATGCAAAACAAAAATTTAGGTCAAAGCTACCAGTCAATGAAGACCAGCAGAAGATGCTAGATAACCTCTGGTTCAATAGAGAATGCAATAAAGGATCTTTTATCCACACAATGAACTACGTAAATACCTTTTTTCACAATATGAATAATTATGTGAAAACTTTAGAAGCACAAGTTAAATATTATAAAAGCAAAAGCAGTCCACAACTCATTAAGGACCATGAAACTGTTATTAAATATTATAAAGTATTAAATCTTAAAAATCAAGAAAATGAAAAGAAAATGAAAACTGTAGACCTATATATATATATATATATATATATATATAGTACGAGGTGAGGAAAAGGGGATGAACACATCAATATAAGTGGTTCGGTAATTACATACGTCCACAGTGTAGGTGAGTGTAAATATCACTATAAAAAAGGGCTCTAATGGCCTTAGTAATACAATCACTCCACTTTCTCTCTCTACTGTAAATGCAACAGAGTTTGTCTAGGGTTTGTAATTCTGAAATACTTATACAAGGTAGAGGATGACCTCTATATATAGTGCTTGGGAGGAATAATGCACCCCCAAAGCATGCAATGAACATGTTCATGAAGATCCAACCAGTATAAGGATGACACCTGGCTGATCTTAAGTAAACAATGATGACCTCAATGTTCCCTCACATGGAGGGAATGATTCAGTTATAACAGATTTTTCCACGTGTTCCACACCATACATGCGCTTGTAAATGTTCACCCTTATTTGATTGGTGCAACCTCAGCCTGAAAGGGTACGAGGTTGGTGAAGTTCAACTGTTTCTTTGTTCTGAGGTTATTCATGATGACCTCGACCAGCCTTGTTGTAACGTCGGCTTGGGCCGTTGATGACGTTTCCAGATGATTGATCCCATATAACATCACTGATATCGACTAATGATGGAAACATCGATTGGAGCCGATGATGGTGTTAAAGGGTGATTGAACCCATGTGTCCTTGCTGACCTCGGCTGATGCCCAATCGAGGTTGATGCATGAGGTAAAAGCAACATCGGATGATGGTCATAGGATTCTTTTGACCTCGATTGTGAGTCTAACCGAGGGTAGTTGCTATGAGTAAGAGGGTGCACTTTGGGCATATTAATGTTCATGGTTATTATGGATGTCCCATCAATGGGGAGGAAACTGATTCCATTTGGGTAACTTTTAGTGGTAAGATAAGTTATGACGGTCATCGTAGAATTCTATCGAATAGTCACCCTTTTAGGAATGACAAATATATCTTTTTATCTACTGATAATGAGCATAGGATGCAACCTAATCGACTTTCTAGTTATCAAATCAAGGAGAAGGAGAAGGTTGTGATTGCGAGGAATATATTTGTAGGAAAACACTCCCAGTTTCCAGGCTAGAAATAAAAAGTTAGGGAGGATTCGAAGGAGAATGAATTCACAGAATATATCGTCAATCTTATTTGACTTGTCGTATTAAAATTATCGCCACGTAAGGCATGCAATTAATATGTAGCACGCACTGAAGAATTTTGTGGAACATATAAGAGGAACAAATTTTGGAGGATCTTATTTGAAAGATGGATAAAGGGCATGCTCTAATCTAAAGGCGATGAAAAAAATTGTGGTGAAAACCTGATTCCATAACATGAAGAAATTTGATTCCTATTGCTTTCACTTCAACTACTAGTTAGAAAAATATCCTCCTAGACAAGTTGTTCAACTTAAAGACTCCGACTAGTTATTCGAGTAATTTGCGAAGGGTTGTAAACTATCAAACAAATGACCTGAAATAGTGCAAGTCTCATGACTGGAACATCATCATTCAATTAGTCCATATGTTATTTAGGCATGCTTTTCTGAGCACAAATATCTCCACTGGAGAATTATGCAAATTAGTTTGTGCTTCACCTTATTGTGTGTAAAGGTGGTAAATAAGAAACACGTTAAGCTGCGAAAGAAACTTTATTCGGGGCGACTAGTCTCTTAGAGAAATGTTTTCCTCTAGCATTATTTGACATCAACATCCACCTACTTGTGAACCTTTACGATTAGGATTTGTTGTCTCACTTGATGTATCCTTGTACGAGCTTGACGAAAACCTTCAAAGATTACGTAAGAATACATTGTATATTAAAGGGTCAATTGCAATGAATACATAACAGAATAATCATCGTTATATGCTCGAGAACATATGACTAAATAAGGTCTTAAAAGGTTAAATCCTAGTGATGAATGAGTGGTTGAGGAAAATGATAAGTTTGAGGAATAATTACCTTTCGATAACCATAAAGAGATGAGACTCACTAATCTATAATATGAGTAATCAACTCATTATGTCTTCGAATCACAAAATGAAGTTAACGACTGGAGAGAGTAAGTAACTACATATATAACATATTTTTATTTGATTGTCTGTATTTTGTATATTACCATCTAAACTCTATAATTTCGTGAACACTTATAGGAAGTATGACAATGAAATTTCCAAAAATCAGAAGGAAAATTGCATGATGAATGATTTTAGGACATGGGTAGCAAAAGAGGTAATTTTCACCTCTTTTATTACAGTAACTTATGTATGTGTTTTTAAACATGACCTAATAGAAATTCACTAATAAATGCAACTTTTAAAAAGAGGTGATCTCTCTTCAAGGCGTACATGCCTAGACAAATGTCCCAATTTTTGTGTGCAAGAGTACAAACAAATACCGCGCCAATGGTTTTGATTTCATCTCATAAAACTGTTGATGAAAAATAGAAAAATTTCCATTTGTTCCTTAATTACTTGTGTGGCTAGCAAAAGAGATAAAAATATAAAGGACACGGTTCTGACATATTATGGTATTGTCCAAATATACTGGAACTCGATAACTTATATTTTAAAGACACCATCTTCTATTATGACTCGATGAAGGTGGAGGAAAATACTAATGGTTATAAAATTGATCATATCTCAAAACTTGCCATGGTAGATTTATCTAAGATGAAGGTTATATATCGCATGGTCAATGAGCCATTTGTTTGTACCTTTCAAAACTTTAAGAGTGCATTCTACTAAAAAAGTATCAACGACGGCAATTGGTCTGTTATTATACATGTACTAAAAGGTTTGACAACGCAGGCAGATGCATTAAAGGCCCCTCCAAAGTTTTAGTCTGAGCTTGATGATAACCCTAGTTTGAAGGATCTTTTACTTAATTTAGACGAAGATTAAGATTTAAAATAATATTTTATTATTATTTACTTATCTCTTTCATGACAACCGTATTATATCATAGGTATATGAACAAAGAATGCTATAAACTCCTTTTATTTATTTACATTTGTGTATGTATGGCATGATTGTTAGAACAACACGCTTATGAGTGGAACAACATCTTAAATGAACACAACATGATAACATGTTAACATGAAATAAAATTAGAAGTTATTGTTCGATTAATAACAACATTAATGTGTTCGCTGATCCAAAGAGTGATGGAAAAACTTTCCTAGGATCAACAGAGTGTTATTAAGACGGGATTAACCTTGTTGGGACATTAAGAGTGGTTTTAATCGATTTTGTGTGGAACCCTGTGGTTGAAACATAGGATATTAGTGTGTCAATCTCGAGATTTTTCCCTCCTCAGTGCTTTTATGGGAAAAGAGACGGATAAAGGTCCCGTGCCCCTCGCTACATCTCGTGGTTCTTCAGTCGTCGTTGGTTTTGGGGTGATGCAAAGAGAGAGAGTCGTCAACCTATTTTGAACAAAACAGGCAAAGAACATGTTGCTTCCTCGAGAGAGGGGCATCAAAGACAAATTTATGCTTGTGAAACCAATTAGATCAGAGGTTCGGGGGCTAAGTTACACAATGGGAAGGTGTTAGGCACCCTTCCCACCCTTCCAATTTCTCGTGGGTTAATGTTACCATTTTTCTTGATTTCTCCATGAAGTGTGTGTGTGTGTGTGTGTGTATAAGTGGAGATTGGAATCGCTCGAATCGCATCATGGAAAAGATGGAATGAGGTCATCCATAGGAATGTTCCCAAAATAATAATTAAAAAAATATGATGTGTGTGCTTATCGAGATATTTATCGTTAGGATGAAATGATAATATTTGTTGGATAAGACGCAAGTATGACTAAAAAGTATGATATATATGGATAAAAAAATTGAAAATAGGAAAATAGTACTCAAGTTTAAGTTTTTAGCCCGAAACGCCTACGTAGCCTTTAAAGGCATCAAAGTCCACGCAGTTTGCATGCAATGCATGGGTGGGGGTTATCCCATATATTCAAATAGGATTTTATTATATGTATCTGTTTAGAAAAGTTACTTTTAGTGTTGAGAAAATGTGATAAAGAATCCAGTTGGAATTTATAGGTTTAACCCTCTTTTTCTTTGTTTTGGGTGTTTTATAGAAAATAAATTATATAAATTATGTGCAATACTAGTAAAGGATAAGATATTAATGTGTATGATCTCAAGACAAAATCTAAATTAAGAATATATGTAACTAATGCAAGAATAAAAAGAATTTAAAAAGAGAAGGATGTTTGGACCTTTTTTGTAAACCAGAAGCTTGATCTTGAATGTTGATGAACTTCCTTACAAGTTGGGATGAATGTGGGATGAGAGAGAAGGATATTTGTGATAATTTGGGTATGAAAGTGATGGTAATGAAAGGTTGAGAAGAATTTCACACAAAGAAACTTCGTTGATTGCAGAAGAATGTTGTTGAGATCACTAAAATTGATGGTTCTAAGCTGCCTTTTGAAGTGAGCTCCTACTCTCCTTATATAGGGTAAGGGGAATTCCGATTGGAATTATCCTTTGTAAGGGCACACATTTCCAATTGAGTCCTTTTTTTGTTTTGGCTCAATTCTGGACAAAAACGTTTGAGTCATATGATAGTGTTATTGACCATCCTTCAAGCCTATGACGTGTTTGTTGAAGACGTAGCGGCCAAGAGTATAAAGCTTCATCATCATGCAGAGTTTGTTGTACCTCGTTTCTAAGTCATCAACATGGTTCCATTGCTCCTAAGGTATGAATGCAATTGAATATATATATATCTATATAATAAAGCAGGAGGGGCTTTGTGCCACATCATACAACATTTGCCACATCATATAGCCACATCATACAAAACATATATAAACAAGTTTTGTATGTATATACAGATTTTGTCTAAGCCAACTGATATGAGTGTTTTACATATTTGGTCCCTTTAGTTTTTTGCGTTGATTCCTTGGACACAATAAATTTTTTTGGATAATTGATTCTTTCCCCTTCTGCTTTAAACTCTGAGAAAGCAGGAGGAAGACTATCTTAACACGAAATAAAAGGACACTTCTTCACACTGCTTACCTCTTCCTTCACGCAAGCTTTCACACAACTTCTTCTTCATATCTATATAAGTACAAAACATATATAAACATATTTTGTATCTATATGCCCCATGTGTCAAGTGTAATTAAACTAGATGCGTTTGCACCCAAAATATCTCGAGCCTCTCAAAACATCTAAACCAGTACCTCGAGCCTCTCAAAACATCTCTTTTCTCACCAACCCATCTACGAAACACTTCTCTCACTCTCTCTCATAACCTCTTCAACTTCTCTCTCTCCCATCGAACATAATTTAACCATCTTCCCTTATACTTCTCTCTCACCCGCCGAACATTTCTGTACGAAGCTTTGATCTGAAGCTTTGTTTCGGTAGAGCTGAAGCCCTAGATCTGAATCTTCTACTTCTCTCTCTCTCCCACCGAACATTCCTCACGATAGCCGTAGATCTGAAGGTTTTTAAACTTTTTGGGTTTAATTTTTTTGTGACTTTTCACTTCCTTCGATTTTATGGTTAATTTGTAGGTGACTTTTCACTTTCTTAGGGTTAATTTGTATCAGGTAGGAGATGCTACACCACAAGCCACACCATATTTGATATTTGGGTGAGCTTTGGGCTTTGTTTTTGTAGGTCTTGACTTCTACACCACAAGCCACAGCAATAAAGGGTCTCGGTTTGGGTGTTTGATATGGTAACACCATGAATTTAACTTCTCATTCTCATTCTCTCTTTTTTTGTTTCAAAACAGGATAACAGTTTTCGATTTACGAGGTCTGATCAGGTATGGGGGTTCCTATAGGTTTAGTTTTTGTTTCAATTTGTAGTTTTAACATATGAGAAAAAATGTATATTTCCTTTTAAACTCTTTGATTAAAATTTGCAGTTTTAATCGACGTAGATGTTGAATCCTATTTTTCATCATCTACTTTGTGATGAATTTTGTCTTAACATTTGTTGTTTTGTAGGTGTTTTGAGCTTATCTTTCTATGTTCAATTTTATTATCTATATATATATTTCTTGGACAAAGTCTAAGTCTAGATTCTTTATATAACTGCTTCTTTTAAAGATGAAACTGAAATATGCTGCTTGGACTTTTTTTTGTGATCACATGATTCCATGATTTTAGTTATCACATGATTCCACAGCCTTACAAAGAAGCTTTCGAAATAGTGTAAAAAGTGAGCCAATTGAATCATCTATTTTAGTTATCACGTGATTCTATGCCCATCTGTTCAGGATCAAAATTAATTTCGCATTGGACCAGTTAAATGGTGTACAAATGGTTTCATATGCATATTGTTTGGTTTAGTTATCTATTTTACCTTGATCAATAAACAAGGTCTCTACTTTTTAGGTACACAAGTATTTTATTAGAGTTAACTAATAAGTACTAAATGCAATTTGTTATCACTAACATGAAGTTTTCATACATTTGTCACTTCTATGTGCAAAAAAAATCTCTTATTGGGGGTTCAAATTATTTCTGTGGTCTCATCTATTGGTAGATTACTATGCAGAAATATTGGATTCCTGTGGAATGTATTTTAACTAAAGTTTTGTTTTCACCCAGCCATTGGCAGGGACACTCTATTGAATTTAAACTTAACGAGTTTGGATCATGTTGAGCCTACACCTATCAACCAAGATGTGGAAATATTTTCCTACTTCTGCTACTTTGTGCGATGCAGATTATATATCGAAAAACTAAGTTGTTCTACAAAAATTCACTAATGAAGATGTTTCACTGGGAATGTTTGACCACAACATGCTTTTTGCTCAATAAAATATGACATAATTTTCTTTCCTTTTAAAAAATTAAACGGTCATATTTTATTTTGATGTTGAATTCTTATGTGGGCATTTATTTTTATTGTTGCTTAATAAATGTTTGAATTAGTTACATGGTGCAACTCAAGTTTGTTTTAGTTTTTAAAAGTACTTTTATTATTAACATTGTGTAGTGATGTTGGGAACTAATGTCATGGAAAGTCTATGGCAAGAAAGAGGGTGCTTGGGAACTAATGTCATGGAATGTCCAATATTGTTTTGTGTTGTGGTATCAGTGATGAACATATTTTTTTTGTAAAGGTTTGATTCCCTCATGTATCTACTGATTTGGTTTTGTTATTGAGATGTCATTGTGGTCAATTATGTTTTTATTATTTATGATGTATGTATCGATGAAGGGCAGTTTATATAGGGAGGTTGTGGTCACATAATTTATTTTTTATACTTGAGTAGTTAACTGTTGTAGACATGTTGGCAACCACCAGAAGGACTAAAAATGGAAGGCCTAAAATTTTTTGGGCTCAAGAAGGTTTCTTGCCACGCCTCCAATTTTTTAAATAAATTAAAGGACTCCATTTACATATATAGAAAAAAGTGATAACTATTGTCAAATAGGGTGAATAATTTTAGAGTTTTTCTATATACATATAATTTTAGAGTTTTTACGAGTACATACAAGTCTTGGGCTAAAAAATGACGTGAATTATTGTTCATGAGAGAATTAATATTAATGTATTATAGAGGGTAACACATTAACTTATATCCTGCGTGTCTTATTTTTCTACACCTAATCACTATTACAAAATATCTGGACGGTTTTATAATCGTGCCATCGGTACGGGTACACCCTACACATACTCACTTTCATACACATCATATAAGATAAGGCAATAAAAGTTTGTACTTTGTACCTTGGTGAGATTAACAATAACAAGGTATAGCATTTTAATGCAGTGTGTATGAAAAGTGTGTACACAAAGTGTGTCTGTGTAGCTTTATTCATATTATAAATATAAAGAGAAGCAATATCTTGCACAATAACTAAAATCCCAAGAATAAAAACACATTAATCTATTATGTACTAGAATTGTGGGTCCCATGTTATATAAGACTCGACCAATTCTATTTACAACTGTCCAATACAGCGAATACCACTCTCTAAGCACGGGTCTAATGTATAGAAAATCGTTGCCAAAGGAGTTGTAATATCATACACTAAGTATCTATAGTATTTGTTACATTAAAAAATAATAAAAAATTGGATCGATCAGCTATTGCCCATGGCGATTTCTTAATTCTGAGGAATGACATTACCTGTAGGAGTATTGATGGACAATTAACAATAGTAGGTATAACAGTTGAAACAAATATTACAAAAAGAATATTTATATTTATAGATATGTAATCTATATATATAAACAACTATCTATAACATAAAATATTTAATATTAAACTAAGTAAAATGTATTTACCAAAATCATAAAACATATTATTTTGTAATCATCAAAATCAATATATTGCATTAAATTGCAATGTACATTAATTTCAATTAAATTTTTTTATCAATTTGTATTATACCTTCAAAATAGATTAATATTTACAATCGTGTCATCGACATGACTCATTAGTTTGTCAATTATTTTTTTCACCACAATTTTGCTTGGAGATTTTTATTCTCTCAATGAACATAAAAACATATATATGTGGTATACAAATTTAGTTTTGGTAATAAAATAATAATATATTTTGTATTTTACTTTTTTTTGGAAAGAAACAAAATTTATTTATATACAAAAAGGAGAAAAAATCTCTCTTAGAGCTCTGACAAACACAAAAATTGATTAAATACATAATTTTTATTAGTTTAATATCTTATACAATCTTAATATTTTTTTCAAAGGTATATCACATCCATCTTTACTAACATTGTGGTGTTTTATTGAATTTTTATTTATGCATATACATAAGTGGTGTTTGCATTAATCTCATTCTCCACTTTTTTGGTTTTACATATATTTGCTTTTTTCGATTTTACACATATTTATCAAATATTCGGGAGCAAATATAACACCGTGCCATCGGCACGGGTACATCCTAGTATATATATATAGGAGCTTGGAACATTTTTCATTGGGTGAAATTTTTGTTTAAAACTGTTGTTTATTTTTCAGAAAGATTTTATTAAAACTTTAAAATAAAGCATATAAATTTTCTGGGCTAAAAATAGAATTTTACACTTTCTGGAAGTTCATTCGAATTATCGTTCGAACGAGTTTTTCGCTCGAACGACATTCTCATTCGAACGAGGTCTGCCAACGAGTTCCCCAATAGGCCACTAGAATGTCGTTTGAAGTATCGTTCGAACGATATTTCTAACGAGTTCACAGTGGAACTTCGTTAGAAGGCTCGTTCGAATGAGACTTTGTTCGAATGAAAATCTCGTTCGAACGAGATTTGGTGGGAACAGTTTAATTGGAAGTTTTGAGCAATTTTTCTATGTTTCCCACTTCTTTTCCCACTTTCTTTTGACAAAACTTCTTAAGTGAGGGAATCAACTTTTTCTAATTAACTTTTTCACTATCCTCTATCTCCTAGAGAGAGTTTTTAGAGAAAATTCTTCCAAGAAAAAGTTCATATTTTGAGTGTCCAATTTTTCAAGAAAAAAATCATTTAACACTAGTTTTCACCCATTGTTTATTAATTCCAAGTTTCAATATATATATCATTGCTTGGAGTGTCTGGCACCGATTTACCTCTACACCTTGAAGAAGAGAAGTTTGGGTTTTGCTTCTAAATCCCTCAAAGAAGAAGAAGTTTGTTTTTCTGCGGCATTCTCACATGGTGAAAGGCACCATATGTGGTTGATTGTGTACCTATGTCTCATTGGTGATTCCAAGATTCCGTTGGAACTGCGGGGTTGTCTACTAGGCGGAGGTGTATACAAGAAGAAGCATTGGGGATTGAAAAGGGTCAAGTCGAGTGTTGTAAGTCTTACTGTCTTGTATTTGTAAAATCATACTTAGTGGACTTAAGGCTAGGGCCGTCCGAGTTTTTTTTCCCAATTTGGGTTTTTCCTCGTACATCGCAGCGTGGTGAGTCATTGTTTAATTTTATCTTGCTATATCACATAGAATGCATGCTTAGGTAAAAAGATAAAATTCGGTTTATATCACTACTTAATTTAATTTGGTGCTAAACTAATTTTTGGGTAATGGGTAATTTAACGTTATTTAATTTTAATTTAAAAAAATAAATAAATTAAAATTTGTTAATTTTTTTTATTTGAACCATCATCTTCGCTTCCGCATCTAAAAAGGAACTTATTACATTTTGAAGTATAAGAAGTTCAAAATCGGGGGCCTCTCCTTTTCATCCTTGTCCTACCTATCACTAGGTAACCCTAGACACACTACCATCAGGCTGGTCCAAGGGCCTGCCACTTGACAGTCTCGTGCATTAATATTCTTGATATTCCCTATGCGTTTAATGTGCTTGCTTAAGTGTGCAAGAATTCTTCTATATATGGCAACTTTCACCGGCAAAGATTTTGATCCTTGGGTTGTTTGAGTCAAGCTAAGTATTTTTATTTTGGGTGGGACATTTTTGTCAGTCTAGTAGAGCTTGACGACCCTTTAGGATTTTTGTTTAGTTTTTTTTCCCGGAATAGCCAAAGGGGGATATTTCTAAGGACACAAATTTTCAATTGAGTCCTTTGTTGTTTTGGCTCAATTTTGGACAAAAACGCTTGAGTCATAAGATAGAGTTATTGACCATCCTTCAAGCCTATGACGTGTTTGTTGAAGATGTAGGGGCCAAGAGTATAAAGCTTCATCATCGTGCCAAGTTTGTTGTGCCTCATTTTGTACGTAATAAACATGGTTCCATTGCTCCTAAGGTATGAATGCAATTGAATGTATATATATATGTATATATATATATATATATATATATATATATATATATATAGGAGCTTGGAACATTTTTTGTTGGGTGCAATTTTTGTTTAAATCTGTTGTTTATTTTTCAGAAAGATTTTATCAAAACTTTAAAATAAAGTATATAAAGTTTGTGGGCTGAAAATAGAATTTTACACTATCTGGAAGTTCATTCGAACGAGTTTTTCGTTCGAACGAGAATGTCGTTCGAACGAGAATGTCGTTTGAACGAGATTGTCGTTCGAACGAGGCCTGCCAACGAGTTCCCCAATAGGCCACTGGAATGTCGTTCGAAGTATCGTTCAAATGAGAATGATGGTTCGAACGAGATTTCCAATGAGATTTCTAACGAGTTCACATTGGAACATCGTTAAAAGGCTCGTTCGAACGAGACTTCGTTCGAACGTAAATCTTGTTCAAACGAGATTTGGCGGGAACAGTTTAATTGGCAGTTTTGAGTAGTTTTTCCATGTTTCCCACTTCTTTTCCCACTATCTTTTGACAGAACTTCTTAAGTGCGGGAACCAACTTTTTCTAATTAACTTTTTCACTATCCTCCATCTCCTAGAGAGATTTTTGAGAGGAAATTCTTCCAAGAAAAAGTTCATGTTTTGAGTGTCTATGTTTTCAAGGAAAAAATCATTTAGGACTCTAGTTTTCACCCATTGTTTATTAATTCCAAGTTTCAATATATATATCATTGCTCGGAGTGATTGGCACCGGTTTATCTCTACACCTTGAAGAAGAGAAGTTTGGATTTACTTCTAAATCCCTCAAAGACGAAGAAGTTTGTTTTATTGTGGCATTCTCACATGGTGAAAGGAACCATGTGTGGTTGAGGGTGTACCTATGTCTCATTAATGATTACAAGATTCTGGTGAAGCTACGGGGTTGTCTACTAGGCGGTGGTGTATACAAGAAGAAGCGCCGGGGCTTGAAAGGGGTCAAGTCGAGTGTTGTAAGTCATATTGCCTTGTAGTTGTAAAACCATACTTTGTGGATTTAAGGCTAGGGACGTCCGAGGTTTTTTCCCGTTATGGGTTTTTCCTCGTACATCACAGCGTAGAGATTCATTATTTAATTTTATCTTGCTATATCACCTAGAACGCAAGCTTAGGTAAAAAGATAAAATTTGGTTTATATCACTACTTAATTAAATTTGGTGCTAAATTAATTTTTGGGTAATGTGTAATTTAACGTTATTTAATTTTAGTTTAAAAAAAATAAATAAATGAAAAATTATTAATTTGTTTTATTTGAACCATCATCTTCGCTTCCGCATCTAAAAAGGAACTTATTATGTTTTGAAGTATAAGAAGTTCAAAATCGGGGGTCTCTTCTTTTCAAATTAGTATCAGAGCCAAAATGATAAATTATTTTGTTAAGATTCTTTAAAATATTTTGGCTAAAATGGAATTTTCCCCATTCTCAAAATTTCCTATTTTCGATGGTTCTAATTACGCATACTGGAAAGCGAGTATGAAATTGGCACTTAAATCTATCGACGAGGGGGCTTGGTTATCTGTAGTTAACGGGTGGTCCCCACCAACTCATTTAGTAGATAATGAACGTGTTCCCAAACCGACCGATAGATGGAGTGAGAATGAATTCAAACTTGCAAATTTTAATTCCCATGGTTTAAATGCCTTGTTTAGCACTGTCACACCGGATGAATTTTGACGCATTATGACATGTGAGACCGCTAAAGAAGCGTGGGATATTTTACAACTCACTCATAAAGGTACAAGTGTCGTTAAAGCTTCGAAACTCCAAAACCTCACCACTCAATTTGAAACCATCAAAATGAAGGAAAAATAATCTTTTGATGAATTCTATGATAGACTTTCTGATATAGTTAGTTCATCTATTAATTTGGGAGAGAAAATACTCGACAATCGAGTAGTAAAGAAAATTTTAAGGTTCCTACCTGATAGATTTATTTCAAAAGTGACCATTTTAAATTCTTTACCAACTTTAGCCTCTATGAAATTAGAAGAGCTCGTAGGTGATTTACAAACCTATGAACTAGACATGTTTCCCTCTAAAACCGCAAATAAAATTGAAAAAGGCATTGCTTTAAAAGTTTGAAAAAAGGAAAACAAGTAGTAGGGAGCGAGAGTGATAGTGACTCGGAAGATATGGCTATGTTTGCAAGAAAGTTTTGACAATTTCTTAAATTGAACAAAGATAAATTTAAAAATGATTTTAAGAAATTTGAAAAATTTATGCATGACAAAGCCGAGAATATCCCTAAAACTATTAATGAAAATTTAAATAGGGATGAGTCAAATAGGTTTTTTGGTTGTGAAGGGTACGGCCATAGAACTTTTGGGTGCGCCACTAAACTAAGAAGAGAGGGTAAACAATTAAAGTCTTTTAATGCAACCCTTAGTGACAGTGATAATGAAGCGGGACCCGATTCCTCCACTAAGCCCAACATTGTGGCTTTTATGGCTAGTCATGCGAGTGATAGTGAGAACTCATCTATTGATGAAATTTTAACACTTGACACTTCCAAGATCAAATTTTATGATCCCCTTGTCATTGATGGTAGTGAGAGTGGAGAAGAAATAGAGAGTGAAAATGAAGAAGAGGTTGATGTGAGTGAACTTCAAAATGCTTTTCAAGAACTTTATTAAGAATCTATTGAATTAAAAAGAGATAATTTGAAGTTAGAAGCTTGTTTAAAAGAGCGTGCCAAGGTCATTGATGAGAGTGCGTTAGTGAAAGACCATAGGACACGAGAGAGATCTCCTCGAGAGAAGCTAGAATATATAGAAGGCGAGAGAGATAGCCTTAGAGGTTTAATGGATATCTTGAAAAAGGATCTTTTCGAGTTTGAAGAGAGAAATGTGTTATTAGTGCCTAACATTCTAGAATTAGAAAATAAATTAAAAGTCTCTAGTAAATTCAAATTTGATTTGGAGTTTCGTTCGAAAAAATTAGATAAAATATTAGGAACGGTCCAAATTAAAAATGACACTTGTGGTTTAGGCTTCGATACTTGTAATGAATCAACTCAAAAAGCCAAAACCAATGTTTTAGGAGAATCGCCTAGGAAAGCCCTTAAAGATCACTCCTTAGGTAAATCTTTTTGCCGTGACTTTAAGTGTTCACATTGTGGTCGAAAAGGTCATCTTAGGAAATTTCGTTTTGATCTTAAGCGAGATCCTAGAAAATTCCAATGTAAGGTAACCAAGGTAGCCAAGATTTCTATTCCTCTAGATAGTCACTCTTCATTAGTTTGGATTAGGAGATCGACTTGGTATCTTTACATGATAGGGTTTTTTATTTTCACTTGCTCTCACATGCTTCTTCCCTTGCAAAATCTAATGGTTGAATGTATTTGTTTTAATTGCATACGTTAGCTTTTATACTACATGCTATATTATCATGCTAAATGTATGCTTGTTTTAGTCATTTTCTAGTCTATGACCCATGCATAATCACATGCTAGAATAATGATTTTTGTGTATCTTTTGTATTATACTCTTTTCATGTTTGTTTGCATTAAATGAAAAATACAAAAATATTTTTATTTATCATTTGGTTTTTATTTCTTGATAATTTAAGCTTAATGAAAAATTCAAATGATTTTTGTTTGTCTTTTGAGTATGTATTTTTGTTTTTGGTTAAAAATTAAAAAAAAACTCAAAAATAATTTTTTTTGTGTATTTTAGTTTGACACACTTTATGTGGCATATACTTGTGTTAGAATCCCTTCTTTTACGCTTTCATGTGGCTAGAACCTTTGGTTTAGATTTTCAATCCTTAAAATGTTCTTTACCATGCTTACATGGAGTAGTTGGATTTTGTGTTGATTAAATGGATTATATTTTTCTATGCCTCAATTCACAAATGCACGGGCTCATTTGAAATTTTAACTTCATATGTATATTTGAGCTTTATGAGGTGTTCTCCTACCAATCTTGCCATCTACATATTTGTGACCTAGGAGGACTAGTGCATGCCAAAATCCGTTGCACGTGAGATATGTGCGAAATAAAAAATGTTATATATAAATGTCCCCAGGGAAGGGCTCCAAAAGGATTTATTATCCTTTACGAATAGTAAGCCACCGTTTATTTGGACCTAAAAGAAATACGTGGTCCAAAGGCCTAAAAGAAAATATGGCATTCAAAAGAAAAATATTGTGATATAATCATTCAAATAATATATGCTTATTGAGGGAGATTGGATGGTATTCAACGGTTTTCACAATGTCCATTTATTCTAGTTGCGTTTTCAGTGTCATGACTCTATTGGTTTGTAGAATCATCAAAAGTATAGGCTTGTATGCATTGTGTATGTTTGTTCATTGAGTTCAATTTATATTGTCATATGAGGTTATATTCAAATGTGATGAAGTTTGCAATCAATTGAGAACTCCGTGAACATATTTTAAGTGATTGGATCTAAATTTAATTGTTGCTAGTTCACACCCCAAAAGTTTCGTTTCCATATGACACACTTTTGCTATACGAGTGTGAAAATATTTTCTTATTTTGTGTCATTTGTGTGTTTATATCTATATATATATATATATGTGTGTGTACGTGTGCATCCTTGGTATATCTAGAGTATGTATATATACGATATTTTTTTTCCCTTTGCCTTGATTTCTAGTCCATATATTCTTTAATTCGTAATTGGTATCCATCTTGTTGCATTCTTTGTTGATATCGCATGCTTAATACTTTATGTATCATATTGGTATCATTTTCTTGCATCTTAGTTGGTATCCGGTATTATTTGTTGGATTAGTTACGATTTTGTTACCCATGTTCTTTCATGTTCTCATCACTTTATGCGCTTTTGCATGTTTATCTTGTTATCCCATTCTATTTATCCCTTGTTTAGTTTAAGGGGTGTGTATGCTTTAATTACGGGAGATACGTTAATTTGTTATTCTTTAGCCTTTGTCTATTCCTCAGCAAAAAAGGGGCAGAATGATAGGGGGAGAAATGGTATCTAATCTTGTTGTCATCTTATCTTAGTTTGGGAGATTTTACTTAGGGGGAGCACTATCGTCTTAGGTTGATCATAATTGATAAAGCAGAGAATTAATTTAGGGGGAGTAATTATTTTAATTTCATTAATATTATTGATATTCCCTATGCGTTTAATGTGTTTGCTTAAGTGTGCAGGAATTCTTCTATATGTGACAACTTTCACCGGCAAAGATTTTGATCCTTGGGTTGTTTGATTCAAGCTATGTTTTTTTTATTTTGGGTGGGACATTTTTGTCAGTCTAGTAGAGCTTGACGACCCTTTAGGATTTTTGTTCAGTTTTTGTCCCGGAATAGCCAATGGGGGAGATTTGTAAGGACACAAATTTCCAATTGAGTCCTTTGTTGTTTTGGCTCAATTTTGGACAAAAATGTTTGAGTCATTGACCATCCTTCAAGCCTATGACATGTTTGTTGAAGACGTAGTGGCCAAGAGCATAAAGCTTCATCATCATGCCAAGTTTGTTGTGCCTCGTTTCTACGTCATCAACATGGTTCCATTGCTCCTAAGGTATGAATGCAATTGAATATATATATATATATATATATATATGAGCTTAGAGCATTTTTCATTGGGTGAAATTTTTGTTTAAAACTGTTGTTTATTTTTCAGAAAGATTTTATTAAAACTTTAAAATAAAGTATATAAAGTTTCTGGGCTAAAAATAGAAATTTACACTCTCTGGAAGTTTGTTCGAATTGTCGCTCAAATGAGTTTTTCGTTCGAACGAGAATGTCGTTCGAATGAGGTCTGCCAACGAGTTCCCCAATAAGCCACTGGAATGTCGTTCGAAGTATCGTTCGAACGAGAATGATGGTTCGAACGAGATTTCCAACGAGATTTCTAATGAGTTCACAGTGGAACTTCTTTAGAAGGCTCATTCGAACGAGACTTCGTTCGAATGAAAATCTCGTTCAAACGAGATTTGGCGGGAACAGTTTAATTGTCCATTTTGAGCATTTTTTCCATGTTTCCCACTCTCTTTTGACAGAACTTCTTAAGTGCGGGAACCAACTTTTTCACTATCCTCCATCTCCCAGAGAGTGTTTTGAGAGAAAATTCTTCCAAGAAAAAGTTCATGTTTTGAGTGTCTAAGTTTTCAAGAAAAAAATCATTTAACACTCTATTTTTCACCCATCGTTTATTGATTCCAAGTTTTAATATATATATCATTGCTTGGAGTGTTTGGCACCGGTTTATCTGTACACCGTGAAGAAAATAAGTTTGGGTTTACTTCTAAATCCCTCAAGGACGAAGAAGTTTGTTTTGCAGCGGCATTCTCACACGGTGAAAGGAACCATGTGTGGTTGAGGGTGCACCTATGTCTCATTAGTCATTACAGGATTCCGGTGGAGCTACGGGGTTGTCTACTAGGCGGAGGTGTATACAAGAAGAAGCGTCGGGGCTTGAAAGAGGTCAAGTCGAGTGTTGTAAGTCTTACTATCTTATATTTGTAAAACCATACTATGTGGACTTAAGGCTAGGGACGTCCGAGAATTTTTCCCGTTGTAGGTTTTTCCTCGTACATCGTAGCATAGTGATTCATTGTTTAATTTTATCTTGCTATATCACCTAAAACGCATGCTTAGGTAAAAAGACAAAATTTGGTTTATATCACTGCTTAATTTAATTTGGTGCTAAATTAATTTTTGGGTAATGTGTAATTTAACGTTATTTAATTTTAATTTAAAATAAATAAATAAATTAAAATTTGTAATTTGTTTTATTTGAACTATCATCTTCGCTTTCGCATCTTAAAAGGAACTTATTACTATTTGAAGTAGAAGAAGTTCAAAACCGGGGGCCTCTCCTTTTCATCCTTGTCCTACCTATCAGTAGGTAACCGTAGACACACTACCGTTAGGATGGTCTAAAGGCCTGCCACTTGACAATCTCGTGCAGATTTTTTTTTAAAATGATCAAAAAAATGAAATTTGTAAGTCCAAATTGCCCATGAGGCATATAATTAGAGAGGTAATTCAGAGATCTTTGATAATCCTTCGGCCACTCCTTGTTCCGAGAGTTGACTTTGGGTCAAACAGGGCTCAAAAGTGCCTTTCAGTTATTTGGATAGAAGATCATCGAACGATGATGGATATTTTCTCTACACTGTAAGTCTGAATTTTGCACAGGGTGGAATGTTGAAAATGTTGTGCGATGTCCTTTGATGTTTGGAAGATCTTCGCTGGGTTCAGAGAGTTGACTTTGGTGAAATAGGGCCCAAAAGTGAGAGTAAAATGAATTGTTCATCCATATTGTATGGTTGATTAATGCATGGGGTGGACCATTGGAAAGGGTATTCAGTTCCCTTATGATATTCATTTAGTCTCATTCTAGTTGAAGAGTTAACTTTGGTCAAAAGGAGACCGAGAGCGCCTAGTGTCCTTCGGATCAGTTCTCAAGAAAAAATGGATCATTCGTTTGATCAATTATGTAATTTGACTTACAATGTAGAATGTTGGGAAGGGGCTTCATTACCCTTTGAAGATTAATTAATCTTTATCTCTAATTGTGATGTTTATTTGGGTCAAATCGAGACCTGAGAGCGCCCGGTGGTCTCCAAATCAATTTTTAGTAGTAAAATGGTCCGTTTGTCCAAACCGTTAGGCCTATTCATGCACAGGGTGGACCATTGGAAAGGTAACTCAGATCATTTCAAAGATTCATCAAGCTTTTTCTCCACTGATGGAGTTGGCGATAGTTAAACGGGGCCCAAGAGATCCCGATAATCTCTAGACCGGTACTCAGAGTATGACCTAGGGTTTATAGTGAATTGAGTAGTGCTATGGACCTAAGAAGATACATAGGGGGTCCTAGAATATGGTGTCTACAGAGCCCCTTAATGGGTGAGCTTGGAATAAGTTAAAGTCATCGAATAGACGCCACATGATTCTTTAGGAAAGAGGTCAATTCTGTAAACCTAAAGGGATGAGGATAGCCATTTCAAAGGGTCGAGGTCGGTTTTTGGGACCTAAGGAAATGTTAGGATGGCCGATTCTGTAGGACGAGGTCAATTATGAGGACCTAAATTTGTGTCCACCAATTTTGAAGGTCGGGGCCAATTTTGAGGACCTTTAGTGAATAGCAGAAATTCTAAGGGTCGAGGTTAATTATGAGGACCTTATGTGAAGGCAACCAATTATGAGGACCTTAAATGGGGGTGACCAATTCTAAGGTTCGAGGTTAATTATGAGGACCTTGAATGAAAGTGATAAATTTTGAGGGTCAAGGTCAATTCTGAGGACCTTAAGTAAGAGAGACCAATTCTTAGGGTTGAGGCTAATTCTGAGGACCTTAATTAGAGGCGACCAATTATGAGGGTTGAGGCCAATTCTAAGGACCTTAAGTAGGGGTGACCAATTCTGAGGGTCAATGTTAATTCTGAGGACCTTAAGTAGAAGCGACCAATACTGAGGGTGAAGGCTAATTTTGAGGACCTTAAGTTCGGGTGATGAATTCTGAGGGTCTAAGACAATTCAGAGTACCTTATGTAGGAACAACCAATTTCGAGTGCTGAGGCAAATTCTGAGGAGCTTAAGTAGGGGGGCATCCAATTCTGAGGACCTTAAGTAAGAGCGACCAATTCTGAGGGTTAAGGACAATTCTGAGGACCTTAAGTAGGGGTGACCAATTATGAGGGTCGAGTCTAATTCTGAGAACCTTAAATGAAGGCGACCAATTCTGAGGGTGAAGGTCAATTTTGAGGACATTAAGTAGTGGCAACCAATTCTGAGGGTATTGGTCAATTCTGAGGACCTTTGTTAAAAATGCGAGGGGTTTTCTCTTTAAGGAGTCTTTAATTTACACTTTTTGATACTCTACTGGGGAAGAGGCATCTGTCTGGGGATTATGTCTATTTGATAAGAGATTGCTTTGTTGGGGGAGCTGAATTCTTATTTCAAAAATTTTGCTGGGGAATAGTTGATAACTTGAGTCTTTGGGATGTCGTTGGGGAATGTGTTTCATAGAGATTCCTCTAAGATAGGTGTCCCCTTAGGGCTTCTAGCTCTGCTTGGGGAAATTGGAGTTTAATTTGGGAATTCCTACTGGGGAAGCGGGTAAGATTTTATGTAGCCCCATTGAGGAAACATTTGGTTTGTGGTGAAGGATTTAGGATCCTACTGGGGAGTTGTAGTAAGCTTTTGGGGAAATAGGTGCAATGATTTTTAGGGTTTAAACTAGGGATAACACGTGGTATTAATCCGACTGGGGATTTGACAGCTTGAAAAATGGTTTTTGTGGTGAAGAATTGTTCTAATATTTATTCGACAATTTTAGGGATTTTTTGAGAAAATTTTGGAATTTTTCTGGGATTGTTTTTACAAAATTTCAGGGTTACTGTCAATCGAAGGGTGGAAGGAGTTGCCAATTGGCAGTGGCATAGTCTTCTGGCCTGCCGTAGGAAGAGGAATATGCAGGTCCCGATCGGTGGGTGTTAGGGGACTGCAGATCGACAAACCCCTGAGCCTCCTATAAAAAGGGGTGAATTATCTTCATTTTTCACATCTTCTAGATTTCCTTTCTCCTTCTTCTCTCTTCAACGATCTGCTCCTGTGTTCTTTCCTCATTTGGGACTAGAAAATGGTGAATTTATTAACTAGAGAGACCCGTATGGCGTGGTTGGGTATTGACGATTGGGCAAACATGGAATGGCGGGCTAAGGTTCCCCTAGCATTAGGCAACGATAATGGTTTTGACCTATTTGATCCTGTTACCGATGATCGATCTCTTCTGTGCGAGCCTTCGCACCACCGATCGTTAAGGGTGAGGAACCTTAATGGTTATGTAAGTACCACATGACTTTTGGCATTCTTTTTCTTCTTTGTATTTTATTGTTTCTTTGAATATGACCAAGGGTTTCTCTTTTGCTTTGGTAGACTGACGTAGTTTCTACGATCTTTCATTCTAGGGGGATGATAGGATTCAGGGATGTGTGGGATCACCTTCCTATGGTGGTGCAATGGGTAGTTTATTCCACGAGTTTTGGTCATTTGGTATCTGTTTTGGATGAGATGCCTCACTCTACGGTCGTTCTGTGTACGCTGAGGGAGAGGTGGTGGGACACTACACACACCATACACTTAGGACTATAGGAGATGGCAGTGACCCCCATTGAAGTCCAGCATCTGCAGTGGATTGACTGTAAAGGCACACAAATAGAGGTGGACCGGTCTTTGAGGGTGACATCGGTGGAGGTTGATGCTACGCTAGGAGATGTGAGACGAATAGTCTTAGGGGACTCGATCCGTATTTATCTTCCATAGGAGGTTCTGTTGAGTCAGAGGATCAACGACACTGATGGGATGCAGGTGAGGCATATGACCTACTTATTTCTTATTCTTCTATTGAGGGTTTTCTTGGTGGCGTTGAGTGGCTACATCGTCCACTTATGATTTTTACCATTTTTAGGGTATATCCGAATCTCTCTCTGTACGATTGGGGGATCTTGACTTTGGAGACCCTTTATTCTTCTTTGGATGCTTTCACCCGACGCTTCCCACAAAATTTTATTAGATTCATGTATATGTTGAAGGTAATTTTCTCATTTCTCTTTATTTATTTTCTTCTTGATTTTTTCTGATTGCCGACTCTTGTCCTTTTGCAGACGTGGTTCTACAAGGTGATCGGGTTCAATTACCGTTTGATAGTTTTGCATAGGTATAACTCTTCATCTATTTTTCCTTTATTTTTTTGATTTTTTCTTTTTTCTTTAGAATGACATATTTGCCCTTTTGTTTTTTTGTAGAATGTCGGGTGTCGACTACTTGACTGAGGGACATCCGAGATCGGGTGGCTTCTGCGATGGACCTTCTTCAGGATTCGATTCTGGTTCCTTCCTACCTAGTTCCGTCTTCTGCTTCTGAGGTGGGATCTCAATCGGGTAGCAGAGGCCCCTCAGCTCATCGTCGGGGGAAGTGCATTCGTCGTAGGGACGAGGATCCTGGGGGGGGGGGGGGGGGGGTGAGTTTGGAGTTTCGAGCTGAGTCCCATTGTTTCTGTTTTCTTTTATTTTCTTAAAAAAAGATGTTAATGGAAATTTATATAAAAATGGATGAAATTTTATTTTATCTTTGTTTAAATGACTTACTCTACACCCACTTTTTACTTTGTTGCTGAGATTGTTGGGTCATTTTATTTTTTTCAAAGAGAGAGTTTAAATAACTCGAGAAAATTATTTATTTTTTAGATATGATGGGTAAAAATGGATAATGTAGGAAGGAATAACTCGGGGGTTCATTGTAATAAATATTTATTTTTTAAGGTAATTTATTTTGACAAAAAATAAAAGATGAAATTTTCCGAAAATAGGGGGTTGTCGATCGGCATACCCCTTATCCTGCCTATTGGCATATGGGTGATGTCAAATCACTCTAGGAATTTGATTGCACCTTACTTCATCTTAGAGTCCTTTGGTGGAACAGGTCTTTCATTCAAATTTGCGGACTTCTTATTTTTAGCCAAAGTTTTCAAATATAAAAGGGGAGTAAGGTGGTGTTATTTTTCACTCATCCTTCCTTTCTCCTTTCTTGCTTATTTATTTCCTTTTGTTTTATCATTTCCAAATTGGCCCTTCCCATTAGTGAAGAATTTGCTTCATATCTCGAGAATTTAGAGGCTATGTGTCTATAAAATCTAATCAATGAGGCTTTAAACTTACTTCGGGTCTCTTTGTGTCTTAATTAGCCCATCGACTAGAACATGATGGCCGCAAAAGAACAATTTTGGTATCCTGAGGATAATATTTTTTTTTCTTTGGATTAGATGAGGTATGTCCGCTATAATGAGTTTTCCACTATGTTAGGGGTTAATCCTAGTGTGGTGGCGGCCATGACTTAATTCTCTATGTCTCCTCGGGAGCTATTCGAGGGATTTCTACACATCTCTCTTTCGACAACTCGACCATTAGTCAATGGGGAAATGATCTCCCTCTCATTTGTAATGTATTTTATGCGTTTGTAGGATTTTAATGATGGGAGGCATGTTGGAGACGTTGTCCTTAGCTTAACTTTCAAGCTAGTACTGATGATTGGGGACCTGATGGTGGACCCTCAACTGACTATCATTATAGCCTGGATGTCATATTATCGCAATCTCGCGGCGGTGATACTGGCAGAGAACCTGAATGGTCTAGATGCTTGGAGGGAAGGTCATTCTGATTTTCTGAGAGGAAGTCCGGTTATACTGTTCATGTGGTTGGCCGAGAGATTCTTCTTGGTGATCACCCTGAATATCCCTTAGTAGCTATGCTGAAATTCTTCACTCATTATTTCATCATCTTAAGCCCATCCATAGAGAACTGGATAAACTGATTAGTGAAGCATGAAGCTCGATGTTCACGCTAGTCAGGACCTGGTGGGGGCAGTTGCAACCCATTCTTGAACTAGGGGAATACCGGTATGTTTGGTTAGTTGGTCTTTTCGACAGAACTCATTCTATTTCCCTTGGCAGCTCCTATGTCAAGTCGGATGGCAGTAAATTGGGCCATACCGCACCCTGTATTTCTTTCCTCTAGAGGATTTGATTGAACGCTTGCGCATGCAATTGGTCTCTTTATGGTATAATTATCGATCATCAACTCGTCTTTCTCAATCAATTGGAAGGGTTTAGAATGTTTCTAAGAACTATATGGAATGTCTATGGAAGAGGGTAGTGGCTAAGATCTTGGAAGAGGAGACTGGGCAGAGATAGTTCATCATGTTTGACACTATGAAGGGGGTGTAGAGGTTTTCTCTAGGCTGGTCCTGGCTTATTGTTCCATGGAGAGCCTTCGGCTTACCATCCAAGTAAGTGAAGTTTAGGGGCCTCAAGGAGTATATGTTGATGTGGCTGGGTATTCCGACAGCTGCGGGTAGGGTCCTTTGTGAAGTTTTTGTGATCGTTTTATGTTTGTTTTAGTTTTTTGGAATAAATTTGGAAAGGTTTAGTTGGATTGTTTTCAGGGGCAGTTTAGTTTGATGGGGGTAGTTATTTGATTCCCTATGCTGATATTTTCTATAATTGTATCGAATTTTCCCTATTATGGAATAAAAGGATTTTAATTATATTGTTGTGCCTCTTGATGAGTTTTAAATTTAAATTATCTATACCAATTGTAAGGCATACATAATCATTCTGTTCATGTAAATGATAAAATAGACCGTAGTTTTTTGTGGTAAGAAAAGAATAGAATTTTGTTAAAAAGAAGGGGACCGTGCCCATGTAAAGCCTATGATCTGCCTACGTACCTCTAGGGGCTTTAGAAATTTTTAGAGTTTCATTTTTGAAAGAAAGATGTTTTTTTAGAGGATCAGGTCCCACATAGTTCTAAGAATAGGGAAATGAAGAAATTTTTTTTAGAAAATAAGGGGGATGAGGAGTCATAGCACATCGAGATTTCGGACTAGGGGTAGACTTTCTTGAGATAGTCCAAGTTGACTGGATGCTCCATCTCTTCTCCGTCTAGGTCAGTGAACATAGAAGCGCCACCAAATAGGATCTTCTTCAAGATGTAGGGGCCACTCCATTTTGGCTTGAATCTCCCTATGGGATCCTAGCAATGCAATTCAATTGGGTTATATTGAAGTTTCTCTTGAACAGTGCTTTATCAGGACAATGTACTGGGCAACCACTTCTGGGAGGGTCACTCGATCTTTTTTGTTATCATCTTGGGGATACCTATTGTGATTGAGGAGGCACAAAATGTCATAGTACTATCACTCGGTCAGATTCGAATCCTCTTTTGTGATGAGCTCAATGTGGTAGTAGTAGGTCCATTTGGCTTATTTTTGTACTATGAAAGTTGCCATCATTATTCCTTCGTGAATGTTGACCATGGAGTCTAAGGTAGTAAGGGCATCGGCCAAACTATTCCTTGTTTGGGGCAAGTAGTGGAAGGTTATATCTTGAAACTCGGTGTCCAACTCTTCTTAGTGGGTGTGGAAGGGTAAAAGTTTTTCGTCTTTGATTTTCCATCTTCTAAGAACCTAGTCGATGATGAGGGCAAAGTCCCCATATACATCTAAGCATTTGATACCTTTCTTGAGATAGACTTTGAGGCCTATGGTACATGCCTCGTATTCTCTCATGTTAGTGGTGCTGGGAAAATCTAGCTTGATGCCAATAGGAGTGTCTGAGTCATCAAAGGTGATCAGGAGTATGCTAATGTTGTGTCCTTTTTTATTGCAGCGTTGTCAAACCATATTTTCCACTGGAGTCTTTGTGAGTGGTTCAATGGATATCTTCATCCAGGAATTCAGAGATCCAAACATCGACTTCTTTCATGAGGTAGTTAGGAAGGTAGTCAGAGATGGTTCTCCCTTTCGTGTCTTTTTGCGTGACATACACAATATTGAATTCAACCAGCAACATTAACCATTGGGCCATTTGTCTAGATAAGGCAAGTTTCTTAAAGAGGTATTTCATAGGATCCATTCAAGTCACAAGTCTAATGCGAAGTTCATGCTCGTCAAGGGTGGACCTTATCCTAATCTCGCTCGATTGATTACTAGAACCGAGATTGATAACAATAATTTCATCTTCATTAATTTGAATGTGGTTATGTGGTTTATTATTAACCTTATTAAGATCATTTAAGAATTCTTCATTTGTGAAATCACCATTAAGAGTTTGTTTAAAACTAAGACAATTAATGTAAGGCACAACAAGATACTCAAAATATTTATTTATTTTGTTCTCGAGAAAAACAACATTGAGAACCTCATTGAAGGAGATCTCGATTATATTATTATCATAATAAGGAGGAATAACAAAAGAGGAAGAAATAGAATAAACCTCTGGGTTAGGCTGCATTTCAGCAGGTGGAATTGGTATAGCATTCCAGTTGAGGAGGGGTTTATCAGTAACCTTGATTATGATGGATGGATCCGACAATGTAGCTCCTGAGTGGATCATGTAGAGTGTCAGCCACGGTGTTCGTAGATTGAATGAGTCCTTAGAATCACTTCCCTCAGAACCCTTGGAAATAGCCACTATCTTCTTCATGAGTGCTTGTATATGATGCTGGAAATTTTGGGCCTATGAGTAGCTATCTTGGAAGAAGATCTCCATCCATCTCTTCATCTTCTTCTCCATGTGATCATACCATGGTTAAGGAAAGCTATAAAAGGTAAAATCTTCATCCTCTTTGATAAATCTTTCTTTTAAGGAATCCCCTCGAAATAGTCGTGGCATTTTATAACCGTTGCTTCAACCGGGGTTGATGGAGCATTCTAAGTTCCTCTGATGATGGTTGATAACCTAGGCCACATGGAGGAAAGGCCTTTTTTAATACTACGAGTTATAGTATTAACTATTATCGTCGTGACAGACCTAGTCTATGCATGAAGTGAATATTCTTGAACATTTGTATCACGTTAACATTGTCATGAGGGATGTACTCTAGACATACTCGACCTTTAAAATCATCCCCTATTGGGAGTGGAAGTGGTTCGACTTGAAAGCCAAACAGAAGCATGTTATTCGCCCAATGCTATATTTTTAATACCGAATTACTAGTGCTTGCATTCTCAGTATTATCATAGTTACCCAAGATAGTGATGACCTACCCCTACACGAAGAACTTCAGTTTCTGATGGAAAGAGGAAGATACCCCCATGATGTTGTGAATCCATGATCAATTGAGTAGTATATTGAAACAAGTAGGTATGCCAATAATTTGGAACTCGGTAATGGGATTTATTGGGACAACCCCTATTGTATGTTTTATGGATCTCATCACTTCTCGACAGGTGTTGTCATCGGCACACACTGTGGCAAAAGTTGGAGAAAGGTTTCTTCCTTTCAAACCAAGGAAGTTTAAGGTTCTTAAGTGAGAACATTGAGTGTTGATTTGTAGTCATCAAGTGAGAGGGAGATTATCTTCCCCATTACCTCAACAGAGATGTTAAGGGAATAGTTATGATTAAGACCAAACTTTGGGATTTCTTCTTTAGAAAAGGAGAGTAATCTTGTTGAGGTAAATAACCCAACTATGTTTATGGCTTCTTCTGGAGTGGTAGAAGGAGGGATTATGGGACCAATAACTAATTTTATTATAGAATTTTGGTGTAGCTGGGAAGACATGAAGAGTCTTCACAAAGTGAGGTTAGCCTGAGTTTTCTTCAACTGGTCTAGGGTCTTACTTTCCTCGATGGTCATTTCTGGCATGGGGAGTTTCTAAAAAATTTTGGTTCCTATTACTACTGATTGAGTATTCGGACTCTGGTAGTGCCTTCCAGATCTTGTTATATGGTTTACAGAGGAGGGGAAGAACAAAAACCCTATTTCTTCATCTATCTTGGGTTTTTTAGCCACTTTGTTGATATCTCCTAGAATATCTTCAAAAGATATTATCCCACACACGCTGATCACTAGACTAACTCTTTGATGGCTTGGCTCTTCATTTAAACTATCAAACTCATCTCCCCGTCCAGTGTCATAGATATCGTATTTCTATAAGAAGTCATTTCATTCCACAACTTCTTCATATAGATCCTCCCACTCAACGGGGAGATGCATAAGCAAAGGTACCAATCACCCTTGTAGTTTCAAAGCATTAAGTATCTTGGACAAATTGCAAATCTCATTTATTTATTGGAAAAAGTTTGCCATGATCTCATCTGTATCATTCGAACTGACTTCATCGCTAGGTACCACCCAATTATTTGACTCATTAGCCCACTTTAAGGATTCCATGAACAATGTACTGAACTTCTGGAAGTCAATGGTCATTTATGTGGTCAATTTTGGCCCAAACTCTAGGAGGTGGTTTAATACCGTTGGAAATTCCATATCTTTTCCCTCGGAATGAGTACGAATGATAATGAATGCTCTTGTTATAAGTGAAAGATCTTAGTCGTCAAAATAGGTAAGGTGTAGGTGAAAATATGGGTATGATGGGTGATTTATAAGGTACAATCTGAGTAGATAGGTCCAACTCTGGGTCATTATCTAGGAAGATGGCATTTGAATTGTTTGGAAGTGCATTGTGGGTGGTGTTTGGTTTGGGATTTGATGGTGGGGTGATGAAACCCCAGTCAATCAGACCTTGGATTACATTCCGGAGATGGAAGCATTTATTAGTGGTATGCCAGCATTTTGATGGAAATCACAATGGGTGTCGAGTTTGAAATTTTTAGGAAGTGGGTTTGGTAATGGACGAGGGTCCAATGACTTGATGAGATTTAGGCTTAATAGGGCTTGGTAGACTTTGGAGACGGGATCATAAAGCTCGATGTATTCTTTTTTTACTAGGTTGGCCTGACTTTCTAGTGTAGTCGTGACTGTAGTAGGCTTCTTATATTTTCTTGGAGTGAACTGTCCGGATACTTTCTTTGGCTCAACTTCTATCTTGGCAATACTTTCTTCAATCTCCCCCTCACTTCTTGGAGGGCCCAAAAATGTGGGTAATACTATCCTTCCACTATTGCTTGAACATGGGGTAAGTATTTTTTCTTCACATTACTAACTTGCTCCTCTTTGGACAGTCGGTTGGTCATAGGGATCGTTTTCTCCCTCCACCTTTTTATGAAGTTACTGATAATTTATCTGGGGTTCTTCTTGAGAAGGTTTAGATCTCAGCATGGAACCTCCAACTCGTCATTGTATTTGTACTGTGATATGAATTGCAGTGCAACATCCTCCCAACTGCGAATTTTGGACTCCTCGAGAGATAAAAACCAACGAAAAGTGTTGTCCTTCAAAGTCTGTTGGAACATCGAGGCAATTATTTTCTTAGAGGCATCTAGGAGAGTCATGCCTTGGTGATAACTTCAAAGATGAACAATTGGGGGCCCACTACCCTCAAACTTATTAATTTTAGGCATTTTAAAATTTTTTGACATCCTTGCTTTAGCGTATGAAGATATATGGGTGTAATCCATGTAGTTCCCGGAGATTGGGGCTTGGTAAAACTTCTTGTTTAACAACTTAAGGGCCTCCTTGAAATTATTTAACTCTTGTTCCTTTGGATCGACATGTACTAGATGGTTAATTACTATGTGGGTAAGATTTGGCATAGGGAGCTGAGCTAGTGGTGGCCAATTAGTGGGAGGGCAATGTTTAGCATGCTGATATTCTTTCAGGCCCTAAATAGGCTCAGGTATAGGCGGACCCATATCATGAGAGAAGAGGACATCTGGATCTTCGAGAATAAGTACCCAGTTTAGCTGCATCTCATGAATCTCGATTTGAAGGTTGTCAATCTTGGCGGTAAGTTGGACTAGGACCGTCATCAAATCAGGCTCTACATTCGGTACTTATACTGTATCCTCCATGGAAACTTAGTAAAGGTGGATTCTGGACTCGGAGGAAGCAATAAGAGAACTGATGGAGCTTTCGGACAGTTTGACGAAAGACCGAAGCCAATAGGAAGCCAGGCCAAGGGTCGGGTATGCGATAGACCTCAGAAGGAAAGTGATTCAGATTTATTTTTAAAAGGGAAGAGGAAGAATCTTTTATTAAAAAAGAGGAAAATGTTTTTTGAAATTATTTTTTGGACGGAGAGGACAATTTTTTTTTGTATTTTGGATAATAGGAGGGAAAATATTTTTGATATTTTGATAAAAGAGAAGAAAAATGTTTTTGACACTTTTGGTAAGGAAGGAGGAAAAATGAGAGAAGAGTCTCGGCATGATTATCATTATTATTATGTTTTCACTTCTATTAGGCCTACCTGACTGCAAAAATAAATGCCAGACGGGGCCCGAGTCTGGGAAACTTGGGTTTGAAAAATATGTAAAAATATAATTTGACTTGTTCCCAGGATCATGGATAGGGGCCCATTTTAAAAACAGGCAAAATCGAGCAAAAATTTGGGTGGCATGCCGGCCCTGCAATTCGGTAGAGTTTTAGGTAGTAATCGGAAAACTAAGTATAATTTCCCTAGGTTAGACGCTTATATGAGGGTATGCAGTTGTTAGGTTAGCGAAAAGGTTCCTCCCTTTGGCATGACTTCCACGATATATGTCTTACTTTTAAGGGCAATCGGTATATGTGGACAATCCATTTGATATACCTGAGTGTAGACGAATTGACTCACTATATACCTCGCGGGGACATTATGTGTGAGAGAGAATTCGACATACTCGACATACATGAACGAGTTCTCTTCTATATGCATTCATTCATGACATCGGTCAAGCGATACGATGCGGGGGGGAACCATTTGATATGCGTCAAAGGTAAAAGGCCAATGGAAGGTGAGAGTCATATTGCTTAGAGTAATTATGCCCTGCCAGACTAGCACCCATCACAAAGTGACCCCCAAGTATGAGATAAAATTTTGGTCAATATCCATGCTCTTGGTGATGCAGTGTGCAAAATGCATGATTAGTGATTAGTATATTATAGAGAGAGTATTTTATTTGGCATGATACACTAATCAGGAGGAATGTAAAATTAAATCTATCATGGATTATAAAGATTACACTAAGCATGGATTTGTGAGAGTGACTGATGTGTGAAGCATGTGAGTGTGTGGTAGTGAATCTACGCATGGATTAACTACAAGTTGCATGTGATATGTCTAAGTGATCATGGATATATTCAAGTGTGATAAGTGGAGGTGTTGTTGTTGACACCTAAGCGTGGATATTATAAGTTGTGTGTGAAGCATGTGAGTATAAGTGACCTTATATACAAGTGTAATTAGTGTGAGGTGTACATGGAGAGTATTTACATGTGTGTGAAGTGACAAGTGAGTGAGAGGTGATATAAACATAAGGTAAATTTATACAAGAAATAATAGAGGATAAAAGGGAACATACAGATAGGTTCATACATGCACAAGCAAAAAATGTTAACACCCATGAAAACAGAGTCTAGCCCTCTTAAGTAAGTGTCCCCAGCAGAGTCTCCACTGTGTCCATCCCGAGATCTTCCCCTCCCTGGCTCTTTCGGGGGAGAAGAGGGAGGATAAAGGTCCCGTGCCCCTCGCTACATCGAGGGTGATTCGACCGTCATTGGTTTTGGGGTGACGTAAAAAGATAGAGTCCCCAACCTATTTTGCACAAAACAGGAAAAAGAACATGTCACTTCATCGAGAGAGAAGCATCAAAGACAAACTAATGAATGAGAAATGAATTAGATCAGAGGTTCCGGGGCTAAGTTACGGAATGGGAAGGTGTTAGGCACCCATCCCGCCCTTTCGATCTCTCCTGGTATTAGGTTATTATTTACCTTAATTTATACGTGAAATGTGTGTGCGCGTGCATATATAAGTGGAGATTGAATCACTCCAATTGCATCATAGAATAGATGGGATGAGGTCATCCATAGGAATGTTCCAAAAATAATAATTAAAAAGTATGATAGGTGCGCTAATCGAGATATTGATCGTTATGATGAAATAATAATATGTGTTGGGTAAGACGAAAGTATGAATCACAAGTATGATATATATGGATAAAAAATGAAAAGAGGAAAATAGGAATTGAGTCTCGAGTTTTAGCCCAAAACGCCTATGTAGCCTATAAAGGCATCAAATTCTATGTCGTTCGCATGCAGCACAAGCGTGTGGTTTAACCAATAGATTCAAATATGAGTTTATTATATGTGTGTGAAGAGAAGATCCTTTTCATTTTGAGAAAATGTGATGAAGAATATCATCGAAAGTTATAGGTGTAACCCTCTTTTTCTTTGTTATAGTTTTTTATAGAAAATAAATTATGTGCAATTTAACTAATAAATGATCTAAAGACAAAAGCTAAATTAAGAAATTATGTAACTAATGCGAGAATAAAAGGAATTTAAATAGAGAGAAGGATGTTTAGACCTTCTTTAGAGACTTGAAGCTCGATATTGATTGTTGATGAACTTCCTTGCAAGTTAGGATGAATGTTGGATGAGAGAGAAGGATATTTTTCCTAAATTTGGTATGAATGTTATGGAAATGAAAGGTGGGTAAGAATTTTACACAAGGAACCTTCGCTGATCGCAGAAGGATGTTGTTGAGATCACCAAAATTGACGGTTCTGAGGTGCCTTTCGAAGTCAGCTCATGCTCTCCTTATATAGGGTTGGGGGAATGTCGATCGGCATTTTCCTTATCCTTCCTATCGTTTAATGAGCCTAGACACACTGACGATAGGCAAGTTCAAGGGTCTGCTAATTGGTAGTCTCGTGCAAATTTTCTAGTAAAATGATTGTAAAACACAATCTGAATTCCAAATCGCGCACGGGACATACCTTTAGAAAGGTAATTCAGAGAACTTGAAAAATCATTTGGGATGTCCAGGGTTTAGGAGTTTACTTTAAGTAAAACGGGGCTCGTAATTGCCCATCGGTCCTTTGGACAGACGATCATCGGATCATGATGGATCGTTTGTCGAAACTGTAAGTCCGAATATCACAGGGGGTGGATCATTCGAAAAGTTATGTGAGGTACTTAGATGTTCCAAAGGGATTCGCACGGTTTGGAAAGATGACTTTGGTCAAATGGGGCCCAGAAGTGCCCAATGACCCTTTGGAATAAAACAAATCATTCCTTCGTATCGTAAGACTAGTTTGTACACAATACAAACTGTTGAAAAGGGTATTCAGTGCCCTTCAGAGATTCATTCATTCTAGTTTCATTTGAAGAATTGACTTTGGTCCAATGGAGCCTGGGAGAACTCAGTGTCCTTCAGATTAGTTTTTATGAGAAAAAGGATCATTCGTTTGAACAGTTATGTAATTTCTCATATAGGGCGGACCGTTGGAAAGGGGTTTTAGTGCCCTTAAAAGATTCGTTGAACTTTCTCTCCAGTGATGGAGTTGGCTGGAGTCTAATGGGGTTTAGGAGTGCCCGACAGTGAATGTACTCGGAGTATGACCTAGGGTTTATAGTGAATGGTGAGGTTCTAGGGACCTAAAGATAGAAGTAGGGGAGTCCTTGAATGTGGTGTCTATAATTATTTAGTCTTATAGACTTGTGAAATTATAGAAATTGACAATCTTCTTTTGGCTAAGTTTATTTTTTTGGCTAATAACATGAATTTCACCCAATCAGTTCCACAAATTAGGAATATGATTATTTTGTTCAGAATATTGATATTGATCAAGAATACTCACATTAGTTTTGTATGTAACCTTGAGCATTTTTTCCAAGTGTAGCCCCTCAAACTCATTAGGTGCTTCAAGTTGTCAGGAGGTTATATCATAGTCCTGTTATGAAGTTAGGGAGAAACTGATGAGTTTGATTGGTTCACCTGGATGACAAAGTTCAAGTGTACTCACGATTTGTTAGTAGCCTAGATGAATAATAATATTCACGAAAAAATAATCGGATTCCCAAATTTTGGAACCCTTATGGTGAAATACATGCTCTTAGCTGGGATTATAGCCTTGGTAGAAATAAGGTTGTGTATATATACAATTTGGTCAAGCCTATAAGACTGTCTAATAGACTACACTTGAATCGATGGGTTCTCTACAATCTTTATTAGAACCACTCTCGATGCCCCCAATAAGGTTAATCCCCTTAGAAAAATACTTTATTGATGCTAGTAATATTTTCGCTTCACTTTATGGATCATTGAAAACATTAATCATATTATTAATAGGACATTAACATTATAATATTGTGTCATAACGGAACTATTTGGACATTGATGCTACTTTATATGTTTATGTAGGTGTCTCGAAGTCATATTAGCATTCGAGTCCTTTCTTAAAATTCATAAATAATAAAAATTGATTTGAATAACACGATATGATTACACGGAATAAAATTAAAAGTTAATGTCTGATTAGTACTTTAATTAATGTGTTCACTAATCCAAATAGTGATGCCAGAATCCTACTAGGATTGACAAAGTGTTGTTGATAGGGGATTAATTTTATTGGCACATCAAGAATGGTTTTAATCGGTTGAAATGAAGGTTATTAGTCCGTGATTTAGGCTTGACCAAATTGCATCTATACCCAACTTTCATTTGGCCAAGGATATAATCCTGGTTAAGAGCTCAGGTTTCACAAATTGGGAATGCAATTAAGTTTGGTTGAGCAAAAATGATATTCATCAAAGCTACTCACAAATTAAATTTTAGTTATGTATGTTTACCCTTTAACTTTTTTTCAAGTGTAACGAGTTGAACTCATCAGGTGTTTGAATACATGACAAGGCTATCTCACAGTCTTATTATGAAGCTAGGGAGAACTTGGTGAGCTTAACTAGCTATACCTGGACAACAAATTTTAAGGGTCCTCACTCAAAACAAAAATTAAATTTGAAGTAGCCTTAAACAATACCAAATTTTCTTAACCAAACTTAATTACATTTCTAATTTATGGAACTCTTTAAGTGAAATGCTGGTGTTGTAACCGTAAAATAACATGATTAAGTGGATCAATAAAAAGGTGACACCAGTCATGATACTCAGTGGGCCCAAAAACAACTAAAAAATGTGGTCGACACTAGTATTTCATTGGTTGGCATGTTATCCGATCACCACCAAGAATATGAATAGTCTATAATGTGAACAGACACACGCGAGGGTCTCAATAGTGACCATGCACATGAATATGAAGAATATCCAGTTGCTAATTATAATGTAAAGATGTAAATACCTAATGTATAAAGGTATTCCATCTCTTCATATTTTTACACTATAAATAGCTTATTACTTCTCTCAGGTAAGGGCAACTGAAAACAGTTCATCTAATCCCTTAAAAGTTCTCTTGAGGCTTGCACTAAACCCTAAAAACATAGTGACATTGTACCTGTGGATGTAGGCGCCTCATTAGGCTGAACCACGTAAATCTTTGTGTCTCTTTCTTTGTCTCTTATCCCTCTCTAGCTTCTTTCTTTTAACTGTGGTTATAATTATTGATTTCATTAAGTTAAGAGTAATCCAAAATAACCAACCAAATTTAGACACCAACATATTGACGTTGTGTGTGTGAATCGATAAGCTAGTGTTGTTTTCTACCTATTGCCATTAAGAACACATTCTTTATTTATTCGCCAACGAAAACTAAAATGGTGGAAAATCCAGAGGGCAGCCACGCTGCTAGGAATGCCTGCAGCCCCTCTGCCCCTCCTAGCATAGGGAGTCTATAAGGGATTCTATTGAATATTGCTTAGATTCAAGAGTCTATGCAAGAAATAGTGATGAAGCTCACTCAGATGATCCAAACTAGGTCCGTAGTTGGCCTAGCCACTAGAGGAAAAATGTTACTCCCATCACCTAAACAGGAGAGGAACATGTCTAGGTAATCTAGGTCTACCAATGACCAATCTTACTGCCTTAGGACAACCTCGTCAATCCAATCTATTGATTATTATGATGGGAATTCAATCTCTCAAGAGAGGATGAGCGCCATGAATAGGCTATGGAAATGCTCATACTTTGAATGTTTGGGTCCCAGATCTGCTAGGGGCCACAATCACATAGACCCTTTCAGATCACAAGATCGTTGAGAAGGATCTTTCATGTAAAAACCAGCATATGAGGATCCGTGCATGTCGAGTAGACTTCTTAAGAAGAGAGCTTTGCATAAAAACACGAAAACACGTTCGAGAGGCTAAGACTTATTTAAATAAAATCGACCCATAGTAGCATCCTTGGAAAGTTTTTATTCAACAGTTGGAGAAATGGCCAATTCCAAAAACCCCTTGAACATGTGTTTTGTGAAGGGATCACCTTTTATCCCAATAATTGTGAACTTCCTTACACCTAGCAAGTTCTAACCACCTGTGGTAACTCCCAAGTATGATGGAAAAACTGATCATGTACCCTATGTGTAACACTATCAATTTGCTTCCAACATATACTCAGTCCCAGATGAGATGCGTTATCGGGCATTTTCTAGCACTATTACTGGGTCGGCAAAGATTTGGTATAGTAACTTGCCATAAGGACAGATATCCAACTTTCAATGGCTCATATAACTTTTTATCAGTAACTTCTACTTTGGAGCCAAACCAATCAAGAGGGTATCTCATTTAATAATTGTTCTCTAGTGACCAGGAGAAACTACGACCGAATGTATCACTTGTTTTAATAGAGAAAAATTGGAAGTTGTAGATTGTGAGAAAAAGACAATAATCATGGCATTGATGAAAAGTTTTACTCCCTAAGAAGCTATATTATTCCCTAGAAAAATATCCCCCCCCCCCCCCCCCCAAACCATAACTGTATTTTTGGTTAAAGCAGGAAAAATTATGAATGTCAAGGAGGTTATGGCTGCGAAGAAATTTCATAAATCTAAGGCCAACAACAACAAGGGATCCAATAATAAAGAGGACAAGGACAAGAAGATTGAAAAACCCAAGACGTATGATGAGTATACTCCCCTCATTGATAGTGTACATCAAGTTTTGGAGGAAATTCGAGGAAGTAAGGAATTATAATATATCGGGAAGCTAAAATCTCCCCCAAATTGGAGTGCTAAATCCAAGTACTGTGAATTCCACAAAGACCATGGACATAGCACAAAAAGTTGTATAGACCTAAAGAAATAAGTAAAAAGTCTGATCCAAATGGGAAAACTCTCAAAATTCATTAATAGAGAAGGCAGTTCAGAAGAGTCAAACACTCGAAGACGATCATAATCTACTTAAAACAGAGGAGATTATAAAAAAGAGGCAGGGATGTTGATTCTAAGGACCATTTGAATCTACCGAAAAGACTTAGGGAGACTGTACACTAGGTGAAAATGATTGCTTTTGGTTGTTATTTCATTATAAGTGGTGATGCTGGTGGCGACAATATAATAGCTAAGAAAAAACTATATATGAATGAAGCAAACGTTTGCTCCTTCGTTCGACAAATCAATTTGTCCAAGTATATTAATACTCGCCTAAGGAAATTTAACAAAGACATGTTGGTGATAGGATTATACGAAGATGACCTCTCTGGAGCACTTTATTCTCACGATGATCCTTTGGTCCTCAAGATGATGGTGCATGAAGTAGGAGTTACAAAAATATTAGTCGGCAATGCCAGCTCGATTGACATCATGTTTTATGACGACTTCAAAGGACTGGGATTATGTGACAGTAAAATGGAGCCATATTATAGGCCCCTCATAGGTTTCTCTGGAGAAAAAGTGTATACTTTGGGACCAGTTAAATTAGAAGTCGTAATTGGCACTTGGTCAGTCAACCAAGCTCAGAAGATTTTTTTCTTCATCTTAAATAAGAACGTCTCCTCTTTTTAAACATCATATTTAGTAGGGTTAGCCTTAAGAAGTTTGAATATTTACCACGCACTTCACATCAACGCATGAAATTCCCTACACATTATGGGGTCGGTGTTGTTATTGGAAACCAAATTGAAGCTAAGGAATTCCATTACACTTCAACCGAGTGAAAAAAAACTAACCACCACCTACCAGATAGAGACCATAAATCTTGATGAGGAAGCCGACCTAGTCAAAGGGCAAGTTGTAGAGGCAGTGAAGACTATTTCCCTTGATGATGAGATCCTAGAAAGGAAAATACGATTGGCTCATTCATGGATCCATTCCTCAAGAAGGAGTTGATAAACATCCTCAAACAACAAAAGAATGTATTGTCTTAGAGACGCGAGGATATGCTAGTGATTAACCCAGAGTTCATATGCCATGACCTAAACATTATCAAGGATGCCAATCCGATCAAACAAAAATGACGCGACTTGAGACCTAAGAAGAACGTGGCCATCCACGAAGAAGAAGAAAAGCTACAAGAAGAAAGTTTCATTAAAGACATTAAATATCTCGAGTGGTTAGCCAATGTGGTTATGGTCAGGAAGAAAAATAACAGGTGGAACATTCGTGTTACTTCACAAATCTTAACAAGACTTATCAAAATGACCACTTCCCCTCACCAAGGATTGATCAACTATTCAAGGCCACTGCCGAACATGAAATGCTTAGTTTCATGGATACTTACTAAGGGTATAACCAAATTAAGATGAAACCTAAGGGAAATGAGAAGATCTCATTCATCACTAGTCGAGGTACTTACTTCTATAATGTTATGCCTTTTGGACTAAAAATGCTGGAGCAACATACTAAGCGCTAGTGAACACTATTTTCAAAGAGAAGATTTGCTAAAATATGGAGGTATATTGGGCTGACATGCTCATTAAGAGAAAAAAACAACTAACCACATCAATGATCTCAGTTAGACATTTTGACCAGTTAGATAAACACCACATGAAGCTTAACCCAACCAAGTACATGTTCGGCACACATGAAGGAATGTTCCTTGGGTTGATAGTAAACTAGAGATGCATTAAGGCTAATCCAAATAAAATTCAAGATCTAGTAAGCATGAAGTCTCCTATAAATAAGAAGAACAAGCAAACATTAACTAGAAGAGTAGAAACCCTCAACAGGTTTGTCGCTCGAGCTACTCATAGGTGTCTACCATTCTTCAAGTTGCTAAGGAAGACTTTTGAGTGGAATAAAGAATATAATAATGACTTTTTAGAGTTGAAGAAATATTTAGTATCTCCACCCTTACTCTCAAGACCACTAATGGGAGAGAAACTATACTTATATCTAGCAGTATTTAAGTTGGCAGTTAGCTCAACACTCATTTGACTAGACAATGGGATGCAATAATCGATTTACTATACCAACAAAGCATTCAGGGGAGAAGAAATTAATTACCCACATCTGGAAAAGCTAGACTTATCCCTTATTGATAAAGACATATTTTAAATCCCACATTATTATGGTCTACATGGACTTTCCCTTGTTCTAAGCTATTCACTAACCATATAAGTCAAGGAGATTAATGGCTTGGGTTGTACAGATTGAAGAGTATGATATACACTATGAGCCTAGAATAGTAGTCCAAAAAACATTGGATTTCATAGTAGAATTTACCTATAAAGAAAATCTTAGTGAGAAGACTCCCATGAGAGAGAGCTCAGTAGTAAATCCAATCGAGCAGACTTCTTAAGAAGAGAGATAAAAAATTCAAACATCTGAGCATACTTGTCCGAAAGAGATCTCTATGGATGATATATTCAACAAAGAGGAAGACAGACCAAAAACATACACTAAGTAAGAAATTATTGCACACTACGTCAAGAAAAGTTCGAAGGTATTCCATTATGGAACCCTATTTAAAGGAGATTTCACAAAAGAGCAAATTATTTTGAAAATGAATGCGAATGGATTCTCATATGCCACTGGCAGTAGTGTTGGGCTAATAATCAACAGCCTAGATGACATAAATGTGGATTATGTGCTCATGTTCAAGTTTAAAGCTTGTAATAATGAAGCAAAGTATGAGGCATTAATCGCAGGGTTTAAATGAGCACTTTCTTTAGGTGACGAGAAAGTGCTATCTCACAGTAACTCTTAATTGATTGCTAATCAAGTGTTGGGTGTATATAAGGTTAAAGGAGAGTTTATGATGAGGTACTTGGATAAGGCGGAATAAAAAATATCAAAATTTTAGGTTGGCAAAATGGTCAGGATTCCAAGGATTAACAATGCCTAAGAATACGCACTAGATTTCCTTCCTTCTATGACAAGAACTAAATTAAGGAGTACCATTCCAGTAGAAGTTCTCATGCACAAAAGCAGTGATGAAGAAACTATCAATTTGATCGCACTAAATTTGGGTTCCTCGTGGATGGATTGCATCAAGGAGTATATTGAAAAGGGAACCTTGCCGACCGATCATAAAGGAGCAAGGAAATTAAGGTATAAAGAATTCAACTATGTTATGGAAGGAGGAATTATGTACAAAATACGATTCATTATCTCCCTACTCAGATATGTCCACCCCGTTGAGGTGAAAATTATGATCAAATAAATAAATGAAGGATCTTGTGGAGCCCATTTGACCAGAAGATCATTAGTCAAGCAAGTAGACACATAAGGGTATTATTGGCCTACCTTGAAAGCATATTGTGCTTCTTATGAAATACTCTGTGATAAATTCCAGAGGTTTGCTTCAATTCACACGACACCTTGAGTTGCGCACGCCGATCAGTTTACCATGTTCTTTTTCCATATAGGGAATTGAATTGGTCATCCCACTATCAAATACGCGATAAAGGTTCAAATACTTAGTCATTGTAATAGACTACTTCACCAAATGGGTGGAAGTTGAGACTCTAGTAGACATGCCTTATGAAAAAGTCTTCTAATTTATATGAAAGATCATAATATGTCGATATGGTTTACCATTGACCATGGCACAAAGTTGGATAACTAAAAGTTTGGAGATTATTGGATCCATTCATAGATCTAGAAGCTACATTCCATTATTGGACACCCTCAGTGCAATGGCTAAACAGAGGTGACTAACAAAACTCTACTTCATGGACTGAATAGAAATCGGATGATGCCAAAGAAAACTGGATTAATGATTTGCAAAGTGACAATTATCAATAAACCTCTTATATGTTGGCATCTGGGACAGAAAAAGTGGTTCCAACAGAGATTGGTCTACCTAGTCACAGACTACTAAACTTTAGCTCCCCAAGAGAAATATCACGCTAAGGTTTGATTTAGATTTAATTAAAGAAGTCAGAGAAAGTATAGCACTACGTGGGGAAGAATACCAGATGATTTTATAACATTAGATTAAAGCTGAGAAACCTTAAGGTGGGAGACTATGTGTTAAAGATAGTGCTCTAGAAATTAAATAAATTGGAGGAAAATTGACATGGTTCATGTCATATTTCTGCAGTTGTCCAATTAGGAACTTATCATCTGGAAACCCTGGAAGGAGGACAACCTAAGAACATATGTAATGGTGAGAACTTGAGGAAATACTATCAGTGATTATACCAGAGATATCACCACTTAAACTCATGGAGCTCAAGCTAGATATTATGTACTTGAGGCAAAAGTGTAGTAAAGTAAATGAAGGAGAAGGAGATGAGGCAAAGAAGATAACAAAATGATGTAAGTGGTTCAACTGTAGCCTACTCCACTATTCAAGGGATTTGATGATGTTTCACTATAAAATGACACACTAATGGACTTAATAATACAACTCTCACGCTATCTCTCTCTACTCCATATCTGGACAAAGTTTAGTAAGGGTTTCAATATTCAATCCCCTTTAATGAAGACGATTAAGGGTATTTATAGCCTTGGGGGTGCACTGTACCCCCCCCCCCCCCCAACATGTAGTAAGCATGCATAAGATGAAGTAACCAATCTAAACCAACCACCTGTCCCTGGAACATGTATGCCATGATGATGAAATATTCCCTTATGTATTGTGAAGATCTTATTATAACCGCATGCCCACGTGAACAAACTATATTTGGATCATGTTCCACAAGTGGTTTATGTATCATCCATAGAGGTTTTGGTCTGGCCGAGACCAATATACAATGACCTTACTTGTAAGCATTTACGAAGTTGAGTCAGAGTGTAGTCCTGGCTTTTCAGGGTGTCACAAGGTCGATAGGAAGTGTCCATAAGAGATTTGAGAGTTTTATCATGTAGTCTTAGCTTGCCAATGTGGCATAAGGCCGAGATTATTGGGGGCAATCATCACAATGGTGGTGAATGGGAAAGGTCGATGTTGATACCAAAATTAATATGTTGATATGGACGAATAATATGAAGACACGTGTCAATCTACTTGGCACAATAATAACGAGGAAGTTTCATTTCCCCGACCAACTCATGTTCTCTCCGAGCAACGAGGATACACCGAGGAACTTCAGCACTCCGAGGTACACTAGCGCTCCGAGGAACTCCTGATCAACGAGCAACTAAGGCTGTCCGAACTGCATCTCGGCCGTAGCATTAACTGCCAGATAATCAACAGTTCAATTATTCATTGAATGTTTATCATCTTGACGCACACGCTGCATTAAATGTATTACCATTTCATATGTATATCATTTAATGTATCAACCCATTCATGTACAGCCTAAGGGCTATAAATACCTTGTATCACCCTCATTCAAAGGGACCGGAATTTCTTAAGAGAACATATACTCGAGAATTCCCAAAACACTCAGCAATAACATAATAGTGGACGTAGGCCATTCTTATAAGGCTGAACCACTTTAAAATCTTTGTCTCATTTTATTTATCTGTGATTGAATAATTAGAGCAATCTAATTTTTTACATCAACAGATTGGCGCCGTCTGTGGGAAAGTTTAATATTATCATTTTTCACCAAAAATCGTCCATCATCAATGGCGGATAATCCAGAATCTAGCAATCGAAACGCTGGAAATACTGGAAATCCTCAGAATCCCTCTACACCTCCAGATCTAGCCGGGATTATGACGAATCTGGCTCAAGGACAAACCTCCATGCAAGAAACAATGAGGCAACTTATACAAACCCTTCATGGTGGTGCACCTGCATGATCAGGACAGCAAAGTGGTCAGAGGCAAACTTATTTACTTTCTTCACGATCCAGGCGTACTGAGTCACGTCGTAATGAGGAGTCTGATGATTTCTCTTATCAACCTGGGCGAACTTCGTCAATAAGGGCGACAGATACTAATCAACATATCACCCTCTCTCCAGAAAGACCCAGTGCTTTAGAAAGACTGAGTAGGGTGTCTCCTTTCAGTCGATTAGGCCCTAGGAGGAATAGGAGTCCACCTAAGACCATGTCGAGGAGTTTTCGACAACCGTCAGATCTAAGAGAAGGATCAGCACAGTCACGACCGACTGCTCGTCAAGATAGATCTCAAGAGGCTACTTCAGAACGATCTATTGCTCGAACCAATAGGCCCGAGGAAGGAAATGAAGCGCGGAAAGGATCTCTCCAACGGTTGGAGGATAAATTGGGAGAAATGGTCAAAGCAAAGAACCCCCTACAACGAACTTTTGTTCGAGGAACACCTTTTGTACAGGCTATTGTGAATTTTCCTACACCGTCAAAGTTCAAAGCACCTGTAGTGACCCCAAAATATGATGGAAAGACAGATCCTGTTCTTCACATAGAGCAATATCAAGCTGCTGCCGACATCTATGTCGTCCCCGACGAGATGAGATGCAGAGCGTTCTCAGGAACTCTTACTGGAGCTGCCCAGATATGGTACAACAATCTTCATAGGGGTAAGATTTCAACTTTCTTTCAGTTGGCCGAGTTGTTTATTGGCAATTTCTGTTTTCGAGCAAAGCCAGTAAAACGAGTAGCACACTTGTTAAGTGTTAGTCAAAAATCTGGTGAGACTATTAGAGATTACATAACTCGTTTCAATAACGAGAAGCTGGAGGTCATAGATTACGAAGAGAAGACAACAATCACCGCTTTGATGAGTGGGTTGTTGCCTAATAAGTTGTATTATACTTTGGCAAAAGATCCACCTAAAACTATGTCAGAGCTGATGGCAAAAGCGGCCAAAATCATGAATGCCGAGGAAGCTATGGCTGCAAAGAAGAATATAGATAAAGACACCAAGGTGGAAGTCGACAAGTCTAAGAATAAAGAGCATAAGGGCAATGGCGGTGATAAATGGTCCCGAAATAATAAATCATCATGGGAAGTCTTGAAGAAATATGACAATTATACTCCTTTGAAAATGGGTATTCATCATGTCTTGGAAGAAATCAAGAACAACGAGGAGGTAAAATGGCCAAAGAAATTGAAGTCAGATCCTGATTCGAGGAGTAAGGATAAATATTGCGAGTATCATAAAGATCATGGTCACATGACCAAAAATTGCATAGCTCTTCAGAACGAGATTGAAACACTCATCCGAAGAGGAAAGCTATCAAAATATGTTAATCGGGGAGGTGAAAGAAAAAATAATGACCGAGCTAGAGAGAGGTCTATATCTCCTCGTCGAACAGAGGAGAAAAAGAAGAGAAACCATGAAGATGATCCAGATGATGACCCCGACCTTCCTAAGAAACCAAGACAACCAGAACGAGAGGTATTTTCTATACGTTTTGGGTCATTTGATTGTAATGTCATTACAGGAGGAGATGCAGGAGGAGGAGACCTTACTGCAGAAAGAAAGGCTTACCTTGGAGAGTCTCAAGCTTGTTCATATATTCAGCGAATAAATCTGGCCGAAGACGATCGTCCGAGGAAGGCAAACAAAGAGAAGCTGGTCATTGGCTTTTCAAAAAATGACCTAGCAGGTATTATTTATCCTCACTACGATCCTCTGGTGATCAAAATGAGGATGAAGGAAGTAATGATTTTAAGGGTGTTGGTAGACAATGGAAGTTCGGCAGACATCATGTACTCTTCATGCTTTGACAGCTTAAATCTGAAATTATCTCAATTGGAACTGTATCACAGACCTCTCCTAGGTTTTGCTGGCGAGAAAGTTTTTCCACTTGGGACGATCAAGTTGGATATACTCATTGGAACTTGGCCTGCTTGTCGAACAGAAAGAATACGCTTCTTTGTGATGGATAAGAATGTGCAGTCAGCCTACAACATCATCATGGGAAGAGTTGGTTTGAAGAAGTTCGAAGCAGTTCCATCTACAGTGCATCAATGCTTAAAATTCCCAACAAACTTCGGAGTAGGAGTTGTGAAAGGTGATAAAAAAGTAGCTCGGGAATGCTATTATTCATCTGCCGAGCAAGAGGAGCTTGAGGAATCAAGGAAAAAGACTACTACCTACCAGGTGGAAGAAGATACAGAGATTGAAACTCTCGATCCCAGGGATGAATCCCAACTTGTAAAAGGACAGGTGGTGGAATCTACAGAAAATATTATTCTGGACGACGAGCACCCTGAACGAGTAACCCAGATAGGTTCTACGTTGGATGCTTCAATAAAACAGGAGTTGATAACTTTCTTGAGAAACAGGAAGAAAACTTTTGCGTGGAGTCATGAAGACATGCCATGAATAGATCCAAACTTCTTATATGATGAGCTCAATGTGAATAAGGAGATCAAGCCTGTAAAGTAGAGAAGAAGGGTATTTAGCCCCAAGAAGAATCAAGCTATACAAGAGGAGGTCGAGAAGCTCCAGAAAGCCCAATTCATTGAAGACGTGAAGTATCCAGACTGGTTGGCAAACATGGTGATGGTAAAAAAGAAAAATAATAAATGGAGAATGCGTGTTGATTTCACCGATCTTAACAAAGCGTGCCCAAAAGATCATTTTCCATTGCCTAGAATTGATCAACTAGTGGATGCTACCTCTGGGCACGAGCTGCTTAGCTTCATGGATGCTTACTCTGGCTACAACCAGATCAAAATGAAACCTGAAGATAGGGAAAGTACTTCTTTTTATTACCCCTAGGGGAACTTATTGCTATAATGTTATGCCTTTTGGTTTGAAAAATGCAGGAGCGACATACCAGCGGATGATGAACAAGGTTTTCACCGAACAAATCAGTTGCAACATGGAAGTCTATGTCGATGATATGCTGACAAAAAGCAAGAAAGCTACAGATCATCTAGTTGACTTAGCTCAGACATTTGATCAACTGGATAAATACCAGATGAAGATCAACCCGACGAAGTGCACATTTGGAGTACGAGAAGGAATGTTTCTCGGGTACATTGTCAACCAGCGAGGCATTGAAGCAAATCCAGATAAGATCAAAGCTCTTTTAGGGTTGAGATCTCCAATAACAAAGAAATAAGTGCAGAGTCTTACAGGACGAGTTGCAGCGCTCAACAGATTTGTGTCCCGAGCAACTGATAAATGCCTCCCATTCTTCAAAACACTTCGAAAAACTTTTGAGTGGACTGATGAATGTGAGAAGGCCTTTCAAGAATTGAAAAAGTATTTGGGAGCACCTCCATTGTTGTCCAGGCCAATAACAGTAGAGAAGTTGTATTTGTATCTGGCAGTATCAGAAAATGCAGTCAGTTCAGCATTGATCAGATTGGAGAATGGAGTCCAGAAACCAATCTATTACACAAGTAAGGCTTTTTGAGGTGCGGAAATCAAATACCCAAAGCTGGAGAAATTAGCATTGGCATTAATTGAAACAAGTAGAAGAATGAGGCCATATTTCCAGGCCCATACCATCGTCGTTTATACCGACATGCCACTGAGGCAAGCCCTTCATAAGACAGAAAAGTCAGGGAGATTAATGTACTGGTCAATAGAGCTCGGTGAATATGATATTGTGTATGAGCCCAGATCGTCATTGAAAGGGAAAGTTGTAGAAGATTTTATAGCAGAATTTACATATCCTGATACCCCCGAGGAACAAAAATTGCTCGCTGACCAACCTGTGGATATTATAGGATCAACAGACATAAATCCAGACCAACTCCGGTTGGTAAAAGGACTTATGGATGAAGAAATATCATCAACTTCGAGCTCAGACCAGCTCCGGTTGGTAAAAGAGCGAGAAGAGATGATCGACGAGGAGTGAAAAGTGTCAGGGAAGGATGAAAAGAAGCAACAAATATTTCACCGAGGAACTCTGTCAGATAAGAAATTTGAAGACGGGTTGACCATATGGAGATTATATGTAGATGGCTCATCTTGCACGGCAGGTTACGGGGAAGGAATTGTTTTGAACACCCCAGACGAGATTGACATGGAATATGCTTTGCGATTCCAATTCAAAGCATCCAATAATGAGGCTGAGTATGAGGCCATGATAGCAGGTCTTAATTTATCAAAGATTATGGAAGCGCAACAAGTGATGGTATTCAGTGATTTTCAATTGATTGTGAATCAAATGATGGGAACATATGCGGTTAAAGGAGAATTAATGGTCAAGTATCATGCAAAGGTGATGGAATTGTTGGCAGAATTTGATGCCATTCAGTTGATCAGAATACCCAGAATAGAAAATGCACAAGCAGACGCACTGTCCCGACTAGCATCAGCTACTTGTACCGAGCTGCGAAGAACAATACCAATTGAAGTACTGGAAAGTCAGAGCATGGATGAAAACCCGACGATGAATGTTATTACCCTTGATTTAGGACCATCTTGGATGGATCCCATCAGGGTATATATTGAAGAGGGAAAATTGCCATAGGATAAGCTCGCTGCCAAGAAATTGAAGTATAAAGCTGCTCGGTATGTATTAACTAATGGTATTTTATATAGACGAGGAATTATGGCAGGTTTGCAGAGATGTGTACATCCCTCCGAAGTGAAAGAATTGATTGAAGAGATCCATGAAGGGTCTTGTGGAGCTCATGTAGCAGGTCGAACACTTTTGCAAAGGGTAATGACTCAAGGATACTACTGGCCGACGATGAGGGCTGATTGTATAGCCTATGCCAAGAAATGTGACAAGTGCCAACGATTTTCCTCCATCCGACGAACTCCACAAGCATTGTTGACACCAATAACTTCCCCTTGGCCGTTTTCCATGTGGGGAATTGATTTGGTTGGACCACTGCCGACCACCCGAGGAAGATTCAAGTACCTCGTCGTTGCAGTGGACTATTTTACTAAGTGGGTAGAAGCTGAGCCGCTTATTGGTATGACATACGAGAAGGTATACCAGTTCGTTTGAAAGAACATCATCTGTCGATATGGTCTCCCTCATGCCTTCATCACAGATCATGGAACACAATTCGACAACGAGGAGTTTGCTTCCTATTGTCAACAATCAAACATCCTGAAGACCCATTCAGCACCAGGTCATCCTCAAAGCAGGGCAGACTGAGGTGACAAACAAAACACTACTAAATGGTTTGAAGAAGAGGCTAAGTGAAGATAAAGCTAACTAGATTAATGAGCTACAATCAGTATTGTGGGCTTACCGAACAACTCCCCGAGCAGCGACTAGAGAATCACCATATATGCTAGCATTTGGAAGTGAGGTTGTAATACCTGCCGAGTTGGGTCTTCCAACGCATAGAGTACTGAATTTCAATTCTCCTGTCAGTGACTTGATGAGAAGACTGGATTTGGATATGCTCGAGGAGGTCAGAGAAGAGGAAGCCATTAGGAATGCTTTTTATCAACAACGAACAACTTTTTTCTACAACAAAAGGGTGAGGAAATGCGATTTAAAGGAAGGAGATTATGTGCTAAAGAAGGTAATTCAGAAGCACAATAAATTGGAGACAAACTGGCATGCACCTTACCGAGTTACAGAAGTTGTTCAACCAGTAACTTACCGAATAACAACTCTAGAAGGAGAAGAATTCAAGAATGCTTGGAATGCTGAACACCTTCGCAAGTATTATCAATGATGTAAAATGTACAACGGTTCTATCAATATGAATAAAACGATGATGTTTTCACCATTTTTATCTCATTTGTTTGAAAGTTTTTCGGGGAATACTAGTGTTGTACACTACGCTACTCGACAGCAAGAAGAAGACGATAGTTCAGACCCACGACCAACTCTGGTTGGTAAAAGGGAGAGAATAAATGATATACTTCTTTGGTTAGGAGGCGTACACTAGCGTGACCAATTACGGTTGGTAAGATAACTAGGGGACAGATAGTTCGAAAGAACCTGATAGTTCGAGCGTGATCAACTTCTGTTGGTAAAATAGCGAGAACAAATTATACTCCTTTGGTTAGGAGGCGTACACTTGCGTGATGAACTTCGGTTGGTAAAACAGCTTGTGGACAAGATAGTTCGAAAGAACCTGATAGTTCGAGCGGGATCAACTTCGGTTGGTAAAATAGTGAGAAAAAATTATACTCCTTTGGTTAGGAGGCGTACACTTGTGTGATCAACTTCGGTTGGTAAAAGAGCTTGTGGACAAGATAGTTCGAAAGAACCCGATAGTTCAAACTCATGACCTACTCCGGTTGGTAAGAGGGCAAGAACAATATTCTTAAAAATGCCAATTTTGGCTGGTTAAGAAACAAAATATGCCAACTTATGTTGGTCGAGAAGTAAGATTATTTCAGAAAATATAAAGTTCCTCGAAGAACAAAATATTCCAAACTGAGTCAAGTATGGTTGGTCGGGGATAAAAACCCACTAAATATAGTTAGTCGACGAGGATAAATTATCAATTTTGGTTGGTCGGACAAATTTACCAAGTGTAGTTGGTCGACAAGCACAATTTAACAACCTTGGTTGGTTGGAAACATTTTATACTCATTACTTTATTATTAAGTGATTGAGAAACATTGATACTTGTAATTCTGATTACTAAGTTGGTTGATGAACAGCACCATATTGTTATCTTTTTAACCGATACATATGCACAAATGTAAAAATGTTTGATAAACACAAAACAATAGCAATACAGATTTGCAAACAGAAAATGAAAGTCTTTCATTAAAATCAAAATAAATTACAAGCTACATATATGTGCTAACTGTTACATTGAAAAACCTATTCTATCAGTTTCTTTCCTTTAGCTTTTGAAACAGGTTCCTCGCCAGCAGGAGGATCCTCCAGGCAAAGAGGAGAATTAATGAAATTAATATCTCTGAGCATTCTGACGTTCATCACAGAAGGTGTATCCAAGAGATGCTCAGGACAAGATAATTCAATCTGAGAATGAAGACTATAGTCGCCAAGGTATTTTGAAATTAAGCTCCGAGGAATTACACGAGCTGGGATCCACTCCATTTCTAGTTTATAAGGCGGTACATGCAAGTCTAGTAGCCCAGGAGCATGATAATCCCATCAGAAATGGCCCTGCTCTAGCTTTAACACACCCAGGGCGTTCAACCATCCTTGTTTATAACCCTCGTTATTGGCACTTTCAAGACGAGCATCCAAGTGACAAAGGGCTTCATTGTAGCCTGCCATCCAAAACTCACGAGGTTGTTTGTGAAATTGGAAAGTTATTCTCTCTAATTGCTCATGAAGGTTCCAGGCAAAAACATCTTTATCATTCAAAGCAGACTTCGTTGCAGTAAGTTGATCTTCCAAAGATAGATTTTTCTTGGACATTTCAGATAAAGCCTGATCTTTGGCATTAATTGGTATGCTTGAGTTTCCAATGTTGACAGAGTACGAGATTCTTCAACATTATGGTAGAGAACTCTTGATCGACTCCGAGCAGGTGGAGAATTTTGCTCCTCGACAACATTTTGAACAGCTCTTCCTCACCCACGAGACCCTCTTCCTCGTCCCCGAGCAGTAGTAGAGATACCAGATCTTCTCAGAGTATCCAATTCTTGCCTTAATTTGGCATTCTCAACCTCTAAGAATGAGAAACCTTCATCGGTAATCGGTACTAAAGAAGTGGAAGAGGAAGCTGCAGACTCATACTGTGCCAACTTTTTCTGCAAATTATTGTTCTCTTGTTCCAGCAACTCAGCGATCTGTCTGCAGGCCTCAACTTCACCTTTTAGGGTTTTCTCCCTAACATCATACCCAGCGATGATCTTTTTGTGACCTGTTTCAGAGGAAAGCTGTTGATACCTATTCTCATATTCCTTGTGCAACAAAGTAGTTGATTCATTGTGCTGGCTCTGAAGATCTTCTAAGGAATAATGAAGCTCCTCAATCAAGTCATAGTAGGCCACGTTGTTGGCCACAACTCGGTCAAGTAAATCCTTCAAGTACCGATAAGCCTCAATTGCTTGTTCTGAGGCATCATGGCCAAGGATGTCAGCAATTTCTGATACACTCAAATTTGTATGACCAGCTTTATAATATTCATGGCATTGCTGCATCAGCTTTGTATCATGTGCAGATATCAGTTCCATTCTAGCCACGAACTAATAATGAAAAGAAGACAATAGTCAACAAAAACAAATCATCAACAACAGAGATGAACAAAGATGTATTTTATTAGATCACAAAAAGATTACATTGTTCGATTACAAATAATGAAAGATAGAATTGATACCAAACAACTTCACACCTTTTCCTTGTCTCCCAAGACTTTCTCGGGAGGCTGGGACGAGGAGCTTGGTTGCTCGGTGGTAACAGCAGCTTGATCAGCAGGAGTTGAAATTTTCTCAGGAGGAGGAGGCATAGAAGAAATGTCCTCGTTGGCAGAAGGTAGAGATGTAGGTACTTGATCACCTATGGCCATAGAAGATTCATCAGAGATAGGCTCATCTTCTTCTTCTTCTACAATTGGTGGGGGAGGACCAGGGAGGTGTAGCTGGAATAGCCCAGAGTCGTCTTTGATCTTCAATTCCTGCAGGGCTGCTACCCAGCCATCTCGAAAGTATTCCAACTTCCCGTATTGTACTTGGGATGTCATCGCATCAATCCCTTTGTCCCATCCTTTATCCCAGCCAGCGCTGAAGGATTTTTTAACTGCGAGCTTTCTTTTCAGTTTCTCCGAGGAGAGCTTCTCGGATAGAAGATCCTCGGCAGTCTTTAACTTCACATCCAATTCTTCTTTTTTGCGCTTTACATCTCGCAGGACGGACAACTCTTCCTCTGCCTTCTTCAGCTTATCTTCAAGATCTCCAATGTTCTTGAGCTTGTCGTCATATTTTTGATGCTCAATCTCTAAACTTTTCACCTTGCTCTCCAAACTCTTGGAGATCTCAACCAACTTCACCTTCTCAGCTTCAACTATTGATAACTTTTTCTCCCAGACAGCTTTGTCCTCACTATACTGCTGACGAGAATCCTTCAAGGATTGGGTCAAACCCAACAGAGCATCCTCTACCCCCGACGAGGAGCTGGAAGCTTTAATTGCTTCATCTTTCTTCATGATGTTGTTAAAACAATTCACCAGCTAAACAAAGGAAAAAGTGATAGGTGAGTACAAAAATACAAGTATTCAAAGAAAGAAAGGAAATTCAGAGTGTGAGAAATTTATTGAAGCAAGGTGACGGGTAGATAGGGATGTCAGCATATCCCTAGAAATTTTTTCATCAATTCCTTGGACCTCGGGTATGATCCAAGTTTTTACCAAGCTCATGGCAGAGCTCGGAGGAATGATGGTTGGAACACCAACACCACCGGCTGGTAGAGAAGAGATGGTTTCAGTCAGATTGGCAGTTTCAGCCAAATTGACTGAGGACGATTTCCTCGATCTCCTCAAAGGGACTTCAGCAGTTTCAACCAAGGAAGAGCTCTTGGTAGGAGAGATAGCAATTATCTCCACAGGAGTAACCTTCTTGCTCGGAGCCACTGGGGGCTTCTCGGTAACTTTGGAAGGCGCAACATCCACCTTCTTAGTCCCCTCTGGGACAACAATTTTGCTTTTCTTGGCTTCAGCAGCAGAAGTAGTGTCATCAAATAGAGCAGGGGGAGCTCTTTTCTTACCCATTCTTTGACTTAAAGGGATATGAGAATCTGAAGAAGAATCCTCTGGAGTTGAGGCTGGCTCAACAGATCTAATCACAGGAAGAGCAGTATAAGAAGTCGTATAGCTCCTATACTGCAGAAAATATGATGCAGACCTGATGTACTCGTCTGTAACGTTCTTATGGAAACCCCAGATAAGTTTCAGATGCTTAATATTAACCTCTGACTCTTTTGGAGTTTTTCTTTTACTATCAACTGCAAATAAATACATAATGAAATATCAGTCATACATTTTATCAAATATGATAAAAGCATAATTTCATAAGTAAAGGAAAATGAGAATAAACATATCCCATTGCCATATGGGGGGCATTTAGGACCCTGGTATACTGCATCTCCAACCAAGGGGGCATATTGCCAATTTTTAATCACCACCCCATGTTCAAAATAATCTCTATTTGCATCAGGGAGGTTAACTACAAGAGCCCTATTTAAAAACCTAGTTTTTAAGTAATAAACATTATCTAAAATAGCCCATCTATAGCAATACATAATCTTAGGAATCCCTATACGAGTTCCATGAGTTAGATTTAATTTATACACCCCATTAATTATTCTCCATGAATTGGGGGCTATTTTTGCAGGAACAACGTCAAAGTACTGACATAACTCTAAGCATAAGGGGTTTGGCGGAAAAGAAAATCCACATTCAGCAATGAATAGACTGGGGAACCAATGTCCCTCAGCCAATCGAAAATAATCTAAAGGCTCAAAAAGAACCTCCAGAGTTACCCAGGAAGGAATGGAAAAATCGAAACGAAATTTCTCAACAGACTCCACAATATAAACCATAGTGAATAAAAGAAATACAGAAGAAAAGAAGAGAATCTTACAGGAAAAAGGAAGAGCTGACAACTAGCGAAGGAAAAGATGAACGCACAAGGGAGAGAGAGAACAGAAAGCTTGAATGCAGAAAATTAGAAAAGGTAGAAGACGGTATGGTTACCTAAGAAGTTTAAATACTTTACCTTGGGAAGCAGCGAAGGAAATGATTACACAAAAGAAATTAATACGCCACCGGCGGCTAAAAGGACAAAAATGCACGAAGATCGAAGCACTCATAAAAATTCGAAAAAGGCGGATTCTGTGAATTTGAAATAAATTCAAATATGAATAAAAGGCTCCTAAAACCCAGGAAAGTCATTTAATATCGCCATATACCGAGAAAGAATGTTCCATACTCCTCAAAGTTCGAAATATGAAACATTGGGGGCTTCTGTTGATACCAAAATTAATATGCTGATATTGACGAATAATATGAAGACACGTGTCAATCTACTTGGCACAATAATAACGAGGAAGTTTCATTTCCCCGACCAACTCATGTTCTCTCCGAGCAACGAGGATACACCGAGGAACTTCAGCACTCCGAGGTACACTAGCGCTCCGAGGAACTCCTGATCAATGAGCAACTAAGGCGGTCCGAACTGCATCTCGGCCGTAGCATTAACTGCCAGATAATAAACAGTTCAATTATTCATTGAATGTTTATCATCTTGACTCACACACTGCATTAAATGTATTACCATTTCATATGTATATCATTTAATGTATCAACCCATTCATGTACAGCCTAAGGGCTATAAATACCTTGTATCACCCTCATTCAAAGGGACCGGAATTTCTTGAGAGAACATATACTCGAAAATTACCAAAACACTCAGCAATAACATAACAGTGGACGTAGGCCATTCTTATAAGGCTGAACCACTTTAAAATATTTGTCTCATTTTATTTATCTGTGATTGAATAATTAGAGCAATCTAATTTTTTACATCAATAGTCGACTTGGCTGGGTCGAGGTCTGTTAAGGAAGAGGCCAAACCTATGCACATCAATCACCCCTTAGACCTTAGTGTTCAATGTGAATGGAAGGCTGAGGGGTATATATGGCTTCTCCCTATGTAAATGAAGCCCCCTTGGTGTCTGATTCCTCTTTGAGGACGTGCCCCTTCTTAGCTGAGGGTGGGGGTGTACTTTCAGTGACTTAGACAAAAGTGTCTTTTAAGTTTCCTTAGTTGGACACTTTTCACCAACTATGTGGCCTCGTCTGTTTCCTAGAAATAATGACTGAATGCCTGCCTATGGGACGTGTGCCTTAATGATTTTTGTGTCGGATAATGGGCATAATGATTAAATCATTTATATACTCTAAAAACACCCCCTCTCTCTTTCTTTAACCTTCTAACTTTCCTTCTTCTCATTTTTCTGCAAAAAATGGTTTCTCTCTCCTCTATTCAACACTTTCCAACTGATTTAGGAGTTTTCTTATCTTATCAGGTGTTCCCCTTCTTTTAGGTAACACTTCAATATTATTTTTTTGAATTTTCCATCATTAATGAATTGCATTTCATAACTTTCAATTTTTGACCATTTCTCTGTTTTACCAGTGGCCTTTCTAGGTGGTTATAGGGTTATTTTTAGGAGGTTTGGTGGTGATTCAGTGATTTATAGGATGTTAGGACTGTTTTGGCCATGTTTTTAGGTATTTAGGTGCCCTGGACCTTGACTCTTTGATTTTTGGGTGAGTCTGCAATCATCTTCTCTAGGTAGCCACCTCTTGGGTGTTCTTTGTGTCCTTAACAGAAAACCCTTGAGTTTCTCGCTTTTGATCCAGAAGTCAACTTAGGTCAAACATAGAATTATTTGTATGTTAAAAACTATATACGAGTTTGTCGACCAATATCCAAATCTTAGAGAGAGAATCTTCAGTGAGATATGTAAGTGTGAGGCCGAGGCTGAGGCTAAGCGTAAGGCTCAAGCCAGCCTTTCCCTTCCCATTCACACAGTTCCATTAGATATGGTACACCATCCTATTACTGAGATCGGTGATTCGATGTCTAAGTCATCGACTTCTTCTTCAGACACTAGTACTTATGCCTCTACTCAATCCGGGAGTGGCGAATCTTTCTAGGAGGCAATGAGGGTTCCCACCTCTAATTTGGAGAAGTCTGAAGAAGTCGGGGCTTCTACTTGCACCTCGTCTTTTAATCACATAGAGTCTTCTAACCATGTCCATCATTTTGTCCATGAGATTTTGGACTCTAATGCTTTGAGAGTGGAGATTTTATACCAACCGCCTTCCATGGCTATTACAATTATGACCATATCTGATGTCGAATATGTCAGGACGTGTCAGGAAGGAGCCACAAACACTGACGTTGAGAGTCTCTCTTCTAATTCAAATGAGTAATAACTTGACATTGGATATACCCAGAAATTCCCCAACACTGCCAGGGAAATCGGCCTATTAATTTAGAGACATATGTATGGGATGAAATATGATGTATATATGAGAGTGTCGAACAAAGAAGATAGGCTTATGATGTCCGTGATGGTGAAGTTTCTATCTATGAATAAATTTTTAAGGTTGGTTTCAGGCTTCCGATTGACCGTAATGTACAAGCCATTCATATCGGTCTGGGACCCTAACTTAATTATCTACCAATAACTGGAGGATCTTCATTGGCTTCATCCAGTTCTGGCATTTGATCCACAAGGCCTACCTTCCCGTTCTTGTTTTCATAGGTTGTTATAACATCTCGTGCTCTAAGGCACAACTTGGATATTATCATATAATAGCCAAGAGCACTATAAAAAATGTTCTTCACATCAATCAAAATTCTAATCATTATTGGAAACCTCAGTACTTCTTCATCTTGGGTACTTGGGAGTTTGATGTCTGTACCCCCATTAACACTTCTGCACCAAGAGTACCTGGGAGGTGGGTGAAGTCTACTATGTCGCCTAGGCTTGACCCCGAAAATGGCATAGATGACATGGATAAAATTTATACGCTCCTTTCCAAGGGGGATGATGACAGAATTATGAATTTTAAAAGGTTGTTGACTCCCAAGTATCTGAGAAAGACGGGTTTAAGGGTTTACCCTTTGTTAGAGTTGTGTAAGTGAATAGTTTTTTCATATCTATTTTATCCTCTTTGGCTATTCTTTGCATATACTAATCTCGTATGTTTATCGCAGGTCGTCAAAAAACACATTGACAGAAATTTGGAACATATCTATCCTCGGCATTCTCAATGCTTCAAGAAAATGGGCAAGAAGCCCTCTCCTGCAGTCATGAAAAAGGTCCACGGTGGGTAGCCCCAACATGGACGAGGGTTCCTACAAAAAGAAGAAGCTGATAGGTGTTGGGTTGAATCCCCCTCCTCCACCTAAGAAATCTTAGGGGACTCCTAACCATCAAAAAAGAGGTTATCCCAGGCTATTACGATCTCATCTGACGCATTTTTAAAGGTCTCGTCTGGAGGAGTTGATTATTAGCAACGATATCATAATTGGAGACCCAAAGAAGTCCAAGGTTGATGCAACATTAATGATACCTAAATCTGATAGGTGATTTCTAGAGGTTATGGATGCCTCTCATTTCAGTGAATTTTTCCTTCATAAGGAAACTGTAGTAACTGTATGATCTTCTCACTTATTTGTTAACACATTTGTCTCATAGTCTTATTTCAAACTAACAGCTCTTCTTATACTCTTTTCATTCTCTGTTGACCTTTGTGAAGATCAGTGAATGGGTGTCTGAGAAGCTCCCTTAGATAGATCAGGATAAGAAGGCCATTCAACCTGAGAAATACCTAAAGGACAAGCCTAAAGACAAAGAATCTGACCATAAGAAGGCTATAGAGGCCCTGAATAAAGAGAACTTTTATTCTCTTGAGGCGTTGAAGAAGGAGAATGATTGGGCTCTCCAAGCATTATCGGCGAAGTATGACGCCGAGAATATTGAGGTTGTGGAGAAAGGAAAAGATGTATCTTGGAGGCCTTTAAAATTTTGATGAGTTCAATGGATATAGCTACCAATACCTTGGAAGGGGTGCGATGATGGCTTTTCACTAGACTGTCCTCAAACTCCCTGATGTTATGTGCCAATTGTAGAAGGATTTTGAGGCTCTCAACCTAGCTGACACCTAAATACGACCACACTTGCCGACATTAAAGCAACGACTGTGGATGAGATCACTGTACAGATAGTGAAACACATAGTTGAAGATTTAAGGGTTGTTTATGATGTCCAAATCGGGAAAGTGGTTGATTTTGGTGGGGAGGTAAACGTTTTTAGTGTCATCTAGCCTGAGATCGAGCCGAGAGCATAGGGTGGCCATTTGTGGTCTATACCCTTTTTCATATGTATTTGTTCTTTTTTTTTTTGTAAAACTTGTCTGTGACATGTTAACACTTCTTCTGAAAATTTTATTTTACTGACGATTGCACCATACCTTTGATTTACCAATGGTTGAATGAATTACAATTTCGGCTTCAAGTCTTGTATTTTCTTCTTAAAATAGCTCTACACCACTATTGGATGTCCAAACTTGCGAATACATTTATATTGAGTTGGTGATAATTTAAGAACAAAATGTAATCAATTCTACTCTCGTAGTTATTGAGAGTGTGAGGATGAGACTTATCTATTCACACTCTTGTTCCACCGAGAGAGTAGTGACGTTCTATTCACAACATAATGATTTTTAAATAAATAACCATAATGAGATGAAAAGATTATGATATAATTCCCCTCTTGTCTTTTTTAGAGTGTATGAACGAGTCTCGTCTCTTTATACACTCTCGTCTCCCCAAGAGAGTTTTGACTAATAATTCACCACATAGTGACGTTTAGCTAACAATAATAAGATGATTTTCAATTTTATCACCAAGTTAATGATGTTATGATATAAGTCCCCTCTCGTCGTTTTTTAGAGTTTATGGACGAGTCTATTCTCTTTGTATTGACTCTTCATTCACTATATAGTGGTTTCAATTGACCATAATAAAATGATTTTCAATTTAATTACCAAGTTAATGATGTTATTATATAAGTCCCCTCTTATCATTTTTGAAAGTGTATGGACGAGTCTTGTCTCTTCATACACTCTCGTCTCGTCGAGGGAGTTTTAATTCTTAATTCACCACATAGTGATGTTTAACTGACCATAATAAAATTATTTTTAATTTTATCACCAAGATAATGATGTTACAACCACAAAATTAATGATGTTATGATCACTAAATTAATGATGTTTGAGACTTTTTCACCACATATGTGATGTTTTTCCTTCTTAATGTTATTAGGAGTGTACAAGGAGACTGTCTGACCTTTGCATCCTCTCGTCTTCCTTCTATCAAGTGTATATCAAGCTTCCTCTCCTCATTATTAACATTGGGGTTGTAGGTTTAGACTCTATGACTATGGAGCCCAAGTTCATTAGGAATAACCACTTCTGATTCGTAGGCTAACATAAATGGTGTTTCACTTGTCAGCGTTCTCTCTGTCTCCCTATAGGCCCATAGGATCCCATGAAGATCTTCCATACAAAGACCCTTTGCATCCTTCATCTTCTTCTTAAATTCTAATCATGGAGATCAATACAAATCATCTTAATTAACTAATGACTTAAATAAATAAACAAAATATTTAAAAAGAAATACCTCGAGATGAGATGTCATGAATACTATTTAAGTGTACTCATTATCATAAAGTATATCCTATTAAAAAATATATATTTAATCAAACCAACTTTGTATTCAAGTAATGCTAGGAAGAATAGAATCGTTGTTCGAAAACATTAGGGAGTTTTGCAAGGAAAACATGATCACTAAGTTTAGAATATGGAGGACAAATGAATTTATAACTCTTCCATTGTCCGACCTAAGAGCATTTTGCGTCGCGTAAATCAGGTGGGGATTAGGAAGGAAAGTGTAAGTAGGATTGATGTAAAGACCTTATGGGATCCCAAGTTAGTTCCCTCAACCTCTACTAGATAGAGTGGTTTCCCTATGTACCAAAGATTCTTAGAAATTACTCGGCTCATCTTATTCCTTACACAGTGATTATTTACCAACCTTGAAAGTTTTTTTTTTGGGTACAAATTTTGATTATCTACTTGTCGGTTAATTGGATCATAATTCTCGCTAAATGCAAAAATTCTTGCATATGATATTTATATATTGATTTAGTTTATGCCTGTATAGTCTCGAAATAGAAATATGAAGCTTTAATGTGTTAAAACCCTTAAGCTGGATCAATATGGAGTATATGCTATAAAGTTGATGCACTTGACATTGCATAAAATTATTGAGTATTCTTTGCTCGAAAGATTAAAATGAAGCACCTTTATTTGTGCTTCATGGTTTTTAAAATGGTTCCCATTTGAAAAAAGAATGTCATTTAACTACACAAAATAGCCTTAATGTCATGATCAAGGACCTTACAAGGCCGAGACAATATATTTTCTTCACAACCCTTGTCACGGCCAAGGGTCGTGACAAATCTGACGGATTCCAACCCACTCAAAACCCTTTTTTGTCTAACATTTTCACTTTACCCTTCTCTCTCATCAATATATCAATATATATATATGTGTGTGTGTGTGTGTGTGTGTGTGTGTGTGTGTGTGTGTGTGTAAATATATGTGTAGTTCTTGAATATATGTACTGTAAGTCAGTTGTATCTACGTGTATTGTCTTATTGTTGAAATCATGTTGTGCAAAAACTAAGTTTGAACATTCAAACCATTTTTCATTAGAATTTTAATATTTGAATTTATATATATATTTTGGCCTTCATTATAATGTGTTTTCTTGTTGTAAACTAGTTGTATACACATGTATAGTTGTGATATTATTAAAAACAATTTGTGTAAAAACTAGGTTTGAATATTTAAACCATTCTTCATTACAATGTGAATATTTGACTTTTATATTTGTTAGGGCTTTATTATTATGTGTTTGTTGTTGTAAATGTAATCATTTTAGTTGAAAAAATTTAAATTTGTGGGTTTATTTAAAATGTAATGTGTGGATTTATTTAAGGGAGCTTCATAAATAATTCCTATTTATTTATTTGGCTTTTCCTTATTGGGCCTAACAAAACAACTTTCTCAATAAGTCCTAATTATATATGTAGTGAATATTCACTACATGTTTACAAATATGACCTATTTGAGAAACAATCGTTGCAGTCGTGTACTTCACGAGTCAAAAATTTGATATAAAATTGAAAAAACTATGTATTAAGTTTGAAAGTCGGGTGTTTATGGATGAAAACATAATTTAACAACAAAACTGTTAGAAAAGAGGCACAATCATGTCACACGGCATTAAACTGTCTTGTAGAAACAACTGGTGCAGTTGTGTACTTCATGGGTTGAGAATTTGGTAATTAAAAAAATCAAGGCTTATGCTTGAATATAGGGCGTTTGGGGGTGAAAACATAATTTAATAACAAAACTATCTAAAAAGAGGCAGGATCACGACACAAGTTACTAAACTAACATTTAGAAATAATCGGTGCATTCGTGTACTTCACAAGTTGAGAATTTGGTAGAAATTTCAAGAAACCAAGGATTAAGATCGAAAATAGGGCATTACGCGATGAAAATTTAATTTAACAACAAAACATCCCAAAAAGAGGTACAATCATGTCACATGGCACTAAACTAACTTGCAGAAACAACTGGTCCAGTTATGTACTTCATGAGTTGAGATTAATAGAAAATTCAACTAAGGGTTAATAATATGTTATTTTGAGAATAGAAGTGTGTTATTTAAATTATTATATCCGGATTGAGTGTTTGTATTTGATTTATGTTATATATTATACCATTGAAGCTATTATTTGTACAACATTTCTACATTAGGCCATTTGACCCTGGGACATAGCGGCATGAGGGGAAGACTGATCGTCGAGCTGAAATCCCATTAAGTTCGACAAGCATATAGCATAATTGAAAATACGACGTCTCTAAGGTTGAGATCGGGTGAATTGATGAAATATATAATTGGTCTTAGGCACGATAATTGGAGCAACATTTCCAGTGAGCTGAAGATAGCCATTTGGGGGGCCTTAGAGGTATTAAAATCTCAATATTATATTAAATATTTGACTTTCATATTAGATTTTATTATATCTTTTTAATACTAATGCACTAAATTTCTTATATTATATATTTGTTGGAAAAAAAATTCAACTTGCCCCTAGAATCGCGGGATAGTGTATTGCTCATTGTACATGGCCAATGGAAGACATGGAAGAAGAACATGCACGCTTGCTTTTTCAGGAAGGACCGAGAGTTCGTGCTACGATGTAGGTACACCATCAAGGAGAATGAGCCAAATAGGTTAGCCAACTGGTAGTGGTTCATGGGTTTTGAGATTTTTAAAAGACACTTGTCCACCCGTGGCTCAACGAGGACTAACCGATCAAAGAAGGTGGATGTGCACTAATCCGGGTGGACACATTATACGGAGCTGGTGTAGCACCCTATATTTTCCACTCCCAGTTGATCAGTTCGGATGCAAAATGCATGGAGCGATAAACAAGGTATATCATTCTCAACATCAATGTAAGAATAAAAATGACAACAAATAAAAGTCATCACAACATGAAACTCAATAAAGGATACAAATAAGAATAACTGAAACCGCGATAAAATTGAGACTCCAACAAATTTAAATCCACTATATACATCTCTTTTGTACAAAAGTCTCAATTGGAATAAAAGATACAATTGGGGACATTTTTTATCAAAACTCCTTAATACAAGTGACAACTGAATGAAACAACACTCCTATTTTTAAGATAATAATTGAATCTTAGTTGCTGTAAGTTTGACCTTTCAACCATGTTAATCCTTTATATAACAAAAATAATACCCATGGAAGAAAAAGAATTATAGATTTGGGTCAAAGTCTTAAAGTTGAAAGAAATAACATACTACATCAAAACAGTAAAAATCGTGTGAGTTAATTATGATAACATTCCATCCCATTGATACTCTAATACGAATAATACATCAACTCTCATCTAAGTGAAATACTAGGAGCATGTCTCAACACAAGAAATAAACTATACCTGAAAGTATTTGTCTATAGAATAATAAGAAATTAATAAATAATTGAATACAATAGATATGTACCTAACTACAGATGTATAAAATACAACCCAATACCCGCCTATTACTCATTAAGATGCTCACAATCTCATAGTGTAACATTTTATTGGCTTTAATTCTTTTAATTAAACATGTTCATCACTCAACTACAAAGTAAGAACACAATACAATCCCGAATCAACCCTCGCTAATGTCACCCACATAATAAGACATACACAATCACAAATCAAAACATACCAACGTCACATAGGGATTTTAAATAAAAATGTCCATCACTGTACTAATATTATATATGCCTACATAAGTCTCATAACAACTACACAAAGTCATCTTCCTTCGAGGGATTTTTGCATTTTTTTATCTGTAGACCCATAGGAGTCCCTCATCTAATGGATTTGAAAAGACACACACATAAAATAATGGGGGATCACTACAAAATCATGCCACTAGGTAGTCCCATACCAAAACTCATTCGATGGATTAGATAATTAGCCTTTCTCATCATGAAGCATAGATCTAACTAATGTATGATTTAAACAAGTCAATATACAGTATCAGTATAGCCTATATCGCTTGATGGATCGAACCATCCGCATCCGACATCATGAGGTATTCGCCATCCTAAACTTGTGATCACAACGCATCGACCACCACAAAGTTTTACATCATCTGCCCAGACATGCATTACACGATCATAACCACTTGAATCCAAAACCTGAATGATAAATTAATAATTAACCATCTTATATATATACACACACACAATCAATATATATATATATATATATATATATATATATATATTTATACGGAGACACACATAATTTATTAATATGGCATAATGTGTACTCTCAAATGTGCCTAAAGTCATCCTAATCCCCAAACGCATTATTGTTAATTTTGTTATAGGTTTATCATCTCACTAAACCTTAATTAAAACTAAACTTATAACATATCAAACATATACCACAAAATAGGGTATCACATACTCTGAAGCGTACCTAAATTGTCCCAATCCCCAATACTGGATTGTTCCAAGCATAATAAGGTTTATTCACTAAAAATCTATATTCAAAATCTATTCTCATTATTTTCTATTTCATTTATCATCTTAAACTGTAACACAAGTGCATAATACCCAATAACTAATCAAGCCACTAAAACCCAAATCCACCTTTGTTGCCCCACACCATCGCTGGCAGTGCAATGTGTTTGAATGAACTACACAACCTATTTAAACGAAAATGCACAACTCATTAAAATGACATCCACAAGTCATTTGAACAAAAATACTCATCTCATTTAAATGCGATTGACAAAAACCATCTCATTCACCCCAGAAACCAAAAACCGAATGTAATCCTCCATTGATGATTATGAAGCTGAACTGTGCAACCCAAACATCATCATAACCAAACCTAGTCACCATTTTATGATTCTTAATGATTCCCACAACGTTTTAAGTTAAAAACTATCAATTAAAGGCTTAATTCTTCAGATCCCCAAATTAAACCCTAGTTCATCATTTACATAACATGAGGTCAATTACACATACGATTTCAGGACCAATCGTCAAATTAACAAATGGATTAAACTTATGAATGAAATTAAATCCTAAACATGAGTTATAATCAAATAATCATATACCAAAATGAGTTAATCATGGTTCCCAACAAAATCCCCAAAATAACTCAGATTTCAGTTCCAACGATTATTTAATTCAATAACCCCGTTAAACCAAAAAAAAACGTGATTAAGATAGCAGATTAATTATCTAAACATTATTTTAAATCCTAAATCAATTACATGACAATGAAAGCATAAACAAGTTACAAATTACATGGTGATAAAGAAAGTGATTTCTTGCATAAATGATACGAACGAATAATTCCTCCTCTTAATCCCTTGTTCTTTCTCTTGAAATCTCTTCCAAAGTTCTCTCAAATGTGAAGGGAAAATAAATTTTTTGTTTTATGTGTAATGTGTTCAAATAATGAGGGTCAACACCCTTTAAATTGCCTAAACACATAGGTCACTAATAGGCCGAACTTTGAGCCTCCAAATGATCCCAAAATACTATCCAAACTAATCTAAAACATAACACAAAGGTTTACCTAAGTCGTAGCCCCAATACAAACTACTAAAAGCACATATTCGGGCCTCCGTAACAGTCTAGAGTCTAATCCAAAGGGTATTACCCCACCATAATTATTATACATGTACATATTGTCCAAATTTATATAATTAATATCACCATTTAATTATTCCAAACAAACGTTACACAATTCACATCACGTGCAAAATTTAATTTCCATCTAAATTATGCATTTTATTATTACCAAAACACAAAAGTAATAATTAATCTCACTTATAAATTTATTTATCAATTAATAAATAGTACACAAAATACGAGTTATTACATTCATCTCCACTAATACATTGTCCTCATAATTCTCTTAATCATAATGTCTCAAGGTAGTCGCACCAATTCCATAGGCTTATACAAAACTATCCTATACCCATATCACCATGAGATAAATAAATAATACTCGGATATGCCTACCCTGGTATGCAATGATTGGGACGCCCATATGTCCCATACTATATGTACACACCTCACAATCATCATAAACTTATATCACACTAATAACATGTGTGTGTGTGTGTGTGTGTGTGTGTGTGTGTGTGTCGCAATGATATATAAGGTATAATAATAAAGTAAGGCATGTCCTAATACCCTATTATTCACGATTCGACTCTTTTGGGGATTACCCCACCTTGATACTGGTGCTACGAACGGCCCTCGATGTTCTCTATGTTGCCCTCCTTGGCCCCACAACCCATAATCCTTAGAATATCTCAATGTTCGATGCTTTATCTCTTAACATAAGTAACGACTAACATAATAACCAAATGTCCTAGCACCTAGCCGTCTCTCGTCTCTTTACCCTTACTAAGTTTCGTGTGTGGGATGTCTCGTAAACGAAATCTAAATAAGGAACCTTCCTGATATAATACTACCTAGCACAATAGGTCATTAATATTCATTGGATCAAGAACCAACATGCAAAAATGCATCATCCACACAAATAAATATTCATCACGACGTAAATCCCAAATGTGACTATTCCAACTAAATGTTCTCCCAATTCAAGAGTAATACCCTAAATGTTTTAAGTTAATCGATCCAATAATTTTCGAAAAATATCACAATTTTCTCAAACATCCGATAGAGCATACTCTACCCATCCTTAGTTGAAAAGAGTTTTTAAATCATTTATTTACATTTGAACACCTAACCTTCCCAATTAGGGTCTATTATCACTATTCACATTGAAATTGTCACTGTACTCTCACCATGTGTGAACATACACTACTTCTTATAACCGAGGCCATACCTAGCCATGTAGTTCTCAAAACAACTCGTTTGTCCACATTATAAATGCTTCCCCTCGCGCCTATCCTCGTATACTAAGAAAAATCCTTCATCGGCTAAACAACCATATCATCATGCTATAATGTGACACAACTAGAATATAACGTATTTAAATTCTCTAAGCTCAATAGTTGAATCCGATAAGCATATGTCAACATCATTGTCATCACATTCACTTTGTGAACTCACGGTAAGACAATGCTACAACCCAAGGATAAAAAAGAAAATGCACAAGGCATTCTTGGAGACTTCCAACTGCTAAGGCCCTTCCATAATTCATAAATAAGTAAAACAATATAGGGGACACTCGTATTCCCACAACTATCAATATATATGGGGAATACAAATATAATCTAGTCATATACATTAAATCGTATAGTCACTTCCATATGAGATGGGGTCACTCATTGCCAAAGCCATATATTAGTGAACACCAAAACCATCATCATAAGATTGTGTCAACAGCCAATTCGGGCATAAAGAGATAACTCTCGACAAAATAATTATGCCCAAGAAAAATACACCGTCACACAACATGTAAATATTACGAATCACGTGCTTCATTGTATCCCTATTTAGAATAATTGCGTCAATAGTCAGTCTAAAACCTCCACACACTACCAGTTCTCACCCGAGCCCATGTAATTACAAACAACGACATAGGTAAATAGGCATATTCTAAGCCCATATACCCACGTAATTAGTACACATCGAGATATATATCCCCTAAAATTATATAACATCAACTTACACGTTAAACCGCATAACAGTAGGTGCACATAATCATTTATCCACATAGGATGGTGGTTTTCATAATCTCCCACAGTCTAGGCAATGCTAAAACATAATATTCCTACCTAGGCCAAGTATAAATCTGCACGTCTTAAATCCAACTATCACACGAGTGGGAGAAAGTAAAAAATAGACGATGCCTTTAACAAGTCATTTAAATTGTAAATCCTTTAATCCCCCTATCGTCCCACCCATTCTTAACAAAGTTCTACTTCCCAAATCATGCAAATCCTATGGCTATCACCCAAGTGCCAGTGGTAATGCCAACAAATTAAATTATGTAGGCCTCAACCGAACCATCTTTGGTTCTACACTATAATACCCAGAATCCACATTCGAGCACTGGCTAACAACATGGACATAAACTAAATACCATAAAATGATAAACATAATTATCTTTAAGATCTCCCTCTCACGGCTCAACTCGTTATCTCATAACATCATCTTCCATTTCCCCCAATATCTTTTATAGGGTTACTCTTGGTCTTACATTCATAATCACAATCATTAATCAAAACATGCTCTTCCTTTAAGCCTCTTGGTACTAACTTGTTCCTAAACTTATGCATAGCTATTACAACAATAATATATACCCACACCACACAAGAAAACCCATTCTCATAATAATCTCTTATTGATTCGTCTCAATTCAAGCAACAAAAATGTTAATCCTCTCCTCTTTGGTTTCCACCTACTCATGTGTACTAACAAATCATTTCTAGATAACTCTAGATCATTCTCCGCAACTAACAGGTAACCCCACTTCTAGGCTAAAGTCCACACACTATATTAACCCTTAATCACATGTGGATTTAACAATACAATTCAACCTTGATTAAGTCTGAGCATAAAAAAAATTTCACCCTCTAACGGGAATTACCCAGACATATACTCATCATTATAGTCCTCATATTTTGCTAAAACATAGCAATCTACTGTGCTCTGTCTTAGGTGCAAAAAATCTCATAAAGTCATTCCACTAGCCTCAATTGTCATCACATTTAAAATTATCATAGGTAGAATTTAAATTTATAATAGGATCCTCAAAACTCAACTTCTTTAATGTCTCCAAAAATGAACTCAGTGTAAAATAGATTCATTACTTATGCTTGTAAAAATCTTTAAGTTCCATACTTTACCCCCAAACAAAATAAGTTCCCATAATCATCCTCACAGTTGTGTCGAATACGTTTTTCCAAACACATGTTCTATCCTTGACCGTTAACTCACACCGATCTCCATTCTCATGATCCTCTATGCTCGAGTGCTCCTCGAGTCTTTCCAATGCTCAAACGGAAATGAACAATTTCAACACGAACGTCATCATGATACCAGAGTACAAAACCCTATGACGGGATCTAAATACATCAAAGAATGCTTATAAAAAAATGAAACGAATGTAATAATAGATCCTAAGGACACTAGAACCTGGATGCTCTAACACCAGTTGTAACTCCCCCTATTTTCAATGCCTAGTTGATTAGGCCGAATGCATAATGCACACAGTTCTAAATAATTTATATCATTCTGCTCATCAACGTAAGCATAAAAATGAAAACGAATTAAATCCATTACCACATGAAACTCAATAAAGGATTCCAATAAGAATAACTGAAACTGAGATAAAATGAAAACTCTAACAAACCTGAATCCATTATATACTTCTCTTTTATACAAAAGTCTCAAATGGGATAAAATATAGAACTATGTCCATCTCTGATCAAAACTCCTGAATATAAGTGACAACTAAAATGGAATAATAATCCTACTCTAAGGTTGATAACTGAATCTTCAACATTGCAAGTCTGATTATTCATCCATGTTACTCGAGTATATTACAATAATAATACATGTGGGGGGGAAATATTTATAGATTTTGGGTCGTCTCCCTAAAGTTTCAAGAAATAACTTAAACTCTGACAACAGTAATAATCGTGCGACTCACTTACAATAACATGTCATCCCGTTGACTCTCACATGCAATGAATACCTCACATCTCATCTAAGTGAAATACTATAAGTATGTTCAAATACAAGGTATAAACTATACTAAAAGTCTCTATCTCAAGACTAATACGTAAGTAACTAATAATCGAATACAATAGGTATGTACCTAACTACACATGTACAAAAACAATCCAATATCCACATTTTACTCATTAAGATACTCATGATCTCACAACGTAACATTTTACTGTCTTAACTTCTGTTAATTAAATGCATTAGTCATTAAACTACAAAATATAAACACAATATAATCATGAATCAACCCCCACTCATGTCATCCGCAAAATAATCTATACACAATATCATATCAATGTGACATAGGGATTTTAAATCAAAATGTCTATCACCGAATTAATATTATATACACGTACATAAGTCTCATGACAACCCCATTAAGGAATTTAAATTTATGGGACCTTATCATCCTTCTATCGATAAACCCATAGGAGTCTCTCACCAAATGTATTTGAAAACATGCACACATAAAAGAATAAGGTATAACTATGCAATCGGGGTAGTCCCATACCAAAACTCATCTGAGGAATTAGATCAATTGCCTCTCTCATCACGAATCATAGATCGACTGAGCATATAATGTAAACATGTCAACGTGCAATAACACAATAGCCTAAATCTCCTTATGGATCGAGCCATAAACATCCCACATCATGAGGTTGTGTCCATCCTGAACGTGTGATCATTATACATCGACTTCCACAAAGTTTTGCATCATTATCTCGGATTGAGGTACACATTCATAACCACTTGAATCAAAACCCTAACCAATAGATTCACCATGAGTAATAGGTATGTTCACATAATGAACCTGGTTATATATTTTATACATATACACACACACACACAATGTGTGTGTGTGTGTGTATAATAAATGCAGGATAATGTGTACTCTCAAACGTATCCAAGTCATCCCAATCCCAAAATACCAAATTATTAATTAAATTATAGGTTTATCATCTCTCAAAACCTTAAGTAAGACTAACCTTAAAACATATTAAACATAAACCACAAAATAAGGTACCGCATACTCTCAAACATAACTAAATTTCCCAACCCACAACATCGGATTGTTCTAACCATAATAATGTTTATTCACTCAAAACCATTATCCAAAATATCTTATCATTATTCTCTAGTTAAATTATTGTCTTCAATTGTCACAAAAGTGCATGAGTATTGCCCAACAACTAATTATGCCACTAAAACTCAAATCCACCTTTACTTCCCCACACAGCCGTTGACAGCTCAACTATTTCAAATCAACTATACGTCTCGTTTGAACAAAACTTCACAACTTATATGAATGACATCCATAACTTGTTTGAACGAAACCACTCATCTCGTACGAACGAGTCAATAATATAGTTCAAACAAAATTGACAAAAATTGTCTCCTTTATCCCAGAAATGCAAAAATGAATGAAAACCTCCATCAACGATTGTGAAGCTCAACTCAGCAAACCAAACGTCATCATATCCAAAAATTATTACGTGTTTATGGTTCTAAATGACTCCTATAACATTATGAGTTCAAAAATATCAATTAATGGCAAAATAGTTCAAATCCCCAAAATACTCCCTAGTTCATCCTTTATATAATATGAGGTCAATTACATAAACGATTTCTGACACAATGGTCAAATTAATATACGTATTCAACTTATAAACAAAATTAAATCATAAACATGACCTTGAATCCCATAATCATATAACGAAATGAGTCAATTCATGATTTCCAATAAAATCCCCAAAATAAGTTAGATTTTAGTCCCTGGAATGGTTTAATTAAACAACTCGATTAAACACAAATACAAATGCAATTAACATTGAAGATTATATCTCCAAACATGCTTCAAAGTTCTAAATTTTTTGCATTATAATGAAAGAATAAAGAAGTTGCAAATTATATAGTGATAAAGGAAGATATTTATTGCCTGAAAGATAAGAACGAGTGATTCCTCCTCTTGATCCCTTATTATTCCTCTCCAAAGATCTTCCAAAGTTCTATTAAACCTATTGGAAGCTAGGGTTTGTGTTTTATGTGTAATATGTCCAACTAATGAGGGTTATCACCCTTTAAAAATGCTTAAATTCGTAGGTCACTAATATACCTAGTTTTGTTCTGACAAATGAGCCAAAATACTACCTGAACTACTCCAAAAATTAGTTTGATGGTATACCTACCCCATATGCTAGATCCAAAATAATAAAATCAAATATATGGCCTTCGTGACACTTCAGAATATAATTCAAATGGTAGAACCTCACCACACGTAGTTATACCTCACAATGTAAATAAAATACACACTTAATTATTATACACATACACATAGTCCAACTTCATATAATTAATATCATCAATTAATTACTCCAAACACACATAACAAAACTCACAATGCATAAGGATTTAGTTACTTAGTAACGAACTATATTGGATAAAAGAAGATCAATAATCATTATGTTTCTTCATAAATTTCTCAAGAATAAGCCTCCACCTTATGTCTCTCACCTAAGGTTTTTGCTAACTTCTCTTAGGACCCCTAGGTGGATTTTTTCTAGGTGTTGAATGAATGAAACATTTCATCAATTTAAGAATTTCCAATCAGTTCATTAACTATATAAGTCACCACCTAATGTTAATGAATTAAACATTCCATGCCTATGTGACAATTACACAAAAGATAGCTATGTAAGGTGATTCAACAACTGTGGTGATCCGTCACAGGACTGTTCCATTTTCTGTGATCTATATCTTTCCCACAAAAGATGATTCATATTGGAGAGGATGAATAAGGAAGAAACTAGAAACAAGATTTGGTTAGATAAAGGTCACCAAACTAGCACAATTCCTCCATTTTTAAGGAAGCGTTTATTACAAAAAGCCTTGGAATCGAAAAATCTCAAAAATGGTTAAAGGAAGCTCATAAGAAATCTTATGAGACCACTAAAAATTATCTCCATAGAAGAAACCAAAGAGAGGGGTATATTTGGAATACAATGAAGCAAGATGCACTAGTAGAGTAGTGAGACTGTGATAAATGTCAAAGCTTATTTCAACTAGCTTAGTGCAATTTCTTGGAAGACCAAACATACCGGAGGAAGCCTTACATTGATTTTATCAAGAATGGAGTTGATCCAACATAAAACCATATGTCATAGCACTTAGAAGAAGAGCCCTAACGTTCTATTTTCTAGAGGAGAAGCTCTATCGACGAGGATATTTCAACTGGCCTTTACAATGCATCACCATAGAGGAAGCATAAAAGGTTCTTCAATAAGGTTTGGATCCAGCTCACATTGGAGGATCCAAATTATATGATCAACTTATGGAACTTAGCCATTATTATCCAGTAATAGAGAAAGATCCAAGTGAGTTTATTCGAAAGTGCAATGCTTACAACTACATGGAAAAATAATCCTTACTTCATCGGTAATTTGCATTCATTAGCAACATCTTATCCTTTTCATACCTGGAAATTTGACCTTATAGGGATAATTAAACCTCCATATTGTGGGAAAATATGGATTATACTGGGAACTGAGTTCTTTAGAAAGTGGGCAAGAGTAGTTTCTTTGAAAAGGGCAACAGCGGGAGTGGTGGCACAATTCATTAAAGAATATATCATCTATCATTTTGGTATTTCCAAGGTCATTCTTTCAGATAATGGCACTTCATTTATCAATAAAGAAGTGATAATAATGACTTAAAAATATTCAATTATTCACCACACTTCAATGATGGCTTATCCCAAAGGCAATGGTCAAGCAGAAGCTACAAACAAAACTTTGGTCAATATTTTAGCCAAAATAATGGAAGATTTTCCTCGTGCATGGGATAAAAAACTTCCAATGGTGATTTAGGAATATCAAACAATCAAGAGGAAGCAAACAAGTTAGACACCTTTCTATTTGGTTTATGGAGTTGAAGCCATACTTCCATTAGAGGTAGAAGTGCCATCTTCTAGGTATGCCTTGCGAAGCAACATGCTTCCTCAAATTAGGCATGTTCAATTGGAAGTGCTGGATGAAAATAGAGAAAACACGAGGAATAACTTTCAAGCTTACACGAAGCAACACTTCTAAGAACATAAGAACCCCTGAGACCAAGGAAGTCTTTATAAGGTAATTTGATGTTGAAGGTTGTTATTATTCATATTAAAGGACTTCATTAACCCAAATTTGAAGCAAATTGGGAAGGAAAATATATTGTCAGAGAATCATATGACTTAGGTTATTGTCTAATTTTAAAAATTAAGGATAATAAGCCTTTTAACGTGAACAATAACTAGTAGAAAGTTTATCATATTTAACAAAGACACTTTTAATTCTTTTCTTACTTGAAGAATGCGAAGAAGCACATCAATTTGTAATATTTGTGAGTTAAGTATTAAAAGCAAAGAATCAAATGCATGTATGAGATCCAGGAATAAGCACACTTTTTTGTATTTTAAATTGGGATAAGTACAAGTAAAAAAGGATTATTGCCTCGAGATACCAAATAATAAGCCTATCCTAATAAAAACCCTAAACTAAAAGTAGTGACGAAGACCTCTCCAACAGAGGCAATTATGTCTTGAGTAAACTTCCATTGATGCTTAGACTTGGGATAAATATTGACTTTTACCTCTACCTTTCGTTTAAACATGAGCTCATGCTTCCTCTTGGCATCAGCCCAAGCCTTCTTGGACTCAAATATTGCTTTATGACACTCCTCAAGATGAGGAATGACCTCTCTTATCTTTTCTTCTTCAGCATTGAGATCCTCTATAACATAATGTTGTTATCTGAGGGTCTTTAAAATCCCTCAACTTGTTAATCAGTAGGGAAAAATCAAAACCATCTTTCCTCAAATCTTTGAGGTTCCCTATAAGGTGATTAAGCACAAATATGAAGATACTTAATCTCAACTATTACAAAGAAGTACCTTAGAGATGATAGGTCGACATCAAGTTTTGAGGTCTCACCTATTCAGTAGTGAATGTCTCAGGGTGAGAAATGAGAAATTAGAAGCTGATCAAGCACAAAATAAAGTGATGGTTGAATGATTGTGTTATTCTCAAGAACCTTTTTAACAATAATGAGCTCGTCCGACACTCGACAAAAAAGGCTCAAAACTAGTCTTACTCTCCTTAGTTTTCACATTAGTTGTGGAACCTTGTTCATCATGAGAGGATGAGAAAGAATGAGCTGGAGTTTTCAGATCCACCTTAACAGAAGGCATAATGAGAGGATCTCCCTTGAGATGTCTACTTTTTATGATAGGCTGGAAGATGAGTTGAAATATTAGAGTTAGCCAAAACCTTAGTAGAGTTGTTAAGTAGGTGTATTTAATTTTTTTTTAAATATAGTAGTAAGATACTAAGTTGATTTACAAACTGTAAATTATCTTAGAGAAGTCTTAGTAATCAGATACTAAGTTGACTTGAAAAGTGTAAATTTTGAGAAAAAACCTTAGAAGTAAGCTTAACTTACAAAGTGTAAATTGTTTTAGAGAAACAACAGTTGTGAGCTACTAAGTTGATTTACAAAGTGTAAAGTTTGACAAAAACCTTAGTAGTAAGATACTAAATTGACTTACAAAGTGTATATTGTTTTAGAAAAACATTAGTAGTAATCTTCTAAGTTGAATTACAATGTGTAAATTTTGAGAAAAACCTTAGTTGTAAGGTACTTAGTTCACATACAATGTGTAAATTATTTTAGAGAAACGTTAGTAGTAAGATACTATGTTGACTTAAAAAGTGTAAATTTTAAGAAAAACCTTTGTAGTACGCTATTAAGTTGACTTACAAAGTGTAAATTATTTTAGAGAAATGTTAGTAGTAAGCTACTAAGTTGACTTACAAAGTGTAAGTTTTGAGAAAAACCTTAGTAGTAAGCTACTAAGGTAACTTACAAAATGTAAATTGTTTTAGATAAACCTTAATAGTAAGCTGCTAAGATGACTTACAAAGTATAATTTTTGTGAAAAACCTCAGTACTAAGATTCTAAATTAACTTACAAAGTATAAATTATTTTAGAGAAACCTTAGTAGTAAGCTACTAAGTTGACTTACCAAGTGTAAATTATTTTAAAGAAACCATAGTAGTAAGCTACTAATTTAATTTACAAAGTGAAAATTTTGAGAAAATACTTAGTAGTAAGCTACTAAGTTAACTTACATAGTATAAATTATTTTGGAGAATTCTTAGTAATAAGCTACTAAGTTGACTTTTAAAGTGTAAATTTTGTGAAAAAATCTTATTAGTAGGCTAATAAGTTTATTTATAAAGTATAAATTGTTTTAGGTAAACCTTAGTAGTAAGCTAATATGTTAACTTACAAAGTGTAAATTCTAACAGAAGCCTTAGAAATAATTGAACGAAGTCATAAAGAGGTTTATAAAGAGTTACATCATAAACAAAAAAAGGAGGAGGAACCAGATCCCCTGAAACTCGAACCAATGCATTACCAGAAGAAACTTGAGTTTCAATAGTTCCACTAAGGGGGAATAAAACCAGATCAACCTCAGCTAAGAGACCTGGGTGATCTCTCTCTTTCTTGACTCTAGGTAAGCTGAAACACCACAAACCAAAGGACCTCATAAGATCTTTGCCTAAAAACATGCAGAGAGTAACACTTTATTTTAGTAAGGAAATTACCTCAACAATGGTTTCATGAATAAGAGGAAGCTCATATAGAGGAAGCACAACTGTGGTTACCATGTTCACCTACAGTTACATCATTAAACAAGTATTGTAAATTCAACATATTGAGAGGATGTAACAATAGCAACAATAAAGATCTTTTTCAACTACCTCAATTGAACTACTCGGAAGGACCATAGTCAAAGGAAACTCCATCGATGTTAAAGGACTAGAGGGAATGGAAGGCTCATTAGATGTACTTTGACTCACTACTGGCTCTTTGTCGAGGTATGTTTTAAGTAGTTATAGCAGCACGCTTAAAAGGAGACCTCCTAGAGTATGTAATCCTAGTCATTGGAGAATAGGGAAGCAAATGAGGTGCAACGTGAGTATCTTTACTGACTAGACGTAATCGTTCTTTAGATGTAGGGCTATCATCATTATTTATAATAACATTTGGAGATAAAGGAGAATCCTACCAAAGAAAAACAAATAAATGTTATAAAAAATATTTCTTTATGAAGAATAATTTCCACACTTAGAGAAAAAATTTATTGATTAGACTAACCGCGGTTATTCAGACTGAGAATTATTCATGTGAACATCCTCCAAAGCATCATTAGGTTTATCGCTTAAGGTTCTTTCAGAGGATCTTTAAGGAGAAGGAATGGAAGTTATTATCATTCAAGCATGACTTAATTTCTTCCCCAAATGTTTCTTTCATGGATGAGGGCCAACAATTAGAGATCCTTTATTCGTTGGAATTTCTAGAGCAACTTGTTGCCAATAAACTTGAGAAATAATAAAATCATCACATGGGTGATATCTCTCCAGACTAGTTAAAACATCATCTGCAGTTAATTAGCGAGTTCCATTCTAGATAGAAGATCAATTACCATTAAGCATGCTTTTTCTACAAGATTTGGATTTTTTTTTGTGGGGGGGGGGGGGGGGGGGGGAGGAGACAGTCTCTAGGGTACACTAGCCACCTAAGAGGAACCTCAAGTTACTTTGGATTTTTGGGGAGTTTCACATTTTGTGGGTACTGTATCTGCTGTAGCTTTTCTATTTGCACCAAAGGCTCCATTATCACCTTTTTTGCCTTTGTTTCCCCCTTTAACAATCTCACTGACTGGGGACAAAGGAGAAAACTCAGCATGTAGTTCATTGTTAGTGGTGCTCATGTCAAAGGGGATAAAATTGGATGAATCCTCATGAAACCTTTATACACACAGAGCTGGAATGGCCAGAAATGACAAAGCCATCCCATCAAAACATCACCATGCCTTCTCTTGTCAGGTATGTGTGACACCCCCTATATTTTGACATTGGAGGTGACCAATCCCCACTACCAACCTATTTAAGGACATATTTTTATAAGTCCGTTATCAATTTAGTATGCCATATACCTCTACACCGTCGAAGAGATTTCTAGAACATTCAAGCATCAAAGACGGATCCGAATATCAAGTTCTTCATCAAAATGACTTCGCGAAGTTTACTTTGGTAAGGTTTTGTTTTAAATACCTTAACTTTCCACTTAATGCTTTTGAAATATTTTTTCAAAATATTTTCTAAGTGTTGGAGTGGACCTTTTCATAAAATTTAAGAACGAGTAATTTTTTCTAAGTGTTGGAGCGTACCTTGATTTTGATGCCCAGGTCGTTCAAGCGATATATCCATCTCGTTCGAGCAACATTGGATGTCGTGAGATGTCGTTTGAACGACATCTATAAGTCGTTCGTGTGAGACTTCTATCTCGTTCGAATGAGCACATTTTTTGAGGCAGTACGATTTTGTATAAATACTCATTAAATGGTTTCATTTTCATTAAGAAGTCTCAGCATTTTACAGAACAAAAAAATTGCGAAAGCATAATTGTTTTGGATTCTTCCTTTTAGGGTTTAATACCTTTTTGTTTTCAATTCACAAAACTCCCATATGCTTTAGTGAATTGTTTTTGGTGTTTAAGAACAATACTTTGCTTTTGTTCAACCTTTTTGGAGAAGGGATCTCCAAATTTTATCGATGGATACCGAGCGTAGTCATTCTGCAGGTGGACGAGCCGAAGATGACAAACCGACACCTGGAGGGTATTTCGCTGTCTCTCGTATCTTTGAAAGTTTACTGAAGGCACCGTGCATTACACACTTGTGGTCGACCATCAGGTTATATGTAAGTCAAAAGTCTTGTGAATTCTTCAAAGTGTTATAAAAGGTTTCACCCGAAAGGGTTTTTTTCCTGAATCGGTCGTCTTTATTTTTCATGCATGGTTTGAATGATTTTTGACATTTAGATGCATGTTTAGGGTCTGAATTAAGTTTGTTTCTAAATAGACTCTAATTAAATAAGGTTTAATTGGAAACTTGCGAATTAATTCAAATCGATATCACACACCGCATTTACTAAATTTTTTACAAATTAGTATCAGAGCAGGTTGCACTAATTTATCGCATATTCCTATTTTCCGCAAAATGTGTGTGATATTGATTTTTTGAAAAATCAATTTTATGAAAAATTGCAATTTTTCCTATGGAGCACTTATATAATCAGATGCCTATTTTTGACAGGTCTAATTATGCATATTGGAAAGCTCGCATGAAATCTAGTTTAAAAGCCATTGACGATCATGTTTGGTTTCTTTGCGATAATGGGTGGACTCCTCCCACGGTCACTATTGAAAATATCACCTCTTTAAAATTCGTGGCTGCCTGGACTGAAGATGATTTTAAAATGTCTAAATTTAATTCACGTGGTTTGAGTGCTATTTCTGGAGCCATCACTCCCGAAGAGTTGCGTCGAATTATGACTTGCACCACGTCTAAAGAGGCATGGGATGTTTTGAAATTAACACATGAGGGTACGAACCCGATTAAAGAATCAAAATTACAAAATTTAGCCACCCAATTTGAGACTATCACCATGTCTGAGTCTGAATGCTTCGATGATTTTTATGCAGGTTTGTCGGACATTGTTAACACTAGTTTTAATTTGGGTGAGGTGATTGATAACACGCGTGTCGTTAAAAAGATTTTGAGATCTCTCCCAAAACACTTTATTCCTAAAGTCACTGTTTTGAACTCTTTGGAAAATTTGAAATCACTTAAGTTGGAAGAACTTGTAGGAGACCTTCAAACCTATGAGATATACATGTTTCCCCAGACCATTAAGGCTAAGGATAAAGGCATTGCTTTAAAGACTCAATTTAAGAAAAAGAAAGAAAAAGTTTGTGAGTATGATTCTGAGGGTGAGTTTGATTTTGATGATGTGGCCATGCTTGTGAAATTTTTTAAAAAATTTCTCAAAAAGAAAAAGGAAAATTCTTCCAATAAAAAGAGATCATTTGAGTCGAACAAAAAGAAAGTAGAGGCCAAAGATAGTGATAAGGAGGATGAGATCGGGTTCTTTGAGTGTGAGGACAAAGGTCACATAGCTAAAGAGTGTCCTACTAGGATAATTAGAAAGGGCAAAGAGACTGCTATGCCCGCCACACTTAGTGATAGTGAGGATAATGAGGGTGATGAGGGAGATGAGTCTGATAAAAGTTTAGCACGTGGGATGTGTGTATATTTTTTGAGTCGTGTGAGTACTCCCACTTTGTCTCACGTTGATAGAGGTCATGAGAGCACCGGTGATGACTCGAGTGTTTCTAGTGGAGATGAGAGTGAATTTGAGAGTGGAGATGAAAGCGAGCTCCAAAAAGAATTTAGAGATTTGTACACAGAGACCTTGAAAACAAAGAAGTATAATAGAGATTTAGGTCATCGAGTTTTATCTTTGGAGAGAGAGAAGGAGGTTTTAAGAAAGAAGAAGTGTGATTTGACCAACACGTTGTCTAGTCTGATGACATGTGTATCCCAACTCGAGAGTGATGTCGAATGTGCTAGGGAGGTCAAATTCAATTTTTAAAATTCACCTAAGAAGGTTGAAAAGGTGGTTCTTAAGGGTAAAGGTGAGAAGTTAGGAATAAGTCATGACAGTGCTTCTACTTCCCAATTAGCACCCGACCCGGTTCCCAATTTAGTGTTAGATTCAAGTGAGACTCACCTTAACCCACCTAGGCGTCCCATTCCTATTAGGAGAGCGCATCCTAGAGTTTTTGAGAAATGTGTTCCTAGGTCAATATATGTTTGTTCCCATTGCAAAAAGGAAAGGACACCTTAGGGAATTTTGTTTTAAGTTGGGTTATGTGTCACGTTTTACTACTACACATGTTTCTGCCACACATGCACCCACACATGATACTTTACATGCTCCTGGAGACTACATGAGAGAGTTTTCACATTTAGGCGAGCAAGTTAAGTTTTTAGTCAAAACTTCACAAGATTTGATGGTGGTTTTTCATAAGTTGGCACCACCTTTGGAAAACCCCACTGCACCAAACGATTGAGGTTTAACTTGTTTACTATCATAGGATGTTTTTCATGTTGACATTATTTACCTATTGCTAGTATGCATCATTTTTGTATAGATTTTTTCTTTTGAAAAATACTAAAAGATTTTATTTTGATAAAATTTTAAAAAAATCCAAAAAGAGTTTTGTATTTTGTTTGCACTATTTATGGATGGACACTTAGGATGACCAAGTCACAACATCATTCCATTTTTCATGTGACTATTTGATAGTGTTTTGAGACAATTGGTCAATTCATTCAAGTGCTTTATAATGTTTGAAGTCATTGAGATGTAATTAAGTGTTACTTCCTACATGTTTAACTCATAATTTCATTTATTGCACACATGCACAGATTCGTTTGATTATGGTGCTTGTCTTATCACATGTTGGTTGGGTGTTTTTACTTCAATCCTGTCCTCAAAACGAACCAAGCGCGATAAAACTTGATAAGAAAGTTGTGCATGTAAGAGCCTTTTATGAGTTTGTGTGCTTTGTTTGAAAACGGTGAAGGGCTACGAAAGATTATTTTTTATCCTTTGCGATTAAGCCACCATTTAAACTGGACCTAAAAAATTGAGGAATTTTATTATCCGGGGTCCAAAGAGGTTTAAAAGAGCCCGAAAAAATTTAAAGGCAATTAAAATAAATTCATCCCAATTATGGGCCAATTAGGTTTTTGCACCAATTCTCTAAAGTTTGATAATTTAGTTTAACACGTCTAAAAGAAAATATATATGAGGGAGTTTGATTCGATATTTTATAATGGGTTTGCACGTCCTTGAAAATCTTGAAAAAGTGATAAGTAGTTTTGGGCGTTATTGGTGTGGAAATCACTTTGACTTTGATTTGTTGATTTGCATAAGACGATGTCATCTAAATTCAACAATTTTTACACCTAAGGATACTTTTGATGTTCATTCGTTAGGAGTACACATATGCATCATGCACATATGATTGATTGAGTTGATTTACCTATCGAATGTGTTCACATCCATACATGCCATTTCCATGACTTGGTTGTTTGAGTTTAAAATCCATGGTGTTATTTTTGTCTGAGAAATTTGAAAAAACAAAAATAGTTTGTGACTGTTTTTGAGACATACCTTTGCATGCATGTAGTTTGATTTATATTTGCTATGCATTTTATCGTGACACTACATGTTTAGATTTTTTTTCTTATATGTCTATTTTGGGACATCATAAAAAGGTGGAGAAAGAATTATCATGTTATGGGGGAGTTTTTGCATTATGGGAGAGATTTGATTTATTCTTATATCATTTCAAAATCTATGCATCACGATGGTATTTTTGCGTGATTGTGTGTAGGTACAAAGATTGAAGATCATGATGTTGCACACTCTAATGAGAAAAGCTTTGAGATTTGATGAAGATGTTTGAAGAACAATTTGAGACCTTGGAAATTTATTCATGGGAGGGTAGATTTGTATAGGCATTTTGGTATTTGATAACTCAGATGTTTTTATGTTTGTACCGGCATAGACATAGGGGAAGATTTTTAAGGACATATTTTTATAAGTCTGTTATCAATTTAGTATGTCGTGTACCGCTACACCGTCGAAGAGCTTTCAAGAACATTCAAGCATCAAAGACCAATCCGAATATCAAGTTCTTCATCAAAAGGACTCCGCAAAGTTTACTTTGGTAAGGTTTTATTTTAAATACCTTAACTTTCCACTTAGAGCTTTTGGGATATTTTTACAAATATTTTCTAAGTGTTGGAGCGGACCTTTTCGTCAAATTTAAGAATGAGTAATTTTTTCTAAGTGTTGGAGTGTACCTCGATTTTGGCGCCCTGGTCGTTCAAGAGAGATAGCCATATCGTTCGAGCGACATTGGATGTCGCGAGATGTCGTTTAAATGACATTTGTAAGTCATTTGTGCGAGACTTCTATCTCGTTCGAATGAGCACATTTTTCAAGGCAGTGCAATTTTGTATAAATACTCATTAAATGGTTTCGTTTTCATTAAGAAGTCTAAGCGTTTTACAGAACAGAAAAACTGCGAAAGAAGAATTCTTTTGGCTTTTTCTTTTTAGGGTTTAATCCCTTTTTCTTTTCAATTCACAAAACTCCCATATTCTTTAGTGAATTGTTTTTGGTGTTCAAGAACAATACTTTGCTTTTGTTCAACCTCTGTGGAGAAGGGATCTCCATATTTGATCAGTGGATACCGAGCATAGCCATTCTGAGTGTGGGTGAGCCGAAGACGATGAACCGACACGTGGAGGATATTTCACTGTATATCTTATCTTTGAAGGTTTGCTAAAGGCACCATGCATTACACACTTGTGGGCGATTATCAAGTTGTTTGTAAGTCAAAAGTCTTGTGAATTCTTCAAAGTGTTATAAAAGGTTTTACCCGAAATTGGTTTTTTCCTGAATCGGTCATCTTTATTTTTCATGCATAGTTTTCATAATTTATGACATTTAGATGCATGTTTAGGGGTTGAATTAAGTTTCTTTCTAAATAGACCCTAATTAAATAAGGTTTAATTGAAAACTTGCAAATTAATTCAAATCGATATCACACACTGCATGTTATAGAAATATGATACATTAAAAACTAATATAGTCCAAAATTTAATCTAACGAATATAGACATCCACATAAGAAATTTCATCATCATATTAACTTCAAAATAATACTCAACTCCAAAAGATAAATTAATATTTAAATGAAATAATCAACCTGTAACTCCAACTTAAAAAGAAATAAAAAAAACTATGGAATCGAATGGCCCACCAAATCCATAAATAACTTTCTCGTAAATAAAATGACAAAAAAGGAAAAAAATAGAACTCCACCTGCAATCCACGAATCTCTAATCCATTCTTTGCAGCTACACCAGTAACTATACCTGAAATGTTAGTCGACATATTGGGTCGGAGCCCATCGCTTGAACACCCTTTATTTCTCCCAACTAGGATCTGTGAATACAAACATAAGCATCATATGAAATAAATATTATAATAGACTATTTTAAATTAAAATAATAAGAATATGCGATTAAAGTAAAACAATAGTAACTACCCACATAGCTAATCCACCCCATTATTCAAGTACAGTTATATTATTATGACATTAAATTATAATCGTAAATTAATACAATTGTTGTTATTAATAAGACACCAATATAGTCAGTTTACCTTTCTATTAGTCATGTACATACTCTTAGCATGCCAAAAATTTTACATACTACAGCCATTCCCCTCACTATAGCCAGTTTGTCCAATTTAGTTAGAACTGCACATACTCGTGAAGTTCCAAGCATGATACGTCACTATATCCAGTTTGTCTAATTTATGTTAGCCCCGCACATACTTGTGATGCTAACACATGACCACATCGTTATACCCAGTCAACCCAATTATTGTTATCTCTACACATATGCGCTACGCAAATCCATTTTAATACCCGTTTATTATACTAGGTATTAATTATTAAATATTAATGAAGTTTTCTTTATTCTCAATTAACCCCACCCTTAATATGCGTATCACAACTCAAAATCATCCTTAGTCATGTACCTAGAGATCACCAAATCATAAGTATTACCTAGTTCGTCACTTAGTAAGAATACTTACCAAAAATCATCACCCAGTCTCGCACTTATGCTAAAGGAATAACATAACGACCTACTACCTAACCCCACATAAGAAAATAACTAATCATACAAGCATACGCTCACTTCTTCCATATCTAGAAAGTGACAACAACAGTAACAAATTCTACCTAGTAGTCCCATACTTAGCAAGCAACCAAAATAAAATGGGTAAAAGTACAACTACTCCCAAAAACCTAATGTTCCCACGGTGCGAAAATATCAACACAAACGATCTCAACATAAATTATATTTTAGTTTAACACTACAGTACTCTAATTAATCCTACGATTTCAATTCCATTCAAAACACGTCCATTTAATCATGTAATAATAAAGTTCGACCAAATTGACACACAAGTTGTCAAATTCTATAATTTCAATACAAGTGAAATTTTGACCAATTAACACATAATTCCATTCTAAAATGAGTATTAACTATGTTACACAACAAAAATTATATTCTACAATATACACATCAATATCGTAATTTTATGAGTCAAAATATTATTCCAAGTTAATATTTTTAGTTCTAACATTTTAATTATCCCACAAATTTACCTAAATGCAAACCTTTAATCTAAGCATGCGATTGTTTCAAGTTTTAAACCATATTTTTAGATTCAATAAAAATAACCCAGATTGTTACTTTTACTTTCCCTAATTAATCTTCGTATTTATTTTTAAGAAAACATGATTAATTCATGTCTAGGAAATACTTATAATTTACAATACTTAAGGGGGATAATGGAGATATTAATGCCTAATAAGAAGTCGCCTCGAAATTATGATCATATTGTTGCGATCCTCTCGTGGAAATAGCAAAGACTTATTCTTGATTGATCCTTAGAAAACTTGATTTGAATCTTCAAAACTTTAGTTAAAACTTGTTTTTAATGGTGTTTAGGTTTTGTAAAAGAGAGGAGAGAATAATATAGGAGGCTACTGCATTTTTTAGATGAGTTAAAAGTGTATAAAAAGTTTAAACCCCGTGCCTTTCTAATATAGGAAAACAAAAGAGTATGAAACCAACATAAGTACCTAAAAACAAGACAATTCACCAGATCTTCCCCGGATTGAATCGATTCCCCTTAGGCCCGAATCGATTCCCCCTCTGGGCTAATAGATCCCCCCCTGGGCAAAATCTGTCCTCACTTGTTCAACCAACATAGAAGAAAAGTTAAAAATCTTATTTTGTTCCTGATTTTGAATATGATAAAAACCTTATTTTATTTTATATTAAAACCACATTTTTAGATACTAAAAATAATTAAATCCAGAAAAAATATTTTTTTTCAACTTATAAAAAGATATTTACGGTCTAAAATCACGGGATATGACATTCTCCCCCACTAATACAGGAATTTCGTTCTCAAAATGCGACAAAGTGTAGACGTAAAACGTAAACTCATTCAAATAAAATAAGGCTCTTGTATTCCTATCAATGCCACGATTGGGCACCCATACACCCAATCGTGCAAGCACCTACCCCACGAAGAAATGTATAATATATATTAACTATATTTATAAGCATAATTATGAAAATAATGGAGTATCACCATCTCCCACGAATCACTACTCGATTATATCTCCAAAACTCATCACAATGCAAAAGTCCTCAAATCAAATCACGTCACCACATCGATACTAGAAATACCTAACATTTATTCTAATGATCTTGAAAATAAATCTCGTCTCCAGAATCAACTCTAAATATCCTTACATCAAGATTTTTATTTCTAACCTCAATGCCTACAATGGCCTTAACACAAGACTCCATATCTCTGATGAACACAATGTATGCTAGACCAAATACCTTAGAGAGTACGAATCAATAAGGGAAATCAATGATTGATAACGTCAAAGATATAACGGACTCAAAACTTATAAGACCTAAGATCATGATCTGATATTAACTGTGACCGCTGCATAATTTGACATTGAAGGTGGACAGTCCCCACTACCAAACTATGTCGGGCATCGAAATTAAAATATTATTCTTAGCACGTGATAGAAATATAAGACATTAAAACTTTTCTCGCAAGATATAAATCGAAATTTAATCCAACGAGTATAAAGTGTAAAGTGAGACTACGCTGTGTGTGATACCGATTTAAATTAATTAGCAAGTTTCTAATTTGGCACACTTATTTAATTATAGTCTATCTTCAAACCAAATCAATTCATCCTCTAAACATGCATCTATGTGTGTGCGTATGTCAACCCATAAATAGAAAAAACATGTGACACAAATATTCAGGAAAAATCATCTAAGGGTAAAACCTTTTATTTCATTATAATAAGTAAATCGCAACTTACACAGATTACAATGAAATACAGTGACACACGAATACCCACAGGCATCGATCGGTGTCGTCGGTAATGAATTCACACGCAGGGAACCCACATGGACCACAATCTAATCAACAAAGGAAGAACCGCAACACTCTTCAATCGCACTTAACCATAAAACTTCGTAGAGACTCCCTCGGCAATAACACGCAGTCCTATGTTGCAGAGATCTCCCCACAAAGATGAACAAAAGCAAAGTAGTGTTCTTGGGTTCCAAAAAGGATTGACAAAACTATGGTAATGATGTGTGAATCAAAACATGAGTTTTTTTTACTCAAAAATATGAAGACTTGAGCTAATAGAACTCTCAAAAATGTCTGTCCAAGTCTTAAAAAATAACTCCTCCGAAGATGACTTTTATAAGGAAAAAAAAAGAGTTTTGAGTCTGTGGGACTTTTGTTATGCGTGTACCCCGAATCGGTTCTGGTGTAACCCGAACTGGTTCACCATGCAGTACCTCGCTGGTTTGGGGTTAGAAGAAAACAACATTCTTCAAAGATTTTTTCTCCATCTTCAAAATTCCATAACTCCTTCATCGTAGCTCGGATTGAGGTGCCGTTTCTTCTAGTATCTTCGTGGCGTTACGATCTTCAACTTTCTAGTTAACCAGACCTCTAGACTATGACTGTAAAATTATGAAAATGCCCTTAAACTTTCCTATCTTGCCCTTATTTCATTGTTTTGACTTTTCTTGCGTACAACTTGCATAAAATCCATAAAATCGTGGAACGTGAAGTCGTTGAGGCAGACGTGGGACACTTGATGGAGATGTTGAATGCTTCATTCTTAGAATTTGAATAGAAGTCATCATGTGATATCATAAAGTGACGTGCCAAATGTAGCGGAGTACGATATACACAAATGTAACATATTGGACATGAGAAATATGTCCTTACAAATCTCCCCCTATGTCTATGCCAGTACATATATAAAAATATTCGAATTATCAAATACCAAATTGTCTATACAAATCTACCCTCCCATGAACGCAAAACTGAAAAGATACAAATGAATAAGTCTTCATCGTTTGTTCTTCAGATCTTAAAATCTCAAATCTTTTCTCATCAGGGTGTGCAACATATAATCATCAATAAAGTACCTACACACATGAGATAAAGAAAAATACCAAGTGACGTATCGAGTTTGAAATGAGATAAACATTAGAAACTCCCCTAAAATTCAAAGTCACCCATAAAATGATAATTCTTTCTCCCCCTTTTTATTATGTCCCCAAATAGACAAATGAGGAGAATAAATTAAACAAGCAAAGTCAGGGTGACACCGTATTCAAAACAAGGCATCAATCCAATGGCAAACGTGCTCTGGGAAAGTGATACAAAAAAAAATTTAGAAACTATTTTTTGAATTTTTCAAAATTTTCATACAAAAATAAGATACTAAAAATCACACCATGGATTTAAACTCAAACAACCAAGTCATGAAAATGGAATGTATGGGTGTGAACACATTCGATAGGTAAATAAACTCAATCAACCATGTGTGCACGATGAATACGTGTACTCCTAATGAATGAACATCAAACGTATCTTTAGGTGTAAAAATCGTTGAATTTAGATGACATCGTCTGATGCAAATCAACAAATGAAAGTCAAAGTGATTTTCACACCAATAATGTCCAAAACTTTTTAGCACTTTTTCAAGATTTTCAAGGACGTGCAAACCCATTATTAAATCTCCAACCAAACTCCCTCATATATATTTTCTTTTAGAGGTGTTAAACTAAATTCTCAAACTTTGGAGAATTGGTGCAAAAACCTAAATGGCCCATAATTGACATGAATTTCTTTTTATTGCCTATAAATTTTTTCGAGATCTTTTAAACCTCTTTGGAGCCCGAATAATAAAATTTCACAATTTTTAGGTCCAATTTAAACGGCGGCTTAATCGCAAAGGGTAAAAAATAATCTTTCGTAGCCCTTCACCGTTTTCAAGTAAAGAACACAAACTCTCAAATGGCTCTTACATGCACAACTTTCTTATCAAGTTTTATTGCGCTTGGTTTATTTTAAGGATAGGATTGAAGTGAAAACACCCAACCAACATGTGATAAGTCAAGCACAATAATCAAGAAAATTCGTACATGTGTGCAATAAAGGAAATTATAAGTCAAACATGTAGGAAGTAACACTTAATTACATCTTAATGACTCCAAACATTATAAAGCGCATGGATGAATTGACCTATTATCTCAAAACACTATCAAATAGTCAGATGAATGGAATGATGTTGTGACTCGGTCATCCTAAGTGTCCATCCATAAACGGTGCGAATAAAAATAAAAAAATCTTTTTGGATTTTTCAAAAAAATTATCAAAATAAAATATTTTTGTATTTTTCAAAAATAAAAATCTATACAAAAAGCACATGTCACAACGCTAGCAAAATATATCAAAAAGCATAACTAGCGTATGACAAACATGCAAACACACTCATCTATATGATATGTCAAGAGAAGAATCATGTGCAAGCAAACGGAAAATAACTTGTCTAAAATGTAGTGCCTCTAAAAGTGATTTCCTAACCGAAATAGATGTGAAACGTCGTGCGGGGGCTTTGGGAACCACGGTAACACTAGACATAAACTTCCTAGGACATTTTTCAAGATCAAAACAAAAACGCCTAAGGTGACCTTTCCTACCACAATATGAACATGTGTAAACAGGAGGAACGACACCTATGGGTTGACCTTTTCTAACATCCTTGAAATTGGTTGACCATCTAAAACAAATAATGGCTTTGGCTTTGGCTTTAGCACTAGAAGCATGAGAACAAAATGAGCCATTACCATCACTATCAAACCTACTTGGGTCTGTCAAATCATTTTTTAACTTCAAAATTTTTTACTCAAGCAAAAAATTAGACTCTTCCAATTTAAGGGACGCTTTTTTTAAATTTTCAATTAAACTTAACAGTTTATCATGCTCCCCCTCAATTAAAGAAAACTTTTCCCTAAGAATCTCTTCACGTGCCACAAACTCATTGATTAAAATATTTTTTCATCTTTGGCACAAACACAAACCATCGAATTTTTAAGGTCCTCCAATTCCTTTTTTAAAAAGAGGACCCGTTCATCACTTTCCTTCTTGGACAACTTTAAAGCAACAAAGTCATGGTCCAATGAAACAAATTTCTCACGATTAAAATCTCTTTGATTTTGAATCGTTTGCAAAAGATCCAATGCGGATTTAAAACAAGAATTTTCTTTTTCCAAAAAATCTATTCTTTTAGCAAACGTCAAATTCAAACGATTTATATCATCAAAACTCTGACTCGTGTCATCAAAGGGGGGGATCCGATTAGATAAGTGCCCCATCGAAAAAATTGCAATTTTTTAACAAAACTGATTTTTTCAAAAAAATCAATATCACACAATTTTGCAGAAAATAGGAATACGCGATAAATTAGCGTAACCTACTTGCTCTAATACCAATTTGTAAAGTGCGAATACGCGGTGTGTGGTACCGATTTAAATTATTTCGCAAGTTTCTAATTTGGCACACTTATTTAATTAGAGTCTATATTTAAACCAAATCAATTCAGCCTCTAAGCATGCATCTATGTGTGTGCGTGTGTCAACCTATAAATAGAAAAAGCATGCGACACAAATATTCAGGAAAAATCCCTGAAGGGCAAAACCTTTTACTTCATTATAATAAGTAAATCGCAACTTTCACAGATTACAATGAAATATAGTGACACACGAATACCCGCAGGCATCGGTCGGTGTCATCAGCAATGAATCCACACGCAGCAAACCCACATGGACCGCAATCCTATAAGCAAAGGAAGAACCGCAACACTCCTCAATGGCATGCAACCATAAAACTTCGTAGAGACTCCCTCAGCTATAACACGCAGCCCTTGATTGCAGAGATCTCTCCACAAAGATGAACAAAAGCAAAGTAGTGTTCTTGGGTTCCAAAAAGGATTGACAAAAATATGGGAATGATGTGTGAATCAATACATGAGTTTTTAGGACTCAAAAATATGAAGACTTGAGCTAATAGAACCCTAAAAAACGCCTCACCAAGTCTTAAAAAATAACTCCCCCGAAGTTGGCTTTTATAAGGAAAAAAAAATAGTTTTGAGTTAGTGGGACTTTTGTTGTGCGTGTACCCCGAACCAGTTCTGGTGTACCCCGAACTGATTCACTATGTGTTTTGAGGTACCTCGCTGGTTTGGGGTTATACGAAAACAACATTATTCAAAGAATTTTTCTCCATCTTCAAAAGTCCATAACTCCTTCACCATAGCTCGAATCGATGTGTCGTTTCTTCCAGTATCTTCGTGGCATTGAGATCTTCAACTTTCTAGTCGACCAGACCTCTAGACTATGATTGTAAAATTATTAAAATGATCTTGAACTTTTCTATCTTGCCCTTATTTCATTGTTTTGACTTCTCTTGCGTACGACTTGCATAAAATCCATAAAATCGTGGAATGTGAAGTCGTTGAGGCAGATGTGGGACACTTGATGGAGATATTGAATGCTTGATTCTTAGAATTTGGATAGAAGCCATCATGTGATATCATGAAGTGACGTGCCAAATATAGGGGCATACGACATACACAAATGTAATACATTGGACATGAGAAATATGTCCTTACAAATATCCACTCAAGAAACTCCATCACCACGTTAACTCTAAAATAAAACCTAACTCCAAAAGATAGATTACTAGTTAAATGAAATAATCCCAACTGTAAATAAAATTTAAAAAGAAACCATAAATAACTATGGAACCGAATGGCGCACCAAATCCGTAAATAACTATATCATAAATAAAATGACGGAATGAGAAATATAAACCACTAAAGAAATAAAAATAGAATTCCAGCTGCACTCCATGAATCTCCAATCTATGCAGCTACACCATCAACTATACCGAAACGTTAGTCAATACAATGGGTCAGAGCCCACCGCATGAATACTCGATACTCCTCCCAATTAGGATCCCTGAATTCAGACATAAGCATCATACGAAATAAATATTACAATAGAATATTTTAAATTAAAACGATAAGAATATGTGAGTAAGGTAAAACAATACTAACTGCCCACATAGAGAAGGCATCCCATTATTCAAGTACAAATATATTATTACAACATTAAATTATAATCTTAAATCATCAATTAAATTAATTCAATAACTCTTATTAACGTGACACCATTATAGTCAGTTTACCATTCTATTAGTTATGCACATACTCCTGGCATGCCAACAATTTACACACCATACCCATTCCCCTCACTATAGTGAGTTTAAGCAATTTTGTTAGCACTATGCATACTCACGAGGTTCCACGCACGACACGTCACTATAGTCAGTTTGCCCAATTTTTGTTAGTCCTGCACTTACTCGCGATGCCAACACATACCCACGTCACTATACCCAGTCAGCCCAATTATCATTAGCCTTGCACGTAATCGCGATGCAAATCCATTTTAATACATGTATATTATCTTAGGCATTAATTATTATTTCTTAATCAAGTTCCCACCCAGTTATCGTAACCTTAAACCATCCCTAGTCTTGTACCTAAAGATCACCAACCATAAATATTACCTAGTCCATCACTTATGAGGAATACCTACCAAAAACATCACCTAGTCTCATACCTAGGCTAAAGGAATAACATAACGGCGTACTACCTATCCCCATATAGGAAAATACTCAACCGTACAAGCATAGAGTCACTGGTCCCATACCTAAAAAGTTCTAACAATACCAACAAATTCTACCAACTAGTCCCATACTTGGCAAGAAACTTATTAAATGGGTAAAAGTACAAATACTCCCCAAAATTCAACATTACCACTATACTGAAATATTAACACTAACAATCTCCATATAAATTATATTTTAGACTAACACTGTAATCCTCTAATTAATCCTACGATTTCAATTTCATTCAAAACACGTCCATTTAATCATGTAATAACCAGGTTCCACCAAATTGTCGCATAAGTTGTCAAATTTTATAATTTTAATGCAAGTGATATTTTACCAATTACCACATAATTCCATTTTGAAAAGAATATTAACAACGCTACACAATAAAAAATTCATTCTATAACATACACATCAATATCGTAATTTTACGAGTCAAAAAATTATTCCAAGTTCGTATTTTTAATTCTAACATGTGAATTATCCCACAAATCTTCCGTAACACAAACATTTAATCTAAGCATGCGATTGTTTCAAGTCTTAAATCATATTTTTATATTTAATAAAAATAGTACCAATTTTTACTTTCACTTCCCCTAATTAATCATCCTTTTTATTTTTAAGCAAACATGATTAATTAAGGTTTAGGAAATATTTAAAACAGACAATACTTAAGGGGAACAATAGAGATATTCATGCCTGCTAAGAAGTCTCTCGTAAAATAGCAAAGACTCGTTCTTGGTTGATATTGAGAAAACATGATTTGAATCTTCAAAAATTGAGTTGAAACTTGTTTTTAATGGGGTTTAGGTTAGAGGAGATAATAATATAGGAGGCTATTGATTTTTTTAGATGAGTCAAAAGTGTAATAAAATATTAAACTATGAGCCCTCTCAATATAGATTAGCAAAAGAGTTTGAAACCAACACAAACACCTAAAAAGAAGCCAAATCGCCAAATCTACTTCGGATCGAATCAATTTACCATAGGGCCGAATCGATTCCCATTTGGGCCTAATTTCCCCACCTCGTTCAGCCGATAGAGAAGAAAAGTGAAAATTCAATTTTTTTTCCCTATTTTGAAATAAATTAAAACCTTATTTCTTATATATCAAAATCGGTATTTTTAAATACTAAAAATAATTGAATCCCAAAAAAATATTTTTCTAATTTTCGATTTATAAAAAATATATTTATGGTCCCAAGTAAAGTGATATGATAGGATGGTCATTCTTCTATTAAATCCTACACAAAGACAAAATGCATTATGACGAGTGAACTAAAGGCGTGAAATATAGAAAGATTCATCGATTATGTTATTTCAACAAATAGATAAGGGGACACCTTAGTCAATCCTAAATTATCTAGCACAATGATGAGGGTTATTGGCTTCACTCTCCTTATCCCGCAAAGTGAATGAAGGAAAATGGCTAAGAATAAGAAGAAGTACCATAAATAACAAATAATCATCAAATACAGATAAATGATGAGGATGAGATTGAAGATGAAGATAAACATTCACATCAAACATATAAGAGACAAAGATTTTTAAAGTGGTTCGGCTATAAGGAAAAGCCTACGTCCACTGTTATTTTATTCCCAGGGGTTTACAATAGCACAATATGGTGTTTCTTGGTTCTCTCGGATCTCTCTTCATAGTTGTCCCTTTTGGCTAAGGGAATACATGTATTTATAGTAATGGGAGATAAAGAGATTCATTGTATGTAGACATTTATGCATTATGTCTACATTCAACGAATCTAACTGTTGAATTGCTTGGTATGCTATGTGTTGTCATACAGTATAAATGTACATTAATGATCATTAAATGCGTAGTTATCCTTTGATATTCCTGGTTGGTATGCCGACCAACTCTCCTCGGGTGCCAACTAATACTCCTCGGGTGCCGACCAACTCTCCTCGGGTGCCGACTAACACTCCTCGGGTGCCGACCAACTCTCCTCGGGTGTTGAATATTGCCACGTAGGATGACACGTGTACTTTTCTGATTGGTCCTCGTAGATGGAGAATTTTTGCGTTAATAGAAGCCCCCAATGCTCCATGCTTGATGGTTTACTTGAAAGGATGGAGTATTTATTCTGCAGTGTTGCTCGGTGCTCGTGAAATTCTTGATCTACCTTCTTTATTTGTTCAACATAAAGTGCATTATCTCCTGGACGACATATGATGCAGGCTGATCGATGGTTGCTAATCTTTCTTTTGAGTAACTCCGTGTGCTATGTATCACCCCTGGGAATTTGGATGCAGCCATGCCATAGTATGCAGCTTGTAGCTTGTCATAATCTTCAAGTATGTTGATCGGTTTGCTAGCCGACCAACTGCCTCTTGTGCCGAGCAACTAAATGCTAACTTTACGTGCTTGATTTTTCTGATTTAAGCTTATCTCAATACTTTGTCGAGTAACATATAGCTTTCGAACCCAACTCTTCAATATGATTAGTATGTAATACCCCGTACTTTTGACTATAATTATTTTTGGGTTTAATTAATTAATTAGCGTATTAATTGGAAATTAATCCGGGTTATAAATACTAATGTGATGCGAATTGGTATTTGATTATGTGCATATATGATTATATATGTATTTGGTATTATAAAATTTGTCGTGAGATTTATATACGACATTTTAGAAATTTTGTTGAGACGCGTGGGACCGTCGCGTCACGGTATAATATTTTGATAATAAAAGTGAATTTAAAATCGATAATCCATATGGTCGTATTGAGTGCACCAACGCGTCCGGAAGGGTCGAGATAGTCAGAAAACACTAGCCGGGGGTATAGTTTGGGTCCCGGGGTATTTTTAGGCCATACCGGTAACTTAAAGGGTATTTTAGTAATTCGGTATTTTTGGATAATTAAAAGTGACGAAAATTGAGAGTTGTAATCTGATAAGGATTTGACCCAACCAACCCTTATTAACCCAACAAGCCACGGAGGTTTATTAAATTAGGTTTTCATAAGTTCCCCCAAAGCAAACCCTAGCCACCATAGCTTTTTGGAGAAGAAAGCTTGGAGAAGGAGAGAGAGAGAGAGGAATTCTGCAGAAATTCTACACCGAATCCACACCAAATTCAGAAATCAAACCAAGGCAAGTGACTTTATTTCATTTAAATTCGGAGAATGTCTTTTCCATGTTAGAAATTGAAGAATCTTGACTGTTCTTGAAAGATTAAAAGAAAACCCATGAAATTTGAAGTTATTATTGAATGTTGGGATAGGTTTGCATGTAGAAACATTGTTGGGAGATTTAATTTCGGAGATTTCATATCTAGGTGTTGTATAAACGAATTAAAATCTGGGAATTTTGATGAGAAGAACCTAGGGTTTATGTTCTTGAAGAAAATTGGGAATTACTGTAGAAATTTTGATTTAATGATGTTTAGAAGATATTAAACCCTTTAATGATGTTAGTATAGCCCCTTAACATGTTTGAGGATGATTAGAGAACTCAATATATTGTTGGAACGAATTTTAGAAAAGGTTTGAGGAGTAAAAATGGTGGAAAAACGATTTCTGGAAAAATCTGGGCCGAAACTGGCCACTCGTTAGAAGCAGCCCCCAGGTCGTTCGAACGAACTCGTTCGAACGACCTTCTAACGAGTTGACCAGTCGTTTCTAACGAGTAGGGATTTCGTTCGATATCTCGTTCGAACGAGATATCGTTAGAAGGGTCAGTTCGTTCGAACGAACTGGGATCTCGTTCGAACAGCCTCGTTCGAACGAGACTTCTAACGACCTGACAGTCCAAACTCGTTCGAAGCCTCGTTCGAACGAGACTTCTAACGAGTTGACAGTTTGACCCTTTTTGGACTGTTTTGACTTTTGGAGTTCCAGGAACGGGTTCAAGGGTAGAGTAGCATCCCTTTGATGATATAGTGATTGATTTGGGACTTTTGGGTTATTGAGATGAGTAAATCATATACTAGAGTTATATTCATTGAACCATTTGGGTTGAGACGTGAGTGTCTACTACGATGTGAGGATGAATCATGGCGCGTATAATTACAAACCGGAATAGTATGAATTATGATAAGTATAACCTAGTACGAGTATGCAATATGTACTACGATTAAAATACGGTATTACTAAGATGTGTTTTTACTTAGTATTAGTATATGGATTGTTTGTATGACATACCTACCATACTTGCTATCACGGGAGGTTGCGTTCGCTTAGGACCCTCTAATCCTTGTGTGCCTACGAGGGGGATATAGACTGGTACCTTGATGAACATAGGTCATAGAAAGACTTATTGTGATATTAATAAGTCCGCTGACCATGGGAGCGTAGGTATGTGCGTGACCCATGTGATGGTGACTGTGTTCGCCTCCACTATTTGTGATTTGTGTTATCTGGACTATTCCTGAGAGATTCGGAATATGTGATCCTTATGTACGTGATGTACCGGGATGGATAGCAGAGTATGTGTGCACTACAGCTTAGATTGCGGGGTGCTTGTATCGTATATTTATGATGTGAATAATATACATTAAACTAATGGAAATCCTCATGTTAATGTTGTAAAAATATTACGGTATTGTTTCGAGATATATAATGAGTTAGCTGTTAGTTATATCAATGGCATAGTTAGTAACTGAGTTTACGTTAAACCTCTATTTAATTACGAGCGTTGATTAGGTTAAATGGAACTAAGTAATATGGGTAGAACCGTTGGCAGTCTCACTAGTTATGTTGTCAGTTAGCTAGTAGTATGGGTCGTTATAGATGGGTACTTACGTTAGGAGTGCACAGTTAGACGAGAGGTGAGAATATCATGCGAGTGCACGTCCTAACATGTACTTTGCATTTAATGTTTTAAATATTTTTAAAGCACTTGCAGGTTTTTAAAATGATTTCCACTTTCGGGCTCTGACCCATTTGCTTTCAAATATATTTTCTTGTAAAACCATTTTAGGTGCCCAGCCACAAGGACACCAAGCATAGGATTCTCATTCAGGTGATGAGCTGTAGCTGTTTGTGGAAGCTACAGGGATTTGCATGTAGACGCTTCTCTCATTTGGATTCCAGTCTCACAATCTATCAGTTATAGGGCATGTTGCCCATTTCTATTTAGAGCATCTTTTACATTTCAGTTTTCAGACTTTAGCATGTAGTATTTCAGTTTCAGTTATTTATCTTCAGTATGGGATTGTAGTGAGGGGTTTCCTCCAGACGTGATTTATTTCTATTGTGGTGGTTATTCATTTTACTTCAGTATGGTGAATGGTGTTATTTATTTCTTTACTCTTGTTGCATGTTAATCAGATTTAATAAAATTTGGCACTTACTTTTTAAATGCTAGGTGGTTAGTAAAAATAAAACGTTTTCGACAGTGATGCTATTAACTGAGCCAACTTGGCATTTTGAATTAATTTTATAAAGGAGTAGCTACCCGGTGTTTAATTAGTTGGGGTGTCACAGGTGGTATCAGAGCATCAGGTTCTAGTGTCCTTTAGGATCTGTACGGCTATTATGTTTCCGCTACGTTTTCTTTGATATAGAGCCCTATATTTTAGGACTGTTGTATTCTTTTGTGTATGCTTCGATCTTCAGCTATTTTAAGTTTATAAACCGTGAACTTATAAACTTTGTTCTTATTTCAGATGCCTCCACGACGTGCACGACGAGTTCCCAGGAATGCAATGCCCGAACCCCAGCCCGCTCCAGTTCAGGGCATGTTGAGCGCCGCTGAGGTTGCAGCTATAGTAGCTCAAGCGGTGAATGCCGCGATTGCCGTTGTTCAGCAGGCACCACCACAGACGCCAGTTGCCGCGCCAGCACAGGTTAATGCATTCCCGTCTTCTTGGGAGCATGTACGTGACGCTTTTCAGAAAGCGCATCCGCCAGAGTTTGCTCGTAGCTCAGATGTGGTTATCTCGAGCCAATGGAGGAAAGACATGCAGAGGCACTTGAGGATGCATGAGTGCACTGATGTTCAGAAACAGGTGCTAGCTACGTTCAAGCTAGTGGGATCTGCGTTACAATGGTGGGAGTCCATTACCACCGCAGAGGAGAGGGATACCCTCACGATACAGGAGTTCTGGGTGCGGTTCGACCGCAAATACTTTCCATCCGCAGTTCATACAGAGATGAGGAGGAAGCTGATGAGTTTGAGGCAAGAGGGCAAGACAGTGGCCGAGTATGAGGCCGAGTTTACTAACCTGTTGAATATCGTTCCAGACGAGATTCCAACAGAGAAGAAGAAGATAGAGAAGTTCACCGACGGGTTGAATTGGAAGATCCGTCAGCATCTTCTTGGGAACCTATCGTTGGCCACGTATTCTGATGTGGTTAACGCTGCATTACTACACTGCCAGGACCACCGTTTTCATATGGCCGAGGGCAAGCGGTCGGGGGAGTCTAGCCATCAGGGCAGGACTGGAGGACATGGTGCCAGCGGGGCACAATCGGGTCAGGGGCAGAGGCAGAGTGAGCAGGGCTCCCAGCAGGGGGATAATAAGAGGTTTCGATCAGGGAACTACCGGCAGGGACAGGGAGGTTTCCGTCAGGGCCATCAGGGCCCAAACGGCCATCAGGGCCAGCAGGGGCAGAATGGGCAGCAATTCCATCAGGGCCAGCAGGGCCAAGGGAGGAATGGTAACGGCCACCAGGGCCGGGGACAGCAGGGGCAGAGGGGAGGGAATTTCCCAGGGAAGTGCTTCACTTGTGGCAAGACTGGCCATAAGAAACAGGATTGTCCTGATAGGGGCAGGGCCCCACAGCAGCAGCAGCAGGGTGCTCGCCAGGAGCCACAGAGACCAATGTTTCCCGCCGCTCTTCCTGCACCGCCACAGATGGCAGCTTTGCCACCCATTCCAGCAGTCCCAGCTCAGCAGGGGCAGCTACAGTATGGACGTGTCTACAACGTTCACCAGGCTGCAGTTCCACAGGCACCGCCCGCGATCGAGGGTACGTTTCCTATCCATGTCACTATGGGTCGGGTGTTATTTGATACGGGTGCTACACATTGTTTTATAGCTACACACTTCGCGAAAGCTTTAGGATTATTAGCTACGGCAGAGAGCACAGTGACGTGTGTCGACTCACCATTAGGGAGTGGGTCACTTATTTTCTTTATATGCCGGGGAGTGGGGGTAGAGGTTGGTGGTTTGGTATTGCCTGCGGACATGTTAGTGTTAGACATGCATGTTCACGATGTGATTATCGGTATGGATTGGCTCGTATCATATAGGGCCATGATTGATTGCTTCAGCGGGAGCATTGTTTTTGCCATTCCGGGGCAGGAGATGTTTATAGTGGCGATGCCTCGCCCAGAGGGAGGATCGACCGCTCATCTGTATTACATAGAGGAGGATATCTCTAAGGAGGTTGTTATTCCTTTAGATTCGATCCCGGTTGTCAGGGAGTATTCGGATGTGTTTCAGGAGATACCAGGCTTACCACCCAGTCGAGAGATAGGCTTCGTTATAGATTTGCTACCGGGTACGAGACCTATAGCACGTGCATCGTACCGTATGGCTCCAGCTGAGATGCGAGAGTTACGGGATCAGATAGAGCAGCTATTAGGGCAGGGCTTTATTCGCAAGAGTACCTCACCTTGGGGCGCTCCAGTTTTGTTTGTGAAGAAGAGGGACGGTTCACTGAGATTGTGTGTGGACTACCGAGAGTTGAATAAGGTCACGATACGGAATAAGTATCCGTTGCCTCGAATCGATGACTTATTCGACCAGTTGAGAGGAGCTTCTTTCTTCTCGAAGATTGACTTGAGATCGGGATACCATCAGTTGCGTATCAGGGAGGAGGATGTCTCGAAGACCGCATTCTTGTCGAGATATGGCTCTTACGAGTTTCGGGTTATGCCTTTCGGCTTGACCAACGCTCCAGCAGTGTTTATGGACTTGATGAACAGGGTGTTCAGAGAATTCCTAGATCAGTTTGTCATTGTCTTCATTGATGACATTCTGGTTTACTCTCAGACAGAGGAGGAGCACGCCGAGCATTTGAGGCAAGTCTTGCAGACACTTCGTCAGAACGAGTTGTATGCAAAATATGAGAAGTACGGGTTTTGGCTGAAGGAATTCCAGTTCTTGGGTCACATTATTTCTGACCAGGGAATATCAGTTGATCCGGGAAAGGTATCAGCGGTGAGGGAGTGGGGACAGCCCACGACACCAACGGAGATTCGTAGTTTCTTGGGCTTAGCAGGATACTACAGAAGATTTATTCGGGGTTTCTCAGAGATAGCAGGTCCTTTGACACATCTTACTCGTAAGGGTGTGCCATATATCTGGAGTGATGCCTGTCAGTTGGCATTCGATGAGTTGAAGGACAAATTGACCTCAGCACCTGTGTTAGCATTGCCGAGACCGGGAGTTGAGTATTTAGTTTACACCGATGCGTCTTTGCAAGGACTGGAAGGTGTATTGCAGCAGGAGAGACAGGCCATAGCTTATGCTTCCCGTAAGCTTAAGCCTCATGAGAAGAATTAACCTACGCATGATTTGGAGTTAGTGGTAGTGGTATTTGCCTTACGGATTTGGAGGCACTATCTTTTGGGGGAGAAGTTTCAGCTGTTCACGGATCACAAGTCACTACAGTATCTGTTCACGCAGAAGGAGTTGAACATGCGGCAGCGTAGGTGGCTTGAATTTGTGAAGGACTACCAGTTCGACATCCAGTACCACCCGGGTAAGGCTAACGTGGTAGCAGACGCGTTGAGCCGCAGGCCAGCAGATGAGGTGGCAGAGGTGTGGAAAGCAAAGTGGAAGGAATTAGGACACCAGGATGCAGTGGCCCGATCTTTCATGTCTGTGATGACCGTTACACCGCAGATTATCACGAGGGTAGTACGGGCACAGGCTAATGACTCGTTCTGTCAGGAGCAGATAGTTCGATTACTTGCAGAGGGAGCCGAGTCCTATACCGTTAGCTCAGACGGGGGATTACGCTTCAATGGGAGATTGGTAGTTCCGGATGGGGAAGAATTGCGGCACGAGGTGATGGCAAAGTCGCACGGCTCACGGTTCGCGGTACATCCCGGAGGGGACAAAATGTACCAGGACATGAGACGGCAGTATTGGTGGAGCGGTATGAAGGGGGATATCGCTGAGTTTGTCTCAAAATGCGCCACTTGTCAGCTCGTAAAAGTGGATCATCAGAGACCAGCAGGATTGCTACAGCCGTTGGAGGTTCCGGTGTGGATGTGGGAGAGCATATCCATGGACTTTATCACGGGGTTGCCTACGTCGCAGAGGGGCCACGACTCCGTTTGGGTAATTGTGGACAGGTTGTCCAAGGTCGCTCACTTTTTACCCGTTAGGACCGATTACACTGCGGGTCAGTATGCCCAACTCTTCATTTCAGAGATTGTGAGACTTCACGGTGTGCCCCTGAATATCGTGTCTGACAGAGACAAGATATTTGTTTCGAGGTTTTGGGAGAGTTTCCAGGAGGCCATGGGCACGGAATTGCGGTTGAGTACGGCTTATCATCCGCAGACCGATGGGCAGACAGAGGGCACCAACCAGATGTTGGAGGACATGCTACGCATGTGCATTATTGACTTCGGGGGTGGATGGGAGCAGTACCTTCCACTGGTGGAGTTTGCTTACAACAACTCCTATCAGTTCACGATTGGCATGGCTCCGTTCGAGGCATTGTACGGTAGGCCTTGTCGTTCCCCAGCATGTTGGTTGGAGGTGGGGGACAACAAACTACTTGGGCCGGAAGTGATTCAGGATACTTCGGCAAGGATTGAGTTGATTCGGAGTCGCATACGGGTAGCTCAAGACAGGCAGAAGAGTTATGCTGATGCGAAGAGGTTTTTCAGGGAGTTCCAAGTGGGGGACCAGGTTTTGCTCAGGGTTTCTCCGATGAAGGGGATTATGCGATTCGGGAAGAAGGGAAAGTTGGCACCGAGGTATGTGGGGTCGTTTCCTATTATTGAGCGGATCGGACCGGTTGCGTATAGACTCGGGTTACCGGAGCATTTGCATCGGATTCACGACGTGTTCCATATTTCCTCGCTGAGGAAATACCTTCGAGATAATTTGGCTCATTCTCACATTGCTGTGGAGGACATCGATCTCCAGTCGGATAGCTCTTATGAGGAGGGGCCGATTGCTATTTTGGACCGAAGCGAGAGGAAACTGCGGTCAAATATAGTCCCGTTAGTGCGTGTTTAGTGGCGACATCACAATGTCGAGGAGTCCACATGGGAGCGCGAGGATGAGACGCGCGAGCGTTATCCAGAGCTGTTTTTAGCAGGTACTTTCTAGTTTCGAATTTCGGGACGAAATTCAGTTATTAGGGGGGAAGTATGTAATACCCCGTACTTTTGACTATAATTATTTTTGGGATTAATTAATTAATTAGCGTATTAATTGGAAATTAATCCGGGTTATAAATACTAATGTGATGCGAATTGGTATTTGATTATGTGCATATATGATTATATATGTATTTGGTATTATAAAATTTGTCGTGAGATTTATATACGACATTTTAGAAATTTTGTTGAGACGCGTGGGACCGCCGCGTCACGGTATAATATTTTGATAATAAAAGTGAATTTAAAATCGATAATCCATATGGTCGTTTTGAGTGCGCCAACGCGTCCGGAAGGTTCGAGAAAGTCAGAAAACACTAGCCGGGGGTATAGTTTGGGTCCCGGGGTATTTTTAGGCCATACCGGTAACTTAAAGGGTATTTTAGTAATTCGGTATTTTTGGATAATTAAAAGTGACGAAAATTGAGAGTTGTAATCTGATAAGGATTTGACCCAACCAACCCTTATTAACCCAACAAGCCACGGAGGTTTATTAAATTAGGTTTTCATAAGTTCCCCCAAAGCAAACCCTAGCCACCATAGCTTTTTGGAGAAGAAAGCTTGGAGAAGGAGAGAGAGAGAGGAATTCTGCAGAAATTCTACACCGAATCCACACCAAATTAAGAAATCAAACCAAGGCAAGTGACTTTATTTCATTTAAATTCGGAGAATGTCTTTTCCATGTTAGAAATTGAAGAATCTTGATTGTTCTTGAAAGATTAAAAGAAGACCCATGAAATTTGAAGTTATTATTGAATGTTGGGATAGGTTTGCATGTAGAAACATTGTTGGGAGATTTAATTTTGGAGATTTCATATCTAGGTGTTGTATAAACGAATTAAAATCTGGGAATTTTGATGAGAAGAACCTAGGGTTTATGTTTTTGAAGAAAATTGGGAATTACTGTAGAAATTCTGATTTAATGATGTTTAGAAGATATTAAACCCTTTAATGATGTTAGTATATCCCCTTAACATGTTTGAGGATGATTAGAGAACTCAATATATTGTTGGAACGAATTTTAGAAAAGGTTTGAGGAGTAAAAATGGTGGAAAAACGATTTCTGGAAAAATCTGGGCCGAAACTGGCCACTCGTTAGAAGCAGCCCCCAGGTCGTTCGAACGAACTCGTTCGAACGAGCTTCTAACGAGTTGACCAGTCGTTTCTAACGAGTAGGGATTTCGTTCGATATCTCGTTCGAACGAGATATCGTTAGAAGGGTCAGTTCGTTCGAACGAACTGGGATCTCGTTCGAACAGCCTCGTTCGAACGAGACTTCTAACGACCTGACAGTCCAAACTCGTTCGAAGCCTCGTTCGAACGAGACTTCTAACGAGTTGACAGTTTGACCCTTTTTGGACTGTTTTGACTTTTGGAGTTCCGGGAACGGGTTCAAGGGTAGAGTAGCATCCCTTTGATGATATAGTGATTGATTTGGGACTTTTGGGTTATTGATATGAGTAAATCATATACTAGAGTTATATTCATTGAACCATTTGGGTTGAGACGTGAGTGTCTACTACGATGTGAGGATGAATCATGGCGCGTATAATTACAAACCGGAATAGTATGAATTATGATAAGTATAACCTAGTACGAGTATGCAATATGTACTACAATTAAAATACGGTATTACTAAGATGTGTGTTTACTTAGTATTAGTATATGGATTGTTTGTATGACATACCTACCATACTTGCTATCACAGGAGGTTGCGTTCGCTTAGGACCCTCTAATCCTTGTGTGCCTACGGGGGGGATATAGACTGGTACCTTGATGAACATAGGTCATAGAAAGACTTATTGTGATATTAATAAGTCCGCTGACCATGGGAGCGTAGGTATGTGCGTGACCCATGTGATGGTGACTCTGTTCGCCTCCACTATTTGTGATTTGTGTTATCTGGACTATTCCTGAGAGATTCGGAATATGTGATCCTTATGTACGTGATGTACCGGGATGGATAGTAGAGTATGTGTGCACTACAGCTTAGATTGCGGGGTGCTTGTATCGTATATTTATGATGTGAATAATATACATTAAACTAATGGAAATCCTCATGTTAATGTTGTAAAAATATTACGGTATTATTTCGAGATATATAATGAGTTAGCTGTTAGTTATATCAATGGCATAGTTAGTAACTGAGTTTACGTTAAACCTCTATTTAATTACGAGCGTTGATTAGGTTAAATGGAACTAAGTAATATGGGTAGAACCTTTGGCAGTCTCACTAGTTATGTTGTCAGTTAGCTAGTAGTATGGGTCGTTATAGATGGGTACTTACGTTAGGAGTGCACAGTTAGACGAGAGGTGAGAATATCATGCAAGTGCACGTCCTAACATGTACTTTGCATTTAATGTTTTAAATATTTTTAAAGCACTTGCAGGTTTTTAAAATGATTTCCACTTTCGGGCTCTGACCCATTTGCTTTCAAATATATTTTCTTGTAAAACCATTTTAGGTGCCCAGCCACAAGGACACCAAGCATAGGATTCTCATTCAGGTGACGAGCTGTAGCTGTTTGTGGAAGCTACAGGGATTTGCATGTAGACGCTTCTCTCATTTGGATTCCAGTCTCACAATCTATCAGTTATAGGGCATGTTGCCCATTTCTATTTAGAGCATCTTATACATTTCAGTTTTCAGACTTTAGCATGTAGTATTTCAGTTTCAGTTATTTATCTTCAGTATGGGATTGTAGTGAGGGGTTTCCTCCAGACGTGATTTATTTCTATTGTGGTGGTTATTCATTTTACTTCAGTATGGTGAATGGTGTTATTTATTTCTTTACTCTTGTTGCATGTTAATCAGATTTAATAAAATTTGGCACTTACTTTTTAAATGCTAGGTGGTTAGTAAAAATAAAACGTTTTCGACAGTGATGCTATTAACTGAGCCAACTTGGCATTTTGAATTAATTTTATAAAGGAGTAGCTACCCGGTGTTTAATTAGTCGGGGTGTCACATAGTACCAGGCTAGTGGTGGACTTCGAAACATTTTCACATAAATTCTTCTTCATTACTGGTCGAGACAGTATTAGCAAAGATCTCAGTGCTATAGATGCTGATTTTGACTTCTACCTCTGCTCGGGGACGAGCACGAGTTTCTCGGGGACGAACAAGTAATTCTCAGGGACGAGCAAGTGCTTCTCGGGAATGAGCTAATGCTTCTCGGATAGATCATCTGTGATGAATATCAGAATGTTGAAAGATCTTAACTTCATAAACTCCCCTTATATTTTAGATGATCCTCCTGCTGGCGAGGAACCTGTTTTAAAAGTAGAAGGAAAAGAAACCAATAGAATAGTAATCTCAATGTTATAGTTAGTATACATTTTCATTCTAAATGTATTTTTTTTTTAATGAAAGACTTTCATTTTTGTTCGCAATCTTAATTGCTATTGTCTTGTAAATATCAAACACTTTACATTTATGCATATGTATCTGTTAAAAAGATAACAATATTGTGTTGTTCATCGACCAGCTTAAAAAGTTTACAAGTATTAGTAACGTTGCTCGATCACTTAATAATAAAGTAATGAATATAAAAATGTTAAAATTTTTCCAACCAACCAAGGTTGTTAAATTATGCTTGTCGACCAACTACAGTTGATGGGTTTTTATCCCCGACCAGCCATACTTGGTTCAATTTCAAATATTTTCATAAAAAGTGTCCGACCAGCTAAGGTCAATAATTTTTTCTCGTCGACCAACTACAGTTAGTGGGTTTTTATCCCCGACCAACTATACTTGGGGTATTTTGGAATATTTTGTTCTTCAAAGAACTTTTTGTAATAATATTACCTCCCGACCAACATAAGTTGTAATGTGAGAATATATTTTTATCTTACCAACCGTAATTGATCATGCTGGTGTACACCTCCTAACCAAAGGAATATTTTTTGGCTCCTTAGAGCTTTTGGCTCCTTAGAGCTGTCCTCCTAACCAAAGGAGGTTGGCTCCTTAGAGCACTTTTGGCTACTTATAGCACTTTTTGGCTCCTTAGAGCACTTTTTGGCTACTTATAGCACTTTTTGGCTCCTTAGAGCACTTTTTGGCTCCTTAGAGCTGTCCTCCTAACCAAAGGAGGTTGGCTCCTTAGAGCACTTTTGGCTACTTATAGCACTTTTTGGCTCCTTAGAGCACTTTTGGCTACTTATAGCACTTTTTGGCTCCTTAGAGCACTTTTGGCTACTTATAGCACTTTTTGGCTCCTTTAGCTCTGACGATATCCTGGCGCTGAATGAACCTTCAAAATGTTTAACTGGTGATAATATGCAGCAAACTCCTCGTTTTTAAATTGTGTTCCATGGTCTGTGATGAAGGCATGAGGGAGACCATATCGGCAGATGATGTTCTTCCAAACAAATTGGTACACCTTCCTTCTCGTATGTCACGTCAATAAGTGGCTCAGCTTCTATCCACTAAGTAAAATAATCTACTGCGATGACGAGGTATTTGAATCTTCCTCGAGTCGTCGGCAATGGTCCAACCAAATCAATCCCCACATGGAAAATGGCCAAGGATAAATGATGGGTGTCAACAATGTTTGTGAAGTTCTTCGGATGGAGGAAAAGCGTTGGTACTTGTCACATTTCTTGGCATAAGCTATACAATCAGCTCTCATCGTCGGCCAGTAGTATCCCTGCGTCATCACCTTTTGCAAAAGTGTTCGTCCTGCTACATGGGCTCCACAGGACCCTTCATGGATCTCTTTAATCAATTCACCTCGGAGGGATGTACACATCTTTGCAAACCTGCCATAATTCCTCGTCGAGCAGCTTTAAACTTCCATTTCTTGGCGGCGAACTTATCTTCCGAATACCATTATACCGAGCAGCTTTAAATTTCCATTTCTTGGCGGCGAACTTATCCTCCGAATACCATTAATTAGTACATACCGAGCAGCTTTAAACTTCCATTTCTTGGCGGCGAACTTATCCTCCGGTAATTGTTCCTCCATAATATATGCTCTGATAGGATTCATTCAAGATGTTCCTAAATCAAGGGTAATAATATTCATCGTCAGGTCTTCATCTATGCTCCGACTTTCTAATGCTTCAATTGGTATCATTCTTCGCAGCTCGGTACGAGTAGCTGATGCTAATCGGTCCAAGGCGTATGCTCTCACATTCTCCATTCTTGATATTCTTACCAGTTTGAACAGCAACAAACTCTGATACCAACTCCATCACATTTGCTTGATACTTGATCATCAATTCTCCTTCGGCTCATTATTTTCCCAACATTTGGTTTACGATCAATTGAGAATTACTGAAGACAATAACCTGCTGTGCCTCCATAGTATTTGACAAATTAAGACCTGCAATCATGGCCTCATACTCAACCTCATTATTAGAAGCTTTGAATTAGAAACGTAGGGCGTATTCCCTGTCGACCTCATCTGGGCTGTTCAAAACGATCCCTGCCCCACAGCCTGTAGTGAAAGATGAGCCATCTACATATAGCCTTCATATAGGCAACTTGTCTTCTAATTTCTGGTCTGACAGAGTTCCTCGGTGGAATACTTTTCGCTTTCTTTCATCATGTCCTGATACTTCTGAATACACCTCTTGAATTTCAATATTCCTCCTGAACTTCAATATTCCTCCTGAACTTCAATATTTCTCCTGAACTTCAATATACCTCCTGAACTTCAATATTCCTCCTGAACTTCAATATTCCTCCTGAATGATTAGTCGGGGCCCTGACCATGTGAGTTTGTGGAGTTAAATTTGATGCTCGATTGCATGATGTTATAAGAATGTGCCACCAAATGAACAAATATATCTGTAATAGAAGCCCCCAACTGTGGAATGTGAACTTTGAATGAGATTTATCAACCAATACCAACCGGAGTTGGATTTTATCTACCAACCGGAGTTGGATTTCGTCTACCAATCGGAGTTGGATTTTATCTACCAATCAGAGTTGGTGGTAATTGATAATAAATGATGAAGACTTCCTCGGAGCTGACCAACAGATTGTTGGGAATAAGATAATATAAATGCTGGAGACCTCCTCGGCGCTGACCAACAGATTTGTTGGGAATAAGATAATATAAATGCTAGAGACCTCCTCAGCGCTGACCAACAGATTTGTTGGGAATAAGATAATATAAATGCTGGAGACCTCCTCGGCACTGACCAACAGATTTGTTGGGAATAAGATAATATAAATGCTGGAGACCTCCTCGGCGCTGACCAACAGATTTGTTGGGAATAAGATAATATAAATGCTAGAGACCTCCTCAGCGCTGACCAACAGATTTGTTGGGAATAAGATAATATAAATGCTGGAGACATCCTTGGAGCTGAATAAGATTATAAATATTTGTCGAGCTCCATGCTGAAATGAGAATAGAATATGCATCCAAATAGATATAAAGAATAATTAAAAATAATAAAGTGCCTCGCCGATCCGTCGAGGTAGAATCATATAATGCCGAATAAGAATAAGATCTTTCAGAACATAAGAATATGGCCGAGAACGTTGTCAGGCCTGAATATAAATAAGAATTATCCGAACGAATGTTGTAATTCTCCTTAAAGCTGAATAAGTATCTTGTCGAGGCATAATTGCAGAATGCCGAATAAGAATAATATTTTCCAGAACATAAGAATATGGCCGAGAACTTTGTTGGGCCTGCATATAAATAAGAATTACCCCGACCAACTATCCGTTGGGGGTGAAATATAATAAATGTTATAGTTCTCTTCAAAGTTGAATATGATAATAAGTATCTCGCCGAGCTCCATGTTGAGATGAATATAGAATATGAATCCCAATGGATATATAGAATCATTTGTGCTGGAGCAGATATCTGGGCCTGAATATAAATAAGAATTACCCCGACCAACTATCCGTTGGGGGTGAAATATAATAACTGTTGTAGCTTTTCCTCGGAGCCGAATATATATAGAGAGAAGAAATTTTTTTCGAGCTCCATGCTGAGATAAATATAAAATATGAATCCGAACGGATATAGAATAATTTGTGCTTCAGCATTCGTCGGCATTGAATCTTGTGCCTGTAAAAATTAATAATCTGCTCTACCATATGTGTAGGCTGAATTGATTAGTCATGAGAATAATTTACTCATCCAATCAATATATGATATGTATCAACATAAAAATTTCAAAATATGAAATAATATTTTTGTGCCACACGTGTGTGAGATGTACGAATTTTTATTAGATATGCGCCATAAATAAGACGTAGAGTTTTCTGTAAAGTTATTTAATCTCCAACAACCAATCAGGTATTAGTTGCTGTTTAAAAATATTTTTGGGGTGATCATAAGTTAAAAAGACTTAAGCCCCCTGCTTGTCCCCAAGACGAACTCGTGTTTAAAGAAATATCAGGGGTGCTTAGCATTTTTTTAATACCCCAAGATTCTACTGCTGCCGACAAACGACATGGATGTTGCCGACCAACATTTAAGGATATCTCAAATTATAGAATATATGGTTGGATGACCAGAATATCTCGAATCTTGAGATCAAAAAATAACATTCAATGTAAAATTTAAGCCTTAAAAATGTTAATTAAATGAATAAATATATAACCCACTAGATCGTGTGATTTCGTCAAAGAAACCTTGTGATGTGATGAACGAGGGGCCAAAATATCAAATTTGTTCCCAGTCTTGATATGGTCATGATTATTTTACTGATCCTCTTTTACAAGAGGTGGGTAATGATTTTTCAGGTGAGAGAATTTTTTTTTTTTTTTTTATATTGATCCCTTCCTATTCCCAATTTGGAGAGATAAAAATATGGTAAATGATTAAAGTTATTACCAAATTTATATCAAAAATCAATCAATTTGGCTTTATTGACATAGATGGAAGATGAACCAAATTAAGTATATAATTCATAAAAGTGAATGCAAAGAGACTCAAACTTGAAGAGAGAGAGAATATATATGGGTCATGATTTCCATGAAAAGACTTTTCATTGTCTTTAACCTTTTCCCATTCTTTTATTAAAAATATGATAGGAATTTGAATAGACATCAAATATCTTACAAAATTTATTTCAAAATCAACAATGAAAATGATTAAATCTTATCATCGTCGTATATATTGGCATATGTAATCATTTAAAATATTTATTTCATGATATTAAATTAAAACTTGAGAATCAAGCAAAGAATTATGATTTATGAAATCTACTATTTTTCAGATTTCTAAATAAGGATGAATCTAACAGTTATGATTTAAAAATCATGAGATGCAACATTTTGCAGATAAAAATTGGACAATTAATTTATGTATATAAACATAAAAATCATGATTGAATCAAAAGATGTATGTATAATTGATTATACGTAGAGAAAATAAAAACTTAGCTTTTGGTGGAGAACAACGCTTGTAACACGTTCCCACAGACGGCGCCAATCTGTTGAAGACAGAAAATGGCCACTGCCATTTTAGTGGCGTCAACAGCAGATAAATGATGAGGATGAGATTGAAGATGAAGATAAACATTCACATCAAACATATAAGAGACAAAGATTTTTAAAGTGGTTCGGCTATAAGGAAAAGCCTACGTCCACTGTTATTTTATTCCCAGGGGTTTACAATAGCACAATATGGTGTTTCTTGGTTCTCTCGGATCTCTCTTCATAGTTGTCCCTTTTGGCCAAAGGAATACATGTATTTATAGTAATGGGAGATAAAGAGATTCATTGTATGTAGACATTTATGCATTATGTCTACATTCAACGAATCTAACTGTTGAATTGCTTGGTATGCTATGTGTTGTCATACAGTATAAATGTACATTAATGATCATTAAATGCGTAGTTATCCTTTGATATTCCTGGTTGGTATGCCGACCAACTCTCCTCGGGTGCCAACTAATACTCCTCGGGTGCCGACCAACTCTCCTCGGGTGCCGACTAACACTCCTCGGGTGCCGACCAACTCTCCTCGGGTGTTGAATATTGCCACGTAGGATGACATGTGTACTTTTCTGATTGGTCCTCGTAGATGGAGAATTTTTGCGTTAACACCGTGTAAACTTTATCTCTGAAGAATTAACACATTTTTACATGATTTTCCCCTGCATAAGTTCCACCAACAAAATCATTATGGACATCAATCAAAGGAAGAATATATTTATTACTCTGTTTATGGTTCCAACATAACAATCTTGGGCGCCTAACAAGAAACTTATCAAGTGGGAGATCAGTTGGGGCAATCTTCCGAAACCTATTGTACAGGTACCCTATCAAAAGGATCGTACTGCAAAAGTTGGAGACATCATGACTTCCAATGGAGCGATCCATATCAAAATGAGTTATGTCCAAACAAGTGTATAAAGAGCCCAATGTTATAGGAGCAAAAGGAATTGTGACTCCATGAGCCAATCTAACTGCAAAATTTATCAAGTCACTTTGTGGATGACCATTGGGATTACCTAGAAGAAAGAAGCTAAAAAGAATGAATAAAAAAAGGGATCTATCTCTGACAACTGATATTTTCCTAGACCGAATAGGGCTTTCGGTATTATATCATTTTCCTTTAGTCCTTTGTTGGCTTTAGAAGAAACTTATAATAATACTTTATTAGTAGGCCAAAGGTGGCCTTTAAAGAATAAAAAATGCACTCACATCATAATCTATCAAGTTTTGTTCAAGATTTAGCCTCCTCATCCATTAGTTCATCGTTATAAAGAACAATATTGCAAGGCCCTATCCCTATTAGTTCACACGGATATTCCAAGATTATTGTGAACTCACCCCAAGATCTCATGAAAGTGTGACATAAATAGTTCCATCTTGAAACCAATAGGTGAAGTGCATAGTTATTCTTGGAAATGGTGAAATCCCTAAACCAGTAAGAGGAGTTAGAAAGATCAATATAGAGAAGAGTTTTATCATACTTTTATAGATAAAACTAATCAAAGAAGAAAAACCCTCAGGTGAACCACCTGGGGACTCAAAATATTAGAAAAGGGAAATGTCCCCTGACTATTTGAAGTCTTAAAATAACATAAGAAGAAAGATCACCTCCCTTGGATTGATTTTGTAGTTGCTCAAATTAAAGGAACGGATATTTTATCCCTTGTAAATGTCTAAAAAAGGTGCAACCCTTTTCCCAAAACTTGTCTTTGTCTCCAAAGTAGGATGATAACTATTAAACAAGATATTCTTTCTCTTCTACCTCAGATGACAGAACTCCACATGAGCCCTTACTAGGTGCATCCATGGTTTTTCTTGACAACGCCATTGTTGAATAAGGAAAATAATAATCAAAAGAAAAAAGATTGGGTTTTTTTAAAGAACATAATGTGATCATCAAATAAGGAGGAAAAGATGAAATATTTTAACACAATTTCTCTCTCTACAAAGGTTGGGAAGCTTGGGTTTTAATGGAGGTAATATAAGAGTTAGAAAGTTTTTGAAGAAGTTAACTTAAAAAGCTTTTATAGGTTTTCTCTTTCACAACTGTTCAAAATACTGTTAATGGTTCATAAAACAAAAAGACCATTTGAATTTGGGGGAAAAATAATGATTTTATAACCCAACGCCTCAGAAGTTGTCTCGTGCCTAAACATGGTCAAAAGTTAGCTGTGATGTCAGAACTAGCGATATTAGCATTTAATGTTAAGATATATAAATATTCACCACAAGTGGGCATAAATTAACATGTGTATAGACAAGGTTCGTCGACAAGAGGTTCTTCGATGGAAGGTTGTTTAGTTGAGTTTCATCACACAAAGACACCTCAGTTCAGGATTTAAAATGGAGAGGTTTTGAATAATTAACCGTTAAGATTTGAGATTCCTTGATTTACCTGGACAAAGTATTTTAAAGTTACAAATAACTTAAACGAGGTGTTTAGTACAGATGTTTCTTATTTACACAACAACGTTCTTTATGAGGGGACAAATGTAGGAAGGACTTATTTTTAGAACTCCCAACTCAATGCTAAGTTACTTTAAGAAGGCAAAAAAGTAGTTCATTTGATGTTAAATATAATAGGTTAATCAAAACACTTGAAAGATCAAGTTTAAGTATACCAAAGAAGCTCAAGGCACCCCTGATTAACCTATCTAGGAAGGTTCCTGAGGAAATTACTCTCGAGAACACAGAGACCAAAACAACTCCACACGATCAAGAATGTTGCAAAACAACTCACCCGAGGGAGAATTTTGCAAGCAACCAATAGTTTGCATAACCAAAAGTGCTAATAAGCCGTAAAAAGATGCTAATGCAAAAAGCATTATCTGACATAGAGGGATATTCTTTTGACACATGATCCTATGCCGACATAATTTATATAATGTATTAGGAAGCGCAATAATCATGTTTTACTAATTTAATACTTTTGTTAATGTTTTGAGACAACTTTATACCACGCTTGATGATTTTGTTCCCATTACATGACTCGTGGTGGTTTACTAGTGAAAGAATCCAAAAAGAGAAAAAAAGGGTTCAAGGTCCCACGAAATTGACACTCAGACTATATATGCTACATTATTCCATTAAAAATGAGGCATAATTGATAGTAGAAAAAGATAAAAACACTTAAACAAAGCACTACACCAAATCCTGCGAATGGTCACGCCCAGTGGGTCACGACCCAATTCCGCGAGGACTTGAGCCGTGACCCACTCAATATTTGGCGTGACCATATTTATTACCACACTAAATTATTAATGCTCATGAAGTGGTCACAGAATAAGTCCGTGACCACAGTGGTTGCGGACTTAGGCCGTGACCAGGTCGTGACCATCTTGGCGCCAAACTCGGGCCAAAATTTCCTCTAAGCTTGGTCGTGGGTGGGTTACGGCCCAAGTCCGTGACCCATGGCATGACGAAGAAGAGATTACACACATTGATGGCCACGACTTAGGGCCGTGACCATTTTTGGGTGTGGGTCACGGCTATGGGCCGTGACCATCCCTTATTCAAGCATTAGGGTTAGTGTAGAAGGGTCGCGCATCACAGATTGAGGGTCACGGTTATGGGCCGTGACCATTTCTTGGTATGGGTCACGGCTATGGGTCGTGACCATACCTCATTTGACAGCTTTTATTGGTCACGAAAGTGGGTCATGGCTGTAGGCCATGACCATTATTCATCAATCAGGTACCAGTCAGAGCTCTAAGGGGTTGGTAGGTTGCGATGGTGGGTCACGGCTTTAGGCCGTGACCAGGTCATTCCTAAAAAATAAAGAAACGCGATCTATTTTTCATTTTCATTTTCATTTGCCCGCTTCTCTCTCTCTCTCGTCAAACACTGAGGTTGATAACCTAAAAACTTCTCTCTCTCATCAATCAGGTAGCAGCAGCCGCCCCACTCCCAACTCCGTCCTAGCAGCAATCGCCCCAGCTCCGCCCTAGCAGCAGCCGCCCCAGTCCCAGTCTCTCTCCCGAGTAAATTTTATTCTTTTTCTCCATTAATTTATCTAGATTCCATTAATATATGTATATATAGTTTCTATGTCTTTACAATTTATACACAGTATATATAGATAATTTATATGATTTGAATTTGGGATAATATTGTGGCAGAGCTAATGTAAAAGTAAAAATAGTGTGAGATAATATTTTTGAAACTTTAGTCTTACAACCTACTAGGTTGTTAATATTAGTAAAAAAAAAGTTTGGGTAAGCCAATTTATATCACATATTTAGATTTTAGGATGTTAATATTCATATTAATCGATTTTAGCTGAACTTCTAGAGCTATTTTAGTATATTTGGTATTTTAGTCCTAATTTTTATTTTTATCATTTTTTTCCTTTTTGTATTATATGGTTAATGGAAAACCTCGTAGAAAGTACATTATAGGAAATGGTTGCAGAGTTGATTACTTAAGTTCCTGAATCTACTAGGTCTCTTTTAAGGCAGATTGAAGCTATGCAGGTTCATAAGTAAATTATATTTACATTTGTTTCTTGAATATTATGATCTACTTTACTAACTTCACAGTCATTTTCTTTGTTTCCTATTCCTAGCTTGAGTCCTTTCTCTACTGGATTAACCAAACCCTCGTAGTGCCCCTGAAATTAACCAGACCCTCATAGTGTCCCTGGAATTAACGGTTCAGGGGCAATATGTTGTCATAGTGACCCTCATAGTTTAAATTAACCAATTATTTCAACGGCATATTAACTAGACCCTCATAGTGCCCTTGAAATTAACCAGACCCTCATATTTCCCCTGCTTCTATCTTCAACACTCCCTTCTTGATTCAATAATAATGATTTTCCAAGAATTTCACACCCGGTGGTTTTGGAAAGGCTATTAATTATAATGAGAAGGATGTTGAGATTCAGGTCTTTCAATATAAACTTCGTTATGACCATCATTATGATATTTGACATAATCATTTGCATGTTTTTATTCAATTTTTTTCTTTATTCACTTTTCTCTTTAAGTTTGATAATGTGTAAATATTTTTTCAGATTTGGTATTTCACAGTGAGTGAGCATCCGGATAGGGGTGCAACGCTATTACCTACACATATCATGGTAATCTTTATGATATTTTTTATTTGTTCATCCAAATTTATAGAAATTGGATGATTACATACATTATTGCATACCAATTAGATACCAGTTCTTTATTACATACCGATTCTTCATTACACACCAGGTACTCTTTACTTCAACTAAAGTAGTTATATAATTGATATACATAATCAATTAAATTTTTTAGATGATAGAAGGAGTACGGGATAATTATTGTTTTTGTTTCGTTTGGTTGTTAGATAATTATTGGTTGTTGACTTTTTGTTGGATAGTATGTTAGAAGAAGTATGGGATAATTAGAAGGAGTGCGGGATACGATGATAAATTTCTAATTTCTAGACTTAAACTTAAAAACATGACACCAACACCTCTTACGGGACAAATGTAACACATAGGAACTGACCCCGCGATCACGGGATTCCCGTTTTGAGAATACGACGATAATATGTATAATTCAAGACTTAGGCTTAAAAACATGGCTTTAGAGGGTGAAAACTAGAAACAGCCCCCGAACGGCCCCGTGGGTGGCAACAACACCTCCCACGGGACCAATATGACTCGTAGGAACTGATCGCGCAGCCGCGAGACTCCCGATTTGAGAATACGATGATAATTTGCATATTTGTAGACTTAGGCTTAAAAAATGGCGTTAGAGGGTGAAAACCCAAAAAAGCCCCATGGGTGGCACCAACACTTCCCACGAGACTAATGTGACTCGTAGGAACTGACCGTGCAGCCCTGGGACACTCGGTTTGAGAAAATGACAATAATTTGCAGATTTCTAGACCTAGGCTTAAAAAATGGCGTTAAATGGTGAAAACCCGAAATAGCCCCTGAACGTCCCCGTGGGTGGCACCAACACCTCCCACAGGACCAATATGACTCGTAGGAACTGACCGCGCAGCATCGGGACTCCCGGTTTGAGAATACTAAGGTAATTTGAATATTTCCAAACTTAGGCTTAAAAAATGGCGTTAGAGGGTGAAAACCCGAAACAGCCCCCGAACGTCCCCGTGGGTGGCACCAACACCTCCCACATTACCAATGTGACTCGTAGGAACTGACCGCACAGCCGCGGCACTCCCGGTTAGAGAATACGATGATAATTTGTATATTTCTAGATTTAGGATTAAAAACATGGCTTTAGAGGGTGAAAACCCGAAACAGCTCCCGAACGGCCCCGTGGGTGGCACCAACACCTCCCACGGGACCAATGTGACTCGTAGCAACATACTGCACTGCCGCAGGACTCCCGATTTGAGAATGTAATAATAATTTGCATATTTCTAGACTTAGGCTTAAAAACATGGCGTTAGAGGGTGAAAACCCAAAACAGCCCCGAACGACCTCGTGGGTGGCACCAATAACTCTCACGGGACCAATGTGACTCGTACAAACTGACCGTGCAGCTGCGGGACTCCCGATTTGAGAATACGATGATAATTTGCATAATTCAAGATTAGGCTTAAAAACATGGCTTTAGATGGTGAAAACTCGAAACAATCCCCGAACGGCCCCGTAGGTAGCATCAATACCTCCTTCAAGACCAATGTGACTAGTAAGAACTGACGACGCAGCCACAGGACTCCCGGTTTGAGAATACGATGATAATTTGCATATTTCTAGACTTAGGCTTAAAAAATGGCGTTAGAGGGAAAAAAAACCCGAAACAACCACCAAATAGCCTCGTGGGTGGCACTAACACTTCCCACAGGACCAATGTGAGTCGTAGGAACTGACCGCGCAGCCGCGGCACTCCCGGTTTGAGAATAGGACGTTAATTTGAATATTTCTAGACTTAGGCTTAAAAACATGGCATTAGTGGGTGAAAACTCGAAATAGCCCCCGTACAGCCTGTGGGTGGCACCAACACCTCTCACGGGACCAATGTGACTCACAGAAACTGACTGCGCACTCCCGAGACTCCAGGTTTGAGAATACGATGGTAATTTGAATATTTCTAGACTTAGGCTTAAAAAATGGTGTTAGAGGGTGAAAACTCGAAATAGCCTCCGAACGTCCCCGTGGGTGGCTCCAAAACCTCCCACAGGACCAATATGACTCGTAGGAACTGACCGCGCTACCGCGGGACTCCCGGTTTGAGAATACGATGATAATTTCCATATTTCTAGACTTAGGCTTAAAAACATGGCTTTAGAGGGTGAAAACCTGAAACAGCCCCCTAACGGCCCCATGGGTGGCACCAACACCTCCCACGGGACCAATGTGACTAGTAACAACTGATCACGCAATCGCGGGACTCTCAATTTTCAAATACGACGATAATTTGCATATATCTAGACATAGGCTTAAAAATATGGCGTTAGAGGGTGAAAACCCAAAATATCCCCCGAACGGCCTCGTGGGTGGCACCAACACCTCCCATGGGACCAATGTGACTCGTACGAACTGACCGTGCAATCGCGGGACTCTCGGTTTGATAATACGACGATAATTGCATATTTCTAGATTTAGGATTAAAAACATGGCGTTAGTGGGTGAAAACCCGAGAGAGCCCCCGAACGGCCCCATGGGTGGTACCAACTCCTCCCACGGAACCAATGTAACTCGTAGGAACTGACTGTGCGGTCGCGGGACTCCCGGTTTGAGAATAGGATAATAATTTATATATTTCTAGACTTAGGCTTAAAAATATGGCTTTTGAGGGTGAAAACCAGAAATATCCCCAGAACGGCCCCGAGGGTGGCACCAATACTTCCCACGGGACCAATGTGACTTGTAGGAACTAACCGTGCAGCCGCGATACTCCCGGTTTGAAAATACGACGGTAATTTGCATATTTATAGACTTAGGCATAAAAATGTGGCGTTAGAGGGTGAAAACCCCTGAACGCCCCCGAACGGTCCCGTGGGTGGCACCAAAACCTCTCACGGGACCAATATAACTCGTAGGAACTGACCGCGTAGCTGCGGTACTCCCGGTTCGAGAATACAATGATAATTTGCATATTTCTAGACTTAAGCAAAAACATGGCGTTAGAGGGTGAAAACTCGAAACAGCCCCCAAACGGCCCCGTGGGTGGCACCAACACCTCCCACGGGGCTAATGTAAGTCGTAGGAACTGACCGTGCAGTCGGGGGTCTCTCGGTTTCAGAATACGACGGTAATTTGCATATTTATAGACTTAGGCATAAAAACATGGCGTTAGAGGGTGAAAACCCAAAAAAGTCCCCGAACGGTCCCGTGGGTGGCACCAACACCTCCCACGGGACCAATGTAACCCGTAGGAACTGACCGCGCAGCCACGACACTCCTGGTTTGAGAATACAATGGTAATTTTTATATTTCTAAACTTAAGCAAAACATGACATTAGAGGGTGAAAACTCGAAGCAACCCCTGAACGGCCCCGTGGGTGGTATCAACACCTCCCACGGGACCAATGTAACTCGTTGAAACTAACCTCGCAGTTGTGGGTCTCCCGGTTTTAGAATACGACGATAATTTGTATATTTCTAGACTTAGGCTTAAAAATATGGCGTTAGAGGGTGAAAAATCAAAACAGCCCCCGAATGGCCCCGTGGGTGGCACGAACACCTCCCACGGAACCAATGTAACTCGTAGGAACTGACCGCGCAGCTATGGCACTCCCGTTTTGAGAATATGACGGTAATTTGCATATTTCTAGACTTAAGTAAAATATGGCGTTAGCGGGTGAAAACTCGAAACAGGCCCCCGAACGACCTGTGGGTGGCACCAACACCTCCCACGGGACCAATGTAACTCGTAGGAACTGACCTCACAGTCGCGGGTCTCCCGATTTGAGAATATGACGATAATTTGTATATCTCTAGACTTAAGCTTAAAAACATAGCGTTGGAGGGTAAAAACCTAAAACAGCCCCCGAACGGCCCCGTGGGTGGCACCAACACCTCCCACGGGACCAATGTAACTCGTAGCAACTGACCCCTCAGTCGCGGGTCTCCCGGTTTGAGAATACGATGATAATTTGCATATTTCTAGACTTAGGCTTAAAAACATGGCATTAGAGGGTGAAAACCCAAAACAGCCCTCGAACGGCCCCGTGGGTGGCACCAACACCTCCCACGGGACCAATGTAACTCGTAGAAACTGTTCGCGTAGCCGCGACACTCCCTGTTTGAGAATACGATGGTACTTTTCATATTTCTAGACTTAAGCAAAATATGGCATTAGAGTGTGAAAACTCGAAACAACCCCCGAACGGCCCTGTGGGTGGCACCAACACCTCCCATGGGACCAATGTAACTCGTAGGAACTGACAGCGCAACCACGGGTCTCCCGATTTGAGAATACGATGGTAATTTGTATATTTTTAGACTTAGGCATAAAAAGATGGCGTTAGAGGGTGAAAACCCAAAACAGTCCCCAAACGGCCCCGTGGGTGGCACCAACACCTCCCACGGGATCAATGTAACTCGTAGGAACTGATCGTGCAGCCACGACACTCCCGATTTGAGAATATGACGGTAATTTGTATATTTCTAGACTTAAGCAAAACATGGCGTTAGAGGGTGAAAACTTGAAACAACCCGCGAACGGCCCCGTGGGTGGCACCAACACCTCCCACGGGACCAATGTAACTCGTAGGAACTGACCCCGCAATCGCGGGTCTCCCGATTTGAGAATATGACGATAATTTGCATATTTTTAGACTTAGGCTTAAAAACATGGCGTTTGAGGGTGAAACCCCAAAACATCCCAAAAATGGCCCCGTGGGTGGCACCAACACCTCCCACGGAACCAATGTAACTCGTAGGAACTGACCGCGCAGCCACGGCACTCCCGATTTGAGAATACGACGGTAATTTGTATATTTCTAGACTTAAGCAAAGCATGGCGTTAGAGGGTGAAAACTCAGAACAACCCCCGAACGGCCCCGTGGGTGGCACCAACACCTCCCACGGGACCAGTGTAACTAGAAGGAATTGACCTCGAAGTCGCGGGTCTCCCGATTTGAGAATATGACGATAATTTGTATATTTTTAGACTTAGGCTTAAAAACATGGCGTTAGAGGGTAAAAACTCGAAACAGCCCCCAAACGGCCCCGTGGGTGGCACCAACACCTACCACGGGACCAATGTAACTCGTAGGAACTGACCGCGCAGTCACGACACTCCCGGTTTGAGAAGATGATGGTAATTTGCATATTTATAGAGTTAGGCATAAAAATATTTATGTGTTGATAATTTTAACTCATATATTCAATTTTTCAGCTTGATTAATTTTTTTGTAAAACTACTTGGTTACTGATATTTTTTTTATATATCCCATCATTTGTAGGATTTTTGCACGCGGAAGAAATGAAGGAGGCAATGGTTTACAACATGAAGATTGTTTATATGTTGTGGACATTCAGGATTTTTTTTTTATGTGTTGCAGCCGTGTGGGCTTTTATTGTTTAGTTTTATGGCCGTGCGGACTTTATAATAAGCAGGTTTTACATTTACACGTTTTGGAATGTCAAGAAAATAGAGGAAACTCTGCCCAATTTTTTTTTGGGTTTGTAAATTATTAAGACGTGTAATATTTTTAAGTTTGTATATATATTTGTTTATTAACAACGTTCTCGATTCGCAATTTGTAATTTTTTTTATTGTTTTGTCAATAATAAATCTTCTAACACCTCGTACGTGTCCAACATTACGCGTAGCAATACACGGTGTACTCACAGGATCCCCAATTTTAGGATTGGATCAAAAAAATACATTTTTTTTTAAATTATAGTTAAATGTGGTCATGGACTTTGTCCATGACCATTTTTATTTTTTTCGTCACGATCGTGGGTCACGGACTTGGGCCGCGACCATTTTTTTTTTATTTTTTTTGTCACGGTCATGGGTCGCGAACTTTGGCCGCGACCAATTTGTCATGGTTGTGGGTCATGGATGAGGGTCGTGATGATTTTTTTTTTTTTGTCACTGTCATGGGTCGCGAACTTTGGCCGTGACCAATTTGTCACGGTTATGGGTCACGGATGAGGCCGCGACCAATTTTTTTTATATTTTTTTTCACGTTCATGGGTCACGGACTTTGGCCGCGACCAATTTGTCACGGTTGTGGGTCATGGATGAGGGCCGCGACCCTTCACGATATGGGTCACGGCATAAGTCCGCGACCATCTGCCGTGACCCCTCTCGGCCGTGACCATTTTTTGGTCACAGACTTGGGTCACGACCCATGAAAATGGTCACGCCCGAAATGGTCACGGCCCAATTCCACGACCCACAACTTTGGTCAGGGATTTTGGCCATGACCAATCACCAGTTTTGGTGTAGTGAAGTGTCGAATCGGAGAGAAGATAGTTTAAACTTGAAGAGATTCTAAGAGAGTTTAAAACACTGTAAGATTTGGAGAGAATATTAATTTCGAGTTTGAGTGAAATAAACTCGAGCTCCTATAGACATAGTCTAAGTTGGGTAAACCACGTTATTTGTTGTGTTCTTTACAGTTGATTTTCTCTCTTAAGCATATTTTCCCCTCATTATTAAGTTTGTTTATCATCACTCTTGCAAAGTATGTTTTCACATCACCATTAATAAGGATTACACCTCAATTTACAATAAAGACCCTGGTGATAAGAGAAACTATCGCTTCCTCTCATTACCCAAAGAGAATTGCTCTCTTAAAAAGTTGTCCTCCTTTCAGCATTATGTAATTAGAATAATAATTGCGCTAAAGTTCTTCACAAATCTTTTATAAAAAAAGAAGCAAGGCCGTGAAAACTTTGAACATCATGAATCGAACTAGGAATTGACCAACTACTTATTACCTCCACTTTGTTTGGATCCATCTTCACACCATCACTTAAGACAACATAATCTAAGAATATTAAGCTATTTGTCAAGAAATCACACTTTTTCAAATTAAAATATAACTTCTGACCTCTCAACATATTAAAAACCATTTGAATATGGTAAAAATGTTGATTTTGGTGTTTGATAAACAAAAGAATATCATTGAAACAAACCACATCAAACTTACCAATATAAGTCTTGAATATGTGATTTATGAGACATATAAATGTTCTAGGAGCATTAGAAATCCCAAGTGGCATCACCTTCAATTCAAACAGTCCATCCCTTGTCTTGAAATTTATTTTTCGTTCATCTCCCAATCTTATGTGAATCTGATGATAACCACTTCGAAGGTCTATTTTTGAAAAGATTATAGCCCCAAAAATTTGGTCAAATAGATCATCAAGTCTAGGAATAGAAAAGTGATATTTGACTGTAATTTATTCACCGCTTGAGTATCAACACACATCCTTAAATATTCATATTTTTTAAGAACAAATAATGCTAGGATAACATATGGACTCATGCTCCCTCTAAGCATCCCTTTATCCAACACATCATTAACTTTATTTTGAAGCTCTTCATATTTTTTAGGATTCATTTGGTAGGTTTATTTGTTTGGAAGCATAGCACCTAGAATAAAGTCAATATAATAGTGAATATTGCTCATCGGTTGGAGGCCCAATGGAATCTCCTTTGATGCTACATCATGAAAATCAACAAGTAAAGTAGAAAATCAGGTGGGACTTTAAATTTCTCTTTATTTTCCTACATTACCACTTGAACGAAATCATTTCCTTCCCCTTCCGTTATCGTATCAAATTCTTCATTTGAGAGAAAATGATTTACATTCCCTTTGATGGTGCAAGAGATTTTTCGGGCTTCAAAGGGTATAAAATAAATTTCACTCCATCCTTAGGGAAAGTGTATTTATTATTGATCCCATCATGCTTAATATGTATATAAAATTCCCAAGGTCTCCCAAGAAGTAAATGACAAGCACCCATAGGCACAACATCGCACCAAATTCATTTCGAAAAATTTTACCAATTGAAATATGAACTAAATAGTTTTTATTGAATTTTACCGCATCTCCCTTCTTAAGCCATGATTGCTTATAAGGTTGTGGGTGCTCTTTCATCTTAAGATTCAATTTCCCTACTATTTCAGTAGACATAACATTGTCATAACTACCATTATCAATGATATCATTACACACCTTGCCATAAGAAGCGCAACGGGTATGAAAAATGTTATTTTGAAGCCATTAATCATCCTCCATGCGGGAACCATTTAAACTTCTTGGCACAAAAAATGATTCACCTTGGTCACTATATACAATTTCACCATTACTTTTATCTTCATTACTAACAATTTATTACACATATTTATTGACATTCTCATCCACTAGTGAAAAAATCTTTTGATTTATATACTAGGATAAAATATGCCCAAATCCATGACATTTAAAACACTGGAAAAATTTTGAATTTGAAGAACCGAGATAAATTGATTTACCCTTTACATCTTTATTTGAACATGTATTAAAAGAAGATGTATTTGAAGTCTTATAAGTATAAAACTCTCCCAGTTATAACCTCCTTTGTGACTTTGAGTTGAAATAACACTTTTCTGCCTCACTTTTCTATCCACATTTGGGGCCAATTTAAACACATCGTTATCAGTCCAATAAGTTTGCAATTGGACCACATTTGAAATTTAAATCCTTAAACCGCCAGTATATCGAGCAATTGTTTTTTCCTTGGACTCGGATAAATCACATTGCAAAATGAGATGAACAAATTCTTTTTAATACTCCTCTACGAATAACTCATTTTTCTTAAAGTTGTGAAACTTATAAAAAGTGTTATTATAAATAATAACTATGCCATAATATCTTCTTTAACTCCTTTTTAATCTTTTACCATGTTATAATTCTTCTTTAGACGTTACCACCTAATCTATGCATGCTTCTTTAAGTTAATGGTAAATCACTTCACTTTTCTAATTTCTGGAATTTCTTGGTAGTTAAAGATTCTCTCCATGGAATTAAACCAGTCAATGAATCCATCGCCTTGGATATCACATTCAAATTATGGAGTGTTAACTTTGATATAATCACGACATTAGAGTTGGTTCCCACCATATTTACAATTTAAAGGAGACTCTTCTTCCGATACTCAATCATGAGCATAAAAGCGATAAATCTCCTCTTCATCAAGGGATTATTCATTCACCAAAACATGAAGCGAACCATCATATTTTTTAGCTTCATAGTGTGAAACCTGTTGTTGGAGTTGTTTCACTTTTCTCCTCAAATCATCAATTTCAATGTCACTCGAGTCTCCTTTGCCTACTTGTACATCACCATTCAGGCCACAAATACGATAATCATCCATTACAACAAAAGCTCTTATGTCAATCTAAGACTAGATAATGAAAGAGAAGGAAATAACATAAGTTTAAACTCAGGTTACATACTTACACTCTAAGGAATCCACCAAAGAGGGGGAGCAACACTCGTCACCAATTGGAATCCACCAAAGGTTAAGAGCAAAACAAGCAAAATTCACTCTTAGAGAAAGGTTATTTATGTTCTCAAAGAAATCTACTTTATCTTCGTATGTTATCAACCTTTATATAAGATCTTCGAATAACCCTCCAATAATAAGTAATTTATAGATTTTAAAAAGGACATTATATAAATTAGAAGTTGAAAAACTAAAAGACTAAACCTTTAGAACTCAAAATTAATTTCTCGTGAAATTTGACATCAATTCAAATGCATGTCATTCTCTATATACATTGAATTAGAAGGTTAAATATATACCAAATTAATGGTATGGAAGTATGTTTTATAGTGAGAATTGAACTAAGTTGTTTGGAATTATGAGGTAAGAGTTATGATTGTTTTACTAAATAGTGAATGTGATAGCAGCAGAATCCAAAAATTTATTCTTTACTTCTTTTAAGCCCAATTAATGAACCACGAAGCTTCTATGGATCTATAGGAATATCACAGTTTTCTCATGTATTATTATTGGAAAACACCATTACATTGATGCACAAATATCAATATATTTTTAAGTTTAGTAAGTTGTGAGTTTTGTGTATGTTATGTCTTCACGTGATTTGGTTTGACATGAATCGTTAAAAGTGAGGAAAAATATTTTTTGATGTTTTGAAAAGTTTTTAAGTTATATAACCTAATTTTGAGGGTATTTTTGAAAAATTAAATGTTGGAATTTTAGTTAACTCAAATAAGAAAATTATAGAGTTCTGAGTGACCTTTACAACACAAAAAATAAAGCGTGTCATTTTGACATTTAAGTAAAAAGTTATGCTCAAACTAGTAAACCTCATTGAAGTTATTGCATAGACTTGGAACTCGTTCAAAGCCCTCGTTCGAAATGTGTTTCAAATGAAAGCCCTATAACTGAGGCAAAAAGGTTCAATCGAAAGGTGTTTCAATGAGAAGGTCGTGGTTTAAACCAAACTTCGTTCGAACGAGATTGATATGCGTTCGAATGAGGGCCAAATATGCAAAAATGTGTTTGATGTCTTTTTACGTATAAACTATATATATGACTCTAGTTTTGATCCAAAACAATCTCTCAAGTTGATGTAATCTTTCAAACCTCTAAAGAGAGTGTTTTTAAGTTTTTCTATAAGTGTTCATAAGATTTATTATCAAATTAATCATCATATGAACACACAACAACAAATTAAAATCACATAAATTTGTTTTTGTTGTGGTTTGTGGCTTTGGTGGATTACAAGCTATGTTTATGAAATACTAGTGCATTATGGAGTCGGAGCTACAGTCCAAATTCAAACATACCGTATTTATTATAAGATATCGACATGACTAATCGTGTGGGGAAGATCGTGGTCTTAATCAAGATCAGTGGATATCGAGACCTACGGGTTATGCAAGCTGTGTTGGTCATGAGCATCTAACTGATAGTATGGGTCGATGCATTGAATCAGAATGCAAAGGAGATACTTCATGAAATATATTGCTTACATATATGTAAGTCGTATATGTTCACTATAAGGCCTATAAACAATATTAGCACTGGTAGACTTGATTGAGCAGGGGCATGATAATTTCCAACGAGGGTGTCCACTTTATGTATATTTGCTCATTATGCATGTTGTCTTTTAATATTTCCACCATCGTTTTATTTCCAATCACAAAATATCATAATTGGATATGATTCATTAATTAGGTTAATTATGAAATTGACCATAATTACATTAATTGAAATTAATTAACATATAATATTATTTCATGTGTAAAATTGCACCAAAATAATTTTTTTAAGTAAAATTGAAATTTGGTACCATCATCGCTTATGACCGGATGCTCCATTAAATGAAGCTTTTATAACTAAGCATCCCAATACGTTTCAGACATAGGAAATGAATGTTCTAGTAAATAAAACTTAAGTAACTCTTGTGTTAAGTATCAACTGTTAATCCTAAATAAAAGAAAAGTAAAAACTCCATCTCTTGGTTGAAACAAACCTAAATCAATGTACAAAACTAAAAACTATATCTAAAATTATTACTCAAAATTTGATTGGATTGAATTCTTTAATGTTCAAAATTTGACATAGCCACGATTTGAAGTTGTCTTGGTTCAAAAACTGGATTGAAATCATTGCTGGTTTGGAATCTAATTTTGTTCAAAATCATTGTTATTTTTTCAAAAGAGGGATGGTTCAATTTGTATTTGTCTATGTTATTTTGCAATTGATTAGTATTTAGGGTTGTTAACGGTGTTAAAATAAGGGTATATGGTTAGCGTTAGGGTTTTAGGAAAGAAGATGGAGTAGGTAGAAGATGAGAAAGTCTTTAAACTATCGGGCATGGGAGAGAGAGAGGAAAATCTACTTTATTAATAAAGTAGGGGGTATGTCTAATTATTGCATTATCTCGGAGGTAAAGTCTAAATATCTTACACTTTAACACCTAATTATATAATACTACATGATTTAAGTACTACGGCTTATATTTGATCTGTTGCAAAATTAAGAGAAATTAGACCAAAAATATTGTTGTTTGGTTAATTTGAATTTGTATTGTTCATTAAATTTTAAATGAAAATTGGGGTCGAGATATATCAGCATTCCAACTATTACGTCAAATCTTTCTACGATAGCTGATTTGATGCAAGTTACTAATTGTTCTCGAACCAATTGTAACAAATCAAAGAGCAAAATAGTCTAAAATTTGGCACTTTTTATGAAAAACCATTTTCCTTAATGTTCTAGAGTGTTATTTTTACTAAAAACTATTATGCTTAATGTTTTGAACATGGTATACTATTTTCCTTCTCGGACATCTAAAAAGGCAATGCGGGACAACAAATTTTTAGGGTGCATAATAGGAATATTGATATGTTGTTAAACAAACGTCAATTTTAATAGGAAAATATTGGAGCATCTACAATCCTGAAATAGATTAGAAATTTTTTAGGTTAAACATATAATCCATATACAATGAACTTTAAAAAATCTCTCCAATCCAACCATTTATAAAGTGTTTCTCCATTATTACTATGAATAAGTCTATTTTATTTCACTTACAATGCATGTAAGTAGAGATGAATACATCGTTGCAAAGTTTTCTTTTAAGACTATGAGGCCCATTTTGATGTGCCGTATAAGAGGATCGGACTGAATAAAATTATTTCATCTAATGTTTGGTGTAGTTTAGGATGAGATATAAGATGGGACAAGTTGTCCTAAGTGAGCTACTTATCCCACAAGGAATGTGATGAAAAAATTACTCTAAAGAATTGAATTTAAATTATACAGTGTCATGAATTGAATTTAAATTATTGTCATGCCCTTATTAATTTAAAAGAAATCCACACAACTTGGACTTTCAATATTAGAAATAAGTCGTCGTATTTCGTCCCTTTCGTTCACACAAGTTTGTATCATTTATACAAATCTCTTTCATTTACATCAGGTAACCCCCTCCTTTCTTCATTATTTTCTATCTGCACGTAACTTTTTTTTTTATTGGTTAATATCCGCAACTTTTCAGTCTTCTACAATCTCTTTCACAACTATTTTTTTTTCCTCTTTGTTGGTTTAAAGATTTCACGAATGGCTGTTAAATTCTTTTTATATGCTGGTTTAATCCACCTGTTATATCGATCATTTTTTTTTCGTTTGTTGGTTTAAAGATTTCATGAAGCGTTGTTAGATTTTTTTATGTGTTGGTTTAATTCACCTGCTAGATTGATCATTTTTTTTGTTTGTTGGTTTAACGATTTTACGAAGGATTTTTAGATTTTATTTAATGTGTTGGTTTAACCCACCTGTTAAACTAATAGTTTTTTTCCCCTGTTTGTTAGTTAAAATATTTCACAAAAGGTTGTTAGATATTTTTTATGTGTTGCTCTAATTAACCTATTAGACTAGTCATTTTTTTGGCGTTAATTGATGTGTATATATTTATCACAAATAGTAAACTTTTGGATTTTTTGAATATTAAATATAAAATAAAGGGTATTTTTGAAAAACTTGAGATACATTAATTATATTCAAGTCATTTCAAATGCAGGATTGGATTATAACATCTCATCATGTCTTCTTATTCGAAATTGTGCCAAAGCTAGAATTAGAATAAATCTTATTTGAATCATACTTATTCTGTTCAATTTAACTCTTATTTTATCATATTCGACCCGTGTATGAATGGTGTATCAAAGGCAGCTTTAGTAAATCATTTTTATTCTGTGTAAACCAACTGGAGAGGATTGTTTCACCAACTTTCTCTTTTGACTAGTACTCCGCAATCAAAGAATAAGACTGAAACAACTTCGCAAAAACCTTCGCAATTGTTGATGTGGATCTTTGAAAGTATTATGACCAGCTCATAAGTCGAAGCCACTTGTTCAAAGTCAAGCACGTTGAACATGTGGGGATGCAACCATGACGCATTTTTCATTAAATTTCCTGGCAGGAATGAACCCGAGATGACCTGAGCTTTCTTCTAGACCAACCAGACCTATTCGTGGCAACACTTTGGTTTTTTATAATAGGAATCTTACATAGACTCAGTTTTTACTTATTTTTTAAGCACGATAATTTGTTATTATCACATTAAGTGGTCTATACGATTGATATGAGTTTCACTAAAAATATTATTTAATGTGATAATGGCGTATCATTGTATAAAAATTGAATCTTCACATCATTTTCTTTTTTTAATACAGGCATATACCCCTTGCCCTTTTGCCAAATATTATGAACTTCTTTGGAATTGTGGTAAATCTACAACAAATCTCCCTTATTTGACCGAACACCGCCAGTTAAAATTTAAATATTAATTTTAATTTTTGTAATGGATATTAATTTTTATTGGTAAAAGGTGATGACTTAACAGTTGTTTTTGTTTTCATAAATTAATAATAGGGTACAATAGTTCTTTTATCACGTCCATTAACAGACTTCTAACATAAATGGAGGTATGTGATTTTCAACCCTCAAGGAAGCTCTTTGGCCTTTTGCAAAATGCAAGGGGCTTTTTTAATTTTTGTCAAAATCCAAGTAGACGAAAGACAGTTTACCTCTCTCTCTCTCTCTCTCTCTCTCTCCATATATATATATATATATATATAGATATATGAGAGTATAAATATAAGTGAATCATGTGTGATAGTGATAAAGGAAGAGAAGAAGAAAGAAAAGAGAAGTTAGGGGAGTGTTGTCGCAGGACGAGATGGCACTTGGATGCTGTCGTTCCAAACCCATACAATACAAGTGCCATCTTCTTGTGACAAGACGCCCTTTATCTTCTTCACTTGCTCATTATATACTATCATCTTCGGAATTCCCTTCAAAAGTAGGTAATTTAATAGCACTTTCTTCTCTTCTTATAGTTGTTTTTTATGTGTGTGTGTGTGTGTGTGTGTGTGTGTATAAGGGATGTTCTAAAAGCTATGCAGGTAGGTGGGGTTTAAAGAATAGCAAAGGCCATGCTTTGTTCGGCTTATGCACAGTTTTATGATTGTGTTTTTAACAATGATGGAGCAACAACCATAAGATCAAATTTATGTTAATTTGAGGGGTACTCTGCAGATACTCATTCATTATTGTTCTTGGGAGGGTAATTCGGCAACTGATGGTCTTGCTAAGATGTTCTAAGACTTTTTCTTCTTGTGTTATTTTCTATCAATCCCTTTTCTCCTTAAAGATGTTTGTGAGTGGTACTGGGCCCTTGAGTGGAGAGTAGTAATTCTTTATTCTTCATCAATTTTTTTAACTTGAATACGTGGTCAATGAATGAAATTTAGTTTTGTGTTATAATTATTTTTCGTTGTTGGACATTGGCGAGTTAGTCCATATTCATTTTCTTTAAGACGACCATGAGAAGGCTATTTTTCTTATGTATTAATATCTAACTCTGTAAGGCTTTCCTGGGCAAGAGATTCTCAAATATAGATATATGCATATGGGTATTATTTAGCTTCGATATAGTATTAAAAAAGGTTGTCTTACTCACAGTTTCAAACGGGGAACTCAAACCCGACCAAGTAGAACCTCGTCATTGCTTTGATTTGAATATTATATACACACATGTAAATAGGATAGCTGTTACGCATATGATAACATTCAAGTATGTGCATTGGAGTGCATCTTTTTTTTTTTGATTTATTCTCCCATTTTTGGAGGTACCATGAGTTGTTCGGACCAGTTTACGCGCAGCTCGATTATTTTTCATTCGCGGATCAGCCGCTGGCCTCCAAATTATTTGCAGTTGCCGAGATTCGAACTCAAGAGCAAATCGAACCTAGAACATTGAAGTGAATCTGGTTTACAATATAGACTGTTGCGTTAATAATTGGATCTAATTTTAATGAGGTACCAATCATTGGACCCGCAATCACTTGACCTAGGCATGCGAAAGAGGGAGATGACCATGACCATGTAAGTGAATAAAATTTATTTTTTTCAATTTATATGTTGGAAATATTAATATGAGAAATAGAAACTTGTGAATGTCGATCTCAACATATCCAAAGAATAAGTCTGGTACGCACAACTTTACTCATGACATTCTTGTCAAACCAAAAACTTAAAAACATATATATTGTATAAACAAAAAAAAAATACTTTGGAATTATTAATTTATTATCAACTATTGACTTTTAATTATAGTTAATCGCAACTCAATTTTTGTTTTACTTGAGGAGAGCTGATCCTAAATTTTTCAAAGGTTTTGCAAGGGGCGGCGTTTTATAATTTCAAAAAGTATCTTATATTAGTATACTATTTATTAATAATTTCGGGAGAGATAACGCATCCCAAATCCATCGTTGAATACAATTTAACAGTAGAAGTAGTATATAGCAAGTTCTTTGCAATTTTCCAATGCTTAATGTAAATTCTGTCCTGAACAAAAGTATTTTGCAAGTTATTTTTCTTCGAGTGTCAACTTGACACTTTATTTTGTTTAGTTCCAGGCCATACGTTTGATGCTTTTTCTTTTTGATAGGGGGTGCAATTCGGATTAGTCGTGTTACTTACGAGTCACTTTGATTTTTATTTGAGTATAAATTTTTAATACTCTTAAATTTATACAAGCTAATTGTGTTAAATTCGAATCATTTCGAATTATTACCATAAACAAGTTATCCTATAAAAAATTGTCAGCCCTACTTTTTGGGCATGTGTGTTGTGTTTGCTTATTTGGGCTGACATGTAGTCTGTGTATTCTATAGTGTATGCATTCCATCAAAAAAAAATTAGTACTTTATTTGGGAGCAGCCAAACCAAACCTCTTTCATCCGATTCAGATAAAGTAGGCCATTTGGAAAGGGAAAATGCAATAAAAATACTAGGTGGATATAATTTCGCAATACAACAGTGTAATATAATTGACGTGTCGCACTCTCATTCGCTTATATTCGACAATATATTCTTATAAAGTCTGAACATAAGCGAATAAAAATACGACACGTCAATTATATAATACTTTTGTATTAGCATAGAAGGACTCCTAATTCAAGAGAGGATAAACGTAAAGAGAGTGAAGAGAGGGAAAATAGCACACCTTGTATTATAAATGGAGTAATCAATGAATCAAAATCGACAAATGAACACCTCAATGGCCCACAAAGAACATGTGGCCGAAATTTCAATACACCTTGCCGACGTTTGAGGGCCACACTTCTCTCACACAGCGAAAGGAGAGAGAAGATAGGAATGTTGGAAGTGAGACCCAGCTATTAAGTCGTTTGAAAAGAGAATTCAATTGCCACCAGATGAACGTGTTTTGCCTATCCAATTGCGATATATTCGCATGACCTTGTAATACACCTCATGCAAGAATAAAATTGTATGTAATTGAAAGACCCACTCATTTATCGAGGGTTTAAGTAAAAATTTGGGTTGAATTACTTTTCTGTCAAGTTCTATATTGCACTTGTATTATGTCACTCCAACATATAAGAACATAATCATTTTTAAAATATATATTGTGTGATTAGTCCTCCGCACATATATTTTTGTAAACATGAAAATGGGTCATGTCGAGTTACGTTTACATTGATTTTTATCGTGCTCGAGTCTTAGTGGAGTTATTTATAAACGAGTCATTTTTTTTATCATATAAAAAATCATATTCAAACTCGACGCAGTATCTTAATATGTGTCGTGTTCATCCTTTATTACACCTTAAGATAATAAATTCTTTTGAATCGTATACAAATTGATATATTAGCGCATTTTTAAAAGCAATTAAACCCTTAATTCATTGGCGTTACTAGTGCTCTCATTTAATAGAATTTGTTATGATTAAATTAATATTGACCTACATAAGATCTTTATAAGTTTTAACAATATATGTTATTTACTTAAAATAATGAATCTTAATGGGCCTTATCGGGTATTAATGGGTAAAAAAGGTCAACATGAACTTGACTCGTTAATTATCGGGTCTTATCGGTTTAGCACTGATATAATTCAAAAACATTAAAGGTCCATCCATTAACTTATAGTTTCATGTCGGTTCATGTCGTATTATCGTGTTGTGCCTCATTTTACCAGATCTATGTTTCGGATGATTACGATCCTATTTTTTTTTTAGACGGAGTCTTGTAACGGCTCCTCACTTTTAAGGGTGATAATTTACAATTTTATCCTTCTACTAACTCAGTAACTAATGTTGCAGTTATTTCTTATTTTAAAATGAGGGTTCAAACAAGTTAGAACGTATTTCATTATTACGACACTACGTACGATTTTCTTGTCAAAGAGCATTATGTATAGATTAGGTACATTCAATTTGTTTGAGCATTAATTTCATCAGGAAGGGTTATTGCTCATGATATGTCAAGGTGATAGGAATTTTTATTAAAAAAAATCATCTATTAATCTAACCAAGATCAACTTCCAAATATTAATCGCCTTCTCTGTGAATATTTGCTCTGTGTGAAAAATGTTTGTTCATCTGTTACTAAGTAATTGAATATATATATATATATATATATATATATATATATATATATATATAGAGAGAGAGAGAGAGAGAGAGAGGGAATAATATATCATGCTCTATACATCACCCATGCATCACGTCTAATTCTAGGCCCTAAAAAACTTTTTTTTAAAAATTTTATATTTTTTCCTTGAAATTAACCTTCCAATCAACCCATATGTAAAAAATTAGGTCAAAATACATTTTGTAGCTATTTTTAAAAAATCCACAAAAAACTGCTAAAAATACGTTATTTATAAGGGTCTATGCCAACAGTTTTTTGTGAATTTTTTAAAAATAGCTACAAAATGTATTTTGACCTAATTTTTTGCATATGGGTTGATTGGAAGGTTAATTTCAAGGAAAAAAATATAAAATTTGAGAAAAAAATATTCTAGGGCCTAGAATTAGATGTGATGTATGGTGTGATGTATAGTGCATGATGTAGGTGAGCCTTCCTCTCTCTCTCTCTCTCTATCTATATATATATATATATATATATATATATATATATATATATATATATATATATATAGTTAGACTCTCCAACATACCTATGAACATACCCATTTTTTAAAATAGTGAAAAAAATAATTTTGAGATGATATTTTTTATATGAGTTCATGATATTTCATTGTGCGCCTATAAAAAAATAACTGAAAATAACTTTTTTTTTACTATTTTTAAAAAAATAGGCAAAAAAAGTTACAGTTTTGACCCTTAAAAACTGTCATTTTTTTACCCATTTTTTAAAAATAACAAAACATATTATTTTGAGCTGAATATTTTTATAGGGGTACATTGAAATATCATGAATCCATATAAAAAAATATCATCTCAATTTTTTTTTACTATTTAAAAAAAATATGTATATTCATATGTATGTTTAATGGGGTACATTGCTATTGAGTTTGATCATTATTCTTAGTACTGTCATATTGTTCAGAGAGTTTAGGGAATAATTGTCAACATCAAATTCTCAACATGATTATATTTACACACAAAATCGCATATGCTTATTATTACCATATCACACGTTTATGTAGTTACTCTGAGTGCAAAAAATATCATAATAAAGGAATCCACGAAAAGAATCACAAAGAGCAGAAAGTAAAAGAAATCACACACACAACAACGATTTACGTGGTTCTGCAACTTGTCTATGCCCACGGAGAGGTTACTTGCTCTTATTAAGTGTCTCTTAAAATTTTTTGTTGCAATCCCTTTGCCCTGGGTCACAGTGTACAATTTATACATCTCGTATCATAGAGGTTGAGTCACATAATGAACTAAATAATCACGTTGGATATATTATAAATCACCTGCATATCTCTACCGAGATTATTGGTGGTTGATTTGAGTATATCCATAAGTTTTTTTATATATATTAAGGACTCATTTGCTGGTTGAACACTTGATTTGGGTCGGGAAGCTCTTTAAGTGGCTTAGGCTTGTTCAGCTACTCTTATTGCCCATAATAAATGAGTCCCCACAATTGCCCCTAAAAGTTTTTGGGCTTTTGTGAGGTGTGGGACAATAATTTTTAACTAAACTAGAGGCCATAGAGACTCGAAACTCTTCGTATTTGCAACCGTAATGGCATTTTTATAAATATGGTGAACTTTGCAGGGGTACACTTGTCATGAGTCAAACACCGTGGCACACTTGTAATTCATTTGACTGAGCGGGGGTGTTGTTGTCTGGCCAGACATTTAAACCGCCAAAAAGTGTTTGGGAGGTCGTGTGTGATCATTATTATCGGGCTTCAAATGGGAGATAGAGTTCCTTGTGTCAATTTAGTTTAGTGCACTTTCTTCCTTGCTCTCTAAGATTTGCAACGTTCATCTTCCTCAGTGTCCTATTTTTCCTCAGAGCTTCGTCAATCTTTATAAGTTCATCTCACCTTCTTTTTTTTCCTCTTCTTTGAATTTTTCTGCAACTGTAGCTAGGGTTCTCGTGTGTTCATGTCAAGGCTTGATAATAAATCAATAGGAGAATTTAAAAAGAAGTACAATATTCCTGATTGGGTAGAAATTAAATGTGCCCCCTTACCTAGCAATGTGCATGACATTGACGGGGGTCACTGGATTCATACCCTTTTAGTAATCGAGGGGGGCGGGGGGGGGGGGGGGGGGGTTGACTTTTCCCCCAAACCCTCTTTTCCTTATGTTCTTCAAATAATTTGAAGTAGTTCTTACCTAATGTGTCCCTAGCGTATGTAAAATCGTTAATGGGGTTCATAGAATTAATACCCTGTATGACACAAAATTAGGTCTTGCTAAAATCCGTTATTATTACGTGTGGTCGAGAAAAAGTGATGACCCTATTTACTTGAAGACCAGGAGGGCTGATCGGGTCTTGGTGGTAAATCTTACAGACCCGTATAAGGATTACTTAGGCCAAGGTTTTATTGCTAAAAAATGGCAACATCTTCTTGCTCGCATGGATGAGATGCAAAGGGGGCCAATATTTTTTTACTATAGAGAGGATCACATAGGTCGTCGCTTTTTATCTTATTGTTGTATCATTTGGTCTCCATTTTATTCTTCTTTTTATCTTATGATTATCATCCTTTCTTCCTCCATTTTGCAGCTCGTGTAGAGAATCTTGAGCTTGACATTAGAGAGATTCATTTTCATGAGGTTTTAAAGGATTAGAACCTCAAAGAGAGGCTACCTGATGGCGAGCATCCCAAGTGAACAACTTATCTGTTAGACTACAAAAATACTACATCCAGCTTTATTGCTCGTCTTGTGGACGAGGTTCCTGATTTGAGAGATCCTAAGATTGGCCCTTTTAACCTAATTGTTCTAGAAGTGGAAACTTCAGAAGGAGGAGAAGAAGAAGAAGAATAAGAAGAAGAAGAAGAAGAAGAAGAAGAAGAAAAAGTCATGTCTCCATTCATAAAAATGAGGAAATTAAAGATTCTCGAGATGGAAGATCGAGTTCTCTTATCTAATTGGATCCGATCTTTAAATACATCAACAACTGGTTCCCCTGGGGGCAATGGTTATAGCCCGACGAACAAGGGAAAAGAGATAGAGAAGGAGAAGAAAAGAGTGGACAAAGAGAGGATGAGAGAGAATGATGGGAGAAAATAAGAAAAAGGAAGAGAAAGTGGAGGCCAAGAGAAAGTTAGTCCTACAGTCCTCATAAGTTTAGTCTTTCCCAATCCTTGAGGGGGCTAGCATGGGTGATGAACCTTCCCTTGCCCCTGACCTATTAAAGAGGGAAGTGCTCACCAGTGATCGTGAAAGTTCTTCCAAGTTGGGATCATCCCAGATCTCCCTCAAAACTGCGCAGGGGATGGCCCTAGTAAGTCTTTCCCATCTTTGATTTTTCTTTTCTCTCCCTGTTACTGTACTAATTTCTTATTCTTTTCTTCTGTGTGTCGTTGCTATCTGATTTTACCACTATTTTGGATATCCATTTTGGTATCTCCAGGAGAGAGCAAGAGCTTAAAGATGTCTTACAGGCTGAGAACTAAGCTTTTGCTGAAGCTCGGCAAGCATGGGAGAGTGAGAAGTAGAAAATAACCAAGGCTTATGACACTCTTAGGGGACTCAGAAGGTGGTTATTATTGAGATGTCCAAGCTCGCGGAGGCCAATAAAGCCTTATCCGATAAGGTTATCAAACTGGAGGGTGAGCTACCTAAGGAAAAATATGCGAGTTATCGCGAGGGCTTTATAAAGCCTATAATAATGTTGAGCGACAGTTGGCCTATGAATGGAAGGTATCCTTTAAGAAATGTTGGGATTAGGGTTTGAAGGTCGTTAGGACTCCTGCTGAAATTGATATATTCAATATTCATTCTCTTGGTCTTGATTCTTTTATAGAGGATGCATAGGATGGTGATGACCAAGCTATCGGTCATACGAGATTGTCCTTGTCGAGGTCGGTGAAGGTGATGGTGCTGGCAAAGAGAAGCATGGGATTGACAAAGGAAAGACTATTGCTGGTGGAGATCAGGTTAAGGATCAAGGCCCATAAACTAGTACTTTTTTCTTTTTTCCTTGTACGATCCTTTTTTGACAGTTTGCAACTTATTTTTGAGAATATAATGTATAGGCCTCTAGCCACCCTTTCTAGATGAATGAGAATGGAATTTTCTTCCTTTATGCATGTGTTCCCTAAACTTTTAATGTGTTAATACTTTATTTTTGATCTAGTGTGTGTTATTTAGTCTGTCGATTTAGATCGATATATTCCCCCTAACTCTCAACTGGAGAAGATCCTTAGATAAAATATCATCTTGAAGGCTCACAAAGTCTTTGTGAAGGTTTACAAGTCCCTAAGTGAAAAAAATGAGCACTACATGAACCAAACCGGGGTGATCGCTAAGATGAAAAATGATATCAAAGAGATGGAGGAGATTAGTGCCTCAGTACAAGAGGAAATAAATTCCTTAAAGGCCAAACTCTTAGAGAACGCTGAGGTCAGGCAGGTAAGCAAAATCCTTTAGTCTGAGAATGCTACTCTAAGAATAGTGGTCGCTAGTCTGAAAGCATTCCTGGTTGTACTGAAGGAAGATGTCAAAATGCTAATATACTTATTTAAGATGAGACCTCGAGAGGTCTGGGGAGAAGGTTACAACGCTAGTTGGGAAGATGCCCCAGTGAGGCTTAAGGAGGCTGAAGGGACGCCTTTAGTCGATAATGGCTAATTTCCCTTCAAGAGGTGAAGACTCCAAAGGAATCCAAACTATGGTATAAATATCAAATTGAGTGTGCAACTTATTTCCATAACCCCTTCTCTAAGGATGATGAGTGGATCCTAGTTGATGCCATTCATTTCCAATTGTTGGAGCAAGACCTTGATGAGGATGTAGAATAACTTGCCCCTAAAACCAGATGATAGTCGAAGAGCGCTTGTTGAAGTGTATCTTACTCACCGCCTGGGCCACCTTAGGTATTTAGCATTTTTTTGGTTTTTTATGTAATTGTAACCATATATTTCAATAAAGAACTTTATTAACCTTATCCCATGTTTTGAGCACATGCTGACTAAACATATGTTAATAATCGTTGATTATTTTTTAGCAAAAGCTGACTAAACACATGTTACTTTATGTCTTTATCGACCAAATTATACTGATTGACCAACTTAGGTTTTATACTATTTAATCATTTTAGGTTTCTCAACTTACTAAATGATATGTAAGTGGTAGCCTTATACTTTTATGTGTTGAGACATTCTCCCAGTTTGATATGCCTTAGAAATATCATTCCATCCACTTTACCTTTTAGGTCATGTCGTTACACTCCCTTAGGCCTAAGTAAGATGATGGCAAGAATGTACATCGCTAATGGAAAATCTGCCCGAGCAGGATTTTCTCGACCAAGTAAAGTTGGTGACTGACTTAAGTTGACTTTATTACCTAAGGATCCCCTATAATGCTTTTATGGTCACCGGGGCAACCCATGAAGTCCCTTGTGTTTACAACATGAACATAAGGGATGTCGTTATTAAAATGAGTTTACTAACTCGTTGCAGTTACTATTAACCCTACTCGTCATGTTAAATTCTCTCATTTGAAAACAAGTTGAACAACTTACTATAATCTCAAAAGTTTAGCCATCCAGGAGGGAGATATAGTTTGGAAATGGTACTTATTAATGAGATATTACTAGTAAGAGTTAGTCAACCAATGCAGAAATAAGAAAGTAAAGGGGCTAATCCAGCCTTTATTCATTGAATACTGGATGAGCAATCACAAGTTTGAAAATAAAAATTTTCTTAAACTACATATGTAGTGAAGATAAAGAATATTTAAAAGTAAAACTTCTTGAGGTTGCCTGCGTTCCATGCTCCCGGTGTCTCCCTGCCCTCCAACGTTTCCAAGTGATATGCTCCTTGAAGGGCGTCTCTGGTTACTTTGAAGGGTTCTTCCCAATTGGGTCCCACTTTGTCGTCTAATGGTTATATGGAACTGCTGAGGACTTTCCTCATGACGTAATCCCATTAGAAACTTCCTCGGGTTAACCCTTTTATTGTATTGCTTGACCAATTGCTATTGGTAAGATGCCAACTTGATCAAGGCCATCTCTCGTCGCTTGTCTTCTAGGTCAATCTTAGTGCATAGTTCATTATAGTTGAGGCCTCGGTCTACCAGAGTATTTCTCATAGTACGGAGACCTACTTTCAAAAGGATGATATAACTTCCATTCTGTAAGTGAGTGGAAAAGGGTGTTTCCCTAGTTAGTTTCCTGTGGGTGGTACGGTAAACCCACTGAATATGAGGGATTTCATCTACCCAGGTCCCCTTGGATTTTTCCAATCATTTTCTTAGTCCATCAAGCATGGTTTTATTAGAAGCCTCTACCTGCCGATTGCTTTCGGGATACACCAAAAAATTGAAGTGGTGCGTGGTACCATGATCATCACTGTTGATGCAAAAAACTAGACGATGCTAATTAATTGATAACAGATAAATAAAAATAAGAGACGAGATTTTTAAAGTGGTTCGGCTTAAGGAAAGAGCCTACGTCCACTGTTGTGTATTGCCTTGGGATTATTCAATTGCCTTTATTTTCGTCTCCCTCTGTATGTAGGGTTTACAATGTATTTATAGTCTTCAGGGGGTGTACAAGAGATGGAATATCAAAAGATAGAATGTCTTTATATTGTAGACATTTTCATCTTTACAATCATTAATACATACAGCTGTTGGTGTTTGCCTGCCACGGTGGTCGGCATCCCTAGTGTTGGTCGGTATTCCTAGAGTTGGTCAGTATTCCATCCTTAATGACTAGGATTAATCTTCTATTATATAACACGTGCCAGTATATGAATGGTCCATATAGATGAATAATTTTTAGTATCGACAAAAGCCCCTAATGTTTCATGCTTGAATTTTTTACAAGAGTATGGAGCATTTGTCTCTTAAAGTTACTTGGGCAACAATTTTAGGCCTGGTCAATTTCTGAATTTTCCTACTTGTAAAAATTTATGGTTTAATTATGAGAATATACCTCATGTGGTATTTTTGAAATTATCCATAACTTTAACGAATCGTTTTTGGTCAAATTCGTCTTTTCAATCTTTTAGCTGGCACTAGTTCAATCGACGCTACTTTTTAATCATTACTTTTCCAGTTTTTGAGGCGACCTATAACAAGCTGGAAAATCCACGAACCTTTGCTATCTCAAATATTCTGATCATTTCTGGGCTACAATATCTTCAAGCTTTCTTTTTCTTTCTAGAACGATCATTTTATGTTCTTTAGTTCTTCCGAATCCTTAATTCCTATAAGAATTCTTTCTTTTTCCTTATATTCTTCATCATGGTTTACTCTATTGATTCTCTTGATGAATTTTGAAATGAATTTAAAATTCCCTCTTGGGTTGTTTTGGAATATGTTATTTTACCTACGAATTTTTTCTCACTTGCTGAGGGTCACTGGTTTCCATCTATTTTTATAGATGAGTGTGGATTTTCCGTTCCTCCCAACCCATTGTGCCTTGAGTTTTGTTAATATTTTGTCGTTATCCCTCCTAGGGTAGCCCCCAATACTTAGAGGGTTGTAAATGGAGTATATAGGTTGAATCAAATTCATGGAACTCATCGGGAGATTTCGAAAATAATATTTTGTTATATGTGGGTGACTAGTGACACCACTTTTTACTTAATGACTAGGGTTGTAAATAAAGCGTTAGTAATTAATCTTACAGACTCCAATAGGGATTATTTTGAGCATGGGGTTATTGTATAAAATTGGTAATATGCCATTTGATTGGAAATGCTGAGTACTAGGGGCCTAGGTGCCCTCCTTTTGGCAATGGGATAGGTTATTTCTCATTTTACTGCTTTGCCTTATACATATATGTTTAAATGTTACACTAATTGTTGCTCTGTAAATTCTTATTACAATTGATCAGAAGAGAAGGTGACCCAAGGAAAGTGAAGTGAACCTTAGGGAGATGAAGTTTATTTGGGGACTTCGTCAAAGGATTAGCGAGGAGCACGTCAGGTTTGCATCTTATTTACTGCAGTACAAGAATATAATCTATTCCTTTATTACTTGCAATACTCCTTACCATGTTATTTACCTTGAGTAAGAACCTCCTTCCACTTCCTCACCCACTGCATCTGGAAGTGGTGACCTTACTTCCCTTTCCCCTTCCTCTTTAGATACAAATTTGGCCCTTGTCATATCCATGGGGAAGAGGATGATTCCCAACATTTTGGGAGACATAACTGCCAATCCCCCCTCTAAATAAGTTGATGCAAGGGTGAAAAATAAAAATGAGATTGGGAAGAAGCCCCCAGTTAAGCAAACTCAAGATAGCCCCCTGAAAAGAATAAAGAAAGGGTTGCCTTCTAAGTTAGCAGAAGGTTCTTCTGCTCATCTCGACCAACGTGAGTTGGTCGAAATATCTTCCTCTGCCTCTCCAGTGGTCCTTGGCCATTGATTGGCCAAGAAGTTAATAAAGTATGGGACTTTGTCAGACCACAGGAGTGCTGCTGCTGCATTACCTCGCTCCAAGAGTTCTGACAGGTTTGTTTAAAGCCTTGCTCTGGTATATTATTTTTTACTTCTTTAATTTTTTGTCTTTGGATTTGTTCTTCACAATACTAACTTTTCTTATTGTTCTTATGCAGTTACTCGTTGACTTTAATAATATGTTGGTTAAGGATGAGGATTTAAGATCTTCTTCCTCTAGTGAAGTTGAAGAAGCTTTTAATGAGCTAAAAAAGTCATTGCTTGATTCCCAATAAGCACTGATTTCTGAACAAAAGAAATGGGAGGGGAGGATGAAAGCTGTTGAAGAAGCTGCTGCGACTGCTCGGGGTCTGGCTGACAAGCTATTAAATACTTAGATGCTGATAAAGTCCAGTCTACTTAGCTGTAGAAGGACTTCGATGCTGAGAGAGTTAAGTCTGCTCAGTTATAGAAGGACTTGGGTGTTGAGAAGGTGAATAGGACTAAGGCCAGAGAGGTTGGCTTCAACAAAGGCTGGGACAAGGCCTTTGGAGTAGTTGCTTTAAAAATTGAGTGTTGGAAGAAAAAGTTCTTCCAAGATGGTTGGTCTACTGTTCTGGTGGAGGTCGGCACTCCGAAGGACTCCAAGCTATTCTCGTGATATGATCATAGGACTCCTCCAAACCTGGACGAGGAAGTTGATGATGGGGGTTCCAGTGAATCCTTGATAATGGTGGATTTTGTCGATCAACACCAGGACGTTGATTCTACAGCGCCCTCCAAAGTTAATCCTCCTCCTCCCTCAGCTCCTTCTTCTTCTTCAGCTAATCCTGAGGCAGATAAGAAGAAGGTGTAATATCAAGAAGATTTTGTTTCCCTTTTTTCAATAGTTATACTTTTTTCTTTTTTGAAGATATATTTATACTTACCTTTTTATTAATGAAAAGAGAGATATTTATGTTCCTCTGCTTGTGTTTTTCAATACTTTGTACCTTATTGATTGATTATTTTCTTCTTCTTAATAGTTTATGGATAAATTGGAATACTTATCATCTACTAACTTCGAGATACTCCAGAGGTGCAATGAGCTTTTCAAAGATAGTCACTTATCTCTAACTGATGCCGACCTACTACAGTTACTCGGGAAAGGGGTATCCGATCAATCTAAAGAGGCTTATGCTCATCTGAAGTGTCTTCATGATCGTGCAGTGGCTAACAAAGTTGCATACTATGAATTGATTGAATAGCTACAGGAGGAGCATAATGAAGCTAAGGCACTTTTCCATGAGGATTATTAGAAGAAATTCCAAGCCCTTAGTGAAGGTTGGGGCTTTGAGCAAAAATTGGATAAGTTTGCTTCTTATTTTTGAAGATAAGAATTCCTGTTGAAACGTGAAGTAGATGAAGCAAGGGATATTGCCAAGCTTCTAGAGGAAAAAGTATAACTATTGTGACCAGAATTTAGAGCTAATAAGTTCTACGATAATACTTAGATTAAAATCTAAATTTAGATCTAGTTAGATGAATACATAGGTTCTAATAGCATACTTAGATAAAAATCTAAATTTAGAGCTAGTTACCCATGTGTGTTTAAAGGTTTTACTAATGCACCCCAGTATTGGAGTTTTGCATTAAATACAAGTGGTGTGACCAGGCGTTTATGGAATATATGCTTATGTTCCTCCTAAGGAAACTTTATAACGTTCTTTATGTGCTTTGCCCAATAGGATAGAGATCTTGTTCTATCCTTATGTTTGCGAACCAAGTTTCTCAAGGATTTTTCATCCTGTTGACTTATACTTCGTATGTCAATGATCAAGTTTGTGGCTGCTCTGAACAACTTTCAGGGTAATGTTTGCTGAGTCGAGCAATAATTTTCTGAACCGAGCAACAAAGTTACTAATCGAGTAATAATTTATTATTATTTATCAAGCTAGTGTAGTGCCTAACACATGTACTTAAAAAAATGAATAACAAAATGGAAAGAAACTGAAGATTTTATTAATATTGCAAGTTGAAAATTGATTACAACATCATGGATAATACTTTCGGAGATACTCTGCATGCCATAGGTTTTTGAATTCTTCACCTTCCAAGGTTTTCAATTCGATATGTTTCAGGTCGGATTACTGCTAAAACACGATAGGGTCCATGCCCAATGGCTTCAAGATTGTTATTTTTCTGCATCACTTTCTATAATCTCCTTCCTTTAAGTTGGTCGGTTTCATCCTTTTATTGTAAAAACGTGTTGTTCTTTGTTGATAAGCGGCATTGTGCAGGGCAGCATCTTCCCTTACTTCTTCATGCATGTCTAGATCCAACGTTCTCATTACGTTACTTACATGATAGTTAAAATTTAAAACTCTATGGGATAGCAGGCATAGCTTGGTAGGAACAATAGATTCAGTTCCAAATGCTAACATATATGGGGACTCTTGAGTTGTTATTCATGGTGTTGTTCGGTATTCCCATAAGAAGAGTGTAGCTCATTTATCCAATTTCCCTTTACATCATCAAGACTTTTCTTCAACCCATTAAGAAAGGTTCTATTCGTAACTTCAGTTTGTCCATTACTTTAAGGATGTCTAAGAGCATAATGCAATTTTTGAACATTGGATTGAACATAGTAATTTGCAAACTCATAATTGTCAAACTATGATCTATGGTCGGTAATGAAAGAGTACAGAAACCCATACCTACAAATAATGTTTTTCCATATGAATTGATTGACCTTTTCATAAGGCATACCTATCAAAGGCTCGACCTCCACCCATTTTGTAAAATAATCCACGGCTACCACCAAGTATTTGAATCTTCCTCGGGTGATTGGCAGTGACCCGACCAGGTCTATACCACACATGGAAAATGGCCATGGAGAAGTGATTGGAGTGAGAGATACCTGTGGAGTTTTGCAAATTGTAGAAAATCGCTAACATTTATCACACTTCTTGACAAAAGTTGCACAGTCTGCTTGCATTGTTGGCCAGTAATACCCTTGAGTAGTGATTTATTGCAGTGAGCTCTATATGAACCTTCGTGCACCTCCTGATGGATGCACATAGCGCTATACATTGACTGTTAATTCTCTCCTATACAAAACACCTTTATCTAATACATACCGAGCTAATTTATATTTCAACTTCTTTGCTTCCACTATATCTGCTGGTAAAGCTCCTTCTTCAATGTATGCTCTGATGGGATCCATCCAGGATGGCTCCATATATATGGCAATGAAAGTGATCATCAAATATTCATCTATTCTCCTATTTGTCAAAATATCAATGGGGATAGTTTGCCAGAGTTCAATTCTGGTAGCAGAGGCTAGCCGAGCAAGGGAATCAGCTCGGGCATTTTCCAACCTTGGAATTTTGTTTATCTGAATAGCTAGTAATTTTGTAATGACTTCCATCACCTTGGATAAGTACCTGGTTGTCAATTATACTTTAGCTCTATATAAACCCAGTGTTTGGTTTACTACCAGTTGAGAGTCACTGTGTGCCCCAACTTGCTCGACACTCAATGAGTGGGATAAACTTAGGCCTATAATAATAGCTTCATACTCTGCTTCATTGTTTGAATCCTGGAATTGAAAATGTAGTGCATACTCAATATCAATACCATCAGGAGTATTAAGTATTATACATACTCCACTACCGGTTGAACAAGATGATCCATTAACATATAAGTTCCATATGGGGACGTTGTTGTTGAACGCTTGATCTATCAAACTCTAGTAGTTGAATATTTTTCTCTTTACCTCTTATACTTCCTGTTCATCTCATGCGTTCGAGAAGAGGAATCTGGTAGGTCTTCCCTTACTTCTTCAGAAGAAAGTTCTTCGAGAGCTTTCTTGGTAACATTACTTTCTCCTAATTCTTGTTCTATCTGCTCACATTGTTGCTCGGGGACCTCAGAGTACGTGAACTTCGCTATGAAATCTGCCACTTTTTGGCCTTTCAAATAAGACCTTGGCTTATATATGATAACATACTCCTCTAATTCCACAGCCCAATACATTAATATACTAGATTTCTCTGGTTTATGCAAAGCCTGCCTTAGAGGCATATCACTGTAAACTATGATTGTATTGGCTTGGAAATAGGGTTTCATGCATCTGGATGCTTCAATCAATGTCAATGCCAATTTTTCCAAGTGAGGGTGCCTAATTTCTACTCCTCGAAACGCCTTACTGGTATAGTAGACGGGTTTTTAAACTCCATACTCTTCTCGGATCAATGCCGAACTTACGACTGATTCAGAAATAGCTAAGTACATGTACAACTTTTCACCTATGATTGGTAGAGAGAGTAATGGATGTGAAAAACAAATACTTTTTTAACTCCACAAAATCCTTTTTGCCGTCTTTTTTCCATTCAAAGCTTTTTTTGAGCACCTTGAAGAATGGTAGGCATTTATCTGTAGCTCAGGATACGAATCTGTTCAAGGCTATTACTCATCCAGTCAATCTTGGCACGTCCTTCTTGCAAGTTAGAGATTGAATTTCAATTAATGCCTTGATGTTTTCTGGATTTTCTATAATTACCCTTTGATTAACTATGTACCCAAGGAACATTCCCTCTTGTACTCCAAAAACACATTTGGTCGGGTTCAACTTCATCTGGTTCTTCCCAAGTTGATAAAAAATTTGGCTAAGGTCTGTAATGTGATCAGATTCCTTTTTCCTCTTTTTGAGAATATCATCTACGTAGACTTCCATATTCTTCCCTATCTGTTCCTCGAACTCCTTATTAACCAGCCTTTGATATGTGGCACCTGGATTTTTCAAACCAAAAGGCATAACATCATAACAGTATGTTCCTCCTGGAGTGATGAAAGAAGTAATTTTCGTGTCTTTAGGTTTCATTTTTATCTAGTTATAACCAGAGTACATATCCATAAAGATGAGAAGCTCATATCCTAATATAGCATTCACAAGATGATATATTCGGGGAAAAGGAAAATGATCCTTTGGGCATGCTTTATTTAAATTCGTGAAGTCTACGCACAATCTCCACTTATTGTTTTTCTTTTTTACCATAACTACATTGGTCAACCAGTCTGGGTATTTCAATTCATTAATAAAAGCGACTTTTTGAAGCTTTTCAACTTCTTCCTGTATGTATTGATTTTCTCGAGGCTGAACACTCTTCACCTTTGTTTAACTGGTTTAACTTCTTTGTTTATGTTGAGCTCATGACAAAGGAAATTGGGATCTATCCCAGGCATGTCTTTATGCCTTCAGGCAAATGAATGCTTTCTCTATTTAAGGAAGCTCACTAGTTCCTATTTAAGAACAGGATCTAATGTTATCCCTATTTGAGTGGTGCGCTCTGGTTTATCATCATCTAACACAATGATTTCATTTGCTTACACAATATGTCCCTTTACCATCTATGTTTCCTCTCTTAGATCTAAGGTTTCAACCAAAGATTCTTCATCAAGTTCAGGACTAGCCACTTGGTAGGTAGTGGTTTTCTTCTTTATTTATTCCAAATCTTCTTACTCGACAGAAGAATAATAACACTCCCGAGCTACTTTCTGATCACCTTTCACTATTTCCACACCAAAATTAATAGGGAATTTCAGACACTGATGAGCAGTGGATGGTATTGCTCAAAACTTCTTTAGCCCTATTCTTCCCATGATTATATTGTAAGCTTAATGGAAGTCTTTATCCATTACAAAGAAACGAATCTTCTCTGTTCAGCTAGCTGGCCAAGTGCCTATCATCACTTCCATTTTGGTGGTTCCCAAAGATAAGACTTTCTCACCTACAAAGCCTATTAGTGGTCAATGATAAGGTTCTAATTAGCTCAGCTTAAAATACAAGTTGCTGACACAAGAATAAAATATGATATCTGCCAATCTACCATTATCTAATAATACTCTAGAGACAATGATTTCTTCTTTTCTGACTTTGATTATCAGTGGGTCTTGATGAGGATACAGTACTCCTGAAAGGTAATTTTTAGAGAAACCAATTACTAGTTTGTTATTGTTAACCTTCCTTGGTCGATCTTCCTCTGTAAGATAGATCCTATGTATGTGCAAGCAAGCTTGTGCCTCATGGAGGTAAGCTTTTCGCCCTATTGTATGATATCCTCCTCCTGCGTTTCCACCTATAATCATTTAGCAATCAAAATAACCAAAATTGATACAGAATACCTCACGTTATGGTTGTCAGGGTTTTTAAGGGAGATCATCATCATCATCTTGATAATCTTCATGAATTATTTTCTTTTCTTGTCTGGGCTTGCAAAGGGATTTTGATCTATGCCTACCTCATTCGTTGTTCTATTGATCAACATACTGATTTAGTTTTCCTCTTCGAATGAGAGTTTCAATCTCATTTTGAGGATCTATACAACGTTCCGTCGTGTAACCGAGATGCCTGTGAAATTCGCAGCATTTAGATTTATCTCTCTTAGTCGAAGAACTTCTCAATTTTTTTGGCCAACGCACATCTTTATTATTCTTGATTTCCTATAAAACATGATGAATTCCCATGGTTAGCGGAGTATAATCTTTATACTTCTTGAGTCACTCCAAAACTCCTTTCTGTCTTGATTCCCTGTGTTCTCTGGGTTCTTTATGATCTTTCTTATCATTTTTTCCATCAACTGTTTTACCTGAGCTATGCTTGGATGCCATTGCTTACTTGGAATTTATGATCTTTGTTGCTTTAGCCATCAATTCCTCCATTGTCTTCAGAGGATCCTTAGCAAGAGAGTAATACATTTTTTTGGGGAGCAATCCACTCACGAGGGCAGTTCTTGCAGTTTTCTCCTCATAATTTATGACTTCTAGTTTCTCGTTATTAAAATGAGTGATGTAATACCTGGTGCTTTCTCCTTCTTTATGTCTCACACTAAGTGTGCCACCCTTTTCACAGGCTTTTCTCCAAAGAAAAAGTTGTTAATGAATAGCTCGTCCAGTTGGTTGAAACTAGAAATTTATCCCCAAGTAAGACCATTGTACTAGAATTGGGCAGATCGAGTATTAATTCCAGAAAATGCTCTATACCTCATTTCTTCAGGGACGGCATAAATATCAGCATCTTCCTGGTATTGTTCTATATGGAGGATTGAATCAGTTTTTCCATCATATTTAGGAATTAGTACTGGAGCCTTGAACTTTGCTGGAGTAGGGAAATCCATATTTGCTTGCACAAATAGAGACCCTTTGATAAAAAATCTTTGTAGTGGGTTTCTTATCTTCTACATTTCTCCCAATATGTCTTTCAATCTCTGTATAGAGACTTTCCACTCATCATTGGCAGCACCTAATTTATGCGTTGCAACTTTATTAGTTTCTCTGCTTTCTTCTTGAAATTGTTGCTTGGTCCGAGTAATAGTTCGTCAGGCATTTGATCTAGATTGATTCGTGCTTTAATTTTGATAAGATGGTCGTCTAGTATTACCAGATCTTGCCCTAGGAACATTTTTGTTCCCCGTGGGTCCTAAGCGATCAAGGGGTGATTCACGACTTAATCTTTCTAAGGTGCTTGATCTTTCTGGAGAATAACACTACGAATGGAAAGATTCTGATGTCCTGAGTAATGAAGCTGAACTTGGATGGTAGGAGACATCTCATACTGAGATCGAGTGGCTACACCGACCACCTCTTGATGGGAGTGGTGGCATATTTCCTTGAGTAGGTGCTCCGAATTTGAGGGTTTGTCGAAGTTGCCTGATAGTATCTTCCATGGCCTCTTGGCCTCTTATAAGACTGGTAAGAATCCTAGTTAAATCATCTGCTAATGGAGGAGCAGAAGGAGAGGGTGGAATACCTTCGTTTCTAAGACTTGATTCAGGAATTTAAGCCATTTAGGTATTTGATTGAGTGAGATCGATTAGAAATATCGTTCCCACAAACAATGTCAATATGTTGATGCAAAAAACTAAACGAGGCTAATTAATTAATAACAGATAAATAGAAATAAAAGGCAACATATTTTTTAAAGTTGTTCGGCTTAAGGAAAGAGCCTACGTCCACTGTTGTGTATTGCCTTCGAATTATTCAATTGCCTCTCTTTTCGTATCCCTCTGTATGTAGGGTTTACAATTTATTTATAGTCCTAAGGGGGTGCACAAGAGATGGAATATTAAAAGATGGAGTGTCTTTATATCGTAGACATTTACGTCTATACAATAATTAATACATATAACTGTTGATGTTTGCCTGCCATGTTGGTTGACATCCATGGTGTTGGTCTGTATTCCATCCTTAATGACTAGGATTAATCTTCCACTAATAAAACATGTCAGTATCTGACTGGTCCATGTAGATTAATAATTTTTGGTATCAATAATCACAGAATCCTTAAAAGAAACCTCTTTCAAATTGTGTATTGTTATCATTGATAACAGTCCTTGGTACCCTAAATCATGTTATAATGTTCCTAAAGATGAAACTTGTTATGTCAGAGTCTCAAATTTTTACCAGTGGTGCTGTCTATACTCATTTGGTGAAGTAGTCTGTGCCGACCATCAAGTACTTATGATTCTCATATGTGGTAGGTAGTGGTTCCACTATATCTAATCCCCATTGAGTGAAGGGCCATGGACTGATCTAGAATTTTAGGTCGCTAGTAGGCTAGTGGATCATAAGGGAGTGCTTTTCACACTTTTCACACTTGCGAACGTAGGCTCTTGCATCCCTTTGCATATGAGTCCACCAATATCCTTCCTTGATTTCTTGAAAGGCTACCGATCTCCTACCTATGTGACTCCCATAAATTCCTTTATGGAGCTCACTGAGAACTTTCTCGGTGTCTTGTGGGTGAACTCACTGGAGGTGAGGGCCTATAAATGACTTTTTGTAAATCTTTCCTCCGAGGGGAAGGTACAAGAGAACAACTTTGACACTAACTTAATGGGCTGACCTCTTGTCATCTGGTAGTATGTCACTCATCAAGTAATTAATTATAGGATCCATCCAACTGGGGGATTTTTCTGTGATAAGGACTTTCTCGGTTATGATCATTTAGTCAATACTTGACTATGCAAGGAACTCTATTTGGATAGTTCTCCTTAGGTGAGAGTTAATTTTTGAACTCAGGGTTGCTAAAATATCGGTGTGACTATTTTGCCCACTGGCGAACTACCTGGATTTCCACTTTTTAAAGTCTATCATGAGAGCTATTATGACGGAGAGGTAGGCCACCATTCGATCATCTTTGTAATTAAAATCCCCACTTACCTCCCTCAAGACCAATTTGGAATCACTGAATATGTGGAAGCGCTTTGCCCTAGTAGTTTAGCTTTTTGAAGATCGATGATCAGTGCTTCATACTCAGCTTCATTATTGTAGGCCTCAAATATTAATTTGATTCCTTGCTAAACCACAGTGCCTTTGAGGGTTATGAGAACGATCCTTATCCCCCCCCCCCCCCCCCCACTTGGAATTAGAGGCTCCATCAACATACATGGTCCATTCATTGGACTGTGCTTCCTATGCTGTTGACTGCTCATTTTTCAGTTGGATTATTGGATGGTCTCCTATAAATTCAACAATAAAATCTACTAAGAACTGCCCCTTGATCACCATTCTTGGATGGAAGTGGATATCGAATCTCCCAAGTTTGAACGACCACTTTGAGAGACATCTAGAGAGGTCGACACAGAACAACATTGAGGGGGTAAGAAGTGATTACTGTTATGGAGTGGGCTTCGAAGTAATTCTTTAACTTCCTTGAGGCAACCACCAGAGCATAGGCGAGATTTTCCAAAGGTAGGTACCATTATTTAACTTCAAGGAGTGTCTTGATGGCACTGTAAATCAGGTGTTGCCCACCTTCTTTTTCACACACTAGAGTAGAGCTTACAGCATGATATGATACTTCCAAGTAAATGTACAGTGGATCTCCATCATTTGGAATTACCAAAAGAGGTGGCTTTCTGAGGTAAGATTTGATCTCTTCCATAGCTCATGAATAGTTTCCTTTTTTAAAAGCTGAAAGAATGGTCGATAACATTTCTAAGACTTATAGATGAAGCTATTGAGCACTGCTAGCATTCTAGTAAGCTTTTGGACATCTCTCAACATCTGAGGAGACTGGACTCCAGTAATAGCATCAATGTAATCAAGATCAGCCTCAATTCCTCCTTACTAACTAGGTAGGCTAAGAATTTTCCTGACTGGACACCGAATGTACACCTACTTGCATTAAGCTTCACCTGATATTTCCTGAGAATCTCAAAGGTTGTCGCTATGTCAATAAGGTAGTTAGACTTATTCTTTCTTTTAACTAGCATATCGTCAATATATGCCTCCACTGTTTCTCCCATCTCTTTGGTGAACATGTTGGTGACCAACCTTTACTAAGTATCTCCAACATTCTTGAGGACAAATGGAATAAACTTATAACTGTATAACCCGATGGGGGTTATAAAATAGGTCTTATGCTTGTCGTGCCATAATAAAGGAATATGATGGTAGACATATTACGCATTTAGGAAGCTCATCCTCTCGTGAGCGACTGTAGCATCGACCAACTGATCTATTTTTAGGAGAGGGAAGTTGTCTTTGGGGTATGCCCTATTGAGGTCAGTAAAATCGATACAGACTCTCCACTTGCCATTTTTCTTGGGTACTACCACTGGGTTGGACAACCATTTAGGTAACTGAACCTCCTCGATGGATCCTGCATTGACCATCTTCTCTACTTCATTCTCTACTACCTTAGCCTTCTCAGGGGTTGTTCGATGAGCCTTTTGAATAATTGGTTTGAAGGTTGGATTAATGTGCAGGCGATGGCAGGCTATACCAGGGACATTCCCTGGCAACTCGTATGATTCCCAAGCAAAAAAGTCAAGATGGATCTTGAGAAATGAAATTAACTCCTTTTCTCATGATCGGCGAGAGCAGCTCCAATTAGAAACTTCCTTTCAATCAAGTTGTCATCGTCTACAACTTCTTCCAAGTTTTCTACGAACCTATCGATGGGGTGGCCCTAGTCTCCTCCACCCCTAGTCGGCCGTACCATAATTGATATTTATAGGGAACAACCCCCTCTTGGGCTCCCTCCTGAGAAAGATTCCTCCTTTTTCTTTTCTTTCTTCGGGTGGATAGTTATAATAAAACCCTTCCTAGCTATGGCCTGATCATCATGGATTTCGACCACACCTCGATTAGTAACACACTTCAACTTCTGGTGGTATGTGGAGGGTAGGACCATCATGGCATGGAGCCAAACTCTTCCCAAAATGGTGTGATACGGGTACTCAATGTCCACAATTAACAACACGATGAGTTTTGATATGTTTCCTTCCCTAACTGTGAGAATGATCTTCCCCAGTGGCATCGTGATCCTTCTTATAATGTTGACTAGTTATACCGTGGCCTCTTTGAGGTCGGCGATGTTCATCTTCATTTTATGGAATAATTCTAAATACATCACTTCTAAAAAACTCCATTGAGATACAAGAAACTTATCAACGTCCCAATTGTCATGATGCTAGGTTCTCACCCCAATAAAATCTTCCTCGATAATCTTGATATACCTAGTGTAGTTGACGTCCTCTGATCGCTGATGTTTACCATCTTGGATTTTGGCAGGGTCGATCTGAAAAACCTCCATAAGGGCAGTTACCTTCTTGAGTTCCATTTGAATGACATCCCCTTAGACCTACTTATGGTCTGATGTGCCATGGATGACAGAGAACTGATTCTCTATATCCTTATCGAGGATGTTATCCGATTTCTAGTTTCCATTGGCTGCGACCTTATTAACTTGTTTCTCAATGTACTCATTAAGGTACCCGACTTGGGCTAACTCTTCCAAATGTGTCTTCAGAGCCTTGAAGTTCTCAGTTCTATGGCCTCATTCCTTATGGAATGCACATCTCATAGTGTTATTTCTTTCGGTCAGGTCGCCACCCATCTTTTTAGGAAATTTGGTAAGTGGCTCATCTTTGATTTTGCTCAAAATTTTGTAAATGGGTTCCTTGAAGACTGTGTTAACAACCTGTGTGCTTTCGAGGTATCGCCCTTATTTTTATTATTAGATCCATTCTTGTTTCCCTTATTTTGGGTATTGTTATTAACTATTCCCTCATTCACCTTTTCTTGCCCATTGTCCCCTCTATTACGAAGAACCACATATTCTACCTTGGCATACTTCTTAATACATGCCATAAGAGCATTGATGGTGCTAGCCTCCTTTTTAGTTAGGGGCTGGTACAGTAAAGAATTGGTCGACAACCTGATTTTGAAGGATGTTATGACAAACTGTTTCGAGCAATCCTTGATCTGATTGAAAACTTCCCAATACCTTTTGGTGTAGTCTCAGAGGTTTTCTGGTGGATTTTTATTGATCGTGAGCAGTGCATCCATCCGCTTAGGATGGGAGCTACTGGTTATGAATCATGCCGTGAAGTCCTTCGTCAGAGCTGTAAAAAATTTCAATTGACCTATGAGGAAGCCTCTCAAACAACTTCTATATTAAATTATATACGGTAAAAAGGAAAACCCTACACATGAGTGCATTATTATGGCTCTATATGGTTATTTCTTGCTGATATTGCCTGACATGGCCTATGGGGTCTGTTTTCCCATCGTAGACCTTGAACCCAGGGATAGTGAACTACTTCAAGGTCTCCTCCTCCTTGATTGCCCTTGAAAAGTGGACTTCATATGAGTATTGAGAGCCCTACTGGCTATCTATTTAGTGGATCTGGCTCATCGGTGGTCTGGAAGTTAGTCCATCTCCCTACGAACCAGAATCCTTATGACCTTGTTCTGCCGATCAATGCATCCATGGCCTCTTTCTTGTTGTACATGCTCTGATCATCCGCGCTCTGATATGTCACATTAAGTTCTCTCCTGAACACGCCTGGAGCTCCTCCCTCGGATGTGAGTGTTGCTCGTTTGAGGACTATGAGTCGTAGTGTGATATTTTCCATTAGCCTTGTGGAGGTCTCTCTCCATTCTTTTGAGTCAACTCTATAGGCGAGAATTTTCTTCTTCTTGGAGGTTTTCATCCTCCTCTTCTTCATGATTCTTGGCTTCATAAGCGTCGATCAACCTAGAAATCTGGGTAGACTTAGGTGGCCCCTTATTTTCATCAGAGGGTTATCTGTCCTGGCGAAACCTAGGGTTTGTATGCTGAAAAATCTCAGACCTGACCCTAGGAGGAACTAGATCTGCTAGGACATCACCCGCTTGGGGGATGTTTCTACTGTGGTGAGACATTACTGGCTTTCTGTTGATGAGTACTTTCGTAGGAATAGAAATCGATTCCCTCAAACTATGCTAATTTTGAGTGCATAAAATATCACAATAAATGAATCCACGAAAATAATCACAAAGAGAAGAAAGTAAAAGAAATCACACACACAACAACGATATATTTGGTTCGGCAACTTGCCTACGTCTAGGGAGAGGTTACTTGTTCTTATTGAGTGTCTCTCAAAATCTCCAGTCATAATCCCATTGCCCCGGGTCAGGGTGTAAAATTTATCGATCTCGTCTCATAGAGGTTAAGTCATATAAGGAACTAAATATTCCTGTTGGATATATCATACATCACCTGAATATCTCTGTTGAGATTATTGGTGGTTGATTTGAGTATATCCATAAGTTTTTTTGTTATATATATAAGACTCATTTGCTAGTCGAACACTTGATTTGGGTCGGGTAGCCCCTTAAGTGGCTTGGGCTTGTTCGGCTACTCTCACTGACCATAATAAATAAGTCCCCACAATTACAATTCTTTATTTTGTTTACTATAAAGTATATCATAGTTTTATTGCTATGTATTATCCTTAAATTTAATTATTTTAAATTCAAAAATTTAGTTTTTAATTATTATTATTACAATAATTCACAATTATTAGTTACTATCTGTATTGCCCTGACCCGGTTTTGGATCACCATTGGATCAACCCGCATCAAGCTAAGGTATTAAAATGGGAGGGGGAAGATTTAGCCATTTTATTTAAGAAAAACCTTTAAATTTGACTCATGAGTTTTATGATTTAAATTCATATTTATATTTTAAGAAAAGGTGGCCATTATGAGATTAGTTATTTAGCATAATATATTTATGAAAAAATCGAGTTTATCTAAAATGCTAATTAAACTAAAAGTAAGTCACGCCATGTTCTATCATTACAAATTATGGCCAAGGCCCAAATAAAGTCCAAATGTCCAAAGTAAAAATACCAAAAGTCCATTGTTTGAAAATCATTACAGAGCATTCTAACGATGGTGGTCATCTCCTGGGGCTTTACTCGCATCGTGTCCGATATTCCTACTCGCGGTACCTAGGGTGGGATTTTTAGCATGAAAAAAAGTAGGTGTGAGTGAATGCTCATCGGGGGATTAATACTGGGCCATAACTTTTCTACGAATTATTAAATATATTACGAGTGTTTTATTCAATTACGAAAAAGTGTAGGCAATTTAATTACTCGTAATGCAACTACATGCAATGCGCCCGACTGATAAGACCGTACTCACACTTAGCCCATTTTTATCACCCTTTATTGGGTCTAGAGGCTAATTATTCACCTTTTACCCCTTAGCCTCAGTTCTTGCTTTAATTGGGTTGTTTACTTAAATCGTCAATACAACCACTTAGTTTTTCTTTATTTATTATTTCTCGGAATATTTCAAATACCACGTGCTTTAACGGGCTGCTCACCATCGACTATGCCACCATATGATCTGGCCAATGATTTTGGAACTTTCACCCCAGGGCTTCGGGCCCTACTTACTTTTTTCGGTGTCATCCGAGTCTTAACTTTTGTGTGTTTAACATTTATCCAATATCCACATTATTCCATTTCTCTTCTCATCACTTTCATCATCCATGGTTTTGAAGCATCATAACTTTAACAATCAAGACAAAGCTTATCTTTTATCCATTTTCACCCAAAATTAGACCAATGAGGTCTTTAGAGAAGACCTAGCCTTTAGGATCCTCAAGTTTATCAAAATCCCCTTTTTACCCCCTCTTTATTATATTTTGTGAAAAACATTCATTTTCTTCTAAGCGGCACAAATGTTAACTATTATCACAATACTAAGTTTATCATTTCATGTTCAAAACCATATCCTTTAATTTTATGTTTTATTACATAAAATAATGTTTAACATTTTTAAGACCATTTTCACCAAAGTTTATAGTCTTGTCTTATAATTCAATGTAAATTTTAACATTATCTCATTTCCATCATATCAAATCCTAACAAGTTTAGGGATGTTTTTCTTTACTTGTTTGTTTGGAGATAAACCCCATTTTACCATGCTTGGTTATGTATACATTATCACTTGTTAGCATGCTACATACGCATACGTGTTTACGAGAGGTTTTCAGCCTAGAAATACCTCAACCATGCATTTATTCTACATAACTCATAGCTTTATAGTTTCACATGTTTTCTTCTAATTATAAAGGTATAAAATGCCATTTTGTTTATATATATATATATATATATATATATATATATATGTATGTATAAAAGATCCATTTAGGGTTTGTTTTGAAGAAATGTTTCATTTTTTCAAGACAGAAAATTTATTAATAAAACTACATATCTTTGGCATAATACTCCATCTAGCACTTCTTACACCAATTTCATAGCTAGAAGAAGCTTGAAAGTTTGGGAAGAACCCCTAAATTTATTTTTGAAGAGGAGAACTACTGATAGGTGACTTGAAAGCTTCTATATTCCTAGGTTCCAAGACTGTAGCTCCATAATTCCTTAACTTCTTCAAATCTCTACCAAATTTCTCCACGAGGTTGCTCCACTACCTCCTTCAAGAAGAGAGCCAGGAAAATAGTAAAAATGTGTAGATATGGGTATTCTATGGTGTGAGAGTGGTTGGTACTACTCAAAAATGGAGGAAAATGGCTTTAGGGAAGGGAGATAAGTGTTGTGGCTCTTGAGAGAGAGGAAGAAGATGACAATGGTGGTGGGATTTCACCATCCCGTATCTTTGTTTTATAATCAACACAAAACCCACATAAAACATATAAAATACCCCATAAAACTCATCAGATTCATCAGGCTCCAAGATGAGGACATATTTTCCACATTTAATGCTCAAATGGTAACAACACATTCTTCAAATTCTGATGTCATTAGGGTTTCTCGAACGAGATCAACCTCACTCAAATTATGGTGGTCTATCGTTTGATGTCCACTACAAGAAAAACACCTTTTTATGACGCTCAAAAAATAGTTTAATGACATTTATTACAAAAATATCATTTAAAGGTTAATGCTATTATTAAAATGACAATTTAAATATAAAATGTCATTTTATACATATTATTATGACACTCTAAATATAAAAAACATATTTAATTTTACATATTATGACATTTTTTGAAATTTTTTTGACCTAAATACATAACACGACCCTTTTAATTTTTTTTCCAAAAATTTTAACCTGCGCGCTCCGTCTCATGGCTCGAAATTTTGATACCCACGCGTTCGTTTCTCATGGTTCCTATCCTCACGGCTCCTCTCATCTCATTTCCTCATCACGGCTGCTCTCCATTCTCTCTCAAAGTTGGACGATTTCCATTATCTGGTAAGTTACTCTCAGTCGCCATCTGTATATGCATATGTATATGTATGTAACATAGTCAAGAAGTCTGATATATCTCGTTCCTTTGAAATCGCATATGATCTATACTTGACAACCAACTTGGTAATACATATTAAAACTTATTATCATTAAAAAATATTTGGTATTGATGAGTTTTATAAAAATTTTGATTTCCAAAGTAATCTTGAGATTGCATATGGACTTATATATACTGAATTTTATATGTATGTATTGGTTAAATGGTTGGGTGTTGGTTGAAGAATGGAAAAATGAGAAAATGAATATTTTTTGTTGAATTCAGCCATTCTCGGGAGAAACTGCCTCAGCTCGTAGAGTCGGAGCCCACTGGTGGCAACCGTAGGCCCCGGGTCAGTAGCCAAGAAAGATTAATTTTTAATTTTTTTCTTTCTTTTTGATTTTTCCCCAAAACTTTGTATGGATCTAGAAATAAATTAGATTTATAAAGTGCGATTTTAATGAAATCCAATTAAGGTTAGATTAGTTTGAATTTAATGTGATGGGATCATTTTAATGCTGGTAAATAGGCCCATTGTTCGTATAATAGAATTTCAATGATAAAATTAGTATTGAATTTGGGGAAGAGCATTGATGATGTCATGTTGAGCATAATTGCATATTTTTAATATTAATTTGAAGAGTACTGGTGTGAATTGTATTGGAAGGTGAAAGCAATAAGACTACAGAACCAAAGGAATCAATGAAATGAATTTTATTCTCAATAAGCAAGATTAGTGTACTTATACACTTCGAGTATTTATCATTAATGAATGATAACATGTGTGTGAATGGTAAATGTGACCTTGGTAGATTGATTTTGTTTTGTTTTTCAACAGAGTAAAAAATACATATTATATATACAAAAGAAATTACCAGATACATATTATACACACAAATACTTTATCCGGAGCTTGAGTTAAAATGCATATGTTCTATCAATTATCGGTGGTAATAAAGTTAATGTGTGTTGACAGTGTAAATATTATATCATTAATAATATTATTTGTGACTTAAAATAAGATGAATCATATAAAACACATGCATACTTTACAAATTAGAAAATGAAAAATTAATATGATTTGAGGATTGTGTTATTTTATATGAAAATCACATTTGTACAACTAATATTTACAATATTAATATAAGTACAATTTGAGAAATGGGAACAAACAAGTCGTTGATGTCTATGGATAGATTATCAAAGGAGTACTTTCAAGGGGTTGAATATTTTCTTAAAGTTGTAGAGAGGAATGCTGTAAATAGTGAAGTTGTACGGTGTCCATGTACATCATGTGGAAATTGTTTTAAATAGACTTTAAAAGAAATTAAAGGTCATTTATATGCGAACGGTATTGATCAAAGTTATCGTATATGGATATGTCACGGGGAAATTTCTCCTAATTTAACTTTCTCACATGTCAACATGGGTGACCCCATCCATCACGATAATTTGGTCAAAAATCCAGAAGATGTTGATGATATGGCAGAGATGTTTGAGACTATAAATGAAGACTTTATGGGGGATCCTAAATCATTTGAGAAGCTTCTTGAGGATGCCAAAAAGCCTTTTTACAAAGGGTGTAAAAAGTTTACGAAGATGTCTGCACTGGTGAGTCTACTCAATTTGAAAGCAAAGAGTGGGTAGACTAATACGAGCTTTTCAAACATGCTTCAATTATTTGCCCAATTGCTCCCAGAAGATAATGAATTGCCTTTATTTACGAAAAGAATCCATACAGACGTTGTCTGTGTTTGGGATGGGGTATGAAAAAATACATGCATGTCCTAATGATTGCATACTCTATAGAAAAGAGTACAAAGATTCAACTGAATGCCCTAATTGTGGAACACCTAGGTATAAGTTGAAAAAAAATACAACCGAGGTGAAGGTGGGAGTGCCTGCAAAAGTATTATGGTATTTTCCGCCCATTCCTAGGTTCAAAAGGTGGTTTCAATCTGTACAAACTTCAAAGGCCTTAACTTGGCATGCAAATGAAAGACAAGTTAATGGTAAGTTATGTCACCCCGCGAATTCTCCTACATAGAAGTTGGTGGATGACAAGTGGTCGGAGTTTGGAAACGAAACTAGAAACCTTCGGTTAGCACTTTCGGCGGATGAAATTAACCCACATAGTACTCTTAGTAGTAAGCATAGCTGTTGGCCGGTCATGTTGGCAACTTTTAACTTTGAGCCATCACTGAGCACAAAGAGAAATTTTTTAATGTTAATAATGTTGATATCAGTTCGCGACAGCCTGGAAATGATATCAATGTTTATTTGGCACTATTAGTTATGGACTTGAAAACCTTATGGGATGAAGGTGTACAAGCTTATGATGCTTACCTCCAAGAATCCTTTATTTTGAAGGCGGTATTACTTTGTACCATTAATGATTTCCATGCATATGGTAATTTGCATGGTTGTGATGTAAAGGGGTACTATGCTTGTCCAATTTGTGGTGAAGAAACAAATTCTATTCGATTAAAAAATTCTAAAAAGAATGTATATACATCACATAGAAGATTTCTTCCACAAAATCATCCGTTTCGAAAGTAAAAGAAAGCTTGTAATGGTAAGCCAGAGTTTCGTGAATATCTAATCCATTGAAGGGAGAGCAAATACTAGAGCAGGTTGAAAATATTCATGCATGTTGGGGAAAACAGATGGGTCCTTTTGAAGCGTAAATAACAAAGGGAAAGGATAAATTGAAACAAAAGAGGAAATGCACTAAGGAGAATACGAATGAGCCTAATAAGTCCAAATGTTGGAAGAAAAAATCAATATTCTTTAGGTTGGGGTATTGGAAATATTTGCTTCTTCGACACAATTTGGATGTAATGCATATTGAGAAGAATGTTTGTGACAGCATAATAGGTACGCTACTCAACATTCTCGGTAAGACAAAAGATGAAGTCAAGAGTCGTTTTGATCTTATAAAATTGGGTTTAAGAGGGGAGTTGGCACAACAATATAAGGGAAAATGGACGTATTTACCACCTGCATGTTATACATTGTCTAGAGAGGAGAAGAAAAGGGTATACGAGACGTTTCTTCAAGTCAAAGTTCCCGATGGATACTCATCAAATTTTAGTAACCTTGTTTCGATCGAAGAGTTAAATTTTTTTGGTCTCAAGTCCCATAATTGTCACATACTCATGAAACAGATACTTCTGGTGGCCATTTGATACGTGTTACCAAAGCATGTTAGATTTGTAATCATAAGGGTGTGCTTTTTCTTTAATGCTCTCTGTGAAAAAGAAGTGGATGTGAAGAAGTTGAACATTATTCAAGAAGACATTGTGATCGCATTGTGTTTATTGGAAAAGTACTTCCCTTCGGCATTATTTGATATAATGGTGCATCTAATGGTGCATCTCGTTAGTGAGGTTGAAGTATGTGGTCTAGTTTTCACTCGTTGGATGTATGCATTTGAAAGGTTTGCACATGCTTAAAAAATATGTCATTAATTTATAAGGTTATAAGTAAACATTATTAATCTCTTTTTTTATTTAAACTGTTTATAGGAACATGAAATTATTAAAGGGCCAAGTAAACAATCGAAGTCGGTCGAAAGGTTGCATCGCCCAACGCTATATTTCCGAAGAAGCAATTGAATTTTGTACAGAATTTTTATATGGGCTTGATGTCGTTGGGGTTCCATTAGGTAGAAACACAAAAGATGATGATGATGATATAATATGCGATGGCAAACCAATAGGGGGTGGTAAAGTAATTGAGGTGAATGAATTATCATGGGAGAAAGAACATTGTTATGTGTTACAAAACACAGATGATGTTCAACCATATATCGTGTAATTTCTCTTTTCGTTGCTTTTGTAACAAATCATGTACTGTATTGTATTTTGTTTTAATGGTTAAAAGATTGTTCTCTATTAACACCCTTATAGGGAGAATCTTGAGAGCTTGAGGCAAAAGTATCCTCGAAAGTGCAAAGATGAAAAATGGTTATAAGATGAACATAACAAGACCATTATTGGCTGGCTTCGTTAAAGGGTATGATTAATATCAATATGTGACAATTTAATACACTTTTAAAATTGTAACTAAAATTTAAGACAAATCAGGTTGAAAAGGAGCTAAATCTCCCCAACAACAATGTTTCAGACATCTTAAACTGGATATCTCGGGGACCTCATCGAGACGTTATAAAATGTCAGGGTTATATCGTTAATGGTTGTCATTACCGTACAAAAGAATGTGATGCTGAACGAGTTAGCCAAAACAATGGAAATCGCATTATGGCCACAACAATGCAAGTTGCTAGTGCAAAGGATAAGCATACCATGGTTTCAAATTTGGGTTTCTATGGTGTCATCAGTGAAATATGGATGCTTGATTATTTCACTTTCAAAATTCCAGTTTTCAAGTTTGATTGGGTCGACAATGGTAATGGTATTAAAGTAGATGATCTTGACTTCAAATCTGTTAATCTTTGTAGAGTTGTCCATAAGAGTGAGCCCTTCATATTAGCTTCTCAAGCCAAATAGGTTTTTTATGTTCAAGACCAACTCGATCCTAAATGGTCAATCGCTCTTGTGACTCCAAAAAGAGTTTATAACTACGGTTGTGATGATGATGAATACTCTGCTGGATGTGCCGAAAATCATGTCGCCACCAACGAATTGCCAAATGTTGAGTTGATTAATGAAAGTGAATATTTGTGTGCACGTGTAGATTGTGAGGGAATTTGGATTGATAATAAAAAATAAATAGAGTTTTAGTTGTGTTTTTCTTATGCTTAGAGTTATCTATGATTTTTAAAGAGTTATCCATGTTTAGTTTACATTTTATAATTTATACTTTAATTGTTGATGACGATTATCGTTTATGGTGAATATATTTTGGTGTTCATATGAAATGAATTGACTCGTTATCAAATTTTGGGTAATGTTATTGATTTTCATACTTCCTAGGATTTTCGTACTTCCCTATCCCCAGGATTGGGAAAAATTGATCTTGCTGTCATGGTTTTCTCGTAATTAAGGTAGATCCGGATACAAATATGAAAAGTACATTTCTAATAAGACTGACATGACTAATGACCATAATTTTCTTCATGTTTTTAAAAATTCATATTCTTTCATTGATAATTTCTCTAGGAAAGTTTAGTTGTTCATTCTGAAAAGAAAGGATAAGGTATTTATCAAGTTTAAACAGCCGAAGGCTTTGATTGAGAAGTAGACTGGTAAGAAAATAAAGAGCTTGAGAAATGATAATTTCATGGAATTTCACTCGGGCCTATTTGATGAGTGTGGAAAAAATAAGGGAATTGTGAGACACCACAAAGTTTGAAAGACACCTCAGCAAAATTGAGTATCCAAGTAGATGAACATGACATTTATTGAGATAGAAAGGTACATGAAGTCTAATGAAGTTTTGCCCAAGGAGTTTTGGGATGAAGTTTTTAACACAACATGTTATTTAGTGAATAAGTATCTATCCTCAGCTATTGAGCTGAAGACACCAAAAGAATTGTGTATTAGATCCCCTGCCACATATACTAATTTGATAATATTCGGGTGCTCGACATATGCTCATTCAAATAAGGGAAAACATGAGATGAGTGGAAAGAAATACATGTTTTTCCCTTGTTTTAGAAACATGGGAGTGATCGGTATTTTCATGTAAAATCCAAAGACAACAGGGGAGTGCCTCTACAGGTAAAATTATGAATAACATATGTTTTATTTTTATTAATAATGCTCTTACTTCCGACAAATTAATTTCAACATATCATTTGTTATTCTTTGTTATTCATCAACATGTACACTTACTTCAATCTATTTATTTGTCATTGTAGTGGATATGGACGAGGAAGATGATTTTCATTCAAAAACTCCAGGCAATTTAGCAAAGTCATCACAAAATTCGAGTAATAAACAATGAAAAGTCAAAGGCGTGGCTATTTTAGAACGATCGAATACTAGTAACTTAAAAATGAAAAGGACAACCAAATGGTGATACAAAGAAGGATTTCGCAAGTTATAGGGGGCTTTTGGCAAGGACAATGGTGCCCATACGTTATCCAAGTTGGCCCAAAATCCCAAAGTCATTAAAAGAGAATTTATGGGTGGTGTTGATACCAAAATTTATATGCTGATGTGGACGAATCATACGAAGACACTTGTCAATCTACGTGGTGCAATAACGACGAGGAAGTTCATTTCCCGACCAACTCATGATTCTCTCCGAGCAACGAGGATACACCGAGGTACTCTAGCGCTCCGAGGAACTCCTGAGCAACGAGCAACTATGGCGGTCCGAGCTGCATCTCGGTCGTATCATTAATTGCCAGATAATCAACAGTTCAAATATTCATTGAATGTTCATCATCTTGACGCACACGCTGCATTAAATGTATTACCCTTTCATATGTATATCATTTAATGTATCAACCCATTCATGTACAGCCGAAGGGCTATAAATACTTGGTATCACCCTCATTCAAGGGGACCGGAATTTCTTGAGAGAACTTGTATTCAAGAATTCTGCAAACACTCAGCAATAACATAATAGTGGACGTAGGCTTTATTCCTAGCCGAACCACTTTAAAAATCTCTGTCTTATTTATTTATCTGTGATTGAATAATTATAGTGATCTAGTTTTTTACATCAACAGATTGGCGCCGTCTGTGGGAAACGACTATTACTATCGTTTTTCATAAAAATCATTTATCATCAATGGCGGATAATCCAGAATCTAGCAATCGAAACGCTGGAAATGCTGGAAATCCTCCAAATCCCTCTACACCGCCAGATCTAGCCAAAATTATGACGAATCTGGCTCAAGGACAAACCGCCATGCAAGACACAATGAGGCAACTCTTACAAACCCTTCATGGTGGTACACCTGCACGTTCAGGATAGCAAAGTGGTCAGAGGCAAACTTATTTACTTTCTTCACGATCCAGGCGTACCGAGTCACGTCGCAATGAGGAGTCTGATGATTTCTCTTATCAACCTGGGCGAACTTCGTCAATGAGGGCAACAGATACTGAACAACATATCACCCTCTCTCCAGAAAGACCCAGTGCTTTAGAAAGACTGAGTAGGGTTTCTCCTTTCAGTCGATTAGGCCCTAGGAGGAATATGAGTCCGCCTAAGACCATATCAAGGAGTTTTCGACAACCATCAGATCTAAGAGAAGGATCAGCACAGTCACGACCAGTCATTCATTAAGATAGATCTCAAGAAGCTACCTCAGAACAATCGATTGCTCGAACCAATAGGCCCGAGGAAGGAAATGAAGCGTGGAAAGGATCTCTCCAACGGTTAGAGGATAAATTGGGAGAAATGGATAAAGCAAAGAACCCCCTACAACGAACTTTTGTTCGAGGAACACCTTTTGTACAGGCCATTGTGGATTTTCCTACACCATCGAAATTTAAAGCACCTGTGGTAACTCCCAAATATGATGGAAAGACAGATCATGTTCTTCACATAGAACAGTATCAAGCTGCTGCTGACATTTATGTTGTTCCCGACGAGATGAGATGCAGGGCCTTCTCAGGAACTCTTACTGGATCTGCCCAGATATGGTACAACAATCTTCCTCGGGGTAAGATTTCAACTTTTATTCAATTAGCCGAGTTATTCATTGGCAATTTTTGTTTTGGGTCGAAGCCGGTAAAGCGAGTAGCACACTTGCTAAGTGTTAGACAAAAATCATGTGAAAGTACTAGAGATTATATAACTCGTTTTAATAACGAGAAGTTGGAAGTCATAGATTACGAAGAAAAGACAGCAATCACTGCTTTGATGAGTGGTTTGTTGCCTAACAAGCTGTACTACACCTTGGCCAAAGATCCACCTAAAATTATATCCGAGTTGATGGCGAAAGCGGCCAAAATTATGAATGCCGAGGAGGCTATGGCTGCGAAGAAGAATATGGATAAAGAAATTAAAGTGGAGGTCGACAAGTCTAAGAAGAAAGATCAGAAAGTTAATGGTGGTGACAAGCACTCCAAGAATAATAGGACGTCATGGGAAGTCCTAAAGAAGTACGATAATTATACTCCATTGAAAATGGGTATTAATCATGTTTTGGAAGAAATCAAGAATAGTGAGGAAATCAAGTGGCCAGAAAAACTGAGGACAAATCCTGATCTGAGGAATAAGGCCAAATACTGCGAGTTTCACAAAGATCATGGCCATACGACCAAAAATTTCATAGCCCTTTAGAACGAGATTGAAACGCTCATCCGAAGAGGAAAATTATCAAAATATGTAGATCGCAGGGGTGAGAGGAAGAATGATGATAGAACTAGAGAGAGATCTAGATCACCTCGTCGTGCAGAGGAGAACAAGAAGAGGGACCACGAAGATGATCCAGATGATGACCCCGATTTTCCCAAGAAGCCAAGGCAGCCTGAACGAGAGGTATTTTCCATACGTTTTGGGTCATTCGATTGTAATGTTATTACAGGAGGAGATGCAGGAGGAGGAGACCTTACTACAGAAAGAAAAGCTTACCTCGGAGAGGCTCAAGCTTGTTCATATATTCAGCGAATAAATCTGGCCGAAGAGGATCGTCCGAGGAAGGTAAACAAAGAGAAGCTAGTCATTGGTTTTTCAAAAAACGACCTGGCAGGTGTTCTTTACCCTCATGACGATCCTTTGGTGATCAAAATGAGGATGAAAGATGTGGTCATTTCAAGGGTGTTGGTAGACAATGGTAGTTCGGCAGACATCATGTACTATTCATGCTTTGATAGCTTGAATTTGAAATTATCTCAATTGGAACCTTATCACAGACCCCTTCTGGGTTTTGCTGGCGAGAAAGTTTTTCCACTTGGGACGATCAAGTTGGATATACTCATTGGAACTTGGCCTGCTTGTCGAACAGAAAGAATACGCTTCTTTGTGATGGATAAGAATGTGCAGTCAGCCTACAACATCATCATGGGAAGAGTTGGATTGAAGAAGTTCGAAGCAGTTCCATCTACAGTACATCAGTGTTTGAAATTCCCAACAAATTTTGGAGTCGGAATTGTGAAAGGTGATCAAAAAGTAGCTCGGGAATTCTATTATTCGTCTGCCGAGCAAGAAGAACTTGAAGAATCAAGGAAAAAGACTACTACTTACCAAGTGGAGGAAGGTACAGAAATTGAAACTCTTGACCCTAGGGATGAATCTCAACTTGTAAAAGGACAGGTGGTGGAATCTATAGAAAATGTTATTCTGGACGACGAGCATCCTGAACGAATAACCCAGATAGGATCATCGTTGGATGTTTCAATAAAACAGGAGTTGATAACTTTCTTGAGAAATAGGAAGAATACTTTTTCTTGGAGTCATGAAGACATGCCAGGAATAGATCCAAACTTCTTATGTCATGAGCTCAATGTGAATAAGGAGATCAAGCCTGTGAAGCAGAGAAGAAGAGTGTTTAGTCCCGAGAAGAACCAGGCCATACAAGAGGAGGTTGAAAAGATCCAGAAATCCCAATTCATTGAGGATGTGAAATATCCAGATTGGTTGGCAAATGTGGTGATGGTAAAAAAGAAGAACAATAAGTGGAGAATGTGTGTTGATTTCACTGATCTTAACAAGGCATGCCCAAAAGATCATTTTCCATTGCCAAGAATCGACCAGCTAGTAGATGATACCTCGGGACATGAGCTGTTCAGCTTCATGGATGCATATTCTGGCTACAATCAGATTAAAATGAAACCTGAAGACAGGGAAAGTACTTCTTTTATTACCCCAAGAGGAACTTATTGTTATAATGTTATGCCTTTTGGTTTAAAAAATGCAGGTGCAACATATTAGCGGCTGATGAACAAGGTTTTTGCCAAACAAATCAGTTGCAACATGGAAGTGTATGTCGACGACATGCTCACCAAAAGCAAGAGAGCTACTGATCATCTAGTTGACTTATGCCAGACCTTTAATCAACTGGATAAATACCAAATGAAGCTCAACCCGACGAAGTGTACCTTTGGAGTACGAGAAGGAATGTTCCTCGGATACATCGTCAACCAACGAGGTATTGAGGCAAATCCAGAAAAAATCAAAGCTCTTTTAAGGCTGCGATCCCCAACGACGAGGAAAGAAGTACAAAGTCTTACAGGACGAGTTGCAGCGCTCAACAGATTTGTATCCCGAGAAATTGATAAATGCCTCCCATTCTTCAAAACACTGCGAAAAAGTTTTGAGTGGACTGATGAATGTGAGAAGGCCTTTCAAGACTTGAAAAAGTATTTGGGAGCCCCACCATTGTTGTCTAGGCCAATAACAGGAGAAAAGTTGTACTTGTATCTGGAAGTATCAGAGAATGCAGTCAACTCGACATTGATCAGATTGGAGAATGGAGTCCAGAAGCCAATTTATTACACAAGTAAGGCTTTCCGAGGTGCCGAAATCAGATACCCAAGGCTAGAAAAATTGGCATTGGCATTAATTGAGGCAAGTAGAAGAATGAGGCCATATTTCCAGGCCCATACCATCATCGTGTCTACCGACATGCCATTAAGTCAAGCTCTTCACAAGCCAGAAAAATCAGGAAGATTGATGTATTGGGCAATAGAACTCGGTGAACATGATATTGTGTATGAACCCAGATCATCATTAAAGGGGCAAGCTGTAGCAGATTTTATAGCAGATTTCACGTACCCTGATACCCCCGAGGAACAAAAGGTACTTGCTGACCTACCTGTGGACGATACAGGATCAACAGACACAGGTCCAGACCAACTAAGGTTGGTAAACGGACTTGTGGATGTAGAAAAATCATCATATCCAAACCCAGACCAACTCCGGTTGGTAAAAGGGCGCGAACAGATGACCGACGAGGAACGAAAGATACCAGGGGATGATGAAAGAAAACAGCAGATATTTTACCGAGGAGCTCTGATAGATAAGAAATTTGAAGATGAGTTACCTACATGGAGATTATATGTAGATGGATCATCTTGTACAGCTGGTTGTGGAGCAGGGATTGTTTTAAACACCCCAGATGATATTGACATGGAATATGCCTTGCGATTCCAATTCAAAGCTTCCAATAATGAAGCTGAGTATGAGGCAATGATTACAGGTTTTCATTTGGCGAAAGTTATGGAAGCACGATAAGTAATTGTTTTCAGTGATTCTCAATTAATTGTGAATCAGATGATGGGAATATATGCAGTTAAGGGAGAATTAATGATGAAATACCATGCAAAGGTGATGGAGTTATTGACAGAATTTGATGCTATTCAATTGGTGAGAATACCGAGGATGGAGAATGCTAGAGCAGACGCATTGGCCCGATTAGCGTCAGCTACGCGCACCGAGCTGCGAAGGACAATACCAATTGAAGTACTGAAAAGTCGGAGCATAGATGAAGACTTAACGATGAATGTTATTGCCCTTGATTTAGGACCATCTTGGATGGATCCCATCAGAGTATATATTGAAGAGGGAGAATTGCTAGAGGATAAGCTTGCTGCTAAGAAATTGAAGTATAAAGCTGCTTGGTATGTATTAACTAATGGTATTTTATATCGACGAGGAATTATAGCAGGTATGCAGAGATGTGTACATCCCTCCGAAGTGAAAGAATTGATTGAAGAGATCCATGAAGGATCTTGTGGAGCTCATGTAGTAGGTCGAACACTTTTGCAAAGGGTGATGACACAGGGATACTACTGGCCGACGATGAGGGATGATTGTATAACCTATGCCAAGAAGTGTGACAAGTGTCAACGCTTTTCCTCCATCCGAAGAACTCCACAAGCATTGTTGACACCCATAACTTCACCTTGGCCATTTGCCATGTGGGGGATTGATTTAGTTGGACCATTGCCGACGACCCGAGGAAGGTTCAAGTACCTCGTTGTGGCAGTGGATTATTTTACTAAGTGGGTGGAAGCTGAACCACTAATTGATATGACGTACGAGAAGGTATATCAGTTCATTTGGAAGAACATTATTTGTCGATATGGTCTCCCCCATGCTTTCATCACAGACCATGGAACACAATTCGATAACGAAGAATTTGCTGCCTATTGTCATCAGTCGAACATTTTGAAGTTTCATTCAGCACCAGGCCATCCCCAAAGCAATGGACAGACTGAGGTGACGGACAGAACATTACTAAATGGTTTGAAGAAGAGGTTAAGTGAAGCTAAATCAAATTGGATTAATGAGCTCCAATCAGTACTATGGGCTTACCGAACAACTCCCCGAGCAGCAACTGGAGAATCACCATATATGCTAGCATTTGGAAGTGAGGCTGTGATACCTGCCGAGTTGGTCTCCCAACGCATAGAGTGCTGAATTTCAATTCCCCAGTCAGCGATTTGATGCGAAGACTGGATTTGGATATGCTCGAGGAGGTTAGAGAAGAGGCAGCCATTAGGAATGCTGCTTACCAACAACGTACAGCTCTGTTCTACAACAAAAGGGTGAAGAAATGTGACATAAAAGAAGGGGATTATGTGCTAAAGAAAGTCATTCAGAAGCATAATAAGCTGGAAGCAAACTGGCATGGACCTTACCGAGTTACAGAAGTTGTTCGACCAGGAACTTACAGAATAGCCACTCTAGAGGGGGAGGAATTTAAGAATGCATGGAATGTTGAACACCTGCGCAAGTATTATCAGTAATGTAAAATGTAAAGCATTTCCTTCATTATGAATAAAACGAGGATGTTTCACTATTTCCTTTCTGTTGAAAGATTTTCGAGGAATACTAGTGTAATACACTATGCTTAAAAAATACTCCTTTGGTTAGGAGATGACACTAGCGTGATCAACTACGGTTGGTAAGATAACTAGTGGACAGTTCGAAAGAACCAAAAAATACTCCGGTTAGGAGACGACACTAGCGTGATCAACTACGGTTGGTAAGATAACTAGTGGACAGTTCGAAAGAACCAAAAAATACTCCTTTGGTTAGGAGGCGACACTAGCGTGATCAACTACGGTTGGTAAGATAACTAGAGGACAGTTCGAAAGAACCAAAAATACTCCTTTGGTTAGGAGGCGACACTAGCGTGATCAACTACGGTTGGTAAGATAACTAGTGGACAGTTCGAAAGAACCAAAAAATACTCCTTTGATTGGATTTGAAAAAATATAATACTCCTTTGATTGGATTTGAAAAATATACTCTCACATTCCAACTTATGTTGGACGGGAGGTAATATTATTGCAAAAGTTCTTCAGAGAACAAAACATTCAAAAATGAACCAAGTATGGTTGGTCGGGGATAAAAACCCACCAATTGTAGTTGACCAACGAGGATAAATTATTGATCTTGGTTGGTCGGACACATTTGACGAAAATATTTGAAATTGAACCAAGTATGGCTGGTCGGGGATAAAATCCCATCAACTGTAGTTGGTCGACACACATTATTTAACCACCCTGGTTGGTTGGAAACATTTTGAACATTTTATACTCATTACTTTATTATTAAGTGATTGAGCAACATTGATATTTGTAAGTTTGATTACTAAGCACATGTATTGTTTTTTTTTTTAACAGATATGTATACACAAATATAAGAATGTTTGATAAACATAAGACAATCGCAATACAAATTTGCAAACAGAAAGTGAAATCCTTTCATTAAAAATAAATTACAGGTTACATGAATGTACTAATTATTACATTGATATTCCTATTCTATCGGTTTCTTGCCCTTTGCTTTAGAAACAGGTTCCTCGCCGGCATGAGGGTCTTCTAGGCAAAGGGGAGAATTGATGAAATTAATATCTCTGAGCATTCTGATGTTCATCACAGAAGGTGTATCCAAGAGATGCTCGGGGCGAGATAATTCAGTCTGAGAATGAAGACTATAGTCGCCGAGATATTTTGAAATTAAACTCCTAGGAATAGAACGAGCTGGGATCCAGGCCATGTCCAATTTGAAAGGTGGCACAGGCAAGTCTAATAACCCTGGAGCATGATAATCCCATAAACAATGCCCTCGCTCCAATTTTAACACACCAGTGCGTTCAACCACCCCTACTTATAACCTTCATTGTTGGCATGTTCAATACGAGCATCCAAATGAACAAGGGCTTCATTGTATCCTGCCATCCAGAATTCCCTGGGTTGCTTATGAAATTGGAAGGTTAATCTATCTAATTGTTCGAGAAGGTTTTTGGCAAAAAGATCTTTAGTATGAAGAGCAGACTTTATTGCAGTAAGTTGATATTCCAAGGCTAGATTTTTCTTGGACAATTCAGATAAAGCCCGATCTTTGGCGTTTAATTGAAATGCTTGAGTTTCCAAAGTAGACTGGGTACGAGATTCTTCAACATTGCGGCTAAGAACTCTTGATTGGCTCCGAGCAGCTACTGGAGAACCTTGCTCCTCGGCAACATTTTTAACAGCTCTTCCGCGCCCCCGAGAACCTCTTCCCCGTCCTCGAACAGTAGCAGAAATGCCAAATCTTCTTAAGTTATCCAGTTCTTGCCTTAATTTGGCATTTTCAACCTCTAAGAACGAGAAACCTTCATCAGTAACAGGTACTAAAGCAGTGGAAGATGATGCTGTAGATTCATACTGTGCCAATTTTTTATGCAAATTATTGTTCTCTTGTTCCAGCAACTCAGCAATCTGCCTGCAGGCCTCAACCTCACCTCTTAGAGTTCTTTCCCTAACATCATATCCAGCGAGGATCTTTTTATGGCCTGTTTCAGAAGAAAGCTGCTGATATCTATTTTCATACTCCTTGTGCAGCAAAGCCATTGATGCATTGTGTTGATTTTGAAGATCCTCTATGGAACTATGAAGTTTCTCGATCAATTCGTAGTATGCCACATTATTGGCCACAAATCTATCAAGTAGATCCTTCAAGTACCGGTAAGCCTCAACTGCTTGCTCTGAGGCATCTTGGCCAAGGATGTCGACAATCTCTGATACACTCAGGTCTGTATGACCAGCTTTATAATATCCATTACATTGTTGCATCAACTCGGCATCAGGGGCAGATATCAATTCCATTCTGGCCAAAAACTAATAAAGAAGAGAAAGCAGGAGTTAATAAATAAAAGCAGACAGAGTATCAACAATGAAGAGGAACGAAGATGTATTTTATTAGATCATCAAAAGACTACATTGTTCGATTACAAGTAATGAAAGATAGAAATGATACTGAACAACTTCACACCTTTTCCTTGTCTCCCAAGACTTTCTCGGGAGGCTGGGACGAGGAGCTTGGTTGCTCGGTAGTAACTGCGGCTTGATCAGCAGGAATCTTCTCAGGAGGAGGAGGCATGGAAGAAATGTCCTCGATGGCAGAGGGTTGAAAGGCAGATACTTGATCACCTATGGCCATAGAAGATTCATCAGAGACAGGCTCATCTTCTTCTTCTTCCACAATTGGTGGAGGAGGACCAGGGAGGTGTAGTTGGAATAGCTCAGAATCGTCCTTAATCTTCAATTCCTGCAGAGCAGCTACCCGACAATCGTGGAAGTATTTCAACTTCCCATATTGAACTTGGGATGTCATCGCAGCAATCCCCTTATCCCATCCTTTATCCCAGCCAGCGCTGAAGGATTTTTTGACTGCGACCTTTCTTCTCAGTTTCTCCGAGGAGAGCTTCACGTCCAATTCTTCTTCTTTTTTTTAATATCTCGCAGGGCGGACAATTCTTCCTCTGCCTTCTTCAGTTTATCCTCAAGCTCTCCAAAATTATTGAGCTTGCCGTCATATTTTTTATGCTCAACCTCTAAACTTTTTACTTTATTCTCCAAACCTTTGGAGATCTCAGCCAACTTCACTTTCTCGGCTTCAACTATTGACAACTTTTTCTCCCAAGCAGTCTTGTCCTCATTGTACTGTTGGCGAGATTCCTTCAAGGATTGGGTCAAACCCAACAGAGCATCCTCTACACCAGACGAGGAACTAGAGGCTTTAATTACCTTGTCCTTCTTCACAATGTTATTAAACAGTTCACCAGTTGAAAGAGGAGAAAAACAGTAAGTCAGTGAAAAAATACAAATACTCAGAAAAAGTAAGGAAATTCAGAATGTGAGAAATTTACCGAAGCAAGATGACGAGTAGCTAAGGATGTCAGCATATCCCTAGAAATTTTTTCATCAATTCCTTGGACCTCGGGTATGATCCAAGTTTTCACCGAGCTCATTGCAGAACTCGGAGGAATGATGGTGGGAACACCAACACCACCAGCTGGCAGTGTGGAGGCAGTTTCAGCCAAATTGACTGAGGATGATTTCCTCAATCTCTTCAATGGGACTTCAGCAACTTCAACCAAGGAAGAACTCTTGGTCGGAGAGATAGAAATTATCTCAACAGGAGCAACTTTGTTGCTCGGAGCCACTGGGGGCTTCTCGGTAGTTTTTGAAGGCACAACATCCACTTTCTTAGTCCCCTCTAGGACATCCATTTTGTTTTTCTTGGCCCCAGCAGCAGAAGTATTGTCATCAAATAGAGAAGGAGGAGCTCTTTTCTTGCCCATTCTCTGACTTAAAGGAAGATGAGAATCTAAAGAAGAGTCCTCTGGAGTGGAAGCTGGTTCAACTGGGTGAGCAGTATAAGAGGTTGTATAACTCTTATACTGTAGCAAATATGATGCAGACCTGATGTGCTCGTCTGCAACATTCTTATGCAAACCCCAGATAAGTTTCAGATGCTTGATATTAACCTCTGATTCTTTTGGAGTTTTTCCTTTGCTATCAACTGCAAATAAATACATAATAAGATATCAGTCATACATTTTGTCAAACATGATAAAAGCATAATTTCATAAGTAAAATAAAAAAAAAACCTATCCCATTACCATATGGGGGGCATCTGGGACCGTTGTATACTCCATCTCCAACTAAATGGGCATATTGTCAATTTTTAATAACCAACCCATGTTCAAAATAATCTCTATTTGAATCAGGGAGGTTAACTACAAGAGCTCTATTCAGAAACCTAGTTTTTAAGTAATAAATATTATCTAGAGTGGCCCACTTATAGCAGTACATAATTTCAGGGATCCCTATACGAGTCCCATGAGTTAGATTTAATTTGTACACCCCATTAATTATTCTCCATGAATTGGGGGCTATTTTTACAGGGACAAGATCGAAATACTGAAAAAACTCAAGACACAATGGGTTTGGTGGAAAAGAAAATCCACATTCAGCAACAAATAGACTGGGGAACCAATGTCCCTCAGCCAATCGAAAGTAATCTAAAGGCTCAGAAAGAACCTCTAGAGTTACCCACGAAGGAATGGAAAAATCAGAACGAAATTTCTCAACAGACTCCACAATATAAACCATACTGAATAAAAGAAAAGAAAGGAAGAAGATCTTACAGGAAGAAAGGAGGTATGTTGACAACGAACGAAAACAAGGATGAATGCACAAGAGAGAAGGAAAGAATAGAAAGCTTGAATGCAAGAAATTGGGAAAAGAAAAAGACGGTATGGTTACCTAAGAAGTTTAAATACTTTGCCTTGGGAAGCGGCGAAGGAAATGATTACAAAACAGAAACTATTGAACTTCCGGTGGCTAAAAGGACAAAAAAGGGCACTAAGATCGAAGCGCTCTTAAAAGTTCAAAAAAAGGCGGATTCTTCGAATTTGGAAATAAATTCAAATACGATGCTCCTAAAATCCAGGAAGATCAATTCAATATGGCCAAATACCGAGAAAGAATGTTTCATACTCCTCAAAGTTCGAAATATAAAACATTGGGGGCTTCTGTTGATACCAAAATTAATATGCTGATGTGGACGAATCATACGAAGACACTTGTCAATCTACGTGGTGAAATAACGACGAGGAAGTTCATTTCCCGACCAACTCATGATTCTCTCCGAGCAACGAGGATACACCGAGGTACTCTAGTGCTCCGAGGAACTCCTGAGCAACGAGCAACTATGGCGGTCCGAGCTGCATCTCGGTCGTATCATTAATTGCCAGATAATCAACAGTTCAAATATTCATTGAATGTTCATCATCTTGACGCACACGCTGCATTAAATGTATTACCCTTTCATATGTATATCATTTAATGTATCAACCCATTCATGTACAGCCTAAGGGCTATAAATACTTGGTATCACCCTCATTCAAGGGGACCGAAATTTCTTGAGAGAACTTGTATTCAAGAATTCTGCAAACACTCAGCAATAACATAATAGTGGACGTAGGCTTTATTCCTAGCCGAACCACTTTAAAAATCTCTGTCTTATTTATTTATCTGTGATTGAATAATTAGAGTGATCTAGTTTTTTACATCAACAGGTAGCTATAGAGGTAAATGCTAATAATTTATATTAATGTTCTTTGAAGTCTGTATTGGTATTATTTAATTAAGTTATGTAATGTAATATTCATTAATTATAGGCCAAGTTCAACATGGACCCCAAATCAAAGAAGGGAGTTGTATCCGATATTGGTTGTTCGTGGAAGAATTTCAAAGGAGAACTCACCAGGAGTTGTGTCAAGCCATTTAAAGACGATCCCGGTAATCTTTGGAATCGTCCAGAAAAGTTTAAAAAGTTTATTGATAAGGAGGATTGGGATGCGTTTGTAAGAGGAAGACTATCCCCAAAGTCTGATGTGTATATTAAATTAATTTTATTATATAAATGTAACATTTATCCATGGTATGGTTAAATTCTTACATTATCATAAATTTAATGCGTAGAAATCAAGTGATGTACAATGAGAAAGGAGAGCACAAAATAAGTTCAACCACAAGCTTAGTAAGTTGGGGTATGGAGGTCTTGAGGATATTATGGTATGTAGTTGAATTATTATATTATTTGTAGAGTATACGACTATAATTAATTCATTGTGGGGATTTTGTGTTGTGTGATTAATTTCTTATATTTTATTTTATAATTGGGACAGAAAAAGAGACATGGAGATGCATTTGATGAGGATGATAGGTCTCTAATGTGGATAACCGCCCTAAAATCGAGAAATAGACAATATTAAGATGATGCAATCGAGGAAGTTGGTGAAAAAATTTTGAGTTACTTTCAAAAGTACCTAACGCGGACATGTATATTGTATAATCTTTATAAATATGGATATATACTATATATGAGGACTGAAAAGAATATGATTTAACAACACTCTTAATAATTTGCTTTATTGTAGGATGCTTTGAAGAGGAAAGTCCATGATGGGAGCTTAGTAACTCATGGGACTTTAGACGTCTTGACCTTGGCACTTGGTACTCCAGAGTATAGTGGTTGAGTAAGGGGGATGGTAAAAGGAATCACTCCTATAACTTACTTTCATATCCCTAAAAGAGGATCAAAACAACATGTTCAAGAATTAGAGTCTAGACTTCATCAAGAAGAGGAGAAGGCTAAAGAAAAAGATCGACAACTTCAGGAGGCAATGGAAGATTGAGGAAGTATCAAAGTAGACCACTTGCACCGTCGTTAATTGAGAAGATTTCCTCAAATAGTTAGAAAAGTGATAATAAAAAAATATGAGAAGCGTTTAAATTATGTGAGTGAATCATGTGATTCTCCATCCAAGAGGAAAAAAGAGATGGTAATCACGTAATTGGCAAAACTTTATTACATTTATGTCTCATACTTTACTATACTTATTTTGGAATATTTCATGTGTATATGGGCCCAAAGCAATGTGAATAGACAATTTATAATTTCACCGTCGGATCCTAAATCTAATATTGGGAAGGTTTGTAACAACTTTAATTATATTAGTGATTTTTATTCTTTTAGTAGTATATATATGTCATTCATTATTCATTTTTTTTTATATAGGGAAAAAAATATAGATTGGCATTGAATTCACGTGTGAATGTTGTTGCGTCTGGGGTGTTTTTGATCGTATTTCACCTAATGATACCATCCACAACGTTCTCTTGGGGAATAATTATATACGTGTATCAATAACAAACGTTCACTCTCCTGAAGCATATATTCATGTACTGGTACCTAACGCAGGCATCTATATTGTTAAAGACGCACACAATTCACATGTTTCTTGTCCTAAAGAGTTTGTGTTGTCTTGTGTTGAGGTAACTTCCTTTTTTTACATTCCATGCCACATTTTGAATTCATTATCCATGCCAGATTCATTAACTTGAGTTCATTGTCAATGACCAAACGAAGCACCTAAAAGATCAAACGAAATCACGTAATTGGTAAAACGTTATTACATTTATATCTTATACTTTACTATACTTATTTTGGAATATTTAATGTGTATATAGGCCCAAAGCAATGTGAATAGACAACGTATGATTTCACCGCCGGATCCTAAATCTAATATTGGGAAGGTTTGTAACAAGTTTAATTATATTAGTGATCTTTATTTTTTTATTAGTATATATATGTCATTCATTATTCGTTTTGTTTTTTTATATAGGGAAAAAAATGTATATTGGCATTGAATTCACGCGTGAATGTTGTTGCATCTAGGGTGTTAATTGATCGTATTTCACCTAATGATACCATCCACAACGTTCGCTTGTGGGATAATTATATACATGTATCAATAACTGATGTTCACTCTCCTGAAGCATATCTTCCTGTACCGGTACCTAACGCGAAGATGTATGTTGTTAAAGACACACACAATTCACATGTTGCTTGGCCTAAAGAGTTTGTGTTGTCGTGTGTTGAGGTAACATCTTTTTTTAATACATTCCATACCGCATTTTGAATTCATTATCCATGCCACATTCAATAACTTGAGTTCATTGTCAATGATCAAGCGAAGGACCTAAAAGATCAAACAAAATCATTTTGATTGTTCATATAAAGGATATTTTTAGCTTTTTTTAAACATTGATTATTATTAAATTGATTTATACATTCTGTTGAATTATTACATGCTAATAGTTGATCTTTTTATAATATTGTATCCAATAATAAATGTCACCCCTATGCACTAGGTAGTCTCCCGTCGTTCGACTTCCCAAGTCTCTTTTTAGAATGTTGATTACAATAATTTCTATATTTATTGAATGTAGAAGTTTGAGCTTAACATACCCGAATTATGCTCGAACAGGGATCCGTCCCAGATATAGAAGGCCAAAACCCATTGGGTAAATGAGTTTTACCTAAATTACCATTCAACATAGCCCAATTAGCCTTATTTAGACTAAAGTTATCAAATCTTGAATGTAAATGAGCTGAAATAGAGGTTTTTGTCTATGTAATTGCATTTGGTTGTCCCAAGACTTTTTTTATGAGGTATTGGTTTTGCATTCGTGGTTTAGTGGTTTGATCAGACACGTGTGATCGTTTCAGGTTTTGCCTTGACACGTGGATGGTTCTTGGAGACGCGTGGTTGCTTCGTGTAATCTTTTAGCTGTTTGTTTCTTTTGTTTTCTGAGTTTGATCTTGGAAGTCCTGGGCTAGTGTTTGGTGGGCTTTGTTCTGTGTTTTAGTTTGGGGACCTGTGTCTTTTTCTTGAGACATAGCCGGTTTGTCCCGGATGGTGAGTTTGGTTTCTGTTTTGGGCTTTGGCCCCATTTTTAATATATTATCCTTTTCATAAAAAAAAAGAAATCGAGTTCCCTCGTTGTGAAACAGAGAACCCTGCAGCCTGAATAACTGACTGCTATTTTATATTACTTTGACAAAATTTTATGTTGAAGGAATTTTCTTAAAAGTCTCGTATGTCAGCTTTCATTGTGTTATCTCAACTATTTTCATGTTCTAGTGTTTCATTGTGCATTGCAGATACTGACTGACTTGTATCCGACGGTGAAAAAATTTGCTTTAGAGTATGTTTTGACAGTATGTTACATAACGAAGTTCAATATTTAATTGTTTAAATCTGTTGGAGGTATTCAACTTTCTCTCATAATAAATTCCCTTCCCTCTCTTTCATCTCTCTTCTCATACACAGTAGGGATTCAATCAAAATAAACCACTTACCCCTTATTTGTATGAAAAATCGCTAGTAACACAAGGAAAAAAAGGATGATGTAACAAAAAAAAGGAAAAAACAGTTGTATATTTATTAACATCACACGCTCAAAGACGCACATTGTACATTCGGATCAAGTTCCTTGCCAATTGCTCTTCGATGAATTGTCTATTTTGAAAGAGCTAATAAATATACCTAGTTTATAGTGAATTCCTTAGTTTGTACTCAACTTGGACTAGTTAATGTGAGCATAATTGTAATTTGACCTTTTGTATTTTGACATTCTTGATCAGGTAAAAAGTAAGGAAAAAAGAAAGAGTCTGGTGGCAAAGATGGCGCAATTATTGCATTTGCTAATATTCTTGATAATATCATGATGATGGATACGGTGCAGATTCCAGTGGCTATTTTTGATGAGGATCTTGAGTTCACCTATATTCCAAAAAATGAATTAATACGGTTTTGTAAGATGCAAGAATTAGATGGAGTTTGCATTATCGCATACATGAGGTTAGATTTAAGTTTTACCATGTTTTATTTAATTTGTGAATGTATACATGAGGTTAGATGGAGTTTACTTTTTACATACCTGGATTCCCTTCTAACTCACGTGCGTTTGGTTTATGTATAAATGCCTATATGAAAAATTTGGAAGGAGTTTTAAAGTTATTAGATTAGTAAATCCCCTCTCCATTCGGGATGCATTTTCTAAAAACATTAGGCATCGATTTATAACAGAAACTTTACAGAAGGCATCAAACAAACAAATATTTGTTATTCCCTTCAATACCGGGTAAGTTTTGTAGATATGTATAAGTTTTTTAGCATAATAAATGTGTTTATGTATAATATTCCTAATCTCCTATTATTCTTCATAATATAGGTATCATTGGGTTTTACTTGTGATCGACTTTATTTCGAAAAATGTGCTTTGGGTTGATTCTTTACACGGGGAACCGAGCTTGGACCTTAAGCTCTATATAAACATGTAAGTAGCTAGTGTCCTAAATAAATGCTTATAATAAAATTATTGATTTCATTTTACATAATTGTAATATAATTATGTTTTTTTATTGAAGTGGAATTAGATCGTTTTTTACAATCAAAGGAAAACGATCATTACTAAACTGGGAGAAAGTTAAGGTATTTGTTCGATAAATTAAATTTAATATTTAGGTATTCACATTTGATATGAGTAATATAATAACTCCTTTATTTTTAGGGCCATAAACAACGAGGATAAATTGTGTGTGGTTTTTTTGTATTGAAGTTCATGCGAGAGCTCTTGGAAAATTCATCGAAATCTATAAAAATGAAGGTCACATGTTTTTTAATATGTTTTTCATTCTTTTTTATTTAGATGTGATAAAAGCTAAATGCAATTTTATTTTCTTGTTTAGATGAAGGAGTTGGCTGGAAAGTCGTCATATCAAACTCATGAGATCAATGAACTTCAATATGAGTTCATTAAATTTATTCAGCCTTATATGATATGATTTGGAGCACTTTGTCGACACAATTTTGAGAAAACCAAAGGAGGACCGATGCATTTATTCATGATTTTTCAATGTACATTTTTTTGGAGACATTTTTTTGAATGATGTACATAATGAGTATATCTAGCTATGATACATGTAGTACGTCATCATTTTTTTGTGGATAATTAATGTAGATGGTGGGTATATCTTTTTATTCCCCACTATTTTTTTTTATGTTTAAGTATGAGAGTTGTCATTTGGTCCTTCAGATATGCTATGAAAGGGGATATTTGGACCTCTAAATTTGATATTATGAATTGATTTGAGCAACACTCTTTTCAAATGTAATCTCGACCACTCTAGTAACAAGGATTAAGGCATTGCATCTTTATAATTTAAACATGGAAAAATTCTTGTTGGCCATATTGATGGTGAATTTGTTTTGTCTACTGAACTGTTTGGACTGAAAAGTTGATAATATTGCTTGCTTGATCATTGTGTATATCTGAAGTTGAGAGCTTATATTAGAGTAATCAATTGATTGATAATTTGCTTCGCGTACATTTTTGAGTCTTCATAGAGGCATTTGTTTCTACTGTTCCATATTTGCCACGGAATAGCTCCAGAATAGTGATAAGTAAGAATTGAATGTTCTAATGGCTTCAAAGGAATATGTAGGTGCACATGAGATCATATATGATTGTAGAAAAGATGCTGAGATCTCAAAGAAACCTGAAGAGTTCCATTCGAAAAAGGCATCATCTATTGTGAATCTTGTTGAAGTAGATGGTAAGCAAAGAGGTGGCGATATGCCAATTACTCTATACTAAAAAATTGAGTTGATGTGTCTTTAGGACCCACTTTTGATGATCAACACTATGAACATTCAATGACTGAGGTAACTGTTAAAATTCTCTTTTAGTTACATTAAATTATAAGGATATTTCCATTTTCTTGTGATAATAATACATAATGCATTGTAATAATAGTCTTTGTTAAAATATATTGCAAAATTTAATGCCAAGAATGCAGAAGGTAGCAATAAGGTTGATTGGGATTGTACCTCTCTGACTTTGTACTGAGATATATGTAGATTGCTCAAGCTTATGAAGATTATGGCGATACAACTAGAAAAGTGTCAAGTGAGCCTATATGGAGCATGATGCTGCATGATCCCAAGGTAAAGTAGTTTATTATGTATAAAAGGTGTTAATGAAATTATCCCTATAGTAAAAATTATGGTCTTAATTAATTGTCATCCTTATGTTTTTTTATCTATCACACACGGGTCGTAATAAATCTACTATTTTTTATGAGTTGTGATGTACTCAGTTTAGAAGAGACTGGCCTCTATAAGAAATTTTCACATATTTCATCAACTTTGCCCCGCCTTTATCAACACCCTTTTGGATATGAGCCTATATTTATATTTTTTTTCTGATTAAGATAGTGGATGACATGGATAACATGATGGTTTGTATGATTTTACAATCTAATTGAGGTTCATTACGTCATTTATTGATATATGTTCACCATTTAGAATATGTCACTAGTCAAAATCGTAGAAACTAACAACAAATGCTACATTGTTTGAAAGGTGCCCATGGAGCGCTAGGAGAGAAGCACTAGCAAGTGGGTCGTGGATTTCTTAGGAGATTGGGAAACATACACTCTTATTCACATAGACAAGAGATCGGTGATTTGTGATAGTAACTCATGTTAATTGTAGAATCGCATAATACGTGTATTTGAGTTTATCTTATGCATAAATAATGAAGATACAAAATGGGCTAATATTGTTGGCTACAATTATGCATCATAGTTTGATGACATTCTCGTTTCTCGTTGGCTAAGATGTGCATTACTACTTTAATAATTATCTTTGTTGTGTTTATCATTCATTTCTAGATTTAGTTTTATTTCTAGGTGTATCTTTGTTTTATTTGATGTGTGTTGGGGGGGTGGGGTGTTGTCTGATTATTTACGATGTTAGAGTGGTGAGATTCTACACATAACATACTATATCATACCATGTGTAATGTAATTGTATATGTGAGGATTGTTCACGTTGACATAAACCATATTATACCATGAGTTCATAAGCAATTCCTAGAATTCGGAAGAGTTGCGCCTCCTTCCATTGGCTAGTGTAGTGTATTTAGTTCTCATGGATTAGGTTCGTTGAAAGTCATGATGTTGTAACGTCCGACTGCACCTATTATGTGAGGTGCCTAAAATGACTAGCTCGTGTTCATATAAATTAGAGTTCAAGCCTCATTGGATTGGAAGACCAACTGCATAGTAGTCGTGTTAATATAAATGAGATCGTGAAAAGGAATTTCCTTCTTCGAAACCACGAGTAATTTTGGTCTTAGATTACTGTAAATATGTTGAAATCATATGATTGAAATTTATAGCTGGAGTTTTGGTATGCTTAGCCGAATGGCAGGCACTTTGAAAAGATTTATTTCCAATTCTACAATATAAGAGATAACAAAAATGTTATTTTTGGTTTTCAACAGTGGTGTCCAATTCATTAATGTGTTTGTGTGTGTGTGAGAGAGAGAGACATATCATAGTTCATGTATTGACATATCACTCTTCTACACAAGAGTTAGGGTTTGTTGCGAATTCTAGTAATGGTAATGCATCCATAGAAGTAGGAGTTATTTGTTTTATCTGTATATAAATTGCAAGTTATATGATTTGAAGACAAACGCTTGTTTATTTTATGTGTTTTTTTTAGATTCTCGTGCAGACAGAGGTGTTGGAGAGAAAAAACCTTGGACTTGAGGGGATGAAGGGCTTAAATGATAGAGTTGAGAACCTATAATTATAAGAGGCAAGAGTTTGAAATTGAATATGATAAAGATGATGAGCGATTACTGGCAGACATGGAATTCATAGAGACAGACAGCTGTGTCGAATGTTAGATTAAATTGCGAGTGTTGCATATATATACTTCAAGAGGTAAACCACCACTTTTTCCTTCCTTCCTGCTCCTTTTCATAATTGCATGCATGCTTAAGTGATTATATTAATATTTCTATGTTAGAAATCATGATTAATGGCATATCTGAGAATATAAATAACCCACATTTTACAATTGAACCTACCTAAGCTATCACTAATTAACCGAGCCAAACTTAGACATTAATTAAATGTGTCTTTATTGTATCATCCAATTAAACCTATTTGATCAAAAGTTATATGATTTGGATGAGTACTGGTCACCCAATAATCCTCTCATATGGAATGTAATTCAAAAGATGACACTTATGCTTAATAAAGTGGAATCGTTGATAGTGAGTAGTTTCTAGGTGGAGGAGGTATTCTTCTAGTGATTCCTTCATATTTGTTATATCTATGAAACCAATTTATGTGTTCCGATGAAACAAACAGTCTTTCTCTTGTCTAGTTAACCAGTCATCAAGCAGGGGAGGATTGAGTATTGCTAGGCGTTTTGTTTTTATTTATCTATTGCAAATTGGGGATGGGGGGTGTTATTTCAAGTATTCATGTGATAAGATGGACTTCGTTGGAAAGAAACCATGCTTGTGGCGATGTATTGTGCTAATGGTGGTGACATGGAATTTGTTCTTAGAAAGGGAATCCATATCGTTTGATAATTAGAAGATGAAAATGGAATATTTATATTCTTGTAATGATGTCATTAAGGAAAAAGGTAGGAGTTATTTGTTTTATATGTATATAAATTACAAATTATATGATTTGTTGACAAATGCTTGATTATTTTCTGTGATGTTCTTAGATTTTCATGTTGATAGAAGTGTGGGAGAGAAAAAAACCTAATGATGACTTAATGAGTATGGAAAATGCATTATTGGACAACAGTTTCTTATACAGGTTACCTTGTTATATGACATCTCATATGATTTAAAACACCAAATAAGTGATTTTCATCATTACAATTCTTACTTGTTTATCAGTCCTTTTCATAACTTTAATTTTTGAATATTTCTATCATTACATTCTTATCTTGCTTATAAATTATGACATTGCTCGTGATGGAAAGTTTCCCCAATTCTTACTTGCTGAAAACTATGTTTGAAACACCCTTTAATGGCATGAAATCTACCGAAATAAGGGGAACTTCTAGACGTGAAGTTGAAATGATTGATATAGCTATGTCCGTAGATAAGGATCATCAGAGGGTTGTGGATGAAAGTGTACATCCCAGATGGAGGTGGTTGTCATTATTTACACATTGGTAATTATTTGAACGTGCTAAACTTTGTAACTCTGTATTTTCCAAATGCGAAATGCCAAATGCCCAATGTCAAATTGTTGCGTTTAGTCACCAATTGATAATGGCCACTTATCACATTCTCAGCAGCGAGTTTATGAGGTAACCCCTACTGACCACCACTGTCATGAATACTTAGGCTAACTAGGATGGTTAGTGTTTAATCATGTATCCTTTTTTCCTTTAGGATTTTGTTCGGTTACCCTGGCAAAATAATTCTCCCTAGATCTCAAATGCATCTCTTGTTGGTTCTTCATCTTCATTAGTGAGTGGTGGCTTGTCAGGGGGATATGGTTCAGCATCCGAATAGTTAAACTCTGTTATTTACTCATCTGCCCTAGGAAACACAAAAGTTGGTGTGGTTGCTCACTCTTTCGATGTTGTCCCTGATGATATGGTATCTAGTTCAACAAAACCTCATAAGTGTCATCTTCATTAAATATGGTTTTATATTCTAAATTCTTTTTGTTACTATTTTTTATCTTTGTTTTCTTTCTTTTGCTTTCCTGTTATAATATTTCAGTAGTTTCTCAATTTATATTGGGATGGCGGAGGATATTGATCCACACAACTTTGAAAATGATACTACTGTTGCTCCATTTCCTTTGGCGTTAGTCTCGGAGTTGCATTCAATTATCATAAAGTGAAAATTATATTTGCTAAATATTAAAACCGCATGGGCATACATATATTCTAAACAATTACACATTAGGTGATCCTATAATTGTGTTCTCGTGCTTGAAAAAACTCATCTTTTTTTGCAAATAAGTAATTATAGAATTCAAAACTCAAAAATGGTTCCCTTTGTTCCTATTTATTCCTTCACCTGATAAGTTTTCCTTTTTACTTTTTCTTTACCTTGGAGTGACACCTCATATGGTGTGGCAAATGGTCATTTTAGTACTTTCTTTAGTGAAACCGATCCCGGCAAGCACGTGCCTAGAGCTATATTTGTTGATCTGGAACCCACTGTCATCGACAAAGTTAGAACTGGAACATATCTCCAACTCTTTAATCTCGAGAAACTTATTTCTGGCAAGGAGGATGCCGCACCCCGTGGACATTATACAGGTACCTTGTTTTTCAATTGAGAAGCAACTATTTTAATTGTTGGGACATTGTTTAATTAGATTCAATTTATCCACTGGTGTTATGTATGTATCTTTACTATGCACCTATGTTTTCTTTGCATATATGTAATTTCATTATTCATATTTGTATTTGATATCTTGATGATTTAGAAACAATTTGTTATTTTAGTTATTTGACATTATATTATTGTGAACTTGTTGAGTTATTCCCTGCAGGTATTATTATGTTCAAATCAATGTAGGACAGCCACAAAAGCCACACTTTCTTGATCCAGACACTGGTAGTGACCTCATTTGGCTTCAATATGATGCACCGTGTGTACATTGTACCAAGGTATTAGTGTGTGATATGATTCATGATTGAAAATGTTGAAGAAGATCCCAATTATCATGTCCTCAACAATTTGAGAAAAATCCAATCTTCAATTTAAAGGTCATTTTGTAAATCCATTTTGCGCGAAAATTTTAAATCATTTTGCCTAATAATATGCAATTCGGGGCTATAAAACCCAACTATTCCAAAGCAGCACTACTTATGCCATCTGTGAGTTGTGCAAAATCCAAAATTTACCCTTTTTTAGACAAAATGGCCCTTAGTGATAAAGATGGTCTGAAAGCGTAAATCGATTTGCGTGTGACCTATAAACGTCGACTTCAAGCTAATTTTAATTTTAATTATTTTATGTTTGACTTGTAGGTGCCTCATCCTTTATACAGACCCAGGAATGAAGATGTCCCTCCAAAGATAATTTAATAGTGCTTGGTAAAAAATAAAAGAATGATCTTCTCACAAACAATCACTGTAACTTCCTTTCAATGCATAATTCTCACCTTAACCCCGTCAATCTTTGCATACTGCAATAAACCGAATAACAGAGATCTAAGCTACAGAGAACCTATTCAGTTCCCTTAGCTGAACAAACCACCTGTCCCTAATTTATGTCGTATGACTTTTTTATATTTGATATGAAGTCTTGCAAGGAGATTCTTACTGCTAAAAAGCTGCTAATAATGCTCAACCTATCATTGCAACATCCTTGGAGGAGTATGATGATATTTTATACATAAGTTGCTCTCAAGGCACTGATTCTTTTAATTTGTCGATAAGGCAATAGTGGTTTGTCTCTTTGAAATTTTCATTGTTATATGGTAAGTTGGAATTTTTCTCGGGTTTGGGGGAGTTACTTTTTTTAAAATAATTTTTTTTTTCTTATTCAGTTTTCCCAATTTCTCACTACATCCATATTATAGAATAAAAAAACCCGAGTTCTATTTTTGACAAGTAAAAAATGTGAGTTAGACGTTAATCAACATAGACATATTAGAAAAATGAGTACTGTTGAGTCCTGGAAATGAAAATGAGCCAGCCTCCAATGAAATTCAGTAGCCTCTTTCCTCTGCTTCTCAATGCACCTGTGATTTTTAAACCAGACCTTGATCTATTTAGACTCCATATTATGAAGGATGGGATTCTAGCGGATCACTTCCTACATTTGAGAGTGACTTAGGTTCTAACACTCTGCATACACTTTCTTAAGAACCTTAAATTGCTCAGCTGTATAGCACACATGCTTTCCATCACCCTCGTGCCATTTTCTATAGTCATTGCCTCTATTACTGCTGCTCCTTACACCTAGAGTCCCCTCAATTACCATTTCTACCACTAAAACTTGAAACCCACAGGTGAAGAATACATAAACTGAAAGCTGAAATGATTTGGGGCTGCAAGGACCTGGTTATAACCAAGATGTGCTGGACTCGGATGCTTAGTAAACTTTGTAATTCTCGAAATTTGTTATTTATTTCTGGAGTTGTGTCAGTTATCCAAAACTAACTATGTCCTGAATTAGAAACCTTCACACAGGGTAAGTAAGGATAAACACACTTGCAACTTTATGTTGTCCTTGAACATTTCATTTATGTGACAATATCATCGAGTCTTTACATTTTATCTGCCTCATCGAACCTCAAATAGTGTTGATTTTCAATAGATTCAAATTGCTTAGGGCTTCATTGAAGACTATAACATCGAATAAAAAATTAGCATTTTATCGGTAATGGTGTTGAATACAACACTGAAGAAGATGAAGCTTTCTCCTGGGAATTCATTTTATTTTTAAAAATTTATGATAATTTTAGCTATGAGGATGTGGTTCAGATATTTTCAGATTATGTGTAAGGTGTGTTTGGCAACCCCAAACACAAATAAATTATGATGCCAAGTAATTCGAATTCATTGAATTTCAACTCCATGGAATTAGAATTCAATCATAAAATTCTAATAGATTTTCAATCCTGGGCATCCAAACATATTGGTAAGGTATTTATGATTTCGGTAAAGTATTTGGACCACATCCAAATGCTCTTATTAAACATCTCTGTAATGGGGGACATGTTTGTGAAGTAAAAAAATAAGTGGGCTGCACTGAACTAAGATTTTTTTTTATGGGACCGTTCTCTAATATTCTATTATTTATTTTAGCTCTTGTATGGAGGAGCTCCTAAGGGACCTCTGTTAAAAGAACTGGATCGAGGTGCATATATTGTTATGGCAACTCCTGGTCGGCTCAATGACATCCTTGAAATGAAAAAAGTTAACTTTCGGCAAGTTTCGCTTCTTGTGCTTGATGAGGCTGATCGAATGCTTGACATAGGCTTTGAACCTTATATTTGGAAGATTGTCATTGAGATTCCTCCACGTAGGCAAACTCTAATGTATACAATGACCTGTCCCAAATATGTGCGAAAAATAGCTCATGATCTTCTCGTTAACCTTGTTCAGGTGAACATAGGCAATGTTGATGAACTTGCGGAGAATAAGTCCATCACTCAGGTAAAATAAGGCACCTTTATTATCAGCATATTAGATGCTGAGAAATGACTCATATTACATGCATAGCTTAATATGCTGACGTATTTGTCAGCATATTAAACGAATTGCCAGACACATAAAATGATCACAAGAATTGTGACTGCTCATATGTGTCATATTAGTGGACAGAGATACAAGAGTTGTCAAGTCCACAAACTTGATGTAGCTTACAATTTTGTGGTGTAGAGTCAATGTGCATAATGGAATTTTTGAGTTACGAAGATCATAATAATAAATCTTATGATCCTCCGAACCATATACAAAGGAGTTACTAGAAGCGAAGGGGAGTTGAAAACAAAAAAACACTAGCCTTTGTTTTAGTGGTACCAACACTTACTCCCTCCAGTAGTAACTCATGTAAAAAAATGTCTTATTACACATGTAGGAATTAATCTACGTAACGCGGGAAATTAAATTGAATTTGGTTCATTCTATGTGCAACCACTTAATATATTTATTTTAGTATGTAATTCTTACAATTCAGCTTCACATAAAAATATATTCGTACTAAATATAAGAATTATGCATACTAAATAGGAGATATGTGCATAGTAAATAAAAGACATGCATACTAAATAAGACATATACATACTAAGTAGTTATGTTATAATGTGGATAGGATATATGGATACCAAATAAAAGACATATGCATACTAAGGTAATTTCTGAAGGGGTCTAGTTACAAATAGAAGACTTCTGAGATAGGTGTTTTCAACAAAATGTGAAGGGGCCTAGTTTCAAATTCTAATTTTCTTATTGAGATGGTTGAGTGTTGAGGAAATATGGGAGGAAGGGGTTTGTCTTCTCGAGAAAAATTTTCAACTCATCTTTGCTTGTTTTAACAGTAGACTTGACTTTTTCACTCATGTGTTTTGTCTATGTAATATTAAGTTATTATTTTACTCAACATGAATATATTCATATTTCCGTTATAAGATAGATCATATTGTGACTATGTGCATCGATAAAAGATAAACATATAGATGGAGACACCTTAAAATATAGGTGGAAATACTGGAAACTAAATGGGGACATTTACGAGATAGATCAAATTATAGCTTACCAATGAAAAACAAAATTCATACTTGAGGAAAAGGTGTTAAAAAGGTACAAATCTTTTATGTGCACTATCTTTATTTTGGAGTTATCTTCTGTTAACATCACTTGTTGAGGAGTGTGTGCTATAACTTTATTTTATTTGTTCTTTCCTTAGATTTAGACAAAGACCTTCGAAGCTAATTTGATTCTTCTAAAACTGAGAGTGACTTGCGATAAAAAAGAGAGGTTCAAATCCAAAACTAATATCTTGTATACGTCTCCGTATAGGCTTTGTTAACGAGGCCCTCTTCTCATTGCTTCATCGAAACTAAGGCATTTAACTCATGCTTTGAGCATAAATAAAATGATATTTCAAGAAGCGCTAATGGATGACAGTAATTCTGACATGTTATTTTAGGATTGGATTGAAGATAGTATGGTTGGGGCATGGACTAACTTTTCCAACATTCTTCAATTTATGGGTATAAGTTAATCTAAACACTAGAAAATAACATGACCAATTAGTTAAACAGTCTGACTATGGTACATGGACTTAGGTACATCTGTCAGGTGTGAGGATGTATGTAGGTAGTATTTTTTCAACTCAAAATTCCAAGTGTTTTGATAACCTGCTTAGTTTTGACTACTTAAGTTACTTAGTTTTGATATGTAGAACAGGGAAACCGTGTGTCTCTTAATGCATGTACGGTTTGCAGAAATGGGAAATGATGGAGAGATTTATTAAAAAAAAATGTACTTGTATAATTTATTAATTTTCAATATATGCTCTTAGGGTATATTAGACACTTGTGTAAAATACCCAAGCCTTTGGGGGTACAGGTGGAGTCCATACATAAATTCTAGTCAAATGAGATGGTTAATTCTAGTTTGAGTTTTACTTTTCTTCAGAATCAACACCCCCTCCACACACACACATACACACAAAACTAGCAAAACTAACTAATTAAGTGTTTTTTATGTAGAGGGTAGAATGTTTTTAACTATGGGGTTTCACTATTTCCATCTTATGATATTCTGAATACTGGGCCCTAAAGTGGGATACTAAAAAAAGATAGCTAGTTATCATTTGATATCTTTATAAGTAACTGACCACATCGATCACTAATGTAGTATCTACTTTCCTGAGTGGATACTTGGGATCAACCGTCAACATTTCTAAGCAGATGTGAACACAATAGCATTTAATGTAGCAAAAATTATACAAAGCCTAGTAGATATAAGAGGGCAACTTAATCTTGGGTGGGGATACTAATACTTTGTAGGGACTCATACTATACAATCTGATCAATTCGTTTTTGTATATAATTATGTATGACATATCTTAGGTTCTTTACATACTTTTATTGTAATAATTTTTTAGTTCATCTATATCACAAGTTCAATGTTCAGGTTTGTTGAGAAGGATGTGGAGGCTTTATTGTCAAATATCATTCACAACTATAGCTGGAGGTGTAGGAGGTGCAATAGAAATCTTGGTAATAGTCACTGGATGTATGTGGTTTTTGTACATTACAGTGTAACAAAAACTCAAACAATAATTCAGAAATAGGTTGTTCAGATCCATCTGCAGTAGGTAATATTTCATCAAAATTGGCAATGGATATGAACAAAGTATAGTTTGTGTCTTGTTAGGATTTGCTAATTTCCTTCAACTATTACAGTGGAGTTGAAAAGGGCCTGGTTCATCCACTGGATCAGATGGACCAATGCAGTTCACAATGGAAGAGTGGGAGATAGCTACCAAGAATTTCCATGAGAGCAGTCTCATTGGTCATGGAAGTATATGTCTAGTTTATAAAGGATTGGTTTGTGATGGGACTGTTGTGGCTATCAAAAGGCGAACTGGTCTCTCTCAATAAGAATTTATCGAAGAGGTATAAAAAATTTCATCAGACACATTATTCTAATGATAAATGTTAATAACACATTTCATTATTCTTCATGATTGAAGAAACTAATTTTTTCACTTCTTAATCATCGTCTTCTTATTCAAATACACGTATACTCTTATCTACCAGCATGAAAGTAATTATATTATACATCTCCTCTAAATTAATTTTCAGTTGTAACAAACAAAGAATGACATTGAGAGTAATACAATATGCATTTGAGTATCAGTGCAGGAATTTTGTTTGTTAAAAAATTCACTTTTTTGCCTTTTCATTTTGATAGAACTAAAATGCAAAGATATGAGATTGTCTTTGAAACATTGGGGCCTCAGGTGGATAATCACATATGACAACCTAACTAATTGGGACATACGGTTATGCTGCTCCTGAATACGTTGCTACTGGTGAATGCTTATTTTTTGTCTTATATTAAATTTGCGGGGAAATAATTGAAAATTCAAGTAGTTATTGCCTAGAAGTTATTTCATAAGGATTTTCCCTTCTACCAAATGTAGGAGTCCTCGCCTCTCATGTTTACGATTTGTGAAAATGGGCGATATTTTTGTAATTTGTTGATAGTTACACATCACTAAGGAAAATAGCAATTTGGTAATAAACTTACATCATTTTGCCATTGTGAACATGCCACTTATATGCGAAGAGTGGCATGTACAATTTCGGTGTAATGTTGTTCCAGATGCTGATGGGCCTATGAGCAATCGATATGAAACAACCTAACTCTAACAAAAATTGGTGGATTTGGCCAAGCCCCTTCTTCAAAAAAGGAAGATCAAGTAAATTATGGATAACCACACAAAGGGCCAATATTCTTCAAAAGCAGCGTCCATGGATGCTGAGTGTACTATCAAGTGCCTCGAAATTGAACTCATAAGGCGAAAATTGAACCCATAAGGCGACCCTCCATAAAAGAAGTATTGGATACGCTTGAGGAGATCAAAACTATCTGTCAATATTCGCCTTTCTTACCAGAATACTTTTGTTAGTGCTTTGGACACATGATCTAGTTCATTGATAAATAGTGAAACGAGAGCATTGCAAATTATTTTCCAAAAGTCAAAGGAGGACCGACGCATTTATGGGTGATTTTTGGAGACTTTTTTATTAATGATTTACATCGTGGGTATATCTAGCTATGATACATGTAGTAGATCATTATTTTTTGTGGATAATTAATGTAGATGGTGGGTATATTTATTTGTGTTCCACTATTTTTTTTTTATATGAACAAAAATGACTTGGTTTGGCGCATTTTAGGTGTACTTCAAATACAAAAAAATTCAAGATTGTTTTTATGTTATTGTAAATTTTGATTGGTGTTTAGATTTATTTGTCAGCTATGACATTAATATTGATCATTCTTTTTTTATTATATGTTTAATTTATGACCGTTTATATTAAATCCTCATGTAATGAAATATTTTATGACATTTTTAAAATTTTAAAAACTGTTTATCATGACGCTTTTTAAATCAAATATGACATCTCATAGAGTATATTATGACCTTCTTTTGTAGCGGATATGACAGTTTTGAAAAAAAGTCATATATAATCGTTACCTAATATGACACTTTTTATGGGTATCAATTATGACACCCATACTTATGACGTTTTTTTATTAAAAATTAAAACGTCATAAAATGCATTTCATGACACTTAAAAAACGTCATACCAAGGCTTTTTTGTTGTAGTGGTCCCCTTATTGCGACCTTCTGATGACCTGCTACTATAATCCTTTCAATGGGTCGCTTGAAGCTCGTTTTTAGCGATTGAATCTCTCATTCGCACGAGATAAGAATCTCATTTGAATGACCCAACCTCACTCGAGATGATAGGTTCCTAAGTTTTACACATTAGCCCAACAATATATTTAATTAATAAAAGAGTCACCAAATAAAAACAAATGAAAGGATAGAAACTATTTGAACAATGATCCTCTTTATTTAAATTCTCATGATTACGAATTACGCGTAAAAAATACAACAATGGGTCGGGTTATTACAATCTTCCCTCCTTACGGAATTTTGTCCCCGAAATCGAAACAAGTGACTAAGGGAAGAGTTCTCTGACTCGTGCTCCTAAGTAGCACCTTCAACACCTTGAAATTACCAAAGGACCTTTACTGACGGTTTTCACGGTCTAAGATGGATATTAGCCTAGTGGGGAACGTTACTTCCTTCTCTAACTCAATAAGGTTCCAATCGATACCATGGAGGGTATTTTGAAGATATTTCTTTACATGGAACACATTGTGTACTTGGGACAGCTTTGGGGGCAATGCTAAGAAATAAGACACATCTTTGATTCGCTCGAGGATCTCAAATGGGTCGATATATTGTGGGTCTAGCTTCCCCTTATGCCCGAACTGTTTGTTACCAAATCTATATCTCACTTTCAACATCACATGATCACCCACCTAGAATTTTAAGTGTGTTCAGTGGTTGTCGACATAATTATTTTGTTGGCTCTGTGCCATCATTATTCTCTGGCTAATTACCCATACCTAATCCATCATCTCTTGGATCATCTAAATTGGTGAGGTGTTCCTCTCCCACTCTCTCCCAATAAACTGGGGAGAGGAACGGCCACCCATAGAGGGCCTAAAAGTTGGGCATATCAATAGTTACCTGATAGATATTATTGTAGGAAAACTCTGCCAGATGCAAGTTTTTTCCCAACTACCATGGAAGTTAAGTGCACAAGATCTCAGTATGTCTTCTAGGATTTATATTATCCATTCTAACTGCCCATCGGTCTCGGGGTGGAATGACGTACTCATGTTAAGTTCCGTACCCAACTCCTGTTAAAACTTCCGCCTAAATTAGGAATCGAACCGAGCATCTGTGACAACCCTGCTTTTTATATCTAATTCGGTTAGCTACGCCCAATTAAATTAAAGCGGAGCGTGAATATGTTGGCATTAGAAACAAAATTTAAGTAAATGCAGTCAAGTAAACATGTACACTCTCATATGTGTAACCAAATCATATAATAACAACTATAACAAGTGAAACCAACTCATAACTATTAACTGTAATAATTCATCACTAATCTCAAACTGAAAATATAAAATGCCAATACATGCGGCCCAACACAAAACGGGAAAGAATAATACAAAAATTCTCTCAAATACCAAGTATAAACAACGTGATATTAATCGCTGATACCAACCTCAAGAAAAGGGAAACAAGCGACATACATTAAAATAGAATAACTCCACAGCTACATGAATCCTAAGATTGATATGATCTCATCAAGCTCCATAGTCTATTGTCCATCGGGACGAGGACCTGATATATATTACATATATAGGAGAGGAGCAAGAAGCAAGATAGACGAACGTCAAAGCAAGAAAATAAGCTATACGATTATAAGATGTACTTATAATGAAAGCACACTAGTCATTACTCGTCTCCAGTAATTAAGTTGTTCAATTACCCAACCGATGCTCCTATGTCGTGACTACCCAACCCTAACTCGAGTAACGTGTAGTCTCATGTCGTATCCTGATTAATCATTATTAATCTCATTTCAGTATTTAATGTATCAAAATATTTCCTTCAAGTATAATATCATATACATCGATTCGGGATATTGCTTTAAGACACAAGCATAATATCTCACACAACAAGTCATATCGGGTCACTATCGTTACCCGGGGGAACAAGTCGTAACACTAGGCCTACACACAAATATTCCCCAATATTACGTGGCAAGGGCAATCATACTAAGTCCTAAATCACATGGTGTTTCAAGGTCTTTCTCTCCAACCCGCATTACAACCATGTGTCTAGTTCCGGTGGTTTATCTCCTACACGGCACTCGAGCGGAACCTAACCGGATCAATCACAAACAAATTGCATTCAACATGTGCCTACATCGACCGGAGGACTAGTCTAGTGTATACTCGACAATATACATATAAAATAATTTCACGCTTATGTATATATGCAATCGTGTCAAGTCTCTTACTCGAGTTATACCATAGTCATTATTTACAATATAACATAATTTCCATCATTAATTTACTAATTCAATATCAAATCATTTCAAGGTTATATATCCCTAATAACCATAAGTATGTGATCAAGTTAGGATATTAGGCACAACACCATAATTATCTTACTAACAACATGAAAAACATTATCACTCTTATTTCAATAACAAGCTGCCCAGAATTTAAAATGCAGATTCGAGGCTCTTCCGATTCGTTTTTGGAAAAACTTAAAACTACAAAGTTGTTCGGAATGTCATTTTCTACAAGTACTCGCGTGCACGCTACCATAGCCGGCCTAAAACAGACCCGAAACTAACATATAATATTCGCTCCTGTTTTCGACAACTTTCTGCCCAGAATTTTAAAATGCCGATTTGAGGCTTTTCCGGTCCGTTTTTGGGAAAACTTAAAACTAAAAAGTTGGTCGGAACGTGATTTTCTACAAGGACACGTGTTCATGCTACCGTAGCCTGCATAAAATAGACCCGAAATTAACATATAGAGTTCGGACCTGTTCACGATAATTTTCTGCGCCGAATTTTAAAGCGCATATTCGAGGATTTTTCGATCCGTTTTTGAAAAAACTTAAAACTACAAAGTTGTCCATAATATGATTTTATAGTGTATAAAGCGGATAAAACATCCATTTTCGAAACTAAAATGGCTCAAAACAGTTTTTAATATGACGATTTACTCAATTTCATAGATTTCTCAAATTCAAGAGTTTGTTCAACAATTCAATCCCTATAATGATGTTATTGCATTTGAATCTACATGGAGGATGATCCTAATACATTGCATATCATTTTTAACATCAATTTCATATTAATTTAGGGATCCAAATACATGTTCATGTGAAATTTCATTATAGATACATATTATACACATATAGGTTATTAACTTGCCTTGGATTGTATGGAGAAGTTGAATCCTCTTGAAATCTTCTTGAAATCCTCTTAGCTTTCTTCTCTTCTTACTCTTTCTCTCTCTACCAAACCCTAGCCCCCATTTGTGAAATGATAAAATGAAGACTTCTTCTCTTCTTTTCTATGTATACCTAGGGTTAGTTTATTTATAAAAATGCCATTCCCCCCAAATTTAACCCTCTCGATCCTTTTACGCATTAATTCGCTTCTAATATTTAATTCGCACATTTGCATCTCAATGAATTCATTTTTATTTTCATTTCCAAACATTTCGAATATATATACTGACATAGTTTTGTTTCCAAACATTTCGAATATATATACTGAGTTTTTTTTCTTTTCAATTTCAATTCAATAAAAAATGCGCTCCCCCTCTACGAACGGGATTTCGTCCTCGAAATCCAAATTAAAACAAATAAATTCAAGTCAAGTAAGGTAGTTTCGCACGTACCTTCGATTAAGAGATATGGGTGACTAATTTGCAAGTCATCCTCTCTCTCCCAAGTGGCCTCATACTCATCATGATTCCACCACATAACACGAACAAGAGGAATAACTTTTGACCTCTACTGCTGCTCAAGACGATCTCGGATCCTGACCTGCCTCTCCTCATAGGTCCCATCAGGCTGCAACTCAAACCCATCTAACTTTATGTGTAGGTGTGAGTCCTCGAGACGTAAGAACTTCCTCAACATGGATACATGAAAATTATCGTGTACCCGTTGGAGATGGTCGGGTAGGCCTAAACGGTAGGCAACTGACCCCACCCTATCGAACACTATTAACGAACTCACGTATCACGGTGAAAGCTTCCCTTTAGCACCAACGCGAACAACACCTCTTATGGGTGAGACCCTCGACAACATTTGGTCCCCAACGACAAACTTTAACTTCCTCCGTCTAATGTCAGCATAAGTTTTCTGACGATCTTGCGCGGTCTTCATCCGTGCATGAATCGCATCAACCTTTTTCGAGGTCTCCCTAATAATATCCGTACCCAGCATCCGGTGCTCTCCGAACTCCAACCAACATGTAGGGGATCGACATGGCCTGACGTATAAAGCCTCGTATGGTTCCATGCCAATAGTCTGTTGATAACTATTATTGTATGCGAACTCCACCAGTGGAAAATGTGTATCCCAACCACCTTTGAAGTCCAACACACAATTCTCGTAACATGTCCTCCAAAATTTGGTTTACCCGCTCCGTTCGACCATCAAACTGAGGGTGGAATTCAGTACTCAAACTCAAGTGAACTTCCATTGCCTCCTGAAGACCGCCCCAAAAGTGCGAGATGAAGGCACTACCATGGTCGGACATGATATCACGCGGTACCCCATGAAACTTCACAATCTCGTTAATAAAAAAATCATGTCATACTGCGCTACCGTATAATCCGTCATCACTAGAAATAAACATCCACATTTACAGTCTGTTGATGATGACCCTAATATGACACTTTTTATGGGTATCAATTATGACACCCATACTTATGACGTTTTTTTTATTAAAAATTAAAACGTCATAAAATGCATTTCATGACACTTAAAAAATGTCATAACAAGGCTTTTTTCTTGTAGTGGTCCCCTTATTGCGACCTTCTGATGACCTGCTACTATAATCCTTTCAATGGGTCGCTTGAAGCTCGTTTCTAGCGATTGAATCTCTCATTCGCATGAGATAAGAATCTCATTTGAACGACCCAACCTCACTCGAAATGATAGGTTCCTAAGTTTTACACATTAGCCCAACAATATATTTAATTAATAAAAGAGTCACCAAATAAAAACAAATGAAAGGATAGAAACTATTTGAACAATGATCCTCTTTATTTAAATTCTCATGATTACGAAGTACACGTAAAAAGATACAACATTGGGTCGGGGTATTACAATCTTCCCTCCTTATATAACTTTGTCCCCGAAATCAAAACAAGTGACTAAGGGAAGAGTTCTCTGACTCGTGCTCCTAAGTAGCACCTTCAACACCTTGAATTATCAAAGGACCTTTAATGATGGTTTTCACGGTCTAAGATGGATATTAGCCTAGTGGGGAACGTTACTTCCTCCTCTAACTCAATAAGGTTCCAATCGATACCATGGAGGGTATTTTGAAGATATTTCTTTACATGGAACACATTGTGTACTTGGGACATCTTTGGGGGAAATGCTAAGAAATAAGACACATCTTCAATTCGGTCGAGGATCTCAAATGGGTCGATATATTATGGGTCTAGCTTCCTCTTATGCCCGAAATGTTTGTTACCAAATCTATATCTCACTTTCAACATCACATGATCACCCACCTAGAATTTTAAGTGTGTTCAGTGGTTGTCGACATAATTATTTAGTTGGCTCTGTGCCGTCATTATTCTCTGGCTAATTACCCATACCTAATCCATCATCTCTTGGATCATCTAAATTGGTGAGGTGTTCCTCTCCCACTCTCGCCCAATGAACTGGGGAGAGGAACGACCACCCATAGAGGGCCTAAAAGTTGGGCATATCAATAGTTACCTGATAGATATGATTGTAGGAAAACTCTGCCAGATGCAAGTTTTTTTCCCAACTACCATGGAAGTCAAGTGCACAAGATCTCAGTATGTCTTCTAGGATTTGTATTATCCATTCTAACTGCCCATCGGTCTCAGGGTGGAATGACGTAATCATGTTAAGTTCCGTACCCAACTCCTGTTAAAACTTCCTCCTAAATTAGGAAACGAACCGAGCATCTATGTCTGATATGATTGATAGAGGAACACTATGAAACCTGACAATATCTCTGACATTCAGTCTTGCTAACTTAGTCAAACTATTTATGATCTTGATTGACAAAAATTGGACAGACTTGGTGAGTCGATCTACTATAACCCATGCTGCGTCATGACCATGCTCTGATTGTGGTAAGGCTATAACGAAATTCATGTTTATGTGTTACCACGTCCACTCAGCCATAGGTAGTGGTAGTAACAGCCCTGTCGATTTTTTGTGTTTAGCCTTTACTTGTGGGCATGTGTAGAACTTGACCATATACGTTGCCACATCTCTCTTTATGTCGGACCCCCAGAAATCCCTGCATTGGTCTTTATACATCTTAGTTGCGCCAGGGTGTATATTAAACATGAGTGATGGGATTATGCCATAATTTCATCCTATAGCTCCTTGATAATCGGGATAATCAACATCCCTTTATGTCTCACTTCATCGTCTTTGTCTATAGTGAGGGTGTCGAACACTTCCCCATTCTAAATGGGGTCATAATACTGGGTGAACTCAGAGTCACACAATTATGCCTCTAGTACTCTCTATTAGATGGGGGGTCGAGCCACCACACCCCAATGATATGCTCTATCATAGCCCCATTTTACATGCAAGTTGAATATTTGCAGTTCCCCGAACATTTTTACTCGGTGGAATTTCATTGCTGCAAGTGTGAGGCTAGATTTTCGGCTGAGAGCATCAGCCACCACATTAGCCTTCCATGGGTGGTACTCCAGTGAGAAGTCATAATCTTCCATTAACTCCATCAACCTTTTTTGTCGGAGTCTTAGGTCCTGTTGAGTAAATATATATTGAAGGCTCTTGTGATTGGAAACACTTCAAATCGTTCCCCATACAAGTAGTACCTCCAACGCTTTAGTGAAAACACCATGGTGTCTAACTCCAGGTCATGGGTGGGGTATTTTTTTTCATGCACCTTCAACTGGTGAGATGCATATGCTAATGCTTGACTGTCTTGCATTAATACTGCCCCAACTTCTGAACCTGAAGCATCTCAGTACACTATATATCCCTTGCCCTGTTCTGGAAGGATAAGAATGGGTGCGGAGGTAAGTCTAATCTTCACCTCCTAAAATGTTAACTCACCTCCTTTAACCACTTGAAATGAACGTACTTTCGAGTAAGCATTGTGAGAGGCATTTCCACCCTTGAGAAGTCCTGTACAAATATGCGGTAATTTATAGCCAAACCCAGGAAGTTGCGTACCTCAGTGACTATCCTTTGTTAAATCCATCCTAACACCACTTCCACCTTTGATGGATCGACAAAAATACCCTCAGAATAAATCACATGGCCAAGGAAATTGACCTCTTCCATGCATAATTCTCATTTACTAAACATGACATAAAATTGGTTCTCCAGGAGCACTTGCAAAGTCGTTCGGATGTGCTCCTTGTGATCTACATCAAATGCGGAGCATACCGAGATCTCATCCATAAAATGTACAATTAACCGATCTAAATAGGGGCAATATATACGATTCGTCAGGTCCATAAATGTTGTTAGGGCGTTCATTAACCCGAAAGGCATCACTATAAACTCATAGTGTTTGTACCGTGTTTGGATCACCGTCTTAGGAATGTCTTCCTCTCTGACACGTAACTGATGGTACCTGGAGCGGAGATCAATCTTCAAGAATCTTCTTGCCCCCATAACTAATCGAATAAGTCCTTAATATGGATCATAGGGTACTTATTCTTCATGGTCACCTTATTTAGCTGTCGATAGTCGATGCAAAGTTGCAGAGAGTTATCCTTTTTCTTTGCAAATAAGACTGGGGATCCTTATTAAGAGATAGTGGGATGTATGAATCATTTGCGGGTTAGTTCCTCTAACTGGGTCCGCAATTCCTTTAATTCTTTTAATCCATTATATATGGTGGGATTGAGATAGGTGACACACCCTAATGTACCTCAATCGTAAAGTCCACCACTCGTCGAAGCGATAACCCAAGGGGATCGTTTGGAAATGCGTCAGGAAACTACCAAACCACCAGATAATCATGAATCATAACCTATATCTCATCTTGAACCATAATACTGCTCAGCCAATCATAATACCTCTTATTTTCACGGACTGTGGAGAATTTGCAGGGATAGTTGATACCTTGGTCACTACTGAAACGATGACAAGACCTATGTAGAAGGGATACTAGGACACTATGCCGATGGCATTCGATGGTGGATTTAAAACATGCCATCCAATTTAGACCCGAGATTACCTCGAACCCTTTGTCCAGAAGGATCAAGTCATACTTTAATATAAAGTCTTCATCTATGACCGAACACTTACGATAAACCCTGTCGATGACTATGTCGCCACCTATTGGGAGCTCAAAAAATATTGGGGGGGATGAAACTGATCCAATACCAAACCTGTGGCCATCCCCGATCCCCACTGCGGAGGGAGGAAGGATCCTTCAGGTCCCGCGTATCCCCTCTCGGGAGAGTGCTTTGGCCGGCGTCGATTTTGTGAGGTGTGAAAAATGTAGAGAGATTCAGAGTCGCCAGTCTATTTTACTCAAAACAAACAAAAGAAAAAGACGAAGACACCCCCAAGGATGGCTTCCAAAGATATACTGGTGCGTGCGAAACCAAAATGATTTGGAAAGGGTTCGGAGGCTTAGTTACAAAATGGGAAGGTGTTAGGCACCCATTCCGTCCTTTCGGTCTCTCATGGATATTTGCTATTTTCCTTTATGTTTCCCCCCATGAGATGTGTGCATGTGTATATATATAGAATGGAGGTAGGAATCTTCAACTTGTATCATGGAAAAGGTAAAGCGAGTCATCCGTAGGAAGATATAAAGTAATATTAGAAAAATAAGATTTACGCGGCTACCCCTATGTTAATCGTTATAAGGGAACGATAACACACATGGAGTAATATGGCACTAAGACTAATAATATAAGAAAAATGGATTTAGAGAAAATTTAAAATGAGAGCAAAAGTGAGAGAAAGGACTCGAGTCTCGGGTTTTACCCCGGGACGCCGATGTAGCCTATAAAGGCATCAAAGTCCACGTAGTTCGCATGTAAAGTGAGGGGTGGGGTTTAACCCATAAATCCAAAATGGATAAATCTCTTATTTGTAAGTGTGTGTGTGTGCGTGTGTGTGTGTAGAAAAAGTGTTTTAGCTGTGAGAAAAGTGTGGAAAAGTGTGAGAATCCCTACTTGGAATTTATGAGCAAACCCTCTTTTTCTTGTTTTTTGGGTTTTTATTTATATGGAAATAGGAGATGTGCAATAATACTAGATAAAAAGTGTATTTATGGTATGTGAGATGAGATTATAAAAGTGCTAAGTAAGAAAACAAGTTATTTGGAATTCAAGAGAATTTAAGAGAGAGTTTGAGAAAGTTGGACCTTCTTGAAGATCTTGAGCTTGATCTTGAATGTTGGAGAGAAGACCTTATGATTGGATGAGGATGGAGAGTGGTTAATTCATCAAGTTTGATGAAAGGGATGATCAAAAGTGGAAGTGAAAAAGGGATTTGGAAGTTGAAATCACGCTGCCTTCGAGAGAGGTTTCTAGGATTCATTCAGAGAGATTTCTATCAGATCTGGACTCCCATACAAATGAGGCCAAAGCCTCCTTTTATAGCTCCAGGGGACTGTCGATCGGCTTAGAACCCTTCCTGCCTGTTGGCAGGAAGGTGCTGATAGGCAGGTTCTGAGACCTGCCTTTTGGCAGTATGTTTCAGGCTTTTTCGGAAAATTGGCCACCGAGGGCAAACCGTTGGTCATAATCGCACACGGGGCATACCGTTGGAAAGGTAATTCAGATACCTTCAAAAGTCCTTTCGACCGCTCCCGAGTTTGGGAGTTGACTTTGGGTCAAATATGGCTCGGGAGCGTTTATCGGTCCATTGGACGGGGAATCGTGTGGATGCAAATGGATCGTTCGTCCGCATGGTAAGTCTGAATCACGCATGGGCCATACCGTTGGAAAGGTTAGGAGATTTACTTTGATATTACAAAGAGTTTGACCCAGTTTGGAGAGTTGACTTTGGTCAATCGGACCCGAGAAGCGCTCGATGGCTTCCTAGAGTCAAACGGATCGTTCGTCAGCATGGAAAGTCAGAATTGCACACGGGACAGACCGTTGGAAAGGGTATTCAGTGCCCTTTGAATATTCATTCATCCTCGGTTAAGCTGAAGAGTTTACTTTGGTCAACAGAGCTCGGGAGCGCCCAATGGCCTTTGAGTCAGGTTTCGGACGCAAACATATCGTTTGTCCGCATGGTAAGTTGGAATCACACACGGGGTGGACCGTTGGAAAGGGTATTCAGTGCCCTTAAAAGATTCATTAAGTCTTGGTCGAGACGAGGAGTTTGAATTTTGGGTGAAATTGAGCCGGGGGGTGCCCAATGACTTCCAGGTCAGTACTCGGGATGTGACTTGGGTTTGCGATGATGAGCGGAGGTACTAGGTACCTAAGGAGAGTTAGGGGTAAAAGAGTGAGGTGTCTATAGATCCCCTCGACGGGTGAGTTTGGAACAAATGATAGCCGTCGATTAGACACCTCATGATGCCTTTGAGGGAGTATGACCGATTCAGAGGGTCGAGGTCGATTTCGAGGACCTAAGAAGTATGCTGGGGATGATCAATTCTGGGGACCAAAGCTGAATCTACGGGCCTAAGTAAGCGAGGGTGACCAATTCAGCGGATCGAGGTCGATTTTGAGGACCTAAGGAAATGAGGAGGACCAATTCAGAGGGTCGAGGTCAGTTCTGACCTAAGAGTGGTGACGACCGAGGACCGAGGTCGATTCTGACCTAACTAAGGTGACGATCCAAGACCGGGGCCAATTCTAACCCAAGAGTGGTGATGATCGAGGACTGAGGTTGATTCTGACCTTACTAAGGTGACGATCCAAGACGCGGGCCAATTCTGACCCAAGAGTGGTGACGACCGAGGACCGAGGTCAATTCTGACCTAATTAAGGTGACGATCCAAGATCGGGGTCAATTCTAACCTAAGATTGGTGACGACCGAGGACCGAGGTTAATTCTGACCTAACTAAGGTGACGATCCAAGATTGGGGCCAATTCTTACCCAAGAGTGGTGACGACCGAGGACTGAGGTCAATTTTGACCTAGCAAAGGTGACGATCCAAGATCGAAGTCAATTCTGACCCAAGAGTGGTGATGATCGAGGACCGAGGTTAATTCTGACCTAACTAAGGTGACGATCCAAGATCGGAGCCGATTCTGACCCAAGAGTGGTGACGACTGAGGACCGAGGCCAATTCTGACCTAACAAAGGTGAAGATCCAAGATCGGGGCCAATTCTGACCCAAGAGTGGTGACGACAGAGGACCAAGGTCAATTCTAACCTAACTAAGGTGACGATCCAAGACCGGGGCCAATTCTGACCCAAGAGTGGTGACGACCGAGGATCGAGGTCAATCCTGACCTAACTAAGGTGACGATCCAAGACCGGGGCCAATTCTGACCCAAGAGTGGTGACGACCGAGGACCGAGGTCAATTCTGACCTAACAAAGGTGACGATCCAAGACCGGGGTTAATTCTGACCCAAGAGAGGTGACGATCGAGGACCGAGGTCAATTCTGACCTAATAAAGGTGACAATCCAAGATCAGGGTCAATTCTGACCCAAGAGTGGTGACAACTGAAGACCGAGGTCAATTCTGACCTAATTAAGGTGACGATCAAAGACCGAGGTCAATTCTGACCCAAGAGTGGTGACGACCGAGGACTGAGGTCAATTCTGACCTAATTAAGGTGATGAACCAAGACTGGAGTCAATTCTGACCTGAAAGTGGTGACGACCGAGGACCGAGATCAATTCTGACCTAATTAAGGTGACTATCCAAGACCGGGGTTAATTCTAATCCAAGAGTGGTGACAACCGAGGACCGAGGTCAATTCTGACCTAACAAAGGTGACGATCCAAGACCGGGGTCAATTCTGACCCAAGAGTGGTGACGACCGAGGACCGAGGTCAATTCTGACCTAATTAAGGTGATGATCCAAGATCGGGGTCAATCCTGACCCAAGAGTGGTGACGACCGAGGACCGAGGCCAATTCTGACCTAGCTAAGGTGACGATCCAAGATCGGGGTCAATTCTGACCCAAGAGTGGATAAATATTGTATTTTGATTCTGCTGGAGAAAGAGCTTTGTGATTTAGATTTGAGCTGGGGAGCTGATAGCTGGGGGAAGCTTTATAGGAGACCTCGCAGGGGGAACAACCTATTTTGGGTGCTGTGAGAGAATTCCGCTAGGGAAGTGATCATGTGATCCTTAGGGATTTTTCGAAGCCTTGCTGGGAGGAGTTTTCACTTAGCTTTTGAGGATTCCGCAGGGGAAGAGGGGTTCCGTTTGGGGGATAAAAATTGGATTTGAGGTTCTGTCGAGGAACGATGAATGAGCTGGAGAAAATTTGGATTGCCCCTTGGGAGAGGTTGCTCGGGGCGAGTGGTTCTTCTGATTTCTACTGGAAAAATACCATGTGATAATGTATCGCACCGGGTAGTCGATGGTCGGGGAGGCCTTTTGTAAAGTTTGATGAGGAGGTGATTAGGTGGTTCGGGCGCCTTGCTCGATAGGTCATTTGCTTGGATTTTGAGGGCTCCGTTGGGGAAAACGGTGTGTCACCTGAAGGAGTGCGAAATTTTCTTGATGAAAAATGTTCTAAATCCCTCCTGGGATTTTTAGGAATTTTCCGGGGATTTTTCGAGGCTTCCTGATATTTTCTGGCAATTTTTGTACGAAATTTTAAGAGGGATACCGTTCGGCATAGACTGAGAGGTGCCATTCGGCAATGGCACGGACTTTTGGGCTTCCTCGGGAAGGTGAGGAGACAGTGCCGATCGGTATGGCAGGGGTAAGTGTCGATCGGCATGGTGTTTGGCCTCCTATATAAAGGGGTAAATCCCCTTCATTTTTCACAGCTTCTTGCCTTCTCTCTTTCTGCAATTTCTCTCTGCGAATCGTTCTAACGTTTCGATCTTTAAGAAATGGTCGCTTTTATGAGTACCTCTATCCATCGGGAGTGGTTGACCATTGATGACTGGGCGAATGTGGATTGGAGGGACATGGTGCCTCTTGCTTTGGGAAATGAGAATGCCTTTGATGCATTCGAGCCGGTTGCGAATGAGCGGACCTTGCTGCGGGAGCCGTCACGTCATCGATCTTCGAGAATGATTCCGGGTGGTTATATTAGTAACCTGACCTTTGGCATTCTTTCCTTTTTGGGTGATTTTTCCCTTTTTCTTTGACCTTTGATTGAATTTTTCCTTTTTCCAGTCGGATATTTCCTTGAAGAACATTCGTGCCCGCGGGACGACAGGGCTTAGGGATGTTTGGGAGCATCTTCCACCCATGGTGTGCTGGATGGTATCATCAGCGGGTTTTGGGAGGTTGGCGGCTGCGCTGGATGAGACGCCTCGTTCGACAGCAGTTTTGTGTGCCTTGGGGGAGAAGTGGTGGGACACTACCCACACTTTTCAATTTGGCTTCGGGGAGATGACAGTGACTCCCGTAAATGTGCAGCAACTGCTGGGGCTGGATTGTGACAGGGAGCAGATAGAGGTGGATCACCCTTTACGAGTGAGGTCGAAGGCAGTGTATGCGACACTCGGTGATGTGAGGATGATAGTCTCTAGGGATTCTATCCGGTTGTCCTTGCTGAAGGATGTTTTACTGAGCAGGGTGGTTGATGTGGAGGACGGGCTACAAGTGAGGCAGATGGCCCGATTGTTCATCTTGTTGGTGATGGGAGGTTTTATGGTGGCATCGAGCGGCGATGACGTTCATTTGTGGTTTCTGCCATACTTGAGGATGTTTTCAAACATCCCATTCTATGATTCGGGGAGTCTGACCTTGGCGACCCTTTACTCTTCTTTGGATGCATTCAGCTGGTGCTGCCGGCAGACTTTTACTGGAGCCACGTATCTCCTGGAGGTATCCTTTACTTTGTGCATTTTCCTTTCATGAATTCGCATTTTCCTTTCATGCATTCGCATTTTCTTTTCATGCATTCACATTTTCTTTATGCGTCTCTTTTTGCTTGTGAATTCAGACATGGTTTTATGAGGTGATTGCGTGCAACACCCCACTGATTGCTCTGAAGGATGACACTGTTGGGGACTTCTGCCGACTGTACCGATGGCGTAAGGCCAGCCGACAGTCGAAGGGATCTCTTTCCCTGGAGGCGGTGCGTCAGGTCTTGAATGACCTGACCAGTGGTTGGGTAAGGTCTTTTCCTTTTCAGTCTTGGTTTTTTCACCTTCTGATATTGTATTGACTTATGCCTGCTTGGGGATTTTTAGGTGACCTTTTATCCTTGGGGTACCGCCATTCAGGATACGGGGGTGACTGGGGTGAACGCGCAAATGAGGCATTTGTTGGTGCATGAGTTCGGCCATTCCTAGTACCTCGGGGAGAGGGTGACCCGTCAGATTGCTGAGGAGGAGGTGGTGGTGCCTCCCGCGCAGCCTCCTACTTTTATGAGGCGGGAGCGACAGCTGTTGGAGGATGAAAGGATCGTGGCGATGATTGGCGAGTCCTATGCGTTGTATACTGATACGGCTACGCCGTATGATTATATAGACTTTGTGATGAGCTGGTTGATGGCGCCCAGTATACATGATGCTTTGCCTTTCCCTCCTGCTAGTTCGAGTCGGGCGGTGGGGTCTTCCCACAGTGGTGGTGGTCCGTCGGCACCTGCGGCGGCGGCGACCTCGGAGGTCCCTTTTGTTCGACTGCACACTCCTTCGTACAACATCCGACGGGCTGATGGAGGGACAGTGCCTATGCTACACCGTCCTCTTGCGATGGATCCGGAGGAGCTGGGCTTGACAGAGGAGGTCCTTCATCCTGCGGTAAACCTTTTGGTCCTTTTCTTCTCTTTTTTGATTTCTTTTGCTTGATACTGATTCTGCCTTTTCCTTGTAGCAAATCCGGGTGTCGACCACTTGGCTCAGGGACATCAGAGACTGGATATCATCGGTGACTGCCCACATTCGGGATGCTATCCCTGTTTTTTCTTTTTTGGAGCCGTCAGCCTCATTCGGGGAAGACTCTGGCTCGGGTAGTGGGGGTGCGTGGTCTCGCTGTAGGGGGAAGAGAACGCGTCGCAGGGGTGGAAGCTCTTGAGAGAGATAGAGAGAGGGAATGTGGGTTCGGTCTGAGTCCCGTTATTTTTGTCTTTTTCTTTATTTCCTGCAAAATGATGTAACACAGAAAACATATATATGCAATGCAATGTAGTTTTTTGGCTATCTTTTATTTTAATGATGAATGAATGCATGCACATGCACCTTTTAATTTGCTACTAAGATCGTAAAATAGGAGTATTCTTGGAATTTTTCAAAGGAAAGTTGTTTTATTTAAAACGGGGAATCTAAAAAGGAGGGAACATGATTCTCGAAATTCTTTTGAGAATATCAATTTATTTTTATGGAGTTTTTCTGATTTGAGAAAAAAGGAAAGGAGGAAATTTCCAAAAATGGGGGGTTGTCGATCGGCAAGCACCGTGGCCTGCCTATCGACAGTTCAGTCCAGTCCCATCAATTGAAAGCTTTGATTGGTACCCTCTTCAGCCTTTAGTACCTTGTGGGGTAGAATTCCTTTCGATTTCTGCAGGGATTATGTCCCTTGTGAGGATTTTTAAATATAAAGGGGAGAAGGGTGGAGTGTTTTCCTCACACCTTTTGCATTCTTACATACCCACCCATCATCTTTTAGTCTTACGAGATGACTCTCCCTGGTAGCATTGAGTTTGTCAATTACCTTGAAGCCTTGGAAGCTATGTTCTCTTATAATGTCGACTATGATGCTTTCAACATGCGTCGAGTCTCCTTATGGCGTAATCGACCTTTTGAGTGGAATATGCTGGTGGCGGCAATACAATTTTGGTATCCCTAAGACCATGTATTCCTCTTTGGGTTGGAAGAAGTTTGTCCTACCTACGAGGAATTTTCTACCATACTGGGCGTGAATCCTAGTGTTGCCGCGGCTTTACTCTAATTTTCCCGTTATCCTAGGGATTTATTGGCCGGGCTTCTCTATATTTCTCCTTCGGTGGCCAGGTCATTGGTTGCCGAAGGAATGATCTCCCTCCCGGCGGTGTTGCAGTCCGTGCGTTCACGGGAAGTAAGTGATGTTGGCTATGCTGGAGTCGTTGTTCTGGGCTTGGTTTCAAAATTGTTGTTGGTGACTGGGGAGGTGCGCGTGGACTCACAGCTTGTAGCCATTACCTCATGGATGTCATACCGTCATAATCATGCGGAGATTATATTGGCAGAGACTTTGAATGGCCTGGATGCGTGGAGAGAAGGTCGTTCTGACTTTTTAAGGGGTAGCCCTGTGATGCTGTTCATGTGGTTGTCTGAAAGATTCCGCTTGTCGACTCCTCCAGAATATCCTTTGTCGGCTATACCCAACTTCTTTTCGCGCTACTTCATCCGCATGGGCCTGTATGTTGAGAACTGGGAGAATTGGCTTGTGGAGCATGGGGCTTGTGGGTTGTATTGGTCAGTGGCTTGCAGCCCGTTCTGGAGCTAGGAGAGTATTCATATGTGCGGTTGGATCGTCTCAAACAGACCTCTTTTTATTTCCCTTGGCGGCTTTTGTGCCAATTCAGCTGGGCGCAGGTCGTGCCCCCTCGGACCTCAAATTTCTTTCCGGTAGAAGATTTGACTGAGCGCCTACGTCTGTTGCTTGGATATCTGTGAGAAAATCGGCGTCCGTTGACCCTCCCCTCTCAGTCTGTTGGGAAGGTTTTCCATGTCCCCAAAGATTATATGAAGTGGTTGTGGAGGAAAGTAGTTAGCAAGATATTGGCAGTAGAGACTGGTCAGAGGTGGTTTGTTTTATCTGACTCCATGGAAGGGAGTGTTGTGGTCTTTTCAAAGATGGTTAAGGCTCATCGGTCCATGGAGTGTTTGCGGCACTCCATTCAGGCAGGAGAAACTTGGGGTCCTCAGGATGTAGATGATGAGGGTGCAGGCTGTTCGGGTAGCTGTGGGTAGGACTCCTGGGAAGTTTATTTATGTAACAGATGTGGGGGATTTTATCTGGCTTTTAGGGTAGTAGGGGGAAAGGAGTTATCCGTTCCTTTTTCTTATGTAATCCGTACTGTAGTTTCTTATTAATGAAATAAACAAGTTTCTGGTCATCCAGCTGTGCCTTTCGATGAATTTTGTATTTTGAATTATCTATACCAATTGCTAAGGCATACATAATCTTTTGTTCAAGTATATGTTTAGAATGAATTTCCATTCTCAAATATAAGAAAGGAATATATTTTTGTGAAAAAGAAGGTGCCGTGCTCATGTGGGGAGTATGAGCTGCCTACGTACCTCTGGGGTTTTTGAAAAGTTTTAAAATGGTTTAATGTAGAGGATCAGGCCCACGTAGTTCTGGGTAGAGGGAAATGGAGAGAGTTTTTTTTTAGAATAGAAGGGGGGGGGGGAAGAGTCGTAGCGCGCTGAGATTTCGGACCAAGGGTAGAATTTCTTGCGACGATCCAGATTGACTGGACGAGCCATATCTTCCCCATCCAGGTCGGTGAGCATGGCGGCACTACCAGATAATATCTTCTTCACAATGTAAGGGCCACTCCAATTGGGTTTGAACTTTCCTCTGGGGTCCTAGATGGGTTCTATTATCTCCTTGAGGGCTAAATCCCCCTCCCGAACGCCGCGGTCTTTGACTTTCTTATTGCACGATCGCGCTATTTGATGATGATACCCTTGTATGTGGTAAAGAGCTTTTAATCTCCGTTCATCTAGGCGGGTCAGCTCATCAAGACGACCTTGGCACCATTCTTCTTCACTAACCTTGCTTTCGAGCATGACGTGTAGCGAGGGTATTTTCGTCTCCACAGGTAGAAATGATTCCATGCCGTAGACCAGGGAGTAAGGGGTAGCCCCAATAGAGGATCGGAGAGGTTCGATAGCCCCAGAGGGCGTAGGGGATCCGGTCAGCCCAATCCCTACAACTTTCGATCATCTTGCTGATGATGGTTTTGAGATTTTTGTTGGCGGCTTCAACTGCACCATTGGTCTGAGGTCGGTATGGAGAAGATTTGTGTATCTGAATCCCATACTCGTTGATTATTTCTGTGACTTCTGCCTCGAAGTGCAAACCATTATCCGACACTAGCTCGTGCGGGACCCCATATCGGCAGATGATATTTTTCTTGATGAATTTGGCCACCTTCTTGGCGTTTAATACTGCATATGACTCAGCTTTGACCCATTTGGTGAAGTAATCAATGGCAACCAGGACGAACTCATGCCCGTTTGACGCTTTTGGTGTAACCTTCCCTATGATGTCGAAACCCCAAGTGGAGAATGGCCAGGGAGAAGTCATGTTGTATAATTCCTGCGGAGGTAGGTGTTGGAGATTGGAGAATTATTGGCATTTAGGGGACCTCCGAACATAGGCGGTGCAATCCTGGCCCATGGTGGTCCAGTAGTAGCCTTGTCGGATGATGTTTTTGGCAAGCATGTGACCGTTCATGTGAGGCCTGCATTCCCCGCTGTGGATTTTCTACATTATCTTTTCAATGTCAGCCCCTGCGATACAGTGCAAATGAGTTCCATCAAAATTCCCCTTGAGTAGTGCTTTATGACAGATGATGTACTGAGCGGCCAGCCTTCGGAGGGTAGCTCGGTCGTTCTTGTTAGAACCCTCTGGATACCTACCGTACCGGAGGAGGCACCAAATATCATAGTACCAGTAATTGACTAGCTCAGGATCTTCTGAGGTGGAAAGCTCAATGTGGTAGCAATGGGTAGGTTTGTCTTGCTTTTGAACCAGGAAGGGGGTCATTATTATTCCCTCAGGCATGTCGACCATGGAAGCTAAAGTAGCGAGAGCATCGCCTAGGTTATTCTTTGCTCGAGGTAGGTAATGGAAGGTGATATCTCGGAATTGGGAGGCCAACTTTTCTAATTAAGCATGAAAGGGTTGGAGCTTTTCGTCCTTGACTTTCCACTTTCTGAGCACTTGATCGATGATAAGGGCAGAATCCCCATATACATCAAGGTATTGAATACCTTTCTCGAGAGCGACCTTGAGGCCCACTGTGCATGCCTCGTATTCTTTCATGTTGTTGGTGCAAGGGAGATCAAATTTAATGGCGATAAGAGTGTGGGAGTCATCTGGGGCGATCAGAAGTATCCCAATGCCATATCCCCTTTTGTTGGCAGTGCCGTAAAAGAACATTTTCCATAGGAGGCAGTCTTGAGTGGTGCAGAGGACATTTTCATCTCGGAATTTGGAGATCCAGACATCTGTTTCTTCTACGGGGTAATTCGCGAGGTAGTCAGAGATGGATCTTCCCTTAAAGGCTTTATGTGTGACGTACACGATATCGAACTCGGTTAGGAGCATCAACCATCGGGCCATTCGACTGGATAAGGTCGGTTTTTCGAGCAGGTATTTGATGGGATCCATTCGGGATATAAGTTTGATGGGGGAGGCGAGCATGTAGTGCCGTAACTTTTGGGTGACCCAGACAAGCACGAAGCATGCTTTTTCGAAAGTAGTGTAGTTTAACTCGTACCCGACCAATTTGCGACTGGCATAATAGACGGCTCTTTCTTTGCAGGAGTCTTCAAGGTATTGGTCTAGCAAATCCCCGGCTGCAATGTCGGTTATGGTTAGGTATAAGAGCAAAGGGAGACCAGGCTGTGGTGGCATGAGAACTGGAGGTTGGGTTAGGTACTCTATACTTTGATTAAAAGCTTCTTGGCAGGCCTCGTTCCAAACCTTGGTTGAATCCTTTTGGAGGATCTTGAAGATCAGTTCACAGATGGAGGTCAACTGGCTGATGAACCGGATGATATATTGTAATTTCCCAAGGAAACCTCGGACTTCCTTCTCTGTTCGGGGAGGTGGCATCTCAAGTATGGCCTTTATCTTGGCGAGACCTTCTTCTATCCCCTTCTCACTGACCATGAATCCTAAGAGTTTTCCTTTTGTAACGCCGAAGACGCACTTCTGTGGATTAAGTCGCATCTGATACTATCGCAGTCGTTCGCAGAACTTTCGGAGAGCGGGAACATGACCTTCTCTAGTTTTGGACTCGATAATCATATCATCCACGTAAACCTCGACCGCTTTATGAATCAAATCGTGCAGGATGGTTGTGGCGGCCCTTTGGTAGGTAGCCCCAGTATTCTTGAGACCGGATGGCATAACGGTGTAGCAAAAGGTTCCCCGTGGGGTGATGAATGCGATTTTCTCTTGATGGTCAGGGTGCATCTTATTTTGGTTGTATCCTGCATATCCGTCAACAAATGACTTAAGATCATGACTGGTTGTGTTGTCCACGATCATGTCGATGTTGGGTAGCAGATAATCATCCTTCGGAGAGGCTTTGTTTAAATCTCGATAATCCACACACATTCGAACCTTTCCTCCTGATTTTGGTACAGGTACAATGTTGGCTAATTTCATGGGATATTCGATTACTCGAATGAAACCCACATTCAAATGTTTGATCACCTCTTCTTTGACCTTAAGCAACCATTCGGTGCGGAATTTTCTTAATTTTTGTTTAACTGGCTTGGCATCTGGGAGAGTGGGGATCTCGTGCTGAGCTATTTCGGGGTTAATACCGGGCATGTCATCGTAGGACCATGCGAAGACATCCATGAAATCCTTTAGCAATTCTTTAAGTTGTGCGTGCTAATGCTCGTCAATGGTGGCCCCTATCCTAATCTCGCGCAGTTAGCTACTAGAACCGAGATTAATAACAACAGTCTCTTCTTCATTAACTTGAACGCGGTTATGTTGTTTATTATTAACCTTATTTTGATCAGTTAAGAATTGTTCATTTGCAAAATCATCGTCATCAAAAGCTTGATTAGAATCTAAACAATTAATGTAAGGCACAACAACATACTCAAAATCTTTGTTTATTTCATTAATAGGAAAAACAACATTGAGAACCTCGTCAAAAGAGGCCTCGATTACATTTGAGCAAGGGTGGACAACAGAAGAAGAAATAGGGTAAACATTGGGGTTGGGGGAGATTTTAAGAGGTGGAACTGGCGTAGCACGCCAGTTGAGGAGAGGTGTATCAGCACCTTTAATCAGACGGGATGGGTCCCTTGATGTAGTGCCTGAATGAACCATGCAGAGTGTCAGCCCTAGTGTCTGTAGGTTAAAGGAATCTTGCGAGTTACTTTCTTCAGTCTCTTCAGTATCTTTGATAAATGGTTGTACGCTGTGCTGGAAACTTTCGGCCCATGGGTAGCTATCTTGGAAAAAGATCTCCATTCCAGGCTTCATTTTCTTGTCTGTGCGATCGTACCATGGTTCTGGAAAACAGCAAAAGGGGAAATCCTCGCCCTCTTTGATGAATCGTCCATTTAAGGAATCACCCGAGATAGTCCGGACGAAGTCTAACACTCTTTTTAATCGAGTCTGACGGATCATTCTGAGCTCTTTTTCTGATGGTTAATACCCCAAGACGCAAGGAGGGAAAGCTTTCTTCAGTTCGATGGACTCAAGTATCCCCTGCTTCCTTCGTCCTAGCCCCAGTCCGGGCATGAAGTGCATGTTTCTGAACATCTAAATCACATTGACATTGCCATGAGGGTCATATTCTGGACAAACCCTTTCTTTGAAACCGTCCCCTGTCAGGAGTAGGGATGGCTCAACTCAGAAAGATGATAGGAGCATATCATTTGACCCATGCTGTATCTCAAGAATTGGACTGCTGGTGCCTGCGCCCTCAGCATTACCATCGTCACCCAAGATGGTGATGACTCGCCCATCGGCGAAGAACTTCAATTTCTGATGAAATGAGGAAGAGACACCTTTTATACTGTGGAGCCAGGGTCGTCTGAGCAATAGATTAAAATAGGTCGGGATATCGATGACTTGGAATTCGACGACAGGATTTATAGGACCATCTCCTATTACAAGTTTTATGGATCCCATCACCTCACGAAGGGTATTATCATAGGCGCGCACAGCAGTGGAGGTTAGAGCGAGGTCACTTTCTTTCAGACCTAAACATTTGAAGGTTCTCAGTGGGCAGACATTAAAAGCGGATCCGTTGTCATTGAGAGAAAGTGGTACCACCTTCCCTATAATTTCGACGGAGATGTTGAGTGCATGATTGTGATTTGGCCCAATTTTGGGGATTTCCTCTTCAGAAAAGGACATCATTCGAGTAGAGGTCAAGGATCCGACCAGGTTCACCGCTTCTTCTGGTGTGGTAGAAGGAGGAACTATAGGTCCAACGAGTAATTTGATCAAAGCATTTCTGTGCAGCTGGGAAGACATGAAAATCCCCCATAGGATGATGTTAGCTTGAGTCTTCTTCAGTTGATCGAGGATCTTGCTCTCCTCGAGGGTCATTTCTGGCATAGGAAGGTCTTCAACTCCCTTCCCCTTATCATTTACTGGTAGTGAGTTGGGAACTTGGTAATGTCTCCCAGATCTGGTCATGTGATTTACTGAAGAAGGAAAAAACTTAAATCCAATTTCCTCATCAATCTCAGGTTGTTCTTCCACCTTATCTATTTCTCCGAGGTGTTCTTCAAATGATATCATCCCACATAAGTCAGCTACTGGGCCAACTCTTTTTTAAACTTATTCTTCGCTCGAATCTTCGAATTCTTCCCCCCATCCGGTGGCAATAATTCTATTTTCCCCTGTGAAGTCAATCCATTCCACGTATTCAACGGCTTCCTCGTATAGGTCTTCCCATTCTGTGGGGATGTATAAGGGTGAAGGGACCAGGTGCCCTTGCAGCTTCAAAGTGTCAAGTAACTGGGTGATACTGCAAATGTTATTAGTTTTCCTGAATGCTTCCATCATGATCTGAATAACATCATCTAAGCAGACTTCGTCAGTTGGTACCATACACCTATCTGATTCTCGGGCCTATTTTCGTGCTTCCAAAAACAACGTACTGAACCTCTGGCAGTCGATAATCATCTGTAAGGGCAATTTCATCCCGAACTCTAGGAGTTGGTTCAACACATCTGACAATTCCATACTTCGACTTTCAGAACAGAACCGGACAGTGATGTACACTCTGGTAAGGAGTGACAGTGCCTGATCAGCGGGGCTAGTAGGGTGTAGGAGGAAATATGGGGAAAGTTGAAGGAGTTTAGGAGGGTATAAGGGTGTGATCTGGGTTGACGGATTTAAATTCGGGTTTTCTTCTAAGAGGATGGCATTGGTGTGATTTGGGAGTGGGTTATGAGTATTGTTTGGTTTAGGATTGGTTGGTGGGGCGATGGTACCCCGTTCAATGAGATCTTGGATTATGTTTCGAAGGTGGAAGGATTGGCTGGTGGTATGGCCAGCTGTTTGGTGAAAGGCACAATGAGCATCGGTCTTGAAATTTCTGGGAAGTGGATTGGGTAATGGACGTGGATCCAGGGGCCTTATAAGGTTTCGGCTTAACAGGGCTTGGTAAACTTTGGAAAGGGGAGCATAAAGCTCAGTGTATTCCCTTCAGACCGGAGAAGGTCGGCTTTCTGGTGCCCATGATGTGGTTGGTTGAGAGATGTTGTTGATGTTTGAGACTGTAGCATTAACAGGCTTGTCATATTTTCTGGGGGTGAACTGTCCGGACATTTTCTTCGGTTCAAATTCTATTTTGGCAAGACTTTCCTCGATTTCTACCCCTACTTCTCTGAGAGCTCGAAAGTGAGGGTAGTACTGTCCTCCCATGGTTGTTCGGACATGGGTCAAGAAATTCTTCTTCACTCTGCTGACTTGTTCTTCTTCAGATGGCCGATTGGTCATGGTAGCTGCTTTTTCCTCCATCGAGCTATGAAGTTACTGACTGATTCTCCAGATTTTTGTTTGAGCAGCTCTGAATCACGGAGGGTGACCTCGAGATCTTCGTTGTATTTGTATTACGACATGAATTCTCAGGCTACATCCTCCTAACTATGGATTCTGGATTCCTCAAGAGATAAAAACCATCAGAGGGCACTATCCTTCAAAGTTTGCTGAAACAATTGGGCCATTACTTCTTCCGAAGCCCCTAGTAGAGTCATGGAATGATGATAACTGCGAAGATGAACAATCGGGGGACCACTCCCTCCAAACTTCTCGATATTTGGCATCTTGAACTTCTCGGGTAACATTGCTTTAGGATAAGGAGACATATGGGTGTAGTCCTTGTAATTTCCAGTGATCCTGACTTGGTCAAACTTTTTGGTGAGCATCTTAAGATCCTCTTGGACTTTGTTCAACTCCTCCTCCTTTGGATCAGCAACCACAGGCAAGTTAGCCATAGGCTGGGCAATGTTTGGCATTGGAAGCTGGGCAGGTGGTGGCCCATTAGCAGGAGGGGCACGCGGAGCGTGCTAATATTCTTTCGGGACTCAGGTGGGCTCGGGTGGACCCATAGCGCGAGGGAAAAGGGCGTCGAGCTCTTTAGGAATAGGAACTTAGTTTCGTTCCATTTCTCGGACCTCAGCTTGGAGGTTGTCAATCTTGGCCACGAGCTGAGCTAGGAATGTCGGCAGATCCGATTGTATGACTGGTGCTTGATCTGCATTCTCCATGGAAGATGGATGTATTCAGGATTCGGAAGAAGTAGTAGAGGAACGGATGAAACTTCGGGGTGATTTGACTGAAGACCTAAGACAATAGGGAGCCAGGCCAAGGGCGTGCGATCAACCTGAGAAGGCGCAGGATGAGATTTATTTTTTGAGAAAAGGGGAAGAGATTATTTTTGATAAAAAGGGAGAAATGTTTTTGGATTTTTTATAAAAAGGGAGAAATGTTTTTAGATTTTTGATAAAAAGGGAGAAATATTTTTGGAGACGGAACTCAGCATGATTATTATGATTATTGTGTTCTCACTTGTATTTAATTATCCTAAATGCAATGCTGGAAGGGACTCGAGCCTAGAAAAGTGGGGTTTTAATACATGCAAAGCTATGTTTGGACTTGTAACCAGGATCGCAGACAAAGTCCCGTTTTAAAAATGCGCGAAAATTGGGCGGAAGATCGACCCAAAATTTCAGCAGAGTTTCGGGTTGAAATCGAAAATCTAAAGTGCGTGTCCTAGGTTCGACACCTATATGTGGATATACAGTTGGGTGGGTGAATCGACATGGGTTCCCCCCTTTGTCGTGACTTCCACGATATACGTCTTGCTCTTGCGGGCAATCGGTACATCTGGACAAGCCATTTGATATACCTGAGTGTACGTGAATTGCCTCACCCTATACCTCGTGGGGACGGTACGTGTGAGAGCAAATTCGATATACTCGGCATACGTGAACGAATTCCCTGCGATATACCTCCCGTCATGACTTCGGTCAAGCGGTACGATGCGGGGGAACCGTTCGATATACGTCGAAGGTACTTGGCCAATGGAAGGTGAGAGTCATATGGCTTAGGCTAACTACGACTTGCCGGACCAGCGCCCATCACGAAGTAACCCTCCAGTTACTGGGTAAAATTTGGTCAATATCAATGCTCTTTGGTGATGTCGTGTGAATCATGCATGATTCTCTTATTAGTATCTTATGATGAGTATGCCTTTCTTTGATTATGCCAAATCGGGAACAAAGTACAAGTACCTCAAAAGGTACACCAAGTATGGATGGGTGAGGCGTGCAACATGGGGATATACATGTGATCCTAGGTGCATGTGGTGTGAAGTGTACATGGATAATTTTCTACAAGTGCGTGAACATAAGCATAAGCATGGGATACATATGAAAAAGGGGAACATGCAGATATGGGGGGAAACATAAACAAATACAACATCCATGTAAATAGAGTCAAGCCTTCAAAATAAATAAAGTCCCCAGCAGAGTCGCCACTGTGGCCATCCCCGATCCCTGCCGCGGAGGGAGGAAGGATCCTTCGGGTCCCGCTCGTCCCCTCTCGGGAGAGTGCTTCGGCCGGCGTCGATTTTGTGAGGTGTGAAAAATGTAGAGAGATTCAGAGTCGCCAGTCTATTTCACTCAAAACAGACAAAAGAAAAAGAGGAATCCACCCCGAAGGATGGCTTCCAAAGACATATTGGTGCGTGCGAAACCAAAATGATTCGAAAAGGGTTCGGAGGCTTAGTTACAAAATGGGAAGGTGTTAGGCACCCATTCCGTCATTTCGGTCTCTCATGGATATTTGTTATTTTCCTTTATGTTTCCCCCCCCTCCCCCGGTGAGATGTGTGCATGTGTATATATATATATAATGGAGGTAGGGATCTTCAACTTGCATCATGGAAAAGATAAAGCGAGTCATCCGTAGGAAGATATGAAGTAATATTAGAAAAATAAGATTCACAAGTCTACCCCTACGTTGATCGTTATAAGGGAACGATAACGTACATGGAGTAATACGTCACTACGACTAATAATGTAAGAAAAATGGATTTAGAGAAAATAGAAAATGAGAGAAAAAGTGAGAGAAAGGACTCGAGTCTCGGGTTTTACCCCGAGACGCCTACGTAGCCTATAAAGGCATCAAAGTCCACGTAGTTCGCATGTAAAGTGAGTGGTGGGGTTTAACCCATAAATCCAAAATGGAGAAATCTCTTATTTGTAAGCGTGTGTGTGTGTGTGTAGAAAAAGTATTTTAGTTGTGAGAAAAGTGTGGAAAAAGTGTGAGAATCCCTACTTGGAATTTATAGCAAACCCTCTTTTTCTTGTTTTTGGGGTTTTTATTTATATGAAAATAGGAGATGTGCAATAATACTAGATAAAAAGTGTATTTATGGTATGTGAGATGAGATTATAAAAGTGCTAAGTAAGAAAATAAGTTATTGGGAATTCAAGAGAATTTAAGAGAGAGTTTGAGAAAGTTGGACCTTCTTGAAGATCTTGAGCTCGATCTTGAACGTTGGAGAGAAGCCCTTGTGCTTGGATAATGATGGAGAGTGGTTAATTCATCAAGTTTGATGAAAGGGATGATGAAAAGTGGAAGTGAAAAAGGGATTTGGAAGTTGAAATCACGATGCCTTCGAGAGAGGTTTCTGGGATTCGTTCAGAGAGATTTCTATCAGATCTGGGCTCCCCTAAAAATGAGGCCAAAGCCTCCTTTTATAGCTCCAGGGTACTGTCGATCGTCTTAGAGCCCTTCCTGCCTGCCGACAGGAAGGTGCCGATAGGCAGATTCTGAGACCTGCCGTTTGGCAGTGTGTTTCAGGCTTTTTTGGAAAATTAGCCTCTAAGGGTAAACCGTTGGTTAGAATCACGCACGGGGCATACCGTTGGAAGGTAATTCTTAGACCTCCGAAAGTCCTTTGGACCGCTCCTGAGTTCGGGAGTTGACTTTGGGTCAAATATGGCTCGAAAGCGTTTGTCGGTCCATTGGACGGGGAATCGTGCGGACGCAAACGGATCGTTCGTCCACATGGTAAGTCTGAATTGCGTACAGGGCATACCGTTAGAAAGTTTAGGAGATTTACTTTGACATTCCAAAGAGTTTGACCCGGTTTGGAGAGTTGACTTTGGTCAATCGGGCCCGGGAAGCGCTCGGTGGCTTCCCGGAGTCAAACGGATCGTTTGTCCTCATGGAAAGTCGGAATAGCACACGGGATGGACCGTTGGAAAGGGTATTCAGTATCCTTAGAATATTCATTCAGCCTCGGTCGAGCTAAAGGGTTGACTTGGGTCAACCAATCCCGGGAGCGCCCGGTGGCCTCTCAGTCAGGTTTCGAACGCAAACGGATCGTTCGTCCGCATGGTAAGTCAGAATCGCACACGGGGTGGACCATTGGAAAGGGTATTCAGCGCCCTTCAAAGATTCATTGAGCCTCGGTTGAGACGAGGATTTTGACTTTTGGGTCAAACTGAGCCGGGGGTGCCCGATGGCTTCTAGGTCAGTACTCGGGACGTGACCTGGGTTTGCGATGATGACTGGAGGTACTAGGGACCTAAGGAGAGTTAGGGGTTAATAGATTGAGGTGTCTACAAAACCCAAAATAAAGGTTAAGAAACTTGATATAAAAGAGCGCGATGTTCTAGAGTGGAACAATGCCTTTACCTAAGTACTTAATAGGATAATGATACCTTCCATCACTGTAAAGGCACTAGGAGGTGCAGTATGTTGGGAATTTGCATAAGCTCGCTCGAGATTAATCTGGTCCGACTGTTAGGCATTTAACCCTGCTTGTGAATTCCATATCCCTAAGATGGATGTGATCCGTCCACACAGGGCTTAACCGACTGCTGTTACCTAGAATAAAAATACCGTTGTTATTGAGTTGAGCTCGTCTGAATGAAATTATGGCCCGGTACAAAGTTAACGATCTGCTAGCTGCTAGATAATCATTGGAGGCATTCCCTCTTCACGTGCCTCAAGATCCCCCGACCAAAGTAGGTCTTCTCTGTGGGGGCAATAGGGTTCTGATCAATGGTTCACTGTGGTGAGGAGGAGATGACCCCCATCGAGGCCTTAAGCTTCGCAAAGAAGCCCCGATCCCCCATTCGAGACTTCTGGTGACCACTTGAGTGAGAGCCGCTTGGCTCTCTATTCTTCTCCCTAATAGACTAGTTATCCTTAGCATCAATCTCCAACATAACTGCCTTATTTACAGCTATCATAAAATTTAGCAGATCCATAACTGTTGATGTAAAAAACTAGATTTGATCTAATAAATTAATCAGAGATAAATATGAATAAAGAAATAAGACAAAGGATTTTTAAAGTTGTTCAGCCTTAGGGAAATGGCCTACGTCCACTATTTTGTATTGCTAGGTATTTTGCCTTAATCTTGAGTATGTTCGCTTATGGAAGCTTACCCCACTATGAGGGTCTTACAAAGTATTTATAGCCCTTGGGCTATCAGTATGAAAAGACAATATGCCGTTATTTAAGAGACACATCAATTTGTACATGATAAGAATGTTCATTAAATATGTCTTTGTCGTTTGATCTTCCTGACCAGATGCTTGGTATGTTGAGTAACTGGGCAAGCTAAGTTGCCCGACGCTATAAGTTGCTCGATAAATATCACTACACCAAATCTGCCCATTTGTCAAGGTCATTGACCTTGATAAATTCACCTTGTCAAGGTCAATGACCGTGACATTTCGAGGCGAGACAACTTTTTTTGTCACGGTCGTGTCACGGTCATTGACCTTGACAAAAAACTCGCGTTTTGTGTCACGGTCGTGTCAAGGTCAATGACCGTGACACGTTTGTCACGGTTATAAACCGTGACATAACCGTGACCCCAATTATCACGGTCAATGACCGTGACACGTCTGTGACAACTTTGTCGCGGACTTGTCACGGTCAATGACCGTGACAATTCTGGGCAGAATTTTAAAAAAATCTGCTGGGCAGTATGGCCACCGCCACTGCCCAACAGTATATTTGTACCTGTTATAGCAACGTTGTACCTGTTCCAAACATCATATATCCAACACAAACTAAAGATAATGCAAATATATATTCATGACGATATAATCCAAATATTCAAAGTAAAAACAATATGCATGACGATATAATCCAAATTTAATTAAAATGGACAAACTTAAAAATAATGTTACTACATGTCTTGGATAAAACCGAGGAGGTGAGTAGGACACACGACATACGAATTGACGCACCCACTAATATACGTCATGCCGCATTGTTCGCGCAACCACAATCGGGAGTTCTCCTTCCCGGGTATGACATGCGTGACGAGCACCCTGGACTCCATCTCTTGAAGCACACGTCCATGGACTATTCCACCCTCGACGATATTCGGGTCCCTCAACCCCCGCCCTATCCGCTGGCCATCAAATACGTCCAATATGAACACGCTCGGCCAACCAATTGTCGACAATGGTCCGTTGGAGGGCGTCAAATAGGGAAGTGGATCGTCGAAGTACAAACGTGTCGGTGATGAAGCAGCGAGGTCCACATCCTCGTCATCCTGCGCCTCGTCCTCCCGCACCTCCTCCTCCACCGCCTTCTCCTTCCCTTTCCCTTTCCCTTTACGGTCTCCACCCAACGTACGCTTCATGAATGCGTACATATCTTGGACCGTCGCCTCCAAACGGGACAGCTTCGCGTCGTGTGAATCCACCGTTCGAGACAACCCGGTGTCGCTCGTCTCCAATCCGATGATCCTAGATTTGGCCACCCGCGAGCTCACTCCCCTTGTCCTCCCTTTGCGATCAGAGCCAAGCACTTGGCTGAGTGCGTCTGTGGACAAAGATGCCTTATCGGCATTAGACTGCGACTCATGCACTTCCTTAAGCTTTGCCTGAAACGACAAAAAGCACATGATTAGTAAAATAAGTAAACTAAAAAATTATAACGTAATTAACAATAATTAAACTATCGGATTACTTACAATCGTGGCCGCAACGCTCGGGGACACCTCCTTGTCCTTTCCCTTCTTCTTCCGAAGAGCCACATAAGTATCGAGCCTATGTGGCTTACCCCCTGGCCCACTCCCTACCCCCTGAAATAAAATATAGTAAAGTAAAATTAGTATCGGCCCCATAAAGTAAAATAATATCCAATAATATATTTATGTAGTTATAGATAAATTAAATCTTACCTGCATCCTATGCTCCACCTCAGCGTAAGAGGTCCGGCCGGAGTAGTGCACGTCCGTCTTTTTAACCCGATTTTCCCTCCCCGATTGGCGAGATGCCAATTGTCGATCCTCGATCTCATTGTCAATGAACTTTTGCCATTGTGCCAATGAGATCGGCTCCTTGGGCGGGACGGATCCGCGCCATTGTAAAATGGAATCTCGTGTTTTTCCAAAGTACCGTGTCCGCATATTTTTTCTTCCACGTCTTGTGTTGCTCCCTCAACTACTCCAAGACGGAATCGCGTAGCTTTGGATCCAAGTTGAATTGTTCCTGTCCAACAAATACAATGTTAGTTGCGAATAAATATAAATATAAATTGAAATATTCATATAAATATTACCTGTAGTGCCGCCCAAACAGCTAACTTGAGCTCATACGGCACCTCCTTCCAACTCATAAACCCCGGGCCGATGACCCTCTTTAGCAGCTCGAGGGATCTCGCTAAAAGCTCCGACTTGTTTTCGACGGTAATCCCAAATTTTCCATATTTGGGGAGCCTAGTGGCGGAGGAGCCCTCGTCGCCTCCGCTACCACCGAACCCAGACGACATCATCATAAATAGCATCATCATCTTCGCCTTAACATCCGAATGAGACATTTTTGCTGTAAAAAAAATGTTATTAGTACAAATAAAAAAAATGTTAATAGTACACATTTCATTTTACCTAATTGAATTAATTGAATTAATAGTACAGATAAAAAAATGTTCCATCTATATTATAACATATGTGTAAGTTCCGTCAATACCATTTCGTTTCAATTTTGTAATATTATATTTTTTCCAAATATTTAAAGAGTTATTAAATGGGTGCCCCACCCCCACCCCCACCCACTGCCACACACACACGCACACCTACGCACCTACGCACACACACACACACACACACACACACACACACCCCACCTCCACCTCCACCCCTACCCACCCCACCCCTACATATATGTTAGTTGATGTCATTATATTTTTACCCTAATTAGATTCTAAGGTTATCTCAATTTATATTTTAAGTTTGTATCCATTTGTGATGTTCAAGTAGTTTGAAATGTTGGAATTATATACTATTACTTTGACCGTTAGTTTGTGCACCAACTAAATTGAACATCACACACACACACACACACCCCACCCCACCCCCTACAAGTCTAAGGATGTTCTTGATTAAAAATGGGAAATCTCATATCGTTTGCAAAAAGTTCATAGATTCTTAATCCCTAGGGTTATGGATATCAAATTTCTTTCACAATTATTTCTTCGATTGCGATGGGTGAAGTTCAATTATATGTTAGAACACTAGATCCTCGCAAGTTGGTCAATCATTGTGTGAATAGGTATGAGATCATAATTTGGAGGAATTCACGTCCAAGAAATAATTTTGATTGTGATACCCCTTGATAGACTTATATGTTTTGTTTACCCGACCGATGAACTATTTTATAATCCTATAGAATTAAGTTTTAGAATCAAGGAATTGATCAGATATTCATTAAAATCGGTTAGTAGAAAATTTATTTAACCAAGAGGGTATCGAAAACATAACGTGGGGAATCATAATATACCGTAATCAACTTTAACAATAAGAACACATTCTTTTGAGTGATTTATAAATAATTAAATTTGAGTGCAATCATGATTATTTAGTGGAATGAATCGTGATTAAATAAATAAAGGATATAAATTAGACGGTTATAAATTGGGATTTCCTAGTATTTACTTTGAATCCAGTTTATTTATTTATCTTTGGTCCCTAGTATAGCCATTGCCCAAGTAGTAGGAGCGAAACTCTATAAAACCCTAGTTTAGCTAAAGCCCGTGAATTATGCCTCCCCCACCACACACCACCACACACACACACACACACACCCCACCCCACCCCCTTCCCCCCTCCACCACCCCCTCCCCCACCACACACCACCACACACACACACACACACACCACCCCACCCCACCCCCTGCCCCCCTCCACCACCCCCTCCCCCACCACACACCACACACACACACACACACACACCACCCCACCCCACCCCCTGCCCCCCTCCACCACCCCCTCCCCCAAAACACACCACACACACACACACACACACACACACACCGCACCCCACCCCACCCCACCCCCTGCCCCCTCCACCACCCCCTCCCCCACCACACACCACCACACACACACACACACCCCACCCCACCCCACCCCCTGCCCCCCTCCACCACCCCCTCCCCCCCCCCCTCCACCACCCTCTCCCCCAAAACACACCACCACACACACACACACCACCGCACCCCACCCCACCCCCTGCCCCCCTCCACCACCCCCTCCCCCACCACACACCACCACACACACACACACCCCACCCCCTGCCCCCCTCCACCACCCCCTCCACCAAAACACACCACACACACACACACCGCACCCCACCCCACCCCACCCCCTGCCCCCTCCACCACCTCTCCCCCACCACACACCACCACACACACACACACCCCACCCCACCCCACCCCCTGCCCCCCTCCACCACCCCCTCCCCTCCCCCCTCCACCACCCTCTCCCCCAAAACACACCACCACACACACACACACCACCGCACCCCACCCCACCCCACCCCCTGCCCCCCTCCACCACCCCCTCCCCCACCCCGCCACATCCCCCACACACGCACACACATACACACATATATATATACACATACACACATAAATATACACACAAATATATATATATATATATATATATATATATATATAAATGGAAGAGAGAGACAAAGAGAAATTGGACCTGAAACTAGAGAGAGAGAGAGAGGGAGGGAACGGTGGGAGGGAAAAAAGAAGGGGGAAAGGGTTTTTGCTGGAAAAGTTGTCACGGTCGTGTCAAGGTCATTGACCGTGACAAGAATTGTCACGGTCAATGACCGTGACAAGACCGTGACAATTAAATTTATCACGGACTTGTCACGGTCATTGACCGTGACAATTAGTTGTCACGGTCGTGTCAAGGTCAATGACCGTGACATAAAACGCGTGTTTTTTTGTCACGGTCAATGACCTTGACAAGGCTGGCCGGCTGAAAGGTGACAATTTGCCCATTTTGGTGTAGTGTATGTTTATGCCATGCTAGATGTCACGTGTCTTCATATAATTGATCCACATCAGCTGACTAATTTTTATATCAACAGAAGCCCCCAATGTTTCACAGTTGAGGTTGGATATGAAAGTGTGGAATATTATGCCCAATAGTTGCTCGGGCATGTTTACCCAGTCTTGTTAGATTACAGATCTCCAGCACTTGTGATAGCAATAATTTTGAGGGCGAAATGGCCAAATCATAAATATTTTGAATCTTCGACAGATGCTTGGGTATTTGCGTCTTTTTCATCATTTAGCCGTCGAAAATGCAATCGTCGTCTTTAGTGATCATTACTTTTCTTGTTTCCCAAAGCAGCGTATTTAATGACGATAGAGTTAGAATATCTTCTACCTTTTGTCTTTTAGATTTCCAAACTCTTTGTCTTCTCACTTTTTCTTCTTACGATCATTGTTTCTGTCATCCGCCTTAGCTGAATTCTTGATTTTCTGTAAGAATTTATTCTTTCTTTGCTTTAGTCACCATGGTTTACCTTATCGAATCGTTAGATTAGTTTAGGGATGATTTTGCGACTCCTTCTTGGGTTATTCTGGAAAAACCTCCTTGCCCTTCTGATTTATTTTCTCTAGATGAGGGATATTGGTTTCCTTCCATTTTTGTAGCTAAATGTGGTTTTTCTTTCCCGCCTAATCCCTTGTGTTTGGAATTTTGCCAATATTTTGATATTATTACTACAAGAGTAGTTCCAAATACATGGAGGGTAGTTAATGGTGTACGTAGATTGAATCATATTCATGGAACTCATTTAGGGATTCCTGAAATTATGTATTGCTATAAATGGGTTACCAACGACACCACCTTTTACTTAAAAACTAGGTTTATTAACAGAGCTTTTGTGGTCAATCTCCCTGATGCTAATAGGGATTATTTTGAACATGGGGTTGTGATGAAAAATTGGCAACACCCCCCGTTCAAAGGGAAAAATGTGTACCAAGGTCCCAAATGTCAACTTTATGTCAATGGGATAGGTTGTTTTTATTTTTCACTTTAGCTCTATTTTTGTTTGATAAAATGTGTCACTGACATTTATTTTTTGTTTGTTGCAGTTGATAGTAAGAGAAAATCCCCAAAATAGAGTGATATCAATATAAAAGATTTGAAATTTATTTCGGGATTGCATCGAGCAATAACTGGGGAACACGTGAGGTCTGCTTCCTATTTGCTGTAACATAAGAACACCACTTCTTCCTTTATTGCTTGATCTCTTGTTCCTCCCTTGGTGATTGACCTTGAGCGGGCTCCAGCCTCTTCTTTATTTGTTGAAGAAACTTCTCCTTACTTGGGTATTCTATTGCTGACCTGATGACAAAAAAAAGAGAATGCCTGATCTCTTTGCCAAGGTTTCCCCTGGTGCTGATGGGGTGAAGAAAAGCAAAGATGATGTCCCAGCTAAAGGGACTAAGAAAAAGGATGTTATTCCACCTGGTGGAACAGTTGCGACTGCAAAGGATATCAACAAGAAGCCCCATGTTGCCCTTAAAAAGGCAGCACCTTTAATTGAAGGGGTTGTCTTTATTCAAGAAGAGACTGATGATGCTGGAAACATCACCACCATATAAGGTGTTGACAGGCTCAAACAAGTTATAACAATGGCAGCATAAGAGTGTATATGTAGAAGGAGATGAGGAGAAGAGGAGAACACTTAAATATAAGTGGAACAGCCAATCTGGCGTACGTCCACTGTGTGTGAGTAATATCACTGAATGAAGGCACTAATGGCCATGGATACAAACTCTCAAGATTTCTCCCTATCTATGTAAAGTGGTAGAGTTTCAGCTAAGATTGTAATTATGGATCCCTTTACAAGGTAGAGTATGACCTCTATATATACTACTTAGGGGTTGTAATGTGATAACTTTAACTTTTCATCTCCCCGGCAACGACGCCATTTGATAACTTGCCTTTTGTGTGTCGTCGTTGTTGCAAGCCAAGTTAGTCAAAACCTCAATTACCTACAAAATATAATAAACTCAAGTGTAGAGGTAAGTAAGGGTATCAATACACATCAAGGGGGTAAGCTAGAGACAAACTTAAATGTAGTTCAATTTTTTTTTTTTTTTTGCTTTTTCACTTTTTCACTTTTTTTTAGCTTTTTCAATATTAAAACAATTGGGTGAGGTGAGGTGAAATAAGACTAAAGTAAATTGTGAGATGAAAACAACTAACTAGAAAGTGACTAAAAGTGAAAAATAAAGTCTAACACTAAAATAAGAGATAAAGTGAGGTAAATAATTGTGAGAACAATCAAAGAGTGGGATTACACCACAAATTTTAACTATTCTAATTAATTAATTGAATTAATTGAATTCTTCAAAATTAATATTAAACTTACTAATAAAATCTCGTTGCAAGTGTAATTTTAATAGTAATCTTTTAGAAAATTAAGTTTAACACCCCACAACTATAGAAAAATAGATCTATACTCCTTTTAATTAATCACCCGCTAGGATCGATCGATTAAAATTCATGTAAATCTTAGAAAATAAATTTAGAGTTGGAATTCAAGTAATAATACCCCACTTAAGAAGCCCCTATCTCTAGTTTGAATCTAAAATGAGTATTATAACTAGAATTTCGATTTTCTCTCGAAAATCATTTACCCTCTCTCGAGACGTAAATTTAAGGGTGAGGAATCAAAATTAATATTCAAAGGGAATTTTCAAGTAACCAAATTAATTAAATTAAAATAACATTAAATAAGGGTTCCCCCCACCCCTTGAAAGGGGATTTATCCTAACATCATATTAAACATGATAATCAAATAATCAAAGGCTAATAAAATAAAAGAGTAGAGAAAGAGAACAAATCTTCAACAAGTCTCCCTGAAATTGTCAATTTGAACTCTATCTTCTTCCATAGAATTCAATTACTCATAATTAAATCTCACCCAATCTCTAAAAAAAACCAAAAAAAATATTTACAAAATGTTCTACCTAATTTATTTTCTAATCTAACCTATCTCTCCGTAGAATTCTCTCTCTATTTCATGATATCATCTCCCCTCCAATTGAGGTCTTGAGTCTTCTTTTATAGTAGATACATGGCACACATGGGGCTAAGGGGTATTTTTGGCAAGGTTTAATGTGTATGGAAATGGGGTGTGTACACATGAGGTAAGAGAGGTGTGTGAGATCATGTGGGTTAAATGGGGTGACAAAATCTTATTTGGTTTAGAGGGTATAATGGGAAGTTGGGTTAAATAGGTAGTTGGGGGGTATTTGGGTAAATGATTAAAAGGGAATAAGTTGGCATTCGGGGTTTTGTTTTTATTTTTGGTTTGGCTTTGTATTGTTTTTTCTTGATTTGCTGAGATGAAATCGTGTTGGGGAATAGGAGAAAAGGAAATGGGTCTCAAGGTTAGAACAAGGTTTTGGGTTTTCAGAGATCGCGACCGGATTTGGGGCCGGTGAGGTCGCGGGTTTCGGAGATCGGGTTTCGTGTATGGGTGGCAGGTTTCAGGTTGAAGGGTTCGTGGGTCTAAACACGGGTCACGTTCGGTGCGCCGAGACAGTTGTGCAATCGGGTTGGGCTACCCGCTTGGGTCCCTGGTGGCTGGAGGTGGACGTAGGGCTCGTGTAGGTGTCGACAGCTGGTTGATCAAAGGGGAATGGGCGGTTCCAGCTATGGAACCGGTCGCGGATTAGGTTTAGACGAAGGGAGAGCATGGGTAGTTGGGTAGCGAGTGGCATCTTGGGTGAGTTACTGGGTCAAGTTATGGCAAGTGGGGTGAGCTGGAAGTAGGGAGTTTGGTGGTGTGTTAGTTTTGTTTTTAATGGAGAAGAGAGAGTATGACTTTGGTGGGAGGTTGAAGATGGGTGATGGGTTTGATGGTGTGTGGTGAGGGTGTAGGAAATATGGTGGGGATGAGGGAGTGTTTTGTGTGTGAGTGGGTTATAGGGTAATTAGGTGTGAGTGAGTTAGGTGTAGGGGAGTTTATGTGTGTGTTTTATTTGGACACCTAAAAATAACATAAAAAATTAAAACTAATAAAAATAAAAATTCTACTTCTAATAATAAAATAAAGACTCAAAATTAAAAATGAAACTAAAAATAAAATCTAATAAACTAAAACTGAAATTCTATAAAAAAAAGTAAAATCTAATAAAATTAATAAAAATAAATGAAATCCTAAAAAAAATCTAATCCTAATAAAAACTAAAAACTAATAAAAATCAAAATAAAATAAAATTATACTAATAAAGATAAAATAGAAAAATAGAAAATAAAACCTAAAAAAATACTAAATAAATAAAAAATAAACACTAAAAATAAAATGACTCAAACTAAAAATCTAAAAAATATTAAAAAGGGATAAATAAAACACACACAGGGTTTGGGGTAGGTTTAGGATCGGGTAAGGTTACAAGGGAGGGAATTTACCTCCATAAAATGTGCATTTGCCTCAATATATAGCTTTTCACACCGCAAACGGACGTTTGACCTACAAGATAGACAGTAAAGCCCAGAAGACTCATATTGCTGAGAATTAGCAACTAAAGTACGTCTATTCGGGGTATAAAATGTACAATTTTGGTTGCTTATCACACCACCCCCAAACAGAGCGTTGCTAGTCCTCGAGCAATAAGATAGAGAGAAAGAAAGATAAGAAACCAAAAGTATACCACTTTCGCGGGCACTTGCGATTACACTTAGCATGTGCAACAAGCCTTTAAACCTATAGGTTTACCTACAGGACGAGTTGTGTCTCGTGAAGGTTTGCAGGGAATATACCCACAAAATTCTTATTTGCAAAAAATTATTGAAAGGCAGTCAATCTCTTATTAGACGTAGAATAATCGCACAATCCATCAGAAGAAAAATATTTTCAGAAGTACAAGAAAGAATGTGTAAAACGTTTAGCTGAGTAAATACTCAAGGCACATACTTCCTAGAAATCAACGTGTGTAGTGTGAATCAGTCAAAATGGGTCGAGTATCATAAGAGTAATTCCTAGATTGCCTTATCGGAATCAACGCATCAACTTCAAAATCTCACGGGATATATCTCTCTCAAATAAACTCTCGAGATTAGGGTAAGTGTATCGCTCTTGTGTGTAAGGAGGTGAGTAAATGTAAGAAAGTTCAAACGTCTCACACACACATAATAAAGAACGTACAATTAGAATGAAATTGATCTCATGAAAGAAATGCTAATCACTATAGTGAGAATGTCAAGATATTTACCACGTCGACTTTCATTTTCCCGAACACCTAGGGTAACATGGATGATAATGGGTGATGGGGAAAATGAAATGGGATATGTGGGATGAGGTGAGATAAGAAAGTATGGATGACAAATGGATGCGAAATGGATGGATATGCGATGTGAGAGAGTATATAGCACTTTAGGCACAAATGTCTTATTTACAAAAGAACTCACTACAAAATTACAAACTCTCTTCTTTTTTTTCCGATTTCTCTTTTCTTTTTTATATTTTTTTCTTTCTTTTCATATTTGTTTTATTTTTTTTTGCTATTTTTTTTTTTTGCTTTGTTTTGTTTTTCTCTCTCTTTTCAAACCAACACTTAAGACATTTAACATTTGGAATCAACACTATTTTTCTCATAAATGATGGATGATATATGAATGGGGTGGGGTATGTATATGGATGATGTGGGGAATATATGGAAAAGCATGGGAATGTAATGGGTGAAGTGAATGGGTAGTGTATGGGGGGAAAGTGGTAGGTGTATGGATGAAAACTTAGTGATCGGGACAAACTTAAAGACACGTGTTTCTTACAACTCAAAAGTGATGTCATTCTCAGTGATCAAGCCAAAATTTTATGAATGATAATGAGATCATGCAACAATTAAAGTGCGGACCCAAAAGAAGTTGAATCAACTTGTGACTCGGAGATTGCTTAAAGCACTCTGAAAGGGTGAAAGGCACAAATCTCACAAGATAAAAGAATCTACTAGTGATCCTTAAGGTTTTCTTTAGAATTGTAGTACTCTTCAACTCTAAACCGTAGTGACGCGACAAGTGCGCAAATTTTTTTTGAGTCTAGTAATTCATGGTGCAAAATGCCTTGTTATGTATTACATAAGCTATTTAGAAAAAATATTCTCTAGCTTAAATCCTAGGCTTAAAAAGATGGATGATTGAAAATTCACATCAATGAGTGAGATGAAAGAAACTGCATGAAACTTTAAAAATCAGGTTCAAAAATAAAATAAAAAATTCAAAAGAGGTACGATTTTGATAAATTTCCCCACCCCCAAACAAAAAGGAACATCGTCCTCGATGTTAAGTAAAATAATTTTTTAAAATTGAGAGCATAAGGTAGTAAAGAGATTACCAGAATAAACCGCTAATTAAGTGCATCAGATGAAGCCAAAATGAACCTGAATGAGTGAGAAAGAGAAAAAAAATGCGTACGAGTCTATGAACATGGAAAAACAAAGGGTGATGTGAATCACCACCCCCAAATAGGATGAGACTCATATAAGAAATGTGAGTTGCCTCCCGGTAGTGCTAAGTTTAATATCTTCAGCCAGACCAATGGAATCTCACCCTAAAGATAAGATCTATGAAAGCACGGGGCGACAAAAAAATTGGGTGATTAGAATCACCCCCAAACTGAAGTGCCAGTCTTATTAGATAGAGGCTAAAACAGGTTAATGCACTTGTATGGCAAAGTGAATCATGCGATGCAAAGCATCAGCGGTCCATGGGTGGGTGGGTATTAAGGTAAAGGTTAGGGTGGAAATGATGAAGAGGTATCGGCCACGGGCCTCGTTGAGCATAAATGTGAGGGAAACTAGGTCCCTGTAAGAATCATGCTCTAGTTGATGAGGGAGGCAATATGGTTTGGTAAGTGAAATGGGTTGGGGCTCATGGAAATTTCACGACCGTTCTATGAATGGGCGATGATAATGGTCGCGCCGTGACACGCCAGGGAGCTGTCAAGAAGAAAAAATAACATTACAAGAGAGTGGTGTGCATGGAGTAACAAGCTCGATGTCACGGAAGTGGAGAGTGTCATCACAAATACTCTCCTGGATGGTGGAGGATGGTTTCAGGTGAGGATTTAAAAATGTGGTTAGAAACAGGCAAGGTGTAAAATTAAGATCCAAACCAGGTGGTGGGGTGGAAGGGACAATTAGTGGGTCGGGTTGGATAAATGGTGGAGGAAGATGATCCAACTCAAGCATGGGAGACAAACACTCATTGGGAGGAGTAAATGAATACTCACAAGGGAGTGTGGTTTCTAAAGATGGAGTGGTCAACTTCTCCATAAGAGTAGTAACAGGGAATGTGGTGGGTGGGTAAGACAAGGTACCAAGATCAGAGATAGAGGAATCATTATAAATATCTGGCTCAAAGGGAGCCATGCATTATGGGACATCACCCATATCCGAATAGTTAGGATATATCATGGATTCTATCTTGGGAAAATGGTGAGCTCTCGTAGCCGGAGCTAATCTAGGATAAATTGGTTCCTCGAGAACACAAGGGTGAAGCTCGATAGGTGTAGACTCAGACATTTTTTTGGATTCGACGGGAAAGGGAAGGTGAACCTCAAAGTGGGATTCAGATGGACATGGTGGTATTTGATCAGGCTCACTATCGAAAGGTATATCAACACAATTGTCGACTTGGGACCAGGACCATGAAATTGTCTCAACTTTTAGATTCTCGGGGTGGCAGAGTTGGTCACACTCAAAATCCATGTCACAATAGGACACATCATCGTCACACTCAGTTGCAATGATGGATGGAGCCATGGGAATGTCTGACTCTCTCGTACACTCTAATTAATTTAATCGTTGTTCAAGTCGTTGGAGGGATTTAGTTTGAATTTGAGTGGCTTTCTCTTACTCGAGTATGAACTTTTGCAAGAGGCTTTCGAGAGCGGATGTGGATGATGGTGGTGGAGTGACGGGTGGTGGCGGTGGTGGAGGTGGACACAACTCATTATGGACAGGACTATATGGAGAATACTCATATGAAGAGTGTGGAGTGGGGCCAAGTTCATCATACACAAAAGGATCACTTTCGTGATGGAAAAATGGTTGATATTCAGTGGGTGCATAGTGAGGGAACTGATCGTGAACGGGTGCACAAGGTTGCCATGATGACTGTGTGAACGTGGGAGGATCCAAAACATAGGGTTGGAATTCGTATTGCGCGGGAGGGTGATCAGGCCTCCACGAATAACTTGGGTACTCACATCACTCGGAATTGGGTATATCATGACAATGGACCGAGGTGGGTTCTGGAACAGTGTCACATGGATACACATGTTCCATGGTGGTTTCAGATGGATATGGAATGTAAGGGCACTCATGGGACATGTGATTGGCATAATAACAGTGGGTGCACAACAAAGAATGAGACATGTCGACACTTGACACCGAGGGTGATGGAATAGGAGGTGCATGCATAGATGGGTCAAGAGTACCAACGGTACTCGTGAGAGAGCCGAAACCACGAAAAATCTCATAAAGAGACGGCTCGAAATCACTCTCACACATGTTGCGTGATAATGAAAAATGACTAAAGTAGTCCCCCGTAAAGGACGTTCTTCGGCCCTGTGGATAGAAATATTTTTTTGGAGTTTTTAAAATTTTTTCAAAAGGAAAGAAAATATTTTTGGATTTTCGAAAAATGAGAGAAAGAAAATATTTTTGGATTTTTTTATAAAAATAAAAAAAGAAAATATTTTTGAATTCTTTATATTAATAGTAGAAGGAAATATTTTTGAATTTTTCTAAAAATGAGAGAAAGAAAATAAAAATGAAAGAAAATATTTTTGGAATTTTTTGGAAGAAAAAGGGTGGGAAAAAATATGGACTCATAAATTTGGGACGAACTAACTAAAACTGACTACCGAAAAATGAATTGGACACACACACACAAGTCAATAGCCAATTTTTATCTTCAAAATTAGTGAGAGGGTAGTCAAATTTTAATTAAGTCCGTGGGCGATAAAAAATCACGGATTTGATCTTAGTGATTGCCTTTGCAAAATTTTCTCCTAGTGGGCTACCTAGTTGATTGATTTTAAATTTAACGATGGCTAGGGTAGCACACAATGGTAAGCGAGTGAGTTGGGTGATGAAATCCCTTCTCTTGAGTGACCGGGTGTAGGTCTTACTAATTTAATTCATCACACCATTCAAAAAATAAATGTGAGAATAAAATCACACAAGAGCACACAAAAGAATTGACTTGCTAACTGGAGAGGTGCGAGGGTGTAAGAAATGTACCTCCCACGATTTTTAGGCCGTGGGGTGCCGAAAAATTTGAATCGACCGGGGGGAGATCACGCCTATCTCAGTCGGCCCCAAGAGTCCTCCCGACCCAAGGCAGAGAAGCTTTTAAATCCTCACCTTTTGACGCCCTTTCTCTACCTTGCCCGGTTTCCCTATCATGCTCGTCTTCGATTATTACAATTTTTAAAAGGAAAAATAAAATAAAGGTGTCTCTATCCACCGGAATACAAGCCAAGAATAGAATAATCATAATACAAGCATTTTAAAAATATAAAAATATTACAAAAAAATAATAAAGTGCAAAAAAACAAATGGACTACAAGTTGAAATCCACTCCGAGCTTCATGAACCCAAGAATGACAACGACGCCGTTTGATAATTTTAACTTTTCATCTCCTCGGCAATTGCTCCATTTGATAACTTTAACTTTTCGTCTCCCCGATAATGGTGCCATTTGATAACTTGCTTTTTGTGTGTCGTCGTTGTTGCAAGCCAAGTTAGTCAAAACCTCAATTACCTACAAAACATAATAAACTCAAGTGTAGAGGTAAGTAAGGGTATCAATCTAAATCAAGGGGGTAAGCTAAAGACAAACTCAAATGTAGTTCAATCTTTAGTTTTTTTTGTGTGCTTTTTCACTTTTCTAATTTTTTTTAGCTTTTTCAATATTAAAACAATTGGGTGTGGTGAGGTGAAATAAGACTAATGTAAATTGAGAGAAGAAAACAACTAACTAGAAAGTGAAAAATAAAATCTAACACTAAAATAAGAGATAAAGTGAGGTAAATAATTGTGAGAGCAATCAAGGAGTGGGATTACACCACAAATTTTAACTATTCTAATTAATTAATTGAATTAATTGAATTCTCCAAAATTAATATTAAACATACAAATCAACTCTCGTTGCAAGTGTAATTTCAATAGTAATCTTTTAAAAAATTAAGTTTAACACCCCACAACTCTAGAAAAATAGATCTACACTCCTTTTAATTAATCTCCCGCGAGGATCAATCGATTAAAATTCATGTAAATCTTAGAAAATAAATTTAGAGTTGAAATTGAAGTAATAATACCCCACTTAAGAAACCCCTATCTCTAGTTCGAATCTAAAATGAGTATTATAACTAGAATTTCGATTTTCTCTTGAAAATCATTTACCCTCTCTCGATGCGTAAATCTAAGGGTGATGGATCAAAAATAATATTCAAAGGGAATTTACAAGTACTCAATCTAATTAAAATAAAATAACATCAAATAAGGGTTTCCCCCATCCCTTGAAAGGGGATTTAGCCTAACATCATATTAAACATGATAATCAAATTATCAAAGGCTAATAAAACAAAAGAGTAGAGAAAGAGAACAAATCTTCAACAAGTATCCTTTAAATTGTCAATTTGAACTCTATCTTCTTCCATACAATTCAATTACTCACAATTAAATCTCACCAAATCTCTAAAAAATAGAACCCAAAAAAAACTATTTACAAAATGTTCTACCTAATTTATTTTCTAATCTAACCTATCTCTCTCTAGAATTATCTCTCTATTGGATGATATTATCTCCCCTCCAATTGAGGTCTTGAGTCTTCTTTTATAGTAGATGCATGGCACACATGGCGCTAAGGGGTATTTTTGGCAAGGTTTAATGTGTATGGAAATGGGATGTATTCACATGAGGTAAGAGAAGTGTGAGGTCATGTGGGTTAAATGGGGTGACAAAATCTTATTTGGTTTAGAGGGTATAATGGGAAGTTGGGTTAAATAGGTAGTTGGGGGTATTTGGGTAAAATGATTAAAAAGGGAATAAGTTAGCATGTGGAGTTTTTTTTTTTGGTTTGGCTTTGTATTGTTTTCTCTTGGTTTGCTCGGATGAAATCGTGTTGGGCAATAGGAGAAAAGGAAATGGGTCTCAAGGTTAGAACAGGGTTTTGGGTTTTCAGAGATCGCGGCCAAATTTGGGGCTGGTGAGGTCGTGGGTTTCGAAGATCAGGTTTAGTGTATGGGTGGCAGGTTCCGGCTTTAAGGGTTCGTGGGTCTACACATGGGTCGAGTTTGGTGCGCCGAGGCGGTTGCGTGATCGGGGTGGGCTACCCGGTTGGGTCCCCGATGGCTGGAGGTGGACGCAGGGCTCGGGTAAGTGTCGACAGCTGGTTGGATCAAAGGGGAACGGGCGGTTCCAGCTATGGCACCGATCGCGAATCAGGTCTGGCTCAATGCAGAGCATGGGTAGTTGGGTAGCGAGTGGCATCTTGGGTGAGTTACTGGGTCAATTTATGGAAACTGGGGTGAGCTGGAAGTAGGGAGTTTGATGGTGTGTGTTAGTTTTATTTTTAATGGAGGAGAGAGAGTATGAGTTTGGTGGGAGGTTGAAGATGGGTGATGGGTTTGATGGTGTGTGGTGAGGGTGTAGGTAATATGGTGGGGATGAGGGAGTGTTTTGTGTGTGAGTGGGTTGTAGGGTAAGTAGGCGTGAGTGAGTTAGGTGTAGGGGAGTTTATGTGTGTGTTTTATTTGGACACCTAAAAATAACATAAAAAATTAAAACTAATAAAAATAAAAATCTAAAAAATAAAAGTTCTACTTCTAATAATAAAATAAAGACTCAAATTAAAAATGAAACTAAAAAGAGATAAAAATAAAAATAAAATCTAATAAATAAAAGTAAAATTCTACAAAAAAAAAGTAATATCTAATAAAACTAAAAAAAATAAATGAAATCCTAAAAAAAATCTAATCCTAATAAAAACTAAAAACTAATAAAAATGAAAATAAAATAAAATTATACTAATAAAGATAAAATAGAAAAATAAAAAACAAAACCTAAATAAATACTAAATAAATAAAAAATAAAACGACTCAAACTAAAAATCTAAAATATATTAAAAAGGGACAAACAAAATACACACATAGTTTGGGGTAGGTTTAGGCTCGGGTAAGGTTACGGGGGAAGGAATTTAGCTCCATAAAACGGCATTTCCCTCGATATATAACTTTTGACACCGCAAACGGACGTTTGACCTACAAGATAGACAATAAAGCGCATAAGACCCATATTTTTTAGAATTAGCAACTAAAGTATGTCTATTCGGGGTATAAAATGTACAATTTTGGATGCTTATTATAATGTACCCCCTCCCCAAACGTGCAATGAGCATGTGCATGAAGATCCAGCTAGTGTGTGGATGACGCCTGGCTGATCTTAAGTAAACAATGATGACCTCAATATTCTCTCACGTGGAGGGAATGTTTCAGTTATAATAGATTTGTCCACGTGTTCCAAACCATACGTATTCTTATAAATGATTGGCCATCTTTGATTAGTTCAACCTCATCCTGGAAGAGTACGAGATTGGTGAAGTCTGACTATTCCTTTATCTGACGCTATATTTGATGACCTTGGCCATGTAGCTAATCGAGGTTAGGTCTGAGTAGTTGTAACATCGACTTGGGTCGATAATGATGTTGCCAGATGATTGGTCCCTTGTAACACTACTGATCTCGGATGATGACTACAACGTCGGCTGGGGACGATGATCGAAGGATAGTTGAACCCATGAGCACTTTGCCGACCTCGACTAATGCCTAGCTGAGGTTGATGTATGTTGTAGAAGAAATGTCAACTGTGGCCGAACTTCTAAGAGATGATGTCACTGATGGTTGTCTTAGGCATCTAGTCACCTCGGCTATGATATTGGCCGAGGTTGATGGCTCTGAGCAAGAGGGTGCACTTTGGGCATATCAATCACCCCTAGCCCTTAGTTACCTATGTGTAGAAGGGTGTTTCAAGCTTGACCACTATACCTGTGGATGAGGGTCCCTCAAAGACTCCCCCCCCCCTTCAGCTTACAAAAAATATGAGGTTGAGGGAACCCTAGGGTCCCTCCATCGCAAAAGTGCCATATTAGAGAAGGAAACCACAGGGTCGCTCCACCACAGAAGTGCCATATTGAAGAAGGAACTGCCAGGGTCCCTCCGCTGTAAAAGTGCCAAATTGGAGAAGGAACCCCTAGGGTCCCTCTACCGCAGAAGTGCCTTATTGGAGAAGGAACCCCCAGGGTCCCTTCACCGCAGAAATGCCATATTGGAGAAGAAACCCCACCTAGGTAGAAACAAAAGCCTATGTTGAGAGGGTCCTTGCAGAAGCCTAAGAAAAAGCCTAAGTTGAGATGGGCCACTGCAAGGGTCCCTTTAGAAACTCAAGTCGAGAAGGGCCACCGCAAGGGTCACTGCAGAAGTCCAAGTCGAGAAGGGCTACCACAAGGGTACCATCATAAACTAAAGTTGAGAAGGGCCACCGTAAGAGTCACTGCAAAAACTCAAGTTGAGAAGGGCCACCGTAAGGGTCACTGCAGAAACCTAAGTTGAGAAGGGCAATCGCAAGGGTCCCTGCAGAAACTCAAGTTGATAAGGGACACCGCAAGGGTCACTGTAGAAACCCAAGTCGAGAAAGGACATCGCAAGGATCCCTACAGAAACCTTAGTACAGAAGGGGCCACCACAAGGGTCAGTGCAGAAACTCAAGTTGAGAAGAGCCACCATAAGGGTCACTGCAGAAACCCAAGTTGAGAAGGGATACCGCAAGGGTCCCTTCAGAAACTCAAGTTGAAAAGGTCCACCGCAAGGATCACTACAAAAACTCAAGTATAGAAGGGGCCACCGCAAGGGTCACTGTAGAGACTCAAGTTGAGAAGGGCCACCGTAAGGATCACTGCAAAAACCCAAGTTGAGAAGGGCTACCTCAAGGGTTCCTGCAGAAACTCAAGTTGAGAAGGGATACCACAAGGATCACTGTAGAAACCCAAGTCGAGAAGGGACATCGCAAGGGTTCCTACAGAAACCTTAGTACAGAAGAGGCCACTGCAAGGGTCACTGCAGAAACTCAAGTTGAGAATAGCCACCTCAAGGGTTAGTGTAGAAACCCAAGTTGAGAAGGGCTACCGCAAGGGTCCTTGCACAAACTCAAGGTGATAATGGCCACCACAAGGGTCGCTGTAGAAACTCAAGTACAGAAGGGGGCACCACAAGGGTCACAGCAGAAACTCAAGTTGAGAAGGGCCACTGCAAGGGTCACTGTAAAAACCCAAGTTGAGAAGAGGTACCATAAGGGTCCCTATAGAAACTCAAGTTGATAAGGGATACCGCAAGTGTCAATTTAGAAACTCAAATTGAGAAGGGGCACCGCAAGGGTCACTGCAGAAACCCACACCGCAAGGGTCATTGCAAAAACCAAAGTTAAGAAGGGCTACCGCAAGGGTCCCTGCAAAAACTCAAGTTGAGAAGGGAGACCATAAGGGTCACTGTAGAAACCCAAGTCGATAAGGGCCACCGCAAGGGTCCCTACAGAAACTCAAGTATAGAAGGGGTCATCGTAAGGTTCACTGCAGAAACCCAAGTGTAGAAGGGCTACCGCAAGAATCCTTATAGCAACTCAAGTTGAGAAGGGCCACCGCAAGGTTCACTGCAAAAACGTAAGTTTGAGAAGGGCCACCATAAGGGTCACTTCAGAAACAGAAGTTGAGAATGGCTAACACAAGGGTCCCTTGAGAAACGACAGTTGAGAAGAAACCCCCAAGGGTTCCTCAATAGCAAAAACTTACACGAGAGGTGGGACCCACAAGGTCCTTCCCCCCCCCCCCCCCCAGTTCCTAGAAAACTAAGTAAGGATGATGGGGTGTCTACTAAAAGATACCCCTCATCATGAAAAAAGAATAGAAGTACTAACACTTATTTTCTTGTACAGATTGCCTAGTTGAGCAAGCAGGGCTTAAGTAGACCAGTTGGGATATCTTGGGAGTTTTGGCTTGGCGGCTGAGGGACAAGGTATATTGAGAAAGCTCAACCACTTAGCACTATAGGATTGAGAGAATACTAATAGGAAAACCCAGAAGTCACCAATACTACACACACTTCACACTTAGTCACAAGTGAAGTGAGCAGCCAAAGAGTTGGATACTCACAAGGAAACTCTTTACAAAAAATAGCTTTTGTCAGAAGAGGAGGTCATCGAGGTCCCTCTCAAGAAAAACAATGATTTTAGAGGAGAGGGGTCCTTAAGGCCTCCTCTCTCAAGATTTGCAAAAATTGCACCACAAGTTACCGCTTCAAAGGATATTTACCAAATCAGATATTTTGTCTTCATTGTGAGATATATTTGCTTTTTGACTTTGGTTGGTGCCAGGTGTGGCCTACAAGAGGGGACAGTCATAGCTGCCTGCAGGTAGGGACAAATGGTACACTTTAGACATTATTCCCCACCAACCCTCTTAGTTTTGGCACCAAAAGTGTAAACCCAGCCCAAGTGCCCAAGTATAAATATGACCCCTGCGCAAGGTCAAGAGGAGAGATAGAAAAAAACTAAATAGCAAAGTTACTCTGTCAAAATCACACCAGAACCCCTATAATATTCTCTCCCTGCTCTCTCTCTAGTGCTAAGTGCCTTGTTCTTTCACCCCCCACTAACAACCATCACTCTCAAGAGTTATTCTTGAGAAAATTACTACTATTGTTGTGGAAGTTCATCTTCTTGCAGGGAGGGAGTTCCAGCTTGATCTCCATTTTTATCAAAAGTAGAAGATTTCATCAGAAGGTGCTCCAGAAGCTCTTTAGAACCTTACAGAAAACATCCATTGGGGTGGGTCACGCCTCACCCTTTTCAGTTATTCATAGACCCCAGTCTCACTACCCTCCTACATTTGGAGACTCTGCTGAGGAGGTATCCTCACTTACATGGATAAAGAAGGTTTTAATGTTTCTAAGCAGTTAGTGTTTGAAGACATTCCATCTGGGAATGAAGCTCAAAGAGACCCGGCAGCTCGGGTGGATGTGGTGATGACTGGAGCAAAGATACTTGCTCCTCCGGGAGGGTTGACTAGCTCACCAGCACTAGCTCCGGTAGCAGAGGCTTATGAGTATTTTTTTTAGACTTGGCAAGTTTGGGTCAAGGTTGTGTAACACCAACAGCAGCCCCCTCTGGAGGGGCAGTCGTTCCGGCGGAGATTCTGGTAGAAGTAGCTCAGCCGCGAAGGACGACGCTGGAGCAAGTTGTGACAACCGTCAAGTTCACTGGCAGGAACACCAGGAATCCTAAGTGTTTGGTGAGGAATTCAGTATGGTCGAGGAGCTCCTCGCGCTCAATGATAGAGATGAAGAACACTCAAGAAAAGAACCCATCATGGTAGAAATTCCAAGTGAGGAACTCTCAGCTGCAGCCGCCCTTCTAGAAACACCAACTCACGAGGAACCCATGGATGAGAACCCTGGGTGTCCCTCGTCGCAAAAAAAAGGGAAGTAGAAGCAGTAACCCTTATAGAAATGTCAACTTGTGAGGAACCCTCGGTGTCCCTCATCGCCAAAAAGGAAGTCACGGTGGAAGCCCCAGGTGGCAAATCCAAGTGCGAGGAACTGCCAAACACAATATCACTAGGCAAAGAACCTTTAATGAGCAGCACACTCCCCATAGTGCCAACAGTTGGAAGATACCCTCAGACCCAAGGTCAATACGCGCGAGGAACCTATATCAACATTAGAAGATGTCGAGACACGTTTAGAGGTGAAGTCGACACGCGAGGAACTCTCGACGCGACATAAGGTTAATGAACCCTTAAAGAAATGCAATATCGAGATACTCTCATATATTGGGTCCGACGAGGAACCCTGGACAAAATGCAAGGTCGATATACCCTTGACGGCAGTCGCAACGAGGAACCCTTAACTAAATGAGTACTTTACAAGGAACCCTCAGATATTGGGTCCACCCGTGATGAACCATTGGCAGCGACTGCCTCAAATGCAAAGCCCAAAGAAGCGTGTAAATTAGACGAGACCCCCTCTCCAAATAAAGATCCACCAGGCGAGGAACCCTTCGGGTTAGCGCCTCGTACGAGGAACCCATAAATAAAAAAGTGTTAAATTTCGAGGAACCCAAATCGACGCTAGTAGCAGCCTCCTGTGAGAGACCCTCGCCCATCACGACCCTCGACAACAAATCCATACTAGTTGGCATTTCAAAATCATTTTCCCTACAAGAAGTAGATCGTACAGGGTTGGGGTAAAAAAACAACTTCTCTAGATGAGATACCCATGGTCGAGGAACCCTTTATATTAGAAGCAATAGGCGAGGAACACGCGGTCGCCCTTACGTGGTGCCAAAATCAAGGGGGTGAATGAGGTACCCCTAAAGTTCAAACTTTCAGACAAAGAATCCATAGTAGTGGAGCCTCTGGCCAAGGAACCCCTCGAATTCAAAGTGAAGGATGAGGTATCCCCAAATTCAAGGCCTAAGACGAGGAACCCTCGTCTATGAAAGAAAACGGCGAGGGACCCTTAGAGGTCCTCGCCCCAAAATTCAATCCGTCGTCAACCGATCTCCTATCCAAACAGACTTCTAAAAACTAGTTCGAGAAGGGGGTAATAGGAACCCCTCATTCAAATGGGTAAATCCCAACAGTCACAGACAAGGAGGATGTAAAGTTTTGTGAGCTCCACCAGAGGGCTCAGCATGACACCAAAGATTGTTTTCATTTGGCGAGCAGGTAGCCAATGGCACTTTGCAGATTCCACTAGTAGAGGTTAATAAAAACCCCCGGCCAGCTTACCATTATGGTTGAAGAGGTACTATGCCTAACTCTTGCCAAGTTTCATTTTCTTAAAAGATTGAACGATTCCTCTAAGTGCAAATAAGTTTTTTTTTTTAAAGAAAAAAGAAATTTTATGAGCACACTCTTTGTAAGAAATACAAAGAGTGGCTGCAATGCAGTAATGAATACTAGTTATTTTTTTGGCACTTGAAATTTTGTGCATGACTGATTTACCTACATTGTGTAGTGGGTACACCAGATTTATGTGTTCTTTTCTTAAAAGAAGGGTAGAACCTCTACTAGATAAGAAGAGGGGCCCATTATATAAAGAACTTTCCACATTATACTTGGGGGGATATCTAACCTAAAAGTAAAAGTATAGTAAGTAAAGTCCCTAAGACCCAACAGGACTAGTAGGAGGTTATCCTTCTAGTAATAATAATAAAAAAAATTCACTACATATTTCTTGTTATTATTCCATACAGATTTATAGCCTAGAGAGCAAGTCCTAACCTTTGTTCTCAAGAAAAATGTAATTAAGCAGTTTTTAGAAAATAGGGAGAAGTGGGTCTACCCCCTCTCTAAACTTGTTATTTTTATAAGACAAAAATGTTCCTAATAAAAGTTTGGAACAAGGACCCTGCAGACGAAGGGAAATTTCCAGTATAAAGAAATAATTATTTCTTTACTTATGATATATGCGAAATTTTATTCAAAGTTTGTGGGAAGGAGAAGCATTAAACCCATCTCCTAGCTACTCCTTAAGAAATGAATGTGCATAACGAAATACCCCACAATCACACGGGGTTGCACTAAAAAATACCCCACAGTCGCATGGGGCTGCACTAAAAGATTTTAACTTGCTCAGCTCATATGCAAGTACCCCGCAGTTAGAGGGGCAGCTTCAAAATATTAACTTACTCAGTTATATGCAAGTACCCCGTAGCTAGAGGGGTAGCTTCCAAGTTTTAACTTGATAAGTTATATGCAAGTACCCCATAGCTAGAGGGGAAACTTCCAAACTTTAACTTGCTCGGTTATATGCAAGTACCCTGCAGTTAGAGGGGTGGATTCCAAATTTTAACTTGCTCAGTTATATGCAAGTACCCCGCAGTTAGAGGGGAAACTTCAAAGTTTTAACTTACTCACTTATATGATAGTTCCCCACAGTTAGAGGGGCAACTTCCAAATTTTAACTTTCTCAGCTCATATGCAAGTACCCCGCAGCTAGAGGGTCCGCTTCAAAATTTTAAACTTGCTCATCCATATGCAGGTACCCAGTAGTTAGAGGGGAAGCTTCAAACAAGATAACTTGCTCATACCTCATGTCGGCACCCCACAGTTAGATGGGAAACTTCAAAATTTTAAACTTACTGAACTATATGCAAGTACCCCGCAGTTAGAGGGTCAGCTTCAAAATTTTTAACTTGCTTAGTTATATGCAAGTACCCCTTAGATTATAGGGTTAGCTTCAATATTTTTAACTTGATCAGTTATATGCAAGTACCCCGCAGCTAGAGGGGCCACTTCCAAATTTTAACTTGCTCAGCTCATATGAAAGTACCCCGTAGTTAGAGGTGTAGCTTCAAAAATTTTAACATGCTCAGTTATATGCAAGTACCCCGTAGCTAGAGGGGCTGCTTCCAAATTTTAACTGGCTCAACTCATATGCAAGTACCCCGCAGTTAGAAGGGTAACTTCAAAATTTTAACTTTCTCAGTTATATGCGAGTACCCCGCAGCTAGAGGGGTTACTTCTAAATTTTAACTTACTCAGTTTATATATAAGTAATTTGTAGTTAGAGGGGAAACTTCAAAATTTTAACTTGCTCAGTTGTATGCAAAGTATCCCATAGACTACGGGGCAATCCAATCTTGAAGTTATCAAAGAAAATAGAGAAACTCACGGTCTTGAGCAAGTGTCAACTGAAAATATATGGTACGACAGTTTAGTACATCAGGCTCCAAAGGTAACGGAGCACTTATCATATTAAGCAACTGCCAAATATAAATATACGGTATGACAGTTTTGTACCTAAGGCTCTAAGGGCACCGGAGCTCTCACAATATTGAGCAAGTGCCAAGTATACATATAAGTACGATAGTTTGTACCTAAGGCTCCAAGGGTACCAGAGCGCTTATAGTCTTCAGCAAGTGCCAAGTATACGGTACGAACGTTTAGTACCCCAGGCTACAAGGGGAACGGAGCGCTCATCATATCGAGCAACTACCAAGTACATGTATAAGGTGTGATACTTTAGTACCCCTGGCTCTAAGGGCAACGGAGTGCTCATCATATCGAGCAACTACCAAGTACAAGTATAAGGTACGACGGTTTAGTACCCCAGAATCCAAGGGCAACAGAGCGCTCATCATATCAAGCAACTGCCAAGTATAAATATAAGGTACGACAATTTAGAACCTCAGGATCCAAGGGAAATGGAACACTCATCATATTGAGCAAATGCCAAGTATAAATAAAAGGTACGACATTTAAGTATCATAGGCTCCAAAGGCATAGGAGCGCTCGTAGTATTGAGCGACCGCCAAGAAAAAATAAATGGTACAACAGTTTAGTACCTAGGGCTCTAAGGGCATATGATCACTCATACTATTACTAACCCATATTCTGCATAGGGGCTAATGTTGAGAAAGTACTCAAGACAGTCAACAAAGAGTGAAACTTTGATTATGATATCTCGTGCACAAGTATCTCGACACTAGAAGACACTTCTGCATGAGGGGATAATATTAAGAAGTCCTAAAGCAGTGAACAAAGAGTGAAATGGCCTAGAGCGTGGGGATCCACTTAGAGTGGCTCTTCCTGCTCAAGATTACAAGTTTGATAGAAAAATGCCAAGGGCGAGGGGCTCACCCCGAGCAACCCGTCCCTCCAAGATATAAGGCCACAGAAGAAGGCCAAGGGAGAGGGGCTCACTGTGAGTAACCCCTCCGCCCAAGATAGAAAGCTACAGAAGAAGGTTAAGGGCGAGGGGAGAATCGCGAATAACCCATTTGACCAAGATAGAAGGCCACAAAAGAAGGCCAAGGGTGAGGGGCTAACCACGACCAACCCCTCAGCCAAAGATAGAAGGCCACAGAAGAAGGCCAAGGGCGAAGGGCTCACCGCGAGCAACCCATCCACCCAATCTAGAAGTCAAGGGCGAAGGTCTCACCGCGAACAACCCATCCACCCAATCTAGAAGGCCACAGAAGAAGGCCAAGGTCGAGGGGATCACCGCGAGCAATCCTTCTACCCAATATGGAAGGCCACATAAGAAGGCCAAGGGCTAGGGGCTCACCGCGAGCAACCCCTCTACCCAAGATGAAAGGCCCCAGAAGAAGGCCAAGGGCAAAGAGCTCATCGCGAGTAACCCCTCTACCCAAGAAAGAAGGATATAGAATAAGTCCAAGGGCAAGGGGATCACCGCGAGAAATCCCACGACCCAAGATGGAAGGACACAAAAGAAGGCCAAGGGCAAGGGTCTCACTTTGAGCAACCCCTCTACCCAAGATAGAAGGCCACAGAAAAAGGCCAAGGACAAGGTTCTCACCATGAGAAACCCCTCTAAATAAAGTTGAAGGCCAAGAATGAGGGGCTCACCGTGAGTAACCCTCTGCCCAAGTTAATACCCAGATAAGGGGGTCGGCCATAAATGGCCTCATCTACAAAACTTGGGATGAAGTGACAGAGAATTCAATGACCCTAGGGGGAATAATGAAGGAACTCTAGGCCCCTCAAAATTGAAAATGGAATTTATGAGGGGCTAATGTAAAAGGGTGTTTCAAGCTTGACCACAATACTTGTGGTTGAGGGTCCCTCAAAGACCCCCTCTTCAGATTATAAAAAATATAAGGTTGGGGGAACCCTAGGGTCCCTCCACCGTAGAAGTGCCATATTAGAGAAGGAACCCCCAGGGTCCCTCCACCGCAGAAGTGCCATATTGGAGAAGGAACCCCCAGGGTCCCTCCACCATAAAAGTGCCATATTTGAGAAGGAACCTCTAGGGTCCCTCCACCGTAGAAGTGCCATATTGGAGAAGTAACCCCCAGGGTCCCTCCATCGCAGAAATGACATATTGGAGAAGGAACCCCACCTAGGTAGCAGCAGAAGCCTATGTTGAGAGGGTCCCTATAGAAGCCTAAGTAGAAGCCCAAGTTGAGATGGGCCACTTCAAGGGTCCCTACAGAAACTCAAGTCGAGAAGTTCCACCATAAGGGTCACTGAAGAAACCTAAGTCGAGAAGGGATACCACAAGGGTACCTGCAGAAACTTAAGTTGAGAAGGGCGACCACAAGGGTCACTACAAAAACTCAAGTTGAGAAGGACCACTGCAAGGTTCACTGCAAAAACCTAAGTTGAGAAGGGCTACCATAAGGGTCCCTGCAAAAACTCAAGTTGAGAAGGTTCAGTGTAAGGTTCACTGCAGAAACACAAGTTGACAAGGGACACTGCAAGGGTCCCTGCAAAAACCTTTATACAGAAGGGGCCATCGCGAGGGTCATTACAGAAACTCAAGTTGAGAAGGGCCACCACAAATGTCACTGCAAAAACCTAAATTGATAAGGGCTACCGCAAGGGTCCCTGCAAAAACATAAGTTGAGAAGGGCCACCGCAAGGGTCACTGCAGAAACTCAAGTATAAAAGGGGCTTCCGTAAGGGTCACTGCAGAAACTCAAGTTGAGAAGGGTCACTGCAGAAACTTAAGTTGAGAAAGGCTACCGCAAGGCTCCCTGGAGAAACTCAAGTTCAGAAGGGCCAACGCAAGGGTCATTACAAAAACTCAAGTTTAGAAGGGGCACCGCAAGGGTCACTGCAAAAACCCGAACTACAAGGGTCTCTGCAGAAACCTAAGTTGAAAAGGGCTACCGCAAGGGTCCCTGCAGAAACTCAAGTTGAAAAGGGCTACCGCAAGGGTCACTGCAGAAATGCAAGTCGAGAAGGGCCACCTTAAGGGACCCTATAGAAACTAAAGTACAGAAGCGGCCACCGCAAAGGTCACTACAGAAACCCAAGTTGAGAAGGGCTACAACAAGGATCCCTACAGAAACTCAAGTTGAGAAGGGACACTGCAAGGGTCACTGCAGAAACCCAAGTTTGAGAAGGGCCACTGTAGAAACACAAGTTGAGAAGGGCTACTCCGAGGGTCCCTGCATAAACGACAGTTGAGAAGGAACCCCCAAGGGTTCCTCAGCAGCAGAAACTTACATGGGAGGAGGGACCCGCAAGGTCCTCCCCCCCCATCTCAGCTCTTAGAAAACCAAGTTAGGATGATGGGGTGTCTACCATAAGATACCCCTAATTATGAAAAAGAACAGAAGTACTAACACTTATTTTCTTATACAGGTTCCCTAGTTGAGCAAGCAGGACTGAATTAGGCCAGTTGGGATCTCTTGGGAGTTTTTTCTTAGCGGATGAAGGACAAGGTATGTTGAAAAAACTCAACCACTTAGTACTATAGAATTGATAGAATACTAGTAGGAAAACCCAGAAGTCACCCAATACTACACACACTTCACACTTAGTCACAAGTGAAGTGAGCAGCCAAAGAGCTGGCTGCTCACAAGGAATAAACTCTTTATACAAAATAACTTTTGTCACGAGAGGGGATCCTTGATGTCCCTCTCAGGAAAAATAATGATTTTAGGGGAGAGGGGTCCTTAAGGCCTCCTCTCTCAAGATTTGTAAAATTTGCACCACAAGTTACTGCGTCAAAGGATATTTACCAAATCAGATATTTTGCCTTCATTGGGAGATATATTTGCTTTTTGACTTTGGTTGGTGCCCGGTGGCTCCTATAGGAGGGGACAAGCATAGTTGCCTACAGGTAGGGACAAATGGTACACTTTAGACATTATTCCCAACCAACCCTCTCATTTTTGGCGTCAAAAGTGCCACCCAGCCCTAGTGCCCAAGTATAAATATGACCCCTGGGCAAGGTCAAGAGGAGAGATAGAAAAAACTCAATAGAAGAGTTACTTTGTTAAAATCACACCAGAACCCCTCTAGTATTGTCTCCCTGTTTTATCTATAATGCTAAGTGCCTTGTTCTTTCACTCCCCACTGACAACCATCACTCTCAGGAGTTCTTCTTGAGAAAATTACTATTATTGTTATGGAAGTTCATCTTCTTATAGGGAGGGAGTTCTAGCTTGAGATCTATTTTTACCAAAAGGAGAAGGTTTCATTAGAAGGTGCTCCAAAAGTTCTTGAGAACCCTACAGACCGCGTCCATTGGAGTGGGTCACGCCTCACCCTTTCCATTTATTCATAGACCCTAGTCTCACTACCCGCTTACACTATGCAAATAGGTGATTGAGGGGTATGCAAAGCCGAGGTTGAGTTTTTCTTATGTGACAATATTTTCTTGACACATGTCACTTGCTGAAGTGGGTGGCGTGCCTATCAAGGCATGATGATTTTGATTTTCCCCTTAGTTTCCCTAGGCAATGATGGGTCTAGGGACTCGCGCCAAAATGATGAGGTGGGTTTAAAACCCCTTTTTTCTTCTTTCTTCTTCATTTCTTCCCGCCTTGGAATTTTCTGCAACTCTCACTCTCCACGAGTTACATTGTTACTGTGATTCAGAGCTTGTCCTTTCCTTCTAGTACCTCTCCCTTTACTCATGGTTAGTCAGGTATAGCTTCCACCTTTCCTTTCCATTTTCAGCCTTTATTTTTTATTTATGCATTTCCTAGTGAAGCTTGTGTTTTTTGGTGAGGGTTTTTGGGTTTTTCGGCCATTCTTTGCATTTTCTGGTGATCTTGTTCTTAGGTGTTCTTGGTTTGAAAACCTTCCACCCTCCCTATTTGATCCTTAGTTTAGGTTGAGTTAAGTTGTTTTTTTATTTGTGGTTTTGAGTCCAAGTGTTGTGTCATATGCCTTATTCTCAAACCTTTGTACCAACTCATAGAAGAGTTCCCTTCCCTTCGTGATAAGACTTTTGAAAAAACTAGGCAGACAAAGTTAGCCCAAGAGGAAGATCATAGGGCTGAGGCCTTCCCTCTCAGACCCCTATTCCCTCAACCTCTGAAGATTATCTAACCTGAGCCAGTCGAGCCTGTAGAGGTTCCTGAGGATCCCATACCAATGTCTGAGTTAGATTCATCTTCCTCAGAACCCATGTCTGTAAACTCTTTCCAAGAGGATATGGATTACTCTATTAGGCAAGATCAGGTCCTTGATCAGGCCAAGGTTTTGAGTTGTGACTCGTCTCACCGTGGTTCTAGTACCTCACAACATTCTTCTGATGTTGAAGTTATAGGGCCAAGTGTGGTTTTTCCCCCATTATTAATGTTATTCCCCTGTCGGCCTCCACTGAGGCTGAGTTCGCTCATAGGTTTCCTGATGCTCCCCTAGCATCTGCCCAGGCAGATGTTTCTAGGGATGAAGATAATGGTCATGAGAGCGAAATTGACACATCTGAGACCGACGAGATTGAGAGCTCTATCAGTGAGTACGACCTTTTATCTTTTAGGCACCTCTATTCGATAAAATCCTCCATTAATATTAGGAGAACTCTGAGGGGTGAGAGGGCCTTTGATGGGAGAGGTGGGGAGATCTACGTCTACGAGCATATGTTCAAGTTGGGCATACGTCTTCCTATCCACCCTTCCATCAGAGCCATATCATCCCACATAAATCTAGCCTCTTCGTAATTATCCCCTAACGACTGGAGGGTGATAATTGGCACTATCGTCCTTTGGAGGGTTGTCCACCACTTAGACCTTCTAGTTAAGGTCTTCACGGGTTGCTATGTCCCTTCCTCTACTAAAAACTACCCTAGCTATTACCACTTCTTAGCTAAGAAGTCAGAGAAGAAAATATTGTTGGTTACCCAGACCTTAAACCACAACTGGAAACCTCGGTATTTCTTTGCATCTCGGGCATGGGAATTTGGTCCCCATGAGGCTTCTACAATGTCGGTTCCAAGGACCACTCTGAGATGGGGGAATATCTCACTTGCTGCTAAAGCCAACCCTCGACTTATCCAGTAGAATATTCAAAAAGTTAAGGATATTCAAGATCAGGGGGAGAAGGGTTGGCTAGGTAAATATGAACATCTAATGACCCCCTACTTCCTCGCTCAGATAGGCCTGGGGGTGGTTCTTTGACAGAGCTTCATAAGTCTAATTTTTCTTAAGTTTTATCTCTTACTTTTCATGACTCTGATTTATTAACTCATATATTTCTTTTTGTAGAGCATCCTGAAGGTAGTTCTGACGACCTTTGGGAAATGTCTGCCCTGAGTCTTGTGAAGTTGATGAAGAAGGCTGGCCAGAATGTACCACCTCCTACCACCCAAAAGAACGTCAGCACATCCAAGTATGATGCCATAAAGAAGAGGAATACCATAAACGATGCGAAACTTATGAGGCAAAGCGAGAATCAGAGAGTGGATCGTGCTATCCTAATATCCACAAATGATGCCCTGGCTGCTCGTCTGGCTAAGCTGAAGATCAACAATAGTCTATTGGCATGGTCTGAAGGTTGTTTATGCCATCGTCTCAGTGATGACTGAAGAGGATAGGCATTTCCTATGCTCTTTGGGCATCCCACTGCTGGCCGAGTTTACCCTCCATGGATCAATTCAGGTACTAGTTTATGTTGATTTGCTCTCCTCATGTGTAACCTCGACTCTCTTACATATTATAACTCAAGTACTTATACATCTGAACTTCTGCTGCAGGATATTTTGTCTATGCATGATTTTGTTGACTGGACTGCGAAGAAAATGCCCTTGATAAAGAAGGGTCAAGAAGCTCTGAAAGTCCAAGCCTCTTTGAATACAGAGGTTGAATGACTAAAGGAAGAGCTGAAGGAGGTTGAGAAGCTGAAGGAGGTTGTCCAGTAGATAGACAGGGATATGGCCAAGCTCAACAAGGACCATGAAGTGGCTCTGAAGGCTAAAGATGATGCTCTTCAAGCTAAGGTGGCGGCTGTAGTCAAGTCTTCTTTAGAGGACGCTTCAGGGAAGATTATTAAGGATTATAAAGTCTCTGATGAGTTCATCAGTTTTGGCCTTGAATACCTCGAAAGAGGTATCAAAGCAACTAGCAAATGGGTTGCCTCTAAGGAAAAAGATTCAGGGAGTTTGACTGCCTCAGACTTTGAGTGTCTAGGCGTTGGTGACCCCCTGTTTGCTCAGGCCTTACAAGAGGTTGAGGAGATCGATGCTTCTCCTATTGAGACCGCTACATTGGAAGTCATCGAGACCAAAGATTCTAATCCTTAGGATGACACAACCGTGGTGACCAACGTCATCCATATGACATGACTCTACCTGCAGAGGCTTAAAACTCATCTTATTAAGCTTTAAGTTGTAATTTTGGTTTACTTTCAGTATCACATAGATTTTGTAAACTTTCTTGGACTTTTGGCGCATCTGACTTGTGACTCTTGAATGATCATTGATAGATCATTAATCACACCTTCTTTAGACTATATTATTTTCCTTCCAATGTTATGCTTGAATGCCTTGCCTCTTTAAATGTTTCTTAATGATGTAAAAGGTCTGAGGTCATCAGATTATGATATTTCACCTCAAATGTTTTTTGCCAAATTACTGGTGTTTAAGGTATGAGGTCACCATATAATGATGTTTACCCTCATAATTTTCACCAAATTATTGGTGTTTAAGGCCTGAGGTCATCAAATTATAATGTTTACCCTCAAAAACAATTTCACCAAACCAATGATGTTTAAGGTCTGAGGTCATCATATAATGATGTTTCAACTCATAAATTTCACCAAATTAATGATGTAAAGGTCCGAGGTCACCATACTATGATGTTTCACCTCATAATTTTCCCCAAATTATTGATATTTAAGGTATGAGTTCAATATATAATGATGTTTTCACCACATAATTTTCACCAAATTAATTATGTTTAAGGTCTGAGGTCACCATACTATGATATTTACCCCCATAAATTATCACCAAACTAATGATGTGTAAGGTCTGAGGTCATCATATAATGATGTTTACACTAAAAAAAATTCACCAAATTACTGATGTTTAAGGTCTGAGGTCATTATATAATGATGTTTACCCTAAAAAAAAAATCACCAAACTAATGATGTCAAGGTCTGAGGTAACCATACTATGATGTTTACGCTCATAAACTATCACAAAAAGGTCTGAGTTCAACTTACAATGATGTTTACCCTCATAAATTATCATAAAACTATTGATGTTTAAGGTCTGAGGTCATCATATAATGATGTTTACCCTCAAAAAAATTTCACCAAATTATTGGTGTTTAAGGTCTGAGGTCATCATATAATGATGTTTTCCCTAAAACAAATTCACCAAAATAATGATGTCAAGGTTTGAGGTCACAATACTATGGTGTTTACCCTCATAAACTATCACCAAACTAATGATGTTTAAGGTCTTACATCACCATATAATGATGTTTACCCTCATAATTTTCACCAAACTAATGATGTTCAAGGTCTAAGTTCATCATATAATGATATTTCACCTCATAAATTTCACCAAATTAATGATGTTAAGGTCTGAGGTCACCATATTATGATGTTTCACCTCATAATTTTCACCAAATTTTTTATATTGAAGGTCTGAGGTCATCATATAATGATGTTTTTACCTCAGAATTTTCACCAAATTAATGATGTTTAAGGTCTGAGGTCACCATACTATGATGTTTACCCTCATAAATTATCACCAAACTAATGATGTTTAAGGTGCTAAATCATCATATAATGATGTTTACGCTTAAAACAATTTCACCAAATTACTGGTGTTTTAGGTCTGAGGTCATTATATAATGATGTTTACCCTAAAAAAAATGTCACCAGATATTTAAGTCAAGGTCTGAGGTCACCATACTATGATGTTTACCCTCATAATTTATCACCAAACTAATGATGTTTAAGGTTTGAGGTCACCATATAATGATGTTTACCCTTATAATTGTTACCCAATTATTGGTGTTTAAGGTATGGGTTCAATATACTATGATGTTTACCCTGATATATTATCACCAAACTAATGATGTTCAAGGTCTGAGGTCATCATATAATGATGTTTACTGTCAAAAAAAATTCACAAAATTACTAGTGTTTAAGGTCTAAGGTCATCATATAATGATGATTACCGTCACAAAATTTTTAACCAAACTAATGATGTCAAGGTCTGAGGTCACCATACTATAATTTTTACCCTCATAAATTAACACCAAACTAATGATATTTAAGGTCTGAGGTCACCATATAATGATGTTTAACCTCATAATTTTCACCAAATTACTGGTGTTCAACGTCCGAGTTCACCATACTATGATGTTTACCCTCATTAATTATCACCAAACTAATGATGTTTATGGTCTGAGGACATGATATAATGATGTTTACCCTCAAAAAAAATTTCACCAAATTACTGGTGTTTAAGGTGTGAGGTCACCATATAATGATGTTTACCCTCAAAAAATGTTTCTCCAAACTAATGATGTCAAGGTCTGAGGTCACCATATTCTGATGTTTACCCTTATAAATTATAACCAAACTAATGATGTTTAAGGTTTGAGGTCACCACATAATGATGTTTACCCTCATAATTTTCACCAAATTACTGGTGTTTAAGGTCCGAGTTCACCATACTATGATGTTTACCCTCATAAATCATCACCATACAAATGATGTTTAAGGTCTAAGGTAAAAAAATAATGATCTTTACCCTCATAATTTTAACCAAATTACTGGTGTTTAAGGTCTAGGTTCCCCATACTATGATGTTCACCCTCATAAATTATCATCAAATTAATGATGTTTAAGGTCTAAGCTCATCATATAATGATGTTTACCCTCTAAACTTTTTCACCAAATTACTGGTGTTTAAGGTATGAGGTCATCATATAATGATGTTTAACCTAAAAGAAAATGTCACCAAACTAATGATGTCAAGCTCAGAGGTCACTACGCTATGATGTTTACCCTAAAAAAAAAATCACCAAACTAGCGATGTTTAAGGTCTGAGGTCACCATATAATGATGTTTATCCCCTTAATTATCACCAAATTACTGGTGTTTAAGGTCTGAGTTCACCATACTATGATGTTTACCCTCATAAATTATCACCAAACTAATGATGTTTTAAGGTCTGAGGTCACCATATAATGGTGTTTAACCTCATAACTTTCCCCAAATTAATTGTGTTCAATGTCTCAGTTCACCATACTATGATGTTTACCCTCGTTAATTATCACCAAACTAATGATGTTTATGGTCTGAGGTCATCATATAATGATGTTTACCTCAAAAACATTTCACCAAATTACTAGTGTTTAAGGTCTGAGGTCACCATATAATGATGTTTACCCTAAAAAAAAATTTCTCCAAACTAATGATGTCAAGGTCTGAGGTCACCATACTATGATGTTTTCCCTTATAAATTATAACCGAACTAATGATGTTTAAGGTCTGAGGTCACCATATAATGATGTTTACAATCATAATTGTCACCAAATTACTGGTGTTTAAGGTCTGAGTTCACCATACTATGATGTTTACCCTAATAAATTATCACCAAACAAATGATGTTTAAGGTCTATGGTCACCATATATTGATATTTACCCTTATAATTTTAACCAAATTACTGGTGTTTAAGGTCTGAGTTCACCATACTATGATGCTTTCCCTCATAAATTATCACCACACTAATGGTGTTTAAGGTCTGAGGTCATCATATAATGATGTTTACCCTCTAAACATTTTCACCAAATTACTGGTGTTTCGGTTTGAGTTCATCATATAAGGATGTTTAACCTAAAAAAAATGTCGCCAAACTAATGATGTCAAGGTCTGAGGTCACTATACTATGACGTTTACCCTAAAAAAAATTCACCAAACTAATGATGTTTAAGGTCTGAGGTCACCATATAATGATGTTTACCCTCTTAATTTTCACCAAATTACAGGTTTTATTGTCTGACTTCACCGCACTATGATGTTTACCCTCATAAATTATCACCAAACTAATGATGTTTAAGGTCTGAGGTCATCATCTAATGATGTTTACCCTCAAAAAATATTTCACCAAACTATTGATGTCAAGGTCTGAGGTCACCATACTATAATGTTTACCCTCATAAATTATCACCAAACTAATGATGTTTAAGGTCTGAGGTCGTCATATAATTATGTTTTCCCTCTAAACATTTTCACCAAATTACTGGTGTTTAAGGTATGAGGTCATCATATAATGATGTTTAACCCCCCAAAAAATGTCACCAAACTAATGATGTCAAGGTGTGAGGTCACTATAATATGATGTTTACCGTCATAAATTATCACCAAACTAATGATGTTTAAGGTTTGAGATCACCATATAATGATGTTTACCCTCTTAATTTTCACCGAATTACTGGTGTTTAAGGTCCAAGTTCACCATACTATGATGTTTACCCTCATAAATTATCTCCAAACTAATGATGTTTAAGGTCTGAGGTCACCATATAATGATCTTTACCCTCATAATTTTCACCAAATTACTGGTGTTTAAGGTCTAAGTTCACAATACTATGAAGTTTATCCTCATAAATTATCACCAAACTAATGATGTTTAAGGTCCGAAGTCATCATATAATGATGTTTACCATCAAAAAATTTTCACCAAATTACTGTGGTTTAAGGTCTGAGGTTATCATATAATGATGTTTACCCTAAAAAAAAAATTCACCAAACTAATGATGTCAAGGTCTGAGGTCACCATACTATGGTGTTTACCCTCATAAATTATCACGAAACTAATGATGTTTAGGGTCTGAGGTCACTATATAATGATGTTTATCCTCATAATTTGCACAAAACTAATGATGTTCAAGGTCTGAGGTTATCATATAATGATGTTTTACCTCATAAATTTCACCAAATGAATGATGTTAAGGTTTGAGGTCACCATAATATGATGTTTCACCTCATAATTTTCACCAAATTAATGATGTTTAAGGTCTAAGGTCACCATACTATGATATTTACCCTCATAGATTATCACCAAACTATTGATGTTTAAGGTGTGACGTCATCATATAATGAGGTTTAAGCTCAAAAAAATTTCACCAAATTACTGGTGTTTAAGGTCTGAGGACATCATATAATGATGTTTACCCTCAAAAAAATTTCACCAAACTATTGATGTCAAGGTCTGAAGTCACCATACTAAGCTGTTTACCCTCATAAATTATCACCAAACTAGTGATGTTGAGGGTCAGAGGTCACCATATTATGATGTTTACCCTTATATTTTTTTACCAAATTACTAGTGTTTAAGGTCCGAGTTCACCATACTATGATTTTTACTCTCATAAATTATCACCAAACTACTAATGTTTAAGGTCTAAGGTCATCATATAATTATGTTTTCCCTCAAAAAAAATTCTCCAAATTACTAGTGTTTAAGGTCTGAGGTCATCATATAATAATGCTTACCCTAAAAAAAAATTTCACCAAATTAATGGTGTTTAAGGGCTGAGGTCACCATACTACGATTTTTACCATCATAAATTATCACCCAACTATTGATGTTTTAGGTGTGAGGTCATCATATAATGAGGTTTATGCTAAAAAAAATTCACCAAATTACTGGTTTTTAAGGTCTGAGGTCATCATATAATGATGTTTACCCTTAAAAAAATTCACCAAACTATTGATGTCAAGGTCTGAGGTCACCATACTAAGATGTTTACCCTAATAAATTATCACAAAACAAATGATGTTTATGGTCGGAGGTCACCATATAATGATGTTTACCCTCATAGTTTTTATCAAATTACTGGTGTTTAAGGTCTGAGTTCACAATACTATGATGTTTACCCTCATAAACTATCACCAAACTAATGATGTTTAAGGTATAAGGTCGTCATATAATGATGTTTTCCCTAAAAAAAGGCTCCAAATTACTAGTGTTTCAGTTCTGAGGTCGTCATATAATGATGTTTACCCTGAAAACAATTTCACCAAAGTAATGATGTCAAGTTTTGAGGTCACCAAACTATGATGTTTACTGTCATAAAATATCACCAAACTATTGATGTTTTAGGTGTGAGGTCATCATATAATGATGTTTAAGCTCAAACACTTATTACCAAATTACTTGTTTTTAAATTCTGTGGTCATCATATAATGATGTTTACCCTTAAAAAAATTCACCAAACTATTGATGTCAAGGTCTGAGGGCACCATACTAAGATGTTTACCCTCATAAATTATCACTAAACAAATGATGTTTAAGGTCGGAGGTCACCATATAATGATGTTTACCCTCATAATTTTTATCAAATTACTGGTGTTTAGGGTCTGAGTTCACCATACTATGATGTTTACCCTCATAAACTATCACCAAACTAATAATGTCAAGGCCTAAGGTCACAATACTATGATGTCTACCCTAAAAAAAATTCACCAAACTAATGATGTTTAAGGCCTGAGGTCACCATTTAATGATGTTTACGCTCTTAATTTTTACCAAATTACTGGTGTTTAAGGTCTGAGTTCACCATACTATGATGTTTACCCTCATAAATATCACTAAACTAATAATGTTTAAGGTCTGAGGTCATCATATAATGAGGTTTACCCTAAAAAAAATCCACCAAACTATTGATGTCAAGGTCTGAGGTCACCATACTATGATGTTTACCCTCATAAATCATCACCAAACTAATGATGTTTAAGGTATGAGCTCATCATATAATGATGTTTAACCTCTAAACATTTTCACCAAATTACTGGCGTTTAAGGTCTGAGGCCATCATATAATGATGTTTGACCTCAAAAGAAAGGTCACCAAACTAATGATGTCAAGGTTTGAAGTCACTATTCTATGATGTTTACCCTCACAAATTATCACCAAAATAATGATATTTAAGGTCTGGGTCACCATATAATGATGTTTACCCTCTTAATTTTCACCAAATTACTGGTGTTTAAGGTCCGAGTTCACTATACTATGATGTTTGCTCTCATAAATTATCACCAAACTAATGACGTTTAAGGTCTAAGGTCACCATATAATAATCTTTACCCTCATAATTTTTACCAAATTATTAGTGTTTAGGGTCTGAGTTCACTATACTATGATGTTTACCCTCATAAATTATCACCAAACTAATGATGTTTAAGGTCTGAGGTCATCATATAATGATGTTTACCATCAAAAAAATTTCAACAAATTACTGGGGTTTGAGGTCTGAGGTCATCATATAATGATGTTTACCCTCAAAAAAAATTTCATCAAACTTATGATGTCAAGGTCTGAGGTCACCATACAATGGTGCTTACCCTCATAAATTATCACGAAACTAATGATGTTTAAGGAATCAGGTCACCATATAATGATGTTTAGCCTCATAATTTTCTCAAAACTAATGATGTTCAAGGTCTGAGGTTATCATATAATGATGTTTCACCTCATAAATTTGACAAAATGAGTGATGTTAAGGTCTGAGGTCACCATACTATGATGTTTCACCTCATATTTTTCACCAAATTATTGATATTTAAGGTCTGGGGTCATCATATAATGATGTTTTCACCTCATAATTTTCACCAAATTAATGATGTTTAAGGGCTGAGGTCACCATACTATGATGCTTACCCTCATAAATTATCACCAAACTATTGATGTTTAAGGTGTGAGGTCATCATATAATGATGTTTAAGCTCAAAAAAATTTCACCAAATTAATGGTGTTTAAGGTCTGAGGTCATCATATAATGATGTTTGCCCTCTAAAAAAATTTCACCAAACTATTGATGTCAAGGTCTGAGGTCACCATACTATGCTGTTTACCCTCATAAATTATCACCAAACTAATGATGTTGAGGGTCAGAGGTCACCATATTATGATGTTTAGCCTTATAATTTTTACCAAATTAGTGGTGTTTAAGTTCTGAGTTCACCATACTATGATGTTTACCCTCATAAATTATCACCAAACAACTGATGTTTAAGGTCTAAGGTCATAATATAATGATGTTTTCCCTGAAAAAAATTTCTCCAAATTACTAGTGTTTAAGGTCTGAGGTCATCATTTAATGATGTTTACCTTCAAAAAAAATTTCACCAAAGTAATGATGTCAAATTTTGAGGTCACCATACTATGATGATTACCGTCATAAATTTTCACCAAGGTATTGATGTTTTAGGTGAGAGGTCATCATATAATGATGTTTAAGATAAAAAAAATTCACCAAATTAATGGTTTTTAAAGTCTGAGGTCATCATATATTCACCAAACTATTGATGTCAAGGTCTAAGGTCACCATACTAAGATGTTTACCCTAATAAATTATCACCAAAAAAATGATGTTTAACATTGGAGGCCACTATATTTTTATCAAATTACTGGTGTTCAAGGTCTGAGTTCACCATATTATGATGTTTACCCTCATACAGTATCACCAAACGAATGATGTTTAAGGTCTAAGGTCATCATATAATGATGTTTTCCCTCAAAAAAATTTCTCCAAATTACTAGTGTTTAAGGTTTGAGGTTATCATATAATGATGTTTACCCTCAAAAAAAATTTCACCAAACTAATGATGTCATGGTCTGAGGTTACCATACTATGATGTTTACCCCGATAAATTATCACCAAACTAAAGATGTTTAAGATCTGAGGTCACCATATAATGAAGTTTACCCTCATAATTTTCACCAAATTACTGTTGTTTAAGGACTGAGTTCACCAAAGTAATGATATTTAAGGTCCGAGGTCATCATTTAATGATGTTTAGCCTCTAAACATTTTCACCAAGTTGTTGGTGTTTAAGGTCTGAGGTCATCAAATAATGATCTTTACCCTCATAATTTTCACCAAATTACTGGTGTTCAAGGTCTGAGGTAACCATACTATGATGTTTACCCTCATAAATTATCACCAAACTAATGATGCTTAAGGTCTGAGGTCGCCATATAATAATGTTAACCCTCTTAATTTTCACCAAATTAATGGTGTTTAAGGTCTGAATTCACCATACTATGATGTTTACCCTCATAAAAGTAATGATATTTAAGGTCTGAGGTCACCATATAATGATCTTTACCCTCATAATTTTCACCAAATTACTGGTGTTTAAGGTCTGAGTTCACCATACTATGATGTTTACCCTCATAAATTATCACCAAACTAATGATGTTTACCCTCTATACATTTTCACCAAATTATTGGTGTTTAAGGTCTGAGGTCATCATAGAATGATGTTTAACCTCAAAAAAAATATCACCAAACTAATAATGTCAAGGTCTGAGGTCACTATACTATGATGTTTACCCTCATAAATTATCACCAAACTAATAATGCTTAAGGTCTGAGGTCACCATATAATGATGTTTACCCTCTTAATTTTCAACAAATTACTAGTCTTTAAGGGCTGAGGTCACCAAATTATGATGTTTACCCACATAAATTATTACCAAACTAATGATCTTTAAGGTCTGAGGTCATCATACAATTATGTTTACCCTCAAAAAAATTCCACCTAATTACTGGTGTTTAAGATCTGAGGTCATCATCTAATGATGCTTACCTTAAAAAAAAAATTACCAAACTAATGATGTCAAGGTCTGAGGTCAGGATAATATGATGTTTGCCCTCATAAATTATCACCAAACTAATGATGTTTAAGGTCGGAGGTCACCACATAATGATGTTTAGCCTCTTAATTTTCACCAAATTACAGCTGTTTAAGGTCTGAGTTGACCATACTATGAGGTTTACCCTAATAAATTATCACCAAACTAATGATGTTTAAGGTATATGGTCACCATATAATCATCTTTACCCTCATAATTTTCACCAAATTACTGATGTTAAGGTCTAAGGTCACCATACTATGATGTTTCACCTCATAAATTATCACCAAACTAATGATGTTTAAGGTCTGAGGTCATCATACAATGATATTTTCACCTTATAATTTTGACCAAACTAATGATGTCAAGGACTGAGGTCACCATACTGTAATGTTTACCCTCGTAAATTATCACTAAACTAATGATGTTTAAGGTCTGAGGTCACCATATAATGATGTTTACCCTCATGATTTTCACCAAATTAGTGGGGTTTAAGGTCCGAGTTCACCATACTATGATGTTTACCCGATAAATTATCACGAAACTAATGATGTCTATGGTCTGAGGTTATCATACAATGATCTTTACCCTCAAAAAAATTTAACCAAATTCCTGGTGTTTAAGATCTGAGGTCATCATATAATGTTATTTACCCTAAAAAAAATTCACCAAACTAATGATGTCAAGGTCTGAGGTCACCATACTATGAGGTTTACCCTCATAAATTGTCACCAAACTAATGATGTTTAAGGTCTGAGGTCACCATATAATGATGTTTACCCTCAAAATTTTCACCAAATAGGTCTTTAAGGTATGAGGTCACCAAATTATGATATTTACCCTAAAAAAAATCACCAAACTAATGATGTTCAAGGTCTAACCTCATCATATAATGATGTTTTACCTCATAAATTTCACCAAATTAATGTTGTTAAGGTCTGAGGTTACCATACTTTGATGTTTCACCTCATATTTTTTTACCAAATTATTGATATTGTAGATTTGAGGTCATCATATAATGATTTTTTCACCACATAATTTTCACCAAATTAATGATGTTTAAGGTCTGAGGTCACCATAATTTGATGTTTACCATCATAAATTATCACCAAACTAATGAATTTAAGGTCCGAGGTCATCATAGAATAATGTTTACCCTTTAAAAAATTTCACCCAATTTCTAGTGTTTACGGTTTGAGGTCATCATATATTGATGTTTACCCTCAAACAAAATTTCATCAAACTAATGATGTCAAGGTCTGAGGTCACCATACTATGATGTTTACCCTCATAAATTATCACCAAACTAATGATGTTTAAGGTCCGAGGTCACCACATAATGATGTTTACCCTCATAATTTTCATCAAATTACTTGTTTTTAAGGTCTGAGTTCATCATACTATGATGTTTACCCTCATAAATTATTACCAAACTAATGATGTTTAAGGTCTGAGGTCATCATATAATGATGTTTACTCTCAAAAAAATTTCCCCAAATTACTGGTGTTTAAGATCTGTGGTCATCATATAATGATATTTACCCTCAAAACAAATTTCCCAAACTAGTGATGTCAAGGTCTGAGGTCACCATACTATGATGTTTACCCTCATAAATTATCACCAAACTAATGATGTTTAAGGTCTGAGGTCACTATATAATGATGTTTACCCTCATAATTTTCACCAAATTACTGGTTCTTAAGGTCTGAGGTCATCCAATTATGATGTTTACCCTTAAATTTTTTTTAATGAACTAATGACGTTCAAGGTTTGAGGTCATCATATAATAATGTTTAACGTCATAAATTTCAGCTAATTAATGATGTTAAGGTCTGAGGTCACCATACTATGATGTTTCACCTCATAATTTTCACCAAATTATTGATATTTAAGGTCTGAAGTCATCATATAATGATGTTTTCACCTCATAACTTTCACCAAATTAATGATGTTTAAGGTCTGAGGCCACCATACTATGATGTTTACCCTCATAAATTGTCACCAAACTAATGATGTTTAAGGTCTGAGGTCATCATATAATGGTGTTTACCCTCAAAAAAATTTCACCAATTTACTGGTGTTTAAGGTCTGAGGTCATCATATAATGATGTTTACCCTTATAAAAAAATTCACCAAACTAATGATGTTAAGGTCTGAGGTTACCATACTATAATTTTTACCCTCATAAATTATCACGAAACTAATGATGTTTAAGGTCTTAGGTCACCATATAATGATGTTTTCCTTCATAATTTTCACCAAATTACTGGTTTTTAAGGTCTGAGGTCACCAAATTATGATGTTTCAACTCATAATTCACCATAACCAATGACATTTAAACATAATGTGAGTATTGGCCTATAAATTTATTTTTTTCATTAAGATACTATTTATAAACTGATACATGTATTACAAAGATATAACTGTAACATCATATGTAATATTTCTTCAAGTGGTCAGCATTCCAAGGATTGGAGAAAGGTTCCCCTTCAAGATTTTCTATCTGGTAGGTACTAGGAAGAGCCTCATCAACTACTCTATAAGGACCATGCCAATTTGGGTGGGGCTTATTTGCCTTTTGCAGCGTCTTCTTTAGGACTAGGTCTCCCACAGCTATAGGTCTTGATTTCACCCTTTGGTTGTAAAATTTTACAATTCTCTGTTGGTTGGTTGCCTGTCTAATCTTTGCATCTTCTCTTTTCTTCAATCATGTTTAGATCAAGTCTTCTTTCTTCCCCATTCTTCTGAGGGTCATAGGCCAGAACTCTGTGATTGGTGAGTCCTACCTTTATAGGGATGACAGCTTATGAGCCATGGGCTAACATAAATGAGGTCTCTCCCGTTGGTGTCCTTGTTGTCGTCCTGTAGGCTCATAATACATCATATACCTCCTTTGTCCCTCTCCCCTTGGCCTCTTCCAACCTCTTCTTTATCCCAAAAAGGATTGTTCGGTTTTTAACGTCCGTCTGACCGTTGGCTTAGGGCCAGCCGTAAGAAGAGAAGAACTTCTTGATCGCTACTCTTTCGCAGTATTTCTCTAAGGAAGCATTCCTTAAATGGGTTTTGTTGTCTGAGATGAGCGTATTGGGAAGACCATACATGCATATGATGTTCTTCCAGATGAACTGAAAGGTCTTCTGCTCTGTAATCGTGATCATCGGCTTAGCTTCTACCCACTTGAAGAAGTAATCAATGGCCACCACTAACAATCAATAGTTGTTCTCAGCCCTTGGCAAGGGTCCTACCAAGTCGATACCCCATACTACAAATGGCCCTGGTGAGCTGATTAACGTCATTGGTTGATGGGGGATGGGGGAGAATCTCTGGCACTTATCGCATTTATTCACATATACCGCTGCATCTTTGGCCAAGGTCGACCAACAGTATCCCTGAGTGATTATCCTCTTATCTAAAGGTCCTCCTCTTATGTAGATGGAGAAAGATCCCTCATACACATCTTGTAGGATGTGCGGAACCTCTAAAGGGTGGACACATCTGAGGAGAGGGATTAAGAACCCCTTTTTGTACAAAACATCTCCTATAATTATGAACTTGGCATCCCTGAACCTCAGCTTCCTCCTTTCCAACTTTGATTCTGGTAGCTCACACTGTCTGATGTATCTAATAAGAGGGTCCATCCATGAGGCTCCCATATTCAAATTGAGGCAAGTTCTAGAAAACTCTTATTCTTCAATGGTTGGCTTGAGGAGAATTTCAACTTGTACAGTTCTTCTTATGTCTATCCTTGTTGCTGAGGCCAACCTTGCGAGTGTATCAGCTTGACTGTTGTCTTGCCAAGTTATTCTCTTCATCTTCACTTCCTTGAAGCTTTCTAGCATCATTCTCACTCTCTTCAAGTATTTGGTCATCCTTTCGTCTTTGGCCTCATACACTCCCAGGATTTGGTTGACAACTAACCTTGAGTCTCTATGGACTAGGATATGATCAACACTAAGGGTTTTGGCCAAGGAGAGACTTGATATCAGTTCGTCATACTCTGACTCATTGTTCGAAGCCTTAAAGTTAAACCTCAGCGCATATTCAATATCGGTACCATCTGGAGTTGACACTATCAGCCCTACTCCACTTTCGCTTTCACAAGATGACCCATCAACGAAGAGGTTCCAAACATCTTCATTTGAACAGAAGTTAACCTCTATCAGGGTCCCTTACTTGAAGAGGTATATGTCTTCCTCATTCTAAACTACACTTTTTTCGAACTTGCTTGACCCAACCTTATCCGGATCTCGAAAGAGATTTCTATTTAGTTCATCAGTAGTTCTTTGACTAATTTCAATCTCAACCTCTTCCCAAGTGAATTCTGCTACAAAGTCTATAAGTTCTTGTCCTTTTATGGCATCCATGGGCTGATAAATAATGTCATATTCCCCTACCTTGATGGCCTAAGTCATCAGCCTGCCTGAATTCTCAGGCTTCGGTAGGACCTATCTGAGCGGGGAATCCGTAAGGATGACCATAGAGTGAGCTTGGAAGTACGACTTCATATTCCTAGAGTCATGTATTAAGGAATAAGCTAACTTTTCCATCCGAGTGTACTTTTATTCAGACCCTTGAAGGGCCTTACTATTTAAGTATATCGGCCTCTGCACTCCATCATCTTCTCTTACTATGGCTGCACTAATGGCTGATTCTGAAACGGCTAGATATACATACAACTTCTCCCCCAAAATAGGCCGAGATAGGAGTAGAGGAGATCCAAGGTAGGACTTGAGCTCCTTAAATTCTTTGTCGCATTCCTCATCCCATTCGAAGGCCTTTATAGGTAATTTAAAAAAATGAAGACACTTGTCTGTAGCTCTTAAAATAGACATGTTCAGTACAGCAACTCTTCCAGTTAACCGTTGGACGTCTTTGATGGTTCTGGGTGTCTTCATTTCTAGTAAGGTCTTGATCTTCTCATGGTTAGCCTCTATTTCCCTCTGATTGATGATGAATACCAAGAACTTTCTTGCTCCTAACCCGAAGACACACTTGGTTGGGTTGAGCTTTATCATGTATTTGTCCATGGTGTCAAAAGTTTTTTCAAGGTCAGCCACATGAATGTCGGCCTTTAGACTCTTCATCAACATGTCATCCACATATACATCCATGGACCTACCTATCTGATTTGTGAACATCTTATTTATAAGATGCTGGTAAGTAGCCCCTATATTCTCAAGCTGAAGGGCATGACCTTATAACAATAGGTCCCCTTGTCGGTGATGTACGTTGTCTTCTTTGAGTCCTTCGAGTCCATAAAAATCTAATTATACCTGATATAGGCATCCATAAAGCACATGAGCTCATGTCCTGCTATGGCATCCACCATCTGATCAATTCACGGAAGGGGGAAGATGTCTTTTAGATAAGATTTGTTCAAATTAGTGAAATCTACACACATTTTCCATTTCCCATTAGCTTTTGGCACGATGACGGCGTTAGATAACCACTCAGGGTATATGACCTCTCTAATGAACTTGGCTTCTTCAAGCTTTCTGACTTTTTCCCTGATGACATCATACTTTTCCCTTGAGTAAACTCTTCTTCTTTGCTTGATGGGCTTGGAATCTTCTAAAATATTGAGTTTGTGTCACATAACTTCAGGGTCAATACCCGACACGTCTGTGTGGCTCCATGCAAATAGACTCTGTCTCTTCCCCAATAATTTCACCAGCTCTTCCTTAATCTCAGGTCTTAGGGCTTTTCCAATTTGGACCGGTTTTTTCGGATGGTTTTCCTTAAGGACGATGGATTCTATCTCTTACACGTCTTTTCCCTTCTTGAGCTTTGTCTCATCCCTAGGATCGAGTGTGTCTATGTTGTACCTGATTGTTACCCTCTTATGAGCCTCTCTATCTTCTGTGGAATTAAAGTAGCACTCTCGTGTTGATGTTTGGTCACCCTGCACTTCCCCGACCCCATAAGGAGTCGATAATTTTAGCACCTGGTGGACCGTTGAAGGCACGACCTCAAATTCCTTAAGGGCTACTCTTACTATGATGAGGTTCTAAGCTGAGAAGACATTCTCATCCATGACAAAGAAGTTTATTTTCCTTGTCAACCTCTTAGGGAACTCATCTCCCATTCTAACATCCATCTCATACATGCCCGATGGATGAACCTTATCATTGTTGAATCCAATCAAAGGATGATGGTAAAAGATAAGCATAGCCTTGCTGAGGCCTAGGCTCTTAAAACAGGGCCAGAACATAACATCTACTGAGCTACCCCCATCAAAGAGTATCCTCTTAACTTCACACCCATGCACCCTCGAGGTGATTACTAGAGGGTCATCGTGAGGAGCTAATATACCTTTGAAATCAAGTCTTAAGAAGCCAACTATGAGGGTATCCTTATTTAACTTCTTTCTCTTCGCGTGTTTTACCTCTGAGGACGTCAAATTCACAACCTATACTTTGGTTACTGACTTGGCCTCTTCCACATGGGCCTTGTGATCAGCGACCTCTGAACCTCCTCCTTCTAATCCTCCACAGATGGTGTTCACACCAAAGGACATCACACCAACCCTCTTCACTAGGATATTGTCATCTTTTGGTGGGAGGTCAGGGTCATCGTCATCATCTTCTGAGTCCTCAGCTCTTCTAGTAGGGGCGTATTTCCTGCATCTATCATTTATCTTCTTTTTAGGGTCTTCTCTTCCCCCTTTAAAAGCTCTGCCATCCACATACTTTTTGAGTTATCCTGATTTCAACATCTTCTCAATCTCATCCTTAAAGGCAAATCACTTGTCAGTCAGATGGCCATAGTCTTGGTGGAACTCACACCATAAGTTCTTATTCCTCTTATGCGGGGGGACTTAATCTTCTCCGGCCATCTCAGGGACCTGTTATTTTTTATTTCATTGAGGATGTGTTCGCATCTCACAGTTAGAGGAGTGTAGTGTGCAAACTTTTAGTCTGCATCCCTCATCTATCCATCCTTCTTTCTTTGGAATTTCTCGTTGCTACTTCCATTCTCATCCTCATACTTTACAGCCATTACTTCTTCAGTATTCATGACCCTAACAGTTGTTGCTAACAGCTCGTATATAGACTTAGGAGGGTCTTCAGTAAGTTTCCAAAGCAACTTCCCCTTCTGCAGACCTCTTATAAGGGCTGTCATGGCTATATTCTCTTCGTAATCTTCAACCTCCAACTTTTTCTTGTTAAACCTTGCAATTTAATCTTTGAGGCTCTCATTCTTGCCTTATTTTACGTAGAGTAGATGGGTTGTATTATTCTGAGGTCTTACCCCAAAACAGAAGTTGTGTATGAACCGCTCAGCCAAACCTTTAAAGTTCTTTATCGAATTTTTAGGAAAGGAAGTGAACCAAATATACGTAACCCCCATCAAAGTGCTTGAAAAAGCTCGGCACCTTATCTCATCAGGGATTGAATAAGTGCCAGCTATAGATTTATACATCTCAATATGATGTACCGGGTTGGTACTTCCATCATACTTAGGAGACACTATAGGTGGTTTGAATTTGGCCGGGGTTGGGAAGTTCATAATCCTTGTCACAAATGCGGAGCCCTCTGAGAACCCCCTTTGTAATGGGTTTCAACTTTGATGAGGTTCCTTATCTTCTCTTCTAGTCGCTGAATGGATTCATTCCAAGGTTTAGTAACGTCATCTTGGCCGAGGTTGTCCCCCGCCACCTCCAAAGGGTGAATTGAGGGTTCCAAAGTTGTTGTACAACATCGGTTATTAACCTCTTGGCCACAGTCTCAACTAAATAAGGGTCGGCCATGGCGAGGCCGATGTTCATCGTCTTTCCTCTGAGAGCCAGCCGCGCTTCTTGACCAATATAACCTCTTCCAAAGATCATTAACTAGGCTGAGCCTTTCAAAGGCCGGCCCTCTACTCGAGCAATCAAAAATTGATCCTCTTGGCTGGGCATCACCAACCTCGTCCCTTCTTGCTCCGTAACCTTGACTTTGCTATATAGGACGTACTGTGTTGTCTGAAACCTCATATGGCTCCTAGCAGTCTGCTGGAGCATCATCTGCTTCAATAACATCGTACCTATCCTCAGGACAGGGGTTTCCTTACCTCCCCAGATGTAAATGTCTAGGTTTCGCAATGTCCCTCCTCCATTGAGGGATAGGTTGGTCCTTTCTCGGTTCCTTGGGTGGTCCCCTAGCCTCCGAATGTGGTTGAACAGACACCGGAGTAATCCTTTATGGTGAGAACCTAGGTGGCCTCATCATATTTTGGCTTAACTGGGAAAATTGCTCCTTCATTACTTGTTACATTGCAGCCAAGGACCTTAAGGTTGCTGCCACATCAGCCATCTCGGACTGGGGTGGTGCTTGGCTGGAACTGAGTCCTTCAACACAAGATAGTGGAGGAGGTGGTGGCAACTCCGGCGCTATATGTTAGTATTAAAGAGCTTGAGATGAAAATATTAGAGAGATTAAATACCTTAAAGGACCTCTTTTAATGGTGAAACAGCTTCACATAAAAGGCGAGGCCTGGTTTACCACCAGAGTGTCTGGTGAGGTTAAGCTGTGAAATGGAAGAGATGAATATTCTCGTTCCCCCAGACGATGCCAAAATGATGATGCTGGAAATAGCACCACCAGATAAGGTGTTGACAGGCTCAAATAAGCTATAACAATGGCAGCGTAAGAGTGTGTAAATAGAAGGAGATGATGAGAATATGAGAATACTTGAATATAAGTGGTTCAGCCAGTCTGGACTACTTCCACTGTGTGTGAGTAATATCATTGAATGAAGGCACTAATGGCCATGGATACAAACTCTCAAGCTTTCTCCCTCTTTGTGTAAAGTGGTAGAGTTTCAGCTAAGATTGTAATTATGGATCCCTTTACAAGATAGTGGATGGCCTCTATATATAGTGCTTAGGGGGTGTAATGTACCCCGCAAGCATGCAATGAGCATGTGCATGAAGATCCAACAAGTGTGTGGATGACACCTGGCAGATCTTAACTAAACAATGATGAACTCAATATTCCCCCACGTGGAGGGAATTATTCAGTTATAAAAGATTTGTCCACGTGTTCCAAACCATACGTATGCTTATAAATTCTTGGCAATCTTTGCTTGGTGAAACCTCATCCTGGAAGAGTACGAGGTTGGTGAAGTCCGACTGTTCCTTTATCTGAGGCTATATTTAATGACCTTGGCCATGTAGCTAGTCGAGGTTAGGTCTGAGTTGTTGTAACATTGACTTGGGACGATGATGATGTTGCCAGATGATTGGTCCCTTGTAACACTACTGATCTCGACTGATGACTGCAATATCAGCTGGGGCCGATGATCGAAGGATGGTTGAACCTATGAGTACTTTTTTGACCTCGGTCGATGCCCAACCGAGGTTAATGTATGTTGTAGAAGCAATATCGGTTGTGGCCGACCTTCTAAGAGACGATGTTACTGATGGTTGTCTTAGGCATCTGGTCACCAGGGCTACAATATTAGCCGAGGTTGATGGCTCTGAGAAAGACAACATCTTTGATTAAAGTTGCTCCTTTGAAAAGATTGAAAAGGGCTCTTACTGAGAAGACTGTAGATGATGTTGCGCAACCTTCTAGGGTTGAGGTACCTTCTTTAAGAGTCAGTACTCCAACTCTCATTGCTCCTGGCTTGGATAAGAAATTAATCAGGTCTAGGACACTTCTTGAATGCCGAGCTGCTGAGATTTCTACTCCTTGAGAGAAGGTTACTGACTTGGCAACCCAACATATTGCATCAGTAAGTACCATCACACTTGCTATTTTACCTCTTTGTACTATGTTCATATTCTGACTTGGGCTTCTTTTCATTTGCAGTTTTTGGTGTATTTTAATAATATCCTGGAGAAGGATGAGGCTATCAAGGCTTAAACTTCATCTAGTGGGGTGGAAAAATCTCTTATTGGGTTGTTAAAATTTTAGATGGAGTCCCGACAGAAGTACAAGGAGGACCAAGCTGCTTGGGAAAATAAAATCAAGTCCGCTGAAATAGCTTAACAGAAAGCTGAGGAAGCTACCAAGACGGCTGTAAATGTTTCCAAGGAGGCAGAGGAGAAATGCAAGGTTACCATTTCCAGCAAAGTGGAAATTAAGGGCAAGCTTGAAGAGGATGAATGGCGTAAGAAATACCTTGAGGAGAAGGTAAAGTCTGCCAAAGAGCTTCTTAAGGAAAATACTTCTTGGGAGAGGGTGAAGAGAAAAGCTACTATGAAGAAGGCCTTTAGCTCTGGCTGGGATAAAGAGTGGAATAAAGCTATTACTATTGGTTCTTCCCAAATGGAGTATCCAAGTGTCAAGTTCTTCAGGGATGGATGGACTGCCTCTTTGAAAGAGTTGAACGTTACTGAAGATTCTGAGTTATTTCAGAGACACATTCATGGCCATTCTCCTGCTATTGAAGAAGAAGAAGATGAAGTTGGATCTAATGAATCTTCTTTGTTAGTTATAGAACAAACACTTGCTGCTAATATCTCCCAGTCCTCTGAGCAAGTTCAGTAAGAAACTCCCTCTACCGAGAAACATCAACTGTCCACTGAGTAATAAATTCCTTCCTCAAAGTCGACTGATGATGTTGTAGGGAATAAGGAGAAGGTGTAAAACTGTTAGGCTCTTTAGTTGTTTTATTTTTCTGTTTTCCCTTTTTTTGTAACTTTAGTTGTACCCTCTTCTCCTATGATTAATAAAATGGACTTTGTTCTTTTATTCTGATTTTCTCATTCACTGGTTCAATATGGTTGTGTTGTTATTTGATCTATTTTCACTTTTCCTTGCTAGTTTATTGCTAGGATGGAACTATTGTCAGCTCATGATACAGAGTTGATGAAAAAGTGTACGAGCTACTTCAAATCTAGTCGTGCAGGCTTCACTAAGGCACAGATAGTTGAAAATCTTGGATTTGATGCCTCTGAACGATCAATCGATGCTTACCAATATTTAAAATGTTTGCTTAACCAGGCTGTGGCAAATAATGTGTCTTATTACTAAATGATTTAAGATCCTTAAGTGATGATTGAAGAACTCCAGATTCATCACAAGAAAGCCACTCTCTCCTTCGTGAGGGTTATGAGAAAAAATACTAACAGTTGAGCGATGATCGGGGTTATGATAAGTTCATTTCAGCCCATAATAAGAGAGAGAGTGTGTGTCCTAAAGTTTGAGATTTAAGATCACAAAAACATCGTTAAGTTACTACATGAAGAGAATAATGCTTTGAGGGAAGAGCTGAAACAATTAAAATTTGCCACTTTCGCTGGAGCTCTAGTTCCAGTCAATGATGAAGGTTTTTCTTTTTTGGAGACTAAAAATGATGCATTGAGAGAAAAATTAGAGACCTTGAAAGGAGCCAAACCTACATATTGTTCGCGAGGTAGAGCAAGAGCTAGTCGGAGTAACGTTAAAGAGGCTAGGACTCAACAACCCTTAGAAAATAAAGTTGTTCAACTGAAGGCAAAATATCAATCTTTAGCTGAGATGTCCAAGAAAATTCAGAGTCTCATCGAGAAACTTTCCAACCAGAGTTATACTTTGTAGAGAAAGGAAAACTAAGTGAAGAGGCTTCATCGGCATGTGGAGAGATTGACGTATCAATTTCATAAACATCCTAGAGAGTTTTGGATGGGGGGATATAATGAAGCTTTATGCCATCTCGAAGCCCAGTTGAAACAGTCAAATAATGAGGGATACAAACAGGGATGGTTGAATGCTCTAGATGTGATGCATGTTAAGAAAGGAACAGAGTTGTGGGATTGGTACGAGCCTGGTTTACTTGATCTTCTAGTGCCTCCCTTCAAACTAGATGTTAGTTGGATTCCAGTTAGTTATATTCCTCAGTGTTTGATCTCCAAATACCTTGGTGATTACCATCTTCATGATGATTTTGAGGTATCCCGACCTCCATATCTGTTGGATCGACCGAGTTCGAGTAATACCAAAATGCTGCGAGATTTGAATTTTATTAATTCTTCTTTTGCTTTAGATGATCCTCTAGCTGGAATGGAGCCTATACCTAAATCTGAAGGAAAGAAACAAATAGAATAGGTTATTTATATTTCGTTACTAATTGTTCAATGAATAAATATCATTTTTTGTAATTCTGGAAGTAAATTAATTGTATGATGTTTGTTTTATCAATTTGATAAATATACGTATATATATAAAGGGACAATTTATCCTATGTTGATTTGATTGCCTAGACAATGGAACTTTGCCCCATATGTTTTCGTAGTTGTAGTGACTTATCACCCATAAGTGCCTAAGCAATAGAATGATTTTCATTCCATGTAACAATTTTATCTAGATTTCCTTGGTGCCTAGGTAATGGATATTGTACCCATCTTCTTGCCTAGTTTTATATGCCCCATGAGGTCACCTATAATCAAATAGGTCTTGCCTAGTATGATTGTTGTGCCAACATTGTTGACCAACCTTGGTTGGTGGTTGTTGACATGCCGACCAACCTTAGTTGGTGGTTGTTGATATGCTGACTAACCTTAGTTGGTGGTGTTGATATGCCGACCAACCTTAGTTGGTGGTGTTGACCAACATGAGTTGCGCTGATCTTGACCAACATTAGTTAGTGTAGTGATTAGCACTAGTACTCCGAAAAAACTTAACTCAAAAGAATATTGGGAAATTGTTAGTTTTATTCATATTGAAATTATGGGGTATATGTAAATCTATATTACTGGTAATATTTGCGTAGGTGCTCTACATTCCAAGAATTTTTTAATTCTTCCCCCTCTAGAGTTTCTATTCTGTAGGTTCCAGGTCGAACAACAGCTGTGACACGATAAGGCCCATGACAGTTGGCTTCCAACTTATTGTTCTTCTGACTGACCTTCTTGAGATCATAATCTCATGCCTTAAGATCGCACTTCCTGACCCGTTTATTGTAGAACATGGCAGCCCGTTACTAATAAGCGGCATTTCAGAGTGCTGCGTCTTCTCGAAATTCCTCCAACATGTCCAAATCTAAGGGTCTCATCAAATCGCTTATTGGATAATTGAAATTAAGCACCCTATGAATAAGTAAGCCTAGTTCAGCAGGTATGACTGCTTCACTTCCAAAATTTAACATGTAATGAGATTCCCCGGTTCTTGTTCGGGAGTTGTTCGGTAAGCCCATAACACAGAGTGCAACTCGTTGATCCAATTCCCTTTCACATCACCAGACCTTTTCTTCAACCCGTTCAACAGAGTTCTGTTTGTTACCTCTGTTTGTCCGTTACTTTGGGGATGACTTGGAGCATAATGGATCTTTTAAATATTGGACTGTAGATAGTACACGATGAACTCCTTATTCTCAAATTGGGTACCGTGATCAGTGATGAAAGCATGTGGCAGACCATATCTGCAAACAATATTCCTTCTAATGAATTGATAGACACGTTCATATGTCATATCTATGAGAGGCTGAGCTTCTACCCATTTTGTGAAATAATCAACAACGACCACCAAATATTTGTATTGTCCTCTTGTGGTTGGCAGAGGCCCGACTAAGTCTATTCCCCACATAGGAAATGGCCAAGGTGAAGTGATTGGCATCAGCAGTGCCTGAGGAGTTATCTGTATAGTAGAAAATGGTTGACATTTATCGCATTTCTTGGCGTAAGCTATGCAGTAAGCGCGCATAGTTAGCCAATAGTACCCTTACGTAGTTATTCTCTGCAAAAGAGTCCGACCTGCTACGTGAGCTCCATAGGATCCTTCATGAATTTCTTCTATTAGACCTTGAACTTCTGCTGGGTGAACACATCTTTGCAGACCTGCGATCATACCCCTTCTCTACAAAACTCCATTGGTTAAGACATATCTAGCAGCTTTAAACTTCAGCCTCTTGGTTGTAAGTTGGTCGTATGGTAAAATTATTTCTTCAATATAAGCCATGATGGGATCCATCTAAGAAGGTCCCATATCCAAAGTGATAAACTTCACCCTCAAATCTTCATCGATACTTCTACTGGAGAGTAACTCAATAGGAATTTTTCTTCGTACCTCGGTGCGAGTAGCTGAGGCTAATCAAACTAGTGCATCTGCTCTTGCATTCTCCATCCTTATTATTCTGATCACTTGGGCAGCTGCATAAGTGGATACGATCTCCATAGCTTTAGCTAGGTACCTTGACATGAACTCTCCTTTTGCTGCATAAAGATTGAGCATCTAATTTACCACTAGTTGCGAATAACTGAACACCATCACTTACTCTACAGTCAATGATTTAGCTAAGTTGAGGCCCACAATTACGGCTTCATACTCAGCTTCATTGTTGGAAGCCTTGAACTGGTAACGCAAAGGATATTATATATATCTCCCATCCGGACTATTGAGAATAATTTCAGCCCCGCAGCTTGTGGCACACGAAGAACCATCAACATAAAAATTCCACATAGGGATAATTTTATCCAACCCTTGGTCTGATAAAGTCCCTTGATGGAATATCTGGTGCTTCATTTCTTCATCCTTCAATTATGGGCTCTTACTCGCAGATTCTGGTTATTTGACTAATATCCCTTCTGGCAGGTTTACCACTGGGAGTTCATCGGGGATAATTTTTGATGATCCTCTAACATCCTTGAGTTGTTTTTCATTAGGCCCAAGTTAGTCAGAGGTATTTGGATAGGTCAATTCAGCGATGAAATCTACCACTGCCTGCCCTTTGAGAGAAGACCTTGGCTCGTTGATAAGGCCGTACTCCCCTAACTTCGCTGCCCAATACATCAATCTTCTAGATTTTTTGGCTTATGTAAAGCTTGTATGAGTGGCATGTCAGTATATATTATTATTGTATGGGCTTGAAAATATGGCTTCATTCTCTTGCTCACCTTAATTAATGCCAACTCTAATATCTCCATTTTTGGATATCTAATCTCTGCCCCCTGAATGCCTTGCTCATATAGTAAACTAGTTTTTGTACTCTGTTTTCTATGCTTATCAAAGCTTAGCTGACAGCATTTTCTAAGACAACCAGGTACAAATATAATTTTTCTCCTAACACCGTCCTGGACAGCAAAGGAGGTGTCCCCAAGTATCTTTTTAACTCCAGGAACGCCTTTGCACACTCGTCATTCGATTCGAAGGCCTTTCGAAGAACCTTAAAAAATGGAAGACATCTATCAGTTGCTCGGGAGACAAATCTGTTGAGAGCTTCTACATGCCCCATAAGGCTTTTCACTTCCTTCTTGGTAGTTGGAGATCTAAATTCTAGTAAGGCTTTTATCTTGTCAGTATTTTCTTCAATACCTCATTGATTTACAATATACCGGAGCAACATGCCTTCCTATACTCTAAAAATGCACTTGGTCGGGTTCAGCTTCATCTTGTACTTTACCAGCTGGGCAAATGTCTGGCTCAGATCAGCTATATAGTCAATAGCTTTTTTTCTTTTGGTCAGCATTTCATCGACATACACCTCCATATTTTTTCCAATCTGTTCTGCGAACACCATATTCATTAGCCGCTAGTATGTAGCACCTGCATTTTTAAGATCAAAAGGCATAACATTGTAACAATATGTTCCTCGTGGGATAATAAAAGAGGTACGCTCCATTTGATTTGATTGTATCCGAAATAGGCATCCATGAAGCTCAATAATTCATTTCCCGAAGTAGCATCTACAGCTGGTCTATCCTGGGCAAAAGGAAATCATCTTTTGGGTAGGCTTTATTCAAATCTGTCAAATCCACACACATTCTCCATTTGTTCTTCTTCTTCTTCACCATCACCACATTAGCTAGCCAGTCAGGATACTTGACGTCTTCAATTAAAGAAGTCTTTTGTAGCTTCTCTACTTCCTCTTAAATAGCCTGGTTCTTCTTCGAACTAAAGACTCTTCTTCGTTGCTCCACCGACTTGATCTCTTTATTGACATTGAGCTTATGACACAGGAAAGTTGGATCTATCTCGGGCATATCTTCATGACTCCATGCGAAAGCTTGCATTCTATGCCTCAGAAATGCCACCAGCTCTTGCTTCAATATCGGATCAAGTGAAGAACCAACCTGAGTTGTTCGTTCTGGTCGTTCATCGTCCACAATAATTCTCTCTGTTGCTTCCATGAATTAGACTTTAATGAGATCTATTTCATCTCTTAGGTCTAAGGTTTCAATCTCAGACTCATCATACTTATCCACTTGGTAAGTGGTGGTTTTTTTCCTAGCATCCTCCAATTACTCTTATTCGGCAGATGCGTAGTAGCATTCCCGAGCTACCTTCTAATCGCCTTTCATAATTCCACCCCCAAAGTTGGTCAGTAACTTTAAACAGTGATGTATAGTGGATGGAACTGTTTCAAATTTTTTCAGGCCTACTCTCCCGATGATTATATTGTAGGTCGATTGGACATTTCTATCCATCATAAAGAATCATATATCTTCTGATATGCAGGCAGGTCAGGTACCAATCAGCATATCTAACTTGATCATCCCAAGTGGAAAAAGTTTGTTTCTAGATAAACTGATGAGGGGACTGTGATACGATTCCAACTAGGCAAGCTTTAGGTTCAAGCTGTCAAAGTAGGGGTAGAACATGATGTCTGCCCAACTGTCATTATCCACCAATACTCGTGAGATGATCACATCCTTCATCCTCATTTTGATCACCAAAGGGTCATCGTGAGGATATAAAACGCCTTTCAGATCATTTTTGGAAAAACCAATGACCAGTTTATCTTTATTAACCTTCCTCGGATGATCCTCCTTCGCTCGATTTATCCGTTGTATATAGGAATAATCTTGGGCCTCATTGAGGTAATCTTTCCTTTCAACGATATGATCACCACCGCCTGCACCTCCACCTGTTATCATATTACAATCAAATGAACCAAAACGGATTAAAAATACCTCACGCTCTGGTTGTCTTGGCTATTTGGGGAGATCGGGGTCATCTTTTGGGTCATCTTCGTGGTCCCTTTTCTTGTCATGTCTTGGTCCGCGAGGAGATTTGGACCTTTGTCGTGATCTGTTATTGGTCTTCTCATCGTTCTAGCGATTAACAAACCGGTTCAACTTCCCTCGTCTAATGAGTGTTTCTATCTCATTTTTGAGAGCTATGCATTACTTGGTCGTGTGACTGTGATCCTTGTGGAACTCGCAATACTTGGACTTATCTCTTCTTTCAGGAGCTATCCTCAATTTTCCTGGCCAATTTAGTTCCTCGCTATTCTTTATCTCTTCCAGAACATGGTTTATGTCCATCTCTAATGGGGTATAATTTGCATATTTCATCAAGTGCTCTAACGTTTCCTTGCCTTTTGACCGCTTTTTCCCTCCATTATGCTTGTGATCTTTTCTCTCAGACCTACCTTTAACTTTAGTCTCCTCTTTTTCCTTAACATTCTTCTTCGCAGTCATAGCTTCTTCAGCATTCATAATCTTGGTTGCTTTAGCCATCAACTATGCCATGGATTTGGGGGATCTTGGGCCGGAGTGTAGTACAGCTTGTCTGGTAAAAGGCCACTTATGAGGGATATAATAGTTATTTTTTTCTCATAGTCAATGACTTCTAGTTTATCGTTGTTAAAATGAGTGATATAGTTTATTGTGCTTTCCCATGCCCTTTGCCTTACGCTCAACAGATGTGCCGCCCTCTTGACTAGCTTTTCACCAAAATAGAAGTTTCCTATATAGATTTTTGCCAGTTGATGGAAGGTTGTAATCTGCCCCCGAGGAAGATTGTTGTACAATATTTGAAAAGATCCAGTGATTGTTCCCAAGAATGCCCTGCACCTCATCTTATCTGGGACTGCATAGATATCTGTAGCAGCTTGGTACAGCTCTATGTGAAGGATAAGGTCAGTTTTTCCATCATACTTCGGTGTAACTACAGGAGCCTTAAACTTTGAGGGTGTGGGAAAATCCAAAATTGCTTGTACAAAAGGAGATCCCTTGATTAATGTTCTTTGGAGAGGGTTTTTGGCCTTAGTCATCTCCCCTAACCTGTCTTCTAATCTCTAAAGATATCCTTTCCATGCGTCATTTCTAGCCTCTGATTTATATGTATGAGAAACAGATGCCATTGAGTTCTCCTCTTGGGATCTTTCTAGGCGTAATTGGGAAGATCCTTCCCATAAATCATTTGTTCGTTGAGAATTTCTCAATGCAATTTAGGAGAGTTTCTATTCCTCCAGGGGCCCAAACGGTCAAAGGGGGAGACTCTGCTCAACCTTTCCAGAGAGCTTATTCGTTCTGGAGTCATAGTGATGTTTTCTTGAGACTCTACGATTCTTATAGGGGATGTCAAACTAGGCTGATAGGATGGATCACTTAAAGTTCTAGTACGATGAGGTTTAGTACGTCTGGGTCGTGAAGACAGTGGTCGCATGATGCTTCGTTGGCCAGACTGGGCGAAAGCTCCATTTTGAAAAGTCTGGATGAACTGTCGCATAGTATTCTGCATAGCTATTTGCCCCTGACTAAACTAGCCAAGATTCATGTTATATCGTTTGCATTTGGAGGGGAAAAAGGGTTAAGAGGATTACCGTTATTGTTAGATTCTGGGATATCAATAATTTAGGATGAGTTTTTGGTGAAAAACGCTACATATAGTCGTTCCCACAGACGACGCCAATATGTTGATGTAAAAAATTATATTTGATCTAATTAACTAATCACAAATAAATATGAATAAAGAAATAAGACAAAGGATGTTTAAAGTGGTTTATCCTTAGAAAAATGGTTTACGTGCACTGTTTTGTGTTGCTGGGTATTTTGCCTTAATCTTGAGTATGTTCGCTTATGGAAGCTTACCCCGCTATAAGGGTGTTACAAAGTATTTATAGCCCTTGGGCTATCAGTATGAATAGGCAATATCTCGTTATTTAAGAGACATATCCATTTGTACATGATTATAATGTTCATTGAATATGTCTTTCTTATGTGATCTTCCTGACCAGATGCTTGGTATGTTGAGTAGCCAGACGCGCTGAGTAGCTCGGTGCTGTAAGTTGCTCGATAAATATATTTATGCCATGCTAGATAACACGTGTCTTCATATAATTTGTCCTCCTCAGCTGACTAATTTTTGTATCAACAATAACTATTAAAATCCGTCGAATGCCCAAGTTAAGACCCTTATCAAAGAGCTTTGTCTTCTCATCTTCGTTCTTCTGAATGGAGTCCATGTATTAACATAAGCTTTTGAATTTAACTAAAAACTCATTCACTGAAGTCTTACCCTGAATTAACTAAAAAAAATCGTCTTTCTTGGCATCTTTAAATGCCTATGGGAAATATCAATCAAGGAAGGAAACTCTGAAGTTGTCCCAGTTAATGGTCTCAGTGGTGCTGGCAGAGTAGTGCTCCACCAACAATGTGCCTGCTTAGTCATCCAAAATGTCACAATATTGACCTTGTGCCCATCTGGCACATCTAGAATTTCCATTACCCACGTAACCTCGTCGAGCTATGCTTTGGATACATCAGGGCCCGACTCCCCATTAAAGGTGGACGGATTCAACTTCTTAAATTCCTTATGGATAGATGCAAAAGTGGTGCTTTCGATGGTTCCGGTACGATTGGCCTGCTATTGAGAGATAGAGAGAGAGAGAGTCAAGTTGTGGGACGGATTGCTTCATACACTAGAGCCTGTTGGATCCGGAACAGCTAGGGACGTCACGACATGGAGGTATCTACATAAAATGGAAAGTTTAATACACATTGGCACGTATGAAAGGATAGTGGAATCAATTTACTTACTAGTACTAATCATGAGTTGTGCGGGAAGTAAAGGAAACGTATCAAGGAAATGTAAACGCTCTATCACACCCAAAGATTCTATTGCTCTGATACCATTTGTAATGCCCGACCCGATTTCGGATCACCGTTGGATCAACCCACACCGAGCCAAGGAGTTAATAGAGGAGGGGTAAGATTTCACCATTTTATTTAAGAAAATCCTTTAAATTTGAATAATTAGTTTGGTTCTTTAAATTCTTATTTATATTTAAAGAAAAGGTGGTCACTATGATATTAGTTATTTAGCATAATATATTTATATAAAAATCGATTTTATCCAAAATGTTAATTAAACTGAAAATAAGTCACACCATCCTATATTATTAAAAATTATGGCCACGGCCCAAATAAAGTCCTAATGTCCAAAGTATATATACCAAAAATCTCTTGTTTGAAAATTAGTATAGAACATTCTAATGATGTTGGTCACCCCCTGGGGCATTACTCACATCCTGTCTGATATTCCTACTCACGGGACCTGGGGCGGGGGTGGGGGTTTTAACATGAAAAAATGTAGGTGTGCGCGAAATCTCAACAGGGGATTAATACTAGGAAATATTTTTCTAAGAATTATTAAACATATAACAAGTGTTTTATTCAATTATGAAAAAACATAGGAAATTTAATTACTCGTAATGAAACAACATTAAATTCACTAGAGCGATACGCTCATACTAACAGTAAGCCCATTTTTACCACCCTTTATCGAATCTGGAGACTAATTATACAACTTTCACCCTTTAGTCTCAATTATGACTTTAGTTGGGTCATTATAGAAATCATCAATACAATTTCATAGTTTTTATTTATTTATTATTTCATGGAATGTTTCAAATACCGCGTGCTTTAACGCGCTCTTACCGTTGACGACACCACAATATGCTCTGGCCAGTCATTTTGAAACATTTCCCCTAAGGCCCGGGGCCCTCCTTAATGTGACACCACACTCAATTAAATACTGGGCGATCGGTTATTTATTAAATTATATAATAATATATAGTTGGTTCATTCTTAGCATCACTGTCAAAAATATTTACTTCGTTAATTACCCAATGAATTAATTAATCTAGTGTAAAAAACTTTTAACCATTTTATTATCATATGATAATTTCAATAATTAACAACATTCACCATTACAATAAATTAAATAATAAGAATAACTGAGAATCCATCAGGCTAAATAAATAAGACCGGAATAACATCCCAGTTTAATGTCTCAATAAAAATAACCAATAATAAAGACTGAATGAAAATGAATCCCTCCAAAACAAGGTAACTGAGTAGAAGTCTCTCTGAAAACAAATGATAACGAAGAATGGGCTACATGCCCTAAATGTAATCACTAGCGTCAATGACTGGAGGACTAGTAGTGGAGGCATTTAATCACAAGGACCTTCAACTCCCACAATAGCTGTAGCACGTCAAATCGTCTAAAACTCTATGCCTGGCATCCCTATGGTTGGACACTTAAAATAGTAGTACAAGAGAAAATGGATTTGCAAGAGATGGGTAAGAGCCCGAGTGTAAAATAGTTTAAAAACAGTTTAGAAAGTATTTAAAATGTGGTAAAGCAAATATTATATACATGATAGCTTCACGTCTCTCTCTTTAGATTCTCACCTCTCAACTATTGTGCATGCCTAATGTATCTCCAAACCGTTCTAATTATCATTATCACACCTAAATAGATCGTAGTCATAAACCTTCTTAACCATCACCAGTAGTAATATCCCGTATTCTCCATATAATATATATGTTATTAAATATTCCAGTATTTACTATCCCAAGTAAGAGTTTTCACAGTAAGGTTAAGTGTGCACGTACTTGATTTAATTCCATTAACATTCTCATCTACATATTCACACGGTAGATTAAATCGCAAGTATTTATTTTTCATCACACTATTACAAATAAATACTAATACGACACCCCTAGACTTAGCTGCGGTGCGTGCATACTCTGTTATCAAGTCCCAGTAGATCTCGTATTGAATAAGGACAATCAATTCAGAATCACTCTCGAACCATATAAATACAAATCACACATATTGGAGGCGAACATAGTTCCAAGCCTATGAGCTACGCATATACCTACGTACCTATATGACCGTCATCACTATCACTATCATAGATACGTCATACATAGGTTCCATATTCTAAGGTACCAAATCTAAAATTCCCCCAAATGGGATCATTAGGATAAGACTGTCCCCTTAAAAAAAGACATTTTGCGATAGCAAGTATCGTAAGTATGTCATACACATAATTAATACTACTATAGGTATTCAAACAACCTATCAAGCATATACACACAACCTAAATATTATAATTCATACTTAGTATTATTCTCGTTACTACTTACGATATATTTATTAAATTACGAAAATTCTCTCTCTCGTAATTTCCAAGCATAATTCCCAGCTCAAATATATTTTAAGGCATTACACCCAATTATTTCCAATATTTATGTATTGGACACAGTTCATCGTATAACATTCTATTTCACTCGAATTAACTACATCGAATAAATTGGAACAAATTATAAATTTCTAGAATTCTAACACGATGTTTGAACGAGAGTGCATCTCATTTGAATGAGAATGACAGGTTGCTCGAACGATAACTTTTAGCGGGATGACATCTCTTTTGAAGTGTCTTCACCGAATTCAAACAACCTGGGCCTATTTCGTCTCTAACCTCAAGAACCTGCATTTTTCACCATTTTTGAGTTTTAAGACCTCTACAAATCATTCCCAATCTCCCAACAATTAATTCAAAATACTGGATTTAAAGACCCTTATCTCACTAGTTAATATTTATTTTAAACCGGATTAATTATCAATTAATTTTCCACATTTAAAAATCATTAAAAATATAGGGTGTTACATACTTCCCCCTAATAACGACAATTCATCAAAAAATTCGAAAAATAAAAGTATACCTAGTAAGAAAAACTCTAGATATTTCTCATGCATCTCATCCTCATGCTCCCAAGTAGACTCCTCGGCATGATGGTTCTCCCACTGAATAAGCACAAGTTGAACTACCTTCGACCTCAATCTCCCCTCGCTATGGTCTAACATAGACACTAGTCTTTCCTCATAAGAACTATCAGGATGCAAGTAAATCTCCTCTAACGCAATGTGAGTGTGAGCTAATTCATCTTGAAGATTTCGTCTCAATGAAGAAATGTGGAACACATCATGAATACGGTGCAAGTGCTTCGATAACCCCAGTCTAAACTCTACTGATCTAATCCTCTCGATGATAGGAAATGGACCCACATATCTCGGTGCTAATTACCTTTATTTTTTAACCTCATAATCCCCTTCATAGGATATACTCGCAGTAGATCCCCCACAGTATACTCTGGAAAGAAATCCTTAGCATCGGAGTAGATTTTTTATCTATCCCAGGATACCCGTATGCGACCTCGAATCATCTCAATTCTGGCCGATGTATCCTGGATCACCTCTGGTCCGAGTATCTTATTTTTCCCCACCTCTATCCGATAAGTAGGAGAATGACAAGGTCTACTATACAAAGCCTCAATTAGATCCATGCCTTTAGTTAACTAATAGCAGTTATTGTACGTGAACTCCACAAGTGGAAGATATCTCTCCCAACCTCCTCCTAAATCAAATACACACATTCGCATCATATCCTCTAACATCTGATTAGCCCGCTCAGTCTTCCCATCCATGTGTTGGTAATAGGTCGTACTCAAATAAAACTCGGTGACCATGGCCTCCTGGAAGATCTCCCAAAAATAAGACAAAAAGATCTTATGCCGATCAAACACAATATCAAGGAGAACCCCATGTAGTCTCACTATCTCGGTAATGAAAATTTGAGCATACTCTGCCATAGTATAATCCGTCTGGACTAACAGAAAGTGGGATACCTTAGTCAACCGATCCCCTATCACCTATATGGAATCATAATCCCTCTAAAAATTAGGCAACCCTGTGATAAAATCCATGGAAATGCTCTCCCATTTCCACATAGCAATCTCTAGCGGTTGCAGAAGCCCGAGTGGCTTTTGGTAGTCCACTTTAACTAGCTGGCAGGTGGCACATTTTAAAATGAAATCAATAATGTCCCTCTTCATCCCACTCCACTAATACTGTCACCTCATATCCTAGTATATCTTGTCAACGCCGATATATATCGCAAATCAAAACCCATGTTTGTCATCACCGCATGTCACAAATCCTCCCCCTCAGGAACAATCAGTCAATTGTTGAAGTGCAAGCCTCCCTTAAAACACACTAAGTAAGACTCTACTCCCTTAGCTAAAAACTATATAATCCTCTCCTAATAAAATGGGTCCACTGCCTGTACCACCCTCATCACAATCTAGGGTGTCACGGTCATAACTGACATAAATGACCGAGCAACTGCATCCTGATGTCCCAGCTCCTTCCATTTGGATTTTCACACCTCGGCCACCTCCCCCACTAGCCTACGTCTCAACGCATCAGCTACTACATTAGCCGTTCCCGGGTGATACCGAATCTCTAACTGATAGTCTTTTACAAATTTAAGCCACATGCACTGATGCATATTCAACTCCCTCTGAGTGAACCACTATTGTAGTGACTTATGATCTGTGAATCGACAGAATTTCTCCCCTAATAAGTAATGTCTCCAAATTATAAGGGCAAACATGACTCTTTCTAGCTCCAAGTCGTGGGTGGGTAATTTCTCTCGTGGCTTAAGCTTGTGGGAAGCATAAGTTATGGATTGATCCTCCTACTGTAACACTCCGCCAAGTCCCTATAGGGATGTGTCAGTAAAGACAAAATACTCTACACCTGGTTTTGTAAGTGCTAGTATGGGTGCTAAATTCAACTTGTACTTCATCTCATCAAATGGAAACGGACACGCCTCATCCCAAATAAACCATGCTCCCTTACGGGTTAAATTTGTCATCAAACCCACAATCTTCGAAAAACCCCGAATAAACCATTTGTAGTACTTGGTTAGGCCTAAGAAACTATGCACATTCATCGGTGTCATGGGTTGTCCCCACTCCCTCACCGCTGACACCTTGCTTAGGTCCACTCTTATCCCCCTATCTGACATGACATGCCCCAAAAATTGTACCTCACACAGCTAGAACCCATACTTCTCAAACTTAGTGCACAACTAGTGCTCTTGTAAAGTTTGTACAACTCTATGTAGATGCTCAGCATGCTCCTCCTCTATCTGGGAATAAATCAGGATGTCATCTATAAAGACAGTGATAAACTGATCTAAGAACTCTGAGAATACCCTGTTCATTAAATCCATAAATACTTCTGGTGCGTTGGTTAGCCCAAATGGCATAACCCGAAACTCATAGGATCCATATCTTGTCAAAAATACAATCATAAACACATCCTGCTCCCTGATCCTCAACTGATGGTACCCTGATCTCAAATCTATCTTAGATAAGTAGGTTGCTCCCCTCAAATGGTCGAATAATTCATCGATTCTGGACAACGGATACTTATTCCATATCGTGACTTTATTCAACTCTCTATAATCTATGCACAGTCGAAAGGATCCATCCCTCTTCTTCATAAATACAACTGGGGAATCCCAAGGTGAGGTACTCCTACTTATGAAATCCTGTCCCAATAACTTCTCAATCTCATCCCTCAACTCCCTCATCTCTGCAGGAGCCATACGGTAAGTGTACAAGCTATCAGGCGAGTGCCCCGATAATAAATTAATCACAAACTTTGTCTCCCTACTCGACCATAGTCCCATTATCTCCTGAAACACATCGGTGAACTCACATAATACTGGAATCGAATCAAGGGAAATCATCACTTCCATAGAGGTCTCCTCCTTTATATAGTATAAATGGGTGGATGATCCTCCCTCAGGTTGAGTCATCGCCACTAAGAACATCTCCATACTAGGAATGGAAAAAACAATACGCCTACTGAAGCAATCAATCATGGTCCTATACGCGACTAGCCAATCCATTCTTATAATAATGTCGTACTCTGACATGTTTAACACAAGCATATCGACATGTAAAATAAGACTCCAAATCTCTATACTCATACCCCGATATATAAACCCATTACCCAACAGTGAGTCTACAAAAGTCATTGTATTATCGATCATGTCTAATAACCCTACGGCCCGTGCAAATGTAGTGTCTATGAAATGGTGTGAGGCCTCCGTGTCAAACAAAATACGTCCTATAAACCCATGGATAGAAAACATACTATCAACTGTGGGCGGTGCTTGAGGGACTACTGCCTGGTGGACGTTGTAAACACACATATATTATAACTTCTCCTGCTGAATCAGGGATACTAAAATGGCAGGCAAAGATGGGACTGGTGATAGGAGGGAGGCGGGAAATATCGGTCACTGGGGCTCCTGACGAGCGCCTTGCTATGGCTATGGGGCCCTATCCTTCTGCATGCAGTCCTGACATCTGTGACCAATATTGAGACAAAAGAAACACCTACTGCAAAGTTTCCTCCCCTCTGACCATTCTGTCCTCGGCCTTGATGGCCCTGCTGGAACTATTGTTGGCCCAAGTGGCCCTGATGACCATGCTTAAAAACTCTATATCCATAACTAAAACCCACTAATCTAAATCTCTTACTAGCATCCCCCTGTTGAAAAACCTTCTCTCACTGTCTCTATTAAATCTGAGCTATTGGTGCCCTGTTGGAACTACCTCCCTCGATCTTGTCTTGTTGGATGGACTCTCCAACTCCCATGTTCCCCTTAACATGGAAGCAATTATATTGACAGTGTAGAAAAACAACATTGAGTACATTTGTATAGGACTGTAAGGAAAGGTTACCCAAAAGATACTATCGAATCCTCTAGGTCAGGCCATCCATAAACAACTGGATTCTCTTTTCTTCAGTAGGTACCTCTGCTGGTATCAGGTTCGTCAATATGGTAAACTTCTCCTCATATTCAGCTATGGTCTTCCCCTCTTGGGTGTGATCCAATAATTTTTGCCTCATCTCAGTCTGAAAGGTGGAAGGGAAATGTTTACGGTCAAACTGCCCCCAAAAATCCTGAATCATCATATTGTCTCCCTCATCAGTTGTGGTACTGGACTCCCACCACTATAATGCCACCCATACAAGTTTAAACATAGTTGGTATCTATCTTTATACCTCTGTGCACTCATATATACTCAGGTGCCTCTGGATATCCTTCTTCCATTAGCTCATAACTACCACATCTACACTCCTCTCGAACTCTGGAGGATGTTCATCCTGAAAGGCATCCCTGACACACTCCCAAGTAGAAGGGAACACATATGCCTAGGCAGGTGCCACTGTCTACGCCTGGGGTGGGGCCTGCTGTATCACCACTAGTTATGCATTAACCGCCTATGTAACGATGGCTGCAACTTGTACTGTATTCATAGTTTTCTGGGCTGGTGTTGGCTGAGGCTCGAGCTAGGCATTCCTGGCGACCAGTGGTGCATATCTAGGAGGCATCGGAAACGAGAAAGAATTTTCATAAGTCTTCAAGTCAATAAATCTCAAAATAGCTGAAGACATAAACACATAATCATGAATACAACAATCCTAATAATAGGTATCTATATCAAATAAATCTATGTTGAAAGCATAATAAGTCCCACAAATCCTAAAAGACCCTAGAACCTAATGCTATGATACCACCTTCGGCACCCCGCTCAATTAAATATCGGGTGATCCGTCCTTTATTAAATTAAATCAAAATATCCAGTTGGTTCATTCTTAGCATCACTGTCAAAAACATTTACTTCGTTAATCATATAATGAATTAATTAAGCTAATGTCATAAACACTTAACCAATTTATTATTATATGACATTTTCAATAATTAACAACATTCACTCCATCGGGATAAATAAGTAACACCGAAATAACATCCCAGTTTAATGTCTCAATACAAATAACTAATAATAAAGACTCAATCCAACCAAATCCATAATAAAATTGAATCCCTCCCAAACAAGGTAACTGAGTAAAAGTCTCTCTGAAAATAAATGATAACGAAGAATGGGATACATGCCTTAAATGAAACCACTAGCGTTAATGATTGAAGGGATAATAGTGGAGGCGTCTGATCACGAGGACCTACAACTCCCACAATATTTGCAGCACGTCAAAATGTCTGAAAACCTATGCCTGGAGTCCCTGTGATTGGACATTTAAAATAGTTGTATAAGAGAAAATAGATTTGCAAGAGACCGTTTAGAGTCCAAGCGTAAAATAGTTTACAAAAACAGTTTTGCAAGTATTTAAAATGTGATAAAGCAAATATTATATACATGTTAGCTTCACAGCTATCTCTTGAGATTCTCAACTCTCAACTATTGTGCACGCCTAACATATCTCTAATCATTCTAATTATCGTTATCACGCCTAACTAGATCGGAGTCATAAACCTTCTAAATCATCACTAGTAGTAATATCCCGTATTCTCCACATAATATATATGTTATTAAATATTTCGGTATTTACTATCCCAACTAACAGTTTCACAATAAGGTTAAGTGTGCACGTACTTGATTTAATTTCATTAACATTCTCATCTACCTATTCACATGGTAGATTAAATCACAAGAATTTATTTTTCATCACACTATTATAAATAAATACTAATACGGCACCCCTCGACTTAGTTGCGGTGCGTGTATATATCTTGTCTCGGTGCATCTCGTATGGAATAATAACAATCGGTTCGGAATCACTCTCGAATTATATAAATACAAATCACATATATTAGAGGTGAACAGAGTTCCAAGCCTATGGGCTACGCACATACCTACGCACCTACATGACCGTCATCACTGTCATTATCATAGATAGACTGTACCTAGGTTCCATGTTCAGAGGTACCAAATCTAAAATCCTCCTAAATGGGCTCATCAGGATAAGACTGTCCCCTTTAAAAAAAGACCTCTCGCGATAGCAAGTAGCATAAGTATGTCATACACATAATAAATACTACTATAAGTATTGACACAACCGATCAGGAGTATACACACAACCCAAATATTATACTTCATACTAAGTATTATTCTTGTTACTATTTACGATATATTCATTAAATTACGAATATTCTCTATCTCGTAATTTCCAAGGATAATTCCCCTCTTAAAAATACTTTAAAGCATTGTTGGACTGAGTTCATCATATAAAATTCCATTTCACTCGAATTAACTAGCGTCGCATAAATTGAAACAAATTTGAAATTTTTAGAATTCTGACACGTCGTTAGAATGAGACTGCATCTCATTTCAACAAGAATGACAAATCCCTCGAACAATAGCTTCACACGAGATGCCATCTCGCTTCAAGTGTCTTCGCGTGACTTCAAACGACATGGGCTTGTTTCATTTCTAACCTTTAGAACTTGCATTTTTCACCATTTTTTAGTTCTAAGACCTCTACAGATCATTCCCAAACTCCCGACAATTAATTCCAATCCCAATTCTAACATGTAAGGATGATTTCTAATACTTCAGAATCTTTAAATCATTGATAATCATCAAATAAATTTGAAATCTCAAAATTTAATCATATGAACCTTAGTTTATCAATTTTCAATTAAAGAGCAAAATTAACCCAGATTCGTTCATTAATATTAATCCAAATTTCATGGGTTCTAATCTACATACAAGATGAGATTAAACTCATATAGATTCAATCCTAATTTATGAATTAAATCATCCAATTTCTCCCACTTCATATGCAATTCATGTCTATTTTTCACCTACACTAGCATGGACATAATTATTGCTAAAAGTGCACAAATTTAAATACTTGCCTCTAGAATGAAGGTCTGATGCATTGAAGAAGATGGTATAAATGTGATCCCCTCTTTTCGATATATGTGGTGGTGGTGTTTGTGTTGTAAAAGGCATAGCAATGGAGGTTCTATCCCTTAAAACCTATGCTCCTCCTTCCTCCTTTGTCCTCTCTGTGTGCAATAACTGATAACCTTAACTCCTCCCACGTACAAGCTATTTTATCCCTATAATTTTCGTAGTTAATTATTCTCCAAAAATATAATTTACCAAAACACCATCCCGAGATGTCGGTTTGGCCTAAAACTGCCCTAGGTAGGCTTTTTTTACTATATCGACCCTTCCAGACACATTGCTGCACTCGAAATGACCATTTGGGTAACTAAAATATATTCACTTTTTATTCCATTAAATGAGTCCCGACAAGACTGATATGTGCGTCCCGACTTAATTACCATAACTGTTGTATTTCTCACTCGCGACTATTTTCATAAATTCACAATCACATATTACTTTATTCTCTCAGTAATATTAAATATAATTCTCATCAATAAATACTAACCCTTATCTCGCTAGTTAATATTTATTTTAAACTGGATTAATTATCAATTAATTTCCCACATTTAAAAATCATTAAAAATATGGGGTGTTACACTTAATTTTCCCGGTGTCATCCGAATCTTAACTTGTATGTATTCAACATTTATCCAATGTCCACATTATTCTATTTCTATTTTCATCATCCATGGTTTTGAAGCATAATAACTTTAACAATCGTGAAAAAATTTGTCCTTTATCCGTTTTCATTCAAAATTTGACCATTGAGGTCTCGAGAGGAGACCTTACCTTTAAGATCCTCAAGTTTATCAAAATCCCCTTTTTCCCCCTCTTTGTTATATTTTGTGAAAAACGTTCATTTTCTTCTATTCTTTAGTGGCAGAAAAGTTAACTATTCTCACAATATTAAGTTTATCATTTGATGTTCAAAACGATATCCTTCCATTTTATGTTTTACCCATAAAGTAATGTTAAACATTCTTATGACCATTTTCACCAAAGTTTATAGTCTTATCTAATAATTTCATGTAAATTCCAACATTCTCATTTTCATCATATCAAGTCCTAACAAGTTTGGGGCTAATTTTTTTTACTTGTTAGTTTATAGATAAAACCCATTTTACCATGCTTGTTTAAGTCTATATTATCACATATTAGCATACTACATACTCCTACATGTTTACGGGAGGTTTTCAACCTAAAAACACCTCAATTATTCATTTATTCTATACAACTTTATAGTTTCACATGCTTTCTTCCAATTATCAGGGTATAAAATGACACTTTCTTAATATATATTAAAGACCCATTTAGGGTTTGTTTCGAAAAAAATGTTTCATTTTTGCAAGGCAAAACATTTTATGAATAAAACTACATATCTTAGGTATAAAATCCATCTATCACTTCTTATACCATTTTCATAGCTAGACGAACCGTGAAAGTCTGGAAAGAAACCCTACCTTTATTTTCAAAGAGGAGAACTACCAATGGGTGACTTGAAAACTCCTATATTCCTAAGCTCCAAGACTCTACCTCCATAATTCCTTAGCTTCTTCATGTCTCCATCAAAGTTTCTCCATAAGGTTTCTCCACTACCTCCTTATTCAAGAAGAGAGCTTAGAAAGTAGTGAAAATGTGTAGAGATAGGTATTCAATGGTGTGAGAGTGGTTGGTACTACTCAAATTGGAGGAAATTTACTGTCGGAAAGGGATATGAGTGTTATGGATCTTGAAAGAGGGGAATAAGATGACAATGGTGGTAGGATTTCACCATCCCATATCTCTCTTTTATATCCAACACAAAACCCACATAAATATATATACAATACGCCATAAAACTCATCAGATTCTTCAGGCTCCAAGAAGCTGACACATTTTCCACATATAAGGCTCACTTGACAACATATTCGTTAGATTTTGATTTCATGAGGATTGCTTGAACTAGATCAACCGCACTCGAATGATGGTGGTCTCTCGTTCGATGTACCCTTCTTTCGAACATCTGATGACCTGCTACTGTAGTCCTTTCAATGGGTTGCTTGAAGCTTGTCTCTAGCAATTGAATATCTCGCTGGCATGAGATAAAAATGTAGTTTGAACGACTCCAACCTCGGTCGAAGCAATTGATTTCTAAGTTTTACACATTGACCCAATAATATCTTTAATTCATAAAAGAGTCACTAAACGAAACTGAATGAAAGGATAGAAACTCTTTAAACAATGATCCTCTTTATTTAAATTCTCATGATTACGAATTACACGAAAAGAGATACAACATTGGATGAAGGTATTACACTATCATTTACCAACTTTAAAAATGTTGGTATTTATGTATAGTGTTCCTCTTTTAATCTGGGTAAATATCTATTTATTATGTTAAGCTTGCTAAATTTCATGCCGGAGGCTCGATTATTGTGTTTTTTCTTCATAATTCATTGTTCTTGTTAACCTATAAAAATTTATTGAGTATTACGTCTAGTAATTTCCCAACAATTGTACTACATTATATTAAAGTTGTGCCCTATAAAGTATACCAAATTTGAATTGTTATGAAAATGTTATGACATTCATAATTTTAAGAGTTATTAGTATGAAAAAACTTTTGCACTATAGTCATTTTAATTTAAAACAATTGGATTTTAATTCTTATCACATTCATTTAATGTTGTTGGTTGTTGTCATTTACCAACTTTAAAAATGTTTTCTTGTGTGTATTATGTTTCTCTATTTTAATATGGAAAATATAGTTCTTTATTAATTTAAACATGCTAAATTTAATGCCCTCTATTATTAATATTGTTGTATTTAATATCGGTTAATCTAGTACTTGTGTAGGAAAAATTATTTGTGGGATGGAATATGATGCACCGATGGACTTGGATGCAATGTTGTTGGAAGATGATGATGCATAACATGGTGGTATGATCACGTACCTACTTGTCCGTAAATTGGAGGGATTATATGACGCATGTAGGACAACGGTTTAAATCAGTCAAAGAAGTTCGAGACAAACTTTGTAGGTATGTAGCTGAGTGTGGGCTTTCATTTTTATATATGGAAAATGATAGGGTCGAGGTGGCGTATGTTTGTATGAGGATGTTTGTGAACAGTTATTAATGGTTTTTTCACTCAAGAGTGTGTCAGGAAATCGGTTATTTTTACATCAAATAATTAAATAATTTTCATACTTGTAGAGGTCGTATTAGGGAGGTGAACTCAAAAATGGTTGCTTCACTTGTTCAAGATAAGGTAGGCGACAAGTCATTGATATCCCCCAGATGTATTTGTAGGAATATTAAGCAATCTTATATATTTAATGTCACATATTGGAAGGCATGGTGTGGAAAGTAGTTGGCCAAGAAGGATTTGCATGGGGATGGTCTCGTTCGTATAGCCAGTTGAAAAGTTATTTGATTGCACGAAACAATCTAACCCCAGTTCGTATATCTTGATTCAGTGAGAGATTCATTCTCGTTATTTCAAGTTTTTTTTCATTGCATTAGGTTCTTGTATTTATGGTTTTAAGTACTGTTGACCATTTTTTTCCTTGGATTATACCTTTTGAAAAAGACAACATCATGGAAATTTATTGGCTGCAACTAGGAAAATGGTAACCAATGCACTCTGAATAACCATTTACAATTTTTTTTACTTATGTATATCTATAAATTATCTCACGTGCTACAATTTTGTTATATAGGTATTGTTGATGCCAAAAATTATCCATCTACATGGATCAATTAAAAATAGAAGCCTATCTTATGTAGCAACGATCATAGTCATCAATCAATTGGTCACCTCAGAAGATAGTTGATCATCCAGCAGGCCGACCATCCTAAAGAATACAAACCACCATTGTAAATAAATATTCATCGCATGGAAAGCGGCCAAGAGTCATTCTACACATGCTCAATACCATCAATAATAACATTCGTTATGTACGGGTGTAAATGATTAAATGTATAAAGGCATTCCAACCCTTGATATACGAGTCACTATAAATACAATGTATTCCTTTCACAAAGGGCAAGAGAGAAAAAGTACAAGGTCAATCTTCTAAAAAGAATACCTTGTTTTCTATAATCATCAACAGGAATGTAATCACAATGGACGCATGCTTTTCCTATAATTGAACCGCTTAAAAATTCTCGTACCTTATTTATTTTTCTCTCATTATTTTATTTGTGATTATAAAATTGGCATCATATAAATCCCCACCATTTTTAGACATCAGCAGATTAATGCCATTTGTGGGAAAATTTTGTCTATCATCGTTCTCCACCAAAAACATTCAATTGATCTTCTTGAAAAATTCACAAGATAAATGAAATTCTTGAAAGTAGTAATGTTGTTGGAGGTAATGGCCCTCCTAGCACAATATATCTAAATGGAGTCTTGATCAATCGTTCCAAAGGGAAAGAAAAAATGCAGGAAACTATGAGAAAATTGAATCAATCCTTGCAAGCTAGGCCAACTGATCCATCTTGGAATACTAATGATCTGTCTTTCAAAAGGGAAATACCACATCCTCCTCCTAGAAGGAATCAAAATAGTTATTCCATGTCCTGACATGATAGTTCCTATCACCTAGGGGCGAGTTCTTCAATCAGATCAATGTATTACTATGATCGTTTCTCTCTTACTCCTGAATATCCAAGTGCCTTGGAATGATTAAGTAGGCCATCCTCCTTTGATTAGTTGGGTTCTCGAGTAAAGAGAGAACACAAGCAAGAACCATCCCTATTAAGAGAACTCCATACCGAACATCATGAAATATTAGTTAGATCAAGAACAAGTGTTCGAGGATCCTTGCGTGCCGAGCATACTTCCTAAGAAGAGAAATCATCACAAACGCATGGAATAGATGGCCAAGATGCTCTAAAGCTGAAAATACTTTATAGAAGGGGTTGATTAAATGATAAGAAGATCGATTAGGGGAGATGGACAAAGCGAAGAATCCATTACAGTGCAATTTTATCAAAGGCTCTACTTTTATCCAAGAGATTTTTAATTTTCCTACCAAATTTAAGTTTAAGACACCAGTGGTTACCCCTAAATATGATGGTAAGATTATTTTGAACATTAAGAAATATCATGAAGACATTGATATATATTATGATCCTGATGAAATGAATCATAAACATTTTTTTAGCACCATCATTGGCTCAGCCCAGATATAGACAACAACTTGATCGATGACAAATTTCCAGTTTTAATAAAGTTATTGAGATATTCACCAATAACTTCTATTTTGGGGCCAATCCAGTTAAAAGATTAGCTCATCTTATAAGTGTTAGGAAGCGAGCAACAGATACCACCAGAGAATAAATAACTCATTTCAATAACGAGAAATAGGAAGTGGTTGATTATAAAGAAAAAATAGCCATCACCGCATTGATGAGTGGATGACTTCCAGAAAAGATGTATTACGCACTGGCTAAATATCCTCCTAAAACCATGACTGAGCTCATGGCTAAGGCTGGAAAAATCATAAATTCCTAGGAAGCGATGGATGCAAAGCAAATCCTTGTGACCAAGCCTGAAAAGGAGTAGAAATAGAAGAAAGAGGATAAGCCCAAAAAACTATGAAGCATACGCTCCACTAACGATCAGTATCCACCATATCTTGGAGGAAACTAGGCACAATAAATATTTGAAATGGCATGCGAAGCTGAGGGCACCCCCACAGGAGAGATAAATCCAAATATTATGAATTCCATAAGGACCATGGACAAACGATCGATAATTGTATTGTTTTAAAGAATGAAATTGACTCTCTCATTTGCCGAGGAAAGCTGAGAAAATTTTTTGAACAATATGAAAGCTGAGAAACAGGAAGATGGATAAATTCTCCCTACAAACCTAGAGATGACAAGAAGCGAGCCCATGAGGTGGTTATGAAGACGATCCAAACCTATTGAAGAAACCCAAGCAAACATAAATTGAGGTATTTATTATAAGTTTTGGTTCTTTTAATTGCCATGTCATCACAGGTGGAGACACAAGAGGAGGAGATCAGATTACTGAGAGGAAATCTTGTCTTAATGAAGTGCAAGACTGATCCTATATACAACGCATCTATTTGAATGATGATGATTCTCCCAGGAAAATAAATAAAGATAAACTTGTCATTGGATTCTCCAAAAATAATCTCTCCAGAGTACAGTATCCCTGTGATGACCCATTGGTCATCAAGTTTAGAATCTAGGAAGCTATCATTGCTAGGGTTCTGATAGAAAGTGGAAGTTCAATTGATATCATGTTCTATAATTATTTCCAGATATTAGGGTTGAATATTAGTCAACTGGAACTGTATCATAGACCCTTGATTGGATTTTCAAGGGAAAAAAGTTTACCCTTTAGGAATAATCAAATTAGAAGTGTTATTTGGAACTTGGCCAACAAGATGCATTGTGAATATATGTTCCTTTATTTTGTATAAAAATTTTCAGTTAACGTACAAGATGATCCTTATAAGGGTAGGATTAAATAAATTCAAAGTTCTGGCATCCACTATCCACCAATGTTTAAAATTCCCTACTCATTTCGATATTGGTATAGTAAAGGGTGATCACAAGGTGGCTAGACAATGATATACACTTCAACTAAGTAGGAAGATTTGGTCTATCTGAAGAAAAAGACCACCACTTACCAAGTTAACACTATGGAGCTCAACAACGAGTCAAAATTTGATATGTTGGATCCTCGAGATGAAACAAAGATAATCAAAGGGAAAATAGTAGAAGCTACTAAAAGCATAATTATGGATGATAAAAAACTAGAAAGAAACACCTGAATTGGGTCCACATTAGTGCCACTCCTCAAATAAGAATTGGATACATTCCCGAGGGAATGAAAGAATGTATTCGCTTGCATTCCTCAACGTGATTAGCACACGTTGTGATGGTCAATAAGAAAAATGATAAATGGTATTTGCATGTAGATTTCACTGATCTTAAAAAGTCTTACCCAAAGGACCATATTCCTTTGCCTAGAATTTATCAGTTAGTATATGCCATATCAGGACATGAGTTGTTGAGTTTCATGGATGCCTATTCTAGATCAAACCAGATAAAAATAAAACTAGAGGACAAATAAAACACTTCTTTCATTGACAACTGAGGTACTTATTACTACAACGTTATGCCTTTCGGGTTTAAAAATGCTAGAGCAACATAACAGAGATTGGTCAATAAGGTGTTTGAAGAACAGATTGGGAGGAATATGAATGTGTATGTAGATGACATCCTGACCAAAATAAATAAATAAAATCATCAAATCATATCAAGGACCTCAACTAAGATTTTGATTAGCTGGAAAAGTATCAAATAATACTGAATTCAACCAATTTTATGTTCAGTGTGCAAGAAGGAATGTTCCTCTACTTTATAGAGAGCCAGAAATAAATCGAAGCTATTCCTGCCAAAATCAAAGCTCTAATTGAAATGCAATCGCCATCTTACAAAAAAGACGTTCAAAAGCTTACCGGTTGAGTTGTCTCTCGAGCAACGAACATGTGTCTACCATTTTTAAGGTGCTAAAAAAGAACTTCGAGTGGAATGAGGAGTGTGAAGAAGCATTTCAAGAGCTGAATAAGTATTTGTGGTATCCATCATTATTATCCCGACCAGTTTTAGGAGAAAAATTATAATTATATTTAGCTATTTCTGAGTCCGCAATTAGCTCGACACTAGTTTGGCTGGAGAATGGAATCCAGAAACCAATTTTCTACACCAGCAAAGCGTTCAGAAGAGAAGAGATATGGTATCCACGCCTGGAAAAACTGGCTTTAGTTCTCATTGAAGCCTCTAGAAGAATAAAGCCTTACTTTCAAGTGCGTATCGTAGTTGTATTCACCGATATAACTTTTTGACAAGAACTTCACAAAATTGAAAATTGAGGCAGGTATGTATTGGAAGTAGAGCTGGGAGAATACGACATCATCTATGAGCCAAGAACATCATTAAAAGGGCAAGCTTTGACAGATTTTATTACAAAATTTACATATCCAAAGGTTGCCGACCAATCGAACTTGCTTGTCCAACAGACTTCTCCAAAAGAGAGCTCAGATCAAAAGCAAGACCAAGTCCTAGCCGATTAACAAAAATCCTCCATTGCTCAAGAAATGCCCCAGAAGTATGTAGAGGAAGGTAAAAATATATTCCTCCATAGAATTCTATCTATAGAAAGCTTTAGTAGTGAAATTCCATTATAGCTCTTATATGTGGATGGAGGTTTATGCACAAACGGTAGTGGAGCTAGTATCATACTTAACACTCATCATAATATTAAAGTGGAATATTTCCTCAAGTTTTAATTTCAAGCTTAAAATAATGAATCCGAGTACTAGGCTTTATTCACAGGCCTTAAGTTACCCTAATCATTAGGCGTCGATCAAGTATTAACACACAGTAATTCTAGTTGATTTTCAACCAAGTGCTTGAGATATATGGAGTAAAAGGGGATTTAATGGTGAGTTAATTGTCTAAGGTAATGGTAGTCATTTCCAAATTTCCAGTCATACGGATAAGAAGAATATAAAGGATAGAAAATGCTCAAGCTGATACACTTTCTCGGATGGCTTCGGCAATAAGAATAGAACTCATGAGAAGCTTACTAGTAGAAATATTGGTAGCCATGAGCATAGATGAGGATCCAATGATAAATTTCATTGATATAGAATGGGAACCATCCTAGATGGATCTAATTTGATCTTACATCAAAAAAAGAACATTGCCAACTGTTCTTAAATATGTAAGAAAGCTTCAGTACAAAGGAGCTAGATATGTGTTGGAGAGGGGAGTACTATACAAAAGGGGATACACTATTTTGTTACTATGTTGTATCCGTCCAATGGAAGTGGCGGACTTAATCAAGGAGGTACATGAAGTTTTTTGTGGAGCTCACTTAGATGGTCGATCATTAGTCTAGAGAATTACCACACATGGGTATTACTAGACAACTATGAAGGATGATTGTAGGTCTTTCGCAAGAAAATGTAATAAGTGCCAGAGATTTTTTTCAGTTCATAAAGCACCAAGCGCGGCTTTAACACCGATCAATTCTCCGTGGTCATTCACCATTTGGGGAACTGACTTGGTCGGCCCATTGTCCACCACCAAAGGCAGATTTAAATATTTGGTGGTAGTTGTTGAATATTTTATAAAATGAGTGGAAGCAAAGTCATTAATAGATATGACCTATGAGAAGGTATTCCAATTCAAATGAAAGAACAGTGTATGCATGTATGGTATACCTTATGCCTTCATCACTGATCATGGCACCCATTTTAAAAATGATGAATTCGAAGCATACTGTGTTCAATCCAAGATCCAGAAACTTCATTCTGATCCAAGACATCCACAAAGCAATGGCCAAACAGAGCTAACTAATAGAACCTTTCTTAATAGAATAAAAAGTAGACTCAATGCTGACAAGGGTAGGCTTATAGAATGATGCCGAGAACAACCACATGAGAAACACCTTGTATACTTGCTTTTGGGACAGCGGCCATGGCACCAGCATAATAGGCCTACTAACTCATAGAGTTTTGAACTTTGATTATCCTATAACCGATCTAATAAGAAGGTTAGATTTGGATATGGTGGAAGAAGTTAGAGAGGATGTTGCCCTCGGGACTGTTGCATATCAACAAAAGAATGATCGTTTTTACAAATAAAGGGTCAAGCCAACAAACTTAAAATAAGGAGACTATGTCCTCAAGAAAGTCATCCAGAAAAGAAATAAGCTTGAGGAAAACTGGCACGGTCCATATCGCATTTCAAAATTTGTCCAACCATAAACATATCAACTAAAGACACTTGACGGGGAACCAATCCTTGGAATGCTGACCACCTCTGAAAATACTATCAGTGAATAAAAATCATTTTTGTTTATTTTTGCTTTATGTTCAACAAAACTTTATTTCAAGTTCAATAAAATATCTTGATTTTAGTCCCCTTACACTTCAATTTTTTTCTATTTTTTTTAATTACTACATTATACATCCCTAAAACAATACCCAAACAACGTCTCTTGCCCTTGCCAATTAACAGACATCAACAACTACATAAATAAACTACTTAATCAGGTTGAACTTATCAAGTTTGAGATGCACTAATAGCTTAATACAAGCTGTTCGAGATGAAGCAATAGTTTAAAAGGCAGTCTTATTTTACCCGACCACATTATCACTTCACGTATGAATTCGTCTCAATAAGTCATGAACAAAAAGTCAGTAAAAATTCATGTATCAACACAAGAATCTTTACCCGACCAATTTAAACACAGGAATAAATACATACATTCCTAACACACTTGGTCGCCAATGATAACTACTTCAAGTATGACTTCATCTTTAATAAGTTGAGAACAAAAAGCCCGTAAAACTTCATGTATACACACAAGAAGTTTTACCCGACTACAGCTTGGATTAACAAAAATATTTACAGTTTTATCTAAGTGCATTAGTAGAATGTAATGCCCTATAATCACAGTTTAATAACTCATCATCCAAATAAGCAGATTACTTAGTCGACCAACTTATTAACTAATCATAAGTTGATTAAAAGTATGTATACTTTTATTCAAATACTAAAGGTATTACATTTAAGATCAAGAAAGTACAAATTTATTCTGCTGAATGTCTCCCTTATGCTTTGGTCATTTCAGAAGATGTATGTTGTACTTTCTCCATCCCAGCGAGAGGATCATCCAGGGTATATCGGGAATTTATGTAACTAAAACCTCTCAGCATTTGCTTATTATTATTGCTCCTCCTGTTGATCAAATGAGGAGGACGGATTATCTCATGCACATCACGAAGGTCGTAATCTCCCAGATATTTGGTATTAAACATTGGGGAATGGCATCAAGAGGGATCCATGTTATATCCAACTTGAATGGAGGCTTGTTATAATCTAACAAAACAGGATCATGTCTAGAGATAAATCATAGTTTTCCTCTTTGTTAACCTCCTTTAAAGCTCTAGTTCAACCTTCCTTGAAGGATAATTTTTTAGCATACTCAATCTGAGTAGAGGAAGTAAAAATGGCTTTCTCCCAGCCTTTGTCAAATGCAATTTTACTCCTAGCCTTCAAGGAAATCACATCAGTAGACAAGGTGATCACCTCGGCCTCTGTGTTTTGGCTTGGATAGAGACATTAGCAAGCTTATCCTTAACCACCTTGGTCCTAGTTTCAGTAGTTGTAGCTCTATCTTCTGTAGTCTTTAACAAGCCCTCGGCATTGCTAGCCCTATCATTGGCTTTCTTCAGCTCCTCCTCCCTAGATTTATGCTTTGCCTCCATATCTCGGCGAGATTACTCCAAGGAGTTTCTTAGATCTGAAAGACCTCTTCAACTTCTCCAGAAAACTGTAGTTGGTCTTCCTTCTCCATCATTTGGTTGAAATTAACCAAAACCTCCACATAAAGGAACAAATGCTAGAAGAAATCATTATTATATTATCATTATAAGGATAAAGAACAACAAGTAGTAATAATTTACCAATACCAAACTATGGCAAGCCATCTCGGTCAGATAAGACCTCAGTAAGCGAGCAAACGCATCTCGATCAGCAAGAAGAGTCCTTGGTTTAATTTAACCTCTGGATAAACCAGGGTTAACAACAACTGAGACTTACCCAATGTTTAGGTCAACCTGTATTTTTTTTTACCAACTCTTGTTGGTCGGTAATTTTCCTGGCAGCTACATTTTTCTGCTCAACTTGTGTTTGCTTAACCTATTTTAAAGGATTAGGTAAACCTTTCTTGATTCTCTTGAGCCTATGTTCCTCAGCCTAAGCCTCATCAATACTAGTAGGCCTTTTTATCATTATCCTTCAATTTTTTACTGCCATCCACAGACATGGGAGTTGGGTATAGGGGACCACCCATTAAGTTGGGTATTTTCCTCTTTGTCATATCTACAGCAGCAGCAGCAGAAGAAGAAGAAGAAGAAGAAGAAGAAGAAGAAGAAGAAGAAGAAGAAGAAGAAGAAGAGGAAATAAGAATTTCAAAAAAGTCTAAAGACTCAAATGAAAAATATTTTCCTCTAGGAATAACCTCAATACTTGTGGATTCAGTAGCCGAAGAAGTAGAAATATTATTGTTAACACAAAAATTCTCCATCTACGAGGACCAATCAGAAAAGGACACATGTCATCCTACGTGGCAATATTCGACACCCTAGGAAAGTTGGTCGGCATTCGAGGAGAGTTGGTCGGCACCCGAGGAGTGTTAGTCGGCACCCGAGGAGAGTTAGTCAGTACCCGAGGAGAATTAGTCGGCACCCGAGGAGAGTTGGTCGTCCCCCGAGGAGAGTTAGTCGGCACCCGAGGAGATTTGATCGGCATACCAATCAGGAAGATCAAAGGATAACTATGCATTTAATGAGCATTAATGTACATTTATACTGTAGATGACAACACATAGCATACCAAGCAATTCAACAATTGGATTCGTTGAATGTAGACATAATTTATAAATGTCTACATACAATGAATCTCTTTATCTCCCATCACTATAAATACATGTATTCCCTTAGCCAAGGAGAAAGGAGAGAGAGATCCAAGAGAACCTAGAAACCCCATACACAAGATACACATCCTTTCTCTCTCTACACCCTATGGTGCTATTGTAAACCCTTGGGAATAGAATAACAGTGGACGTAGGCTTTATTCATAGCCGAACCACTTTAAAAATCTTTGTCTCTTATGTGCTTGATTGGATTGCTTTCATCTATTTATCTGTGATCATAAAAATGGGATTCGGTCCAGTTTTTTGCATTAACAGATTGGCACCGTCTGTGGGAACGTGTTACAAGCATTGTTCTCCATCAAAAGCTAAGTTTTTATTTTCTATATGTATAATCAATTATATATTATACATACATATTTTGATTCTATCATGATTTTTATGTTTATATACATAAATTAATTGTCCAATTTTTATCTGCAAAATGCTGCATGTCATGATTTTTAAATCATAACTGCTAGATTAATTCTTATTTAGATATCTGAAAAATAGTGGATTTCATAAATCATAACTTTTTTCTTGATTCTCAAGTTTCAATTTTATATCATGGAATAAATATTTTAAATGATTAAATATACCAATATATACGATGATGATAAGATTTGATAATTTTCTTTGTTGATTTTGAAATAATTTGAGAAAGATCTTTGATGATTATTCAAATTCCCATTATATTTTTGTTCAAATCATGATTCTCATATGTTTATATCCATAAAATTAGAGATCAAATCAATTATATATTGTTCATACATATTTTAATTCAATCATGATTTTATATTCACAAATTGTTGAATCTAATTTTACAAATCTGCATAAATGTACATTTCATAATCACAAAGTTTGAGAAATTTGTGTACATATTATATTATTTCTTCTTTAAGGAGATAAAATAATTTCTCTATATTCATAAATCTCTTTTATATGAGTATATACAAATTTGATTCATTTGGAAATCTTTTAATTTAGTCATAATTTTTATATGCACTAACTGTGTGATCGATTTCAATTTGGGGATCTGGTGAATTTTAGACTCATAAATATTATACAAATCCTTGCATCTATGGATCCACTTGAAGATTTTCTAAACAAATATGTTAGGATACGGATAAGCATTAAGAACGATTATGTATTTTCCATTCTGATATTAACATGAATTGAATCAGACCCATTTTCTTTCGTCAAGAAAACTATGTTCTCTGCATAAATAATCATATTATGTAATTGTGTTGATACGATCAATTTTATCAATATATGAATAATCAATTATATGTTGTACATACATACATACATATTTTGATTCAGTCTTGCTATTTATGATTATAAACATAAATTAGTTGTCCAATTTTTCATTTATCAAATCTGCAAAATATTGCAAATCACGATTTTATTAAATTAGTGGATCGGTTTTTATTTCAAATATGAATAAACGAAAATTTCATAATCACAAGTACGTTAAATATTTTTATGGAGACACGTTTATGTACATCATATTTTTATGAGAACACGATATATTTTGATTGTTATCTCTCATATTATTATCTGGAAATTTAAATTCTCCAATATTGAAGCCAATGCACACTATATATTGGTCGGTTGAATAATTATTCTAATCGTAATTTTTATATGATTCAGCCTCAATAGGTGCTCAGGAAAAATTATCTGCCCAGTACAATTCTTGGATGCTCATCAACAGCACATAAAGACCTTAAAAGGTCAATACCGAACAAAAACAACGCAGCTAGACTGCACACAACAAAGCAGCAAGACTGCAAACAACAATTCAATTGGCACCATCAGATTCATTTCATACATGCCCCAATCCTGGGCATAGAGCTTCATACTTCACTTAATCGAGTTAAGAGTAGGATTGAAGAAGTTCGAGGCAGTGCCATCTACAGTACATCAGTGCCTAAAATTTCCAACAAATTTTGGAGTAGGAGTTGTGAAAGGTGATCAAAAAGTAGCTCGGGAATGTTATTATTTATCTGACGAGCAAGAGGAGATGGAGGAGTCGACGAAAAAGACTACTAATTATCAAGTGGATGAAGGTGAAAAAATTGAAATATTGGATCCTAGAGATGAGTCGCAACTCGTGAAGGGTCAAGTGGTGGAAGCTACTGAAAATATCATTCTGGACGACGAGCACCCTGAACGAACTACTCAAATATATTCGTCATTGGAAGCCTCATTAAAACAAGAATTGATAACTTTCCTTAGAAGCAGAAGACAAACTTTTGCATGGAGTCATGAAGATATGCCAGGGATAGACCCAAACTTCTTATGTCACGAACTCAATGTGAATAAGGAGATCAAGCTTGTGAAGCAGAGAAGAAGAGTATTCAGTCCCGAGAAGAATCAAGCTATACAGGAGAAAGTCGAGAAGCTCTAGAAAGCTTGTTTCATTGAAGATGTTAAATATCCAAACTGGTTAGCAAATGTGGTGATGGTAAAAAAGAAGAATAACAAGTGGAGGATGTGTGTAGACTTCACCGACCTCAATAAAGCATGCCCAAAGGATCACTTTCCGCTGCCCAGAATTGATCAACTAGTCGATGCTACCTCGGGACACGAGCTACTGAGCTTCATGGATGCTTATTCTGGTTACAACCAGATTAAAATAAAACCTGAAGACAGGGAGAGTACTTCTTTCATTACCCCTAGGGGAACTTATTGTTATAATGTTATGCCTTTTGATTTGAAAAATGCAGGTGCGACATATCAGCGGCTGATGAAAAAGGTCTTTGCTGAACAAATCAGTTGCAATATGGAAGTCTATGTTGACGATATAGTGACAAAGAGCAAGAAAGTTGTCGATCATCTAGTTGACTTAGGCCAGACCTTTGATCAATTGGATAAATATCAAATGAAGCTGAACCCGACAAAGTGCATATTTGGAGTTCGAGAAGGCATATTTCTCGGGTACATTGTCAATCAATGAGGCATTGAAGCAAATCCTGAAAAGATCAAAGCCCTATTAGGGCTGCGATCTCCAACGATGAAGAAAGAAGTACATAGTCTCACAGGACGAGTAGCAGAACTCAACAGATTTGTATCGCGAGCAACTGATAGATGTCTCCCATTCTTCACAACTCTCCGAAAGACTTTTGAGTGGAATGATGAATGTGAGAAGGCCTTTCAAGACTTGAAGAAATACTTGGGAGCACCTCCACTGTTGTCAAGGCCGGTGATGGAAAAAAGTGTACTTGTATCTAGCAGTATCGGAGAATGCAGTTAGCTCAGCGTTGATCAGAGTGGAGAATGGAGTGCAAAAACCAATTTATTACACGAGTAAGGCCTTTCGAGGAGCAAAAATTAGATATCCGAGGCTGGAAAAATTGGCAATGGTGTTGATTAAGGCAAGTAGGAGAATGAGGCCATACTTCTAGGCTTATACCATAGTAGTATATACTGATATACCGTTGAGGTAAGCCCTTCATAAAACAGAAAAATCAGGGAGATTGATGTATTGGGCAATAGAGCTCGGTGAATATGATATAGTTTATAAACCCAGATCATCGCTAAAAGGGCAGGCTGTAGCAAATTTTATAGCAGAGTTCACCTATCCTGATACCCCCGAGGAGCAAAAGTTGCTCGTTGATTAACCTGTGGATGTTACAAAATCAACAGACACAAGATCAGACCAACTCCGGTTGGTAAAAGGGCGAGTGGATGTTATAGGATCATCAATTTTGAGCTCAAACCAACTCCGGTTGGTAAAAGGTCAAGAAAAGATGATCGACGAGGAGTAAGAAATATCCGAGGAGGATGAAAGGAAGCAACAAATATTTCACCGAGGAACTCTATCAGATCAAAAATTTGAAGACGAGTTACCTATATGGAGGCTATATGTAGATGGCTCATCTTGCACAACAGGCTGTGGGGCAGGGATCATTTTGAACAGCCCGGACGAGGTCGACATGGAATACGCCCTACGATTCCAATTCAAAGCTTCCAATAATGAGGTTGAGTATGAGGCCATGATTGCAGGTCTTAATTTGGCAAAAATTATGGAGGCGCAGCAGGTTATTGTCTTTAGTGATTCTCAATTGATCGGAAGTCAAATGTTGGGAATATATACAGCCAAAGGAGAATCAATGATTAGGTATAATGCAAAGGTGATGGAGTTGGTATCATAATTTATTTCTATTCAGCTGGTCAGAATACCAAGAATGGAGAATGCGAGAGTAGACGCCTTAGCTCGATTAGCATCAGCTACTCGTACCGAGATACGAAGAATAATCCCAATTGAAGTTTTAGTTGGTCGGAGTATAGATGAAGATCTAACAATGAATTTTATCACCCTTAATTTAGGACCATCTTGGATGGATCCCATCAGGGCATATATTGAGGAAGGAGAATTACCAGTTGACAAGCTCGCAGCCAAGAAATTAAAGTTCAAAGATGCTCGGTATGTATTAATTAACGGTATTCTATATAGACGAGGAATTATGACAGGTTTGTAAAGATGTGTGTATCCCACCGAGGTGAAAGATTTGATTGAAGAGGTCCATGAAGGGTCTTGTGGAGCCCATGTAGCAGGTCGGACGCTTTTGCAAAGGATGATGACGCAGGGATACTACTGACCAACGATGAGAGCTGATTGTATAGCCTATGCCAAGAAATGCGACAAGTGCCAGCGCTTTTCCTCCATCCGAAGAACTCCACAAGCATTGACACCCATCACTTCCCCTTGGCCATTTTCCATGTGGGGAGTAGATCTGGTCGGGCCACTGCCAACGACCAGGGGAAGGTTCAAATACCTCGTCGTCGCAGTGGATTATTTTACTAAGTGGGTAGAAGCAGAGCCTCTCATTGATATGACGTACGAAAAGGTGTAACAATTTATCTGGAAGAATATCATCTGTCGATATGGTCTTCCTCATGCCTTCATCACAGACCATGGAGCACAATTTGACAACGAGGAGTTCGCTGCCTATTTCCATCAGTCCAATATCTTAAAGATCCACTCGGTACCAGGACATCTTCAAAGCAACGGACAGACTAAAGTGACGAACAGAACACTGTTAAATGGATTGAAGAAAAGACTAAGTGACGTAAAAGCAAACAGGATCAACGAGTTACAGTCAGTACTGTGGGCTTATCGTATTACTCCCCGAGCAGCAACTGGAGAATCACCATATATGCTGGCGTTTCGAAGTGAAGCTGTTATACCTGCTCCTTTTATTGAAAAAATTTCGGGGAATACTAGTGCTACACACTACTCGGCAAAACTCGACAAAGCTCAGACTACTCAGCAAAAATATTCCTAAAAATGCCAACCTCGGTTGGATAGGAAACAAAATATTCCTAAAAATGCCAACCTGTTTAGCTAGGAAACAAAATATTCCTAAAAATGCCAACCTCGGTTGGTTAGGAAACAAAATATTCCTAAACATGCCAACCTGTTTGGCTAGGAAACATGCCAACCTGTTTGGCTAGGAAACAAAAAATTCCTAAAAATGCCAACCTGTTTGGTTAGGAAACAAAATATTCCTAAAAATGCCAACCTGTTTGGTTAGGAAACAAAATATTCCTAAAAATGCCAACTTATTTTGGTTAGGAAGTACATATATTCTCGAAAATGCCAACTTATGTTGGTCGGGAGGTAAATATATTCTCGGAAATGCCAACTTATGTTGGTCGGGAGGTAAGATTATTCCAGAAAGCGCCAAAGTTGCTCGTAGAGGAAAACTCCACTAACTATGGCTGGTCGGGGATAAAAACCCACTAACTGTAGTTGGTCGAAAAGGAAAATTTACCGACCTTGGTTGGTCGAAAACATTTTATGAAAACGAGAAAGTGATCGAGCAACATTTTTTATACTCGTAACTTTTTTACTAAGTTGGTCGACAAACAAAACATCATTTTTTATCAAATGGTTACCACAAATTCAAACTAGTCGACAATAAGTTGATCGACAAACAACACAATATTGTTATCTTTTTAAAAGATACATATGCACAGATGTAAAGTATTTTACAAGACAATAGCAATTAAGTTTGCGAACAAAAATGAAATTCTTTCATTAAAATCAAAAACAAAATACATCAGGAATGAAATACAAATTTATTACATCAATATTCCCATTCTATTGGTTTCGTCCCCTCTGCTTTTGAAACAGGTTCCTCGCCAGCAAGTGGATCATTTAAAGCAAGAGGAGAATTTATGAAGTTAAGATCTTTGATCATCCTGATATTCATCACGGATGGTCGATCTAGGAGGTGCTCGATAAAGTATTTGTTCATTTGGGGGCTTCTATTACAGATATATTTGTTCATTTGGTGGCACATTCTTATAACATCATGCAGTCGAGCACCAAATTCAACTTCATAAAATCACACGGAGGCGTATTCAAAAGTTCAGGAGGTACATTCAGAAGTTCAGGAGGCATATTCAGGAGTTATTATGCACATACTATTGAAGTTCAGAAGTCAAATTTAGCATCTACAGCACTGAGACCTTTGCTACTACTATCCCGACCAATATTGAAGAAGAAGTTGTAGGAAAATGTTTCGAAGTTACCACTAGCTTGGTACTAATCAGATTGAAGAGTTGGGTTCAAAAGCTAGTATGTTACTCGACAAAGTATTCAGAGGATCATAAATAAGAAGAATCAAGCACGTGAAGTTAGCACTCAGTGGCTCGGCACAGGAGGCAGTTGGTCGGCTAGCGAACCAATCAACATACTTAAAGATTATGACAAGCTACAAGCTTCATACTATGGCATGGATGCATCCAAATTCCCAGGGGTGATACATAGCACACGGAGTTCCTCAAAAGAAAGATTAGCAACCGTCGATCAGCCTGCATCATATGTCGTACAGGAGATAATGCAATTTATGTTGAACAAATCAAGAAGGTAAATCAAGAATTTCACGAGCACCGAGCAACACTACAGAATAAATACTCCATCCTTTCAAGTAAACCATCAAGCATGGAGCATTGGGGGCTTCTGTTAATGCAAAAATTCTCCATCTATGAGGACCAATCAGAAAAGGACACATGTCATCCTACGTAGCAATATTCGACACCCGAGGAGAGTTGGTCGGCATTCGAGGAGAGTTGGTCGGCATCCGAGGAGTGTTAGTCGACACCCGAGGAGAGTTAGTCAGTACCCGAGGAGAATTAGTCGGCACCCGAGGAGAGTTGGTCGGCCCCCGAGGAGAGTTAGTCGGCACCCGAGGAGAGTTGATCGGCATACCAATCAGGAAGATCAAAGGATAACTATGCATTTAATGAGCATTAATGTACATTTATACTGTAGGTGACAACACATAGCATACCAAACAATTCAACAATTAGATTCGTTGAATGTAGACATAATTTATAAATGTCTACATACAATGAATCTCTTTATCTCCCATCACTATAAATACATGTATTCCCTTAGCCAAGGAGAAAGGAGAGAGAGATCCAAGAGAACCTAGAAACTCCATACACAAGATACACATCCTTTCTCTCTCTACACCCTATGGTGCTATTGTAAACCCCTGGGAATAAAATAACAGTGGACGTAGTCTTTATTCATAGCCGAACCACTTTAAAAATCTTTGTCTCTTATGTGCTTGATTGGATTGCTTTCATCTATTTATTAGTGATCATAAAAATGGTATTCGGTCCAGTTTTTTGCATCAACAAGTATCTTCCTCAAGATTAATTGCAAGAGAGGGAAGGGCAACAGTAGGATGGGCAACAAAATAAGTAACAAAGCTTCTATAATGTAACAAGTAGGAGGCTGCTCTGGGGTGCTCCTCACCAATTCTCTTATTAATGCTCCACAAATATGTATGCTCTTGAAGATTGATATCCCCTTACTTTGGACAAATTTTCTTGCCCTCCACTGAATAAAAAGAAGAAAAGAAGGTTAGTTGATATATCATCAAAGAATTAGTCAGTAGAAAAAGCAAAATAATTTTTTTAACAACCTATGCCATGTCCCTCCTTGGGACACCTGGGCCCAGTATACACTTCTTCTATTCGAAAATGAGCACGTTGCGAGTTCTTCGCTATTACCCCATAATCAAAATGGTCCTTATTGAAATTTGGTAAGTTGACCATTAAAGCTCTATTTGCAAACCTAGTCTTCAAATACTAGGTGTTGTCACTACTGACCCACTTATAGCAGATTATCAACTCAGAAATACTAATATGGATTCTATATATCTGCTTAAGCTTATGAATCTCATTTACTATTCTCTATATATTGGGGGCTACCCTAGTTGGGACAGTGTCAAAATATTGACAAAACTCTAGGAAGAAGCGATTAGGGGGAAGGTAATACCACACTCAGCTTTAAACAGCGAAGGGATCTAATGACCCTCTGGTAATGATGAAACATCAACTGGAGGAATATGCATTTCTAATTCTACTCAATCGTGGATATTTCTTCCCCACCTAAAGTAATCTAAAGAATCCTCATAAATGATGTATGTCATGATTACAACAAAGAAAGAAATCTAAAGAAAGGGAAATAGAAAGCTTATAGAGAAAGTGATGAATGAAGCAAGAGTAAAAGTGGATGAAAAAAGAAACCTAGAAGATGAAAATCTTAGAGATGAAAGATAGCTCAAAAGTTTGAAATTTTGTGGTATAGAAACCAACAAAAATCTCTCTTATTATAGCTTGCCTAGAAAATACTGCAGTTAATGATTAACTGTATACATGATTGACATTCTGACGGTTGCACAACTCCAAAGAAGAGAAATTATTGATGTGCCCTTTGGCGGTTCGCTAAATTACATCTTATTCATGAAATTCCCATCGCATGATCAAATAATGGAAATTTTATACAAGTCTCATGAGTCGGCAGCCTACTAAAACCATAAAAGACTGTCGAGCAACTTTGCATAGCTCATACTTCAGCCTTTCAACAAAATATCAAGAATGAAGCATTGGGGGCTTTTGTCGATGTAAAAAATTATCCATCTACATAGATCAATTAAAAATGGACACCTATCCCCTTATGTTGCAACGATCATAGTCATCAATCAATTGGTCGGCTAAAAAGATAGTTGATCAGATAGCAAACCGACCATCCTGAAGAATATAAAACATCATTGCAGATAAACAGTCATCTCATGAAAAGCAACCAAGAGTCATTTTACATGTGATCAATACTATCAACAGTCACATTCATTATATAAGGGTGTAAATGCTTAAATGTATCAGGGCATTCCAACCCTTGATCACTGCGTCACTATAAACACAACGTATTCCTTTCACAAAAGGCAAGAGAGAAAAAGTACAAAGTCAATCTTTTAATAAGAATACCTGGTTTTTTGTAATCATCAACAGCAATGCAATGACAGTGGACGTAGACTTTTCTTATAGTTGAACTACTTAAAAATTATCGTGTCTCATTTATTTTTCTCTCATTATTTTATCTGTGATTATTAAATTAGCATCATATAAATCACCACCAATTTTAGACATCAACAGGTATTTTCCCATTTTTTTGTGGTTGTTGATGTAGAAAATTATGAAAATTGGAGGTGGTTATTGAAGATATTGAATGATATTTTATATGAGGATGAGAGGAAAATCACATTCATTTATGATGATCATAAAGGTATCCAATATGGTGGGGCGTGCATTTTTCCATTGTCTGCACATGGTTACTATCTACACCACTTGAAAAAAAACTTATTACATCAATTCCCATGAAATTATGGCTCTTATTTTCAATAGAGAATTGAGATCTTGTTTAAGCGACACAACATATTCACCAGCCAAATCACTAATTCATAAGCAACTAACTCTTTTAAAAATTATGGGTAAGGAGCATATTTATAACTTTTTAAAGAGTATTATATTTGATAGATGGTTGAATGCATATTTTAAAGGTGATAGATATAGAGAGACGTGTTCGAATATCACCAAGTCATTCATTAATGGATATTTTCTAAAAGACATAAGACTATTACACAATGGATCGAGAGTGTACGATCAAAATTGATGGAGATGATGTCCAGTCATAGTGTTGAGTTTGAGTGGTGAACCACATGTTTATGTCCCAAAATAGAGAAGCAACTATTTGCTAGCATTGAAAGTGGGAGGCCTTATATTGTGATTTGTGTTAATGAACATATTTTTTAGGTTATAGAGAAGCACTGCTTTATGGTTGATTTATTGACTTGATGTTGGTTATATGGTGTGTGGGGTGTGGGGTGTTAAGGGTTTCCCTTGTTCACATGAGATTATTTTTACCCACTAGAATAAAGAGGACATATATTCATACGTTGAACACTATTTCACTTGAGAATGTTTGAGAAAGTTATAAGCTTCTCTTGTGTATCCCATTCCTGATGTGGAGTTGGATGCTGAGATGTTTTGTAACTCTTAATATGAAGAGCTAATGCTTCCATTCGTAAAAAACCTGCGAGGCCTAAAAAATAACACATTGAATCAACTAGTGAAGTTATTGTGAGAAAGACCAAGTGCATAAAGTGTAAGAAAAATGGACATATACTAATATTGGTTGATGCATTGGTCTTTGTTGTTTCTTCTATGGTTACTATGGTCAAAGGAATTTGAAAATCTAATGGCAATATCATGTAGTAATTACAATGTACATTTTTTTATATTTTTCAAGGAAAAGTTGTACTAGGGAAAATAGTAATTATATTATAACAACCCCCATTTTCTCACATAAAGGTTGGATAAACATGATACGTCGAATATGGGGCATGTTTGTCAATTAATACCATTCTCAGCATCAAATTGTATCAAGCATATATTGATAAACCATAATTGAGTTTAAATTAATATCCAAAGTGATAATAAAATCCAAAATGCACCAGGTGTAAATGAAATACAACATAATTATAAGTATATTAAACCAACATGAAATAAATAAACCCTGGGAGTATGCCCATACAATAATGCAAAAGAAATAAATAAACTGAAATGGAGTAGCAGGTAAAGTAAAATCAATAAATCTGGAGAATCTGATGAGCAAAAGGAGACTGCAAGGTTGATTCATCAATAGTCCTGCTATCCCTATCTAGGAGCACATGCAGGGGGAGAGAAAATATTTATAATTTTGGTCAACTCCCTAGAGTTTCACGAATTAACTTATTTAATTTAAAGTTCAATAAATATAGTCGATTAAATAAATAATGTGGTAGTGTTATTCAACCATCATATTTAATAAAACTGGGGTATATATCCTTTTGATTAAAAAAAATCAAAGTAAATACCCCCCATCGCTGCTCACATATGATTAATATCTCACCCCTCATCTAAGAGTGATATTACCCGTATCTGAACAAGTCCCGAAATAATAAATGTCAACTGTGCCAATTTAATATCAAATGCATTAGCTATAATTAACATACAAAAATGTAACCGTCTATAGTCATGTTATCAATTCCCTAAGTATCTCACTCTCGCATAACTCATTAAGGTGACATAAACATCTATTATGCACACAACATAGTATGGGTCTGTAATTTACTGCCTACCATCTTAGACAAACTAATCAATCTCATTTAATTCTGGTAATTATATATATGTGTCCTTTCATATATGTGACACTCAAAAGCATCTACCAGTGGTGTCTCGCTCGTGCTCTATCGGTAAGTCCTAAGGAATCCTTTATCCAATCAGACATCATAAATCACACATAAGTGGGTCGGTCTCTACGCAGTACACTAGTTCATGACCCATAACCACGATGACAAAGGATCCCAACATCCACACCTACCTCTCGTAGATGACACTTCTACGTAGTACCTATAATAATGATCTACACAACGTCTAGCCCACATGTGTCGACGTGCGCTATGGTCCCGAATACTCGTAACCCCAACAGATGGGACCGTCCATGAACATAGGTATGTCCACACAAATTAATATAAGTACATATTATTATTATCACATAAAATGTATATATAATAAATCTGTAATTACCTAAGATATTCCACATAATTACTCGTAAGTATTCACCCGTTAATAATCGACCATCTAGTTAGTTATTAATTATAAGACTATTTAACCATCCAGTTAACTATAATTTCCCATTTAATATATGTTCTAAAAGTGTATTTTAATAAAATCATCATTAACCCAAACACAATCCCACCAACTCGTATGGTTTTCTAAAAATACCCTAGATCCATCCCTAGTCCCAACTCATCCTGCCCCAGGGGTCGAATCAATTCGCCTCCTTGGACAAATCGATCACCCAGTAGCTAAATCATTTCTCCTACATGGACAAATCGATTCGGATATGGGCAGTAGCCCTAATCTTTTACGTTTCTTCAATACGTGATTTTCCAATTTAATCCCAAGATTCATTCTAATGGTAAATTTCTTTTCAATAACATATGAACAGGTCCTTATGACTTTTTTCTTCATATTATAATGGTTAATTTTAGAAATTAACATCAAATTTGCTTCCCCAAATCCCAAAATTTATATCAATTGGTCAAAACCCTTAACCCAGATTTTCTACCATAAACTCATCTAGATTCAAATCATGTTTTAACATATCACATTGGTCAAAAGTCACTAAATTTCTAGATCTTAAACATGTATCCAAATTCTCTACATATGAAATAACTTTCCAATTTACTCAAAGATCCTAAGGCATGAATTATATCATTAAATTCAAGGTTAAAATTATCCTAGATTTGTGGGTTAAATCGCTTAATTTTCAATTAGTCTCCTTTACACGAAATAGATTAAATCCTACCATTTAATCACCAATTTTATACTAAAACCTATAAATCACATAGGTTAACTAGGATGAATCAAGAAGCACATTGTATATTAAATTAAGTAAGAAAATTATTGCCTCGATATGATGATTGATGATTTCCTCTTGAACCCATTGTTTCCTCTCCTATTTGCCCTCTATTCCTTCCTCTCTTAAGGCGGGGCCGCTAAAGTTGTATGTTTGATTAAGTGTGGTTGGTATTAGTCTTGCCCTTAATCTTATATTAATCCCAAATCCTGAATTTAGCCTAATTTCCCAATTTTATAACGAACCCATAATTAAACTTGTCAAAAACTTCCCAACTTATTTACCTATATCTCGGAACCATTTCTAATGATTTAAAACATCTAAACGAGCCTATAAAGCCTCTCAGAATGCTTCCTAATTATTTTTATTCCACAATTATATTTACAATCGAGTCACACATCATATTTTAATTACCCACTACACATGAAATTTTTTTCTATTGTAATTATTCACATAAAAATCAATCTCACGTGATTATGACATAAAAACATATTACTTTTTTCAATAATGGTTTTAGTTATGCTAGAAAAATATGGTATATTAAATTCTTCCCCCATAATAACGGGATTCCATTCTCAGAATCTAGAAGAATACGTATCTAGCTAGAAGATTTTATGATGTTTCGTCTGTATGTCATCCTCCCTCTTCCAAGTCGACTCATCTTCCCTATGGTGTTCCCATTGCACTAGTTTTAATGGAACTACCTTGGGTCAATGTCGGCGCTCCCTACGATCCATAATGGCTACATGTCTCTCTTCGTAGGTAGCGTCTGGATGAATATATTTCTCGTCATTGTCGATATGTCGGTATGCAATCTCGTCTCTAAGGAATATCCACAATGCAGATATATGGAAGACACCTTGCATCCATTGCAAGTGGTTCAGTAATCCTAACCGATATGCTATGGGCCCAATCCTCTCAAGGATAGGGAATGGTCCCACATATCGAGGATCCAGCTTCCCTTTTTTCCCAAACCTCATCACTCCCTTCATGGGAGACACTTTAATTAACACCTGATTTATAACATTAAAGTCTAAGTTTCTTTGACCCGTATCTACATAGCTCTTTTGTCTATCCTGGGAAATCCCTATCGTGGAACGAATCATCTTTACCTTCTCTGGGGTGTCCAAGTAATTTGTTCTCCCCCATCTCCAACTAGAATGTGGGTAAAGGAAAAGGTCTCCCTTAAAGCGCCTCAAACGGTGCCATCCCAATCGTGAATTGGTAGTTGTTGTTGTAAACAAACTCCACCAAAGGAAAATACTGCTCCCAGCTCCCTTAAAAGTCAATTATGCACATTCATAGCATGTCCTCTAGCATCAAGTTCACCCTCTCCATCTTCTCGTCGGTCTAAGGTTGATACGAGGTTCTCAATATCGATTCTACTCCTAAGGTCTGCTGAAAGCTCCTCAAAAAATGAGAGAAAAACATCTTATCCCTATCTGACACAATGTTGAGCGGTACCCCGTGAAATTTCACAATCTCAGTAAGGACAAGTCTGGCGTACTGCTCTGGGTTATAATCTGTCTGGACCAATTATAAGTGAGACACCTTCGTCAATCTATCGATAACTACCCAAATGGAATTATACCCCCTTTATGATGTTGGTATCCCAACGATGAAGTCCATGGATGTTCTCTCATATTTCCACTTAGGGATCTCCAAAGGCTGTAACACACCTACACAGCCGTGATGGTCCACCTTCACCAACTGACACTAGCACATTTGGATAAAAAATCTTCTATGTCCCTTTTCATCCCGACCCACTAATACTAACGTTATATGTCGTGGTACATCTTATCCCCTCCGGAATATACCATAAAACGTGAACCGTGAGCCTCAGATATCACAGCTTTCCTTAACTCCTTATCATTTGGGATAACTAGTCTACCTTAAAATCTCAATCCATTATCCGATCCAATAGAATAGTGTTCCACCCCTTAGTTAATAACTGCCTAATTCACTCTTAGAAAAGCTGATCACCTATCTGTGCCTTCACGATTCGAATAATGATCTCAGGTTTGATGGTGAGAATAGCCATAAATGCACGGGGCAAGTATTCATCCCCATGATGTGATTTCCACTCCACCTTCCACACTTCCACTAACTCCAATATAGACTTGCGACTTAAAGTATCTGCTATGACATTCGCCCTCCCCGGGTGGTACTAAATGTTGAACTAGTACTCCTTCACATACTGTAGCCACGTCCTCTACCTCGTGTTCAGCTCCCTTTGTGTGAATAAATACTGTAGGCTCTTATGGTCTCTGAATAGATGAAACTTCTCCCCTAAGACATAATGCCTCCAAAATCGTAGTGCAAAAACCACTGCTATTAACATCAAGTCATGGGTGGGGTAATGTTCCTCGTGAGGCTTTAGCTTCTGCGAAGAAAAAGATATCGACCTCTCTTCCTACATCAAAACCCCTCCAAGTCCCTCAAGGACACATATGTGAAGACCTTACAGTCTATCCCTGTTCGAGGTAATGCTAGAACTGTCTCGTTAAATTTGTTAGGGGCGCGGTTATCTTTGAGAACCCCTGAATGAACTGACAGTAGTACCTGGATGATCCCAAGAAATTGTGTACCTCGGTGGGTGTAGTGGGTTGTTCCCACTCCATCACTACAGAAACCTTTCCCAAGTCCAATGATATTCCCATCTTAGACAAAATGTGATCGAAGAACTACACCTCTCATAACCAAAGACCATATTTCTTAAACTTTGCATGCAAGTGGTAGTCCCGTAGTGTCTGTAAGACTACCCATAAATGTTGTGCGTTCTCCTCCATCGTTCGAGAATAAATCAGAATTTCATCAATAAACCTTATGACAAACTGATACAAATATTCCCTAAATACCTAATTCATCAAATTCATAAACATTGTCGGTGCGTTGGTTAGCACAAAGGCATAACCAAAAAATCATATGACCCGTATCTCGTAAGAAATTCTCTCTTCGAGATATACTACTTTCGAACTCTCAACTGATGATAACTCAATATTAAATCAATCTTAGAGAAATACACAACGCCCCTCATCTATTCAAATAAATCATCAATACGGGGAAACAAATATTTATTCCGTGTGGTGACCTTATTCAACTCCCTGTAGTGGATACAAAGTTGCAATCATCCGTCCTTCTTCTTGATGAACAAAACTGGATCACCCCACGATGAAGTAATCCTCCTAATGAACCCATGTCCCAATAATTGATCAATATAATCCCAAAGCTCCCTCATGTCTAGAGGAGATACATCCTCTTTCTTATAATGTATTCCTTATTGCTCTATCCAAAGAGAGAAGACAAAGAGGCAATTCAAGGTCTTATGCTTAGAGTGATTCTGGAAGATAACTAGAGGAACCTCAAAGACCTATCCGAGAGGCAAGGAATGTAGCTACTTACTAAAAAGGCGGGAAAGAGAAAAATAGATAAAAAGACGTGTGACAGGATTTAAATCAATCACGAATTTTATCTCTTAAATGGGTGACAACCCTGGGATCTTCCCAAATACATAGGAAAACTCCTTAACTAACAGGATGGAATCTAGCGGCACCACGTACTCCGAAGAAGTCTTTTCCTTGATATAGTATAAGTGAGTGCTCAACCTGCCCGAGGTGAAGGATCACAGCCAGGAACATCTCTGGCCCTAGAATGGCGAAGACGATGGACCTACCATAATAATCAACACATGATCTTTATGTAGCTAGCCAATCCATCAATAAAATAACATTATAATTATGCACCCCTAGCACCAGTAAGTATTCTACAAAATTGAGTCTCCCTATCTTGATCCGTATATCCCCACATACCAAACGTATGGATGCTCCTCTTCCCACCAATAAGTCTATGTGCAGTACAATATGAGAAGCAATATATCATCCCAATATCATGTCAAAAACTAGTGCTAAAAAATGAATGAGATGCCCCCATGTCAAATAAAATATGAATTACATGTCCAGAGATAGGGATCATACCCTCAACCGCCTGAGATAACGTTAGTCAATTTGTCAATGCAATGTGGTAAACCCCTCAGTACTATAATGGTGGCGGTTGCCCCTGAGGTGGGACAGCAGATGCTGGAGCGGCCAATGCAGCAACTCCTGGGGTTGGAAATGGTAGGACTATCCCTATAGAGCTTGATATCCCTTCTGGCCTCCATACTCCTGAGGTGCCTGATTACCCTAAGGACACCACCTCAACATATGGCTCATCTTTCCGCAAGTGTAACAGTTCCCGTGAAATGATCATCGCTCTGGTTATCGGCCATATTGGCCTCTACTCTTCTCACCTTGGCAATGATGGACCTTGTTCCACTGTCCCTGGCCCTACTGGACCTATCCCTGATTCCCATGGCTCTTATAGCCCTATCTACTCTAATCATCCGAACCCCTGAATCGTTTATGGTGATCTACGGATGAAGTACCCCTAAACTGTTGGGTCCCGTGTCCGCTAACCCCACTTGTCTTACCTTGCTATCTTGGCCTCTCGGCTCCTTGTCTCTTCTCTCCCTTATTCTTTTGGAAGGCCCTGTGATCCTGGAAGTGGAGAAGTGCGGCATTCACCATCTGATTATACATAGTTAAGGTCGAGTTTCCCAAAAGATCCTTCCTAATGTGTGAATCCCATCACACAATAAATCTATCCATATTTCTCGTCTCTATATTCACACCCTCCTTTACAAATTATAAAAGTGTAGTGAACTCCTCCTCATACTCTACCATTATACAGCTTTCCTGCCTGAGCTCCATAAATCTACTCCTCATCTCAAATTGCATCGCTTGGGGTAAATACTTCCCCTAAAATCTTTCCCCAAACTCATCTTTCGTCAAAATCTCTCTACAACTGAAGTGACTGAGTCCCACCACTAGAGTGTGACCCCCACAAGTCCAAATGAAGACAACATCTACTTCTATACTTATGTACACTCAACCATCCATAAATGTGTCTGAATATCTTTCTATTCCACTTGCTCGCCACTAAAATATTTGGACTGCCCGAGAACATTGGTGGTTAGCCTTTCACAAAGGCCTCCCTTACTCTGTCCCAAACTAATTTCAATGCATGGGCTAGTATAGCCACTTACTGTGGTGGTGGTGATTGCTGATGCTAAGCCTGTGGTAGTGGAAAGGGATGGAGCATGACTGCCATTGTAGTGGAAACGGCCTGGGTCATAATGGTGGTGATCTTTGTTCGAGTGATCAACTGTGGGGATGGTGGGGCCTGCGGCTATTATTGTAGCTCAAACGGAACCTCATCCTTTGTAGCGGGTGTGACTACGCGCATAGGTCTACCCCTCCGTCCGTTTTTCATATGAAAGCAAATAAGGTTCGAATTAGTACAAATCGCAAGAATATAATAAATCCTAAGCATAGGCTCTACATATCAAAGAACGCAATGCAGAATGTAATGAACGCAATACAAATCCTAAGGACACTAAAACCTGGATGCTCCAATATTAACTCTAACAATCCCATTTTCTCACATAAAGATTTGCTAGACACGATACACCGAAGATGGGGCTTGTTTATTAATTAATAACATTCCCAGTATCAAACCGTATAAATCATATATTTATAAACCATAATTGAATTTAAATTAATATCCAAAGCGATAATAAAATCCAACATGCACCAAGTATAAATGAAATCCAACATAATCGTAATTATACTAAACCAACATGAAATATATAAACCCTGGGCCTATGCCCATACCATAATCCAAAAGAAATAAATAAACTGAAATGGAGTATCACCTAAAGTAGAATCAATAAATTTGGAGAATCTGATGAGCAAAAGAAGACTACAAGGTTATTTCGTCAATAGTCCTTATATCCATGTTTAGGAATACCTTGGGGGGGGGAGAAAATATTTATAATTTGGGTCAGCGCCCTAGAGTTCCCAAATTAACTTATTTAATTTAAAGTTCAATAAAAATAGTCAATTCAAAGTAAACATCCCCCATCACTGCTCACATACGATTACTATCTCACCCCTCATCTAAGTGTGATATTACCCGTATCCGAACAAGTCTTGAAATAATAAATGTTGAATGTGCCAATTTAATATCAAATGCATTAGCTATAATTAACATACTGAAACGTAACCGTCTACATTTATGTTATCAATGCCCAAAGTATCCCACTCTCATATAACTCGTAAAGGTGACCTAAACATCTATTATGCACAGGACATAATATATTATGTAATTTACTTCCTACATTCTTAGATAAATTAATCAATATGATGTAATTCTGGTAATTTTATATATATATCCTTTCACATATGCAAAACTCAAAGGAATCTACCAGTGGTGTCTCATTCGTCCTCTATCGATAAGTTCAAAGGAATCTTATATCTAATTAGACATCAGAAATCATATATAAGTGAGGCGGTCCCTATGTAGTACACTAGTTCACAGCCCATACCCAAAGGTGACAAAGGATCCGAGCATCTACACCTACCTCTCGTAGATAGCGTTGCTACGTAGTACCTAAAATGATGACCTACACAACATTTAGCCAACCTGTGCTGACGTGTTCTACGGTCCTGAACGCCCATAACCCCAACCGATAAGACCGTCCATGAACATAGGTATGTCCACATAAATAAATATAAGGGTCCGTTTGATAGAAAACTGGAAAAATGCAAATGATTCCAGGGCAAACAATTCCAAGGCAAATGAATATTTTTCAACTTGTGTCTGTTTGATACAAGTTGGAAAATCATCAATTTTCCACATTTTCTATCAAACGCAAAAGCTGGAAAATAGATATAAATGCGGAAAATTTGTTTACGGAATATATATATTATTAAATATACAAAATATATGAATATAATAAATATATATTATTAAATATACAAAATATATGAATATATATTATATTATTTGTGGAATATATATATTCCGTATATACAAAATATATGAATATATATTATATTATTTGCGAAATATATATATTCTGAAAATTAATATAATTTGCGAAATATATATATTCCGTAAATTATTATTAATTTCTGGAGTATTCATATATTTTGTATATTTTTTCAAAATTATTAATAATTTACGGAATGTATATATTCCGCAAATAATATAATATATATTCATATATTAAATATAATGATATATTTAATATATGGATATATTCCGTAAATAATATATTATATTTTCATATGAAAATATAATATATTAAATATAATGATATATTTAATATATGAAAATATTCCGTAAATAATATATTATATTTTCATATGAAAATATAATATATTATTTATGAAATTTATGAATATATATTATATTATATACTGAATATACTAAATATATACTATTACAGAATATATATACATATGTATATATACTGAATATAATATACATATATATTATATATATGTATATATTTTGTAAATAATATAAACAAAATATAAGGAATATATGAAATATATGAATTATACAAATTATACAAATGTACGAAATATATAAATATATCAAATATATATAAATATACGAAATATACGCAATGTACATATATGTGCTAAAATATATAAAATATACGAATATATATTAAAATATACGAAATATATATATTTATTAAAAATATATTTATATATTTATGAAATATATAGTGTTATAAAAAAATTGGTTTTAAGTGATTTGCCACCCAAAGGTGGCAAACAAAAACCTGACCCCCCCCCCCCCCCCCCCCCCCCAAAGAATTGAATTCCACCATAGGGTGGCAAATTGTGTTTAAGGGGTGTTGTACATAGAAAACAAATTCCAGGACAAATTAAGGCTATCAAACAGCCTAAAAGATGGACAATACCAAAATTTTCTAACTTTTGGGAATTTGCCTTGAAATTTTTGTGCTTTCAAACAGACCCTAAGTACATATTATTCTCATATAATATGTATAGGTAATTACTCTATAATTACCTAAGATATTCCACATAATTACTCATAAGTACTCATCCATTAATAATCGACCATCTAGTTAATTATTAATTCCTTTCCTTTTATAAGATTATTTAACCATCCAGTTAAATATAATTTTCCATTTAACATTTATGATATAAGAGTATTTTTAATAAAATTATTGTTGACCCAAACATCATCCCACTAACTCATATGGTATTCTAAAAATATCGTGAATCCATCCCCGGTACCAGCTCATCCTGACTAGTGGCCGAATCAATTCGCCTCCCTGGCTTAATCGATTAACCCAGTAGTCGAATCAATTCACCTTCATGGACGAATAGATTTGGATCTGGGCAACAACCCAGATCACTTACGTTTCTTCAATATCCCAAGATTCATTCTAATGGTAAATTCCCTTTCAATAACATATCAACAGGTCCCCATGACTTAGTTCTTCATCTTAGAATGGTTAATTTCATAAATTAACATTAAATTTCCTTCCCCAAATCCCAGAAATTACATCAATTAGTCAAGACCTTTAATCTAGATTTTCTACCATAAATTCATCTATAGATTCAAATCATGTTTTAACATATCACATGGGTCAAAAGTCACTAAATTTTTAGATCTTAAACATGTATAAAAATCTTCTACATATGAACCAATATTCTAATTTACTCAAAAATCATAAGGCATGAATTCTATCATCAAATTCAAGATTATAATCATCCAAGATTTCTAGGTTAAACCACCTAATTTTCAATTAGTCTCCTACTAAAACCCAAAAATCATATGGGGTTTACTACTATGAATCAAGAAGCATACTGGATATTAAATTAAGCAAGAAAATTGTTGCTTCGATATGGTGATTGATGATTTCCTCTTAAATCCTTTGCTTACTCTCCTCTTTGGCCTCTGTTCCTTTCTTTCTTGAGGTGGATCTACTAGGTTTTTGTGTTTGATTAAATGTGTGAGGTATTAGTCTTGCCCTTAATCTTATATTAATCCCAAATCATGAGTTAAGACCAATTTACCAATTTTAGGCCCTAAATGAGCCTGAACCCATAAATAAAGTAGCCCAAAAACTTCCCAACTTATATACCTATACCTCAGGACCATTTCTAAAGGTTCAAAAAACCTAAATGAGCTTATGCGTCCCAATTATTTTTATTTCAAAATTATATTTACGATTGAGTCATGCATCATATATCAATTATCCACTGCACTTGCAATTATTTTCTATTTCAATTATTCACATAAAAATCAATCTCACGTGATTATGACATAATAACAAGTAACTTCTTCCAAAAATGGTTTTGTTTATTCTAGAAACATACGGGTTGTTACATATATATGGCATGCTTTATAGTGTGTTATGATGTCATCCAATATTTATATCGTCGTGTTTATTAATTTCAGATTATATATGTTGATGGTTTTGAGTCAATATCATTACGGATTATTATCGATGAAAGTTTGATTATGTTAGTAACATAAATTTTGAATTTGATTCAATACAAATTAGGCCTTGAACTGGTACTTTGCTGGGATTGAGTAAATGAAAACTCATCTTTTACTATGCATACGGATGGTAAGTTAATTCAGTTGCATTTGAGTTGCGACAAAATGAATAATTATTATGTTTATTATATTAATTTAGCATGGGATGATGATATGGTTTATTCATGTAGATTAAATACATTAGTTGTATAGTTTTATATTAAGTCCCTTATGGATTGTGATTATTACTTCTTATTTCTCCATTATATGTTGTCTGATATGATGCTTAATTAGATTATTTTATTTTTATTATAGTTTTTTGGTGTTTAGTTCCATTTTGGTTCGTTCTGTTACTCCTGATCCCATGTTTAATTTTTTTAGCCTTCTATCCTATAACTAATGGAAATCTATCGACATATGTGCCCATATAAAGTCATCTATATTATAAATAACTTAAATGAATGAAATGACTATAATGACTTGTAATGGGGAAAAATCATCATCAACCGTTCTTTTCCAGTTTTCATTGTCATCATGGTATCTTCCTGCTCACATCCATCTATATATTTCCTATCCATTTTTTAATATTCCTTCAATTGTTGGTTGATCGACTGTTGTTACAAGTTGTCAATTCATTTTCAATACGATATATTGGTCCAACGCCCCTTACTTGCTCATGATTTCCATCACTACCAAGTATTGTGTTTCACTATGCCGAGTTTATTATTGTGTGTCATTTTAAAAAACTAATAATAATTATAACTAAAGGGCAATAAAAAATATAGATTACATGATATCCTCCATGAATTTTATTATAGTGGAACTAACTATGTAATACAACCATGAAACAATGTAAAGTTAAATGATGAACTTTTTCGTTTTTTAGTTTAAAAATTTCTTATGTGTTTTCATTTTTTTAATATAATCTTTTAGCTAAAACCAAAATTTGTCTGAATAATTAACATGTCTCAGAGTGTACACCTAGTCAATTAGCATTCATTCACCTCCAACGATCTCATATCCATTAATTTCAAACTAAAATTGTGTAGTATTGAGGTTTGCAATTTTGGCTCTATTTTTTATAGTAATTCCACAAGTCTGTATTAACTACTAATCCACAAATAAAATATCACTTTGAACAATCCCCTACCCCTTATTTTTCACAATCATGCATGGAACTTAAATAAAAAAATTTGTTTTTTATAAATGAGAGTATGAACTATTTTACAAATAAAACTTAAACATGTCAACATTTTTTTTTTTTTTGGAAATAATTGTAAAACTTATTTTTAGAATCCAACCATTATCAATTCGAGTTAATTATAAATAAAGTAAAATTAACAAACACCTCATATGGTTGGGAGTACTTTTTGTTGTGGATACTTGAACGTTCCCCCTTCTTATTCCCAATATGATTGATACTCAGTAAAATAACTTGATTTTCAAAATTTGAGTAGTTGAAAGAACTGCAATGGAAGAATATTAATATATGACTTTAAAAAAAATTGGATCAATTGCAACTAAATCATTCAAAATGGGAATAAATACTTAGGATATCTTATATTAATATTTTTAATGTGCTAATATATCCAATTAAGAATTAATAAGAAATCATCCTACTAAAGTTTGTGCACTCATTAATATGTAATAGAATACTCAATAATTGTTAGTTCCATTTTAATGAGATAATTTTTTTTAATCAAAGACTCAACTATCTTTTTTTCTTCAGAATTCACACTGACCAAAAGTGTATGAGTAAACAAAACAACCCAAAAGAAGATTTCATACTTAGAATTTTGAAAATGTAAGCATGCTGTCGCTTGAATTTTCCTCTCGTTTCCTCCTTTACTTACAACAATTTATTCATGGGTATTTAAAAGTTGCAACTAAAAATGGAGGTATGAAATGGAAGATAAATAATTGTATTCATAAGGAAAGATATCAATTTAAAAGAAAAATTCAAAACAATGATGAGTTAGAGATGAATTCGTCAGTTAATAACACTATTCTAAAAAACCCGCCTAGGCACGCCTAGGCTTGAGGCTTGGGAGAAACGCCCCGCCTTAAGATTATGACGCCTTATGCTTGGTAAAACCCTTAAGGCGTACTTTTTCTCTAAAAACAACAATGCTTTAGTGAAATGATATCGCCTTTTAAAGATTTTTTTACAAACCGGACCATTATCTCATCCAAAATAATCAAATAGTATTTTTATTTGCAAATATTCAGACATATTTTTAGGATATGTACAAGTTTAGTATTTTAATAGCCTTGTTATGGTTAAAAAATATTAAAATATATTAAACAGACCTAAACACCTTTTCACGCCTTTTTACGCCAAGGCCCGCCTAGGCTTCTAAGGCTTAAGGCTTGGCCTCCACGCCTCGATCACGCCTCGATCACGCCCCGCATTTTTTAGAACCTTGGTTAATAATCAATAATTCTAGGTCGACACCTAAATGCAACACATTTTGTACGACCCCCTGACGTGTCACATCCATATTGGCTCGAATTTGAATTACACTGTTGTTAGGATAGGACACGAACCAATATGGGAGGGGCATGTCACGGTGTCACCCAAAAATGTGTCAATTTTGTGAGTCCACAATTAGAGAGAGCAAGGGTGAGGGTGGCCCAACTATGCTTCTAGCTTCTACTATAGAAATAGGACCTATCATGGGTAATGAGATGCCAAGTAAAGCTAAATTGAATACAAACACCACATAATCATAGGAAAATAAATCACAAAAGGCAGAGAAAAATTCTAGTATCACCAAACTCAATAAGTAAAACAACTCTTCGCATAGGCATTCAACAATATATGTTTATAAGTTCCAAAATAAAAATGTAATGAATTGTGTTTATTAAGGCAAGAGTACAAATATTTTGACGGACAAAACTTACATAGTCATTCAATAGCATTGTGTAAAAAAATTGTGTAAAATTAGGTAAAAGAAGGCATTTGAGGGCCAAAACTCGCACAATCATTCAATAACACATTGTTTAAGTTTAGTAGAGTTTATTTTTGTAAAAAAACAGAAGAAAATAGCTACAATGAAAAACATGAACCTATTGATCTTTGCCGTTGCAAAGAAAATATATTTATAGATAGGCAAATTTTGGTTGAAATAGGTTGAACTATTTATCGTGGGAAACGATTTGATAAGAAATGGGCTAGTGGAAGAGATGATTGTGCGACTCTGTTTTGTAAGATTATTTTTTCAATTACTACTTTGTTCTCCCGCCTCTAATGTGGGTATTATTGTCGAAATAACACTCTCTTTTCCTCATGTTGTATTCGACTTACAACAAATCGAACCTACAATGAAATAAAACATATACAAGATCCGTTGCTAAACAATTAAGTTATTTGGGACTAAATTCTCGTGCGTCCTTTTCGAAAAGGTCATTACCTAATAAATCCCTTAAAAGTCTATTTGTATATGATCAGTCTAAGCGATAATCTTGTTGGTATCTTAAACTCGTAAACTTTCTAATTAATTAAGCTCAAATAGTACATTTACATTTATTAATATAGATACAATTTTACTATTAATTTAGATACAATTGTAATTCTATCCACATTAATAAGTGTAATTTTATTTACATTAATAAGTGTAATTGTATATATATTCATGTATTCATATTAATAATTGTAATATATATATCTATCTATCTATATATATATATATATATATATATATATGTGTGTGTGTGTGTGTGTGTGTGTGTGTGTGTGTGTGGACTCATTGAAAAAAATATTTTTAGCTTGTCCTTATCATTAATTTCTAAAGAGTCTAAAGATTTATCACCACATTACCCTTTTAAAAATAGTAAAAAATATATATTTTTCAATCGAATTAGATATACTTGATCTCTATAATGAAGAAATCATCTAAAAAAATTCATCGAAAAATACAACTTGAAAGAGGGTGAGTTGACGATCACAAGTTTCAATGGTTAAAAATGTATTTATTCATCCAATTTCCAAATCACCCAATTCCAAATTGTAATTTGGTATGAATTGTTTTGTAGATGATCTCCTCATTATGAATATCATGTATACCAAATTTGGTTAAAAACATAACTTTTTACTATTTAAAAAAGGAATATGTTCATAAGTATATTGTTAAAAGATATGTTAGAGAGCCTTAGTTTATATCATGTAGTTCGTCGATCATAACAATGGAACCATCATAATAATCAAACCATACAAGGTTACTTGAGTCTTGGATAAGTTACATTTTTATTTTTCGCTTCCATCGTCCTTTTAGTTTTTATTTTGTATGAAAACTTTTAAAATATCAAAACTCGCTTATATCTTTTATTTTATATGCCATCTATTAACATGATATGTACTAATTGAGTTTTATGTGCATCCCCTAGCTACATGACCACTTATGTGCTAGGCGAATCGAGACAATTCTTGCGGGCAAATTTTAAAATATTAAAACTTTTAGCAAACTTGGAGATTCAATTTTTGAGTATTTTAAAAAGTAAATGGTTATTTCGCATTTGTCCCCAATAATTGTGAGGTATATCACATTGGGTAATAGAATTTAACTTAATATCATTTTGGGTACAATTTTTACTTTTTGCGATATTTTTTCCTTCTAAGATGCGTCCCAAAAGTGAAAATGATACCCAAAGTGATATTAATTTTGATACCCAAAGTGATATACATCATAGTTAATGGGGGTCAAAGGCCAAAATGGCCCAAAAAATATACTAGGTCAGCATGGAGGTCATATGACGTAGTCGTTTTGTACTCCACAATTTTTAAATTTTCAACCAACTAGGTGAAAGGGCCCCTATGACCCATTCGAAAGATCGGCCAACAAATTTGAACTCCGTCCGACCCACTCACACACACCCCCACCACCACCAACATAGTGATGAGTGATTTTTGGGATGGGGAACAACCTCATTCATTGAAATATGGGATATTTTTAGTTACACCCCCCTTCAAGGGAATTTTAGTGATGAGAGGCAAAAAATACATATGTTATTGTGATTTTTTAAGGGGTTGCAATATTGTATTTATATTTGTCATATGTTAATTCCAATACAAACTTATTAAAATCAAACTAAATTAGTGAGAAATGAAATTCAAATAATTTTTTTGGCATTAGAGATCACTTGTAAAAATTGCTACAGAGAAAATTGTTAAAAATCGAGTACAAAAATTATCACATGTAGAAAGCATGACAAAATATGTCTACAATAGAATTGTCAAAAAGATTTTGTTATGACACGGACATAGACCATAATAAAATATTGGGGCATTTACGTTTAGATCCTATTAGACGTTCTTATATACATTCTAGTCCCATCATGTTTTTCTCTTACATATAAGTCCTATTCCTAATTTTTTGGAACTTTTTTTCCAATTTTACCCTTTTAAAACCAACAATCCGTAACTTCCTTGAGGAAGTTGCATAAGTGGTTGAACTTTTTTTTTTAATCTTCAAATGATCATAACTTTTGATTCACAAATCTGCTTTTCACAAAATTACTATTTTTGAAATCTGCTCGACGAGATCTATCAAACAATATCCATGAAGGCTATAAAATTCCAAAGAAAAAATTTTACACAAACAGTAAACTTTACTGTATGCACTAGAATATGAAATAGTTTTATATATTTGACATTTTCACAAACAGACAGTAACATTTACTGTGCTAATACTACATAGTATATATATATATACGGTGGATCCAAACCCTTTTTTTTCAAAATTACCTTATATTTGAAGGTTCGCGCTACCGGTATCCAATCCTTACCACCATTATTGGAGCTTTAACGACCTTCGTCAGAGCTCCGATTTGGGGTGGGTAAGGGTGGCATGTGGTGCCGCTGGCGCGGACCTTTGAAAATAAGAGACTTTTGAATAAATGGGCTTTGGATCCATCAAAGTATCATAGGGGGCCGCTGGCGCGGACCTTTGAAAATAAGATTGGATAAATGGGATCGGGATCATCTAGAGCGCCAATTTGGGGTGAATAGGGGTGACACAAAACTTTAAAAATAGGAGCATATTGGATATATATATATATATATATATATATATATATATATATATATATATATAGTTTGTAAAAATGTCATAGATATTAAACTTTATTGTATACACCATAAAATGAAATAGTTTTATATTTCTGACATTTTCACAAACAATAACATTTACTGTGATAATATATTTATGAAATAGTTTTATATATATAACATTTTCACAAACGGTAACATTTACTGAGTTAATATTACACAATATATATAACATTTTCACAAACAGTAACATTTGCTGAGTTAATATATATATATATATATATATATATATATATATATATATATATATATATATATACTAGGGTGTACCCGTGCCGATGGCACGATTGTAAAAAAATTCCTGAAATTTCATAATAGTAAATAAGTCGAACAAAATAATACACACGATAGCATGTTACGGCTTGTGAAAGGGCGAGTAAAGAAACAACTGTTCATCAATTGTGGAAATAAACATTAGTTTAGATAATTTAAAAATTGTTTAAAAGACACTAATTATACTTAATTAAAATAAATTTTACTACCCCTTTGTAAATTTTTATATCAAATTATTTTTAACAAATTTAGGAGTGAATTGCATTTAGGTTGGCCATCAGTTAGGTCATGAAATACTATTAATTTGTGTGTGCAAATTTGTGTCATTTGTTTATAAGACTACACATCCTCTCTAAAAAAAATATATAGTTTATAAGACTATACATCGTCTTTAAAAAATAAAAAATAGTCCAACAAATAATTTTATTTCCAGCGTCAATGTAATTCCCTAAAAGATCATGTATTCTTATGGTTAGGAATTTAAGATTCAAATCATTTTTCTAAAAAGCTATAGATATACTATGTGATAAATTTTCTAAAGTATTGAAGCATAAATAATTCTAAAAGTTTTTATTACAATGTGTCTTAAAGTAAATACAAAAATTTCTAAAGGTTTTTTTATAATGTGTCGAAGTCTAAAGCAAAAATAAATTTTCCAAAGTATTGAAGCATAAATAATTTGGAAATTTTGTACAAAATTTCTTTATTTATAAGACTATCAACAACAACAACAATACTGAAGGTCGAACCTCGTCATCGATTTAACTCAATTCATAAAAATAACATGAATACATCAAAACAATGCTCCTGCTTCTGCAGTCGAAGAAAGATGAAGGCCCAGGCTCAGATCTTCCCTATTTCTTGAATACCTTTGTTTGACTTTGCTATACACAAACACAAATGTAAGGACATTTTTGTCCATTAGCATTTTATATGTCGTACGCCGTTACACCGTTGAGGAAATTCAAGAATCATATGCTCATCAACGGATCTGAATATCAAAAGGAGAAAAGAAATCAAGGGAACAGACCGAACCGATCCGGTCCAGATAAAAGAACCGATCCGGTTCATCCAGACCGATCCGCCTAAAGGGACCGGACCGATCCGCTTGTTGAGGTGAAGCCAGTGTGCCCCGGATCCATAGCGAACCGATGAAGCAAAAATGCCGAACCAATCCGATGCCAACCGGATGGATCCGTCTTCAAACAGGAACCGATCCGATGTCACCGGACCGATCCGCCTAAAGAGGACGGACCGATCCGACGAGGATAAATCCAAACAGATCGTGTTCAGATCATGTTCCGAATTTTAGGGCTCAAGTTCTCCTATTTAATCCCACTACGGGAATTGGTTTTCTTAAGACTTTCCCACGATTATCAGAGCATATCAACCCTAAAGTCTTCACCTATTGAGTCCTATGATTCTAGGTTTTTAGATTCACACATCTTCCAAATCTATGTGAATCAAGTTTGGTAACCCAAAGAACACCATTGCTGTTGTTCAACCCTTTGTGAAGTGGACCGCTTCTTCCTCTTCATTGCAGCCCTACTGGACAGGGATAGTTCCAGCCGCACCCTACTGGAAAGGGATTATTTCAGCCGCGACTACAGAATCCGATACCCGAGGATAATTCTTAGTCAACCTGTATTTCATATAATCCGATTGTAAAACGTCTTTTACAAATTATAGTGGTTTTGCCCCTGTGGGGGATTTTTCCTTAAACTTTGTGTGTTGAATATTTATTGCATGATTTCATATTGTTTCAATCACACCTAGTTGCATGCTTAGGGTTAATTTGGGTTAAAATTGGTATTTATTATATTATTTCTTAATTGAACGCAAGTGCCAACTCTTTCACATTGGTATCAGAGCAGGTTACGCTATCTTGTTGCGTATTCCTAACTTCCGCAAAAAATTTCTTAAGATATCAATTTCTGAAATAAATTGATTTTTTTTTTGAAAAAGTGCGTGTTCAAATGGAGAAGTTATATAATCAGATGCCTATTTTTGACAGGTCTAATTATGCCTACTGGAAAGCTCGTATGAAATCGATTTTAAAATCTATTGACGAGCGTGTTTGGCTGCTTTGCGAAAATGGTTGGACTCCTCCCACGGTCACTGTTAATAACATCACCACTTTAAAACCCGTGTCAGACTGGACTGAAGATGATTATAAATTGTCCAATTTTAATTCCCGTGGTCTGAGTGCTATTTCTGGAGCTGTCTCTCCTGATGAGTTTCGCCGAATTATGACGTGCAGCACGTCTAAAGAGGCTTGGGATGTTTTGAAATTGACACATGAGGGTACGAACGCGGTTAAAGAGTCAAAATTACAAATTGGCCACCCAATTTGAGACTATCACCATGTCTGAGTCCGAATGCTTTGATGATTTTTATGCACAATTGTCGGACATTTTTAACACATGTTTTAATTTAGGTGAAGTGATTGATAACACGCGTGTCGTTAAAAAGATTTTGAGATCTCTTCCAAAACGCTTTATTCCTAAAGTTACTGTTTTGAACTCTTTGGGAAATTTGAAATCATTTAAGTTGGAAGAACTTGTAGGAGATATTCAAACCTATGAGATTGATATGTTTCCCAAAATCACTAAGGCTAAGGATAAAGGCATTGCTTTAAAGACTCATTTTAAGAAAAAGAAAGAAAAAGTTTGTGAGTCCGATTCTGAGGGAGATTTTGATGATATGGCCTTGTTTGCGAAAATTTTTTAAAAATTCCTCAACATGAACAAAAATAATTCTTCCAATAAAAAGAATTTTTTTGAGAAAAATAAAAGGAAAGGAAAGGCCAAAGAAAGTGGTGAGAGGGAAAAAGAGAATAAATTCGATGAGGACTGTGAGGAAGATTTTGAGAACGTCACTTGTTTTGAATGTGGGGGTAAGGGACATAAGTCATTTGAGTGTCCTACGTGGCTTAGAAAGAAAGGAAAGAAAGTAGCCATACCTGCCACACTTAGTGATAGTGAGGGTGATGAGACTAGTGGTGAGAAGTTTGTAGCTTTTTCTAGTCGTGTGAGCACACCCACATTGTCCCACAATAGTGCACACGAATATGATAGTGATGGTTTGAGTGTTTCAAGTGAGGGAGAAAGTGAGAGTGAAAGTGGAGATGAAAGTGAGCTCCAAAAAGCTTTTAGAGAGTTGTACACCGAGACCTTGAAAACAAAAAGGTATAATAGGGATTTAGGTCGTCGGGTTTTAGATTTGGAGAAAGAGAAGGAGGTTTTGAGAAAGGAGAAGTGTGATTTGACCGACACGTTGTCTAGTCTGACGACACGTGTATCCCAACTCGAGAGTGATCTCAAATGTGCCAGGGTGGTCAAAGTCAAGTTTGAGAACGCACCTAAGAAGGTTGAAACGGTGGTTCTTAAGGGTAAAGGTGAGAAGTTAGGAATAAGTCATGACAGTGCTTCTTCTTTCCAATTAGCACCCGAGCCGGTTCCCACGTTAGTGACAGTTTCACATGTGTCTCACCCTAACCCACTTAGGCGTCCCATTCCTTTTAGGAAAGTGCGTCCTAGAGTTTTTGAGAGAGGTGTTCCTAGGCCTATTTATGTTTGCTCACATTGCAAAAGGAGAGGACACCTTAGGGAATTTTGCTTTAAGTTGGGGTATGTGTCACGTTTTGCTTCTACACGTGTTTCTGGCACACATGCACCCACACATGATTCTTTAAATGCTCCCGGAGACTACATGAGAGAGTTTGCACATTTAGGAGAGATATTTAAATTTTTAGTCAAAACTTCACAAGAACTGATGGAGGTTTTTCATAAGTTGTCACCACCTTTGGAAAACCCCTCCGCACCTAATGATTGAGGTTTGACTTGCTTACTAGCATAGGATGATATGCATGATGTCATTGTTTGCCTATTGCTAGTATGTATCATTTTTGTATATATTTTTGTTTTCAAAAATTTTTAGAAAAGCACAAAAAGATTTTATTTTGATAAAATTTTTGAAAAATCAAAAAGAGTTTTGTTTTTATGGATGAGCATTTAAGATAGCCAAGTCACAACTTCATTCCATATATCCATGTGACTGTTTGATAGAGATTTGAGAGGCTACATCATTTCATCCGCGTGCTTAACATTGATTGGAGTCCTTGAGATGTAATTAATGATATTTCCTACATGCTTGACTCCTATATCCTTTATTGCACACATGCACGGCTTTATTTGATTATTGCACTTGTCTATCACATATTGGCTTGAGTGTTTCTATCTCAATTCTGTCTATACAATGTACAATATGCGATAAAACTTAACAAGATTGGATTGCATGTAAAAACCGTTCTGGTGAGACTGTGTGATTATTTGCATAACGGGGAGGGGCTGCGAAAGTTGATTCTTTATACTTTGCGCAAAAGCCACCGTTAAAAAGGACCTAAAAAATGGAGGTATTGTAATATCCGAGGTCCTAAGAGGTTAAAAGAGCCCGAAAAAATTTAAAGGCAATAAAAAGCATTCATGCCAAATATGGGCCATTGTAGGTTTCACCATCAATTCTCCAAAGTTTGAGAATTTAGAATGCCTCTATTCAAAATATAAATCTGAGGGAGTTTGGTTGGAAAATGAGAAAAACGGGGTTGCACTTCCTTGAAAGTCCTGAAAAAGCATGAAAATCATTTTGGACGTTATTGGTGTAGAAATCACTTTGAGCTTCAACTTGTAGATTTGATATAGTCAATGTCTTATATTTCCAATCTTTTACACCAAAGGAAGCATTTGAGTTCATTCGTTAGGAATATCCAATATTCATCGTGCACATATGTCATGTTTGTATGCTTTGATTTTCCTATCGAATTTTGATCACACCCATTCTTTTACGCTATCACTGACTTGGTTGTTTTATGTTCATTCATGGTGTGATTTTATGCCTTGTGACATCCCGCACTTGCTTATCTGATTTATTTCTCTCTTTTGTCTATCTGGGGACATCATAAAAAGGGGGAGAAAGAATTATCTTATTATGGGGGAGATTTGAAATTTTGAGTTTTGTTCATAAATTGGTATATATGTTTGTCTCATTTCAAACTCGATATGTCACTTGGTATTTTGCTTTGTCTCATGTGTGTAGGTACTACTTTGATAACTGAATTGCACACCCTGATGAGAAAAGCGTTAAGATCCCTGAAGATTTGAAGATCAAACGATGCAGTCTTATTCACTTGTACTCTTTCAGTTTTGGGTTCATGGAAGGGTAGATTTGTATAGGCAATTATTTATGATTGATAATTCGGATGTTTGTTTTTATGTATGTACCGGCATAGACATAGGGGGAGATTTGTAAGGACATTTTTGTCCATTAGCATTTTATATGTCCTACGCCGTTACACCGTTGAGGAAATTCAAGAATCATACGCTCATCAACGGATCCGAATATCAAAAGGCGAAAAGAAATCAAGGGAACAGACCGGACCAATCCGGTCCAGATAAAAGAACCTATCCGGTTCATCCGGACCGATCCGCCTAAAGGGACCGGACCGATCCGCTTGCTGAGGTGAAGCCAGTGTGCCTCGGATCCATAGCGAACCGATGAAGCCAAAATACCGAACCGATCCGATGCCAACCGGATGGATCCGTCTTCAAAAAGGAACCGATCCGATGTCACCGGACCGATCTGCCTAAAGAGGCCAGACCGATCCGACGAGGATAAATCCAAACAGATCGTGTTCAGATCATGTTCCGAATTTTAGGGCTCAAGTTCTCCTATTTAATCCCACTACGGGAATTGGTTTTCTTAAGACTTTCCCACGATTATCAGAGCATATCAACCCTAAAGTCTTCACCTATTGAGTCCTATGATTCTAGGTTTTTAGATTCACACATCTTCCATATCTATGTGAATCAAGTTTGGTAACCCAAAGAACACCATTGCTGTTGTTCAACCCTTTATGAAGTGGACTGCTTCTTCCTCTTCATTGCAGCCCTACTGGACAGGGATAGTTCCAGCCGCACCCTACTGGAAAGGGATTATTCCAGCCGCGACTACAGAATCCGATACCCGAGGGTAATTCTTAGTCAACCTGTATTTCATTGTAATCCGATTGTAAACCGTCTTTTACAAATTATAGTGATATACAAATGGTTTTGCCCCTGTGGGGGATTTTTCCTTAAACTTTGTTTGTTGAATATTTATTGCATGATTTCATATTGTTTCAATCACACCTAGTTGCATGCTTAGGGTTAATTTGGGTTAAAATTGGTATTTATTATATTATTTCTTAATTGAACGCAAGCGCCAACTCTTTCAACAAAAAAATGCACTACAATAAACAAAGCAGATGTTATGTTTAAAGGTTAGAGAGAGGATTGCTCAATTCCTTGTGGAAGCAATCATATCCAAATAAAGGAGGTGATTACAAAAATGGGGTGCAATCATAAATATTTAAAGGAGCTGATCAAATTTAAAGGTGCAGTCACAAACATTTAAAGGAGGCTGATGAAATTTACGATCTTTTTCTTTAAAATTAGAAAGACGCAAATTTTATTTGAAACAATGGAATATTAATTCCTTTAAGAATGTTTTTCAAACTGTAAATGACATGGAAGATCTGGTTCTTGAATTGAGTATTGTAGCGGGAACAAAACTATTTGAAGCTAGAGATCAAAAGTTTGGGGTATTCATTTGTTGAGTTCTTCAGACATATTTGTCAACTGAACCTTTATGAAATGAAAATTTGGATAACATAAATTTATTTTGATATATCAATTAAGAATTTTTAAAATAAAAGGATGAAGTACATAATATCATGGAGGTTACAAAAGCAAAAGTTAATTACATCCCATCTCTATCGATCTCTCATCCAGGACTTTTCAATAGTTATGTTTAATGTGACCTAAATGTACATTTACACACATAAATGTACATCAACCATGAGACAACAAACCTTTAAGCTACTAATAATCACACATACCAGTCGTATCATTTGCAGCTGGTCAAAATAATCGGGCGTTCGGTTAAACTCCACTTAAATATCACTCGTACCTGCAAATAAAATCAAAACTGAATCCATCCCAAAAGCAAAAGTGAAAAATAAAGTTAAAAAACTCGCAAGGGGTAATTGATAATTGCTAATTGCTAATTGCTGCAGTAAGAGGACATTCAAAAGATGAGATACTCATGGAATGTCGCCTCTGAAGTTTCAAGGGAGCTATGATCCCATCAAAGATTTTCAAAAGCATGTATTAAGAATTTACCCCTTATACATGTACTGAAGGCTCACTAAACCCTATTATGAACAAAGCCAAAGTAATAAAATTTAATTCATAAATATTTAATAATAAAGCTAAAGTAAAAAAAACTGATAAAACACTTTCCATAAAGCGTCAAACTTAATACCTACATGAGTCCAACTAATATCATCATAAATAATAATATTTTTATATAACCTCATTAAAACAGAACAAACAGTCAAAATAAATTACCCATTTCTGAAGCTAACCCACTTCAAATTTAAGAGACTCCCATCCAAGTAGATTCCCGTACCCATTTGTGAAGCTTTTAGAGCTCAGATTAGAATCCTTTTTCAAAGCTATCAGATGCCTGTTTTGTCATATGTTGGTTATTAACGGCTTTTGTGAGGATTTGACGAACCAAAAAACTAAAAATGTCAACCAAAAACTGTAAATAAAAATAGAAAAAAAATAAGCAGAACCTGTGAGTGTGAGAAAAGTGTTCACTGTCAGACGGAGAGGGAGAAGGGATGGATCTCGGTGGTGACTCCTATACAGTTGGTCGGAAACAGAATAAAAATCTCGCAAGGTTCCAATCAGATCCGGGAAATGGCTTTCGTGAGGATTTGACGAACCAAAAAACTAAAAAAAACAACCACAAACTGAAAATAAAATTGAAAAAAGTAGTCAGTACCTGTGAGTGTGAGAAAAGTGCCCACTATCGGACGGAGAGGGAGAAAGGAACGAAACTCGGCGGCGTCTCCTGTACAGTTGGTCAGAAACACTCGCAAGGTAGATTTGAAATAAGTTAATTTGATCTATTCTCATATGATCCAATGATTTTATTCATCAGATCCAGAATGTCTTGATCATCTGTGGCTGTGGTGGAATGGCTTCCAAGCTCCTCAAAGGTTTGGAAGATGGAGGCAGAGAGGTAGATAGAGGTGGAGAGGTACATGTCTTCCAAATATAAGAGAGATGGAGAGGTAGATAGAGGCAGAGGCAGGAGGTCGAGGTCAGAGGAGAATGTATTTGAGAGAGAGAGAGAGATGTAGCAAAATCAAAATTCCTTTGCCTCATGTATCAGTAGTGGGTGGGTGAGATATTGACAGGAACGATGTCTGAATAAAGAGATGTTGAAAGGCTCGAGGTAAAGCTAATGGGGTAGGTGTGAGAGGCTCGAGGTCTGAATATTCAGAGCCCACGTGGCTCCTTATTTCACTATCAGATACAAACCCTCAAATACTTAACCTGATATGTTAGTTGATTAAATCTGAAGCATTAGTTGATAAAGACCAAAACTCTTCAAAATTAATCTCAGCCATCAGTTGGCTAAGACAAAAAACCCCTCCTCCTTTATTATATAGATATATATACACGGTAGATCCAAATCCTTTTTTTTTTAAATTACCATATTTTTAAAGGTTTACGCTAGCGACATTCAATCCCCACCACTACCCACCCCAATTGTCGAAGCTTCAACGACTGTCATCAGAGCTATGATTTAGGTGGGTAGTAGTGGTATAGGGCGCCGCTGGCGCGGAACTCTGAAATTAAAAGAATATTAGATAAATGGAGTTTGGATCCACTGGCGCTCCGATTTGGGGTGAGTAGGGGTGACGGTGGGTTAGGTTTATATCTATAAAATTTTCACAAACGTTAACATTTACTATGTTATAACACAGTGTATATATATATACGGTGGATCCAAACCTCTGTTTTCTAATATTGTCTTATTTTTAACGGCCCACGTTAGCGGTATCTAATCCTGACCACCACCAACCCCAATTGTCGGAGCTCCAACAACCTTCATCAGAGTTCTGATTTGGGGTGACATGGAGTGCCGTTGGCGCGGATCTTAGGAAATAAAGGAATATTGGATAAATGGGGTTTGGATACACCGACGCTCCAGTTTGAGGTGGGTAGGGGTAGCATTGGATTAGGTTTATATCTGTAATATTTTCACAAATAATAAATGTTACTGTTTGTGAAAATGTTACATCGGCATCCCATGCCACCTCAAATCAGAGCTCTGATGAAGGTTGTTGTAGCGCCGATAAAGGGGGTGGGGATTGGATGCCGCTGGCGCGGACCGTTGAAAAAAAAAAAATATATATATATATATATATATATATATATATATATAGTGTTATATGAACACAGTAAATGTTAATGCTTGTGAAAATGTTATAGATATAAACCTAACTCAATGTCACCCCTACTCACACCAAATCGGAGTTTCGGTGGATCCAAACCCCATTTATCTAATATTTTCTTAATTTCAGAGGTCCGCACCAGCGACACCCTATGCCACTACTACCAACCCAAATCATAGCTCTGATGAAAGTCGTTGAAGCTCCGACAATGGGGGTGGATAGTAGTGGGGATTGAATGTCGCTAGCGTAAACATTTAAAAATATGGTAATTTTGAAAAAAAAATAGTGGTTTGGATCTACCGTGTGTGTGTGTCTCTCTCTCTCTCTCTCTCTCTCTCTCTCTCTCTATATATATATATATATATATATATATATATATATATATATATATATATATATATATATACTGTGTTATATGAATACAGTAAATGTTAATGCTTGTGAAAATGTTATAGATATAAACCTAACTCAATGCCACCCCTACTCACCCCAAATCGGAGCTTCGGTGGATCAAAACCCAATTTATCTAATATTCTCTTAATTTCAGAGGTCTGCACTAGCGGCACCCTATGCCACTACTACCAACCCAAATCATAGCTCTGATGAAAGTCGTTGAAGATCCGACAATGGGGGTGGGTAGTAGTGGGGATTGAATGTCGCTAGCGTAAACATTTAAAAATATGGTAATTTTGAAAAAAAAAATAGTAGTTTGGATCTACCGTGTGTGTGTGTGTGTCTCTCTCTCTCTCTCTCTCTCTATATATATATATATATATATATATATATATATATATATATATATATATATATATATATATTATGTAATATTAACTCTGTAAATGTTACTGTTTGTGAAAATGTTATATATATAAAACTATTTCATAAATATATTATCACAGTAAATGTTATTGTTTGTGAAAATGTCACAGATATAAAACAATTTCATTTTCTGGTGTATACAATAAAGTTTAATATCTATGACATTTTTACAAATTATATAAATATATCCAATATGCTCCTATTTTTAAAGTTTTGTGCCACCCCTATTCACCCCAAATTGGCGCTCCAAATGATCCCGATCCCATTTATCCAATCTTATTTTCAAAGGTCCGCGCCAGTGGCACCCCATGATACTCCGAGGGATCCAAAGCCCATTTATTCAAAAGTCTCTTATTTTCAAAGGTCCGCGCCAGCGGCACCACATGCCACCCTTACCCACCCCAAATCGGAGCTCTGACGAAGGTCGTTGAAGCTCCAACAATGGTGGTAAGGATTGGATGCCGTTAGCGCGAACTTTAAATATAAGGTATTTTTGAAAAAAGAGGGTTTGGATCCACCGGATGTGTATATATATATATACATATATATATATATATATATACATATATATATATATACTGTGTAGTATTACCACAGTAAATGTTACTGTCTGTTTGTGAAATGTCACATATATAAAACTATTTCATATTCTAATGCATACAGTAAAGTTTACTGTTTGTGTAAAAAAAATTCTTTGGAATTTTATAGTCTTCATAGATCTTGTTTGATAGATCTCGTCGAGCAGATTTCAAAAATAGTAATTTTGCGAAAAACGGATTTGTGAATCAAAAGTTATGATCATTTAAAGATTAAAAAAAAAAGTCCAACCACTTATGTAACTTCCTCAAGGAAGTTACGGATGGTTGGTTTTAAAAGGGTAAAATTGTGAAAAATTTTCCTAAAAAGTTGGAATAGGACCTATGGGATTATTAAAAAGTCAATAGGACTTATAAGCTTGGTGACCCGATAAATGGGACCTATATATAATTACTCCTAAAATATTAAATATAAAAATTAATGTAAAGCATCACAAAATGCAGAAGGGGAGGTCGTTCCCCTCGGCCCTGATAAGACCTATGTGGAGCGACAATCTGAATGAATATTAAACAAAATAGATAATTATTAAAAATTAATATTAGACATAAAAAATGCAGAAACATGTATAGATGGATATTCTTTGTATATATACACTCAAAAAATTGTTAGTTTATCCATAAATGTCAACTATATATAGACATTTAATGATAAATATTACATATAGGCATTTAATGATAAATTAGAGAATTAAAGTAAAGGTTATGTTCCTTCCTATATTTGAGTTTTTAGGATAATGCTTTTCAAGTTTATAAATCTAATCTCTGTGGTACAATAGAATTTATAAATCTAGTGTCTGTGGTACAATAACATTTATTTTTTTGGTCCGCGCCAGCAGCACTATTTTTCACCATTTTTCATGGTATTTTTAGTATAGGGATTAAATTTATAAAATTATATGGAGTGTCCTATTTTTATATACTTTGAGCATTATAAGAACCTTTTTCCAAAATTCCCATGATAAATTTACGTAAATATGACTAATAAATCTTTATTTTCATTTAGGGGAAATTATCCTTAATAGTTTAAAAAATTCTTGAGGGAATGAAGTCCTATAATGTTAAAAACTGTCATTCTTGAGAAAATACTATTCTAATAAAGAATATTTCAAAAAATTTGGGCCGACCCTTATCTCCTGATTCATCCCTGATACTTGGTTGAAAGCCATTTAAGGAACTTTGTTTAAACCAATCCCTTAATTATTTTTAGATGATTTTAAGATTGGTTTATTAAATTAGAGGTTGTAAGTTTACTTGTCTAATCCACCAACATAACAAGTTGGGATCGTCAGTTCTGGTTAATCACCTATGGTGATACTAAGAGGCAAAGTTGGGATCGTCATAAGGCAAGACGTCACCACTATTGATGCTCTTAGGGTCAATCGACTTTTGGTACATGAAAGTTCGTAATAAGAAAAAAAAAACATTTTATTTTGGCTAAAAAACCATCGTTAATGTCACATGTGTCAGTTATCTAAAGACAACCACCCCTATTAAAAGTCCAATACTTAAAAGGTTTCAATAAACCGTCATAAAAGGTAATGTTCCTTTTGTTATAATCATTGTATGAGGTCATTTTTTATGACCATTTTGGTTTAGCTGATGTAATGATTTTTAAAAAAATCAAACACGTTTTCATTATATTGCATGTGGGCCTACCGGAAATACATGTAAATGTATCAACAAAACTTTAGGTGGTAATCTTCGAGGGTTGTTCAAGTTGGTACAGTTAGGGTGTAACGGTAAATTCAAGCTTTTGGATTTGAAATTTGACAGCTGTGTCTTGGAGTCAGGATGCAGTGCAGAAGGAATATCCCTCTGTAAGAGTATGATCCGGCCAAAGGGATTCGTCTCGAAGTGCACGCAAGCTGTCCGGGGATTACCCTTCGTTACCCAAAAAAAAAACTTTAGATGGTAAAAATCCAATCACACTATAAAATGTGCATTTAAGTGGTTGTTTACTTGTATTTCAGTTCACTAGTATTTTGTAATTATTAAGAAATTTATTGAATCACCTTATTTTTGTACTATTAATATGGATCATATCCCTTTAGTATTAATATATTAATGAAATGAAATCCGCATTCTCTCTGTATCCTTTTTTATATTATAACACGTTATCAGCACGATCGCCTCAATAAAATTATCCCATGTTTATGCATATCATGAGCATCTCATCCATATGCATGTTGATTTCTCCATCGAGATAAACCTCAAGACCCACATCCACAATCTTGTGAGGGAAATGACAATTTTGACATTGGTCTGTTCTAAGGGACTAGGGAGGAACATATAAAGATACGTAAAATTTCTTCGAGAAATTAAAATACCACCAATTGAACGTCAGTGATGACTCAATCCATTCCAACCCACCTTTACCTAAAGCCAAGTAAGCATTGTTATTTAGTTCGGTTTGTTTGTATGCCTACATGCATATAATTGTCCTCCTACATATCTTATTTTCATTCCTACTTCCCATTGTATATTTTTTTGAAATAGATATGATTTAAGTTTGCATAAACATAAAGCTAGTATAGACATGAAATCATATATATATATATATATATATATATATGAGCTAATCACTTGTATTTTTTTAATAAACAAAATCGATCAAGAATTTGAATCTCCGTTGATGATAATATGAATCCAATAAATAGTGACTATGAATTAAGATGTTCAATCCATATTGCCTAATATGTGTAAGAAAAAAAAATGGAAGCTCCCATATGCATTCCTTAATGATATACCTGTCTTTTAAGTACATCTTTATAGTTGTATCAATTCAACAGTTAAGATAAAACATATAATTTCCTTTATTTGATGATACCTGTCATGATCACCGACTTAAAAATGGACACATTGGATCACCAACCCAAAATGGACCCGCTAGATTCGTGATTGACAAAAGTAGATATAAAATCCACTAATTATTCAATATTAACAACATCTTAAAACGAATATTTCTGCTTTTAATTGTATAAATTTCATGTGTATAAGTTTCCTGCAAAATTAGTTAGTTTGCATATTTACTAATATACCTTATATTGCTAGGTATCTTTATTTTTGGATAATTTTTTTTATATCGACCTTTTACTTGTATGTTAGTCATCCAAACATTACTTGTTTAGAGTTTGAGCAGTAAGTTTTTCTTTAAACATACTATTTGAACCATTTATGTTTATGGAAGACAATTGGTTTACAAGAACTTGAAATTCTAAGTCATTATTAGACTCTAAAATTTTTACACATTCACATTTTAAATATTTAATTGTAAAAAATTACTATGTCATGCTTAATTTTTTTCATACGAGAAAAAAAATTAAAGATTGGGACTTGAAGTTTCCAATACTATTTAAAATTTGAGGTCTCAAACTCGCAATTGCTATATTTGGGGACTTAAAGTTTCTAATGGATATCTAAATTTTGGGCCATAAAGTTGTTCCCATGTAAATTTTTTCTTTTGGGACCAGAATTTCCCAAAATTTGGGAAATGAAGTTCTCAATTTTTATTCAAATTTTTGAACTTGATAATGAATTAAAATCAATCCCAAAGTTTTGAAAATTTCTATACTAGGGCAAGGGATAATAAAAGTCCCATAATAATTGTTTATAATTTGGATCCCAACCTCCAATAATTTTGTAATCAAATACTGAGTTCTGATTATTTATAAGGGTATTAAATGTTTCATAATAATTATTTATATTTTTGGACCATAAGTTCTAAACAATTTTATCCATACAATTTTACCCCTTGACAAACTTGAAGTTTGGATTTAATTGGACAAGACATTTAAAGTCCCTATATATCTAATGTTGTGATATAAAGTTGTTCTTATTAATCACGTTTGGGACCCAAGTTCCCAATAATTATTAAAGTATGAAAATCGAATTTTCTCCGTTCAAATTTTGGAACGTAGTGTATGAAAATTATTTGGACCTAATGTGTCAAAAGAAAGCATATCACAATTAAAACTGAAGTTTTGATTATCAAGGGTATAGATCAAGAGTCCCCCAATTATAATTCATTTTTTTATATGGATAGCCATATTCATAATTGTGACTGTTGATGTAAAAAATTAGATTGCCTCTAATTATTTAATCACAGATCAATGTAAATGGGACAAAGAATTTTAAAGTCGTTCAGCCTTATAAGAATGGCCTACGTCCACTATTTTTGTTATTGCCAAGTATTTTGGAGTTCTCGATATGTAATTCTATCAAGAAAATTCGGTCCCCTAGAATGAGAGTGATACAATGTATTTATAGCCCTTAGGTTGTACATGTGAAAGGGTAAACAATTAATTCCCTTTAATAGTATACATCTGTATGATAAGCATTCAATGAATAGTTGAACTGTTGATTATTTGGCAATCAATGCTGTGGTCGAGATGCAGCTTTGGCAATCAATGCTGTGGTCGAGATGCAGCTTGGACCGCCTTAGTTGCTCGTCGTTCAGGAGTTCCTCGGAGTGTTGGAGTTCCTCAGAGTGAGTATGACTTGGTAGGGAAAATAGACTTCCTCGCTATTATTATGCCATGTAGATCGACATGTGTCTTCTTATGATTCGTCTATATCAGCATATTAATTTTGGTATCAACAGAAGCCCCCAATATTTCATATTTCGAAATTTGAGGAGTATGGAACATTCTTTCTCGGTATATGGCAATATTAAATGACCTTCCTGGTTTTTAGGAGCATTTTCTCCGTGTTCGAATGTCTTCCAAATTCGCAGAATTTGCCTTTTTGAATTTTTGTAAGCGCTTCGATCTTCGTGCACTTTTTGTCCTTTTAGCCGCCGGTAGCGTAATAGTTTCTTTTTGTAATCATTTCTTTCGCCGTTTCCCAAGGCAAAGTATTTAATCTTCATAGGCAATCCCATCGTCTTCTACCTTTTCCAATTTCTGCTTTTGAGTTTTCCATAGTCTTTCTGTCTCTTGTGCGTTCATCCCTTTCTTCGTTTGTTGTCAACAGATCTCCTTTTTCTTGTAAGATCTTCTTCCTTCTTCTTTATTTCTTTTATTCACCATGGTTTATGTTATTGAATCTCTTGAGAAATTCCGTTCTGATTTTTCTATTCCATCTTGTGTAACTCTGGAGAATCTTTCTGAGCCTTTAGATTATTTTCGTTTGGCTGAAGGACACTGGTTCCCCAGCCTCTTTATTGCTTAATGTGGATTTTCTTTTCCACCAAACCCTTTATGCTTAGAGTTTTGTCAGTATTTCGATGTTGTCCCTACAAAAATAGCCCCCGACACATGGAGAATAGTTAATGGGGTGTATAAGTTAAATCAAACTCATGGAACCCGCATAGGGATTCCTGAGATTATGTATTGTTATAGATGGGTTGTTCTAGACAATGTTTTTTATTTAAAAACTAGATTTTTGAATAGGGCCTTAGTAGTCAACCTCACTGATGCAAATAGGGATTATTTTGAACATGGAGTAATTATCAAAAATTGGCAACATTCCCCTTTGATTGGAGATGAAGTATATCAAGGTCCCAGATGCCCTCCGTATGGCAATGAGATAGGTTATTTTCATTTTATTTTATTTCTGAAATTATGATTTCATTATGTTTGAATAAATGTGTGACCGATATTTCACTATGTATTTGTTTGCAGTTAACAGCAAAAGAAAAACTCCAAAAGAATCAGAAGTAAATATTAAGCATTTGAAACATATCTGGAGTTTGCATCAAAAAGTTGCAGACAAGCACTTCAGGTCTGCTTCATATTTGTTGCAGTATAGGAGTTATACAACCTCTTTTACTGCTCGCCCTATAATCAGCACTGGTGAGCCAGCACCAGCTCCTGAGGATTCTTCATCAGACTCTCATATTCCTTTGAGTCATAGGATGGGCAAAAGAAGGGTTCCTGCTCTCTTTGAGGAGACTAAATCCGCTGGAGATGGGAAGAGAAACAAAACTGACGTCCCAAAGGGGACAAAGAAAGTAGATGCTGCCCCTTCTGTTACTCCTCAGAAGGCTGTCGAGAAGCCCCAGTGGCTCCGAGCAAGAAAAGTGCTTATGTGGAAGTGGTCACCATCTCCCCAACTAAAAGTTCTTCTTTGGTTGAAACTGCTGAAATGCCACCGAGGAGACTGAAGAAATCCTCCTCGGTCAATTTGGCTGAAAATATTTCCCAGCTCCAAGTTAGTGGAGCTGGTGTTCCAACTATTATTCCTCCGAGCTCTGCAATGAGCTTGGTGAAGACTTGGACTATTCCTGAAGTCCAAGGAATTAAAGAGAATATGTCTAGGGATATGCTTACATCCCTGGTTACTCGTCACATTGCTTCAGTAAGTTTCTCATATTCTGAATTTTCTTTCTTTCCATCAATACATGTATCTCTGTGATGACTTATCATTATCTTATTTTTTCAGCTGGTGAGTTGTTTTAACACCATTGTGAAGAAAGATGAAGCGATCAAGGCTTCTAGTTCCTCATCTGGAGTGGAGGATGCTTTGTTGGGGTTAACCAAATCTTTGAAGGATTCCCGTCAAAAGTATGGCGAGGATAGGGCTGAATGGGAGAAGAAGTTAGCTGCAGTTGAGGCAGAAAAGGTGCAACTGGAAAATAAAGTGAAAGATTTGGAGGGAGAGAAAGAGAAGTATGATGAGAAGCTCAAGAGCTTTGGGGAGCTTGAAGCCAAGATGAAAATGGCAGAAGAAAAATTGTCCCTTCTGCGAGAAGTGAACCGCCAGAAGGAAGATGTGGAAGCTAAGTTGAAGGCCACCGAGGATCTTCTTTTTGAGAAGCTCTCCTTGGAGAAAATGAAAAGAAAAGTGGTGGTGAAAAAATCTTTCCGCACAGGTTGGGACAAAGGATGGGACAGGGGGGTAGCTGCAATGATGACTCAGGTGCAGTATGGGAGTTTGAAATACTTCTGAGATGGTTGGGTGGCTGCCCTGCAAGAATTGAAGGTTAATGAGGATTCAGAGCTATTTCAACAACATCTCCCTGGTCCTCCCCCAGTTATTGAAGATGAAGAGGAGGACGAAGCTACCTCCGAAGAATCTTCAACGGCAGTAGGTGATCCAATCCTTACTCAGCCTGCCGACGAGGAGCTTTCATCTCTGCCTGCTCCTCCTAAACAAGTTCCAGCTTTAGCCGACCAACTCATTGTTCCAACCGAGCAACCGAGCTCCTCGTCCCAGCCTCCCGAGAAAGTCTTGGGAGATAAGGAAAAGGTGTGAAGTTGTTCGGTATTTTCTTTCTATTTTTCTTCTTTTTCAAGTGTAACCAGGATCTTTGTAACTTTGCATTATGATCTAATAAAATTTGAGCTCTTTTCTTCCATATGATTGTCTCTTTTCTATCTGTACTCTGTCTTGATCTTCTTTTTGATGATTACTTTTTCTTTCTCTTCTAGTTTCTGGCCAGGATGGATATGCTATTTGCTAATGATACAAAGTTGATGCAGCAATGCCATGAATATTATAAGGTTGGTCACACAGAATTGAGTGCATCAGAAGTTGCCAACATCCTTGGTCATGATGCTTCAGAGCAGGCAATCGAAGCTTATCAGTATCTGAAAGGATTACTTGACCGAGCTCTGACCAACAATGTGGCTTATTACTAAATGATTGAAGACCTGCAAGGTACTCTCGATGAACTTCAGCAGCAATATAAAGAATCAACTTCCCTGTTGCATGAGGGGTATGAGAAGAGGTATCAGCAGCTTTCTGCCGAGAAGGGCCACGAAAAGCTCCTTGCTGGATATGATATCAGGGAGAGAACTCTAAAGGGTGAAATTGAAGCATGTAGATAAATTGCAGAGCTGCTGGAGCAAGAGAATAACAATTTGCAGAAAGAGCTAGTACAGTATAAGTCTGCAGCTTCATCTTCTACTGCCTTGGTACCAGTCACCGATGAAGGATTCTCATTTTTAGAAGTGGAAAATGCTAAGTTGCGAGAAGAGTTAGAGGCTTTGGGAAGAGCTGGGCCTTCTATTGCTATTCGGGGACGAGGAAGAGGTTCTCGTGGACGAGGAAGAGTTGCTCAGAATGTTATCGAGGAACAAAATACTCAACCTGCTCGGGGACGACCAAGAGCTCTTCATCGTACTGTTGAAGAAGCTCGTACTCATTCAGCGTTGGAAAACCAAGCATTCCAATTGATGGCAAAAAATCAAGCCTTGTCTGAATTGTCCAAGAAAGTTAGAGAACTGGAACAACAACTCTCTTCAAAGAAATCGATGTTGGAGACTAATGAACTTTTCATCCAGAGTCTTCACGAGAAGCTTCAAAGGTTAACATTTCAATTTCAAAAACATCCCAGGGAGTTCTGGATGGCTGGATACAACGAAGCACTATTCCATTTAGATGATCGTATCCAGAATGCCAATAACGAGGGCTACAAGCAAGGTTGGCTGAATGCCTTGGGTGTGCTGAAGCTCGAACAGGGACACTACCTGTGGGACTATTATGATCCTGGGGTTCTTGACCTACCTGTGCCACCATATAATTTGGACATGGAATGGATCCCAGCTCGTGCCATTCCTCGGAGCTTAATTGCAAAATACCTCGATGACTACAATCTTCATTCTCAGATCGAGGTATCTCGTCCCGAGCATCTATTGGACACACCTTCAATAATGAACGTCAGAATGCTTCGAGATATTAACTTCATTAATTCTCCCCTTTGCTTGGAGGATCCTCCTGCTGGTGAGGAGCCTATTTCGAAAGCAGAAGGGAAAAAACCAGTAGAATAGGAAATTCTGATGTAATAATTAGTACACAATTTAATATCAATGTAATAAATTTGTGTAATTCATTTTGAATTTAATGAAAGAGTTTCATTTTTGTTTGCAATCTTAATTGCTATTGTCTTGTAATTGTCTTGTAATTGTCAAACACTTTATATTTGTGCTTGCATAACAATATTGTGTGGTTCATCGACCAACTTAATAATAAAAAATTACAAGTATTAGTAATGTTGCTCGATCATTTAATAATGAAGTAGTGAGTATAAAAATGTTGAAAATTTTTCCAACCAACCAAGGTTGTTAAATTGTGCTTGTCGACCAACTACAGTTAGTGGGTTTTTATCCCCGACCAGCTATACTTGGTACTATTTGGAATATTTTCTCCTTGTCGACCAACTACAATTAGTGGATTTTTATCCTCGACCAACCATACTTGGTTCAGTTTGGAATATTTTGTTCCTCAAGGAACTTTTGTATTTTCTGTAATAATCTTACCTCCCGACCAACATAAGTTGGCATTTGAGAGCATATCTTGTTTCCTAGCCAAACACGTTGGCATTTTTAGGAATGTTATTCTCGCCCTTTTACCAACCGGAGTTGGTATGAGTTCGAACTATCATGTCCACTCGCCCTTTTACCAAAATTGGTCTGAGCCAGTGTCAACCTCCTAACCAAAGGAGTATGGTATCCTAACCAACCGGAGCTGGTATTTTTAGGAATATCGTGTTCTCGCCCTTTTACCAACCGGATTTGATCTGAGTTTGAACTATTATATCCAGACGCCCTTTTACCAACCGGAGTTATCTGAGCTAGTGTACGCCTCCTAACCAAAGGAGTATGTTTGTTCTCACTCTTTTACCAATCGGAGTTGGTCTGAGCTTGAACTATCGTGTCCTCGCTCTTTTACCAACCGGAGTTGATCTGAGCTTGAACATAGTTTGTAGTGTTAACACTAGTATTCCCCGAAAAACTTTCAATAAAAGGAGAGAAGATGGCTAAATATCATCGTTTTATTCATATTGATGGAACTGCTTTACATTTTACATCACTGATAATACTTGCGTAGGTGTTCAGCATTCCATGCATTCTTGAATTCCTCTCCTTCTAGAGTTGCTATTCGGTAAGTTCCTGGTCGAACAACTTCTGTAACTCGGTAAGGTCCATGCCAGTTTGCTTCCAACTTATTGTGCTTCTGAATGACCTTCTTTAGCACATAATCTCCTTCTTTTAAGTCGCATTTCTTCACCCTCTTGTTGTAGAACAGAGTTGTTCGTTGTTGGTAAGCAGCATTCCTAATGGCTGCCTCTTCTCTAACCTCCTCGAGCATGTCCAAATCTACTATTCTCATTAAGTCGCTGACTGGGGAATTGAAATTCAGCACTCTGTGTGTTGGAAGACCCAACTCGGCAGGTATTACGGCCTCACTTCCAAATGCCAGCATATATGGTGATTCTCCAGTTGCTGCTCGGGGGGTTGTTCGGTAAGCCCACAATACTGACTGTAGCTCATTAATCCAATTAGCTTTAGCCTCACTTAACCTCTTCTTCAAACCATTTAGTAATGTTCTGTTCGTCACTTCAGTCTGTCCATTGCTTTGAGGATGGCCTGGTGCTGAATGAACCTTCAAAATGTTTGACTGATGATAATAGGCGGCAAACTCCTCGTTATCAAATTGTGTTCCATGGTTGTGATGAAGGCATGAGGGAGACCATATCGGTAGATGATGTTCTTCCAAACGAACTGGTACACCTTCTCGTATGTCATATCAATAAGTGGCTCAGCTTCTACCCACTTAGTAAAATAATCCACCGTGACAACGAGGTACTTGAATCTTCCTCGGGTCGTCGGTAATGGTCCAACCAAATCAATTCCCCACATGGCAAATGGCCAAGGGGAAGTTATGGGTGTCAACAATGCTTGTGGAGTTCGTCGGATGGAGGAAAAACAATGGCATTTATCACATTTCTTAGCATAGGCTATATAATCAGCCCTCATCATTGGCCAGTAGTATCCCTGCATCATCACCCTTTGCAAAAGTGTCCGACCTGCTACATGGGCTCCACAGGACCCTTCATGGATCTATTCAATCAATTTTTTCACCTCGGAGGGATGTACACATCTTTGCAAACCTACCATAATTCCTCGTCTATACAAAACACCATTAGTTAGTACATACCGAGCAGCTTTATACTTCAATTACTTGGCAGCGAGCTTATCCTCCGGTAATTCTCCCTCCTCAATATATGCCCTGATGGGATCCATCCAAGATGGTCCTAAATCAAGGGTAATCATATTCATCGTCATGTCTTCATCTATGCTCCGACTTTCTAATACTTCAATTGGTATCGTTCTTCGCAGCTCGGTACGAGTAGCTGATGCTAGTCGGGCCAGTGCGTCTACTAGTGCATTCTCCATTCTTGGTATACTGATCAACTGAATGGCATCAAATTATGCCAATAATTCCATCACCTTTGCATGATACTTGACCATTAATTCTCCTTTAACTGCATATGTCCTCATCACCTGATTCACAATTAATTGAGAATCACTGAATACCATCACTTGTTGCGCTTCCATGATCTTTGCTAAATTAAGACCTGCTATCAAGGCATCATACTCCGCCTCATTATTGGAAGCTTTGAATTGGAATCGCAGGGCGTATTCCATGTCAATCTCTTCTGGGGTGTTCAAAACAATCCCTGCTCCGCAACCCGTTGTGCAAGATGACCCATATACATATAATCTCCATGTAGGTATCTCGTCTTCAAATTTATTATCGGACAGAGTTCCTCGTTGAAATATTTGTTGTTTCCTTTCATCTTCCCCTGGTATTTCTCGCTCTTCGTCGACCATCTCTTCTCGCCCTTTTACCAATCGGAGTTGGTCTGAGTTTGAATTTGATAATCCTTCTACATCCACAAACTCTTTTATCAACCGGAGTTTGTCTGAGTTTGTGTTTGTTGATCCTGTAACATCCATAGGTTGATCAGCGAGCAACTTTTGTTCCTCGGGGGTATCAGGATATGTAAACTCTGGTATAAAATCTGCTACAGCTTGCCCTTTTAATGATGATCTGGGTTCATACACAATATCATATTCACCGAGATCTATTGCCCAGTACATCAGTCTCCCTGATTTTTCTGGCTTATGAAGGGCTTGTCTCAATGGCATGTCGGTATACACGACGATGGTATGGGCCTGGAAATATGGCCTCATTCTTCTACTTGCCTCTATTAATGCCAATGCCAATTTTTCCAGCTTTGGGTATCTGATCTATGCACCTCGGAAAGCTTTACTTGTGTAATAATTTGTCTTCTGGACTCCATTCTCCACTCTGATCAATGTCGGGCTGACTGCATTCTCTGATACTGCCAGGTATAAGTACAACTTTTCTCCCATTACTGGCCTGGACAACAGTGGAGGTGTTCCCAAATATTTCTTCAAGTCTTGAAAGGCCTTCTCACATTCATCATTCCACTCGAAAGTTTTTCAAAGTGTTTTGAAGAATAGGAGGCATCTATCAGTTGCTCGGGATACAAATCTGTTGAGCGCTGCAACTCGTCCTGTAAGACTCTGCACCTCTTTCTTCGTCGTTGGAGATCGCAACCCTAAAAGATCTTTGATCTTTTCTGGATTCGCCTCAATGCCTCGCTGGTTGACGATGTACCCGAGGAACATTCCTTCTCGTACTCCAAATGTGCACTTCGTCGGGTTGAGCTTCATTTGGTATTTATCCAGTTGATCAAAGGTCTGACCTAAGTCAACTAGATGATCAACAGCTTTCTTTCTCTTTATTAGCATATTATCGACATAGACCTCCATATTGCAACTGATTTGTTCAGCAAAAACCTTGTTCATCAGCCGCTGGTATGTCGCTCCTGCATTTTTCAAACCAAAAGGCATAACATTATAACAATAAGTTCCCCTAGGGGTAATAAAAGAGGTACTTTCCCTGTCTTCAGGTTTCATTTTGATTTGATTGTAGCCAGAGTAAGCATCCATGAAGCTGAGCAACTCGTGTCCCGAGGTAGCATCCACTAGTTAATCAATTCTGGGCAATGGAAAGTGATCCTTTGGGCATGCCTTGTTAAGATCGGTGAAATCAACACACATTCTCCATTTATTATTTTTCTTGTTTACCATCACCACATTTGCTAACCAGTCTGGATATTTCACATCTTCAATGAATTGGGCTTTCTGGAGCTTCTCGACCTCCTCTTGTATGGATTGATTCTTCCCGGGACTAAATACTCTTCTTCTATGTTTTACAGGCTTGATCTCTTTATTCACATTGAGCTCATGACATAAGAAGTTTGGATCTATTCCTGGCATGTCTTCATGACTCCATGCAAAGTTTTCTTTCTGGTTTCTCAAGAAAGTTATCAACTCCTGTTTTATTGAAGCATCCAACGACGAACCTATCTGGGTTATTCGTTCAGGGTGTTCGTCATCCAGAATAACATTTTCTGTAGAGTCCACCACCTGTCCTTTTACAAGTTGAGATTCGTCTCTGGGATCCAGTGTTTCAATTTTTGTACCTTCATCCACCTGGTAGGTAGTATTCTTTTTCCTTGTTTCTTCGAGCTCCTCTTGCTCGGCAGAAGAATAATAGCATTCCCGAGCTACTTTTTGATCACCTTTCACAACTCCCATTCCAAAATTTGTTGGGAATTTTAAACACTGATGTACTATAGATGGAACTTCTTCGAACTTCTTCAAACCAACTCTTCCCATGATGATGTTGTAAGCTGATTGCATATTCTTATCCATCACAAAGAAGCGTATTCTTTCTGTTCGACAAGCAGGCCAAGTTCCAATGAATATATCCAACTTGATCGTCCCAAGTGGAAAAACCTTCTCGCCAGCAAAACCCAGGAGAGGTCTGTGATAAGGCTCTAATTGAGATAATTTTAAATTTAAACTGTCAAAGCATGAGTAGAACATGATGTCTGCCGAACTACCATTATCTACCAGAACCCTTGAAATCATTACTTCTTTCATCCTCATTTTGATCACCAAAGGGTCGTCATGAGGGTAAAGAACACTTGCAAGGTCGTTTTTTGAAAAACCAATGACCAACTTCTCTTTGTTTATCTTCCACGGGCGATCCTCTTCAGCCAAATTTATCCGCTGAATGTATGAGCAAGCCTGAGCCTCACCGAGGTAAGATTTTCTTTCTGCAGTAAGATCTCCTCCTCCTGCATCTCCGCCTGTAATAACATTACAATGAAATGTTCCAAAACGTATTGAAAATACCTCGCGTTCTGGCTGCCTTGGCCTTTTAGGAAGATCGGAGTCATCCTCTGTATCATCTTCATGATCTCTTTTCCTGTTTTCTTCTGTCCGACGAGGAGATCTAGATCTCTCTCTTGCTCGGTCTTCATTTCCTCTTTCACTTCTACGATTAACATACTTTGACAACTTTCCCCGTCTAATGAGCGTTTCAATCTCGTTCTGGAGGGCTATGCAATTTTTAGTCATATGACCATGATCCTTATGAAACTCGTAATATTTATCTCTATTTCTTTTGTCAGGGTCTGACCTCAATTTCTTTGGCCACCTTACTTCCTCGTTAGTCTTGATTTCTTCCAAGACATGATTAATACCCATTTTCAAAGGAGTATAATTATCGAATTTCTTCAGGACTTCCCATGACGACTTATTATTTTTGGAATGCTTATCACCGCCATTGCCCTTATACTCTTTCTTTTTAGATTTATCGATTTCCACCTTGGTTTCCCTATCCATATTCTTCTTCGCAGCCATAGCCTCCTCGGCATTCATGATTTTGGCCGCTTTTGCCATCAACTCTGACATATTTGTAGGTGGATCTTTCCCCAAAGTGTAATACAACTTGTTAGGCAACAACCCACTCATCAAGGCGGTGATTGCTGTCTTTTCTTCATAATCTATGACTTCCAGCTTCTCGTTATTGAAACGAGTTATGTAATCTCTAGTACTCTCACCAGATTTTTGTCTAACACTTAACAAGTGTGCTACTCATTTTACTGGCTTTGCTCCAAAACAAAAATTACCGATGAACAACTCGGCCAGTTGAAAGAAAGTTAAAATCTTACCCCGAGGAAGATTATTGTACCATATCTGGGCAGATCCAGTAAGAGTTCCTGAGAATGCTCTGCATCTCATCTCATCGGGGACAGTATATATGTCGGCAGCATCTTGATATTGCTCTTTGTGAAGAACAGGATCTGTCTTTCCATCATATTTGGGGGTCACCACAGGTGCTTTAAATTTCGACGGTGTAGGAAAATCCACAATGGCCTGTACGAAAGGAGTCCCTTGAACAAAAGTTCGTTGTAGGGGATTCTTCGCCTTAGCCATTTCTCCCAATCTATCCTCCAACCGCTGAATGGAACCTTTCCACGCATCATATCCTTCCTCGGGCTTATTAGTTCGAGCAATTGATTGTTCTAACGTGGCCTCCTGAGATCTATCTTGACGAGCAACTGGTCATGATTGTGCTGATCCTTCTCTTAGATCTGATGGTTGTCGAAAACTCCTCGACATGGTTTTAGGTTAACTCATATTCCTCCTAGGGCCTAATTGGCTGAAAGGGGATACCCTGCTCAATCTTTCCAAGGCATTGGGTCTCTCTAGAGAGAGAGTGATACGTTGCTCATTATCTGTAGCCCGTATTGACGAAGTTCGTCCAGGTTGATAAGAGAAATCATCTGAAGTAGCAGGGTTATATGGACTTAGTTTAATTCGTAGAATACACACACACACTTAATCCAATTTTATTATTTCTATGAAAGATGTATTCTTCTATCTCAATTTTAGATTTAGTTTCACAAATTTGCAAGAACAAATTCCAATTAAATTCATTTTATCCTAAGCATGTATCTAGGTGATATGATAAAATAAAAGTGCGAAAATCCCAACCACAACACGCCGATGTGCGAGGAAAACCCAAATGGGAAAAACCTCGGACGGCTGGGCCTAGACAAAATCCACTACAACAAAAGGTTTTACAAGAGACTCAAAAGAGTTACAGACATTGACTCACTCAAGACATGCTTATGTCATCCTCGACCTCTGAAGTTGTAGTCCGCGAAACTCCAACGCGTTGCTCAACACTCCTCGTGTTGCGGTATCCACCGAAGCCCAAAACCACCGTCTCCTCGAAGCTTGAATGCAGAGATCCACCGCAATCTTGCTTGTTGAATGTGAATTTATGAAGGGGTTTTGATTTGAAAAATTGATAAAAATGTTGGAGAGATTTTTTATCAAAAAGGTTGGAAGTTATGGAAAAAGTAATTTGAAAAATGATCTTCCTTAAGTTATAAAACTGAATTTTCGTCCATTAGAAAATAACTGAAAAAGTAGTGGGCAAAAAACAGTTGTAGAAAAAAACTGCATTAAAAAATAAGTTTAAAAAATCAAATCTGGCGAAACTCGTTCGAACGACATGTCGTTCGAACGACATGTCGTTCGAACGACTTATCTAAGGGCGTGCCAGTTTAGGATGGTTAGATGTCGTTAGAAATCTCGTTCGAACGAGGTCGTTTGAATGACATTTCTAACGAACTACTAACGAGGCACCACTTCGTTAGAACCAGGTCGTTCGAACGACCTGGGTTAAACTTCGAACGAGAATCTGATTTTTGCCCAAAATTTTTCCAATTTAATTCAAGGACTTTTTCAAAATTAATATATCTTATATATGAACATTTGCTTATTTGAAATTTCTTGATTAGTGAAAATACTCCAACTTATAAAATTGTATTTAGGTCATATACCTTCGTAGGATAAATAGCACGGCATGAATATTGATGATGCGTGAACTTTGAATGCGATGCTTGAATCCTTGTGTTGAATGATCGTTGATGCAGTATGACCCAAAAATGTTTTGTCCAACGGAATTAAGCCAATATAACAAATGACTCGATTGAAAATTTGTCCTTACAAATCTCCCCCTTTGGCTATTCCGGGACAAAACAAAAATAAAAAATAAATAAATAAAAGATTGAATTTGCTAAGCCAGCCGTCAAGCCGTATCTAAGTCCCGTCCCAAAAACCCAAAAAAAATACAGACACAAAGACAAGACTGACGAGCTGCAAAAGAGTAGGAGATGTATCCTACACACATGAAACAACAAATTCATAAACGCATGGGGAAATAGAGAGATGTTATATATAAGACAATGCGATAGAATATTTTGTGCATGGTGCATAAATGCCTCAATATTCAATATGAACAGTTTAACTCCCCCTTAATTGTGCATAAGGTCAATATTAGAATCAATTTGGAAATTTAATTATAATAACTTAATTCAATTAAATTATTATTAATTGCAATGAATATGAAATGTCAATTAAATTACCCAAATTTATCAAACTCCCCCTAAATATGAAGTCATATTAAGTAAAATTTTCTCCCCCATTTTGCCCGAAAAAGACAAAGGGATAAGGGGGCCTGCAAAAGAAATGAGAATAAATAACAAGGCAGGAAATAGAAATAATGAAGAATAATAGTGACATACTAAGACTGCATTAAGGAAGGGAAAATGGTAAATAGGTAAGGTTCATACAATGAAAGAACTAAAGTAAATAAAACCAATACAAGAGATAATAAATCACTCAGTCACACAAACTAAAATAAATAGGAAATGAGCCAAGGACATCAAGAGGCAGGATCAGCAGGTGGAGTGTCATCGGGAAAAGAGCTGGTGCCGGAAGAACCAGCCCCGCGGCGCATCTCCATATGGCGGAGGGAAGCAAGATGCTCTAAGAGGAGAGAGTCCCGACGAGCCTGGGCTTCATCCCGACGTGCCTGAGCTTCATCCCGGGCGGCTTCTCGACGGGCGTGGGCCTCGCGGTCCTGCTGCACAGACATAAGGAGCTCCTGCATAAGTGCGCGGTCTTGGCGACGGTCCTCCTGAAATTGGTCCACCTGTGAATGCAAAAACATAAAATCCTCCGACGCGACGGGTGTGGGAAGCTGGGAAGGGGCGGGGTGATGGACAGAGCGGGAGTGAGCTGGACGACTGGGAGCGGGGTGAGATGAGGTGGCGGAGTGGGAGGAGGCGGAGGGGGTGAGGTGAGGGGTATCCGGTGGCAAATGACCACGGGAGCGACTAATGGAGGTGAGGTCAACAGTTTGGTATTTTGTGGTGGGGATATCGGTGGACACACGGGGGCAACCGGCGGCAAGACAAATACGGGTGATAAGGGCCGCAAATGGGAGGGCCTGGCGAGTGGGGCTGGCGAGAAGAACCCTAACAGACCGGATCACGCTATAAAGATAGGAGGGAAGGTCAATGTGGGCCCTAATGCTTATAGCAAACATGAGATCCACGTGATGTTTTGTGATTTGGGTGGTGTTGGCACGAGGGAGAAGGCAGGCACAAACGATCCAATTAAGGACCATAAAATCGGGATGTAAATTTTTATGAAAAATAGTAACCGTGCCGGAAGGAAGAATCCTAAAAACGGTGTTAAAAACTAGAGTAGGATCGGGGGTGGTCTCGGATGTCCATGGAAAAGAGGGATTATTTACCCGAGGGAGGGGAAGGATTTGAGCAATCGAGTCGGGAGTGACTAGAATCTCCCGACCTCGCACCCGAGTGTAAAGATGAGTATCCCTATTAATCAGGCTAAAATAAAATTCCCGTACTATGTCGGGAAAAACATCATCGGTGAGGGAGAAGAGTGGGTCCCACCCTAAATCAGATAACCATGAATGCACGTTTGTGCCGTGGAGGGAGGGGAGATTAATCACTTTCTCCCGTACAACAGAACGGGTTGCAAACCCTTGGGTGTGATAGCGGGTATGTTGGGAAAGGGCGCGCCAACGTAGTTTTAGGTCGGGAATACCCCGGGATTCCTCATCCGAGGACGTGGTGCGTTCCTCAGGGGAATCGCTAAGGCGGCGTTGGCGGCGATTACGGGCCATGAAAAATTATAGAGACTAGAACCTACCCGAACAACGTCCAACCAAACCACCGATTACACCAATAAACGAACAACCAATCAGCAAAAATCCCATACTCCTTGAGAAATAAAAAATAAAGGAAAAATAAAAAAAATAAAAAAATTGATTAAAATAAATTCCATGAATAGTAACTGAATGTGCATTTTAAAAAATACAATATTCATGGGAGATATTTTAATCAGGGGCAACATATACAAATATACAAGAAAGGCAGCCCCCCAAAAAATGTGGGATATACACATGCATATATAGACAAGTTGGGAAAAAAAATTGAGAATCGATTGGTGAAAATTGGCCCCAACAGCAGAAATATATATATAAATATATATATATACATATATATATATATGTATATATATATATACATATGTATATATATATATACATATATATATGTATATATATATATACATATATATATGTATATATATATATACATATGTATATATATATATATGATATGCGTGTGTATATCAATATTGATATATATAGTAGAAATTTCAGAAGAAAGCGAAATATAGATTATAGAATAGTTATATAATATATATATATATAGATAGATAGAAATATATATATACATATATATATAAGTAGATATATATCGTAAGAGAGTAAAAGAAAAGAAAAAAAATACCTGGAATGGAAGGAGAAGAAGCAGCACAAATTCATGGATGAGGGAATGGGTGAAGAGTTGAGGAAATAGGAAAGAGGGAAATAGAAAGAGAGTGGGAAGAGGGATAAAATCGTGGGAGAGAGAGAGAGAAATGTAGAGGGGAAAGTGGAAGAGAAGGGTGAGAAAAATCTGGGAAAGAGGGGAAATGGGGTATTGGAAATCGTGGGTTTGAAAAAATGGGAGAGGTGGCAGGTTTTGGGGAAGAGGATCTGACCATTTTAACTGCAGGTCGTTCGAACGAGTAATGTCGTTCGAACGAGGGGTTCGAACGACGAGACAGCCTCGGGTCGTGAGATGCCTCGTTAGAAGGTGGTTCAAACGAAAATTGTCGTTCGAACGATATTTCGAACGACGAGACAGCCTCGGGTCGTTAGATACCTCGTTAGAAGGTGGTTCGAACGAAAATTGTCGTTCGAACGATATTTCGAACGACGAGATAGAATGGGGCTAAAAAATGTCGTTAGAAATCTCGTTCGAACGAGAATTTCTAACGAAAATTGAAAATTTTGGAAAAAATATATTATAAAATAGATTGAAAAATACCATAATATCAGGAATTGGGATGGCCAGATCATTGCCAAAAATGTGATTGTATTAATCCTAGCTCGAGCCAACATATCCAAATGGTGGGAGCGGAAATGTAGGGGTGTGAAAAATACGCGTGAAAGTCTTTAGCCACAACATTTGTACAAGTGCGTAATGCCAAACAATATATACGAGCAATATTCACTCAGATGAGCCTTGTGTCAAAAATGAAATATTGTTGAACACTGAACCACGAATGTAACAAGCATACAAAATAGATGATTCTCTCGCCAATAAAGTCACAAGAAGAAAGCAATAAATTAATGAAATGTGCATGCCCGTTGATCTTCAACTTATATCTCCCAAAAAAATCAAATAGATTGAGACGAATCTTTTGAAGACTCAATCAAGCCTATTATTTTGGCTTTGCATTGTATATATATCATTTTCAATGTGTCTATTTTAGTCACACATCTGAATATGAAAATGGAGGCTTTTCACGCAAAAACTTTGATGTTTTTCGCAGCTTGGTTCCATTGCTAGAAACGGAAATCAACCGAAAGAATATAGTCATTTTGTTTCAATCCGGGCAACAGATGATCATGCACACTTTCGATTGCTTATAATGGATGTGACATGATTGAGAAGACAACACCAAATCTCACTTTGCAAGTACAATGTGAACAAGATATTCGAAATATTCTGTGTACGGTGTGTGCAAAAGGCAAATATGTGAGGAAATCACAACATTATATATCATAAAACAAAGCATTATTTATGGTGCACAAGATAAACCATGTATGGATTAACTATTCATCGTAGGCCACGTGAACATGGAAAAAGATAGAGATTTGAATACATCGACCACAAAGCCATATGGACAAAAGTTTTGATAGCATTATCTAACCATTCCCGTTTTCCTTGAAAATGAATAAAATAAACAAATATTTTTGAGATTTTTGAATAAAATATATACAAAGGAAATCTAGTTCATAGGTAAAAAGATATGCAAGAGAAGCAACCTAAACTAGATGAACGACTTCGATCTCAATCAATGGAGCAAACCCCAATTGATTTCCTAAGGTTTTCAAACCTAAGAGCATCTAGAGGTTTAGTAAAGATATCGGCCAATTGTTGATCGGTAGAAACGAAGCTTAGAGAAACAATTTTCTCTTCAACCAAGTCACGAATGAAATGTTCACGGATCTTAATATGCTTGGTTCTAGAATGTTGAACGGGATTACGGGAAATATGAATTGCACTAGTATTATCACAGTATATGGTCATAGTGCCTTGGGAAATACCGTAATCTTCTAACATTTATTTCATCCAAATGAGTTGAGTGCAACAACTCCCGGCGGCAATGTATTCGGCCTCCGCCGTGGACAAGGAGATAGAATTTTGTTTCTTGCTCATCCATGAGACAAGTGCACTTCCAAAGTAGAAACAACCGCCGGATGTACTTTTACATCCATCAACATCTCCTGCCCAATCGGCGTCTGAATATGCCGATAGACAATCATTGGTGTCAAAGGAGTACCAAATGCCAAAAGACAGGGTCCCACTAACATATTTGATGATACGTTTAATAGCAAGTAAGTGAGACTCTTTTGGTGCGGCTTGATAACGAGCACAAACTCCTACACTAAAAGAAATATCTGGACGACTCGCAGTTAGGTAAAGTAAACTACCTATCATACTTCTAAAGAGTGTATGCTCTACATCTTTTCCATCGGTGTCTTTACTAAGTTTAATAGAGGAGCTCATAGGAGTACGAGCATGTTTAGCGGATTCCATATTAAATTTCTTAACAAGGTCTTTAGCATACTTAGTTTGGGACAAAAATATCCCATTTTTGAGTTGACGAACTTGAAGACCTAGAAAGAAGGTAAGTTCACCTACCATACTCATTTCAAATTCATTGTGCATTTCTTTGGAAAAAATTTGAGTATGTTTATCACATGTAGACCCAAACACTATGTCGTCGACATAAACTTGAGCAACAAGAATACCTTTTTCATCATGCCGAACAAAAAGTGTCATATCTACCCCCCCTCTCAAAAAGCCACGAGAAAGGAGATAAGAAGTGATTCTTTCATACCAAGCACGGGGGGCTTATTTTAAGCCATATAAAGCTTTCTTTAAAAAGAAGACATGAGTAGGATGAGTTGGGTCCTCAAACCCTTTTGGTTGTTCAACATATACTTCCTCTTGGATAATACCATTTAAAAAAGCACTTTTGACATCCATTTGATATAATTTAAATTGAAGATGACATGCGATGGCAAGTAAGAGACGAACCGATTCTAACCTAGCAACAGGAGCAAAAGTTTCTTCAAAGTCAACACCTTCTATTTGAGTATACCCTTGAGCCACTAATCTAGCCTTGTTTCGAACAATGACACCATTTTCATCCATTTTGTTTTTAAAAATCCATTTAGTGCCAATGACATTGGTATTAGAAGGCCTAGGGACTAATTCCCAAACATTATTTTTCTTAAATTGAAACAATTCTTCTTGCATAGCATTAATCCAATGTTCATCTTTTAGGACTTCTTTATAGTTTTTAGGTTCAATAGTAGAAGTATAACAGAGATAAGTAACTTCATTTTCTAATTGCGCCCTAGTCTTGACACCTACCTCGGGATCTCCTATAATTTGTGAAGTATCATGATTTTTACGCACCCAAGGAGTAACTTCCCTTTTATCGGTAGATGGAACACCCAAATCATTTTGAAATGCAATACTTTCATCATTTGACTCAACATCACACTCACATGATAAATTTTCCTCATTATTAATTTGTGTGGCCGGAGCATCATCTTTTATGACCACATTAATGGATTCCATTACTTTAGAGTTGCTTAAGTTAAAGACTCTAAAAGCTCTACTATTTTGAGAGTATCCTAGGAAAATACCCTCATCACTCCTCGAGTCAAATTTTCCTAGAAGTTCTCTATCTCTAAGAATATAGCATGGACTTCCGAACACTCTAAAATAGGACAAATTGGGTTTATTACCCGTCCACAATTCATAAGGAGTTTTGTTAGTGTTAGGACGCAAATAAACTCTATTAACCGTGTGACAAGCAGTGTTAACCGCTTCGGCCCAAAACCTACGAGCCACATTTCTTCCAAGGAGCATGGATCTTGCCATTTCTTGGATTGTTCGATTTTTACGTTCAACTATACCATTTTGTTGAGGGGTTCGAACGGCCGAGAATTCATGTTTTATTCCTATTTCATCACAGAAGGCATTCACACTGGATTCCTTGAATTCGGTTCCATTATCACTCCTAAAGCGGTTTATAGTAACACCGTGAAGATTTTGAAGAGCTCTACATTTAACAGTAAGAAAGTCAACTGTTTCAGATTTCTCTCTCAAAAAGCCTACAATAGAGTATCTAGAGAAATCATCCACCATAACCAAGATGTATCTTTTTCTTCCTATACTCTCGGTACGAGTAGGACCCATAAGGTCCATGTGTATCAATTCTAGGACACGAGATGTTGTTATCGAGTTTATCTTTTTATGAGGACTTTTGATTTGTTTACCAAATTGACACGGTCCACAAATGGTGGATGTTGGCTTTCCTAGTGGCGGTAAGCCACGAACAAGCTCTTTTCTCACAAGTCTGTCAAGATCTCTAAAGTTAACATGACCTAATCTTTGATGCCAAAGATCGGTAGAAGAGGTTTTTACATTATTACAGACTAAAGAAGATTTTGGAATGATTCCATAGCAATTGTCACTGGTTCTAACACCATGTAAAATCGGTTCACCTGATTGATCATAAATGATGCACTTCGATTGACTAAATTTCACATCAAGATTATCATCACACAGTTGGCTAATACTTAACAAATTAGCTTTTAGACCCTCAACATAAAGAACATTTTAAAGTTTAGGGAAACCTGAGATTTCAATAGAACCTCTACCAATAATTTGGGACTTGCTACCATCCCCAAAAGTAACTTTACCATCTTTATGGTTTTCGAGAGTGGTAAAAAGAGATTTATCGCCCGTCATATGTCTAGAACAACCACTATCAAAGTACCATTGAGAGGTATTTTGTGCCTTAAGAGCAACGTGAGCGACAAAAGCTTTCTTGATTTGATTTTTCTTAACCCAAGTTTGAGTAGTTTTCTTCCCTTGGTTGGCTCTAGTCTTATAATTAGAGTTATTTCTTTTGACATTAGAGAACCTAAGAAACTCTTCCATTAGATTTTTAGAAGTATTGACAAGGTACTCAACTTGACTCTTAAGATTAGCTAAGGAGCTGTAAGGTTGTTTTGAATTTGTGAATTGAGGATTCTTTCCAAGTTTGTAGCAAAAATCTTTAAGGTGACCTTGTTTGTGACAATATGAACATACATAAGGTTGTTTTGGGCCAGCTTTTAAATGTTTCTTAGAGGGATTAACTTTAGGAACATTAGATTTGTTATCTTTAGGAACATTAGATTTTGTAACAAACTTAGCAACAGGTTCAGTTTTGACTTTTGAAGAATTTCCTTCTTCATATCCTATTCCCTTTCTTTCTTGATACCCTTTCTCCTTATATCCTAAAACAGGACCTAGAAACAGTTTTCCCATTCTTCCTGAATTGTCCTCGAGTGTGACTTTAACTTCACGAGAGGACTTGAGATCTTTTTCAAGTTGGACTATTTTAGTTTCTAGAGATGTTCTAATTTCATGAGACTCATTAAGTTATTTGTTATCACTTTCTAAGGGGATAATCAAGTCACATTTTTCTTTGCCAATCACGATAAGTTTTTCAGAAAGAGATATTTTAATAGCCTCGAGTTTACTGACTAAGGCCTCCTTCTCCTTCAGGCCTTTCAACTCTTTTTCTAAAGTTAAAACTTTCAAGGTTAATCTTTTGTTGACTTTTTGAATGCGAAGAGATTCATTGTAGAGTTCGGAATAGGCAGTTTGTAGTTCACTCTCATCTATATCACTATCACTCTCTTTTTCATCACTACTAGTAGAATGAGTAGAAACCACCTCTAGATTATGTTCAGAATTGTCAACATTAAGGTTTGACTCACACGAATTACTAGCAAGGCTCGCCATAAAGGCAGTGAAGTTATTTCTAGGTGAGTTAGAGTCATCAGAGTCTTCAGACTCATTATCATTGTCGCTTAAAGTAGCATTGTAAACGGCTTTCTCTTTGCCTTGTCTTTTAAGTTTTGTGGGGCACTCGAAAGCTCTATGACCACGTCCCTCACATTCAAAACATCTTTTCGAATCATCCTTCTTAAAGTTGTCTTTATTGAACTTCTTAGTATCCTGATTAGTGAAGTTTTTATTTCCTCCTTTGTTTTTATTCTCAAATTTAGGTTTTTCAAATTTGGAGTTTTGTTTTTTAAACTTGAGGAATTTTTTAAACTTTTTGGCAAATAAGGCTATATCATCAGAATCAAAGTCAGACTCATCAGAATCAGACACATCAACTTTCTTAACTTTTAAAGCTACTCCTTTATCTTTCCCTTTGTTATCTTTAGGAAACATATCAAGTTCATACGTTTGCAGATCACCAACAAGTTCTTCAAGTTTTAAGGTATTTAGGTTTCCTAAAGAATTAAGTACAGTGACTTTGGGAATGAAACGCTTAGGAAGACATCTAAGTATTTTCTTAACCACACGATTTTCAGGTATTCTTTCACCTAAGTTAAAGCAAGAGTTGACTATGTCAGATAAACGAGCATAGAACTCATCAAAAGTTTCAGTTTCTTTCATGGTGATAGTTTCAAATTGTGTAGTTAAGTTTTGAAGTTTTGATGCTTTAACAACACTCGTTCCCTCATGAGTAACTTGGAGAATGTTCCAAGCTTCCTTTGATGTTTCGCACGTCATTATACGACGAAATTCATCGGGAGACACGGCACCAAATAAGGCATTTAATCCTTTTGAGTTAAAGTTACACCATTTTAAATCTTCCTCGCTCCACTGTTCAACAGGAGTCAAAATACGTTCATCATTAACAACCATTGTAGGAGGGGACCATCCTCTTTCAACAGTGACCCAAACACGTTCATCAATAGATTTAAGAGCGGATCTCATACGTGCTTTCCAATAGGTATAATTTGATCCATCAAATAAAGGTAGTCTATTCGACGAAAAACTATCCATATAACCTCCAGGATTCATCTAAATAACTTATAGAAACAAGCTCTGATACCAATTTGAAGTAGCAGGGTTATATGGACTTAGTTTAATTCGTAGAATACACACACACACTTAATCCAATTTTATTATTTCTATGAAAGATGTATTCTTCTATCTCAATTTTAGATTTAGTTTCACAAATTTGCAAGAACAAATTCCAATTAAATTCATTTTATCCTAAGCATGTATCTAGGTGATATGATAAAATAAAAGTGCGAAAATCCCAACCACAACACGCCGATGTACGAGGAAAACCCAAATGGGAAAAACCTCGGACGGCTGGGCCTAGACAAAATCCACTACAACAAAAGGTTTTACAAGAGACTCAAAAGACTTACAGACATTGACTCACTCAAGACATGCTTATGTCGTCCTCGACCTCTGAAGTTGTAGTCCGCGAAACTCCAACGCGTTGCTCAACACTCCTCGTGTTGCGGTATCCACCGAAGCCCAAAACCACCGTCTCCTCGAAGCTTGAATGAAGAGATCCACCGCAATCTTGCTTGTTGAATGTGAATTTATGAAGGGGTTTTGATTTGAAAATTTGATAAAAATGTTGGAGAGATTTTTTATCAAAAAGGTTGGAAGTTATGGAAAAAGTAATTTGAAAAATGATCTTCCTTAAGTTATAAAACTGAATTTTCGTCCATTAGAAAATAACTGAAAAAGTAGTGGGCAAAAAACAGTTGTAGAAAAAAACTGCATTAAAAAATAAGTTTAAAAAATCAAATCTGGTGAAACTCGTTCGAACGAGTTCGTTCGAACGACATGTCGTTCGAACGACTTATCTAACGGCGTGCCAGTTTAGGATGGTTAGATGTCGTTAGAAATCTCGTTCGAACGAGGTCGTTCGAACGACATTTCTAACGAACTTCTAACGAACTACTAACGAGGCACCACTTCGTTAGAACCAGGTCGTTCGAACGACCTGGGTTAAACTTCGAACGAGAATCTGATTTTTGCCCAAAATTTTTCCAATTTAATTCAAGGACTTTTTCAAAATTAATATAGCTTATATATGAACATTTGCTTATTTGAAATTTCTTGATTAGTGAAAATACTCCAACTTATAAAATTGTATTTAGGTCATATACCTTCGTAGGATAAATAGCACGGCATGAATATTGATGATGCGTGAACTTTGAATGCGATGCTTGAATCCTTGTGTTGAATGATCGTTGATGCAGTATGACCCAAAAATGTTTTGTCCAACGAAATTAAGCCAATATAACAAATGAATCGATTGAAAATTTGTCCTTACATCATCAGATTCCTCATTACGATACGCATCTGTACGCCTGGATCGTGAAGAAAGTAAATAGGTTTTCCTCTGACCACTTCGATGTCTCGAATGTGCAGGTGCACCGCCATGAAGGGTCTGTATGAGTTGCCGCATTGTCTCTTGCATGGCGGTTTGTCCTTGAGCCATATTCATCATAATTCCAACCAGATCTGGAGGTGTAGAGGGATTTGGAGGATTTCCAGCATTTCCAGCGTTTCGATTGTTGGATTCCAGATTATCTGCCATTGATGATTAATGATTTTTGGTGAAAAACGATAACAACAGTCGATTCCCACAGACGGTGCCAATCTGTTGATGTAAAAGATTAGATTGCTTATAATTATTTAATCACAGATAAATGTAAATGAGACAAAGAATTTTAAAGTGGTTCAGCCTTATAAGAATGGCCTACGTCCACTGTTTTTGTTATTGCCCAGTGTTTTGGAGTTCTCGATATGTAATTCTATCAAGAAAATTTGGTTCCCTAGAATGAGGGTGATACAATGTATTTATAGCCCTTAGGCTATACATGTGAAAGGGTAAACAATTAATGCCCTTTAAGAGTATACGTCTGTATGATAAGCATTCAATGAATAGTTGAACTGTTGATTATCTGGCAATCAATGATGTGGTCGAGATGGAGCTTTGGCAATCAATGCTGTGGTCGAGATGCAGCTCGGACCGCCTTAGTTGCTCGTCGTTCAGGAGTTCCTCGGAGTGAATGTTGGAGTTCCTCGGAGTGTTGGAGTTCCTCGGAGTGAGTATGACTTGGTCGGGGAAATAGACTTCCTCGCTGTTATTGTGCCATGTAGATCGACACGTGTCTTCTTATGATTCATCTATATCAACATATTAATTTTGGTATCAACAGAAGCCCCCAGTTCACACAAAATATTATTTGTCATTAGTATATAAAATATGGGAAGCTCAAGCTCCAACAAAATATACCATAAATGAAAACTTGAAGTTTTGATTATTCATCAAGTATGAGTTTTGAAAGTTCTCAAATAATTTGGACCTGAAGCTCCAACTATTTTTTTTTTTTTGGGATTAGTTTAAAAAGAAATTGAGTATTTTAAAGCGAGAAGCTTACACTAGGAAATAATCATAATATTATTCAAGGGGTTATAATAAAAATTGTACTTTGTCATAAGCATGCAACTCCATGGTCCAATTATTTATTATTATACAATGACCATTTTAGTTACCTTGATTATTTTTGGTAAGACATTGCAAAAGAAAATGATATATATCACAAGGGTATATATGGATCTTACGATTCACTCTCTATTGAACTATTGATAAATACAATGTTTATAGTATATGTGCATTTTTATTTTGATGAGACACTATTCTCACTGTTAGATAGAGGATAGAACGTTCTAGAGTACAAATTATGCCTAAAGAACTTCATGTATTATCGTTGAATACTTTCACTTTGTCTCATCTAATCCCCCGTATTGCTCAGTGAAAAAAATGACGTTTAAAATGATATTTCAACATTAAATATCACATGGACTAGTTGCAAACATGCTTGCTAAAATCATTATCCCAAAAGAACAAAATATATTCGACAATAAATAAATTTATTGCACTCTAGAAGCGTGTCAAACTTATAGGTCCTAATTACTTGACTCCTTAGTAGTGGAAGTTAAATAAAATCATGCCTAAATAACGCTTAAGAAAAGGTTATACATAATGCTCTAAAAGAGGTTATGAACAAAAGATCCACTTTCTATAAAACTCCAAAAGAGGTAATTATCTATGAAAAGACATAAGTTGCTGAAGTGACTGTAAATCCTCTAAAGTTAGCAAAGGTACTTAATAACTAATGAAATCTCTATGTTTTATACATATACAAGAGAAAAGTGGGATCAACGAAGATGATCATCGATGATATAATTATATATATTGTAGCTACACAAAAATAAAAGAGCAACGATAATACAAATTCACGTACTATGAATATGAATGAATGTCGAAAAAGAATATATTGGCCAAAATGAGAAAATGACATGATGGCATAATTCGAGTCTCTTAATATACGTGATGTATTTGGACCTACAGTAAACTCAAAAAGATGTTAAATCTGAAGGTTACGAATGAGTGTTTATAAGAATGTGAAGTGTACTCACCAAAAAGTGCATGATTTATGGCATAATGTTTCCTAAAGAAATAAAAAATGATTATATACGAACATATCATCCCGTTAAGACCATAAATATTTTTCAGTTATCTCACTAGCTTAGCAGTTTTTTAAAACGTATTACACGAGACTCGTGAATATTATAACTTCTTATATATACGACACTTAGACAAAGAATATATATATATATATATATAATAAAGAAGGAGGGTCTTTTGTCATATCATATAACTTTGTATACAAAACTTATATAAACAGATTTTGTATCTATATAGTAAAAGCAGTCCAAGATGACTCACTGCTCAAATTAACTCTTACCAGTTTATATCTAACGGTTTTCACTACTTGAGAAGATGCTTTGATCAAAGAAATCAACGTAGAACGAAGACATCATTAAATAGAGCACGAGTCTCGAGTCCCCCTTCATTTCTAACCTACTTTAACACAGCTCGAGAGAGTTGCAATGTACGGCTCTCTCATTATTACATTATCTTCGCCCTTCCTCTAATTGCACCTTCATCTAATTTGCTAACCGACCTTTTCTCTGTCCTCCCCTTACTCTCCATTACACACCCAGTCCTTTTCCTCTCTCACTCAAACTTTTCCAGTTTGTAGCCACAAAAGAGTATTTTTTCCAATTTTTTCTATGTTTTTTATTTTCAAATCTTTATGTTTCCCGAGGTTGGTTCACCATTGATGGTGAGGTGTTCAAACACACAACCCAACATGCTGCTAGGAATTTTTCTCTCTGCAAATTAGCGATACTAACTGATGGTGATGGTCGCGATTTATTTTTATGTTGAGTTTTTTTTTGTGGTTTCGATTGAAGTTTTTTGGGTGTTTCATCTTTTAAAGAATTAGATAGGGATCTATTTTTGGTAATTAATATTTTTTCTTAAGTTTCATCATTGATGTTGTTTTTTGTGATTTGGGTTATAGTTGAGAATTTACAGGGTTAAATATTGTAGATATGGATCTCTTTCACTGGGAATCACAAAGCTTTGGCTGAACACGCAAGCTATTGTTAATGCATATCAAACTTTTGGCTGAACACATTGTTATATGCGTATATGGGAAAACTAAAAGGATAGTAATAAATTGGAACGACTTATCTGGATGCTGAGGTGTGTGTTAGACACACAGTCCTAAGACAGAAATATCGCCCGCACGATAATCAGTGATGCTTCGAGCCTCAGATAACTGTCCCCAGGATTCAACAGCACAGTTCATCCGATTGAAGCACTCAATGGATGACTTTAAAACCACAAGAGATTATGCCCAGAATTGGAGTATGAAGAAGGACGTTTTTTGAGAGAGAGAGAGAGAGATTGAAAAGTTATCAAAAACTGATCTGCATATCCCTCATATAAAGGGATGCAGAAACCACCCACTTCCCCAAAACGTGGGTGACCACTTCTCCCACTAAACCACTCCCAACGGCTAATTAAAAAAAACGTGTTTTAAGTTTAATCATAGAATAATTTTTAATTAATTAAATAAAACAATTTTTAATATTAATTAAAATAATTTAATGACGAAATTAAAATTAACTCATTATTAGGACTCAAGACCCAAGCCCAAGTCCCCAAGTCCCAAGTCTTGATATATAATATAATAATTATATATCTATTTAGGTATAAATACCCCAAATCCTCTTAAATTCTCTTAGTGGGACTTGAACCCATGACCTCCCCTAAAGGGGACTCAAAAGTTACCACTAGGCTACAAGGTCTTATTGTGAGTATATCATTCACACCAATAGTTATACACACACACACACAACAATCCCCCACATGAATGAGATACGAGAAGAAAGAATAAAGAAAGTTTTGGGCAATAAAATTGTCATTAATAGGCAGAGGTGTCTTTTGGACTTGAACCTTGCTTAGTGTATGTCCATTGGGCTTACAACCATTCAGTGAATTACATATCTTGAACTGACCAGTTATTTTGGTAAACCAGTTCAATAGACTACACACATGACACTTTAATACACTTGTGGTTCACAACAGTTTTGCTCATTAAGGCCATGAGCTATATCCCAGTATCATGAGTGCTCTAGAGAATTCAGCCACAATTCCCATAGGTAGCGGCCCCACTACCACACTCACTTAGGTGAATCTATCAAGAATGTCCTGTCACATCCCGCTTGAAAATTCAAGCCATAGATTCATTAAGAGTTTAGCTCAACCTTTCTCATTACAGGTAGCACTACTATTATTATTATTAATAACACCATAGGGATAAGACAATGATAAGTCTTTGTAGCGCTCACATATAATCATCCACAATTAGTTTTCCCATGGAACCTATATCCTGGGATCTCCATTCAGATAGGTTGGGTATCCATTATGATGATTTTACTCATTAGGCTTTAAGCCCATCCCCCTCGATGTTTTGTAAATGATATCTCTTGACAACCCTTTGGTCAATGGATCTGCTAAATTATCATTTGACCTTACAAAGTCAATGGTTATAATGCCATTAGATATGAGTTGTCTCACACTGTTATGCCTACGACGAATATGTCTTGACTTTCCATTGTAGGACTTGTTGCTTGCTTTTGCTATTGCCGCTTGGCAATCACAGTGTATAAGTACCGCAGGTACAGGTTTAGGCCACATTGGAATGTCTGCCAGAAATGTCCTCAGCCACTCGGCTTCTTCACCTGCTTTGTCTAAAGCTATGAATTCAGACTCCATTGTTGATCTTGCAATGCATGTCTGTTTTGAGGATTTCCATGATACGGCAGCCCCGCCTAATGTGAATACATATCCACTTGTAGATTTGGATTCCTCTGAGTCTGAAATCCAATTAGCATCAGTATAACCTTCAATCACAGCAGGATATGAGACATAATATAAAGCATAATCCAAAGTAAATTTCAGGTATCTCAAAACTCTAATAAGTGCATTCCAGTGATCATTATTAGGAATATCTACTCAATCTCCCTACTGCATATGCAATATCAGGTCTGGTGCAGTTCATAATGTACATTAGGCTACCAATAATTCTTGAATATTCAAGTTGTGACACAGGTTCTCCTTTGTTTTTCTTCAGTTTACTATTTGGATCATAAGGAGTTCTAACAGGAGTAGATTCATATTGATTGAATTTCCTTAACACACTTTCTATATAATGTGATTGAGATAATTTGATTCCCACAGAATCTCGTATTATTTTTATTCCCAAAATAAAATCTGCAACTCCCAAGTCTTTCATATCAAATTGTTCACATAACATCTTCTTAGTGGTTTTTATAATACTCATATGTGATCCAAATATTAACATATCGTCAACGTATAGGCAAACAATCACACAAGCATCTCTATGACACTTAAAATACACACATTTATCAGATTCATTTATTTTAAATCCATCATTAATCATTACTTGATCAAATTTTTCATGCCACTGCTTAGGGGCTTGTTTTAGTCCATATAAGGATTTAACTAGCTTGCAAACTTTGTTCTCTAATCCCTTTACAACAAATCCTTCCGGTTGATCCATATAAATTTCCTCTTCTAATTCCCCATTTAAAAAAGCTGTTTTAACATCCATTTGATGAATTTCCAGTTTATAGATGGATGCGAGGGAAATTAGAATTCTAATAGAAGTAATTCGCGTAACCGGAGAATAAGTGTCAAAGAAATCGATTCCCTCCTTTTGTTTATATCCTTTAGCTACTAACCTAGCCTTATATTTTTCTATGGATCCATCAGGTTTCATTTTTCTTTTAAAAATCCATTTACACCCTATGGTTTTACAACCTGGTGGCAAGCTAACTAAATCCCAAGTGTGATTTTGCATAATAGATTCTATTTCACTATTAACAGCCTCTTTCCAAAATGGAGCTTCGGGAGAGATAAGAGCATCGTGATAAGATTGAGGATCCCCCTCGGACAAAAATGAAATATAATCAGGCCCAAAAGATTTATCTATTTTACGTCTTTTACTTTTCCTAACTTCCTGTATTTCCATATCATTCTCTTGCCTACTACTAGATGGCATATATATGTTCGAAGGAGCATCCTCAAGTCTAGTAGTGGGATTATGTGGAAAAATATGTTCAAAAAATTCTGCATCACGAGATTCAATAATAGTATTTGTAGATACACTATCTACATCTGATTTAAACACAAGGAACCTATATGCACTACTGTTTTTAGCATTTCCTATAAATACACAATCAACAGTTTTAGGTCCGAGTTTAGTTCGTTTAGGTGGAGGCAGAACTACTTTATCTCCACACCCAAGTTGTTGTTAAGGCATATCAAGCAACAGGGACATGCTCTTAGATCCACTCCCCATTGCAGCGTGAATCTGTATGCTTCTCATGCATTTTTTTTATTTTTGTATGTATGTTCTGCACTCGGTGTGTGATATTATTGTTAATAATGTAAAACTCTCAACAATGAGACTGTAAAACTCTTAGCCTGATCTAATTTTCCCCTTCATCTAATTTGCAAACCTACCTTTTCTCTTTCCTGCCCCCACTCTCGATTACACACCCACTCCTTCTCCTCTGCTCTCTCACTCTTCGACCTCCATCAAGGTTCTCTCTCTCTCTCTCTCTGTTTATGGCTTTTTTTTTTAATTATATGGGTGTTTGATTTCGTAGATTTTAAAACTCTAGCACTTTTGGATTAAGAAACCACTTTATTTGTTGTGAACCCATTCATGTTGTAAGACCCATTATTCTATTGCTTTTTTGGTTTTCTAGATTGGTCGATTAGACGCATTTGATTTTGGTTAGTGTATGTTGTTGTTCATGCATGATCGTATTGGAAGATTTCTTTGTTAGACCCATCAGATTGAAAGATTTGTTTTGGGTTTGGATTCTCATCACATACAATACTGTTTGATCGGGGTTCTTAAGATATGATCTGTCATGTGTATTCCCTCACGTGTATTTACTTTCTTCCGTGTTAATTTCTTTTTTATTTACTATTTAATCTGTTACTTACGTCTTTTTTATTTCTCCCATCACAGGTTTGTGTTGATTCAAACATCAGATATTTGAGAAAATTCTACTTGGCAAATCCATTTGGTTGTTTATAAAATTCTACATTTCTAACAATCTATTTCTTTTTTGCACATGAGATGTTTGAAAACATAGGCAAGTGGTTCAATCCATTTAGTGTTCGTACCATCAACTGTTATGAACCCAAACACCGTCTTCTTTTTCTCAATCATGATTATAAGTTGCTATGTATCCACAACATCCATCCATGTATTTATCATACTTATTTTTTTTAATTTTGTGAGATGTATGATTTTTGGTCTTCCCCAACTAGGGGTGAGATTGAAAGGAAAACTTTTTATTTTTGTATGGGAGGTAAAAGTCGATTTACTGATGTCCTCTTTGAGATATTATTGATATGGTCCCAAACCATTGACTTTTCTAATACACTCATGCAACTTTATAGTGATGTATACGCCCATCAAAAAAAATTTCAACTAACCTCTATGTATTTAGTGATAAGAATCGGTCAATTTAATGGAAAGAATGAACTTCTGGGTTATCGGTGTGATGTTTAATAATATATATTTTTTTAATTTTCGTTCTATAAAAGCTAAATAATGGTTGGTTGTACTGTTTTCAGTAAACTCGTGGTTCTTTAGTTTAAGGGTCCAAAATTAAAGGGTTCGTATTTTTCTCTTTTTTTTTTATTCTTGCTGCATTGATTATTGATACAATATCATGTTTTAAATGTTTTTAGACATGAACATCACACGAATTCGTGTTTTTTGGCGACATGAACACAATTCAAATAAAAATGACATTATGGACAACATAATTGCATATATCTTATAATAAAGTAAACATGAGTAGACACCATAACCTTAATTAACTCATGATTCACGCAACAAGACACGAGACAAAATGACAAACACGATTCATAATTTTGAACTATGTCTTTGCGACGATGGATAAGTATACACCATAACCTTGAGGTGATTTATGGATATCTTTTCACCAAGTTGTTCTTGTGACCCATGTATGTTTTGTTATTTTTATTATGAAAGTTTTATGTGGATTTTGGTTGTAAATTTGTATGAAGATTTTACATAATGACATAATTAAAGTCATTTTCATTATTGAAGGCATATTTGAATTTATTAGAAGCATAGTTACTACAAACAATTTTAATAATTATTTTTTAATTTACAATTAATATGAGCCAAAATATTATCTATGAAAGACTTAAAAATACTGACTAAATTTCATCAAAGTTCAAATCTATATGTTCATATGTAGTGTTAAAAAGGTGTCAAGTGAATAATACCATACAATATATGGAAGTGTGAGTATTCTATAATAACAAATACTCAGGAGCAAATTTATCCCTGTGTCATCGACACGGGTATGAGTAATATTCGGGAGAAAATTTATCACTGTGCCAATGTCATTCCTGTGCTATTTTCCCTTTTTGTGACACTTTTCGGCATTTCAAAAGTCTAAATAATGATTTTAAATTTAAAGAAGAATACAACATTGATTAAAATAAGATTATAATAATAAAACGGTGATTAAAATAAAAAAAAAATCCTCCATATTTCTTCCAAAAAATCCAAAATAGCAGTAGCTTTGAATGAATTTAGAAGTTTTTTCATGCACTAGGAAATCATATTTATGCTTTTACGTGGGTCGAGGCAAAAGGAAATCATCATTGCCTAAGATACAAATGCACCGTATTAAAATCGTAACCATGTCGCAAGCATTGGATCAATATGCTAACCATGCCATCAACACGGGTTACGCCTAGCCATGATGAGTAAGTGTACTATGTGATGACCAATAGTATTTATATTTGTACTATTGGCGACACGAGAAGAAATTTATAATGGAAATAAATTTATTGTCGTGCAAAACATCACGGGAACAAATTTATCGTTATGCCATCGACACGGGTACACCTTAGTATATATATATACATCCCGACTCTAATGCATACACAACTTGCGAATTTATCTTGCAGACGGATTTTTGTGTGATTTTTTAAAAATAGCAAAAAATAACATTTCAACTTGATTTTATTTCTGGGGTATTTAAACAATTCAGGAGGCCCTGTAAAATAATCAATCCAAAATAAATTGATTTACTATTTTTTTTAAATCAGTCAAACATATGTCAGTTTTTAATAGCTTTAAAAACTAAGATATATTTGACCAATTTTATAAAAATATCAAACCAATTTATTTTGAGCAAATTGTTTTTATATGAGTCCCTTGAAATGTTTAAATATCATAGAAAAAAAATCAAGTCGAAAAAATTTCTTTTGCTATTTTTAAAAAATATGAAAACGTCCGTTCGCAAGTTAAATCCGCAATTAGCATCCGCATTAGAGCCATCCTGTATATATAAATACTAGCGGAATGCCCGTGCCTAAAGTCACGGTAAAAAATTTCAAAATACGTAATTGTAAAATGGATAAAATTTTCAAAGTACATAATTGCAAAACGGCAAAAATTTCATTCCCCAACAAAACTTAATGCAAAACCTTTTAAAATTTGGCTAAAACTTCTTTTATTTATAAGACAACTATCCTATTTAATAAATAAAAACTACTACAATGAAAACACTAATAGTCTGACCCAATTCACCTAAAAAACTCAGTACTCATATAATCCAAATAAAAAAATTCACATTCATAAAACTCAAACATCAATTTAAGAACCAGGAAACAAACCCACCATATATAATAGATGATATACTAATAGCACACAATGTGAAAACGTCAAGGTGATCATTTCTCATGACTAAAGGTACACTTAGTAAAACATACGCTTGCAACACTATTCTAACATGAGTAATGATCGAGAAATATGTTTTCTATTTTCCAACAACATTGTGATAATGATGAATAAAGATGTTTTCAATTTTCAATGTTCTTCTTCATCCAACAACTTTGATTATGATCAGATACAATTTTATACGTATAATTAGATAAAGATGTTTTTAACACTTCCATAAGAAAAAACTACCTTTTCACTAAAAACATATTGTTTCAACATTTTATATATTGTATGAGTTGTTTCTCTTATTACCACACCATGATTCTTCAGTTTCACACGTAAACTTGATCTCCCTGATAACAAGTTGAGACAGATGGCCTTTAAACACACCATTAGCAGGCTTTGGGATTCAATCTTGTAACTGACATACCGTATTTGCGGGTATGGCTATGTCCATAATTTTTGGATAGGACATCTTCAAGTCTGTTCAAATAAGTGTGCAATTATCAGCAATTTTATTAGAAAAAATCGTAACTATAAAAACTTATATCTATAGAACCCTGAAGTTGGGCACTGCAAATTGATAACGGCAGTTGGAACACTTCGAATTAGTTTGAATTGGTCACCTTCAAATCCTCTTTTAGAGGTGGATTATTTAGAACATCCTATTGATATGGCAACAATACCTAAAATGGCAACATTACATGAATGCCATTGTATGCAAGCAATACCTAATACGGTCATGTCTGATAGGAAACTCCTAATACTATAGAAAATCAAAACCCCAAATAATTTTTGAAATCAAAACAACAAAAGAACAAAAATGAATAGCGATTAGATAGCTTATTTGATTAAACAGCTTCAATAAAAAAACATATGCACGTGAAGTTTACCCCCTAAGGAGTCCATATAATTGTGTTGGTTGTGTTGACTATTGCATTGGCTAATGCATCCGTTGTGTTGCTTACTGAGGATGACTCAAACCTGTTATGAATATGGAATTAGATTACCATAAAATGGAGGGAAATAAACGTTACCTCAATGTAATGGACTACCAAAAGAGAAAAAACCAATTCTTTTTTTTGCGCAACCAAAAACGGCATAAATGAACCCAACTTCATTCATTCATTAATAATCAAAACCTGAATTAAAATAAAAAGCAGTTAGCGTGCACATGAAAAAGTTATGTGGGGGTGTGGTAGGGAAAGCGGTGTTGGATAACTTGATTTTCATCCCATGAACTAATTGTGCCCCGACATTGTCTCATTCCCAAAAACAGAGGACCAAACAAGAAAATTTTCTCCACCATCTAACATATGGTGCTTTGAATGACCTTGACTGATGGGAACTTGTTTATAGCCTCTCCTCAGTGAAACAATAATTAGGAGGGAGGCAGGATCGCCATCTTTGGAAGCCTAAAAAAAATTTGTGGAAATCTCTGCATTGAAATATGCATCTTTGAACGGCTGAACAGTTGTTTGGGTGGTAGAAGAAAATCAAGATATAATTATCCACTATAAGTATGATATTCTTCACTTTTCAGTACCAATGACTGACTTTGGTTGATTGAAGCTCTCATAATGCCTGACTTTGACTACTTCATTTTTCAGTACCGGTGTATTTGTGATTGGGGCACAATTGTATAATTTATGTTTTTCTTTATTAGCACCCAAATAACCTACACAAAATAATAATAATAATAATAATAATAATAATAATAATAATAATAATAATAATAATAATAATAATAATAAAAGAAAATTCAAAAATAATAATCTCAAAAGATAATGAAATAATACCCTACATCATAAAGTTGATTAGGTCCTCCAAAATGAATCCTCACTGTATCAAAGAACTTCACCCAAATATCCTGCATTTTTATTGTGTCCGTTATTCTGTCTAACTGCTGATATCAGTTGAAGAAAAATAGAATTGTAACTGCTGATATCATTACAAATTCACATAATATGAACTAACAGACTTGTCTTCCTTACCAATGCTTTAATGAATGAAAATCTTGAAAGTCAAATCATAATTGAAATCATGACACTAAATAATTACAAATATAATTGTCTTTCTTACAAATTCTTTAGACTTGTCTTCCTTTCCAATGCTTATGTTATTCGTCATATTATTTAAATCTAAATAGTGACGGAACACATAAATACATTGAACCAAATTCAATAATAGTGAAAATTTGGATTTAAAAACATAAATTCAAACTTCACATTAACCTAACCAATTTATATATGGATAAAAAAGTAATTCTAAACAAACAAAAAAACTGCCCTGCGCCCATATCTTGAGATGTTTCTTAGGTAGATCCGTAAAATTTTGAATTTATAAAAAATTAAACCCACCATCGAGTCACATAAATATACAAAAAATACTAAGACCTCCCTCCTTCCACCAAGTCAACTAAGAAATTCTCTTCAAACTCTTAAATTTAAGATTTTTTTAACTGCCCTTAACATAAGGTACTATCATTAGAAACCAGTTCAAGACATTTAAGAAGTTTCCAAAAATATTTTAAATAATCTACTTCTAAAACAAATATGCATTGAAAAAATTCTTCCAACACACAAATACAAAAATTGGGGAAATTTGACCTACATAGAAAGATTGAAGATATTAAGAGTTGAGGGAATTAATTTTTCTACCGCCTACATGTTCGCAGAAATACCACAGTTGAAAAAAAGTTGATGTCATTTCAACAAACCAAAAATAACAATTACACCTAAATAGGTTTTTAGAAAAATAAAGAATAATTATTGTTAAAAGTAAAAAGAAGAATGAAGAAACAATCTTAAAATCTCAAATCCAAAATTAACAAAACCAAGAAATTCCAAAAGCTTCAAAACATGCACCTCAAAGCTCCATAATACGAAAGAATACAAAAGGATGCAGCTGTATTAAGTTATTGTACTCTTTAATATAAATAAAACTTTATAACATGAGCAAAGAAATGAGAGTAACCTCCACCTTGTGAAATAAATAAATAATTGTAGGGAGTCCTTTCATGAAACCCAACATGAAAAATGTGAACAAAAAAATTATTTGGAAGGGCCATAAACAATGGTAGGGAAATTTTTTCTTCATTAATATTTGCTCTGCCAATTGATTTGGCACAACTTTATTTCTTGATCCTTTACCTTTTGGAAGACTACATAGACCTTTGAAGTGATAAAAGATAAAAATATTAATATATGTCCACAATAGAAATAAATTTTGACCACAATTCTAGTTCTGATGTTCACTGAAAATATAGACCACCATATCAATAGATTTAATTTCATAAATAGAAATAACAACAGCTAAATAGGGAGAGAAAGAAAGTTCATATCACCTGTAAAAATGAAGCGTGACCTTAGTGGTTATGATATAGGTCACTAAAAAATAAATGTAAAGAAAAATTGGTGTTCAAATTGTCTGAGCCATTGATATTGCCTTTTATCCGTACAAAGCACTGGATGTTTCATAGCAATAGAGGCCTTAGTTAAGAACAACAATCTAAACCCCAGTAACATTAAAACCATCAATCTCAAACCCAAATAATTTCACTCTAATAATAATAAAAACTACATGAATTGAAAGAGAATACCTTTAGAATAGTCAAATAGACCCGAAAGTTGAAAACTTCTACTTTGAAAGCCCCAAATCTGGGAGTAAAAAAATTAAAATATTAGAGATACAAACTTACATACATTTATAGCCATTGTATGAGAGATTCCAACTACTAAAGCTTCATGATATTAAAAAAACTTACGTCAAAAACACTAAATTACAGTTTTGAGCATCCAAATCAGGGATTAGAAACTTAAGAGAACAGATGCAGTCAAACTTACCTCGAACATCATTAGCGATGAGCCTTTCTGAAGGATCAATATAGAGCATTCTGGTGATCAAGTCCTTAGCAGATGCTGATATGTGGTCCCATCGATCAATAGGGAACTCAATAACTAATATTTTTTATCATTGAAATGTGATGTAATACTTCATGATATTAGAGAGATGTAACTAAATGTGGTTTGCGATAAAAAAAAAAGAAAAAAACATCACCCACAACCAAATATGTTAAGTCCAGTAGTATCCTCTCTAAATACCTCTCCCACAAACAAAAAAAGAGGCTTAGAAGTTCTCAACCATGACCAAATATGGATGTACATTAATAAAAATGATATACCAAACCAAACAGTATTAATCTCCAAATTACATCATGTTTTCTCAGATGTTTATAACAAAATAGATTTCTGTTCGATACGAAGAATGAAAGAACAAAAAACTAAAATCTATTTGCGTTAATAGACATAAAAATTCATACCGAACAAAAAGGTTACCAATAAAAGTTCTACAACCTTTCACTCATTCGATCTTTTACTCGACCGAGTAACCCCTCACCCCACTACTATCATTAAAAAAAATGTTTATCCAAAACAAAAATACCTTTTGTTGTGTAGGATTACGCTCCATGTACAATGAATTGATTCAAAAACTTATGGGATTGACTTATCCAATCTAACATCCTGTCAATTCATCACATTAAAAGAAGAAAATTTTTTTTAAAAAAATCAGCCAACAAACCAACCTCCACAGTTTGCAGACATTCAACCATCACAATCAATAACTGAGAAAAATTGTAGATTCATTAAATTTAAACACTCCATCAACTATAAAAAAGAATAATGTCAGGATATTCTTCTAACTAAAATAAGTTTTGGTGACAATTAAGATAGTCAAATAAACTACATGACTATTAAATGCCTCACTTCAAATGATGAAGGCGCTAAAGATCTATAAAACCCTACCCATTCCAAATCTTTTATAAGCTTAAGATGGTTAAAAACAATACTACTATGTTTTAAATAGGTATAATACGATCACCAAATACTTAAAAAAAAACTCCAAACGACAAAAATAGTAAAGGTATTAGAATGCTTACCTGGTAATTTTGTCGAACACATGCGGTTCAAATTACCTAAACCAACCAACTAAAGTCTTAGATTATAAAGAAGACTAAATATTGATTTAACATACAACATCAATAAATTGTAACTCCCACATAATATTAAACATACCAATGAACAAATAAGATTAGATCTCCAAAAAATAAGTGGCACAAAATAAAGTAACGAACAAATAAGATTCTAAACGTACATTAGGGATTTAAAAATGGTGGATTTCATTGGTTGTAGTTCACAATCCCACCTGAAAAATAGAAAATCACAATATTGAACTTCTACAAATGAACGATGTAAATGAAAAGGGGGTTACCAGAGATCGAAACTACGTGGAACATGGATATAGAGCCGAAGAGAGAGAGAAAGAGAGAGAGCCGAAGAGAGAAAGAGAGAGAGAGAGAGAAGGGGTAGACGTTTGGATCTCAGGGAGAGAAGAGAGAGCAAAAATGAAGGAGAGAGGGAGGTAGACGTTTTAGGGTTTATTTTTAGGGGTTTAAGTGTGTGGCGAATTCGTGAGGAGGAGAATGAGGGAGAAAGCTGAAATAAGAAAGGGAGAGAATGAGAATGATGGCTAGGGTTTGGCCATGAGTCTAAGAGAGAATATGAGGAAAATGATCTTCACCCTTCATTTGGTTCACTGGTGGACAAATCTCAACCTCTAATTAAGTTATCATCTTATTAAATAGTAAAAACCTTTTGCTCCTTATTATATATATATATATATATATATATATATATATATATATATATATATATATATATATATATATATATATATATATATATATATATATATATATATATATATATATATATATCTGTATAATAAGGAGTATAATTTTTTTACTATTTAATAAGATGATAAGATAATTAGAGGTTGAGATTTGACCACCAATGCAAGAAATGAATGGTGAAGATCATATTATCTCTTACACTCATTGGTCAAACCCTAACCATAATTCTCATTATCTCCCCCTCTCTCATTTCATTTTTCTCCCTCATTCTCCTCTTCACGAACCCGCCAAACACTTTAACCCCTAAAATGTCTGCCTCCCTATCTCTTTCATTTATGCTCTCTCTCTACTCTCTTTGAGATCAAAACGTCCCTCTTTCTCTTCGGCTCAATATTCATGATCCACGTAGTTGTGATCTCAGGTAACCCCTTTTTCATTTACATCATACGTTTGTAGAAGTTTGGTATTTTGATTTTATATTTTTCAGGTTGCGATTGTGAAATACAACTAATGAAATCATGTATGTTTAGAACCTTATTTGTTCATTGCTTTATTTTATTGCTTTATTTTGTGCCATTTATTTTTTTCAGATCTAAAACCCAATTGTTAAATTTTTCAGTTCTAATCTTATTTGTTCATGTGTGTTTAATCTTATGTGGGAGTTCCAATTTATTGACCTTGTATGTTAAATCAATATTTATTCTTCTTTATATGTTAAGACTTTAGTTAGTTATTTTATTTAACTTGAACAGCCAATGTTCGACAAAATTACCAAGTGAGCATTCTAATACCTTTACTGTTTTTTCCCTTTTGGTATTTTTTTTGAGTATTTGGTAATCACATTATACCTATTTAAAACTTGATAGTATTGTTTTTTACCATCTTAATCTTATATAAGATTTGGAATGGGTAGGGGTTTATAGATCTTTAGTGTCTTTTGTTATTTGAAATGCGTCGTTTAATAGTCATGTAGTTTATTTGACTATCTTAGTTGTCACCAAAACTTATTTTAGTTAAAAGAATATCCTGACATTGTGCTTTTTGCAGTTGATGGATTGTTTTAATTTAATGAATCTGTAGTTTTTCTCAATTATTGATTGTGATGGTTGAATGTCAGCAAATTATAGAGGTTGGTTTATTGGCTGATTTTTTTTTAATTTGCCTCTTTTTGATGTGATGAATTGACAGGACATGAGATTGGATAAGGCAATCCTACAAGTTTACGAATCAATTCATTATACATAGAGAGTAATCCTATGCAAAAAAATGTATTTTCATTTTGGATAAACATTTTTGTTTTGTTGTTTAATGATAGCAGTGGTGTTAGGGGTTGCTGGGTTTAGTAAGTGCTCGAATGAGTGAAAGTTTGTAGAACTTTTATTGGTAAACTTTTTGTTCGGTATGAATTTTTGCGTCTATTAACGTAAATAGATTTTAGTTTTTTGTTCATTAATTCTTCATACCAAACAAAAATCTATTTACGTTATAAACATCTGAGAAAGCATAATATTATTTGGAGACTAATACTAATTGGTTTGTTATATCACTTTTCTTAATGTACATCCATAGTTGGTCGTGGTTAAAAACTTATAAACTTTTTTTTTTGTATTTGTGGGAGAGGGATTTAGAGAGTTTATTGATGGACTTACCAAATTTGGTTGTGGGTGATATTTTTTGCTTTTTTTTTTTCTTTCGCAAACCACATTTAGCTACATCTCTCTAATATCATGAAGTTTTACAACACATTTCAATGACAAAAAAACATTACTTATTCAGCCTTTTTACATTACTTATTGAGCCTTTTTCTCAGTTGTAGATCCAAAATAGTTATCGATAAAGTTAGGGGGCTCGAGGAGGAAGCAAGAAATCTCATATTTGAGTGTAATGTAATCCTGTGAACAGACTTTGAAGCTAGAATATGTATCACATTATCAAGAGTTGAATCAATCTTGAATGTTATTGGTTTCATGGTCCTCGAAGCATCATGGGTTGCTGAAGCAATGGTGTTCATGAAATCCCTCACGGTGAGCTTCCTAAAATTTAAGAAAAGTTCAGACTTGAGAAATAAGAATTTAATGTCTTTAATGCTTATGTTTCCCACAATCTTCTTATTTGGTCCTTCAATAGCTGGAACACCTCCAATTGTGTTATCTTTAGTTTGCTTGTATGCTTCCAATATCAATTTGTTGCTTTTGATGCTAATAACCTCATTGAAGGACATGAAAGGAATTCTCAACTCAGATATAGGATGCGAAGTAATGCAATCGAACCAATCCCTTCCTTTACAGCCCTCGAGACCCTATACAACTGTTGATTGAGTTATAAAGTTTGTTATAAACGGATTGCCCAGTTCAATTACAAGTACACTACTCAGCTTATATTTTGACTCCTTAAATGCTGATTGTATTAAATTTTGTGGGTTACTAAACAACGAAGACTTTGGACTAAAGTTTTTCAAAACTTGAGCTGCTAAAGGGTCATACGATGACTTTGGTGATGAGTTTGAAAGTTCAATTTTCAATCATCCTTAAGTTCCATCCCTTTTGTTTTTATATGGTTTCTGTAAGGCTTTTATTTGTTGATTTTTGTTTATTATGCAATTGTTGTTGTGGGTTAGCTGGCCTAAAAGATTGATGAAATGGTAAAAAGTGTAAATATGTTTTTCTATTAATATTTTAAGTTCTAACAATAAATCAATATAAAACTTTTGTGAGTTTTATTGGCATTTTTATGTGCATGACAAGTGATGATATTTCGATGTGTAGCAACTGTAATAACACTATTTCCCTGATATACAATATTAACTGTAATCATTTCAAACTATTGCCCGTTGCAACATCGTGTTTCCCTATTTTACTATTACTGCTTCATCACACACTTGAGTCTGCTTGGATTGTGCAAGTTTTGCAGGTTAATCACATTTGGGGAACTGAAAGGAAATTTTTAGATATTTTTTATATTCAACATTTCAAAAGGACATTAAAAGTATATTAACAGACTGTATCATATCAACCCTATGAACATTTGGTTTCAAAGCAAAGCATGTACGCACTTTATGCACTTTTAGCAAATTGGTTAAACTTTGTATTATTTAATGATTGTCAAATTTGTTCCATTGACTATTTTATTATCGCTATTTTATTTTTTTCTCATTAACAATGAATATATATTATCTTTATTGAATTTAAAGCATGGTTACTCATATTTTCTTCAAAGTTTATGCTTTTATTGTCTAACGCATATATGTTTACCCGTGTCTGCATTTTATTATCCTAATTGTGTTACTCATATTTATGCAAAAGAGAAATCAAACATTTAGTCAGTCTCTTAAATGGATTAAGTTAGAAATATTCAAAGCACCGGTATCTTCTTGACTACATATGGAATATTAGTGACAAGGCACATAACCTTACAATTTGTAATTCATTTTCGTGTTATTTTAGTACTCATAATAGTTGGTATCGAGGATAGTACCTGTGACACCCCACCTAAAAAAATACCGGGCGATCAATCCTGTATCAAATTAAAACAAGAGTCTCATATGGCTCATTCTCAGCATCACTGTCGAAAAATAATTTAATTACTAATAACCTATTAGTCTTGCGTCAAAATTTTATTTAACTAATATTTTTAATCAAACCATTGAATTACAACATCCACACGGTTTATATATATGAAACTGAAATGAAATAAAGTAATCGAACACACGGTTTAACATAATACAATCAGATCGAATGCCCCACTAAAAAGGCGGTAAAAGAATAGATGAATACAATTGGGCTTTTTGCCCGAGTGATACTACAATTATTCCTATCTATATCACAAGAATAGAAGCGTCTAAAAATAAACCCGCATGCATCCACAGCTACTGAAGCAATATCTGACTTGAAAGGATCATCATTCAGGCATCCCTGTATCTAGATACCTATGTATAAATATATATATATATATATATATATATATATATATATATATATATATATATATATATATAGCAAGAGAGGGAAAAGAGGGAAACAGGTCAGAGCCTGAGTTGTGAAAATATTTTTCAAGTGCATAAATGCTATATTCTTAAAATATGATTTATCTCATATTTAACTTCGTATCGCACTCCCATGAGATACCCCTCACCCCTCTTCTAATAGTGCACACCTATCGCATACCTTTTAAACAACCTAGTTAAGTTACCCTGCCTAACTAAACACTATCACCCGTCATCTAAAAATCCTCATACCCGAGTACTAAGGGTTAAACTTCTCCCCATTCCCAACATTGCTCTACGTTCATGCGTCGGGTGTCTCGCGAAGCGAAATCCAAACAACGACCCCCCTCCCCCGATACACTACTACCCGACAATGTTAATCATCGGGATTCATTAGGCCCTCCGCACATAATGCGTATATATATATATATATATATATATATATATATATATATATATATATATATAAGAACTTCTTATTCATAATCATATAAATCTTCCCGAAGGGGAAATATACCTTATTAGTCTTTTCACTTTATATACAAAATCTCAAAAAATATAATTTTACTTATTGCAATCACAAGCATAATAACTATCCCACTGAGCTATAACTCGAGGATGCGGTCTCATAGGGCCTATCTGAATCTGGGTTTACTAACTATACCTCGGTACCAAGCCAGACTCACTCATGGTCATGGTAAAAATATACACAACGATGGAGGCGGTCATATTCCTTCTGCAAGTGGAGTACACAAACATCGCACTCGAACGTGGGACGAGATGACCTGGAGATATACTCTCCTGCTCCCAAGCCAGAGGATTCACCCACATCGCGCAACCTCCCCGGATCGCACTAGAGAAATATATATAATTTGGTTGTTCCAACCCTACGCCAAAGGAAAGATCGTGGAACCAGCCTCTAAGATACAATTATACTAATCACACATAGATATATTTGTTGGTATCATATTATATTATATATACTGTAATCGCCTCGTATATATAATCTACATCACTTCTCAAATATATATATGGCTATAATTGCCAACTCTCATAGCGATAGCCAACAATCCCGAGTGTTCCCATTCGGAATAGTATATAAGCACTCATACACTTAAAATACTAAACCCAAAAGTATTCTCTCACTTGATATATAACTCTCACCTTAATCACTTTTAAGGATTAATATATAATCCCTAATATATCAATTCTTAATAATCAAATAAGTATACTCTCATCATATTTTTTTAGTCCTATAGGTATTTCGTCACCTATAATCATAGTCCTTAACCAACCCCGGATAGCCACTCATGCATCTCTAGCCCCAGACCTCAATTTCCCTCCTATTCCCATCCTAGGATTTATTCCAAACATATAGGCGACATATAACTATATTTTCTAAGTGCATAATATATATAAAATCACCCGTTGAAATATTACCCTGAGTGTTACTCGTCCCGAACACCCCTAATTTAGTAAGCCCTGGATTTTATTCAATTAACCAAAGGTATACATCTCACTCTAATAATAATTTATAGGTCTCCACTCTAATTTTTGGGAACCCCAAATGTCTATCTCCACAATTTATTATCCTCAAAACCCCTCATTAAGTGCCATACCATTTTGCACTTTCCTAGTCCAAATAAATTCCCTTAATTGGCTAGGTGTGAATTCCCCTAGTTGGATATTTATTTCTTCAAATAAATAGGCTAGAATTAATTAATTTGGGAATTAATCCCATATACACATCACTAGCCGAAATTACCAAAATATCTGTAGGGTTGATCGATCGGCCCTTGGCCATCGATCAATCGATCGAATAGGGGTTCTTCTCCGACGGCTCTGTTTCGGCCATTAAAAATCCCCAGGCTTTTTATCTTTTCTCCCAACCTCGGCAAACCTCAAACAACCATATATACACTCATAAAAAGGGTTCTAAACATCCTAGAACCCATTATCAACAATAAATTTTAACTAATTTATAAGCTTCTCAAATTGGATATTATCCGTTAAACTTCCAAAAACCCATTTTGATTCACGAAAACCCAACCCAAAAATCTTTATATTTTTACAATAAAAACTATAATATGAGATTTATGCTTTAAAAGAAATAAGCAAGTAAACACTTGCCTCATGGATAAAATCCAACGACCTCGAGTCGAATCCCGCGGAGTTGGCCGAAATTTCCTTTTCTCTCCTCTTTTCTCTCTTCCTTTCTTATCCTATCTTTTTCATTCTTTCTCTCACTCTCTCGTGACTTATATAGAGATAAATAAGGGTTTATCCCTTTCCAACCAAAAAATAATTCGTTTACTCCATTAGGAGTCCCTACTGGTCCAAAAATTCTCGGAATCCAAACACTACTCCCGGATACTTTATTTTGACTATCTCGGACATTCTGAAACCAATCGCACACTCGAAACCTCCATCCGAGGTACTTAACTACAATTCACTGGTTAAACTCAACACACCTCAATACGCGCTTTCCAATTAAAATATTATCCTTTTGTCACTTTTCCCAACTACGACATGTAATTAAAATACTCCAACTCATATACTTAGTCCCGCAAGAAAATCTAATCCATGTGAATACTAATCCGACACCTGCAATTAATATTTACTTATTCACTTTAAATTTTCAATTTATCAAATTATACTCATAAATTCCAAAATTACTATTCACAATAATTAACTAAAATATCCCATTTATGTAAATTAAATCTCCATAAAAGTGTGGGGTATTACATTCTCCCCCCTTACAACGAAATTTCATCCCCAAAATTCGGATACGACCGATACTACCAACCTAGGATATCATACTAAGTACTAGTATACCGAAGTCGAATGGTACTACTCCATGGTCCCCTACCATATTCCATATATCTCAAGGCGTATGTTTTAACTCACTAGTTTAACCACAACAATGCTACCTTGGTCGTAAGGTTGACTCTAACAACAACACATCGCACCTAGTGATTCTGTAACCGCATATAAAGAAAATAAGAGTATAATCGCCGCTCTAACGTTTTGAAAAGCCAATACTCTCGCTAATTCTCTAAGCGTCCATTCGTCTGCAATAAGACATCTGATCTCCCTCAAAAGGAAAATTTCACTAAGGCTTGACTGCTCCCGTCAGTCTTCTAACTTATCTTAATTGTACTAACTTCTTGTTTCACCTACACCATTGGGTTATCACGTACCTCCTACGACGTTAAATTCATCAAACTCCAAATGCCAATCCATTATAACTACTCCACAGCATATTCTCTATCTTTATATACTATGCCCCATCTATTTCAGACAATATATAAAACTAACTTACCAAGGTGACCATACGCATTTTGACCCGTGCTTATCTGTACAACCACTATGAACGTCACAGACGTAGCATTTTCTCTAAAAAAAATGGGCCTTACTTTCTTGTCCTGGTGCTAACGCCCGGTTATTCTCATCAATCTTCTCGAGATTCAATTCTTCCTTTACTTGGAAATCCAATCCTTCATAAAGTTAACCCACCAATCTTCTCATGGTTAACTCACAAAAACCTCTTTATATCGGCGCCACTAGTCCTACTGTCTTTACTTCCTAATAACCCTACGATCAATGTGTTTCCAACACACGTAAAATGAGTACTATCCTAACTATATCCCCAGTGCCCAAGACCTATATTAATTTTTGACATTCGCTCGGTTTCATGCGAGGGACGTCTCGCAAAGAGAAATCCAGACAAGGAACCCTCCCGTTACACTACTTCCTTGCATCGTTGGTCATCGAGATATAACGGCCTAAGGCACACCATCAGGACGTTCTAAATCCTACTTTGCTAACATACTAACGTACTTCTACCTCTATGTCTTTACAATCTTGGAAAAATGGAAAGTCTAACTAATCGGGGCACCTACTCTCTACAAAGGTGTTACGAACATTCTACCCAAAACATATTTCCTCTGAATTAGCCTTCTCTTCAAGGCCAGACTATAAGCCTCAAATAAATTTCTCTAACTCCTGCCTCACCTATATATTTGCGGTGAGACAACCATTTCAGTACTTTTTCCATAGCACTTCTGTCTCCATAAGCATGCAATCATCACATGACTCTCAGTCCATATTATTTTCCTCACACTAGGTGACTTATCATTAAAACCAACATCCTTGCATCCCATAACATCTCTCCACTCCCGACATCGTTAAGGTTCATGCTTGGAGTGTCTCGCAAGCGAAATCCAAACAAGGAACCCCTCATATACACTAGTTCTTAACTTTGTCGGTCGTGGAGGTCCGTTAGCTTCAAATATGCCACTGGGAAAATCTCATCCCACCTATTAACCAAATGTGGTCTAAACTCCTATTTCTTTCCAAGAGCCACACCACCAAGAGCTTGTACTAACACTAAGTCCTTTGCGTAAACAACAATGAGCTTAAACTCACAGCTTAATAATTAATCTTGCATACCTTAAATCATGTATATAAGGCCGCCACGCACTCGAATCATAATAATGAAAGATCTGATCACCGAAGTTCCCTCTACCCATATAATAAATGAGAACTCAACCTATCCAGGTGAGATATCTCAACAACTACCTATTCCACCCTGGAACCACGGATACGATAGATTGCAATCATTAGCCTGCCATCTTTCCGATAATAAAATTACATTACTCTTATAAAAGTACCATACAAAACGAGTAGCACAAACTAGATACAAATTCAAAATAGAACCCCGCTATCGCGGAAAAAATATATAGGCATATACTATCTAATGTTACTGATACCACCACAAATCTTGAATTACACACACGAATCTAGGGTTAGGGAAATACCGTGACTCTATCTAGCCACGTAAATATACCTCCTTCCTCTAAGGCAAAACTCCTAACAATAACTTTGCCAATCTCCCTAACTTCGTCGATTGATTCCGTGACACGGGACACTTGTCTTAATCGAACCAAAATCACTTCTAATTACTGCTCCATTTGAATACTTTACTTTTGTCCTTTAAGTCCTACCAGGAAAAGACTATCCGTGTGGTTCAACACTCTACATCACCCTATTCCCCATCTATGTCCCTCCTAACCCTGTTCAGGTTATCAGTATTTCAGACTCTATAGCATCGATCCTGATAATCTTCTTTGTAGTTCCCTCAACTCCTCCAACTAAAAGGGAACTTGATACCAGCCTCAATTTCCTTATTTCAATACATTCCCCTGGGTGGATGTCCACCAATGGGGTTCTAAAAACACAAATTCTCCATAAGTGTTAACAACATTTTCTAGTGAGCCTACCATTCCTCTGAAGGACTCTCCCTTCATTATACCTACCTTAATTCAGTACAAAGTTCACTTATTTATACAACTCTTTATTCACTGTTGGCCTCTGACCGATCCTCATGTGAATAATCTAGAAGTTGTATTCTCCCCAAGCCTAATAAATTGAAGGAATTCATGGTTAAAACCATCTGTAAGAATCTTCTATGAGCAAAACATCCTTCTCCCCCGAATATAATGACCGACGTTCCCATCATTTCAATATTGCTCCCACGAGTTAAAAATTTTCCTCGAATTTTAACATGTGGGTATTTCCATACCCTTCTTTAAGCCAAATCTTCTGAGCCTCCTACTTTCGCTAAATCACATTACACTTCCTCCACACAGCTTAACTTCAACGCAAGGTCCTTATCAAGGGCCCTTTCGAACCTTTTTCCCAATTTATGTCATTAGGTAATTCAAATCAGCACCACTCTCCATACTATAGCAGTACGTAAATAATTATAACTACTATACTTTAGTAGTTGTCATTGCAATCCATGATAATACCACAAAGGGGGTGACCTCAATCGCGGTCCTCGTCCCCAGCTTCCACTTACAGTACCAACTAAGCCACGCCTTCTTCTACCCTCATAATGGCCTTACCTGGTCACCCTTCATCGATCAGCACATAAACCTTGAACGATTATGCAAAATATTTACTATAATCTTATATCATGTCAGGAGAATAAAATCTCACAAGAGGAATCAATAATCCTAATCATAAGCCTTTATGTCGAATCGAGAGCAATGTTGAAAGCGTAGTACGTCCGCACAGATTCCTAAGGACACTAGAACCTGATGCTCTGATACCATTTGTGACACCCCCTCCTAATAAAATATCGGGCGATCAATCATGTACCAAATTAAAATAGGAGTCTCATATGGATCATTCTCAGCATCACTATCGAAAACCAATTTAATTACTCATAACCTATTAGGCTGGCGTCAAAAATTTATTTAACTAATCATTTTAATCAAACCATTCAATTACAAGATCCACACAGTTTATATATATGAAACTGAAATGAAATAAAATAACCGAACACTCGGTTTAACATAATACAATCAGATCGAATGCCGCACTAAAAAGGCAGTAAAAGAATAAATGAATATAATTGGGCTTTCTGCCCGAGTGATACTACAATGCTTCCTATCTAGATCATAAGAATAGAAGCATCTAAAAATAAACCTACATGCATCCACAGCTGCTGCAACAACGTCTGACTCGAAAAGATCATCATCCAGGAGACCTTGTATCTAGACACCTATGTATAATATATATATAGCAAGAAAGGGAAAAGAGGGAAACGGATCAGAGCCCGAGTTGTGAAAATATTTTGTAAGTTCATAAATGCTATATTCTTAAAATATGATTTATCTCATATGTAACTTGGTATCGCACTCCCATGAGATACCCCTCACCCCTCTTCTAATAGTGCACACCTATCGTATACCTTTTAAACAACCTAGTTAAGCTACCATGCCTAACTAAACACTATCACCCGTCATCTGAAAATCCTCATACCCGAGTACTAAGGGCTAAAATTCTCCCCATTCCCAAATTTTCTCTACATTCGTACGTGGGGTGTCTCGCGAAGTGAAATCCAAACACGGAACCACCCGATACACTACTACCTGGCAATGTTGATCGTCGGGATTCATTAGGCCCTCATCACATAACGCGCATATATATATATATATATATATATATATATATATATATATATATATATATATATATATATGTGTGTGTGTGTGTGTGTGTGTGTGTGTGTGTGTGTGTGTAGTTCTTACTAGAACTTCTGATTCATAATCATATAACTTCGGATATAAATCTTCCGGAAGTGGAAATATACCTTATTAGTCTTTTCACTTTATATACAATATTTCAACGAATATAATTGTACTTATTATAATCAAAAGAATAATAACCATTCCAACGAGCTATAACATGAGGATGCAGTCTCATAGTACCTATCCGAATCCGGGTTTACTCATTATACCTCGGTACCAAGCCAGACCCATTCATGGTCATGGTAAAAAGATACACAACGGTGGAGGCATTCATATTCCCTCTACAAGTGGAGTACACACACATCGCACTCGAACGTGGGACGAGATGACCTGGGGATATACTCTCCCTGCTCCTCAAGCCAGGGAATTCACCCACATCGCGCAACCTCCCCGGATCGCACTAGAAAAATATATATAATTTGGTTGTTCTAACCCTACGCCAAAGGAAAGCCCGTGGAACGAGCCTCTACGATACAAATATACCAATCACACACAGATATATTTATTCGTATCATATTATATTATATATACTATAATCACCTCGTATATAAAATCTACATCACTTGTCAAATATATATATGGCTATAATTGCCAACTCTCATAGCGATAGCCAACAATTCCAAGTGTTCCCATTCGAAATAGTATATAAGCACTCATACACTTAAAATACTAAACCCAAAAGTATTCTCTCACTTGATATATAACTCACACCTAAATCACTTTTAAGGATTTATATATAATCTCGAAAATATCAATTCGTAATAATCAAATAAGCATACTCTCAAGGTATTTTTTTAGTCTTATAGGTATTTCGTTACCTATAATCATAGTCGTCAACCGACCCCATATAGCTTCTCATGCATCTCTAGTCCCTTTCCTCAATTTCCCTCCTATTCGCATCCTAGGATTTATTCCAAATATATAGGCGACATATAAATATATTTTTAAGCGCATAATATATATAAAATTTCCCTCCGAAATATTACCCTGAGTGTTACTCGTCCCGAACACCCCTAATTTAGTAAGGGCTGGATTTTATTCAATTAATCCAAGGTATACATCTCACTCCAATAATAATTTCGAGATCCCCACTCTAATTTTTGGGAACCCCAAATGTCTATCTCCACAATTTATTTTCCTCAAAACCCCTCATTAAGTGCCATACCATTCTGCACTTTCCTAGTCCAAATAAATTCCCTTAATTGGCCAAGTGTGAATTCCCCTAGTTGGATATTTATTTCCTCAAATAAATAGGCTATAATTAATTAATTTGGGAATTAATCCCATATACACAACACTAGCCAAAATTTCCAAAATATCTGTAGTGTCGATCGGACGACCCTTGGCCGTCGATCGATCGATCGAACATGTCTTCTTCTCCGACGGCTCTGTTTCGGCCATTAACAAACCCCAAGATTTTTATCTTCTCTCCCAACCTCGGCCAACCTCAAACAACCATATATACACTCATAAAAATTGTTCTAAACATCCTAGAACCCATATCAACAATAAATTTTAACTAATTTCTAAGTTTCTCAAATTGGATATTATCCGTTAAACTTCAAAAACCCGTTTTGATTCCCGAAAACCTAACCCAAAAATCTTTATAGTTTTACACTACCAACTATAATATGAGATTTGTGCTTAAATGAAATAAGCAAGTAAACACTTGCCTCATGGATAAAATCCGACGACCTCGAGTCGAATCCCGTGGAGTTTGGACGAAATCTCCTTTTCTCTCTTCCTTTCTTCTCCTCTCTTTTTCTTTCTTTATCCCACTCTATTATGCCTTATAAAGAGATAAATAAGGGTTTATCCCTTATAAACCCAAAGATGACTCGTTACTCAATTACGAGTCCCTACTGGTCCAAAAATTCCCGGAATCCAAACACTACTCTTGGATACTCTATTCTGCCTATCTTGGCCATTCTGAAACCAATCGCACACTCGAAACCTCCATCCGAGGTACTTCACTACAATTCACTGGTTAAACTCAACACATCCCAATACGCATTTTCTAATTAAAATATTATCCTTTGTCGCTTTTCCCAACTGCGACTTGTAATTAAAATACTCCAACTCATATACTTAGTTCTACAAGAAAATATAATCCATGTGAATATTAATCCGACACCCGCAACTAATATTTACTTATTCACTTTAAATTCTCAATTTATCAAATCATACTCATAAATTCCAAAATTACTATTCACAGTAATTTCCTCAAATATCCCATTTATGTAAATTAAATCTCCATAAAAGTGCGGGGTATTACAGTACCTTTATGCTATTTATGATAGCGATTCCCAAGGTTAACGACATGATTTGTTTGCTTGATTTGCTCTATGTGCCAAAAGAGTATATTTTATTCATTACACAGGCCCACTAAAAAAGACTCATTCATATGCAAGAATCTTTGAGACAACATATTTATGTTATGAAATATATTTGTCTCTGAAATTATTTTTGTTTTATTATGGCATTAATTTGGTAGGGGTGTTAGTTATTATTTCCTTATTGACCAGAGTATATTGTGAATAACTGATGGCAAGGCATAAATAATTATTGCCTCATCACACTTATATCAGTTTCAGTATCTTTTAATGTTACACAACTCAAAATGGTAGTCAGCAGAGGCTTACATATTCCTCAATTTTGAAGTTAATATTTGGACCTTTTGGTTTATTGTTACATGAATCAAAACAACATAATGTTTTGTTACATCTATGTTTGAAATGTTTGTCTAGTACTTCTGCCTTTCGGTTTATAAATGGTAGTTAGAATCATCTTGCATATTCCTCTGTTCATAATTTAATGTTTGGACTTTTGGTTTAATTTTAAATGACTCAAAACTATATAAACTTGCTTCCCAATGTTTCGAATAACATTGTAATCAAGAGATGCCCATAAACTCGTTACAACAAACTTTTTTCCCAACTAATGGTGGTCTTGAAGCCAGGTATTATATGAACATACTACACAAAATATTTGAACAGACTTGAGAACGTATTTGATTACCTTAATTTTTATTTTTTTTATCAGATTTGAAGAGACTCCTGGTGTTATTTCTCCATTTTCCCTAATTATTATTAACTATTGATTTTCATTATATAATGGGGAAAGCTCAATGCTTAGGCGGTTACATCCCACCACTACTCTAGCTCTTGAATTTAGAGTTAACTAAGGCAAGGAAGGCACCAACATAAGCAACTTATAAAGAATCCTTCGGCGGTGTTTCAGATGATCATGTGGGCATAAAAAGATTCATTACAAAGTAATACCAACTTTATTGTCACAACTAAACCCCTAGAAAAAACAAGACAAACTGGTATACAGGTTTGTCATTGGAGCTCTAAGAAATCATTTCGGTGATAAAGATAGATACTGGAGATCCACGATAAAGGTCGGAGCGGCACATATCAGTGTATGGCTTCTTTATTTTGACAACTCTACCACTCATCCAATGCATCTTCTCTCTTGGAATGCGTGTTGTTGGATTTTAGTGACAGCATACTAAAAATAATCTATTCTGGATCCATTATCATCTTCAATTTTAATAAATGGTATTACCTCTAATGTAACTACAAAACACTACATCATATTGTCAATACTGACAATATGTGCTTATATCAAACATTTTAACACATAATTTAGCATGTGGTGTACTATGAAGTTGATATTTCATCATACTATGGAGATTCTCATGGGTTGTAAACATACATTTTTGGTGAAAAAAATCTCTTAGCTATTTGGGGTTTGGTTGTCTATATACTATTTATGTTAATATATATTTGATGCAACTTAATTGAAGATGAAAATATATTAGCTTTAGCTTTATTATGGTTAGGGGAGAGGGTATGAATACTGTGTGTTGATCTTGGTAGGATTTTTTCTTTAAAACTTCTCATTAGTTTCACTCATACTGTAAATTGATCGTTAAAAAATAGAAACATTATTGATTCATCTTCATATTAAATTGTCCATTGCTTTTTCAAGAAGTACGTTCGAACCACATTTTAATCATAATCCTCTTTGTGGTTGTTTTTTGTTTTTTAATAATTAATAATGTTACTTTTAGACTTAATTTTACACGATTCAATGCTTTGAAAATTTTCCTCCATGCTTTCAAGCATGGGCATTCCGATAGTGTATATATATATATATATATATATATATATATATATATATATATATAAGGATTTTCTTTGCTTGAAGCAATGATAAGGAGTATGTATTCAAATGCACTATGACGTTCACTGTATAGCTGACAATCCAAATGGATATAGGTACAACGGCCTTAGTAACTATTTTTCTAAAGAAGTGTATGAAAACAATCATTTATGCAAATATGCAATCATGCAATATCCTTAAATGGATGTGATCTTGAAGTGCTCAATTGAAATGCAAAATATTGAAATAAGAAATTCAAATATGAATGTAGGATATATATATATATATATATACATGATGATGGATATTATAATTGCAGTTAATAAATTGGCAAAAAACAATTACTACTGACTTACACAGCATGGGACTAATATCAATCATATCATATGATACATTTATATCTAACCATCTATGTCCAATTAGTTATATAAATACAGGTTATCTCTGGGAACCTCACAAGAAACAATCAAAGCACTTATGACTTGACTCAAACAACACGTGTTTGCACTACTTATAATGGCAATGGTTCGTATATAGCCCATATTCAAAAAGGCTACATCAAGGGAGATACGATTAATGCTTTTTAGTTATTCTACATCTATGAACTCGAGAAGAGTTATGCAACACATAATCTCCAGAAGATTTATGCTATTGAAGTCAAATAGATCCGATAAACTGACATGTTCATCCCTCGTCACCCAAGTCTTATGGATGTCAAGCTTATGAAGAAAAATAAAATTGAAGTAATAGACAATCAAAAATATTCATCATATCATAGCAACATTTTAGGAGGTTATTATGAGACTGATGTGCATCGACTCAATTATTAGAGATATACCATAATCAGGGGAGTACCCAATGAAGGGGAGAATTTGATCAGTGGGAGAATCTAAGAATATGTAGTTTTGGACATATGCGTGTTGTACTTTTTTTCCTTTAAATAGGTTTTTTTCCCAATGAGGAAACTATAACACCCCGTATTTTTGAGTATTTAAAATTTAATTAATTCGATTATTTTTAAATTACACTTGCACCGTAATTTAATTAAAATATAAATATTGTGCGTTAATTAAATATTGATTGGAGATATTATGATTAATATTTATGGGATAAATTTACTAAGCATGCAGTACATAACATAGTGTAATTATTATACATCGTACTGAGTAATATCGACAAGACTATGTAATATTTTAACCTGGAGTCGCGTGTAGGCTATGTTAAGGTCAAGATAGGAAATTTATGTAGAATGACACGGGTGGAGATTTAGAGGTCGCAATTGATTCTGGATGGGTCGAAATAGGTGAAATAGAGTACCCAGGTGTATTAGTCATTTGGAAGTGTAGGGTTGAAAGAACAATGAATTTTGAGTGTTATATCATCCACTTTGTGATAAATTCATATGATATGAAGAAGGGAGGATCATTAAGCCATTCTACACCCCTTTCCACCACTGTAGTCACCAGAAAAAAGATTGGAGCAAGCAAAGAACAACTCCACCACCAAATAATGAAAATCAGACCTGGAAATATAAGGAAAATGTTTATCTTGCAAATCTTTTAAGCATGTTATAATACCCATGATAGTGTCGAGCTGATTGCATTATTGGGAGAATTCCTGGTATTATATGGTTTGTAATTCATGATATAGGGTATGATTCATGTTAGAAATAATACCTTGAAATTGATATTATCAAATATGAGATTATAGGATGATAAACTTTAAAGAAATATGGAAATCTTGATGAACACGCATGAAGAACATCAAAACTAGAATTTTATGATTTATGTAGATTAATCTGTTTAAGGCTAGATTTAGTAAAGATTTGATGTTATAATTATGTTAGAAAATGTCCTTATACGTATACTTTATGATTAGGTATGTAATTTTGGGAGTTCGGTAAGCTTTCATAGAGGTTTGATACGTTATAAATGGTGAAAACTCGTAACAACAATGAATAAGACAAACTATCAGGTGTGAAATTCGGCTTCATGACCGAATTGATTCGAAGGGCGAATCGATTCGGGCCTTTACCGAATCGATTCGACTGCCCAATTTTACTAAGTTTTATTATTTATGTTATATCTCCGCATAAAATAAATTTAGGGACCTTGTTAATTGTTTCAAACTACAAGGGATGACTTAATGAATTCCAGTAGACCTATGGTAGGGACTAAGGATTAGCCAAAATGAGATAACAAAGTCTTGGAACTATGGGTGTAATATGAACTTAATATTTTTTTTAGAATTAGAACGAGTTACAGAGATCATGATCGAACTCAGAACTTACATTAATAGTACAGGGAGGTATTGACTACAGATATTGCTTAAGGGATAACTAAGACCTTTCTGGTAGGGAACGATACTCGAGAAATTATGAAATGAATAATAAGTGTGAATCATTAGTACGTTAAGTATTCAAGATATATATATATATATACTACTTACTGGATATATTCAGGGTTATGTGTATATATATATATAGGGAGACGTTCAAAAACGAACTTAAAAGTTGAACATTTTAATGAACCTTAACAAAAAACACTTAACAACCCATTAATTTTAATTCCTATTTTGTAATTGGTCCGCGCTAGTGCCAACAGATGTGCTTATGACACACACGTGTATTTTTTAATATACACCCCCTACCCCCTCATACGCGTGTCCATTGTCTCTGGCGTGGACCAATTACAACATATGAATTAAAATTAATGGGTTGTTAAGTATTTTTTGTTAAAGTTCATTAAAATGTTCATCTTTTAAGTTCACTTTTGAACCTCTCCGTGTATATATATCTATATATAGGTTGTGTGTATACCTACTATGTTCTTTGTTATATGTGTGAGCATACCTACACTGCTTGCTATCACAGGAGGTTTTGTGCAATGGGTGATCCCACCATGACGATGGTAGTGAGGTCAGGATGTGTGCCCCAGAGCATAGGACTTATGGTGAAGCACTACTTATGGGTATGATAGTGTGTACATGCCATTTGGATGCGTTAGTTATGGGCATAGCCTAAAATCTTAGGACTACGTTCGCCTCCAATATGTGTCTATTTGATTAATGATTCTAGGTGCCATTCTGAACCGATAGTCCTTGATTTGGCATGGGAGCTACATGAACTTGATAGCAAACTATGCATTCATCGGTGTGGCCATTCTAGGGATGCTATTATTGTATATTGTAAGAGGGTAGTTTAGATTAGATGGAGGCATAACCTCTTTTGAGTACAATAATGATAAGTTAACTAACTGCACTATTGATTAACTACAAGACACGCAATCACGACTTAATGAAGATAAACTAAGTTTGAACTCATAGATCTCTCATATATAACTCAGAAGATAATAACGAACTCATAAGTAACTCATTTAGAGGGAGAGATAAGTAAGCATCCTAGATACACCTTGGCAGGCAACCAGGCACCCCAACCACCCTCAAACATCTCTTTCAAGTATTAAAACTTCGTAATAACTAACAACTATGGGTGAGTAAACTCTTTGGTTTATAATAAAATCTCATTTCGATCTATACTATCTCTAGTAATAACTTCTGAACTCTCAAAAAGAACATCCTTTCCCCAGAGTTGGTTGGGGCCCGTAAATAGCCTCCACACAACTCCTTAGATAACTTAGTCATTAATAAGTGTGAAAGACATCCCTCATACTTTATGTCACAAACATTAAATGCCTGAGGCACTATTTAGCTCCATGTCATAAATATTAAATGACAAGGAATGCCTTTTTCCTAACCACTGTGTGTCAGGTGGCTATCGTCATAAAGGTGGCTCACCAACTGTCTGACAGCCCCAAATACCACGGTGGTTTACTCAAGTATAGATTTTACATTACCTAACTGTCTAGTGACATCACATAAAGTACATGTGACATTAAGTAGAGGGTTGTTTGGTTCACAACTCAACGCCCGATGGGACTCAAGGCTAATCCGCCCAAGGCTCCATGGTCAAAATCATTTGGTGTTTTACCAGGTGTATCTAAGATGGTCAGGACAATCCCCAGCAGTGCCTCACCTCTTAATCCTTCAAACCAAGTCCCTCTGAAGTTCCCACGATGAGGTTGTTCGATAGAGGATGAAAGCTCTCCTAGGCCCTGCCAAGCTTGGTCTCTCGGGAGTACCGTTTGACCTTACCCTGAATGCCCTTATAATTGTTACATTATTACAATTGTTATATCTCATAGTCAATACAAACAAAAGATATAATATGACTAAGTAACACAACAAGCTAAAGTGTGAGCTACCACGCCGCGCTGAGCTGCCTCGCTTGAGCTGCCACGCTGAGCTGCCTCGTTGTCTTAATCCCAAACATTATTGTTAATGGGGGAATTATCTCTAATATCAAGATTACCTTCAAGCCCCCTCTACACTTTCCCCTTCGTGTAGAGATTTGTCATGGGAACAAGAAATGTCTGCGCGAAAACTTCTCAATCTGATGAACCTTCTCTGCATGAAAAAACTCTTACATCTTTTCCCTCGTTACAACCACTGTAGTTACCACCTCCAGGAAAAAATAAAATTATCCCCGATGTATCTGAGTCGAAGCGCTGCGGCTTATTGGCGCTTTGGCTAAGGGACATTAAAACTTTTTCCTATTACTGAGCTTCAACCGTTTTGTCTTGACTATTTGAAATTCTCTCAATGCAGCTGCTAACTTTCGCAAATACCCATTTTGACACTTGAGAAGTGAAATTCTCCCATTTGTGCTATTTATGGAGTATAGTTATAAGCTGTGAGTTTTTTTTTCTTCGTTAGGATTGCCCTTATCGTTGAGACTTGTGGAATTCTTCCTTGTAAACATCTCCCTAGGAAATTCTCCCCATTTGAAGGTGCTACTTCATTTGGGCTTTGCTGTGTCATCGTTTCTTCATGTTCGAAAAAGAAGAAAAAATTCTCCCCGATGTATCTGAGTCACAATTAAACAATGTTTGGGCTTGTAGCGAGGGTACATCATAGCTTTTTTGAACCATTGGGACAACTTCATTGGGAGTTATTGGATCTATCTCTCAATGGAAAAAAAATTTGGTGCCAAAACCCAAAACTTGCCTTGGAAGAAACCCTTTCTATCCCCATGCATCACTTCATTAATGACGTAATAGTGTCTTTTCAACTATCAAAACACTTCCCGAAGTGCCACGTGTTTTCTTGAAATGATTATTGGCGGCCTTTCATGTATGTTGGTGGGAAACTCAAAAGATGGGTTGAGTTATTCAAACATCTACTTTTTCAAAACACTTGACCCTTTTCTTCATCTTTTTCAGACTGCCGTCTACTTTAAAGAGAGAAACTTTGCAAAAACTCCATTGTTGCCAAGCTTTTCTCCTTATTTCTTTCCTCTGCAATCATTTTTTCCCTTTAGCCACTCTATTGTTACTCTTCTGGTATCTTTTCTAAGTTTTTTGTACCTCACTGTCATCTATAATGGCTGCCTCAAGCAATCTTACTACGTCTGCCACCAATACTCCACCTGCCACTCCTACTGCCACTTCTTTGACTGCTGCCCTCCAGGAATAGCTATGCTTCTAATTTCGATCCCCCATATTCGAAAAGGGTGATAATTTTTTTGTGTTTTGCAAAATTTGCATTTTTAACGCTAAGTGTGATGCCATGGTGATTGGTGATGAAGACGAAAATGCTGCTGACTGGGGTTTCCTCCCCTAGAGGGGACTCTTTGATTTCGCCTTTAGCGAGGGGACTTCCCGTGGTCCCATATTTACTTCGAAGGGCCTTGGGGTTCTCCCACTAACTCTTCTACCTAGAACTCCCACATGCAGAGTTCCCACGCTGATACCCTCATAAAAATTAGGCTTCATCGGGCTAAGTGGTTCGGTGAGTTTACTCTGTCCAAGAATAATGTTGCCCTTCCCGTCCTAGTGTCTTGCTAGAACGTTACTACTCAAACTTTCATTTCTTCATGGGGTAAGTTTATAGTAACGTTGGAAGACTATGTGAGCTTTTGGTCCTTGAGTCAATAGGCCATGAGCCCTATTCTGAGGAAGCCTTGGACGCCCAAGAGGTCGTTGACCGTTCAGAGCTGGACCATATATGCCGAAGGTGTATTGGTTCTTTAAATAAATCCACCTTCACTCTTCTCATTAACTATTTCTTCAAGGAACCTTTGAGGGTAGTTTTTCTGAGGCTGCCCCTGGTTAAGGTACATCATTAGAACTTCTTGCTTACACCCTTATCGTTCTCTCTCAATTCCTTTTACCGGGGAAACCTAACGACTAACACCAAAGGTACCTCATCAACATATCCCTTCGTTTGGCCCGGAGTATCAAGCTTACTCTAGATGCAATTACCCTAGGGTCGCTCTATACATGGATTGATAGGACCCACTTTGATATGGAATAATATCTTGGCCATTACAACCTGTACAAATTTTCCAACTGCGTACTTTTGACAGGCTACCTTTATGTTCATTTCCCCAATATAAAAGCTAAACCCAATCGTCCTCCTCCGCGAGAAACAATTTTGCCTCCACATTATTACATTTATCACAGGAGGAAAAGTCAAAAGGATTTAACCTCTGTTATTGACAAACAAGATTATTTTGTGATGCGGCCCTATGGAGAGGAAATTTTACTCCCCACTTGTGATTTTTTCAAGAATGTGTCAAGGGTGGTCCAACCAATGACTGTGGACCTTATGGAAGAAGACCATTTTCTTACCGTGGTTCTTCTGTTCTCTCCAAGTTACATACCCTCCTACACCGAATGGGGGTACTCATGCGAACATTACAACCCCCATCGGTGTGCCCGTCAATTTGGTTTTGATCAAAGGGCTCCTCGACCCATTTTCATGCTAGACCACCCTAAGGTCATGTTCAGCGAGTCTTGTTCTATCTTCACTTATACTGCTGCATGGGGCGTGAGCTCCACAATGTCTGATAGGGTCATCATCCCAAGTTTTTCCAGGCAAGGTGATGTGACGTCTTTATTTTCCATCAAGTATTGACCGAAGGAATTGGACCAAATCTTTGAATTTATTGAGGGGACTCCTATATATCCCCTAGTGCTTTCATTTTCTTTGCAAGAACTGGGTTTGAAAGGAAATTTCGTTCTGGGAATAGAGTTCTCCTTGAGTAAAACTCCCAAGGAACCTCCCACTGAGATTCCTTTGAAGAGTGCATGTTTGTTCAAATAAAGAAATTATTTAATTAAACTCAGTTTTTCAATTAAATCCTAAACATGCATCTAGGTGTGATTGAAATCAATATCATCATGCAAGAATAGTCAATCACAAATAAAACACACAAGTGAGGAAAAATCCCCCAAAGCGGCAAAACCTTTTTATGTTCACCATAATTTGTAAATAACAATTTACACGAATTATAATGAAAAGAAGATTTACATGCGAAATACCCTCATGTATCGGTTCTGATGTCGTCAACTGGAATCTCCCGCAAGAACTCCAGATGGGCAGCATGAAGAAGAGAAGGCTTCTCCACAAGTTATTCCAGATGAGTACAAATGATCCTCTTGAAGGTTTAAAGATTCCCATACATATATGGGGTGTTTATGTGAATAAAGAAGGCATAAAACCTTAAAACATGAAGTATGTTTTTTGGGCTCTTAATCGCAGAAATTGTGTGTGAAAAAGACTTGGAAATAATGTAAAAGTGATAAGATATTTATACAAAAGTCAAGGTAGCGACGTCGTTCAAATGAGATAAACATGTCGCTCAAACAAAGGACATGTGTCGCTCGAACGAGATTGCACGACATTCCTATGTCGCTCGAACGACAGTGCTATCTCGTTTGAACGAGCTCGTCGACCAAGGAAGTCTGCTTCTACACTTAGAAAAATTTCTGCTTTTGAGTTAAAAATAAATCAGACATCGAAAAACATTTTCTGAGAAATTGCCAAATATTTATGCAAATATAAACAACTCCAATAAATCATTTTACCAATAATACGAAGTGGAGTGGTGGGAACGGATGAGCAGCACGTCGCATGAAGCATGATGCACGTGTGAAGATGATGCATGCATGGATTCGGATTAAGGTCATCGTGGATGATCGTGTTTACGTGCTGAATGTAGCGGTATCAGACATACAAACTGTGATCTAAGGAAAAAATAAAATTCCTAGATTCTACCCAGGACATTTATAAAATTATGTCCTTACAAATCTACCCCAATGTCTATGCCGGTGCATACATAAAAAAATCCGAATTATGTAATCTCCCTAAAACAAATGGAATATAAGATAATATCCCCATTAGACCCTCAAACTGAGAATACTAAATGACATGTCATCATTCAAACTTCAACATCGCCAAATCTTCATCTCTTCAGAAACCTCTCAAAGTTTTTCTCATCAGGGTGTGCAATCCAATAAATATCAATTTTGTACCTACACACATGAGATAAAGCAGATACCCGTGGCACGCAACAGTTTGAAAAATAATGATATGAAAAAATCAAAGATCAATTAAGCTTAAGAAAATCATTAATAAATCAACAAAAATTCTCCCCCATAATTCATTCTCCTCCTTTTTATGATGTCCCTAAATAGACAGATATGAGAAGCATAAATATGGAAAATGTCACAAGGAAATAAACTTCCTATTTTTGAATTTTTCAAAAAAACTTTCACACAAAACATACAACAAAGAATCACATCATAAATAAACACAAAACAACCAAGTCGATGATAGTGTAAATGTAGGGGTGTGATCAAATTTGATAGGAAAATCAAAGCATACAAACATGACATAAGTGCACGATGAATATCGGATACTCCTAACGAATGAACTCAACATCCTCCTTAGGTGTAAAAAGATAGAAATATGAGACATTGACTCAATAAAATCAACAAATCAATGCTCAAAGTGATTTCCACACCAATAACATCCAAAACGATTTAATGCTTTTTCAAGACTTTCAAGGAAGTGCAAACCCATTTAAATTCTCCAACCAAACTCCCTCAGATTTATATTTTGAATAGAGGTGATCTAAATTCTCTAACTTTGGAGAATTGATGGTATAACCTAATGGCCCATATTTGGCATGAATTTCTTTTTATTTTCTTTAAATTTTCTCGGGCTCTTTGAACCTCTTTGGACCCCAAATAATAAAATTCCTCAATTTTTTAGGTCCATTTAAATGGTGGATTAATTGCAAATGATGGATAATTACCTTTCGTAGCCCTTCACCGTTGATAAAATACCACAAAATCTCACCAAATAATTTTTTACATGCATTCCAATCTTGTCAAGTTTTATCGCATATGGTTCATTGTATAGACAGAATTGAGATGGAAACATAAGACAATATGTGATAGACAAGTACAATAATCAAATAAAGTTGTGCATGTGTGCAATAAAGGAGATAAGGATCCAAACATGTAGAAGGATATCACTAATCACATCTCAAAGACTCCAGACAATGTAAAGCACATGGATGCAATGATGTAGCGTCTCAAATCACTATCAAACAGTCACATGGATAAATGGAATGAAAATTGTGAATCGGTTATCTTAAATGCTCACTCATAAAAGGTGTAAACAAAATAAAAAAATCTTTTTGAACTTTTCTAAAAATTTTATAAAAAGAAAATCTTCTGGATTTTTAAAAAAAATATAAAAAGCAAAAATAAGAATACAAATGATACAAACTAGCAATAGTAATCATATGATATGAACATGACAATGCATCATATCCTAGACATAGACCAACCCCTCAGTCAACTGTGCAAATCCCAAAAGACTTCCTAAGACTCTCAAATGTAAGGTCATCTAAAAGTTTCATGAAAATATCGGCTAACTGATGGATGGTGGGTACGAAACTCACTAATACGACTTTCTCCTCAACTAACTGTCGTATAAAGTGCTCGTGTATCCTGATGTGCTTTGTATGTGAATGTTGCACCGGATTAAGAGATATGTGTATCGCACTCGTGTTATCACAGGAAATGGTCATGGTGTCCTGTGAAATCCCATAATCCTCTAATATTTTCTTCATCCATAAGAGTTGCGTATAATAACTACCGACGGCGATATACTCAGCCTCAGCATTGGACAAAGATATGGAGTTTTGCTTCTTTCTCAACCAAGAGACAAGATCAGAACCAAAAAAGAAGCACCCACCATAAGTGCTCTTACATCCATCTGCATCCCCAGTCCAGTCAGCATCCGAGTATGCAGACAAACGGTTAGTGGTATCAAAGGAATACCAAATGCCATAGGAGAGAGTCCCACTCACGTATGTGATAATACGTTTTAGAGTGAGTGAGTGTGACTCTTTAGGGGATACCTGATATCGTGCACATACTCCAACACTAAAGGCTATGTCAGGACGACTGGTAGTCAAGTAGAGAAGACTACATATCATACTCCGATAAAAGGTTTGCTCTATGTCCTTATCTGAAGTGTCCTTACTAAGCTTGGTAGAAGTACTCATAGGTGTACGTGCATGCTTAGCGGAGTCTAAACCAAATTTCTTCACTAGGTCTCTAGCATACTTGGATTGGGAGATGAACATCCCATCCTCTAGCTGACGAACCTGAAGACCAAAGTAGAAAGTAATCTCACCTACCATGCTCATCTCAAACTCACTTTTCATCTCCTCCTCAAAGTGGTGAGCATGCTGGGAGCACGTGTATCCAAAGACTATGTTATCCACATAGACCTGGGCAACCAAAATAGCACCGTCATCTCTTCTAATGAACAACGTCATATCAACTCCTCCTATCTTGAAGCCATGGGCTAAGAGATATAACGTAAGCCTCTCATACCAAGCACGGAGTTCTTACTTCAAACCATACGAGGCTTTACTTAAATAGTATATGTGCTCTGGGTGCTTAGGGTCTTTAAACCCTTTTGGTTGTTCCACGTAAACCTCCTCCAGTAGAATGCCATTTAGAAAGGCACTCTTGACATCCATCTGATATAACTTGAAGCGCAGATGACATGCGATGGCGAGTAGTAAGCGTATGGACTCAAGCCTCGCAATATGAGGAAATGTCTCCCCAAAGTCTACATCGTCTATCTGTGTGTAGACTTGAGAGACCAACCGATCCTTGCTTCTGATTATGGTAACATTTTCATCCATTTTATTCTTGAAAATCCACCTGGTACCTATCACATTAGTCTCACTAGGTCGAGGGACAAGTTCCCAGACATTGTTCTTTTTAAACTGAATTAAATCATCCTGCATAGAAGATATCCAGTGTTCATCCTTGAGTGCTTCTTTGTGATTCTTGGGATCGACTGTGGACGTGTAGTAAAAATGACTAACAACGTTCTATAGGTGAGCAAGAGTCTTGACCCTTAAGGTGGGATCGCCTACAATGGAGGTAGGGTCATGACTCCTGTGAACCCAAGCGGGTGTGTCCCCTAACACAGGAGTAGGGTCCACAGGGTGTGGGTGAGGGACAAGTAAATCGTTGCCAAAAAAGTCCTCATCCTCACATTGAAGGCTTGGATCAACAAACGTTGGAGGTTCGTCATCTTGCACGATGACGTTTATTGACTCCATAACCTTAGAGCTCTTTAGGTTAAAAACCCAATACGCTCTACTATTTGATGAATATCCTAGTAATATTCCCTCGTCGTTTCGGGAGTCAAACTTTCATAATTGCTCTCTATCCCGTAGGATGTAGCATTTACTCCCACAAATATGAAAATATGCAAGGTTGGGCTTCTTTCTAGTCCACAGTTCATAAGGAATTTTAAGCGTGTGTGGACGAAGGTAAACCCTATTCACCATATGGCATGTAGCAGACACTACCTCTGTCCAAAATCTCCTAGCAACTTTACCACCTAGAAGCATAGATCTAGCCATTTCCTGAATCGTCCTGTTCTTTCTCTAAATAATCCAATTTTGCTGAGGAGTCTTCACAGCACAAAACTCATGTTTGATCCTAGGGTATCAGAGTAAAGATCTACCTTTGATTCCTTAAATTCCATGACGTTGTCACTCCGTGTCCTATTAATAACGACTCCGTGTTGATTTTGCAGGACACGCCACTTGGTCGTTTACAACTCTACAGCATCATATTTCTCTCTAAAAAAAACTACAATCGAATATCTGGAGAAATCATCCACCATCACGAGGATATACCTCTTACCACCTAGACTCTCAGTACGAGTAGGACCCATAAGATCCATGTGAATCAAATCAAGTACCGAGAGGTGGTAATGGAATGCAACTTCCTATGGGGGCTACGAATTTTCTTTCCCAACTGACCGGGTCCATAAACTGTGGAAGTTGTCTTTCCAAGTGATCGTAAGCCATGTACTAGGTCCTTTTTAGCTAAACGTGTGAAATCTCTAAATTTCACGTGACCTAGACGTTGGTTCCATAGATCCATAGGAGTGATCGTGGCACTCTTGCAGACTAATGAGTAAGTGGGAACAGTCAAATAGAAGTTATCTTTTGTCCTCACCCTTGTACTAAAAGTTTATCGGCTTGATTATAGACATTACACGCGTCCCGGTCAAACTTTACGGCAAAATCAGCGTCGCACAGCTGGCTAATGCTGAGAAGGTTTGCTTTCAAACCTTTGACGTACAAAACATTTTCTAGCTTAGCAAATCCTGGTAACTCTACCTCGTCCTACAATGATAGACTTGTTCCCGTCTCCAAAGGTGACTCTACCTTCCTTATAATCCTCTAGGTAGGTAAAAAATGAGACATCACATGTCATATGTTTGGAGCACCCACTATCAAAATACCACTGTGAGGTATTATGTGATTTGAGAGAGACATGAACAACAAGGGACTTTTCATCTTTCTTAGGTATCAAAGAAGAGGTAACCTTTTGTTTACATTTATTGTTGTTGGTTTTAGCCGGGATGCGGGAAACATTCACTGATGGCAAAGTCATCCGTCGGAATTCCTCCATCAAACTCTGTGATGTGACAGCTAAAAACTCAACACACTCTCTCAGACTAGTAAAATCATCAGTACGATGTGGTGGAGAAGTATTACGTAGTGTCCGATCCAAACTATAGCAAAACTCCCTGAGGTGTCCTTTTCTTTTGCAGTATGTACAAAAGATCACAGTATTAGGCGGACCTTGGTTTACTTTTCTTGGTCGAACTCTCCTTCGTGGTTTTTGACGATGGCCATATGGAGTCGTAGTAAACTCAGGAACTGATCCAGGTGGAATTTGGGATGTGGAGGCACCATCAAACCTATTCCCTGCCTATCACCAAAACTTAAAGCGGGACTGAGGAGCATCTTTCCCATCATTCCATATATGTCCTCGATTTGAACCTTAACTTCCTATGCTCTCTCAAGATCATAAGTAAGCTGGGCTACAAGGGCTTCAAGTTTCTTCTGAGTCTCCAGGGAGGAATGGATCTCACTCGTAAGACTAGCCACTTATTTAGTCAAGTCCCCTTTCTCTTTATCAAAACAACTCTCTCTCTCTCTCTCCAAATAGTCTCTCTCTCTCTCTAAACAAACTTTCTCTCTCAACACAAGAAGACTCTCTCTCTCTCTCTCTCTCTCTCAAGGTAGTGTAGGTGGAGGACTCTCTCTCTTTCGCTTCTTCTAAATCTTCCTCTAAAGCGGTGATCCTAAGAACTAACGCTTTGTTACGCTTTTTGGTTTTAAATGACTCATTATATAACTCAATGTAGGCGCGTTGAAGATTAATATCGCTCTCACTTGCATCATCCTCCCCCTCACTCACACCATTCTCACTGTCGAGGTGTCCCTGTGAAATAGCATCCTCATCGTCATGTGGAGCAATAGAAGTACTCAGATGAATAGCCATGAATGCGGTGAAGTTACACTCATGCGGTGACTCGTCTCTAGAGTCCACCGACTCGACCTCACCGTCGTTACTAAGGGTAGCATTAAGGACATCTTTGCCCTTTTCTTTGGCAAGTCTGTTAAGCCTAGTAGCACACTCAAAAGCTCTATGACCCTTACCTTCACACTCATAGCATCTCTCGTCGTCTTTCTTAAGAGGGTCTTTAAAATGTTTTTCATTTTTCTTTTCAAACTTATTTTTCTCAAACTTATTTTTATCTTTGAAATTTCCATTTTTCTTGAATGTGAGAATTCTCTTGAATTTTTTTGCAAACAAAGCCAAATGATTTAAATCAAAGTCACACTCACAATTAGACGTTTCTATCTCTCTTTTTCTAGATGAATCTACCCTCTTTCTTGCCGACCCCTCACTCTTCCTATCCTGGGCATTAAGTGTTAATCCCTTATCTTTATCCTTGACAGATTTAGGAAACATATCAATTTCATACGTTTGTAAGTCTCCTACAAGTTCCTCTAATTTAAGTGTGTTTAAATTAGCCATAGAATTTAGCACAGTGACTTTAGGGATAAAACGCTAAGGCAGTGATCTTAGAATCTTTTTGACAACTCTAGCATTAGGAATGTGTTCACCAAGATTAAAGCTAGTGTTTACAATATCAGATAACCTAGCATAAAATTCATTAAAACATTCAGTCTCAAGCATGGTGATAGTTTCAAATTGAGCTGTTAAATTTTACAGTTTAGAATGTTTCACAACATTAGTTCTTTCATGGGTAAGTTACAAAACATCCCATGCCTCTTTTGACGTGGTACACATCATTATCCGTCGGAACTCGTCTGGCGTGACGGATCCATAAATAGCACTTATACCCTTAGAGTTAAAATATTACCATTTAAATTCTTCTTCAGTTCATGCAATCACAGGTTTTAAATTAGTCACATTATCAATAGTGATGGAGGGATGTGTCCACCCTCTTTCAACCAAAATCCAAACTCTTTCATCAATGGCTTTTAAAGAAGATTTCATGCGGGCTTTCTAGTAAGCATTATTTGTCTAGTTAAAAACTGGCATTTTATTATATAATTTCTCCATATTGAACACGCCCTTTTTCAAAAATCAATTTTTCAGAAAATTGATATCTTTGGAAAATTTTGCGAAAAATTACACGGTATAATTGTGTAATTGGCTCTGATACCAATTTGAAGAGTGCACATTTGTTCAAATAAAGAAATTAGTTAATTAAACTCAGTTTTTCAATTAAATCCTAAACATGCATCTAGGTGTGATTGAAATCAATATGATCATGCAAGAACCATCAATCACAAACAAAACACACAAGTGAAGAAAAATTCCCCAAAGGGGCAAAACCTTTTTATTTTCACTATAATTTGTAAACAATATTTTACATGGATTACAATGAAAATAAGAGTGACATAAGAAATTCCCTCAGGTGTCGGTTCCAATGTCGTCGGTTGGAATCTCCTGTAAGAACTCCAGATGGGCAACAATGAAGAAGAGATGACTTCTCCACAAGTTACTCCAGATGAGAAATGATCCTCTTGAAGGTTTAAAGATTCACATACATATATGAGAGTGTTTATGTGAATAAAAAATGAATAAAACATTCAAACATGAAGTTTATTTTCTGGGCTGATAATCGCAGAAATCGTGTGTGAAAAAGACTTGGAAAACGCGTAGAAAGTGACCAGATATTTATACAAAATCGAGGCGATGGTGTCGTTCGAACGAGATAAGCATGTCGCTCGATCGAGATCGCATGACATTCCTATGTCTCTCGAACGACAGTGCTATGTCATTTGAACGAACTCGTCGAGGGAGGAAATACGCTTCTACACTTAGAAAAATTTCTTCTTTTTAGTTGAAAATAAATCAGACTTCGAAAAATATTTTCTGAAAAATCCCCAAATATTTATGCAAATATAAACAACTCGAATAAATCATTTTACCAATAATACGAAGTGGAGTAGTTGGAACAGATGAGCATCACATCTCATTAAGCATGATGCGCGTGTGAAGATGATGTATGCATGGATTCGGATTAAGGTCGTCGTGGATGATCATGTTGACGTGCCGAATGTAGCAGTATCAGACACGCAAACTGTGATTTAGGGAAAATAAAAAATTCCTAGATTCCACCCAGAATATTTATAAAATTATGTCCATACAAATCATACGGCTCCATGTTCATGTTGCTACCCTAAAGCCCAAAAAGGCCCGGATACCCAAATAGCCTTCTCCTTCTGAAGTTATTTCTTGTGAAAGGATTCCAACCGAAGGAGCTTCTGGTGAACGACCTTCCTAGCCACCAGCCAAAAGAACTAGGGGGTCCAAGAGTGGGACTTCCTCAAAGTCTAAGTCCCAAAGTCAGTCTCAAACTCCTTTGGTGGCATTCCCCATCGCATTCGTTCCTCCTCCCATGTCTGCAGAAGTGAGTGAGGAGTTAAGGAAGAAAATTCAAGCTGAGGTGGCACGAATAAACTTTGAGTTGCAACGACACACTCCACTCGTTCCTCCTACTACTGCCTTCCCCACTATCTTAGTAGATCCATCGGATGAAGGGCCACAGAAGAAGAAGAACTCAAGGGTTCTTTCAAGTGTTGGTGCTCCAGGTGTGAGGAAGAAAAATTTGGGTACTAAATCCCATAAGAAAAGAGTTCTTGATGTACCAATATCCCCAGATCCCTTTGCCGTTTTTTCCCCTCCTTCTTCACCAATGGTGATATCTTCCCATTGTCCCCCTGCATCAGAGGTATACATGGCTGTTGTTATTATTTCCATTTTTCTAAAATAAAGTGCATATGCCTAACTTTTAGCTACTTTGGTGTAGGAAGCTAAAGAAGAAAGGTCCAGCCCCCCGGTGAGTCCTTTCATGGGGGGACGCATTGGTTCCTCTCAGACCGATGTAACTCCTCCCCGTTCCCCCATGATCGGGCTTACGTACTCTCGCCATTTGTCTTCCCAATGTGCGAAGGATGATGCTGTGGGGGTGACTTCGTTGAATCTGTGGGAATATCCTCTCAACCAGAGACAACTCCTTTAATTTCTTCTGAATTATCACCCCAGCCCAAGGTTCCTCTACCCATCGTTCCAGCTGCAGAAAGTTCCCCAGAGGTAACACATTATCAACACTATTAGGTCTGGCATCTTTTCTCTCCTCCACCCTTTTTTCTCTGTTCACCATGCTGAACTTTAATCTCTTGGGATGCCTCAGGTCGAAATGGCTTCTTTATTAGCTAACATTCTTCTTCCCTCCATGTTTACAAGACCCATAACTATAGTTCCTCTCTTCAGGACCATAACTGAGGTAAGTAAAACTTAGAGGTATTTATCCTTTCTTCTGTACTTACTCCCATTTCTAACACTTAGCTTTATTTTTTTATAGTTTTTTCCAGATCTTGTCACACCAATTTTTCTTAGTGGTCTGCCCATTCCCAAGGCCAGCATTGATTTTTCTGCCCAGCATGGTGATTCTTCTTCTTCCACCAACATTAGGACATCACTTGGAGGTCGAACGTCCCTCCCAAGTGGGACTCCTATGTTGACCTTGGTACCTTTTATTGGCGAATGGGCTTCAGTAGACGTTGAGCTTCCCATCGTTGAGGGTTCTGTGGGGGCTTCCGAGAAGGCAGATTTGCCTTCAACAGTTCCCCTCATTGTAGCTTCCAAGGTGGCTCCCATTCTGTCTCCAGTCATTTCTGAGGTATTTCTCTAGTTTCTCTTCGTTTCTTGGTGTTTCTCTTTTATTCTTGACAATGTGCAGTCCAGAAGAGTCTCATGTCCAATCATCCAAACTCTACCGGTAACGGTGACTTAACAATGTAAACACTTGTTAAGATTTTTCATCAAACTCCACCGGTAACGATGACTTAATAATACCTGTAACGGTGACTTACCAATGACAACACTTGTTAAGATTTTTTTGTCAAACTCCACCAGTAACGGTGACTTAACAATGAAAACACTTGTTAATATTTTTTTATCAAACTCCACCAGTAATGGTGTCTTAATAATGAAAACAATTGTTAAGATTTTTTTGGTCAGACTCCACCAGTAACGGTGACTTAACAATGAAAATACTTATTAAGATTTTTTTATCAAACTCCACCAGTTACGGCGACTTAACAATGAAAACACTTGTTAAGATTTTTCATCAAACTCCACCTTGTAACGGTGACTTAACAATGAAAAAACTTGTTAAGATTTTTCCTCAAACTCCACCAGTAACGCTGACTTAACAATGAAAACACTCGTTAATATATGTCATCAAACTCTAACTAGTAACGGTGACTTAACAATGAAAACTCTTGCTAAGATTTTTTATCAAACTCCACCTAGTAATGGTGATTTAACAATGAAAACACTTGTTACGGTTTTACACTTAACTCATTATTTGCTTGATTTATCTCTAGTTGTTGGTGTGTCCCTTCTGACTGGAGAGAGACCTCCATCAGTCCCTTCTCCCATCGCGTCATCCCATCATGAACAGGTTGTTTCAAAAGAATTTAGTCACAACGACCAAGGTTCCACGACAGGTGCTGCAGCCGCTAGCGAATCTAGTTATGATCTTCCTCTGCCCAACCTGGCTCTTTATGAATTCTGTCTCATGGTCCTTCAATGATCCCCCCAAATAGCTGCCAGCCATCATTTGGTAATTAAGCAAATTGCAAGCCATCACCCTAAGACTTTCACTGTCAATTGTCTACATTTGAACATCCCCGTGATGAGATATAGGCTTCAAGGCATGACGATTGTCGTTGCTGATATCATAAGTACTCCCACGAAGAATGTTATGAGCCCCCTCCTTAACTAATTCTTGGGCTATCTGAGGGATTTGGGTTGAGATGGCTTCCAATTTAGATGGATGATTGGACACTTAAAGACTTTAAAGAGACATAAATTTTCAAGCCAGAGGGAACTGCTGCAGAAGCATCGGGAGGCTCAACGAGCTGCGAAAGATAGCACCTCTGCTTGAAGTTTCCAATAAGGAGGTAGAAGATATCGAAGAAGCACTGTGTCTGGAAAATTTGAAATGGTAGAAACTCCTTATTAAACGTGCACAAGTTCAGACAAGGTTGGAGGTTTCTATTAATGCCCAATAATCATGCCTAGAAGCTTATTTGGGCCTACCTCGAGATTTTTTCTCTGCTACGGACTTGTGGTTCTTTTTAGGCCAATGAACTCTTTTAATTTTGTAAACATTTTCCTTTATTCTCTTATGTAATTCTTAGGCAATAGCTCCTAACTTTGAAATGGCCTAAAGTTTGTGAATGAAAAAAATGTATGTTTTTCTATGCCACATATTTATTTTGTAACTGCTTGCGTATATTACAAAATTCTACAATTCTTTCATTTTCACTCATGTTGCAATAATAGACATCAGGAACAACAAATTATATATTTATAACAAAAACAATTAGATATAACGATGATCTAAAGTTAATTGCTTATATATGATAGACTTTCAACCATTTATTGTTAATCTTGAATGATTTGTCTTCTTCCATATTAGAAATTAAGCAATAACCTGAATCATGAGCCTCCTTTATAATGAAATGTCCCTCCTAATTCATTACAAACTTAGGTAGAGGAAGCCCCCTGATGTGTTTCACTACTGCCTTCAAAATGAGGTCTCCCTCCACGAACTTCCTTGGTCTCATCAAGTTGTCATACGCCCTGGAGAGATGCTTCGGGTATATTTGAAAGTTATACATCGCATTTTCCCTGTGCTCGTCCAATGCTTCTAACTGCACATGTCTGTTCTGGGGGGCCATGCTACTTCGCAAGGCATATCGGGCAGAGGGAACTTCCAACTCCACCTGTAGGATTGCCTCAGCTCCATACACTAGGGAGAACGGAGTATATCCTGTGAGATTCCTTTTAGTTATTTAATAGGACCATAATACAACTGGTATCTTGTCATCCCATAATCATGGGAAATCATCCATCTTCTTGGCCAAAATATTAACCAATGTTTTGTTAGTTGCTTCGGCTTGACCATTTCCCTTTGAGTATTCCACCGGTGAAGTATGATGAATAATGGAGTACTTGTCTGTGAGCATTGTTACATCTGAATTGAAGAAGGTGGTTCCGTTATCAGAGAGAATAACTTTTGGAATCCTAAAATGGAAAATTATGTATTCCCTGATGAAATTTTGGAATCCCGATTTTACGAAGGAATTGGCGTCAAATCCCCCTATGACCGTTGAAGCTACCGGAGTTTGTAAAAACTCATAAAATTTATTCATGAGGAGTGACACTTGAGTTAGTTCCAACCCGGCACTCGTGGAAGCTTGTGTCACCCATATAACGCATGTCACCGTTTGAACTGGAGGTACCTCCACTCAAGGGGCTTCATCTCTCGAAGCCTCCTGCTCCCTTATGGCTTGTTCATCATTATGTTGGATGTCATCAATGTTGAGTCTTCGAGTAACATTATCCTACGCCATACTCCTCTCTTAGAATAATACCTCCCCAGCAGAGTCGCCAAATGTAAGAGGGTAGTTTTGATTAGATGGAGGCGTAACCCCTTTTGAGTACAGTAATGATAAGCTAACTAACCGCACTATTGATTACCTACAAGACACCCAATCATGACTTAATGAAGATAAATTCAGTTTGAACTCACAGATCTCTCTTGTATAACTCAAAAGATAATAACGAACTCAAAAGTAACTCTTTTAGAGGGAGAGAGAAGTAAGCATTCTAGATACACCTTGGCAGGTAGCCAGACACCCCAACCACCCTCAAAGATCTCTGTCAAGTATTAAAGCTTCGTAATAAATGACAACGGTGGGTGAGTAAATGCCATGGTTTGTAATAGACTCTCCTTTTGATGTATACTCTCTATAATAATAAATTCTGAGCTCTCAAAAAGAACATCCCTTCCCCAGAGGTGGTTGGGGCCCTTAAATAGCCCCCCACACCACTACTAAGATAACTCAGTCATTAATTACTATAAAAGACACCCCTCATACTTTATGTGACAAACATTAAATGCCTGATGCACTAGTTAGCTCCACGCTATAAACATTAAATGCCAAGGTATGCCTTTTGCCTAACCACTACATGTCAGGTGGCTGTCGTCACAGAGGTGGCTCACCAACTGTCTGACAACCTTAAATACCACAGTGGTTTACTCAAGTATAGATTTGGCATTGCCTAGCTGGCTAGTGACATCACCTAAAGTAGATGTGACATTAAGTAGAGGGTTTTTTGGTTCACAACTCAACGTCGTATGGGACTTAAGGTTGTTCCGCCCAAGGTTCCACGGTCAAGATCTTTTGGTGTTTTACCAGGTGTATCTAAGATGGTCAGGACAATCCCTAACGGTGTCTCACTTCTCAATCATCCAAACCAAGTCCCTCCAAAGTTCACCCGGCAAGGTCGTTTGATAGAGCGTCAAAGCTCTCCCAGGCCCTGCCAAGCCTGGTCTCTCGTGAGTACCGTTTGACATTACCTTGAATGCCCATATAATCATTACATTATAATAATCGTTATATCTCATAGTCAATATAAACAAAAGATACAATATGACTAAGTAACACAACAAGCTAAAGTGTGACCTGCCGAGCTGAGCTACCTCGCTTGAGCTTCCACGCTGTGCTGCCTCATTTTCTTAATCCCAAACACTGTTGTTAATGGGGGAATTATCTCTAATCTCAAGATTACCTTCAAGCCCCCCTACGTACACACACACACACACACACACACACACACACACACATATATATATATATATATATATATATATATATTGATTATTCTACTTTTGTGTGTTGGTAAAAAAGATAGAGAGTGTATATCTAAAAGTGACTTAAGTAAGAGAGACTTATTTAATAGTTTAAGAATAATATTCGGTTAATATTATTTAATGGTTTTGCTGTAGCATATAATATGGGAGGTACGGGTGAGCTAAACTTGTTATGGTTAGTTAGATACTTCTTATGTCTAGTTAGGGTGGGTATCATAACTAGGTGGGCAAATTAGCAGACGTTAGGTATGCACTATAGTTAAGAGGCAAGTAACTCGAGGAAATGTACATGAAATAAATGTGTGTATCTAGTAATTTCTTTAACTGAAAATTAAATATTTGCTAAATGTTTTTCAAACATTTTAGGCTCTAAACCATATCAAATCTATTATTCTAAAGAGTTTTAGGTGCCCATCCACACGGACGCCAAGCATGATGATTTATTATAGGGATGCATAGCTGTAGCACATGTGGAAGCATGTAGGACTTGAGTAAACGCTTTAGTTATTTCATTCCTAAATTGGGATTCATGACCAGTTATTTCAGTTATGCATGTTGCTCGTTCAGTTAGACACTTAGTCATATTTTATTTATCAGACTCTATATTTAGGTTTATTTACATTTCAGTTAGATTTATGATTGGGATGTTGGTTTTGGAGCCGATTATTTATTTTGTATTTATCTATTAGTTATATTATCCTGCAATATTTTAAACTTCTATTATTGTGTGGATGGTTTATATCATTTTTATTTCCGCATACTACTATATGTTAATAAATTATAAAATTTGGCACCGACTTAATTTAACATAGGTGGTTAGTAATTTAAAAAGTCTCAACAGTGATGCTAAAAATGAACCAAATGAGATTACTCTTTATTTTGGTAAAGGACTGATCACCGGTGATTAAAATAGGTGGAGTGTCACAGATGGTATCAGAGCATCAGTTTCTAGAGTTCATAAGATCTATGCTGCTTACTACGATTTAAGCATCGCGTCTTTTGATATAGAGCCCTATTATTAGGACTGTTGCATTCACTTTTACGTATTTGAGATTTCGTTCTTATGCTATTATTTTTTGTATTGATGTGAACTCATACAATTTGATATGATCTCAGATGCCACATAAGAGAGGACGATTATCTAGGGTAACGACGAGAGCTGATGAGGGAAAGGCTCAGCAAGAGACATAGGAACTGTAACCATAACCACCACAGGGGACAATGATGATCACAAAAGTGGTCGCTATTGTGGCATAGGTAGTTAATGCTGTTATGACTTCCATGGAACTACATTTTCCTCAGTCCAAGCCACAACATCCATTGGTGCCGGTGGTTGAGTTCCATCTGGGGCCATCTAATTAACAAAGAGTGAGGAGGCCTTCCATAAGGGCCACATACTAGAGTTTCAGGGTAGTTCTGATTTGATTCTTGCATATCAGTGGAAAAAAGTCATTCACTACCACCTTTGTATGTTTGACTGTATCGACGTTCAAACGAAGACATTAGCCACGTTTAGGCATGTGGGAGAAACTTTACAGTGGTGGGATTCTATCACCATTTCTAATAAGAGAGATGTTATGACTATTATCGAGTTTTGGCTACGATTTGATCAAAAGTACTTATTATCAACTATTCAGAAAGAGATGCAAAAGAAGTTTAATGAGGTGGTTCAAGATGAACGTTTTGTAGCGGAGATGAGGAGTTAACCTGTCTGGATAACTTTGTGCCTAACGAGGTGAATAGAGAGGAGAGAAAAATGTTTAAGTTCATGGATGGACTCACCTCGAGAATCAGGAAACACTTAATTGGCAACCCAACATTGAAGATTTATGTTAAGGTCACCAATGTCGCACTTCTTCATTATTAGGACCATCACTTTCATCTGAAGAGAATCACGAGAGGAGGTGAGAGTAGCTAGTCAGGTAAGTCATGAATGAGCACTGCTAGTGGGACACCACAGCAGTAGATGAGTAGTCACTAAGGGGTAGGATTCCTAGTAGGGGAATTCGGCCAAGAGATTCAGATTGAAAGGTTACCAAGCCGAGGATAGTGGATTCAGGTAGGGCCATCAGGGTCCTCAGCAACAACATGTTCCTCCGGGCTTCCCAGGATAAAGGAACAATGGGGGAGGCTAGTAGGGCCAAGGTGATTAGGGCCAGAGGAAGGGAGACTTTTTAAGTCATTATTTTACTTGTGGATAGACAAGTCACAAGAGGAGAGACTGTCCACTGCAGGGTTAAGTATCATAGTAGGATAGTTAACCACAACAAAATACCCATCAGGGGCAGTAGGAACAATTACTACCTGCAGCCCCAGCCCCATTAGACCCAACAAAATAGGGGCAGTTATAGTATGGATGTGTTTATAACATTCGAGATGTTGTCTTACCATAAGTACCATAGGCTCCACTAGCAGTAGAGGGTATGTTTCCTATTCATGGACTTGAGGGTAGTATTTTCTTTGATACGTGGGTATCACACTCATTTATAGTTACTAGATTTACATTCATCATCGGCTTATTAAAGACAGTCGATAGTCTCCTTATGTGTGTAGAGTCACCTTTGGGCAGTGGGTCACTTATACACTCAATCTGTATGGGTGTAGATATTGATGTTGGAAGACTATGTTTAGTCTTAGACCTTGTAGTGTTAGATATGGAGGGTTATGATGTCATCTTGGGATAGACTGGTTAGCATGTTACTGGGTGATGGTGGATTTCTTCAGGAGGACCATTGTGCTTTCTATTCTGGGACAGGAGATCTTCCTTACAGTGATGACTCTTCCCGAGGGAGGGTTGATCACACACCTATACTATATTGAGGCGAATACCTCACATGAAGTGGTTGTCTCTTTGGATTCGATTCGAGTGGTGAGGGAGTTAAAGGATATGTTCTCAGAGATACCTGGGTTTCCACCCAGTCGAGATATTGAGTTCGCCATTGACTTAGTGTCGGGTACGATATCGATTGCTCGAGCACCCTATCGCATGGATATTTTAGAGATATGGGAGTTGATTGAGAAGATTCAATAGCTTCTGATGCAGGATTTCATTCGATGGAGTACATCACTGATGCGAGGGAAATCGAGTGTTCGTGTAGGGACACTGTCGTTGATTTCGACTCCCACTCTACATGCGAAAACCTAAGCTACAACTACACTTGCGAGGCAAGCACAACGGTAAGTCGGGTATCATAAGAAATCCATAGGGAGTGATTGAATTTTAGATGTTAATTGCTTTAATTACTTTAGAAGTAAAAGTGTAAAATAAATAAAAGAAAAGGTAATGTGTGGTTATGGTGAAAAAAGAACAAGAGAAGTTACGCTACGTAAAAGTAAAGCGAGGATCGGGATCGCATTCTACCACATGGATCGAAACAACTACTAATTAATATTTAGACTTGAAAGCAATTTAATCGAGCATTTTCAATTAAGCATAAACATCACACAATAAGGAATTTAACCCAAAGTTGCGAGATTAAACATTTAAAGGAAAATGGTCACACGTGGATTAAATTTGAAATATCGTTATAAACACTAACATTGCATGATAAAGAAATTTAAACGCATAATAATTCGACTTTAATACACGCGGCTTCAATTAAACACAATTTTACACAAAACCCTAACTTTCGAGGTCCAAACTCGTAAATGGCGGAACGAAATCCTGACCCTATTTATCTAAGGGCTAAGCATGAATAAACTAATTAACAAAGAAATAAACTAATTAAGCAAGAAATAATTAACTACAATATCTAGACAAGGAATTAAATGACAAGAATGGAAATAATAAATAAATGCAATTATATTAATGGAATGGACAATGAAAACCAACCTACAAAACCCCAAAAGCATAACCCTAAGGAGAAATGAAGAAAAGCTCCCAAAACCAAACCCTAAACTAAGCTAAAATGAAAGATCTCCCTTCAAAATGAAGAGAAAGTGTGTTATATACAAAATATACCGTGGAAAACTTGTAATTAAAGAGAAGAAAAACTAATATCTGCAGGGCCGAATAGATTCGCATAGTCCGAATCGATTCGCATGAAAAATTTCTCAAGGCTGCCAAAGGGGAGAATCGATTCGCATAGTCCCAATCGATTCGCAAAATCGATTTGCATATTCCAAATCGATTCAAAATGGAGGAACTGGCACTTTGTCTCAACCCGAATCGATTCACAAGGGGTGAATCGATTCGGACCTACAGGTCATGAATCTTCTCCCCTGTTTTGGTTGGTTTGAAAGTCTCTTCCGCTCAAAAGCTCGTAACTTCTTCGATATAGCTTCGATTAGCGCACCATTTATGGCCACAAGAAGTTTGTTCAGAGGGATTCAACTTCTATGAAGACATTGGGCCACTTACCCAAATTGTGAAATTACTAAAATGCCCTTGCACATGCGGTTGTGTATGGAACTTCACCGGAATGCATCCAAACTTCATACGAAGCATCCAAATACCTACAAAAGCTCAATTAACCCCTACAAAACATGTTAACATAGAAATTCAAAGTTGTCTGGTTAACGAGCATAAATATAGGGATTAAGATACACGAGGGGGCTAATAATGCGTAGGTTAACGGGTGAAATACACAATATTTGCATCGTATCACACCCCCTAACTTACACATTGCTAGTCCCTAACAATGAAATAGGAAACAAAAATAACTACTAGCAAACCAAAAGCAGGATACAAGTGCAAAATGGGATGAAAAAGTAATAAAAAGATAAGGCCACTTTCACGGGCGAACGATTGCATTTAGCATATGCAATAAGTCGTTAAACCCCTAGGTTACCCTAGTGGACGAGTGTCGTCTCGTGAGGGTTTTCAGGGATGCTACCCACAAACATCACATGGTTTCCTCAAAATATACCCAACCCAACATGCGACAAACTCAACAACAACGAAAAAGATTTCAAACATGTTATTAGCATATTGAACGAATTCAAGCTAAAGTCCGTTGTTATTACTAGGTTGAATGCACCTCATAAAATTAAAACTTTGAAAGTGAGAGGGGGGAGAGAACATACATAGTATGTTTTGGTAAAAACTTAAATAATCCGGATAAACATAAAAGCATGCATATATTCGATCCTCGCAGGCATTACGCTCAATAAATGAATTCACTATGAAAAGGGAGGTAATACACGGGACATGAGGGTATAAAGAGTAAATGTAAATGGAAAATAGGTCGCGCACATATCATAAATGAAGAATGTTGTATATAAACTAAAAAACTGTAATCTCAATGAAACACACCGCTCATTAAGGAGGCGAAATGTATTTTCATAGATTATCAAAAATATTTAAACCTTTGAATTACTTGCACCTAAGATCACATAGGATTGTATATGGTTGTAATGTAGGTTTGGCTAGGGTATGAAATGAAAGGAATGTATGTACAAATTCAAAGTGTTCGGAATGAAAACTCGGGATAATGGGAAAATGTGGGCAATATCAAAATTGGAAAACTAGTTCCAAAACAAGCATTAAATGTGAAATGGGAGAGTAACAAGGATTATTGACTATACATACACAACATATATACAGACTTTCTCTTTCTTTTACTTTTCTTTTCTTTTGCTTTTTTCTTTTTCTTTTTTACTTCACTATAGTTTCTTCTTTTCTCACTCTTTTAATATGCTTAAATTGCAACCACACTACACAACATCATTCAGTCCCAAGCAGCATTCAAAACAAGGGTAAGGAAGGTAATATGTATGGTTTATAACTCCAATTTGGAGTTGGTTATGGGATTTTGGGTTATGAAAATAATGGCTATATTTAGGCTCAAAGGGGTTGACCAAGGAAAACATAAGGTGAGGTCAAGGCTAATATGGGAGATATAACAAAGATTGCCTATGATCATTTCCTAAAGTTTACGCAATTCTCGAGTCAAAACAAACTTTGAAAATCATGCTCAAGTAATAAATTTCATATATGAACTCAATTAGTGAATGATCAAATGAAAGAATAGTGAGACTACCGATGAATTCAACGTTTTGAAGGAGGAATGAATAGTGCATACACTCACAAATGAAGGTAAGGTACAAAGATTACTCAGTGTAAGTATATACAATGCAACAAAAGATTATCGAGTTATAAAAACCTTAAACCAAATCAATATAACAAGAAAAGCGCGTGTGCTCGAGGGATAAAGTTTAATTCATGAAGTTATTCACAATATCAATGATTTGAGGACAAAAGTCTAATAACTTCTAAAATCGAGAACATGCATCATTGTGTTGCCTATTGGATCGGTCAATTATTAAAATTTATCATCGAAAACAAGGCAAAATGCCCAACAAAGGAGAAAAAAGAAAGAAAATATTTTTGAAAATTTTCAATTTTTTAACAAAAAGCATACTAAGTAACTAACAAGTAAGCAAATCAATGGACTACACCTGAAATGGATAGAATATCCTACACCCCTAACTTAAATGTTACATTGTCATCAATGCGCATTAAGAACACAACACAAAGAGAGGAAAAGAACGATATTACCATAAATTGGAGCGATCTCCATAAGCACGAGTCCAAACGAATCTACAAAATAAGTTAGTACCGAGCATAGAAAAAACAATAACAAAAAGTTAACTAATTACACTAGACTAAATTAAATGGAAAGAAAAAAAAATGAAAAGATAACTATTTACAACCTACTATTTAGACTACACACTAACTATACACTAGAAGTCTAAATAGTTGAGGGTCCACCCAAAAGGGGATTTGACTTTGAAAGATCAACAGTGGACCCTCCAAAGCGAACATGCCTCCCGAAAAATAGTAATTCCATTTGAAAAACCGAAGGCATGTGTAAGGAGTAAGAAATGAACCATCGTTAATTAAAAATTTAAGAGGGACGATGGGGGATTTGGATAAAGCGGGGGACAAGACCACATTGATCTCGAGAAAATGGAAATCACATCCCTAAGGTTCTTCAATTGGAAGGGGATGTGGGGCTAGTGCAAGTGAATATCCCATGAGATTAACCATCTCAAAATAACATTCTCGTTCAAGAATCGGGTCAAAGTCCTCAAGACTTTCAACCGATTCTTGTGATAAATTTAATTGTTCGGTAATAGTAGGGAATAAAGAAAAAGAAGGACCATCAACCTCAATACAATCGGAAGAATTAATAAGAGGTTGAAAATCGAAAGTGCTAAATCTTGGCTCACTCTCAATGATTTCTTCAACAAAAAGGGGTGGAGGTGAAATGCAAGTTTCAACCTCGACCCAGTTTTGTAAAGAAATAATCTCATCGAGCATGGCATCGTTTTCCAACAACCAAGCTTGAGAACTTGCAGATTGGTCATTGATTTCCTTAATCATTAACTCATAATCAAACCCACAATAAGACATAACATCTTCTTGTGCGGGTTGCTCATAGCTAATGGATTCCTCGCATTCCAAATTACTCTTTCAAGGTGATGAGGGAATAGTTACATACGCTTGAATTTCACGCTCAATGCACCCATCTTCAAGAATTTGTAGGCATTCTCTCATTGTTTTGGGAGTATAACTTAAAAAACAATTCTCATAACAATTAAGGTTATCTAAAGAGTTATAGCGAGACATTTCAAAATAAGCTATTCAATAAAAGCAATAAGCACCAAAATTTCAATTTCTCGAAATAATCTAGCACAAGTAAAAAATAAAGGAGAAAATAAAGAATACAAATATCAATGAAAGAAATATTATGAAATAATAAAAAAATTACAATCTAAAACACACTCCCCGACAACGACGCCATTTTGATGTGAGGGAAACCGAGGGTTCGTGAAGGGACACTATCGTTGATTTTGGCTCCCGCTCTACATGCAAAAACCTAAGCTACAACTACACTTGCGAGGCAAGCACAACGGTAAGTCGGGTATCGTAAGAAATCCACAGGGAGTGATTGAATTTTAGATGTTAATTGCTTTAATTACTTCATAAATAAAAGTGTAAAATAAATAAAAGAAAAGGTAATGTGTGGTTATGGTGAAAAAATAACAAGAGAAGTTACGCTACGTAAAAGTAAAGCGAGGATCGGGATCGCATTCTACCACACGGATCGTAACAACTACCAATCTAGATTTCGGCTCGAAAGAAATTTAATCGATCATTTTCAATTAAGCATAAACATCACACAATAAGGAATTTAACCCAAAGTTGCGAGATTAAACATTTAACGGAAAATGGTCACACATGGATTAAATTTGGAATATCGCTATAAAAACTAACGTTGCATGACAGAGAAAGTTACACGCATAATAATTTGACTTTAATACGCGCAGTTTCAATTAACTACAATTTTACATGAAACCCTAACTTTCGAGGTCCAAACTCGTAAATGGCGAAACAAAATCCCGACACTATTGATCTAATTGCTAAGCATGAATAAACTAATTAACAAATCAATAACATAATTAAGCAAAAAATAATTAACTACAACTATCTAGACAAGGAATTAAATGACAAGAATGGAAATAATAAATAAACACAATTATAATAATGGAATGGACAGTGAAAACCAACTTACAAAGCCCCAAAAGGCCATAACCCCAAGGAGAAATGAAGAAAAGCTCCCAAAACCAAACCCTAAACTAAGCTAAAATGAAAGATCTCCCTTAAAAATGAAGAGAAAGTATGTTGTATACAAAATATCCCATGGCAAAATATTAATTAAAGAGAAGAAAAACTAATATCTGCAGGGCTGAATCGATTCACATAGTCCGAATCGATTCGCATGAAAAATATCTCGAGGCTGCCAAAAGGGAGAATCGATTCGCATAGTCCCAATAGATTCACAAAATCTATTCGCATATCCTGAATCGATTCGGAATGGAGGAACTGGCACTCTGTCTCAACCTGATTCGATTCTCAATGGTCGAATCGATTCGGACTTACAGGTCTTGAATCTTCTCCCCTCTTTTGGTTGGTTTGAAATTCTCTTCCGCTCAAAAGTCCGTAACGTCTTCGATATAGATCCGATTCGCGCACCGTTTGCATCCACGCGAAGCTTGTTCAGAGGGATTCATCTTCCGTGAAGACATTGGTCCAGTTGCCCAAATTGTGAAATGACTAAAATGCCCTTGCATGTGAGGTTGTGTACGGAACTTCGCCGGAATGCATCCAAACTTCATACTAAGCATCCAAATACCTACAAAATCTCAATTAACCCTTATAAAACATGTTAACATTGAAATTAGAGGTTTTCTAGTTAACGAGCATAAATATAGAGATTAAGATACCCAAGGGGGCTAATAACGTGTAGGTTAACGGGTGAAATATGCAATATTTGCGTCGTATCAATCACTGTAGGGTGCGTCAGTGTTGTTCGTCAAGAAGAAGGATGGGTTTCATTATCTGTATATTGATTATAGAGTGTTTAACAAGGTTACGATTCATAATATGTATCTACTACCTCGGATCAATTACTTATTCGACTAGTTGAGAGGATTAGCGTACTTTTCCAAGATAGATCTGAGATCGGGATATCATCAGTTGTGCATCAGATCGGGATTTCATTCGTGATGTACTTGAGGAGAAGGTCATGTCCTAGAAATTTATGAGCAACGAACGTAAATTAGTTGATATTTTCACGAAACCTTTAGATGCACTTAAATTGGAGAAAGTATTTGGGAATTTGTTCTGTTGATTGAGTTTTGACACTTTATCTTCTTTAGGGTGATTATCATGTTCATATCTTTCGTCCCTATTGCTAGATTGTACTTCTATGATTATACATGTTTATAGATTTTGATATATTTTTGAAAAAGCTTGAAAAAATCCAAAAATATTTTACTTTCGATAAATTATTTGAAAAAGATAAGAAGATTTTTGTATTTTCATTTTTCACCATAGATGTCGATTTAATATGTTCAAATCACATCATTCATGTGACTTTTTCATAGTGATTTGATACATGGATTTGTTTTTCTAGTGTGCTTAATAATGCATGACTAGCATTTCATTGTTCATTATGATTACTTTCTTCATTCTACAAATTTTATCAACTTTATTGTACACATGCACTGTAACAAACCCTTAAAACTCCTACATATGTATGATATATATTATAGCTACAAATAATCTTAAAGAATAAGATAATTACCTTAGTAACCCCTCGAAGTTCCAAAGTTTCCAAAATACATCTAGAAACTTTAAAACTTATTATTTACGTTGAACTGATTCGACATAAATATTTCATATTGATTCCCTTACTTTTGGCATTTTTAGGGTCCCGTGCATTGTAATTAGACTAGATTTATCTTATATCTATGCTTCCAATCCTTTTCATCAATTATTTCTTGTTTTGGATACTTTTCTCCTATTTTATAGGTATTTAGTGAAAGAGGATAGGAGAGGAAAATCGAAACTAAGAAAGAAATGAAGGAAATGGAGATCAAGGGCAAATATGTAATTTTTCAGACCGAACCTGAATGCGGAGCCAATAGGAAAAATGAAGATTTTAAAGCTAAGAGCATAGTAGAAGAAAATGGCACCCAAATATGAGCTACGATGAAGAAGTTATGCGCGTTTAAAGATGAGAAGATAATCCAGGGGAAAAAGTAAATTTTCATAAATTCACTGGGGTGACGCCCGTAACCCGAATCGGTTTGGTAGACCTGAACACGAATTCTTGTTTTATTCCTTATTTTTAGCTAGAGAGTTTTATGTGTTAAAAACACTTTCAAAACTACCTTAGCTGGTTATAACTTGACATTGGGGTTCTCGTACTTTAATTTTACACAAGTTTTAACCTAGTTTTGAAGGGAGAAAAGAGGCTAAAAAGAGAAGACCAATAAATCCCTATTTTTGCATGAAATTTTAATACAAGTATTGATTTCTTTCTTATTTCTTTCAATCTTGTTTATCTACATGATCTTTCTTTCTTATTCTTGTTTTACGATTATGTACATGTTTGCTTGCAATAAATCTTACATCATAAATTCATACAACGATGAAATCACATGCTTCATTAAGTTTTCCATGTCCAGCTAGATTTTTAAAGCATTGGGTTACATGAACCCAACCTACATATTGAAGAATATAAAATTGGATAGAATTAAATAAATAATTAGGACATTTGATACTTTATTGGAACAAGTATTGTAGACCTTTTAACTTTGTTTGCCGTAGGTATCTGGAGTATTTAAGGATATAATACGCATGTCAACAATTTTTTCATTGGCGTTAAATTTATTTTTGACTCTATATTGTGTGGAGTAAAATCCTCATAAATTTAGTACTTAAATAATTTTAAGGTTTTCTCTGAATTATATATTTAATTCTTCAACATATTTACCGACAGTTCCGGGGAGTGCATTACATCCCCACTTTCTCACATAGTTTATTTCTAAAACTCAAACAAATTTAGTATTACATTTATAGTTAGTTTGCATTCATTATTTACTTTTTATTAGCTTATAAGACTTCGCGTAGACAATTTCATCACTTTGTTTTTTTTGTTAGTGATTTGATAGTTAGGTTCTAGACGCCCACACATAGTTTTCGTCACGATATTAATCATATTCCCTGAGTTCGACACCCAACTTATTGGGTATTACTTGAGCGATCGACTTACACTTGAATTGTAGATAAACGCGTTTCATACACTTTTTTAGTCACATCAAGTTTTTGGCACCGTTGTTGGGGAGTAGGTAGGCACTCTAGGTTAGGTCAAATTAACCTAATAATTTGACCCTAATTCATAAAAAGTAAAAAAAAATCATAAAACCCAAAAAATCAAATATCCAAAGTAATAAGAAAAATTAAAAAAATAAAAATATTCTCTTAAAACTTGGAATGCAAAATACTCAGCCCAATCCAAATCCCAAGCCTATATTTGAACTCTCCCCCTCTAGAAACAACACACCAAACACTCCAAATTTCGAGGTACCACATCTTACACCGAGTAGTCACACCACTAGTAGAACGTCTAGGAGCTCTGGCGAGGAAAGTAAATCTATAAGTGTGAATGTGATGTCTGATCACGCTAGTTTCAAAACAGGAGAGAGAGTGATATCATATCGCCCAATAAGAGCTCTATTATAACCCGAGCGAACTGTCACTGAGGGATACATTATATTCATGCATAATGCTAGGCAATTCCACTTTAGGAATGGGACGATTCATATTATCCTAATGATTCACAATATGGAGTCGAATAAGCCTTATCTCCACATTAGAGAGTTCGAGGAGGCACGCAAGACATTTAACAATCAAGCTTGCACCGAAACATAGTGCGCCTAAAGATTTTTCCTTTTCCTCTTAAAGAAAAGTACAAGACTTGGCTTTGTTCACAAGCACCAAACTCGATAGGCACGTGGAAAGATATGCTTGTCAAGTTTCTCTAAAAGTTCTTTCCCATAAGACCAATTTTATGAGGGCTCAAATTTAGACCTTTAGGCAAAATGATAATGAGCCTTTCGATAGATGTTGGGAGAGGTTCAATGAGTTAATTAACATGTACCCAAACCACATTTTTTATAAGTGGAGACTCATCTCCTACTACCATCATGGGCTAAGCGTAAGTTTTAAAAAACTCATTGAGACTATGTGCTCGGGAGAGTACTTAGGGTTAGATGAAATGATGCGGAGGCCCACTTTAATTTTATCGTCGAGACTTCTCAAGCGTGGGACACATCAAATCTGACCACCAAACCCAAAGATATACACATATCTATGACTTTTTCCTCATTCAGATTCTATCAATCGTATAAGGAAGCAGAGTTGGTTCTTTAAATTAATCAACTAGTTAAAATATTAGAGGACCTAGTCGAAGAAAGGGGAGAGACGTATCTGGCTCTGCTTGAGCAATTAAGGAGGAAATGTATGCTATTTATGAGGCGGGAAATTTAACTAAAGAATTATCGACGATACCCGCCTACAAAGTTATGGTCCAAGAGCAAGTTGAAGCATTGGGAGCATATAAGGGTAATTTTAATTCTCTTGATAGGAATTCCTACAATCCCTCATGGCAAAACTATCTCGATTTCAGTTTCACGTAATCAAATATAGTGATGAACCTAAATCCACATGTTGCCCCACCACCACTACTGGTCCTACCTTACCAATAAGCATTGCATATGCCAGCACCCCCTCATGCGCCTTATATAATCGCACAACAAAAGAGTCTCCAGGACACTTTAGCCCAATTCATGAAAACTCAATCAGCAATAAATGCTCAAAATGCCAAAAAATTTATTAACTTAAATACGTTGTCTAATTTAAACTCTTCCCTGTGTGTCCAAGAGAAGTGAAAGTTCCCCGCCCAAGGTCAAACTTGTGTTAGCTCTAATACCGACGAGAATAAAGAGCAATTTCAAGTGCTAACCACTCTATGTAGTGGGAGAGTAGTTGACATGTCACCTCCCCCACACGATGAGTAAAATGACAACGAGGTTTCCCCGGGCACAAAAGAGGCCTTGGATAAGAGTGATAAGGATGACGGGAGATGGTAGTGAAACAACCTAATTCCGCTCCTTACCCTCAATGGTTTAACCCTCCTCCTAAAAGGGCCTCCTGTGACAAAATCTTAGAAGTTATTAAGAAAGTAAAGCTTAATTTACCTTTTCTCAAGGCACTTAAGCAAATTCCCACATATGCAAAGTTTCTTAAGGACTTTCTAATAGTGAAACATAGGTTAAAGGTAAATAAGAAGGTGTTCTTAGCACAAAATGTAAGTTCAGTACTTTTAAGCAACCTCCCAGTGAAGTATAAAGATCTGAGTGAACCTACCATTTTGTACACCATTAGAAAGCGTAGAATTGAAAGATCGTTATTAGACTTAGGGATGAGTGTTAATATTCTCCCTTAATCCATCTATAGACGACTTGATTTTGGGGACCTTGTGCCCACAAAATTTACTCTCTAACGTGAAAATATTTTCGTGAAGATACTTGGGGTATTATTGAGGACATGATCATCCAAGTCGACACTTTATACTTACCATTATATTTTGTCATTTGAAACATGGATCCCTCATTTCCCTCAAAACATCATGTTCCCATGATCTATGTCCGCCAATTCTCAGCTATGGCTAATGCCTTTATTGACATGCAAAATGGGAAATGCACCTCATGTTCGGGAACATGACACTCGAGAATAATATCTTCAACATCAACAAGAAAATGAGTAATGAGGATGAGTTACACGAGTAAGATCTTATGGAGGAGGTAGTACACGAAGACTTTGAGGGTAATCATATTAAGGATCCGTTAAAGGCATGTCTTATTACGAAGAGTGAGAGAGATAATGCATGCACCAATTTTGAGCGAGAGGTGAGGGAGATGAGGGAGTATTTGGATGAGGATGAGAGTGATGAGGATGTGAGAGATATTAGTTGGGTCTCTCAATTCAAGGAACTACCACTGAGCGATCATGCATGGTTCTTTTCGATGAGAAATTTCCTACCATCTAATTGATAAAGCTTCCTTCTAACGTCAAATATGCTTACTTAAGAGAGGATGAGAAATATCATGTTATCATTTCCTCGAGCCTAAATAAAGAGCAAGAGGGAAAGATTTATTGCCATTCTGAGTAAGCACCGAAGTTCTTTTGGTTGTATCATCGTGGATTTGAAGGGTATAAGTCCTTTAATTTGTACCCATAAAATCCACCTAAAGGAGGATGTGAGACTCTCTAGGGATATGCAAAGGCATTTGAACCCAATGAAGGAAAATGTCGTAAGAGCTAAAATTATAAACTTATTGGATACAGGCATCATCTATACTATCTCTGATAGTAAATGGGTGAGTCCTATTCAAGTCGTACGGAAGAAGTCAAGAATGACTATGGTAAAAAATGCAAAGGGGGAACTTATCCCAAAACATATCACCAATGGGTGGAGCATTTGCATTGACTACCGAAAGCTCAACGCCGACACTCGAATAGATAATTTTCATTTGTCGTTTATGGGCCAAATTCTTGAGAGAGTTGCGGGCCACCTGTTTTACAATTTTTATATGCCAAATTGAGGTTGATGTTTTAGATCAAGAGAAGATTATTTTCACATGTTCTTTTGGTTCATTTGCCAAAAAAATATGCCATTTGGATTGTGTAATGCACCCATGACCTTTCAACGGTGCATGCATAGTTTACTTAGAGTCATGGTTAAAAGGGAACTTGAGGTGTTCGTGGATGATTTTAGTGTATTTGGCTCCTCTTTTTACCATTTCCTCATGAATCTCAAGAAGATGTTATCCCAATGTGTGGAAAATAACTTGGTGCTAAATTGGGAGAAGTGTTATTTTATTGCTAGCAAAGGCATAGTTCTTGGCCACATTGTGTCACCCAAGGGTATAGAGGTCAATAGGGCGAGAAGTGACGTTATTGTCGAACTTCCCCTACCTAAGTCACTAAAAGACGTGTGCTCTTTATTGGTCCATGAGGGATTTTATCATAGGTTTATTAAGGACTATAGTTCCATCACTGGGCCCTTAAGTAACCAATCTGTGAATGAGGCCCCTTTTGAGTGAAGTGAAACATACTAAGAAGCTTTTGAAAAATTAAAAATCATCCTAATCTCCACTCCCGTTATACAAGCTCCAGATTAGACCCTTCCATTAGAGCTTATGTATGATGCGAGTGATTATGTGGTAGGGTCTATTTTAGGGCAACAGAGAGATTAGAAATACCACGTCATATACTATGCTAGCCAAACTTCAATCCGGCCTTAATTGATTTAATCCGCCAGGGAAAAAGAGTTGTTAGCGGTTGTGTTCTCCCTAGACAAATTACGTTCTTACCTCATTGGTTCACCCATAACATGATTTAATGACCAATGAATCTCAAATATCTCAAACCAAGAAGGATGCAAAGTCGCGCCTCATTAGGTGGATCTTACTACTCCAATAATTTGACCTTTCCATTAAAGACAAGAAAGGAGTAGAGAATGTCATAGCCGATCATTTATCGACGCTCTCATTCGACGCACCTAAAGATCTTATACCCATAGACAAGTATTTTTTGGATGAGCAATTATTTTCCACTACCTCTCTCCCTTTGTTTGTGTAACTATCCGTATTTTTAAATAATTATGGATTTGATTATATTTAGTATTTCAAATTACACATGTATAGTAAATTAATTAAATGAAATATTGCGTATTAAATAAATATTAAATTGGGGGAATAATATTAATATTTATGTGGTAAATTTACTATGTGTTTATAGTAAATAAAATTCAGAGAATCTTTAATACATCGTAATGAATGCGTACGATGGGATTGTGAGGAGGCTATTTTAAGGTTGAAATAAGAAATTTATTTATAGTGACTTGGATGGTGATTTGGAGTTCACAGTTGGTCCCGAATGGATTAAAATAGGCAGATTTGAGTACTCGTGGGTAGTAATTGGGTTCTGGGGGCTTTTTAGACTAGACCGGGCACACACACGGGTATTTAGGTCATTTGGGCCTAGCCCATTAGCCTAATTTTGGGATTTGGTTTTTTAAACCTAAGGCTAAGAGTTTTAGGAAGCCACAACACCATTCTAAACCCTAAGAGAGTGAGTGAAGAGAGGGAATAGAAGAAGGAAGAAAGAAGATACTTTGAGGTGCCAAACTTGGGAAGTATTCGAGAACGATCCATCGTGTACAATAGAAATCAGACCCTACCAATATCTAGAGGCAATTAATTAACTTGATTTAAATTAAATTAAGGTGATTCATGTTCATATCATGGTAGGTCTAGAACAAAATCATTTTTGAGTGAGTATTTGCATGTAAATGGGGTTTTGGGTGAAATAAATTCCATAAATAGTAATGTAAATTAATATATGATGTTATTGAATGAATCCCAGATCATAAAGATAAGATCTTGATAGGGATTTACAGGTTTGATCATAGGTAATTGGGGTTTTGAATTGACACTAGGTTAAGTTGAGGTACTCATAATTGAGACTTATAGCTATTAATTAATTTGATGATTGATCATTAAATCCTTTGAATTAAGATGATTGATGGGTGTTAAAATCATTTAAAATATTACCCTTTGTGATTTATATTGATTAGGTAGTGTAGAAAAATGATTTAAAGGGTGGTTGGGATTGAAATTAGGGATGAACATAGGTTGGAGTTTTGCCATAATCAAAACGGCGCCATTTTGACTGACAAAGCAAACCGATTTGCCCCCTTGGCCGAACTGGTTTGATTTTCCTTCTTGCCCACAATATGGAATTATATATCTTTTCTGTACGAATAAGAGGCCTCCAGTTTTGTATATTTCTTAATTTTTGAATTAGTTATGAATTATATAGGGAAGGGTGTATGATACCAAAATGTTTAGTTGGTAATTTAGGGATGGATTTTAGCTTAGGCATAATTATGATTTGGATGATTACAAAACATTGTGGATATTTTCCCTTAGTTAATATGAATTCATAATGATGATATTGATGTTAAGTTAAAAAATTTAAATACTTACGGAGATTTTTTTTCCAGTAAGGGTAATATCGGGTAGACGAGAGTTAGCTCGATATACTAGTATGTAGGGTATTTATGGAATAATAATACTCGGGGTGTAGGAGGTTGAGCAGATAGAGTGATTTTTTATTTATGCATTTAAGAATAGTAATGAGAGTTAGGGATAATTTAGTAATGAGAAACATGTTATATTATTTAATTAAGAGGACAATTTTATTAATTGAGAGTCAAGAATAGACTCGGGACAAGTGGCTAATTCTTCATGTGATACGCACGGATTACTCGAATTTGTGTTTATATATACATACGGGTATAGAGACAGTATATATATATATATATATATATATATATATGTGTGTGTGTGTGTGTGCATATTTTATAAATATCGATGTGTATGATATGTATATGAAACATACCCCTCTAGTTATTTCATGGGAGGTTGAGCGATGTGGGCGATCCCTCTAAATAGTGAATGCAGAGTGAGCATAGTCCCCAGGTCATAGCGACACGTATTTTATTTTGTAATTTATTTTTTAGGTGACACGATTCGGGTATGGTTCAGTCTCACTATCGAAGGACTATTACCACCTCCAGCACGTTTGTTATATTTTTATCGAGTTTGGTGTGAGCTAGTCCGACTTATGGCACCCGAGTTAGAGTGAGCATAGTGGGATATGATAGCCTTTTAGACAAAAGCATCTAGTGAGTTATTACTTTGAAGGATGTCATCCCGTGAGTTATTAATATGAGCGATGGTTATTGTATGCGATATATGTATGTTTATTGTAGTATATATTTATGCATATAATAGTGTGGTTAATTATATACAGGCTTAACACATTGAGAGTGTACATATGTGTATTTATTGTAGTATCTCATTATGTATATAATAGTGAAATTAATTGTATACGGGATTAATAATATACGTGTGAATGTTTATAAATAACTGGAGTCAAGTTAGAAGAGTGATAAATGATTTAATGATTAATTAAGTTAATAAGAGAAATAGCTAAGAAATGAAGGATAAATAATAATCGGGGTAGAATGGTATATTAGTGAGATTTAAAATAAGACTAGTTAAGAGGGATAGTGTAATTAGGCGGGTTAAGATGTATGCGTTAGGTGTACATTATAATCCCGTATATATTTGAAATCCTCATGAAAAATTAGGTTTAGTTGGTTAAGAAAAATTCTCAAATGGTGTAACAGAGAAGGAGAAAACCTTACTCAAAGCTTTAAACCCTGTGAAGTCAAAATCAAGAGGAACAAGATAAAGACTTTTTCCAGAAAGTTTGGCACCGCGCGTGAGAGCACGTGGCCAATCAAAAAATCCTATTTTTTTCATAAAAAAATTAAATTTTTTGATCAAAATGGTGTAAGATAAGACCATGTTTGGATATCCATATCTCAAGTTATGCAAAAATGAGATTTTTACTTAAAGAAATTTTCTTAAAATTACAAATTACCCCCTAGTAACTTTTCCAACATTGGAATTTGTACCCCAAACTTTGCCCCTACATAAATCAAACTATTTTAAGACAAAAACTCTCTTGCACGAAAGTTTATAAATGAGCTTGAGATCCTAATTTTTAAGTCCCAAGATAATTCCACATAAACCGCTGAATCTTTATTGTACAGTTTTAATTACAAAACTGACTGAGTACACCCTAATACTCCTATGCCATACATTATATAACAGAAAACCAAGTCTCAAATCTTCTGAATACTCTAATGTGATCGCAAATCTGCAGAATATCCAAGCAAGTAGGTTTTTCCTACATTTTTAGTATTAAACTTCGCGTATTTGAAATACTGCTGTTGATATGACTCTGTGATAGCCACATTGACTCTGAGTATGTTCCTATTATTACACTACCATACCATGTAATTTTTTTACCATCATTAGTATTTGAATTATCACCAATATTTAATTTAGATTAAATCATATGGGAGCAAAGAGTGGCGCTTTTCAATTTTCTATATTATCGTGCGTACTATATATGTGTATTTCACCCCTACGGTGGTACCAATTTATGTAACATATCAATAATGAATAAAAGGTTATGTTATTCATCCATTACTTTAATCCGTTGCTTTATATGTACTTTTTTTCATTTATACCAAAATGAAGGGTGTGACATGCTTTGTATATGGAAAGCCCTACCATATCCCCTTCGAGATCGAGCACAAAGTGTATTCGGTGGTTGAACTATAACCTTGACAAAGCCAATGAGGTGCAAAAATTAGAATTGCATGAGGTGGAAGAAATAAGAAAGGATGGATATGAAAGCACCCCCACCTCCAAGGAAAGGATAAAACTCACACGTGAACGAAATACCAGTAGAAAAGAGTTTTATCCGAGTCAAAAAGGTAATTTTATATAACTCGCAACTATAACTATTTCCTAGAAAATTACATTCACAGTGGCCGACCCGTTCATCATAAAACAAGTGCTTCCCCACGGTGCTATAGAATTGGAGAACCTAAAATGTGGGGACACATTTAAAGTTAATGGACAACGCCCAAATCCATATCGCAAGTCATGTGTTGATGATGCTGACATGATTTGGTTTTCGGAACCTGTGCACATGGATGAACGAGCTTTCAAAAGAGGTCGCCGCACCCCCAACGTGAATGGGATGAAGTTGTTGTATAGTGAGAGTCGTGTGAGTTTTTTGGGTGTAATAAGTATCGTTCAAGTCTATGTCAGAAAGAGTTAGAGGCATGAAATTGACCTTTCCATTCCCAAGAGAGGATAAGTCATAAAATGGAGAGATTTCGAGATGGCCTAGTGCCCAGAGTTGAAAGGATGGTTTTAGGAGTAATTCTAGAGGAAAAATAAAACTTCCATTACATGGCCTAGGAAAAATGGAGAGCAACAAATCGTTTGGACAAAAACATTTTCCAAACCGGTTCGCCCTCGGGACGAATCGGTTTGCCCTAAGGCCGAACATGTTCGCTAGACCTGCTTCTAAAAATGACACTTCTTATTCCTTTTCCCACCACATTTATCCCCATAAAAATGTCCCCTTACACTTACCTCCATTCTAAAAATTCCCTCCATTTCACTACTTTCAACCATACCCAGACCCCAAATTTATCTCCCCCCTTCCCTTTCCCTACCACTTTTTCATTTCCCCATCCCTACCCATCTATAAATACCACTCTCTTCCACCATTTTTCCCTCACACCCTTTCCATCTTCTTTTCCTCAAAACCTCTCCTCAAAATTCCCTTTCACCAAAATTTTCACCATGCCTTGATACACCAAATACTATTATGTCGACATAATCGATGAGGGTGAGAATCAAGGCTTCCACTCTTGCCAAGAGAGGAACTGGTTCGAGGTTCATTTTAGGCCAACCGGGGTGGTATTTATTGAATGGAAGGTCCAATGGGAAGACCTTCTTGAGGACGTTACCACACTTTTTCGATGTTGTGGGTAGTGATAATTGTTGAATCCCATCACCAATTCGGTCCATGATCAAGTAGTGCGCCTATGTTATGGCACACTCGTGCGCAAATCTAGAGACTAACATGAGTCCTACGTTTAAGGGAAGAGGGTGACCATATCCCTCACTATTATTAAAACAAAGATGAGGTCGGTGGGGGTTATTATCCCACAACATCACACACAACACCCCCTCGTCTCCAAACAAGAGTGCGATGAGAGGTGTGCACTCGGGGAGGAATGGGAGACAAACACTTTTTCGGTCGAGCGACTTCCCGAACGCATTCACTATGCCCACCTAATCACTTATGGTACAATTCTTCCCACCAGTAATAATTCTGCAATCCGCATCTTCCATAGGACCTTTGTTTACCACCTCCTCGATGAGCAAGGCCAAATAACTCTCGCCCACATTAACCTTCAATATATATTTTCCTCCACCTACGGAAAAAAGGGAAAGATGTCTCTCCCATATGCAAGGTTCATTTGTAACCTTTACTCTGATGCACATGTTCCCATGGGAGGTACTTACACCCACCCCCAAGACAATTAATGCCTCATCCATTGAGCATAGCTCGAGGCAAATGCGGGTTATTTAACCTCCCCCACAATTTTTTAGGATGTGGAGATGGCCTAAGAGGAGGAAGAGGTGAGTGGAATGTAAGAATAAGAAGAAGAATAGGATGGGTACTCGACTATGAGCTCGATTTTGATGAAGACACTTTTCAATCGACGATTATCAATCGCCAAATTGATGATTTGGAAACTTGTATCGACGGGTAATTTTTTAGTTTAGAATCGATAGAGAAATGGATAGGTTTGACTATAGGCAAGACATGAGCATGATGATGCGACATCAACCGGATATGTACCACTTGCAAATGGGTCTCGAAGCATAATTTCCTAGCTATTTCTACGAGCCCCACTCTCGTTACCCAAATGCTCCTAGCCCTTCCCATTGATGCCGTGGTCCTTTTTGTGTTCTTGTATTATGTAGTTCTTGTGTGCTTCTTTGATATGTTTTGTAAGAGATATGTAGCATCTATCCCTTTGTAATGCATTATATTTGCTTGTCTATTAATGAAAATTTGCATTCTCCTTACTTTTTTCCTTTTATATCGCACTTTTTCTTTTTCTTATTTCGATTTTAGTCATTTTCATTAAGGACAATGAAAAAGTCTAATTTAGTGAGGGTGATAAGTGCATCTTTTAAAACTTCAAAAAATTTAAAACGTTGAAAAATGTCAAAAATTCATAAAAAATACAAAACTGAAAAAAAAATAGAAAAAGTTAAAAATATTCTTCTTCAAAATAAATAAAAATTGGAATTTAAAATCTGTAAAAATATAACTAAATTTTTTGTTTGAAGTCTCAATTTATAGAAATGCACAAAATCGAAATTGACCAAAAATAGAAATCGAGAGAAAATTGGCGACTTAATAAATAAGTGTGGAGATTTTTAACCCAGTGAGATTTCAAACCTATCATTTTTTTCAAGTAATTAAATCACTCTGAGTTAAAAGTTAACTCAAAGTTCAATTCGGTGATAAAAAGTTGCCAATGATCTCTAAATCCTTGTTTGATCGGTTACGAAAAATGAATGAGATTTTGTTTTGAAAACAAGTTAAAAATGCCGCAAAATTAAAATTAATCTCGAGACGCATATAGTAATTTAATTAGTAATTTGGATATATGAATTTAGACCATCCTTTGTACACCCAAATACATTAAGCCATAAAAAGTTGAGAAAAATATTATCCTTTTGCAAGCCAATTTCAGCCAAAACATTTACCATTTTCATTTGTTAACCCATAAAACCCAATTGGCCCGGAGTTGTGAAATTTTAAAAATTCATAAATTTAGTCCAAGTGGTGCATAAAGAGTGGAAAGAAAAATAGAAAAACAAATGGTCAATAAAAAAAGAAAAAAATTGAAAATGAGAAAAAATAAATAAAAAATAGAAAAAATGAGCAATAGCCCGAAAAAGTGTTAACACACATCCAAGAAATTTTTTTGACTCCAAATTCCTAACCATTCCTATATTTACCAAAAACAACATAACCCGAAAAATGTCATAACCAAGTCCCAATAACGAAATTAATTACCGTGTGGAGAGTTAACACACGAAAAGATAATGAAAAAGAGAAAAAAGTGCGATTAAAAGATAATATTTCTCGTTTTCCAATGATCTAACCCATTCATGAGATTTTTCACCAAAAAAAATTTTGCCTTTCAATTTGTGTATGTGAATTCATGTTCCATTATATTTACTCTTTATATAATGCATATCGAGAGAAAATAGTCATACTTCGAGTGATTTGTTTGTGAGTGCATCCGTGAGAAATAGAATCAAAATGAATTTTCGAAAAGTAATGTAATGATCAATCGATGAAAATTAGCAGTTTAATTTTCGGCTTTACACACACACACACAATGAATTGAGATGTATCTAATAAAAATTTAGAGTTACTATTTTTGGAATTTAAATTACACAATTTGTAATTATTTTGATATTTCTTTCCTTGAGTCGAAAAACGAATTTTATTGGTAAAATCATTGTAATCCATCACGAGGCACCATTCGTCCTACTAGGATAGATTTTGGGGTTTAAATTCTTATTGCATATGCGAAATTCAATCGCTTGCCTGCAAAAGAAGTATTGTATCCCAAAAAATTGTTTGAAAGTTTTTTTAGGTCATACGCTTATTCTTTTATATTTCTCGGGATGAGCAATATTTTAAGTTTGGGGGTTTGATTCGGCATTAATATTTCATATTTATCCTCTTAATTTTGGTACTTTTATAGTCATGTACATTGTAATTAGACTCGATTTAACTCATATTTATGCTATTAGTCCTTTTCGGCAAGTATTTCTTATGTTTGGGTATTTTGCTTTTATTTTATAGGTATTTAGTGCATGTGGATGCGAGAGGAAAATCAAAACTAAGAAAGAAAGAAACCAAAGGGAGATTGAAGGCAAATACATAATTTTCCATCCTAAACCCGAATGTGGAGCCAAAAGGAAAAGTGAAGATCTTGAAGCTACGAGCATATTAGAAGAAGTGACACCCAAATCAGAGCTACGGTAAAGAAGTTATGCGCGTTTGAAGATGAGAAGAAAAACTAGGGGCAGTAGTGGAATTTCATAAATTCACTGGGCCGAACTGGTTCACCCCTGACCCGAACTAATTCGGTAGACCTGAACATAGGATTTTTGTATTATTCCATGCTTTTAACTAGAGAGTTGTATGTGTTAAAAACACTAAGAAAACAACGCAAGGTGGTTGTAACTTGGTATTAGGGTTCTCATATTGTAGTTTTACATAGGTTTTAGCCTAGTTTTGAAGGTAGAAAAGAGGATAAGTAAAGAAAAGACCAAGAACTCTATATTATTGCATGAAATTTAAATAAAAGTATTGGTTTTGTTTCTTATTTCTTTCAATATTTATTCTCTATGTGATCTTTCTTCCTTATTCTTGTTTATTATTTACATGTTTCTTTGCCATAAATCTTACATCATGAATTCATTCAACATAAAAATCACATGCTTAGTTAAGTTTTCCATGTCTGCCTAGATTTTAAAGGGTAAGGGTACATGCACCCAACCTGGGTCTTATGGATGAATATAAAATTTGATAGAATTAAATGAATAATTATGAGGTTTGATACTTTATAGGAATGAGTATTGTAGACCTTTTAACTTCGTTTACAGTAGGTAGCCGAAGTATTTATGGATACAATCCGCATGTTAATAATTTTTTCGTTCACGTTAAATTTATTTTTGACTAGATATTGTGCGAAATAAAATCCTCATATATTTAGTACTTAAATAATTTCAAGGTTTTCTCTGAATTATATATATAATTCTTAAACATTTTATATTCAACATAGTTACCAATGGTTCAAGGGACTGTATTCCATCCTCACTTTCTCACATAATTTATTTCTAAAACTTAAACAAATTTAGTTTCGAATTTGGTGGTTAGTTTTCATTCATTAGCTACTTTTTATTACTACATAGGACTTTATGTAAACAATTTCAGCACCTTTTCTTGTTTTCGCTAGTGAGTTGATAGTTAAGTTCTAGACACCTACCCTTAGTTGTCATCACAATATTCATCCTATTCCCAGAGTTCGACACCTGACTTACTAATGTATTACCTAAGTCATCGGATTATAATTGAATTGTAGATACACGCGTTGCACACACTTTTTTGGTCGCATCACATACCATACTCTTATAACTTAACCTTATGTACAAAACTTAATCATATTACTTATATTTTGCAATAGTTACATAAACTATCCTACAAAGTTTGAAAAATTACACATTTACCCCCTAAAATTTCAAAAAGGTATATAAATATCCTTAAATTTACCTTATAAAGTATACAAGGACCAAAGAAACTTTGTACTTCACCCCCCCCCCCCCCAACTATTTGGCCACCTAATAGCCATGTAGGCACTTAAACCACATGGGAAACACATGGAACCCATGCCACCCCACATGGCACCTAGTTAAAACCTAACCAAATCATGGTAAAAATTCACCTCTTTTTGTACCAATATCTTCCCCTCAACCATATGTATAAAACACCTCCTTCAGCAATGTAAAAACGTACTTCACCTTAATGAAAAACACAAAGAAAAAATTAGCATCTTTGATATATATATGATTTTATGGAGAATCTCTATTTTTCAGTCAATTAACTTTCTACGAATTCATAGGTCTCTAATATGGTTTTACATGGAATTTTTAAGGTATGAAAGGAACTGAAACAACTTGAATACATAAAACCTTCATTAAACTTGAGCTTTAATGGTGGAATCTATAATCCTGACTTTGAACTAGTTTCAAAGTGGGATAAATCAAGCTCGAGGTCGAAGGAACCTAGGTGCGTAGCTTAATTCAACAAAAAATAGCTTTTGATCCCCCAAATAAAAGTTTGAATTATACGGAACTGTAAATTTTATAAACAAAATTCGGGGCCTATGTTAAACCAACATCCATGAAACCAAAGTGGTTTAACTCCATTTTGATCCTAGATCATGAATATAATCATGGCGTGGCTAAAATTATAGCCAAAAGCCACAAATGTTAAAGTCAAACTTTCGCCATTTTTTTCATAAAATCAGTAGCTCGAACAACTTAACCTCAATCTTTGAAACAAATATGGTTGGATTCCTCTCAAAAAGTTAGATAATTTTCATTTAGGAATCAACCTAAATGGTATTCTATAACTATTTGAATTTGAGGTCAAAGTGTTCAAATCCTAAAGTCAACAAAACTAAGGTTGAAGATGATGTGCATTACACACGCGTAAGGGCGCATCTCTAATAAAAAATCCGGGATTTTTTTCAAAAAAATTATTTTCTTTTTCTGGTCAAAATGGTATATTATATCACTATGTTTAGTTACCTAGAAAGAATTTTCCTGAGAAAACAGTTTTGAAGAATTGAAAACCAAACATTCAAATTACACATAAACCCCTAGATTTTCTAACTTTTACAAATTAACTCTAAAAGTTATATTGAGGTCCTTTTTCACAAATACAACATAAGTGTCTCTTGTCACTAATCCCAATAATGAATAAAGCTTATAAAATTAATATAAAAAAACTTAAACTCTACATATTTAACCCCTAATAAAGATAAACTTGAAATAAATTAGTTTTCAAACCCTAATTTTTCTTAGAATTTCATTTAACTTTATATTCCAAACATTTATTATATACATGATTTAAGAATACCCAATTTACCCCGTGAGAACGAAGATCAATTAGAAAAAAACTCGAAATTGAAAAAGTAAGTGATTGTATTTCAATATTATTTTTCCGCTTACACACTTGAATTACTTTATTTGTTTATATCACTATATGATAGTCCCTGAACTTTTGTTCGCATTTATAAACTCTTTTGAGCAGTTCACAAATACCGTGAATATTGATTCAATTCATATCTGATTAAACCCTAGCCCAGTAATTTCATGCATCCTATTATTTCATATAAACCAGTAGAATATATTATAATTTAGGGAATAAACTTTCGGTATACCCTTGGAAGCGCTATTTGCCCTGTGTGAACTCAGGGATTAAGTGCCTAGATTTTGTTTATCATATGGATGCCACTCTTCGGAGTTTCAGTTAACTACTGTTACTTTATCTCCAAAGGTTTGTCATATGGATGCAACTCTAAATGTTTTGGATTTATTTTAAATAAAGGTTTTGGATGTTATTATAAGACTATTGATGCATAGATGAAGCATCTATAATTGATAATTATGGGTTATCCCCTTATAGTCTAAACCTTTATCTTTATGACCTGATAAGTGCTTATCTAATTAAAATCACCATACTAATCTTACAAATATCAGTGGACTTTTTGCTGCCTTTTTTCTATTAATATCTCTTTTTGTTTCAAATTACTATAAACTGTGATATATTACATGTACTTCGTTACCAGTTATGCTATCTAACAAACTCACATATATACACTTGTTATAAAAATAAAAATTATTACTTGGCAAAGTTTTGCTTATTCATTTCCCTTATATATGTAAAATGAACTCGAAGAAGTAGAAATACCCCCTGCCCCAATGGATTATTATTCTTTCTTACCAAGAAAAATATTTTCAATTACGTAGGTGTGGGCGGTAACTAGCAAAGACAGTAGCACTAATAGGAAAACTTTCACCATAACTTACCGGCTTATGTGACCTTATTAGTCCCCTTTTTTCAATTTTCTTAAGACTTTGAGATATGTAATTAGATGATATGCATCCACCTAAATAAAGTTCTACTTCATTTCTGCTTGAATTTTTATTATTATTTTATTCGCATTACCATATACTGAACATCGGGTGTGATATGCATGAACTTTATGAACATTGTACTTGCTTATCATATATCGAGTATGGTATTCTCATCTTAATAGTGTCTAATAACGAACCAAATGTATAAGTTGTGATTGTATGAACCATTTTTTGAATTTCGTTCCCCAAAAAATATATTTTATGTTTTGCAATGGAAAAATGCAACGAAAGAGAAAATTACCTATGCATTAAAAGCTACCATTTGCACAAAGACCCTAAAAGATTAACGACACATAAAAACAAAAGTTCCAAGGCCATTTTTTATTTCATTAATGCTTCACTACACATGAGCATTCTTCAAAATTTTAGGAGTGAATTGTTATATATGTGAGATTTTTAGCATGTTATAAAGTACAAGAACAATCGATTTGCACAACGGACAATCTTTAAATGCATTAAATAGTTTGGCATTATTATTTTGAGAAGAATTTTCATTCATGGCATGTTACATAGGTTAAGTCAATTTCATTTAAGTTCAACATTCTTACATCTAAGATTGAAATTAAGTTATTTCCTTAAAAGTATCTCATTGACTTCCTACGCCTATGTTATAAATGCCTATGTTGATTTGCCTATGGAATATGTTCACTTAATTACATTTTGTTCTTATGATTTGGATAGTTTAGTGTTATTCTAGGGTGTGATGTATTTGTACCTATATGTACTTTTTATACTTGAAAAATTGAAAATTTTCAAAGATAGTTGGTATTCTTCTTCAGAATCTCATCGCATGTGCTTAATTGATAATCTTTATGATGTTATGTCATTTGGATTCATGTGATGTTAACAATACATGATTAGTTTCTAACCCTTTTTCTATTACAAATAAAAATGATAAGAACAAATTGAGGGGGGTCTTATTTTTCCTTTAAACGCATATACTCACGGTATTTCTTTTTTGTCATGTATATAGGTCATTCCGCCTTGATGATGATTTCATGGACCACACAAGATGAAGGGTTTTAGTTTTAGAATTATACATTTAATGCATTTTCGTATCTTAGTTTGGGAGGGCATTAGTTGTATTAGTCTTAGGGACTTCGTTTTGTGTTTTGTACCAGAATAGACAAAAGGGCAGATCTATAAGAGCAAAATTTAAAATTTCCCATTTTATTTTTATTTTTCTTATCCAGTTACATCCCACTGCACCTTCATGGTCATTAGCAAGACTTCCAAAAGAAGAATCGTTTGTGACATTTGCAAGATTAAGGGATTGGAATAAATTTCCAAATTTTTATTTCCAAATGTTTAGTTCTCATCTCTTTGCAATAAATTTACTTATAAATAGAGTTAAGGGATTGGATTTTCCACAAGCCTTTTTAGAGTTCTTTTGCGATAAAACTCTATAATCTTTTCATCTAAACACCTTGAATCTTTTAGTATAACTTTACTAAACCCATAAGAACACAGTCTAAAGTTTTAAACCCTTATAGAGAGATTATCTACTACTGATTTGGGGAGTCAAGGCTCAAAGTAAGGAATGGCATATTGTGAAAGTTGATCGGTGGATATCGAGGGAAGATTTGCTTCTTGTGGGCGGTGTTGGAAATTTTATGTTGAGGATTTGAAGACTCTTGTGCTTTATACTTGGGGGATCTCTGAGTATTTTTATAAGTCATTATGCATTTGCCTTATCTTTAAAAGTGCCTAATTAAAGGTTTTGCCTGAAAGGGATTTTTTCTATTTCTTCTTCTTTCTGTTTTGGTTTAGAATTTGGCTTCACATAGTTGTTGCATGTTCAGTTTGATTTAAATAAGATAAAATTTATAAAGTGAATATTTGTGTGTGTGACTCGATATAAAAGTGAATCTATATGGACACTACTTTCTCACATATTCATTATTATTTGAGTTTATACAAAAGATCTTGTTATATTCCAACTGAGTTTATTCCTGCATTATTGAGAGAACTTTAATTGTTAAATTATCGCCATTAATAGAGGTTACTCTGTAATTTATATTTAAGCACTCCAGAACTCATAGAACTACTCTCTTACACTTGACAAATCTGTAGGGAATGTATTCTTTTAACAATGGCATCTTATAATGATAAGATTGCTATTACTTTTGAAAAGATCCAACGAAAAGATGAACGAGAAGAATGGGAATGTGAGGATCCTAGGGATGGGATTCCTCCAATAGAGGTTCCTCCAATTATATATATTACAAAAGTTGCTATGGTAGCATAGGATTCCACGATTACTGTGGTGGGACCCGCTCATATAGCTCGTCTCATGAGGAAATTTATGGAGTTTCTACAGATGCCAATAGCCATAACATCAGTTTGGGCAATGGTGAACCCCAACTCATTCTTTATTCCCCTAGAACCTTTTTTAGTTACTTAGAGTGGAATCCCTATAACTTTTACCAGACCCATTGGTCTTTCTGCGATTAATAATGCTTTTAATATTACACCTATCATTAGAGCACCTTTTACTCCAAGTATTACACACGTGGTTGCATGCCAATAGCCGTGGTTATGGGGGTAACTGCCCCACTCTTTCACCATTAAGGACATAATGAAGGAGATAATGAAGACAATGATAGCTTCCTCACAAACTGCAAGTAAGACTGCCTCCATTTATGATAAATTTATCAATCCTTACCTATAGGAGTTTAATGATGAGCCATATCCCAAGTTACATTCCCCCTATTTTTTAGAAGTACACTGGGAAATGGAGAATCCAAAAGAACAAATCAAGAGGTTTGTGAGGCATTTGGGTGCTCAATGTAATATCAAACAGCTATATCTAACGGTGTTTTTTAAATCCCTTACGAATAAAGCTTACACGTGGTTCTTTCACTTAACCCCAGGGATTATGGCTACATGGGAGGACATGCATGTTTTGTTTGTCTAGGAGTTTTTTTGGATGAGGATGAGTTCACTCTAACCCAAATTGCATGGGAGAGAGAACAGTCAAGGGAGGATGTGGTTATATATATATGAAGATTTAAATAAAGGTGTCTCGATGTGTGAGAGGTTTGCAAAGATTCAAAACTTCTTTAACTTTGTGCGGAAGGATTGATTCCTGAGTATATTTATCACTTAATAAATGAGACGCATGATGACACATTTGTAGCTTGCTTAAAGTCTGCACGATAATTTCTCCGATTGTGCGCCAAAACCCAATATTGACAGATATAGTGTTCAAACCAAAAACTGGGGCTAGAAAAGGCTTGGCTCCACAGGCGGGTTATACGGGTGGAGCCGGTGAAGTTGGAAAAAATCAGAAAATGGATAACAAGAGGATGTTTGAGAGAGACAGAGAAGCCCCTACATCACTGGCTTAAAAAACTAAGGAGCAAATCATCTATTATAACACAATGATTCATCATGGGATAGTTTACCCACCCAAAAATTCTCCCTACTATGCACTGGGAGAAGACATTCAAGTTTAACCCCATATACTATCATTAGGGTGTTTTTCTCCTGACCCACTCATGATTTAGATTCAAAAGGATTATAGACAAACTTATAGCAGCTAGAACATTGAAGATACCTCATGGAAACATCAACAACCATCCATGGTCAGTGAATGGGGTAAACGTAGTGGTGGTATATGATGAGGAAGCTGAGAATCACATAAGTAACCTTAGAATAGAGAGGAAGGAGTTTAAGTTGACATTCGAAAGTTTCATGGTAGTAATGGCAAAATGGAATTATTTTTTATGCTAAATTGATAGTGACATACATGGAGTAAGTATATAACGTCGAAGAATGTGTTAAACCCAGCTTGGAGTATCAAATTTTGTCTAAATCCTTTAAGTTTGTATGGTTTTTTGAATAAGTTGGGATGTCTCAGGAAAGAAGGCTAGACATTACTCAAGAAATTTTAGACAGTCAAAAGAAAAATATTATTCCTTATCTGAGATGGAAGGGACCGATGGCAAGACTCCTGAAAATGTCCATGTCAGAGATAACTTTCTCTGACACTGATAAAGCAGTAACGTTCCCATGTAATCGATTGTTGTATATTACAGTAAGCGTGAACGGTGTAAAGGTTTCCAGATCTTTGAGGTATGGTACCCCTATCAATATCATTGCTATTAGCTCTATTAATGCAACTCATATTTCATATGTGTTGTGGTAAAAATTATTCATGCCACGTGGTCCTATAATATTGTAACACATGTTCTCATGATTATGCACCTCAATGCTTTATTTACACTTGGTCGACTCCAGAACTACTTAGTTGGCGTACCGGCCAACCAGCTTACAAAGCTGAACTGTTAGGAAGAAGAAAGGTAATTCTCATGGGAATAATCAAGAGACTCTCCACACATACCTTATAATATCAATAGTCTTAGTCATTATATATAAGTGTAAATGCCTGGATATATAAAGGCATTTCGCCCCTTGGTTTTCAGGACCATTATAAATACTTTATTTTACTTAGCTCAAGGGATAAGTTCAGCACACAGAAGAAATATTACCCATAGTTATATATAACTACCTTCCTTAATAATACCATAACAGTGGACATAGTGTAGACACCCCATTTTAGCACTCCCTAACCTCTCCTTAGGTCCCTAACACCTCCCTTCATCACCACAAACCTAAGTCATACCCCGAGTACTGACCTAGAGGACATCGGTCACTCAAAGGGCATTTAACGAAAGGTAAAACTCTTTAGCTCGATTGAGACTAAATGAATCCTCTAAGGGAACTAAAACCCCATTCCAACGGTCTGCCCCGTGCGCTATTCAGACTTACAGTGCGGACGAATGACCCGTTTTCCCCCGAAACTTGATCAGGAGGTCACCGGACGCTCCCGAGCTCAGTATGACCAAATTCAACTCTTCATATCAACCGAGACTGAATGAATCTTCAAATTTCACTAAAACCCCTTTCCAACGGTCCGCCCCGTGCGTGATTCTGACGTACGGTACGAATGAAAGATTTGTTTTACTCCGAAAGGTCACCAAATGCTCCCAGGCCCCAATTGACCAAAGTCAACTCCCTGAACTGAGTCAAACTCTTTGGAATGTTGAATTACATCTCATAACCTTTGCAACGGTCTACCCCATCCACGATTCTGACTTACCATGCGGATGAACGATCCATTTGCATTCGACAATCCCCCGTCCAAAGGTTCGACTAGCATTTTCGAGACACATTTGACCTGAAGTTATCTCCCAGACCACGGAGCAGTCCACAAGTTTTGAAGGACTCTAAAATACCTTTCCATCGGTTCACCCGGTGCATGATTTGGATCAACGGCTTGAATTTTATGATCATTTTTCGAAGGAACCTGAAAGAGACTGCCAAACGGCAGGTTCCAAATCCTGCCTATCGACAGTGTGCCTAAAAACACCTGTCAATTGGCAGGACCAGGCCTATGCCAATCGATAATGCTCGGGGCCTATAAAAAGGAGGGCCTGACCTCATTGCAAAAGGACCCAAGATCTAAAATCCATCACTCTCAGCGAACTCAGAAAAACTCTCTCGAAGTGAGTGTGATTTCTACATCCAAATCCCTTTCCAACCCTCACTTTTCGTCAACTTTTTCACCAAACTTGGTGAATTAACTACCCTTCATCACCATCTAAGTGAAAGGGATGCTCTCCAACGTTCAAGATCAAGTTAAATATCTTCAAGAAGGTCCAACTTTCTCAAACTCTTTCTTCAAATTCTCCTAAATTCGCATTAACTTATTTTGTATTACTTAGCACTTTTATTCTATCCGTCTCACATATTCTAATATACTTTTTATTTAGTATTATTGTACATCCCTTATTTTCATATAAATAAAACCAAAAAAACAAGAAAAAGAGGGTTTGCTCATAAATTCCAAATGGAAATTCTCACACTTTTCTCACAATTAAAACACCTTTTTACACACACACCTACATAAGATAAGTCCCCGATTGGATTTATGGGATAAAACCCACCCCTCATTTTGTATACGAACTACGTGGACTTTGATGCCTCCATAGGCTATGTAAGCGTCTCAGGGTACAACCCGAGATTCGAGTCCTACTTTTCTCCCACTTTCTATTTTTCTAATTCTTTAACTTAATTCTCTTAGAATATATATATTTGCATATACATATATTTGTTCTTAGTGCCGTATTATTCCATATGCATTATTGTTCCATTATAATGATCAACTCTAGGATAATCGCACAAATCCTATTTTCTAATATTATTTTTTGGAGCATTCCTGTGGATGACTCGCTTTATCTCTTCCATGATACAAGTCGATGATTCCTATCTCCATAACATATACACATGCACACATACCACGAGGAAATAAAGGAAAATAAAAACAAATCCATGAGATATCGAAAGAGAGGAATGGGTTCCTAACACCTTCCCATTTCGTAATTTAGCCTCCGAACCTTTTTCGAATCAATTTTGGTTTCGTATGTATCAGTATGTCTTTTGATGTTGTCCTTCGGGATGGCTCCACCTGCTTTTGTCTGTTTTGAGTAAAATAGACTTGTGAGTCCATCTCTCTACATTTTTCACCTCACACATCGCCGACGACGGTCGAAGCGCTCCCGAGAGGGATGCGTGGGACCAAGATACTCTCACCGCATGAGATGAACCCTCATCTCTCCCTCCGCGAGGATCTGGGATGGCCATAGTGGCGACTCCACTGGGGACATTTTTATATGAGGGTTAGACTCTATTTACATGGGTGTTATATTTTCTTATATACTCCACTACTTTGCATGTTCCCCTTTCCATGTGTACCTCATGCTTATGCTTCTCTTCACACACTTGTAGAAGATTCTCCATGTACACTTCGCACCACATGCACCTAGGATCACATATATCCACATGTTGAACACATCACCCATCCATACCCGGTATACCCTTGGTATTTGGACTGTGCTCCATGTTTTGCATGATCAAGAAAGACACTGTCATCATGAAATACTAATAAGAGAATTGTGCATGATTCACACGACATCACTAAAGAGCATTGTGATTTACCAAATTTTGTCCACTAACTGGAGGGTCACTTCGTGATGAGCGCTGGTCCGGCAGGGTGTAGTTAGACTAAGCGATATGACTCTCACCTTCCATTGGCGAAGTACCTTTGACATATATCGAACGGTTCCCCCGCATTGTACCGCTTGACTGAAGTCATGACGGGAGGTATATCGCAGGGAACTCGTTAACGTGCGCCTAGTATATCGAATTCTCTCTCATGCATATCATCCCCACGAGGTATATAGTGAGGCAATTCACGTACACTCAGGTATATCAAATGGCTTGTTCACACGCATCGATTTCCCTCAAAAGCAATACGTATATTATGGAAGTCGCGCCAAAGGGGGTAACCCTTTCCAATTTACCCAACCAACTGCCTACCCAGATATAGGTGTCAAGCCTAGGACACACATGTTAGATTGCCGATTTTGACCCAAAACTCTGTCAAAATTCTGGGTCGACCTGCCGTCCAAATTTTCACGTATTTTTAAAACGGGATCCTGCCCGTGAGCCTGGTCACAAGTCCAAACATAGCTTTGCATATGTTACAAACCCAACTTTTCTAGGCTCGGGTCCCGTCCGAAATTTCATTTTTCATTTAGGAGAATTTAATATAAGTGAGAACATAATAATCATGCTGAGACCCATCTCCCATAAATATTTCTCTCTAATTTATTAAAAAATACAAAAACATTTCTCCTTTGAATATCAAAACTCCAAAACATTTCTCCCTTCTCTATAAAAAAAATCCAAAAATATTTCTCCCTTCTTTATCAAAAATCCAAAAATATTTTGTTCTTCAATCTCAAAAAAAATGTCAATAACATTTTCATTCTTCTTTTTTCAAAAATAAATCCCATTTTATGCCTTCTCAAGTTGATTGCACGCCCTTGGCCTGGCTCCTTATTGGATTCGATCTTCAGTCAAATCACCCCAAAATTTCTTTCGTTCCCCTGCTACTTCTTCTGAGTCTAAAATCCATCCTCTTTCCATGGAGAACACAGATTGAGTACCAGTTGTGCAGCCAGATCTAACGACAGTCTTAGCTCATCTCGTGACCAAGATTGACAACCTCAGACTGAAGTCTGCGAGATGGAACGAAACTAGGTTCCTGTTCCTTAAGGTCTCGAGGCCCTATTCCTTCATACTGTGGGTTCACTCGAGCCTATCTGGGTTCTCAAAGACTATCATCACGCTCCATGTTCCCCTCTTGATAATGGGCCGCCGCCTCCCCATCTTCTTATGCCAAACCTTGCCTAACCTGGGGCTAACTTGCCTATGATTATGGATCCAAAAGAGGAAGAGTTGAACAAGGTCAAAGAAGATCTCAAGATGCTAACAAAGAAGTTTGACCAGGTTAGAATCTTTGTTAATTACATGGACTACACCCACATGTCTCCTTATCCTAAGGCGAGGTTACCCGAGAAGTTTAAGATGCGAAATATCGAGAAATTCAGAGGAAGTGGACCCTCGATTGTTCATCTTCGCAGTTATCATCGTTCTATGAATATCCTAAGGGATTCTGAAGAAGTAAAGTCCAAATTATTTCAACAAACTTTGAAGGATAGCGCCCTCCGATGGTTTTTATCTCTCGAGGAGTCCAGAATCTGTAGTTGGGAGGATGTAGCTCGAGAATTCATGTCACAGTACAAATACAATGAAGAGCTTGAGGCACCCGTCGTGATTTATAGCTGCTCAAACAGAACTCTGGGGAATCAGTTAGTAACTTCATAGCCCGATAGAGGGAAAAATCATCCACCATGACCAATCGGCCATCCGAGGAAGAAAAAGTCAACATAGTAAAGAAGAACTTCTTACCCCATGTCCGAGCAACCATGGGAAAATAATACTATCCCCACTTTAGAGCTCTCAGAGAAGCAGGAGTAGAAATCAAGGAAGGTATTGCTAAAATAGAAGTTGAACCAAAGAAAGTGTCCGGACAATTCACTCCGAGAAAATGTGATAAACTTGTCAATGTTGCAGTCTCAACCATCAACAACATCTCTCAACCAACCATCTCGTGGGCACCAGAAAGCCGCCATATCCCAGTTCAAAAGTAATACACTGATCTCCATGCTCCCCTATCCAAAGTTTATCAAGCACTGTTAATCCTAAACCTTATTAAACCCCTGGATCCCTGTCCATTGTCAAATCCACTTCCAAGAAACTTCAAGGCAGATGCCCATTGCTCCTTTCACCAATCTGCTGGCCATACCACCGACCAATTCTTTCACCTTCGAAACATAATCCAAGGTCTAATTGATCGGGGTACCATTGCCTCACCATCCAATCCTAAGCCAAACACTACACACAACCCGCTCTCAAATCATGCCAATGCCATCTTCTTAGAAGAGAACCCATAATTTAATCTCTCAACTCAAATCACACCCATATGCTCTCCCAAACCTCTCCAAACTTGCCCATATTTCCTCCTACACCCTATTAGCCTCGCTGATCAGGCACTGTCACTCCTTACCAGAGCATACATCGCTGTTTGTACCCGTTGTAAAAATGGAAGTATGGAATTATCAGAAGTATTAAACAAACTCCTAGGGTTTGGGCTAAAATTATCCTCGTAGATGATCATTGATTGCCAGAGATTCACTAAGCTATTCTTGGATGCACGAAAATGGGCCCAAGAGTCAGACAGTTGGGTAGCACCGACCGATGAAGTCAGCCTAGATGACGTTGTCCAGATCATGGCTGAATTATTCAGGCAAACCAATAATATTTGCAGTATGGCTGAGTTACTCGATACTCTGAAGCTACAAGGGCGCCTGGTCCCTTCACCCTTACATCTCCCCGCATAATGGGAGGAACTGTGAGAAGAATCCATTAGAGTTATGGAATGCATCGACTTTATATGGAAAGATAAAATTATTGCCACCGAATGGGGGCAATAATTTAAAGATTCAAATGAAGAGCAAGCTTTCGATAAAACTGTCCCAGTAGCTGACATGTGTGGGATGATATCATTTAAATAACTCCTCAGAGAAATAAATAAGGTGGCATAATAACCCGATATTGACGAGGAAACAGGGTTCATGTTCTTCCCTTCTTTAGTAAATCACATGACTAGATTAAGGAGGCACTACCAGATCCTAAGCTTACCAGCTGCACAGAAATGCTTTGATCAAGTTGCTCACTGGACCCACAGTTCCTCCTTCTACCACACCAGAAGAAGCGATAAATTTAGCCAGATCCCTTACCTCTACCCGAATGCTATCCTTTTCTGAAGAAAAAATCCCCATAATCGGTTTAAACCACAATCATGCACTCAATATCTCCGTCAAAGTTATGGGGAAGATCGTACCACTCTCTCTTGTCGATAATGGATCCACCTTGAATGTCAACCCATTAAGAACCTTCAAATGCTTAGGATTTAAGGAAAGTGACCTCGCTCCAACCTCCGTTGTTGTACGTGCCTACGATAATACCCGTTGGGAGGTGATGGGATCCATAAAACTTATAATAGGGGCTGGCCCTATAAACCATGTCTTTGAATTCCAAGTTATTGACATCGCAACTTGTTTCAACATGTTTCTTGGACGAAATCATCTCCACAGTATCAAGGGTGTGTCTTCCTCGCTCCATCAAAAATTGAAGTTCTTCGCCGACGGACGAGTCATCACCATTTTAGTCGACGACGACAATATCGAGGGTGCAAGTACCAGCAATCGAATCCTTGAGATACAACACGGGTCAAATGATATGCTCCTATTAGGATTTCGAGTTGAGCCACTTTTACTCCCGACAGGGGACGATTTCAGAGAAAGGGTTTGTCTAGAATACGACCCTCATGGCAACGTCAATGTGATTCAAATGTTTAAAAACATACACTTTATGTCCAGACTGGGTCTAGGACAAAGACAATAAGGTATAATTGATCCCATTGAACTGAAAAATGCTTTTCCTCCCTCTGTTTTAGGGTATCAACCATCAGAACAAGAGCTCAGAATGATCTGCCAATCTCAACTAAAGAGAAGATTATACTGCATCCAGGCTATCCCATGTGACTCCTTGAATGGGAGATTCATTAAAAAGGGTGAAGACTTCCCCTTTTGCGGCTTTCTAGAACCATGGTATGACCATACAGACAAGAAGATGAAGCCTAGAATTGAGATATTTTTCCAATACAACTACCCAGGGGCGGGGGCCGAAATTTCACAACACCATGTGCAACCGCTCATCAAAGATACCGAAGAGACTGAGGAAAGTGACTCCTAGGATTCATTTGACTTACAAAAACTATGGATGACACTCTGCATGGTTCATTCAAGAACTACATCACTGTATCCATCCCACCTGATTAAAGCTGCTGATACATCTCTCCTCAACTGGCATTATGCGCCAGTACTACCTGTCGAAATCCCACCTAACCCAAATGTTTACCCCATATATTCTTCTATTATCTATCATTTCTCTAATGTAATGGAGACTTCCTTTGATGAGGTTCTCAATGTTTTTTTTCCTATCAATGAAATATATGAAGATTTTGAGTATCTTGATGTGACTTACAATAATTATTTAAATTCTAATCAAACTTTTGATGATGATGATTTTGCAAATGAACAATTCTTAAACGATATAAATAAGATTAATAAAAAACAACATAATTGCGTTCAAGTTAATGAACAAGAAACTATTATTGTTAACCTCGGTTCCAGTAGCCAATTGCGAGAGATTAGGATAGGGTCTACCCTTGACAAGCAAGAGCGCACACAACTCGAAGAATTGCTGAAGGAATTCATAGATGTATTCGTGTGGTCCTATGACGATATGCCTGGCATTGATCCTGAAATAGCTCAACATGAGATTCCCACTCTCCCAGATTACAAGCCAGTTAAATAAAAATTGAGAAAGCTCTGCACCGAATGGTAGCTCAAAGTCAAAGAAGAAGTGGTCAAATCGCTAAACGTAGGCTTCATTCGGGTGATTGAATATCCCACACGGCCAGCCATCATAGTGCCTGTGCTAAAATAAGGAGGGAAAGTTCGGATGTGTGTAGACTATCGGGACTTGAACTAAGCCTCTCCAAAGGATGATTATCCATTACCTAATATCGACATGATTGTAGAAAACACAACCAGTTATGCTCTTAAGACATTCATCGATGGGTTTGTCGGATACAACCAAATCAAAATGCACCCAAATCACCAAGAAAAAATCATTTTCATCACACCGTGGGGAACCTTTTGCTACACTGTTATGCCATTTGGTCTCAAGAAAGCTAGGGCTACCTACCAGAGGGCTGCCATAACCATCCTGCATGATCTGATTCACAAAAAAGTCGAGGTCTATGTGGATGATATGATCATTAAATCCAAAACTAGAGAAGGTCATATTCACGCTCTCTGAAAGTTCTTTGAACGACTGCAAAGGTATCAAATGAGACTCAATCCAAATAAATGTGCCTTCGGTGTTACAAAGGGAAAACTCTTGGGATTCATGATCAGTGAGAAGGGGATAGAAGATGATCCTGCCAAGCTGAAAGCCATACTTGAGATGCCACCTCCCCGAACGGAGAAAGAAGTTCATGGTTTCCTTGGGAAATTGCAATACATCAGCCAGTTCATCAGCCAGCTAACTTCCATCTACGAACCTATTTTCAAACTCCTTCAAAAGGATTCAACTAAGGTTTGGAACGAGGCCTCCCAAAAAGCTTTTGACCGAATCAAGAAATATCAGACCCAACCTCTGGTACTCATGCCACCACAGACTAGTCTCCCCTTGCTCCTATACCTAACCATAACTGGCACTGCAGCTGGGGATTTGCTAGACCAATACCTTAAATATTCCCACAAAGGAAGAGCCATATATTATGCCAGTCACAAAATTGGCCGAATACAAAGTCATCTATATTGCTTTGGAAAAGGCATGTGTCGCACTTGTTTGGGTCACCCAAAAGTTGCGACACTACATGCTCGCCTTCCCCATTAAACTTGTATCTCGAATGGACCCCATCAAGTACCTGCTTGAGAAACCTTCCTTATCCAGCCGAATGGGCCGATGGTTGATGCTCCTAGACAAATTTGATATCGTGTATATCACACAGAAAGGTATGAAAGGAAGAGTCATCTCTGACTACCTCGCTCACTACCCCATGGAAGAAGCGAATGTTTGGATCTCTGAATTCCTAGATGAAAACATCCTTTGCACTGCTCAAAATGACCTTTGATGGAATATGTTCTTCGATGGAGCTGCCAACAAAAAGGGATATGACATTGGAATACTTCTGATCGCCCCAGATGATTCCCATACTTATATCGCTATCAAATTGAATTTCCCCTATACCACCAACATGACTGAATACGAGGCGTGTATGGTAGGCCTCAAAGTTTCTCTCAAGAAAGGAATTCAATGCCTAAATGTCTACGGGGATTCCGCCCTCGTCATCGGTCAAGTTCTCAGAAAATGGAAAGTCAAGGACGAGAAACTCCAACCCTTCCATGCCCACTTAGAAGAACTAGACTCCCAATTCCAAGATATCACCTTACACTACTTACTCGAGCAAAGAATAACCTAGTCGATTCCCTTGCTACCTTGGCCTCCATGGTCGACATACCCGAGGGAATAACAATGGCCCCCTTCCTAGTCCAAAAGCAAGATAAACCAACCCACTTATACCACATTGAGCTCATCACCACAGAAGATCCCAAGCTAGAAAATTGTTGGTACTATGATATCTGGCACCTCCTCAAGCATGGTAGGTATCCCAAAGGTTCTAATAAGAAAGACCCAGCAACCCTCCGAAGACTGGTCGCCCAGTACATCATATGTCACAAAGCACTGTTCAAAAGAAACTTCGACGGTACCCATCTACACTGCATCACAGGGGCTGACATTGAAGAGATAATGCTGAAAATCCATGGTGGGGAATGCGGGCCCCAGATAAGCGGTCACATGCTTGCCAAAAAGATCATCTGACAAGGTTACCACGGGACCACCATGGTCTAGGATTTCACCGCCTATGTTTGGAGATGCCTCAAATTCTAATAATTTTCCATCCTTCAACACCTGCCTCTGTGAGAATTATACGACATGACTTCTCCCTGGTCATTCTCACCTTAGGGCATCGACATAATAGGGGAAGGTTACACCCAAGGCTTCCAACGGGCATGAATTCATCCTAGTTGCCATTGATTACTTCACCAAATGGGATGAAGCAGAGTCATACACAGTTCTGAATGCCAAGAAAGTGGCCAAATTCATCAGGAAGAACATTATCTACCGATATGGGGTCCTGTTCGAACTAGTGTCAGATAACGGGTTACGGTTTGAGGCAGAAGTCACAGAAGTGGACAATGAGTATAGGATTCAGAGACATAAATCTTTTCCCTACCGACCTTAGACCAATGGTATGATCTAAGAAGCTAATAAAAACCTCAAAGTCATCATCAGTAAGATGACTGAAAGCTGTCGAGATTGGGTCGACTGAATCCCTTACGCCCTCTGGGGCTACCGAACCTCAATTCAAACTTTTACTTGGGCTACCCATTACTCTCTGGTATAAAGCATGGAAGCAGTCCTACCCATGGAGATGGGAATACCCTCGTTACGCGTCATGATTGAAAGCAAGGTCAAAGAAGAAGACTGGTAATAAAGTCGTCTTGACGAGCTAACCCTCCTGGATGAAAGAAGATTGAAAGCTTTATATCACATACAAGGGTACCATCTCCATATAGAGCGATCATTCAAAAAGAGAGTCAAGGACTGTGGTGTCTGAGAGAGGGACTTATCCCTCAAAGAAATAGTAGAGCCCATCTAGAACCCCCAGAGGAAAATTCAAGCCCAACTGGAGCGGCCCATACATTGTGAATAAAATCTTCTCCAATGGCACCATTATGCTTACCGACCTCGACGGGGAGGAAATGGCACACCCAGTTAACCTAGACCGTCTAAAGAAGTTTTACCCCTAGTCCAAATCTCAGCATGCTACGACTCTTATCATCTCCCTTCTATTCTAAAAAAATCTTCATTTCCCTCTACCCAGAACTACGTGCCACCTGTTTCTATCACATGGAGATCCTGATGATGAAATATTACCTCATGTGTGAGGGAGATTTGGTTATAAAGATTTTGTGCATGTGGATATATAGCCCACATATTCTCCAATCCATGCGCTCTACCAGGTGTCCGCTATCAACCATCTGGGCCAAGTCGAGGCCAAGTTGTTAAGTACGATCCTCTGACGATGCGATGACTGTTGTTTTGGCCAGCTCTCATCTTCTAGGGGATGGATGAGGATGAGGGTACTTGAGTCATAAAACCGTTGATATTGATATTGTTAAGTGTGTCCTTAGTCGAGGATGAGACCTCTTACATTACTCTTGAGGTCGAGGATGAGGCACTTAGTGTAGGGCCCATAGTCGAGCCATAACTTCCCTTGACTGACGACGGGACTCATGGAGTTAGCACAATATTTTGTTATCGTAGGAAATTTATGATTTAGAAACATTGAAGGATGGATGAAAAGATGCATCAACCCATAGTAATCAGGGCATCAATTAAAAATAGACCATAAGGAGAATTGTGAGACTAATGAGAATTCTCTATATTGAAGAATTTAAAGAGAGGCGTATTATTGGCCAACGATGAGGCAAGACACAGTAACAATATAAATAGAACATGTTTTGTGACAATTTTTCTTTGAAGTAGTTAAGTGTAATTTTGTGGAAGACCAAAAAGATTGAAGACAACCTTATACTTATTTCATCAAAGATGGAGTTGTTTGGGAAAAGAATATTTATGCCATGGGGATTAGAATATGAGACCCAAGGTTCTATGGTCAAGTGCAAAAGCTTTATTATAGAGGGTACTTCAATCACTACACTATATTAGGCAACTGGACACGACCAAAGTCCCTGACCAGGACTGTGGGTTGTGGCCAAAGGCCATGACCATTTCGGGCGTGACCATTTTTATAGGTCACGGCCCAAATCCCTAACCAAATGAAGGGTCACGGACCTGGGGGTCACGATAAATGGTCGTCGATTTAAGCCGTGACCCATACATACATCTGGTCACAGCCAATGGTCATGAACCATCCTTTAATATATAAAAATGGTCACGACCCATGTCCGTGACCCATATTTTAATATATGAGAAGGCCATAGCTCTGGTCATGGCTCAAGTTTGTGACACATCCTTTAATATGTAAGAATGTCCATGGCTCAAGCCCATGTATCAACCTTTGTAATATGAAAAAAAATCACGATTCTGGTCACGACTTAGATCCATGACCATTTTTAACTATGTTAAAAAAATAATTGGGAAGAATTTCCTTCATTTTCTGGACATTCTAAAACTTGAGTAATGTAAACCCCGAACGACAATAATGCTAAATAATAAATTATAAAAGCCCGCGAGTCACGGGACGCCTGGTTTGAGAGCACAACGATATTCTAAAAATTCAGTTGTGGTATTGCACTAAGCATCCCATGGCCATGCGGTCGGTTCCTACGAGTTACATTGATCTTGTGCGAGGTGTTGGCACTACTCACGGGGTAGTTTGGGGGTGTTTCGGGTTCTCTCCCTCTAACAGCATATTTTCAAGCCTAAGTGTACACATTCTGAAAATTTGGTCGTCCTCTTAGATCGGGGGTCCCATGACCAATCGATCGGTTCCTACGAGTTACATTAGTCCCATGTGAGGTGTTGGCACCGTTCACGAGGTCGTTTGAGGGGTGTTTCAGGGATTCGCCCTCTAACGACATGTTTTCAAGCCTAAATCTAGATATTCTAAAAGTTAGACCATCCTCTCGGACCGAAGGTCCCGTGATCATGAGATCGGTTCCTATGAGTTACATTGGACCCGTGAAAGGTGTTGGCACTACTCATGGGGCCATTTGGGGGTGTTTTCGAGCTTTGCCCTCTTAGGTATGTGTTTAAGCCAAAGTGTAGATATTCTAAAAATTGGTTCATTCTCTCGAATCGAGGGTTCCATGACCATGCGGTCAGTTCCTAGGAGTTACATTGGTCACATGCGAGGTGTTAGAACAACTCACGAGGCCATTTGGGGGTATTTTGAGGTTTCGCCCTCTAACATCATGTTTTCAACCCTAAGTGTAGATATTCTGAAAATTGAGTCGTGCTCTCAGACCGGGGGTCCTGTGACCACATGGTCGGTTCCTACATGTTATATTGGAATCATGAGAGGTGTTGGTGCTGCTCATGGGGCCGTTTGGGGGTGTTTTGAGATTTCTCCTTCTAACATCATGTTCTCAAGCCTAAGTGTAGATATTATAAAAATTGGGCCATGCTCTCGAACTGGGGGTCCCATGACCACGCGGTCAATTCCTACATGTTACATTGGTCCTGTGAGAGGTGTTAGCACCGCTCAGAGGGCCATTTGGGGGAGTTTCAAGTTTTCTCACTCTAATGGCATGTTTCAAGCCTAAGTGTAGATATTTAGAAAATTGATTAACGATCTTGGATCAGGGGTCCCGTGGCCACACGATTGGTTCCTACGAGGTACATTGGTCCTGTGAGAGGTGTTGGTGCCGCTCACGGGGCCATTTAGAGGGTGTTTTGGGGTTTCGCTCGCTAACGGCATGTTTTTAAGCCTAAGTGTAGATATTTTGAATATTGGGTCGTGCTCTCGAATCGAGGTTCCCGTTACCATGCAGTCAATTTCAATGAGTTACATTGGTCCCATACGAGGTGTTGGCACCACTCACGGGGCAGTTTGGGGTGTGTTTTGGTGTTTCGCCCTCTAATGACATGTTTTCAAGCATAAGTGTAGATATTCTAAAAATTGGGTCGTGCTCCCGGATCGAGAGTCCTGTGACCACATAACTGGTCCTTGAAGTTACATTTGTCCTATGCGAGGTGTTGGCATCCTCACGGGGCCGTTTGGGGGGTGTTTTGGGTTTTCTCCCTCTAATAGCATCTTTTCAAGCCTAAGTGTATATATTCTAAAAACTGGGTCATGCTCTCGGACCGAGAGTCCCATGCGAGGTGTTGGTGATGCTCACATGGTCGTTTGGTGGGTGTTGCGAGGTTTCGCCCCCTAACGGCATGTTTTCGAGCCTAAGCATAGATATTCTTAAAATTGGATTGCACTCTTAGACCGGGGGTCCCGTGACCACACGGTCGATTCCAACGTGTTATATTGGTCTCGTGCGAGTTATTGTCACAGCTCATGAGACCGTTTGGGGTTTGTTTTGGGGTTTCTCCCTCTGACGACATGTTTTGAAGAGTAAGTGTAGATATTCATAACATTAATCTATGGTCTCAGACCGAGGTTCCCGTGATCACACGATCAGTTACTAAGAATTACATTGGTCCCGTGCAAGATTTGGCTTCTTTTACTGGGCCGTTTGGGGGGGTCAGGGTTTCTCCCCCTAACGGCATGTTTTCAAGCCTAATTGAACATGTTTGGAAAATTGGGTCATGCTCCTGGACCGGGGCTTCGTGACCATGCGATCATTTTCTACGAGTTACATTGGCCCCGTACGAGGTATTGACACTGCTCATGCGGCTATTTGGGGGGATGTTTTTGGGTTTCACCCTATAATGGCATGTTTTCAAGCCTAAATGTAGATATTCTAAAAATTGGGACATGCTCTTGGACCGGGGTCGGTGGCCATGCGATCGATTCCTAGGAGTTACATTGGTCCCATGTGAGGTGTTGGCGCTACTCACAAGGCCATTTAGGGGTTGTTTCGAGGTTTCGTCCTCTAACGGCATATTTTCAAGTCCATGATCTAGGACCGGGGGTCCCGTGACCACATGGTCAATTGAAATAAGTTATATTAGTCCCATGTGAGGTGGTGGCGTCACTCACGGGATCGTTTGGGGTGTGTTTCAGGGTTTCACTCTCTAACATCATGTTCTCAATCCTAAGTGTAGATGTTTGGAAAATTGGGTCATGCTCTCAGACCAGGGTTCCCATGACCACGCGGTCATTTCTTATAAGTTACATTGGCCCCGTGCGATGTATTGGCACTCTCATGGGGTTGTTTGGGGGTGTCACCCTTTAACGGAACGTTTTTAAGGCTAAGTGTAGATATTCTAAAATTTTGGTCACACTCTCGAACCGGGGTTCCCATGATCACACGATCAGTTCCTATGTGTTACATGGTCCCGTGCAAGGAGTTGGCGCCTCTCAGGGTGCCATTTGGGGGGAGTTTCGAGTTTTCGCACTCTAACGGCATGTTTTCAAACCTAAATGTGGATATTCTAAAACATTTTTTGTGCTCTCGAATCGTGGGTCCCATGACCACGCAATTTGTTCCTACAGCCTACAATGGTCCCGGAAGAGGTGGCACCGCTCACGGGACCATTTGGGGATTTTTGGGGGTTTCCCCCTCAAATGGCATCTTTTCAAGACTAGGTTCAAATACTTTGAAAATTGGTTTGTGCTCTCGGACCAGGGGCCCCGTGACCATGCAGTCAGTTACGACGAGTTACATTGGTCCCGTACGAGGTATTGGTGTCGCTCACGTGGCAGTTTGGGGGGTGTTTCGGGCTTTGGCCCTCTAATAGCATATTTTTAAGCCTAAGTGTAGATATTCTATAAATTGGTCAATGCTCTTGATTTGAGGGTCCTGTGACCACACAATCGGTTCCTATAACTTACATTGGTCCTATATGGGTTGTTGGCGCCGCTCACAGAGCCGTTTGGGGGGTGTTTCGGGTCGCTACCTAACAACATGTTTTGAAGTCTAAGTGTAGATATTTAAAAAATTGGGTTGTGCTCTCTGATTCGGGGTCCTGTGACCACGCGATCATTTTTTACAAGTTACATTGGTCCCGTGCGAGGTGTTAGCACTCTTCACGGGTCCGTTTGGGGGGTATGTTGGGGTTTCTCCCTCTAACGTCATTTTTTTAAGCCTATGTATAGATATTTTGGTAATTGGGTTGCACCCTCGAATCGAGGATCCTGTGACCACCTTATCGGTTCCTATAAGTTACATTGGCCCCATGTGATGTGTTAGCACCGCTCACGGGGCCATTTGGTGGGTCTTGCTAGGTTTTTCCCTCTAGCGGCATGTTTTCAAGCGTCATTGAAGATATTCTAAAAATTGGGCAGCGCTCTTGGGTCGGGGGTCCCATGACTATGATGTCAGTTCCTATGAGTTACATTGGTCCCATGAGAGGTGTTGGCACCCCTTATGGGTCTGTTTGGGGGTGTTTCAGGGTTTCACCCTCTAAAGACACATTTTCAACCCTAAGTGTCGATATTCTAAAAATTAGTTCATGCTCTCGATCTGAGGGTCCCGTGATCACTCAATCGGTTCTTACGAATTAATTGGTCCCGTACGAGGAGGTGGATCTACACACGGGGTCGTTTGGGGGGTATTTTAGAGTTTCTCTCTCTAATGGAATGTTTTTAAGCCTAAGTGTAGATATTCTGAAAATTGGATCGTGCTCTAAAATCGGGGGTCCCGTAATCATGCGGTCAGTTTTTACGCGTTACATTAGTCCTGTGGGAGGTGTTGGCTCCGCTCACGGGGCTGTTTGGGGGGTGTCTCGGGGTTTTTCCCTCTAATGACATCTTTTCAATCCTAAGTGTAGGTATTCTGAAAATTGGGATGTGCTCTCAGACCAGGGCTCCTGTGACCACACGATTAGTTCCTACGAGTTACATTAGTCCCGTGCGAGGTGTTGGCATCTCCCATGAGGCCGTTTGTGGGGTGTTTCGGGGTTTCACCCTCTAAGGACATGTTTTTAAGTGTATGTGTAGATATTTAACAAATTGGTTCGTCCTCTCGGGTCGGGGGTCCCGTGTCAATGCGTCGGTTCTTAATAGTAACATTGGCCCCATGTCAGGTGTTGGCATCGCTCACAGGGCCATTTGGGAGGAGTTTTGGGGGTTCTCCCTCTAATGGCATGTTTTCAAGACTAAGTGTAGATATTCTGAAAATTGGGTTGTGCTCTCGGATCAAGGGTCCTGTGACCACGCGGTTGGTTCCTTTGAGGTGCGTTGGTCCTGTTAGAGGTGTTCGTGCCACTTATGGAGCCGTTTGGGGGGGGCGAGGTTTGGCCCTCTAACGATAAGTTTTCAAACCTAAGTGTAGATATTCTAAAAATTGGAATGTGCTCTCGAATTGGGGGTCTCATGACAATGCGGTCGGTTCCTACGAGTTACATTGGTCCCGTGAGAGTTGTTGGCACCGATCACTGGGTCATTTGGGGAGTGTTTCGGGGTTTTGCGCCCTAACAGTATGTTTTAAAGCCTAAGTGTAGATCTTATGAAAATTGGGTCGTGCCCTCAGACCTGGGGTCCCGTGACCATGCGGTCGGTTCCTACGTGTTACATTGGTCCCCAATGAGTGATTGGTACGCTCACGAGGCCATTTGGGTTGTGTTTAAGGATTTCATCCTCTAATGGCATGTTTTCATGCCCAAGTTTAAATATTCTAAAAATTGGTCCATGCTCTAGGATCGAGGGTCCTGTGACCACACGGTTAATTCCTACGAGTTACATTGGTCCTGTGTGAGGTGTTGGATCCGCACACTGGGCTGTTTGGCGGGACCCCCTAACAACATGTTTTCAAGCCTAACTGTAGATATTTTAATATTTGGGTCGTTCTCTCCAACCATGGGTCCTGTGACCATGTGATCATTTCCTACATGTTACATTGGTCCTGTGAGAGGTGTTGGCACTGCTCACGGGACCGTTTGGGGGGTGTTTCAGGGTTTCTCCCTCTAACGGCATGTTGTTAATATTAGTTTTAAATATTTTGAAAAGTGGGTCGTGCTCTCCGATCGGGGGTCCTGCGACCGTCCTATCGGTTCCTACGAGTTACATTGGCCTCGAGCATGATGTTGGCGCAGCTCACGGGGCCGTTTGGTGGGTGTTTTGGGGGTTTTCCCTCTTACGACATGTTTTCAAGACTAATTGTAGATATTCTAAAAATTAGATCGTGCTCTCTGATTGGGTATCCCATGACCACACGATCGATTCCTATGAGTTACATTGATCCCGTACAAGGTGTTGGCATCGCTCACGGGTCCGCTTGGGGGGTGTTTCGGGATTTCTCCCTCTAATAACATATTTTCAGGCCTAAGTGTATATATTATAAAAATTGGGTCGTGCGATCAAACCGGGGTTCAGTGACCACATTGTTAGAGTTTTTATCAGGTGGCCCCACTCATGAGGCAGTTTGGCGGTGTTTAGGGAATTCTCCCTCTAACAGGATGTTTTTAAGCTTAAGTGTAAATATTCTAACAATTGGTTCATGCTATCAGACCGAGGGTCCCTTGACCACGTGGTCGGTTCCTACGAGTTAGATTGGTCCCATACGAGGTGTTGGAGCCGCTCACGGAAACATTTTTGGGGGTGTTTCATGGATTCACCCTCTAACGGCATGAGTTCAAGCCTAAGTGTAGATATTTTGAAAACTTGGGTCATTCTCTTGGACCAGGGTCCCGTGACCACATTGTTATTTCCTACGAGTTACATTGGTCCCGTACGAGGTGTTGGTGCTGCTCACTGGGCCATTTTGGGTGTTTTTGGGGTTTCGCCCCCTAACGTCTTGTTTTCAAGCCTAAGTGTAGATATTCTGAATATTGGGCCATCCTCTCTGGCCGGTGATCCCATGACCATGCGGTCGGCTCCTACGAGTTACATTGGTCCCGTGCGAGGTGTTGGCACTGCTCATGGGTCCGTTTGGGGGTGTTTCAGGGTTTTTCCCTCTAACGGCATGTTTTTAAACCTAAGTGTTAATATTCTAAAAATTAGTTTGTGCTCTCGATTTGCGAGTCCCGTGACCATGCGATCATTTCCTACGATTTACATTGGTCCCATGCTAGGTGTTGGAACCGCTCATGAGGCCGTTTGGGGGGGGGGGGTGTTTTGGGATTTCCCCCTCTAATGACATTTATTTAAAAGACTAAGTGTAGATATTCTGAAATTGGTTCGTGCTCTGGAACCGGGGGTCATGTGACATTGTGGTGGGTTCCTATGAGTTACACGTCTCTCGTTCGAGGTGTTGGTACAACTCATAGGGCATTTGGGAGGTGTTTTAGGGTTTTACCTCCTAAAAGCTTATTTTCGAGCCTAAGTGTAGATATTTTAAAAATTGGGTCGTGCTCTAGGACCGGGGGTCACATGGCCATGCGATTGTTTCCTAAGAGTTACGTTGGTCCCGTGTGAGGTGTTGCGCTACTCATGGGTCTGTTTGGGGGTGTTTCGGGATTTCATCCTCTAATGGCATGTTTTCAATCCTAAGTGTAGATGTTCTAAAAATTGGTCCGTGCTCTCGGACCGAGGGTCACGTGACCACGCAGTCGCTTACTATGAGTTACATTGGTCCCGTGCGAGGTGTTGGCACCGCTCACGGGTCCGTTTGGGGGATGTTTTGAGGTTTCTCCCTCTAACGACATGTTTTCAAGCCTAAGTGTAGTTATTCTAAAAATTGGGTCATGCTATCGTACCGGGGTTCTCGTGACCACACGGTCGGTTCTTACGAGTTATCTCTGGTTTCTTTAGACTTTTGTTTGGACAGTGTTTGGGCTAGTGCCCTATCTTTTTACAACTATAGCAGTTGTTACCATTTCTTATTTTACATGGTGGAGTTTGATTTTGTTGACGAGAGTGAGGGAAAGTAAGGCTTGTTATGCAACTCTAGTATGATTACACGCTCTCCTTCTCAAATGCCATATTGTTGATGGGAATTTTCATTGTAAAGTGAAGACTTAATATGAAGGAGAAAGTGACCATTGTGTGAAGGAAATCAAAGGTCGAGTCACAAAGATTTTGCCTACTTGGGTCGTACCATTCTCTGCTTCAATTACAAGCTATGTCAGTTGCGAAATTATATAATTACCCCTATAAGGCCTAAAGAACTGAGGTTTATTTTGGACTATTCCATCCAAAGTGACTCCACAATCACATTCATATATCTTTATGTAAAACTTCCACAAAACGGGACCCCCGTTTTGAGAATCTGATTATAATTTAAAAATATCTAGACTTGAGCTAAAAAATATGCCATTAGAGGGCAAAAACCCAAAACACTCCTCAAACGGCCCCGTGAGAGGCGCCAACACCTCTCACGGTACCAATAGCCAAAACCTTACAATAAGCCAACAACTAATAACTATCTCGTACTCTTCCAACATACTACCCAACAATAAGCCAACAACCAATAATTATCCAATAGCCAAACCAAACAAAACCAATAATTATCTCGTACTCCTTTTAACATACTGTCCAATAATAAGCCAACGACCAATAATTATCCAACAGCCAAATCAAACAAAACCAATAATTATCTCGTACTCCTTCTAACATACTATCCAACGACAAGCCAACAACCAATAATTATCCAACATCCAAATCAAACAAAACCAATAATTATCTCGTACTCCTTCCATCATCTAAAAGATTTAAAAGATAATGCATATTAATTATATAACTACTTTAGTAAAAGTAAAGAGTATTTTATTCATGTGATCCAAGAAAGCCATTAAATAGAGTCTTCTGAATGTGTGATTAGACCAAATAGATCCTAGAGCCCCCAATATATTCTATTACATGTACAATTTTATTAGTTTCTTTAATACAATCTTAATAAAATCAAACTAATTTAACTTCATTTTATGAACACTGCATCAATGAAACCAATCACGAAATTGAGACACCTCGCCTAATTAAATACTGGGTGATCATTCCTTAATTAAATTAAAATCAAAGTGTCCGGTTGGTTCATTCTTAGCATCACCGTCGAAAATAATTTTCATTATTAATCACCTAATAATTAATTAAGCTAAGTGTTAAAAACATTTTCCCAAACTAATTATACTCAATTAATCCATTAATAAAGTCCATGCTTTAATATATAAGCCAATTCCATTCCACAAGAATAAATATTGAACATGAATTAAATACTGAAATAATGAGACTGGATAAAACATTCCAATTCAAAGTCTAAAACTAATAGAATTATAATACTCAATCCAACAAGAAAAGAAAAGCTAAAAGAAAATACAATCTCTGAAATAACTAAGCTGGAAACGGGGGACACGTGCCCTAACTGAAATGTTTGAACTAAGAATTGAACGAAAAGAGAGAAGTGTCTAATATCAATAACCTACAGCTTTCACAATAGTTGCAGCTCGTCAAATGATCCACACGTCTAAGTCTGGTGGTGACCCTGTGGCTGGACACCTGGTATAATATATATATATATATATATATATATAGCAAAAAAGGGAAGAAATAATAAGAAATGGGTCAGAGCCCGATTTGTAAAAATATTTGTTTTAGCAAGTATTTAAAACTGCAAAGATGCAATTATTATGTACATGTTAGTTCCGAACTCTCACTTGAGATTCTCACCGCTCCACTAATGTGCACACCTAGTGTACGTCTACCCCAACCTAGTCATATATAATATTCCCAACTAGGTTATTGACATGAACTCCTAAATATATCTCAAGGGAGTAACCATATTGCCCATACAACCTAGTTACCCATTTTATATTCACTATTTTGATAGGAAGTCTTTTATCCTCTGGAATTACTTTACTTATCCATATTTATACATTTTCTAATTTCACACATTAGAATCACTCATTCTCAAGTATATATATACACACACATATAGTCACATGCATACTCTGCTATCGTGTCCCGGTGCATCACTCGCTGCATAAAGGACAAATGGTTTGGCATCTCTCATGAACCGTAAATCGCATAACATAAATATTGGAGGCGAGCATACTCACCAGCTAAATGGGTCACGCACATACCTACGCTCCCATTTAACCGTCGAAACTATCCTACGTAACAGATAGCACATATCCAAGTTCATATGCTCTGGGTACAAGTCAATATCCCCCCATCGGGTCACCCAGGACAAGAGTGTCCACTGCGCGAAACCTCCGCTCGATAGCAAGGAGTGTAGGTATGTTATACACATAATAAATAAATGCATAGGTATACACACAACATATTATAATCTCTAGGTATTCACATAACTAAGTATCATGTCCTATTCGTCGTATTACTTTCACTTAATACTCTCGATGTATTATTTATTATGATTATGATCCCCCTCCTAATTTTCTAAGGATCATTCATCCCACTTATAACCAAGTCTTAAATCACACTTGTCTTAATATATCATCACTTCAAATCTCATTGTACTTCATTAAAGTTCTTGCATTTCAAGTACCTAAGGATGTCCTAGAGGTCCAGAATTCAATTCTGGAAAATACAGCAGGGCGGTCCAAACCTATTAAGGAAAATGATCCGGACCCTTTTAATGAATAACAATTCGGACCTTTTAATAAAAAAATGATCCGGACCTTTTTATGAAAAATGGTCCGGACCTATTAATAAGGAAAATGATCCGGACCTATTAAAAAGCGGTCCGAACCTCTACCTGAAAAAAGGCAGCCCTACCCAGATACGTTCTCTTCACCATTTCAACACCTCTAACCTCTACGGAACATTCCTAATTACCAATCAACCATTATAAATCATCTTCCTAACATGTATGCAAAATTTCCACTAACATAACATTTGTAAATCATCACTCATCATCATTATAATTAAAAATCCCCAAATTTAGATCTTAAGAACCCTACTTTTCTAATTTTCAATTAAATAACCTAACCAACCCAGATTTTTTCATCGATATAATTTTCCAATTTCGTGACTAATACTCTACATACATGAAGGAACTAAACTACTAATCAAATATGTCCATAATCATAAATAAAACCTCCAATTTTCACCCAATTTTATATGAAATCCATGATCAAATTCACCTACACTAACATGAGCATGATTATTGCTAAAGAAAAGAAAGTAATAAACACTTGCCTCAAATTTGAATGTCTGATCCGCTGGTGATGTTGGTATAGATGCGTTCCTCACTTTTCGATCTACACGATGGTGGTGGTGGTTGTGCAAGGTGGTGTTAATTGGCCTTCCTCCTGTGGGATTTGCTCTCCCTCACCCTCTCCGGTTCTCTCTTAATTTTTGTGTAACTTAACCCTAATGGAATTCTCGTAACTAATATACTAATTATCTAAATTTCATCCACTTTAATTCCCCAAAAATCCAAATGACAAAACTACCCCTACGAGGTGTCGGTTATAACTTTAATTACCCCGGATTCAAAATAAAATTCCCGGGTAGAGTTATCTGACTATCTTGACCCTTTCGGGCTCAATGGTGCACTCAAAATTACCATACGAGTTGCACAAAACTAATTTATCTTTTTATCCCATATAATTTGTCCCGACACGGCTCACATTCACGTACTGACTTAAAATACCAAACTATCGCATTTCGCACTCCGGCAATTTATAAAAACTATATAATTCCATATTACATATACCCACAGTAATAATCAATGATTTCCATCAATAAGTATTAACCCTTAATTATTTAATTTAATTAATTCAACAATAATAATTACTCCCATAATTATTTAATATCATAAAAATACGGGGTATTACACAAACGTACATGTACATGAACACGTAAAAATTGAGTTGGGTCAATTTGATCCAATCACAAACTCAAATGACTCTATTCTCAAACAGAGGATCTTGTTAAAGTAACTAAACATTCGACTGAATAAAACTTAATATTGAAAGTTATCTTACATTAATCATATTAAGCATTCCTAAAAGTAACTAAACTTTCATAATTACACACGTACACACACATACATAAACATATACACACATATTCACTCGTACATAGAAACACATGCACATTCATACACACATACACACACATATACACATGTAAACACACATACATAGAAATACAGACACATATACACACATATGCATTAGGGTTTACCTTTGAGAGTGAGAGAGAGAATTGGGTCGAAATTACATTCGTAAAAGCAACTAAACATTCATACATCAAAGTAAAGTTATAATACAATGTCAATACCATAATAGGACATAAATAATATTGACAAGGATAACATAATATTTTGATACTCACTCTTCCTCTAAATCAACTAAAAGATCCTTCAAATTAAGGTTGTCATCAAGAGCTGACTGGAACACTTTTGGAGCTTTCAACGAATCCACTTCAATAGTCATACCCTTTGGTGCATGCACAATAATAGACCAATTGTCACCATTTATTCACTTCGAGTATAATACCTTATTTACATTCTTAAAGGCATAAATAAGAGGCTCATCGACTATGCGATCTTTACTCCTCAGCTTTGATAAATCTACCATAATAAGTTTAGAGTCAGGATCAACTTTGCAAGAATTCATTGTATCCTCCACCTTTACCCAATCGCAATAGAATATAATTTCTTTGAAATCTAAGAAATCAAGTTCTAGGATTTGTTGAATTATCCCATAATAGGTTAGAACCGTATTCTTTGGGTTTTTATCGCTTTTGCTAGCGATATAGGTGGTCAAAGAAGAAATTGATATTCCACTATTTTGTGTCAAAAGCTTTTCCTCATATGGATATGAAATGAAATCAAAATAGTTGGTGTGGAATTTCTTAAACTCTTTCGCACGAAAACTACTTTGCTAGGCGTGCAAGGCTAAAAGAGACGTCACCTCTTTTTAGAAGCTTCGTTTATTAATGAATTTGTATTAGGTCATGTTTTTATCAAACACGAATAGATAACCACACACACAAGATGTGAAACTTACCTCTTTTGATACCCATGCCCTAAAACAAGTTGTCGTGCGATTTCTCTTTTGATTTTGGGCAATTTTTATTCTCGTACTTCCTAGTGGTAAATTGTAGAGTTTAGATCATAAAATATAAAGAACACATAATTAATGAAGAAGAATTCAGTAGATACTCGCTCTCTCCAGTCTTCGACTTCATCTCGCAGTTCAAAGACATAACGAGTTGCTTTCCTGTATTCTAGATTTGTGAGTTTCACTCCCTTAGGATTCCCAAATGGAAATTCATCCTCAAAATCACCAGGTACCTCAATCACTCATTCTCCACGAGGATTGAACCTCCTCACCTCTTGTTTTGACATATATTCCCTGGCGTATAGTGATTATTCCACCGTTACGTATTCTTCAGTAATTAACCCTCCAATATACCATGTACTCTTTATGTAATCTTTGAAGGTTTTCATGAAGAGCTAAAAAGGATACATCCAACGATACCTAACAGTACCACATAATAAATCGTCATCGCATAAATTCACAAGGATGTGGATGCTAATATTGAAGAACGATGGAGGAAAATATTTCTCTAATACTCAAATTGCCTCTGCTAAAGTTGATTTCATGGCTTTAAATGTGCCTTTGGTTTACCACTTTTATACGAAGTAGGGTAAAACAAAAACTGATTTTCATTATTGCCCAATAGAGATCTTTGTGTCCAGAAAAGCAATGCCGAAATAACAAAGGGATTAATTGGATGATTGCGTGCCAGTCGTGAGACTTGCACTATTTCAAGTCATTTACTTAGTAGCTTACTACCCTACGTAAATTACCAGAATAATCTATTGGAGTCTTCAAGTTTAACAATGTGTCTAAGAGGACCTTCTTCTCGCTAGTAGTCAAAATGAAAGCAGCCCGGGAGTAGACATTCTTCCTGTTGTAGGATCATTTTTAACCATAGTTTCCTATTTCTTTTCATCTCCTGTATATCTAGGTGGACCCGCTCTCCATCTTTGGAATGAGATCCAGCTTTACATGTTCCTATCAGATGTTCTACAACATTCTTCTCTGTGTGCATCACATCAACTACATGCCTTACATAATGATCTTTCCAATATAGCAAATCAAAAAACATTGATCGCCTGGACCATGGCTTCACTTTACTAGGGTCATTCAGATCCCCCCTATCTTTACGCTTCAGGTTTACAAATTGAGGGTGTTTGACCTACGTACATATTCCACATAGTTGAAGCCATCGCCTTATCCTCTATTTGTTGACTAGAAATCTGAGCAAGTGGTGTTCACACTCGTAATAGACAGATAAAAAGTTAGACTTGTAGTTCCTAAAATGGTGACTGGTCGACAGAAATCTACAATGATCCATGTAACTCATCTTACTACTATGTTTTATCTAACAAGATTTAGTTTCCTCCCCACATATGGGAAATCCATAATAACCATGGACATTAAAATCGAATAAGCCCCCAAAGCTGGAAGGTCGTGGATCGCCCACATCACCATTGCTTTAAGTGTGAACTCCTCACCCTTATGAGAGTCGAATCCGTAACGCCTTTATCCCACAGCTCTTTAAGTTCTTCGATTAATGGTGCTAAGAATATATTAATATCATCACTGGGAGCCTTCGATTCGGGTATCATAAAGACAACAAAGTGTGCTCCTTTCTCATTCGGGTATCAATAATATCATCATTTTTCTTTCTATGATTATATATATCTTTGTTAGATTGAGAAAAGTGAGAGAGAGAGAGAGAGAGAGAGAGAGAGAGAGAGATTAATTGTAGAAAGAAAAAAGAAATAAATAATATCTTTTTGTTAATTTTTAAACTCTAAATAGGGTTTTTATTAACATTCACCAAACAAAATAGTTAAGTTAGTTATAAATACTCTAAGCTATAATCCAATCCCCAATAATAATAAATAAATAAAACATTCGATGTTGGGGATGGAGATGGGGTGGGATTTATACTTGAAGGGGGGAAACTTTTGGGTAAGAAAAGTCAAATGAGATTTTTGATTACCTATATATTATATAGGTTATCACATTTTTTATTTAAATTTCATACAAAATTATTTATATTTCCTCTATCAATAATCATATTATTTTTCTTTTTTCTATATATCATTCCTCATTCCAAAAAATTGAATCATCCTAATTTGGGAATCCAAAACTCCCCATATAAACCTCACTATTCAATAATGGCACTTTGCCATAGGAACCCAAATGTTACATCAAATGATATAATTTTTTAGAAAGTTCTTGTTTCTTTGTCTTAGATTATTCACAATCAACGTAATATGAAAATCCAAATAATTAATAGTGGGGTTTGGTCCTAGCTATTTCTGACCCCATTAGTGAAGAACATGGGGTTGCACGTACTCAAAACCAAGATGGAGATAAATTACGCTAATTTAAATTTCTCATCGTAAAAGAGAAAATATTCTTCTTTGAAATCCTTTTATGAAAAAATAAGGAAATTTAGGTCTAAGTGAAAAAATATTTACCAATTGCATTACACAAAAAATTATTTTCTATATTATGTTAATAATCTACATGTGAAATACGGTAAAACAATCACACAACATTAAGTAGTATGAGGAACACCCTCAATGAGAAAAAAATATCGAGCAAACGGAAGGACAAGTGAAATATGGTAGAGACTTATAAATCAAGCCAACATCTTAAAATCACACAATGCACTTCTAACACTCAACTTACTTGCATCATAACGTCCATAGAAGGCACCAATAACTGAGGAACTCTTCACAATTGTGAAAACATTTCGTCGCAACTAATGTCTTAATATCTCTGCCACGAACTCAAAATTTCCATTTTATTTTAATGATGAACTTGTTAAGAATCCATCAAATTCTTGAATACCAATTTATAAGGTATGAGTTTTCCTAATGGTTTTAAAAGTGTTGAAAATTTTGGCTTTCTCAAACCTCACAATATATTTTTGAGATTTCACAACCATTTTTTAAGAAAAAAGATATTAATAGTTTCTCTAAAATAAAGGTTTAAGTGTTTAACTTTTGAATAAATTTTGAAATCAAAACATCTCAAAAATTCAAGGATAAAAGTCATAAAGAAAAACAAAAGATTTTCTCTTTAGAGTTAATAACTCAAAAACTTCCTCTCTTTGAAAATATTCTTGATCAAACTTTGTTGCTCTATAAAATCATTTTCTCTATCATTTTATAATGAGGAAACATAATCCTTAAATATTTGAACTCTCTTCCTTGCGAAGGAAGAAGCAACACAAGTGGGGTGTAGGGATCATCACAAAAATCTTAATATTCAAGTTCTAGAAGAGATATGGATTTAACATGATCTTTTGCAAAATCCCATGAAGAGTACAAGATCTTTTTGAAGATATACTTTTTAGACAAAATTTGTGAACAACGAAGAAGTTTTTTCAACCCGAATCTTTTCATCATTATAGTGAATGGTCAACGAGGGAGGTCGCGAAGGAGGAACGTTCATTCTTGGAAAAAGTTCTAGAATGGAGCGCAACAGCGAAGAAAGGCCTTCATAAAAGTAAAGCATTTAGTGCAAAATTTCCTTTAGTAAAAAATACACATTGTATATTTATACAATGTTTATAAATAAGATTTGTACATAAAAATATATTTTCATACGTATATCACCAATACCAAAAGAACCATACCAAAATATACACACAAAAATCGATTTCAAATTATGAAAAAGTTCATTTGAATATGAAAACAGTGTTAAAGTCTTCTAGGTATTTTTACATCGTTTTAAAGTTTTATTACAAGAGTGTGAACATGAAGCATGTCGAGATGATATTGATGAAGCTTTCTAAAGAATGAAATTATATTAATCTTTACCAGAACAACCTCAAGGAATAAATACTCAATGTATATTTTGAAATTAGAATAAGATAATATAAATACTGTGGGGCACATGATTGATACAACGCAAATATTGCGCATTTCACCCGTTAACCTATGCATTATTAGCCCCTCAGGAATCTTAATCTCCATATTTATGCTCGTTAACTAGACAACCTCGTATTTCTGTATATATATGTGGGTACCCGGAATTAGGACCATGGTCCTGGACGAGTAACCCAATCCTGGCGGCCCAAAGTCCAGGACCCTCATCTCTTATTTTGATCCGGTCTCCCCCCACGTTCTCATTAAGGGAAGTTATAAGGGAGATGGAAGACGTGGGGGAACCCATCACCTCCACTTACCTACATGTACATGTATATATTAAACCCTAGGTCCGGGGCAAAAGGACAGTTTTTGTATTCTTTGTAATTACTCTCCGGAGTATATAGAAATAATATCGACTGCACCACCGTGGACGTAGGCACATCTTTACTGAACCACGTACATCCTTTGTTGTGTGATTGTCATTTTATATTCCTTGTTTTCACTTGGTGAATGCCTTCTTCTTATTTATTTGTGTTTCACAATAATTGTCACCACAATTGGCGCCGTTTGTGGGAAACGTTCATCTTTCCTTGAGAAGATCCCACACCAAGAAAGGAGTTTCAGAGGTCTGGTCACAGCAACAATGCCCCTCAGGCAGGAGATATTCAAGAGCCACCTGTTCCTCGCAGGATTAGGTCTAAAGTTCGACATTAAAATCAGAGAGCTCGCCTGGAAAGGCCATCCTCAGAATAAAGTCAGGGACTAGCGATGTCCACACAGATATCTAGATTGATTGATGCGTACGAGGTAAGGCTCCATGAGCAGAGGGAGTCTTCTCGTAGATACGAGGCTCAAAATGTTCTCTTGAGAAGAAGACTGGAGAGGGATCTTCGTCCTGATAACAGGAGACGTCCATACCTCACTCCTAGCCCTCAGGAAAGCAAGTCTCGCAGATGAGGAAGGAGCCCTGTGCGAGAATCTCAAAAGGTCGAAAGAGGCGAGTCAAACGATGACCTCTGCGAACGGCTGCGAAAAGCTCGTCGTTACCAGAGCCCTGCTCGCAGCGAGGAAAACATACAAAATTTAGTCCGCAGGGAGATGGACCAACATCCTGCTCACCACGGAACAAGATCAACCAGAGAACTCGCAAGGCGGGCTCTCAAAACCCAGATAAAGTTACCCTTCACGAGGGAAATCGAAGAGGAGGAAGCCCCCAAGAAATTTACCATTACAAGGTTCAAGATTTACGACGGAAAGACTGATCCCATCGATCACATCAGGCAATATCGACAGGCCATGAGCCTCTGGGATCACCGAGATGCCCTGATGTGCCACATTTTCCCTCGAGCCTGCATGATGTAGCACTGAAGTGGTTCGAAAGGCCCCCCCACCGGTCGATCAGGAATTTCAAATACCTAGCTGAACTTTTTATGGCCCGATTCATTACCAGTAGCTCCCATCCCAAAAGGATGGATGCTTTGCTAATAATGAAGAAAATGCCTCAACAGACCCTTCGAGACTAAGCGAAGAGGTACTGGGAGTTATTCAATGAGATCGAGGACTGTGCAGAGGAAGTGGTAGTGGCCTCCTTCAAAATTGGGCTCCCTTGTTCTTCCCTCCTATATCAGTCCCTGACGAAGAAGGAAGCTATGACTATTGACGACCTAATGGCTCGAATCGAGAAATAGGCAAGGGTGGAAGATGTCACCCGCCCTAATACAGGGGAAAACGGTCGAGCTAAGCTCACTACCAAGGGAAGTGAGAAAACTGAGAACCAGAAGAAAGGAGGAAAGAACGGAGGCAAAAATGGCTCCAAGAATGGAGGAAACCATGACGCGTCGAAAGTATTCCAGGCGGTCAACACCGTCTTTAAAGAACCAATTTACAAAATTCTCGCGAAGATCAAAGATGAGCCATTCATCAAGTGGCCCAGGAAAATGGGAGGAGATCCCTCAAAGAGGAACAATGCGTTAAGATGGGCCTTTCACAAAGAGGGAGGACATAAGACCGAGCACTGCAAAGATATTAAGTCTTACCTCGAGGAGTTGGCCCAGTCCGGGCATTTGAACGACTTTGTGGAAAAGAGGGCAGAGAAAGTGGCTACCAACAGAGAGGCGAGACCCGACAACGTGCTGGAGGATGATGCTGGACATGAGTTCGCAGTAATCCATGGAGTTACTGACGTCAAGCAGATACAAGGGAACTCAGCTCGAATGGAAATAAAAAAACTTACACCGGTAATGCAGGCTTTTCAAATCGATCTAGCAAAGTCACAGTCAAGAAAGCGTCGATGAGAAGAGGACGTCAACTATAATAAGCATATTGTTTTCACGGATGAAAATTTGGTGGGAGTAAGGACCCCACATCATGATGCCCTGGTCATTACACTCAGGATAGCCAACTTTGACATCGACAAGTTGCTCATCAATCAAGGAAGCTCATCCGAAGTAATGTACCTCGACCCATTCAGGAAATTGAAGTTGAGTGCCGCCGACTTAAAGGAAGCTACTATTCCTTTGGTCGGCTTCGCTGGAAAAATGACCATGCCCCTGGGCAAGATAGTACTGCCAGTGCGTGCTGGAAACGTCTCTAAGATGATCAATTTTTTGGTAGTTGACATCGACTCACCGTACCAGGCCATCCTCGACAGGGGATGTCTTCATGCGATGAAGGCAGTCTCCTCGACCTACCATCAGAAGCTCAAATATGTAATCGAGCGAGGAGTAATGGAGATCCACGGTGACCAAGCGATGGCGAGGAAGTGCTTCATAGCAGCCATCCGACCAAAGCCAGAGAAGAAGGCCGGTCAACCCAGCGAGAAAGTTGAAGAAGGTGTGATACCTTCCAAGTAGCAATTAAAGTACGGGAGACCTGGAGTAGAGGAGACCAGGCTCCTCCCTTCCGAGCGTGTCGTCGAGGAACTGGTAGAAATTATGGCTGAAGTTGGTGACACTAGCAGAGTCTTCTTGATTGGAGCATCTCTCATCGACCAAGAATAGAAGGAGTTGACGACCTTGCTGAGACACAATGTAGATGTTTTTGCATAGGAACCATACGAGCTGCCTGGAATTGATCCTAGTATGGTCTGTCATCAGCTGCACGTCGACCCCATATTCAAGCCAATCACGCAGAAGGCACGGAGAACTGCACCTGAGAAGGATAAAGCGCTCGAAAAGGAAGTCGAAAAACTACTGGATGCAGGATCCATACGGGAAGTGCAATTCCCCAAGTGGTTGTCCAACCCAGTAGTAGTTCTGAAGAATAATGGGAAGTGGAGAGTTTGCATCGACTTCACTGACCTCAACAAAGCATGCCCTAAGGATAGTTTTCCCCTCCCAAAAATAGACCAACTAGTAGACGCCACTGCAGCTCACGAGCGAATGAGTTTCCTGGACTCATACTCAGGATATCACCAGATCCCCTTGTGTGCCCCAGACCAGGACAAAACGGCATTCATCACGACAGTTGGGTTATATTGCTACAAGGTCATGCCATTTGGGCTCAAGAATGCGAGGGCAACCTATCAGCGGCTGGTCACTAAAATGTTCAAGGATCAAATGGGAGACACAATGGAGGTCTACATCGATAACTTGCTCGTAAAGAGCAAGAAGAAGGAAAATCACCTCTCGGACCTGTCAAAGACCTTCGAAATCCTCAGGAAGTACCGGATCAAACTTAATGCGAGCAAGTGTTCCTTCGGTGTCCAGTCAGGAAAATTTCTTTGGTACTTGGTCAGTAAGAGAGGCATAGAAGCTAATCCAGACCAGATCGATGCAGTCAATAGGGTGCAACCCCCTCGAACAATCCAGGATGTGCAAAATCTCATTGGAATGCTCGCCGCCTTAAATCGTTTCATCTCCAAATCCTTCGAGAAGTGCAAGCCTTTTTTCCAGCTTCTAAAGGGGAGTAAACTGATAGAGTGGATCCCAGACTCCTCGCGACATTTGGACGAGCTCAAGTCCTACTTAATCTCCCCACTGCCGCTTGTCATACCACAGCAAATGGATTCTTTGTACCTGTACCTCTCTGTATCCAATCACACTGTCAGCTCTGTATTAATATGCGATGTTGTAGGAATCCAACACCCCGTTTACTACGTGAGCGAGACCTTATTAGACGCCGAGCAAAGGTACCTGTCATTGGAGAAGCTCGCCTTTGCACTTGTAATAGCCTCGAGGAAGCTGAAGCATTATTTCAAAACTCATACTATCATCGTGCTTACATCGCATCCCCTTAAGGCGGTCCTAAGGAAAGCGGACTTATCGGGCAGACTATCTAAGTGGTCAGTCGAGCTCGGCCGGTTTGACATCCAATTTCAACCAAGGACAGCTATCAAGGGTCAGATCCTTGCTGATTTCATAGCCGAATTCACGGGCAAAGAACTCTCCGACCAACCTCAACCAATAAGGCAAGAGAAGAACCAAGCAACAGAGAGAACCTGGAGACTCTTCGTTGATGGAGACTCCAACTTAAAGGGGGCAGGGATAGGCATTATCCTCATCACTCCAGAAAACACAATCCTCGAACAAGGAATCAGGCTTGGATTTGCAGCCTCCAAAAATAAAGCAGAGTATGAAGCCCTAATAGCTGGTCTCCAAAAGGCACAAACTCTAGGGGAAAACATTTACAGGTGTTCGACGACTCTCAACTAGTCTCCAATCAGATAAGTGTAGATTATAATGCAAAGGATGAAAGAATGGCAGCCTACCTCGCCTTAGTGAGAGAATTAATGTCAAGCTTTGAAGAGATAAACATCCAGCAGTTTCCCAGGGGGTAAAACAGTCATGCTGATGCCTTAGCAACCTTGAGTTTGACAGTTGACTCTGACCTTAAGAGGGTCATCCCCATCGATTTCCTCATTTGTTCGAGCATTAACCACAACAGCAAGTTACCAAACATGGAACAAATACTCCAGGTGGGATCAGCTCCCAGCTGGATAGACCCCTTAAAGGACTATTTAAAGGATGGCACGCTCCCAGATGACAAGAAAATTGCCCACTAGATAAGAGTCAAAGCTGTTCTCTTTCACTTATCCACAGGAGGTGACTTGTATAAGAAATCCTTCTTCGATCCCTACCTTAGATGCGTCCACCCAGGTGATGTCGAGCAAGTGCTACACGAGCTTCACAAAGGAATCTGTGGAAGTCATATCGAAGGAAGGTCTCTAGCCTTTTGAGCAATGAAGGAAGGCTATTGGTGTCCATACATGCAAAAGGACTCGCAATATATGTCCGCAAATGCCTGAAATGCCAATTCCACGCTCCTGTGGCCCACCAACCCACCAGCGACCTGAAGTCCCTGTCCAGCCCATGGCCTTTCGCCCAATGGGGAATGGACATCGTGGTACCGCTGCCTACCGCCATCGGTAATCGCAAATAAATGTTGGTTGCGACTGACTACTTCACCAAATGGATCAAGGCTGAATCCCTGGCGAACATCCAAGATGCTGATATGAAAAGGTTCATATGGAGGAATATAATCACTCAGTTTGGAATCCCCAGAACCATCATCACTGATAATGGAACGCAGTTTAAAAGTGGCCCCTTTCAGAACTTCTGTAACGAACACAGGATCAGACACCACTTTAGTTCGGTGGCCTACCCTCAGAGCAATGGCCAAGCTGAAGCTTCCAGCAAAACTGTGATCGATGGATTAAAGAAACGATTGGATCGAGCCAAAGGCGCATGGGTAACAGAGCTACCCCATGTTCTATGGGCGTACCGAACCACTCCTCAACGAGCAACAGGAGAAACCCCATTTTTGCTGACATATGGCATGGAAGCAGTCATCCCACTAGAAGCAGGTTTGCCAATAATGAGATCCAACCTTGTCGACCAAGGCCTGAATGATGAAGCATTGCTCGCCGAACTCGACCTAGCCAAAGAGCACAGAGAGCTAGCCCTGGTGAAGCTAGCTAACTATCAGCAACAGCTCGCGAAGTATTACAACAAACGGGTTAGCCCGAGGAAGTTCCAAGTTGGGGACTATGTTCTAAGGAAAGTCCTGGGCAGCACAGTGAAGTCGTCAGACGGTAAGCTAGGACCAAACTGGGAAGGACCCTTTAAAGTAACTAAAGACGATCTGCAAGGTGCCTATCACTTGGAAACGATGGAGGGCAGAGAAATACCACGAGCATGGAACGCAGCTAATCTCAAGAAATTCTATCTTTAGATCTTTTTCTTGTATTCTTTTGTTATGAAAACAGAAGTTCATTTTCCTTATTACTAATGAAAGTTACTTAATTGATTACACTCTGATCAATAACAGCTGCATTTATCGCACATCTTTTCCAAATAACAGGCACGATGGTCACTATAGTAGGGGAACACCCCTCCTCAGGTCATCATCATAAAACACGAGAGACTTCTTAGCATTGCCCCTGGCAATATATAAAGCCCTACAGAGGATTCTTAGGCAATACGACCAAATCTTATACAGGTCATCAAACCTACTTCTGTTGAACAAAATCCTGATCGGATCAAGACATCCAACACCAGGTGTGTCCTCTCTAATTGCCCTACTTAGGCCTAAGTGAGTGTGACGACACAACCTAAAAGGTAAAGTGGGGCACAATGGTACTTTGGTATTATACTGGACTGGGGGGACACTTGCATGATAAAACAGAAAAGATCATAAAGCAGCAAGGATATGAAAAGTGGGATATACACGTTTAGTTGGCAAAATTGCCCAAAACATAAACTTTTCATTAATCCATCATACTTACAACGATGATATTACATTTTTAGTCGGCGAGCTCGCCCAAAGCATTTACATTATCAAAAATAAAAAAATAGCAACTGGCAAAATCTCAAGGGGGTGGAAGCCTCCGAGCAAGATAATCAGCCACTCGAGCTTTTCGTCTGTCATCAGAAGCAGGAGCAAACTCTTCCACAACCTCATTCGCATCTAACTCCAATAATTGCCGAGGAATAGCATCGATGGGGATCCATGGATCATCCCTCCTGAATGGGTTGGGCATCAGAGTGGAGGAAGACATCTCATAACGATACCATAGCACCGAGTTCCTCGGGACTTGCAGCTCCTTCAAGGAACTTAGCCATCCCCTGATGAAAGAAAGATCCTAGAACTCAGATAGCCTTATTGGAGCATCCGACCAGCCTTGATCATAACCGTCAGCCCACACTTGCTGAGGACCTTTCTTGAACAAGTGCCACAACCGGGTGATGTCCCTTTGAAGCCCAGCAGCAATTACATATGCTCGTTGAACATCACCGCAGAGTTCCTCCATTTCCTTATCACGAATCTCTTTCGCTTCACTGTTTCTTCCCCTGGTGCTCCTACCAGCTCGCGAAAGGGGAGGACGAGTGGGATCTCACGGCATAGGAGGAGTAACGTTATGACCAGATCTAGCTCACGATGATGAGGAGCCTTGCAGAACTGCTGGAACAGTGCTCGGCCCATGCTCCCTAAGTCATAAGACTTCTCTCCTTAGGTCTTCATTCTCCTGCTGAAGAGCCTTCCCAACTTGGTTGATCTGGGTGGCCTCTAGTAGTCTTATTCTCAGCACATTAACCTCCTCTTGCACTGAAGCACCAATATCCTCCATCTCCTGGAGCCTATCCTTCAGCTTAGCCACCAGCTCGGATTGCTCCTTATACTTCTGATTTCTGGACCTAAGGGACTTGCAAGGCTTAATGAAGGCCTGGCGAACTTCAGGACTCGCGTTGGGACCAAGGGTCTTACCCAATTGGGAAGTGGCGGGAATGTAATCATCTACATCAACTAACTACAAATGAAAGGAAAATAAAGGAGAGAAAGAGACAAATCAGTACAAGCAGATATAAAGATTTTTTCATTAATAAAGATTGAGGTTACATCGAACTGAAGAAAGAAAGTTTACAGACTGGAAAAAGCAAAAAATACAAAGCAATCCTATCAATTAGCAACCTCAGGTGGCCCATAGGTGGATGGCCCTTTCTCAGCATCAACAGGAGCACTGCCCTCGGTAGGGGTGGTCTCTATCACCTCAACAAGAGAAACATCAGCAGAGGTCACCTGAGGAGCAGGATGAGAGACTTTAACGACTTGGGCAGGGTCCTCATCCACGACTGGCCTCGGCCCACGACTGGCCTCGGCCCTGGGTCGTGCTCGTCAAAGAGTGGGGATACAACATCCACCCCAGCGGCTATGAGAGCCTTGTTCCATCCTTTTTTGAAGTTCAGACGGCTAATATAGCCTATCTGAACTTCAGCATCTTCGTATGCTGCAGCCCAACCGGAATTATAAGAGTCTTCCCTGGCAGTGACAGCCTCGGACTCCTTTTTCTTCAGATCTTCGGAGAGCACCCTTTTCTCCTCCACGACAGAAAGTTTGCTCGAGCAAACCAGGTCATAGGCCTACCTCAGCTCCTCAAGATCCTTGACTATCACATCCTTCTCCTTGCTCCCGGTGGCAAGAGCCAAGTCGAATGAAATTCGAGCAGCGTCAACAGCCTTAAAATTGGCCTCGAGCTCCTTACCCTTCACCTTCAGGGAAGAATTCTCTTGCTCTAGCTCACTGTTCTTCTTCACCAGCTCATCGCTTGAACGATACAGCACGGCGAAGTCAGTAACGAACTGTAAAAAAAAGAAGGCATTAGCAGAAGAAAATGAGGGACATCAGAAAAACATAAGAGAAAAAGAAAAAGAAACCTTACCAGAGCAAGCCTCTAACTAGCCTGGAGGGCCAAATGCTCTGACCCCACTGCCCTTTGGCGATCAGCCAGGAGGACAGCTCTCTCGAGCAGGGCCGGGGCCAGCTGAGGAAAAATTGCTACAGAGGCCCCCTCAGGCAGAGCGGACACTGGGACTAAGGCCTGCCCGACCTTCGTCCTCGCCTCAGCCCTCCTCTTCTCCTCCTCTTTCTCGCTCTCTCTCTTTTTCCTATCCTCGACCCTCCTTTTCTCCTCCAATTTCTTCCTCTCTTCTTCCTTTTTCCTCTCTCTCTCTCTCACCTGCTCCTCTTCCTTCCTTCTCCTCTCCTACTCTTGAGCGGAGGACCGGGAACCAGTAGCCACGGCCCTAGAAGTAGCTTTTTACTTCTTTGACCTCTGTGCAAGAAGCACGTGGTCCTCATCATCATCATCCCTAATCAAGTTCTTCCTTGGAGGAACCATCTCCTCACTTGAACTGTTAGAAGTGATCGAAGATCCCCGAGCTTCAGAAACCTCCTCACGGTCAGAGGAACTGCTACTATCAAAGCTCCCTCCACCCAAATTACTCATGGCTCCTGCAAGGTCACTTTCAGAGATGCTCTCCTCCTCTTCCAACTGGATAGGCTCTACAGCAGTCTCTTCGAAGGATTCAAACTCTGGTATACTATCCATGGGCCTTGCTATGAAGCTGGAGCCAACGTTCTTCTACTCGAGCAGAAAGGCAGCAGACCTGGGATGCTCGCCATCACCCAGAGGCTCCCTGATATTCCAAGCCTTAACCAATTTCGAGATACGAACCTCGCTGAGAGCAGGCTCCAAATTCTTTGACCTCGCTGTGGAAGAAAAAGCAAAAGAGGAGTTAGAAAGGTCACAAATCAGCAAAAATTAAAACAATAGTGCAATGTCTACCTATGTATTCCTCCCCGTAAAAAGGAACAGAGAACCTCTCAGACCTCGACCCTTCAAATTGGGGAGGGAACTGCCAATTCCTAACAAGGAAACCTTCTTGCCAGTAGTCCTTATGGGAATCAGGTAGATTTACTACCAATACCCTGTCAGGGCTCCTAGCTTTGAGGTAAAGGACACTAGAACTAGTTCGAGAAAAGGAGTAACAGAAACAGACCTTGGTGAGCCCTAACCTAGTTCCATACAATTTATTTATCCTATGGAAGCCATTTACTATTTTCCACACATTGGGCGAGCATTGTACAGGAACAATATTGAAATAGCTAAAGAAATGCAGGATCAAATCATTGGGAGGAAAAGTGAGTCCCCCCTGGGAAAGCAACAGAACATGGATCCAGTGAGCATCATCTATCTCTCTAACGTTTCTAGGAGGGGAGGGATAGCACTCAATATCTACCCACTCGGGAATGTTGTAAAACTTTCTAAACTCAGAGACCGACCTATTCCCAATCTTCGCCATCGAGAAGCCTTAGAAAACTATAAACTCAAAGAGAAAGCACAGAGAAAAGATACAAGGAACTTACAAGATAGAAGACCAATTCGAACGAGGAAGAAGCACGAGCCCAAGCGACAAGGAAGCAATAAGACTGGAGATTGAGAGAAGAAGGTACGAAGTGCTAGAACTCGCAAGGAATGAGATAATGCTGGAAAAATTGGAACGACAATAGAGAAGTACCTCTTCCAAGAAACCTTCAAATTCTACTAATCATAGTGCACAACATACGAGGTGGGTGCCACCAAAATCAGCTTCACGGTTTCTGAAGAATTGCAAAACAGCCATTATGGCTAATCATTTAAATCTATTGAGCCCATAAATATGGCCCAACAAATTTAGGGGCAATTGTGGGTACCCGAAATTAGGACCATGGGCCTGGACGAGTATCCCAGTCCTGGCGGCCCAAAGTCCAGGCCCCTCATCTCTTATTTTGATTCGGTCTCCCCCCACGTTCTCATTAAGGGAAGTTATAGGGGAGATGGAAGACGTGGGGGAACCCATCACCTCCACTTACCTACATGTACATGTATATATTAAACCCTAGGTCCGGGGAAAAAGAACAGTTTTTGTATTCTCTGTAATTACTCTCCAGAGTATATAAAAATAATATCGACTGCACCACCGTGGACGTAGGCACATCTTTGCTGAACCACGTACATCCTCTGTTGTGTGATTGTCATTTTATATTCCTTGTTCTCACTTGGTGAATGCCTTCTTATTATTTATTTGTATTGCACAATAATTTTCACCACAATATACATGCTTTGCAAGGGTGAATTGAGCTTTTGTAGGTATTAAAGTGCTTAGCGTGAAGTTTGTTCGCTTTTCGAAAAAGTTTTGTTAATTATTGCAGCTTTGGGGGCATTTTAGTAATTTCATCATTCGGATTTTAATCCTAAAATGTTCACGAAAGCTTAAGCCCTTTGATTTCTCTTCGCGTGGCCACTGACCGTGCATGATTCTGATGTATAATGAGGGAGTTATGGTATTTTTAGAATGGTTTTATCTTCAAAATCACACTCAAGGTCATATTCAAGGGCATTTTAGTCATTTCATCATTTGGTTTTTAGCCCAATGTCTTCTTAAATGTTGTACACCTATGATTTATCTTCACGTAGCCTCCGACCGTGCCTAATTTCGAGTTATAACGAAGAAGTTACGGCATTTTTTGTAAAGTTGGACAAAGCTGAAAATTCAGGACAGCCAGGTACGATTCGATTCGCATGCGAATCGATTCGGCGAAAAGTCCGTAAATTTCATTTTTTAAGTTGGTTTTTGGTTGGATATATGTATAAAAACATTGTATTAAAGGGGGGAATCATTTTTAGACTTAAGAAGATTCATTTTAGGTTAGTTTTGGGGGGTTCTCTTTGGGAGCTTCTCTCTTTCAGGGTTTCACCATTTTTGTGTATATAAGTACTATTGATCTTCACTCTCCATTAACATAGTTTCTTTCTCTTGTTCCATGCTTTATTTACTTTGTTTATCGGTTTGATTAATTAGTTGTTATTAGTTTATTTCTTGTTTTCATTGGTTAATTAGTTTTATTTGTTGTTCTAATCATGTGTAGTAGCTAGTTTAAGGGTTGTGGTTACATTTTCGTCATTAATGGGTCCCGAGCTCCCAAAGTTAAGTTTTGTGTAAAATTGCATTTAATTTAAACCCTGAATATTAAGGTCGGATTATTATGCGTTTAACTTTCTTTGTCATGGAACGTTAGTGTTTATAGCGATAATCCGAATTTAATCCCCGTGTGACGATTTTTTATTAAATGTTTTATCTCGTAACTTTGGATTAAATTCCTTCTTGCGAGATGCTTATGATTAGTTGAATATTCTCAGTTAAATGCTTTCGAACAAAAATTCTAATTATATGTTGTTTAGTCCATGGCAGGGATGTGACCTAAACTCTCGTTTTATTAATTCTTGTTTAGTGTTAACTTCTTATTTTCCACTTCCTTTACTTCCAGCCCATCACCTTTTACACTTTTATTTTTGAAGTAGCAAAACATTTAAAATCTAAAATTCAATCACTCCCTATGGATTTCTTTTGATACCCGATTATCGATGTGCTTGCTTGTCAAGTGTAGTTATAGTTTAGGTTTTTTTGCATTGAGTAGTCGAACCGATAACAACGATTAGCATATTACACGACGCACGGTTCACGTTTAATCAAAATGGCACCGTTGTCGGGGAGTGTTTTGTTTTATATTGTAATTTTTTTATTATTTCGTAGTATTTATTTTATTCATGTTTGTATTCTTTATTTTATCATTTCTTTTTTACTTATGCTTGATTATTTCGAGAAATTAAAATTTTGGCACTTGTTGCTTTTGTTGAATTATCTTATTTTGAAATGTCTCACCATAACTCTTTAGATAAATTTAATTATTATGCTAATAGTTCTCAAAGTTACATTCCCAAAACAATGCGAGAATGTCTACAATTTCTTGAGTATGAGCATTTTGCACGTGAAAATCAAGAAGTTATAGGTAATCCCTCATTGTCTTGGGATGTAACTTTGAGTTGTGGGAATAAGGAATTGAATGATGAGGTTGTGATTTATGATGCTTGGACAAATAAAAATTTCCAACTCAATGAGATCATTTCTTCTTCAAAAAGCTCGGTTGAGGTAGAAACTTACGTTTCACCTATACCCCTTTTTGAGAAAGAAATAATTGAGAGTGATCCAAGCACTGTCGATTGTCCTTCACTTCCTTTATTCCCTACTATTCTAAAACCGTTAAATTTATCACAAGAACTAGTTGAAAGTCTTGAGGACTTTGACCTGAGTCTTGAACGGGAATGTTATTTTGAGATGGTTCATCTCATGGGTTATTCACTTGTACTAGCCCCACCTCCCCTTCCAATTGAAGAACCTTGGGGATGTGATTTTAATTTTCTCGAGCTTAATGTAGTCTTGTCTCACTTAAAATCCAAACCCCCCATCACCCCACTAAATTTTTTAATTGGTGATGGTTCGGTTCTTATGCCTTACAAATGCCTTTCGTTGTTCAAACGAAATTCCTATTTTTCGGGCGGCATGGTTTCTTTGGAGGGTCCACTGTTGATCTTTCAAAGTCACATCCCATTTTGGGAGGACCCTCAAAAATTTAGACTTCTAGTGTATTTTTAGTGTGAAGTCCAAATTTTAGGTTGTAAATAGTTAGCTTTCTAATTTTCTTTATTTCTTTAGTCTTTCTTTCCTTTTAGTTTAGTCTAGTGTAATTAGTTAACTTTTTTTATTTGTTTTTTCTATGATCGGTACTAACTTGCTTTGTAAATTCGTTTGGACTCGTACTCAACGGGGATCGCTCCAATTTTGGGTAATATCATTATTTTCCTCTCTTTATGTTGTGTTATTAATGCGCATTGAGGACAATGTAACATTTAAGTTAGGAGTTGTGGGATGTTTTATCCATTTCTTTGTTTTGTCCATGGATTTTATCACATGTTAGTTACTAAGTATGCTTTCTTAGAAAAAATTGAAAAAATTTCAAAAAAATATTTTATTTTATTTTCTCTCTTTTGTTGGGCATTTTTCCCTTGTTTTCGATGATAAATTTCAATAATTGCCCGATCTAATAGACAACTCAACGATGCATGTTCTCGATTTTAGAATTTATTAGACTTTAGTCCTCAAATCATTGATATTATGAATAACTTCATGAATTAAACCTTTAATCCCATGAGCACATGCGCTTTTCTTGTTTTATTGATTTGGTTTAAGATTTTTATAACTCGATAATCTTTTGTTGCACTATATATACTTACACCGAGTAAGCTTTGTACCTTTCATCGTTTGTGAGTATATACATTATTCTTTCCTCTTTGAAAACATTGAATTCATCGATAATCTCACTATTTTTTTCATTTGATCATTCATTAATTGAGTTTATATCTTGAAATGTGTTACTTGAGCATGATTTTTAAAATTATTTTGACTCGAGAATTGGGTAAACTTCATGAAATGATCATAGGCCATCTTTTTTATATCTCCCATATTAGCCTTAATCTCACCTTATATGTTTTCCCTAGTCAACCCCTTTGAGCCTAAATATTCGTCTTTCATTTCATTACCCAAAATCCCATAACCAACTCCTAATTGGAGTTTAAATCATACATATTACCTTCCATGCCTTTGTTTGGAATGTTGCTTGGGATTGAATGATGTTGTGAAGTGTGGCTGCAATTTGAGCATGAAAAGAGTGATAAAAGAAGAAAGTGTAGTGAAAAAGAAAAAAGAAAAAAAAAGCCAAAAGAAAAAAAAGAAAGTGAGAAAAATAAGAAAAGAAAAGAAAGAGAAAGTCTGTATATGTTGTATATAGTTTTCAGTAAGCTTTGATTACTCTCCTATTTCATATTTAATTCTTGTTATGGAAGTTATTTTCCAATTTTGGAATTTTTTGCATTCTCCCATTATACCAAGTTTTTCATCCCCGAACACTTTGAATCCGTACATATTTCCTTCATTTCATAACCCGATCCTAGCCTACATTACAACCCTATTCAAGTCCTATGTGATCTTAGGGTGAGTTTAATTTAAAAGTTGAAATAGATTGATAATTTGTGAAAATGCATTTCGCCTCCTTTAATGACCGGTATCTTTCATTGAAATTACAAGTTTTTATTTCCTATATAGCGTTCTTCATTTGTGATATGTGTGTGGCCTAGTTTCCATTTACATTTACTCTTTATGCCTGCACATCCCGTGTGTTACCTCCCTGTTTCGAGTGAATTCATTTGATGAGTTTAATGCCCATGTGTATCGGATTATATGCATGCTTTTATGTTTATCCGGTTTATTTAAGTTTTTCCAAATCATACTATGCATGTGCTCTCCCCCTTACCACTTTTAAAGTTTCAATTCTATGAGGTGAATTCAACCTGTTATTAACAATGGATTTTAGTTGAATTCGTTCAATATGCTAATAATGAATTTGAAATCTTTTTCGTATTGTTGAGTTTGTTGCATGTTGATTGAGCTTATGTTGAGGAAACTATATGATGTTTGTGGATTTCATTCCTGAAAACCCTCACGAGATGACACTCGTCCACTAAAGTAACCTATGGATTTAACGGAATATTGCATATGCTAAATACAATCATTTTCCCGTGAAAGTGGCATTTATCCCTTTTGTACATATCTTTTTTGGGGGGTTTTCTTGTAGTTCTTTTATCTTTGTATTTCATTGCGAGGGACTAGTAATGTGTATGTTAGGGGGTGTGAAACGACGTAAATATTGCACATTTCACCCGTTAACCTACGCACTATTAGCCCCCTCGGGTACCTTAATCTCTATATTTATTCTCGTTAACTAGAAAACCTCGAATTTCTATATAGATGCTTTGTAGGGGTTAATTGAGCTTTTGTAGGTATTAAAGTGCTTAACGTGAAGTTTGGTCACTTTTTGGAAAAGTTTCATTGATTATTGCAGGTTCGGGGCATTTTAGTAATTTCATCATTCAAATTTTAATCCCTAACTCTTTATGGAAGTTCAATCCCTTTGATTTCTCTTCCCATGGCCGCCGACGGTGCATGATTCCGATGTATAATGAGGGAGTTACGGCATTTTTAGGATGGTTTTATCTTCAAAATCACACTCAAGGTCATATTCAAGGGCATTTTACTCATTTCATCATTTGGTTTTTGGCCTAATGTATTCTTAGATGTTGTATCCCTATGAGTTATCTTCATGTAGCCTCTGACGGTGCCTAATTTCGAGTTATAACAAAGAATTTACGACATTGTTTATAAAGTTGGACAAAGTTGAGAATGCAGGACTGTCAGGTACGAATCGATTCGCATGCCAATCGATTCGGCGAAAAGTCCGCAAATTTCATTTTTTAAGTTGGTTTTTAGTTGGATATATGTATAAAAACATTGTATTGGGGGGGAATCTTTTTTAGACTTAAGAAGATTTATTTTAGGTTAGTTTTGGAGGTTACTCTTTGGGAGTTTCTCTCTCTAAGGGTTTCACCATTTTTGTGTATGTAAGTACTATTCATATTCACTCTCAATTAATATAGTTTCTTTCAATTGTTCCATGTATTATTTACTTTGTTTCTTGCTTTGATTAATTAATTGTTGTTAGTTTATTTCTTGTTTTCATTGGTTAATTAGTTTTATTTGTTGTTTTAATCATGTGTAGTAGCTAGTTTAAGGGTTGGGGTTACATTTCCTCCATTAATGTGTCCCGAGCTCCCAAAGTTAGGTTTTGTGTAAAATTGCATTTAATTGAAACCTCGTGTACTAAAGTCGGATTATTATGCATTTAACTTTCTTTGTCATGCAACGTTAGTGTTTATAGCGATAATTAGAATTTAATCCACGTGTGACCATTTTTATTAAATGTTTTATCTCGCAACTTTCGATTAAATTCCATCTTGCGAGATGCCTATGATTAGTTGAATATGCTCGGTTAAATGCTTTCGAACCAAAATTCTAATTATACATTGTTTAGTCCATGGCGGGGATGTGACCTAACTCTCGTCTTATTAATTCGTGTTTAGTGTTAACTTCTTATTTTCCACTTCATTTACTTCCAACCCATCACCTTTTACACTTTTATTTTTGAAGTATCAAAACAATTAAAATTTAAAATTCAATCACTCCCTGTGGATTTCTTACGATACCTGACTTACTGTTGTGTTTGCCTGTCAAGTGTAGTTGTAGTTTAGGTTTTTTTGCATTGAGTAGACGAACCGATAACAACGATTTGCTTATTACACGACGCACGGTTCACGCTTGATCAATGACTATACATATAACTTAAAAACATATTAGGATGACTAAGCACACTCTCCACCAAATCCCACACTCAGCCACCAAGATGGGGTAACCTTAATATAAGAGATGTTAAAGATATTGTTACATGTTATTTAATATTATATTCATAGAAAATTTACTAACATATATATGTTTCTCTAATAAAAGAACATTGTAGAGATGGTATATATTTGTAGGGTATTTAAATTTATGATATGTAAAGTGGATAGAATGTTATGAAATAAAGTAAAAATAACACAAGGATGTACGTGATTCGGTATGTATTTCTTGCCTATGTTCACGGGGGAAGGAGTAAGAGAGTGATCTTATTAATCTTAAGGTGACTTGGGCACTAGAATGATAGATGAGATCCAAGCCTTTTGTCATAAGTATCTCGAGTGTCTTAATCATAACTAGGGATTATTTATACAAGCAATAGAGTCCTTGTTGGTTAAGACTAAAACTAGGTATAATACTCCTTGAATTTTGATGATCTTCCAAGTGGGATCTTGTTTTCATTATTGTAGTTGAGTTTCATAAAGATTGAGGTATATCTTGTGTGCATCCCTGAATATTCATCTGGAATATAAGGATAAGATGTAATCTAAATAAGGTGAGTTGTGGTATGCCTAAGTTTATTGTATGTTAGTGAACTGGTGGTTCAATCATTGACTTCTAGGGAATTCTTGGAAACTCTCCTAATGTATAAAATTATCTGAGCTGCATCAATATTGTATTCATTTAAAAATAAGAACGGTTATTAGAGGATCGATATGTGAATATGAACTTTGGTGTCTGAATGTGAGGCTATATGTTATCTAATATTACAACTTTGGGAAAAATTCTATTATATATTTATTCTTAAAGAAAATAGTTTAGACATTAATTTATAATAATAATATCATAATTATCATGATGCATTATAGAATCTTTGACAATAATTAAAACATTTAATTAACTTATCAAAAACTTTGCAAGTTTTATAAATTTTTTTATGAATATTTATGTCATATATTAACATGTATGTAAGTTTTAGTATTATAATCGGGTTGTTATCGTACAATTTCTACAGTTGTACACGTACTCTATTGCATATGCATTTTATCCAAAATATTTACGTAGTAAGTAGAACATAATTCATAATATTGATCAACTCTTATGTGAAAAATTATATTTACTCAATTCAACACTTCCTTAAAATATTAATTTAAAGGTGTCTACTTTTTCTTTGTACTTAAAATGAACTCAACCTCATCCTTAATATTTTTAACTCAATACACCACCTGTGATATAGATTTTTCATATCAAAACAAGTCATTATAAAAGGTTAAAATTTATTGAAATGCTTTTTTTATATAAACAACTGGTAAAACACAATATTCATTTGGATTATTATTTTCATTAGTAGGCGTATATATATAAAATGTATAGTATAAATAATTGAAACCTTTTTACTTTCTTTGTACATAAAACCTCATTACTTTTAGGAATCTTTCTATCTTCTACAAATAATAACCATCTACTAATTTTTGGAGTCTCTTAGGATTCTACTAACGTTTGACTACATCCATTGTTTTTGGATCTATAAGCTCAACATGTTTAAGTCTTGAATACATCCATGTTTTTGGATATATAAGACCTAAATTAATAAATATTATTTTATTGATAAATTACAAATAACTTAATAACACTACTAAGATAATAATTATCTTGGACCAAAAAGTATTTTTATAGGGGTTATATGGTATATTTATAAATAAATTCACCCATAAATAATCACCAACTTGTCCTAGAAATAAACCCAAGAGGGAAGTTCATTGGGTAACGAATATTTCAAAAAAAATTAAAACTTTCAACATTAATAGTAGTACAGTGAATCAATAAAAGTATAATCAATTAAGCAAGCAATGACAATAAATTAATAGTATAAAATGTAAGCAATTAAGAAGGTAATCACAATATACTAGAGATAGTTCTCATGAAACTTCACTATTTTTGGATAACTTAGGTAGAATCAAAATCTCACAAGAAATTATAATACCTTGCAAACCACAATGGATAATGGAACCATACCTTTCATTTCCCAAGCAAAATGCGAATGAGCCTTATGTCTTATTACTACCTTACTCCCCAAAATAAGGTCAATATCATATAATAAGGTACTAAAGTTCAACCGTAGTAGAATTAGTAATATAGGTAAAAAAAATATAAAATATTTTTTCTTAATAACCAAGAATGGTAGAATGGGTTTACTTTTTCTCTCTACAAATGTAAACTTTCAATTAATCATAAGTATAGTACTCAAATAGGTTTTAACTTGATTATTTAGCACAAGTAGGAATTGGGTTTGAAACTATATTAAAAAGGTTTGGGGAAGAAGCTTTTGTATAAAATGGGTTTTGGTTAAAGCTTTTCTTTAATGGAGTTTTTAGGTTTAAATTCATAACTTTGGAAATGAGTTTAGGTTTAATCTCGGATCTCTCTCGTAAATAAATATTTCATTATAGAAATATACATATCTACTTAATAACTTAGTCTGGACCATGATAAGGGATGAGGAATGCATTTTACATCATTTATATTTAAAACCTATTTTTTCTCCAGTGTTCATATTCATGAAGCTGACTAACATACCTTTATGTTAGATAACACTAATGAAAAAAGGTACAACTATGTACGACACGAAAACAACCTTTTTAAATTAATTTTCAAGAAAGTGTCAATGAACTGAGTTACTCCGAATTCTTTGATAAAATCAAAATTAAAAGTCATAATACTCTTCACAACTAATCCGAGCAAACATTACCCTTCTAATGGCAGCATGTACAAATATGTGTTTTCATGGAATAATTATAAAAGCACACATCTTTGATTATGTATTTCTAACATTTGAATATTATACTCTGGCTCATAGTAAAAATAGTATACAAATTACTAGCTTTCCTAAATAATATAATGTTGTATAATTTATATCCGTCATCCCATAACCCATACACGTAAATACAACCCCGTATTTTGATCCTAGAACTTCCTAGGTATGTAGGCACAATATCAAGATACACTCATGAGCCCAAGCCTTATAATACGTCTCTCGACTTTAGGGATGTCCCAATCTCTAGTCCATTCCGCTTTTGAAATAACCATATCAACCACTATAAACCAACCTAAGATCCTACAAAACCTAGGACATATTGGTCATTCTATAAAGGACATGAATATCCTTGTTGGTGACTTTGGGTCCATTCCCATTCCACACTCATGTGAGAGTCAACCTCCTAGATATAAACATAACATCTTTGGAGTAACTTTTCAGTCATGTATCCTATAGACGCTAAACAATATGTATAACATTATTACGTTAAAAATACAAATATTACACTCAATTCAAACCCTCAAACTTTAACAAACATCACCTTATAATTCTTTCCACGCAGTTCCCTGTAATATCGAACTACATATGTTTTGATCTCATGGCTACACGAGTATGTAGGGGCAATACTGAGTCATTCTCATGAGCACGCGTCTTCAAAACATGTCCCTCAATATATTGTACGGATATTGATGCTTCCATCTCTCACATCCATCACTATTTACTATGAAATATCGAACCTCGTGCATATATATATATACAAACACCTCAACACATCAACATTTTTTTCTACACACACGTGCATTAAGGGCCTCCAATTATAAAAGATAAGACTTTTGGAACCCATCTATATACATACCTTAATGGCCACTAGTTATCCGAATACATGTTCTCACACACCCACTCATGCATATCCACACCGGTTTAGTGACGTTCCTATGCCTCTCACTAATACCATTGTTATAACTAAGCATATATCTACATTTTAAGGGATTTTAAAACTAAAGTATCTGAGCATGTTCTAAAATAAACTAAAAGTAAATATGAACATAAAATGTCATAATATGTATATAGATAAGGAAGCATAAAAAACAACTGGATGCCTATTACCTTCCCCACTCATAACCTGGTTCCCGAACCCACATCAAGAATCTCTAGATCAACTGCATGCCTCAACCTGACTTAGACTAAGCCCAAAAGGGATAGCCCAAACCATTTTGTTATTATATATAAAATAAACTAACTAACAATTGACAATCCTTCACACGAAACTTAGGCCTAAATTGGGGTGTGCAACCAAACTAGATATGGTGTTGAACAGCTTCCAGGGCATAATCACATAAACCTAACCTCGGGGGAAATAAATGTCGAGAAATAAAAACTCTTAAGTTCCCATAGGTAACATGCAAACACGTAAGCAGATCGGTACGGCATGTATCCCATGCGCACATATGCAACCCGCATCCCGTTCTCCCTCGAGCAATCACCATTTGGGGCACATAACACCATATTGGAAACTTCCTTGGGGATATCAAGCAAGATGAATTATACTTATGCTTACTTTATATATACTTAAAATTGTATATCTACAAGACTACTTTTAATACCTTTTATAACTATTTAGGGTCCTTAGTTTTAGAGTCCCTCAAAATGTAGATAAGTCAGTACTTAGGTCCCCATTTATATTATTGTACATTTATCCAAATATATAGGGTTGACCCATGAGGACAAAAGTGATCAATCTAAAGTCGATTCATTAATGACTATCCTCACTTCATCCATATACTCGTTTGGTGTATAAAGTATCTCCTCTCTCGATCCTAAAGTTTTGGTGACAGATAAAATTTAGAGCTCGTTCAATATTATGGTATGTCAAAGAGGCTTACATAGTTATTCAGTATTGAAGTAAGGTGGCTTCACATGTACCTTAATGGTTTCTCGATCCAAGTATCTTAATGGTTTCACATGTACCTTAATGATCCATGACAATGAAAATCAATCCACCAATCATTGAGCCGCATCGCCTTTTTGCATATAGAGAAAAACTCTAGGTACACACCTTATTTGCAAAAAACAACAGATAATTGCAGTCCACTCACTTTAACAAAAATTTAAAAATTTCCATATGGTCAGATGTTGGTCCTAACCCCTCCTATCCCAAGTTATTCGTTTACCCCTTTTTAGTCGGAGGCATAACAATCTGAATCCATAAGTTATAACCAAAAGGACAATTCCCTTATGTTGGATTTCCCTACCTAGGTCTGGGCCTCAAACGCTCACTTCCCCACTCCTCGCATGCAACATAACAGCTCACATCTATCACCCAAATCTAGATGGACTCTGCTCTGTTATTCCCCTAAAAAATTACTACTGAGTAAAAGTATAAAAAACAAAATGCCATCCACATACGATTAAAAGTAGACAAAATAATTGCATCAAAAAATCATACATATATGACTCTTTGTCCCCCTATGTATTGTCCTTTTATTAATTCTTATGTCTCAAAATCCTAAGAAAAAGGTTCCCCTCAATTTTTTTTGCAGTTATCATTACCTACCGAAGACAAGTAAAGCACTTACCATGAATCCTACATTTGTGCTCGTGTAGTCGTTAGTCTTCATTAGCGAATTCCCCACCTACGACTTTCAAGTTTGTTTTGTGGTATGTTTGTGGCCATCCTGAGGTTTTTGGGGTCAAGAGGTTCTCCTGAGGTGGATCCCTCCTTCCTTCCCCTTTTTTCAGCGTATGCATGGGATTACGTCATTTCTCAGGGTGCTCGGCCATCGTCGATGTGGGGTGATATGTAGAGATAGAGTCACCAGCTTGTTTTTCACAAAACAGGCAAAAAACTGTTACCACCTCGGGAGAATGGAATCAAGGACAATACTGATGCTTGTGAAACCAAGTATTTCAATGGTCCGGGGACTAAGTTACAAAATGGAAAGGTGTTAGGAACCCATCCCGCCCTTTCGATCTCTCATTAGCATGTGTTAATCTTCTCCTATTGAACTCCACGATGGGTGTGCTTATATCCATAATATAAATGGAGGATGGAATCTCTCGACTTACGTCATGGAAAAAATCAGAATGAGGTAAACCTAAGAAGTGTTCCTAAAATAATAATATAAACTATGATGAAAGTGTTTGTTGATTCAAAAGTCGTTGTAGAAGAATGAATGCGTATATCGGACAAGACACTGGAAAGCAAGTATATGAAATATATATTAATAATATGTTATAAGAACAAGGTAACAAATGTATGTGGGAGGGATCAAGTCCAGAGATTTACCCAAGATGCCTACGTATCCCGAGAGGGCATCAAAGTCTATGTAGTTCGAAGACAATACGAGGTGGGTTTTAACCCATAAATCTAACCAGGGACTTCAATTATACATGTGTGTAGAAAAAGGTGTTTTAGTATGAGAAAATGTTATGAGAATTCCCCGTTTGAGATTTACAAGTAAACCCTTTTTTTTCCTTTTTTTTTGGGTTTTTCTATGAAAATAAAGTATGTGCAAATACTAATTATAAAAAGTTTGAATTTAAGGTATGTGATGTAATGAAGTAAACTACTTAAGTGAAAATGAAGTAAAAAATGAAAAAATAATATAATTGAAAGACAAAGGTGAAGAATTAGACCTCCTTATGAAGATTTGAAGTGGACCTTGATTGTAGATGCACTGATCTCACAATGAGATGATGGTGGTATGAGGAGATGGGTGAGAAGTTACTCAAAAGATTATGAAAAGGATGGAAGGAATATGGGAAATGAGATTTTAAAGGAGGAACAACTTTAAATTCGAGAGAATGTTCTCTAAATTGCTGAGAGGGATGTTCAGGTGTTCTCTTCAAAGTGAGGTCATGGCCTTTATTTATAGGGCCAAGGGGTCTCGATCGACATGGTTGTGGCCATCCCCGATCCCACCGCGGAGGGAAAAGGATCCTTCGGGTCCCGCGCGTCTTCTCTCGGGAGAGCGCTTCGGCCGGCATCGATTTTTGAGGTGTGAAAATGTAGAGAGATTCAGAGTCCCCAGTCTATTTTACTCAAAACAGACAAAAGTAAGGGGGAGCCACCCCGAAGGATGGCATCCAAAGACATACTAGTGCGTGCGAAACCAAAATGATTCGAGAAGGGTTCGGAGGCTTAGTTACGAAATGGGAAGGTGTTAGGCACCCATTCCGCCCTTTCGATCTCTCATGAATATTTGCTATTTTCCTTTATATTTCCCCTCGTGATATGTGTGCATGTGTATATATAGAATGGAGGTAGGAATCCTCGACTTGTATCATGGAAAAGATAAAGCGAGTCATCCGTAGGAATGTGAGATTAATGTAGAAAATAGGATTTGTGCGACTACCCTTGCGTTGATTGTTATAAGGGAACGATAACGCATGTGAGATAATATGCCACTAAGAACGAATGTATAGAATATAATAGAAAATGGGACAAAGAGAAGATAGAAAATAAGAAAAAGTGAAAAAAGGACTCGAATCTCGGGTTTTACCCCGAGACGCCTACGTAGCCTATAAAGGCATCAAAGTCCATATAGTTCGCATACAAAACGAGGGGTGGGGTTTATCCCATAAATACAAATGGGGAATCTCTTATTTGTAAGTGTGTGTGTGTAGAAAAAGTATTTTAGTTGTGAGAAAAGTGTGGAAAAAGTGTGAGAATCCCTATTTGGAATTTATGAGCAAACCCTCTTTTTCTTGTTTTTTTTGGGTTTTATTTATATGAAAATAAGATAAGTGCAATAATACTAAATAAAAAGTATATTAGGATGTGTGAGATGAGATAATAAAAGTGCTAAGTAAGAAAACAAGTTATTGGGAATTTAAGAGAATTTAAGAGAGAGTTTGAGAAAGTTGGACCTTCTTGAAGATCTTGAGATTGATCTTGAATGTTGAAGAGCAGCCCTTGCACTTTGGGTGATGATGGAGAGTGGTTAATTCACCAAGTTTGATGGATGGGATGATGAAAAGTGGAAGTAAAAAAGGGGATTTGGGAGTTGAAATCACGCTGCCTTCGAGAGGGGTTTTAGGGACTTGCTGAGAGTGATTTCCTTCTAATATGATCCCCCCTGGAAATGAAGCCAAGGCATCCTTTTATAGGCCCAGGGGTTTGACGATTGGCATAGATCCCTTCCTGCCTGTCGGCAGGCAGGTGCCGATAGGCAGGTTCTGGGACCTGTCGTTTGGCAGTGTGTTTCAGGATTTTTCAGAAAATCAGCCGCCGAGGGCAAACTGTCGATCTGAATCACGCACGGGGTATACCTTGGAAAGGTAATTCAGAGACCTTCAAAAGTCCTTTGGATCGCTCCCGATTTTGGGAGTTGACTTTGGGTCAAATATGGCTCAGAAGCGTTTGTCGGTCCGCTGGACGGGGAATCGTTTGGACGCAAATGGATCGTTCATCCGCATGGTAAGTCCGAATCGCGCACGAGGCATACCATTGGAAAGGTTAGGAGATGTACTTTGACATTCCATATATTTTGACTCGGTTTTGAGAGTTGACTTTGGTTAACCGGGCCCGAGAAGCGCTCGGTGGCCTCCCGGAGTCAAACGGATCGTTCGTCCGCATGGAAAGTCAGAATCGCGCACGGGATGGACCGTTGGAAAGGGTATTCAGTTCCCTTAGAAGATTCATTCAGCCTCGATGGAGCAAAAAAGTTAACTTAGGTCAAACAGAGCCCAGGAGCGCCCGGTGGCCTCTAGGTCAGGTTTCAGACGCAAACGAATCGTTCGTCCGTATGGTAAGTCGGAATCACGCACGGGGCGGACCGTTAGAAAAGGTATTCATTTCCCTTCAAATATTCATTCAGTCTTAGTCGACACTAAGAGTTTGACTTTTGGTCAAATCGAGCCGAGGAGTGCCCGATGGCTTCCAGTTCAGTACTGGACATGATTTGGGTTTGCGGTGATGATTGGAGGTATTAGGGACCTAAGGAGAGTTAGGGGTAACAGAATGAGGTGTCTATAAAGCCCCTCAATGGGTGAGTTTGGAACAAATGATAGCCGTCGATTAGACACCGCATGATGCTTCTGAGAGAGTATGACCGATTCAGAGGGTCGAGGTCGATTCTAAGGACCTTAAGGAGCGTGTTGGGGATGACCAAATCGGAGGGTCAAGGTCTATTCTGAGGACCTAAGGAAGTGAGGGTGACCAATTCAGAGGGTCGATGTCAGTTCTGAGGACCTAAGGAAGTGAGGATGACCAATTCAGAGGGTCGAGGTCAGTTCTGAGGACCTAAGGAAGTGAGGATGACCAATTCAGAGGGTCGAGGTCAGTTCTGAGCACCTAAGGAAGAGAAGATGACAAATTCAGAGGGTCAAGGTCAGTTCTGACCTAATTCAGGTGATGATCCAAGACCGGGGTCAATTCTGACCCAAGAGTGGTGACAATCGAGGACCGAGGTCAATTCTAACCAAATTCAGGTGACGATCCAAGACCGGGGTCAATTCTGACCCAAGAGTGGTGACAACCGAAGACCAAGGTCAATTCTGACCTAATTCAGTTGACGATCCAAGATCGGGGTCAATTCTGACCCAAAAGTGGTGACGACCGAGGACCCAGGTCAATTCTGACCTAACTTAGGTGACGATCCAAGACCGGGGTCAATTTTGACCCAAGAGTGGTGACAACTGAGGATCGAGGTCAATTCTAACCTAATTCAGGTGATGATCCAAGATTGGGGTCAATTCTGATCCAAGAGTGGTGATGACCGAGGACCGAGGTCAATTCTAACCTAATTCAGGTGACGATCCAAGACCGGGGTCAATTATGACCCAAGAGTGGTGACGACCAAGGACCGAGGTCAATTCTGACCTAACTTAGGTGACGATCCAAGACCAGGGTCAATTCTGACCTCAGAGTGGTGATGATCGAGGACTGAGGTCAATTCTGACCTAATTCAGGTGATGATCCAATATCGGGGTCAATTTTGACCCAAGAGTGGTGACGATCGAGGACTGAGATCAATTCTAACCTAACTTAGGTGACGATCCAAGACCAGGGTCAATTCTGACCCAAGAGTGGTGACGACCGAGGACCGAGGTCAATTCTGACCTAATTCAGGTGACGATCCAAGACCGGGGTCAATTCTGACCCAAGAGTGGTGATGATCGAGGACCGAGGTCAATTCTGACCTAATTCAGGTGACGATCCAAGACCAGGGTCAATTCTGACCCAAGAGTGGTGACGACCGAGGACCGAGGTCAATTCTGACCTAACTCAGGTGACGATCCAAGACCGAGGTCAATTCTGACCTAAGAGTGATTTCATTTCCATTGGAAAAAGAAAAGAATTCCACTGGGGGTAAGAATTAGATTTGGGGTTTCGCTAGGGATAAGAATCTGATTTGGGGTTCCGCTGGGGAACAATGAATGAGCTGGGGAAGATTTTGATCGTCCTTTGGGGAGAGATCGCCTTGGGCGAGTGATTCTTCTGAAATCCGCTGGGGAAGATACCATGCGATATTGTTTCGCACCGGGTAGCCGACGGCTGGGGAGGCTTTGTGTCTTTGATTTGAGCGGAGGAGATGATTGTTGGGGACATAATCGGTTTGAGGTTGTAAACTTGTTGAGGAGGTGATTAGGTGGTCTGGGCGCATTGCACGAGAGGTCATTCACTTGGATTTTGAGGGTTCCGTTGGGAAAAAAGATGTTTCACTTTAAGGAGTGCGAAATTTTTTGACGAAAACGTTCTGAATGCCTCCTCGAATTTTTAAGAATTTTCTGAGGATTTTTCAGGGTATTCTTGCATTTTTCAGGAATTTCTATACAAAATTTTAAGGGGGGTGCCAACCGGCATAGACTGAGGGGTGCCATTCGGCAGTGGCACGGACTTTTGGGCAGCCTCAGGAAGGTGAGGGGTCAGTGCCGATCGGTATGGAAGGGGGAGGTGCCGATCGGTATGGCGCTTGGCATCCTATATAAAGGGGGCGAATTCTCTTCATTTTTCACAGCTTCTTGCCTTATCTCTTTCTGTAATTTCCCTCTGCGAATTGTTCTAATGTTCCGATCTTCAAAAAATGGCCGCCTTTGTGAGCAATGCTATCCACCGGGAGTGGTTGACTGTTGATGACTGGGCAAATATGGATTGGAGGGACAGGGTGCCCCTTGCTTTGGGGAACGAGAGTGCCTTTGATGCATTGGAGCCGGTTGTGGATGAGCGGACCTTGCTGCGGGAGCCATCGCGTCATCGCTCTTCGAGAGTGATTCCCAGCGGTTATGTAAGTAACCTGAACCTTGGCATTCCATTCTTTTTTTGGGTGATTTTCCCCTTTTTCTTGACCCTTTATGAGATTTTTCCTTTTCCCAGTCTGATATTTCTTTGAAGAACATGCGTGCCCGAGGGACGACAGGGCTTAAGGATGTTTGGGAGCATCTTCCACCCGTGGTGTGCTGGATGGTATCATTAGCGGGTTTTAGGAGGTTGGCGGCTGCGCTGGATGAGACGCCTCGTTCAACAGCGGTCCTGTGTGCTTTGGGGGAGAGGTGGTGGGACACTACCCACACCTTCCATTTTGGCTTCAGGGAGATGACGGTGACTCCCATAGATGTGCAACAACTATTAGGGCTGTATTGTGATGGGGAGCAGATAGAGGAGGATCGCTCCTTGCGGGTGAGGCCGGAGGCGGTGCATGCGGCACTTGGTGATGTGAGGAGGATACTTTCTGGAGATTCTATCCGGCTGTCCTTGCTGAAGGATGTTTTGCTGAGCAGGGTGATTGATGTGGAGGATGGGCTGCAAGTGAGGCAGATGTCTCGATTGTTCATCTTGTTGGTGTTTTATGGTGGCGTCGAGCGGCAACGTCGTCCATTTGTGGTTTCTGTCGTACCTGAGGATGTTTTCGAACATCCCTTTCTATGATTGGGGGAGTCTAACCTTGGCGAACCTTTACTCTTATTTGGATGCATTCATCCGGTGCTGTCGGTAGACTTTTACTGGAGCCACGTATCTCCTTGAGGTATTCTTTACTTTGCGCGTTTTCATCTCATGCATTCGCATTTTCTTATGCGTCTCTTTTTTCTTGTGAATTCAGACGTGGTTCTATGAGGTGATTGGGTGCAACACTCCACTGATTTCTTTGAAGGATGATACTGTTGGGAACTTCTGCCGACTATATCGATGGCGTAACGCCAACCAGCAGTCAAAGGGATATCTCTCCCTGGAGGCGGTGCGTCAAGTCTTGAATGACTTGACCAGTGGTCGGGTAAGGTCCTTTCCTTTTCAGTCTTGGTTTTTGCACCTTCTGATCTTGTATTAACTTGTGCTTGCTTGGATATTTTCAGGTGACCTTTTATCCTTGGGGGACAGCCATTCAGGATACGGGGATGACTGGGGTGAACGCGCAGATGAGGCATTTGTTAGCGCACGAGTTCGGCCATTCCTAGTATCTCGGGGAGAGGGTGGTTCTCCAGATTACCGGGGAAGAGGTGGTGGTGCCACCTGCGCAGCCTCCTGCGTCTATGAGGCAGGAGCGACAGTTGTTGGAGAATGAGAGGATCGCGGTGATGATCGGTGAGTCCTATGCGTTATACACTGATACGGCTACGCCTTATGACTATATGGACTTTGTGATGAGATGGTTGATGGCGCCCAGCATATATGATGCCTTTCCTTTCCCTCCTGCGGGTTCGCGTCGGGCGGTGGGGTCTTCCCACAGTGGTGGTGGTTCGTCGGCACCTGCAACGGCGGCGACCTCGGAGGTTCCTTTAGTGCAGTTGCACACTCCTTAGTACAACATCCAGCGGGCCGATGGAGGGATAGTGTCGATGCTGCACCGTCCTCTTGCAATGGATCCGGAGGAGCTGGTATTGACGGAGGAGGTCTTTCGTCCTGCGGTAAACCTTTCGACCCTTTTCCTCTTTTTGATTTCTTTTTCTTGATACTGATTCTGCCTTTCCCTTGCAGCAAGTCCGGGTGTCGACCACTTGGCTGAGAGACATTAGAGACTGGATATCATCGGCGACTGCCCACATTCGGGATGTTGTCCCTGTTCCTTCTTGCTTGGTGCCATCAGCGTCGTTCGGGGAAAACTCTGGCTCGGGTGGTGGGGTGTGTCATCTCGCCGTAGGGGAAAGAGAGCGCATCGCAGGGGTGGAAGCTCTTGAGAGAGAGAGAGAGAATGTGGGTTTGGGCTGAGTCCCATTGTTTTTGGATTTTCTATTTCCTGCAAAATGATGTAACACAGAAAATAGATATATGCAATGCAATGTAGTTTTTTGACTATCCTTTATTTTAATGATGAATGAATACATGCGCTTTTTTAATTTGCTGTTGAGACCGTAAAAAGGAGTATTTTTGGAAATTTCAAAGGAAAGAAAATAGGATTCTTGAAATTCTTTTGAGAATATCAATTTATTTTTATTGAGTTTTCTGATTTGACAAAAGAGGAAAGGAGGAAATTTCCAAAAATGGGGGGTTTCCGATCGGCAAGCATGCTGACCTGCCTATCGGCAGTTTAGTCCAGTCCCATCATTTGAAGGCTTTGATTGGTACCCTCTTCAGCCCTTTGGTACCTTGTGGGGTAGGATTCCTTTCGATTTCTGCAGGGATTATGTCTTTTGTGAGGATTTTCAAGTATAAAAAGGGGGAAGGGTCGAGTGTTCTCATCACACCTTTGCATCCTCATCTGCCTACCCATTATCTTTTAGTCCTGCAAGATGGCTCTCCCTGGTAGCATTGAGTTTGTCAATTACCTCAAAACCCTGGAAGTTATGTGCTCTTATAATGTTGACTACGATGCTTTCAACATGCGTCGAGTCTCCTTGTGGCTCAATCGTCGTTTTGAGTGGAATATACTGATAGCGGCGGTACAATTCTGGTACCCTGAAGACCATGTATTTCGCTTTGGGCTGGAAGAAGTTTGTCCTACCTGCGAGGAATTCTCTTCCACACTGGGTGTTAATCCCAGTGTTGTTGCGGATTTGCCCGAATTCTCCCGTTCTCCTAGGGATTTATTGGGCAGACTTCTTCATATCTCGCCTTCGGCGACCAGGTCATTGGTTGTTGGAGGAATGATCTCCCTCCCAGACGTGCTGTAGTCCGTACATTAGCGGGAAGTAGGTGATGCCGGTTATGCTGGAGTCGTGGTTTTGGGCCTGGTTTTAAAAATTTTATTGGAGACCGGGGAGGTGCAAGTGGACCCTCAACTTGTAGCCATTACTTTATGAATGTCATACCGTCATAATACTGCGGCGGTGATATTAGCGGAGACTCTGAATAGCCTGGATGCTTGGAGAGAAGGTCATTCTGACTTTTTGAGGGGTAGTCCTGTGATGCTGTTCATGTGGTTGTTTAAAATATTCAGCTTGTCGACTCCTCCAGAATATCCTTTATCGGCCGTTACCAACTTCTTTTCACGTTACTTCATCCGCGTTGGCCTGCACGTTGAGAACTGCTAGAATTGGTTTGTGGAGTATGGGACTCGTGGGCTGTATTGGTCAGTGCCTTGGTGGGGACAGTTGCAGCCAATTCTGGAGCTAGGAGAATATTCATATGTGCGGCTGGTTGGTCTCAGACAGACCTCTTTTTATTTCCCTTGACAGCTTCTGCGTCAATTGGGCTGGGCGCGGGTCGTTCCCCCTCGGACCTCAAATTTCTTTCCAGTAGAAGATTTGACTGAGCGCCTGCGTCTGTTGCTTGGATCTCTGTGGGAAAATCGGCGTCCGTCGACCCATCCCTCTCAGTCTGTTAGGAAGTTTTGCCATATCCCCAAAGATTATATGAGGTGGTTGTGGAAGAAAGTAGTCAGCAAAATGTTGGCAGTAGAGACTGGTCAAAGATGGTTTGTTTTATCTGACTCCATGGAAGGGGGTGTTGTGGTCTTTTTGAAGATGGTCAAGGCTCACCGATCCATGGAATTTTTACGACACTCTATTCAGGCAGGGGAAACTTGGGGTCCTCAGGATGTAGATGATGAAGGTGCGGGCTCCTCTGGTAGCCATGGGTAGGACTCTTGTAGAGTTTATTTATGTAATAGGGAATGTATGTGGTGATTTTATTTAGCTTTTTATGGCAATAGGCGGGAGGGAGTTATCCGTTCCTTTTTCTTATATAATCCGTACTGTAATTTCTTATTAATGAAATAAACAAGTTTCTGATCAACCAGCTGTGCCTTTCGATGAATTTTGTATTTTGAATTATCTATACCGATCGCTAAGGCATACATAATCCTCTTGTTCAAGTAGAGGTTTAGAATGAACCGTCGTTCTCGGAGGTAAGAAAAGAATATATTTTTGTGAAAAAGAAGGGGTCGTGCTCATGTGAGATGTATGAGCTGCCTACGTACCTGTGGGGTTTTTGAAAAATTTTTGTTTAAAAGTGGCTTTTTTGTAGAGGATCGGGCCCACGTAGTTCTGGGTAATGGGAAATGAAGAGTTTTTTTTTAGAATAAAAGGGGGATGAGAAGGGTCGTAGCGAGCTGAGATTTCGGACTTAGGGGTAGAACTTCTTGAGACGGTCTAGATTGACTGGACGAGCCATATCTTCCCCATCCAGGTCAGTGAGCATGGCGGCACCGCCGGATAAGATCTTATTCACAATGTATGGGCACTCCAATTGGGCTTGAATTTCCTTCTGGGGTCCCAGATGGGTTCTATTATTTCTTTGAGGGCTAAATCTCCCTCCCGGACATCGCGGTCCTTGACTTTCTTGTTGAATGAACGCGCTATTCGGCAATGGTACCCTTGTACGTGGTATAGAGTCTTTAATCTTCTTTCATCTAGAAGGGCTAGCTCATCAAGACAGCTTTGGCACCAGTCTTCTTCACTAACCTTTCTTTCGAGCGTGATGCGTAGCGAGGGTATTTCCAGCTCCACAGGTAGGACTTCTTCCATGCCGTAGATCAGGGAGTAAGGGGTATCCCCAGTAGAGGTTCGGATTGAGGTTCGATAGCCCCAGAGGGTGTATGGGATTCGGTCGCCCAATCCCTACAACTTTCGGTCATTTTGCTGATGATGGCTTTGAGGTTCTTGTTGGCGGCTTCAACAGCACCATTGGTCTAAGGTCGGTAGGGAGAAGATTTATGTCTCAGAATCCCGTACTCGTTGACAACTTCTGTGACTTCTGCTTCGAAGTGTAACCCGTTATCTGACACTAGCTCATGCGGGACCCCATATCGGCAGATGATATTTTTGTTGATGAATTTGGCCACCTTCTTGGCATTTAATACTGCGTATGACTCAGCTTCGACCCATTTGGTGAAGTAATCAATGGCAACTAGAATGAACTCATGCCCATTTGACGCCTTTGGCGTAAGCTTCCCTATGATGTTGATACCCTAGGTGGAGAACTTCCAGGGAGAGGTCATGTTGTATAATTCCCGCGGAGGTAGATGTTGGATATTGGAGAACTTTTGGCATTTAGGGCACCTCCGAATATAGGCGGTGCAATCCTGGGCCATGGTGGTCCAGTAGTAGCCCTGTCAGATGATCTTCTTGGCAAGCATGTGATCGTTCATGTGGGGCTCGCATTCCCCGCTGTGGATGGTCTACATTATCTTTTCCTTGTTAGCCCCTGCGATACAGTGCAAGTGAGTTCCATCGAAATTCCTCTTGAGAAGTGCTTTATGACAGATGATGTACTAGGCGGACAACCTTCAGAGGGTAGCTCGATCGTTCTTATTGGAACCCTCGGGATACCTACCGTACCTGACAAGGCACCAAATATCATAGTACCAGTAATTGACTAGCTCAGGATCTTATGTGGCGACGAGCTCAATGTGGTAGCGATGGGCTGGTTTGTCTTGCTTTTGAACTAGGAAGGGGGTCATTGTTATTCCCTCGGGCATGTCGACCATGGAGGCCAAGGTAGCGAGAGCATCATCTAGGTTATTCTTTGATCGGGGTAGGTAATGGAAGGTGATATATAGGAATAGGGAGGCTAACTCTTCTAATTGGGTGTGAAAGCATTGGAGATTTTCGTCCCTGACTTTTCAATTTATGATCACTTGACCGATGATGAGGGAATAATCCCCATATACATCGAGGTATTGAATACCTTTCTTGAGATCAAACTTGAGGCCCACTGTGCATGCCTCGTATTCTATCATGTTATAGGTGCAGGGGAAATTCAACTTGATGGCGAAGGGAGTATGAGAGTCATCCGAGGAAACTAGGAGTATCCCAGTGCCATATTCCTTTTTGTTGGCAGCGCCGTCAAAGAACATTTTCCATCGGAGGTCACCTTAGGCAGTGCAAAGGATATTCTCATCTGGGAATTCGGAGATCCAGACATTAGCTTCTTCTACAAGGTAATCCACGAGGTAGTCGGAGATATCTCTTACTTTCATGGCTTTCTATGTGATGTACACAGTATCGAACTCGGTTAAGAGCATCAACCATAGGGCCATTCGGCTAGATAAGGCGGGTTTCTCAAGCAGGTATTTGATGGGATCCATTCGGGATACGTGTTTGATCGGGAAGGCGAGCATGTAGTGTCGTAACTTTTGGGTGACCCAGACGAGCGTGACACATGCCTTTTCTAAAGCAGTGTAGTTGACCTCGTACCCGGCCAATTTGTGAGCATAATAGATGTCTCTTTCTTCGCAGGAGTCTTTAAGGTATTGGGCTAGCAAAGCCCCAACTGCAGTGTCGGTTATGGTTAGGTATAGGAGCAAAGGGAGGCCAGGTTGTGGTGGCATGAGAACTATAGGTTGGGTCAGATATTGTTTGATTCGATCAAAATCTTATTAGTAGGCCTCGTTCCAAACCTTGGTTGAATCCTTTCAGAGGAGATTGAAGATTGGTTCACAGATGGAGGTTAGCTAGCTGATGAATCGGATGATATATTATAATTTCCCAACAAAACCTCGGACTTCTTTCTCTGTTCGAGGCGATGGCATCTTAGGTATGGCCTTCAGCTTTGCAGGATCTGCTTCTATCCCCTTTTTACTGACCATGAATTTCAAGGGTTTTCCCTTTGTAATGCCGAAGACACACTTCTGTGGATTAAGTCGCATCTGATACTGTCGCAGTCGTTTGAAGAACTTTCGGAGAGCAGGAGCATGACCTTCTCTAGTTTTGGACTTGATAATCATACCATCCACGTAAACCTCGACCTCCTTGTGAATCAGGTCATGCAGGATGGTTGTGGCAGCCCTTTGGTAGGTAGCCCCAGCATTCTTGAGATCGAATGGCATAACGGTGTAGAAAAAGGTTCCCCATGGGGTGATGAATGCGGTTTTTTCTTGGTGGTCGGGGTGCATCTTGATTTGGTTGTATCCGTCAAACCCGTCGTATATGACTTGAGAGCATGACTAGCCGTATTGTCCACGATCATGTCGATATTGGGTAGAGGATAATCATCCTTTGGAGAGGCTTTGTTTAAATCTCGGTAATCCACACACATTCGAACCTTTCCTCCTGATTTTGGTACAGGTACAATGTTGGCTAGCCATGTGGGATATTCGATCACTCGAATGAAACCCACGTTCAACTGTTTGACCACCTCTTCTTTGACCTTGAGCGACCATAAGGTGCGGAGTTTCCTCAATTTTTGTTTAACCGGCTTGTAATCTGGGAGAGTGGGGATATCATGCTGAGCTATTTCAGGATCAATACTGGGCATATCGTCGTAGGACCATGCGAAGACATCCACGAACTCCTTTAGCAATTCTTTGAATTATGCGCGCTCATGCTCGTCAAGGGTAGCCCCTATCCTAATCTCGCGCAGTTGGCTACTAGAACCGAGATTAATAACAACAGTCTCTTCTTCATTAACTTGAACGCGGTTATGGTGTTTATTATTAACCTTATTTAGATCAGTTAAGAATTGTTCATTTGCAAAATCATCATCATCAAAAGTTTGATTAGAATCCAAGCAGTTAATGTAAGGTACAGCAAGATACTCAAAATCTTCGTTTATTTCATTGATAGGAAAAAAAGCATTGAGAACCTCATCAAAAGAGGTCTCGATTACATTTGAGCAAGGATAGACAACAGAAGAAGAAACACGGTACACATTGGGGTTAGGGGAGATTTCAAGAGGTAGAACTAGCGCAGCATGCCAGTTGAGGAGAGGTGTATGAACAACTTTAATCAGACGGGATAGGTCCATTGATGTAGTGCCTGAATGAACCATGCAGAGTGCCAGCCCCAGTGTCTGTAAATTGAAGGAATCTTCGGAATCACTTTCCTCAGCCTTTTCGGTATCTTTGATGAGCGATTGTATGCGGTGTGGGAAATTTTTGGCCCATGGGTATCTATCTTAGAAAAATATCTCCATTCCAGACTTCATCTTCTTGTCTTTGTGGTCATACCATGGTTCTGGAAAACTGCAAAAGGGGAAATCCTCACCCTCTTTGATGAATCGTCCATTTAAGGAGTCTCCTGAGATAGTTCGAATACAGTTTAATCCTCTCTTTGGTTGAGACTGGCGGATCATTATGAGCTCTTGTTCCGATGGTTGATACCCCAAGCCACAAGGAGGGAAAGCTTTCTTCAGTTCGATGGGCTCAAGTATCCTTTGCTGCCTTTGTCCTAGCCCCAGTCCGAGCATGAAGTGCATGTTTTTGAACATCTGAATAACATTGACATTTCCATGAGAGTCATATTCTGGACAACCTCTTTCTTTGAAATCGTCCCCTGCCGAGAGTAGGAATGGCTCAACTCGAAATCCTGATAGGATCATATCATTTGACCCATGTTGTATCTCGAGAATTGGACTGCTGGTGTTTGCACCCTCGGCATTTCCGTCGTCACCCAAAATGGTGATGACTCGCCCATCGACGAAGAACTTCAATTTCTGAGGGAATGAGGAAGAGACACCCTTTATACTGTGGAGCTAGCGTCGTCCGAGCAACAGGTTGAAACAGGCTGGGATGTCTATGACTTGGAATTCAACGACAGGGTTTATAGGTCCAACCCCTATTGCAAGTTTTGTGGATCCCATCACCTCTCGGCGGGTATTATCGTAGGCACGAACGACAGCGGAGGTTGGAGTAAGGTCACTTTCTTTCAGACCTAAACATTTGAAAGTTCTCAGTGGGCAGACATTCAAAGCGGATCCGTTATCAACGAGAGAAAGCGGTACAACCTTCCCCATAACTTCGATCGAGATGTTGAGTGCATGATTGTGATTTGGCCCAATTTTGGGGATTTCTTCTTCGGAAAAGGACAGCATTCGGGTGGAGGTCAAGGATCCGACCAAATTTATCGCTTCTTCTAGTGTGGTAGAGGGAGGAACTATAGGTCCAGTGAGTAATTTGATTAAAGCATTTCTGTGTAGCTGGGAAGACATGAAAATCCCCCATAGAGTGATGTTAGCTTGACTTTTCTTCAGTTGATCAAGGATCTTGCTCTCCTCAATGGTCATCTCTGGCATAGGAAGGTTTTCAACGCCCTTCCCTTTGTTATTTACTGGTAGTGAGCTTGAAACTTAGTAATGTCTCCCTGATCTGGTCATGTTATTTACTGAAGAAGGGAAAAACTTAAATCCTATTTCCTCGTCAATCCCAGGTTGCTCTGCTACCCTGTCTATTTCTCCGAGGAGTTCTTCAAATGTGATCATCCCACATAAGTCGGTTACTGGGCCAGTTCTTCCTGAATCTTGCTCTTTATTCGAGTCTTCGAATTCTTCCCCCCATCCAGTGGCAACAATTTTGTCTTTCCCTGTAAAGTCGATGCATTCCACGACTTCAACGGCTTCCTTATATTGGTCTTCCCATTCTGTGGGGATAGGTAAGGGTGAAGGGACCAGGTGCCCTTGCAGCTTCAAAGCACCAAATAACTCGGTGATACTGCAAATGTTTTTGGTTTTCTTGAATGCTTTCGTCATGATCTGGACAACATCATCTAAGCTGACTTCATCGGTTGGTATCACCCAACTATCTAATTCTCGGGCCCATTTTTGTGCTTCTAAAAACAACACACTGAACCTCTGGCAGTCGATATTCATTTGTGAGGGAAATTTCATCCCAAACTCTTGGAGTTGATTTAAGACCTCTGACAATTCCATACTTCCACTTTCAGAACGGGTCCGGACAGCGATGCACTCTCTAGTAAGGAGTGACAGTGCCTGATCAGCAGGGCTAGTTGGGTGTAGGAGGAAATATGGGCAAACTTGAAGAGGTTTAGGAGAGTATATGGGTGTGATTTGAGTCGAGGGATAGAAATTTGGGTTTTCTCCGAAGAAGATGGCATTGGTGTGATTTGGGAGGAGGTTATGAGTAGTGTTTGGCTTAGGATTGGCTCTTGGGGCGATGGTACCCCGATCGATGAGATCTTGGATTATGTCTCAGAGGTGGAAGCATTGGTCGGTGGTATGGCCAGCTGTTTGGTGAAAGGCGCAATGAGCATCAGTTTTGAAATTTCTGGGAAGTGGATTGGGTAATGGACATGGATCCATGGGCTTTATAAGGTTTCAACTTAACAGGGCTTGGTAAACTTTAGAGAGGGGAGCATGAAGATCAGTGTATTCTCTTTGGACGGGGGTAGGGCGACTTTCTGGTGCCCATGATGTGGTTGGTTGAGAGATGTTGTTGATGGTTGAGACTGTAGCATTGGCAGGCTTGTCATATTTTTGACACCACGCCTAATTAAATGCCGAGCGATCACTCATTTATTAAATTAAAATCAAGGTGAACAGTTGGTTCATTCTTAGCATCACTATCGTAAAAATACTTTTCCAATTTAAACACCCTAAATAATTAAGCTAAGTGTCAAAACCATTTTCATACATACTTTCCAAATTTTATTTAAAGAAAAATCATTTATTTTATTAACAACATTCAATAAGTAAGAATCACACCACATTAAATTTTGCAACATAATCTAATTAATTTAATACATTCGTCAATCGAATGTCAACATATGAAATCTAAAGTCACACATCCAAACTGAATAAATCCCATAGTAACAATACTGGAAATAACTGAAATACAAATGTCCAATAACAACGGAATAAGGGAAAGAGCTACACATGCCCAACTAGATGAAAGTACTAAGAGTGGATCCGAATGAACGAAGTCTTCTAATCAAGAGACCTGCAACTCCCACCTAAGCTGCAGCGCGTTCCTTCCAAGAGATCCTAAGCAAGACGCCCCTGTGGCTGGGCACCTGTAATACATACACATATATATAAGAGAGAAAGAGAGAGAAAAAGAAACGGGTCAGAGCCCGATACAGTGTTTGATTTAAAATACGTTTAGCAAGTATTTAAATTGATACAGGCTAATGCAACAACATATTAGTGCGACACTCTCTTGAGAAATTCTCACCTCTCTTCTAATGTGCACACCTATCGCACTAACCTTCCCAACGGTTTGTCTTATCATTTATCGCACTAATCTTCCCAAGGATTTAACTTATCTTAGCTTACTCGTAAGATTCAAAATTTAACGATTCAATTGTTTAAAAAGGATGTTTCAATTATCAAACCAAGGTTCTCATTTTTAACTTTATAAATCAATAAAGTTTTCCAGTGTCATATTATACTTTATCAAAACAAGTATTTACAATTTGAGTCATCAACCATGTCCTACATATCTCATCACAGTAGGCAATCCAATATTTCAGAATCTCATATATATATTAACTACTCATAAATATATATATATCACAACAGCACTCCAAATAATAACTATGGTGTGGGCATACTCTACTATCCAAACCCCATATCACTCACATTAAGGGGAATAGAAATTCGGAATCACTCTCGAATTCTATTAACACATATACAAACTATAGGTTCCAAGTCCTTTAGGACCGTCTGAACTATCACTGCGATAGCCTGTACCAAGGATACCTATACACAAACAAAATGAGGTGAAGCATAGATTCCAAGTCTCTAAGAGGAAAGCACATACCCGCATCTCTTAGGACCGTCTGAACTATCATTTTGATAGCCTGTACTAAGGATATCTATCTTCTAGGGTACAAGTCAATATCCCCCGTAAAGGTCCCATCGAGATAAGACTGTCCCAGCGCGGAAACCTCAGGGATAGCAAGTAGCGTGGGCATGATTTTCACACATAGATAGTATATGCATACACAATCATATAACTATACTCATATTCCCATATCAATAATGGGTAAATTCTTAATTCCCATAATTACGCCATTCGCATTTATTTCTCATTATATAGTTATCACGTATAACCATTCACATCTTACTTTAATTTGAGGAACTTCTCCACTTACTACATAACGCTCATAGATTCTATCCTCCCAAGTATAAAATTCAGTAGGTACACACATTTGTCCCAAAGTAACTCTCTTACGTGTCTCTCTCTCTTTAAATCATAAATTTACCGACCCTTATGTAATTATCCCAAAATACAATCTTTTCCCGACATCAAGGGTCCCAAAATCTATTCACATGTCCTACTGGTCTTCCCTATCTCCCAAAACATTTTATTAAGGATGCTCAAGAATTATCTCTTTATAAATTGAATTTAACTCATTTAAAAAGGGAGAATAGGAGTCTGCCAGGAGGGGTCGATCGATCGAGGTTTGGGGCTCGATCGATCGAACCTTCGATCGATCGAAGCTCTGGGTTCGATCGATCGATCAAGCAGGTCTGTGAAAAATGAAATTCTGCAGTAACGGGTTTCATCTCCAAACACCAACAATTTCCATATTGTCTAATCCCAATCGTCCCAGAATTGATGCTACTAACCTTATATCATCAAATTAGGTATTTTCAACGTAAAGCATGTGAATTTTTGTGATTAAATCATGAATTAACAGCCCCAATTTCATACAAAAATCTCAAGAACCCTAAATTCTCTTAAACATGGTTCTAACAATTATTTCCAGAATTCTCTTCTTATACACATCATAATTTCGTGGTTTAAATTCCTCTACATGGCAAGGGTTTCCAGAATTATCAATTAGACCAATACTACATGGATTTTTCTATCATAAATCGGTTTTCCTCCATTAAAACTCATCTTAATTACTCCTAAACGAATATGAAAGATGCACCAACGAAATAAGAAAGATAAACACTTGCTTGGGATTTTTAGAGGTCTGGTTTGGTGCCGAATTCGGTATGGTGGCGTTCCCCGTCTCGCGATCTACGCGTTGGTGGTGGCGGCGGTGCAAACGGTTGAGTTTTGGGCCTTGAATTTGCCTTGAGAGATCTCTTCTTCCTCTCCTATGGCCGTCACTTGTGTTTAGAGTTTCTAACCCTTGAAGGTAACCTAGGTATCTGATATAAATCCTCTAATTTTCGTGGGTTTAATTAGCCAAAAATGTAAAATGACCAAAATGCCCTCCCGGGTTACTAATTAGGCCTAAAAACGCCCCGAGACCCAAACTAAACTCTCGGGTACACTTTTCTGACTATCTCGACCCTTCCGGATGCGTTGGAGCACTCAAAACAACCATCCGAACAACTTATAAAATATTCACTTTTATTAATTCACATTTAGTCCCGACACGACACAGGCGCGTCCCGACTTAAATTTCCAAAATTGCCATTTTATTCACACGTGACAATATTATAAAAATAAATCTCATATATTGCTATACTCATCCAGTAATATGCAACAAATAACAAATTTCCAATAATTACTAACTCTCGTCACGCTAGTAAATATTTAAAGCAACATTCCGGATTAAAATTAAATTAATTTATCTCAATTAAATTTAATAAATCCCATAATTTAAAAGCTATAAAAATACGGGGTATTACATACTTCCCCCCTAACAACTGAATTTTGTCCCGAAATTCGGAAAATAAGGCCTATCAGGTAGCACAATCTTGGATATCCTTTTTCGTACACAAACTAACTACACATTACGGCGCTCAATCACTATAGCCCTTTCTTCACAACAACATTGTTTTACATTCTCATTGGAGACACTTCATCTTGTGCTCCCAACCGACCACATTCGCATAGGTCACGCCTATACGTTATAAATTTCATTATCTCACTAACATTAGGAGGCCGCATCTCACTACATGAGAAATACTCGGATTTATTCATATACAAAACTCCCATTCTGAGAAAATATTACGAACATTTGATCACTCTTGCTCGCCTAAAACAGTCATGGAATTCTACCACATTTATCGGAAGTTCTCTCGACTACCTACTCTCCTCTAAACATACGGAAGGAGAATAGTCGAGGTTCTTCCATAACAAAACCTTAATAAGTACCTTGTACGCGACAAACAGGTACGAGTGCTTCTACAGAGCATTCTTGAAATCATCGTATCAAGATTCCAAAATCTCCTTTACGTGGATCCACAAATTTTTTAATCACCGTGCGCCCATTCCCTGGCTAAGGGTGATACATCCTACTCGAAACGAAATCTTTTCTCCGATGGTTCCTGAAATCCCATATCAAAGGTGGGATTCACCAAATCTCATCCTGATTCAGAAATTTATACTGCGTCGGACCATGCACTGGTGCGATCCTTCCTTTCAAAGGAAGTCTGGGGCATACTATTTAATATTGTAAGCCAGGCCAAAGGAATATCAATCACTTCCTTCTCAGCGACTTAATTCACATGTTCGGGATAAACCCTTGATCTTGTTTTGAGGATGGCAACTCATCCAAGAACTTTATCGACTTTACCAACCTCTTCCAATTTCAGGAATTTTCGATAAACACAAAATTCTTTGGTTGATTCTCCTTTTTCAACCAAACCTTACCTACGGGCAGTGAATGTAGAGACTACTCACTACGTCTCGCTAAACATCGATTCTTCCCTTGAAATGTCTCACATTAAGTGACACGTAATACTCCCCTTCCTTCCTTGTAGTATGCCGAAAGTTCCACCCGTGCTCTTCTCTCCACGAAACGCACTTCTGGAACTCTTATACTATACTAACATCATTACTCTTTGTATGCGCAAGTCGTTCTCACACTTGACTAATAAAAATTCCGCTCCGAGTGTGCTTCGTCACAATTAAATTCTACTCTATTCAAGGAATACCAATTCTTGAATGGCTTCCCACAGCCTTCCAGTTAAGTTAGGGCGTGCTATTATAATTGCACACTTATGTATGGATTATCGCCCCTCATGTGACGTTTAATCCACTCTATCACTTCCACTTCGTTATACTAGTCCCACAAACATATATTTCACACGTTTATTACCACGTCCCTTCGACTCGGACTATTTTAACTGTAGTTAACTAAGATGCACACATTTTTGCAACACTCCGACCGCCCTAGGAGAGCGAACGGCGTGCTACTCATCTTTAGGACCAACTAAATTCAACGGAATAGAAGGAATAGGGTATTCAAATTCCATGACAATAAAAGAGGAATAATAATCCTCAACCTTCCTCAGATAAGTACAACAATTTTCCCAAATAGGTACAATAACCAAAATAAATCACTAACGCTCTATTCATCAAAATAATTACAAGTTATCTCTTTTGTATAGTATAAAGTTCTTCCCAGATAATCCATGCTAAAAATCATTACAACCCTTTATTCACCTTGTGTTCTGTACATGGTTATGACATTTGGGTACTCTCAATCACCCTAGAAATCAAAATTCTTAAATTCTCCTTATCATAGTTCCACACCTCAACTTGTGGGGATAACTTTCAATGTTTTCCCACCATAAAAATACGGCTCCAATGACCTTAAAACAAAATTCAACTCCCAACTTACATACATAATTACTTGATCCCATTTCGACCAAGGTACCGAACTCATGGAATTGTGACCAAACGTCTCCCTATTTCCAACCTTACGCTAAGTTTCATGCGTGGGATGTCTCGTAAAGCGAAATCCAAATAAGGAACCCCCCGATACACTACTACCTAGCATTGTCGGTTATCGAAATTCGTTAGGCCCTCCGTCCATAGTATATACCCCTTTATTTCATCCCTCGACAGAAAAGTTACAATTTCTCCCATAATTATGCTTAACAAAGAACGTTTCACTAATTTCACTATTGTTCAGTATAGGTTGGTGGTAATAGCATTCCATAAACCTCGAATACATACAATCGGAATTCTCGAAATTCCTTTCCCTAATAATAGGGGTATAAATATTAACTCCCACATCTCTAAAGGATAAATATAACAATGCACTTTCCTTATCACAAAGTCTGGAGTACTAAACATAATACTGAGTCAAATCTTTTCGCTCAACGGTAAATCCCGATACATACGGAATTATACTGACAATGTCTATACATACTTTGGCATCGAATATCTCGAGCCCACTATCTCCTCCGAAGTCTCTAGGATAGATAATATAAGTGCGAGTCCAACCTTCTCACAGGCAAAGCCTCGCCACAACAAACATAAAACATGTTGTGCTAATGCAACCACTCCTATAGCCTTGCAATAAATGCCCACTATCGTACTAACCATTTCTATAACATTTTAACAAAGATAATATCATACTCGTGTATCGCATCACTACAACGAGTAACCTCGATAAAGTATAAAACACTATTAATATACTCATTCATCCTCCGCGGATAGCACTAAAGAAAAAAAATCCCGCTACACTAGGGAAAAATATTCACATAATGGTAACATTTATAATGATATGCATTAAACTCGTCTCACATGCTACTCTAGCAATGAACAAAATGTGGTGACTCGCTCGTGTCACATAAACATGCCGCATCCTCTAAGGATACAACCTATACTTCCATCCTGGCAATCGTCTTGACTGCACAAATGGTTTTCGGACGTAACACGTCTGCCCAAACCAAAACAAAATTATTTTAATCGTTGCCTTTTACTAGGCACCGTATTCTTGTCCCTTTTCTCATTTTGGAACATATTATCGTGAGCGATCTCACTCCGCACAAAATACCTCAGTACATAATCCACTTACCACCTGTCCTACTAACCAGGTTAGGATTTGTCCTCCTCTCGGACTTTAGTAAACTCAATTCCTGTAAACCATCCCGATTGTTCTCTTAACTTTTTAGGCCATAAAGATCGTGTTACTATCTATAATAGTACTTACTGAATTTACCATCACTTGGTAAGAAATTAACTATCTAAAGCATTTAAATGGTTTTCCTGATGTGTATCCACATCCTTTTGTGGTGTTATACCACCATCGTTGCATTCAGTCTCATTCTCGATTAAATTCTTCGATTTCTTTAACTTCCCCCACAAATAAGCCTTATCACCTATTTCGACAAAATATGAAAATGTCAACCTCTGAATCGTTCGTCCATCAGAATTTCCTCCTCGAGTTTTATCAACTATTATTACGAGTTGGTCTTCCACTTGGAGTCGTTTCCCCCACTTGTATCTACATCTTCCGATACAAAATTCGCTAACGGTTAAGATTCATATTCACGAATGGACCCCTGACATGCCCTCTCTCAATTAGTTCAGAACCACATTTGCTTCTAATCCTGAACAGTTAAGGAAGGAACATTCAGTCAGCACTGTACCTAAGGTTCTCCTATAGGTATAGCATTCTACTTCTAAAATTTTTGGTTGACTCCAACCATTATAATTTCGTCCCGAAAGCCAAGAAAATTTTCTCTAAATTTTCACTTTCGGTTTGCCACACTCCGTCCTGTATTTAAGCCTTTGGATACTTTACCGCCTTTGGTAAGGACACATACAATTTTCGCGTTTCTAAGATTTCCCATTGATAGTCTCTACACGTTTTTTTTTTGTAATACGTTGGGTAAGTTTACCCTCACACTTCATTTGACTATAACAGCATATGAAAATCATTGCTACACCTTAGTCGCCATTCGAGTCTTGGCTTCTAGTGCCATAATGGAGGTGACCTCGACTACGGTCATCATCCTCGGATGTCTTTCATCATCTCAACTGAGCCCTGCCTCCTGATGTACGCTTAACGGTCCTCTTATGACATCCGTCATCGCTCGGTATACGCACACATCCGAACGAAATTAGAATACACTAATGTATACACATTATAGCAGGAGAACGAAATATCGTCAAAGGAATCGACAATCCTAAACATAGGGCCCTATAACAAACAAAGCAACGCTAAAAGCATAATAAACCGTACAGATCCTAAGGACACTGGAACATGATTCTCTGATACCACCTGTGACACCCCGCCTAATTAAATACCGGGCGATCACTCCTTTATTAAATTAAAATCAAGGTGAACAGTTGGTTCATTCTTAGCATCACTGTCGTAAAAATACTTTTCCAATTTAAACACCCTAAATAATTAAGCTAAGTGTCAAAACCATTTTCATACATACTTTCCAAATTTTATTTAAAGAAAAATCATTTATTTTATTAACAACATTCAATAAGTAAGAATCACACCACATTAAATTTTGCAACATAATCCAATTAATTTAATACATTCGTCAATCGAATGTCAACATATGAAATCTAAAGTCACACATCCAAACTGAATAAATCACATAGTAACAATACTGGAAATAACTGAAATACAAATGTCCAATAACAACGGAATAATGGAAAGAGCTATACATGCCCAACTAGATGAAAGTACTAAGAGTGGATCCGAATGAACGAATTCGTCTATTCAAGAGACCTGCAACTCCCACCTAAGCTGCAGCGCGTTCCTTCCAAGAGATCCTAAGAAAGACGCCCCTGTGGCTGGGCACCTGTAATACATACATATATATACAAGAGAGAGAGAGAGAGAGAGAGAGAGGGAAAAAGAAACGGGTCAGAGCCCGATAGAGTGTTTGATTTAAAATACGTTCAGCAAGTATTTAAATTGATACAGGCCAATGCAACAACATATTAGTGCGACACTCTCTTGAGAAATTCTCACCTCTCTTCTAATGTGCACACCAATCGCACTAACCTTCCCAACGGTTTGTCTTATCATTTATCGCACTAATCTTCCCAAGGATTTAACTTATCTTAGCTTACTCGTAAGATTCAAAATTTAATGATTCAATTGTTTAAAAAGGATGTTTCAAATAGCATCCCAAGGTTCTCATTTTTAACTTTATAAATCAATAAAGTTTTCCAGTGTCATATTATACTTTATCAAAACAAGTATTTACAATTTGAGTCATCAACCATGTCCTGCATATCTCATCACAGTAGGCAGTCCCAGATTTCAGAATTTCATATATATATTAACTACTCATAAATATATATATATCACAACAGCACCCCAAATAATAACTATGGTGCGGGCATACTCTACTATCCAAACCCCATATCACTCACATTAAGGGGAATAAAAATTCAAAATCACTCTCGAATTGTATTAACACATATACAAACTATAGGTTCCAAGTCCCTTAGGACCGTCTGAACTATCACTGCGATAGCCTATACCAAGGATACCTATACACAAATAAAATGAGGCAAAGAATAGATTCCAAGTCTCTAAGAGGAAATCACATACCCGCATCTCTTAGGACCGTCTGAAATATCATTCCGATAGCCTGTACCAAGGATATCTATCTTCTAGGGTACAAGTCAATATCCCCCATAAAGGTCCCATCGAGATAAGACTGTCCCAGCGCGGAAACCTCAGGGATAGCAAGTAGCCTGGGCATGATTTTCACACATAGATAGTATATGCATACACAATCATATAACTATACTCATATTCCCATATCAATAATGGGTAAATTCTCAATTCCCATAATTACGTCATTCGCATTTAGTTCTCATTATATTGTTATCACATATAACCATTCACATCTTACTTTAATTTGAGGAACTTCTCCACTTACTACATAACGCTCATGGATTCTATCCTCCCAAGTATAAAATTCAGTAGGTATACACAGTTGTCCCAAAGTAACTCTCTTACGTGTCTCTCTCTCTTTAAATCATAAATTTACCGACCCTTATGTAATTATCCCAAAATACAATCTTTGCCCGACATCAAGGGTCCCAAAATCTATTCACATGTCCTACTGGTCTTCCCTATCTCCCAAAACATTTTATTAAGGATGCTCAAGAATTATCTCACGATAAATTGAATTTAACTCATTTAAAAAGGGAAAATAGGAGTCTGCCAGGAGGGGTCGATCGATCGAGATTTGGGGCTCGATCGATCGAACCTTCGATCGATCGAAGCTCTGGGTTCGATCGATCGATCAAGCAGGTCTGCGAAAAATGAAATTCTGCAGTTACGGGTTTCATCTCCAAACACCAACAATTTCCATATTTTCTAATCCCAATCGTCCCAGAATTGATGCTACTAACCTTATATCATCATATTGGGTATTTTCAACATAAAGCATGTGAATTTCTGTGATTAAATCATGAATTAACAGCCCCAATTTCATACAAAAATCACAAGAACCCTAAATTCTCTTAAACATGGTTCTAACAATTATTTCCATAATTCTCTTCTTATACACATCATAATTTCGTGGTTTAAATTCCTCTACATGGCAAGGGTTTCCAGAATTATCAATTAGACCAATACAACATGGATTTTTCTATCATAAATCGGTTTTCCTCCATTAAAACTCATCTTAATTACTCCTAAACTAATATGAAAGATGCACGAACGAAATAAGCAAGATAAACACTTGCCTGGGATTTTCAGAGGTCTGGTTTGGTGCCGAATTCGGTATGGTTGTGTTCCCTGTCTCTCGATCTACGCGTTGGTGGTGGCGGCGGTGCAAACAGTTGAGTTTTGGGCCTTGAATTTGCCTTGAGAGCTCTCTTCTTCCTCTCCTATGGCCGTCACTTGTGTTTAGAGTTTCTAACCCTAGAAGGTAACCTAGGTATCTGATATAACTCCTCTAATTTTCGTGGGTTTAATTATCCAAAAATGTAAAATGACCAAAATACCCTCCCGGGTTACTAATTAGGCCTAAAAACGCCCCGAGACCCAAACTAAACTCTCGGGTACACTTTTCTGACTATCTCGACCCTTCCGGACGCGTTAGCGCACTCAAAACGACCACCCAAATAACTTATAAAATATTCACTTTTATTAATTCACATTTAGTCCCAACACGACACAGGCGCGTCCCGACTTAAATTTCCAAAATTGCCATTTTATTCACACGTGACAATATTATTAAAATAAATCTCATATATTGGTATACTCATCTAGTAATATGCAACAAATAACAAATTTCCAATAATTACTAACTCTCGTCATGCTAGTAAATATTTAAAGCAACATTCCGGATTAAAATTAAATTAATTTCTCTCAATTAAATTTAATAAATCCCATAATTTAAAAGCTATAAAAATACGGGGTATTACAATATTTCTGGGGGGAACTGTCCGGGCACCTTCTTCGATTCAACTTCTGTTTTGGCAAGACCTTCCTCGATTTCGACTCCTGCTTCTCTGAGAGCTCGAAAGTGGGGGTAGTACTGTCCTCCCATGGTTGCTCGGACATGGGGCAAGAAATTCTTCTTCACTATGTTGACTTGTTCTTCCTCAGATGGCCGATTGGTTATGGTAGCTGCTTTTTCCCTCCACCGAGTTATGAAGTTACTGACTGATTCCCCAGAGTTTTGTTTGAGCAGTTCTAAATCAATGCGGGTGACCTTAAGCTCTTCGTTGTATTTGTACTACGACATGAATTCTTGGGCTACATCCTCCTAGCTACGAATTCTGGACTCTTCGAGAGACAAAAATCGTCGGAGAGCGCTATCCTTCAAAGTTTGTTGAAACAGTTGGGCCATTACTTCTTCGAAAGCCCCTAGGAGAGTCATGGAATGGTTATAACTGCGAAGATGGACAATAGGGGGTCCACTCCCTTTGAATTTCTCGATGTTTGGCATCTTGAACTTCTCGGGTAACCTCGCTTTAGGATAAGGAGACATGTGGGTGTAGTCCATGTAATTTCGAGAGATAATGACCTGGTCAGACTTCTTGGTGAGCATCTTGAGATCCTCTTTGACTTTATTCAACTCCTCCTTTGGATCAGCGACCACAGGCAGGTTAGCCATAGGTTGGGCAATGTTTGGCATTGGAAGCTGGGCAGGCAGCGGCCCATTGGCAGGAGGGACACGTGGAGCATGCTGATATTCTTCCAGAACCCGGATAGGCTGGGGTGGACCCATATCATGAGGGAATAGGGCCTAGGGATCTTGAGGAATAGGAACTTAGTTTCATTGCATTTCTCGGACCTCAGCTTGGAGGTTGTCAATCTTTTCCACGAGCTGAGCTAGGACTGTCGGCAGATCTGGTTGTATGAATGGTGCTTGATCTGCATTCTCTATAGAATATGAATGGATTCTGGACTCGGAAGAAGTAGTAGAGGAGCGGATGAAACTCCAGGGTGATTTGACTGAAGACCGAAGCTAATAAGGAGCCAGGCCAAGGGTGTGCGATCGACCTGAGAAGGCGTAGGATAAGATTTATTTTTTAGACAAAGGGAAGAAACTATTTTTGGATTTTTGATAAAAGGGAGAAATGTTTTTGGATTTTTGATAAAGAAGGGAGAAATGTTTTTGGATTTTTGATAAAAAAGGAGAAATATTTTTGAATTTTTGATAAAGAAGGGAGAAATGTTTTTGGAGACGGAACTCAGCATGATTATTATGATTATTATGTTTTCACTTGTATTTAATTCTCCTAAATGCAATGCCGGACGAGACCCGAGTCTGGAAAAGTGGGGGTCTTAATACATGAAAAGCTACGTTTGGACTTGTAACCAGTCTCGCGGACAGGGTCCCTTTTTAAAAATGTGCAAAGATTGACCCGAAATTTCGGCAGAGTTTTGGGTTGAAATCGGCAATCTAAAGTGTGTTTCCTAGGTTTGACACCTATATCCGGGTATGCAGTTGGTTGAGTGAATCGGCATGGGTTCCCCCCTTTGGCGTGACTTCCACAATATACGTCTTGCTCTTGCGGGCAATTGGTACGTGTGGACAATCCATTTGATAGACTTGAGTGTACGTGAATTGCCTCACCATATACCTCGTGGGGACGGTACGTGTGAGAGCGAATTCGATATACTTGGCGTATGTGAACGAATTCCCTGCGATATACCTCCCATCATGACTTCGGTCAAGCGGTACGATGTGGGGGAACCGTTCGATATACATCGAAGGTACTTGGCCAATGGAAGGTGAAAGTCATATCGCTTAGGCTAACTGCGGCCTTCCGGACTAGCGCCCATCACGAAGTGACCCTCCAGTTACTGGGTAAAATTTGATCAATAGCAATGCTCTTTGGTGATATCGTGTGAATCATGAATGATTCTCTTTATTAGTATCTTATGATGAGAATGCCTTTCTTGATTATGCCAAACAGTGGGAAAAGTACAAGTACCTCAAAAAGGTACCCCAAGTATGGATGGGTGATGCGTGCAACATGGGGATATACATGTGATCCTAAGGGCACGTGGTACGAAGTGTACATGGAGAATTTTCTACAAGTGTGTGAATATAAGCCTAAGCATGGGATGCACATGTGAGAAAGGGGAACATGCAGGTATGGATAAAGTCCCCAGCAGAGTCGCCACTGTGGCCATCCCCGATCCCCGCCGCGGAGGGAAAAGGATCCTTCGGGTCCTGCGCGTCTCCTCTCGGGAGAGCGCTTCGGCCGGCGTCGATTCGTGAGGTGTGAAAATGTAGAGAGATTCAGAGTCGCCAGTCTATTTTACTCAAAACATACAAAAGAAAGGGGGAGCCAACCCGAAGGATGGCATCCAAAGACATACTAGTGCGTGCGAAACCAAAATGATTCGAGAAGGGTTCGGAGGCTTAGTTACTAAATGGGAAGGTGTTAGGCACCCTTCCGCCCTTTCGGTCTCTCATGAATATTTGCTATTTTCCTTTATATTTCCCCCCGTGATATGTATGCATGTGTATATATAGAATGGAGGTAGGAATCCTCAACTTGTATCATGGAAAAGATAAAGCGAGTCATCAATAGGAATGTTAGATTAATGTAGAAAATAGGATTTGTGAGACTACCCTTGCGTTGATTGTTATAAGGGAACGATAACGCATGTGAGATAATACGCCAGTAAGAACGAATGTATAGAATATAATAGAAAATGGGACAAAGAGAAGATAGAAAATAAGAAAAAGTGAAAAAAGGACTCAAATCTCGGGTTTTATCCCGAGACGCCTACGTAGCCTATAAAGGCATCAAAGTCCACGTAGTTCGCATACAAAATGAGGGGTGGGGTTTATCCCATAAATCCAAATGGGAAATCTCTTATTTGTAAGTGTGTGTGTGTGTGTGTGTGTGTGTGTGTAGAAAAAGTATTTTAGTTGTGAGAAAAGTGTGTAAAAAGTGTGCGAATCCCTATTTGGAATTTATGAGTAAACCCTCTTTTTCTTATTTTTTTGGGTTTTATTTATATGAAAATAAGATAAGTGCAGTAATACTAAATAAAAAGTATATTAGGATGTGTGAGATGAGATAATAAAAGTGATAAGTAAGAAAACAAGTTATTGGGAATTTAAGAGAATTTAAGAGAGAGTTTGAGAAAGTTGAACCTTCTTGAAGATCTTGAGCTTGATCTTGAATGTTGAAGAGCAGACCTTGCACTTTAGGTGATGATGGAGAGTGGTTAATTCACCAAGTTTGATGGAGGGGATGATGAAAAGTGGAAGTAAAAAAGGGGATTTGGGAGTTAAAATTGCGCTGCCTTCGAGAGAGGTTTCTGGGACTTGCTGAGAGTGATCTCCTTCTGATCTGAGCTCCCCTGCAAATGAGGTCAAGGCCTCATTTTATAGGCCCAGGGGTTTGTCGATCGGCATAGAGCCCTTCCTGCCTGTCGGCAGGCAGGTGCCGATAGGCAGGTTCTAGGACCTACCGTTTGGCAGTGTGTTTCAAGCTTTTTCTGAAAATCGGTCGCCGAGGGCAAACCGTCGATCAGAATCGCATACGGGGCATACCTTTGGAAAGGTAATTCAGAGACCTTCAAAAGTCCTTTGGATCTCTCCCGGGTTTGGTAGTTGAATTTGGGTCAAATATGGCTCGAAAGCGTTTGTCGGTCCGCTGGACGGGGAATCATTTAGGACGCAAATGGATCGTTCGTCCGCATGGTAAGTCCGAATCGCGCACGAGGCATACCATTGGAAAGGTTTAGTTTGACTCGGTTTGGAGAGTTGACCTTGGTCAACCGGGCCCGAGAAGTGCTCGGTGGCCTCCCGGAGTGAAACGGATCGTTCGTCCGCATGGAAAGTCAGAATCACGCACGGGATAGACCGTTGGAAAGGGTATTCAGTGCCCTTCGAAGATTCATTCAGCCTCGGTAGAGCTGAAAAGTTAACTTAGGTCAAACGGAGCCCGGGGGCACCCGATGGCCTCTAGTTCAGGTTTCGGATGCAAATGGACCGTTCGTCCGCATGGTAAGTCAGAATCATGCACGGGGTGGACCATTGGAAAGTGTATTTAGTGCCCTTCGAAGATTCATTTAGTCTCGATCGAGATGAAGAGCTTAACTTTTGGTCAATCCAAGCCGGGAAGTGCCCGATGGCTTCCAGGTCAGTGCTCAGGACATGACCTGGGTTTACGGTGATGAGTGGAGGCACTAGGGACCTAAGGAGTGTTAGGGGTAACAGAATGAGGTTTAACCAAAATGAGTGACCAATAAGGAGGTAACAAAATTTGGCGACTCTACTGGGGATCGGGGATGGCCACAGTGGTGACTCTACTGGGGATTTCCCCTTTTGCGGCTTTCCAGAACCATAGTACGACCACACAGACAAGAAGATGAAGCCTGGAATGGAGATCTTTTTCCAAGATAGCTACCCATGGGCAGAAAATTTCCCACACCACATATAACCGCTCATCAAAGAGACTGAAAAGGCTGAGGAAAGTGATTCCGAAGATTCCTTCAATTTACAAACACTGGGGCTGGCACTCTGCATGGTTCATTCAGGAACTACATCAATAGACCCATCCCATCTGATTAAAGTTGTTGATACACCGCTCCTCAATTGGCATGTTGCGCCAGTTCTACCTCTTAAAATCTCGCCTAACCCCAATGTGTACCCTGTTTTGTTCTTCTGTTGTCTATCCTTTCTCAAATGTAATCGAGACCTCTTTTGATGAGGTTATCAATGTTGTTTTTCCTATCAATGAAATAAACTAAGATTTTGAGTATCTTGTTGTGCCTTACATTAACTGCTTGGATTCTAATCAAACTTTTGATGATGATGATTTTGCAAATGAACAATTCTTAACTGATCTAAATAAGGTTAATAATAAACAACATAGCCGCGTTTAAGTTAATGAAGAAAAGACCGTTGTTATTAATCTCGGTTCTAGTACCAACTGCGCGAGATTAGGATAGGGACTAACCTTGACGAGCATGAGCGCGCACAATTCAAAGAATTACTAAAGGAGTTCGTGGATGTCTTCGCATGGTCCTACGATTATATGTCCGATATTGATCCTGAAATAGCTCAGTATGAGATCCCCACTCTCCCAGATTACAAGTCGGTTAAATAAAAATTGAGGAAACTCCGCACCGAATGGTCGCTCAAGGTCAAAGAAGAGGTGGTCAAACAGTTGAACGTGGGTTTCATTCGAGTGATCGAATATCCATCATGGCTAGCCAACATTATACCTGTGCCGAAATTAGGAGGAAAGGTTCGAATGTGTGTTGATTACCGAGATTTAAACAAAGCTTCTCCGAAGGATGATTATCCGTTACCCAATATCGACATGATCGTGGACAATACATCCAGTCATGCCACATACAAAGGTGATATCGACATGATCGTACACAAGACCGGGGTCAATTATGACCCAAGAGTGGTGACGACCAAGGACCGAGGTCAATTCTGATCTAACTCAGGTGATGATCCAAGATCGGGGTCAATTGTGACCCAAGAGTGGTGACGATCGAGGATCGAGGTCAATTCTGACCTAACTCAGGTGACGATCCAAGACCGGGATCAATTCTGACCCAAGAGTGGTGACGACCGAGGACCGAGGTCAATTCTGACCTAACTCAGGTGACGATCCAAGACCGGGATCAATTCTGACCCAAGAGTGGTGACGACCGAGGACCGAGGTCAATTCTGACCTAACTCAGGTGACGATCCAAGACCGGGGTCAATTCTGACCTAAGAGTGGTGAAGACCGAGGACCGAGGTCAATTCTGACCTAACTCAGGTGACAATCCAAGACCAGGGTCAATTCTGACCTAAGAGTGGTGACGACCGAGGACCAAGGTCAATTCTGACCTAACTCATGTGATGATCAGGTGATGATCCAAGATCGGGGTCAATTCTGACCCAAGAGTGGTGACGACCGAGGACCGAGGTCAATTCTGACCTAATTTAGGTGACGATCCAAGACCGGGGTCAATTCTGACCCAAGAGTGGTGACAACCGAGGACCGAGGTCAATTCTGACATAATTTAGGTGACGATCAAAGATCGGGGTTAATTCTGACCCAAGAGTGGTGACGATCGAGGACTGAGGTCAATTCTGACCTAATTTAGGTGACGATCCAAGATCGGGGTCAATTCGGAACTAAGAGTGGTGACGACCGAGGACCGGGGTCAAATTGACCTAATTTAGGTGACGATCTAAATTCGGGGTCAATTCTAACCCAAGAGTGGTGACGACCGAGGATCGAGGTTAATTCTGACCTAACTTAGGTGACGATCTAAGACCGAGGTCAATTCTGACCTAAGAGTGGTGACGATCGAGGACCGAGGTCAATTCTGACCTAATCCAGGTGACGATCCAAGACCGGGTGATATGCCCCAAGTGTCACCTCAGCTCAGAAACTACAACCTCGGCCAAGACATTGCTGAGGTTGGAAATGCCTTGGATCAGTGATAATAGGCCTCAGCCCTAGAAAGGTCGGCCCTGGCCGACACCACTACAAACCTCATCAAGGGGAGGCTGCATGAATCATGGGGGTCAGAAGTTCGTTAGTTCACCCGGGAATGACAACCTTAGCCAGGGGTAGGCCGAGGTTACAAGGAGACTTACCTCTACCAAGGTCAACCCCATCAGTGAATCGGCCAAGATTCTAAGCACATTCCAACTTAACCTCAGCCCTGGCCTACCTTAACACCTTACTCGGCTTTACTTAAGCCGAGACCATAATGGATCATCTCGAATTGGATGGGCAGCTAAACCTTACTAACCTCGGACTCTCCCAGGCCGAGGTCATGACCAAGCATGGAGGCCGAGCACTTATTAACATATGTGTGGATAAGTACACGTGGACACAAATCAGTTATAATAAATCATTCCCCCCACGTGGGGGGGGCATTTCATCATCATTCTCTACATGTGACAGGGACAGGTGCATTCATCATATTGACTAGACCAACACACACATTCTCATTGCATGCATGGGGGTACACTACACCCCCTGGTACTATATATAGAGGTCATCCTCTACCTTGCAAAAGATCCGAAATTAGCAACCCTAGCTGAAACTCTGTCTAAACACACAGTAGAGAGAGAAAGCTTATGAGATTGTAACTATGGCCATTAGAGCCCTCATACAGTGATACACATCATACACTTGCACAGTGGATGTAGGCCTAATTGGCTGAACCACTTATATTCCGGTGTGAATCCTCTTCTCCTCACCTCCTTCTACTACATGTGTATATACCCTTATGCTTTCATTGTTAACATTGAATTGAGCTCATAAACACCTCGAAGGGTGGTGTTGTTTCCAGCATCATCATTTTAGCGTCGTCTGTGGGAACGAGAAGCTATCTCGTCCTCTTTTTTTGTTTAACCTCATCGGAGACTCTAGTGGTGAACCAGCCCTCCCCCCTAGAGCGGAGTTGTTTCACCATTAAAAGAGGTCCTGTAAGTTATTAAGCTCATTTACTACACCAGCTCTTTTATGCTAGCATATGGCACCATAGGTACCACCGCCTCTTCCGCCGCCTGGGGCGGGAGGACCTGGTTCCAGCCAGGCGCTGCCTCAGTCCGAAATGGCGGAGGTAGCTGCAGCCTTAAGGTCTTTGGCTGTAACGCAATAAGCTATGCAGGAGAAATTTGCACAGCTCATCCAAACTATGATGAGGCCACCTGGAGTTTCACCGAAAATGATCACTCCGGCGGATGTTCAGCCTCATCCTGATGCCAGGGTACCACCCCAGGCACCAATGAAGGACCAACCTGCCCCCAGCGGAGGAGGGACATTGCTGACCCTAAGAGCTTACGCCTGGGGAGGCAAGGTAACCCTTGCCTGGAGGACAGGTATGACGATCTGGAGGCGGAAAAGGTCCCAGATGAATGTTGGGAGCCGTATGAGGTTTCGAATAATACTGTGCGTCCTCTTCTGCAGAGCCGAGACCATTGCGGCCGAAGAGGTGAAGAGGCTCAGCAGGGAGGATCAGATTTTGATCGATTGAGTAGAGGGTCAGCCTTTGAGAGGTTGGGCCCAGTAAATGACCTAAGACAGAGATTGTCAAGGAGTGAAGCTGGCTCGTAAAGAGGGGATGAGCAACGTCGGCCCCACCAAGGCCGACCTCATGCAGGAAGAGGTAGAGACCAGGAAGAGGTCAACAGCCGACGCTACGCTGCAGATGGAGAAACCTCAGTTTATCCCTTGGAGGTGTCTGGGGACAACCTCGGCCATGTCGATGGTAGGATGCCATGGAATGACTCTATCCAACATATTGAGGTGAAGATAGGAGACCTCATTAAGAGCCGAGACCCATTGCAAAGAGGTTTATCAGAGGGCTCCCCCTTTGTGGCAAGGATAGTGAGCTTCCCGACCCCTGCTAAGTTCACCCGTGGTGTCTCCCAAGTATAATGGTAGCACCAACCCTATACATCACATTGAGATGTATCAGTCAGTGGCGGACATCTACTCGATACTTGATGAGATGAAGTGTAGGGCCTTCTCCGGGAGGAGCAGCACACAGCTGGCTCACTTCTCTTTCAAAGAATTCAATTGAGAACTTTAAGGGCTTGGCTGAACGATTCATTCACAACTTCTTCTTTGGGGTGAGACCTCAAAAGAAGACCACTCATCTACTGTATGTCAAGCAACGTAAGGACGAGAGACTAAGAGACTACATCGCCAGGTTTAACAAAGAAAAACTTGAGGTTGAAGACTACGAAGAGAATATAGCCATGACCGCCCTCATAGGAGGTCTTCAGAAAGGGAAGTTGTTGTGGAAACTTGCGAAAGACCCTCCCAATTATATGGCCGAGCTACTGGCAACTGTGGGAAAATTCATGAATGTCGAAGAGGCAATGGCCGCCAAGTATGAGGATGAGAACCGCGGTAGTATCGGAAAGTACCAAAGAAAGAAAGATGGAAAAAATAGGCCACCTGATGACAAGTTAGCTCACTATACTCCTCTAACCGTGAGCTATGAGCATATCCTCAACGAGATCAAGAATGACAGGACTCTAAGATGGCCAGAGAAACTGAAGGCCCCTCCACATAAGAGGAATAAAAGCTTGTGGTGTGAGTTCCACCAGGTACATGTCCATGTTACAGACAGATGCTTCGCCTTGAAGGATGAGATTGAAAATATGTTAAAATCCGAAAAGCTGAGGAAGTATGTTGATGGCAAGGCTCCTAAAGGGGGAAGAAATGACCCTAAGAAGAGGAGAAACTACAGATGCCGTGACGATGCACCAGCTAGAAGAGACAATGATTCAGAAGGTGATGATGAAGATGATCCGAACCTTCCACCAAAAGATGACAACACCCCGATGAAGAGAGTTAGCATGATCTCCTTTGGTGTTGACACCATTTGCAGAGGACTCGCGGGAGGTGGCTCTGAAGCGGATGACAGGAAAGCTCATGTGGCAGAGGCCGAGTCAGTGGCCAAACTTGAAGTTGTAAATCTAACGTCTTTCGATACAGTGCAGAAGAGAAAGAAGATGGAGATGGACACCCTTATAGTTGGGTTCTCCCGACTCGACTTCAAAGGTATCTTATCCCCGTATGATGACCCTTTGGTAATAACAACAAGGGTGCATGGATGCGAGGTGCAGAGGATCCTCATGGATGGGGGAGTTCAGCAGACATAATGTTTTGGCCTTGCTTAAAGATCTTAAGCCTCAGCAGAGCAAGGCTAGTACCCTATCATCATCCTTTAATGGGATTAAGCAGCAAAAAGGCCCACCCATTGGGCATGTATGAATTGGACGTACGGATGGGTGACGAGTGGCCTAAGTGGTTGACCCAAAAGATAAATTTTTTCATGATGGACGAAAACGTCTTCTCGTCCTATAACCTCATCGTAGGAAGAGTATCCCTTAAGGAGTTTGAAGTTATGCCATCAATGGTTCACCAAATGCTAAAATTCACGACCCCCTATAGGGTAGGGGAAGTGCAGGGTGACCAGACCATAGCATGAGAATGTTACTTTAACTCGACCGAAGAGAGAGAGGCCCATAAGAGGGCAACCACCACTTATAGCATTGATACACTTGACCCAAGAGATTAAACAAAGTTGAAGAAGGGAGAGTCCACGGAAGAGGTAGAATCCATCGTCCTTAAGAAAGACGAACCGGTAAAAACCATCCAGGTCAGCAAAGCCTTAAAAGCAGAAATCAAGGAAGAGCTGATAAACTTCCTCAGGAAGAGGCAGAGTGTCTTTGTTTGGAGTCACGCAGACATGCCCGGCATCAACCCTGAGGTTATGAGTCACAAGCTCAACGTGATTAAAGATGCCAGGCCTATCAAACAAAGACGAAGAGTTTACTCCAGGGAGAAGTACGACATCATTCGAGAAGAAGTCAAAAAACTAGAAGAGGCTAAGTTTATTAGAGAATTCATATATCCGGAGTGGCTATCAAATGCAGTCATCATGCTAAAGGCCAATGGAAAGTGGAGAATGTGCATTGACTTCACTAACCTGAAAAAGTCTTGCCCAAAATACGGCTACCCATTACCTAGGATAAATCATACGGTAGATGCTACTGCAGGGCACGAGCTCATGAGCTTCATGGATGGGTATTCTGTCTACAATCAGATCTTCATGGACGCGGAAGACTCAGAGAAGACAGCCTTCATTATCGATAAAGGGACGTACTGTTACAAAGTGATGCCCTTCGGTCTAAAAAATGCGGGGGCAACATACCAACGTCTTGTGAATAAGATGTTCGAAGATAAAATAGGTAATACTATGGACGTGTATGTAGACGATATGCTAACGAAGAGCTTGAAGGCCTGCACTCATGTGGAAGATCTTGAATAGACCTTCGATACTATGGACTTGTACGGAATGAAACTCAACCCCGCGAAGTGTGTCTTCGGGGTGGGAGCTGGGAAGTTTCTTGGATTTATCGTCAATCAAAGAGGAATCGAAGCAAACCCTGAGAAAATCAAGGCTTTTCTTTATATGAAGACACCGAGGAGTATCAAGGATGTCCAAAGACTCACCGGGAGAGTGTCCTCACTCAACAGGTTTGTCTCCAGAGCAACGAACAAGTGTCTTTCGTTCTTTAACGTGCTTATAAAGGCCTTCTAGTGGGACAAAGAGTGTAAAGAGGCTTCCAACCAACTCAAGTCCGACCTTGGGTCTCCCTTATTGTTATCTCGTCCCATAGTAGGAGAAAAATTTTATGTGTATCTAGCAGTCTCTGAATTGTCTATCAGTGCAGCCATAGTGCGGGAAGACGTTGGAATCCAAAGGTCTGTGTATTTCAACAGTAAAGCGCTTCAAGGGTCTGAACAAAATTGCCCTCGTATGGAAAAGTTAGCCTATGCCCCGATACATGCCTCAAGGAAGATGAAGCCCTACTTCCAAGCCCATTCCATGGTCGTCCTCACCGATTCCTCACTAAGACAGGTTCTACATAAACTTGAGAAGTATGGAAGATTGATGACTTGGGCCATTGAGTTGGGGGAGTATGACCTTACCTACCAACCTAGGGCAACCATCAAAGGGCAGGCCCTCACAGATTTTGTTGCTGAGTTCACATGGGAAGAGGCCAAGGCAGAAAATGACCAAGTGGGTGCTGAAGGGTCAAAAAACAATGTCTTCCGAGAACAGGAAGAGGTCACACCAAACGTCTTCCGAAACCAGGAAGAGATCGTATCCAAAAAGATCAGAAGCGGAGTAGCGGATAATAAGGAGGATCGATACCTCTTCAGGCAAGGAATCGTGTCAGAAGGGGCCTTCTCATCGGATATGGACACTTGGAATCTCTTCATTAATGGTTCTTCTGTGACAGTGGAAGCGGTGCGGGGCTGATACTTTCAGCTCCAAATGGTGACAACATTGAATACGCTTTAAGATTCAACTTCAAGGCATCTAACAGCGAGTCAGAATATGAGGCCATGATAGCAGGACTCTCATTGGCAAAGACTTTAGGTGTAAGACGACTCCTACTTCATAGCAATTCAAGGTTAGTTGTCAATCAAGTATTGGGAGTCTACAAGACCAAAGAGAAATAATGGCTAAGTATCTGAAGAGGGTGGGAATGATGTTAGAATATGTTGAAGAGACAAAACTGAAGAGAGTACCTCGACAAAATAGCAGCCACGCAGATGCATTGGCAAGGTTGGCCTCGGTGATGAAGACAGACATCAGAAGGACAGTTCCGATCGAGGTCTTAGCAAAGGCGACCATTGAGGAAGAAGAGGTATCCAAACCTTGTCTCAATTTGAACCTAGGGGACTCATGGATGGACCCCCTCATCAGATACATCAAAGAGGGAGAGCTATAGGAGTCCAAGTTAGAGAGGAGGAAGTTAAGATATAGGGCTGCCAAGTTCTCCGTAATAGGAGACGTTCTATATAATAAGGGATTTATGTTGCCTTTCCTCAGGTGTGTACATACCACCAAAGTTCCTCGCGTCTTACAGGAAGTTTATGAGGGATCTTGCTCTAGTCACATAGAGGGAGACCCTTGGCCAAGAGGATTATTACACATGGATATTGGTGGCCAACCTTGGCCAAAGATGTTGCAACTTACGTGAAGAGGTGCGATAAATGTCAGAGATTCTCCACTATTCCTCATCAACCTATGACGTCAATCACCTCTACATGTCCATTTGCAGTATGGGTAATTGACTTAGTAGGACCCCTACCAAGAGCTACCAATAATTACCGATTTCTGATAGTTTCCATTGACTACTTCTCAAAGTGGGTGGAGGCAGAGCCGATGATAACGATCACATAATAGAAGACCTTCCAATTTATTTGGAAGAACATCTTATGCAGACATGGCCTCCCAAACACACTCATCTCAGATAATGGAACCCAGTTCAAGAACTCCTCTTTAGAAAAGTATTGCGAAAGAGTGGGGATAAAGCAGTTCTTCTCATCTCCTGGCCGACCTCAGGCAAATGGTCAGACGAAAGTCACAAACAAGACAATCCTCGATGGAATCAAGCATAGGTTAGAAGAAGTGAAGGGGAGATGGACTGAAGAGGTCTACGATGTGTTATGGTCCTATAGAACCATGGCAAGGACACTAACAGGAGAAACCTCGTTCATGCTAGAACATGGCTCAGAGGTCGTTATACCAACAGAAGTGGGGCTTCCAACTCATAGGGTTCAGACCTATGACCCTGATAAAATGGGGAAGAGAGGAGACTAGACCTAGATTTGATTGAAGAGAGAAAGGAAGACACAGAAATCAGACAAGCAGCTTACCAACATAGAGCAGTAAAATTCTACAATCAGAGGGTGAAGTCAAGACCCATCGTCGTGGGAGACTTAGTACTGAAGAAGACCTTACAGAAAACAAACAAGCTCCACCCAAACTGGAATGGTCCCTACAAAGTGACAGAAAGGTTGTGCCCGAGACCTACAAGCTAGAAAAATGTGAAGGGGAACCTTTCGCTAACCCCTAGAATGCTGATCACCTAAAGAAGTATTACATATGATGTTGCAAAAAGTTATGTAAATGTACCATCTTATGAAGAGGTTATTAATAAAAGATCAGTTCTCATGTCAATTCTTACCTTATTTTGCTATAATGATAGAAAGTATGAGGGTAACATCTAAGTGATGACCTTAGGCCTTTATAACATCATTAAGTGGTGACAAGGTCTGAGGTCAGACACCATACTTGAATGACCTCAGACCCTTATAACATTATTAAGTGGTGATAAGGTCTGAGGTCAGACACCATACTTGGATGACCTCAGACCCTTATAACATCATTAAGTGGTGATAAGGTCTGAGGTCAGACACCATACTTGGATGACCTCAGACCCTTATAACATCATTAAGTAGTGACAAGGACTGAGGTCAGACACCATAATCGGATGACCTCAGACCCTTATAACATCATTAAGTGGTGACAAGGTCTGAGGTCAGACACCATACTTGGATGACCTCAGACCCTTAACATCATTAATTTGATGAAATTAACTATGATGATAACATCTTAGTTGATGACCTCAGACCCTTATAACATCATTAAGTGGTGATAAGGTCTGAGGTCAGGCACCATACTTGGATGACCTCAGACCCTTATAATATCATTAAGTGGTGACAAGGTCTGAGGTCAGACACCATACTTGGATGACCTCAGACCCTTATAACATCATTAAATGATGACAAGGTCTGAGGTCAGACACCATACTTGGATGACCTCAGACCCTTAACATCATTAATTTGGTGAAATTAATTATGAGGATAACATCTTAGTTGATGACCTCAGACCCTTATAACATCATTAAGTGGTGACAAGGTCTGAGGTCCGACACCATACTTGGATGACCTCAGACCCTTAACATCATTAATTTGGTGAAATCAATTATGAGGATAACATCTTAGTTGATGACCTCAGACCCTTATAACATCATTAAGTGGTGACAAGTTCTGAGGTAAGACACCATACTTGGATGACCTCAGACCCCTAACATCATTAATTTGGTGAAATTAATTATGAGGATAACATCTTAGTTGATGACCTCAGACCCTTATAACATCATCAAGTGGTGACAAGGTCTGAGGTCAGACACCATACTTCGATGACCTCAGACCCTTAACATTATTAATTTGGTGAAATTAATTATGAGCATAACATCTTAGTTGATGACCTCAGACCCTTATAACATCATTGAGTGGTGACAAGGTCTAAGGTCAGACGCCATACTTGGATGACCTCAGACCCTTAACATCATTAATTTGGTGAAATTAATTATGAGGATAACATCTTAGTTGATGACCTCAGACCCTTATAACATCATTAAGTGGTGACAAGGTCTGAGGTCAGACACCATACTTGGATGACCTCAGACCCTTAACATCATTAATTTGGTGAAATTAACTATAAGGATAACATCTTAGTTGATGACCTCGGACCTTTATAACATCATCATGTGGTGACAAGGTCTGAGGTCAGACACCATACTGGGATGACCTCAGACCCTTAACATCATTAATTTGGTGAAATTAATGATGAGGATAACATCTTAGTTGATGACCTCAGACCTTTATAACATCATCATGTGGTGACAAGGTCTGAGGTCAGACACCATACTTGGATGACCTCAGACCCTTAACATCATTAATTTGGTGAAATTAATTATGAGGATGACCTCTTAACTGATGGCCTCAGACCTTATAACATCACTCTGGTGACAAGGTCTGAGGTAAGACTATTAATTTAGTTCAGACATCATTGCAACAAGACTTTAGAGCTAAAACATCGCATGATAGAGGAATTCAACAAGCAAATCAACAAATGAAATAAAAACCCTCCTCGGAGGTTGTCATCCAATTGTGATTCAAAAATATATGATGGCAATATTCTTCAGAAATTATAACTAACGGGTTGCAAAAGTACAAAAAGATTCACATAAGAGCCTAAGGATTTGAAGGGAGAGTGTTGGTATCCTCGGTAAGATTCTCCTGGACCACGTTGGTCACCTCAGCCCCATCTTACCTGTGGTCATCTCCCTCTATCTCCGTACCGTCCAATGTGGAAGTCTCTGCAGGGGCAGTGACCTCATCCTCAGCTTCTTGAAGGGCTTGGGCAAGCTGAGGGTTAACAAAACCCAGACCTATGAAGTCAGAGGCCTTCAAACTTCCTGCCTCCTTCTCTTTAGCACCCGGCCATTTGATAGTAACCTTAATACCTCTTTCGAGGTACTCTAAGACGAAGCTCATGAATTCATCAGAGACTTTATAATCAGCCAATATCCCCTCAGAGGCATCTTCAAGGACTGCCTTCACTACAGAGTCGACCTTTTTCTGGAGAACATCGTCCTTGGCCTTCAGAGCCACAGCATGGTCCTTTTTAAGCTTGGAGATATATTTCTCCATCTCTTTCACCTTCTTGTCAGACACATCAAATGCAGACTTCAGGCGGTCGACCTCTACATTCAGAGAGTTTTGCACCTTCTCGGCCTCTTAACCCTTCTGGATGAGGGGTAACTTGCTCAGAGTCCAATTGGCGAGATGATGCATGGCAGTCAGGCCCTGTAAATCATGTGGTCGTGTATATGAGTTGAAATTCAAATCAGAGGTTACACTTTGAAGCTATACAGAAATCTGAAGTCATACCTGAATAGACCTGTGGAGGCTGAACTCAATCAACAGAGGTGTTTCCATAGACCTGTAAAAACATTTATCAGCCTCGGTCATGGCAGAGCCGATGGCATCCAGCGCCTGCAAACTATGGCCTATGATGCTGTCATTAATTTTTAGTTGCTTTATGCGAGCAGCCAATGCGTCAGCAGAGGATATTGGGATGGTAGTGTCCCCACCCTTTTTCTTCCGCCTCTGATCCTCAGGGGCATGGTCACTAGCACTTCTCTTCTTAGTGGCCTGAGCCTTCGATATTGAGGGAGGGGGAGGATGATCATTCAGACCTACCTTCTTTGCAAGCTTTGTCAAACTCGGTGATGCCATTGCCCAAAGCTCGTCTGATATTCCCTTCGGACGCTCTGCAAAATAGAAAGGCCTGAGTTAGTGGGTCAGACATACATAAACTCAGAGATATAACTTGGAATAAAAAACACTTACCAAGTTTTGTAAGAGGACTTCACCTTAAACCAGTCTTAGAGAGGTAGTGGGGGGTCATCAGGTGTTCAAATTTTATGAGCAGACCATGCATCCCCTGATCCTGAAGGTCTTTGACCTTCTGAAGATTTTACAGGCTTAGACCAGGGTCGGCCTTGGCAAACATTATGACCTTACCCCATCTAATAGGCATTCGCGGCTCTAGTAGGGAAGAGGGGGCACATGGGCCAAATTCCCATGGCCCTGAGGCAAAGAAATAACGGGGCTTCCAGTTATCATTAGAAGTTTGAGTTATTTAGAGCATCTTCTTCTCAGGTTTTCGAGCTACAAAATGATAATAGCTCGGATGGTTTTTGGCAGACGAAGGGACATAGCAACCTACAAAAACTTAGACTTGAAGGTCTGAATGATGAATAGCCCTCCATAGGACTATTGCCCCAATTATTACCCTCCAAGCATTGGGTGACAACTGGGAGGGGGCCAAGTTGATGTAGGCTAGTATAGACCTAATGATGGGGTGGATGGGCAAACGAAAGCCCAACTTGAACATCTACTCGTACAAACAGATCTCACCTTCTCGGTCGTGGTAGGCCCTCTCTTCCCTCAGAGGTCTCCTGAGCTTTATGGAGGGGTTGATGGACTATAGGTATTTGAAGCAAAGAAGGTCGACCTCACTAACTATACTCTCAATCTCGACCGCCTCAGATACACAGACATCACTATCAACATCATCATCGTTATTATCTATCTCAACATCGATCGGAGCAGACGTTGGAGGGTTACTTGGTAACCTTTGAGAAAACTCAGCCCCTGTGACGGCCGACAGGGGAATGGCATCGAGTATAGGTGGAATAGCCACACTTGGTTCGACAATCTCAACCTCTGAGGAAGAGGACAATGTGCTTGAATTTTTATGAGGCGAGACCCGAATGGAGACCTCTACTTGATCAGGGGGATGATCTTGTTGATTTGAGAAGTCCATGGCATCTTGGAAAGAGTCCAAAAACATAGGGTCTGATGTGGAAGACTCAGACATTGGTGAGGGTTCAGCAGGTACCTCGGCTTGGTTAGCGGGTTCTGAGGGTTCAGGGTATACTACCTTCAGAGGTGGGGGAAAGATAGGTCTGAGGGGGAATTCCTCTAACCTACGAGCTTCCTCCTGCGCTCTTTCTATTTGCCTAATTTTCTCTAAAGTCTTCTCTCTGAGAGAAGGTAACTCTTCTAAGAGTTGGCAGAGGGGTCTGAGCATAAGAGGCAGACACTACACTTGTGACTCTCCTAAACAACAAACAGGACTCGCTAATGGAATAATATAATTTAAAGATCAAACTACCAAACCTAGAGCAAGAACAATTTGCCAGAAAAAATGGAACCCTCGCCGGAAATCTCCAAAAACTCACCGGAAAATGCAAAAGTAAGAAAACTCACAGGGAAAATGAAGGAAAAACAATGGAGGAGGATACCTGAGGATGAAATAGTAAGGGAGAAGGAAGAAAATGTGAGGAATCACCACCAAAAGTTTCAAGCTAATGCCTTTATTGAGAGAGAAATCTGCAGACGTGACTCCAACCAGGAAAAGAAAGAAATGACAAGGAAGGAGGGAAAATAGGGTTTAAACTCTTAATATGATTGCATGCTTCCCAAGTCCCATCATTGCCTTGGGAGCCCCAAAGGATAGCTGACATCACACGCTTCCCAGGCACGCCACCCACTTCAATAATGGACAAGTGTCACATGGTCATTAGCACAAAAGAGACCTCGGAGATGTAGAGACCCCACAGTCACCTGTTCTCACATGTAACTAAGGGCTGGGGGTGATTGATATGCCCCAAGTGTCACCTCGGATCAGAAACTACAACCTTGGTTAAGACATTGTCGAGCTTGGAAATGCCTTGGATCAGTGATAATAGGCCTCGTCCCTAGCAAGGTCGGCCCTGGACGACACCACTACAAACCTCATCAAGGGGAGGTTGCATGAATCATGGGGGTCAGAAGTTCGTCAGTTCACCCAGGAATGACAACCTCGGCCAGGGGTAGGCCAAGGTTACAAGGAGACTTACCTCTACCAAGGTCAACCCCATCAGTGAATCGGCCAAGGTTCCAAGCACATTCCAACTTAACCTCGGCCCAGGACGACCTTAACACCTTACTCGGCTTCACTTAAACCGAGACCATAATGGCTCATCTCGGATTGGATGGGCAGTTAAACCTAACTAACCTCGGACTCTCCCAGGCCGAGGTCATGACCAAGCACGGAGGCCGAGCACTTATTAACATATGTGTGGATAGGACACGTGGACACAAATCAGTTATAACAAATCATTCCCCCCACGTGGGGGGAATATTTCATCATCATTATCTACATATGACAGGGACAGATGTATTCATCATATTGACTAGACCAACACACACATGCTCATTGCATGCATGGGGGGTACACTACACCCCCTGGTACTATATATAGAGGTCATCCTCTACCTTGCAAAAGATCCGAAATTAGCAACCCTAGCAAAAACTCTATCTAAACACACAGTAGAGAGAGAAAGCTTATGAGATTGTAACTATGGCCATTAGAGCCCTCATACAGTGATACACATCATACACTTGCACAGTGGATGTAGGCCTAATTGGCTGAACCACTTATATTCCGGTGTGAATCCTCTTCTCCTCACCTCCTTCTACTACATGTGTATATACCCTTATGCTGCCATTGTTAACATTGAATTGAGCTCACAAACACCTCGAAGGGTGGTGTTGTTTCCAGCATCATCACCGGGGTCAATTCTGACCCAAGAGTGGTGACGACCGAGGACCGAGGTCAATTCTGACCTAACTTATGTGATGATCCAATACCGAGGTCAATTCTGACCCAAGAGTGGTGACGACCGAAGATCGAGATCAATTCTGACCTAATTCAGGTGATAATCCAAAACCGAGGTCAATTCTGACCCAAGAGTGGTGACGACCGAGAACCGAGGTCAATTCTGACCTAATTCAGGTGACGATTCAAGACCAGGGTCAATTATAACCCAAGAGTGGTGACGATCGAGGACTGAGGTCAATTCTGAGCTAACTTAGGTGACGATCCAAGACCGGGGTAAATTCTGACCCAAGTGTGGTGATGCCTGAGGATCAAGGTCAATTCTGACCTAATTTAGGTGACGATCCAAGATCGGGGTCAATTCTGACCAAAGAGTGGTGAAGACCGAGGACCGAGGTCAATTCTGACCTAATTCAGGTGACGATCTAAGACCGGGGTCAATTCTGACTCAAAAGTGGTGACGATCGAGGACTGAGATCAATTCTGACCTAACTTAGGTGACGATCCAAGACTGGGGTCAATTCTAACCCAAGAGTGGTGACGACTGAGGATCGAGGTCAATTTTGACCTAATTCAGGTGACGATCCAAGATCGGGGTCAATTCTGACCCAAGAGTGGTGACGACCGAGGACCAAGGTCAATTCTAACCTAACTTAGGTGACGATCCAAGACCGGTATCAATTCTGACCAAAGAGTGGTGACGACCGAGGATCGAGGTCAATTCTGACCTAATTCAGGTGACGATCTAAGATCGGGGTCAATTCTAACCCAAGAGTGGTGACAACCGAGGACCGAGGTCAATTCTGACCTAATTTAGGTGACGATCCAAGACTGAGGTCAATTCTGACCCAAGAGTGGTGACGACCGACGACCGAGGTCAATTCTGACCTAACTCAGGTGACGATCCAAGACCGACGTCAATTCTGACCTAAGAGTGATTGCATTTCCTTTGGGAAAAGAAAGAATTCCACTAGGGGTAAGAATTGGATTTGGGGTTCCGCTGGGGAACAATGAATGAGCTAGGGAAGATTTGGATCGTCCTTTGGGGATAGATCACCTGGGGCGAGTGATTCTTCTGAAATCCGATGGGGTAGATACAATGCGATATTGTTTCGCACCGGGTAGCCGATGGTTGGGGAGACTTTGTGTCTTTGATTTGAGCAGAGGAGCTGATTGTTGGGGAGATAATCTGTTTGAGGTTGTAAACTCTGCTGAGGAGGTGATTAGGTGGTCCGGGCGCATTGCACAAGAGGTCATTCACTTGGATTTTGAGGGTTCCGTTGGGAAAAAAGAGGTTTCGCTTGAAGGAATGCGAAATTTTCTTGACGAAAACGTTCCGAATGCCTCCTGGGTTTTTTAAGAGTTTTCTGAGGATTTTTCAGGGTTTTCTGGAATTTTCCAGGAATTTCCGTAAGAAATTTTAAGGGGGTGCCGACCAACATAGACTGAGGGGTGCCATCAGCGTCGTCCGGGGAAGACTCTGGATCGGGTAGTGGGGGTGCGACGTCTCACCGTAGGGGAAAGAGAGCGCGTCGCAAGGGTGGAAGCTCTTGAGAGAGAGAGAGAGAGAGAGAGAGAGAGAATGTGGGTTCGGGCTGAGTCCCATTGTTTTTGGCTTTTCTATTTCCTGCAAAATGATGTAACATAGAAAACAGATATATGCAATGCAATGTAGTTTTTTTACTATCCTTTATTTTAATGATGAATGAATGCATGCTCTTTTTTAATTTGCTGCTGAGACCGTAAAGAGGAATATTTTTGGAAATTTTGAAGGAAAACTTTTATTTTAAAAAGGGGAATCCTACAAGGAGAAAACAGGATTCTTGAAATTCTTTTGAGAATATCAATTTATTTTTATTAAGTTTTCTGATTTGACAAAAGAGGAAAGGAGGAAATTTCCAAAAATGGGGGGTTGCCGATCGATAAGCACCCTGACCTGCCTATCGGCAGTTTAGTCCAGTCCCATCATTTGAAGGCTTTTATTGGTACCCTATTCAGACCTTGGTGCCTTGTGGGGTAGGATTCCTTTCGATTTTTGTAGGGATTATGTCTTTTGTGAGTATTTTCAAGTATAAAAAGGGGGAAGGGTGGAGTGTTCTCATCACACCTTTGCATCCTCATCTGCCTACCCATTATCTTTTAGTCCTGCAAGATGGCTCTCCCTGGTAGCATTGAGTTTGTCAATTACCTCGAAGCCTTGTAAGCTATGTGCTCTTATAATGTTGACTACAATGCTTTCAACATGCGTCGAGTCTCCTTGTGGATCAATCGGCCTTTTGAGTGGAATATGCTGATAGCGGCGGTACAACTCTGGTACCCTGAAGACCATGTATTCCGCTTTGCGATGGAAGAAGTTCGTCCTACCTACGAGGAATTCTCTGCCATACTGGGTATTAATCCTAGTGTTGCTGCGGCTTTGCTCGAATTCCCCCGTTCTCCTAGGGATTTGTTGGTCGGTCTTCTTCATATCTCGCCTTCGACGACCAGGTCATTGGTTGTTGGATGAATGATCTCCCTCCCAGCGGTGTTGTAGTCCGTGCATTTGCGGGAAGTAGGTGATGACGGTTATGCTGGACCCGTGGTTCTGGGCCTGGTTTCAAATTTATTGTTGGTGATCGGGGAGGTGCAAGTGGACCCTCAACTTGCATCCTTTACTTCATGGATGTCATACCGTCCTAATCCAGCAGCGGTGATATTGGCGGAGACTCTGAATGGCTTGGATGCTTGGAGAGAAGGTCGTTATGACTTTATGAGGGGTAGCCCAGTAATGTTGTTCATGTGGTTGTCTGAAAGATTCCTCTTATCGACTCCTCCAGAATATCCTTTGTCGTCCGTTCCCAACTTCTTTTCGCGCTACTTCATCCGCGTTGACCTGCATGTTGAGAACTGGGAGAATTGGTTTGTGGAGTATGGTGCTCATGGGTTGTATTGGTCAGTGCCTTATGGGGACAGTTTCAGCCAATTATGGAGCTAGGAGAGTATTCATATGTGTGGATGGTTGGTCTGAGACAGACCTCTTTTTATTTCCCTTGGCGGTTTCTGCGTTAATTTAGCTGGGCGCAGGTTGTGCCCCCTCGGACCTCAAATTTCTTTCCAGTAGAAAATTTGACTACGTCTGTTGCTTGGATCTCTGTGGGAAAATCGACAACCGTCGACCCGTCCCTCTCAGTCCGTTAGGAAGGTTTGGCCTTGTCCCCAAAGATTATATGAGGTGGTTGTGGAGGAAAGTAGTCAGTAAGATGTTGGCGGTAGAGACTGGTCAAAGATGGTTTATTTTATCTAACTCCATGGAAGGGGGTGTTGTGGTCTTTTCGAAGATGGTCAAGGCTCATCGATCCATTGAATGTTTGCGACACTCTATTCCGGAAGGGGAAACTTGGGGTCCTTAGGATGTAGATAATGAAGGTGCAGGCTCCTCTGGTAGTTGTGGGTAGGACTCTTGGAGAGTTTATTTATGTAATAGGGAATGTATGTGGGGATTTTATTTGGCAATAGGGGGAAGGTAGTTATCCGTTCCTTTTTCTTATGTAATCTGTACTGTAATTTTTTATTAATGAAATAAACAAGTTTCTGATCATCCAGCTGTGCCTTTCGATGAATTTTGTATTTTGAATTATCCATACCGATCGCTAAGGCATACATAATCCTCTTGTTCAAGTATATGTTTAGAATGAACCGCCGTTCTCGGAGGTAAGAAAAGAATATATTTTTATGAAAAAGAAGGGGTCGTGCTCATGTGAGATGTATGAGCTGCCTACGTACCTCAGGGGTTTTTGAAAATTTTTTGTTTAAAAGTGGCTTTTTGTAAAGGATCAGGCCCATGTAGTTCTGGGTAGAGGGAAATGAAGAGTTTTTTTTTAATAGAAGGGGGATGAGAAGGGTCTTAGCACGCCGAGATTGCGGACTTAGGGGTAGAACTTCTTGAGACGGTCCAGATTGACTGGACGATCCATCTCTTCCCCATCCAGGTCAGTGAGCATGGAGACACCGCCGGATAAGATCTTCTTCACAATGTAGGGGCCACTCCAATTGGGCTTGAATTTCCCTCTGGGGCCCCAGATGGGTTCTATTATTTCTTTTAGGGCTAAATCCCCCTCCCGAACACCGCGGTGCTTGACTTTCTTGTTGAATGAACGCGTTATTTTGTGATGGTACCCTTGTACGTGGTATAGAGCCTTCAATCTTGGTCTGGCTCCTTATTGGCTTCGGTCTTCAATCAAATCACCCCGGAGTTTCATTCACTCCTCTACTACTTATTCGGAGTCTGAAATCCATCCATCTTCCATGGAGAATGCAGATCAAGCACCAGTCATACAACCAGATCTGCCGATAGTCCTAGCTCATCTCGTGGCCAAGATTGACAACCTCCAAGCTGAGGTCTGAGAAATGCAATGAAACCAAGTTCCTATTCCTCAAGAGCCCGAGGCCCTATTCCCTCTTGCTATGGATCCACCCTAACCTATCTGGGTTCCGAAAGAATATCAGCACACTCCACGTGCCCTCCTGCCAATGGGCCGTCGCCTGCCCAGCTTCTAATTCCAAACATTGCCAAGCCTTTGGCTAACCTGCCTGTGGTCGTTGATCCAAAGGAGGAGGAGTTGAATAAAGTCAAAGAGGATCTCAAGATGCTCACCAAGAAGTTTGACCAGGTCAGGATCTCTGGAAATTACATGGACTACACCCACATGTCTCCTTATCCTAAAGCGAGGTTACCCGAGAAGTTCAAGATTCCAAACATGGAGAAATTCGGAGGGAGTGGACCCCCGATTGTCCATCTTTGCAGTTATCACCGTTCCATGACTCTCCTAGGGGCTTCCGAAGAAGTAATGGCCCAACTGTTTAACAAACTTTGAAGGATAGCGCTCTCCGATGGTTTTTGTCTCTCAAAGACTACAGAATTCGTAGCTGGGAAGATATAGCCCGAGAATTCATGTCGCAGTACAAATACAACGAAAAGCTTAAGGTCACCCGCCGTGATTTAGAACTGCTCAAACAAAACTCTGGGGAATCAGTCAGTAACTTCATAACTCGGTGGAGGGAAAAAGCAGCTACCATGACTAATCGGCCATCTGAGTAAGAACAAGTCAACATAGTGAAGAAGAATTTCTTTCCCCATGTCCGAGCAACCAGGGTAGGACAGTACTACCACCACTTTCGAGCTCTCAGAGAAGCGGGAGTAGAAATCGAGGAAGGTCTTGCCAAAACAGAAGTAAAACCAAAGAAGGTGTCCGGACAGCTCACCACCAGAAAATATGATAAGCCTGCCAATGCTACAGTCTTAACCATCAAAAACATCTCTCAACCAACCACATCATGGGCACCAGAAAGTTGCCCTAGCCCCGTCCGAAGGGAATACACTGAGCTTCATGCTCCCCTCTCTAAAGTTTACCAAGCCCTATTAAGCCGAAACCTTATAAAGCCCCTGGATCCACGTCCATTACCCAATCCACTTCCCTGAAATTTCAAAACTGATGTTCATTGCGCCTTTCACCAAACAACTAGCCATACCACCGACCAATGCTTCCACCTCCGAAACATAATCCAAGATCTCATCGATCGGGGTACCATCGCCCCACCAGCCAATCCTAAGACAAACACTACTCATAACCCCCTCCCAAATCACACCAATGCCATCTTCTTGGAAGAAAACCCAGATTTCGATCCCTCAACTCAAATCACACCCATATACTCTCCTAAACCTCTTCAAATTTGCCCATATTTCCTCTTACACCCTACTAGCCCCGTTGATCAGGCACTGTCACTGCTTACTAGAGCGTGCATCGTTGTCCGGACTCGTTCTGAAAGTGGAAGTATGGAATTGTCAGAGGTCTTAAATCAACTCCTATAGTTCGGGTTGAAATTGCCCTCACAAATGAATATCGGCTGCCATAGGTTCAGTGCGTTGTTTTTAGAAGAGCGAAAATGGGCCCGAGAATCAGATAGTTGGGTGATATCAACCGATGAAGTCATCTTAGATGATGTTGTCCAGATCATGACGGAAGCATTCGGGCAAACCAACAACATTTGTAGTATCACCGAGTTATTTGGTGCTTTGAAGCTGCAAGGGCACCTGGTCCCTTCACCCTTACCTATCCCCACAGAATGGGAAGACCAATATGAGGAAGCCGTTGAAGTCGTGGAATGCATCGACTTTACAGGGAAAGACAAAATTGTTGCCACTGGATGGGGGAAGAATTCGAAGACTCGAATAAAGAGCAAGCTTCAGGAAGAACTGGCCTAGTAACCGACTTATGTGGGATGATCACATTTGAAGAACTCCTTGGAGAAATAGACAGGGTAGCAGAGCAACCTGAGATTGATGAGGAAACAGGATTTAAGTTTTTCCCTTCTTCAGTAAATCACATGACCAGATCAGGGAGACATTACCATGTTTCAAGCTCACTACCAGCAAATGACAAAGGGAAGGGCATTGAAAACCTTCCTATACCATAGATGACCATTGAGGAGAGAAAGATCCTTGATCAACTGAAGAAAGCTCAGCCTAACATCACTCTATGGGGGCTTTTCATGTCTTCCCAGCTACACAGTAATGCTTTAATCAAATTACTCACTGGACCTATAGTTCCTCCCTATACCACACCAGAAGAAGCGATAAATTTGTTCGGATCCTTAACCTCCACCCGAATGCTGTCCTTTTTCGAAGAAAAAATCCCCAAAATTGGGCCAAATCACAATCATGCACTCAACATCTCCATCGAAGTTATGGGGAAGGTTGTACCGCTTTCTCTCGTTGATAACGGATCCGCTTTGAATGTCTGCCCACTAAGAACTTTCAAATGTTTAGGTCTGAAAGAAAGTGACCTTACTCCAACATCCTCTGCCATGCGTGCCTACGATAATACCCGCTGAGAGGTGATGGGATCCACAAAACTTGCAATAGGGGTTGGACCTATAAACCCTGTCGTTGAATTCCAAGTCATAGACATCCCAGCCTGATTTAACCTGTTGCTCGGACGACCCTGGCTCCACAGTATAAAGGGTGTATCTTCCTCATTCCATCCAAAATTGAAGTTATTCGCCGATGAGCGAGTCATCACCATTTTGGGTGACGACGGCAATGCCGAGGGTGCAAACACCAGCAATCCAATTCTCGAGATACAGCACGGGTCAAATGATATGCTCCTATCAGGATTCCGAGTTGAGCCATTCCTACTCCCGGCAGGGGACGGTTTCAAAGAAAGAGTTTGTCCAGAATATGACTCTCATGGCAATGTCAATGTTATTCAGATGTTTAAAAACATGCACTTCATGCCCGGGCTGGGGCTAGGACAAAGGCAGGAAAGGATACTTTAGCCCATCGAACTGCAGAAAGCTTTCCCTCCTTGCGGCTTGGGGTATCAACCATCAAAACAAGAGCTCGAAATGATCCTCCAGTCTCGACCAAAAAGAGGATTAAACTGTATTCGAACTATCTCAGGATACTCCTTAAATGGACGATTCATCAAAGAGGGTGAGGATTTCCCCTTTTGCAGTTTTCCAGAACCATGGTATGACCACACAGACAAGAAGATGAAGCCTGGAATGGAGATCTTTTTCCAAGATAGATACCCAGGGCCGAAAATTTCCTACACCGCATACAACCGCTCATCAAAGATACCAAAAAGGCAGAGGAAATTGATTCCGAAGATTCCTTTAATTTACAGACACTGGGGCAGGCACTCTGCATGGTTCATTCAGGCACTACATCAATGGACCCATCCCGTCTGATTAAAGTTACTGATACACCTCTCCTCAACTGGCATGCTGCGCCAGTTCTACCTCTTAAAATCTCCCCCAACCCCAATGTGTACCCTGTTTCTTCTTCTGTTGTCTATCCTTGCTCAAATGTAATCAAGATCACTTTTGATGAGGTTCTCAATGCTTTTTTTCCTATCAATGAAATAAATGAATATTTTGAGTATCTTGTTTTGCCTTACATTAACTGCTTGGATTCTAATCAAACTTTTGATGATGATGATATTGCAAATGAACAATTCTTAAGTGATCTAAATAAGGTTAATAATAAACAACATAACCGCGTTCAAGTTAATGAAGAAGAGACTGTTGTTATTAATCTCGATACTAATAGCGAACTGCACGAGATTAGGATAGGGGCTACCCTTGACGAGCATGAGCGCGCACAATTCAAAGAATTGCTAAAGGAGTTCGTGGATGTCTTCGCATGGTCCTATGATGATATGCCCGGTATTAATCCACTCTCCCAGATTACAAGCCGGTTAAACAAAAATTGAGGAAACTCCACACCGAATGGTCGCTCAAGGTCAAAGAAGAGGTGGTCAAACAGTTGAACGTGGGTTTCATTCGAGTGATCGAATATCCCACATGGATAGCCAACATTGTACCTGTACCGAAATCAGGAGGAAAGGTTTGAATGTGTGTGGATTATCGAGATTTAAACAAAGCTTCTCCGAAGGATGATTATCCGTTACCAAATATCGACATGATCGTGGACAATACAACCAGTCATGCTCTCAAGTTATTCGTCGATGGGTTTACCGGATACAACCAAATCAAAAATGCACCCCGACCATCAAGAAAAAAACCACATTCATCACCCCATGGGGAACCTTTTGCTACACCGTTATGCCCTTCGGTCTCAAGAATGCTGGGGCTACCTACCAAAGGGCTACCACAACCATCCTGTACGACCTGATTCACAAAGAGGTCGAGGTTTACGTGGATGATATGATTACCAAGTCCAAAACTAGAGAAGGTCATGCTCCTGCTATCCGAAAGTTCTTCGAACGGCTGTGACAGTATCAGATACAACTTAATCCACATAAGTGTGTCTTCGGCATTACAAAGGGAAAACTCTTGGGATTCATGGTCAGTAAAAAGGGGATAGAAATAGGTTCTGCAAAGATGAAGGCCATACTTGAGATTCCATCGCCTCGAACAGAGTAAGAAGTCCGTGGTTTTCTTGGAAAATTACAATATATCAGCCGGTTCATCAGCCAGCTAACCTCCATCTGTGAACTAATCTTCAATCTCCTCCTAAAGGATTCAACCAAGGTTTGGAACGAGGCCTGCCAAGAATATTTTGATCGAATCAAACGATATCTGACCCAACCATCAGTTCTCATGCCACCACAGCCTGGTCCCCCTTTGCTCCTATGCCTAACCATAACCAACACTGCAGCTGGGGCTTTGCTAGCCCAATACCTTGAAGACTCCCGTAACGAAAGAGCCATCTATTATGCAGTCACAAATTGGCCGGGTACGAGGTCAACTACACTACTTTAGAAAAGGCATGTGTCGCGCTCGTCTGGGTCACCTAAAAGTTGCGACACCACATGCTCGCCTTCCCCATCAAACTTTTATCCCGAATGGATCCCATCAAATACCTGCTTGAGAAACCCACCTTATCCAGACGAATGGCCCGATGGTTGATGCTCTTAACCGAGTTCGATATTGTGTACGTCACACAGAAAGCCATGAAAGGAAGATCCATCTCTGACTACCTCACGGATTACCCTGTAGAAGAAGCTAATGTCTAGATCTCCAAATTCCCATATGAGAATATCCTTTTCACTTCCCAAGGCGACCTCCGATGGCAAATGTTCTTTGACAGCGCTGCCAACAAAAAGGGATATGGCATTGGGATACTCCTGGTTGCCCCGGATGACTCTCATACTCCCTTCGCCATCAAGTTGAATTTCCCCTTCACTAATAACATGACAGAATACGAGGCATGCACAGTGGGCCTTAAGTTCGCTCTCAAGAAAGGTATTCAATACCTCGATGTATATGGGGATTCTTCCCTCATCATCGGTCAAGTTCTCAGAAAGTGGAAAGTCAAGGACGAAAAGCTCCAACTCTTTCACGCCCAATTAGAAGAGTTAGCCTCCCAATTCCGAGATATCACCTTCCATTACCTACCCCGAGCAAAGAATAACCTAGCCGATGCTCTCGCTACCTTGGCCTCCATGGACGACATGCCCGAGGGAATAAAAATGACCCCCTTCCTAGTTCAAAAGCAAGACAAACTAACCCATTGCTACCACATTGAGCTCGTCGCCACAGAAGATTCTGAGCTAATCAACTACTGGTACTATGATATTTGGTGCCTCCTCAGGTACGATAGGTATCTCGAGGTTTCCAACAAGAACGACCGACCTACCCTCGAAAGAATGGCCGCCCAGTACATCATCTATCATAAAGCACTACTCAAGAGGAATTTTGATGGAACTCACTTGCACTGTATCACAGGGGCTGACATTGAAAAGATAATGTAGAAGATCCACAGCGGGGAATACGGGCCCCATATGAACGATCATATGCTTGACAAGAAGATCATCCGACAGGGCTACTACTGGACCACTATGGCCCAGGATTGCACCGCCTATGTTCGGAGGTGCCCTAAATGCCAACAGTTCTCCCATCTCCAACACCTACCTCCGCGGGAATTATACAACATGACCTCTCCCTGGCCGTTCTCCACCTGGGGTATCGACATCATAGGGAAGGTTACGCCAAAGGCATCAAATGGGCATGAGTTCATCCTTGTTGCCATTGATTACTTCACCAAATGGGTCGAAGCTGAGTCATACACAGTATTAAATGCCAAGAAGGTGGCCAAATTCATCAAGAAAAATATCATATCCTGATATGGGGTCCCGCATGAGCTAGTGTCAGATAAAGGGTTACACTTCGAAGCAGAAGTCACAGAAGTTATCAACAAGTACGGGATTCTGAGACACAAATCTTCTCCCTACCGACCTTAGACTAATGGTGCAGTTGAAGCCGCCAACAAGAACCTCAAAGCCATCATCAGCAAAATGAGCGAAAGTGGTAGGGATTGGGCCGACCGGATCCCATACGCCCTCTGGGGCTATCGAACCTCAATTCGAACCTCTACTGGGGCTACCCCATACTCCCTGGTCTACGGCATGGAAGCAGTCCTACCTGTGGAGCTGGAAATACCCTCACTACGCGTCACGCTCGAAATCAAGGTTAGTGAAGAAGACTGGTGCCAAAGTCGTCTTGATGAGTTAGCCCTTCTAGATGAAAGAATATTAAAGGCTTTATACCACGTACAAGGGTACCATCACAAAATAACGCGTTCATTCAACAAGAAAGTCAAGCACCGCGGTGTCCGATAGGGGGATTTAGCCCTCAAAGAAATAATAGAACCCATCTGGGGCCCCAGAGGGAAATTCAAGCCCAATTGGAGTGGCCCCAACATTGTGAAGAAGATCTTATCCGGCGGTGTTGCCATGCTCACTGACCTGGATGGGGAAGAGATGGATCATCCAGTCAATCTGGACCGTCTCAAGAAGTTCTACCCCTAAGTCCGAAATATCGGCGTGCTACGACCCTTCTCATCTCTCTTCTATTAAAAAAAACTCTTCATTTACCTCTACCCAGAACTACGTGGGCCTGATCCTTTACAAAAAGCCACTTTTAAACAAAAAAAATTCAAAAACCCTAGAGGTACGTAGACAGCTCATACATCTCGCATGAGCACGGCCTCTTCTTTTTCACAAAAATATAGTTTTTCTTACCTCCGTGAACGGCGGTTCATTCTAAACATCTACTTGAACAAGAGGATTATGTATGCCTTAGCGATCGGTATAGATAATTCAAAATACAAAATTCAGCGAAAGGCACAGCTGGATGATCAGAAACTTGTTTATTTCATTAATAAGAAATTACAGTACGGATTACATAAGAAAAAGGAATGGATAACTCCCTTCCCCCTATTGCCATAAAAAGCCAAATAAAATCCCTACATACATTCCCTATTACATAAATAAACTCTCCAAAAAACCTACCCACAGCTACCAGAGGAGCCTGCACCTTCATCATCTACATTCTGAGGACCCCAAGTTTCCCCTGCCTGAATAGAGTGTCGCAAACATTCCATGGATCGATGAGACTTTACCATCTTCGAAAAGACCACAACACCCCCTTCCATGGAGTTAGATAAAATAAACCATCTTTGACCAGTCTCTACCCCCAACATCTTACTGACTACTTTCCTCCACAACCACCTCATATAATGTTTGGGGATATGGCCAAACCTTCCCAACGGACTGAGAGGGACGGGTCGACGAACGTCGATTTTCCCACAGAGATAGCAACAGACGCAGGCACTCAGTCAAATCTTCTACTGGAAAGAAATTTGAGGTCCGAGAGGGCACGACCTGCGCCCAGCCAAATTGATGCAGAGGCCGCCAAGGGAAATAAAAAGAGGTCTGTGTGAGACCAACCAGCCGCACATATGAATACTCTCCTAGCTCCAGAATTGGTTGCAACTGTCCCCACCAAGGCACTGACCAATACAGCCCACGAGCCCCATACTCCACAAACCAATTCTCCCAGTTCTGAACATGCAGGCCAACGTGGATGAAGTAGGGCGAAAAGAAGTTGGGAACGGCCGACAAAGGATATTCTGGAGGAGTCGACAAGTGGAATCTTTCAAACAACCCCATGAACAGCATCACAGGGCTACCCCTCAAAAAGTCAGAACAACCTTCTCTCCAAGCATCCAGGCCATTCAGAGTCTCCGCGAATATCACCGCCGCAGGATTGCGATGGTATGACATCCATGAAGTAATGGCTACAAGTTAAGGGTCCACTTGCACCTCCTCGGTCACCAACAGCAATTTTGAAACCAGACCCAGAACCATGGCTCCAGCATAACCGACATCACCTACTTCCTGCAAATTCACAGACTACAGCACCGTCGGGAGGGAGATCATTCCTCCAATAACCAATGACCTGGCCGCCGAAGGCGAGATATGAAGAAGCCTGGCTAACAAATCCCTAAGAGAACGGGAGAATTCGGGAAAAGCCGCAGCAACACTGGGATAAACTACCCAATATGGCAGAGAATTCTTCGTAGGTAGGACAAACTCTTCCAGCCCAAAGAAGAATACATGGTCTTCAGGGTACCAGAGTTGTACCACCGCTATCAGCATATTCCACTCAAAAGGCAGATTGCGCCACAAGGAGACTCGACGCATGATGAAAACTTCGTAGTCAACATTATAAGAGCACATAGCTTCCAAGGCTTCGAGGTAATTGATAAACTCAATGCTACCAGGGAGAGCCATCTTGCAAGACTAAAAGATAATGGATAGGCAGATGAGGATGCAAAGGTGTGATGAGAACACTCCACCCTTCCCCCTTTTTATACTTGAAAATCCTCTCAAAAGACATAATCCCTGCAATTATTGGAAGGAATCCTACCCCACGAGGTACCAAGGGCTGAAGAGGGTACGAATCAAAACCTTCAAATGATGGGACTGGACTAAACTGCCGATAGGCAAGTCAGAGTGCTTGCCGATCGGCCACCCCCCATTTTTGAAAATTTCCGCCTTTCCTCTTTTGTCAAATCAAAAAACTCAATAAAAATAAATTGATATTCTCAAAAGAATTTCAAGAATCCTGTTTTCTCCTTATAGGATTCCCCTTTTTAAAATAAAAGCTTTCCTTCAAAATTTCCAAAAATATTCCTTTTTACGGTCTCAGCAGCAAATTAAAAAAGCACATGCATTCATTCATCATTAAAATAAAGGATAGTAAAAAAACTACATTGCATTGCATATATCTGTTTTCTGTGTTACATCATTTGGCAGGAAATAGAAAAGCCAAAAACAATGGGACTCGGCTTGCACCCACATTCTCTATCTCTCTCTCAAGGGCTTCCACCCCTGCGACATGCTCTCTTTCCCCTAGGATGAGACGACACACCCCCACTACCTGAGCCAAAGTCTTCCCTGGACGACGCTGATGGCACCCTCAGTCTATGCCGGTCTCACCCCACTTAAAATTTCTTACAAAAATTCCTGGGAAATGCCAGAAAACCCTAAAAACCCTCAAAAAATTCTTAAAAATCCCAGGAGGGATTCGGAACGTTTTCGTCAAGAAAATTTCGCACTCCTTCAAGTGAAACCTATTTTTTCCCAACGGAACCTCAAAATCCAAGCGAATGACCTCTCGTGCAATGCGCCTGAACCACCTAATCACCTCCTCAGCAGAGTTTACAACCTCAAACCGATTATCTCCCCAACAATCATATCCTCGGCTCAAATCAAAGACACAAAGCCTCCCCAGCCATCGGCTACCCGGTGCGAAACAATATCGCATTGTATCTTCCCCAGCGGATTTCAGAAGAATCACTCACCCCAGGCGATCTCTCCCCAAAGGACGATCCAAATCTTCCCCAGCTCATTCATTGTTCCCCAGCGGAACCTCAAATCCAATTCTTACCCCCCAGTGGAATTCTTTTCTTTTCCCAAAGGAAATGCAATCACTCTTAGGTCATAATTGACCTCGGTCTTGGATCGTCACCTGAGTTAGGTCAGAATTGACCTCGGTCCTCGGTCGTCACCACTCTTGGGTCAGAATTGACCCCGGTCTTAGATCATCACCTGAATTAGGTCAGAATTGACCTCGGTCCTCGGTCGTCACCACTCTTGGGTCAGAATTGACCCCGTTCTTGGATCGTCACTTGAATTAGGTCAGAATTGACCTCGGTCCTCGGTCGTCACCACTCTTGGGTCAGAATTGACCCCGATCTTGAATCGTCACCAAAGTTAGGTCAGAATTGACCTCGGTCCTCGGTCGTCACCACTCTTGGGTCAGAATTGACCCCGGTCTTGGATCGTCACCTGATTTAGGTCACAATTGACCTCGATCCTCGGTCGTCATAACTCTTGGGTCAGAATTGACCCCGGTCTTGGATCGTCACCTAAGTTAGGTCAGGATTTACCTCAGTCCTCAGTCGTCACCACTTTTGGGTCAAAATTGAGCCCGGTCTTGGATCGTCACCTGAATTAGGTCAGAATTAACCTCGGTCCTGGGTCGTCACCACTCTTGGGTCAGAATTGACCCCGGTCTTGGATCGTCAGCTAAATTAGGTCAGAATTGACCTCAGTCCTCGATCGTCACCACTCTTGGGTCAGAATTGACCCCGGTCTTGGATTGTCACCTAAGTTAGGTCAAAATTGACCTTGGTCCTCGGTCGTCACCACTCTTGGGTCAGAATTGACCTCGATCCTCGGTCGTCACCACTCTTGGGTCAGAATTGACACCGGTCTTGGATCGTCACATGAATTAGGTCAGAATTGACCTCGGTCCTCGGTCGTCACCAGTCTTGGGTCAAAATTGACCTCGATCTTGGATCGTCACCTAAATTAGGTCAGAATTGACCTCGATCCTCGGTCGTCACCACTCTTGGGTCAGAATTGACCCCGGTCTTGGATCGTCACCTAAGTTAGGTCAGAATTGACCTCGGTCCTCGATCGTCACCACTCTTGGGTCAGAATTGACCTCGGTCTTGGATCGTCACCTAAATTAGGTCAGAATTGACCTCGGTCCTCACTCGTCACCACTCTTGGGTGAGAATTGACCCCGGTCTTGGATTGTCACCTGAGTTAGGTCAGAATTGATCTCAGTCCTCGATCGTCACCACTCTTGGGTCAGAATTAACCCCGGTCTTAGATCGTCACCTGAATTAGGTCAGAATTGACCTCAGTCCTCGGTCGTCACCACTCTCGGGTCAGAATTGACCCGGGTCTTGGATCGTCAGCTAAGTTAGGTCAAAATTGACCTCGGTCCTCGGTCGTCACCACTCTTGGGTCAAAATTGACCCCGATATTGGATCGTCATGTCAATTAGGTCAGAATTGACCTCGGTCCTCGGTCGTCACCACTCTTGGGTCAGAATTGACCCCGGTCTTGGATCGTCACCTGAATTAGGTCAGAATTGACCTCGATCCTCAGTCATCACCACTTTTGGGTCAGAATTGACCCCGGTCTTGGATCGTCACCTAAGTTAGGTCAGAATTGACCTCGGTTCTCAGTCATCACCACTCTTGGGTCAGAATTGACCCCGATCTTGGATCGTCTCCTGAATTAGGTCAAAATTGACCTCGATCCTCGGTAGTCACCACTCTTGGGTCAGAATTGACCCCGATCTTGGATCGTCACCAGAATTAGGTCAGAATTGACCTCGACCCTCTGAATTGGTCATCCTCGCTTCCTTAGGTCCTCAGAACTGACCTCGGCCCTCTGAATTGGTCATCCTCACTTCCTTATATCCTCAGAACTGACCTCGACCCTCTGAATTAGTCACCCTCGCTTCCTTAGGTCCCCATAATTGACCTCGACCCTCTGATTTGGTCGTCCCTAGCACGCTCCTTAAGGTCCTCGGAATCGACCTCGACCCTCTGAATCGGTCATACTTTCTCAGAAGCATCATGCGGTGTCTAATCGACGACTATCATTTGTTCCAAACTCACCCATCGAGGGGCTCTATAGACACCTCATTTTGGTGCCCCTAACTCTTCTTAGGTCCCTAGTACCTCCACTCATCACCACAAACCCAGGTCATGTCCCGAGCACTGAACTGGAAGCCATCGGGCACTCCCCGGCTCGGTTTGACCAAAAGTCAAACTCTTCATCTCGATCAAGACTGAATGAATCTTCGAAGGGCACTGAATAACCTTTCCAACGGTCCACCACATGCACGATTTCGACTTACCATGCGGATGAACGGTCCGTTTGCGTCTGAAACCTGACATAGAGGCCACCGGGCGCTCCCGGGCTATGTTTGACCTAAGTCAATTTTTTAGCTCTATAGAGACTGAATGAATGTTTTAAGGGAACTGAATACCCTTTCCAACGGTCCATCCCGTGCGCGATTCTGACTTTCCATGCGGACGAACGATCCGTTTGACTCCGGGAGGCCACTGAGCGCTTCCCGGGCCTGGTTGACCAAAGTCAGCTCTCCAAACCAGGTCAAACTCTTTGGAATGTCAAATTACATCTTCTAACCTTTCCAATGGTATGACATGTGCACGATTCAGACTTACCATGCAGACGAACGATCCAATTGCGTCTGAACGATTCCCCGTCCAACGGACTGACAAACGCTTTCGAGCCACATTTGACCCAAAGTCAACTCTCAAAACTGGGAGCAGTCCAAAGTACTTTCGAAGGCCTCTGAATTACCCTTCCAACGGTATGCCCCGTGCATGATTCTGATCGACGGTTTGCCCTCGGCGGACGATTTTCTAAAAAAGCCTGAAACACACTGCCAAATGGCAGGTCCTAGAACCTGCCTGCCGACAGGCAGGAAGGGCTCTATGCCGATCGGTAAACCCCTGGTCCTATAAAAGGAGGCCTTGGCCTCATTTGCAAGGGAGCCCAAATCTGATAGAAATTCCTCTCAACGAATCTCAGAAACCTCTCTAGAAAGCAGCATGATTTCAACTCCCAAATCCCCTTTTTACTTCCACCTTTCATCATCCCTTTCATCAAACTTGGTGAATTAACCACTCCCCATCATCATCCAAAGTGAAAGGGCTGCTCTCCAACATTCAAGATCAAGCTTAAGATCTTCATGAAGGTCCAACTTTCTCAAACTCTCTCTTAAATTCCCAATAACTTGTTTTCTTACTTAGCACTTTTATTATCTCATCTCACACATCCTAATATACTTTTTTTACTTAGTATTATTTCACTTCTCTTATTTTCATATAAATAAAACTCAAAAAAAACAAGAAAAAGCAAGTTTGCTCATAAATTCCAAATAGGGATTCTCACACTTTTTCCACACTTTTTTCACAACTAAAACACTTTTCTACACACACACACACACTTACAAATAAGAGATTCCCCATTTGGATTTATGGGATAAACCCCACCCCTCATTTTGTATGCGAACTACGTGGACTTTGATGCCTTTATAGGCTAGTAGGTGTCTCGAGGTAAAACCTTAGATTCGAGTCTTTTTTTCACTTTTTCTTATTTTCTATCTTCTCTTTGCCCCATTTTCTATTATATTCTATACATTCGTTATTAGTGGCGTATTATCTCACATGTGTTATCATTCCCTTATAACAATCAACGCAAGGGTAGTCGCGCAAATCATATTTTCTACATTAATCTCACATTCCTACGGATGACTCGATTTATCTTTTCCATGATACAAGTCGAGGATTCCTACCTCCATTCTATATATACACATGCACACATATCACGGGGGGGAATATAAAGGAAAATAGCAAGTATTCATGAGAGATTGAAAGGGCGGAATGGGTGCCTAACACCTTCCCATTTCGTAACTAAGCCTCCGAACCCTTCTCGAATCATTTTGGTTTCGTACGCACCAGTATGTCTTTGGATGCCATCCTTCGGGGTGGCTCCCCCTTTCTTTTGTCTGTTTTGAGTAAAATAGACTGTAGACTCTGAATCTATCTACATTTTCATACCTCACAAATCGATGCCGGCCGAAGCGCTCTCCCGAGAGGAGACGCGCAGGACCCGAAGGATCCTTTTCCCTCCGCGACGGGGATCGGGGATGGCCACAGTGGCGACTCTCCAGCAGAATTTGACCAGGGATGGTGAAGAATTAGACCTCCTTATGAAGATTTGAAGTGGACCTTGATTGTAGATGCAGTGATCTCACAATAAGATGATGGTGGTATGAGGATATGGGTGAGAATCTACTCAAAAGATTATGAAAAGGATGGAAGGAATATGGGAAAGAGGCTTTTAAAGGAGGAACAACTTTAAATTCGAGAGAATGTTCTCTAAATTGCTGAGAGGGATGTTCAGGTGTTCTCTTCAAAGTGAGGTCATGGACTCTATTTATAGGGCCAAGGGGTCTCGATCGACATGGTCCTAGACCTTCGTATCATCATAGAACCCCAAACACACTTCCAATAGGTAATGTCCTGGGGGTGCCATTTGGCAGTCTAAGGTAGGTTTTTCAGAAAAATGATTGTACAATGCGAAGCTAAGTTAGAATCACGCATGGGATGGACCATTCAAAAGGGTATTTAGATCCCTTTAAGAATCCATTGATCCACTCCCTAGCTCCGGGGTTGACTTGAAGTCAAACGAGGCTCGGAAGTGCTAGTTAGTCAATGGATAGGAAACTCCTAGAGGAAAAGGGATCGTTTGTTCGAACTTTAAGGACAATTCATGCATGGTACATTCCATTGGAAAGGGTATTCACTACCCTTCAAGATTTCATTCAAATTCATTCAGTTCGGAGAGTTGACCTAGGTCAAATGGGGCCCAAAAGAACTCGATGACCCTTCGGAGTAAAATTGATCATTTTTATGTACTATAAGGCAAAATCACACATGGGGCAGACCGTTGGAAAGGGGATTCGTATCCTTTTGAATATTCATTTAGGTTTTTTCGAGCTAAAGAGTTGACCGGGGTTGAACAGGGCCCGAGAGCACCTGGTGGCATCCAAATTAGTTTTGGGGATAAAATAAATCATTCGTCTGAACCATAAGGCCAATTCGTGCATGGGGTGGACCTTTGGAAAGGGTATTTAGATCCCATTAAAGATTTATTTATCTTTAACTTAGAAGATAAAGTTAATCGGAGTTAAACAAGGCCTGAGAGCACCCGGTGGCCTCTTAATCGGTACTCAGAATATGACCAAGGGTCTGCGATGAATGAGTGGGTGTTAGGGACCTAATAAGGTGCTTAGGGGGTCCTTAGAGGGGGTGTATACAGAGAGCCCCTCGATATGTGAGCTTCAAATAAGTGAAGGCAATCAAATGATAGACACCACGTTGACGCTAGGGAATATAACTTTAGATAAAATATATGGACCTAGAGGATGGGATTGATTGATTTAGAGGGTCGAGGATAGTTCTGAGGATCTAAGGATATGGATATAAATATGACTAATTCAACGAGTCAAGGTCATCTCTGAGGACCTAAGGAGATGACAATGACCAATTCATCGGGTCGAGGTCAATTTTGAGGACCTAAGGAGACGAGGATAACAAATTTAGCGGGTCAAGAATGTGTTATGATTAGTCTAAGGGGCTAGGGAAACCAACTCAATAAGTCAAGGCCAATTCTAAGGACCTATGGAGAAGAGGATGATCGATTCAGTAGGTCGAGGTCAGTTGGGATGACCTATGGTGATGAGGATGACCGATTCAGCAGGTCGAGGCTAATTTTGAGGACCTAAGGAGATGAGGATGAACGATTCAGCGAGTTGAGGTCAGTTCTGAGGAACTAGGGAGATAAGGATGACCAATTTAGTGGATTGAGGATGTGTTATGATTGGTTCTAAGGGACTAGGGAGACCAATTCAGTGGGTTGAGGTTAACTCTCAAGTTATGCTGGGGATGACCAAATCTGAGGATCGAGGTTAATTCTGAGGACCTTAAGCTTTAGTGACCAATTCTGAGGGATGAGGTCAAATTTGAGGACCTTACGTTGTGACGACTAATTCTAAGGGTCGAGGTCAATTCTAAGGACCTTAATTTATGACGAATAATTCTGAGTGTCGAGGTTAATTCTTAGGACCTTAAGTTGTGAGGATCGATTTTGAGGGTAGAGGTCAGTTATTAGGACCTTAAGTTGTGACGACCAAAAACCGAAGGTCGAGGTCAATTCTGAGGACCTTAAGTTGTGACGACCAATTCTGAGGACCTAAAGTTGTGAAGACTAATTCTGAGGGTTGAGGTCAATTTTGAGGATCTTAAGTTGTGACGACCAATTCTGAGGTCCCATGTCAATTCTAGGGACCTTAAGTTATAAAGACCAATTTAGAGGCCCGAGGTCAATTCTGAGTACCTTATGTTGTGAGGATCGATTCTGAGGGTCAGGGTCGATTCTGAGGACCTGAAATTGTAATGATCAATTCTAAGGGTCGCGGTCAATTCTGAGGACCTTAAGTTGTGACGACCAACTCTAAGGGTCTAGGTCAATTCTAAAGACCTTAAGTTATAGCGAACAATTCTGAGGGTCGAGGTCAATTATGAGGAGCTTAAGTTATATCATGGGGAATTTCTTTCCTGGGTAATTTAAGTTTCTTGCGTTTTCACTGAGGATTGTGTTGTTTTGAGACTCCACTGGGATATGCTTTATTTTTGGGATTTTGGCTGGGAATTGTAGTAGAGTTGGATGTGGATGAATCTTTGGTTTAGCTTTTGGAATATGCTAAGAATGGGCATGTAAGATTAATTTTGATGGGGATTATTCTGGGAATAAGAGCATAAGTAAAATTAATCTGACTGGGGATTTTGAGAGCTTGTAAGGGTATTAGTGTTTCCAAAAATAATTTTCTTGAGGAAAATGATGTTCCATATTTTTTAGGGATTTTTGGGCAATTTTTCAGCATTTCTTCTACAAAATTTGGATGGAGTTACCGATAGGCAGTCTTGGGAGGGTTCCAATCGGTAAGGGCACGGACCCCTGGACTTCCTTGGGAAGAGGAAATGGAAATTGTCGATCTATATGGTTAGGGGATACAGAAATTTACTTCTGGATGGATTATTGAATCTTTGTTGGGGATTGCAAGTGACTTTCTACCCTTGGAGTCTTCTTTCAGGGGCCATACGGGTAATAGGCATGTAGGTGTAGATAAGGAAGTTACTAGTGTATGAGGTGGTATCTGAGTTGATGGGGCTTATGGATTAGGTGACATCCATTTTTGATTCTTTCCCGATATTTTCTTACATATTGTTATTGTGACTTGGAGTAGATTGGCATTGAGCATGTTGTATGATTGACTTAGTGACTTTATACCTAAAAAGAGAGACTCATGAAGGAAAAAAGTGATGCATCTTTTTTATTTGATTATCTTAATTGAGTGGCTTAATCTACATTCACTTTAGTTTGCTACTGAGATTTCATTTTGAGAAAGAGTAGGAAAAGTTATGTTTTTTGGATTTTTTAGTAGAGGAAAGCCTTGGAGACTTGGTTGTGAGAAGCTTCCCTTTGAAGGGACTTATTTTGAGGAAAATGTGTTTTGGGAAATTTTTGGATAGAGGAAGGCCTTTGAGGCTTGGTTGGTATATGGATGAGGATATTAAAAGCTCGATGTAAAGTGGATCTTGTTGCCATTATTTGGTCGTGTTGATTTTGGTGTGTCAAATAGACTGTACTGGTGATGGCTATGCTGGACTTGTTGACTGGAATCTATTATCATCGGTGGTATAATTTTGGTATCCAGAGGACCATGTCTTTCATTTTGGCCTAGACGAGGTTTGTCCCACCTATGAGGAGTTTTCATCCACGTTGGGGTCAGCCCCAGTGTGGCGACAGTTATGCCCGATTTTTCCAGTTCACCCCGATCATTTGTGGCAGAGTTTTTTCATATATCTCATTTGACGGCTCGACTATTAGTAACCGAAAGGGATATTTCTCTTCGGGGAATTATGTATTCAATGCTCTTGAGGGGTTTTGAGGATGTTGGTTTTTGGGGAGCTGTTCCCTGAGGCCTCACTACGAGGCATTTGCTGGTGATGGAGGACTTTACAGTGGATCCCCTGGTGGTAGCAATAACCGTGTGGATGTCTTGTCACCAAAATCCTGCGATGGTGCTAAATGAGACTCTGAACGGTCTGAATTCTTGGAAGGAGGGTCGTTATAAATTTTTGGGGGAGCTCGGTAATGTTGTTTATGTGGCTTACATTGAGGTTTCGTCTTGCAGCCCCTCCTGAATATCCCTAGGTGGTTGTGCCCAATTTCTTTATCTGGCCTTTCTTCAGCTTTGGCCAATCTATAGAGAGCTAGGTTAAATAGTTTGTAGAGCATGGATCCTTACATCTTTTCTGGTTAGTTCCATGGTGGGGAGACTTACTACCTGTCTTGAAGCTAGGAGAGTATCAGTATGTGCGATTTGTGGGCCTTCGGCTTATTCCCCTAGAGGCTCCTAACAAAGTCGGGTGGGAACAAATTGTGACCCCTCATATAATAAAATTCTTCCCAGCAGAGTATTTGAGTGAATCACTAAGGATGATGATAGCCTATATGTGGAAACGTTGTCATCCATATATCCATCTATCAAAATCGGTGGGAGGGGTTGGGCATGTGTCTAGGGACTACCTGAAATGGTTGTGGAAGTGGGTAGTAGATAAAATCATGGCGAAAGAAACTGATTAAAGGATTTCATTCCCTTCAACACTGTGGAAGACGTATTCAGGCTTGTCAAGATGTACCACTATATGGAGCGCATATGGAATGTCAACCAATAGTGGGAAACTTGGGGACCTCCAGGGGCTGGTAACGATGATGAAACGGGGCAAAAAGGAAATTGAAGGCAATATTTTATGATGCTTGGGTGATTTTTGTGTTTTGTGTTTTTGGGTGGGTTTTTGGAATGATTTTTATTGAAATTTGATGTAGGGTTAACTTTGCTTAAGAATGGTTTGGTCAGTGGAAGGCATGCTTTGTTTAACTCCCTTACTGATACTTCATGTAACAACGTTGTATTCCTTAAAAAAAATAAAAATCGATTTTGATCATATTTTTTGTGCCTCTTGATTAGTTTTGCATTTGAATTATCTAAACAAATCATTAAGGCATACATAATCATTTTGTTCATGTAAATGATAAAACGGACCGCTGTTCTCGAAGATTAGAAAAGAATAGCATTTTGTGAAAAATAAGGGGACCAAGCCCATGTATGGCGTATGGTATGCCTACGTACCTCTGGGGGTTGTCAAAATTTTCATGAGTTTTATTTTGAAAACAAGCGGTTTTTCGGAGCATCAGGTCCCACGTAGTTCTGGGTAGGTGGAAATGAAGAATTTTTTTCCCAAAATAGAAGGGGGATGAGAAGAGTCGTAGCACATCGAGATTTCAGACTAAGGGTAAAATTTCTTGAGACAGTCCAGGTTGATTGGACGCACCATTTCTTCTCCATCAAGGTCTGTGAGAATAGCAACGCCTTCTAAGAGAATTTTCTTCACGATGTAGGGGCCGCTCTAATTTAGTTTGAATTTCCCTCTGGGGTACCATACAAATCTATGACCTCTTTGAGGGAAAGGTCTCCTTCCTAGACACCACGGTCTTTGATTTTTCAGTTGAATGATAGCGATATCTGGCGATGGTACCCCTATATATTATAGAACGACTTCATTCTCTTCCATCCAAGAGTGATAAATCTTCAAAGCGACTCTGATGCCATTATTATTCATTAACTACACTTTCGATACTTTCGATTAGGACGCGATGCGAAGGTATTTCTAGCTCAATGCTTAGGACTGCTTCCATGCCATACACTAGAGAATAAGGGTAGTTCCAGTAGGCATTCTGATCAAATTGCAGTAGCCCTAGAGGGCGTAAGGAATTCTATCGGCCCAATATCTACAATTCTCAATGAACTTGTTGATTGTGGTTTAAAGACTTTTATTGGCATCTTTTATAGCACCATTGGTTTGGGGTCATGTAACAACCACCATTTTCTCACGTAAAGGCTAGCCAGCCATGATACGCCGAAGATGGGGTTGTTTGTCAATCAATACCATTATCAGCATCAACATAATATAAATCATAGTTTAATACGCCATGTTTGAATTTAAATCATTAATGCAATAATAATAGAATCTAATCCAATCCATCACCAATTGTATATAAAACTGACATAAACTAAATATCTCAAACCAACATAAAAGAAATAAATCTTAGGCTTATACCTATACAGTAATATCAAATAAAATAAGTACTAGAACGGAAAAGCACCTAAGCAAGAATCAATAGAGCTGAAGTGCCTGAGGAGCAAAATAAGAATGCAAGGCTGTCACGTTGACAGTCTTGTTATCACTGTCTAGGAACACCTGGGGGAAGAAAATATTTAAATTTGGGTCAGATCCCTAGATGTGAAATATTTAACTTAACCAAATTAAAATGCAATAAACACATTCGATGCAAAGTAAATATTTCCCATCACCACTCACATGAGATTAACATCTCACCCCTCATCTAAGTGTGATATTACTCGCATCTAAACAAGTCTCAAAATGAAATATGACCACCCTAACAATATAATTTAAAATGAATTAGCAATAATCAATTGCTAACACAAAGCTTACTATATTCAATCATCAGTTCCCAAAGCATACCAGTCTTATATATATCATAGAAGTGTCATAAACATCTATTATGCACAAAATGGTAAGGGTTTATAAGTTATGTCTACATCTTTTGACAAATAAATAAATTCTCATTTAATCCAGTTAATATATATATATATGTGTGTGTGTGTGTGTGTGTGTGTGTGTCCTTTCATATATACGACACTCAAAGGCATCTACCATTGGTGTCTCATTAGTGATTTATTTGGAAGTCTAAAGGAATCTCTTATCCAAGTCATACGTCATAAACACACATAAGCGGGGCAGTCCCTACGCAGTACACCAGTACACGACCCGTATCCAGCGGTGATAAAGGATCCCAGTATCAACACCAACCTCTCATAAATGGCGCTGCTACGTAGTACCTAAATAACCTACACAACGTCTAGTCCACCTGTGCCGACGTGTGCTATGGTCCCGAACACGCGAAACCTGATAAGCACCCAAAAGTATTATATATATACCCCGAACAGACGATTTTTAATTGCTAATACTCGAAAAAATGGGTCTTATGCGCCTTAATGTGCATTTTGTAGGTCAAATGCGCGTTTGCGGAATTTCAAGGTAAATGTGCAAGTTATGAAGCTAATTCCCCAATCCCATACCTTACCCGAGCCCTAAACCGAGCCTAAACCTATTTCGAACCCCATGTGTGTTTAGTTTATGCTTTTTAGATTTTTAGTCGTTTGGGATTTATTTTAGATTTATTTAGAATTTTCTAGAACTTATTTTCTATTTCTTTTTATTTTATAATTTTATTAGTTTTTACTTTTAGTTTTGCTAAATTTTATATTTTCAGGACTTTAGGTTTTATTTTTATTTGATTTGTATTTTTTTTTTATTAGTTGAATTTTATATTATAGAGTAGGAATTTAATAGATTTTATTTATTTTTAGAGGATATATTTTTTTTTATCTTAGTGCGTCGAGTATTTGTTTTCCTTTATTTTTGTTTATTTTTAGTTTTAGTTAGTTTATTATTATTTTGTTAGTTTTTATTTGAGTCGTGTTTAGTTTTTAGTATTTGTATTGTGTTATCTTTATTTTTTAGTGAGTTTTATTTTTAATTGAGTTTTATTTTTAAGTTAAGTTTAGTTTATATTTTTATTTCACTTGTTTTTATTTTTATTTGTAGGGTCCCAAATTAAACACACACTCAAACACACAATTACCACACACCTAAACTAAACCCTTACCCTCACACTAACTTCCATACACACACACACACACACACCCAAACACTAACCCCTCCACTATTCATCATCCCTTACCTTTCAGATTCTCTCTCTTCCCCTCCATTACCAAACAACCCCTTATCCCCCCATATCTTACACCTCTACCCCCTACTCAATACCCCAACCACCTACCCAAGCAAACCCGGCTCCCAACAACCCAGTTCCATCACCCAAAACCCGACGATCGGAACCTCCACCAAATTCATTACCCCGATACCCGATCTCAAAACCTGCTTCTAATACCCAAACCGGAGTTAAGCCCATGAATCTCAACCCGGAAACCAAACCACACCACCATCTACAACTCGCGACCCATCACCATGGCAACCCAAAACCGACAACAAGCACAAAGATCCGACCCTCACTCCGATCACCCAAACCCGCCGACCCAAGTCGCGACCTGAACTCCACCTACCTCCAACCCATGTACCTTTGAACCATCTCCCATCCTTAAACCCAAACGTAACACAAGTTCAACCCATTCTCCAAACCTTCAAAAACCAATTACGAATGTGCTAAAAAATACAAAGCCAACTCAAATAACAAATGAACCCACATGTGTTTTAAACCACCCTTAAGCCCAATACCCATTTTAACCTCAACTAACTCCTTCTACCCAAATAACCAAATTACCCTCATAATCAAATCAAATATTATCCTCACCCATGCTCCTCTCACCATTTCCATGCACACTAGTGTGTATTTCCCAAAATTACCCTTAGCTCCATGCCTACTATTTAAGGAAGAAAGAAGACCCAAAATAAGGGGAACTTTTTAGAGAGAACTTTAAAGAGAGGAAAAATTGTAGAGATAATAGAATTTTATTTTTAGAAATTCATTTCAGTTTTTTTTGGAGTGATTGTAATTAATTGAGAAGATTGTTACATTAATTGAAGATCAATTGCCATTCTCCTCAAATTGGGTTTAATAATATTATCTCTAATTTTTCATCTCATGCTTTTAATTCACTATTATCTTATTGTTGATTGGATGGTGATTATGGAAGGCCAATCTCCCAATCAAGGGACAAATTGAAGTTCCCATGAATCCAATTAGTTTAGTTTGTTAGTTTTAATTTTATTTAATTCCTTTGATTAGTAAATTTAATTCCTACTCTTAATTTTTCATTGAGAAATGAAAATTAATCCTAGAGAGAGGATTGAAAATTGTGTTGACATTTTATTATTTGATTCAAACTAGAGATAGGCTTATCAAATCGATTAAAATGTTAATATTATTTTCACCTACTTTTATATCAACTTGTCAAAATTAAAACTAGCTGGGTGGATCTGTCCTAGCAGGTGATTCATTTGATTAATTTTAATTCTCTTTTTAGTAGTATTTATGGGAATTAAAATTACTTTTCTAAAATAATATTCAATTAGTTCATTTGTGTATTGAGAATTACCCTTTGAATTAGTTAAATATTTTGGAATTTAATCAAATTAAAATAGTTCAAGCTAAATTTGTTGTGAGAATTGGGGGTGGTTATACTTCCCTTGATTTATTCTCTTATTTACTTACATCTCACTCACTTTTATCACTCACTAGTTTATATTTTTCATACTTTTATTTTTGTTTGATTACCCTCTTTTTATTTAAGTCTTAGTTTAAATTCACATCCTCACAAAACTGTTTTAATATTGAAAAAGCATAAAAAAATAGAAAAAGCGAAAATCCAAAAAGAGATAATAAAAATTTTGAATTACATGTGTTTTCCTCTTGTTTCACTCCTTTGATGTGGATTTATACCTCACTTACCACTACACTTTAGTTTATTATATTTTGTAGGTATTTGAGATTTTTTATTAGAGGACTTTCTAGCAATGATAAGAAAAACATCGAAAAGTTCGTCTATCAAATGGCGTCGTTGCCATTCTTGGGCGCGTGCAGCACTTGGAGCGGATTTCATCTTTTAGTTCATTTATTTTTCGCACTTTATTTTTTTTAGTACTATTTTTCTTTATTTTAGAAGGCTTGTATTATGATTTTTATTCTTGGCTTGTATTGCGGTGCATAGAGACACCGTTTATTTTTTATTTTAAATTTGTAATAAATCGAAGACAACTATGATAGGAAAACCGGACAAGGTAGAGAGAGGGCGTCCAAAAGCGAAGAAATGAAGCCTCGCGTCTCTCCTGTTAGCGAGTCAATAGCTTGTGTTTGCTTACTTGCTCTTGTGTGATTTTTATTTTTGCATTTATTTTCGCATGGTGTGATGAATTAATTAACTAAGACCTACGCCCGGTCACTCACAAGAAGGGATTTCATCACCCGACTCAATCACTTATCCTTTGTGTGCTACCCTAGCCATCACTAAATTTAAAATCAATCAACTATATAGTGATAAACACCCAAAAGTGTACACTTCGTTTTAGTTTTAATAAATTTTTATTTTTATTTCTATTTCTTTTTAGTTTCATTTTTTTTATTTGAGTCTTTATTTTATTTTTAGAATAGGATTTTATTTTTAGTTTTTTTTATTTTTAAGGGATAAATTAAATACACTCACGCCTTAATACCCTATACCATACATCACACTAAAACAACTCCCCATCCACACCTTACTCTCCTACACCCTCACCACACTTCATCTTCAACCTCAAACCCACTTTCCTCTCTCCTACTCCACCATTAACACACCCATCCACATTAACACAAACAACACCCACATTATACCTCCACCTTAAATCATCCACGCAACCCACATCGCAAAGAACTCGATCGCGGCGAAACCCATCAGACTCCCCTCCGGCCGGCGAGCTGAAGCAACCCACGACCCTGCCATGAATCCGTCGCCTACCATCCCTCACTCCCGCCAGCGACCAGCAATTCCTATACTCGGAGCGTACCCGCGGCCAAAACACATCAACCCGATTCAATGCGCACCACTGCCCCGAACCCCCTTCTTCCCGAAAAACTCGCAACCACCCAGCACCCATGCCTGGAACCCGTTTCACCCATGTCGGTCCAACCAAAATCGGGCAGCTCCAATCAACCCCCAGTGTCCCAATCGGCCATAACACGTGCTCAACCACGGGTCTGGTTAAACCTGATTTAACTTCCAAGCCACAAGACCCATTTATCAATTTTTTCACCCACTTCCTCTTACACGATTTTTCCCTTAGCCGTTAAAAAATACAAACCAAAGTCAAATACCCAAATGATACCCACATGCTAAATTCCTCCTACTTATTTTACCCAATATACCCTTAAACCCCCACTTCCCACATGCACAATTAAAACCCCAAAATACCCTCACCTATATCAGATTTTTATATCCTCTCAACCCACATGCTCATCTCCCCATTTTCATGCACGCTCATGTCAATTACCCAATTTACCCCTAGCCTCATGGTACACCATATAAATTGAAGACTTGGGCATTTTCAAAGGATCTCAAATTTAGTTTTTAAGCTTTGTGTGATAAATTTTTCTACACTCCTCTTTATAGAGTATTTGTATTTTTAGCAAATATCTCAATATAGAGGTGTGTAGTGAATTTTATCTCTAGGATGAATTTCACCCCACCCATCTATAATAAATTTTTTCATTTTTAGCAATTATTTCATAATAGATTGTTGTAGTTAAATTAATCCCTTATGGGAGATAAATTCTAATCCATTCCTTTATGTTGAGATTTTTTATTTTTAGCAATTATCTCAACATAAAGTTATGATTTATAATTTATTTCTTTGGATGAGCTCTAATGTACAATTTTATAATATTAGGATTTGCATCTTTAGCAATTCTCTTTTATTATTTAATTGTCCATTATGAATTCATCCATTATCCCTTTATTATTTTTATTTTGTAGTTTTTATTTTAGATTCAATAAATACATTAGTGAGCCTTTTATCATATCAATTTTAGAGAGAAAAACACCATTTTTTTGTTTTTGTTTTTTTTGTTAGAATTTATTTTATTTTACTTTTTTTTAGATTAGTGAGAAAAATAAATTAGTGCGAATCCATTTTTTAGTGTAATTCTTGATCTAATCTTGGTTTGATCACACAAATTGGAGGGATGTAAATTGCAAATTCAAGGATTGGAGTTCAATTTCACTCAAACAGATTTGGTTTGATTGTTCTCTTCTCTACTTTTATTTTAATTGCCTAGTTTATTTGATTATCATCTTTAATATCATGTTAGGCTATATCCCCTTTCAAGGGGTGGGGTAAACCCTTATTTACTGTTATTTTATTTTAATTTGTTTGATTACTTGAAAATTCCCTTTGAATGTTAATTTTGATCCCTCACCCTTAAATTTACGCCTCGAGAGAGGGTAAATGATTTTCGAGAGAAAATCAAAATTCTAAGTTATAATACTTGTTGATAAGAAAATTAGTCAGCTGACGTGTACCACTCATACGAAGACATGTGTCATCTTATGTGGTAAATGCTTATACGCGCCGAGCTATTCAGCCTCCGAGCTACTAGCATACCGAGCAACTCATCACCCCGAGTTACTTAGCGTGCTGAGCTGCTCAACGTGCAGAGCGTCTAGTCAGGAAGATCAAGCGACAATTGCACATTCAGTGAACATCGAATTTAATGAACATTCTTATTGTACAGATGCATATGTCTATGAAATAACGACATATCGTTTATTCATATCGACAGCCCAAAGTCTATAAATACATTGTAACACCCTAAATAACAGGGTAACGGATCATGAGAAATTGTGATTGAGATTAAGGCAAAGACATCCAGCAATACAAAACAATGGACGTAGTCCATTTTCATAAGGCTGAACCACTTTAAAAATCATGTGTCTTATTTCTTATTTCATATTTATCTGTGATTAATTAATTAGATCAAAACTAGTTTTTTACATCAACAGATTGGCGCCGTCTGTGGGAACGACTATACGTAGCGTTTTTACTAACATCTTCATACAAGTGGCTGAGATCCCAGAATCCAGTAACAGCAACAATGATCGAGTTCCCCCCCCCCCCCCCCAATCCATCTGCTCCCCCAACTCTGCAAGATCTCACTGGCATGGTAGCCAATTTAGCCCAGGGGTAAACAGACATGCAAGAGACCATGCATCAACTAATTCAAAACGTTCGTAATGGCACACCTGCCCAGTCAGGTCAACGAAGCGTTCAGAGACCCACTCATTTGTCATCTTCAAGAACAAGACGTACGCTATTCCCAGATGTTCCTCAGTCCCGACACACTGGATCTCATCATACCCAGGGGACCAATGATCCCTCTTATCAGCCTGGCCAGACCTCTTCTATAAGAGCTACAAATTCTCAATGAAATGTTATGTTAGCCCCAGAATGAATAAGGGCTCTGGACAGGTTAAGCAGAGCTTCTCCCTTTGAACGTTTGGGTCTAAGAGGAATATAAACCCTCCTAAGATTGCGTTGAGAAATTCTCAACGACCAAAAGATCTACGGGAAGGTTCGCCCAGTCACGACCAGCAACTCATAACGAAAGATCCCAAGAGGATAATTCAGCGCGATCTGTTGCTCGGAAAAATAGGTTCGAGGCTGGAAACAATGCATGGAAGGGATCCATTCAAAGGTTGGAGGATAGGATAGGGGAAATGGATAAGTCCAAGAACCCTCTCCAAAGAACTTTCGTCAAGGGATCACCCTTTGTACAGACAATTGTGAATTTTCCCACACCATTAAAATTTAAAGCTCCTGTAGTAACGCCTAAGTACGATGGAAAAACTGATCCCATCCTTCACATAGTGCAAGACTAAGATGTTGCTGATATCTATGTCGTTCCTGATGAGATGAGGTGCAGAGCATTTTTGGGAACTATCACCGGGTCAGCCCAAATATGGTACAATAACCTTCCTCGGGGGTAGATTGCTACATTCCATCAGCTGGCAGAGTTCTTCATAGGGAATTTTTATTTTGTAGCAAAGCCAGTTAAGAGAGTAGCACATCTACTAAATAGGCAGAAAACAGGAGAGAGCACCAGGGATTATATCACTCGCTTTAATAATGAGAAACTTAAGGTAATCGACTACGAGGAGAAGACAGACATTACAGCTCTGATGAGTTATCTGTTACCCAATAAGTTGTACTATACATTGGCCAAATATCCCCCTAAGACCATGGCAGAACTGATGGCAAAGGAAGCTAAGATCATGAACGCCGAAGAGGCCATGAATGCAAAGAAGAATACCGATGCGAAAGCAGAGACAAAAGTTGCAGTTAAAACTAAGAGGGAAAATCCGAAGCACAATGGGGGAAGTAAGCAGTCGAAAGGCAAGGAAACACTAGAGAAGTTTAAAGAAGTATGGGAATTATACTCCCTTAAAGGTGGATATCAACCATATTCTGAAGGATATCAAGAACTGCAGGGAATTGAATTGGCCGGAGAAAATTAGGACAGCCCCTGACAAGAGCGAGTTCCATAAAGATCATGACCATACGACCAAGCATTGTATAGCTCTCCAGAATGAGATGTAACCACTTATTCAACGAGGAAAATTGAGCAAGTTCGTTGATCGTCAAAATGATGAAAAGGCTAACTAAAAAAGAAGGCAAAGGTCCAAATCTCCTCGTCGAGCTAAAGATAATAAGAAAAGGGACTATGAAGATGATCCAGAAGATGACCTTGACCTTCCCAAAAGACCAAGGCAACCCGAACGCGAGGTATTTTCAATCCATTTTGGATCATTTGAATGTAATGTGATTACAGGTGGAGATGCAGGAGGTGGGGATCACACTGCTGAAAGGAAAGCTTACCTAAATGAGGCCCAAGCTTATTATTATATACATTTCCAGCAAAGAATCATCACAGGTACCAACAGCAAGGGTCGAGGAACCCAATAAATATGAACCAAAATCGATATCGGGCGAGAAACCATTAGCAAAATTGGTAATCTGCGAGGAACCCACGGATAGTGGGTCCACCCGCGATGAACCCTTGGCCAGCAGTACACTCCCCGTAGTGCCAACAGTTGGCGAGATACCCTCGGACCCAAGGTCAATACGCGAGGAACCCCTAGTAGCATTGGTAGCCAGCGAGACACTCTCAGATATGAGGTCGACGTGCGAGGAATATCTACCAACATTGGTAGATGTCGAGACACCCTTAGAGGTGAAGTCGACGTGCGAGGTACCCCAGAAGAATTAATCATCGGCAAGGAACCCTCCCTATCACAGTTGGCAGCCAAAGTTGCAAAGTAAAATGGTGAGGAATCCTTAGGAACGAGACCAGCAGGCGAGGAAACCAAGGCAGTCAAAGGGTTGGTCGAGGAACCCGAGACCAATAGAGAGCTAAAAAAGTCACACCTCATGAAGCCACACTTTGGCTGGCAGTTGAAGAAGTCGCCACAAAACCCTTGCCCGCTTGAGAAGCTCGCGAGGAACCCTCGAAGATTCTCGACCCAAAATCGGTCTCGCCAACAATTAAATTTCTAGAAGAAGGAAGCGTTGGAGGCACATGAAAATAAGTAACGCTATTGCGAGAAACCCCCGATAGTTAAGGCCTCACGGGGGGGACCTATAGCTGCCTGCACAGAATGAAAGGGATCCCTTTAAATAAGAACAGCGAGCGAGGAGCCCACATATTTAATTCCTCGGACGAGGAACCCACAGGCACAATCTCCAAGTGAAGAACCCCTATGGGAAACACCTCGTGTGAGGAACCACTAGTAGTCCTATGTTCCAATGAGGAACCCAGTGAAGAAGGGGCTTGAGGACTCCAAGCGAGGAACCCTCATCAACAAAGAACCCCCACTGCCACAGATGTTTTTCACAAGGAATTGCCACCAGTAGCGGCTATGGGTGAGGAACCCAAATTCTATGATGCCTCTGACAAGGAACCTCAGGGGTACAAATCCTAAGCGAGGAACCCTGGATGGAAGGAATCCAAGAAAAAGAACTTTTCCATCATTGATACCTCGCACGAGGAACCCCCTGATATATTTAAACTCAAAAAGTGAAGCGGCCAAAATATAGACAGAAAGTCCTAGCTCAACAAAAGGTACACCAGACTAATATTTTCTCTTTCTTAATAGTACAATAGAAACTCTACTAAATTAGAAGAGGGTTCATGAAATGAAGGTCTTTACTCATTATACTTGGGGGAATATCCTTCCATTCCAAGGAAAAAGTATGTTGAGCAAAGTCCTTACGGACACAACAGATAAATTGTTTTACACCAGACCGTCAGGGGGTTATCCTCATAGCAATAATAAAAAAAAATTATGTACATTTTTTAATTATTATTCCATACAGATTTATAGCCTAGAGAATAAGTCCTAACCTTTGTTCTCAAGAAAAAATTACTTGACCAGTTTTCAGAAAATAGGGAGAAGCGAGTCTACCCCCCTCTCTAAACTTGTTATTTTTTTTCTAAGATGAAAAGGTTCCTAAGAAAAGTTTGGAACAAGGACCCTGCAGACTAAGAGAAATTTTCAGTATAAAGAAATAATTATTTCTTTATTTATGATATATGTGAAATTTTATTCAAAGTTTGTGGGAAGGAGAAGGGCTAACCCCATATCTTAGTCACTACCCAAGAAATGAATATGCATAACATAATACCCCACAGGCGCTTAGGGTTGCTCTAAAAAAAATACCCCAAAGTCACATGGGGTTGCACTAAAAAGTACCGCACAGTCACACAGGGCTGCGCTAAAAAATATAACTTGCTCAGCTATATGCAAGTACCCCACAGTTATAGGGGAAGTTCCAAAATATTAACGTTCTCAGCCTATATACAAGTACCCCACTATTAGAGGGCCAACTTCAAAATTTGCAGATAGTGAGCCTATATGCAAGTACCCCACAGTTAGAGGGGAAGCTTCAAAATTTTAACTTAGTGAGCTTATATACAAGTACCCCACGGTTAGAGGGAAAGTTTGAAAATTTTAACTTGCTCAGCTTATATGCAAGTACCCCGCAGTTAGAGGGGAAGTTTCCAAATTTCAGCTTGCTCAGTTATATGCAAGTACCCCACAGCTAGAGGGGAAGCTACTAGATTCTAACTTTCGCAATTATATGCAAGTACCCCACAGTTAAAGGGGTAGATCCCAAATCTTAACTTGCTCAGATATATGCAAGTACCCCATAGTTAAAGGGGCAGCTTCAAACTTTGAACTCGCTCATCCTATATGCAAGTAACCCGTCGTTAAAGGGGTAGCTTCAAAATTTTAATTTGCAGAGTTATATGCAAGTACCCTTTAGTTAGAGGGGCAGCTTCAAGAATGATAGCTTACTCAGCTACATGCCAGTACCCCATAGTTAAAGGGACAGCTTCAAACTTTGAATTTGGCTCATCCTATATGCAAGTACCCCACAAATAGAGGGGAAACTTCAGAAATGACAACTTGCTCAGATCATAGGCAAAGTACCCCACGGACTACGGGGCAATTCGATCTGGAAGTTCTCACGGAAAATAGAGAAACTCACAGCCTTGAGCAAGTGTCAAGCATAAATATAAGGTGCGGCCGTTTAGCAAGTAAGGCTCCAAGGGCACCGGAGCACTCACAGTCTTGAGCAAGTGACAAGTATAAATATAAGGTGCGACTGTTTAGCACCTAAGGCTTCAAGGGCACTGGAGCGCTCACAGTCTTGAGCAAGTGTCAAGTATAAATATAAGGTGCTCCAAATGAGCACCTAAGGCTCCAAGGGCACTGGAGCGCTCACAGTCTTGAGCAAGTTCCAAGTATAAATATAAAGTGTGCCAGTTGAGCACCTAAGGCTCCAAGGGCACCGGAGCTATCACAATATTGAGCAACTGCCAAGTATAAGTATATGTGCGACAGTTTAGCACCTAAGACTCCAAGGGCGCCGGAGCGCTCACAGTCTTGAGCATAGGCTAAGTATAAACAGAAGGTACAACAGTTTAGTACCTAAGGCTCCAAGGGCACCGGAGTGCTCACAGTATAGAGCAAGTGTCAAGTATAAATATACAGTACAACTATTTAGTACCCAAGGCTCCAAGGGCACTGGAGCGCTCACAGCCTTGAGCAAGTGCCAAGTATAAACATAAGGTGCTCTAGATGAGAACCTAAGGCTCCAAGGGCACCGGAGCGCTCACAGTCTTGAGCAAGTTCCAAGTATAAATATAAGGTGTGTCAGTTGAGCACCTAAGGCTCCAAGGGCATCGGAGCGCTCACAGTCTTGAGCAAGTACCAAGTATAAACGTAAGGTGCTCCAGATGAGCACCTAAGGCTCCTAGGGCACTGGAGCACTCACAATCTTGAGCAAGTGCCAAGTATAAATATAAGGTGCGCCAGTTGAGCACCTAAGGCTCCAAGGGCACCGGAGCGCTCGCAGTCTTGAGCAAGTGTCAGGTATAAATATAAGGTGCGAGAGTTTAGCACCTAAGGCTCCAAGGGCACCGGAGCGCTCACAGTTTTGAGCAACTACCAAGTATAAATAAAAGGTGCGACAGTTTCGTGCACAACTCTCTCGACATTACAAGACACTTTTGCATGAGGGGGCTAATATTGAGAAGTCCTCAAGCAAGTGAACAAATTATAAAATATCTTGGAGTGTTGGGATCCACTTAGAGTGGCTCCACTTGCCCAAGATTGCAAGTTTAACAGAAAATAGCCTAGGTAGAGGGGATCCACCTTGAGTGACCCCTCTTCCCAAACTTGATGCTATAGCAAAGAACTCAGTGTGAGGGGCTCACCGCGAGTAACCCCTTTACCTAAGATGAAAGTCCATAGAAGAAGGTCAAGGGCGAGGGGGCTCACCGCGAGTAACCCCTCTGTCCAAGAGAGAAGGCCACGAAAGAAGGCCAAGGGCGAGGGGCTCACCGCGAGTAACCCCTCCGCCCACGGAAGAAGGCCAAGGGCGAGGGGCCCACCGAGAGTAACCCCTCCGCCCAAGATGAAAGGCCACATAAGAAGGCCAAGGGCGAGGGGCTCACCGCGAGTAACCCCTCCACCCAAGATAGAAGGCCACAAAAGAAGGTCAAGGATGAGGGGCTCACCATGAGTAACCCCTCCGCCCAAGATAGAAGGCCAAGAGCGAGGGGCCCACAGCAAGTAACCCCTTCGCCCAAGATGAAAGGCCACAGAAGAAGGCCACGGGCGAGGGCCTCATCGCGATTAACCCCTCCGCCTAAGATAGAAGGCCATAAAAAAAGGCCAAGGGCGAGGGGCCCACTGCGAGTAACCCCTCCGCCCAAGATGAAAGGCCACAGAAGAAGGCCAAGGGCGAGGGGCCCACCACGAGTAACCCCTACGCCCAAGATGAAAGTCCACAGAAGAAGGCCAAGGGTGAGGGGCTCACCATAAGTAACCCCTCCGCCCAAGATAAAAGGCCACAGAAGAAGGACAAGGCGAGGGGCCCACCGCGAGTAACCCCTCTGCCCAAGATAGAAGGCCATATAAGAAGGACAAGGGAGAGGGACTCACCGCGAGAAATCCCTCTGCCCAAGAAAGAAGGCCACGGAAGAAGGACGATGGCAAGGGGCTCACCGCGAGTAATCCCTTTGCCCAAGAAAGAAGGCCACCGAAGAAGGCCAAGTGTGAGGGTCTCACCACAAGAAAACCCTCTACCCAAGATAGAAGGCCATAGAAAAAAGTCCAAGGATGAGGCTCTCACCATGAGAAACCCCTCTAAACAAAGTAGAAGGCCATAGAAGAAGTCCAAGAACGAGGGGCTCACCACGAGTAACCCCTCCGCCCAAGTTGATACCCAGATAAAGAGGACCACTATAAGTGGCCTCATCTACAAAACTTGGGATTAAGTGACAGGACATTTAATAACCCTAAGGGGAATGATGAAGGAACCCTAGGGTCCCTCAAAATAAAAATAAAAATGAATTTATGGCGTACAAAGCCTTTTAGTCTACCCAACACAAAAGACTTTGCACGAGGGGCTAATGTAGAAGGCTGTTTCAAGCTTCACCACTATATTTGTGGGTGAGGGTCCCTCAAAGACCCCCCACCCTTCAACTTACAGAAAATATGAGGTTGAGGGAACCCCCAGGGTCCCTCCACCACAGAAGTCCCATACTGGAGAAGGAACCCCCAGAGTCCCTCTACCGCAGAAATGACATTCGAGAAGTGCCCCGCAAGGGCCACTGTAGAAGTCCAAGTTGAGAAGGGCCACCGCAGAAATGACATCTGAGAAGTGTCCCGCAAGGGCCACTGCAAAGTCCAAGTTGAGAAGGGCCACAGCAAGGGTCACTACAGAAATGACGTTCTAGAAGTTCCCCGCAAGGGCCACTGCAGAAGTCCAAGTTGAGAAGGGACACCGCAAGGGTTAGTGCAGAAATGACATCTGAGAAGTTCCCCGCAAGGGCCACTGCAGAAGTCCAAGTTAAGAAGGGCCACCACAAGGGTCACTGCATAAATGAAATTAGAGAAGTGACCTGTAAGGGCCACTGCAGAAGTCCAAGTTGAGAAGGTCCACCGTAAGGGTCACGATAGAAATGACATCTGAGAAGTGCCCCGCAAGGGCCACTGCAGAAGTCCCAGTTGAGAAGGGCCACCGCAAGGGTCTCCGCATAAATGACATTTAAGAAGAAACCCCCCAAGGCTTCCTTAACAATAAAAATGATGTTTGATAAGGAACCCCCCCACTAGGGTTCCTCGACAGCATAAACTTACATGGGAGGAAAGACCCGCAAGTTCCTCCCCCCTCAACTCCCAGAAAACCAAATTAGGATGATGGGGGTGTCTACCATAAGAAACCCCTCATCATGAATAAAGAATAGAAGTAGTAACACTTATTTTCTTGTACAGGTTGCCTAGTTGAGCAAGCAGGGCTCAAGTAGGCCAGTTAGGATCTCTTGGGAGTTTTAGCTTGGCGGCTGAGGGACAAGGTATGTTGAGTATGCTCAACCACTTAGCACTATAGGATTGAGAGAATACTAGTAGGAAGACCCAGAAGTCACTTTAGACTACACACACCTAACTTTTAGTCACAAGTGAAGTGAGCAGCCAAAGGGCTCGCTTCTCATAAGAAAAGAATTGTTCATAAAAGGATTTTAAAGGAGAGGGTCCTCTAGGCCCCTCTCAAGAAAAAATGATTTTAGAAGGGGCCCTCAAGACCCCCCTCAAGCTTACAAATATTTTAGAGGAGGTGGTCCTCGAGACCCCACTCAGGTTTACAAATTTTGTACCAAAAGTTACCGTTTCAAAAGATATTTAGCAAATCAGATATTTTATCTCCATTAGAAGACATATTTTCATTTTTTAATTTGGTTGGCACCAAGTGGCACGCGCCAGAGGGGACAGGCAGAGCTGCCTGCAGGTAGGGACAAATAGTACACTGCAGACTTTGTCCCTCACCAACCCTCTAAGTTTTGGCACCAAAAGTGCCAACCCAGTCCTAATGCCCAATTATAAATAGGACCCCTAGGAAAGGTCATCAGAGATAGAAAAAATCAATAGCAAAGTCACTCTGTCAAAATCACACCAGAACCTCTCTAGTATTCTTTCCCTGCTCTCTCTAAGTGCTAAGTGCCTTGTTATTTCACTCCCCACTGACAGTCATCACTCTCAGGAGCTCCTCTTGAGAAAATTACTATTATTATTGTGGAAGTTCATCTTCTTGCAGGGAGGGAGTTCCATCTTGAGATCCACTTTTACCAAAAGGAGAAGGTCTCATCAAAGTTGCTCCATAAGTTCTTAAGAACCTTGCAGACAGCGTCCATTGGAACGGGTCACGCCTCACCCTTTCTAGTTATTCATAGACCCCAGTCTCACTACCCTCCTACAAGCGCATAAATATAACTAAAGATGATCGCCCGAGGAAGGTGAACAAGGATAAACTGGTCATTGGTTTTTCCAAAAATGATGTGGAAGGTGTCTTATATCCTCATGATGATCCCTTGGTTGTCAAGATGAGGATGAAGGATGTGGTGATCTCAGGTGTATTGGTAGATAATGGTAGCTCTGTAGATATTATGTTCTGCCCGAGCTTTGACAGCTTAAATTTGAAGTTAGCCCAATTGGAGCCATATCACCGGCCCCTCCTTGGCTTCATTGGTGAGAAAGTCTTTACACTTGGGACGATCAAGTTGGATATGCTAATTAGTACATGTCCTGCTTGCTGAATAGAAAAGGTACGCTTTTTTATAATGGATAAAAATGTCCAATCAGCCTACAACATAATCATGTGGAGGTTAGGCTTGAAAAAGTTTGAGGCAGTGCCATCCACGGTACATCAATGCCTGAAGTTTCTGACTAATTTTGGGGTTGGAATTATGAAGGGCATCCAGAATGTATCTCGGGAATGCTACTATTCATCTGCCAAGCGGGAAGAGTTGGAGGAAGCTAAGAAAAAGACCACCACGTACCAAGTGGAGGAATCTGAAGATGCAGAGTTCGAGACTCTGGACCCTAGAGATGAGTCCGAGATTGTGAAGGGTCAGGTTATGGAGACCACGGAGAACGTCATTCTGGAAGACGAACGTCCAGAGCGAACAACTCAAATTGGCGCCTCACTGGACCCGTCAATAAAGCAGGAATTAGTGGCACTTTTAAGACATATAAAGCAAGCTTTTGCGTGGAGTCATGAAGATATGCCGGGGATAGATCCATCCATCTTATGCCACGAGTTAAATGTTAATAAAAAGATCAAACCAGGGAAACAACGAAGAAGAGTATTTAGCCTAGAGAAGAACCAAGCTATCCAGGAGGAAGTCAAAAAACTACAAAAGGCCCTTTTCATTGAGGATGTAAAACATCCAGATTGGTTAACCAACGTGGTGATGGTGAAAAAGAAGAACAACAAATGGAGGATGTGTGTAGATTTCACATATCTCAATAAAACCTACCCAAAAGACAATTTTCCCTTGCCAAAAATTGATCAGCTGGTGGATGCTACTTCGGGGCATGAATTACTGAACTTCATGGATGCTTATTCCAGCTACAACCACATTAAGATGAAACCAGAAGCCAGGAAAAGTACTTCTTTTATAACCCCAAGGGGTACATGCTGTTATAATGTTATGCCATTTGGTCTCAAAAATGTAGGTGCAACGTACCAGCGATTGATGAATAAGGTGTTCACAAAACAAATCGACAACATCATGGAGGTTTATGTCGACGATATGATGACGAAGAGTAAGAAAGCCAAGACCACATAGCTGATCTGAGCCAAACTTTTCATCAACTAGAAAAATATCAGATGAATCTAAACCCGACTAAGTGTGTTTTTGGCGTACGAGAAGGCATGTTCCTCGAGTATATTGTGAATCAGCGAGGTATCGAAGTAAATTCGGATAAAATCAAGGCTTTGTTAGAATTGAAATCTCCAACCACAAAGAAGGAAGTACAAAGCCTTACGGGGCGTATTGCAACTTGAAACAGGTTCGTCTCCAGAACGACGGATAAATGTCTCCCATTCTTCAAGGTTCTTAGAAAGACTTTTGAGTGGAATGACAAATGCGAGCAGGCATTTCTATCTCTGAAGAAATACTTGGGGACTCCATTTATGCTTTCCCGACCAGTGATGGGAGAAAGATTATACTTATATCTGGCTGTCTCTGAGGGCCGCAGTTAGTTCACTGTTAATAAGAGTTGAAGATGGAGTATAAAAACCTGTGTATTATATGAGCAAGGCTTTTCGAGGAGCAGAGGTAAAATATCCCATATTGGAGAAGCTAGCCCTAGCATTGATAGAGGCAAGTAGGAGGATGAAACCTTATTTCCAGGACCATACCATAGTGGTGTACACTGATTTGCTGCTCAGACAAGCCTTTCATTGCGGAATTCACTTGCCCTAATACTGTCAACCAACAAGGGCCTAATGCAGAACAGCTTGTGGATGTTAGGGAATCATCAGAGACTACCCCCGATCAACTCTCACCAACAGAGGTAACAAAGGGAACAAATGCTGAGCAGTAAGAACCATCAGACAACAACCCAGTGTTAGGACATGATAAAAAGAAGTATCAAATATTTTAGCAGGGAATTTTGTCAGATCAAGAATTTGATAATGGCATCCCTATATGGAATTTGTTTTTGATGGCTCTTCGTGTGCCACAAGCAGCGGAGCCGGTATAATTCTTCACAGTCCAGATATATTGGATATGGAATATGCATTGCGTTTCCCATTTAAAGCTTCTAACAATGAAGCTAAATATGAAGCTATGAATGTGGGCATCAGTTTAGCCAAAACACTGAATCCAGAGCAAGTTGTTGTGTTTAGTGACTCACAGTTAATCGTAAATCAGATTCTTGGGTTTTATGCAGCGAAGAGAGACTTGATGTCAAGGTATCACTCCAAATCTATGGAGATTGTATCCACTCTTGCTGCGATCCAATTGATTAGAATACCGAGATTAGAAAATGCGAGAGCTGCTGCACTAGCTAGGTTAGCCTCAGCTACTCGTATCAAGCTATAAAGAACGATTCCTATTGATATTCTGACAGACCGGAGCATAGATGAAGATTTAATGGTGATATTCATCACCCTGGATATGGGACCATCGTGGATGGATCCCATCAGGGCATATATCGAAAAAGGAGTTTTACCAACTAACCACCTTGCAGCCAAGAGCCTGAAGTTTAAAGTTGCTCGGTATGTACTAAATAATGGTGTTTTGTATAGAAGGGGTATCATAGCAGGTCTACAAAGATGTGTGGATCCTTCAGAAGTTAAAGATTTGATAGAAGAAATTCATGAAGGCTCTTGTGGAGCTCATGTAGGAGGCCGGACTCTCCTGCAGAGGATACGATGCAGGGATACTATTGGCCAATGATAAGAGATGATTGTACAACTTATGCAAAGAAGTGTGATAAGTGCCAACGTTTCTCTTCCATTCGAAGAAATCCCCAGGCATTATTAATGCCCATCACTTCCCCTTGGCCATTTGCCATGTGGGATATAGATTTGGTCGGTCCTCTGCCGACTACCAAAGGGAGATTCAAATATTTAGTAGTCTTTGTTGATTATTTCACCAAGTGGGTTAAAGTTGAGCCTCTCATTGACATGTCATTTGAAAGGGTTTACGAGTTTATTTGGAAGAATATTATCTGTAGATATGGTCTGCCACATGCTTTCATTACTGATCATGGTACCCAATTTGATAATGAGGAGTTCGTTGCATATTGTCATCAATCCAATGTCCAGAAAATCCATTATGCACTAGGTCATCCCCAGAGCAATGGACAAACTAAAATGACAAACAGAACTCTGCTGAACGGGTTGAAGAAATGGCTAGATTATGCAAAAGGAAATTGGATTAACGAGCTACATTATGTGTTATGGGATTATCACATAACACCCTGAACAGCAACTGGGGAATCTCCCTACATGCTAGCCTTTGGACGTGAAGCAGTCATACCGGCTGAACTAGGCTTACCCACACACAGGGTGCTTAATTTTAACTCTTCTGTAAGCGATTTGATGATACATTTAGACTTGGATATGCTCGAAGAAGTAAAAGAAGATGCGGCAATCAGGAACACAGCTTACCAGCAACGAACAGCCATGTTCTATAATAAAAGAGTCAAGAAATGTGATCTTAAAGAGGGAGATTATGTTCTCAAGAAGGTGATTCAGATTCATAATAAGTTAGAGGCCAACTGGCATGGGCCCTATCGGATAACTACAGTTATTTGACTTGGGACCTACAGAATAGAGACCTTGGAGGGAGAAGAATTCAAAAATGCATGGAATGCGGAGCCTCTGAGAAAATATTATCAGTAACATAGATTCATATGTACTTCAGTTCTTTCAGTATGAATAAAGATCATATTTTCTCCCTATTCCTTTTGTTAAATTTTTTTTGAGTACTAGTGCTACACACTACACCAACTAAGGTTGGTCGACAGATCAACAACCAACAACTAAGGTTGGTCGACATTTCAGCAACCACCAACTAAGGTTGGTCGGCATATCAGACGGTTGGTCAGCACCAATAAATTTAACCAATAATGTTGGCATAACAATCATATAACGCAAAGCCTGTTTGATCACGGGTGACCTCAAGGGGCATCCCAAACTAGGCAAGAAGATGGGAGACCTCACGGGGCATCCACTGTCTAGGCACCAAGGTAATCCTGAAAAGATTACTACAACTAAGTAAGATCATGGGATGAAAATCATTCCATTTCTTAGGCATTTATGGGTGACAAGTCACTACAACTAGGCAGTAAGTGGGGCAAGCTCCATTATCTAGGAAAACAAAACAAAATATGACAAATTGTCCCCCTATAGATATATATGCATTCATATGTTATAAGAAAGACATCTTAAACACTATTTCCAAGGAAAGAAGAGTGCATAAAGATAACATTTTTCTTCAGTAAATACAGGAAAACAAATTACAAAAGATGAAGTTTTCTTCATTCAATACAAATTTCTTATTCTATTGGCTTTTTTCCTTCTGATTTTGTCACAGGTTCCATCCCAGCGGGAGGATCATCCAAAGCGTAAGGAGAATTGATAAAATTCATATCCAGCAGCATCCTAGTATTGCTCGAACCTGGTCGCTCAAACAGATGAGGAGGTCAGGATATCTCATAATCTTCATGAAGATTGTAATCACCAAGGTACTTGGAGATCAAACATTGAGGTATGGCACAAGCTGGAATCCAACTAACGTCTAAGTTGAAAGGAGGTACTGGTAAGTCGAGAAACCCAGGTTCATACCAATCCCACAGTGAATTTCCTTCCTCAAGACGCATCACACTAAGAGCAATCAACCATCCTTGCGTGTACCCCTCATTGTTTGATCGTCTCAACCGAGCATCGAGATGGCACAGAGCTTCATTGTATCCTGCATTCCAAAATTTCCTAGGTTGTTTGTGGAATTGATATGTAAATCTCTCAATGTTTTGATAAATCTTCTTCACAAAATTCTCTTTACTCTCTAAGGAAGAGCTTCGCTTGGAAAGTTGATAGGTAAGACTTTGAATTTTTTTAAACATTTTTGCCAGGGCTTGATTTTTTGTCGTCAGTTGAACGGATTGATTTTCTAAAGCTAGTTGGGTCCTCGTCTCTTCAATATTAATCCGACCAGCCCTTGCTCGACCATGGGTAGAAGGCCTTTCTCTGTCACGAGAAGACGAGGTAGGTCCGGTTCGTTTCAAAGTCTCTATCTCTTCTCTCAAGGTAGCTCCAAAAAGGAAAAACCTTCATCATTAACTAGGACTAAAGCTCCCAAAGAGGATGAGGCAGCAGATTTGAGTTGTTTCACTTCTTCTTGTAAGGCAATATTCTCTTCCTCCAACAGCTTGGCAATATTCTTATGTTCCTCGATCTCAAGTTTCAGCACACTTTCCCTCTTTTTATGGGCCGAGATATATTTGTCATAGCCCCGATCAACTCTCAATTATTGGTACTTTTTCTCATAACCTTCATGCATGAGTGCAGTGGTTTATTTGTGTTTAAGTTAGAGTTCCTCGATCATTCCTTGGAGGTCTTCAATCATTTCATAATAGGCCACATTATTTGCTACATCACGATCAAGTAAACACTTTCAATATTGGTATCCATCCACTGCTCACTTATAAGCGTCAGGCCTAAGGATATCAATTATTTGAGCTTTAGTAAAATCTGTGTGACCAGCTTTGAAATAATCATTACATTTTTTCATCAACTCTGTATCATGAGCTGACAAGATTTCCATCCTGGCAACAAACTAGCAAGGAAAAACAAAAATGCATCAACAACGATATAGACAGAGAAATTAAAGGAAAAACTCATAATAAATAACAAAGTCCTTTTTATTAATCAACGGGAGAAGCAAGTACAACCAAAGTTACAATAACAAAGGGAAAAGAAAAAAACAACATAATTAAAGAGACAAACAACTCTACACCTTCTCCTTATTCCCTACAACGTCATCAGCTGTTTTGGACGAAGAAGTTGGCTACTCGGAGGGCAGTTTGTGTTGCTCGGTAGAAGTTATCGCTTGCTGAACTTGGTCGGAGGGCTGAGGAATGGTAACAACAGGTACTTGTTCTAATATCACCATAGAAGAATCATTAGATGCATCTTCATCTTCTTCTTCATCATCAATAGGAGGAGGAGGGCCATGAGTGTGTTTCTGAAACAATTCAGAATCATTTGCAACACTCAAATCTTTCAGTGTTGCCACCCATCCATCTCTGAAGTACTTCAAACTTGCATACTCCATCTGGAAAGTAATAGAAGTTAAGGCTTTATTCCATCCTTTGTCCCAACCAGAGCTAAAGGACTTTTTCACAGCAGCTTTTCTCTTCACTTTCTCAGAAGAAGCATGTCCCTTAGCAAGCTTCACTTTCTCCCCCAGGTCTTATGACGTTCAGCTTCTTCAAGCTTTCCATCAGCTTCTTCCTTGCTGGAAATGGTGATCTTAAATTTTTCCTCCAACTCCTTGGAAGCATTTACATCTTGGTCTCGAGTTATATCAGCTTGTCGACGAGCTATCTCTACAGATAGAAGTTGCTTCTCCCAAGAAGCTTTATCTTCCTCGTACTTCTGTCGAGAGTCCTTCAAAGATTGTGGCAACCCATCAAAAGCTTCTTCCACCCCACTGGAGGAAGTTGAATCCTTGATAGCCTCATCTTTCTCCAGGATACTATTAAAACACGTCATAAACTGTAGAATAAAAGGAGCTCGGATCAAAATATGAGCACGGTACATGAAGATGAAATAGTAAGGATGATGATACTTACTGACACAATATGTTGAGCGGCTAAGTTAGTGACCTTCTCCCGAGAAAGGGAACCCTCAATAGCTCGATATTCAGGAATAGTCCAAGACTTGATAAAAAAATTTGCTGAGATCAGAGTAATAAGAGCTGGAGTGTTAGCTCTCAAAGAAGGATCCTCAATATCAGAAGGTTGAGCAGCAGTTTCTATAGGTCTTTCTGTAAGATCTCTCCTCAATCTCCTTAACGGAGCACCTTCAATCAAAGGTGTTGCCTCTTCTTGTGTAATAGCAACACCTTCAATTAAAGGTGTTACCTCTTTTGGGACAGCAGGTGGTTTCCTGTCGACCTCCTTGACAGTTGGAATTGTTCCTTTAGATGGAGTACTATCCATTTTCTTTGTCCCTTCAGCTGGGACATCCCATTTGCTCTTCTTTCCCCCATTAGCGCTAGGAGCATCTTTGCCAAAGCATTCAGGCATTCTCCTATTCCTCGTCATCAAATCATCAATAGAGGTACCCATATTAGAAGAATATTCTTCTACGTTGGCTTGAGAAGAAGGAATTTGATCAAGATCAATTATCACAGGAGGGGCAAGAGGACGAGCAATAAAAGAGGAAGTAGTATTTTTGTATCTCAACAAATAAGAAGCAGCTCTAATGTGCTCCCCAACAACTGATTGATGCAAACCCCAGATGAGTTTCAAATCTTTTCTATTAATGTCACTCTCTTTTGGGGGCTTTCTTTTGTTATCAACTGCAAAAAAATATCAGTGACGCATTTCATCAAATATAAACGGAGCTAAACCAAAAAATTAAAAACAACCTATCCCATTGACATATAGTGGACATCTAGGACCTTGGTAAACATCATGTCCTTTTAATGGGGTGTTTTGCCAATTTTTCATCAAAACTCCATGATCAAAATAGTCCCTATTAGCATCGGGTAAATTAACCACTAAAGCTCTATTGGAAAACATAGTTTTTAAATAAAATGTGGTATCACTGGTAAACCATTTATAATAAAACATAATTTTAGGGATCCCTAAATGAATCCCATGAATCTGGTTTAACCTATGTACGCCATTAACTACCGTCCATGTATTTGGAGCTACTCTTGCAGGAACAATATCGAAATATTGGCAAAACTCCAAACACAATGGATTAGGCGAAAAAGAAAAGCCACACTCCGCTACAAAAAGGGAGGGAAACCAATGTCCCTCTGCTAGAGAAAATAAATCAGAGGGGCAAGGAGGTTCTTCTAGAATAACCCAAGAGGGAATCGCAAAATCAGCTCGAAACTTATCCAATGATTCGATAAGATAAACCATGGTGGCTAAAGTAAAGAAAGAAGAAAGAAGAAGTTCTTACAGAGGTATTGAGAAATCTGCTAAGGCATATGACAAAAAGAATGACAATACAAGAATAGAATGAGAAGATAAAGAGTTTAAAAATATAGAAGTAAAAAGTAGATGACGATCTGTTTCTATCGCTTTTAAATGCCTTGATCGGGAAGTAGTAAAAGAAATGATTACTAGAAAAGACGATTGCATTTTCGGCGGTTAAATGATGAAAAAGACGCAAATACCCAAGCGTCTGTCGCAGATTCAAAATATTTACAAGTTTACCATTTCGTGCTCAAATGACAAGACCAGAGAGAAAATTCCTAAGTGTTGGAGATATGTAATTAATCAAGACGTAAAAAGGTGCCCGAGCAACTTTCGAGTAAAGTATTCCACATTATCATATCAAAACTCAACTGTGAAACAATGGGGGCTTCAGTTGATACGAAAATTAGTCATCTGACGTGTACCAATCATATGAAGACATGTGTCATCGTACGTGGCAAATGCTTATATGCACCGAGCTATTTAGCCTCCGAGCAACTCATCACCCCGAGTTACTTAGCGTGTCGAGCTGCTCAACATGCAGAGCATCTAGTCAGGAAGATCAAACGACAATTGCACATTCAATGAACATCGAATTTAATGAACATTCTTATTGTACAGATGTATATGTATATGGAATAACGGAATATCGTATATTCATATTGATAGTCCGAAGGCTATAAATACATTATAACACCCTTAATAACGAGGTAATTGATCATGAGCAATTGTGATCGAGATTAAGGCAAAGACATCCAGCAATACAAAACAGTGGACGTAGTCCATTTTCATAAGGTTGAACCACTTTAAAAATCCTATATCTTATTTATTATTTCATATTTATCTGTGATTAATTAATTAGATCAAATCTAGTTTTTTACATCAACAATACCCATTTTAGGTTCGAACAAGAGATAGGGGTTTCTTAAGAGTGGTATTATTCCTTGAATTTCAACTCTAAAATTCATTTTCTAGATTTACATATTTTTTTCTAAATCGATCCAAGCGGGTGATTAATTAAAAGGAGTGTAGATCTATTTTCTAGAGTTGTGGGGGGTTAAACTTAATTTTTTAAAAGATTACTATTAAAATTATACTTGCAACGAGAGTTGATTTGTAATTTTAAAATTAATTTGGGAAAATTCAAATAATTAAATTAATTAGTTAGAATAGCTCAAATTTGTGGTGTAGTCCCACTCCTTGATTGTTCTCACATTTATTTACTGAACTTTATCTCTTATTTTTTTGTTAGACTTTGTTTTTATTTTAGTAACTTTTTAGTTAGCAGTTATCATCTCTCATTTAGTTTAGTTTAGTTTAAATCCTCATCTCACCCAAATTGTTTTAATATTTGAAAAGCTAAAAAAAATAGAAAAAGTAAAAAAAAAAGCCCAAAAAGAAAATAAATTGAATTACAATTGATTTTGGCTCTAGCTTACCACCTTGAAGTGGATTGACATCCTTACTTACCTCTCTACACTTGAGTTTGTTATATTTTGTAGGTAATTGAGGTTTTGATTAACTTGGCTTTCAAGCAATGACGAAATATACCAAAAAGTCACTTTATCAAATAGCCGCATAGGATACGGTGTTCGTAGGCCCTTTTTTTTATCAATTTGACTTGTAGGATAACCCGTAGAGTCCTTTCCACCCGGAAAAGCCTCGAACGGTTCGTTTTGCGACACGAAAGTGTCCAGGGAAACTAGGTTTTAAGTGCTGCCACCCAGTAAAACGAGTTTGTGTTATCCCCAACATTGTATCGGCCGACCGTTTCGTCGTAGTAGCTTTGTGGCGAATCTCTGTGGCAAGCCTCTTGTCATTTTGTGATTAAAGTAGGAACACACCTTTTGCAAAGGCGATCACTCATATAAATTTCATGATTTTTATTGCCCGCGGATCTCATTAAAATTTGACTACCTCTTTCACTAATTTTCAAAGATAAAAATTGGCTATGTGCTAGTTAGGATTTTTTTTCTTGATTTGTGTGTGCCCAATTCAATTTTTTCGGTAGTCCATTTTAGTGAGTTCGTTCAACTTGCGCGTCCATATTTTTCCCCACCTTTTCTTCCAATAAAAATCCAAAAATATTTTCTTCCTCCATTTTTATAAAAAACCAAAAAAATATTTTCCTTTATTCTTATAAAAAAAAATCCAAAAAATCTTTTCTTCTATCATTTTTAGAAAACACCCAAAAATATTGTATTTTCCAAAAACACAAAAAATTCCCTCTTTGCATGCCCACGTGGCAACGAGTTAATCATCGATTAATTCGTTCTCGTAGTCTTTCTCTTGTCTCTTCCATATTAGGAGAACCATGTGTTCCCCTTTCTTCTTCCATCCCACCAATCACTTTGAGTTGTCCTCGAGTCTACATCTCTACTTCATCCATAAATCCACCCACTATGGTTGAAGAGCGTGCCTTACGGGACTATTTCGCCCCGATAACGGCCACCCCACCATCATGCATCGTTCTTCCACCCACCTCGGTGGACCAATTCGAAATTCACCCGGTGACCATTTCCATGTTGCCCAATTTCCATGACCATGAACGTGAGTCTCCCTAAACTCACTTGCGAAAATTTCTCACGGTTTGTGCGACTTTCAAAAATCAAAATCTAGATGAAGAAAATGTTCATCTTCGCTTGTTTCCATTTTGTCTCCATGATAAAGCATCCATGTGGATCCATTCCTTGTCACTAGATTCTATCCATACATGGGAACAACTTTTGAATAAGTTCATGTCCAAGTTTTATCCCATAAGTAAAACCAATGAGATGCACCACTCCATTCGGGATTTTCACCAAAATCCAACCGAGCAATTTTGTGAAGCCTGGGGCCGTTTTCAAGATTGTATCGGTAGTTGCCCACATCATGGTCTCGAGAAAAGTTTCCGCATCCATAGTTTTTACAATGGTCTCATTCCTTCCTCTCGCACCATGATTGAATCCATGCAAAAAGGCAAATTCATGCACTTAACTCCCACTGCCTCATACAATTTTCTCATTGAATTAGGTGATGACTCCCAAGATTGGGAGGGCACCAATGAATTTTTGAGATCATATCCACCACGAGTAGGTAGCACTTATGAGGTCAAAAATGATCCCAATTTTAAAACCTTGCTCCATGGCTTAAACACTTTGACTAAGACATTTGATGCTCTCAGTTGTTCTATGCAACAAAATGTTTCTCTTTCTAAACAAGTGATGAACGTCAACGAGTCTAGTCCTTCTTGTAATGTCTGTTTAAGTCACGATCATTTATCTCATTTGTTCACCCTCATTCAAGATGATCTCTAGCCCACTATGTCCAAAGCATGTGCCTTTGATACCACTAGGAAACCCTCACCCCCGTCATTTACTTACAATCCCAATAATAGGAACCATCCTTATTTTTCTTATAAGTACGACAACCACCTTGATACATCACACTCACAACAACATGTTGGTGGTCCACTAGGGTTTCACCAAAACCCACAAAGGCAACATCTCCCTCCAATCCAACACCACCACCAACACCATCCATCATACTTTGTCCCCCAAGGAGGATCGACAAACCCCACTCATCAAATTGTCCCTGTCCCATCTCCCTCCTATGAGTATTCACAGCCGCTTAATTTTAACCGAGAGTTGGTCCCCCAACCCCCTTATGCCCCTCCACCCCAATCCTCCGCCTCCTCTATGAGGAATCTTCTCACTCAATTTATCAAGACTCAACAACAAACCATGCAAGAACAGACTCAAGCCATCTAAAGACTTGAGCAACGTCTTAACCAATTTGATTCTGAGCAAGAGAAAGGTCATTTTCCAATCAACCCATTCCTAAACATAAGGGGAATGGCAAAGAGTCGGCTTATGAGGTTGGATCCACTTCCACTCCACCCACATACCAAGTGGACATGAAAGCGATGATTACTCTAAGATCCAGTAAACTGGTGGACAATGGTGTTGTAGATCCCCGGGATGTGCAAATCCCACCCACCCAACATTTCCCATTAGAACCTCCTCCTCAAGTAAAACCACCCAACAAACCCACTGAAAAGAATGAGTCTAAGCCTCATGAATCCACCACTGTCTATGTGCCCAAACCACCATTCCCTCATAGGTTGGCTCCGACCAAGAAATCCCAATAATTTGATGAGATCAAGCAAATTTTTCAGAATATTTACATAAAAATTCCATTCCTCACCGCAATTCAACAAGTTACCTCCTATGTAAAATTCTTGAAGGACTTGTGCAATGTCAAGCGACGGATGAATGCGCCTCGTGATGCCTTTGTCATTGAGGAAGCCACATCCCTCATTCATAAGAATGGTATTGTGAAGTATGAATACCCTGGTCATCCCACTGTCTCTTGCATGTTAGGAGATAAGTTCACTACTCGAGCTTTGCTTGATCTTGGGGCTAGTGTTAATTTTCTACCTTATTCCCTCTACCTTGAGTTAGTTTTACAAAACATGAAACCTACACGGGTTACTCTTCAACTTGCAGACCGTTTTATGAAAGTTCCTAAAGGAATAGTTGAAGATGTTTTGGTGAAAGTGTCTGAATTTTACTACCCTATGGACTTCATTATCTTAGACACTCCTTCTCCTGACCCAACCAATATTCCTATCATTTTGGGTCGCCCATTTTTGGCAACCGCCAATGCCATCATCATTTATCGTGACGGGTCCATGAATCTTTCTTTTGGCAACATGACCGTCGAAGTCAATATTTTCCACCTCATACAACAAAAGGCCGACGTTGATTCTATTAATGAGGTATGTATGATTGACTCCTTAGTCCAAGAGATGTTGGATCACACCTACCCAAAAGATCCTATCCACCAACGTTTGGCTCACTTTGGGTTCGACTTTGATATTGATTCATCTATCTCCGAGGTAAATGCCTTGTTAGATTCTACACCTCTGATGGACACTTCCACTTGGGCTATTCCATTTGAGCCTCTCCTTATCGATACTCTTCTTTCTGCGGATGACTCAGTCAACCCATACCCCGATATTTCCTCAGACTCTATTTCTGCGTCTGAGTCCGATGCCTCTCTAGCATCGCCACCTAGTTTGGAGCTTAAGCCATTACTTGTTGAGTTGAAATATGCTTTCTTAGGCCCAAACCAACATTACCCAGTTATTATTGCTTCTAACTTGACCCCGGATCAAGAAGAGCAATTGGTTCACACTCTCACTCAACATAGCACTGCTTTAGGTTGAACCATTTTAGACATTCAAGGTGTGAACCCCAATGTCTGTAGCCATCGCATTCACTTGGAGGAAAATGCCAAAACTTCTCGTGAGCCACAATGCCGACTCAATCCGGCAATGAAAGAGGTCGTGAGAACTAAAATTTTAAAATTTCTTGATGCCAGTATCATTTATCCCATCTCGGATAGCCAATGGGTCAGTCCCATTCAAGTGGTGCTTAAAACGTCTTGAGTCACCGTTGTCAAACATAGTGACGATGAGCTTATCCCACCCGTATACAAACAGGATGGTGTGTTTATTTGATTATAGGAAGCTCAATGTCGTCACTCGCAAGGACAAATTCCCTCTCCCATACACTGATCATATGCTTGAATGCTTAGCCAGCCAAGATTACTAACGCTTCCTTGATGGCTATTCAGGGTATAACCAAATACCCATTGCCCCCGAAGACCAAGAGAAAACTACCTTTACTTGTCCCTTTGGCACATTTGCCTACTCTCGTATGACTTTGGCCTTTGCAATGCACCTGCGATGTTTCTAAGGTGTATGACTAGTATTTTCAGTGACATGGTAAAGCATTTTCTTGAAGTCTTTATGGATGATTTTTCTGTGTTTGGTTCATCCTTTGAGCAATGCCTATCTCACCTCACTATGGTCCTTCAGCGTTGTCAAGAAAAGAAGTTGGTCCTCAATTGGAAAAAATGCTATTTCATGGTTAAAAAGGGCATTATTTTAGGTCATGTTGTCTCTAGCTCCGGTATTGAGGTAGATAAAGAGAAAGTTGACTTTATTTCCACGCTCCCCATTCCTAAGTTTGTTAAGGACATTCGATCCTTCTTAGGACATGCGGGCTTCTACCGGCGCTTCATTAAGGACTTTTCTAAATTCACTAGACCTTTAACAACCCTTTTATCCAAAGATGTTCCATTTGTCTTTGATGAAGCATGTGTCGCAGCCTTTGAGCGCCTCAAAGCCGAGCTCACTTCCGATCCTATCATACAACCTCCGGTCTCTCCCATTTGAGCTCATTTGTGATGCATCTGATTTTTCACTTGGTGTCGTGCTTGGCCAACAAGTTCACAAGCACCCACATGTCATCTATTATGCTAGCAGAACCCTTCATGATGCACAACTTCATTACACGACCACCAAAAAGGAGTGGTTACCAGTCGTGTTTGCTCGTGATAAATTTTGCTCATATTTCATAGGTTCCCCTATAATCGTGTATACTGACCATGCTACCCTTAAGCACCTTCTTCATAAGAAGGATTCCAAACCATAATTAATACGATGGATTCTCTTACTCCAAGAGTTTAGACCTTGAAATTCGCGATAAGAAAGGTTGTGAAAATGTTGTTGCTGTCTCTCTCACATTATTGTCACGTCTGATTGTGATCATATTCCCAATTGTAAGTCATTTCTCGATGAACAACTTTTTTCCATCTCCACCTCGCCTTGGTATGCTGATATTGTCAACTTCCTTATTACCGATCAACTTCCTAGTCATTGGTTGAAATAGGATCGCTCCAAATTCATGTCGAATGTGAAGCTTTACTCTGGGAATGACCCATTTCTTTACAAGTATTTCCTCAATCAAGTCATTCGTCGATGTGTTCCTGAGTGTGAACAATTCAGTATTTTGTCCTTTTGCCACAATAGTGCTTATGGAGTCCACTTTGGATCCAAGAAGACTGTTGCAAAAAATTTGTAGAGTGGTTTCTACTGGCTTACCCTTTTTCGCGATGCCCATCAATATTGTCAGGCTTGTTCCAATTGCTAACACTCTGGGCGTCTCTCTCATCATCATATGATGCCTATCACACCCATCCTCATTGTTAAAATTTTTAATATTTAGGGTATCGATTTCATGGGACCATTTCCCTCCTCTCATGGTTTTCAGTATATTCTAGTTGCTATTAACTATGTTTCCAAATGGATCGAAGCAATTGCTTACCCTGCACCAATGAGCATCAAGTTGTGGTCCAATTTCTCAAAGAGCATGTATTCACGCATTTTGGAACCCCTAAAGCTATCATTAGTGATGGGGGTAAATGTTTGTGTAATCGAGTCTTTGAACACCTTGTCAAAAAGTATGGTGTTACCCACAAGGTTGGTCTCTCTTACCACCCCCAGACTAGTGGTCAAGTTGAGGTCTCCAACTGTGAGATCAAGCAAATTCATGAAAAAATCTTCAATCCTAATAGGAAAGATTGGTCCTTACGCTTGAAAGACGCATTGTGGGCATACTGTACTGCTTATAAGACTCTGATCGGCATGTGTCCTTATCGATTGGTCTTCGGCAAGCCTTGCCACCTTCCTATAGAGCTTGAACATCATGCATATTGGGCCATCAAAGCCCTTAATTTCGATATTAATGAGGCAGATGTCCATCTGAAGCTGTAACTTAATGAACTAGAGGAAATCAAAAATGATGCCTATGATTTGTCCAAGAAGTATAAGGACAGGATGAAGTGGATCCATGACCAAAGCATCATGCGCAAAGAATTCCACCCTGGTCTAAAAGTTTTGTTGTATAATTCTCGATTGCATCTCTTTCCCGAGAAATTGAAAAACCAGGTGGTCTGGACGCTTTATTGTTGAGTCAGTTACTCCTTATGGTGCCATCACCATGAAAAATCCCAAGGATGGTAGCCTCTTTCAGGTCAATGGTCAACGCGTAAAGCCTTTCTTAGAGCTAGGATCCACTCACATAGAAGAGATTCACCTTGTTGACCCCATTTATGAAGACTGATTGTTCAATCTTATTTGGGGGTGATTCTCATTCCTCGATTTTTCTGCCACCCCATTCTCTCCTAGCTTATAATTTCTTTTTGGGTGAGTTCCAATCGGTCTGGGTGAAGACATTAAACTTAGCGCTACTGGGAGGCAGCCCGTTGTTTCTTGTACTAGTCTCATCCTGTTTGGGGGTGATGTTTCACATCACCCTATGCTTTCCATGTTTATAAACTTATACACGTTTTCTCTTATCACTTATTCAGGTTCATTTTGGCTACATTTGTCCACTTCATTAGCGGTTGATCCTGGTAATCTCTTTCCTACCTTATGCTCTCAATTTTAAAAATCATTTTACTTAACATCGAGGGCGGTGCTCCTTTTTGTTTGGGGTGGGGAATTTTATCAAAATCGTACCTCTTTTGAAAAAATTTGATTTTTAAGCCTGATTTTTAAAATTTTTGTGCAGCTTTTTTCATCTCACTCATTGATGTGAATTTTCTATCATCCATCTTTTTAAGTCTAGGAATAAAGATAGAGGATTTATTTTTTTCTAAATAGCTTATGTAATACATAACAAGGCATGTTACACCATGAATTTTTAAACTCAACAAACTTTGCGCACTTATCACGTCACTGCGGTTTAGAGTTGAAGAGTGATACAATTCACAAGAAAACCTTAAGGATCACTAGTAGAGACTTTAACTTGTGATATTTGTGCCTTTCACCTTTTCAAAGTGTTTTATGCAATCTCCGAGTCACAAGTTGATTCAACTTTCTTTGGGTCCGCACTTAAATCGTTGTATGATCTCATTATTCTTCATTAAAAAATTTGGTTTGATCATTGAGAACGACATCACTTTCGAGTTGTAAGAAACGCGTGTTTTGAAATTTATCCCAATCACTAGATTTTCACCCATGTACTTCACCCATTACATTTCCATATTCACATACTTCCCCTCATCATCCATACACATTTCCCACTCCATTCATATATCATCCATCATCATTTTGAGAAAAAGAGTGCTTCCAAATGTAAAATGCCTTCAGTGTTAAGAGTATAAAGAAAGAGAGAAAAAGAGGAAAAAATTAATAGAAAATTAGAAAAAGAAAAAGAAAAAGAAAAAGAAAAATTCGAAGAAAAAAATTAAAATATATCTAGAAAAGAAAAAAAGAGAGAAAAGAAAAGAAAATTAGAGTTTTAGTTAGTTTTTTAGAAATAAAGACATGTGTGCCTAAAGTGCTATACACTCTTCTCACACATCCATCACTCATCATTCATATCATCCATCCATTCCATCCCTACCTATCACATCCTTCTCATCCCAACTCATTTCCCCCTTGCCCATTATCATCCATATTACCCTAGGTGTTCGGGAAAATGAAATTCAATGTGGTGAATAACTCGACCTTCTCATTATAGTGATTAACATTCCTTCATAAGATCATTTTTCTTTCTAAATGTTCGTTCTTTCTTATATATGTGTGAGACGTTTGAACTTTCTTACATTTACTCTCCTCACACACAAAAGCGATACACTTACCCAAATCTCGTGAGTTCATTTGAGAGAGAGATATCCAGTGAGATTTTGAAGTTGAAGCGTTGATTCCGAAAAGGCAATCTAGGAAATACTCTTATAATGCTTGACCCGTTTTGACTGATTCACACTACACACGTTGAGTTCTAGGAAGGATGTGCCTTGTGTATTTACATAGCTAACTTTTTATGCACTTAAATCTTGTGTTCTCAAAATATTTTTTCTCGTGATGGATTGTGCGATTATTCTACATCTAATAAGAGATGGACTGTCGTTTGCAAATAAAGAATTTTGTGAGTATATTTTCTGCAAACCTTCATGAGACAACTCGTCCTGTAGGGAAACCTATAGGTTTAAAGGCTTATTGCACATGCTAAGTGCAATCGTAAGTGCCCGCGAAAGTGGTGCACTTTTGACTTCTTATCTCTTTCTCTCGATATTTTGCTCAAGGACTAGCAATGTTCTGTTTGGGGGTGGTATGATAAGCACCCAAAAGTGTTATATTTATACCCCGAATAGACCTTTTTTATTTGCTAATTCTCAAAAAAATGGGTCTTATGCGCGTTAATGTATATTTTGTAGGTCAAATACGTGTTTGCAGAAGTTCAACACTTATTTCAAGGCAAATGTGCAAGTTATGAAGCTAATTCCCCAATCTCGTACCTTACTCGAGCCTAAACATACCCCGAACTCCATGTGCGTTTAGTTTGTGCTTTTTAGAGTTTTTAGATATTTAGTCGTTTAGGATTTATTTTAGATTTATTTAGAATTTTCTAGAATTTATTTTCTATTTCTTTTTATTTTACATTTTTATTAGTCTTTATTTTTCGTTTTGCTAGATTTTACATTTTTAGGACTTTAGGTTTTATTTTTATTTGATTTGTAGTTTTTATTTCTATTATTTGAATTTTATTTTATAGATTAGGAATTTAATAGATTTTATTTATTTTTAGAGGATATATTTTTTTATCTTAGTGCGTCGAGTATTTGTTTTTTTTTATTTTATGTTAGTTTTTAGTTTTAGTTAGTTTATTATTATTTTGTTAGTTTTTATTTGAGTCGTGTTTAGTTTTTAGTGTTTGTATTGTGTTATCTTTATTTTTTAGTGAGTTTTATTTTTAGATGAGTTTTACTTTTTAGTTTAGTTTAGTTTTTATTTTTATTTTTATTTTACTTGTTTTTATTTTATTTTTATTTTACTCGTTTTTATTTTATTAGGTTTATATTTATTTTTATTTTTAAGGCCACAAATTACCACACACATAAACACACACACTCTCACACACCCAATTACCACACACATAAACTAAACCCTCACATTAACTTCCATACACACACACACCCAAACACTAACCCATCCACTATTCATCATCCCCTACCTTTCACATTCTCTTTCTACCCCTCCATTACCAAACAACCCCTTACCCCCTGCCCATCGCTTACACCCTCTACCCCATGCTCAACAGCCCAACCACCTACCCAAGCAGACCCGGCTCCCAACAACCTAGTTCCATCACCCAAAACCTGGCGATCGGAACCGCCACCAAATCCACTACCCACGATACCCGATTTCAAAACCTGCTTCTAATACCCAAATCGGAGTTAAACCCATGAAGCTCAACCCAGAAACCAAACCACACCACCATCTATAACCCGCGACCCATCACCATGGCAACCTAAAACTAGCGACCAGCATAAAGGTCCGACCCCCACTCCGGTCACCACCCAACCCCGCTGACCCAAGTCGCGACCTGAACTCCACCTACCTCCAACCCATCTACCTTTGAACCACCTCCTATACTTAAACCCAAATGTAACCCAAGTTCAACCCATTCCCCAAACCTTCAAAAACCAATTACGAATCTGCCAAAAAATACAAAGTCAAACCAAATAACAAACAAACCCACATGTGTTTTAAACCACCCTTAACCCCAATACCCATTTTACCCCCAACTAACTCCTTTTACCACAATACCCATATTACCCTCATAACAAAATCACGTAATATCATCACACATGCTCCTCTGACCATTTTCATGCACACCAGTGTGTATTTTTCAAAATTACCCTTAGCTCCACGCCTACTATTTAAGGAAGAAAGAAGACCCAAAATAAGGGGAACTTTTTAGGGAGAACTTTAGAGAGAGGAAAAATTGTAGAGAGAATAGAATTTTATTTTTAGAAATCCATTTTAGTTTTTTTTGGAATGATTGTAATTAATTGAGAAGATTGTTGCATTAATTGAAGATCACTTGCCATTCTCCTTAAATTGGGTTTGATTATCTTATCTCTAATTTTTCATCTCATGCTTTTAATTCGCCGTTATCTTATTGTTGATTGGATGATGATTATGGAAGTCTAATCTACCAATCAAGGGATAAATTGAAGCCCTCATGAATCCAATTAGTTTAGTTTGTTAGTTTTAATTTTATTGAATTCCTTTGATTAGTAAATTTAATTCCTACTATTAATTTTTCATTGAGAAATGAAAAATAATCCTTGAGAGGTGATTGCAAATTGTGTTGACATTTTATCATTTGATTCAAACTAGAGATAGGCTTATCAAATTGATTAAAATGTTAATATTTGTTTACCTACTTTTATTTCATCTTGTCAAAATTAAAACTAGTTGGGTGGATCTATCCTTGCGAATGATTTATTTGATTAATTTTAATTACATTTTTAGTAGTAATTGTGGGAATTAAAATTACTTTTCTAAAATAATATTCAATTTGTTCATTTGTGTAGTGAGAATTACCCTTTGAATTAGTTAAATATTTTGGAATTCAATCAAATTAAAATAGTTCAAGCAAAATTAGTTGTGAGAATTGGTGGCGGATATACATCCCTTGATTCATTCTCTTATTTAGTTTCATCTCACTCACTTTTATCACTCACTAGTTTATATTTTTCATACTTTTATTTTAGTTTGATTATCCTCTTTTTATTTAAGTCTTAGTTTAAATTCACATCCTCGCAAAATTGTATTAATATTGAAAAATCATTAAAAATAGAAAAAGCGAAAATCCAAAAATGTGAAAATAAAAAATTTGAATTACAAGTGTTTTCCTCTCGTTTCACTCCTTTTATGTGAATTTATACCTCACTTACATCTACACTTTAGTTTATTATATTTTGTAAGTATTTGAGATTTTTTATTATAGGACTTTCAAGCAACGACGAGAAAAATACCGAAAAGTTCGTCTATCAAAATTCCAAGCCAATAGGACCGTCCACGAACATTGGTATATCTGAACAGATACACACAAATACATATTATTATACCCATATAATATGTGTCGGTAACTTCTCTATAATTACCTAAAGCATCTCACATGATGTCCACCATTATTCACTCATTAATAATTGACCATATATTTGATTATTAATTTCATCTTCTCTAATAATTTATTTAACCATCTAGTTAAATTTTATGTCCCAATTAATACATGTGTCATGTTTACATTTTTAATAAATTCCCCTTTGACTCAAACTCCGCCCTACCAACTCGTACGGACTTCTAAAAATATTCTGGTTTAACCCTGGCCCAAACTCAACCTGTCCCCAGGACCGAATCAATTCGGTTTCTTGGCCAAATCGATTCACTGAGCCAAATTGATTTGAAATATCACATAAGCCTGGAATTGCTAGTTTTTCTTATTACGGGATTTCTTAGTTCTTACCAAAAATCCATTCCAATGGTTAAATCCTTTGCATAATCATATGATTAGGTCCCTAACACTTTGTTACTCATCTTAGAGTCATTAATTTCATGTATTAACATGGATTCCTTTCCCCCAATTCCCAGAATTTATATGATCTAAACTACAACTTTTAGTCCAGATTTCTTCCGCAACAACAATTAAATGTAACTTATATTTTGGGGCATATAACATGGGATGAAGTTCACAAATCTATAGATCATAAACATATGATTCCAAGATTTCTCCAATTTTATTTCAAGAACCCTAAGGCATCTATCCTCAATTTTCAAGAATTTGATTCCTAGATTTATAGGTTAACACCCTATGTTAGAATTAATACACTACATGCATAAGATTAATTCCTAACATTTAATCATCAAAATTTAACCTAAATCCCATAAATCATATGGGGTCATTACAATGAATCGAGAAGAAAATTGTAAATTAAATTGAGCAAGAAAATTCTTGTCTGGATACGCACTTGAAGAATTCCCTTGAATTCCCCTTCAATTTCTTGTGTTGATTTCCTTCTTCGCCTTTCTCTTTCATAATGGTTTAGAGTAGGGTTCTTAGAGATAACCTTTTGGGAGGTCATTAACTTCCTAATATGAGTGATTAACCCTGTAATCCTGATAAAGTTAATATCCCAAATTTTGGACCCCCTAATGGGCCTGAACCCAAAATCAAACTAACCCAAAAGTCTCCCAACTTATATACCTATACCCCAGGACCATTTCTAAAGATTTAAAACACCTAAATGAGTCCGTATACTTCCCAAAATACATCCCAATTATTTAATCACCACATTACGCACTTTTCTATAATCGTGTTACATATCTTCTAATGAATTTTCTATTATTCAAGCAATTTTTATAATTATTAACATCACAAAAGTCAACCACGCATAATAACGAATTACATATTCTCAACTAATAAATTATATTCATCGATTAAATTCAATTTCAACAAATTTTTATTTTATCCCAAAAATATAGTTTCATTATTTATTCTAGAAAAATACAGCGTATTACATTCCCCCCCCCCCCCCCCCCCCCCACACACACACACACACAATAACGGAATTTCGTACTCATAATCTAAGAAAGTATGTACCTAGTTAGAATAGTTTGGGATATTTCATGAGCATGTCATCCTCCCTCTCCCAAGTCGACTCGTCCTCCCTATGGTGTTCCCATTGCACCCGAACTAGTGGAACAACCTTGGATCGAAGTCAGCGCTCCCAACGGCCTAGAATGCCTATCGGTCTCTCCGTGTAAGGAGCGTCTGGATGGAGATCTATCTCATCAATATCAATGTAAATGAACCTCTGAAATGCAGATATATGGAAAACATCGTGCATCCTCTCTAAGTGGTCTGGTAATCCCAACCGATATGCCACGGGTCCAAGCCTTTCAAGAATAGGGAATGGTCCCACGTATCGGGGAGCCATCTTCCATTTCCTTCCAAACCTCATCACCCCCTTCATGGGAGACACTTTAATCAACACCTAATCCCCAACATCAAAGTCTAACTGTCTCTGGCCTGTGTTTACGTAGCTCTTTTGCCTATCCTAAGCAATTTATATCTTGGCCCGAATCATCTCTACCTTCTCTGAGGTTTTCTGAATGAAATCTGGCTTAAGTTACTTGTTCTCCCCCACCTCCAACCAGCATTAGGGTGAACATCAAGGTCTCTCGTAAATTTCCTCAAATGGTGACATCCCAATCGTGAACTAGTAGTTGTTATTGTACGCAAACTCCACTAAAGGCAAATACTACTCCGATCTCCCCTTAAAATCTAAAATGCACATCTACAACATGTCCTCCAACATTAAATTCACCCTTTCCGTATGTCCGTTGTTCTGAGGGTGATAGGAGGTGCTCAATCTCAACTTTGCCCCCAAAGCCTGTTGAAATCTCCTCTAAAGGTGGGACACAAACGTCATGTCCCTATCTGATACAATGTTGAGCGGTACACCATGCAACTTCATAATCTCTATGTGGAAAATCCTAGCTTATTGCTCGAAGCTATAATCTGTCTGGACCAATAAAAAGTGATCCACCTTCGCTAATCCATCGACGATAACCCAAATAAAATCATGCCCCCTCTGTGATGTAGGTAGCCCAGTAGTGAAGTCCATGGAGATTCTCTCCCATTGCAACATCGTGATCTCCAAAGGTTGTAGCACACCTGTCAGTCACTGATGGTCAACCGTCAGAGGCGGACATGTAGCACACTTGGACACAAAATTTGCTTTGTCCTTCTTTATGCTAGCCCACCAATACTAACGTCACATGTCGTGGTACATCTTATCCCCTAAAGGATGTACCATAAAGCGTGAATCATGATCCTCTGACATAACCGCTCGTTTCAACTCCTCATCATCCGGGACAACTATCTTGCCCTTGAATTTCAACCCACCATCTGAGCCAATAGAATAACGCTCCGCCCCCTCGACTAACACCTGCCTAACTCTCTCCTAGAAAAGATTATCTCCTTCATGTGCCGTCACAACTCGAATAATTATCTCAGATGTGATGGTGAGGACTGTAATAAATGCACGGGGAAATTCGTCATACCCACAAAGCGAATTCTACTTTGCCTTCCACGCCGCTCAAAGCATACGCTATGATATTCTCCTTCCCTGGGTGGTACTGAATGTCGAACTGATAGTATTTCACAAACTCTAGACAGCTCCTCTGTCTCATTTTCAACTCCCGCCACATGAACAAATATTGTAGGGCTCTTATGGTCTATGAACAGCTAGAATTTCTCCCCCGGGAGATAATGCCTCCATACTCGTGGTGCAAAAACCACGGCTGCTAACTCCAAGTCGTGGGTGGGGTAATGTTCCTCATAAGGCTTAAGCTTTCGTGAAGCATAAGCTATCGGCCTCTCCTCCTGCATTAAAACCCCTCCAAGTCCTTTCAAGGATGCATCTGTGAAGAACTTATAGGTTATCCTGATCCAAGGTAACGCCAAAACTGGTGTTATAGTCAATCTAGTCTTCAGCTCATCAAATGCCTGTTGGCACACATCATCCCATATAAATAGCACCCCTTCCTCATCAAATTTGTTCGGGGCCCGACTATCTTGGAAAACCCCTGAATGAATCGACAATAGTACCCGTCCAGTCCTAAGAAGTTGTGTACCTCGGTGGGTGTAGTGGGTTGTCCCCATTCCATCACTGCAGAAACCTTCCCCCGGGTACACTGATATCCCCCGCTTAGAAACAATGTGGCCCAAGAACTTCACCTCTCTTAACCAAAAATTTCATTTCTCAAACTTAGCATATAACTAGTGGTCCGGTAGCGTCTGCAAGACTACTCGTAAATGTTGTGCGTGCTCTTCTGTAGCCCAAGAATAAATTAGGATATCGTCGATAAACACTACGACGAACCAATCTAAATAATCTCTGAACACCCAATTCATCTGGTCCATAAATACCATCGGCACATTGGTTATCCCAAATGGCATCACCAAAAATACATACAACCCATATCCTATAAGAAATGTCGTATTTGACATGTCCTGCTCCCGGAATCTCAACTGGTGATAATCCGATCTCAAGTCAATCTTAGAAAAAAACGTAGCACCCCTCAGTTGGTCAAACAAATCATCAATGTGGAGAAACAGATAATTATTATGAATGGTGACTTTGTTAAAATACATGTAGTCCATACAAATCCTCAATGATTCGTCCTTGTTCTTAACGAATGAATATGGATCACCACATGGCAAGTTCCCCTCCTAATAAACCCTTTCACCAATAACTGTTCAATATGATCCAAAAGCTATCTCATCTCCAGAGGAGCCATCCAATACGGTGTACGTGCAATGGGCCTCGTGATCGAAATCAAGTCAATCACGAAGTCTATCTCTCAATTGGGTGGAAACCCTAGGATCTCCCTAAAGATATCTGAGAACTCACTAACTACCCGGATGGAATATAGCATCACCACAACCTCTGAAGAATTATCCTTCTCAATATAGTATAAATGAGAGCTTGACCCACCCCCAGTGTGCGACATCATAATGAGGTACATCTCCTACCTCAGAATGGCGAAGACGATGGACCTCCGATAACAATAAACACATGATCTGTATATAGCTAGCCAGTCCATCCCAAAAATAACGTCATACTCGTGCATATCAAGTACTAATAAGTTGGCTACTAAAGTAAGTCGTCCTATCTCAATCTTGATACCCCGACATACTAAACGTTTGGTTGCCCCTCTACCCACCGGTGAATTTACCTGTAATATTATATAGGAAGAAAAATCTACCATTCCAGTCGCTCGTGCAAAACCCATGCTAACAAAAGAGTGAGATGCCATGTTTCAAATAAAATGCGACCTACGTGACCAAAAATAGGAAACATATCCTCAATTGCCTGTGGTGGAGTTGGTACCTCTGTGAGCGCGATATGACAGACTCGTCCACACTGTAGAGATTGTTGTCCCTAAGGTGGGGCTACGGTCACTAGAGCGATTGGTCTAGCAACTCCCTGAGCTGGAAATGGTGGCTATTTTCCCTATGGTGCCTGATGTCTCCTCTCACCTCCATGCACCTGGGTTGCCTGATTACCTCGAGGACACAGCCTCGATGTTTGACCCCTTTCTCTGTAGTGAAATAATTCATCTGGAATAGACGCCTCTCTATCTGTCAGCCCTACTGGCCTCGACCCTACTTTCCTTAGCCCTGCTGGCCTCTATGCTACTGGCCCTAGTCCTGCTGGCCCTATCTGTTTCGATCATCAAAACCCTAGAACTTCTTATTCTGATTTGCGGATTAAGTACCCCTGAACTGTTGGGTCCCGGATCTACTACCCCCACTCGTCTTACCCTCCTAGCTAGACGACTTAGCTCCTTGCCATTTCTCACCCTTGCATTTTTGGAAAATCTTTTTATCTGGCAGTGGAGAAGTTTGGAATTCACCAACTGATTATACGACCCCGATCCCTGGAATTGTATGACCACCTGTTGTGGTGGTGGTTATTGTTGAGCCTGTGGTGGAAAAAAATTCTAGAGCATGGCCTTTATGGCTATAGAAACCACATGAGTCACAATAGTGGTTATCTCTATTGGATTAATCAATTGTGGGACTAGTGTGGCTATGGTTCTGGCTCTAGATGAGCCTCCTCCTCAGCAGCAGGTGAGACTACGCCACTCAGCCTACCTCTTCGTCCATTTTCCATCTGAAAGAAAACAAGGATCCAATTAGTAGAATCGTAAGAATAAAAAGAACCTAAACATAGGCTCTACATATCAAAGCACTCAATGCATAACGTAATGAGAGCAACACAGATCCTAAGGATACTTGAACCTAGATTATATGATACCAACTGTAACAAGCCCCCATTTTCTCACATAAAGGATGGATAGACATGATATGCCTTAGATGGGGCTTCTTTGTCAATCAATACCAATCTCATCATCAACGTAATATAAATCATAATTTAATAGGCCATGTTTGAATTTAAATTATCAATTCAACAATAATGTAATCCAATCCATCACCAGTTGTATATAACTCTAACATAAACTAAATATCTCAAACCAACATAAAAGAAATAAATCTCACGCTTATGCCCATACAGTAATCCCAAATAAAATAAGTACTGGAAATAAAAAGCACCTAAGCTAGAATCAATAGAGCTGAAGTGTCTGAGGAGAAAAATAAGAATGCAAGGCTGCCATATCAATAGCCCTGCTATCCCCATCTGGGAACACCTGGGGGGAGAAATATTTAAATTTGAGTTAGAGCCCTAGATGTGCAAGAATTAACTTAACCAATTTAAAATGCAATAAATACAGTTGATGCAAAGTAAATATTCCCCATCACCACTCACATGCAATTAACATCTTACCCCTCATCTAATTGTGATATTACCCACATCTAAACAAGTCCCGAAATGAAATATGACCACCCTGCCAATTTAATTAAAAATGAATTACCTATAATCAATTGTTAATACGAAGACAACTACATTCAATCATCAATGCCCAAAGCATACCAGTCTTCTATATATCATAGAAGTGGAAAAAACATCTATTATGCACAAAATGGAAAGGGTTTACAAGTTATGTCTACATCTTTAGACAAATTAATTAATTCTCATTTAATCCGATTAATTTATCTATGTATGTCCTTTCATATATGCGACATTCAAGGGCATTTACCAGTGTCTCGTTCATGCTCTATCGGTAAGTATGAAGCAATCTCTTATCCTATTCAGACATCACAAAACACACATAAGTGAGGAGGTCCCTACACAGTACACCAGTACAGGGCCCATACCCAGTGGTGACAAAGGATCCCAGCATCAACACCTACCTCTCGTAAATGGTGCTGCTACTTAATACCTAAATGACCAACACAATGTTGACCCACTTGTGTAGACGTGTGATATGGTCCTAAACGCGGGAAACCCTAATCCGATAGGACCGTCCACGAATATTGGTATGTACACACAGATACACCCAAGTACATATTATTATACCCATATAATATGTGAAGGTAACTACTCTATAATTACCTAAAGCATCCCACATGATGTCCACCATTATTCACTCATTAATAATTGACCATCGAGTTAATTATTAAATTCATCCTCTCTAACAATTTATTTAACCATCTAGTTAATTATGATGTTCCAATTAATGCATGCGCCACGTTTACATTTTTAATAAATTCCTTATTGGCCCAAACACTGCCCAACCAACTCGTACGAACTTCTAAAAATATTTTGGTTTAACCCTGGCCCAAACTCAACATGTCCCCGGGACCAAATCGATTGGATTTCTTAGCCGAATAAATTCGCCCTGCCGAATCAATTCAAACCAAGGCCGAATCGATTCGATATTCGACAGAATCCGAGAACTGCAACTTTTTCTTATTACAGGATTTTTTAGTTCTTACCAAAATCCATTCCAATGGTTAAATCCTTTGCATAATCATATGAATAGGTCCATAACACTTTGTTACTCATTTTAGAGTCATTAATTTCATGTATTAACATGGATTCATTTCCCCCAATTCCAAGAATTTATATGATCTAAACTACAACGTTTAGTCCAGATATCTTCCGCAACAACAATTAAATGTAACTCAGGGGGATTAAGGTCACAAATCTACATATCGTAAACATGTATTAAAATCCTCTACATGTGATGCAAATATTTCTCCAATTTTACTTCAAGAACCCTAAGGCATCCATCCTTAATTTTCAAGAATTAGATTCCTAGATTTCTGGGTTAACTCCCAATGTTATAATTCGTCCTCTACATGCACAAGATTAATTCCTAACATTTGATCATCAAAATTTAACCTAAATCCCATAAATCATATGGGGTCATTACAATGAATCAATAAACATATTGGAAATTAAATTGAACAAGAAAATTCTTGGGTGGATACGTAGTTGAAGAATACCCTTGAATTCCCCCTCAATTTCTTGTGGTGATTTCCTTCTTCCCCTTTATCTCTCATAGTGGTTCAGACTAGGGTTCTTAGATATAAGTTTTTGGAGTTTATTAGCGTCCTAATATGAGTTATTAACCCTCTTATCCCGAGCTTGGTTAATATCCTAAATTTTGGACCCCCAAATGGGTCCGAACCCAAAATCAGACTAGCCCAAAAGTCCCCAACTTATATACATATACCCCGGGACCATTTCTAAAGGTTTAAAAACACATAAACGAGCCCGTATACTTCATAAAATATGTCCCAACTATTTTATCACATCATTACACTTTTTTCTATAATCATGTTACACATCTTTTATGAATTTTCTACTTTTCAAGCAATTGTTACAATTATTAACATCACAAAACTCAACTACACATAATAACTAATTACATGTTAGCAATTAAAAAAATAAATTCATCGATTAAATTCAGTTTTCCACAAATTTTTATTTTATCCCAAAAATATAGTTTCATTATTAGAAAAATACGGGGTATTACATCCCCCCCACCACACACACACACACATAAATAACGGGATTCCGTCCTCAGAATCTAAGAAAGTACGTACCTAGATAGAAAAATTTGGGATATTTCATACGCATGTCATCCTCCCTCTCCCAAGTCGACTCATCCTCCCAATGGTGTCTCCACTACACCCAAACTGGGGGAACAACTTTGGATCGAAGTCAGCACTCCCGATGGTCCACAATGGCTACCGGTCTTTTCTCATAAGTAGCGTCTAGTTGGAGCTCTATCTCATCAATATCAATGTGATGGTACGCTATCTCGTCTCAAAATAACCTTCATAATGCAGATATGTGAAAAACATCGTTCATCCACTGCAAGTGGTCTGGTAATCCCAATCGATATGCCACGGGTTCAATCCTCTCAAGAATAGGGAATGGTACATATCGAGGAACCACCTTCCCTTTCTTTCCAAATCTCATCACCCCCTTCATGGAAGACACTTTAATCAACACCTTATCCCCAATATCAAAGTCTAAATGTCTTCGGCCTGTGTTTACGTAGCTCTTTTGCCTATCCTGGACAAATCGTATCCTGGCCCAAATCATCCCTACCTTCTCCGAGGTGTCCTGAATGAAATTTGGCCCCAATAACTTATTCTCACCCACCTCCAACCAGCATGAGGGTGAACAGCAAAGTCTCTAGTAAATCACCTCAAACGGTGTCATCCCAATCGTGAACTGGTAGATATTATTGTACGCAAACTCCACCAAAGGCAAATACTGCTCCTTGCCCCCTTTAAAATCTAAAATTCACATCCGCAACATGTCCTCCAACATTAAATTCACCCTTTTCGTCTATCCGTCGATCTGAGGATGATAGGAGGTGCGCAATATCAACTCTTCCCCCAAAACTTGTTAAAAGCTCCTCCAAAAGTGGGACACAAACGTCATGTCCCTGCCTGATACAATGTTGAGCGGTACACCATGCAACTTCACAATATCTGTGAGGAAAATCCTAGCGTACTACTCGAAGCTATTAGTAAAAAGTGAACCACCTTCGTCAATCTTTCGATGATCACCGACATAGAATCACGCCCCCTCTGTGATGTAGGTTGGACAGTAATGAGGTCCAAGGAGATGCTCTCCCATTACCACATTGGGATCTCCAAAGGTTGTAACACACCTGTAGGACGCTGATGGTCCACCTTCACCAGCTGACATGTAGAACACTTGGACTCAAAATTTGTTATGTCCCTATTCATGCTGGCCCACCAATACTGACGTCGAATGTCGTGGTACATCTTATCCCCTCAGAGATGTACCGTAAAGCGTGATTCATGAGCCTTTGACATAATCACTCGTCTTAACTCCTCATCATCTGGGACAACTAGTATGCCCTAGAATCTCAACCCAACATCTGACCCAATAGAATAATGCTCCACCCCCTCTGCTAACAACGGTCTAACTCGCTCCTGGCAAATCTTTTCTCCTTCTTGTGCCATTACAACCCGAATGATGATCCCGGGTGTGATGGTGAGGACTACCATAAATGCATGGGTCAAGTTTACGCCCCCACGAAGCGATTTTCACTTTTCCTTCCACACCATCATTAACTCTAACATCGACTTGTGGCTCAAAGCATTAGTTACGATAGTCGCCTTCCCTGGGTGATACTGAATGTTGAACTGATAGAGTGGCTCTCCCTACTCCATCACTACAGAAACCTTCCTCGGGTTCACTGATATCCCCCGCTCAGACACAATGTGGCCCAAGAACTGCATATCTCTCAACCAAAAAACACATTTACTATTTATTCAGTGAGGTGTTTTTTCATTTACTATTTGTTGTATTCATTAGTATGATGAATGTGATTAATGGTTAGACTGTTGGAAAAAAAAATTAATTGTTTATAAGTTTTTTACACTAGCTTAATTAGGTATTAGCTTATTAATAAATAAACATTTCTCAATAGTGATGCTAAGAATGAACCAACTGGATATTCTGATTTAATTTAAAAAATGACTGATTACTCGGTATTTAATTAAGCAGGGTGTCACAAGTTGTTAATCTCTGTGTAACTCTAGCGGATTATATGTTCGAAGGTGAAGTTGGTTTCTGGTGGCAAGCGGTGTCATAGATTTCTCTGCGTAACAAGAATGTTGTTAATCTTTGTGTAAATCTTTGCGTAACCAGAATGTTGTTAATTTTACTTGGGAGAAATTTGAAGAAATCTTCTTCAAAAATTATTTTCCCAAAACTGAATGAGATCAACGAACCATAGATTTCTTTAAATTATAACAAGCAAACCTATATGTAGCCTAGTATGAAGCCAAATTTATCGAGCGATCTCTTTACGCCACTTAGTATGTGGATACTGAGACTAATAAAAGCAAGAAGTTTGAAAGAGGACTACATCTGAGGGTTAAGAATTGTAAGGACATATTTTTATAAATGTCCATCACAATTAATTATGTTGAATACCGTTACAACCGTCGAAGAAGTTCAAGAACAATCTACATCAAGACGGATACGAATATATCAAGGTTCTTCATCAAAAAGCCTCCGCAAAGTTTACTTTGGTAAGGTTATGTTTTAAATACCTTAATTTTGCACTTAGAGCTTTGGGATATTTTTTCAAAATATTTTCTAAGTGTTGGAGCGGAATTTTTTCATCAAATTTTGAGAATGAGTAATTTTTCTAAGTTCTGTAGCGTTTCTCGATTTTGACACCCAGGTTGTTCAAGCGAGATCTCTTCTCGTTCGAGCGACATGGTGATGTCGCGCGATGTCGTTCAAACGACATGTGTCCTTCGTTCGAGCGAGATCCCTATTTCGTTCAAGCGACTGAGGCGGCGTGTTTTTCTATAAATATTCATTAAATGGTTTCGATTTCATTAAGAAGTCCCAGCGTTTTGAAAGACAGAAAACTGTGAAACTGCAGAATCCTTTTGACTTCTTTTAGGGTTTAATCCTTTTTTTTTCAATTCACAAAAATTCCATATGCTTTGGTGAATTATTTTGGTGTTCAAGAACACACTTTACTGTTGATCATTCTTTGTAGGGAGAACTCTACAACTGGAGAGCTGAGTGCTATTGTGGAGGGAGTCCTTATGAAGTTTACTCTTGTGGAGAAGTCATTTCTTTTCCATTGCTGACAATCTGGAGTTCTTGCGAGAAATTCCAGCCGACGACATCGGAACCGAAATCTGCGGGTATTTCGTATGTCACCCTATTTCATTATAATCCGTGTAAGTTGTGTCTTACAAATTATAGTGAAATAGAAAGGTTTTGCCCTTCAGGAATTTTTTCTGAAATTTGTGTCACATGTTTTATTTATTTATGGGTTGACACGCACACACGTTGTTGCATGTTTAGGGGCTGATATGTTACACACAGGTTATTGCATGGGTTGACACGCACACAAGTCCGATATGTTACATATGTGTATGTCATACGTCGCTACATTTGGCATGTCACTTCACGATATCACACGATGACTTTTATCCGAATTCTAGGAATCAAGCATTCAACATCTCCATCAAGTGTCCCTCTTCTGCCTCAACGACTTCATATTCCACGATTTTATGGATTTTATGCAAGTGGTACGCTAGAGAAGCCAAAACAATGAAAGAAAGGAAAGATAGGAAAGTTCAAGGGCATTTTGGTAATTTTACATTCATAGTCCGGAGGTATAGTCAACTGGAAAGTTTAATAGCTCGATGCCATGAAGATACTGGAAGAATCGACACCTCAATCCGAGCTACAGTGAAGGAGTTATGACCTTTTGAAGATGGAGAAAATTCCTTGAAGAATGTTGTTTTCTTTTAACCCCAAACCAGCAAGGTACCGCGAACCACATAGTGAATCGATTCCGGGGGGAACCGGTTCGGGGTACACCAGAACCGATTTGGGGTACACGCACAGTAAAAGTCCCACCGACTCAAAATTCTTTTGGTTTTCCTATAAAAGCCAACTTCAGGGGAGTTATTTTTCAAGACTTGGAAAGGCGATTTTGAGAGTTCTATTAGCTCAAGTCTTCATATTTTTTAGTCCCAAAACTCATGTTTTGATTCACACATCATTGCCATACTTTTGTGAATCTTTTGGAACCCAAGAACACAACTTTACTTTTGTTCAACCTCTGTGGAGAAGGCATCTCCATATTTGATCGGTGGATACCGAGCGTAGTCATCCTATGTGTGGACGAGCCGAAGACGATGAATCGATGCCTGGAGGGTATTTCGCTATCTTTTGTATCTTTGAAGGTTTGCTGAAGGCACCGTGCATTACACACTTGTGGGTGATTATCAGGTTGTATGTAAGTCAAAGATCTTGTAAATTCTTCAATGTGTTATAAAAGGTTTTACCCGAAAGCGGTGTTTTCCTATATCGGTCGTCTATATTTTTCATGCATGATTTGAATGATTTATCACTTTTAGATGCATGTTTAGGGGTTGAATTAATAGACTCTAATTAAATACGATTTAATTGAATATTTGCAAATTTAATCAATTATCACACAGTCACGTTTTTCAAATTGGTATCAGAGTAGGTGACGCTAATTTTTCGCGTGATTCCGATTTTTCAAGGATTTATTTTTTTGATTCAATTTGACTTCTCACATCGTCAAATTGGTATCAGAGTGGGTTACGCTAATTTATCGCGTGATTTTTGTTTTTCGCAAAATTGTGTGAAATTGATTTTTTTTTAAATATGTTTTTGTGAAAAATCGCAATTTTTTTATGGAACTCTTATGTAATCAGATGCCTCCCTTCGATGACACGAGTCATAGTTTTGATGATACAAATCATTTGAATTTGACGTTTGCTAAAAGAATTAATTTTTTGGAAAAAGAAAATTCTCGTTTTAAATCCGCGATGGATCTTTTGCAAACGGTTCAAAATCAAAGATATTTTTATCGTGAAAATTTTTTTCTTTGGACCATGAATTTAATGCTTTAAAATTGTACAAAAAGGAGAGTGATGATAGGGTCCTATTTTTAGAAAAAGAATTAGAGGACCTTAAAAATTCGATGGTTTGTGTTTGTGCCATCGAGGATAAAAAATTAATCGATGATTTTACGTCACGTTAAAAGACTCTTAGGGATAAGTTTGTTTTAATTGAGGTGGATCGTAACAAACTGTTAAGTTTAATTGATAATTTGAAAAGGAAATCCTTATATTTGGAAGAGTCTAATTCGTTGCTTGAATCAAATATTTTGAAGTTGAAAAATGATTTAAATGATTCAAGTAGGTTTGATAGTGATGGTAATAGTTTGTCGTGTTCTAATACTTCTGTTGCCAAAGCCAAAATAATTATTTATTTTAAAGGGTCAACCGTTCCCAAGGATATTAGAAAAGGTCAGCACATAGGTGTCATTCCACCCGTTTACACATGTTCACATTGTGGTAGGAAAGTTCACCTTAGGAGATTTTGTTTTGATCTTGGAAGAAGTCCTAGGAAGTCGAAGTTTAGTATTTTGTTGGTTCCCAAAACCCCCCCGCGTCATGTCAAATCCGTTTGGGTTAGGAAATCTTTTTTGGATACGCTAGATTTTAGACTTGTTGATTCTCACATGCTTGCACATGATTCTTCTCTTGACATATCATATAGATGATTGTGTTTGCTTGTTTGTCATACACTAGTTGTGGTTTCATGATATATATTCGCTAGTGTGTTGACATGTACTTTTTGTATCAGATTTTTTTTTTGAAAATTTTTAAAAATGCAAAAAGATTTTATTTTGATAAAATTTTTGAAAATCCAAAAAGAGTTTTGTATTTTGTTTACACCGTTTATGGATGGACACTTAGGATGACCGAGTCACAACATCATTCCATTTTTTCATGTGACTATTTGATAGTGTTTCAAGACAATAGGTCAATTCATCCATGTGCTTTACAATGTTTGGAGTCATTAAGATGTAATTCGTTGTTACTTCCTACATATTTGACTCATGATTTCCTTTATTGCACACGTGCATGGATTTGTTTGATTATTGTGCTTGTCTTATCACATATTGGTTGGGTGTTTTCATTTCAATCTTGTCTTTAAAACGAACCAAGCGCGATAAAACTTGATAAGAAAGTTGTGCACGTAAGAGCTGCTTTGTGAGGTTGTGTGATTTATTTGAAAACGGGGAAGGGTTGCGAAAGGTTCACATTTGACCCTTGCGAATACTAAGCCACCGTTATATCGGACCTAAAAAATTGAAGAATTTTTTTTTTCGGGGTCCAAAGAGGTTTAAAAGAGCCCGAAAAAATTTAAAGGCGATAAAAAGAAATTCATGCCAAAAAGGGGCCATTAGGTTTTGCACTAATTCTCCAAAGTTTGAGAATTTAGTTTATACACCTCCAAAATCACATATATATGAGGGAGTTTGGATGGAGAATTAAAACGGGTTTGCACGTCCTTGAAAGTCTTGAAAAAGCGCTACATAGTTTTTGACGTTATTGGTGTGGAAATCATTTAGACTTTGATTTGTTGATTTGTATAAGACGATGTCATCTAAATTCAATAATTTTTACACCTAAGGATACTTTTCATGTTCATTCGTTAGGAGTACACGTATGCATCATGCACATATGATTGATTGATTTGATTTAGCTATCAAATGTCTACACACCCATTCATTCCGTTTCCATGACTTGGTTGTTTTAGTATAAATCCATGGTGTGATTTTTGGTATCTTATTTTTGTACGAAAAATTTGAAAAATCAAAAATAGTTTGTGAAAGTTTTTGAGATATACCTTTGCATGCGCGTAGTTTAATTCATGTTTTGATTATTTCTTCTTATCTGTCTATTTGGGGACATCATAAAAAGGGGGAGAAAGAATTATCATGTTGTGGGGGAGTTTTTGCATTATGGGGGAGATTTGATTTATTAATGATTTATTCTTATATCATTTCAAACTCGATACGTCATGAAGGTTTTTGCTTTATCTCATGTGTGTAGGTACAAAGATTGAAGATCATTATGTTGCACACCCTGATGAGAAAAGCTTTGAGATTTGATGAAGATTTTTTGAAGAACAGTTTGAGAGCTTGCAAATTTATTTATGGGAGGGTAGGTTTGTATAGGCATTTTGGTATTTGATAATTCGGATGTTTTTATGTATGTACCAGCATAGACATAGGGGGAGATTTTTAAGGACATATTTTTATAAATGTCTGTCACAATTAATTATGTAGAATACCGTTACAACCGTCGAAGAAGTTCAAGAACAATCTACATCAAGACGGATCTGAATATATCAAGGTTTTTCCTCAAAAAGCCTCCGCAAAGTTTACTTTCGTAAGGTTATGTTTTAAATACCTTAACTTTTCACTTAGAGCTTTGGGATATTTTTGCAAAATATTTTCTAAGTGTTGGAGCAAACTTTTTTCGTCAAATTTTGAGAATAAGTAATTTTTCTAAGTCCTGTAGCGTTCCTCGATTTTGATGCCCAGATCGTTCAATCGAGATCTCTTCTCGTTCGAGCGACATGGTTATGTCGCGCGATGTCGTTAAAACGACACGTGTCCTTCGTTCGAGCGAGATCCCTATTTCGTTCAAGCGACTAAGGCGGTGCATTTTTCTATAAATACTCATTAAATGGTTTCGTTTTCGTTAAGAAGTCCCAGCATTTTGAAAGACAGAAAACTGCAAAACTGCAGAATCCTTTTGACTTCTTCTCTTAGGTTTTAATCCCTTTTTTTGTTTTCAATTCACAAAAATCCCATATGCTTTGGTGAATTGTTTTGGTGTTCAAGAACACACTTTGCTGTTGATCATTCTTTGTGGGGAGAAATCTACAACCGGAGAGATGCGTGTTATTGTGGAGGGAGTCCTTATGAAGCTTACTCTTGTGGAGAAGCCGTTTCTTTTCCAATGCTGACCATCTGGAGTTCTTGCAGGAAATTCCAGTCGATGACATCGAAACCGAAACCTGCGGGTATTTAATATGTCACTCTATTTCATTGTAATCCCTGTAAGTTGTGTCTTACAAATTATAGTGAAATAAAAAGGTTTTGCCCTTCGGAGATTTTCTTGAAATTTGCGTCACATGCTTTATTTATTTATGGGTTGACACACGCACACACGTAGCTGCATGTTTAGGGGCCAAATTTATTTGGTTTAAAAATAGACTATAATTAAATAAATGTGCCAAAGTAGAAATTTGCAAATTTAATCAATTATCACACAGTCATACGTTTTACAAGAATACTATCGCTCCTTTACAAATTTGAGACTATTCTTAACTTATCGATGATGCGAAAATTATGGAAAGAAATTCTTCCATCGTAGTATGATAGTCTCCCTTTGTTAATAGAAATAATCATGTTATTAGAACTTTACCTCAATCTCGACCACAACCCTATCCAAATTAAAGTGGAAAATCTTATTCCCAGATTCCCCATAACTCTATTCATTCAGTGATTCGTTGTCATGAATGTCAGGAACTAGGGCATATTCGATCATAGTGTCCTAAACTAAGATCTCTTCCAATCCATCGTCAGTTAGATAATCCCTCTTAAAATCCAAATTCTTGTCATATCCAAAACCAACCTAAGCCAAATTCTGGTAGGAAAATGTGTCAGTTCCTAGTCGTGGAAAGAATTGTACGATATTGCCTACACGAAAATCCCATGACGAGATAGAAGGTACCATATTTTTCATCATAATTTATTTGATTCAGGTTTAACACATTCCTTTATCAGTCTTAAACTGGCTAAATTATTACAATTACTACCTACATCTTTAACTATTCCATTGGATAATTAATTACCAACAGGTTAAGTCAATACACCGACACAAGGTTATAGAGATTGTAAAATTCAACTTCTTTTAGGTACACTCTTTGTTAACCTAGTAATCTTAGATATTTTGGGTTTTGATATTATTATTGGGGATGGATATTTTATCAAGACATCTTGCTTATATTGATTGTCATGCCAAGAAAATTTATTTTCAAAATGAAGAAAATTATGACTTTGTATTTCGAGGATCAGGTTCGTCTGAACCATCAAGTTTTCAAATTAAAAATTCTTCTTTAATTCCAAGAATTTTGGAACAATTCAAAGATGTTTTCCGCGAAGAATTATAAAAATTTCCCCCTTCCCGATAAATAGAATTTAGCATAAATCTTTATCTGAATACTCCTCCTATTTTGATACCTCCATATCGAATGGCTCATTTAGAACTTCGCACTCAATTAGATGATATTCTTGAAAAAGGCATTATTCTCTTAAGCTCATCTCCTAGGGGATCTCACGTATTATTTGTCAAGAAACAGGATGGAAGCTTTCGATTATGCATAGATTATCAGAAGTTAAATTTAGTAATAAATAACCTCTGCTCCGAATTGGAGATCTATTTGATCAACTTCGAGGAGTAAGGGTCTTTTCTAAAATAGATTTACGATCTGGTCACCATCAATTGTGAGTAAGAGAAGAAGATATTCCAAAAACTGCTTGGACATTTTGAGTTTACCGTAATGTCTTTTGGATTGACCAATGCACCCATAGATTTTATGGATCTTATGCATAGAATCTTTAGACCTTTTTTAACTAATTTGTTATTGTTTTCATTGATGATATTCTTATTTATTCCCAAAATCCAGTAGAGCATGCCCAATTTCTAGAAACAATATTAGGCACTCTACAAAACGACCAGTTATAGGCTAAGAGGATCAAATGTGATTTTTTCAATGAAGGAAATAAAATTTCTAGGACATGTGATTTCTAAAAATAGAAATCAAGTCGATCTGGCCAAAATATCATCCATTTTGGAATGGAACAAAATCCCACAAACATTACCTAAATAAAGAGTTTTCTAAGATTAGCTGGATATTATCGCCATTTTGTGGAAGGATTTTCTCGCATCACTCGTCCCCTCTTAAAGCTAACTAGGAAGGAAGTGCCATTTGTATAGACTGATGAATGTACTCAAGCATTCCAAATTTTGAAGGACAAATTAACAACTGCTCTTGTCCTCACTATTCCTTCTAGTAATGTAAGCTATGACGTATATACTGACGCCTCATTGCAAGGTTTATGATGTGATTTAATGCAGGATGAGATATTTGTAGAGTATAGGTCATGACAACTCAAAACTAATGAATGTAATTACCTTGTCCATGATCTTGAGTTTGCAGCTATACTTTTTTCTTTGAAAATTTAGCCTTGTTACCTTTATGGTGTAAATTTTCAAGTCTTTTCAAATCATAAGAGTTTAAAATACATCTTCACTCATAAAGACTTAAATTTAAGACAATGATGCTGGATGGAATTTTTGGATGATTACCGATTTAATTAAACTACCATCCAGGAAATAGAAATGTGGTAGCCGATGCCTTAAATCCTAACCCATTAGGAAGACTCCATATTTTGATTTTACAATATTTATGCTACCGTGGAACAATACGATCTTCCATTGATATACCCTTTCTCAAAATTTTCCAACATCATTACACATCATGAATTGAGAGAGAAAATCTTAGTTCGACAGTCCAAGACCCTTTTGTGTAATCCCTTTAAGATCAAAATCATGATTTCTCATATGATAAGAAAACAAGCTTACGATTTAAAAATAGATTGTATGTACCTGATAATTTATCTCTTCGAGAAGAAGTATTGTAAGAAGCCCATCGTTCTAAGTTTATGATTCACTCCGAAAGATCCAAAATGTACCATGCCCTAAAAAAGCAGTATTGGTGGCCAAATATGAGAAATAATATAAAAATTTTGTAAGGAAGTGTGTTACTTATCAACAAGTGAAGATAGAACACCAACATCTTGGTGGACTCCTTTAACCCTTGCCAACACTTGAGTGGAAATGGGATCGTATTACCATGGATTTTGTCAGCAAACTACCTCATATGTCTCAATAATATAATTCCATTTAGGTAATAGAGACCAACTTTCCAAATCTGCTCATTTTCAGCAAGTAAAAACCACCGATTCATTTCAAAAACTCATTAAACTCTACATTCGAGAAATTATACGATTAAATGGAATTCCTTTATCCATCGTGTCAGACAAAGATTCTCATTTTGTAAGAAAGTTTTGGTAATCACTTCAAACTGCAACGGGTACTAAACTTCATATAAGTACTGCATTCCACCCACAAATGGATAGACGATCGAAACGTAAAATTCAAACATTAAAAGATATGTTACGACCTTGTACCTTAGATATGCTCGATAATTGGAATAAATATTTATCGCCTGTTGAGTTTTCTTATAACAATAATTATCAAGCAAGTATCAAAGCTTCCCCATTTGAAGCTTTGTATAGAAGACCTTGTCGTTCACCTATATATTGAATAGAATTGAGAAGTAATCAATAATTTGGTCTAGAGATAATCCAAGAAACCACTGCAAAATATAATAAATTCGAGAAAGATTGAAGATAGCCTAAGGTTTTCAGAAAAGTTATGCAAACCAGTGCCAGAAGCCCCTAGAATTTCAAGTTAATAACCGAGTATTTTTAAAAGTTTCTCCTCGAAAAGGAATTTTACGCTTTGGAAGGAAAGGAAAATTAGGCCCCAGATATATTTAACCTTTCACTATTTCTAATCATATTGGCCCTGTAGCCCACCAATTAGAATTACCAATGAAATTATCCAATATTCACAATGTATTATGTCAGATATTTCTGATCCCTCCCGTACAATTACATGGCAAGAAATTTATGTTCTACCAAATCATAAATTTGAAGTACACCCTATTCAAATTTTGGATCGCCAAGTGAAACATCTCAATAATAAGGAAATGCCCTCAGTCAAAGTAGTTTGGGAAAATCAGCAAGAAACCACATGGGAACCATTATTGGCTATGAGAGACAAATATCATGATATTTTCCAAGGAAAATTCGAGGAAAAATTTCTTTCTTATAGAGATACATTATTCTCAATTTAATCCCTCCTAGACTGTATAAACTCAATCATATTCAAAAGAAGGATTAAACTACTCCATAAAACCTACAAAATGGCTAAATTAACCAAGTATCCCTAAAGTTTCAATACTTGCAAATTAGATCCAGAATATTTCAAACTACCATAACTTGACTCATACAAATCCCCTAGCCCGCAATTTTATATCAAATTGACCCTTTAAACTTCAACTAATTAGAAATTATAATTTTCATCTCCATAACTTTTTAAATTACAAATATAACCCTGAACTTTACCTAAAATACACTTTTAAGGCTATATAGCTATATATCTTAACAAATAAGAACTAATACCCAACAATTTCACATTTACATAAAAACCCATGTCTGCCTCAGCCTCCACATAATCAGATAATGAAAAAATCACATGTTTTAACCATGAAAACATGTTAGGATCAAGTAAACATGAATTTATACTTCCAAAACCTGGACAAAATCACCTCCCATTCGAACCAATCAGATCCCCTGCTCATATAATATTAAAAGCCACGAGCTAAGACAATAGAACTCACCTCTTCAGTGTATTTAAAAACTCGAATTTTCTCTCAAATTAGGTAACCTATCATTTTATGCATTACATTCAATTCTTTAAATTTTAAATGATTAACGTGTTGTTATTATGCTTATATCCATCAAAACGATAGAAACTTTACATGTAAAATAGCCCTTAGGTGAAAAAATATATAAAAATTCGTCATTAAAGCTTGAGCTTTAACGGTAAACTTCGATATATTAATTATAAATCGGGTTTGAAGCTATGAACTCATTCATTAGAACCTGGGCAACTCTACTGCAGTGATAGAAACCCATGAATTTAAACTACAAGCTTCAATTGATCAAAAGTGTTTTCTGATTCAGAAAACTCAAAACTTCAAATTCTCCTGATATAAACCACCTCAAAACCTAAAATCAAAGCCAAACTCCTCCTTAACATAGCAGAAACATAACCATGTTCATAAGAATTCTCGCCATACTATTAAAAGATTCAAATGTTAAGTCAAAATTTCTGGAAAAAACGTAGTTATGGAACTCAATATATACTACACCTCAATACAGAAAACTCATATATTTAGATTCCTTATGAAATTTTAGGTTGAGTTTGTTTAGAAATCTTCAGGAATGGTTTAGAAATGAAAGATATATCTCCGATCAAAGATTTCAAACCCTAAACTCAAAAATCGAGAGGTTGAAGATGAAGTATTTGATCAGAAACCTTGACCACACGCGTGACGGCACATGGCCAATCAAAACTTTTTGAAATTTTTTCTAATATTTCTATTTTATTTTTCTAGTCAAAATGGTATAAGGTAAGGATATGTTTGGTCAAGCTAAGCCAAAGGTATGGTAAAATGAGGTTTTAAGTTTGAAATACTTTTCCAAAATTATAAGTTGTCCCCTCCTAGCTTTTTCAACTTATAAATTTGCCAAAACCAGCCCCAATTCCAACAATACTTATTCACCGAAACATCTGTATAAAGATAATCAAGTACCCACTCCTCCTGATATCCTCTTTTGATCTCCAAGTAGTTCAAAACTACTGATCAAGTAGGTTATTTTACCTCTTTAATAGTAAATTTTGCGTATTTATTTAACTACTATTGATATCATTATATGGTAGCCCTATTCAATTCCAAGTATGTGTAGAAATTATCATACTCATATGTTATTATATCACTCACTATTTTAATTATGATCAATCGGATCAAGTTAAACCCTTCTAATCTAATAACTGATATCATAACAATTCGTTGTAATGATTCAATTCACCTTGCACTTTTGTGCATTATTATTTATTATAAAAGCATCAGTAATAACTAGGGAGTAGACTGCGTTGTTATCCCATGGAATTTTTCTACTTGACCTATGGTCTCAGATGATTGAAAGCCAAAGTTTAGATACATATGTATGAGTGCCACTATAATTGTGTACCTTGCCAGTTATTATCCAAAGGTTTTGGATTACGTATTATTTGGTTTTATTGATTGTTTACATATTTCTATACCCCCTTAGTGAGCTGGTAAGTATGGGATTATCAAACTCCTTGATTTTCTTTATTGTTATTATGAGAAACATTTATATTTGACAAACATTGAATTCTATATACACTCCACCTCTCATTTATACAGATATTTTTAATAATATTGGTTAAGTCTGCTTAGCATATTTGTGCTAATTCCTTTTTCCTCCAGATGGCCCAAGAGAAAAAGGATAGTATATCTTCCCCTTTTGAGTTACACACCAGTCACATGTTTGCGTATGTGACTGTTTGGGTGAAAACTAAGCCACATGGGAGAAAGGAGTGGAACTTTTATATTTTCTACTTTATAGTTAGAGTTGAAAATAAAATCTAATTCATCCCTGCAGTGGTAGTACACTATGTGTACCGTTTTAATAATAAATAAAGAATTATTTTTCATCTTAACTTTAACTTATTGCTTTATATATACTCTCTTGTACATTCATACCAAAAAGCAGGGTGTGACATGTGTGAAAATACTAATAATAAAACGTTTGAAGTTAAGGTATGTGATCTAATGAAGTAAAGTACTAAAGTGAAAATGAAGTAACTAATGCAAAAATACATGAATTTAAAGACAAATATGAATAATTAGGCCTCCTTATGAAGATTTGAAGTGGATCTTGATTGTAGATCGCGATGAGATGATGGTGATATGTTGAGATGGATAAAAATTTACTCAAAATATTATGAAAAGGATGGAAGGAATGTGGGGAAATGGGCTTTTAAGGGAGGAACAACTCTGAATTTGAGATAATGTTCTCTGAATTGTGGAGAGGGATGGGTCCTCTTTAAAGTGAGGTCATGGCCTCTATTTATAGGGACAATGGCGTGTTGATCAGCACGGGCCTAGATCTTCTATCGTCAAAGAACCCCAGACACACTACCAATAGGTAGGGTCCCGGAGGTGCCATTCGGTAGTGTGAGGTAAGTTTTTCAAAAAACGGTCATAAAATGAAAACTGTAAGTCAGAATCAAGCACGGGGTGGATTGTTGGAAAGGGAATTCAGAGCCTTTTAAGAGTCCAATGATTCTCTCATGGGCTCAAGAGTTTACTAAAATTAAACGGGGCCCAAAACACGCATTAGTCACTAGACAGGAAATTTTCGAAGAAAAATAGATCGTTCGTTTGAACTGGAAGGCCGATTCGAGCATAGGATGAACCGTTAAATATGGTATTTAGTGCCCTTCGAGATTTCATTTATCTTCATTCAAATCGGAGAGTTAACCTAGGTCAAATAGGGCCTAAAAGTGCTCGATGGACCTTTAGAGTAAAATAGGTCATTCGTCCGTACCGTAAAGCTGATTCGTGCACGGGGAAGACTGTTAAAAAGGGGGTTCAGAGATCTTTGAAGATTAATTTATCTTTATTCAAGATGAAGAGTTGACAGGGGTCGAACGGCGCCCAGGAGTACTCGGTGGCCTCCAAATCAGTTTTTGGGATAAAACGAATCATTTGTTCGAACCGTAAGGGCAATTCATGCGTGGGGCGGATCTTAGGAAAGGTAATTCAGATCCCTTTGTAGATTAAATTAGCGTGGGTGTTAGGGACCTAAGGAGGTGCTTAGGGGGTCCTAGGTTGGGTTTATACAATGTTCTATCTCTACAGAAGATAATAACAACAAGCACATGATTAGTTAAATAAGTAAATAAAAAATTATAACGTAATTAACAAAAAGTAAACTGTTAGATTACTTACAATCGTGGACGCAACAATCGGGGACACCTCCTTATCCTTCCCCTTCTTCGTCCGAATATCCATATAAGCATCGAGCCTATGTGTCCTACCCGTAGGCCCACTCCTCGTCCCCTGAAATAAAATAATGCAAAATTAGTATCGGCCCCGCAAAGTAAAATAATGCAGAATAATATATTTCTGTAATTATAGAAAAATAAAATCTTACCATCATCCTATGTTCCACCTCTGCGTAAGACGTCCGGTCGGAGTAGTGCACGTCTGTCTTTTTCGCCCGATTTTCCCTCCCCGATTGGCGAGATACCAATTGTCGCTCCCCGATCTCATTATCAATGAACTTTTGCCATTGTGCCAATGAGATCGTCTCCTTAGGCGAGACGGAGTCACGTATTCGGATAATGGAGTCTCGGGTCTTCCCAAAATACCGGCTCTACAAATTTTTCTTCCACGTCTTGTGTTGCTCCCTCAGCTACTCCAAGACGGAATCGCGTAGTTCTGGGGCCAGGCTGAATTGTTCATGTCCAACAAATACAATGTTAGTTGCGAATAAATATAAATTAAAATTAAAATATTCATATAAATATAAATATAAATACATTACCTGCAGTGTCGCCGAGCTCATTTGGCACCTCCCTCCAACTAGTGTACCTCGGACCGATGATCGTCTTTACCAGCTCGAGGGATCTCGCTAACATCCCCATCTTGCTCTCGACGGCCATCCCCAATTTGACATATTTGGGGAGCCGAGGAGCCCTCGTCGCCTCCGCTACCACTGAGCCAAGACGACATCATCATAATCAGCATCATCATCCTCGCCTTAAACCTGAAGGAGACATTTTCTGTAAAAAAAATGTTGTTATTAGTACAAATCCAAATGAATTAGAAGAAGACATGTAAATATGTACAATTACTACAAATCCAAATGAATTATTATTGTTTAACACCTCAATTCTGAATTTCAAAACAATAGCATCTAACTGCAAATATGTACAATTATTAAAAATTCGAAACATCCCGACCCCCACCCCTACTGCCCATACACACGCACACTACACAAGAGTGAAAATGATAAAGTGAAAATCAATTAAAAGCATTAAAAATGGATTGATAAAGTACAAATTGGAATATTTATTACAAATTGAAAAATTGTTTCAAATTCGGGTTATCATCAAAAATGGATTGAAATTCGCTAGGAGCAACCAAGTCATCCACACTACTATTTAGACGCTTTGGCGTATGTAGGACAATTGGCCATGGCTCGTTGTTGATATACTCCGAGTAAAATACGTGGTTGACCTTTTGAAATGCACAAACAAACGGCTCATCACTCACGTGGCCGTTGCTCTTCAACTTGGACAAGTCAGTCTCCTCTCCACAAATAGGACACCCCAAATAACCATGTACTACACAACCGGATAATGTCCCATAAGCTGGAAAATCATGAATTGCTCACATCAACATAGCTTTCAGCGTAAACTCTTCTTTTATAAAAAGAGTCAAATGCTTGCACACCCTCTTCCCACAACTCATTTAATTCTTGTACCAAAGGAGCCAGGTAGACGTCGATGTTATCACTTGGGGCCTTTGGCCTAGGTATCAACAAAGACAGCATCGAAAATTCAAGTCTGATACACTGTGAAGGAGGGAGGTTGAGTGGGGCTAGGATCACTGGCCATACACTTTGATTGGTGCTTAGATTTCCAAATGGATTTAAACCATCTATTGATATAGCCAAACGAATGTTGCGTTGTTCTCGAACAAAATCAGGATACTCATAATTCATCCTCCTCCAAGCTGTAGAATCAATAGGATGACGCATGAGATTACCCCCTACTTCTGCCCTAGCATGCCAAGTCATTGCCTTCGCTATCCATGGTACTGTGAAAAATCGCTTTAATCTAGGCCCAAAGGGAAAATATTTCAACACTTTTTGAGGCACTTTTGAGCTTGTGCCTTCCTTGCCAGTAGATTGGACATATCTAGGTTCATCGCATACTGGACAACGATCGAGATTTTCATACTTCTTTCGATATAGTATGCAGTCATACACACAAGCATGAATCGATTTATACTTCATTCCCAAACCTTTCAAACTGTTCTTCACAACAGGATAGCTATTTGGAAGTGTATTCTCCTTGGGTAGTAAGCCCTTCACCCAATTCAAAATTCCTGTCACGCTATTGCCAGACAAATCGTACTGTGTCTTCAAACTGTGCAAACCAATCATGGCATGTAAAGTTGTTTGATCTTTCTCACAGCCAGAGTATAACGGTCGGGTCGCCTTAAATTTTAAACTTTGGTAGTCATCGTCAAGATTTATCTTGATATCTTCACGAGCACCTGAACCTTGTACATCATCAGTAACCTCATTCTCCTCCGCTTCATAAACTCCGTACGCATCATCAACTAAATCCTCTAGCATATTATGATCTACGATGTCCCCTTCTACATCTATCCTACTTGTTGAAGGTTGTTCGGGGACAAAAGGAACTTTCAATTCACCAAGTAAACTCCAAAATCGATAATTATCTTGCATACCCCATCTTAACAAATGTAGTTCAACTGTTTTCCCCTCAAACCCCTTACCATTCTTACACCTAGCACACGGACACGGAAACTCTTCATCATTATGACATCTCTTTGTGTATTTCACAAATTCATTAGCACCTCTGCGAAACACATCCCCCATTTTATTTGTCTCACCCATCCACTCTTTGTATTTAGGATATCCCATCACAGCTACTACAACTAATCACCTATATTATAGGTAAGAAGCGTATATTCCTGGATTAGTATAAACAAAACTTAGATTTATAGTATGTTTTATTTAAATATGTCTTATTTATATTGGATTTTTAAATTTCAAATTCAAATTCAATTTATAATAGAAATTCCTATTTCCTCCATCTCCTCTAAAGGGTGAGTGGTCTTATCCCATTCAAGACCACATATTTATGTAATATACTTAACAGCTCATGCACATTGTTACGATTTGAGAAAAATTCGACAGCAGATCCCCATAGTTCTCCACGTACACGACATAGATTGGTAAGTGTGAGTGTTATTTCAATTGATCAATTGAAATAACACTCACAGTTGTCAATCTAGTATGTACCCAGAGAATATTAGTATACGACTGCAGAACTTCCTCCAAAAGTAACAACTTTAAGCCACTAAGAATATTATTATACAGAAATTATACAGTCCCAAACTATCCAAACGAGACAATTCGAGAGATCTCATTACAGGGGTAATGACTCTCGAACGGATCTAAGGGCTATTGAATGCATATGCATAAGAACTAGAAGGCTAGTATCTATGCGCACTATATGCAATTTCAAGTATGTTTCATTTAATTATCATACTATATATTGTTCGTGATACAAAGTAATTTTTAAAAAAAGTTGAAAAATCCCACCCCCATATGGACAATAATCCAGTGGTCGTGCCACTTCTAAAATTAGTCAACCGAACATCGATCCACTATAATCCAACCGCAATAGCAACAACAAATGTGTACCTCGTACTCCTTCTAATTCATCTACTCAATTAATTCATTTTATCAATTAAAGTATACAATTATTAATTTACGAATTTACAATGAAGGGCAATCCTACTTGCATATGAAATGGGCACTAATTATTAATTTACTAAAAAAATTAATAATCAATCAATATTTAATCAATCAATTCCTTTACAAGCGGCACTACTTGCATGTGAGGGGCAATATCTAATAAACCAATCAAAATTTAATAAAAAAAATTAACAAGCCCCCCCCCCCCCCCCCCCGGGCCCATTTCCCCCTTCCCCACCACACGCACACACACATATACGCACACATGCACATACACACACACGCAGCCCCACCCCCACCCCTCCCCCTCACTGCCACTGCCCACCACACACATACACTCACATATACACACACACGCACATACACACACACGCGCGCGCGCATATACACCCCCTCCCCACCCTCAAACCCAGCCCTGCCGCCTCCCCCCACCACACACACACACATATACGCACACATGCACATACACATATATACACACATGCACACACACACACACACACACATATATATATATATATATACACAAATGGAAGAGAAAGAGAGAAGAAAAAATACCTGGTAGAGAGAGAGAGGAGCGCAGTCGCTTAGAGAGAGAAATGGAGGGAATAGAAAACGGTGGAAAAAAAGAAGAGGGAGGGTTTTTTTTACTGATAAAGTTGTCACGGACCTGTCACGATCATTGACCGTGACAAATTTTTAAGGTTGTCACGGTCAATAACCTTGACAAGGCTGGTCGGCTGAAGGGTGTCAATTTGGCCTTTTTGGTGTAGTATCTTGTGAGCAACCCTTTGGCTGCTCACCCTGGTTGTGTCTGATTGTGAGGTGTGTGAGGGTTAGGTGACCCTAAGGTCTTTCTACTAGTATTCTCTCAATATTAAAGTGTTAAGTGGTTGAGATTGATCAACAAACCTTGTTCCTCAACCGCCAAGCCAAAACTCTCAAAAGATCTCAACTGGCCTATTTGAGCCCTGCTTGCTCAACTAGGCTACCTGTATGAGAAAATAAATATTAGTATTTTTATTCCTTGAAAGAATAATCATTTTCTAATGAGGGGTTGCTCATGGTAGCCCCTCCTTCATCCTGGCCTATTTTCTGGAAGTTGAGAGGGAGGATCTTGACTGCTCCTCGCCCCAACATTTTCTGGAAGTTGAGGGGGAGGACCTTGGCTGCTCCTCGCCCCAACATTTTCTGGAAGTTGAGGGGGAGGACCTTGGCTGCTCCTCGCCCTAACATTTTCTGAAAGTTGAGGGGGATCTTGAGGGTTCCGCATCCCAAATATTTTCTTGCAGTTGAGGGACCTTGGTGGTTCCACATCCCATATTTTCTGGAAGATGAGGGACCTTGAGGGTCCCGCATCCCATATTTTTTGGAAGTTTAGGGGGAGGACATTGACTGTTCATACCCTAGGTTTTGGTTGAGGACCCCGAGGCTTCGTCACCCAAATGTGTTCTTGCAGTTGAGGGAGGAGAACCTTGAGGGTTCTGTGACCAAATGTTTTCTAGAGGTTGAGAGACCCTGGGGGTTCCTCAACCAACATTAATTTTTTTCTGCTGTTGAGGGACCCGGGGGGTTCCTTCACCAATATGAATTTTCTGTCATTGAGGCACCCTGGGGTTCCTTCACCAATATCAATTACTTTGGGATTCCTCAACCAATATCAATTTTCTGCCATTGAGGGGCCCTGGGGGTTCCTCAACCTCATATTTTCTATAGACTAAGGAGTGGGCATTTGGGGAACCCTCACTCCAAAATATAATGGCCAAACTTGAGACATCCTTTTACTGTTTGGCCTCCAACGTCGATTTTAGTAAGTATATTATTTGAAACCAATACGTCATACCCATTTTGGTTCATATTTTCTATTATTACATTGCCATTGGTTTGATTTAAGACTTTTAGTTTTAGTTTTTTACAAATCTAAATGATTTCGATTCGTGGTGTTGGTTCCTAAAGATGATATGGTGTTCAAAAACCGATTACACCATGTCAGAAATAGCAATTAGACAATTTGGTTATCAAATTAAGAGGTGTTTTATTGATGATATATGGGAGATTTCTTTATTCTAGAAATAGATGATATTCAATTTTTTTTTATCTTTACTCTTTTGACAAAAGTAATCAAAAATTGCATGCTCTTTAGATACAGATTTATGGAATTAATTGTGTGCTATGTTGACATGTACACGTTAATTGAATATCTACGTAGGAAAAATAGAAGAAGAGATAGAAGGTAGATAATTATTGGCACTGGATTTTGCTTTGTCACAGGAGAATGAAGTGATTGAATGGGTGTGCCATCTTTGGATTGGAAAATGTTAGGGAGACCCACTTCGTGGACACATTTCATGGACACACTGCATTAAAAGTTTATACCTTATCATTTTGGGTCCCGTTAGGGCATCAACTAATGCAGTAAAAACTCGTACCTATTTTTGTCTTATTCACGGGCCACGAAGTGGGTCTCCCTAGCATTACCCCTTTAGATTACATGCACATTGCTTCCTAAGTGTTACATATTTTGCATTCTTTATGCAATGAGTTCGTCGTAAATATGACTGCCGTGTTCAATTTATTACGTGTTGGGAGAATTCAAAACTCTTATGCGTTTTATTTACCATAGACCGTATAACTAGAACAATAATACGCCCGCACATTGCGTGGGGATAAAACCTAGTACGTATTGATGTTGGAGACTATTAAGCATCTCGGAACATTTTGGTATGCTCCGAGATGCTTAATAGTTCGCATATTAATGTTTCGTTTTTCAGTTGCACTACATGAAATGGAATACAAGGGTCATCCAAAAAGTTTATACAAAAAACCTTGTACAACAAATTACCTTCACTTTCATTTTTCCAACATTCACCTATTCTGAATCCATTACAAGCTTTGGGGCCAGACAGTAAAACAAGAAAGAAAAAATGGTCAAAAATGGCTACGGGCGGAAAACCCAGACCAGTACATACATATATATATATAACATGTGTTATTACAACAATAAACCATCCTCCGATCTGAAATTATTGGCTCCATATCTAACCCATTGCTGCAAATTTCTGGGCCAGTAAATCATTTAAGCACTTAGCAGGCTACCTAATTATCTTACCATTTGCCAGTCTCCTTTGTCGCAGTTGAACCCTATGAAAAATTATTTTGCTTTCTAAAACTGATGGTTTTGCTATTTGCATTGCCTTGGTCGAAAATTATCACCTGACAAGAGCGAGCTGATTAATTTTTCGAGCCTCTTTGCTCCATCAGCGGGCCTGAGGACAGTGACATTACCTGCAACCGAGCATGGGTCGGTCCCATTTTTTCGGGGCCCTATGCACCAGCCACCAGGGACCACCATGCCTTGGCCTCGAAATAAGAGCTCGGAGTCTATCTTGTCAAGCACCGCCTCATCTCGGTGGAACTTTCTAGCAAACGGGGCATTACTGTCGACCATCTTTTGCATGTCCTCGATGGTCAGATAGTGGGGGTGCTGTTTCGGGGGGTTGTCCCATGATATAAAGTGGAGATCGCTGTTCACTGTTGTATTTCGAAACTCCTGAGCGTTACAAATAACTGTGTGAAAATAGCCTTCTGGGGAGGAGATGAAATTTGCATAGTACATAAGGACTGTTCGAGGTAAATTGTCCCATCCCCATACGCAGAAGTCGATGAAAGGCCGCGAAAGTGCCATCCAAGCAGATCCTAAAAAACAAAGTATCAATTACTGCAAGGTGTAAATCAATTTTGGTAACTATTTAGTTTTTCTTTCTAACTATTTAGCCTTCTGATCACTATTTCTTCTTTGCAAATCAATTTTGCCTCCCTCAAAATATTTTCTAATTAGGATGGCATGATTAATGCCAATGTTTAAAAAAGCGCTAGGAGTTTTTTTCTTTCTTTACACAATACCAAATATACTTTTTTTTTTGGGTAGCATATACCAAATATACTTTGAAGTTGAAGTTGCAAACAATCTAAAATTAATATTCACATTAACATTGCTACTTCTAACATTACTAACATTTTTTTTAAATCCGATACGAAAATGAAAATTTGTTAATACTTGATAAAGAAATGATTTATTACGCACAGAAAAATGTTTATTTGATTCCTAAAATAAAGAATAGAATTATTGCACACAGAACAAATAATGTTATTATAGATACTAAAACAATGTAATGTTTAGAAATATGACGTAAAGAATGCTATTATACTCATTTGTATGTATATATACATATACACACACAGAAAAATTCATACATATGATATATATGAATAAATTAAATACATATTATAGATATAAATATATATATTAATACATATTTATGTATATATTCTGTGTATATTTCTATACTACCATAGTACTGTGTACTTTCTATGTACTACTGGCAAAAAAAATTCCCACTTCATCTCATTCTCTCGAACACTAACTCTAATTTCTTCCCTCTACCAACTGCCTGACCCCTCCCTCCACCAACACTGAGCTATCCCCACCCCACCCAACGCGTCCATCACGGTCCCACCACCACCAATCGAACAAATTGAACCGATCGAAATGGGTAACGACAACCTCAAACCTTAAACAAATGGAACAATTGATCAAAATCAAACAAATTGAACACACCAAATCAGGTTGCATCGAACTCGAACCTCAAACAAACAAACGGACCTCTGCGTAATCATGAACCACTGGATATCATCGAACTTGTCATTAAACTGAATCGAACAAAACGAACAATCAAAACTTCGTTCTATGTAATATGAGGAACCCAAAATCCAAACCAAACCAAACTAAATCAAAGCCATCCAGGAATCGCTCTGGATTCCTTGGTTGTTTGATTCCTTGTTGAACACCGAAATGATAACAAGTCAAAATCAAACTCACAATTGCACGATTAAATCAAAATCAAACAACCACTGCAAATCGAGCACAACAAATCTCTGTGATTTCATTGGTTGATTGTTCAATTCAAAGTCATTTGATGATTTTGTTTGTCGTTCGCTGCAAATTGAATTGATTGCTTGTTCGATTCTTGGTTCAACACCTCGATCTAGGTTTCTTTGTGAACAAATCTAAGCAATATTGAAATCAAACTCATCATTTAGGGCTTTTAATGGTAAGAAAGAAATTAGACTTAAGATTTTTGGGAAAGATGGAGTAGTGAAAAAAAAAAATTAGGGTATTTTGGTCCGGAAATATATAGGGGGTAAAGTCTACCTATTAGTTAGTGCAAATTTTTAACAGAGTTGGATGGTTGTCTAACTGGGGGGGGGGGGGGAGGTCTAATTTTTTGAAAAGCGAGGGGGTACATCTAATATTGGCATTATCTCAAGGGCCAAAGTCAAAAAAAAAACTTCTTTTTAAGTTGGTGATTTCATTCACTTGTTCCCCTTTTTTTTGTTGCCTAGCACCTAGGCGAGGTGTCTGCTCCATTCTTATGGTCGCCCAGGCCGCTTTTTAGAACACTGTTAAATGTTGAGATAAAAGTTTTCAAATTTGAATACTCAATATGGAAATTTTGAAAACATCTATTACTATATAAAAAGTGAACTTCACCTCGCACAAATAAGGGATGGTTCTATCACCAAATTTCTAAAATCCCATTTTAACCTTCGCTGAAATTTTTGACTGTCTTTTGTCTAAATAAAACCTTTGGATGGATGCATATAGTCTACTTTAGGTTTAGAAACTGTTCCACCTCATTTCGTACGAGCTTTTGTGCTTTCCGAGAATCTAAATGTTAAATTCACCTACAAAGTTAGTTCATATCAATAGTGTAAAAAAAAAATGACTTCATTTTCTAAACTAAAACTTTGACTGAATTTACCAATTTAGGAATCCTAAAAAAATAATAAAAAGTAACTCAAAAGAAATTTGAAAAAACACTTTTTCCTGATATCTCGGAGTGTCCAGGCCTCTTTGAGCACCTGAGTAATCCCAAGAACACAATATAGGAGGTGGCCCCAAGAAGATTTGGACTCTTGAACTCCAGCAATAATAACCCTCCTCCCCCCCACCCCCACCCCCCCCAAAAAAAGCCCCTGCTTTCTTGTTCCACAATGATCTAATGATGGACACATATGTTACATTGACGTCTCTCTCTCTCTTAACACACATACACATTTTGTACCAGCTCGGTTTTTTGGAGTGAAACACATGGAAATTAAGCACATATGGTTGGCAGCACACAGAAAACGTGTGCTTTACTCGGCTATTGATAATTACTTCTAGATGGGAGGCAAGTATTTCTAGACTCCAACTCCGCGTGGGTGACTTTATGGAACAACCCAGTCATGCTCCCAGCTGGCCTCCATTTCCAGTTTTGGTGCAATTTGCCTTTGAACTGGCCAGTATATCATACAAGTCAGACGAGTGAATATTTTGAAATTTCAATACTCTGTCTGATCCAAATTAATAATTGTCGCTCGAAACTCAAACAATTTAAGAAAAAATATACTTTCCAAACTCATCCTCCTAAATTTGATAAATACCTTTGAATGCAAGATCAGCACTTGGATAATTTATCCTCCTACTATATTTAAAACCTCGACTATTAATATGGAACGGACTAAAAAGGAAAGTAGGCTATTTAATTTGGGACTGCAGGAGTATGTTTATTTAAATGCCCATTAGGTTCTTGTTTTGGATCTTATCTTAATATTAATTGTCTTATTCCATTAATTCAACAAGTCCCGCATCAACTTAACTTTGTTCTATACACTAGGATATAATATTCTACTTGTAAATGCATACCAAATATTTGGTATCAGACTCCTAAAGTGCTGAATCCTTCAATAGGGTAGTTCAACAAATAATACTCCTAAAGCACGTACCCACATATAAGACCATGTAACATGAGAAACACATTGAATGAGGATGCCTAATTGATGCCCTAGAAGGTGGGGGTGTGATAGGCAGACTGAAAAGATTGTGATGTAAACACGAAATCTCTATTAAACTATCATCAATATTGAATTGATATAATGACCCAAGGGCCTAATTTATACTAAAAAGAAAATAGTCCTATTTCAATCAACTGACTAAGAGATACCTATATAAATAAGGATTTTAACTAAACAACACTAATGTCATGATACCCAACATAAAAAACAATAAGTAAATCTGGTTTCTCTCCAACCGGGTGAGCACCACCACCAAGCCCCCAAGGGAGAAAATATCCGTTCACATCATTCTCCCCCATCATGAACACGGCATATGATGGCGATAGAAATTTAAATCGAAGTGCTGGAATGTAGGCCCAATAATTCACAAATCATCAGCTGCAGCCCACCGAATCAAGAGACGTGTGCAAGAGTCAATCAGGGTCTCCACAATTTCTCAATCTAGAATGAACTCAACTCTGTTAACATGTGAACGAACCGGCTGTCTGGAATATAGTGGTAGTGGAATTGGTGGGATGCTCGTGCCATGGAACGGATACAAATCGTTGACATTGAAAGTCATGTGAATTCAGAAATTTAGAGGCAAGTTGATCTCCTACGAGTGGTCCGAAACTGCTCGAACAACCGGAAAAGGTCCGTATCTGTAATTTGTGACTCTTTCCAAGTCAACACTCTTTTTGTAGGTACACCTTAGGCAAATGTCCCGGCTGAAAAGTAACCTCTCATCGGTGGGCATCCACTTGGCCTTTGTGGGCAGCATAACTTCATTGAAAACGAAAGCGAATATCCACACAGATGGCGGCGATCCGGCCTGTGAAAATTGGCAGTCGAGCACTATCGGAGGAAGCTAGACTAAGTCAAACAGCATAGCAGGTGAGGTACCAAGCATAATCTGGAAGGAAAAGAGCTCGTAGACCAGTTAGCTGCATTGTTATACACAAACTTGGCCTGAGCAATGATAACCCACTTGCGGGACCCGATAGAGGCCAAGCAACAGAGTAGATCTCCAAACTCCCCGATCAACTACCTCTGTCTAGGGGTGGAAGGCATCAAGGCAGTTTAGAACTATAGGTTGCAGTGCAAGGGTAGCCACAGAGAAAACCGAAATTGACCAGAAAAAAATCAGGGAGGTATGCAAAATGGACGTGGCATATCTTAGGTGAAACTCCAGGGCACCCCATGAAGGAGGGCAACCTCTTAGAAGTACGTGGCAACATGGGAGGTATGCAAAATGGACCATCTTCCAAAAGCAGTCCACTACACAATGTTTAAAAAATCACTTGAGCATTTCACCCCAAGGCGAAGCGAGGAAAATTCTCCCAAAAAAAAGGCTCACGCCTCAAGGAGAGTCGTGAGGCTAGGTGCTAGAGTTGAGAACCAAAAAAAAGATTTTTATTTTTTTTGCCCTTCTCCTCATGTCCGTTTCTTAACTCTGAAGTTCCTTTTTTTGAGCCTTGTCTTCTCTTGGTCCTACATATGTAAATTTCACATCTAAATTCCAACAATTTATTTCAAATATATTTTCTATTTTTTAGCATTAATAAATGTGATGCAAACACCACTAATTGGATCCAAAGAAGAGAGAAAACACATCTACAAATCTGAATTTTATTAACAAGCCAAAAATTAATGAGATTTTTATTACATCATCACCTATTTATACGAGCAATAATCCTACTCTAACTAGGAAAGCAATAAAGGACTAAGATACCCTTCACTTAGTCGAATATTTCCTATAGAGGATTAAACCCCTTTAATTACATATAATACTATCAACTAACAAAACTATACTATAAAACCCATCTACATCAAAATGAATTTGAGTAACTTTATATGTTAATTTCTTCTTGAACACTATAAGTTGGTAAACAGTTTATAAATCAAATACAAAGTAAGAACGGACACTTTATATACAAACACTATAAAATCAATATTCTTATACATTTATTAAAACATGTATCCAAACATGCATATTGTTTGTATAATATACATAAATATTTTTATACATACATATATATACTACATTGAATTCCATTCTAATAATCATTATATAAGTGATTATTTTTAAACTTTTCTATTAATTATTAAATGATAGATGTGTTAGTATTCAACGTGGGAAGAAGTTGATTCCTAGAGAAATTAATAATTACTAAAATCATTAATCCATTACATATTAGTTATTATAGCCCCAACTATATATTCTAATGATATACGTAATGATTCTTGTACATAATTAATTATAGGGTTTTTTTACGTTATCCCCATGAGATAATGTTGTATTTAGAGATACCTCCTTAGATGTTCAATAATTAGATTTGCCACCCATATGCATAAGGTACAAGCGAGATGATGCACATGTGGAGGTAGGCCTGTCAATGGTTCGGATTTTATCCGAATCCAATCCATTTAAATGGATTTGGATCACGCCAGAAATTTGATTACCCGATTACCCGTTTATTAAATGGAGCGGATTTGGATTCATATGATCCGATCCGTTAATAATCCGATCCAATTAATATATATATATATATATATATATATATATATATATACATATATATATATATATATATATATATATTGTATTTACTTATATTTTAAATATATATTATAATAGTTATTTATAATATTATATAACAAAAAAAAAACCATAAAACGACACACACAACACAAGAAACAAACCTAAACCTAAATCTCTAAAACTCACACGGCGCCTCTCACAGTCACAGCCTCTCTCTCTCTCTCTCATCTCACACACCCAAACCCAAATCCCTCCCCTCCTCCTCTCTATCCCGATGCCGCACCCTCCTCTCCTCTCCCCCACTCATCCGATCCGTCCAACACCACAAACAGGTATGGGTTTTTTTTTTTTCTGTACAGGTCTTTTTTGTGGTTTTTTGTTGTTTTTTAGTTACGAATGTTGGGGTCTTTTGGTTGTACAGGTTTTTCAGTTAGGGTGTTGGCGTTTTTCAGTTAGGGTGTTGGGGGTTTTCAGTTACAGTTTTGATGTACGGTGTTGGGGTTTCTCAGTTTTTCAGTAACGAATTAAACAGTTACGGTTTTTGTTGTGGTTTTTCAGTTACGAATTAAATAAATATTTGGGGGTTCTCTATAGATTCTTGTCAAGATGAATTAAATAAATTTCTCGTGTTGGCGTTTTTCAGTTAGGGTGTTGGGGTTTTTCAGTTATGGTTTTGGGGTTTCTCAGTTACGGTGTACAGGTACGGTGTTGGGGTTTCTCAGTTTTTCAGTAACGAATAAACAGTTACGGTTTTTCTTGTGGTCTTTCAGTTACGAATTAAATAAATATTTGGGGGTTCTCTACAGATTCTTGTCAAGATGAATCAAATAAATTTCTCAGTTTTCCAGATTGAATTCTGAAATAAATGTTAGTTTTTCATTTCTTAGTTTTTCAGATTTAGTCTCAAATTAATGTTATTTACTACTTTTTTTGGTAGGAATGTCTTCATTGGATCCTTATCAAAAGTCGAGCAGTGCAGGTGGAAATGATTTTATCGATGTTGATAGCCAACACGACGATGAGCAAGGACCATCAAAGAGGACTAGGCGCCGAACATCATCGGTATGGACTGTTTTTGATAAATTTAAAAATGCTAAAGGCGAAGACAAGGCCAAATGTAGTCATTGCAAAAAAAATATTTGTTGGGGATAGTAGTTGAGGTACTAGTCACCTTAGGTCCCATATAACTAGGTGTATGGGTCCTCAAAATGACATTTCTCAATATATGATAAATGCCTCTAAAAAGATTGCGGATGACACCGTAAATATTGAAATCTTTAAGTTTGATCAAAAAAATAGTAGGATGGACCTCGCTATAATATAGTGAAACATAATTTTGCTAACATGGTGAAGCATGATTTTTTGAGAAGTTTTGTAATGGCCTGAATCCTCAATTTAAATTAGTGTCAAGAAACATCATTAGGTCTGACATTATGGAGTTGCATGGAGAAGAAAAGATTAAACTTTACAATGCTATCGAAAGTCAGTCATCTAAAATAAAATTGACTACGGATTTATGAACTTCCATCAAAACATTGCCTATTGTTGTTTGACGGCGCACTACATTGATGATAAATGAGTTTTATAAAAGAAAATCATTATCTATAGGTGTATTGAATACCCACATGATGATAAAACATTGTTTAAGTTCATTTTGGATTTGAATTTGGATTGGAATTTGGACAAAAAATTATTTTCAATGGTAGCGGATAATGCGGGTGCTAATAATGTAATGGTTAGGCACTTAAGAAGTTGGTTGAGTAATAAATCTTTGCTTTGTTTGGGTGGTGATTCGTATCATGTTCGGTGTAGTTCCCACATTCTTAATTTGACTGTTCAAGATGGGTTGAAAGTGATTGGGGGTCGTATTCTTAGCATTAGAGACACTATTAGATATTTGCACAAGTCACCATACTTGAAACGGCCTGAGATTTGCAAGAAGATTTTACTTGCTTGGCACAAATTGATAAAAATTACAAACATTGTCCATCCGAAGAGGAGTGGGGTTTGGCAAAATTGGTTTGCGGTTGTTTGAAAAAATTCTTTGATGCTACACGCCATTTTAGTGGTACAAATTTTCCAACTACAAATGTATTCTTTTCTGATGTTTGTAAAATTATGAGTTTGGAGGAAAGTGAGCACGAGTGCCTTCATTTGATGTCTATCCCAATGAGGGAAAAATTTGAAAAATATTGGGATGAATGTAGTTTAGTGTTGGCTATTGCCGTTGTGCTTGATCCGAGATGTAAGATGGCGTATATTGAGTTCTATTATAATAAAATCTAGGGTCTTAATAACATGTGCCTTAAGGGCACACGCTTAGAACCCAAAAATAGTAGAGACAGGATTCCGACATACAATCAATAAGGCACAGATACTCATGTGGAGGCTTCATACTTACTATTTTGAGGTTCAAAACATGTGCCCTAAGGGCACATGTTATCATTTTCCTAAAATCTATGGTGTTCGTGCCAATAGTTATGTAGGGAGAGTGCGTAGTGCTTTTATGGATTTGTATTTGGAGTATGGGGGTGATAATTCTTTTGATATGGGTTCAGCTCGAGATGTGGTTGATGGAATTGGGAGTAGTACATCTCACACGGGGGGTCTTAGTGTGATTGATGAAGATGCGGATTTTGGCACTTGGTATAATCAATTCGCCAATGTTCATGCTTTTCAAAAAACTGAGGTGGATCAATACTTGGATGAACCCGTTTACCAAAGAAAAGAAAATTTTAATATTTTGACGTTGTGGAAAATGTGTAGTGGTAAGCTTCCTACCTTGGCACAATTTGCACGTGATATTTTAGCTATCCTGGCAACTACAGTTGCCTCCGACTCTGCCTTTAGTATTGGAGGTAGAGTTATTGATGAGACACGTGCATCTTTGCTTCCTGAGATTGTTGAAGCTTTAGTTACTACTGCGGATTGGATAGAATCACAAAAAAGTCAAAGTAGTTATTTAATTTGTCATTATTTTTATGTTTTTTTTTTCTCTTCAAATATCTAAATCTTTATAATATTTATTTCAGTTGCTCAAGAATCATAAAGTTTGTTTCAACGGTAGCATTGAAGAAGATAATCACCAAGTAAGTTCATTATTTTCTTTTCTTTTCTTTTTTTAACATACGTTATCTTACAATATTTGTATTTACGTTTGAAGAATAAATGTTCATTATTTTCTTTTGTTTTTCAGGGTGGCTTTGAAGGAGAAAGTTGAAGTGAAGATATGGTTTTATAGTTTGATTTTAAACTTTTATACAAGTCGTGTTTGTAATTTTTGGATTTTGAATGTCGGATTTTATCTTGGTGTTATTTGTGATGATGTGTTTAATATTTGAATGGTGGACTTCTATGTTGGACTTCTATTTTGGTGCTAATTTGATTTTGAATGGACTTTTTATCTAAGAATAAATGTTGGACTTTTATCTCGAATGTTGTTTATGGTTCTTTATTTCATTAGCTTTTTTTTTTTTTTGTGGGGGGGGGGGGGGGGGGGGGGGACATTTGTAAATTAAATTTATGAAATAAGAGATGAAAATAAAAAATCGGATTCGGAAATATCATTATTTGGATTTGGAACTATCATTATAAGAGATGAAATAAAAAATGTTGCAAATCAAGTGGTCAAAATTATATTTTCTCCCATATCATTATCTGTTTTTTTAATGAAAATTATTATTTTAAAAAAAAGTTATAATCGGATCAGATTAACGGATTCTTAACAAATCGGATTCGGAACCCTAACATACAATCTGTCCGATAATCGGATCGGATCCGAATCCGTTAACATAAACGGATTTGGATTTGGATTTGCCTGATCCAGTCCGAATCCGATCCATTTACAGAGGCCTATGTGGAGGATTAAGTCTAATTTTTTAAAAGCGGAGGATATGTCTAAAATTATGGGATTGTCTCACGGGGCGAAGTCAAAATAAACCTTAATATACATATATATATATATATATATACTAGTGGTGACCCGTGCGATGCACGGTGGGTGTAACGGGTTTTGAACTATATTATTTTAATATATAATTTTGATTAGTATTTAAAGATAATCTCAGCCAAATAATTTAAAAAATTGGTTATTTTGAGTTGGTGACCCGTGCGATGCACGGTGGGTGTAACGGGTTTTGAACTATATTATTTTAATATATAATTTTGATTAGTATTTAAAGATAATCTCAGCCAAATAATTTAAAAAATTGGTTATTTTTATCTAATACGAACGAACGACCCGAATAAGAGCGACATGGCACGAAATTATTTTTTTGAACCCAACACGAACACAACTCAATTAAAAAGAGACACGACACCTGATATGGAATATTTTTTTTCACCTAAAACGAACACCACCTAAATAAAAGGAACACGATACAAAATACTTTTTTAGCCATAAAAACAGTTAAAAAAATTGTTTTGATATATATATTTAAAAAAATAACAGTTTTTGTTGTTTTTGTATATATTTATAACAAATAATTTATATATAAATATATATAACTTTTTAATATTTTACCTATTTTTTAATTAAAAATAGTTAAAAACCCGTTTTTATATATATTTATAAAAAACATTTAAAAATATAACAGTTTTTTTTATATATTTATAAAAATAGCTAAAAACTGTTTTGATATATATTTTAAAAAGTAACAGTTTTTACTGCATTTGTAATAGTTTTTATATTAGAAAATAACTTTTTTATATATATTCATAAAAACGGTTAAGAAACTGTTTAAGTGTATATTTAAGATAATAAATGTTTTTACTTTTTTAATAGTTTATATATATATATATATATATATATATATATATATATAGAGAGAGAGAGAGAGAGAGAGAGAGAGTTTTTATATATATTTGTAAAACTGATAAGTATTATTTTGAGTCATGAGAAATATGGATTTCCATCATTCTCGTATTTTCATATTATCAAAACATTGGCTTTCAAAATTCATATGCATAAACACGTAAAAAAAAGGACAAATTAACGTGTGACACAAAATCAACGGATAATTTTTTTACCTAATATGAATATCATCCAAATAAAAGAGACACAACACGATATCTTATTATTTTTACTTAACACGAACACAATTTCATTAAGACATAACACAAAATCTTTTTTTTTTTTTTATCTAACACGAACGAATGACATGAATAAAAGCTACATGACATGATTTTTTTTAACATAACACGAACACAACTCAGTTAAAAAGAGACACGACACATGACATGAAATCTTTTTTTTCCACCTAAAATGAACACCACCTAGATAAAGGCAACACGACACTATTTTTTTTACCGTAAAAACAGTTAAAACAGTTACAATGTTGTTTTGATATATATTTAAAAAAATAACAATTTTTATTGTTTTGTATATATTTATAACAAATAATTTTTACATATATTTATAAAGTTTTTAACTGTTATTTTACCTATTTTTTTTAATAAAAAACAGTTAATAACATTTTTATGTAAATTTATAAAAAACATTTAAAAATATAATTGTTTTTATAATAAGAAAAACTAACATGTGAAGAATCTAAGGTGAAAGAACTCTCTAAGATAACCTTTGATGGAGAAGGAACCACAAAGGCAATATTATTTTTAAGTCTCTATTTTACCATGTCTTAGTCATTGTGTATTGCCTTTGTTTGTAGTTTGTTCACTGTAAACAAACTTTAAACATGAGAGAGAGTTTTTATATATATTTGTAAAACTGATAAGTATTATTTTGAGTCATGAGAAATATGGATTTCCATCATTCTCGTATTTTGAAAATCCATATTATCAAAACATTGGCTTTCAAAATTCATATGCATAAACACGTAAAAAAAAGGACAAATTAACGTGTGACACAAAATCAACGGATAATTTTTTTACCTAATATGAATATCATCCAAATAAAAGAGACACAACACGATATCTTATTATTTTTACTTAACACGAACACAATTTCATTAAGACATAACACAAAATCTTATTTTTTTTTTATCTAACACGAACGAATGACATGAATAAAAGCTACATGACAGGATTTTTTTTAACATAACACGAACACAACTCAGTTAAAAAGAGACACGACACATGACATGAAATCTTTTTTTTCCACCTAAAATGAACACCACCTAGATAAAGGCAACACGACACTATTTTTTTTACCGTAAAAACAGTTAAAACAGTTACAATGTTGTTTTGATATATATTTAAAAAAATAACAATTTTTATTGTTTTGTATATATTTATAACAAATAATTTTTACATATATTTATAAAGTTTTTAACTGTTATTTTACCTATTTTTTTTAATAAAAAACAGTTAATAACATTTTTATGTAAATTTATAAAAAACATTTAAAAATATAATTGTTTTTATAATAAGAAAAACTAACATGTGAAGAATCTAAGGTGAAAGAACTCTCTAAGATAACCTTTGATGGAGAAGGAACCACAAAGGCAATATTATTTTTAAGTCTCTATTTTACCATGTCTTAGTCATTGTGTATTGCCTTTGTTTGTAGTTTGTTCACTGTAAACAAACTTTAAACATGTTCACCATCCCAATGTAGTTCAGTTTCATCTATTCATCGTATTATTTCTAAATTTCTACTATACCATTTATTTTTATGTTTGATGTGATTTCTTTTACTCGGTTTCCTAAAAAAAAATAATTATAGTGGAGATACTAAACTGCAATAAATGATTATCCTCAAACATGAGAGCAATGGATAACAAAGATAACAAAAAGACATTTTCCTAATTTAAAACCAAATAACATTATTTCATGATATCAAACATACATAAATAAAAAAATTCTTTCCCAAAAGTCTTAAATTGAAAAATCAACAAACCTTTGCTAGGAGGTAAAGTGCCATCGCAATAATATTACTGGAGGCAATGTAGAGAAAAATATGCCTGGAGTTGTCTTTGAATTAGGTGATTATGAATAGCACCAGGGGAGTTATTCCTAGAAGATGTTTGGTTTTTTTATTTAGGTTATTATGAATATCACCATGGGAATCATAGAGGTATGGTGTGGGTTGTTCTGTATTTGGAAAGTGTGCGTTGGGGAGAGTGGAGGGTTTGGGTTTGGAAGATATGGGATGATTGTGGTTTGAGAACGTGTTTGATTTGGTGGATTAGTTATAATTTGGAAGTTAGAACTGCTATTTTCATGGTGTGACTACACGTGGACAGACCAAATGTGGGGCACCTGTATTTTTGAGTTAAAAAAAATTCAAAACTCTGAGGTAATAGAGTTAGGATCACGAATGATTTTGAGGAAACCTACTACATACGTATATATAATAAGATATATATATATATATATATATATATATATATATATAGAGAGAGAGAGAGAGAGAGAGGCAGGCTCTCATACATACCAAGTATACATACTTGCTGGCGCAAACTTATTTTTTTTAAATATTAAAAAAAAAAATCGAGTTAAATTTTTTATGTGATATTTAAACATTTCAAGAGACCATATAAAAAAAACAGCTCAAAATTACATTTTTTGCTATTTTAAAAAAATCGGTCAAACTTTCACAGCTTGTAAAGTGCTTTAAAAGTGTGAAAGTTTGACCGATTTTTTGAAATATCAAAAAAAGTTATCTTGAGCTGGGTTTTTTTATTTTGGTTCCTTGAAATGTTTAAATACCACACAAAAAAACTCAACTCAAATATTATTTATTTACTATGTTAAAAAATCGGTATGTAAACTTGGTATGCACATGAGCCTCTCTCTCTCTCTCTCTCTCTCTCTCTTTCTATATATATATATATATATATGCAATACATACAATACACTATATATATAATTACACACACACCATTCTTCGTTTGTTTTGTTTTGACAATTCAAAATAATTTAAGGCCTATTACCAGATTGTCATCCAATGTAAACGATCCCAAAAGGAAGCCACTGTGCATGCAATATTCAAATGTCGAGCAAGTCCCCACCGCAGAAGATGAATTCATCCTATATTAGGTAAACGTCGAACACGATGTGGAGACGCTAGCATGCATCATAAATAAGTCTGGAGGTAAAGTCGATAGCATATAAATCTCAATCTTATTAAAACCAAAAACTGCACCACTCATAGCACAAAGGCATGGTTGCGACGGGTAACTGCATCAACAACATGGTTCGCTTTCCCGACATCTAGTGAGGTGAAAGGTAAATTGTTGCATGTAACTAGTCCACTTAGTATGTCAGCTGCTAATACGCTTCCGACTCCCCAAGTATCATAGTTCCTCATGGTCGGATTTAATTAAACTCCAAATCATAAGTTACGTGTCATCCCCGATACCTTCAACTGTAAAAATCTACATGTGTTACTCGTTGGCTCAAGATGGTTCCAATGCTAGTCTTTCGTGTGTCGCAACAGAGCTCTAAAAGCTCTAAAATTTGGGAGAAGTCAAGAAGGGCTAAGATCTACCTCCACTCAACATTAATGGATGAAGGATGCTCTGCTAGGGAAGACGTTTCAAATACCACATATGAGCATGCAAGTTTGATGTTCTCTCCTATGAAAGAATTTTTTTCTAAAAACTCGTCTACTGACTAATAAAACTAAAAATAAGTAACTAAATTAAATTCCAACACGAAACGAAAGGAAATATAGTAATAATCAGGAACTCTCGGAAAGCTGTCAACTTCTTGGTCCACAAGAGCTCTTTAGGGCCACGGGCAATCAGTGTTCTAAAAGCACACCTAGCCCGCGGCTTGTGGCTTGGGAGAAACTCCCCGCCTTAAGCCTTTTACACCTTATTCTTGGTAAAAGGCTTACGGCGCACTTTACAAAAACGCTTTAGTGAAACGATATCACCTTTTAAGGACTTTTTTTCTAAAACGGACCAATATCTCGTTCAAAACAATCAAAAGACAAATGGTATCCCAAACCTCTTTGCCTCTCGTAAAAAAAAAAACTAACATTGCCGACCGACTTCCGACCAAAAGTATATATGTTTCATTTGAAAGTTGAAAGGTGAAAAATACATTTCTTATGTTAAATCATTTTGTATTGATTATTGATTATCGATTAATGAATGATTATTGATATTGATTATTAAATTATGAAAAATACATTTTGTCTATTGCTTATTAAATATTAAGAAATACATTTTATATAATGATTATGGAGCATGCATATGAGAAAGATGGCTACTAAACCTACGGATATATTTTCAAAATTTAGGGTACGTATTATTTTATTATATTACTAGCCTTAGAATAATTAAAATAAAAAAAAGGGAAAACGTCTTACCTAGGCGCGCCTAGACTCCTAAGGCTTGACCTCTACTCCTCGACCACGCCTCACACCTTTTAGAATCTTACAGGCAATAAATCTGTAAGTGGTGCCACGATGGTGCTAAAGCCTGCAATAAACTGATGGTAGAGCTCACCAAGCTCATGAAAACTGCATAGCTGTGACACAACAGTGGTCGTCGATCACTCCTGTAGATTTTGCCTTCGAGTGATCAATCTGAACCCAACCCCATCTCTAAACACTACATAACCCAAGAAAGTGACGTAAATGAGCATCAAATGGGAAATAAGATGAAGAAAAATCTCGTCTCAACTCTCTATTAAATCTCAAAATGGTAGAATGCCTCAAATGAGGCTACAAGAGGAGAAATAGCTTAGGCTTCAAGCAATGATCTAATTACAAATATACCCCTATTAGCCTTTACTACTTTCTCTAAATACCAAGCAAGCAATTACTAAAAAAGCAATACAACCAAATAAAGAAAATAACAAAAATGCCATAAAAGCCTCAAATGACGAAAATGTCCTCAAGCTTATTGATTCACGTCATTCTCCCCCTCTCAAAACCAAGCTCGTCCTTGAGCTTTCAAAAATTGGAGAATCATGTGAAAAATTCCCAAAATATGTGGCCGAAGAGAGAAATAAAAACTTTTGGGGCCATAATTAGTTTTCTGTGAAAATCAGGGAAGTGCCCATCCCTCTATTTTTCTCTTCGATCTTCTCCATCTCTCTTTGTTCTCTCGGACCAACCGTAACCAACCATAAAGCCCCCCCACCCCCCCGGGGTCAAATACCAGCTTAGGGTTGTCAAACCCAAGATCAGCCTATTCTTGAGGCTATTGGAGAGCCCTAATGAAACCATTAGAGTTCCGACCAAAACTGGATGATTAGGGCTGCCTGAATTCAGAGTGTCGTCGGTGGAGCAGGAGGGACTCAAGGGGTTTCCAGCCAAGGCCTGGTGAATCCGGCCAGCTCCAAGTGGCAGCGTTGGTTATTTAGTGAGTCTGCCTCCTCCTGAGGGGATTCCGACACCTGTTGGGTGATTTGGGACACCAACTGAGGCTCGTTGAAGGGGCGGAACAGTCTCCGGTGGACAGCTGTCGCGGGTTCCTCCTCCGACCACCACTGGGTTTGTGGATGTAGGGTTAGGGTTTGTGGGATCAATTTTTTTGTGGTATAGGGGTAGAGATAGTTGCGGAGGCGTGGGTTGAAACATTTTGGTGGCTAGGATTAGGGTTAGGATTTTTGGTGGTGGTGGGAGGAAGGCGGGCCTCAAGATTGTCAAGTAGCTCTAAAAGGTGGTTCAAAATCCCTTCGAATCGATCGGTGCGAGGTTCCACGGGAGCATATATCCTCTTAAAACCCATTTGTCGTCGTCTATAATTTTTTTTGTGTTTTTTTTTTTACAACTAGTGGAACAAGGCTCTAATACCACTTGACGTGGATGAGCGTCAAATGGGAACTAAGATGAAATAATTCTCGTCTCAACTCTCTCTATTAAAATCTCAAATGATTGAATACCTCAAATGAGGCTACACTAGAGGTATTTATAAGGGAAAAGTAGCTTAGGTTCCAAGCAATGATCTAATTACAAATATACCCCTTAGAGCCTTTACTGCTTCCTTTTTTAAATACCAAGCAAACAAATACTAAAAAAAGAAATACAATCAAATAAAGAAAATAATAAAAATGCCATAAAATCCTAAAATGATGAAAATGTCCTCAAGCTTCTTGATTCACATGAGAAAGTGACTAATGAAATCATAAACAAACACTTCTTGAGATGTAAAGGGAACTACTTCCCTTAAGGACGATGTGACGTAAACCACCCATCAAAAGGCTCCTAAAATTATCTAAACACCACTTTAGAGAGAGAAACACTCTTTTCTATTGTCAAAATTCAAGTCTACCTCAAATGAGGCTTACAAGGGGTATTTAAAGGAGAGGAGTAGCTTAGGCCCCAAGCTAAGGCCCTAATTACAAAAAGGCCATTACTAGTCCTTACCTCTAAATCATAAAGCAAAAGAAAGAAAAATACAATAATAAAAGAAAAGAAAAATACAATAATAAAAGAAAAATACAAAAAGGCCATTACTAGTCCTTACCTCTAAATCATAAAGCAAAAGAAAGAAAAATACAATAATAAAAGAAAAGAATATACAAAAGAAAATAAAATGACTAATAAAACCCTAAAATAGGGCCTATTTCCATCACTCTCTCCCTCTTTAGACCAAGCTCGTCCTCGAGCGTTCAAAAAAATTGGGAGGATCCGTGAGGAAATTCCAAAAAATGTGCCAAAAACTTGTGGGGGCCAAAATTAATTTCTGAAAATTGTGGATTGCGCATCCCACAAATCTTGGTCTTCACTTCTTTTCTCTCTTTCTTCACCCAAAACAACCCTAAAAACTTCCACCCGGGTCAAAAACCATGGTTCGGGAGCGATTAGAAGGGTTTGGGGCTGAATAGGGCAGATATGAGGTGGATGGTCCCAAGAATAATTGTGGGTTGGGCTGGATTTCTGGGTTTAATGGCGGGTTTCGAGGGTCGGTATGGCTCAGATAAGGGTCTGGGTGGGGCAGGAGTGCGTTAAGGGTTCGTTCAGCCTCGGGATTGGAAGAAGAGGGGTAAAGAGGGTCGGTCGGTGGAGGGGAGGGGAGGGGAGGGGAGGCCGAGGGTCGCCTGAAGGGCGAGGCGCTGGGAGGGAGTTTCGTGGGTGTTGGGGTGGGCATCGGGTCGGAGACAGGGTGGTAGGGTTCGCGGTTGGGGTTGGAGGTGTTGTAGGGGTTGGGATCTAGGGTTTCGAAGGTGGGGGTAAATGTTGGAATTCCTTGGCCAAGCAGTAGGGGAGGGGGTGTAGGGGGTTTGGGGCTAGGGTTTGAGGCGTGAAGGTGGTCTTAGGTGGGGGAAGGGTTTCGACAACAGAGCAGTGGTGAGGGAGGCTTAGGGAGGGGCAAGGGGCTAGGGTTTGTGGTTCCTTTTGGGTTCGGGCCGCAGGGACAAAGGAGTTGGGGTTTAGGTCACTTGGATGGGGGTGGGAAGATTAGGCTTAGGGTTTTGCCTTAGAATAGAGAGGAATTGGGCCACTTGGGCCATTTGTTGCTTCATCTCTTCCAACTCTTATTTCCACTCTAAAAATTATTTGGATCTCTTTGGAGCCATCAAGGAGTAGTGTATGATTTGATAAAAATAAACACCAATACACCAAACACCAATGTTGGAGTGACACCCGCTCTTATACCAATTTGACGTAAACCACTCGTCAAAAGGCTCCTAAAATTATCTAAACACCACTTTAGAGAAACAATATTTTCTATTGTCAAAATGTAAGTCTACCTCAAATGAGGCTTACAAGGGGTATTTAAAGAAGAGGAGTAGCTTAGGCTCCAAGCTAAGGCCTTAATTACAAAAATGTCATTATTACTCCTTACCTCTAAATAATAAAGCAAAAGAAAGAAAAATATAATAATAAAAGAAAAGAAAAGAAAATGACTAATAAAACTCTAAAATAGGGCCCATTTCCATCACGATGAGAACCTGCTCAACATGTGTCAGATGCTTCTACTTCATTTACTTCATTCGACTATACACCTCCCCAAAAAAGGGCGGAGAAGAAGGGACATGACTCGCATAAATGTTGACGAGCCATTAGACAATCCCAATGGATAGGCCTGCCGTTATTTTGAAAGTGGACTTCCACCTATCACCTAGTCATATCTAAATTTGAAGGTACAGCTCTAAATCTGATGGTAAATGCTCTAGAGATGTGGCCTCGTGCACCTGGCTTAACATACCCTTATAGCAGGGCATCGAAAGCTTATACTTGACCATTATTTTGTTAACCGCCCAACTATCCACATAGATGCAATCAATGTTTTATCAAGCGAAAATCAATGTTTTAACAGGCGAAGCACCAACGAGCCACTAGGAAAAGCCTCAAGGCCTACGCCTAATGGGGCATTAGGAGAGTCAATACAATACTCCTCGTTATTGGTTATCACTTCTTGGTCAAGAGGGGAATAAAAATAAGTAAATACTTTATTAAGTACAAAACACAAAGGTCAATAACAAACCCTGAATAAAACCCTAACTTAGAGTCATCGAAGAAATGGAAAAAGGGAATCTCGTAGCATATCATCCCTAATTTCGAGCTCAAAGAAGGGATTCAAAGGAGAAATCTATGGTTTTACTTTATTTTCTTCTTTTATCTTATTATATAAGGTTCATACATGTATATAGGTGACATTTACTTTACTCTCGTAATTTTATTATATATAGTTCACTTTTATATATAAGTGTCATATAGTGCTTTTTTCAGCAGATTGTATTATATAAAAATGTTTAGTGTATATGCATACTAATGATCCACTACTTAGATATATCTAGTGATAACTCATTGCTAGTTACATTTGTGGTATATCTAATGATGACTCATTGCTAGGTACATTTCTTATGCTTTGGTGGTGATGATGATGAATATTTTGTGTCCACGGTTTTAGATATGATATTTCTTTGTCATGAAGGTACAATATCAATTATAGCAGTGACATGGATCATAGTTATAATTTGTTATAATGTGATAATATAAAATACATTGTGTGGTGCGTTGACTTTAGACCATTATTTTGATGATGGATATGATACATATTTTTTATATCATTTTTTGTTAATTTTTTTTTACAAAATTTAGGCTTAAGCCTTGCCTCAACTCCACCTCATGCCTTTAGAAACATTAGTTGCAATCCTTCTTTGGTGTCGGCAACACTAGGACAACACACGGTAACATGCTCTCCAAGACAGCGCGCGGCGGTGACATGCTCTGCACACGATGGTAAAGCCCGATTACCTACCACTAGAGATCTTTGTATTCACCTTGTGCCATCTGGTAATGGGGAAGTTAGGGTTAAGAGTCTATGCGAATAACGTCAATAAATGTCACAGAGGGGTGGTTACCCTCAGGACTGGATATACACATCCTGGAAAGCAGGAGTGAATAAGGATCGAAAGGGTTGGGGATATCTCCGAAGCTAGAACGGTCACAAGGACTAGCCAATGCATAACAAATGGCCCTAGGGGATAGGCGATGGTCAAGAGGGAAGCCCCAATTAGGAGTAATGCTATTGGTTGGGGTGGTCTCATGTCTTGCATCAGGTTGCTTTGACACTCTGTAGGTGTTCGGTGTTCGAGTGGCCGTCATGAATATTGTGGTGGTTGCATTGCCAAGGGTGAACATACAACTTCATCTACATAGCTAAAATGTCTATCCGATGTCTATCCGAGATGACCTTACGATTGTCCAACAACCCAATGCGACACAGTCTTGTAAAGGACTTCACGAGTAGGCATAATCTTGTAAGTTAACCATCTCGATCGTGACAGGGTAAAGCTAGAGTTGCAATCAATGATGACAATACATAAATCCCGTTTAACATGCGCCTTATGTAAAATAACCCATGACGAACCCAGTCACCACGAGTCAGACTAGTTGATCGGGTAAGGAAGTGGTGAAGGGAGAAGGTTGGGTTTGGCAACGAGACGGTGGAAGGGATTAGGGCGGTGGTACAGTGTGTTGGGGTGTGCGACCCAAGTCGCATCACACAATGGGGGTTGAATAGGCAGCTAGGAATGCCGCTTTCGGGAGGCCCGATCAGGTGATGAATCTAGATACAAACCGAGGTAGCGACTGCAAGCTTGGGTGAGTGCCGCAGTGGGCGAGTTAGGGTGTCTTAGCAAAGAACGTGGGCTTCGGTGGAAGTGGGACAAGTCGGCGACGTCAAGGGCAAAGGACCTAACGTAAGCATGGGCAAGCATACGTTCTAAGAACGGGGCTCAACGATCAGTCGAGCGGTGTCATCGATAGGGCTTCTGTTGGTGGCAATAACTATGTTACGATAGGTTGCGGTGGTATCGGCTTTTCCCACCCTTCATCATACTTCATTTCTACAATCGATGTAGCTCGAATACCACTTTAAAGTGAAAAACAAAATCTCTACTAAACACCCATTAATATTAAAATGAATACAATGAGAGGCCAAGGGCTAATTTTTACTAAAAATAAAATTGTGTCTGAATTTTATCACCTAACTAAGAGATTAGCCTACATAAATAAGAATTTTAATTAAATGAATTTAATAATTTAAAGATAATAACAAAACATAGTAGATTTGTCCCTCTCCCCTCTAACTATATGACATCCCCAGAGGGGATAAATATCCATTCACATCAGATTGTCTCAAACTCAATTACCTCAATTGATATAGATGGAGTATATAATGCCCTAGCTTGAGGATGAAAGCGAGTTTGGCAGTAGAGAAAAGAGAGGTGAGGAGAGAGCAACCCTCGTGTAAAACAAAATGAAGCTTTATATAGAGTCTAGGAAGAGAGACTTATCAAATATTTGGATCCGAATAAAATAATACACCTATGAATGTATTTACAATCAAATTATACAAGTAGAACTATACTTAAACCAAGAACATGATGACACGTAATACAAGATGAGCGGCACAAGCCCAAAATTAGTGTGATACTCTCGCCATAAATAATGAACTCCTTAATGGGGAATGAGAACCCTCTCGACAAAGGACCCGACCCAAGGCGTGCAAAGAACCCAAGGGACACCTCTCTCTCTCTCTCTCTCTCTCTCTCAAAATACTCCAACATATCTATTAAATCTCTCTCTCCCGCTCGTGATCGAGAACCCTGTAAGTCCACTTGCGTGTCCTCCTCGTGGAAGTTCTATTTCTTATCTCCTTAACCCTCTTGTTCTTCTCATTCCATTTTCTAGTTTCAAACAACCATAAATGATCTATTTTTACATGTTTAATAAACATGTCAAGAAGACGGGAATAAGGGGTGCATGTAACATCTACGTTAACACGTGCCACCCCAATGACTTTGCAGTGTGGGGATATTATGAAAAGAATTTACGGCATAACATGTTCAAGTTTCTACCATACATCTCCTAAGAATGTTGACCAATTAATTGTTATTGGGCCTAAAGGCACGCCATGTATTGGCAATAGTCTCGTGTATACACCTACTAGTGGCATAGTTTCCTCTATTTATTTTATGTAAATAATTTTTTTTCCTAATGTGCGGATAACAGATTCACGAAACAATTGATGCAATTATTAATCATCTTCCCACTTTTGTAATTAATATCATACTCCCCCCAATTCTTAATTTCGTTTGGAGGGCATCCCAAATTAAGAGTCTGCTTTTTTTTTGGACGTAATCAATTAACCAAATTTACTGATAGTGAACGAACTTGACCTTGGCCATTGATTGAGTGCATTAATTTATAATGGACGGAGTAATAATGTTTTAATCAGCAAGTTTTCAAGTTCCCATTGTCGGCGACCTGTGATAAAAGAGCACATAAGAAGCACAGATACTTCAACAGCGTCAATGTATCCGTATCGGATTTGTATAGAATACCGTTATCCCCCAGATACTCTCAATAATTTTTACGTGTCCATTATGGGTTAATAAACTTTTAATTTGGATACTCTAAGAGAAATGTCTGCTACATTTGTTATGGGTGAATGCAAATATTGAATATCGAAATAAAACTTTTCTTTAGCATACTAAAAATTAACCATAAATTAAACTACAAATTATATAAGAACAAATGAAGAATAAAAGAAGAATATTTTTAAATAGTATTCATGTGACAGAATTCATCATAATTATGTGTATATAGTTGAAGGATTGAATTTTTAGTTTCGGACACTAGTTGGATACTTCACTCTACAACATGAGAATGACAAATATTGGTAAGAGAAACTGAATTATGTATGGCATTATAATACTTGCGTCCCAAATTAATCTCTCCGTTTGAAAACCAAAATTTTATGTAAAAACTTACTTTCCAAATTAATGGATGCAATATATACACTTGGTCATTGGGATGGGTAACCTAGTAATCTCCCCTAATTTTGTACACAATTTTTCGAAAGCAAGACTATTAATTTGGGACAAAGGGAGAATGAGCTAAGAAAATTCTACTAAAAAGTGAAGAATTGATCTTAATATCTGTATTTCTGTTTCAATATAGGAGCGATCATTTCCACTTTCGCCTATGAAACATGGGTACGGATGACGGTGCGACGTATGGGTGTTGTGATTCGGAAAAATATGGCACGGGTGTGGCGATTCAGTGGGTACGGGTGCGAGTGCAAGGGGTGCTTTGAACAATCTGTGCTTCATAACTTACGCTGCAAATCATAATATGATACCCACCCATCTTACATGAAATATTAACTAAATGGTGCCAAAGGACAAAATTGGAGTTCATTACAAAAAATACACATTTCATGATCTAGCTTCGGTATCATAGTTTTGTCTTTAAAATAATGCCTTCAAACTATTACAACTCGAAACTCAACAACAAAATATATGCTAAGACTTCTACTCATCACGATTTAAGACATCAAGAACAACCCAACATATCGAAACTTCAAGGCACATGGTGGGTGTGACGGAGTAACATTTTTCTCTAGAAGTCAGCCCTGTGTTGACACCAAGTTTTCCCCGAAACTTAGTCAGCAAACTCTACACAAGTAGGTTTATTGATACCCACACATTTTTCCCTCCTAGAATGGAATTACAGCAAACACACGTTCATGGAAAATAATTTTGGCATTGGCTCCTCTACCTCAAGGAGGGTCTTGGCAATGGCTAGATACAAGAAAAACACAGCAGTTGACACCACAACTACTAGATCAACATTAACCAATTATATGGATTTCCAACTGCTGGAGCATTAAAACAAAACTGCCCATAGCAGGATTTGTCTTAGTGGTTATGTTCACCTCCTCCAACTCGCACATTTGCTAAAACACAGGTGGCAAAGAGATCATAAAGTTTCCCAATTTATAACACTGATACCAAACAACTTAGTTTTGCCCCCACATAACTGCTTTCCTTTTTGTGATGCCCAAATCATGAATTGACTAATGTTCAAACAGTAGCTCACAATGCTACATGCCTGACAATTCGACATGACACCACCGTGCCAACAGAATTAGGTGACAATGAGTAACTGAAACCTACTTATATTCATTTGTCTTGGGACCTCGGTATTGATATGCACATATTACAAGGAATATGTGTCATTTGGACTTGTTCACCCATGATATATGTCCATGTGAAATTGTGTAAATTAAATTTGAGGACAGGGGATACAACTAAAACGTAGAAGTAATATTTCTTTTCATATACACTTGGATGAAATCCTACAGCAACTAAGGCCAAAGATTAAAAAAAATGTCCCAAAATCAACATTAGTTGAATCTACTTCTTAATCCCTAAAAGCCAAATAAACTCTTAATCAAATAGGTTAATAACAAGGGAAGGTTGGAAGCAATGCATCTGACATGCACGCAGACACTTTTAAGGGTCAAGGCAGTCTCTAACGCCTGTCTGACACTTATTTAACAAGTTCATAATTTAGTTTAAAATATAGGCACATGTAAAATTCTTCTTAAATTCTGAAATGCGACAAACAAGCAGTGTATTTTGAGATATAACTAACATTATTTTAGTGTGCAGTGCTGTCTCATTTTCAAAAAGGAAAACGAAATATTTCATCAAAATTACACTTTTATAACAAAGGAAGGCAAGTGAAGAATTTACTAAAGGAATGAATGTGGATGAGGAAGAGTAATCATCAAAATTCACTGCAAATAACATGCATACATTATCACATATTTATATATCTAGACACATGCATGCACATATTTCTTACTATATTTTAGTTTTCCTTATTCAAGCAGTGGCGGAGGCAATGCATTGTTGGGGGGTGCACGTGCACGATTCTGACTCACGGTACGGACGAACGATCCGTTTTACTCCGAAAGGCCACCGAACGCTTCCAGCCCCGGTTGACCAAAGTCAACTCCCCAAACAGAGTCAAGCTCTTTGGAATGTGGAATTACATCTTTCCAACGGCCCACCCCATGCGTGATTCAGACTTACCATGCGGACGAACGATCCGTTTGTGTCCGATGATTCCCCGTCCAAAGGACCAACGAACGCTTCCGAGCCACATTTGACCCAAAGTCAACTCCCGGACCTGGGAGCATTTATAGAAATATATATATTACCGATATCTAACCTACCCGACAGCCACACACAGAGCAAAATACAATCCACTCACTCCAACCGATATCTAACCTACGGCCTACCCGTTTCTCCTCCTGGTCCCGTCCCAACTGCTCCAGCCTCTTGCTCCGGCCTCCTCCTCTGCTAAAGCTCTGGTGATGAAGGTATTTCATTGTCCATTTATATTGTGGGTTTTTGTTGTGGAAATTACAAGCTCCGATTTATGTTGTGGGTATTTGTTTACAATCCCACTTTTTGGAGGGTTTTGTTGTTGGGGAGATTTTTTTTTTTTTTTTTTTTTTGAGGGGGGGGGGGGGGGGAGGGGGGGTTGTTTATGATGTTTACTGTCAATTTTTCGGGGAGGGAGAGGGGGGGTTGTTTATAATCTCTTTTTTTTTTACTTTCCAATTTTTTGTGGTTTTTTTTTACTGTCCGTTTTTCTATAAATTGTTTTGTGTCTCTGATATCAATTGTTTATCAAAATGTTTAATGTCTCTGATATATTTTAGTTTGTTTAGTAGTTTGCTCGTTTTATATTTTAATTAGTACTTGTAATGATAAATTCAGATTTTGGATACTCGTTTTAACAATGAAGTATTATGGTTTGGCTTGTTCTATTTTATTGCTAATGTGCGGATATTTATCTTTTGAGCCACGAAGTATAAATGTGTGAATAAACATCAATCCCCGTACTTTGTCTTCTAGTGCCCCACCCAATGAAAATTCCTGGCTCCGCCACTGTATTCAATTACTTATTTACTATTATGATTCATGTATTGTCATACGATATTTGGTTTGTTTAATCATAAAGAACAATATTTGTTATGCACCATTTACTTCCATTTAGAAAGTTTTATTTCTTTATTGATTCTGTCGTGTTTTGCGAATCAATGTTTTACCTTCTTTTAAGGATTTGTTGTGTCCAGGTATCTCTGTCATGTTGTGACTGTGTTTGGTAATGTGAACATGCTTCGTAGAGCTCATGCATACTGTTATAAGATTTTTTACGATATTGAGATGAAAATAGTGCTTTAAGTGCAATATAGAATTAAAAAAAAAATATATCTCCAGATTTCTCCCAATCAACAAATTGTGTTATCTTTAATATAGAAGAACAACTAAAACTAGTCAAAGCAATATAATTCAGGTTTCGATAGCACAGCTCAAAAACTTAAAAGTTCTTTAGTGCTGAATAGTGACGATACGTTAGTATAAAAGAATTATAAAATAGAAACGTTCTTTTATGCTTTTCCATTGGTAGAAAGAAAGAGCTAATATAGCTAAAACAAAACAATTTCCTGCTTCTGCAAACCAAGTTTGTTCTTTGGGGGGTTTAGCCATATAGACGTACTAATAGAGAAAGCATTTACTATAGAAAACTACATTATTGACCTTTGATGATCTATATTATTGGTTAAACTTAATGAATATCAAAGGCACATAAGTTATTTGTAAAATAATCATACTCATTCTTAGTAATTTCATTTTCATCATAGTCACAATGTATGAAGGCTATTCATCATATCTCGAGACATAAGCACAAATCCACTTTTTTCATATATTTATTTATAGTCCAAGATGTCCCCAATCATAAATCAAACAAAACTATCTAATCAACATTTCCATCCAATGACAAATAGCACACTAAGCAAACAGACCATTTGAGCATAATGTAAAAGCAAAAATGAGAAAACCCACACCTGTGAAGAGTTTGAATGCGGTCGGCACACTTCTCCGCTGCGTCACCCAAAAAACATCGGATTTCTTCGTCATATACAACCCCGGATCCACAATAATCGGCTTTGCCCGTTGAAACCTAAAAAACACAAATATAGAATGGACTATAACACAACTCCCCTACATAAATATAGAATGAACATTTAAATAAGAGAAACAAAACCACTTACTCTTTCCACCCAATATCACTAGTATGATCAATGAAATTAAGATCCCGCGGCAAGTAAGCAAACGTGTGCAACAGATCTAACCAACACAATCACCAAATTAATAAACTAAAATAACCAAAATTAAAGTTAAAACCAACAAAATTAATATGTCCCTCCCACCCACCATCTTGCGTAACAAGCGGATAATCCGACGCGCTAAGATTAATAAACCAATCCCACTCCGCTCCTTCCTTTAACAAAATAGCCGCCGCGTGTAACGTATTCGCCACCATAGTCGGACCCCGATACGTAACGAGATTGGCCTTAGTAATCATAACCACGTTACCAAATTTCACAAATATGGGATTATTTTTAACATAGTTTTGTAAATCGAGACGCTCTTCGGGTGATGACTCAGCATCTAGGTGGACCACGTAACGGTTGATGGGGTGGTAGAGAGCTAAAAGAGTTCTCTTTAGCATGCCGCCGTCGCCGTTAGAGCCGGAGATTAGGTAGGCCAAGCGGGGTGGGGGAGGGAGAGAGGAAATGGGGGAAGGTTGGAGCTTTGATTCGACGAAAACGGAGGCGGTGGAGGAGACGGTTGTGTAACGGTAGAGTGGGAGGAGAGGAGTGCCGTCGGAGGAAGTTAACGTTGTGAGGAAGAGTAAAAAGAGAGAGAGTAGAGAGCCGACGGCTAATGGGAAGATCCATTTTCGTTCAATTGTTTGTGGGTGGCGGAGGTGTAAGTAAAAGCTTCTTAATTTCTTCATCTCAAACAAACCCAATTCAGCTGATCTGGGAAAACACAAAGATGGAGTTTTTAACCTGAATGTGATAATATGTATGAATGTATATCTGCAAGTCTTTGGTTGAGCATAGACGGACAGACAGAGATATGACTAGTTTTACTTTCACTGTACCTTGTATCTAGCTCTCTCTTCACTAATGGAATCAAACGCTATTCTAGTCTACCCACAATAGGGTAATAATTATTATTACCTTGGTAATAATGGTAATTAAGAGTAATAATTATTATAAAAATTATTATATGTTATAAATTTAATATATTATTTTAAAAGGTTAATTTTTTTATAAACAAAATTTATCTATTATTTTTAAATGTTTTATTATATGAAAATTACTTTTTATAAATAAAAACTTCTAAATAATTGTATGTGTTTTATATAAAAAATTATACATATTATTATTTGTTTTTAGTTTAAAAAAATATGTGTCATTTATAGATACAAACAAAAAGTTTTTTTATAAATAAAAAGTTAAAAATATTTTTATAATCAAAAAAAAAATTATATTAAAACCAATTTTGAAATTTTAAGAACTTTTTTTAACTTAAAAACTATTGTTTATAATTAGAAACTTCAAAAAAACTGTACGAATTTTATATTAGTTTTTTAAACTTTATGTCAGTTTTTATAAAAAGTTAACGTTTATTCTATAGATATAATGTTAAAAATGTTTTTATAACCAATAACTTTTTTTATTTATATAAAAATAATTTGAAAATTTTGAAAAAAATATCCTACAAATAAAAACGTTATATAGATGTAGTAGTATTGGTAATATTGTATAATATGATTTGAGTGGAGAATGATGAAAAATGATTAATTGAATCTAGATTGTATTGGATCGAGAGATTAATTAATGGAGTTTAGAATGGATCATCTTTTTTGTTTTCAATAGACTTTTTATTTATTCATTTTTTATTTCAAAGAGATTTTTCATTTATATATTTATTGGATTTCAAAGAACAAGATGAGAGAGAAAAAGATAATAAGTATTAAAGCTTTATTAACACCTCCAATACTATTGTATTAGAGGTATAATAAAGATTAAAAGCATTAAATTTGTTTAAACTTAAATAAAGTGTAGTAAAAACTATTTAAAGAGGGGCGGCAAAATACGTCTTCCATTAACGAATCTTACCATGATTATTTATGGTATATTTATTACTTTTAATTGATAAATTGGTTATATTACTTTTTGTGATGGTGAACATTTAGTGTTGTTATAATTGATGTACATTCAAAGATACAATTATATTTTAACTACAGATATTATCAAATTTAATTTTCATTAATACATTTAAAAAGTATATTTTTTTAAAAATATGTTCTATCCATTTGATATAAGTTTTATAGGGGTGTAAGCGGTACGGTTCGGTCGGTAAATCGTAGATACCAATACCAAAACCAAACTCTAGATGGTAAAACCAAACCGTACCAGTTTACCACCCGGTACACCAAAATCAATACCAAAACCAAACCGGCTGGTATTTCGGTTTTTTCGGTAATTTCGGTTTTTTTCTGGTTTCGGTAAATTTTGGTTTTTTCTGGTTTCTTCTGGTTTTTTCTGGTTTCGGTAAATTCTGGTTTTTTCTGGTTTCTGGTTTCGGTTTTTTCTGGTTTCGGTAAACAACACTAAAAGTCCCAAAAAACCAAAAATAAAACCAACCAACTTTTTTAAATATTAAAACCAAAACCAAAACCAACTTTTTTCTGGTTTTGGTAAATTCGGTACGATAATTTTGGTATGGTACGGTAATTTCGGTACGATTTTTTTCGGTTTCGGTAAATTCGGTACGGTATGGTAATTTCGGTACGGTTTTTTCTGGTTTCAGTAAATTCGGTACGGTAATTTCGGTAAATCGATTTTTTAAATATTAAAACCAAAACCAACCAACTTTTATGCGGTAATTTCGGTTTCGGTAAGACTGGTTTCTGGTATTTTAATATATGAAACCAAAACCATTTTTTTTCGGACCAAAACGGTACGGTACGGTAAAAACCCGTACCGCTTCCACCCCTAAAGTTTTATTACATAATTGAATGATATTACGAAGTACAGTAGAAAATTTTCGCAACACAAATCTTATAGCTTCAACTCTCCCATACATATAATAATGAGCATAGTAATGGATAGAGAATGGACTCGAGGATTTGTTTCATCGTTTGATGATAACTCATCAACTTCATCAATGCCCCGAGACGGTACATTTAAAGATACAATTATATTTTAACTACAGATATTATTAAATTTAATTTTCATTAATACATTTAAAAAGTATATTTTTTTTTAAATGTGTTCTATCCATTTGATATAAGTTTCATTACATAATTGAATGATATTACGAAGTACAATAGAAAATTTTCGTAACACAAAGCTTCAACTCTCCGGTACATATAACGATGAGCATGGTAATGGATAGAGAATGGACTCAATGATTTGTTTCATCATTTGATGATAACTCATCAACTTCATCAATGCCCCGAGACGGTACTTAAGGAAGTTTCATTTTCTTGATCCTTTTGACACCAACAAGGGTCACGCCAGTTATAAGCTCAAACAAAAAAAGTGATATCTTCATTTTGTCTTGTACCTTTGATAACTCAAGTGTGACACCCCGACTAATTAAATACCGAGTAGCTACTCCTTTATTCAAATTAATACAAAATGTCAAGTTGGTTCAGTTCATAGCATCACTGCCGAAAAACGTTTTAAAAATTACTAGCTACCTAATATTTAAAAAGTGAGTTGTCAATTTTAATTAAATTCGATTAACATACAATAAGTATTAAATTATGAAATGATGATATCACAACCACATTACAGTCACATTATAATGATAAAGGAATAAATGAATCTGGAGGAACACTCCTCGGAAATAATCCGAAATACTGAATAAAACTGTACCAAGTCTGAATCATAAATTAATTACAACCCAAAATCTGAAATAAAACTGAGTAAGTAGGATGTCTCTAAAAGAAAAGGGGGCGACATGCCCTACAGATGAGTAAATTTGAAATAGAGTCAAGATAGAAAGTGGAGGCGTCTACTATCGAGGCCCTGTAACTTCCACAGCAGCTACTGCATGTCACCGGAATGGAACTCCTACGCTTGGTGTCCTTGTGGCTGGGCACCTAAAAGGTTTTTACAAGAAAATAGATTTGAAAGCAAACGGGTCAGAGCCCGATTGTGAAAACAGTTTAAAATACAGCAAGTGTTTAATATCATTAAACAGATATAAAATACATGATAGTGCGTGCACTCACATGAGTTCCTCACCTCTCAACTAAGTGTGCACTCCTACGTACTCGTACCTATTCTAGTTATTCCACTAACTAACTAGTCTAATACAATATTTGAGTTTACTATACTATTCGTAGTTTAAATTATCGTCATTTTAATATAAACATAGAGTTTTACCTTCATTCCTCAGGATTAGTTACAATACTTACTAAGAGTTTTCCCATTTTTAACTCTACAAAAAATGTTACATTAATTCACATTTGTACTTATATAAACAGTTCATTTCAGTATTCCACTATATCATTCTCATCATAAATATACAATAATGGCACCCCTAGACTAAGCTGCGGTGCACACATACTCTGCTATCAAATCCCAGTACATCACGTACATAAGGATCGTGTATTTCTAATCTCTCAGGAACCGTTTTGATAAGTAACAATCACACACAATGGAGGCGAACATAGTTCACATCACATGGGTCACGCACATACCTACGCTCCCATGATCAGCAGATTTATTAACTCCTCAATAAGTCATTCTCTGACCTATGTCCTCGAGGTACCAATCTAAATCTCCCCGTAGGCACACAAAGATTAGATGGCCCTGATCGTACGCCAACCTCCCGTGATAGCAAGTATGGTAGGTATGTTATACACAAATAACCACGTATACTAAGGATTCACACATCTTAGATATCTTATAATATCAATAGATGTATATTTTACATTCCTATATCGTCATTAAATGTTACACGTTTACAAATCCCCGAATAATATACATTAGAAGTTGTCAACCCCTTTCACGTCGTAATTTTAGGTACTTATTCCCTAACCCATAAATGTCATCCGGTTTACTACAAAATTCTAAGTTTTAATCCTCAACGCACTCCAATCTCACAACTATACCCACTAGTCAACAAGAGAAGGTTAACACTCGATTAAAATAAGTCTACTGGAAGTTCGAAATAAAATCAGGCCTAAAAGGTCATTCTGTCAACTCGTTAGAAATCTCGTTCGAAAGAGGTTGTTCGAACGAGTGTCGTTCGAACGAAGTCTTCCAACGAACTCGTTAGAAGGGATACTTTCATCTCATTAGAAGTCTCATTCGAACGAGGTCGTTCGAACGACCTGGGCAGGTCTTCTAACGAGATGGCAGAAAACGCCCAGAATTTTCCCAACTCGTTTTTCTTCATTTTTCTCTTCTCTAAATTCGTCCTAAGATTTTCCAAATTATGTTTTAATATTTTTAAACTATTTTAAGTCACCCTAGGTCACTCCTTAACATATTTTTGGGGTCAAATTTTACTAATCAACATGCCAAAATCATAAATCCCCAATTCTTGCCCCAAACCCTATGAGCACGCACTCAGAATTTTATTGACTACCCAGACTCTTATAAATTCCCTTTTAAATCATCCAAAGTTACATTTTTGCGTATAGAATTCGTCCATAATCATTCTACATGCAAATCCCTACCCAAAATCAAGAGTTTCACCGTAATTCCATTGGGTTTTTCATCAAAAACTTCTAAGACAAAAACAGTTTCTACACTAAACATGGAGGAAATATTCATTGCGATTAATGATATCAAATCACTTGCCTTAAATCCGATGTTCTGATTTGTTGTTGATGATCAATATTGGCTATCTCTCTTCTTTTCGGTCACAAATTCCTTTCAAAATGCTGGTGATGGAAGATGGTTTGGTTTGGAAACTCCTTTACCCTCTTTCTAACTTCTCTCAAACCCTCCGTAGCCCACTCTATTGCCTTTTGCTGGTAATGGCCTTAGTGGTCTCTTTAAAAATATAAAAATAAACTCTAAAATTCGTGGGTTTTAATTCCTAAATTTTTAAAATTACCAAAATACCCTTCTAGGTTGCCAGTTTGGCCTAAAAATGCCCCGGGACCCAAACTAAACCCCCGGCTAGTGTTTTCTGACTATTTCGACCCTTCCGGATGCGTTGGCGCACTCAAAATGACCATTCGATTGATAAAAATATAATTTACTTTTTAATTTAAATAAATTCATTCCTGACGCGACAGACACACGCGTTCCAACTAAATTTTCCAAATTATCGTATTTCTGTCTCTTGACAATTTAAATATTTTCAATACTCATATATTACCATATATACTAAAAAATATTCAATTTTATCATCATAATCAAATACCAACTCACATCTCGTTAGTATTTATATCCGGATTAATTCCCAACTAATTTTCATTTAATTCAATTAATCCCTTAAATACAAATCAATAAAATTATGGGGTATTACATCAAGCATACCCTCAGGGATGTACATTCCTCAAGTGAGCACAATGACTTAGGATTTTTAAAGTGTTTGTAAATGGTCTCAACACGTGGTGAATACGCGCTTGAAACCACTATCAACGTTGAGATACCCGATTGAAATTGATTATCATGATAGTGGTAAAATTTTCAATTAATTTAAGGGTATATTTGTATAAATAGCCCATATATATATATATATATATATATATATATATATATATATATATATATATATATATATGACAAAGGATTTATCAAGAAGTTTATAAAAAAATATCTTGTAAAATTAAGTGATGAATCTAAATAAGGAAATGATAAATCAATCATGCAACATAAATACATGACACCGAAAAAAGCTGCGATGGGAAAAACCTCAAACCGAACAAATAACGTATGAATTATGTCTTGCATTCATTTATTTATAACTTTTATGAAACCTTTTTTACATCAGATCTTTTGTTATGGAGGATCCAACAGATGTATAATGCTTCACAACGACGAAGGGTTTCGAGTCGTAACCGATGTCTTTGTGATCAACCCAAAAGCAAAATCTCCATTCAAGTTAAAGATGGAACTTGCTCTCAATATATCCAATTATATCACATGATACATATAATCATTACTAGATGTAGTATAACATCAGAATCTTATTCTTCAATCATATTATCATAGTCCAGGTACTCGTTTTACCGAACCATTATACCACATTGTCATGACCCATGCAAGATGCTCATCATCTAGCCACACTATGTAGTCGCCTTGGGTTCCTTGAATCCTTACAAGTATTAGATGCCCCAATCTCTAGTCACCCTTTTGCTTATCCCTCATAATAAATCATATAGAATGTATAATACACACATGTATACATTAATTATATAAACACAGTCATATAGTATCTGTATGCCTGGATCGCATATAAAATATCTAAACGATTGCCACAAATTGAAGTTACATATGTGTTATTCCAATCGTAACATAAGAGCGGTTTTAAACAGTGGGAGTTCTCTACGATCCTATGTAAATTAATAATATTTATAATCATGTTTCATTCGTACTAGTTGGGTTTCCTCTTTAAAACTAAGTAATGTAAAACGAGGTTAATTTTATTAATTACATAAGGTTAAGGACTAGCTATAAAAGTTAATAAAGCTATAAGGCTAAAATTGATTAAATTCCCATGATTTAAAATTCTTGTTTTTATATAAACTTGAAGGGTCGTTTATTAAATGTCTTCATATGGGGTTATATGACTTTTAGAGGAATAAATCTCAATTATATGAAAATTAATAAAGGTTTATAAAAAAATTAAAGATTATTAACACAATGAAGGTACATAGGTTTTAATTCAATTATTAATCAATAAGCCTAATTAGTTATAATCTTAAAATTACTTAAAATATTAAACCAAAAGGGAAGATATAAAGATTAACTTTCCTCACTCTTAAATACTTAATCTCTTATTCCTTATTGATTCAAATCTCCTTTTGGATCACTGCCACAATTTTCTAGGTATCAAATGGTTTATATAGGTTATGGAGAATGGATTTAGGGTTCTTGGGTGTTTAGGGGTGAAAATGATGACCAACACTCATCAAAAGTATGTCTTAAAACATCATATTTTGTCAAAAACCCCACAGTAGATCTATATAATTTCAAAATTGGTTATACTCATGGTTATAGGATTATCTATCATGCCAGAGGCCCAATCTATAACCTTCCCCTCTACTTGTGGCCTAGGCGTGAAGACATTATGCTAATATTTTATTTTTCAGGTGAAATCAATCATATTTCCTTACTTTAAGCCTCTTTCACTCTTAATCCCCCCACCCCCATCATCGCTAATTCGTGCATCTTAAAGCATAAACCCTTAAGTCAAAGGATAAACCACTGACTTAAGAAGTATATAAGGATCGTTAAGATACACTCACATGCCAAATAAAAATATAAAATAATATAAACTAATCATGCGCAAGAAACATACAAAGAACATTGAGGAACCACATTCCAATTAGATCAACTTCCAACCACGATAAAATCTAATACTTCAAGAGAATAATCCAAATAAGAAAATAATCATGTATATACCTTTAGTCTCACTTATTTATTAATTAATCCTAATGGATACACCCATATATAGATATAAGAAAGATAATATAAATGAAAGAAACCAAAATACCCATTAATCCTTGTTGATACCAAAATTAGTATGCTGATATGGACGAATAATGAGAAGACATGTGTCAATCTACGTGGCACAATAGCAACGAGGAAGTTTATTCCTCCGGCCTAGTCATACTCACTCTGAGCAACAAGTGTACTCCGAGGAACTCCAGCTCTCCGAGGAACTCTTGAAGGACGAGCAACTAAGGCGGTTCGAGCTGCATCTCGACCACAGCATTGATTGCCAGATAATCGACAATTCAACTATTCATTGAATACTTATCATCTTGACGCACACGCTTGAAGAGCATTAAATGAATTACCCTTTCATACGAATATCATTTAATGTATCACCCTTTCAGATTATGGCCTGAAGTCTATAAATACATTGTATTACCCTCATTCAAGGGGATCGGAATTTCTTGATAGAACTTGTAATCGAGAATTCTCAAAACACTCAGCAATAACATAACAGTGGACGTAGGCCATTCTTATAAGGCTGAACCACTTTAAAATTCTTTGTTTCATTTATTTATCTGTGATTGAATAATTAGAGTGATCTAATTTTTTACATCAACAGATTGGCGCCGTCTGTGGGAAACGACTGTTGTTATCGTTTTTCACCAGAAATCATTCATCATCAATGGCAGATAATCCGGAATCCAGCAATCGAAATGCTGGAAATGCTGGAAATCCTCCAAATCCCTCTGCACCTCTAGATCTGGCCGGAATTATGACGAATCTGGCTCAAGGACAAATCGCCATGCAAGAAACAATGCGGCAACTCATACAAACCCTTCATGGCGGTGCACCTGCACATTCTGGACATTGAAGTGGTCAGAGGCAAACCTATTTACTTTCTTCACGATCCATGCGTACTGAGTCATATCGTAATGAGGAATCTGATGATTTCTCTTATCAACCTGGGTGAACTTCGTCAATACAGGCTACAGATACTGATCAACGTATCACTCTCTCTCCAGAGAGACCCAGTGCCTTGGAAATATTGAGCAGGGTGTCTCCATTCAGTCGATTAGGCCCTATGAGGAATAGGAGTCCACCTAAAACCATGTCGAGGAGTTTCCGACAACCATCAGATCTAAGAGAAGGATCAGCACAATCACGACCTGTTGCTCGTCAAGATAGATCTCAAGAGGCCACTTCAGAATAATCAATTGCTCGAACTAATAAGCCCGAGGAAGGAAATTATGCGTGGAAAGGGTCCATTCAACGATTGGAAGATAGATTGGGAGAAATGGCTAAGGCGAAGAATCCCCTACAACGAACTTTTGTTCAAGGGACACCTTTTGTCGAGGCTATTGTGGATTTTCCTACACCGTCAAAGTTTAAAGCACCTGTGGTGACCCCCAAATACGATGGAAAGACAGATCCTGTTCTGCACATAGAGCAGTATCAATCTGCTGCCGACATCTATGCTGTCCCTGACGAGATGAGATGCAGAGCATTCTCAGGAACTCTTACTGGATCTTCCCAGATATGGTACAACAATCTTCCTCGGCGTTAGATTTCAACTTTCTTCAGTTGGCCGAGTTGTTCATTGGCAATTTCTGTTTTGGAGCAAAGCCAGTAAAACGAGTAGCACACTTGTTAAGTGTTAGACAAAAATCTGGTGAAAGTACTAGAGATTACATAACTCGTTTCAATAACGAGAAACTGGAAGTCATAGATTATGAAGAAAAGACAGCAATCACCGCCTTGATGAGTGGGTTGTTGCCTAACAAGTTGTATTACACTTTGGCCAAAGATCCACCTACAACTATGTCAGAGTTGATGGCAAAAGCGGCTAAAGTGTGTGTGTGTATATGTGCGCATGTGTGTATATGTGTGTGTAGTGTGCATGTTTGTGCGTAATGTCCCTTGTAAACGAATTGATTGGTTATTAATTTTTATAGTAAATTAATATATGATTGCCCCAAATTGTAAATTAGTAAATTATTATATGATTAATAATGAAAGTAGGATTGCCCCTCATTGTAAATTAGTAAATTAATAATTGTATACTTTAATTGTTAGTTTAATTGATAAAAATAATTAATTGAGTAGATGAATTAGAAGGAGTACGGGATACACATTTATTGTTGACATTGCTGTTCGATTATAGTGGATCGATGTTGGGTTGGTTAGTTTTAAAAGTGGCAAGACCACTGGATTATTGTCCATATGGGGTGAGAATTTTCAACTTTTTTTGAAAATTACTTTGTATATCGAACAATATATATATAGTATGATAATTAAATGAAACATACTTGAAATTACATATGGTGCGCATAGATACTAGCCTTTTAGTTCTTATGCGTACGCATTCAATATCCCTTAGACTCGTTCGAAAGTCATTACCCCTATAATGAGATCTCTCGAATTGTCCCATTTGGACAGTTTGGGACTGCATAATTTCTGTATAATATTTTTAATGGCTTAAAGTTGTTACTTTTGGAGAAAGTTCTGCAATCGTATCCTAATGTTCTCTGGGTACATACTAGATTGACAAGTGTAACTGTTATTTCAATTGATCAATTGAAATAACACTCACACTTGCCAATCTACATCGTGTACTTGGAGAACTACGGGGATATGCTGCCAAATTTTTTTCAAATTGTAACAATGTGCATGAGTTGTTAACTATATTACATAAAAATGCGGTCCTGAATGGGATAGGACCACTCACCCTTTAGAGGAGATGGAGGAAATAGAAATTTCTATTATAAGTTGAATTTGAATATAAATAAGACATAATTAAATGAAACATACTATAAATCTAATTTTTGTTTATACTAATTCATGAATATACACTTCGTACGTATTATAGGTGACTAGTTGTGGTAGCTGTGATGGGATATCCGAAATACAAAGAGTGGATGAGTGAGACAAATAGAATGGGGGATGTGTTTCGCAGATGTGCAAATAAATTTGTGAAATATGCAAAGATATGTCATAATTATGAAGAGTTTCTGTGTCCGTGTGCTTGGTGTAAGAATGGTAAGGTGTTTGAGTGGAAAATAGTTGAACAACATTTGTTAAGATCGGGTATGTAAGATAGTTATCGATTTTGGAGTTTTCACGGTGAATTGAAAGTTCCTTTTGTCTCCGACCAACCTTCACAACAACCTTCAACAAGTAGGATAGATGTAGAAGAGGACGACGTAGATCATAATATATTAGAGGATTTAGTTGATGATGCATACGGAGTTTATGAAGCAGAAGAGAATGAAGTTACTGATGATTAGAAGGTTCAAGTGCTCGTGAAGATATCACGATAAAACTTGACGATGACTACCAAAGTTTAAAATTTAAGGCGACCCAACCGTTATACTCTGGCTGTGAGAAAGATCAAATAACTTTACATGCCATGGTTGGTTTGCAAAGTTTTAAGATGCAATACGGTTTGTCTGGCAATAGCGTGACATGAATTCTGAAATGGGTGAAGGGCTTATTACCCAAGGAGAATACACTTCCAAATAAATATCCTATTATGAAGAACAGTTTGAAAGGTTTGAGAATAAAGTATAAATCGATTCATGCTTGTGTGTATGACTGCATACTATACTGAAAGGAGTATGAAAATCTCGATCGTTGTCTGGTATGCGATGAACCTATATATGTCCAATCTACTAGTAAGGAAGACACAAGCTCAAAAGTGCCTCAAAAAGTATTAAAATATTTTCCCGTTAGGCTAGATTAAAGCGATTTTTCAGAGTACCATGGATAGCGGAGTCAATAACTTGGCATGCTAGGGCAGAAGTAGGGGTAATATCATGCGTCATCCTATTGATTCTACTGCCTGGAGGATGATGAATTATGAGTATCCTGATTTTTCTCGAGAACAACGCAACATTCGTTTGGCTATATTAATAGATGGTTTCAATCCATTTAGAAAATCTAAGCACCAATCAGAGTGTATGGCCAGTGATCCTAGCCTCACTCAACCTCCCTCCTTCACAGTATGAGACCTGAATTTTTGATGATGGATATATTGATACCTAGGCCAAAGGCACCAAGTGATGACATCGACGTTTACATGTCTCCTATGGTAGAAGAATTAAATGAGTTATGGGAAGAGGGTGTGCAATTATTTGACTCTTTTAGAAAATAAGAGTTTACGCTGAAAGCTATGTTGGTGTGGGCAATTCATGATTTTCCAGCTTATGGGACATTATCCGGTTGTGTAGTACATGGTTATTTAGGGTGTCATATTTGTGGAGAGGAGACTGAATCTCTTCGTCTATCCTTTAGCTCAAAAATGTATACCATTGCCACATGAGATTTTTACCCCCAACTCATAGTTTCAGATTTGAGAAAGGTTCTAATTTTTTATTGGGCGGGGTTGAACATAGGCTACCGCCAAGACAAATTTCGGGTTCAAAAATTGAAGGTAAATCTTCTGAATGTGACCCTAATATGCCAGGTAAGAATCTCAAATTTAAGAATGTCAAGCATAAGAAGACCCCAACTGGGAATGAAACTTAGACAAGAAAGGCATGGTCTAGGAGGTCAATTTTATTTGACTTGCCTTATTGCAAGAATAACCCAGTGCGTCATGTATTGGATGTGATGCATGCAGAGAACAACTTCGTTGAACATATTGTGGGCACTTGTCTTGGGGGGAGTCATTCGAAGGTTAGAGAAACGAAAAGAACTTAAATCGTAGAAACTTAAGCCACAACTATGGTTGAAAGAAAATAGTAGGGGAAGGACAATAATTCTCCCTGGTGCGTTTACTTTGACGAGTGGGGAAAGGAATGTGCTTTTAAACACAATATATAATTTGAAGGGCCCATCTACTTTTTCGTCCAAGTTGCAAAGGATTGTGAATTATGCTACTCATGATTTACGTAAGTGTAAGTCCCACGATTGGCATGTGATAATGCAATTGGTTCCTCTATTGTTTAAGCGCTGTTTCTCCAAGAACAAGGATTTACAAAAGGCTATTATGAAAATTAGTATTACCTTCTCACTCTTGTGTGAGAAGGTAGTCAATCGAGAACACATAGTGGCTGTAAAATTAGCGGTAACGGAAGCGAGTTGTGTGTTGAAGAAATACTTTCCCCCAGCATTCTTTGACATAAGTGTTCACTTGTTAGTACACCTATGCGACGAGTCATTTCTTTGTGGTCCAGTTAGATATCGGTGGATGTATCCGTTTGAAAGATTGATGAAAGTTTTTAAAGATTACGTCAAGAATACGCGATACAGTGCAGGATTAATTGCAGAGGAATACATAACCGTGGAGTCATCAATATATACTCGGGAATATATGCCTGACTCGACTAGCGTTGATGACACTAATGAGTTCGTCGATGATGGTGGTCATGTGATGGGAAAACGAGTGAAATTAATGAGTTTGCAACATGAACAAGTAGCTCGTTATCTATTTGACACACATGAAGATGTCAAAGAATGGAAAAAGTAAGTTTCGATTATTATAATGTTTGATATTATTTTAGATTATTTTATACATGATTAATTTTGTAATATGTAGAAAATATGAAGCCTGTGAGAAGAATAAAAGACAAAAAACAATGGTACAATCAGACAACGAATTTAGGTTGTGGTTGACATAAGAGGTAATTATAATGAAAATGGTCGTTATATAACGTTACATTACACTCAAATTTTACAACTAATATAATTAATTTATCTATATTCTCAGCTCTTAAAGACAGGCGATGTGACATCAAGTCTTGCTCGTTTAGCCACTGGACCCTTGTTCGTAGCACAAGAGTTCCAAAAGTATCTATTAAACTATTACATTTTCGGCGCTAAAGTGTACGAGGAAAGTACAAATGTGCAAAACTCGGGCATTTCATACAAGGCTCTTACTTTCTTTCGAGCGAGCGCAAAAGATAAAAACCTCGTTGAAGCTGAAATGACTTACTATGGTGTAATCCGAAATATATTTGAATATCAATCCATTTTTTATGATAACCCAAATTTTAAACAATTTTTCAATTTGTAATAAATATTCCAATTCGTATCGAAATATTCCAATGCGTTTGGACAGTTTGGGACTGCATAATTTCTGTATACTATTCTTAGTGGCTTAAAGTTGTTACTTTTGGAGGAACTTTCTATTATAAATTGAATTTGAATTTGAAATTTAAGTTTTGTTTATACTAATCCATGAATATACGCTTCTTACCTTTAATAGGTGATTAGTACATAGTTATTTGAGGTGTCCTATTTGTGGAGAGGAGATTGAATCTCTTCGTCTATCCTTTAGCTCAAAAAATGAAGCGAGAATTCCCTTCATATCCGAATACTAAGAATTGCCATAATCCTATGGAGTGATGCTTTGCAAATTCCTTCCAACCGTTGTGTAGCCAAAGATCACCAATTGAAGTTGTCAATTCCACTTTCTATACCCCACCACTTGGAACCTCTAGCAAAACATGGAAAGTGGAATTGACAACTTCAACTGGTGATGTTTGGCTACACAACATTTGGAAGGAATTTGCAGAGCATAACTCTATAGGATTCTGACATTTCTTAGTGTTCAGATATGAAGGAAATTATATTTGACACGATTGCCCGAGGTACATTAGTTGGAAGGAGGCCATATGACCTCAAGTTAGCTGTTTGGGTGGCACTACAGGTAATGTATTTATATTTATATTTATATGAATATTTCAATTTCAATTTCAATTTCGATTTCGATTTCATTTTATATTTACATTATATTATTCTGATTTCAATTTGTTTGTTGTTAGCCCATCCCTTATGATAATCCTGGCTCCACCCTTGGTTATGCCACATGTTTATTTAAGCTTCTTCGAAGGATTTTCAATGTAAAGTCTCTTTCATTATCATGTTCTACCATTTTGGTAAGCTATAATATCTCTGCTATTGTTGCTTGCATAAATGACTATATTTTTTAGATTTATTACTTTTCAATTCATTTATAAAATCTCTCTTGTGCAGTGTCTTGCAGTGGCTGATTCTTATAGTGGAACTGGAACTGAAAATTAGTGTTGGATTTTCTCAAAAGTTGTCCTCTTCTAGAGGTTCTTATCCTTGAGGTACGTCAAGGGTTCATAACATCACTTCCAGCTAAATAGTTTGTAGATTTGAGATAATTGATGGTGATGTTGTTTCTTCTTATATTAGGGTTTTTTATTTTGTTGTGAATAAATCGGGACATCGTGGTTGGAATGGTATGTACCTGATTGTTTGAGATCACACCTAAAGACAATCGAAATTACGGGATTGGGGTCGAATAATGGAGTTGAACAGTTGAGGTACTTTGTGGAGAATGCAAAAGTTTTGGAGAAGACTATAATGATGAAGGGTGGTGTTGAACAATTAAAGCTTCCAAAGTGTTCAAAGCACATGATTAGTAAAATAAGTAAATTAATAAGAACATTCAAACGACAAAAATATAGCATGACGCGAAGTTGTCCCGTTTGCATATTTTTTTTAATTCTGCCCAGAATTAACCGTGACAAGTCCGTGACAAAGGAGGTTGTCACGGACTTGTCACGGTCAATGACCGTAATAATTTTTTTATAAACTGTCACGGGCTTGTCACGATCATAACCGTGACAAACTTGTCACGGTCCCTAACCGTGACATGACCGTGACAATTCTAACGAGCTTGTCACGGTCAATGACCGTGACAAAAAAATTTGTCTCGCCCAGAATTGTCACGATCATTGACCTTGACAAGTTGAACTTGTCAAGGTCAATGACCGTGACAATTCGACATATTTGGTAATTCACCCCAATTATGAACTTCAAGTATTCTCTCTACCCTATTTATTTATTTTTCATTTTCTCTGTCTACCGACCTCAATTCGAACTCATATATCTCTCAAATACATTTTGATGTACTACCAAAATTGATTCATATTGTTGTATCAACTTTTCAATTTCAATCTGTTTGAGTTGGTGAAAAGTTCCATATGTTAGGATTTGAGGATAATAAGGAGTAACAAATCGATTTTGCAATTTTGTTTTTCAGTTTTGAATGGTTTGATCAGGTACCCGACACCTATATTACGTTGCATTCACTAAAATCTTTCTTTCATGATTTGACGCTTATCGCTCTTTTTTCTTTGTTCTTTGTATTCAAGTGTGGGTTTTATTTGTATATTTTCAAATTATGATTGCATAAATTTGGTTGTTGTTTAATTTTTTATTTGGTATTTGCCCCCACCCTTTTTGACAATTATAGTCACTATATAATATAGCTAGGTTGAGAATGAGGAGCAATAAACTGTTAAGTACCCCAGAGAGGGGCTCAGGTGCGGGAGCCCTATGCGGGATTTTTTTAAAAAATAAAAAAATATTTTTTTTTGATTTTTTTGTATGAGTTATAAACATTTCAGGGCACCCCTACATAAAAATAAGCTCGAAATATTTTTTTTGGTATTTTATTAATCTGCTTAAAATACTGTCAAATATTGACCATTTTTTTTAATACCAAAAAATATCATGTTTATCTTATTTTTTTGTAGGACTAACCTAAGATGTTTATAACCCATACAATTTTTTTTGGATCAAATACCAAAAAGTCCCTCAAACATTTTTTACTACACATTTAGTCAAAGCCTTTTATTTTGTACCAAAAAGTACCTTATTCTCTTATCTTTAAAGGTCCGCGCCAACGACATGGTAAAGCCTTTTTGACATGATAAAGGTCCGCGCCAACGATATAAAAAAGCTTGAGCTAAACGTGTATTAAAAAAAGTTCGAGGGACTATTTGATATATGCCCCATTTTTTTATAAAAAATATTCCGCACGGGAGTCTCGCATTTGGGCTCCCGCATAAGAGCCGATCTCAAGTATCCCATACTCTCTTTTAAATGTGTGATTTTATTCATTTCATGTTGTATTTTTATTTTATCAGTTTTAATTTTAAGCTTCTAAATTTAAGTTAATGTCTTCGAATTTTTATATTAAAAAAAAACTCATGAATTAGTGAACACATAATTTTAGTTTGGTTAAAAGTGAATAAAATTATTTTTCATTAACATCTATTTTATTTGTAGTATTACTAAATGACAATATTTTTACCTATTTATTTTTTTTGAATTTTTTACAAATTAGTTTTGTTTACTAAGTATGTAGTTTAATAGGTCATAATATCCTTTTTTTATACCATCAGGCCCATTAAAAAAAAAAATGTTCCAATATATCTTATTTGTAAACATAAAGTGGATATTCACTAGTACAAATAAGACCTATCGATAAAAAACATGTTGATACTCTTAAAAATTAATAGAGTACCACTACACTGATACACTTTTATATCCGTTTTCTATCCCGCCTAATAAGACAAGACAATAGAGAATTGTACTTTGTGCCCTGACGGGGTGCACAATAATAAGGTATAAGATTTTAAAGCAATGAGTATAAAATATGTAACCAAAGTCCCAGTGGTATAAGGATACCACTGCGACAATCTTAACGGTAGATTGAGTTTGGTTCCCACTTCGATTCTTGATATTGTGAAAATAATATTTGACAAATGGAAGTCACGAATCGTAAATAGTGATTAGTATAAGTGCACGTAAGGTACCGAACATCTCATGGTATGGTACTAAAAAAAAAAAAAAAAAAGGGATAGAAAATATGTGTACGAATCTTTATCGAAATTAATATCATAATCAAGCTCCGAAGTCCGTCCACCAGAGCTGGGTTAGTTGAACCCAAATGGAATTCTTCGAAAAAGCGAAATCCGTCCGGCTGAGAAGCCACCACGACAAATACCTCCTCGCAGACGACGACCTGGAGTCCGTTTACCAAGACCGTGACGGGTCATCCAACTCCGCCAAATGGACACTAGAATTCGTGGACAGCGTAATCAATGCCATCCGATTAAAAAGCTGCTACGGCAAATACTTAACACCCGTCGACGAGCCTTACCTTCTGGGTGTCACCGGCCAAAAAGTCCTCCAAACTTCGCCAACAAAACTAGACTCATCTGTTGAATGGGAGCCCGTTAGAGATGGGGTGTTGGTGAGGCTTAAAACCAGATACGGAAATTATTTGAGGGCCAATGGTGGGATACCCCCTTATAGGAATTCGATTACACATGATATACCTCATAGGCATTTGGATTGGGTTTTGTGGGAAGTTGATGTTGTTGAGGAAATGATGCCACACTCGTTGGAGTCCAATTTTGATTTCAGATCGTCTTCTTTTCACCTTCTATCCCCACGATTGTCCAATGCTCAGGTTGGTTTCTCTTTTATTTCATTGCATTTGAGTTTGTGCCTACATTCCATGAATAATACTAATGGAGTTTCTGTTGGTTCTGCATGCAGTCCAGTGATTCCTTAAATGGTTCACCGGTTAAGTCTGATGGACGAACTATTTATTACAATGTGGTGGATGATAATGGTGATTTTGAGGGTGGGATTGATGGGCCTTCCTTTAATTTTAAAGGAAATGGAGTGAAAGAATTGACGAACAAGTTGGAGGAAGAAACAGGGCTGCAAAATATAATTGTGTGCTCACGCAGTTCATTCAATGGAAAGCTTTACCCACTCCAGTTAGCTCTCCCTCCTAACAACGCAACAATGCATGTTGTTGTAGTTCCCTCATCGATGAAAGGTTAGTTTTCATAATAATTTTATATTCTGTTCGTACTCGAGGAGGATTTACTTTTTTGATCTTTGAGTTAGTATTTGCTAGCAACAGAGCAAACAAAACTTTAAAGAGTAATGTATCAGTTGGGCACTATTTGGCTTACCATATTGAGTTTGACCACGACTATTTTCAGTATGGATGGACTTTAACTATCAAAAGTGCATAAATACTCATATATCACCACAAAAGATTACAAAGTGTCAAATAATATATGGCGCTTTGGGGGTCAGTCCATGACATTAAAACAGTGAGGGCCAAACTAAATATGGCTCAATAAATGATGGCTAAATGCCAAATAACCAAAAAAAATTATTTAAACAGTACTAAAAGAACAATAAGACTGAGAACGCATCTAACTATATACAAAAGCAGTTGATGAAATAAGCATCAACAGAACCTGTTATAAGCCTCTCCACCTTGGCGAGATTCGAGTCCATTGTCCTTTTTTAACCACGATCCATACTCGTCGCTACATCTCAAGCTAGTGTATATTTCCTTGGGGCAGATGCAGACCGCAACCGGAAATCACAGACTTGAGCCTTCCCAGAGTTTGAACCATCGGCTCTGGTACCATTTGTTAGGACCATTGCACCACCTTGGACCACTAGTGCTAATATTATCCCCAACTTAGTCACCTAGGCCCAATGGGAAAGCTCATCCATAGGGGTGGGGTTTTCCACTTAAAAAGGCCTTGGCACTAGTAAAGGTGTTCTCTCCTCTTTTTCCAAATGTACCCGCTTTTGCTCCAAAAAGCGAACCACTCACACCATTAACCAAAGGAACTGGCCTTTGCAGATTGGGAGGTGTTTTAAGCCTACCTAAATTTATTTGTTTCTTAATACCGAGTATAAGAGCCACACAAGCAGCTCTTTATAGCTCAAATAGCTGAGAGCTTAATTTGAAAGAAACCAAATATGTCCAGGATCCAGTAAAAGATTTAGGCCCGTTTGGTTGCGTAAATTGTTTAATTATCTAAATTGGTTCATTGTGAATTAGTGACTTGCAAATGAGTGGATGTGAAATGAGTTTAAATCCAATTTCACGCGATGCTTGGTAATCTGAAATTGATATTAAAGTTCAATCAGGAAAAAAAAAAGTTAAAAACGAATGAAGAGAGAGAGATCTTAAGGGTAGGGATGAGCTTCTGTATAATGCTCCTATTTCAAATAGATGCATTTTACTTTTTTTGTGAAATGCTCCAATTTCAGATTTTACGCATAAGCTGCTAAAATAAGTCAATTAATGAATTATTTCATTAGTAAAATCAAACAAAACTAATGGGATAATTTGTAAATGGAACAATTTACAATTTTGGGACAACCAAACGGGGCCTTAGCCTAAATATTGATCTGAGTCATAATTGAGATTTCATGTCAAAACGGCAATCCAATAATAAGATGCTGAACAAATTTATTGATTGAATGACTGCACATAGAATAACATGACCAACTCTCCCCTCTTTTACAGGAATACATGTAACTGCCCATGACGGAGTAAGCAATTTTTTTCTGAGTGGGAATACCTGAATAAATCATATTTGGTGTTTTTTGTATAAAACCTTCATGGAGTATAATATAAAATAGATTATGCACTTTTAGGACTTAAAATAATATTGGTTATGGATATAGGACAACAAACATTTTGTTTCCATTTTTAGTCCCTATTTTTAAATTATCGACTGACGTGACATGCTGTGATTGGTTGACATTTTATGGATATGGGTCCGCGCCAGGGGCTTTATTAAAAAGTAGAGACTAAAAATGGAAACAAAATGTTTGTTCTATTTCCAGAATACATATTACAATATGTCAGTATAAAATGAAGCCAGCTCAACTTTTGTTTATATCTTTAGTTCCTATGTACAAAAAAAAAACCAAAACACCCTTTGATCAACGTAAACAACTAAACAAATATAAAGATGCCAAAAATACTGATGGTAAATAAACTGTCACTGAAGATTGCAAATGAATTGTTAGGAGCAGCTCTAACAACTTGTTTACAAACATAAAAAAATTGTGGTTAAAAGCAACTACAGCGATGATTTTAGAATGCGGCCCGTTCAAAATACTGACGGTTAAAAAACCATCACCAAAAGTACAAAAATGAATGCCATAAAAGTCCCTGAGCAATTTCTTTTTACCCCGGGTAAAAATTGTCATAAAAAGTACTAACAACGACGTCTGTTTTGTTTGTCTGTAAACTAAATAAAGAAACCTTTACTGACGTTTTTGTTGTTGGTAATAGCATCATGAGGCTGTTTTTGTATATGAATGTCACTTACAAACACATGATAAACAAAGGCTTTAAACAATTACTCTGATGAAAATTTTTCATTAATTTTTCCATTGATTTCAATAACTGGAATAGGGTACTTGAAAACTATGAAATGATGAAAAGCTTTCCAATATATTACAATAGGCTACCAATTAATTTTTGTGGGCTCTCCTATAGGCTATAACAATGGCACTCCCATGCAAAAAGCAGGCAAATTAGGTTTAGACATAGTAAACAACCTGAGGAGATGAAGAATCATGCAGAGTGAAGACTTGAACTTCTCTAAGATACAAACCTATCACAAAAGGCATTTAATATATCAATTTAAACTCCCATGTTGCCTAAGCTGATGCACTAAGAAGCAGCACATAACAATTTCATATATTTCTGCATTTGCTTTGTTAAGTAAGTAACACTAATTGCAATTGGTAATAGACGATATACGATTTGACGCGGTTCACTTCTCAATGTGAAAAACTACGTTGACGGTGTGACATGTGTCTTTCTCTTAAGAAATTGGCTGCTTCATATATCCTTTATTTACTAGGAATATGAGGTACACTAAATGAGTGCATAAATATTTAAAATACCCCTCCAAAATCCGGGGTTAAGGGAAACGGGTGCAGGTTTTACACGGCCCAACATGATGATGGTTGCACACTTTGGACAGTTAAATATCAAAATGTTAGATTTTTTTTAATCATATTTCATCATTTACAACAATGACATATATCATACAACCATAGACTACGCGATATATGAGAAATGGGGTAAAATATTACTATAAAGGCTGGCAAGAGCCCTTTGCAAGGGAATATTGGCGATCCCCTTCACATTCGAATATGCGACTACCATTTAATTCTGAAAATCAAGTTTAGAGAAAAGAAGGGAATTGTATTTCTTGATCTAACACTAACTATAGTGCAGGTAGTTTTCCCTGAGAGTGCTTAACTTTGATTCCTCTCACTCATATCACCAAGCTTAACTTTGATTCCTCTCACTCATATCACCAAGTCTCTGGTGTCACAAGTTTGAATCATCTTTGCCGTCTGTAGCTTTATTTGACCCGAAAGTATTTATTTTAATGTAGAGTGTTCCACTCTTCTTTTCACGTCCTATGGTCATTGCACCTCTGGAAAATTCCAGGTATCCCCATTAAAGGTTGTAACATAACTTTTATTTGCCATGACATCTTCAAGTCAGGGATGTGTCTCACATCCTTCAATTTCCAAACAGATCTATTTGGCTTGATTTGCACTTTGTCTTTGCCAATCATGTCACAGGGTTGGTCATCACCAAGATATAACTTGCCAAGGTTACCTGATGCATAGCTATCAAATAGTGCTCCTCTTGTGGATGATAATGAGAGCTGGTAGTATTACGACTTCTGTTAGGACTACTGATGTAATCCTAGGTGCAATGTGTCTGTTCTGGTTGTCTTAGTGATCGTCGTGTGATGGTTAGTGCTCACTGTGCGAATAAGACATGAATGTTCTTGGATTGGATGGTAAGGTTGAAGAGGAAACTCGTTCCCATAGACGACTCCAATTGTAGGTGGTAATATCCTTCTAGTTATAATTCAACACGGTATTAACCGAAAATAAAATAAATCATGCACAATCTCACAAGAACAATATTTATGTGGTTCGATAATGTGCCTATGGCCACGGGAGCTTTTCTCTTCTCTATTAGTCTGGCTCAAATGCTTATGATTACATACTCCTTTTCCCTGAGGGCTAGGATTACATTTATAGGAAAAGAGGTAACTGAACCGTGTAGGACTTGTGACTATGGTAGTTATACCAGCTTGATCCAACAATCCTTATCTTAATGGATGTGATCTTGACCGGATCAGTGGGCGCGTACCTTCCCTGCACGTGTGTTTAGATTATTTTCCCACAAGAACATTTTACAATTAGAAAGATTCTTATTAAACTTGCTCCATATTCCCACACCTGACCCATTATTCCTTATTTTTATCAGTTTATTCTTGCAATATTGGTTCCTATATGGTTCATGACGGTGCTGCACTATCAATACTGGGATTTCCGTAGCATAGTGTAATATTTAACACCCAAGAACACATCAAGCCGATTTATCCCTTCGTTTCATTAGGACTCTCTTTGTAATGCCTTTTTCTCATTTTGTACATTGAATCATTTTAGTATGAAATCATATAGAAAGAATAGCTGGTACCATTTTCACTTGTAGATTTCTGTTTGAATCTCACTAAGGAATTAAAAGTGGCAGTCCCATAATCTGGCTAAGAAAATGAAAGCGGCAACACCATTTTCTCCATTGCTTCATTTTCTTTAATGCTCCATTGTGAGCTCCACCACCAGCCCTATTAAGACCTCAACAGCCCCATTAAGTGCTCCACCACCATTCCACCAAGGATTTATTTAATTATTTAATCTTCCTTTGGCAACCTATATAAAGGAAGGGATTTCATTATTGAAAGAGGGAGGAGATACGATGAAGCACATCGGTATGTTCAAAGCCTTAATCAATGATTTGAATTGGATAGATGTTCAAATCACGGAGGGAGATCGAGCCTTGTTATTGCATGCAACGTTGCTTGATTCATACGAACATTTCATCACCACCCTATTGTTCGGGAAGACTATGCTCAAGTTCAACGAGGTGGTCCAAGACATCTTTTCGCTTGTGACCATGAAAAAGAACGAAAATGATGTCTCATCTTCTCAAAATAAGGGCTTAGTTGCCAAGACCGACAATAATGGACGAAGAGGAAGATCAATGTCACAGTGCATAAAAAACGGGGCGCCAATAGATCTCAAACACGAGATCATGGAAACTTTGAGTGTAATAAATGTCACAAAAAGGTTATCAAGAAAAATTTCCGAATATGCGAAAGGAATACAAGAAAGGCACTGCTACAAAAGATGTTGCGGGTGTTGTGTACAAGAAGATGTCACGAAGGTACTTGCCTGCTTTTCCGTGGATCATGAAAGTGGGTAGATTCTTGATTCGGGATCTTTGTATCACATGTGCCCCAATCAGGTTTGGTTTGATCAGTACAAATCACAAAAGGATGGAGATATTCTCATGGAAAAAATGCTATGTGCAAGATAGTGGGAATTCGCACAATAAGAATCAAGATTCGAGATTGCGTTGTTCGAACGCTAAGTGACGTTAGACATGTTTCGGCATTGAAGAAAGAAATGATCCTTTTCGGCACACTCAATGACAATTGGTGTGTGATTCAAGCTGAGGACGGGATTTTGAAAGTGAAGAAGCGATGAATGGTGGTTTTGCTTGGCACAAAATCACCTAACAATTTTTATCGATTGAGGGCAACCACGGTAACTGGTGGAGCTACACTCTATAAAACCAGAAGTTGACGAGCTACAGTTATAGCACATGAAACTTGGTCACATGAGCCAAAGAGACATGGAAGAACTTCATCGACAAAAGTTGTTGAAAGGAGTTTACGGATGCAAGCTCAAATTTTGCAAGTATTATGTAATGGGCAAGCAAACTAGAGTTCAGTTCAGTACATCTACGACCAAAAGTAAAGTTCTTAATTTTATTCATTCCGATGTTTATGGGCCTTCGAATATTGTATCACTGGATGGGTCGAAGTTTTTTGTGACTTTCATTGATGATTTCTCTCGCAAAATCCGAGTTTACTACTTGAATTTTTTTTGGAGGTTTTCGACAAATTCAAGGAGTTGAAGGCTATGGTGGAAAATCAAATCGAAAAGAAGATCAAGTATTTGAAGAGCGACATCGGAGGAGAATATAATTCTTTCAGTTTTGCAAAGATGTTGGTATCAGAAGGCACTTTATCGTGAAGAAAACTCCATAACAAAATGGTATTGCGGAGCGGATAACCGCACCATTATGGAGAGGGAAAGGTGCATGAGGTTTCATGCCGAGTTACCAAAATCATTTTGAGTAGCAACTATTGATCACATAGTTTATTTGGTCAATAAATATCTAAATGCAACTCTTGGATTGAAGTGCCCCGAAGAAATATGGTCTGAAAAAGATGTTGATTACTCACAATTGAGAGTATTCGGGTGTCCAGGATTTGTTCACATTTCGAGTGATGAAAGGACAAAAAATGAGCCAAGGTCTCGTCCATGTGTCTTTTTTGGTTTTACGAAAGGGGTGAAAGGGTACAAGCGTTGGGATCCTATGTCAAGAAAGCTATTTGCTAACCGGGACGTGCTACTTGATGAGGGGTTTGTGCTTATGCACAAGGAATTTCAAGAAGTTGCAAATGACGTAAAACTCCGTGTGGGAGTTGGTTAAAAAACCCAAGGATCTACCCATCGTTGGTTCCAAATGGGTGTTTAGGAAGAAGGAAATAATTAACAAAGAATAAGAACCAAAGTACAAGGCCATTACGTGCTCAGCAGCCCCATTAAGTGCTCAATAGCCCCATTAAGAGCTCAGCAGCCCCATTAAGTGCTCCACAACCATTCCACTAAGGTTTTGTTCAATCCTATCATTATTGAAAGACACACTAGAAATCTTACAACTAAGGTATTTTAGTTGTGAGTGCAAGAAACAAGACCATTTTGTGAGTTTTTTATGTGGGGGTTCCGATAATATAATGAGATTAATATTGCGATTTGAGTGGGTGTTCAAAAGAGTGATTGAGTGTATAACGCATATTCTCCTATAGTGAAACTTCTCCTCCCCTCCTATGAACGTAGCCAATTTTGGCGAACCACGTTAAATATTCGTGTCTCTAAATTCATGTGGTTGTTATATACTTATTTCATTTGGAATTCTATTAGTAAATTGATTTAGTAGTTTGAGGAAAAAGTTTTAGTATTTCGTACAACTGTTCAAGCGGTGTTTCGACGCTTTCGGAATTCCTAACAGATTTCATGACTCCATGGTGTCCCCTTCAGGCCATGGGTCTTTAGCTATTGAATTGACTTATTTTCATGCTTTGCATTTTATCGTGTCTGGCTTTCATTTTTAGCAAATTTTTCCACTCAAAGTCCGTGTTTTATTTCATTCATTCATGTTCTTTATAAGAAGCACATTTATATATGTAATGTTTTTATCAGTGGCAAGAGATTTGGTGCTAGAGTCTCCCACTTCAACATGACCTGCATACAGTATTTGGGGCTCAAACTTGCCAGTCAAGAGGTGGAAATAAACTAGACTTTGTGCTTCATCCTGTAACAGAGAGAGGAGTGATCATCAAGCATGTATTCCAGTTATAGCATTGTTGTTACCTAATTTAGTAGCTAGAATGATCCAAAACGAGAATACTGTACTTTATTGGCTGTACTCTGGCCACTTGCTTTATTTAAACAATTCCTCCAATCATCAAAAAAATTCAGTATTTTTATTAATGACAAGGATGTGTCAGATTCCAAACCACCTTACCTCTTCCATATTTTTATTAATGACAAGGTTGTGTTAGATTTCAAACTTGTGCATTGATTCTGATGGTGGAAATATATTATGATGGGAAAGCAATTGGCACCAGGGGGACACTGAGGTTTGCGGCCTTATATGGACCCTTTCTTGGATGCCATTATAGGCATATCTATATTGAACGTTGGCTTGCCCTACACATCCGTTTGATTGTTGCACGGATGCGTTCAATTAATAATAGTTTTTAGCTTTGAATGCCATTTTGTATTTTTTTGGTAATAGCATCATGTGTTGATGGTAACACGGATTCCTGCTCAACCCAAGTTAAAACAAGACATGTATGTACATTTAAAATTTTTGCATAGTGGGATACATGTGATCATGTCCTGCTTGTGTTGAACAAGAACATGTGTTGTACTATTTCTCATTTTTTGGGGTTTGTTTTCTGTTTTGAGTTTCATTAGTAATTTTTGGGATGTTGTGTTATTTAGGAAACACATATAGACATAAATTTCGAGAGAAATATGACTGAGAAAGAAAGAAGAAGAGGGGGAGGAGAAGTGAATGGCGGTTGGTTTTGAAATGAAAACTCCTGATGTAGGTGGCGCCTTTGTTGGATGGGCGATATTGGATTTATTCTGTTTGAGCTTTTGTTATATTCAATATATTTATCAGTTTTTGGTTCTCTTTGCTTCACAAAAGATTGGGTCAAACTTGAATATAAGTTGAAGAGTCTACTATTGAGTTCTCATTAAATAAAGGGACATATACCCAAAAGTCCCTCGGACATTTTTTAATACTCATTTAGTCCAAACTTTTTTATTTTATCTCAAAAAGTCCTTTGCCACATATTTTGGAGAGGGAGTGCTGCTGGCGCGGACCTCTAAAAATAAGAGGATATTGAGTGCTTGAGGGACTAAATGGGTTAAATTAAAAATTTGTGTTCTTTTTAAAAAATATATATTTATAGTAGGTACTATTTAATAATTGACCCTTAAATAAACTCAAGATAAAAACTGACTCATAATTAAACAAATTCTGAGCTTGGGGCCCAAGCGACGACCTCATTTGTATTGGGTCAGTATGGATTCTATATTTTGTCCCTTCAACAAAAAAACGGTGCCAGTGAGTCAAAACAATCCACTAATACCATAAGCAAATATAAGATTAAAATAATCAAAACAATCATAATTAAAAATAGATACTTAGTTTTAGTTTTTTGGATTTAATTCAATTTCTAAAGTTTTATTGGGCTTTTATTTCATATATTTTTTAAATTGGATTAAGTCTCATAATTACCAAAAATGGCCCCTAATCGCCTAGTAACCGCTCCTCTTTTTTTCCACAGAGAATGACACTTGTCTCATAGTTACAATTAGCATGCAACCCGCGTGATGCGCGGGCGCAATTCAATTTTTTAATATAAGTAAATTTATATTTCACTCAAAATTTTGTCAAAACTAAAAGGTTGGGACATAAAGTAGATATTTTTTTTTACAACCAACATCAACAACACAATCCAACACATAGATACAAAATTACAAATTAATATAAATGAAAAAACAAAATTCATCTTGATTCAATTGAACATACAATCAACATGAACACTACATTTATCTTGTAAATAAATAATTATAATAAAAATTGAAAAATTAAAGAACAACATTCTTCAACACAAACAACCACATCAACAACCAAAAAAAAAAAAAAAAAAAACATTCTTTTGCATTCCACGTTGAATTCCAATTCTATCAAAACCAACAGTTTTGCAGGGACAAACTTACACATCGAGTTGCATCGTCCATGTGCGGAGATGTACAATTGCAAAAACACTAAATTTATACGTTAAATGGGTTTCCTACTAAAAAAGAAACAACTCATAATTTAGGTTATACCTACATAAAATCAATCTCACCCCAAGATGCAAAACAAATGAATTGGGAGGTCTATACATTTTGTTATAAAAGAGAGTTTATTATATCAATGAACCTCCACAAATATGTAGGGCATGAACCTTTGACGTTCCACACCAAACTTATTTCCTGACCAAAACAAACAAATGCAAAAAAAATTGTATGATATATCTTAAGAACAATGATAAAAAAGAAGAAAGATGACCGAAAAGCACATAAAAATAGAATTTGGATCTAAAATCGATCTTCACATTGTTAACGACCCAAAGATTCAATTTGAAGACCCGATTAGAATCATTGGGACATATTAACAAATACATGATACGCATATAAATAAGTAGTTCTTGACAATAAAAAAACACGGTGTTGAGAACTACTTTTTTAAAATTAGAAAGAATTCACTTTAGAAATATAAACATAAAAAATACAGGCTTAATAGGAAAAGAGAGAGAGAGAGATAGAGTGTGTGTGTGTGAGAGAGATAAACTTGAATTGAAGTCAATGGAAGAGGAAAACCGTGAAAGAAGTAAAAGATTCATATACGAACATAAAGAGATATATAGAGACGAAAAAGAGTTTCATATCCGATAAGATCTGTATTACAATGGTCATGAGAAATTAAATGGGCACTGATGGAATAGATACACCATGAGACCGAAAAGAGAATAAGAATGCATAAGATCTAGAAACGAATGGTTGGAAGATATAATGGCTGGAAATGTTAATTATGGGTAAGTCAAAAGGCATGATAAAAATCATATGAAAGAGCCCCTTTAACTTCCACCCCTGCCTTTTCATATTTCTAACATACCCCCTCCTCTCCCTTCCTTAAAAATATAAGAAGATGAATAGTTTTGTTAAATAATTACATTAAATATAATTATCCACGTGGAGCTCTGTAGAAGCGACAAATGTCATAACCGGGTTTTGCTGTCAATTTTAGTTATATAATATACTGAGACCAATAACTAAAAAAAATAAAAATATGAGAGTAGGTACAAATGAATCTTAAATAATTGGACTAAATGCTAATGATCCCTTTAATTTTGGTTTCATTTTGTTGATCAAGTTCTGCAATAATTTGTGGATTTTCAGATTAGATACTGATTTCTTTCTGTTGATTGATTTGTGTGTTAAAGTTGCGTATATAATGGATGGAATATGGTTACGAAATATAAATTATGTTCAATTTGATCCATATTTATAATTCTTCCCGACGAAACAATAGCAGGACACGAAATTGACTCGATATATCATGTTCATATCAGGATTTTCTTACACGACGTTGCGTTTGTGTCAAAACTATGACCTTGTTACTCATGTTATTTTGTTGTGTCGTGTTATCCGTGTTTTTACTCATGTTTTCACTTATTATCATGTTTTGTGGGTAATATTCGTGTTAGGTAAATGGGTCATATAGGTTGTGTTAGTTGTTTTAATTGTGTCATATATTGTTATAAATGGGTCATATTCGTGTTAGGTAAAAAACACAATTTTGTGTTGAGTCGTGCAAAATTGTTACTTTTTGGGTCATGTGATGTCCGCAAACATGGCCCAAAAATATAAATTGGGCCTCGGTTAATATACAAGCTTAGTGTCACACCTTTAACTTGTGTTAAAGTTAGGTATGCCCTAAAAACAAAAGGAAAAATCGTAGTTTGCCTTGGCTAAGGCAAGTTCATCCCGAAACAAGGTTGAATTCGTGCATGAAAACTTTGGGTAGTGGGGAAGTTCATCACTCATGACATTTGATGCCTACTGCTACCACTTTTAAAATGTCATTAAGAGTAATTATATGGAGGGGGAGGGGTCCTCTTGAGGCAGAATTGGCAAAACTCCATGGGTGCTCCTAGGCCCATGGCTTCCTTGTGGGCATGTTGTGGGCGATGTAACATGGTTATAGGATCTTGCGGTACATGATTTGGGATTTGACATTTGCCTATGCTAGGGGGAAATGTCAGTTGTGGTGTGGGAAACACATTTTTAGCACCTGGTAGTGCGTTCTTGGGGCATAGCTTATTTCGTGATGATGGAAAAATTCGAATTCATGGAGTGATGATGGTTCAAAAGGCCGAAGGACATGTTTTGTTATGCAAAAAAAATTGGATATATATTCAATTTCGTGGGTTAAGACGGTAGATAAAAAATAGGGAAGCTTGCTGAGTCATTGCAGTTTTTTGGTAGTTTCTAACGAGGTGCATGGGCAAAAACGTGGGTGCATAAGGCATAAATGTGGGGGAGCAGTTCAGCCTTAGTAAGAGAAATTTTTATGGAAAAACTGCCCAGGACACATGTCATTTAAATTTAAATCTTTCCCTATGCAGGTGGGGTGTAACTGATATCATCTTTGTATGTTTAAGTCATGCCAGGGCTGTGTTTTATGGCAAGAAGCCCTAAGCCGAAATTCAGTGTTCTTTGTAATCTTTAAGTGATTAATAAAAGGTTAAGAGTTGAGTTCCTACAATTTCGTGCCTTGTGTGTGTGCTTCCCATATATTGCGAATTGTTTGCTGTTTTACTTTCTTTTAATCTTAAAAAAAGTAGGCTATCTAAGTGAACCTTGAAATAGGTTGGCTGATTAGGTTTGAGAAAAAAACTTGGTGCCTCACTGGGAAATTTCGGGAGAAAAAATTTACGAGGTTACAATTTGTGTCAAAGCTGTGTTTTGGTAAAAATTTTAGTATGTTAAAATGAGTTTTTGAAGGGAAAGTATGAATTTGTCAATGTTGGAATGAGTTTGGCAAGATTTTTCTTGACTATCTATAAAAAAAAATGAATGGTGGTAGTAGTAGTGCAAAATTACAAGAAAGGGTGCTAAGATTGGAGGAATTCATTGCAAATCCTCCTACAGACAGTATAGCATCAACACTCTCATTCAAGTAGGAAGAATTGTGGTTAAAAATGTAAAACGATTTAATAGTGCAAGAAAATCATATCTGCGAGGCCGATGAAAAGGTTGAGAACTTTAGTGCTAATGTTGGTGTCTTGGGAGACGAACTTCGTGCTCGTTTGGGAAAACTTGATGAGGATGTTAGGTTGTTGAAAGAGGCGTTGCTCAATGTGGGTGATAGAGACACTAGTGCTGGTGTCAAGAAGTACAAGATTCCAGAATCAAAGGCTTTTGCTGGTGCTTGGTCGATGGAGGAATTGGAAAATTTTGTGTATGATATGGAGCGGTATTTCAAGGTTGCTCATATCAGTAAAGGAGAGAAGTTTGCAATCACCACAATGTATTTATATGATGATGAAAAACTTTAGTGGAGAATTCCGACCGAAGAGAAAGCCAGGTCTGATATCAGTTCGTAGAGCAAACTAAAGGAGTTACGAGAACAATTCTTACCAGCTAATTCAGGTTGGCAAGTGAGGGAAGTGTTGCAACACGTGAAACATAACAAGACTATGCAGGAATACGTGAAAGAGTTCACGTCGGTGATGTTGAATATTAAAGGAGTGTCCGACAAAGACAAGGTCTTTAACTTTATTTCCCATCTTTAACCCTGGGATCAAGTTGAATTATGTAGACAAGGCGTGCATGAATTTTACCAAGATGTAGCAGCGACATGTAGCTTAGTGTATCTCAAACTTGAACGGTCGGATGATGCTTTATATAAGTCCAAAGGCAAAGACTAAAGTGCTTCAGATTCGAGCAAAGATGGAAAGATAAAAAATGACAAGGGAAAGATGATTGATGGACAACATAACAAAAAAAAGTGGCTATTCTGTGTGTTTCATTTGTAAGGGTCCACATCGAGCAAAGGATTGTCCAATACGGGAAAAATAGGGAAGCTTGCTGAGTCATTGAAGTTTTGTGGTAGTTTCTAATAAGGTGCATGAGCAAAAACGTTGGTGTGTGCGGAAAAAAACTGGGGGAGTAGTTCAGCCTTAATAGGAACAATTATGGAGCAGTTTTTATGGGAAAATCTGCTCAAGATACATGTCATTTTGAATTTAAATCTTTCCCTAGGCAGTTAGGGTCTAATTGCCATGATCTTTGTATATTTAAGTCATGCCAAGGCTATGTTTTATAGAAAGAAGCCCTAGGCCAGAATTGAGTGTTTCTTTGTAATCTTTGAGTGATTAATAAAAGGTTGGGACTCGAGTTCCTGTAATTTCGTGTCTTATGTGTGCGCTTCTCATACATTGTGAATGATTTGCTATTTTACTTGCTTTTAATCGTGAAAAGAGTAAATTATCCGAGTGAACCTTGAAAATAGGTTGGCTGAGCAGGTTTGTTGAGAAAACTTGTTGCCTCACCGAGAATTTTTGGGGAAATTTTTTTCATGTGTGGCACTTAATATAACTCAAGATTAATGTAATATCTTATTCCCTTTTGTAGACATACTTTTATTTTAAAGCTCGTGAAATAAACCCTATAGGCTATTGCCATTACCTTTTTGAGTTTTCGTTATTGTCATCGTTCAAATATGCAGAATCATACATTGTTTTTTTCTTAAGTCTTCCCCCTCCAAGCACCCAAAAGATGTTTTCACCACTAACCAATCAATATGTTGGAAAATTGGAGCTGTCCAGAATTTTCTGGACAGAATTTTGAGAAACTTTGAGCTCAAATTTAGGTGGGACCCACACTACGAAAATTGTGGGACCATATATGAACGCGTTCACCTCCGTAAGGAGATTAACGTAGTATATTCATATGTCCAATTTCAATAAGTTATGAATGATAAATATGTCCCCAAAGTGACTCACAAAGCAATGAAAGTTAATGAATTGTGTATGTTTTAACTCTTGTCCCACATTGGAAGAGTAGTGGAAAGTTGATGAGTTAATAACACCCCAAGTATGGACCAAGGCTTGGATGCCTTGGGGTATCCCAACTCTTTGAAGGGGAGATGGCCTACACTATGCATGTGTTGGGCTTGGGGGAAAATCCCACACGCGAAACTTTCTGGGCTTTTATTAATTAATTATGGAATTTTGACAGTTAATGCCAAAGGTCAACTTTTTGACAGTTAATTTCGGTTGACTGTTCCAACAGTCAACACAATTGCTATAAATTAAACCTTACCCCTACAGTTTTCACTGACTGAAAAAATTGCCATCCCATAATTCCGAAATTCTGCCACATCTTTTCTCAGAAAATAATTCCTCTACTATTGCTACTGCATACATTCCTGTATATTATTTCTTTGGCCTGGTTGAGTATAAACACATAATTGTGTTCGAAGAAATTAATCATTGTTGTGCTACTTGATTAATTTGGAAATCCGTTCTATCTTGGGAAATAATTATTCATTACCTTTAACACTTTGTGGAGGGAATAAATTTGTCTTAAGGAGACTGTTCTAAACAAAGCTCTGATTATTTCTTCTATTCTAACATTATTTCTGCAAATTCAAGTGAGTATTTTATTTCTGTAATTTTGTTTCATTTCTATAATTATATTATATTTTATAATTCTGTACAATTGTTTTTAATAAATAGTAGACATAACACCATATTTATCTTTAGGTACCTATACCAAATTTACATGCTGACTTGTCACCTGATTTTCCTATGTGGCTGGATCACATGCTGCCACGCGTTGCCCCATTGGTCATGCACACCCTCCATTCATCAGTCCACACTTCTCTTAATGGTCACTTTGTGCCAAAATGGGGATAACATATATTCTTACCATACTCTTTCCATATATAATATTTCCTTAGCCGTATCTCTCCATTCAAACTCAACCCATAAAAGAAAATTTAACATTTGTTTGTCTTGGTCATATTTTATTTTCCTTTTCTCTTTCATTTGAAAATGTATCACTCATATGTGGATGGATATGATTATGCACTGACAAGATGTGTAGAAGGATATGGCGATGATGATGAACATTATGATTATGTCCCGGCCGCATCCTTGGAAGTTGATAACGATCTACGGTGGCTTTGATTATGCGCCAGTCGTGTAGATGAGTTCCACTGTACTAGTTGCCTTGGTATAGTATTTTCATGCTAGAGTGAATTCACCAGCTGCGTAACTGGTTTAGATTGTGTTATTAGTATAGTATTTGCATTTCACTAGTGACATTGATTCTGTAACCAGATGTTAAAGTGACTTCACCAGAAGAGGGGGAAAAATGAAATCAATATTTTTATAGTTTCTGATAGGATGTATGTCCATAGAAGTCGAGGACTCTTATTGTACAAGTTTATAGTGGGTTTAGAGGGATTCTTTATAATGCTTTAATTGAATTTTTCTAATATGAGGCTTAATATTTAAACGATTATAAATTTATTATGGGACATGTGACATCATATTAGTAAGTTATTGATGTTGGAATATTAAGTAAAATTTATCAACATGTTAGATTATTAAGATTACCTAATAAAGGAATTGTAGAAACTGTGTACCTGAATCTATAGCGGTGATTGAGACTCGGGAGTGTTAGATTATTGAGATTACCTAATAAAGGAATTGTAGAAACTGTGTACCCGAATCCATAGCGGTGATTGCGATTGGAGGGTTGGAGGTGTTCCAGAGACTAATCCCTCTCTCTCTATGAGTTCTCTCTCATTGATAGCGATGAGGAGGAGAGTGTTTGAGTGCATTAGTCTTGGGGACCAGAACCTTTCATTATATAGACATCTACTTAGAACCCCATAAATTCTAATTAGGCGGCTCTTGAGTAACCAATAGGTGGCTCTTGAGTAACAAGTAGGTGACTTTTGGGTAACCACACATTTTGAATTCCATACTTACTTTTGATGTCTTTTGAGCTTACCTAATTAGATCATTTTATTTGTCCAATTTAAATTGAAGCGCAAATATAATTACCATTTTTATATGTGAACCCGCATTAAATTATTTGGAATATATAAAATATTCCAACAATCTCCCACTTGGGCTACATAATAATTCCGAATGTAATTATATACAATAACCTTATGTGCACACCAAATTGCTTTCTATTCTTAAGACATCTCCCGAAATAATCTCGTCCATCTCTTATACCAGTATGAGACGAAAGCGACCTTCGTTACATTTATGTGGTAACTCGATCCATTAATAATCACCATTCCAAATATATTCAACGACATAGATCAAGTATGAATGTGTGGCTGGAAACTACATGCAATGTGATCTCAAACATGCCTATTTCCAATTGGTTCTAACTTTATTCCGTAGTGAGATCAAACATTATTCTTTTAAACCTTATGTTATAGCACGGTTAAATGACAATATATTCAGAGTAAACAACAAACTGAAAATATCATCAACTTTATTCTGCAGAAAACTGAAAAATACATAAAGTATCTGAGTAGTGTTAAATGAAGGAACATTAAACCAAATACAAACTCCCACTAAAGCTGCATATCTTCAAACTTAACAGCACCCATATGAGCAGTGTGCTCATGAAAGACCTTGGGTGGCAAGCCTTTAGTAAACGGATCCGCGAGCATATAGTTTGTTCTTATAAGTTCAATAGACACTATCTTACTCTGAACTCTTTCCTTAACAACAAGAAACTTAATGTATATGTTCTTAGACTTCAACAAGCTCCTGTTGTTATTCGAATATAGAACGACTGAAGTATTGTCACAATATATCTGTAGTGGTCTTTCAATACTATCCAAAATTTGCAGCCCAATGACAAAATTTCGCAGCTATATCGTATGATTTGTTGCCTCATAACAGGCTATGAACTCTACTTCCAGAGTGGAAGGTGCAATGAGTGACTACTTAGCACTCTTCCAGGAAATAACACCTCTAGACAATATGTATACATAGCCATAAGTGGATCTCTTAGTGTCTTGGCAACCCATAAGATCGACATCAGAATACCCAATGATCTCCAAATTATTCGACTTCTGATGATTATGTAATCTATTGTTCTCTATAAATACCTCATAACCCATTTGGCTGCTTTCTAGTGATACATTCCAGGGCTACTTAAATATTCGCCTAACATACCCATTTTGTACACTAAATCCGGACGCGTACATACTTAAGCGTACAAAAGACTCCCTATAACTAAAGCATAAGGAACCTTTTTCATTTCTTTACTTTCAGTCTCATTCTCAGGGCATTAACAGAGACTAAACTTGTCTCCCATAGCAACAGGGTAACTCCTTGTGCACAATATTTCATGCCAAATCTAGCGAGTACCTTCTCGATATAGATCTTTTGTGATAACCTAAGGACACCCCAAGACTGATCTCGGTGTATCTTAATTCCCAATACAAAAGAGGCATCCCCAAGATCTTTCATTTCAAAATTCTTAGTTAGAAATTTCTTGGTTTCATGGAATGAGCCTATATCGCTGCTAGCCAATAGTATGTCATCGACATAGAGTACAAGGAAGTTAATTTTACTCCCACTTAACTTATGATATACAGAGTCATCAACTTCATAAACCTCAAAATCATATGAGATAATGACTTGATGAAACTTGTGATACTATTCATGGGAAGTTTGTTTGAGACCATATATGGATTTCTTGAGTTTGCAAACCATAGACTTTGGATCGACTGGGTAAAAGTTTTCGGGTTGCACCATATACATGGTTTCCTCATTGTTACCATTGAGAAAAGACATATTAACATCCATCTGATGCAGCTCTAAATCAAAATGATCTACAACTGCTCATGAGATTGTTGAGTTTGCTCTTCTGGAACAACTCTTAGATTTTGAGTAGGGAAGTCCTCAATGTTGTCTTCTTGAACACTGTCAGTAGGCTGAACAATGTTTGGAAAAGGAATTGATTCCTCTTCAAAGACAACATTCTTATTCTTAACCGTATCTTCCCCCTCAAACTCAACATCCTCAAGAAATCTCGCATTTCCCGTCTCGAAAAAGGACTTAGTTGAGGGATCATAAAACTTGAAACCCTTAGCATGTTCAACGTACCCATCAAAATAGAAACTAATAGTTCTTGAGTCCAGTTTCTTTTCAATTGGTCTATAAGGCATTTCCTCAACTGGATAACCCCAAATGTATAAATGATAGGTTTTCAGCCTCTCCATAATTTATAAGGGGTTTTAGCTACCGTTGTACAAAGTACTCTATTTAGGATATATACTGCAGTCTTAAGTGCCTTTCCCTAGAGTAATTTAGCAAATAAGAATGACGAATCATACTTCTTACCACGTCCTTAAATGTTCTATTTTTGACTCTAGAAATTTGGCAAAAGGTTCTAGACGTTGTTCACCTGATCTATCATATCTGCTATAGTATGCATCACTATAGTCAGATTTGACAGCTTTAATCTTCTTGGCTAGTTGATTTTCATCTTCGGATTTGAAGGCCTTAACACGTCCAGAGCTTGATACTTCTCATAAATTAAATATAAGTACCCATAACGAGAATAGTTGTCTGTAAAAGTGATAAAATACTATTGGCCATTACATGAAAGCGTAGGGAATGGACTGCAAATGCCAGAATGTATCAATTTTAAGACACCAAAACTCCTTTTGGCACTTAATTTTCTTAAGTTTGTCTGTTTCCCCTTTATACACTCAGTAAAAACATCAAATTTTGTGAAATTAAGGGGTTCAAGTATTCCGTCTGACACAAGCCTTTCAATTCTCCTTTGGGAGATATGACCCAAATGCTTGTTCCATAAAGTAACAAAATTCTCATCAGTTAATCTTAATTTTTGCAAGGTTTCATTAAATGAAGAACTGGTATTTAATAAATATAATTTATCAATTAAAGAACCATTCGCAACCAAAGTAGAATTTAGAAAGAGAGTTCCTTTATTATTTCCAAGTGAACAAGAATAACTGTATTTGTCCAAAACAAAAATGGAAACCAAGTTCCGTTTGAAAAACGGTACTACATAAGTCTTTATTAATTCAATAAAATGATTAGTCTCAAAATAGAATTTGAAAGTCCCAATTGCTTCAACTCCAATTGTTGTGCCATCGCCCACATAGATGAATCTTTCACCATCATTTGGCGGTTTGGCTCCACAGGCAACCATGCATAGACATACTTACATGAGTAGTAGCACCCAAATCTAACGACATACTTACATGAGTAGTAGCACCCGAATCTACCCACCATGTATGTCTTTATACAAAAGCCAAATTAACTTCAGAATAAAACAAAATGAGAAGTGTACCTTTCTTTACACGCCATGCGGCCTAATTGGAACAATCCTTCTTCACATGCCCAGGTTTCTGGAAAAGAAACAAACAAATTTTGAATCCTGATGAACTTGTTTCTTTTGTTGAACTTTAGGTTTAGGTTGTGATGTTACAACTGCAATACCCTTATCATTAGTCCTTTTCCTCTTTATGTTCCTTGAGGTAGATGCAATATAAGCAATTTCAGTTGTCTTTTCTTGCTTCAACCTTTCCTCTTCTTGCACACAATGTGAAATGAGATCATTAAGAGTAGATTTATCCTTTTGAGTATTATAACTCACTATAAACTGTTCATAGTGTGCATGAAGAGATATCAATATCAAATGCACAAGAAAGTTACCATACAACTCTAACTTTAGTACTTTAAGTTTTAAAGCGATGTTAGACATCTCCATAATGTACTACTGTATGTTTCCTTTGCCTTTATTCTTAATTTTGATAAGGTTAGATAAAAGCATACTTTTCTCATCCTTTTTCGTTCTTTGCAAAATATAATTCAATATCATGATGGAAGCTTTTGGTAGTTACCTCATCGGACATGCTGCCCCTGAAATCTTCTAGAACACTGCGCTTTAGCATCATTAGACTTAAACGATTAAAATGATCCCACTTCTCAAAGTTCGCTTTACCTTAGAGGAACTTTATCCTTAAGAGGAGCGAGTTGTTCCTTCCTCATCGCATAGTCTAAATTTACGCAACTGAGAACTATTAGAATGTCCTCTTTCCAGTTCTTAAAGTTTGTGCCGCTAAGCACACGAATTGAGGTCATGTTGACAGTAATATTAACATAATAAGCAGTAACTTAATCCAAAAGAATAAATAGATAACAAAAGCTCCAAATTAAAATTTATGTCATGGCATATTTTAATAAAATAAACTGATAAATGCAGGACATGAATTTTATATATAACTATAATGGTGGAATGGTGGGCCCATCAATAAGAGACCTAGCACAATATTAGCATTTAGTCTTTGGACATAAATATTAACTTGTAAGTGGTACTCTCAGTCCAGAAAAAATATTGATAATAAATCCGGTCAACTAATCGTCCTTTGGGATGATTAATTGTACATTATAGAATTCGGTCAAACAACTAACCTTCCTTTGGACCGATTAATTGTCTAGATGAAAACTATAGAATTATCACATATTTAATTCTGCATGTATATTTATTATTCCGCCAAAATGATAATCTTCATTGGGCTGATTATTACCCGTGGGAATAATAAATATATTAACATAATTTTTTATATCTTAAAATAAATTACTCAATGTAATAGAGGTTGCTTTGGCAGCGTATTACTTTAATTAATTTATTTCAGATATAATACATTTTTTTAAAATACCCCGAATGAAAATCAAACTTTATTAAAAATCTTAAATCAAATAATTTTTAATTAAATATGCAAGTATTTGTTCCACCTAATTTTATACTTGCCTTAATCCCCCCCCCCCCCCCCTAAAAAAAAATCTGCATTTGGAAATAATTCTCACAAAAAAATAAAATAAACTGATTTGAAAAGAATTCCTATAAACACTGAATTAGATGTAATTAAAAAAAACTGAATTCGAAATAATTGTCATAAAATAAACTCATTTGAGAAAAAAATATCTCATATTAATCTTGAATAAACATTGAATTAATCCATCGAAATCCATTATGAATTTAACCCTTTTTAGAAAATCGGAAAATCACTATGGATGAACAATCCTTAATCGATTTGAGACTATGATTATGAAAATTATCATAAATCATATATAAATTCCACATGGAATCCTAAAAGCCATATGGGTTCTAACTATATCATATGTATGATAAATCAAACAAAATCACTTGTAAATTATAATCACAGTACCAATCCTAATAATCCAATACGAAGGGGTTATAATACCACTTGTTGGAATATTAAATAAAATTTATCAACATGTTAGATTATTGAGATTACCTAATAAAGTAATTGTAGAAACTGTGTACCTGAATCCATAGCTGTGATTGAGACTCGGGGGTTAGATGTCTTCCACAGACTAATCCCTCTCTCTCTATGAGTTCTCTCTCATTGATGGGGGTGAGGAGGAGAGTGTTTGAGTGTATTAGTCTTGGGGACCAGAACCCTTCATTATATAGACATCTAATTAGAATCCCATAAATTCTAATTAGGTGGCTCTTGAGTAACCAATAGGTGGCTCTTGATTAACCAGTAGGTGACTTTTGGGTAACCACACATTTTGAATTTCATACTTACTGTTGATGTCTTTTGAGCTTACCTAATTAGATCACTTCATTTGCCTAATTTAAATTGAAGCTCATTTATAATTACCATTTTTATATGTGAGCCCACATTAAATTATTTGGAATATATAAAATATTCCAACAATTGAAAGATAATGTTTGTGAGGAGTGATATTCTACTTTCAATTATTAAGTTCATTTTTTATTATTTTGTTGTGGAGAATATTCATGCACAACATATTATGGAATTAATTATAATGAATAGTATCAAATCTTCGGTAATTGGGATTACATATGATAAATGAAAATCAATGTCAAGAAAAAAATGCATTATTATTGATTACTAAATTTTATTTTCGTGTGGCGAGTAATGCGTGTACAATTTGTAGTTCTTATTGTAAAATATAGTGGTTTAAAGTTTACAAATATATACCAACCATATGTAACACGTGCATGCGCATTAATTGAAATAAATAAAACATATGTACTGGAGTCGTAATACTATTTCATATTTTCATGTAAAATTGTAATGATGATAGGCGCATTTCTATATTGCTCCCTCACGATCAAGAAAAAATAGTTGCAATTAAAACAAATCATGGAATGTTAAAATCGAGCGAGGCCATATGAATATAACAAAAATTAAAGTCATAAAGTTGTTTATATGTTAAATGTGAACACGATATTGTTGGTCTTTCAACTTAGTTATACTTCTTGCAATCAATCATAATAAATGGTAATTGAATTATTAAAGAATGTACTAAGAAATTAATTATCACATTGCGGAAGGGACGTTCTGTTTTGTTCTGAGTGGAAGGAAATAGCTCTTTCTTCAATGAAGGTTTGGAACCCCGAGTTTTTGAAAGTTCCTAGTCGATGCCAAATATGTAAGAATTGCGGAAGATGGTATTAGCTTAGTTCGTGAATCCCAATTTTTTTTTACTTTTAAAATGGGAATCCTGGTGAATCCATTATTGTCCATGATTCCAATTCTATTTGATATAATCGATTGAAATTAATATGTCTTCATTGACATCCATTTTTGTCTTTGCACCATATTGTTCATATGAAGAGTGAGAACATGTTTACATAAAAGACGTAAATAAAAGTTTATTATTAGAGACTGAGGATACAACAAACATTAATCTGGATTTAGAAACTTAAGAGCCTTCTCTTAATATATATATATATATATATATATATATATATATACATATGCAATTAAACATATAAATAATCATAAAAAGGGAAATAAGAAAAAGAAAACACATAAGATGAATATCTAACGTAGAAACCCTCACAAAACAAATCTAAGAGACACTTAAGAATCACGTACTTCTTAAAAATACAGAAAAAGAAAAAGATGATTTAGAGAAATAGAAAATACACACGAAATCAAAGAAAATGAAAGAATAAATGATCATATAGACCTCTTGTAAATTATATTATCTTAATCAACATGTGTTTATTATAGATCCACATATGAAATTAAAATTTTTACATCAAGGAAATAGAAATCAATCAATTAAGGACAATATGATTTTGAATATAGTTTTTCTGCAAAACTCATTTTACATAAAATTCAACTTACACCAAAATTTTGATGACGTAACACAAATGAATAAAACAAAGCTAATAATCTAGTTAAACAATCATAACTAATAAATTTGAATTAAACCAACTGCAAAATATTCAAGGATTATTAGAGATTTAGTCCCTCGAAGTTTACCCCCTTTAACACTTTAGACCCCGAAGTATACGAACTGTCCATAACTCAACGGACCATTAAGTTTTTTGGGCAGAAAATAGATTTTTCGTTTAATTAATTAGTTAAATTCTTTAAAAATAATAACAATTTATACAAAATTCAAAAATATTATTAGAAACATATCGTTGGACTTGTTCGCTGGGTATATAATAACTTTTCATTATAACAAAATTCTAGAATTTTGTGGACTTGTGTTGCCACCCATATAATAAAAATAATAACTTTTTTATTTATTGTAACATGTTAGTATATAATTATGAATCAAAACTTGATAATTAAAGTAATGTTTGGTGACCTTTAATTAACACAAAGATAAAAAAATACAAAGTATGTCAACAATATGTCAACTTTAATAAATTTATATGTAAAAAGCATCTAAGAGACAACATAAGTCCGACGGTATTTTTTCATAGTTTTTTGAATTTTCTATAAAACATTATGCTTTTTTAAAGAATTTAACTAATAAACTAAACGAAAATTTTTTCCTTCCAAAAAACTTAGCAGTCCGCTAAATTTTGGGCTAAAGTGACTGAATTAGCAAACTTTGGGGTATTATGTATCAGTTTGTATACTTCGGGATCTGAAGTGCCAAAGGGCGTAAACTTTGATAAACTAAATTGCTAATTTTGTCATTTAATTAGTATTCTTATCAATTTTTTGTGTAAAGTTAGTATTACTTCTTATCAAACTATATTCTATTGTAGTTAATATTACTTCTTATCAAAATTTTGTGTAAAGAAACATAGAAACATACATTTACCAATAATAAATTAACAACATGAATGCTTTTATTGGGGCCGACCCTGCCATTTTGGGTGCCTTAGGAGAAAAACCAAATGGGGCACCTATACATATTAAAAAAATCATTCAAATTAAAGAAAATATGTTACCATCTATCAAATCATCAGTTTTTTCAACAAATCATTTTTCAATTGACAATAAAGCTAATCCATTTAATTCTTATCACATGATATAACGCAGGTAAGATTATTGTGTTTCTTCTTTAGCTTGTTTTTTTCTTTTTCATTTTTCATGAATGTATGGATATTTTCTAGTAGATATATTAAAAATAGAAAAACAAGTAAAACAACCAAACCAAGAATTAAAAGCAAACAAATTGATCACACAATAATATATTAAAGTGCTAAACAATAATATATGATGTTACTATGTTAGAGTTAGATAGATATGAAAAGTGTTGGATGTCACAATTGGTAAAGAGGAACAAATGTTTAAGCTTTCAGTAAAATGCTATATTTTTTAAAAATTAAAAAAAATAAAGATAAATAATTGATGGGAAACATTAATGGATTTTTACCAATAGGTCCCATTTATTAAGTTTGTAGTCAAATAGGTCCTACAAAATTTTCTCCACTTGGTTAAAAATATTTTTCTTTAATAATTCCCATTAGAATATAAGTAGAGTAAGCATTAATTACCCGTGCAACTTGTTAAAAACATACAATAAATATTTAATACTAGTGGTAAAATTAAAATGTAGTAATATTTACTGCTTGTGTAAGTCATATAATATGATCTATTGGAAAAAACAATTATTTTTAATGGGAAAAAAATTATTTCAAAAATATCTTATGTAAACATGACTTATTTGTCATGTTCTGAAATACTAATAGTCAAATACAAAATTCTAGTACCAATATGATTTTAGATAAATGGAGAAAGAGTAATAAATTATAATTTTAATTGGGTAAAGTGTAATGCTACATCATATCTTAGACTGTGATGCTTTTCAAGTCTCCAATTGCTACAACTGAGAAAGATAACCCATAAACTATACTAAAATAAATAATAGAGATAATTGCACCTAACACTTAAACTTTACCACTATTTTAACTTCACCACTCAAATTTTTATTTTCTCAATTTAAATTCCTGAACTTTCAAAACGGCTTCAAATAACCCTTAACACTAACATAACGAGCTTTTAGGATGAAAAATAACACCCATTTGACTCTTTTTAAAACGTATATTTGTATTTTAATATTTTGGGACAAAGCCCTCATTTTTTCCCCTTTTTTTACTTTTTCTTTCTAATTATTTGTTTCTCGTTCCTCTAATAGGAGTCATGGACATCCAATGACTCATCCCCCTCTTTCTCGTCTCTCTTCATCATCCTTTCCCCCCGCTCCACACACGAGCACACACAGACACACGAACACATAATAGTCTGAACACACACACACACACACACACACACACACACACACAAACTAATTTGGGGTTGAAGAAGAAGGTATTATATTTTAAATAATTTTATTTATCCAAATCAAAAAGTTGATTTGGGCCGCGTTTATGGGTTTGTTGAAGAAGAAGATGAGTGTTTGAATTGAGTTTGCTGAAGAAGAATGTGGGATTTTTTTTAAAATGGGTATGTTGAATAAGAAAAAGGTTAGATTTGAAATGTTTGAAGTAAGATTGTTGAAGAAAAAGGTAGGTTTTTGAAGTGGCGTCATAGACGAAGAAGAAGAAGAAGAAGAAGAAGATGGGATTTGAAATTTTTGAAATAGCTTAGTTGAAGGTGGGTTTTTAAAAGTGTTTTTTTCTAGATTTTTTATATAGAGATCACCGACTTGCATGCTTAGATGCATCGATTGCTGCCGCATAAGTTTGGGTATGGCTAGTACTTAGGAGAGTGGGCGGTTAGGCGGGTGATGGTAGGAAATATGGTAGTCCCGATAACGAATCCTTTAGTCTATATGTAGGACCTGGAGAACATGTCTAATGAGGAGAGGGAAACGATTATGATATGGGATCACTGCTCAATCTATAAAGACAAGGCAACACCGCATGACTATTTAGATTTTGTAATGCGGTGGTTGATGGTGCTCTCGATTTATGACATGGATAGAGTGCCACTCCTGAAGGCTAGGGCAGGAGGTAAAAGACTACCCAGGTCACCGGGTCAGGCTTCGAGTAGTGGTGCCAGGGTAGTGGAACCCCCTCCACTACATGAGTATGGGTTTCCTTCTTAATATCTATGGTTGTAATGTTGGGATATAATGGAAGATTCCTCATCTCACTTATGCTGAGTTGGAGGGATTCCCTCATCTGCTAGCGGAGGATGGTCGGATAAGGAACTCACCTTCTTCGTGTTTTTTTTTTCATTCTCGATTCTTTTCTTTATTTTCATATTTGTTTTGAAGTATTTTCTTAGTTTTTTAGACAGTATCTATGCAAGCTTCCTAGATACGGGATATTTAGGATTGGATGGCTTTGGCGTCTGAACAAATTATAGTGCTGATCCGTGCTTGGATTATCACAATAGTCTCAAACGGCTATGTTCCTTCTTATTTTAGATTTAGGCATGACTTCCACTTTTTTCCATCGCGGGAAGTGCCCTTGTCGTGGGCATTGATTGGTGATAGGTTTTGTTGTCTTATGAGGGAAGTTCGGGCTATTTCCAGTAGTTTTGCTTTTTTTGTTTTGTAATTTTTCTTTCTTTGTACCTAAAAATCAAAAGCAATATATAAAATGATTCTTTTTTATTTTTATTATCTTTATTAAGTTACTTACTCTACATGCACTTTTAATTTTCCATTGAGGGTTTTTATTAGATGAAAAAGTATGTAATGTATTTGAAAACTTTTTTTTTAATATTTCTGATAAGGATCAAAAATGCCCAAGAAACTATTTTTTAAGGTGTAAAATCACTTATGGGGGATTTATTTGAACAAAAGAGGGATAAAGAAGGAAAAATGGGAAATCCTTAAAATTTGGTGGGGGGAGGGTTGCATGTCAGCATGCCCCATAGCCAGCCTGTTGACATGCCAGTATTAAGTGCTTTGCTTTTCAGCCTCTTGTACTCACTTGCTGCAGAATGGATACAATGATACTTGTATCAAGATTGTTAGCTCTGCTTCTTTGTTGTCTTGTGGACAAATTTTGTTATAAAAGAGGGCTTAAGGTGGGTTTTCGGAATCACCACTCCTCCTCATTTCTTCTCCCCTTACATTTAATTATTTTTTTCAAATGGCCATTCTCATTACTGAAGAGTATTATTCTTATCTTGACCGTTTAGATTCCAAATGCCTTTATGAAGTTGACTATGCGGAATTCAACTTGCGCTCAATTACATTATGGCGTAATCGTCTTATTAAATGGGGCCTTTTGGAGACGGGATTTAGCTATATATTACCCTAAAGACCATATGTTCTTCTTCTGGCTAGATGAGGTGTGCCCAACTTATGAGGATTTTTCTTCCATGCTAGGTATATATCCCCATGTTATGGCCACTATGCCTAGTTTTTCCCATTCTCTGAGGGAGGTGATGGGTCAAATGTTGCACATTTCTTCTTCTACTGCTCGACCATTGGAGCGTGGGGGAGGAGTTGGCCGCCCAACGGTGTTTGATTTCGTGTTCCATAAGGATGTTTGGTCGCATGATACAGTGGGACTGTGGTATTAGGCTTGATTACCAAGTTAATTCTGGGTACAAACACCATGAGTGCGGACACCCAAGTTTTCACCAGTTTTGTGGATGCATTGTTATTGCAATCCTTCTTCTACTATTATAACCGAGAGGTTGAATGGAATTGTTAACTGGAAAAAGGACCCTTTTACCTTTTTACAAGGAAAACATATGATGTTATACCTTTGTTTGGTAGAGAGGTTTTTATTGCTTGCAATCCCTCCATTTCCTTCACCAAGTGTTCATAAATTTTTCTATTGGACTTGTATGGACTTTAGCTCTTTTGTGAATAACAGGTTTGACTGGTTAATGGCGAATGGAGACAATTCCCTATATTGGTTCGAGCTATGGTAAGGTGAGCTATTACCCGTGTTGCAGTTGGATGACTACTAATACGTTTGTCTCATCGGTTTACATTGAACTTACTTCGATCTCTTTTGGAAACTCTTGCATCAGGTGGGCTAGGAGAAAAAAGATCCTCCTTGCATAAGTAATTTCTTTCCCTTGGAGAACCTGATTGAGTCATTAAGGATGTCTATGGGAGTCTATGGCAACATTGTAGGCCTGCTCGATGTTCAACCCTTTCTCTGGCGGAGGTTTTCATGGTTTCAGAAGATTACCTAAAGTGGATATGGAGGAATTGGTCATAAAGTTGTGCATAGAGGAATGTAGTCAAAGATGGCTTGTTGTAGACGAGGTAGTGCCAAAAGGATGCGGTGGTACCTATTAATATTTTTAGGATGTACAACCATGTTGATCACATAAGGGTAAAAATGTATAATGGGGACTACTGGGGACCTATATTGGGTAATAATGACGATAATAATGATGCAGAAGGTCATTTATACAGTTGATGGCAACTTTTGTGAAGCTATGGTTTTTAGTCTTGGTAAGTTGGTGCAGGTTTTAGGATGTAGTTGATATTTTTGAGTTAAATGTAAGTCTAGTGTAGGTTTTGGTGTCTGTTTTGGTATGGTTATTGGCCTTCGTATATTGTAGTAAGATTTTATGTATTTGAGAGTTTGGGATGAGTTCTTTTAATGGAAAGGAAATGTATTGGTGATATTCTGGTACATGTATTTTGAATAAAATTTACTTTAATGAAATAAATGTTAATTTTTCATATATCTTGTTGCGTCTTTTTAGAAGAATCGCTTATGTTTTAGTTATCTATATAAATTTACTTGACATACCTAATCCTTTTGTTCAATTATAATAATGAAGGAGACTTATTCTTCTTCATGGGAGAAGAGAAAAGCATTTTTGTGAAAAAGAAAGGACTGCACTTAAAGTCTCTTTATGGGTTGCCTACATACCTTTATGGGTATAAAGGTCTTATAGTGTTTGGAAGTATGTTGAGAGGATCATGTCTAGATCGAGATATGAAGATTTTTTTAGAATATAAGAGAGGTGAGAACTGCGTAGCATTACGAGGGTTAGATCAAGGATAGAACTTTTTAAGGCGATGAAGCTTCACTGGGCATGCTATTTCTTATTTGTCGAGGTCATTTATCGTAATGTTACCTCATGATAAGATCTTATTTATTAGGTGTGTCCCTATCAAATTAGGATTGAATTTTCTTTGAGGATCCCAAATGGGCTCCATGATTTCATTGAGGGCAAGGTCTCCTTCTTGCACACCACGCTCTTTGAGTTTTTTATTGAATGAACACACAATATGACAATGATACCCTAGTATATAATATAAATACTTTAGTCTTTTTTCATCTAAGAGTGACAACTTATCATAACAACTTAAGTGGTAAATAAATTCTCCTACTTCGCTCTCAAGAATGACTCATAGGGAAGGTGTCTCAAATTTAACGAGAATGTCAACTTTCATCTCGTAGACTAGAGAATATGGTGTTCTAATTTATGTGTGGCATACCTAAAGGTAATAAAGGATTCTATTGGACTAATCCCTACAACTTTTAGTCATCTTGTTGATAATATATTTAAGCCTCTTATTGACAACTTTAGTAACCCCATTAGTTTATGACCTATATGGTGATGACTTATGCCTTTGAATTCCATATTCCTAGACCACTTCTGTTACTTCAGCTTTGAAAGGTAGGTCATTATATGATCTGAGATCACGAGAGACATCCTAGCGGTAGATGATATTTTTTCGGATGAACTTAGCCACTTTATTTGCATTCAGAATAGTGTATGACTCGACTTTGACCCATTTGGTTAAATAATAAATAGAAACTAAGATAAATTTATACTGATTAGATACTTTGGGACTGACTTTTGTAACGATGTTGATGTCCTAACTTGAAAAGGGGCATGGAGAGGTCATACTGTATAACTCGTAGGGAGGGAAATGTTAAAGATTGGACAATTACTGACATTTGAGACACCTTTTGACATATACTATGCATTCCTTGACCATAGCAGTGAAATATTACCCTTGTTGATTGATCTTGTTAATGATCACATGGCCGTTCATGTGGGGTCTTCATGCCCCACTGTTGATTTTTTGCATAATCTTTTCAATCACAACCCCTACTATGCACTACAAGTGGATACCATCAAAATTCCTCTTGAATAGAGCTTTGTCAGAAATGATGTATTAGGCTATGTGTTTCTAGAGATTTATGCAATTTTTCTTATGATCCCCTTGAGGTTATCGACTACAATTGAGGAGGCAATATATTTCATAATACTACATTCCCATTTGTCTAAATCTTCCTTTGTGGTGAGCTCTATGTGGTAGCAATGGGTTGTATTAAAATGTCGTTATTCTTCAGGCATGTCGACTATAAAGTCTAAAGTTGATAATGTATCGACAAGGTTATTGTTGGAGCGAGATAGGTAATGGAAAGTGATATCTTTGATATTTGAGGAAAATTCATCGAGATGAGCGTGAAAGGGTAGAAGCTTTTCGTCTTTAACTTTTAATTTTTGGAGGACTTGCACTATCATGAGGGTCGAATCTCCATAGATGTCGAGGTATCGGATTTCATTTTTGAGAGAAATCTTGAGACCAATGGTACACGCCTTGTATTTTTTTATGTTGTTACTGCACGAAGAGTTTAGCTTAATGGTGATTGGATTATGGGAATCATTGGGTGCAATTAAAAGTATCCCAATAACACATCTTTTCTTTTTGGTAGATCCCTCAAAGAACATCTTCCACCAGAGTTCCTCGAGATTAGTGTAAACAATCTCTTCATTTAAAAATTTGAGATCCATACGCTGCCTTCTTCCATGGGGTGATCAACTAGGTAATCAAAATTGGTCATTCCTTTGATGGACATTTGTGTGACATAGACAATCTTAAATTGGACTAGAAGGAAAAACCATCGGGTAATCGTTCTTGACAAAGTGGGTTTCTCCCGTAGATATTCATAAGATTTATTCAGGACACTTATTTTATGGAAAATTCAAGAATGTAGCGTCTTAGCTTCTAAGTGACCCAAACTAAGGCAACACATGACTTATTCAATAAAGTGTAGTTCACGTCCTATTTTTCCAGCTTCTGACTGAAATAGTAGATTTCTCTTTCCTTATGAGACTCTTTGATGTATTGGAATATCAAATCCCTAACAACAGTATCGGTGAGAGTTAGGAATAAAAGGAGAAGTAGGATAGGTTTTGGTGTTATGAACACCGACGGCTGGGTGAGGTAGCACTTCATCTTTTAAAAGGCATCCTTCCATAACTCATTCAAGGCCTTAGTTGAATCCTTTCGAAGGTTCTTAAAGATAAGTTCGTAGATGGAAGTGAGTTGGCTGATGAATTTGCTCATGTATTAGATATTTCCTAAGAAACCGCACACTTGTTTCTTAGTTCGAGGCGATGGCATGTTGAGGATTTCTTTGAGATTAATAGGGTCTTATTAAATTACCCTCTCACTGACCTTGAAGTCTAAGGTTTTTCCTTTGATGACACAAAAGATGCATTTTTAAGGATTGAGTTCATTTAGTACTTTTGTATCCATTCGAATTTTTTCCTCAAGGCATGAATGTGACCTTCTAGAGTCTTGGACCTAATGATCAAGTCCTCAACGTAGACCTCCACTTAAATATTGATAAGATCATGCAGGATGGTTGTGGATGTCCTTTGGTATGTATCCCTTACATTCTTGGGACTAAAATGCATGATAGGGAAGTAAAAGGTTCCCATGGGATAGTGAAAATGGCATTCTCTTAATGATAGGGGGCATCTTGATGTGATTATACCTTTAAAATACATTGAAAAATGATGTAAGAGTGCGATTAGCAGTGTTGTATATGATCATATAAATTTTGGGTAAAAGATAGTCATCCTTTGGAGAAGATTAATTCAAATATGGATAGTCGATGCATGTGAAAACTTTCCCTTCAGATTTTGACACAAGGAATATGTTAGCGATCTAATTAAAATACTCAACCACACGGATGAGCCCCACGTTCACATGTTTAACCACTTCGCCCTTAACCTTGAGGGACCATTCAGATCGAAGCTTCCTTATCTTTTATTTGACAGGCTTGCATTCAGGGTATGTAAAGATCTCGTGTTGCAATAATTTTGGATCGATGTTGACCATGTATCTATAAGACCATGAGAACATGTCCACAAACCCCTTCAAAAGATCTTTGAATAAAGATTCTTCTCGCTCGTTCAACATTAACCCTTACTTAATCTTGCACGGATTCTTATTAGAACCAAGATTAATGAAAATAATTTTCTTATCATTAGTTTGAACGTAGTTATGCTCTATAGTTTTTTCCTTATTGAGATAAGTTATGAATTGTTTATTCATTATAACATCTTCATCAATTGTTTGATTAGTAAGATAAATGCAATTTATATAAGGTACAAAAATATACTCAAAAGAAGCTCGCGTTTACATCAACATTAGCAACATAAAAAACATAAATAAGTTCGATCTCAAATTAGTATATGGAAGGGTTATCTATTAGTGGTGTCAGACTTACCGAGATACGCCACCAGTTATGCAGAGGCTTGTCTGAAGGAAATATTTTCTCAGTGTAACCAGATAACTCAGATTCAGCATCGAGCATTCACACGCTCATCCCTAATTCATCAATGTATAAACATTCATCACTCTCAGTGATATCGGTGATTTAACTATCAAAAGATCTTGAGTCAATAGATTTAATAACCAATGATTTAATTTCATGCTTAGACCCCTTGATTTAAGTGAACCTGTCTTCAAAGAATATCTCAAATATGGGTTTTCTCAATTAACATGGCTCAGGGAAACTATGATAGGGAAAGTCTTCACCCTCCTTGATAAAGTGACCATTTAAGAAGACTTTAGAGGTGACCTATTTTATTTCCAATACCCTCTTCTTTTATGTTTGGATGAAAGCCATGACTTATGTCGGAGAAGGTTGGTACACTAAACCATGTAGTGGATAAGTAGTTTATATGTACGATTGGCTAAAAAATCTTTTGATATATATGGCTGAGCCCATTTTGAGCATTGAAAATGCAAGTGTGTGATCATTAGAAATAACCTAGGAGGGGGGGGGGGAGGTGAATAGGTTATCTTAACTAATTTACCCAATTTTAAAATCAAGTTCCAATTAAAACATATATTTATGTCATTTTTCAATTTGGAATTAGATCTAGATGAAATTGAAAACATACAAGAACAATCAAGCAATGTAAAAGGAAGAACAATCATACAAAATCTCACAAAACACCAACCTATGGACAAAAAAACCTTGTTGTGACCTAGTATCTCATAAGATTTGAGAAGAACAATTTACACAACACAAGAAGGCAATCCTGTCTCATGCTCTCACAAGACATTATTTATGGACATTATGACTTCCCCGAGTTCCAATGAGAAATCCAACATAAGATCCATCAATTGAATAATAAATTTCACTCTTCATCCTGAGACGACATCATGCTCTAACTCTAACTAGTTTGAGCATTTCTTTTTAGATCTTGAATTATATATCATATGGATTGATTGAAGATCTAATGTACACAATGGCTATGTGTGGATAAAACCTCTCAAAATATCTCACAGATTTTTATCCAAGTATTGATCTAAAAATTCTCATAAAAACACAATCGAACAGAAAATTTGAAATAAATAGTGAAAGTTGAGATCTCAAGTCTGAAAATCTCCTCAGTGTATGTATATGAATATAAGGGATGAAACATAGAATTGAACACAAGTAGTTTTTTAAATTTCATATTTGTCATGCACAAAATTGACTTTTTCCTTGCACACGATTTTGAATAGTATGACCCTAAAACCAAAATGTCAAAGGCCCGTGCGCATGGGGCTAATCCAAGTCTTGTGCATGGTTTATCCACTAAACTGCACCGCCGTGCGCACGGGCTAAAACTCCACTGCGTAAATAACTGCCAACGAAAAATACTTTAAAAAGAATTAAGGAGCATTTTAAAACCAATGTCAAACCTTAACCTTATATTACAAACAAATTCACAACTCACGGAAGTTTTCTTGAATACATTTTAGAATGAATCTCTCTTTTAAAATATCAAGAGTGTGTGCAATAACCAATAGTTTAAACATCCGTAAAAGGATATTCTTCAAACGCAGCAATGTAAGTCTTCATCTTCAAAGTGGATAGGTCCAAATTTTTGAATCACAAATGTCTATATGAAATAGGCAAGGACTATCTCACACACATCTAAGTGCATCAAAATTTTTGGCTGAAATTTGTGCTTGACTCAGATGCTTTGACAGGGACCATAGCCAACTGATATATAATATAAATGGTTATATTTTTAATGTGTGTTTCATCATTTGATTCACATTGAAGTTTTCACGCGGGCCATGCTAGAACTTACTCTTTCTTCGAAATCATCCCCTATTAGAAGAGGGAGTGGGTTGAGATTGAATTATCTAAGAAATATATCATTAATGCTGTATTAGATTTCTGAGATCAGATTATTGGTGTCGATACTGTCTGAAGTGTTGTCATTTCCAATGATCATGATTATTTATTTAACTGAGAAGAACTTGAGATTTTGATGGAGAGAAAAAGAAACTCCTTAAATAATGTGGAACCGTGAGTAATGAAGTAGTAAGTTATAACAGGCTAGAACATCGATCACTTGAAACTCAACCTGAGGGAAAATTGGTCAAGCCCTAAGAGTAAGAAGAATTGATCCCACAATATTTCATCATGTATTTTCAATGGTTTTCTCACCATCTAATGTGGATTTAGATCATTGACTTGCAACCCAGGCATCCAAATGTTCAGAGCGAAAAAACATTCAAAGCATTACCATTATCAATTAGTACCAATGGAATGGTTTTTAGTAATACATCAACTGAGATGTTAAGATCATAATTGTGGTTGGGACCAAACTTGGGAACTTATTCATCAACAAAGGAGATGAGTCTTTAGGCGATCAAGGTACTAACTATGTGGATAACCTCATCAGGAAATATAGTATGAGAAATTATGGCTCGCATTAGTAGTTTGGTGAGGGAATTTACGTAAAGTTGAGAGGATATAAATAGCCCCCATGATATGATATTTATATCTTATACCGTCATTTTTGGTAAGATTAGTTCTTTAACAACTCGTTTACCTTTGTTTGTGGGCACACTACCTTCGAGAAATATTAAATCTTTGTGGTATCGGCCCAATAGGGTTATGTGATTCACTAATGAGGGATATAATAGGAATCTTATTTCTTCATCCACCTTAGGGATACTAGAGGATTCGTTTATTTCAGACATTATATCTTAAAAAAATATCACCCCATAAAAAGAGGCAGACTTATTGAGGGCTTCATTATTGTGCTCATTTTACGAGTCACCGATGTTATCAGAGTCATTTCCCTATCCCATGGAGACTATCAAATTGTTCCTTGAAATTTTTATGCATTTTGATAACCTGATCAACCAAAATACTAATCATCCCATGCTGAGGAGAAGTGGTTTTGAGATGGGACTAAGTATCCCCTGAGATTCTTTGCAACGAGGAGATCAGGAGCTCCAAAAATTCTTAATTTCTTGAGACTTTTCGTTTGCTAGGACTTGGACTATATGTTATCTACATTGAAATTTTAAGGAGACATGAAACAATCATCAGACCGACCAGTCCATTTGTGGGATTCCATGTAGAGATCATTTAACTTCGCATATTGTTCCTCTTCAAGAGTCAATCTCGGTGGAAATTTCATTCCAAATTCCTTCATCTATTCAATAACGAATGAAAAATCCGTGCTATTTGTTTCTAATATAGTTTGGACAACTACATAAGATCTAGTAATAAAGTTAAGGGCTTGATCATATGATGTTTCAGGATGGGGCAGATTAGCTAGGAAATTTTTGAGGGGAGTTAGAGAAGTGTTTGAAGGAACACGTGAGAAAAGGTTATTTATGGGATTCAATTTGGTAGAAGGATTGAAATATGAGTCTTCACCAATTAGTATTTCATTCACACCGTTTTAGTGTGGAGGTAAAGGATTCTAGGCAGAGTTTGGCTTTGGTACTGTAAGATGGGCAATGATTCCTTTGTCAATGAGCCCTGACACTAATTAGAGGTGTGCTCAGTGGTTTGTTAAAATTACAATGGGCGTCATGCTTGAAGTATCTAGTAAGTGGATCGGGTAATGGACGAGCGTTCAATGGCTTGATAAGATTATGAGAGAGAAGGTATGATAAACTTTAGAGAGGGGAGAATGAAGTTCATTATTGTCATTTAAGACATTAGCAAGGAGGGCTTATGGTGCCAATGAGGTGATAGGATTGGAGGATATATTGTTGATGGAAGCAGTGGGATTTTCAGACTTTTGGGGAGTGAACTAACTAGCTGAATTTTTTCTTCAAATTTCTATTTCAAACTTTGGCTTGCAACACTTTCTTTAATTTCTATCCTAGATTTTCAAAGGGATCTAAAATGAGTATATTACTAGCGACCTATAGTATTTATTAGATGTGGTAGAATGTTCTTCGTCATAAAACTCACTCGTTCTTCCTCTAATGGACAATTGGTAATGGTTACAATTTTCTCTCTCTATCATACTATAAAGTTATTGACAGATTTTCTAAGTCCTTGTTTGAGAAACTTAAGCTCACGGCTTGTCACCTCAAGTTCCTCACTGTACTTGTATTGAGCTATGAATTTCCATGCAAAATCTTTCCAACTTCAAATACTATATTCTTCTAAAGACATGAACCAATTGAGGGAGATTTATTTGAAAGTTTCTTGAAATATTTGGTCCATGATTTATTTAGTGTCACCTAGTAGACTTATGATTTGATGGTACTTACGTAGATGCATAATGGAAGGCCTGCTTCCTCCAAACCTCTTAATATATGTCATTTTGAATTTATCGAGTGGATGATCTTTAAGATTAGGAGACATATGGGTATAATCCACATATAGTTCCTGGAGAGTTTCACTAGGTCAAACTTGTGAGAGAGATTTTTGATGTCTTCACTCACCTTCTGAGTTCTTATTCCTTAAGATATTTTGGAAAAAAGCAAGTTAGCCTTTGGTTGAGGTAGGTTTGTGTAACACCCCGCACTCCCGCAAATTCATTTATTTCAAAACTAGGATTTTACTACATGCAACCTACATCCAAAAATCCCCAAATCCACTCATGCATCCTACGTACCCAACGGTTATGAATATTATTCAGATTAAAAAGGTTTCATAAAAACATCCCCAAGTCTTTAATGTCCACTTTCTCTAATTGGGTTTCTAATTGATTTTAAGGAAAAACATGTGATTACAGTTTAGGCAACACTTAAAACACGCAATACTAAAGGAAAGGAATAGATTATTCATGCCTGTGGTTAACTTGAATCAAAATCTGAATAAATGGTTGAACTCCTCTTGAGAAAACACCAATTGAATCTTCAAAAATTGTGGAAAGTAAGGGCTAGGGGTTGAAGATGCGAAATATGCTTTGGAAAATCTTTCTGGAGAAAGTTTGAGAGAAAAGTGATTTTCAAAGTCCCAACCTTGTTTCTGTTTAGTATATAAAGGGTTTAAGAGTTGGAAAAAAACTAGGAGTCTAAGCCATCCATCCATCGCCTATCGTTCGAATGACAATGCGACGTCGTTCGAATGACAGGGCATGTCGTTCGAACGACCCCCAGAATTCCCAAAATTAAATCTTTTAAAGTCCGACTTAATTATCTGATAAAAATACATTAGCTGAACAAATACGCACCTTCCAGTTAAATTTTTAAATAAAAACCTTAAATATTTTTACAAAAAACCCGAATTAATTCCCGATTGAAAATTTTAATAATAAAACCAAGTTAAATTCTTAAAGGCTATTAACTCCAAAATTTTATTTTACTCTAAATTAATTAAAGATTAATTAATTAAAACACGAGGTGTTACAGTTTGGCATAGGCAAATGAGCAAGGAGAGGCCTTTTAACAAGCAGGACACATGGAATCATTTTGATATGCTGAGCATGCTAATATATTTTAGGGTCGCACATAAGTTCGGACATTCCTTAACCCATGACAAGAGGAACGATGGAATTATAATTTGTGAAGACTTCTGATTCAGAACTTTATGGAATCTGAGCCATGATCATTTATAACTCATTCACATCTGACTATGGGCTATCTATCATGGCACCGAGCTGAGCTAGCATATTCATCAAATCTAGCTGAAGGTTGACTTATTGACTAGGGTTTTTCGTAAGGTATATGATGTCAGAATTTTATTCTCTTTTAAAGAGGGTGAGAATGAGGATGAAGTAGAACTCTAAGGTGATCACATAGTGGACCTAACTAGTAAGGATCCAGGGAAAGCTAGGGGAAATGAGGTCACACGTGATAGGGATGCACTTTGTCTTTAGAAAAAAAATTGATTTATTTTATTTTTGATAAAGAGAAATATTTTTGTAATTTTTGAAAAAGGGAAAAGGGAGCGAGGGGAAAGCCCCTCTGTGTAATTGTTATTATTAGGTTCCACTTGTATTATATTCCACCTAGGGAGCAACTAAAATGCCAAAAAAAACCCGAGCCTGGGAGATAATAAGGTGCATAATGCAAGAAACGATTTAACGTTTTTCCAAACTCACGGATAAAGTCCTATTTTAAAAATGAGCGAAATAACTCAAAATTGGGCGGTAAGATGACCTGGAATTTCGACTGAGTTTTGTGTTGGAACTAACAATATAGGTATAAGTGTCTTAGGGTATACATCTATATGAGGACTATGCATGGGAGGTAATTGTAAGGGTTCCCTCATTTGGTGTGATTTCCACGATAGACCTCTTGCCCCTATTATGGAACTCATTCATCAGTATGGGTGCAGAAGCCATTTTACACCTTAATGTATGTGAATTTCCTCATTATATGCCTTGTGGTGAAAGTAAATGTGAGAGAGAATTCGATACACTCGACATACATGACCGAGTTCCTTATATGTAACTCTCATCGTGGGTTCGATCAAGCGATATGATGAGGGGGAACCGTTTAATTTATATTGATGGAATTTGGCCAATGGAAGGTAGGATCTATTAATTAGGCTAGCCTTGCTCTGTAGGACCAATAACCCATCACAAAGAACTAGGGACAAATATAATGTCAATACTCAATGTTCGTGTAATGTAGTGTGCAAATGCAGGAGTCTTATTAGTGTTTTTGTGCAAATTTTTATGTATGATAAGAGTGATATGTATAACTACTAAACCCAAAGTAAAAAAAGGAAATATATACAAGTGACATGTGGCAAAATAACTTCTATACAAGTTAAGTAAATCATGTGAATATAAAAGTTAAGTGGAGCCTGGAAATAGAAAGCATGTAAGTATGTACAAGTGGAGTAAAGCTTGAAAACGTGTAAAAGTGGAGTCAAACATGTGATAGAAAAAATAGGATATACATGTGATGAAGAAATAAGTATGTGCATGGGATGGAAATAAATATACATGGGTGACATAATATGTGCATGGCATATGGAACATGTGAGAATATACAAGAGAAAATGAGATAAATAAATGCACAAGTGATAAACATATACACACGTCGAAAATGGTGTAGGATATTAAAAAGCCCGTGTAAATAGAGTTTAGTCATCAAAAATCTCCCTAGAAGAGTCTACATTGTGTCTCTACTGGCCCCCATTCGGTGATGAGTGCACCCTAATGTGGCGGAGACAGAACTCCTCGTATGCGTTTATAAGGGGCTAAAAGGATATAAATCTCCATCGTCAGCGATGTGAGGCATACAAATGTGTAGATATTAGAGTTGATAGCTTATTTTACTCAAAACAAGCAAAAAAAATAGCCATATCTAAAGAGATAGCAAAAAGACAACTAGTGGATGATAAACCAAATGAGGTGTGGTCTTAGAGACGATCTTATGAAGTAGGAAGATGTTAGACACCCACTCTACCCTTTTGGTATCTCGCATGCTATATACAATTTGATCCTTCTCCAAAATATATGAACATGTGTATATGTACAAAACGTGTCATGTGTGCAAAATAAACAATAATGAATATATAGTTGAAGGTGAAAGTCATTGTGTGAGGTGTGGAATCATCATATCCACATCATGGACAGGATTGGAATGACTCCTCCTAATGAGATAAACTAACTAAATATGAATAAAAGACTAATAGAATGTATATGAAATGGATAAAATATGAGCAACTACTCGAAATAGTAATTTCACTTTAGAAGGATGAATATGCATATATAGGTTCGATTAGGGAATAATAAATTCAAGAAATCTAACTAGATGGGTAAGATATGTTAACTATATGAATAAGATTCTAATATAAGGAGATTAACAAACTAAAGAATATAAGGAAGGACTTGAATCCCAAAATAACTTTTAAATGCCTATGTAGACAAAAATGGCAACAAAGCCCACATAGTTCGTAATATGAATAGGGTTGTGATCTGGCCCATAATTTGAATATAAATTATCTCTTTTGATTTGTGAAAAGTACGTGAAATGCGGTGAAAGTGTAGAAAAATGTGAGAAAACTCTAAATGGGAAATTATAGCATAAACTCCCTTTTTATTTTATTTTTTGGTTAATTAATACACACACACACAAATATATATATATATATATATATATATATATATATTAAAAATTATATGATTAGTGATATAAATAGAATTTAATAAGGAGAACTTAAGTAAGAATACTAAAATATGAAAAATGACATGTATTGGAATAATGAAACATAAAGGGTTTTGGACATTAAAGCACTTTTGAAATATGTTTAAGCTCTTTGTGGGATGACTTTTGATGTGCGGATGGTGGTGGTTTAAGTTGGGGCAAGATGATGTGAGAGAATGTATAGGAGAGTGTGTTGAAAATTATGTATGTTGAATTTCGAATGGCTGTCGCACTGAAATCCATGTCATGTGCAAGTGAAGCAAAGGTTTCCTTATATATGATAACTTTAAAAGGAAAAAATGACAATTCTTCCATAGGGACTTACCGGCTAACATGGTCCCTGAATTGACTATCAGTATGGTTGTCTGACGTGCTGAATAAGTAAAGCCTAGCTTGCCCATAGGATAAACCTTAAGTGTGATTTGCACATAGAGGGGTCAGCTGGAAAGAGGATTCAGATCTCTATGATTTTGTGATTGGTAACAAAAGTTATATGATCTTGGGGAGAGAAATTTTGTTCTTCTATTATGGTTTGGAGAAGGACTGAGGATCCAAGATATAAGGGACTTTGTTTGAACCCTATCAAGGAGTGTAGGGTTATTATAATGTGGTGTCTACAGTGAGGAAAAGTGACTTAGTTAGTACTGATGGTAATTCCAGGAGTAGCGATATACCTAAATTAACGTAGTGGGATATTATAAAAATATCACGATACCATGTGGTTTAACCGAGGATATTGAATTGAATAAAGAATAATGGAAAAAACATAATTCATGTAGATGATGCCAAATATTTAGAAAAATTCTTTGTTAAGTTGAGTTTGGTATGTAAACCTAAAATCAACACAACTTTGATCCCACCAACGCCTTCAAACCTGAGATCATCGTATATATTCAGAAAAGACATTGGGATAAAGATCTTAATGATATCATCGACGGTGAAAACACTCCATAATGAGATTCTTAATCATGTTTGAAGTGAAATCATAGAATTTGACTGCCGATATCTTCTCCTCGTCCTATTAACTACCAAATTTGTTCTCCTACATTTTTCTATACATGAGTTTTCACAACGACCATCACAAATAGGTCATGATGCAGATTCTTGGCTTGTAATAAATACAAACCAGATGTTCTAATTAAGATTACGTTGGTGTGATTGAATTTATATACATAAACTTCATAAATTTTATTCGTCTGATGGGATTTTTAACGAAAGAAAAACATAAAATCCTATCAATGGAACATACATTTGGTTACAATTAATTTGAAAACATAAATCCTATTTATAGGACGTGACTCGCATGCCATAAATTAACTGTAAGTGTGCATTTAATTAATTATAATCATCCCAGGGAGAAGTTATTAATTAAAAAAGAATCACTTTTTGTTTTTAACCCATTTAGCCCAATCTCTCCCAAAAATATCAAAACCTAAATTTAAAATATCTATTTCTAGATCCAAACCCTAAACCACCCCCATGATGTCATTGTCATATGACGAAGATATGTGGTGTCCAATGACACTCATTAGAGGTCTGATGAAAACTTTTTTAATCATACATTCTTGTTATTTTTTATCTCTCCAATCTAGTTTAGCACTACCTAACTTCCTCCCATGCCTTTGTTGAGCCCCATCGGCGTTAGATGATGCCCAAGGTCTATCAGCATTTGTTGGACTCTTAGTGATGCCGAAAATCTCCATTGTGGATGGTTCAAACTTCTCAACACGTATGTATACGTCCATATCAGTTAGGTATTTAAATCAAGTTAGAAACATAAAATCTTTGCCCAATTTTAAAAAAATATATTTTTAGTCTATATAATTTATATCTAGTTGTAATTGTTTTGGTAATTAACGAAATTATGATTTTATATATCTTTGTACCACATAATTTATTTGTCATTGATATTGGTAATTATGTCTAAGTTATTATTTCATAAAAGTATATATATTAGCCAAGAATAAGTATATTTTTAGTGCACAAATTCACAGACTACTACCTATAACAATCACACAAGATATAGTGACAAATAACACTTGTAGGAATATAAAAAAATACAAAAAAGTAACATAGGATGTGCTTCGTTCGATAAAATGCCTAAATCCAAAGAGGAGGAGATAAATTTTATTAATGGCGGAAGAATACAAATTGACATAGGTTTTGAAACCTATTTTTCACATGCCCAACCTTGGGGGAGATGTCTAATATTTAATCAATTTTCTATAAGAGTCCCATTTGACGTGGAATCTCCTCTATCACTTATGAAGTAAGAGGTAACCTATATTCTTGGAGAAATACTACTTAAGCATGCAGTGTTGGAATTTTGCCCCAAACGGGGATACATTTCTAATAACTAACAAGGTAAACTTCCAACAATTTCCTTAAGGTCTTGTGCATTCTTTGGTACGAGGATTTTAAATGTCTAGAGATCTTTTCGTTGAGGTGAAAAAGTGTGGGTCTTTTTTTGGATTTTATTTTATTTTTATTTTATTCTGATTTTTTATTTTTTTTATTTTCTATTTTAAGGGTCATGTGCCTTGCACATGACCGTTATCTCTAACTGACCCTTAACAAAAAAGTTACCGGTGTCAAAGTAAATTTAAAAAAGGTATTGAACTCAAAAGTGGGTAATTTATGACATATTAAAGGAACAAACCCTTTAATTAATTAGTCATGTGTCTTGCAAAATTAAATCCTTTTCAATTAAACCAATTTTAATTTTACCAGATAAAATTTATTAGGCCAATTTATCATTTGGGTGATTAGTAAATAAATGTGGAAGTAAAATTAATCACACAAGACGCATAAGGATTTTAGAGTTGAAAGCCTTATTGAAAAAAACATTACCACCCCGACCCCAATATTTAATACTATCTAATAATGTTTACAAGAGTCATACATAAATAAACACATCTTACATATACGACATCGATACTCTCCACAAAAATTACTCCCTTGCATTATGATCTATGATGCCTTTGCCCGTACTAGCTGTAAAAATTCCACGGTAGGACTCAGCTTGCAAAATCGGCAGACCTTGGTATACACTGATCTCTAAGGTTGTCTATGATCCATTCATATGATTTCTAATGATGAATTATTCAACTAATGAATTTGAAAACATGAAATAGACAACATCTCACTCGCTCAAAACTAATTAAGATTTTGTAAAACTAGGAAATGCTATCTACTGGAAAATGCATCTATGAAGTTACTTATACTTTGCAACTTCGGATAACCACTCAGATAGATTTTTACATAAAACCAAGTCTCGATCCTTTCGTAAAAGAGTTCTCTCATTCAAATGAGAGATGAAAAACTTAACCCCTTGTAAAATTAAATTTTGTATGTATGCGTAAATGCTCTCTCACAGGGTGGAAGGAATCTTAGAAAAAGGAATGGCTTTGAAAAAGAACGAATATCATGCAACTTTCTCTTTCATAAAATAAATAAATTTTTTCCAGACTGTTATCTCTTTTTCGTAGTGCTATGTGTTTGTCTATGTGAAATTACAATAAAAGATATATATTTTTAAGTTTATTCTAGAATAAAGCCAAAACCCTAACATAAGGAGTTTAAAATCACGTCCTTACAAATCTCCGGTTATTCTAGGACAAAAAAAGGAAAATATCCCAAAAAATTACTAAATCAAAAACCTATACATGAATATATCCATCCCTAAACCCCTCAAGATAGACTCGATAATTTGTACAGGGTTTCTATCAATGGTATCTATTAACCTCACAGTCCTTGTAAGTCTTGCACATTTTTTTATATACTTCATGACATACAAAGGATATAGGGGAGTAATACATTTCTAAAATGAAATGAATGCCAAACTAAACTAAAACTCCTCCTAAATCCATATTTCTCTCCCTTTTGTCTTGATTATTTATGGGAAAAAACCCGAAACAAATTTATCACTTATCAATCAAATCGAAGAAAATAAATAATATGTGGAAGCATGTGCTCAAATAAGATACGTGACAAGATCTTGAATATATCAATAATGTTAAAATATAAATGCAGACAAGATCTTGAATATATCAATAATGTTAAAATATCCATATTTTTAATGCCCTCTTCTTGTATGGTTAACTGAGATCCATGAGTTCTGCCTGAGAAGGTTGGTACGCCAAACCATGCAATGGATAAATCGTTTTTTTCTATGATTGGCTCAATGATATCTTGATGTCTATGGCCAATCCCATTTCGGGCATTTAAAATTAAAGTGTGTGATTAGTAGAAATAAAATGGGGGTGGGGGTGGGGAGGGTGAATAGGTTATCTTAACAAGTTTTTCCAATTTTAAAAAACTTTCAATTAAAACCTAGATCAATTTTATTTTCCAATATGGATTTAGATATAGATTAAATTAAAAACATACAAGCACAATCAAGAAATGTAAAAGGGAGAACAATCACACAAATTGCACAACATCGAGTATACGCTGAAACCCCCCAACCTAAGAATAAAAATCCTTTGTGTGCCATAACATCTCATTAAATTTGAAAAGAACATTTCACATAATATAAGAAGGCAATCTTCTGGATCATCTTCGTATTCTCTCTTCTTTTCTTCTTTTGCTCGACGAGGAGATTTGGATCTTTGCCTTCCTCGGTCGTTGGTCTTTCCACCACTCTAGCGATAAACATATTTAGCCAAATCTCCTCGTCTGATGAGTGCTTCAATTTCATTCTGAAGAGCTATGCATTGTTTGGTCGTATGACCATGGTCTTTATGGAATTCATAATATTTGGACTTGTCTCTTCTGTCAGGATCTGCCTTCATTTTTGCTAGCCAGGCTAGCTCCTCGCTATTCTTTATCTCCTCCAGAATGTGATTTATATCTACCTTTAAAGGAGTGTAATTTCTTAATATCTTCATCTGCTCTAGTGCTTGCTTTCCTTTTGATTGCCTGTTGCCACCATTATTCTTCTGATCCTTCTTTTTGGTTTTACCATTTTCCACCTTGGTCTCCTTAGTGTCTGCATTCTTCTTTGCATCCATAGCTTCCTCGGCATTCATGATTTTGGCTGCTTTTGCCATCAGTTCTGCCATGGTCCTAGGCTGATCTTTGGCTAAAGTTTAGTATAATTTATTTGGCAACAGCCCACTCATCAGAGCAGTAATTGCTATTTTCTCCTCATAATCAATTACTTCAAGTTTCTCGTTATTGAAACAAGTAATATAATCCCTGGTTCTTTAACCTGCCTTCTGTCTAATACTTAGCAAGTGTGCTACTCGTTTGATTGGCTTCACTCCAAAATAGAAGTTACTGATAAAAAGCTCTGCCAGTTGAAAGAAAGTCTCAATTTTCCCCCGAGAAAGATTGTTGTACCATATCTTAGTTGATCCTGTAAGAGTTCCTGAAAATGCCCTACATTTCATTTCATCTGGAACTGCATAGATATCGACAAATGCTTGGTATTGTTCTATATGAAGGACAGGGTCAGTTTTTCCATCATATTTAGGCATCACCATAGGAGCTTTGAACTTTGATGGTGTAGGAAAATCCACAATTGCCTGTACAAATGATGTCCCTTGGACAAAATTTCTTTATAGAGGATTCTTGGCCTTAGCCATTTCCCCTAATCTGTCCTCCAACCTTTGAATATAGCCCTTCCATGCGTCATTTCCCTCCTCGAGACTATTGGTTCGAGCAATTGATCGCATTGAATTTGCCTCTTGGGATCGAGCTGCTGGTCGTGATTGGGCAGAGCCTTCCCTTAGATCGAATGGTCATGGGGAGTTCCTCGACGCAATCCTAGGAGGACTTCTATTTATCCTAGGGCCCAAACGATCAAAAGGAAAGACCATACTTAACCTTTCTAGAGCACTAGTCCTTTCTGGAGATAGAGTGATGTTTTGTTGAGAATCTGTAGCTCGTACTGATGAAGTCCAACCAGGTTGATAAGAAGGATCATTAGATCTCTCAGTACGATATGACTCAGTGCGTCTAAATTGAGATTCCTTTGGGAATAGCGTTCTCCTAGTTCGTGAAGAGGGTAAATGGGTATTTCTCTGAACACTTCGTTGTCCTGATTGGGCCGGCACTCCACCCTGAACAGTTCGTATAAGTTGACGCATAGTTTCCTACATGGCCGTTTGCCCTTGGGCTAGATTAGCCATTATGCCAGCCAAATTTTGAACATTTTGGGGAATAAAAGGGTTTTGAGGATTCCCAGCATTTCTATTACTGGATTCCGGATTATCAGCCATTGATGATGAATTGTTTTGGTGAAAAATGCTAAGTACAGTCGATTCCCACAGACGGTGCCAATCTGTTGATGTAAAAAACTAGATTTGATCTAATTATTTTAATCACAGATAAAAATGAATAAATAAATATAAGACAATAGATTTTTAAAGTGGTTCAGCCTTAGAGAAATGGCCTACGTCCACTCTTCTTATATTGCTGACTGTTTATCTTGAATTCTCGATAATATGTTTACCAGGAAATCCCCTATCCCCATCTATTGAGGAGGTTACAATGTATTTATAGCCTTGAGGTTGTACATGTGAAAGAATAATGCACTGTTATCCTGTAGACATATACATCTGTATGATAATAATGCGTATTTAATGCGCAGATCCTTTAATTCTCTCGATTCAGATGCTCTGCACGCTAAGTTTCTTGGACCGCTTAAGTTGCTCGGTACGCTTAAGTTGCTCGGGCACCTAAGTTGATCGTCCATAATGATTGTATTTGAAAGGATATCTCCACGTGTCTTCAAGTGATTGGTCCATGTTAGTAGACTAAATTTGGTATCAACAATGTCCAAGCTTGAAACATTTGCGACAATACTCAGGAATCTGCTCATGGACTAATTCTTGCCAAAATCCATTATCTTCATAACCTAGCCAAAAACAATTTGGCCTTTTTTGAAGCGGGTCTAGTTCGACACAAATCCTTGCAACACTTGTTCTGTTAACAGTCACCGTTAATGCATATAGCTTTAGTGGTTTTCCAAAAACCAAGGCTATTGAATACAAGGATTTTTTGGAAAATAAATGTATTGGGAGGATAGGAAAAGAAACCCATATTGGAGCTATGGAACTCTACTTATCAATATGAAATTTAGGGCTCCACTTAAAGGTACTCATTGGAAACTTTCCAATAAACCATTGGTCTCTCATCCATAATCTAATGAAATCTTCTTCAGAGTTTAGCCTTATTAGAATATGTTTATGACCTAAAAGACCTATGTGGAATGCTACTTTTAAACTAAATGCTTCAAAAGTTTTTCTTATTAACTCAATACTAGGTCTTCCATGGGAAAACTTACCCACTACTGAAAGTTTAAATGGCACTACTAGTTGTTGGATGTTTTCTCGAGTGAAGATGATGGCTGGTCCACCACGATATTTTGAAAGGGGTTTCAAGGACATTTTTGGTTGGGAAAAAGAGGAGTTGAGGACACTAACAAAATATTTTGACCATGCTGAGGTATTAGTGAAAGGATCAGGAAGTTTTGGATCAACTTGCATAGGATTTTGTATGAGGTTTGACATGTTAACCCTAGTTAGGGTTAGGGTTGCCTAGAGAGAAAGGGTGGATGTTACTAGATTAAAATTAATTAATTTGACTTATATCACATATATTTTTTCATAGCATACATAGAGAAGATAATGAAGGTAGCTGAGAGCTATGAACTTAACATCGATATTTCGAAACAAAATGAACAGGAACCATACCTGAATGTTATTTATTTATTTTTATTTATTTAATTTTTTTTTTTTGGGGGGAGGGGGGGAATCAAATCAATTTTTCAAAGTATTCGTTATCATTATTTATGTACCCCAACTTATGGTTACCCAATGAAAAGGACGTTAGACATTTCAACGAAAAGGACTTTAGACATTTCAAACCCTCAAACCATAGATTGCACAAGACGTTAAGAAAATTGTCGGAAGTTTACCTTGCGAGTTATTAGGGATGGGTACCTCTTGGGGTGAAACGCCCACACTCCAATACCTGGTTAGCAAACTCATGTGGGATTTCTCTAAGAACATAGCTTATATTTTACTTGATAATTGATGGGGGAAAATTCCACCTCAAATGGGACTCTTATGGAAAATTGTATAAATATTAGACATCTTCCCCAAGGTTAGGCATGTGAAAAATAGGTTGTGAAACCCATGGACAATTGTTTCCTCCCAACGTTAATAAAGTTTATCTCCTCCTTTGTGGACTTGGGCATTTTATCATACAACGTAGATCTTGTTCTACTTTTTGTGTTTTGTTATATTCCTATCAGTGTTATTTGTCACTCTAGTTTTTGTGATTGTTTATAGATAGTCTATGAATTTTTTCAACTAAAAAGGTACTTATTCTCGGCTAATAAATATACTTTAAGAAATCATAATTTGTTCATAATTAGCAATATCAATGAGAAATAAATTATGTGGGACAGGGATATATAAAATCATAATTTGGACCTAATTACAAAAACAATTACAACTAGAAATAAATTCTAAAGGCCAAAAATATATTTAAAAAACTTGAGCGGAGATTGTATGTTTCTAACATAATTTCAATACCTAACTGATATAGACATATACACCCACGTCGAGGAGTTCAAACCAGACACGATGGAGATTTTTAGCATCACCAAAAAATAGCACTAGACCTTGGGTACCACCTAATGCCGATGACGTCAATGGGGGTCAATGGGGGACTGACAAAGGCATGGGAGGAAGTTGTGTAGCTTTTTAATAGATTGGGTAGATAAAAAAAATAAGAAGAATTTGTCGTAAAAAATTATCACTGCACCTCTAATGAGCGTCGTGGGACACCAAAGATCTTCGTCAGAAGTCAACAACATCAAGGGGATGGTTTAGGGGTTTAGATATTTTAAATTTAGTTTCTTCTATTTTTTGGGAGATTGTCGTTCTATTAATTTATACGATTTTATGTTTTCAAATTAATTGAACCCAAATGTATATTCCATTGATAGGATTTTTTATTTTTAAATTGTATAAAATCCAATTATACTAATAAAATAAATGGAGTTTGTGTATGTACAAACAATCAAACCAATGGAATCTTAATTAGAACCATTGGTTTGTATTTATAACTAGCCAAGAATCTGCATCATGAACCATCTGTGATGGTTGTTGTGAAAATTCATGTACAGAAAAATTGAGCCGAGCAAAATGGCAGTTAATTGGACAAGGAGAAGATATTGGCTGTCGAATTATATGTTTTCACTTTCAACATGATTAAGAAGGAAATTGTTTATTTTGGTCCTCGTAGATGATATCATTGAGATCATTATCATGGTGTATTTTGACAATTTGGATGACGATATTGGGTTTGCAGGAGTCGGTGGGATCAAAGTTGTGGTGGTTTTAGGTTTGCATACTAAACTCAACTCGACTCAATAAAGACATTTTTCAAATATTTGGAACCAGCTACATGAATTTTATTTTTTCATTATGCTCAATTCGATGCAATATATTTGGTTTAACCACATGATATCATGTCATTTTTTATAATATTCCACCAATTTATTTTAGGTATACCTAGCATTACTATCAGTATTAACTAAATCACTCTTCCTTACTGTAGACATCTCATTCCAGCACCCCTACACTCCTCCGTCTAAACGAAGATAATTTTATCTCAGATCCCCAGTCGTCTTTCAAACCCTAATTGAAGAACAATAGTGATCACCACGAGACTGATTGATGTTAGTTAAATCTCAAACTCTAGAATCTCCCATCACAACATCATAGAGATCTAAATCATCTTTCCAACGAATAAGTCCATGTACGAATCATACCTACAATTTATAAGTTATGGCCAAAAAATCATTTCAGCTTTCTTATGGGCAGGATAGGATTTACTTAGTTAGCAAGCCAGACCATCATGCCGATAGGTAGGTTCCTATGGCAGAATTGTCCTTTTCTCCTTTTAGAGTTTTCCTAAATCAAGAGACCTTTACCCCATTGGCACAGGACCTGAATTTCAGTGCAACAACTATTCAGAATTTAACATACCTAATTTTCAACACATTCTCTTATACATTTTCTTACATCATCTTGCCCCACCTTCAACCACCACTCCACTTCCATCCACACATCGAAATTTATCCCATAAGGATCTTAAAACATAATTCAAAAGTGCTTCAAAGTCAAAAACCCTTTATGTTTCATTAGTCTAATAAATGTCATTTTTCGTATTTTAGTGTTCTTACTTAAATTCTAGTTATTAAATTATATTTCTATCATGAATCATATATATATATATATATATATATATATATATATATATATATATATATAGGCTCTCCAGCATACTGTAACACCCCGTATTTTAAAATTATGGGATTAATTAAATTAAATTGGGATATATTAATTTAATATTAATCCGAAAATTCATTTTAAGTATTTACTAGCGTGACAAGAGTTAGTAATTATTAGAAATTTATTGAATATTACTTAATGAGTAAAGTAATATGTAGAATTGAATTTATTAAAATTGTCACGAGTGATTACTATGACAATTATAGAAATTAAGTCGGGACGTTCCTGTGTCGTATCTGGACTAAAGTATTATAATAAAAAGTGAGCAAATTATAAGTCGCTCGTATGATAATTTCGAGTGCGCCAACGTGTCTGAAAGGGTCGAGATAGTCAGAAAAGTGTAACCGGGGGTTTAGCTTGGGTCCCAGGGCGTTTTTAAGCCTAACCGGTATCCCACGAGGGCAATTTGATCATTTCCCATTTTCAGCCTTAGTTAATGACGAAATTTAAGATTTAATATCATATGTTAGGAGAGCCCTCTAGGGTTAACATTCTCAAAAGTCTAGAAAGGCAGTGAGAGGAAGAAAGGAGAAAAGTCTTCCAAGAATCCAAGGCCAAGAACCAACCCGATTGCACCACCACCACTACCACCAAAACGTAGATCGGAGAGAGGGGATCAAACCTATACCTGCCAAACTCGTGGAATCAAACCTGTGATCTTAAGGCAAGTAATTTTCTTACTGATTTCTAGTGGATAATTCAACCATGTTAGAATAGGATTAAATAGTATATGTCTATTCAAAGAATTTGATGACTTAGGGAATTTAATCACATGCTTTAGAAGAAATAATTATATTCTAGAAAATATTATCATATGTAGAGGATTACCCACGAAATTGTAATGGTTTAGAAGAGAGAAATCTGGAAAAAGAATTAGAAGATTGGAAATTATAATGAAACTAGGGTTCTTGGTAAATATTATGAATTAGGCCTTTAATCCTATACTTTTGATGAAATTCGCACATGCTTTTTGTAGGAAATCATATAGGTAGGTTAATATAACTATTAGTTTAATTGCTTGGGAGTTTGGGACTCAATTATGGAGTTTTGGTTGAGTTTGATGAAGGAAACCCGTAGTTAACAATGGCAGAATTCGGAATACTTGTTTGATCGATCGATCGACTCAAGAATGTCGATCGATCGACCCACTTTCATCGATTGATCGATCGACCCCTCCTGGAAACTGCATGTTTTTCCTCTTTTTGCTTAATTCGGATAAAATGCGTAGGAACCCTTGAATATCATTTAAAGAATATAATGGGTCATGAAGAGGACCAGTAGGGTCTAAGTAAATTCTGTAGAATGTAATTTTATATCGGATGTAAACATGGGTTAACGGGGGTTTGACACATATTGGAAATTGTGCGTACGTTAACTAAGTACATTATGTGTTGTGGGCTTATCGTACCACACCACGAACAGCAACAAGAGAATCTCCATACATGCTCACATTTGGGAGTGAGGCTGTCATACCTGCTGAATTGGGTCTACCCACGCATAGGGTGCTTAATTTCAATTCTCCTGTCAGTGATTTGATGAGAAGATTAGACCTGGATATGCTCGAAGAAGTTAGGGAAGAAGCAGCAATCAGGAATGCAGCATATCAACAACGAACAACTTTGTTCTATAACAAAAGAGTGAAGAAATGTGATTTGAAGGAAGGGGATTATGTGCTGAAGAAAGTGATCCACAAGCATAACAAACTGGAAGCCAACTGGCATGGACCCTACAGAGTAACAAAAGTTGTTCGTCCAGGGACATACAGGATTGAAACCTTGAAAGGAGAAAAATTTAAAAATGCATGGAATGCAGAGCATCCGCACAAGTATTATCAATAATTGAAATTCCTATGTAATGCAGTTTCTTCAATATGAATAAAGTGATGTTTCATCCAACTTCTTTCTTTGTTGAATTTTTTTTCGGAGTATTGGTGCTACTACACACCAAATTCAGAACAATTACCACCAACTCCGGTTGGTCGGGACGCAATTACCACCAACTCCAGTTGGTCGGGAATCAATTACCACCAACTCCAGGTTGTCGGGAAATCAATTACCACTAACTCCGGTTGGTCGGGAAGCAATTACCACCAACTCCGGTTGGTCGGGAAATCAATTACCACCAACTCCGATTGGTCGGGAATCAATTGCCACCAACTCCGGTTGGTCGGGAAATCAATTACCACCAACTACGGTTGGTCAGGAAATCAATCACCACCAACTCAGGTTGGTCAGGAATCAATCACCACCAACTCAGGTTGGTCGAAAATCAATTGCCACCAACTCCGATTGGTCAGGAAATCAATTACCACCAACTCCGATTGGTCGAAAATCAATTACCACCAACTCCGTTTGGTCGGGAATTATATACCACCAACTCCGATTGGTATCCCCTGTCTAGGTAACAAGGTAATTCATACGATATTACTACAACTAAGCAAGAACATGGGATGCAAAACATTCCATTGCTTAGGCCCAAAGAGTGACAAGTCACTATAAACAAACATCAAATGGGATAAGTATAGTATATACATACATATATTTACCAACTAACAAACAAAGACATTCTACAAATTATTTAGAAAACAATGAAATGGAAAAAGAATAAAAATTTCTTCATTCAAATTAAGTAGAATTACATATGATGTGAAAAATATAATTCATTACATAAAAAACCCTATTCTATTGGTTTTTTCCCTTCTGCCTTTGAAACATGTTCTATCCCAGCAGGAGGATCATCCAATGCATAAGGGGAATTTATAAAATTTACATCTCGCAGCATTCTAACATTCATTACAGATGGCCGATCAAGTAAATGTTCTGGGCGAGATATCTCAAAGTTGGCATGAAGACTGTAATCGTCGAGATACTTGGAGATCAAGCACTGAGGAATTGCCCGAGCAGGAATCCAACTAATGTCAAGCTTAAAAGGAGGCACGGGGAAATCGAGCACTCCAGGGTTATAATAATCCCATAAGTAATGGCCCTGCTCCAATTTTAGCACACACAGTGCATTCAACCACCCTTGCTTGTACCCCTCGTTATTTGACTGCTGGATCCGAGCATTAAGATGGTAAAGGGCTTCATTATACCCAGCCATCCAAAACTCTCGGGGTTGTTTATGAAACTGATAAGTTAACCTCTCCAGTTTCTCGTAGAGACTCTTCGCCAGAATTTCCTTATTTTCCAAAGCAGAACTCTGAGAAGAGAGTTGGTCGGTGAAATTTAGAATCTTCTTGGACATTTCTGCCAAAGCTTGATTCTTCGCCATCAGCTGAACTACCTGATTCTCCAAAGCCGATTGAGTTCTTGCTTTTTCAATAGAGATTTGACCAGCCCTTGCTCGTCCACGAGAAGAAGATCATACTCGTCCACGAGTAGATGTGGAGGGTCCAACCCTTTTCAAAGTTTCCAACTCATCTCGTAAGTTGGAATTTTCTACCTCTAAGAAAGAAAAACCTTCATCATTAACAGGGACTAAGGCTCCGGAGGAAGATGCAGCAGATTTGAGTTATTTTATCCCTTCTTGCAAAGCAATGTTTTCCTGCTCCAATAACTTAGCGATGTGCCTGTGCTCTTCAACTTTAAGCTTCAGAACACTTTCTTTCTTTTCATGAGCAGAGATGGATTTATGATACCCTTTGTCAACATTCAATTGCTGATATTTCTTCTCGTATCATTAATGCAAAGGTGTGGAGGATTCTTTATACTGCTCCTGGAGTTCCTCGATCTTTCCTTGGAGATCTTCAATCATATCATAGTAGGCCACATTGTTGGTAACAACACGATCGAGCAAGCATTTCAGGTATCGGTAAGCTTCAACTGCTTAGTCAGAAGCACCTGATCCGAGGATGTCAATTATCTGGGCCTCATTAAGATCTGCATGACCAGTTTTAAAATAATTATTGCATTTGTTCATTAATTCTATGTTATGAGATGATAAGAGCTCCATGCTGGCCATAAACTAGCAAAGAGAAGAAATAAAAAGAATCAATAATGATGCAGACAGAGCAATTAAAAGAAGAAATTCAAGACGAACAACCAAAGTGTGAAATTTTATTCATCATAAGAAGGTATACATAGTTCCAAGTTACATTCAAGAAAATAGTAAAATAAAAAACCCGAACAACTCTACACCTTCTCCTTATTTCCTATGATTTCCTTGAAAGGTTTGGATTAAGGAGTTTATTGCTCGGAAGGTAAGGGAAGCTGCTCGGCAGAAGTGCTGGCTGGTTGGAGTTTCTCAGATGACTGAACAACAGGAACAACAGGGACTTGATCTCCAGTCATCATGGAAGATTCATATGAAGCAGCTTCATCTTCTTCTTCTTCTCCAGGAGAGGGAGGAGGGCCATGAATGTGTTGCTGGAATAACTCAGAATTCTCGACAACCTTCAACTCCTTTAAGGATGCCACCAATCCATCTCTAAAATATTTGATGCTGGCATACTCCATTTGGGAAGTCATAACAGCCAAGCCCTTATTCCATCCTTTATCCCAACAAGCACTGAAATATTTTTTAATTTCATATTTCCTTTTTGCCTTCTCCGAAGAGGTTCTTTCCCGAAGGAGCTCCTTGGCAGCCTTCAACTTCTCTTCCACCTCCTTTTTCTGTCGCTCGACATCTTGAAGAGCAACAACTTCATTTTTAGCAGACTTGAGTTTAGCCTCAAGCTCCTTGTTGATCTGTTCAAAATCCTTGTTGCTCTATTCAAACTCCTTCAACTTCCTCTCCAATTCCTTGGAGGTATTCACATCTTGATTTCTCTATAGCTTAATGGATTTGAATTGCTTCTCCCAAGTAACTTTATCTTCCTCGTACTTATGAAGAGAATCTTTCAAGGATTGGGTCAACCTAACAAAAGCTTCCTCATCCGAGGAGCTTAAAGTCCTAATAACTTCATCCTTCTTCAAAATGCTGTTGAAACACGTCACCAGCTAAAAAAATAAATAACTTTAAATCAATACATGAACATAATATCAGAAAGTAAAAGACTCAGGTCAATAATACTTACTGAGGCAATGTGTTGAGCAGCTAGAGTAGTAATTCTCTCAAGAGAAAGAGTATCTTCAATGCTTGGGACTTCTGGGACTGTCCAAGATCTTACCAAGCCCACAGCAGAGCTCGGAGGAACAAAAATTGGAACACCACCTTCAACATTTGAAGGATGAGAGACAGGTTCAGCAGGTCTCTCGGAAGAGCTCTTCTTTAACCTCCTCGTAGGAGCTGGAACACTTTCAATTAAAGATGCTGTCTTTATTAGTGATTTGAAAACAACATCACTTGAAGGAGAAACAATAACAGTCTTGCTCGGTGCCATAGGGGGTTTTTCAACAACCTTCTTGGCAGCAGCAGGAGGGGGTACACCAATGGTTTGTGTCCCCTCTTCTGGGACATCTTGTTTACTTTTCTTTGCCTCCATAGTGGCAGAGGCAGATTTGTCGAAAAAAGCAGGAGCTCTTATCTTCTTCATTATATTAATGATGGGAATATTCGACTCAGAGGAAGAACCTTCCACACTAGTCTCAAAGGCTGGTACTTGGTCAAGATCAACCACTACTGGATGAGGACGAACTGTGAAAGATGAAGTGTAGCTTTTGTATTGCAGCAAGTAAGAAGCAGATCTAATATGCTCCTCAGCAACAGATTGGTGCAAGCTCCAGATATGTTTTAAGTGCTTTATGTTAACCTCAGTTTCCTTGGGAGGTTTCCTTTTACTATCAACTGTAACAAACAAAATCAATTGTCAGTGATGCATTTTATCAAATATAAAGAAAACAAGATTTCAAAAATAAAAATAACCTATCCCATTGCCATAAAGTGGGCACCTGGGACCATGGTATACATCATCTCCATTTAAAGGAGGGTGTTGCCAATTTTTCATCACAACGCCGTAATCAAAATAATCCCTATTGGCATTGGGAAGATTGACAACTAACGCTCTATTAAAAAACCTAGTTTTTAAATAGAAAGTACTTTCACTGGTAACCCATCTGTAGCAATACATGATCTCTGGAATCCATAAACGAGTTCCATGAAGTTGATTTAACCTATGTACTCCATTAACTATCCTCCATGTGTTTAGAGCTACTCTTGCAGGTACAACATCAAAGTATTGGCAAAACTCCAAACACAAGGGATTTGGCGGTAAAGAAAAGCCACATTCATCTACAAAAAGACTGGGGAACCAATGTCCCTCAGCCAAAGAAAAATAATCAGAAGGTTCAGAAAGTTGTTCCAAAATAACCCACGAAGGGATTGAATACTCAGATCGAAATTTGTCTAACGATTCAACAGTATAAACCATGGGGAATAAAATAAAGAGGAAGGAAGAAAATCTTATAGAGAAAATAGAGACCAGTTGTCAATGAACGATGGAAAGAACGAAGGCACAAGACAGAGAAAAGATGAAGAGTTCAAAGATACAAATTTAAAAAGTGAAAGAAGACAGGATTTCTGTCTCGTTTAAATACTTTACCTCGGGAATAGAGAAAGGAAACGATTACAAGGAAAGACGTTTGCACTTTCGGCGGCTAAAAGAAGAAAAGGGCACAAATATCGAAGTGGTCATGAAAATTCAAAATATTTATGAAGCCTGATACTATGCACTCAAAAAGGAGTTATATACAACGAAAATTTTCCTAAAATCCATGAAGATCAACAATCCAAGCAGTTTTCAAGCAAAATGTTCCACACTCTCCTTCAACCTCAACTATGAAACATTGGGGACTTCTGTTGATACCAAATTTAGTCCGTTGACAGGGACCAATCACTTGAAGACACGTGGAGATCTACCTGTCAAATAAAAAACATTATGGACGAGCAACTCAGGCGCCCCGAGCAACTTAAGCGTACCGAGCAACCTAAGCATACCGAACAACTTAAGCGGTCCGAGAAACTTAGCGTGCAGAGCATCTGAATCGAGATAATTAAAGGATGACTGCGCATTAAATGCGCATTATTATCATACAGATGTATATGTCTACTGGATAACAGCGCATTATTCTTTCACATGTACAGCCTCAAGGCTATAAATACATTGTAACCTCCTCATTAGATGGGGACAAAGGATTTCCTGGGAAACATATTATCGAGAATTCCAGATAAACAGTCAGCAATACAAGAACAATGGACGTAGACCATTTCTCTAAGGCTGGACCACTTTAAAAATCTATTGTCTTATATTTATTTATTCATTTTTATCTGTGTTTAAAATAATTAGATCAAATCTAGTTTTTACATCAACAGACATAATGAGAAAAAGTGTAAAATTGCCAACAAAAAAGGTGCCTGAGGCATCAGTTGTCAAAAACACCCCTAAAAAAGAATTCATGTCCTTTAAAGAAATGCTAAAGATCAGCCAAAAGAGGTTGTGAACTTAATTAAAAACCAATAATCCTCCAATTAGGCCTAATGAGGTTCTTGAACTTCTTGAAGATAGTGAGGAAGATAATCATGTTGAAGGTGTGATCCAAGATAGCATGCCCGTTATTAAGTCAATCTAGGAAAATGATGCAAGAAGAAGAACCCCCTACAAAGTCATCGAAGACCATATAGATAAAATCAAATTAGTAGATGTGGATCAAGAGGATATCAAGGTTATAGATGACTATTGTCCATCCCTTAGTAATACCGAATTACGAGAGAAAACCAATATGGCATTGCATGATAGTTAGTCTTTATCATACTCTAAAGGGTATGAAGATGGTGAAACGCCTCTTTTGGAGGAACTCATCGTATTTTCCAAGAACCTTGAATCCAAGATGCTAAATTATAAGAGGGCTAAGGAAATCAATTAAAGAAATAGAAGGAGCAATCTTTAATCAATCAACATAGTGCAGCCTAAAAAGATCCTACTGAAGTTGGTCAGAAAGATGGAAAAATTCAAGATCCCATGTACAGAAGAATCACAGGAGCATGCCTTTAAAAGGACAAGAGCTTCAATCCACTATTACCTAAATGATTGATACCATCATTTAGAATACTAGGGGAGTAGGAAACAAAGAAACCAAAAGAAGACTAAAAAACTTTGTAAGTTTCATAAACTTCCTTTTATAGCAATCTTGAACCTATGAGAGACAATTACAAATAGGAGGGTTTACAGACATTATAATTTGATGGTGGAGGGGCTAATACTAATAATAAAATTTGGAGGTTTTGGAGATATGATGTTGATTGCAGCCTTATCAAAAATGGTTATCAAGATATCTTCCATAAAATAGAACACCCTGTGATTTCTTAAAAAATATATGTGCACATTGTTTATGCCAAGTGCATTAGAATTGAAATAATCCATCTATGGAGTAACATTGAAGCTAATTTCCTTGATCTAGAGAATGAACCTTTACTTACTATTGGAAATTCAACATTGTGGCTAATAGTTCTAAAAAATTTAGGGACTTAACTATAAAACATATTGGAGTAGTGGATTTCAGTAGATGCATTCTTAATATAGGCCTTACTAATTTAGGTTACATTGTCTCTAAATTCAAATGGGTCAATAACAGAGGCGATGACTATATTTAGAAGAGACTTGATGGAGGCCTAATTAATCAATTTCGATTGGCTACATTCCCAGACACCACTATTATAAATTTAAACAAGAGTTATTCTGATCATCCCCCGCCCCACCCTTTTGGTCTCCGTTTGTAATCCTAGAGATCAAATTTTCAAACCTTTCAAATTTCTTAACATGTGGTGTAACCATAATGAATTCCAAATTGTGCTACATAATGCTTGGGATTTGTCGATAGAAGGCAGTCCTGCGAATATTTTTGCCCAAAAATTTAGGATCCTTAAAAATTCCCTCAAATTTTGGAATAAAAACAAGTTCAAAAACATATTCCAAAAGGTGAAGAATGTGGAAGATAGATTGATTCTAAGATAAGTGGAGCACTCATTGAGCCCCAGTCAAGACAATAGAACTCTACTGGATGAAACTAAATCAAGACTGAATTGGTTTTAAAGTGAGAGGAGGATTATTGGATCCAAAAAGCTAGAAATATGTGGAACCATGAAGATGATAGGAATACTAAATACTTCCATGCCTAATAATTAATTCTAGAAGGACCACGTGGATTCACAGAATAAAGGATGCTAAAGGAGAGTGGGTAGATTCAGTTAATGAATTGAAAAAGTGTTTCTGAACTATTTTCAAACTATTTTATAAGATGAAGGCACTGAAAAGATCCAGTATATGAAGGATTTCATCCCAAAAGTTGTCATAGAAGAAATGAACTCTATTTTGGCTGAGATTCCAAATGAAGTTGAGATTCTAGAGGCAGGGAAGTCCCTAAGTCCAGCTAGCTCCTCAGGACCTGATGGTTTTAATGGTGTATTATATGTAAAGTATTAAATTACTATAAAGGGAGATTTAGTAGTTTCTATTCAATTCTTTTTTGTAGGTAGAGATATTCCTAAAAGTCGGGGTTCAACAAACATTTTCCTTATCCCACAAACTGAAAATCTTGTGAGTTTTAAAGAATATAAGCCCATCAATTTATTTAATTTCAATAATAAGATTCTACCGAAAATAATTTCTAATATATTGAGTGATTATCTTCCCCAAATAATCTCTCCTTCATAATCTGGCTTCATCAAAGGCAGGAATATTTTGATAATATCTTATTAGGCCAAGAGATGTTGCACTTGATAAAGAGGAAAAATATTAATGAAAATAAAGTCCTGAAATTTGACAAGGCTAAAGCATATGATATGGTGTCTTGGTGGTTTCTCATTAGAGTTCTAAGAGGCTTTGGTTTCTGTGGAGGTTTTATTGATATTATATGGAGGTATATTACTTCAAATTAGTTTTCCATAATCATTAATGGTCAACAAACAGGCTTTTTTAAATACTCTAGAGGATTAAGGCAAGGGGATCCCTTATCCCCTAGCTGCTTTCTGATAGTTGCAGAGGTTCTTAGGAGAGGTCTTTAAACTCTCATGTCCAAAGGTACCATTGGTCAATTCTCTCATCCTAGGCATTGTCCCTTTATCAGCAACCTTAGCTTTACTAATAATATTATTATATTCACTAAGGGGTCAAAACATAGCCTTAAATCCTTGATGAAATTCCTTCATAACTATGATAAAGTGTTAGGCCAGCTAATCAATTCATCTAAAAGTCATTTTATTTCTTCTTCTAAAGCTTATCCCGAGACGATTAGTTTAATCTCTTCTGTGATAGGGTTGTCAGCCATTAAATCTCCTATTAATACCTTGGATGTCCTTTATTCAAGGGTAGATGGAAGTCTATTTTGTTTCAAAGCTATCCAAGGTTGCAAGATCGCAATCAAAATTTCTCTCTTATGGAGGAAGACTTATGCTTATCAAATCAATGCTCTCATCTATGCCATTATATACTCTATATGCTATTCACCCTCCCAAACTATATTAAAGAAAATTAAAATCATTTTCAGTGATTTTTTTCATGCTCCCACAAAGAGTATGGAAAGAAAATACACTGGATGAAGTGGAAGGATATTTATTACAATACAGAAGAAGCGGGTCTTGGTTTAAGAAATAGGGATAATATTTCGCATGCTTCAAAGTGGAGGTTAGTCTGGAATTATCTTACTGAAGATGGCCTATGAGATAAATATTTGAGGGGCAAGTACAAAAATTATGAGTTGTCTTCTAGTTATATGGCTTGGCAATGCTTCATGAAGGTTATTATAAAAGTTGAAAGTTTTATCTTTGAAGTAGAAGGCATAAAATACTAATCTCTAACGGAGAATGGTCCTTTTAGATTTATATCATCTAATGAGAAGATCAAAACTTGTAAAGCTTCCTCTTTAATCCTAAAGTCAGTTTGGAATAAATTCCTTTTAAAATGTCAATCATGATGTGGAGAAGGTGCTTGAATATTCTTCCAGTGGAAGAGAAGATTAAATCTAAGGGCATTATAATAACCTATGTATGCAAACACTGCTATAGAGCTTGTGAAGACTTAAACCACTTATTCATTCATGGTCTAATAGTTCATCAGTTATGGTCCCACTTTGCTAATTTGTTTGGTTTGAAACGGTCTTTCACGTCATTTAAATACATGATGATGAAATGGTGGTATAAATTACTTAATAATAAATTTTAAGGTTCTTTCTAAGGCACTGCCTATTAGTATTGTTTGGGAAATTTGGAAAAAAAGAAATCATGCAGTTTCTAAAGGTAGTAAAATGTTTTCAGCCACTATAATCAAGCAAGTATATTCGCCAGTTCAAGATATGGCCCCAAAGATCCTTTTTCTAAAAAGTCCTAAAATGGAAGAATGAATTAATACATTCTCTAAATACTTACTCATTTAGAGGGAACTTCATTCAGATCATACATTGGAGAAAACCAATCTATGGGAGGGTGAAAATTAATGCAGATGGAGCCTCAAAAGGCAAATCCTGGCAATTGTGGTTTTGGTGGAATTATTAGGGATGATAAGGGTGACTTCTTGTGGGAATTCTCCAACACTGGAGATTATAATACCAATAATTAGTTGAAGCCAAGGCTATATTATAGGGTATGAAGATTTGCAAAAAAGGAACTTTTTAAGTATTGATGTTGAATCTGACTCAAAGCTCTTTATAGATATCCTTAACTTTAGTTCCCTTATAATCCTCAGGAAAATTGAGCACTTAATCATGGAGATTATTGAAACCTCTGAAGTAATGGGTGTTCTTTATATGCATTGTTTTAAAGAAGCCAGCTTTGCAGCAGACTCTATAGCTAATTTTGGAGTTAAGACTAATTCTTTCCAATTGTTTAATAATTTAAAGGACGTGCCTAATTAAACCAAAGGCTTCTTAAATATGGACAAATGGAGTTGTCCTTCTTTGAGAGTTCCTAAGAGGGGTATGTAATGTATGCTTTAATTTTTCCTTGTAGTGGGAATATTTATAAATTCCCAAGTTTAATTTTCCACTGTCTTTCTTATATAATGGATATATTTATAAATTTCCACATTTATAATTTTGATGTTAACTCATTGAGATCAATAGTTAATATCTCTCCTTCTTTATTCTCAAGATTTTTCAAGTTCCACTAGAGAGGCTTTTTCTCTTTGGATTATTAATAAAACTCGTAGGGGTTCTATCCCTCTTCTAAAAAAATAATTTTAATCTAGGGTTTTCTTGTATTTAATACTTCTTAAATTGCCTACTTTTGAGTTTGGTACCTTTTTTTAATTCATTTTGACTTGGTACCTTTTCCATCAAGGGTCTGTTAGAGATAAGAATCATGTGCAAGGCACATGAACTGATAAATAAATATAATTAAGAAAAACAAAAACAAAAAATATCATAAAAATGAAAAAAAATAGGAAAATAAAAGAAAAATAGAAAAAGTAAAAAATAAAAGAAGATTCTGGTCATCTTCTTCAACCACCCCCCAAAACTCGGTATCCCATCCACCCTTAAAAACTCGGTAACCCCCAATCCCTGCCAACCTACACCACCCAGAATACCCTCTCTCTCTCTCTCTCTCTCTCTATTTTGTCCTATTTCTCTCTCTCTCTCTCCCTCTCTATATATTTATGTCTATATATATACACACAAAATTACATACACATACCATACAAGTTTTGAAAATATATATTTTTTTAGAATCGATTTGGGTTTATTATATTGATTTAGATTTTAATTTGGATTTGGGTTCATACGGTTTATTCTAGTAAGGTAGAGGTGAGGATTTGTTTCGATGTTTGGAGGAGGGGCTATAATTGGTGGTGGTGATTGAAGATGGTGGTGGTGGTGGTGAGTGATGGAGTTTGGGCCACTGGTGGGGGAGGATGGCGGTGGTTGAGATTATCGAGTTTGGGTTGGGTTTCTCCTGCTAGAGGATCCATCTATTTTGAATTTCAACAAAAAAAATTCTTTTATCCTTTTTAGGGATAATTATATTTAGGTCCCATTTGTCGGGTCAACATTCTTATAAGTCCTATTGACTTTTCAACAATCTTATAGGTCCTATTCCAACTTTTTAGGGAATTCTTTCACAATTTTACCCTTTTATAAGTAATCATCTGTAACTTCCTTTAGGAAGTTACATAAGTGGTTGAGTTTTTTTTTAATCTTTAAATGATCATAACTTTTGATTCACAAATCCGTTTTTCGCAAAATTACTATTTTTGAAATCTGCTCGACGGGATCTATCAAACAAGATCCATGAAGGCTATAAAATTTCAAAGAAATTTTTTTTACACAAACAGTAAACTTTACTGTATGCACTAGAATATGAAATAGTTTTATATATGTGACATTTTCACAAACAGAAAGTAACATTTATTCTGGTAATACTACAAGTATATATATATATATATAGAGAGAGAGAGAGAGGAAGGCTCACCTACATCATGCACTATACATCACACTGTACATCACACCTAATTCTAGGCCCTAGAAAAGTTTTTTTTTTAAATTTTATATTTTTCTCTTGAAATTAACCTTCCAATCAACCCATATGCAAAAAATTAGGTCAAAATACATTTTGTAGCTATTTTTAAAAAATTCACAAAAAATTGTTGTCGCAGACCCTTAAAAACAATGTATTTTTAGCAGTTTTTTGTAGGTTTTTTAAAAATAGCTACAAAATATATTTTGACCTAATTTTTTGCATATGGGTTGATTGGAAGGTTAATTTCATGGGAAAAATATAAAATTTGAAAAAAAAAAGTTTTTTAGGGCTTAGAATTAGGCGTGATGCATGGATGATGTATAGAGCATGATGCAGGTGAGCCTCTCTCTCTCTCTCTCTCTCTCTCTCTCTATATATATATATATATATATATATATATATATATATATAATGTGATAACACAATAAATGCTATTATTTGTAAAAATGTCATAGATATTAAACTTTTTTGTATACACCAGAAAATGAAATAGTTTTATATATGTGACATTTTCACAAACAATAACATTTACTGTGTTAATATATTTATGAAATAGTTTTATATATATAACACTTTCACAAACAGTAACATTTACGGAGTTAATATTACACAATATACACACACACACACACACACGGTAGATCCAAACCACTATTTTTTTTTTCAAAATTACCATATTTTTAAATGTTTACGCTAGCGACATTCAATCCCCACCACTACCCACCCCATTGTCGGAGCTTCAACGACTTTTAGCAGAGCTATGATTTGGGTTGGTAGTAGTGGCATAGGGTGCCGCTGGGGCGGCCCTCTGAAATTAAGAGAATATTAGATAAATGGGGTTTGGATCCACCGAAGCTCCGATTTGGGGTGAGTAGGTGTCACATTGAGTTAGGTTTATATCTATAGCATTTTCACAAACATTAACATTTACTGTGTTCATATAACACAGTATATATATATTTATATATATATATATATATATATATATATATATATATATATATATATATATATATATATATATATATATATATATCCAAACCTCTTGTTTCTGATATTATCTTATTTTTAACGGTCTGTGCTAGCGGCATCCAATCCCCACCACCACTCACCCCCTTTATCGGAGCTCCAACAACCTTCATCAGAGCTCTGATTTGAGGTGGCATGGAATGCCGATGTAACATTTTCACAAACAGTAACATTTATTATTTGTGAAAATATTACAGATATAAACCTAATCCAATGCTACCCATACTCACCTCAAACTGGAGCTTCGGTGTATCCAAACCCCATTTATCCAATATTGTCTTATTTCCTAAGGTCGGCGCCAGCGGCACTCCATGTCACCTCAAATTAGAACTCTGATGAAGGTTGTTGGAGCTCCGACAATTGGGGTTGGTGGTGGTCGGGATTAGATACCGCTAGCGCGGGTCATTAAAAATAAGACAATATCAGAAAAAAGAGGTTTGGATCCATCGTATATATATATATATATACTGTGTTATAACACAGTAAATGTTAACGTTTGTAAAAATGTTATATATATAAACCTAACCCAATGTCACCCCTACTCACCCCAAATCGGAGCTCCAGTGGATCCAAACTCCATTTATCTAATATTTTCTTAATTTCAGAGGTCCGCGCTAGCGGTACCCTATGCCACTACTACCTACCTAAATCATAGCTCTGATGAAAGTCGTTGAAGCTTCGACAATGGGGGTGGGTAGTGGTGGGGATTGAATGTCGCTAGCATAAACCTTTACAAATATGGTAATTTAAAAAAAATAGAGGTTTGGATCTATCATGTATATATATATTATGTAATATTAACTCAGTAAATGTTACTGTTTATGAAAATGTTATATATATATTGTGTAATATGAACTCAGTAAATGTTACTGTTTGTGAAAATGTTATATATATAAAACTATTTCATAAATATATTAACATAGTAAATGTTATTGTTTGTGAAAATGTCACAAATATAAAACTATTTCATTTTCTGGTATATACAATAAAGTTTAATATCTATGACATTTTTACAAACTATATATATATATATATATATATATATATATATATATATATATATATGCTCCTATTTTGAAAGTTCTGTGCCACCCCTATTCACCCGAAATTGGTGCTCCAGATGATCCCGATCCCATTTATCCAATCTTATTTTCAAAGGTTCGCGCCTGCGGCACCCCATGATACTCCGGTGGATCCAAAGCCCATTTATTCAAAAGTCTATTATTTTCAAAATGTCACCCTTACCCACCCCAAATCGGAGCTCTGACGAAGGTCGTTGAAGCTCCAATAATGGTGGTAAGGATTGGATACCGCTAGCGCAAACCTTTAAATATAAGGTAATTTTGAAAAAAAAGGTTTGGATCCACCGGATATATATATATATATATATATATATATATATATATATATATATATATATATATATATATATATATATATATATATATATATATTGTGTAGTATTACCACAGTAAATGTTACTGTCTGTTTGTGAAAATGTCACATATATAAAACTATTTCATATTCTAGTCCATTCAGTAAAGTTTACTGTTTTTGTAATTTTTTTTTAAAAATTTTATAGCCTTTATGGATCTTGTTTGATAGATCTCGTCGAGCAGATTTCAAAAATAGTAATTTTGCGAAAAACGGATTTGTGAATCAAAAGTTATGATCATTTAAAGATTAAAAAAAAAGTCCAACCATTTATTTAACTTCCTAAAGGATGTTACGGATGATTAGTTATAAAAGGGTAAAATTGTAAAAAAAAATTCTAAAAAGTTGGAATAGGACCTATGGGATTATTGAAAAGTCAATAGGACTTATAAGAATGTTGACCCGACAAATGGGACCTAAATATAATTATCCCTTATTTTTATACTATTGAGATTTTTATTTTATTTTTATTTTTTTAAATATTTTATTTTTAAGGGTCATGTGCCTTGCACATGACCATTATCTCGAACAGACCCTTAACAAAAAAGGTACGAAAGTCAACGTGAATTTGAAAAGCTGCCAAACTAAATTTTAGAAATATTATAGTGAAAAACCCTTTAATCCATTAACTATGTGTCTTGCAAAATTAAATTATTTTTAATTGAACCAATTTAAATTTTACCAGATAAAATTAATTAGGTAAATTTAGCTTTCAGGTGATTGGTAAATAAATGTGGAAGAAAAATCAATCACACACGATGCACAAGGATTTTAGAGTGAAAATCATGTGGAAAAAACGATTATCACCCCGACCTAAAAATTTAATAATATTTAATTATGTTTCTAGGAGTCATATATAGACAGACACATCTTACATATATGACATCGATACCCTCCACAAAGTCACTCCCTTGCTATCTGATCTTTGATTCCTTTTCCCATACTAGCAATAACTATTCTACGCTCGAACTCAGCTCGCAAAATTGGCAAACATTGGTATCCACTGATCTCTAAGGTTGTCGATGATCCACTAATATGATTGCTAGTTCTAAAATATTCAACTAATGATGAAGGCTGTAGGGGATTGTAAACCGAAAGGTTACTTTGAAAGTATGAACTAGTAGGATCATACACTCTCAAAACCAATTAGGATTTTATAAAACTAGGAAATGTTCTCTACTGGAAAATGCATCTATGAAGTCATTTATTCATTGAAACATTAAATAACCACCCAAACACATATTTACATATAAACAAGTCTCGATCCTTTCATATGAGAGTTTTTTCGTTCGAACGGGAGACTAAAAAGCACAACCCCTCGTAAAATTTCATAAAATAAAGAAAATATTTTCCTCAACCTCATAATTTCTTACATAAAAAGTAAATTTTACAAAAATTACAAAACTATTTTTTACCAAACCTCTAATAGTATGAATTTATCCGATCTTCAATGATGTGAAATTACAACAAAGCGTATACTTTGATGTTTATTCTGAAATAAAGAAAAAACCTAAACATAAGGAGTTTAAAATCGCCTCCCTATAAATATCCTCTTTGACTATTCCGGGACAATAAAAAATGGAAATGATCCCAAAAATTACCGAGTCAAAACCTATACACCAATATACCCATCCCCAATCCCCTCGAGATAAAGTCTATACTTTGTATGAGTTTTCGATCAATGGAATCAATCAACATAACGAGCCATGTGAGTCATGCACACTTATATATATAACTTGTTACATACAGAGGATACAAGAGAGTAATATATTTTTAAAATTATATACATGGCAAACTAAACTAAAAATCCTCATCCTAAATCCATAATTTCTCCCATTTTTGTTTTGAATATATATGGGAAATAAATCGATACAAATGTATCACTAATCATTCAAATAAAAGAAAAAAAAGAAGATTTGGAAGCATGTTCTCAAATGGGATAAGTGACATATAGAAAAATAGAAATACAGACGAGATAAGGCATATATCAATCAAGTTAAAATATCCATATGTCAGCAGGCTAAAAAATACAAGGGAATTACTAGCAAGTGCAAGTAATTTTTTCAGATCGAAATTGAAAATACACCCTACTCAATTCCTGTATATGTGTGTGTGATATGGAAATGAACGTAACATAGTCAACATGATTCGTTATCAGAGAACTTCGTAGGAATGATTAACCATAACACACAATCCTGCACTACCTTCCTAAGAATCTAATACAAGAATAGGTATATAGATAACATTATTTGTTGCATAATTTATCATTTATCTCAACAATAGGTATTCGTAAAAATCACAAAACAAAATACCTTTTGTATTTCCATATTTAAAAAAAAATATTCTTTTTCATTTTTCTACTCAAAGCAAAAAAAAAAAACTACATATATTACATAGCTAGGCAGGATGTCAAAAGATGCATAAATGAATAAAATCTTAAAATTAAATCAATGATTTAGTGAGTATGTCTGCAAGTTGAGGCTTAATGGGATGTAACTCAAAGACATAATGTTTTTCTTAACAAGATCATATATAAAGTGACGAAAAATCTGTATGTGTTTCATCTTAGAATGATGAATGGGGTTATGGGAGATATTAATTACTCTCGTATGACCACAATATATAGTCATGGTATATTAATCAAACGCATAATCCTAAATCACATTTTTCATCAAAAGGAGTTGAGTATAATAACTATCGAATACAATATAATCAAACTCGGTGGTTGACAAAGAAAATACTTTTTTCTTCTTGCTATGTCAAGAAAAAAGCTCATTTTCTAAATGAAAACACCTACCTGAGATGATATTTTTACTTTTGGAATCTCAAACCCAGTCAACATCAGAATATGCATATAATGAGGTGTTGTTATTGAAAGAATACCAAATACCATGTTTTAGAGTCCCACTCACATACTTAATAAACACTTCACTGACAACAAATGTGACTCCTTAGGACATGCTTGAAACCGTGCACAAACACCTCTATTAAAGGCAATGTCGGGAAGAATTGTGGTAAGATACAACAAACTACCTATCATAATATGATAAATTGTTTGGTCTACATACTTTACTTTGGTGTCTTTTCTAGTATGGGTACTAACATAAATGGGCGTGCTCACATGCCTAGAAAAATTAAGCCAAGACTTCTTCACCAAGTCTCATGCATGCTTGGATTGAGATATAAAAATCCCATCCTTCAACTAACAAAGATGAAGACCTAAAAAAACGTGAGATATCCTACCTTATTCATCTTAAATTCAGTATTCATTAACTTAAAAAAAAATGATGTCTCTTTTGTGTGGAACCAAAACCAATGTCATCAACATGAACTTGTGTATCCAAGATGTCCTTCTTCTTATTATAAATAATTAACATCTTATCCAATTCCCCTCTCTTGAATGCTCACTCCATAAGATATTTAGTGATCCTCTCGTACAATGTTCAGGGTCTTACTTTAACTCATGCATGGTCTTTTTCAATCAATAGCCATGTTTGGGACATTTAGGGTCTTCAAACCCTTTTTAGTGCTTAACATAGACATTTTCCCTTCAACACTTCATTGAGGAAGGGTATTTTCACACCCATTTGATATAACTCGAAGTGTAAGTGTCATTCCATGACCTATATAAGACTAATGTATTCTAGCCAGGAGACGGGTGCAAATTTGTCATCAAAATCCACACCTTCTACTTAGGGATATCCTTGAACTAAAATCCTAGAGTTATATCTAGCAATTACATAATTCTTATCCATCTTATTTTTATAAACCCACTTGATTCCTATCACATTGGTGTTACCATGACAATGGAGAACTTCCTAAACACTATGTTTCTCAAATTGAATAAGTTCCTCTTGCATTTTAAGGATCCAATGTTTGTCTTCAAGTTCATTTTTCACATTACTGGGATTTATTTTGGAAATATAGAAAAACCAACTGGTCTCCTTAAAGACTCTGTCATATGTCATGACGCCTTTATAGATACTCTAATTATATTCGAGGAATCATTACTTGTCCTAACACAAGATGTTATCTAAGGAAATATTCAAACCTCTTTGATCTCTTTGAGGTGTGGCGGGATCAACATCGAATGGTGTGTCAATCTTGATGACTAGGTCGTCCTCATTAACAAATAAGGCAGGAGAGTCATCCTTGACCACGACATTATACAATTGCATAACCTTGGATATTTTAAGGTTGAACACCATGTGAGATATATTTTCCTAGGAATATCCTAGAAATATTTTTTCATCTCCTCTGGAATCAAACTTTCCCAAATTCCTTATATTTTGGAAAATATATCAAGCACTCCCTAAAACACAAAAATGTTTTAGGTTGGGTTTCTGTCTAGTTCACTTCTCATAATATGTCATGTTGTGTACGGGATGAAAATACACCATATTCATAGTGTGACATGTGATGCTTATCCCTTTCATAAAGGTGCATCTACTTTAGTTATCGTCGATTCGAGTTCAACTAAACCCGAGGCGCTTCCTTGAATAGCCAATTTAGGGCATTTTTGGGCTAGTGTTTGACCGAGTAAGTCCGTTTCCTCATTTTTTGACCCTATGGTTTATATTTGATCTTTGTTTTCTCAAAATATCCTTCTATAGCCATGTTGCCATCACATAAACCTTATATTAAACAATCTAATAACTATAAAACCTCCCAACTTATTTCAATCATCTTTGAAGGGCCAACCTATCCTCTTTGACCTCAAGCCATAACATGTTTTTTGAAAGGTCATAAGCTTTAAATTTTAATCACCTCGAATATCTCTAAACCCAACAAAAAGGTAATACAAAAATCGATGATGAATTTGCAAAGAGTCTGGAAGATGGGATAACAAAAACCATCAAATCATTATGGATCAACCGTTAGTCCGATCAATTGGAAATGACTAAAGGTGGAATATAGGGATGGTAACAACCATCAAATCATTAGGGTTTTATAACACCTAGACAAGGTCCATCAACCTTTAGTTCGATTAATTCGACATGGATAGAATTCGTTTGGTATTTTCCAAATAACTTATATACCATTACTAATATTTTATATTAATACCAACTTTAAGTAGGCTAAAGGTTTCTATTTTTTTTGCTGCTAAAATAGATTAGGGTTAATAACACTAGGGCCATCAATACTTTACCCCTACTTACACTTTTCCCCAATTCTATCAATTTTTTTAATTTACATCCCATACTTTGAAAATGACTACAAGTAGCCCCTGCTGTCTAAGTTAGTTAATTTTTTACACAAACCGTTAATCATGTGCGTGGCATATGACCTTCAGTAAAGGCATTTTTTGTCCAAACCCAATTGTTTTTGAAAAAAATCTTCAAATAATATCGAATACGTTTACAAATTAAGAAAATACCAAATAATATTTTAAAAATATAAGAAACCGTGGAAAAAATTTACAAATTTTTAAAACATTTGAAAAATACGAATATATATTTAAAAATACTGAAAATACCAAAAAAGGTATTTAAATCTGTAAAATTCTATAAAATAATTAGTGATTTGCACTAAAAAAACTTAAAATACTAATATTTATTGGAAAATACACAAAAATTCTAAAAAATACACTAAAATACTAAAAAAGAATTACTGATTTCCCTTAAAATACAAAAAATACTAATACTAATTAGAAAATACACTAAAATTCTAAAAAAAAATTACTAATTTCCACTAAATAATATTTAAAATACTAATATTTATTAGAAAATACACTAAAATACCAAAATGAAAAAATGGTTCCATACAATAAGCAAATAATTTTCAGCAATAAAAAAATGATATCCAATAATTAAAAAATTCAATCCAACAAACAAAAAATGCCATAAATAAAAAAATGATTTTCCCAAGATATTTTTTTTCAAGCAAATAAAAACATAATTTCAGGAAATAAAAGGCAAAAAAATAAATACAAATCTTAATCTATTTCAGCAGAAAAAAATAGAAAAAATCAACAACAGCCCAAAAGCTGAGATTAACTACAAAAAACATATTTCTAGAAAAAAATGAAGTTCTTAAAAAATTTATTTCTAACAAAAAGAATAATTCCCCAAAAAAACATTTCCAGTAAAAAAATATTTACAGAAAAAAAATATTACCAAGAAAAAATATATCCTTATTTACAACAAAAACAAAACATTTACAGGAAAAAGAACATATATCCAGAAAAAAAATAATCTAGAAAAATAAATTCCAAACTCAATAAACAAATTTCAAAAAATTTCCAGAAAATGAGTTCTAAAAAACATAGCTTTCTAGCAAAGAAAATCTAGCACAAAAATAGATTTTCAGAAAAATACATAACAAGTTTGAAAAAAACAAACACTACAAATACCAAATCTCTAGAAAAAATAAATATATTGTTGCAAAAAAGTTGTGAAAGATTTCGAGATAGATTTCGAGAAATTCCATGTTTGACAGAAAGATTCCAACGACAAAAAAAATTCCATAAAAATAAAGAGAGATGCAAAAAAATCAAAATAAAAAAAACTCTATTTCTTCTTAAATAAACATATTTGAAAAAAAATTTCAAATTTCAAATTCCATAATTTTTCTTCTTCAACATAACCATTTCAAAAAAAAAATTAGCAACATGGCCCCCTCCCCCTCCCCCTCCCTCTACCCCAGCCCCTCCCCCCACCGCGTCCAGCAGCCCCAATCAGCCACTCCATCCCAGATATGCTCCAGATCTGTTATGTGTGTGTGTGTGTTCGTAGGTGTGTGGGTGTGTGCGTGTGTTTATGTGTGTGTGTGAGAGAGAGGGGGAGAGGGGAAGAAGACGAAAGCAGAGAGAGAGAGAGATCGTGTGAGTGTTTGTGTGTGTGAGAGAGAGATTAAGATTTTATTAAAATAAATTAAAATACCCTCCAAAATGACCAAATTACGCCCACTTAAAACACATATGCCACACACGTGACCTTTCTTCCACCAAAAAACAAACGACTATCACGTTCTTGGGCAATTTCAACTGTCAGTGAAACTATAAGGTTTAAATTAAAAAATTGAAAGAATTGGGGTTGGGGTGGGGGTGGGGTGGGGTGGGGTGGGGGGGGGGGCAGTGTAAGTAGGGGAAAAGTACAGGGGTCCAAGTGTAATTAATCTTATATTTTTTTATATGTCGGTTAATCATGCTTAGTAGTAATTTTAGTGAGTTGGGTTTGATTTTTTCACAAGAGATTGGAATTTTAGTTTTAGCTATATTGAACAGTTCACAACTTAGACAGGGAATTGGCATCTTATTGAAACATTTGCGATATAATCCAACAGCTTTTATCTTAAACTTTGGGAACTTGTTTGATGGTTCGAGAACTTGTATGATAGTTCGAAAGAGATTGTGATCGGTACATTCAGGAATGTATTGAACATGCCACCCATGAGATTTAAGTCTAAGGACTGTCTTGATTAGACTTAGGAATCTCACACTATTTGAAAAAGATGCATATATTCTTGATCCCAAAGAATTATGAGGATTTGAATGCTTGCACAAATATTTATTTGAATGTTATGAGTGTCATCTAATTTTATATTGGGCGAATAGAACCCCTAATATCAAGTAATAATTGTGTGAGTAGATTTGAGACCATAATTCGGAGGAATCTGAATCCCGGAGATACCTTGGATTGAGATACCCACTCAATAGAGTTATAAGATTCGTTTCCACCAACTAAACTCGATCATCAGATAATTATATAATTCGGTGGAGTAGAATATAAGTTAAATCTAAAAATCAGGGACTTAATTAAATGTTGGTTAAGTCAATTAGTGACAAATTGATTTGACCAAACGGGAATCGAAAGTGTAACACGGGGAATCATATTATGTACCATAATCAACTTTACAAATAAGGCCTCATTATATTGGAGTGCAGTCATAATCATTTAGTGGAATTAATTATGATTAAATAAGTAATGGAAAGAAATTATGAGATTTGTAATTTGGGATTTTCGATTATTTATTTGGAAGCCAATTTAATCATTAGTCTTGAGTTCTGAGTATTCTCCACATACCCAAGTTGTTAGGGAAAGATTTAAAAACAAAACAGTTTGGCCCAAGAACACCACTTAAATTAGTATACATTGGTTTTAGTTAGAGTTTTAAGGTATATGATTCACTATTAGGCTATAAGAGTGGGGAGAGAAAATACGATTCACATTTTTGTGAAAAGGCCAAGAAAGAGAGGACCATATCTTATTCAAAAGCAAGAGTTTTCTTCTTCAAAGGTGCCCACATACCTACCTAGCTTCGGGAGGATCATGTACTAGAAGATCCAAGCATTTCGTAGAATTCAAGCGATAATTTAGAGATGCAAAATATGACGACCCTTGACCCTATTCAAATATCTTTATCCATATTGGATTGCAACCGAATTTACAAATATATGATAGTAAGAGCCTTAGGTTTCGTTTTTGAACCTAGTTTTTGCTTTTACACTTTCTATCACATGATTAATTAACGATTTAATGGTTAATTTTTTTTGTTCTATGTGTATTGATCCCCAACAATTGGTTTCAGATTCTTTGTCTTAGATTAATCATGTTTTTAAGAGGTCCATGCTATTCAACCTTAAAACCCAATTTTGTATATTGTAGTATTATACATATTTGTGTATGTTTTCATACTAACTTGGTTTTGTAAAGTGTTTTTGTTTAGAACCCTTCCATCATGGTCACTTATTTTTTTCCTATGAAAATGGATCCTAAGGTGGTTTGTCCGTAGTAATTTTTCAATCCTAGATTGGGTATGGTTGTAATAATTAGGTTTTTGTGATTATTTCACTATCGATTTATTTAGAAGTGATTGTGAGGGTATTTAATGTTTATTTACACTTAGAATTTTGGATTTATGTGGGTTTTGACGGTGGATATAGTTTTTCAAAGTTTCATGAAGATCTGGATGACTGATGACCGTTTTTGCTTATAATTCCCGTAAGGAAGACGAAATTGTTAGTTTACAACGCCGAATCAATTTGGGGGCCCATCAAAACAATGGAAAAGGAATTAGTTTCCTTATTTATTTATGATTTCTTTATTATTATATTTTAACGTAATTCTACAATCTTCCTGGTTTTCATTTTCACGTGTAATTAATTTGTTAATTAGGAACACCCAATTTTATGTAGAGAATAGATATTTTTTTGACCGACTTAGATCATCGTTTTTCTAGAAAACTTTCTTTATTTATTATTTTCTAAATTAAAATTTAATTAGGTAATTAAAAATGTACAAATTAAATTTAGATCTCCAAGTTTTTATTTTAATTTAACATATTTTTATTTTTTTAAAATGAAAATATGATATCGAGAAATTTAATTTATGCAAGTAAATTGAAAAATTACCAAGGATCTAATTCCGTCTTTTAGAATTGAATAATTATTTTTACTAAAGCCCGTAAGTTTTTTAAATACTGAGTGGGATAGTGGTTTTGAGATAAATTCCACGGTCTCCATTGTTATTTTAAATTGTGATGATATCAATTCCTATTGCCATCTTGATTTGGCCCCCCATCAGATGGTTTTAATCACATAATTATAGAATTTCAAAATTCTTAAGTGATAGTTTATTAAAATTATATATGAGTATGTTCAGTCTTCCCATTGAGGAAATTCTGCACAAGCGAGTTTAATTTCACTGGAAAAATCAATGGTATACACTTAGACTCCATCAGAGTCACTATCATTAGGTGTGGTACCAAAAGACACCAACTAATCAATTATGTTGGATATAAGTTCCATAATTGTTTATAGTACATAGTTGAAAGATGAAATTCTATCCCGTTTAAGGTGAAGTAATTTAAGCTCCCATAGATAAATATCACTTCATAAGGGAACTAGGATGTTTAACGGGATTTTATTTTACCTAGTAGTGAAGGATGCCATACTAAAATTAAATCAAAATTTTATTCTCTCATATTATCAAAAAATTAGTTTTGTTTTCAAAATTTTTAATCCTCAAATATCAAAATGGGCTCTTCATTCAACACACTTGATTCAACCTTAAAGGAGGACAAACTAATTGGAATGAACTTCATTGATTGGAAAAGAAACCTAGACATTGTCCAGGATTATAAGTTTGTCTTGATTGAACCTGTTGTAATATCCCGCAATTTAAGTGATTTAAATTAAATAGATTATAAATTATTTTATATTTTACATTTGCCTATAGTGACATGTGATGTCACTATTTCAATATGTTATTTTTTTTACACGTGTTAGTGTTAGTAGAAATATAAATTGAATACAAAATACAATAATTCAGTAATTCAACATTTATAATTAATTATGTAAGTTGATAAATAAGTTATTTGTTGAATTAGGACATTTTCTAAATATGTGTTAAAATGATTTAGTGAGGACTTTGGGGGCATGTAGAATGATTAGCTAGGACATAAAATAATGTGTTTTAGTTCCCATGGGTTGGTATTGGGCTTGGGCTTTGTTTTGGGCAGTTTAAAGAAGAAATTAGGCTCATTTGATTGGGGTTTAGAATAGACCTAAGCCTAATTTCCAAATTAAACTAATAAAAAGGTTATCTGTATAAACCTAATTCATTCAAAACCTTTTAGAGAGAAACCCTAGAGCTAGAGAGAACGGGATACTTGGAGAAGGGGAGAATTTGGGCATTTGAAATTGGATTTCGTCCCTTTTAAATCAAGGAAGTTTACTTATAGTAGGATTTTATTTGTTTTTGAGTTATAATGTCATTTTTCATGGGAATCAAAATATAAATTGATTAAAATCCGAATTGGAGATTATTTAACTAGTGTAGTAATTAAATTAACGTGATAATTTAGATTACTATTAATGTTCTTGGAATATATTATAATTGGATTGCATTCTTATTGAATTGGAGATAGATTTACATGAAATTCATTGATATTGATAATACAAGAACTGATATATAAATAATAGAGACCTCTTCGGTAAAGGCGAACTTTACCCTGATTATGATTACTAGGAGTCCTCTTCGCTAAAGGAGAACTTACCCCTATCATGATCACGATGGAGACCACTACGGTACCCTGGTAGATAAAGATGTTTATTACCTTTCTCATGAATAGAATTTGGTTATATGAGTGCTAAAAAATAGTCATTTATGATGTACGTGGCATGGGACAAGCTTAAGTGGATGTAGATTTAGAAATGATCTCTATTCCCTAGTATATTCATATACTTGAGATGTGTAAAATCATTAATAATGAAACCTTTACCAATATTCAATTGAGAGGAATGATACGTAATCATGGGGTTCAATTATGCTGGGGTAGACACATGAGGTATTTAGGTTATTGGGTTAAGATAACTTAAAAGCAATTAAAATATGGGATGAAGGTGCTTAGTTATATTATAACCTAAACTGAATTATAATCTTAATCTTCATATACTTGCTGGTAAGACTATTATTAAATTATCTTTCTAGGACATATGTTGCCAGTATTGTTGCCTCATCCCTGATCCAGTATTATCTTTCCTTCAATTTGTTATCAAATAAGATGTCGGTGTCGAGCCACCATACTCACTATTTTATCCCTATCTATTTATCTAGTGTCGAATTTATGCTGATTAATATGGAGTTTAGTTTTATTATTACTTTGTCATAGGATTTTATTATGAGACAATTATAGGATGCGATGGTTCTATTATTGTTAGTTGATTTGATATCAGAGATATTTTTGTTCATCACTCTCATGTTTAATTATTTATATTATGCAGTTAGTTTAATTTCCAGTCATGCTTAGAATGATACCCAATGTTTAGACTTTGATCATTCTAGATTAGATTTTATGGGGTGTCATAGTTAGTATCAAAGCAATAAAGGTTCATGTGTCCTAGGGATCTTGAGTGCATCTATCGCTTTTCGCATATCATTATTTGATATGCTAGAGATTATGATTTAGATATGTTATTGTATCTTAGTAGGTGTAGTTTTAGGCTTTTCTTTGTTTTCTTTCAAATGGTGAACACACGATGCCAATGAGTGGTTTGACAATAATCGACTACTAGCACTGAGTCAGAGGCAGTGTCACCTTGGCATCAGCCGCAACCATATCTACCTCTACAGTAGGAAGAGGAACCCATTATCGCACAAGCATACTTGGCTGCTATTATCACACAAGCTGCGACTATGAAAGTAATGTAGCAGCAACAACTACCACCACTCCCACCACCTATGGCCACATCCGTACATGCCAAACCTATTGTATCCTCTTGGGAGAAAGATAGTACTACCTTTAAAAAATGGCTCCCATTAGAGTTCTCAAGATCCACAGAACCTATTGCATTAAAGGCATGACAACGAGAAACATTTACATTTACTAGAGTGTACCGACATGCAACTACAGATGCTAGCCAGTTTCACACTTATAAAGGATTCCCTACAGTGGTGGGAGTCTGTTAACATGGTGGAGGACCGTGCATAGATGACTATTTCGCAGTTCTGGGAAAAGTTTGAAGGGAAATATTTTCCTCCATCACAGCAGGAAGTCTTAAGGGCAAAATTTGATAGAATGAAGCAAGAGGACCGCACAGTTACAAAGTATTGGGAAGATTTTATTAGACTGTTTCACTTTTCCCCTAAGATCAAGAGTTTAAAAGTTAAAAAGATAGACAGATTTTTCAAAGTCTTGTGGTGGGGGATTAGGAAAGTATTGATGGGAAATTTAGCGTACACTATACACTCAGATAGTGGATGTCGCATTATGACATTGTTAGGATTTTAGGGAGTCTATGAGAGAAAAATAAATAAAGAAGGATAAAGTGAGGAATGGGCAAAGGCCAAAATTAGTCTAGTTAGGTGAGTTGTGTAGAGGGCAGGGAAGCTCACAGTTCCAACGAGGAAAGATTCAAGGGTAGAATTCCCTGAAGTGATTTAGAGGAGGAAATGATTATTACCATTAGGGCGGCCAGAAATAGGGCCACCCAGGCCAAAGACAGTAGGTCTAAAGGGGCGTAGGGAAAATGTTATAGGCATCGTGACATGCCCTAAGGATAGTGGCGATAGGTCCGTCATCCGGACCATTTCATCAGGAGGCAATGTTTTACTTGTGGAGAGCTAGACATTCTTTACGTCATTGACCTAAGGGAAATCAGGCTGGTTATGCAAACCAGCCGCAGGATCAGCAGTAGGCACTTTTATCCCCACCACAATACTAGGCCTTAACACTAGCACTAACTTATCCATCTTTTCCTCAGGTGCAAGCATGCCTACGTCTTTATTACATATGCGTTTAGAATGTCCATCATAAGGTCAAGCTAGATAAACCTCAATCGATTGAGGGTATATCTATATTTATGGTAATTATGCACGTGTTCTTTTTTACACGGGACCGTCACACTCATTTTCAAGTTATAAATTTTCAGCTACTTGGGGACTAGATATCGCTGAGGATGTTGTAACACCCCGCTTAAAATAATAACGGGTGGCCAACCCTATACTATATTAGCTCAGGAGTCTCAGATGGCTCAGTCTCAACATCAACTGTCAGTACTACATAATACGATTAACTACCCGATATCATATCAGCGAGATGTTAAAATTAAATAAAATATGCAACAGATAACAAACCAACACTATAGAACTACTGACAAAGGAACGAAAGATGCATAAATAAAATTAATAACTACAAATAAATATAACAAAAGGAGATAAACCCGAATAAGCTGTCGGGTCACAGCCAATACAATAACTGAAATGGAATGAATATAAACATATATAAATATCCCTTGGGTACAAACCCGATATAAAACATGAATCCTACCTAGACTTTTAAAAAGTAGGAAGCGACTACATTCTACATCCCGCAACAGTCCGCACCTGTCATGGCTCCCAAGACTCTGGATAGAAGGTCATCCGGCATCCATGCGGTAGAACACCTGTAGTAGTAGTATATATATATATATATATATATATATACACACACACACACACAAGCAGGAGAGAAAAGTAAACGGGTCAGAGCCCGAGTTGTGAAAATATTTAGCAAGTGTGTGAACCGTGCATAATAAGTATCGATGCACTTATTTCATAATTAAAGTGGAATCGCACTCTCGTGAAACCCCAACTCACCTCTCATCTAATGGCGCGCACCTATTCGCGTCCTCAAATTTATGTTAAATTACCCCAATTATAAGGACAACCTAACTTACCATAGGCCCAGCCTATAACCACGAGATCTGCCTTACTAACGTAACCCCAGAACCCACTATTTCTAAACACATTATAAATTATTTATTTTCACACATGTGTGCCATACTAGGCTTAATGGACTCCGGTTTATAATTTAATCAATTATAATTCTTAATACATTACCCATTTACATTTGGTTTGAATCATGTGATTTAATTTCTAAATAATAAGCATGCAAAATTATTGACAAAACTTCTCTCCAATTTCAACGTTGCGCTACGTTTCGTGCGTGGGGTATCTCGTGAAGCGAAATCCAAACAAGGAACCACCCCTTTACACTACTCCTTGTCAACATCGATCTTAGATATCCATTATGCCATACATAATTATAGACATAACTTTTCTCCAATCTCAACATTGCACTACGTTTCGTGCATGTGGTGTCTCGCAAAGCGAAATCCAAACAAGGAACCACCCCGTTACAATACTCCTTGACAATGTCGATCCTAGAGATCCATTATTCCATACATAAAATACTATTAGATATAGAATACCATATTAGAACAACTCAAAGTCTCCAAACAATATCCTTGGGATGATGTAACCGAAATATTCCTTAAATGCGATACATCAACCCCCATCGATCTAGTACACCATAATCATCCAAGATGTACTCCATAAAGATTCCATATCCTTTCATCTATAGGATATATAAATATCTATAGGCATTTATTCTAACCATATATATATATATATATATATATCAATCATCCATTCCCATGACCTTGTGTACATACTACATATGATGTACAAAGGCCATGCACATATATACCCGACTATATATCGCCGATAAACTGCACCATGCTATGATCTTCCCAGTGCTCGGCTCACGTAGCAATACTCGGGACCACCTGGTGGGGATCCACGACACCCACCTCGTGATATACTCACGCACACAACGTCCCGGGAAGCGGTCATAGATCCTAATCGGTCAATGAGACGAGACATACCCACCACGTCCCACCCCAAAAAAATATATATCGTATAATAACACACTGGACGACTATGACCTGGGGAATATCCACACCCTACTCCTTAAGCCAGGATGCTCACCCTCTGCACGAAAACTTCACAATGATAGCATAAGCGGGGTATGATTAACCACATAAGTATATATATCGTTCACATGCACAATATATAAACATCCATATGGTCCCATTATATGATCAAACATTAAACCATCATATACGGTTTAGATATCCATATCATGTATATCCACAACATAAATATATCCATATATTCATATCCATACAGATATATATACACATATTCACATATCCATATATCTATATATATAAACTAATTCTCGTTCATATGAATAAGATATATAAACTCGGCTATAGGTATACATAATCCTCAATATACAAGCCGTCGCCACAAACTTATTTAATTTCTCTCGATATGTGAATACAATCCCTCACTTGAAGCATATTCATCCATTTTCCTATGATGAATAGTCTCCCTAAAATACATGTATATATCCAACATTAGGGTTATCACCTAAAGGTTAAAGGTATGTTTAACAATTACTGTACATTCCATCATTGTATGAAAGTACATCAACCCACGATACTTATCTCGATCATAATTAATTACATAATTTATAATCGATGAGCCTCAAGCTCAATCCTAAATTCATTTCTTGGTCCCATTACTTACTGGAATCCTCAATATTAATCACACTCGGATATGCAACGACTATCCCCACTAGATTGGCCACCCACCCTAACCTAGTTGATAGCCAAATCACATGATTCTCAAAATCCCATCTAGGGTTTAATAGCTCTACGGAACCCTAAATCTTATTACATTCACAATTTGTTCCTTAAGTCTACACTACTCAAGGATACACGACGTCTTCTCTCATCGGTCCTCAATCATATCTAAACTCACTTATGACCTCAAGCTAGAACTCCCGTCCTCATTGAGATCCCCCACTATACCTAAGGGTATCCATTATTAATACACATATAGGCAAAAGAGACTATCCATATACCATTTATAACCATTTCATGATAATTTGCCTCTATCATAATAAAATAATCCGCCCATCACTTAAGTCCCAAATTCCTTTCATTACTAAAAGAGGTATCCCATTCTCCTAAATCAATTTAACATAGACCCGCAAGCCCCTATTCGACCTAGGTCCCTATTCCTTAACCCTAATATTATACCCTTCCTAAATAAGCCTATTAAGAAAGCCCCTAAGAATAAAAATCCAAAAGAAAAGGGGTAAAAGAATTTCCCATTCTTGGGCTAAAAATAGGGGACCGGTCCCAGACCCCCGGTCGACCGCGGATCCAAATTTTGCCTACGAAGAAATGCAGTAGGCTTTTCCGTTGAGGCGCGGTCGACCGGCCATACCAGATATCCTGGCCGATTACCATTTCTCAACAAAGCCCACGAATTTAAAACCCTAAAATTTCTATTCTAACCTCCAAATCTTTATCACAATGTGGTTCTAAGCCAATAAATCAACCCAAAGTTGATCCCAACCATTTCTACACCATTTAAACACATATTTAAACATTAATTTCAAGATTAAACCCAAAAGTCTAGGTTTTGATATTAATACCCAAAAATCCATTTCTTTAACCCACAAATTATGAAATAAAATACACAAATGACTTATTTAGCAAGATTAAACACTTACCTCAGATTTGTAGAGGTTGGATCATCCTCAATGTCGCGTTTGGGCTGGAATCTCCAAGCTTTTATTCCTCTCTCTCTTCCTTTCTTCTTCTTTCTCTTCTTCTTTTTCTCTCTAGGGCTTTTTCTCTCTTTCTCTCACATGCGAATGGCTTAATCCGTAAGCCTCTTAAACCTTAAAACAATAAACCCAATTTTAAATGTTAATACACACTTTAAATGACTCGTGTACTCCAATTCGAGTCAAACTAACTTAAAAACATTCCGGAGCCAAAATAATATCCAATGGCAGTCATTTTAACTATCTCGACCCTTCCGGGATCGATGATACCCTAAAAATCATCATCTAGAATACTTTGAAATGTTCTCTATTTTTGGATCCCAATTCCCAAATTTTAAAATTCTCCAATTTAATTAAATTTTATTTTCTCAAAAATTTAATTTCTCAATCTCCAAAGTCACGGGTTATTACATACTTCCCTCACAAAAGTTTTGCCCGTGAAATTTAAGATGTGCCTAGGACCTCAATCTCAACTAGTCCTTACATCAACCCTTAGGATCACTATACCGATCCTTTCTAGCTCTCACGTCGAACCACATAGGTTTTAAAACAAATTAACTACCCAGGGCGCCCATACACCTCCGTACCCGAGCTTAATTCGTAGAATTATAATCAGGCTCCGTTAGCCTCAAATCGTAATGTAACTAGCACCAATATAATCTATAGTAACCTATTATCCCTATAAAAGTTTAAAAAACCCAAATGGTTGAACTCTCCTCAATTCCTGACGCTAGCCACCTTCGTGCGGGGGAGGTCTCGCAAGAGAAATCCAAACAAAACCCTCCCAATACACTACTGTGTAGCTAGGTCGGGGATTGAGATTAGTTGAACCAGGGTTAAGGTTTTATAAAAAGATTTTCATATATTAGATATTTCCCGAAGGCCTATGTAACAATATAATATAAATTAATTCCGTGTCTTTCGACATTCCAAAAAAACACCTCATGTTTAAGACACAAGGCCTCAACAAATACAAAACTCTAACCAATACCTAGTCCTCCAACTAGCACAACTAGAATCTAAATCCCTCGCTTAACGAGTCTACTAAATCAAGACCTCTCCGTTATACAATTCCTTTACATCACGTCAACACCTTTCCATAAGATAATAGTCTTATAACCACTACTCAACAAACTCCGACATTCCGCACTTCCAGAACTCAATGGCACAACTCCCTGCTATCTCTTTATGAGAAGGTGTATTATCTCAAAAGACGCTATACTTACTCACTTCTTCCTCTAAGGAAATTCTATACACCCTAACGGTGTAGCAATTACTACTCATCATACCTTACGCGTGACGTTCCCAATATTGCACAAAGCATGACCCAAACCCAAAGAAAGGCATTCTACCTTATACTTCCATAACCCAATTTCTTTACCTCATCCTTGAATCCTTATTTAAAGTCCTTTACTTCTTCCAGGACAATCATTATTCCTAAACCTATTTCTCCACAAGAGAAACATCTTCCTCAAAATCCTTCTTAACCATTTTGAAGGACAAAGCGCGATTGCGACTTCCGAAACCTCCCTCAGTCCTATGCAACGAACCTGAGTCTCCAATTTCTTACTCCCTCTTCCCAGAAGGAAATACTCCCAATATTGGGACAAATCCACACACCTCACGTCGGAAAAAGTCACCAACACCAGGCTTCCTAACAAAAGCTGACGGGTTTCTCCATCTAAACCTCCCAAGGACTTCACTACATGCCTCTCCCCAGACTTACCTTACTAAGTCTAAGATTCACAATTCGAGTAAATTTCCCTTTCTTGCTCAACCACCGATAGATCACCCTGAGCCACTGCTAGAGTTCTCTTTCATATCTCCGTCGAAATCAGGAAAACAAATACCCCAGATCAAAGCGTACCCAAAATCTATTATGGGTATTGTATCTCTAATCTTGTCCTTTCTTAGACGACATATTCTAAGTGACGTATGAAATGAGAGAAACTGTTATCAGAACGTCGATCAAGTGAATACACTTCACAGAAGAGAATAAGCGCAGTGAACAAAACAGTCCTAATAATAGGGCTTTATATCAAGAACGTTAACGGAAGAACGCAGGAAACTCGCATAGATCATAAAGACTCTAGAACCTGATGCTCTGATGCCATCTGTAACACCCTGCTTAAAATAATAACGGGTGGCCGGCTCTATACTATATTAACTCAGGAGTCTCAGATGGCTCAGTCTCAACATCAACTGTCAGTACTACATAATATGACTAACTACCCGATATCATATAAGCGAGATGTTAAAATTAAATAAAATATGCAACAAATAACAAACCAACACTATAAAACTACTGACAAAGGAAAGAAAGATGCATAAGTAAAAATTAATAACTACAAATAAATATAACAGAAGGAGATAAACCCGAATAAGTTGTCGGGTCACAGCCAATACAATAACTGAAATGGAATAAATATAAACATATACAAATATCCCTTGGCTACAAACCCAATATACAACATGAATCCTACCTAGACTTTTAAAAAGTAGGAAGCGACTACATTCTACATCCCACAACAGTCCGCACCTGTTACGGCTCCCAAGACTCTAGCTAGAAGGTCATCTGGCATCCATGCGTTAGGACACCTGTTGTAGTGTATGGGAAGCAGGAGAGAAAAGTAAACGGGTCAGAGCCCGAGTTGTGAAAATATTTAGCAAGTGTATTAACCGTGCATAATAAATATTGATGCACTTATTTCATAATTAAAGTGGAATCGCACTCTCGTGAAACCCCAACTCACCTCTCATCTAACGGCGCGCACCTATTCGCGTCTGTAAGGACATTTTTGTCCATTATCAATATGTATGTCATACGCCGTTACACCGTTGAAGAAATCCAAGATCGTATCTACATCAACGGATCCGAATATCAAAGTGTCTTCAACATTATAGCCTCTGCGAGAATGAACTTGGTAAAATTTTGTGTTTACGTTCCTTAAAGTTCATATTTAGTATTGGGAATTTTTTATAAAATGTTTTTTATAAAAATAAGAAGTAAGTTTTTTCAAGCAAAATGAGGCTTTTATTTTTCTGGGAAAACCGGACCGGTCCGCCTCCCTACCGGATCGATCCGTCGCCGGACCGGTCCGCCCTCTACCCGGACCGATCCGGCTTGCTCGAGGTCCAGTAGATCCCGGATCGAATGCAAATCGATGGAGCCATATTTTAAAAGAACTGATCCGATCAGTCGGACCGATCCGCCTCCTAGCCGAACCGGTCCGCCTGGGATATGCTCGAGCAGTTCCATGTGTTTTTTAGCCACCATCTTATATTTCCTATATATATTACTATTCCGATGGTGTATTTTTTAAGTCTTTGAGAAAACGTTTTTAAGAGATAAAACACAACAAGACTTCATTTTTTGATGTGCCAAACATCTTTTTGATTCACACCAAGAATCCCAATTACTTTTGTGAATATTTTGGAACCCTAGAACACAAGCTTTGCTATTGTTCAACCCTTGTGGAGAAGCCGTTCTCTTCTTCATTGCTGCCCTCCTGGAAAGGGAAACTTTCAGCCGCCGACATAGGAACCGACACCTGCGGGTATTTCTGTGTCACACTGTTTCTAGTCGTTGCTTTGAAGGTTTACCGAAGACACCGTGCGTTACACTTGTGGGCGATTATCAGGTTGTATGTAAGTCAATGGTCTTGTAAATTCTTTAAAGTTCTAGAAATAAAAGGTTTTGCCCTTCGGGGATTTTTCCTTAACTTTGCGTCGCATGCTTTATATTTGATGGGTTGATTTAGATTCATGTTTACGGGCTGAATTTATTTGGTTTAAAAGTAGACACTAATTAAATAAGGGTTCTTGGAAACTTACGAATTTAATTTAAATCATTATCACACACCAAACCTATTCGATTTCTCAGCGTCCTCAAATTTAAGTTAAATTACCCCAATTATAAGGACAACCTAACTTACCATCGGCCCAGCCTATAACCACGAGATTTGCCTTACTAACGTAACCCCAGAACCCACTCTTTCTAAACACACGATAAATTATTTATTTTCAAACATGTGTGCCATACTAAGTTTAATGGATTTCAGTTTATAATTTAATCAATTATAATTCTTAATACATTACCCTTTTACATTTGGGTTGAATCATATGATTTAATTTCGAAATAATAAGCATGCAAAATTATTGACAAAACTTCTCTCCAATTTCAACGTTGCGCTACGTTTCGTGCGTGGGGTGTCTCGCGAAGTGAAATCCAAACAAGGAACCACCACTTACACTACTCCTTGTCAATGTCGATATTAGAGATCCATTATGCCATACATAATTATAGACAAAACTTTTCTCCAATCTCAACATTGCACTACGTTTCGTGCGTGGGGTGTCTCGCAAAGCGAAATCCAAACAAGGAACCACCCCGTTACACTACTCCTTGACAATGTCGATCCTAGAGATCCATTATGCCATACATACAATACTACTAGATATATATAAGAACAACTCAAAGTCTCCAAACAATATCCTTAGGATGATGTAACCGAAATATTCCTTAAATGCGATACATCAACCCCCATCGATCTAGTACACCATAATCATCCAAGATGTACTCCATAAAGATTCCATATCCTTTCATCTATAGGATATATAAATATCTATAGGCATTTATTCTAACCATATATATATATATATATATATATATATATCAATCATCCATTCCCATGACCATGTGTACATACTACATATGATGTACAAAAGCCATGCACATATATACCCGGCTATAAATCGCCGATAAACTGCATCATGCTATCATCTTCCCAGTGCCCGACTCACGTAGCAATACTGGGGACCACCAGGTGGGGATCCATAACACCCACCTCGTGATATATTCACGCACACAATGTCCCGGGAAGCGGTCATAGCTCCTAACCGGTCAATGAGATGAAACATACCCACTACGTCCCACCCCAAAAATATATATATTGCATAATAACACACTGGACGACTATGACCTGGGGAATATCCACACCCTGCTCCTTAAGCCATGATGCTCACCCTCTGCGCGAAAACTTCCCAATGATAGCATGAGCGGGGTATGCTTAACCACATAAGTATATATATCGTTCACACGCACAATATATTCACATCCATATGATCCCATCATATGATCAAACATTAAACCATCATATACGGTTTAGATATCCATATCATGTATATCCACAACATAAATATATCCATATATTCATATCCATACAGATATATACACACATATTCACATATCCATATATCTATATATATAAACTAATTCTCGTTCATATGAATAAGATATATAAACTCGGCTATATGTATACATAATCCTTAATATACAAGCCGTCGCCACAAACTTAATTAATTTCTCTCGATATGTTAATACAATCCCTCACTTGAAGCATATTCATCCATTTACCTATGATGAATAATCTCCCTAAAATACATGTATATATCCAACATTAGGGTCATCACCCAAAGGTTAAAGGTATGTGTAACAATTACTTTTCATTCCATCAATGTATGAAAGTACATCAACCCACGATACTTATCTCGATCATAGGTAATTACATAATTTATAATCGATGAGCCTCAAGCTCAATCCTAAATTCATTTTTTGGTTCCATTACTTATTGGAATCCTCAATATTAATCACACCCGGATATGCAACGACTATCCCCACTAGATTGGCAACCCACCCTAACATAGTTGATATCCAAATCACATGATTCTCAAAATCCCATCTGGGGTTTAATAGCTCTAATGAACCCTAAATCTTATTACATTCACAATTTGTTCCTTAAGTCTACACTCCTCAAGGATACACGACATCTTCTCTCGTCGGTCCTCAATAATATCTAAACTCACTTATGACCTCAAGCTAGAACTCCCGTCCTCATTGAGATACCTCACTATACCTAAGGGTATCCATTACTAATTCACATATAGGCAAAAGAGACTGTCCCTATACCATTTATAACCATTTCATGATAATTTGCCTCTATCATAATAAAACAATCCGCCCATCACTTAAGTCCCATATTCTTTTCATTACTAAAAGAGGCATCCCATCCTCCTAAATAAATTTAACATAGACCCGTAAGCCCCTATTCGACCTAGGGCGCTATTCCTTAACCCTAATATTATACCCTTCCTAAATAAGGCCATTAAGAAAGCCCATAAGAATAAAACTCCAAAAGAAAAGGGGCAAAAGAATTTCCCATTCTTGGGCTAAAAATAGGGGACCGGTCGACCGGTCACAGACCCCCGGTCGATCGCGGGTCTAAATTTTGCCTAAGAAGAAATGCAGTAGGCTTTTCCCTTGAGGCGCGGTCGACCGGTCCCCGGACCGCGGTCGACCAAACATACCAGATATCCTGGCCGATTACCATTTCTCAACAAAGCCAGCGAATTTAAAACCCTAAAATTTCTATTCTAACCTCCAAATCTTTATCACAACGTGGTTCAAAGCCAATAAATCAACCCAAAGTTGATCCCAACCATTTCTACACCATTTAAACACATATTTAAACATTAATTTCAAGATTAAACCCAAAAATCTAGGTTTTGATACTAATACCCAAAAATCCATTTCTTTAACCAACAAATTATGAAATAAAATACAAAAATGACTTATTTAGCAAGATTAAACACTTGCCTCATATTTGTAGACGTTGGATCATCCCCAATGTCGCGTTTGGGCTGGAATCTCCAAGCTTTTCTTCCTCTCTCTCTTCCTTTCTTCTTCTTTCTCTTCTTCTTTTTCTCTCTAGGGCTTTTTCTCTCTTTCTCTCAAATGAGAATGGCGTAATCCGTAAGCCTCTTAAACCTTAAAATAATAAACACAATTTTAAATGTTAATACACACTTTAAATGACTCGTGTACTCCAATTCGAGTCAAACTAACTTAAAAACATTCCGGAGCCGAAATAAAACCCAATGGCAGTCATTTTGACTATCTCGACCCTTCCGGGATCGATGGTACCCTAAAAATCATCATCCGGAATACTTTGAAATGTTCTCTATTTTTGGACCCCAATTCCCAAATTTTAAAATTCTCTAATTTAATTAAATTTTATTTTCCCATAAATTTAATTTCTCAGTCTCCAAAGTCACGGGTTGTTACAGATTTATCTTCACATGTGGATACCCCAATAGGTAACGTGCAACGTTATGCCATATTTGTAGAGGCCTGGCACTAGAGTTTGACTAATTTTTTTTACTTTTTACTTTTGGATTATGATATCATACTACTATGAATTAAATGGCTCAAGATCACGCACAAATAGATTACAGTGGGAAGGCGATTACGTTTGCTATTACCAGTCATAGGGTATTCTTAATTGTAATGCCTAGGCTCAAGGGGGGATGTAGCACACACTTATATTACATAGATGCGAATTTGTCTTAGGAGGTCACTATATCGTTAGATTCGATACCCACTATCCACAAATTTACGATCTATTTAATGAGTTACGACGATTACCACTAACGAGGGTGGTATATTTTTATATAGATTTAGTGTCGGTTTGAGGCCCATCACTAGAGCAATATACAAGATGGCTTCGTTAGAGATGAAGGATCTACAAGAAGGTGACACCCCATCTAATTAAACATCGGTTGATCAGGCATTTATCAAATCAAAACATGTTTCTCATATGGTTCATTCTTAGCATCAATGTAGAAAACTTTTTAATTACTAACCACCTAAATGAAATTAGGCCGGTGCCAAATTTTATATTTCTTGAAAACAGATAAGAGAACAATACGAAAAAACTAAATTTAGCCATTCACACTACACTAGAGTCCAACTATCACAATATATAAATGAATCAAAGTTTGCCGAATAAACCATTGGCCAAAATCAAAAACCAAATACTCCATAATAATAAAGAACTAAATGACAGAAAACTGACAACGGACAACATGTCCAAACATGGAATATAAAATGAGATCCTACACTAGATCTGAATGGAGGACTTGTCTAATCAAATCCTATCAACATCCACAATGCTACAACTTAGAGTCCCTAAAATGAAGTCATGCCTGGCGTCCCTATGGATGGACACCGAAAAGGTTTTGAAAATATTTTATAGCAAGTGTTAGTACACAAAATGTTTTGAAAATATTTAGCAAGCGTTTATAACGTTAAATTCGGTTATTTATTATACATGTGCGCGGACACTCTCTCTTGAGTTTTCCTCACCTCTCATCTATAGTGAACACCTAACGCTCTATACTTAGCCCACCTAAATATGCTACCCAAGCTAACTAGATGAAAGTATTCAAACAAACTTATCGAAAGTTCTAAGTTCTTGTACCGCCTGTACAGTACATTAATTTATTAACATCTCTCATGTGTTAATTATCAACATAAGTAACATTCCTCACATATTATCTTTTAAATTAATACATTAAGTTTCTCCACTTAATTTATCATTTCAATATACTCAATTTTAAATAACATTCACATATGTCATTTGCTGAATCATATAATTAAGTTTCTTGACTTCATTCATTCTTTTTAGATATACACTATCTAACTATCTACTGTCTCACATAAGTAGATAAAATGCACGGTATATATTTCCCACATAATATACACAAATAATTATATATTTCATTATAATGTCCTCGTATCACACATTAAGGAGTTCAGATGTTCCTTCGACCCCAATTTATCATGCCATTTACATTGGTCCGGATAGCCCTCTACCCAATGTAAATCTTATATATATATATATATATATATATATATATATATATATATATATATATATATATATATATATATATATATATATATATTGGTCTGGATGGTCCATCAACCCCAATATTATGTGTGTTAGATATTGGTCCGGATAGCCTTCGACCCCAAATTGAACCTTCATGTATTGGTCTGGATATTCCCTCGATCACAATACATTTAATACACTTTAGGTATTTGCACCACCTAACTATTCATATGGTAGGTATTCACACAACCTAGATATTCACACTTGTACGTAGTATATTTCTCCCGTATACTCGCCGTACTAAATTCCTTTACGAATTATTCCACTTATCGTATTCAATAGTATTCACACAACTCAAAGGGTCCTAGTTACCCCTTTATTAATTTCAGTAGTTAAGCCTAACTCACCCTACTGGTCTACTTCCTCAATTTAAATCCCAAACTCCCCATAATTCATTATCTTTCTCTAGAATAATTTATGGCACAAAAATCAACCCAAGTTTGTTCCGTTCTTAATCCACTCAATAAGACGAAATCGTACCCCCATCATAAGCCTACTGTAATAATTTAATCTCTTGATATTACATTACCAAAGTCCTCAAAAATCTCACAACAACGATTTAGGGATATAAGGCAGAAAGGGAGAAATTTTTAGTTTTTTGGGTAATCGAATTGATTCGCCCCAGGTCGAGTCGATTCGCCCTAGGCCGAGTCGATTCACCTTACCCGAATCTATTCGCCCTAGACCAAATCGATTTGAAATGGTTCAGATTTGGCTACTTCGTCTTTTTCATACGTTTTTCACCATTAATCTACCCCGAAACCTCATGAAAATTCACCAAACTTTAAACTAATCATTCCTAACCATTTCTACATGCATTAGGATCAATTCCAACGTTACTTTTACACCAAATCATCACAATAATTAATCAAGAATGGATTAAATCATAAAATCCTCAAAACCCTAGATTTCCATGTTCTTTGTCAATTTTTAACATAAACCCAAGTTTAATTCGTATTGATAATTACTCCACTACTGATTATCAATCCTCTACATATATGAATCACATTGCATGAAATCCCTACCCATAACATGCATCAAAAATATTTTTTTCTTCCAAGAATATGTATTAAGTCATCAATTCATGAAACCCTCCTAACATGGGTATTATAACTTCAATATAATTGCAATAAATAACTTGCCTTAATAGAAGAGGTCCGATTTCATGGTGTTGATGATGAGTTGATGGTTCTCCCATCAAATCCCCACTCCTTAGATGCTTAGGATGCAAGATTAAGGTCCAATTCTTTAAGAACACCTCTTAAGCCTTGAAAATTAGTTTCTCTTTCCTCTCTAATGGCTTCCTTTGGGTTTTACTGTTTCTAACCCTAGCCTCAAGTCTTAAACATCAGATATAAGACTTATAATTTCGTTGGTACCTTAACCTCTATTTGCCAAATGACCAAAACGCCCTCAATAAGTGCCGGTTTGGTCTAAAATTGACCCGGTACCCATACAATACACCGGGTACACTTTTTCGACCATTTTGACCCATTCGGGATCATCCGCAACATCCAAATTATCATCACAGTAAATAAAAATATATTTCCTTTCTCAACCTCAATTTAATCTACATGCGACTCTCGATTGAGATAAAATAAAATATGTACATATCACCCGCTATGCCGTATAACACTATTTATCAATTATTTACTATTCACACTTAGTAAATATTATATCATAATATTAATCAGTATCTATTTCTTGATTAATATTTAATAATCACATTTAATATTTAATCATTTTAAATTACCTTACTCGCTTAATTTAAATACAATGTATTTTTCCTAATAAATTCTCGAATTAATTAAATTATAAATACGCAGAAATACGAAGTGTTACATTCTTTTCCCCTTATAAATGAATTTCCTCCCCGAAATTAGGACATGCTTGCGGTGAATAACTCTAGATACTTCTCTTGCATGTAATCCTCCCGCTCCCATGTGGACTCATCAATATTGTGGTGTCCTCACTGAACTCGCACTAGTGGCACCACCTTAGATCATAGTTTACGCTCACTAGAATCTAAAATAGCCACGGTCCTCTCCTCATATGAGACGTCTAGCTGCAAATTAATTTTCTCAAGTGGAATGTGCCAGAAGGATCTGTCGCTCTTCCTATACTTCTTCAGTGATAACACATGGAACACGTCATGTATTCGCTTAAGATGCTCTGGAAGTCCCAACATGTATGCTACCGGTCCCACCCTCTCTATAATGGGAAACAGTCCCACATATCTCGGTGCTAACTTCCCTCTCTTACCAAATCTCATAATCCCCTTCATAAGAGATACTCGAACCAACACCTAGTCGCCAACCTCTAACAACACATGTCTCTTGTCGGTGTCGGCATAACTCTTTTGCCTATCCTGGGCTACCCGAATACGTCCTCGAATAAACTCATTCTTGGAAGTAGTCTCCCGAATCATCTCGGGCCCCAATAACTTATTATCCCCCACGTCTAATCAACATGCGAGCGAACGACAAGGCCTCACATATAGTTCCTCGAACGGTGCCATACCGATAGTAAATTGGTAAGATTTGTTATATGAAAACTCTACTAATTGAAGGTATCTCTCCCACCCTCCCCCGAAATATAGGATGCACATCCTCAGCATATCCACAAGCATCAAATTCACCCTCTTAGTCTATCATCTGTCTGTAGGTGGTACGCCGTACTGAATCATAAATATGTGCCCATGGCCTCATGAGAGCTCTACTAGAAGTGTGACACAAAAATTTTGTCTCTATCAGACACAATATTAATCGGGACCTGTGCAACTTAACAATCTTTGAAATGAATAGCTGCACGTACTGCATCGTTTTGTAGTCTGTACGGACTGGAAAAAAATAAACCACCTTGGTCAGCCGATCCACTATCAACCATATATAATCTTGACCCACTACAAAAAAAAATGTTTTTAAGACCCTATTTTTTTAGATAGAAAAAATATAGTCTTTAAAACATATTTTTTTAGATATATATAATTAGCCGTCTCAAAAACTATTATTTTTTAAGACTGCTAAATATAGTCATCTCAAAAAGAACACTTTTTAACACGATTAATTATTTTCGTCTTATAAAGTAAACCAAATGAGACCGTAAAATATTTATCGTCTCAAAAGATATACCAAATACGACGGCTAAAATAATTAACTTCCCACCACTAACACTTTTCATCTCCCGCTCTAGAACACAACCTCCCATAAAAAAAAGTCACTCAACATCCCCCCCCCCACCCCCAAACAGCCAAAACCAAACCCTATTACCTGCATAGTCGGCGATCTTACCCCCACAACCCTTCTTCTCCTCAATCCCGGCCTTCTTTTCCTCAGATGTTATCCCCCCGGCATTCTTCTCCTCCGCGTTCCCCCAATCTCCAGTCTCTTTCTCTCACCGGTCGTTTTTGCTTTCTCAAGGTAAATTTTCATCTTCTCCACCCCACACAAAGTAAATATTCCTTTATGTCTATGAGATTTAGGGTTTCTTTGTTAATTAATTAGATGCATGAATATATATTAGGGATTAAATACTCAATGTTGAATGTTAATTATAGAGTAAAAGTATTTGTTTGGCCATCATTTTTTTTATTCAATAACAGCTTTGCTACTATTAACATGGATAGAGAAAACAAATGCATTTACACACATGATCTGGAAAATGAGTGGAAAAAAAAGATACATGAGAAGTCCATGGATGAAAGAGATTACTTGAGAAAAACGATCTTTAAAATGAGTGAAAATTTTGATAAGTACTGGGGGGGGGGGGGACTGCGATTTATTGATGACTATAGCAGCAGTATTGGATCCTCGATACAAAATGAAGTTCATTGAATTTTTCTTCCCTAAAATATAATCAATTTTATATTCTGATATGCATATTGAATTGACGCGTTCTTCCTTTGTTCAAGCTTTGCTTTGTGCCGGGGATTGCTTACATTGTTATTGGGGGGTTGAAAAACAATCTGAGCTATCTATGATTACTAATTCATTGAAGTTAGTTGCATTTTGTAAATATGTTGTAGTTAACACAATATTGATGGTTTTGTTTGGTGTTTCTTTGTATAGGGTGATGAAGAGTCTATGCAATAAGTATGCTTAGTGTTTATTTCAAATTGAAACTCATCATCACATCTGCGTGCAATTGGAGTATGCAAACCAAATCTGTGTTAGTTTTGATTTTTTCTATCATTAATAAACATATTCTACTTGTGTGTGGGATAGGGTGGATTCACGTCCTGGCCTATATTGCATAATTTAAATCTCTTGAGCTTCCTCCTATTTATTTGTAGTTATTTATAATTAACTTATTTAAAATTTTGATGTGGTGAATGTTTAATAAATTAAGTGTAATTTTGAGGAACAAGTTATTGTATTTTCTCAATTCTCATGAGAAATTATAGAGAAAGCGAAGACTGAAGTGGATATGATACAACCAGTATCATGGGCAGATATAATTGTTGTATCTCTACTACCCCTCCCCCCCCAAAAAAATTGCAATATTTGTTTATGGTACCCGTACTCGTGAATTAAGACTCCATTTATCCCTAGTTTAGAGACCGTTACTTTTTGGAATGCCAGAAAAGTTTACTTTCAAATTAGGACTCTTAGTCCGAAACAAATATAATATCGAGTTAGCTAACAAAAGTAGGACTAGTTGAAGTGAGCCAGTAGGATCATGTAGGTGTATTTATCTATTTTTGAAAGTTCATATGTTAAATAGGTAATGTGGATTATTGTTTCAAAGATTTTTAGCAAGCTTGGTATGTTCTTTGTTCTTCTTGTGTTGGACATTCTTGTAGAGCAATTGTATATAATTGGATTGGAATATGTGAATTGTGATATATGTTTCTACTTTTCTTTGTTTGCTGACTGTCTCTTATTTTTTACAGCATGTCCACCCTCCCTTGCAAATGGAATGAGGTCCCTAAGGTCCCTTTTAGACATCAACAATGTTGGATGATCCTTTCATATGACTATACTTTGGTTAAAACACATTGTGGGCCTTTCAATGTCAATGGACCATTGTTTGGGAACCTACCGGATTGGTGAGGTGCAGGGCAGAGCGCCTATGAGTTCTTTATCCTTTTCGGACCTTGACCTACTACGTATGGTTCCTTTTAAGAGCTTGAGGTTTGAGATCACATTTGGTATCATCATTTAATTTTTTGCATCGTAAATGAGGAACATTTAATTTAGTGAATGTCTTAAAGTTCCATTTATAAATAATAAATATTTTTTTTGGTAAATATACAATTTCCAAAGTACATATATTATCCATAAAAGAGCTTAGGTATGATGTATATTGATTATGTGCATACAATTAGAATCCCCGCGCATGACTAGTCTTCTTCACATTGAGACTAGGCACCTGCTCATTAGGTAATGTTGTGCCACCTTTATTTTCTTCCTATGTACCACTAGGAGAAGGTGCCGAGAAATTTGGTCTCAACTTGTTCCCAATAGAGTCACTAACATTTGAGCACTTCTTCAAAGCTTCTTTGATGGAACCTAGTACAACACTATAACTTTCTTGTGATAATGACCTTTCTTCACCTAATATGATAGCTCGTCCACACAAATCATTATAACGAAGGACTTTAGATTGTACCTCGTCCAATCTTTCATTAAGAGAATGCCTGCTTGTAGCAACATTTGCCCATCGTTGCAATATATATTTAAACTAGTTGTAAGCTCGTGCGATGCGCGGACTAAACGATTTTGATAGTCAATACGTACCTGATGTGTATACTTTTTGTCTTTGATATTTTTGCATATTTAGTAAAGAATAATAAGAAAGAATAACTCTTAGCATCATAAAATACTATAATTTTTACACTTCTTTACTGAAATAAAACATCACATTTTTTTAAAGAAATATAAGACATTTATTTAATATAAGAGAGAAAAGCCCTCTTTAAGTGGCAATACAGATGAAGAAACGAACCATAAAAGAATCAAATATTCCTAGAAATAGGAATTTTTTATGAATCTAACAAAAAAGAAACCTTAATAGATCTAGGAAGAGGATCTATTCGATTGAAAATGGACAGACATTGTTGAGATTTCCCATAATTAGCAAGAAGAATTAGGACTTTGTTAGCTTCTCTAGAACATCATCTTAGGAGGCAATTTCTTTGGCATACAAGATATTGGATTTCATTAAATTCAGACCTTAATCTCCATGGTTTGTAACTAGAAACTGACATAAAAGAATCAAAAAGAAGTTTTAAATCCGTTTCCAGAATAACATTTTGGAATTTTTTTTCAATATAGTGCTTAATTCCAGCTTTAATAGCAATGACCTGAGCATGCATAGGAATAGAGATGATAGTGAAGTTAGAATATGCCCATATAAGCCTTCCTTGAGCATCCCTTAAAATATCCCCTGATCCTTTCAAAATCTAGTCATCACCATTCGCTCCTACAACATTAAGCTTTATACTCCCACTACTTGGATACTTCCAATGGTCTTTAATGATGATAGAACCAGAGAATTGTTCCAAAGAAAATAACCTTATCTTCTCTATCCGTTTGGGGCTAACTTTTATATCTGGAGTTTTCTTTTTCTTCTGTTCCACTGATTTTTTATACACATTTAATTTCTCAGATAACATATCTGAGAGTCGAATAAGGTCATCTAAAGTTGAGTCTTGATATTGTTCTACTTATTTATTATCTGAATATAATCCCCTATCAATTCTTCTGCTCCTTGTATGTGACTTGCCCAAATTAGCATTCGCGCTATTGTTTAATTCCATCTCTTTTACATTCCTATTATTGGAATGAAGAAGCTCTTTAATGTTCAATTCTTCATCAATATCTTTCTGTGATTCTCTTTCTTCCCATTGATCACAAACCTAATTAGATACCTATTCAGTACCTTCAATTAGCATAAGATTTTGGGACTGTGATTGGTCTTCTTCATGTATTTTAACAACTTGAGGAGTTCTTTTAGGCTGCACTTCTTGACTACTTTTCTGAAAATCCTCCTTCTAGACTTCTTGATTATTCTAACTTGTTGATGCTTCTTAATTCTCCTTCTTCTTGTAAATGATGTTCTCTTGGTCTTTGATTCTGAAGATCTTAATTGGTTCTTGATTCTTTCTTGGGATTTTGACTTGAATTTTAGATTGTTAGACAACCTCTTTTCCTTTCCTCTTTGACTCTTCGATTCTAAATAAACAATTGGATTCTTAATGACCAAGTTTGCAGCAGTGGCTACAATAGTGAGGTAATGATTCAAATCAATTTTAAAAACTTTTTTGTTTAGGAATTATTGAATTTGGAAAACTTTTATGTTTTGAGCATCGATGAGGGAACACACGGCCCTCATAATTTATTACAATTGGCCACGTGGACCTCATAATTTATTACAAAAAATAATATGATCAATAAAATCTTTAGCTTCCTTATTGGTTTACACCCATGGGTTGCCACCAACTTCTGTTGGGCTCCAGGTTAGGAAAAAAAATAGTAAACTTTGTAAAAAAACATTCAGTTATGTAATATAATGAAATACAGATAACATACTTCCACACACACGTCATATGCCGCAGGTGTGTTGTATACCTTAACATGTAGCATAAACAACATAAGGTAGGCTTTTGCAGACTACCCCTGTCAGCTACTTAATAATTGATCAAAATAATAATGGATTATATCAATCGGTGTAGCACCTGAATATGATATGCATGTTGTTAGTTAACTGAGAATCTACTTCCCTCTTCAGGTTGAGGTTTAGGGTGTTGCAACTAATGGAGGCCTCACCCCGCCTATTTTTATACTACATCATTGACCTATCATCGCAAACAAAAAGCCAGATACCATTGAACCTGCCATCGCAGAATATTATGGCATCATAGAAATGGCGTCAAAACAGTATATGGCCTAATGCTTAAAATGAATGTGGATAGAAGGTATAAGGTTAGAGAGGAAGAGACGACAGAAGGTGCAAGATGGAGAGAGAGGTGTCTTATACTTTGTGTTAATTTTTTGGGTTTTAAAATTTTGTTTTTATTTAAAGTTTTACTGCCATATGAATTTTACTGCCATGTGGACAGATAATCAAGCTGCTTAAGGATCTTTTCCAATGCATGCCCGTGCGTCTGGAAAGACTGCCGCAATAACTTATTTTATAGTGTTGTGTTGGTCAGTAAGTATCATTTATCATTTTTGGGGCTCGATCTCCCATTGACAAATAACACATTTGCATTAACCAAACTATAGTACACACCGTCTCATCTACAATCAATGCACATCCAAGCAACATGGGCTGTATAATATGATTAACTCCAATAAAAATAACTAATGACACTTTATACTTGCTCATGAAATATGTAGTGCCAAAAGAAACAACATCACCAAAGTTAGCATAATCATCCACGCCCTTCGCATCGACCCAGAACACATTTCTCAGTCGATGATCTTCATTTAAGTCTATCGCGTAAAAAAAATTGGGATTCTCTTCCTGCATATGCACAAACAGTTCAAGCAGAACTTGAGCATATCATTCCTTTAAAGTCAAATCCCTGCCCCTATCATGATGGTTTCGAATATAATTATCTAAAGAACCGGTATATTGATATGAACCATATTGTTTGGACACTGCAGCTAAGATATTTCTTCTTCGTACTTTAGCATCATTCTTCAGCACATTGACATTTCTGTGAATCGAAAAAATGTGCTTTGGCTGATAAAAGCTCATGATTATGCACTTTTATGAAACTATGTACATACCATTTTCCATCGAGCCTTCTCTTCACAGCCAATCATGGACTTATTTCGTAGTGTACATAAATTACTAAATCAATAAGTAAGCTAGTTTTACAACACTCACTTTTCACTGACTTGACTTACATTGGGTATTTCCACCAACCATAAGAGTAGGCCACTTGGACCAAACCCATTATAGAACATCTCAACCATATCCACCAGAAAAATTATACACGAGAATTAAAACTCCAAATCCTCCATTAAGGCCTTAATTCCTCATTACAAGAGGAACAAAACTTTGGAGAAGGATCGTGTCTATCTTTTTAAATAGCGCAGTTACCTCCAAAACACAGAGGAGCTACTGGAATCAATAAAACTAGTTAGGACAATAATATCTTACCATATACATATCCTATTTGAACCCCAATAGAATTATGGTGATATTTTCAGAAATCAAGGACCAAAATCGGGCCATATCTTTATTCGTTATAGTTTTATCAATTACAAATATAAGTTTTATCAATTAAAGCTCAAATTTATTCATATTTAAATTTAAGCTTTTGTCTTTCTCGTCTCGTTTTTTCTTATGATTCTTGTGTTCTTGAAATTGTTCCTCGTTTACATTCGAATTTCAATGTGTTTCCTCTTACTATTTCTTGAAGGTTATGTTAAGGAGGAGGAGCCATCGAGCTGAACAGGAGGAAAATATGACATTCGGGTGGTCCTATTCGGATTTTAATATGCCATTGGTACAAAATAGGAGAAGAGGCAGGGCAGTCAGTGCCTTCCAGGCGGTCAGAAATAGTGCGGCCATTAGGGTCAAGCAGGTAATCTATGGCATCGTCCATGGTCTCTGTAGAGGACCTGTTCGTTGTTTACTTTGTGGTTGAGAGTGTCACAAATCAAATGTTTCATGTGATAATTTTCTATTAGTTAGTGTATAGTATTCTTAGAATCAATTTTAATGTTTAAAACAGGTTGGCTACCTGTGGTTTTCATGAATAAACAAAGGAGGCTCGGCCGATTTTAAAAAAAAATAATAGTAGTTAGATATTTAAAGTTTCTGATGAATATAAACTATATTGATTCATTGCACATTTATTATTGATGAGTGGGATATTAATTTTGATGCAATTGACACTAATTTTTTTTTTGTAGGTGGCAATTTTTATAGAATATGCAATGCTGATCAGTGATTTTCGTGGTCGTACGCTTTAAGATTGCGGGATTCTTTGACAAAAGCATTTCGTGTTTGGGAGTATAAAAAATTAATGTATTTTTGTTGTCAAGTCCAACATTTGAACTTAGTGTTATATTTTATGTTTTGATGAATATTTAGAGATGTTTATAAGAGCTATTGTTGAATGAATATGATTCATTGTGTTCGTTGAAAATCATCTTATGTATTATATTTTTTGAATATTCGGTGACGCTGTAATAAATTATCTCAATGTAATTCAATTCTATATTAAACTTTAGTGATAGATTTTATTGTCCCTAATATTTTGGCGCAAAAATTTTAAGATCCCTTCACCTCTTTGTGGATGGTTAAAATTATCCCAAAAATTTATTAAAGACGACTATCTTTCCATCTCAAAAAGATCTTGTAAAATAGTAACCTTTTGAGACAAATTAATTCCCGTCTCAAAAGCACTCTTTTGGGAAAACTTTCTTGTCGTCTTAAAAGGGTCATATAAAATGATGAGCTTTTGAGACGGATCTGTTCCCATCTCAAAAAAATCTTTTCAGACTGCTATGGGGTCATAAAAAGTATTTATAACCCCCTATCAAAAAGACCCCTCCTATCCGTCCCAAATACCGTCCCAAAAAGTATTTGAGACGGATAAACCATCTTTGGGGACTATTAGGCCACTGTCTCAAAAGCTACTTTTTTTTGTAGTGACCCCACTATGACGTAGTTAGCCCAGTAATAAAGTCCATCGAGATGCTCTCCCACTTCCACATGGGAATCTCAAGTGGCTGTAACATTCCCAAGGGCCTCTGATGGTCAACTTTCATAAGATAACAAGTAACACACTTTGAGACAAACTCTGCTATGTCTCTCTTCATGCCGACCCACCAGTACTGTCTCCTCATATCCTGGTACATCTTATCTCTATCGGGATGTACCATAAATCTGGAACTGCGAGACTCAGTCATTACTGCATGTCTTAAATCTTCATCCTCGGGCACTACCAATCTTCCATTAAAGTGCAGACCTCCCTCTTAATTAGATGATTGAGTAAGACTTTTCACCCTCAGTTAATAGCTATTGTACCCTGTCCTGACAGAACTGATCCTTTGCCTATGCCTTTACTACCCATATAACGATCTCGAGAGTGATAGTCATAACTTCCATGTACGCTCTCGCAACCTCATTTTCCTATCGAAGATCACTCCACTTCTCTTTCTATACCTCCGCTAGGTCTCTAGAAGGTAGTCAGCTCAATGTGTCTATAACCATGTTAGACTTACCAGGATGATACTGTATATCAAATTGGTAGCCCTTCACTAATTTTAGCCACTTCCTCTGCATCATGTTCAGATAGTTCTGTGTGAATAGATATTAAAATGACTTATGATCCATGAATAATATAAACTTCTCACGAAATAGATAATGTCTCCATATCCTCAATACAAAAACGAATGCTGCCAACTCTAGGTCGTGGGTGGGGTAATTCTTCTCATGGGGCTTTAGCTTCCGAGAGGCATAAGTTATAGCCCTATCATCCTGCTATAATATACCCCCAAGTCCCTGTAAGGATGCATCCATCTAAACTCGATACTCCACCTCACTCCTAGGCAATGCAAGTACGGGTGTTGAGGTCAATCTATCCTTCAGCTCATCGAAAGCCAACTGACACTGGTCGCTCCATACAAATGGTACTCCCTTACGAGTCAAGTTCATCAAAGGCCTAACAATCTTTTAAAACCCCTTGATGAAGCGATGGTAATATCCAGCCAACCCTAAGAAGCTGCGAATATAGATCGGTATCGTGGGTTGTACCCACTCCCTCACCGTGGTCACCTTACTCGGATCAATATCTATTCCCTTGTCAGACACAATGTGGCCCAGAAACTGTACCTTTCGGAGCTAAAATCCACCCTTCTCAAATTTGGCGTATAGCTCGTGGTCCCGTAACGTCTGTAGGACCATCCGTAAGTTCTCATCATGCTCCTCCTCTATCCATGAGTAAACCAGGATATCATTGATGGATACTATCACAAACTAATCCAAAAACTCCTGGAATACCCTGCTCATGAGGTCCATGAATAGTGCAGGCGCATTGGTGAGCCCAAATGGCATCACCTTGATAGGAAAGCATCTCTGAAAGAGCCATGCGATACGGTGCTCTGTAAATTGATCTCGTCTCTGGTGCTAAATAGATGACAAACTCTGTTTCTCAGCTCGGTGCTAACCCGGGTATCTCCTAGAACACATCCTCAAAATCCCTCACTACAGGAATCGAATCTAAGGGAACAACCACCTCCTGTGAGGTCTCCTCCTCGATATAATATAAATGAGTGCGCGCTCCTCCCTTAGGAAGAGGCATAACCACAAGGAACATATCCTATCCCGAAATAAAAAACATAATTGTCCTCTCATAGAAATATACCTTCGCTCTGTATCCTGCTAACCAATCCATACCTAGAATCATGTCATACTCCTCCATGTCTAACAATAGAAGGTCTTCTGCTAGACTCAGTATCCCAATCATAATATTAACTCCTCTACAAATCAAATGTATTAACGAACCACTACCCATCCGTGACCCAACATACACAAGGAGACTTCCTGCTGTCGCTAATAACCCAGCGACTCATGCAAATCTAGTCTTAATAAATAAATGAGATTCCCCAGTATCAAATAGAATCCTACCCTCAAGCCCGTGAATAGGAAACATAGCCTCTACTTCTGACGGTGCTGTAGGTGCTGGAGGCATGGCTATATCTCAGACGTTGTAAACACGTCCATAATGCATCTGGCCCTACTGCTGCTATGAGGACGGTGCTGGTACTGGAGCTATCGGAGCCTACTGTCCCTGTGGGCACCCTGTCACTGTGCCCTGTCTCATTGTGGACAAGCTTTATTCTTATGACCCTGCTGGCCATAAGTGAAACACTGACCCAATAACTGTCTCTTCCCCTAGCCCTGACGTTGGCCCTGATGGCCTTGGCCCTGCTGGCCTCCCCTTAGCTCCCTTGACCCTGACGGCCCCGAGGAACCTGCTGCTGCTGGGGACCCGGTTGGCCTTGTCGGTCTAATCTGTTCCCACCATATCTAAATTTATTAACAAAGTTCCCTTATCGAGAATTCTGCCCCTACTGGCCCGCTGTCTGCTGCTGCTGGGGTGGTACCCCACTACCACTACTCCCCCTTGCATTGCCCTGATGGCTAGTCTCATCTCCTCTCTTTCTTCCCTTTGCATGGAAGAGATAATCCTGACAGTTTACAAGTTCGGCATTGATAACGTCAGTGTAAGTCATCAACGCAGGGTTACTGATCAAATATTGTCTGATCCTCTAGGCTAACCCGTCCATGAACTTAGCCTTCTTCCTCTCCTCGTTTCTCACCTTGTCTGGAATAAAGTTATCTGGGTGGGTGAACTCTTCCTCGTACTCAGCTCCTGAGGGGTCACCCTAACATACCTCCCCAAACTTCCTTCTCATCTCTGACTTAATTGCAGGCGTAAAGTACTTGTGGTAAAACCGTATCTAGAGCTCTAAAATAGTCATCGACTCTCTTTCCTCAGCGGTGGTCACTGACTCCCATCACCGAAGGGCTTCCCATGCTAATCTGAAGGTGGCCAACATCTACCTCTGTACCTCACCACAATCTAACATGCGCATATGGAGCTAAATATTCTTCTTCTATTGGCATGTCGCCACTATATCCATACCACCCTGAAACTCGGGCAGGTGATCCTTCTAGAAGGTCTCCCTGATTCTATGCCAATTGGGTTGCCCTTGCTGGGCCTAAATAGATGGTGCTACGGGCTGCGGTGCCTGAGGTTGAGGGAAGTGGGCTTCCATGGCTCTCATAGCTGTCTTAATATATTGTGCTACTATCACTACCACCTGAGTAGCATAAATCATCTCTGGTGGTGATGGTACCTGCTGCTCCTGAGGATCCTCCCTAAACTCATCTCTGGCTACTTCCCTCTCGGTTCACTCTCTCCTTGGCAGTATGAAATATGATTAAATTATATAAGTACACAATTTATACAAAAATCTAATAGCAGAAGCACGATATCTCAAGCACGTAATGATAAAACAATTGTCCTAACAATAGGGCTCTATATTAAAATAATGATACGCTGAAACCGTAGTAAGCCGTATAGATCCTATGGACACTAGAACCTGGTGCTCTGATACCATCTGTGACACCCCGTTAAATTAAACATCGATTGATCAGGACTTTATCAAATTAAAATAGGTTTCTCATATGGTTCATTCTTAGCATCACTGTCGAAAACTTTTTAATTACTAACCACTTAAGTGAAATTAGACCGGTGCCAAATTTTTCCTTTCTTAAAAACAAACAGATAAGAGAACAATGCGAAAAAACTAAATTTATCCATTCATAATACACTAGACTCCAACTATCACAATATATAAAGAATCAAAGTTGGCCGAATAAACCATCGGACAAAATCCAAAACCAAATGCTCCATAATAATAAATGAACTAAATGACTGAAAACTGACAACGGACAACATGTCAAAACATGAAATATAAAAGAAGATCCTACACTAGATCTGAATGAAGGAATCATCGAATCAAATCCTGTTAGCATCCACAATGCTAAAACTCTGAGTCCCTGGAATGAAGTCACGCCTGGCGTCCTTGTGACTGGACACCTAAAAGGTTTTGAAAATATTTTATTGAAAGTGTTAGTACACAAAACATTTTGAAAATATTTAGCAAGCATTCAATACATTGAAATTCAGTTATTGATACACATGTTTACGTACACTCTCTCTTGAGTTTTCCTTATCTCTCATCTATAGTTCAAGCCTCACATTCTATACTTAGACCACCTAGATATGCTACCCAATCTAATTAGACTAAAGTGTTCAACCGAGCTCATCTACACTTCTAAGTTCCCATAATGCCCATACAATACATTAATTTATTAACATCTCTCATGTGTTAATTATCAACGTAAGTAACATTCCTCACATGTTATGATTTAAATTAATACTTTAAGTTGCTCCACTTAATTTATCATTCCGATATACTCAATTTTAAATAACATTCACATATGTTATTTGCTGAATCATATAATTAAGCTTCTCGACATAATTCATTCTTTTTAGATATACGCTATCTAATTGTCTATTGTCTCACATTATTAGATAAAAGCCACGGTATATATTTCCCACACAATATATACAAATAAATATATATTTCACTATAATGTCCTCGTATCACACATTAAGGATATATTAGTTCGGATGTTCCTTCGACCCCAATTTATCATGCCATTTACATTAGTCCGAATAGCCCTCGACCCTAGTGTAAATGTGTTATATATATATATTGGTCCAGATGTTCCATCGACCCCAATATTATATGTGTTAGATATTGGTCCGGATAGCCCTCGACCGCAAACCGAACTTTCATGTATTGGTCAAGATATTCCCTCAACCCCAATACATTTAATATACTTGAGGTATTCAGACCGCCTAAGTATTCATATAATAGGTATTCACACAACCTAGATATTCACACTTGTACATAGTATATTTCTCTTGTATACTCTCCCTACTAAATTCATTTACGAATTATTCCACTTATCGTATTCATGAGTATTCACACAACTCAAAGGGTCCTAGTTATCGCTTTATTGATTTCAGTTGTTAAGCATAACTCACCTTGCTAGTCTACTTTATCAATTCAAATCCCAAACTCCACGTAATTCATTATCTTTCTCTCGGATAATATCTGGCACAAAAATTAACCCAATTTCATTCTCGTCTTAATCCATTCAATAAGACCAACCTTACCCCCATCATAAGCCTACTATAATATTTTAATCTCTCATTATTACTTTACAAAAGTCCTAAAAAATCTCACAACAACGATTTAGGGATATAAGGCAAAAAGGGACCGAATCGATTCGCCTTACCCGAATCGATTTTCCCTAGGCCGAATTGATTCGAAATGGTTCAGATTTGGCTAATTCATCTTCGTTATTCGTTTTCACCATTAATCTACCCCTAAACCTCATAAAACTTCACCAAACTTTAAACTAATCATTCATAATCATTTCTACATGCATTAGGATCAATTCCAACGTTACTTTTACACCAAATCATCACAATAATTAATCAAGAACGGATTAAATCATAAAATCCTCAAAACCCTAGATTTCCATGTTCTTCCTCAATTTTTAACATAAACCCAAGTTTAATTCGTATTGATAATTACTCCTCTACTGATTATCAATCCTCTACATATATGAATCACACTACATGAAATCCCTACCCATAACATGCATCAAAAATAACTTTTTCTTCCAAGAATATGTATTAAGTCATCAATTCATGAAACCCTCCTAACATGGGTATTATAAATTCAAAATAATTACAATAAACCACTTGTCTTAATAGAAGAGGCTTTATTTCGTGGTCTTGATGATGAGTTGATGGTTCTCCCTTCAAATCCCCACTCCTTAGATGCTTAGGATGCAAGATTAAAGTCCAATTCTTCAAGAACACCTCTGAAGACTTGAAAATTAGTTTCTATTTTCTCTCTAATGGATTCCTTTGGGTTTAACTATCTTAGAATTTCGTTGGTCCCTTAACCTCTATTTGTGAAATGGCCAAAACGCCATCAATAGGTGCCGATTTGGTCTAATATTGATCCGAGATCCAAACAATACCCCCGGGTACACTTTTTCGACCATTTTCACCCCTTGGGGATCATCCGTGACCTCTAGATTATCATGCGAGTCATTAAAAATATATTTTCTTTCTCAACCTCAAATTAGTTTACACGCGACTCCCGGTTGAGATAAAATAAAATATGCACATATCACTCGCTATGCCGTTTAACACTACTTATCAATTATTTACTATTCACACTTAGTAAATATTATATCATAATATTAATCAGTATCTATATCTCGATTAATATTTAATAATCACATTTATAATTCAATCATCTTAAATTATTTTACTCGCGTAATTTAAATACAACGTATTTTTCACAATAAATTCCCGAATTATTTAAATTATAAATACGCTGAAATACGGGGTATTATAGGGAACAAATCCAATAGCTATTAAGTCATGGGTTCATACAGAGAAGTACGTCTTCATGGGGAGATCTAGTGTTATTTGTAAAGAAAAAAAACGGTTCACTCCGATTATGTGTGGATAGTCGGGAACTGAACAAGGTCATCGATGATTTATTTGACCAGTTAAGAATGCATCATTATTCTCTAAGATTAACTTGAACTCGAGTAATCATCCGTTACATATTACAGATGAGGATTTCTAAGAGGCATCTTTTCTTACACTCTATGGATCATATGAGTTCTTGCTCATGCCTTTTGGGTTTACCAACGCACCAACAATGTTCATGGATATGATGAATAGGCTATTTCAACCATTTTTGGATTAGTTCATCATTGTGCTTATTGAAGACATTTAATACACTCACAATCGAAGGAGGAACAGTCAGAGCATTTGTGGTTATTTATTCAGACACTACGAGAATTAAGTTGTACGCAATTGGGTTTTGGCTGTGAGAGGTATAGTTCGTAGGCTATGTTGTATCATCAACTAGATTTTGGTAAATCGTTAAAAAGTTTATGTAGTTATAGATTGAGTACAACCCATGATGACTACATAAGTTAAGAGTTTCTAGGATTTGACGGGATACTACTGGAGGTTCATTCGGGGGTTCACAAAGATTACTACCCCACTAACTCACCTCACCCGTAAGGGAGTATCATTCGTTAGGAGTGCAAACTTCTAGAGATATTTTGAGGGGCTCAAGAAAAATTTCACCACCAAGCCTGTACTTGAATTACCACAGACCACCATAGAGCATATGATATTTACGAATGTATTTCTTAAGGGCCTAGAAGGTGTGTTGATGTAAGAATAAAGGCATATAGCTTTACATCTCAAAAGCTTAAGCCTCATAAGGTTAGCTACCCAACTCTTAATTTAGAGTTGGCCACGATAGTCTTTACCCTCCATGTTTAAACAGATTACTTGCTGTGTGACAGGTTCACTTTATATTCCAATCATAAGAGTCTCAAGTACTCGTTTACATAGAGGGAGATGAATATGAGACAAAAAAAGGGCTCAAGTTTATGAAGGACTACCATTTTTTCTATCAAGTACCATTTAAGGAAATGGAATGTGGTAGAAAATGGTTGAGTCAGAGATCGGATATTATATTAAAAGTGTTGTGGGCTGATCATTAGGATGATTTACCGGACATTTGGTAAGAATAGTGGAGTGCCACCCATGATATGGATTTATCATGAGCCTTTTTGGGGATAATCACTATTATATTAACCATGATGATACGAGTGATACAAGAACATGATTCAGATTCTTTCTTCTAGGAGAGGATATAAGAGCTTATATCAAGAGGGATTCCTTCTTTCTCGATCAGTTCAGATGGAGGATTGAGGTTTCAGGGATGGTTGGTTGTTCTAGAAGATGCCGAGTTAAGGGAAACGGTTTTGGCCGAGACATGTGTCTCGTAGTTCACAGTGCATCTCGAAGGGGATAAGATATACCAGGATATGCCTAGGTCATACTGGTGGACTGTGTTGAAGAATGATGTTGAGAAATTCGTGTCTAAGTATGCCACCTGTCATTTAGTCAACATGAACATTATACACAAGCACGAGAATTATAGACTTTGGATATTCTCGATTGTAAGTGGGAGAGCATATCTGTGGATTTCATGATGGTATTAAAATGATTCCATTTGTTTCATCATTATTAGATTGATGAAGGTGGCTCATTTTATTCCAGTTCAGGCATCGTGTAGCAGTATGCCAAGTTATTCGTGTCAGATGAGTACCACATGACATTATATCTAACCATGATAGTAATTTTATATCTCAATTCAGTAGGGTCTTTCAGGAGGACATCGGGATATTGATGAATTTAAGTAGAACATATCACCCCCTATAAGACGGTTAGACTTAGTGAGTGAACCAGATTTTAGAGGATATGCTTACGGTATGTGTTTTGGATCTTAAAGGAAGTTAGGATAATCACTTACCACTCGTCGAGTTCACTTATAATAATAGTTATTAGCAAACAATTGGTATAGCACCATACGAGGCATTATATGGGCGACAATTCCATTCACCGAGTTGCTGGTTAGAGGAAGGCGAACATCGAATTTTCAGAGTTAAAATTATTTGAGATAACTTAAAGAATGTGACACTTATCTAAGCATGAATTATGATGGAATAAGAGTTATGCACACAATAGAAGTCTAAATATTGAGTTTCAAGTGGGGGACCAAGTGCTTTTGAGGGTCTACCCAAATAAGGGAGTAGTCAGATATGGGTCCAAGGGGAAATTATCACCCTTTATATAGGTAATTTCATGATAGTGAATAGGATAAGACCGATTGCGTATCGATTGGCCCTATGCGAGCACCTATAATGAGTCCATAATGTCTTCCACATATCTATGTTGAAACATTTCTAAGGGACGAGGATGTCGCATATAGACCTCTATGGGATTGAATTACAACCCGATGTGAGCTATGACTAACAACCACATTGAATTCCTGACCGTAGAGATGAAACCATGCGATTGAAGGTCATACTATTAGTGAGTGTCCAATGGACACACCATATCGAGGTAGAGTCAATATGGGACAGAAACGTTGACTTGCGGGGTGAGATATCCAGAATTATTCTAGTCAGTATAAAATAATTCGAATTTTGGGAATGAAATTCCTTATTTTAAGGGGGAAGGATGTAAGACCTCATAATTTAAGTGCTTTAAATTAAATAGATTATAAATTATTCTATATTGGGTATCTGCATGAAGTGGCATGTGATGTCACTATTTAAATATGTTATCTTCGTTACATGTGTTAGTGTTAGTAGAAATGTAAATCGAATATAAAATACGATAGTTAAGTAATTCAACATTTATAATTAATTATGTATGTTGATAATTAATTTTATTATTAAATTAAGAACTTTTTTAAATAGATGTTAGTAGGATATAGTGAGGACTTTTACGACATGTAGATAGCTTAGTTAGGACTTAAAATAGTGGGTTTTAGGTCCTATGGGTTGCTATTGGACTTGATCTTTCTTTTGGGAAGTTTAGAGAAGTAATTGGGCTCATTTGGTTGGGGTTTAGAATAGACCTAAGCCTAATTTCGAAACTACCTATTAAGAGATGATTTTTTTAACCCTAATTCATTCTAAACCTTTTGGAGAAAAACCCTAGAGCTAGAGATAGGAGGCTACTTAAAGAAGAGGAGAATTAGGACATTCGGAATTGGATTTCATCACTTTTAAATAAAGGTAAGTTTGTGTATAGTAGGTTTAATTATTTTTAAGTTACAACGTAATTGTTCACTGGAATCAAAATATAAGTTGATTAAGATCTGAATTGGAGATTAATAAATTGGTTTAGTAATTAAATTAACATGATAATTTAGATTACTATTGATGTTCTTATCATGTATTGAAATAGGATTGATTTCTTATTAAATTGGAGATAAAATTGCTATAAAATTGTTAGACGGATGTTAAATGCTGATAAATAATTGAAAGGCCTTGATAATATACCAAATTGATATCTAGATTGAATCAAATTGATCTAAGATGGGATTCTAGGGTTCTTGGTTGAAATTGGAATTTATACCATTAAATCTTGTTGGAGTCATGTAAAAACTGTATTCATAGGTTAAAATTGATATTGGGAAACTTATGTATAATTATAGTTGGTTATTGTGACGATTTAAGAGCTTTAAGTTCATCCGTGGATGATTTTTTAGTTGATTCCCATAAAGAAGATGATATTAGAATTTCTAGGGTGATCGATCCATCGACAATGGTCGATTGATCGACCCCTCTGGGTTAGGACAAGAAATGGTTAGAATTTGTTTGGTTGGATTCAAGACTTGGCATTGGTTTAAAGAATTTGTTTTATTAATTATAAGAGAATAATTAAGTTAATGAATCTAAATTTAATACTTGAAATCTTTATGTAATTAAGATTACTTATATGGGTATTATGTGCAATACGCATACAACGGAGACCTCTTCGATAAAGACTGACTTTACCCTAGTCATGATTACGATGAAGACCTCTTCGGCAAGGCCAGATTTTACCCTGGTCATGATTACGATGGAGTCCATTTTAGGTAAAGGAATACTTTACCCTGGTAATGATTATGATGAATACCTCTTTGGTTAAAGCGAATTTTACCCTGGTCATGATTACGATAGAGACTGCTTAGAAAAAAGAGGGTTTACCCTTGTCATGATTACAACGGAGACCATTTCAGTACCCTAGTAGATAAAGACACGCATTAACCCGCTTAAAAAAAGGCGGGTTTACCCTTATACTATACGCTGCGTTGATCAGACTTATGTGGATGTAGAGTTATAAATTGTTTGTATATCTATATATTAATATACTTGAGACATGAAAAATATTTAATAACCCTATACCTATATTTTGTTGAGATGAATAATAAGTAATCACGAGGTTTTGTTTTGGGAGTAAATGCATGAGGTATTTAGGTTTGATGGGTTGGGATAACATAAAAGCAACAAAAATATGAGATGCAAGTCTGTAGTTATATTGTAGCCCAAACTCAATTATAATCTTGATCTTCTTAGACTTATAGGTAAAACTGTTGTTGAATTATCTTTTCAGGACATAGGTTGTGGGTGTTGCCTCATCCCAGATCCAGTATTATCTTACCTTCAATTACTTCTCATATATGATGTAGCTATCGAGGCTACATAGTCATTCTTTTATTCCTATTAATTTATCTACTATCGGATATATATTATTTATTAATTTTCTATGGGATTTTATTAGTACACAATTATAGTATGCGATGATTATATTACTGCTAATTGATTTTATATCAAAGTTATTGTGGTTTATCACTCTTATTTTGAGTTATTTATATTATCAGTTAGTTTTAGTTCCAGTCATTCTTAGAATGATACCCAATGTTTAGACTCCTATTTTATTTATTTTAGACTTTATCAATATAGATTAGATTTTTTGGGGTGTCATATCTTCCCTTACAAGTCTGAAGAGGGGGAACCTAAAAAGGATGTCCAAGACTATCAGAGGAGGAAAAAGGATGATCAAATGGGTCGTTTCTACATAGTGGCCTCTACGACCAATGTATGACAACACTAACATTAGCATATGTCAAGTGCTTAAGACATGATTCTGAATCCCACGGGCATGCTTGAGGATTAGAACGTAATGTAAGTCTTGATTCTATTGACATGATAGTTACCACGAAGATTCTATAGGGTACTCTCTTATACGAGCATGTTCTTAAGATAACATCCACCTTAAGAGAACTGGAGGTGCTTAAATCTGAAATCTACAGGGAAAAACAAGTCAATTTTATTCTCCAATCACAACCGATGTCCTTTAAATAATTTCACCTAAACTATTGTATGAGCAATTGTGTTCACTCTCTCGCACAACTTCTTAAAGAACTCCAAGAGGTGGAGAATATTACAAAGCATAAAGGTGTGGTTTAAGTTGCTGAAAAAGGCCCATCTTTTTTTATCCCGCAATGTAAGAAGAAGGGAAATTCCTAGGCACAACCTTTTTTTCTCAAGAATAAATTTTAGCATTAGACAATGAGTAAGAATCTAAAAGGAAACTATTATACTTGTAACGGTTAGGAAACTAAAGGAAGCAATGTTTGGTCTTCTTAGCAAGGAAGAATGGAAATGGTTATTTCTCCTTAGTCATTGCGATATGTTTTGTCGTCTAATCTATGAGTACCTAGTATGTAGATTCGGGAGCCACTAATCATGTTTGCAGTTCTTTGCAGGGGCTCCAAGTAAATAGGGAGCTCAGTGATGGGGAAGTATTTCTATTCATAGGCGATCATAAAAGGAAACAGTGTTAGTAGTAGGAAATTTAGTTTTGAATTTTGGTGAAATCAATAAGTTAATATTGGTTGATTGTTTTTTTTTCCTAACATTAGAATAAATTTGAGTTATATTTCTTCACTGATTTTAAAGGATATTAATGATGGAGTTTTTATTAAAAGGGTAAATCTCTTATTTGTTCAGGTGAATTGGAAAATGATATTTATATTCTAAGACTTGTCTCACCCCTAGGGCTTAATACTAAATTGAATAATTAAAATAGAAATAACCTAAAAAAAAGAACCTCATAAGTTTAACCAATCATATATTTGTCACTTATGCCTAGGTCATATCAAGTTAAAAAGGATTCAAAGATTGGTATCAAATGGACAATTAATTTCATTAAAAGTGGATCCTTTTCTAGTATTCCTTGTTCGAAAGTAATATGACTAAAAGTCCATTTATAGCTAAGGATACAAGGCGAAAGATGTATTGGAAATTGTTCCTTATGATTTGTGCGGCCTTATGACCATCTGGTCAAGAGGTGGTTATGAGTACTTCATCACTTTCACAAATGATTGTTCAAGGTTTGGGCATGATTACCTTATACATCACAAGTTTGAAGCCTTTGATAAGTTTAAGGTGTATAGGGATGGGGCAGAGTGTGGGGATGGTAAACTAATTCAAACTCTATGATCTAATATTGAAGGTGAGTAACTCTTGGGAGAGGTTAAGGATCATCTATCAGATATTGGGATCAAATCCTAATTGTCCTCACCAGCCAGTCCACAGTAAAATGGTGTAGCGAAAATAAGAAACACGACTCCTTTGGACATGGTTAGATCCATGATGATTTATTCTATCCCGCCTAATTCTTTTTGGGGTTATGTAGTAGAGGATGTCACTTATTTACCAAACTTAGTTCCTTCTAAATTAGTCTTAAAAACTATCACATAACCTTGTACTCGGTGAATACCTACTCCAGGACATATTCAGATTTGGGATTTCTCGACACACGTGTTGTGGAAGGGGATCGATAAAGTTGAATCAAGGCTAAAAATGCGTCTCTTTATAGGGTGCCTGAAAGGAAAAAAAGGTGGATTATTTGATAATCCTAAGGTTCATATGGTGTTATTTAGCACCAACTCTTGTGACATGGCAGAAGATTATATGATAAACCACAAGCCCAAGACCAATATTATCTTGCAAGAGTTAAAACGACAAGACCAAATAATTGCTTTTGGACCACCCGTATAGGATGAAATACAACCAAATATTAATAATACACTGTCTGACGGTAGTGGGAGTGTTATTGATGACCAGGATACACGTGTCGCTTATACTAGACTACAAATGGAGCCATGTCGTAGGGGGAATCACGCATTAGCCTAATAGATTAGTGTATATGGGATAACACTTTAGTGATATCCTAACGAAACATGAATCGGATCTCGATAACTATAGTGAGGCACTCCAAGACAAGGATTCTGAGCTTTAGCCAAAGGCTATGGATAATGAGATGGATTCTATGAATTTGAATCAAGTTTTGGAACTCGAACACTTTCACGATGGTATAAGAAGATGAGATGGGTGGATGAGAAGGCGAAAACCTTTAAAATGAAGCTCGTCATAAAAGGGTTCACTCAGAAAGAAGGGATGGAATATCATGAAACCTTCTCGTCGGTAGCCATAATAAAGTCTATTCGGATCTCTTATCCATTGTGTCATATCTTGATTTTGAGATTTGTTAAACGAACATTAAGAATAAGTTCTTAAACGATAATCATGATAAGTGCATCTATATTATGTAACCCATGGGGTTCATAACTAAAGGCGTAGAAAACAAATGTTTAATCTTAAGAGATCTATTTTTGGACTTAATAAGCGTCAAGGTCTTGGAACATTTGATTTGATCAAGAAATCAAATCGTTTGGTTTCTATTAATGTCTTAATGAAACTTATGTGTATAAGAAGAATGAAGGACGCATGGTGGTATTTCTAGTACTTTACATGGATAATATTATCCTAATAGGGAATGATGTGGGTGTATTGTCTAGTATAAGAGTGTGGGTATCTAGTCAGTTCTATTTCAATGATGTAGGAAAAGTCGCTCACATCCTTGGGATCAAGTTTTTGTGTGATTGGAAAAATGGGATATTGGGATTACCCCAAGACACTTATATTGATAATGTTCTTATAAGGTTTAACATAAAAGATTCCAAGAAAGGTTTTCTTCCTTTTAGGCATGGAATATCTTTATCTAAGGATCAATTTCTTAAGATGCCTTATTAGATAGTAAAGAGGAGCAATATACCTTATGCGTTAGCAGTAGGCAACCTCATATATGTTGTGGTGTGTAAAATACTGAACGTCTACTATGCCATTGGTATGGTATCCAGTATTCTAGTTTAACCTTAGTGAGGAGAAGAAGAATTTTGTTAAGGGAATTCCCAAGTATTTGAAAAGAATTAGAGACTACCTGTTGATTTAGTTAGCAAACAGTCTAGTACCATTCAGTTGGGTAGGGATTCTAGGAGATCAACATCGAGATACGTGTTTACCTTGGGAGGTGGATTCAAATGATAGAGGAGTATCAAGAAATAATGTATTGATGATTTAACCATGGAAGCCGAATACGTTGCAGCTTTGGAGGTAACAAACGAGGTTGTTTGTCTTTGGAACATCCTAAATGACCTGGGTGTGTTTCCTTTAATGTAATTAACTATTACACTTTATTGTGATAATAGTGGTTGAAAGAACTCATAAGAGGGTGAAGCATATTGAGCACAAGTATCGCCTGATTCAGGAGATTATGCAGAGTCACGACACCATCGTGACCAAGATTGCATCTCTGGACAAGCAGGCGATTTCTTTTATGAAGAGCTTACCAGCTAATGTTTTAGAGTCACATAGTGTAAGTGGGTGTCAAGTTCTTGGCCACAAGGCTTAAATACTAAGTGGTAGATTATTGGGGTTTTATTCTTAAAAGTATATTATGGCATTTTATTTTTATTAATAAAAGTATTGTCTTATTCATTTTGAAATGAGAATGATATTTATGAGAATTATTTATATTTGTCTTATTTAAATATATATTCTTTAATATGTCGGCCAACCGTGCTTAGTAAAAATTCCATTAAGATGGTTTCAGCTTGATCACTGAAGATCGAAGTCTTGGTTCTAACACTATTGAATAGTTCACAACATAAACATAGAATTCACATCCTGTAGGAATGATCACAATACAATCCTATTGGTAAATCTCAAACTGCGGGAACCTACGATGTTACGATAGTTTGTATAATAGTTCAAAAAAAGATTGTGACTGTTACATCCAGTATAGGGCCACCTATGATATTTAAGTCTAAGGGATCAAGACTTAGGTAATATCACACCATTTGTAAAGGGTGCATAAATTCTCAATTCTAGATTATTATGAGGATTTGAATGCTTGAACAAATGTTGATTTGATTACTATGGGTATGATCTATTTTTATATCAGGTCAATAAAACCTTGCATATTAGGTAACAGTTGTTTGAGTAGGTTTGGGATCATAATTCAGAGAAATTTAAACCCTTGGGGTACCTTGAATTGTGATATTCCCTTGTTAGACTTATAAGAATTGATTCCACTAGTTAAACCTGTTTAGTTGATTATCTTTTAAACCGATGGAGTAGTAAAATAAGTCAAGTTTGAAAATCAAGGAGTTAATTTGATGTTGGTTAAAGTTAATTAGAGAGAAATTGATTTGACTAAGCAGATTTAAGAAGCTTAACGCAGGGAATCATATTATGTAGAATAAACAAATTTGAAAATTAGACCTCATTATATCCGAGTGGTTTTTTAGATAACTAAATTGAAGTGACGTCGTAATCATTTAGTAGAAATAATTATAATTATATAAAGAAACGAAATAAATAACGGGATTTGTAATTAAGAATTTTTTAGTATTTATTTCATAGATAATTTAATTATTTGTCTTGGTTCCATAGTATAGTTCACAGACCCAAGTAGTTAGACCCACATACTATATTATTTTTATATTATATTTATTGTATGTAATGGTGATACAATATTATATTTATTGAGGGGTGAACCTCGAGCAACGATAAGGTTGCCCCTTTGTGATCTTGAGGTCACAGGTTCGAGCCGTGAAAACATAATATATGTAGGGGTAAGGCTGCATACATTTAACCCCTTAGTATCTTGCAGTGGCTGCAGAATCTTGCATTGGGTTTACCTTTTTTAATTATATTATATTTATTGATGATTCTTCATGTTTTACCTAGATATTTTTAATGAATAACCATTCTAAATTGCTAACTATTATGATTTTGAAATCTGGTAAAAACTCTATTTTTTCTATCTATAAAACAAATTGAATAGATTATTTAATGGTGTACAAAGAAAACAATTTTCATTAGCAATACGAAACCATCTTGAACTACTCTTATCTTGATACATCAACAAAAAGGAAGGCCTAGAAGTCAATAAAGGCATATCTTTTGTGTTATCTACACTCCTTTTATTACTAGTTCACGTCCAAAGAGAATTTAAAGAAATATTCTTTCACTATTAATTGAGTGTCCAAGCCTCTCATCTAAAATTGGTCCTCTTAGGAGCACTTATATATCACGCCTCCTCCATATAATTAACTCAAGGTTTTCCACTGTGCATGTTTTGCCTTACTCTAGCCTCATAAGCGTACCAATTTAGAACCTCATAATCGTGTTTATTGCTTATTTGGTTAAGGGATTGTGCACAATGGGTATCATCACCGGGATCTTACATCAATACGTTTTTATATCTCTCATCGCATTATCTTTTATGGACGTAAGTTTCTCTCATCTCTATCTAAATTTCATATTTCATTCACCTCCACCCTCCTTTTCGCTGATTCCATAATTAATATAATTCCATAAGATACATATATCTACTCTACATAAGACCCTCTTAGTACCATTAGCGATATGGTATTACCAGAGCGCACACATACGGTACCTTTTTATATCACACACAAGAAATCATATGATGAGTTTGCATCCTCAAATTCTCCTGATACCACACCATCATTTAAAAATTACTTTAGTTATGTTTCCAATCTAATTAATCCAACTATCTCTATTAGTTATATATTATGAAAATATTCTAGATCCCTCTAGAAGTACACAAAATTAACCTTCCACATTGTATGTTCACACCCATGTAATAGCCTATATAAAGGCCATTTTTTATTGTAATTATCATCAATCTATTACAAATAATTTCTCCTATCTTGTTTCATGGTATCAGATCTTAGGCTGTTTTTTCACTCTGATTTAATTCTCTTCTACTGGGTCCCTTTGATATAATTTAATTATCTGTCCATTCTATTCATCCTTTGTTATCCAAAACACACGGCCTCAAACATCATCACCGCCCCCTCAGTCCAGAAAACCACATCCACAAACAACACGTCACCGCCACCACTATTCTGTCCCTCAAAACCTCACTGCCCATGTGCAGGCCTGACCTAGATCCGATTCATCCCGATCCAATACTATTTTCACATGGTTCAGTCTTACTCCTAACCAATTTGGGCCTTCTGATTATGATTTTGTGGTCCGTTTGACTAAATTATGCTTAGGTAATCCTGAACCAGCTTGGTGTCTCTTATTTTCCTTATCATGGACCATTTCAATGTCTCCAACCCCATTACTATTACTCTTAATAGATCGAATTATATACTTTTGGCTTAAGCAATGGCGAGTTTCCTCAAAGGACATAAGCTTTGGCATCTTTTAGTTGGAGATATTACTGGACCAAAATAAGAGGAGGGTGAATCCTCTTCTAAATTTGTTGAACGGCTAAAAGATTAGGACTACAAGAATCATCAAATCATCACTTGGTTGTGCAACACCTCCATCCCATCAATTGATAATCAATTTCTCTATTTTGATTCAGCTAAAAGCATATAGGATTTTCTTAAAACTCAATATACCACTACTAATTTCACCCATAAGTTTCAAGTCCACAAAGATCTCCATCGCATGCATCAAGAACTCGAACAATCCATTCATCACTTTATTTTTGAAATGCATACCGTATGGAATCAATTGGCCATGTGTGAACCCAACTGGACATGCCCAACTGATGCAACCGAATATATTTCCAATAGATATCAGCAATAATTAATACATTTTCTTATGTCTCTCGATGATACCTTTGAGCCTATTTGAGATATATTGCTTTAGCGAAAACCCTTACACTTGATGATGTTGTTTATGAACTTCTTTCTAAAGAGAAAATATTTGGTACACTTGAAACTAAATCTACTAAGGCAGTTCTAGCCACTCATCATCCTAAAGCTGTGACACCCCGCTTATTAAAATAAGAGGTCGCCTGCCCGATACTCCAATAAATACAGGAATCATAGATGGTCCATTCTTAGCATCACTGTCGTAAGAATAATAGTACGAGATAATCACCAAATATTTTAGAAAACGGATGTCAATTAATATGAAAGTTTAATAAAAACAATTTCGACAATCCAATTTATAGAAGAAGGTGGATATAAAAAGACAGATAACGGTTTAACAATCATGCTACCAAATAATAACCAAATAAGCAGGCGGTTAATAGAATGATACAAACAGGTTACACCGAGTATTATAGTTAAATATAAACAATATATACAATTACAAAACTAGGGAAACACGATCGAATGTACAAACTAATCATAACTAGATTATACAAAAGAGTGATGCATCTATCACAAAAGTCCTATAACATCCGCAAAAATGCTATAGCTCCTGGACACTAGGAAGGAAGGATCAACACGGGCGTCCTTGAGGAGGAGCACGTGGGCATAAATAAGAACTATAAAAGATAGAAAAATATAAACGGGACAGGACCCGGTTTGATATGATATATGTGTGAATAAAATGCATAACAGTTATGAATGTTAAACATCATAAACAGATTAAATTCGCTCTTCAATATCAGAATTTATCCTTACCTCTCATTTAAATTAACATCCTAGCGATATATTAGATCATATAAGTTAAACTACTCAACTAATTAAGAGAAATAGTTTAATTCCATTAACATACTAAATTTGTCGATTGATAAAGTATTATTTCACAAGTCGATTTATCATTTAGGAAACTTATGCCATACAGTTGATTTATAAATGCTTTACTCATTTATGAATTTTCGCATTCAATAGAGTAGTTACAATCAACATATAACGATTATAATACCATCCTTCCAGGAGTCACCCTACTAGATGCGCCCCTAAATAGCTATCATCTTCCAGGCGCTATAACCAAGACTACCTGGGCATCCTAATTCGCGTCGCATGGGAAGTGTCCATATACCTTCGACAGTGAGTTATAACCATACTCTGAATTACCTCACTTAGAATAAAATAACCAAACACAATGTAACCACCGATCCTATGGCCGAGGACTATATTCTCCCTACATCACAAGCCAGGGGATTTACCTCATGCGTGTAACTTCCGTTATGATAGAATTTAGAGAGGTATGTCTATGAAAGTTATAATTCACAAGATATGCCAATTTAAAATGCATTTTATTATATCCGGAACCATGTGTGTTTAACAACATAAACCACAACGTTTTATTGTCCCCATACTAGTCTCCGAGAATTAACGACAACACTATAAACTACCAAATGTATTTGGCCTCATATCAATCTATAAAAGTCCAAAACCCTATAAACCTAATTTCCCCCTAGTCCTAGACTATCTTACTAAATGAAAAGGACACTTACTTCCATCTATTACTTAATTAAATAATCCTCGATGTAAGCCTGAACACTCCTTTTTCGACCTAGGTTATGGATTACCCTAATACAAGTCCCTAATACTCTATTTTACTTCATGCACGAAGGTTCCTAAGACTTAAACCTTAAAAGAAAAGAGTATAAAGAGATCAAAATTTTTTGAGGTTAAAAATAGGGTACCGGCCAATCGGCCCCAACCCCCAGTCGACCGCTCTCTTAAGTATTGCCTTGCGAGAAATGAAGTAAGCCCTTCCCTTAAGGCCCAATTGACCGGCCCTTGAATCGCAGTCGATTGCGCTATAAAAATTTGTCTTGCGAGAGAAGCAGTGGGCTTTTCTTTTTAGGCCCGGTTGACCGGGCTCTGGACTGCAGTCTACCGATCATACCAGATCCCACAGCCAACTCCCATTTTCTTTCTTGTAAACCTAAATCCCTAACCTATTTTCTTCCACATCTCTCAACCTAATCATCTAATAACTTTACCCCATCATTTCTACACAACAACAAACTACTATAACCAACTCAAATCATATCTAAATCAAAATATAAGGGTTTAAACACCAAAAGTCATCAAAGCCCACAAATGGTTTAAATCTCCAAAAACACAACTATCTATACAAATCATCCACACCAAATAATACATAATTGCAAGTTAGAAACTTGCCTCAAGTTTTTAGTCTCGGATTCTCTTTGTAACAACGATTTCCAATCTCTAATCAACAAATCTCCTCTTTCTCTCCTTTTGCTCCCAAGTTCCATGTCTCTCTCTTACTCACTTTAGGTTTAGGAACAAAATGAGAGATAAAGTGGTCTTTCAAGACTAAATAACCCAAAATTCCCCAAATACATTAAATCTAACATTAAATGCTACTACACAATTAAAATGACTCGTAACAACATAATTAAGCCATAACCGGTCAAAAGTACCCGAAATCCAAAAATACAACTTGGTATTTATTTTGACTATCTCAACCATTTTCGAACTAATCGCGCCCTCTAAATTGGCATCCAAGATATCATAACTTATTTCATATTCTAATGTCATAATAATTCATTAATAGTGATCCACTTGGACTATAAGTTATAACCGTCGCTTAAAGCACAACTACGCAACAAAACATAATATGATGCTATTTACATTCACTTAACAGTAAATATGCAAAACTCAGTAAATATAATAATTTAAATCACTTAATGTAATATTTACTTTCACTTCCTTTATTTTATATAATTAAACCACTAGGAAAATTAATATAAAAATAATTACCCATAAGTAAGGGGTATTACATACTCCCCCCCCCCCCCCCCCCCCTTACAAGAAAATTTTGCCCTCAAAATTCAAGCATACCTTGTAAAAAGAGGTGTGGATACTTCTCTCAAATATCATCCTCTCATTTACCCGTTGATTCCTCAGCATTGTGGTGTCCCCACTAGACTCGAACCAATGGTACCACTCTCGACCTTAGCCTACGCTCTCTGTGATCTAAGATAGCAACCGGTTATTCATCGTACGAAATATCGGGTTGCAACTCTATATCATCCAAAGGAATGTTCCAATGAGCTGCTTCACATCTCTTATACTTCTTCAAGGATGAAACATGAAACACATCGTGAATCTGTTGTAGGCGTTCCGGTAAAACAAGTTGATAAGCTACGGAGCCTACCTTTGCAATAACGAGAAAAGGGCCTATATAGCGCGAAGCAAGCTTGCCTTTCTTCCCGAATCGCATTATACCCTTCATCGGGGATAACCGCACTAAAATTTGATCTCCCACATCTAATTCTACATGCTTTCGATTCGCGTCGGCATAGCTCTTTTGGTGGTCTTTTGCGATTCGAATGCGGTTTTGGATAAGCTCAATCTTCAAAGAGGTATCTTGAATCATTTCAGGTCTAACGAGCTTATTATCTCCTACTTCCAACCAACAAGTAGGTGATGTACATGGTCATCCATACAATGCTTCATACGGTGCCATACCTATTATGAATTGGTACGAATTATTATAAGCAAATTCGACCAATGGAAGGTATTGCTCCCATCCGCCTCCAAAGTCAAGTAAGCACATTCGAAGCATGTCTTCCAACATTTGGTTGACTCTCTCCGTTTGTCCATCCGTTTAGGGGTGGTAGGAGGTACTCAACTTCAATTCGATCCCCATCGCCTCTTAGAAACTTTTCCAAAAATGGGACACAAAAATCTTGTCTCGATCTGAGACTATATTGGTAGGCACCCCATGAAGATTCACAATCTCTGCAATAAAGAGTCGGGCGTAACGTGCCATATTGTAATCCGTCCATACCGATAAAAAGTGTGTCAATTTGGTCAGACGATCGACAATGACCCAAATAGAATCATGATCGTTTGGTGACGTCGGTAATCCCGTGATAAAATCCATCGAGATGCTCTCCCACTTCCACACCAGTATTTCCAACGGTTGTAACAATCTAGTTGGTCGTTGATGGTCCACCTTCACCAATTAACAAGTGGCGCATTGGGAAAAAAACTCTGAAATGTCCCTTTTCATACCCGCCCACCAATACTGACGGCGCGTGTCTTGGTACATTTTGTCTCCACTTGGGTGTACAGCAAATCTTGACCCATGGGATTCTGTCATGACGGCACGTCTCAAGTCTCCCTCGTCCGGGACTATAAGTCTTTCGTGAAAACGTAGCCCACCCCCAGAACTAATAGAGTAGGACTCCGCTCCCTCTATTAACAACCGACATACTCGGTCTTGATAATCCTTATCTCCTCCTTGCGCTTTCATGACTCTCATCACAATAGCAGGCGTAATGGTCAACACTGACATAAATGCTCTTGTTACAGCATCCTCCTGGCTAAGCACTTTCCATTTAACCTTCCATATCTTTGCTAACTCCCCTGCGGGTTTTGAACTCAGTGCATCCGCTACCACATTTACCTTGCATGGGTGATAATGAATATCGAATTGATAGTCCTTCACGAACTCCAACCACTGACGTTGTTGCATATTAAGATCTTTCTGCGAAATAAATATTGCAATGATTTGTGGTCCGTAAAAAGACAAAACTTCTCTCCCAGTAGGTAATGTCTCCATATCTTCAAGGCGAACACTACCGCAGCAAGATCCAAATCATACACGGGATAATTCTTCTCATGGGGCTTTAGCTTGCGAGACCATAAGCAATGGCCTTATGCTTCTGTTGTAACACACCTACCAATCCTTGTAGAGATGAGTTAGTAAAGACTAAATAGTCCACTCCCGGCCTTTGCAATGCGAGTACAGGAGAAGTAGTAAACTTGTCCTTTAATTCATCAAAAGTTAGCTGGTAGGAATCATCCCAAACAAATTTCACTCCCTTCCGGGTCAATTTTGTTAAAGGTCCCACAATCTTAGAAAAAACCTTAATGAAACGGTGGTAATAACCCGCCCAACCCAGAAAACTATGAATCTCAGTGGGTGTCGTGGGCTGACCCTATTCCCTCACCGCGATAACTTTACTCGAGTCTACGAAAATACCCTCAATCGTCATAATGTGCCCCCAAAATTGCACCTCATATAACCGAAAACCACACTTCGTGAACTTAGCATAGAGTTGATGCTCCCTTAGTGTTTGCAGGACCAATCGTAGGTGTTCAGAATGATCAGATTCAGTCCGAGAATAGACTAGAATGTCGTCAATAAACACGATGATAAACTGGTCTAGGAAGTCTTGAAACGCTCAATTAATAAGGTCCATAAAGACAACATGAGCATTGGTTAGCCCAAAAGGCATGACCAAAAACTCATAGGACCCATATCTAGTCAAGAATGCAGTCTTCGACACGTCCTGCTCTCGAATTCGTAGTTGATGACAACCCATCCTCAAATTTATTTTAGAGAAGTACGACGCTCCCCCTAATTAATCGAACAAATCATCAATCCGAGGTAACGGGTATTTATTCTTGACAGTGACCTTATTCAATTCCTAGTAATCAACGCATAACCGGAGGGAACCATCTCTCTTCTTCATAAACAACATAGGACCCTATGGTGACATGCTATGCCGAATAAACCCTTGCTCCAACAGCTGCTGAATTTGATCCCTCAACTCCCTCAATTCTAAATGATCTATATGGTATGGAGCTCTCGCAATTGGTCGAGTTCCTGGTTCTAAATCAATTACAAACTCAATCTCACGGCTTGGAGGTAATCCCAAAATCTCTCAAAAAACATCCTAAAATTCTCTAACAATAGGAATCAAATCTAGGGAAACATATATTTCTCGTAAAGTATCCTCCTCAATGCAATAAAAGTGTGTGCTCGAACCTCCCTCTGGAAGAGGCATAGCCAGTAAGAACATTTCTTGCCTCGGAATGGAAAAGACTACACTCCTCGCATAATAATTTACCATAGCACATATTTCACTAACCATTTTAGAGCAATGAATATAAGTGAACCATCACCCATGGAAGACTCCACACTAGTAAAAGTACTCTCGACAAACTTGATCAACCCCGTCGAATTAGAAAAATGCTTAACAATAAACGAGTGCATTGCGCCTGTATCAAATAACACTCGACCCATATACCCGTGAATGAGAAACTTACCTTGTATAGCTGGCGGTACGGGCGGGGCTGGAGGAAGTAAAGCATCCTGAATATGATACACACGCCCGTACTGAAGTTTCCCCTGTTGTAGAGGGACTACTAGAATAGACGTTGGAGGCTATAAATGCGCATGCTGATTCTGAGGACCCCTGGGCAACTGTCCCCCAATCAACTGTGGACAAGCTTTCTTAAAGTGACCCTGTTCACCACACTAAAAATAGCGACCCAAATTTTTTTCGGATATCAGCCTCGATTATTGTTCCGAAATTGCCCCGCACCATAGCCCTGATGGCCTCGACTTCTATTATTACCTCGGCCTTCTTGGCCCTGTTGTACCACCTGCTGCTGTTGTGCACCCTGACCATGCCTAAAACCACCTCCGCCAAAGTTAAAACCCCCAAAATGCTATTTCTTCTACGAGTCCCCTTGCTATGGGTCCTTCTCTCTCTGCTTACTTTTCGACTGTCATGGTGAGGGTAGTGCTCCACCGGCACCGTTACCTCCCTGCTTACTAACTTGACCCGAATCTGTACTCTTCTTACTCCCTTTCACATGAAGACGGTGATCTTGACAATGGAGCAAGGATGCATTCATCAAGTCACCAAACGTTTGCAAAGATAGATTTCCCAACAAGTGCGCTCTTATTCTCCAATTTAAACCTCCGATAAATTTTGAAATTATCCTCTCTTTCAGAATTACTTCATCCGGCATAAAGTTTGCTAGACGCGTAAATTCCTCTTCATAATCCACAACTGACCATTCCCCTTGAACAACATCCTGGAGCTTCCTCCTCATTTCCTTCTGGACTGCTGGAGGAAAGGACTTTCGATTAAATAAAACCCATAATTTAGAGATAGACATGGTATCCCTTTGCTCCGAAGTGGTTACCGACTCCCACCAGTGTAGATCTGCTCCTATAAGTTTAAAGGTGGCGAGAATCTGTTTTTGCTCCCCGCTACACTCTACCATTCGAAGATGGCGTTGCATATCTTTCTTCCAATGGTTTTCCACAATCACATTAGCTCCACCCTAAAATTCTGGAGGGTGACCTTTTAAGAAAGATTCTCTAACTCTCTCCCAAGTGGAGGGTACCGTATGGGCTTGAACTTCCTGTACTACCGATTGGTGGGCTTGGGGAAACTATTGGGCCATAGCAGTCATTGTAGCGTTGACTGCCTGGGCGACAATATTAGCCACCTCTGCTGCATTTATCGTTCCTTGTGGTGGTGGGGGTTCTACATCATCTTCTACAACTCGATTTCTCTTTGCTGGACGACCTCTTTTAGGCGGCATCTGAGTCGAAGAGTAATTGAATCAGAATACAATTTAAAACAATTTATCTTTGCAGAAGATCGCAAGCATGCAAAAACAAAATAGTCCTACTAATAGGACTCTTATCAAAGAACACTACGGTAGAACGTGATAAGTCCGCATAGATCCTAAGGACTTTAGAACCTGATGCTCTGATACCATCTATGACACCCCGCTTATTAAAATAAGAGGTGGCCAACCCAATACTCCAATAAATACAGTAATCATAGATGGTCCATTCTTAGCATCATTGTTGTAAGAATAATAGTACGAGATAACCACCAAATATTTTAGAAAACGTATGTCAATTAATATGCAAGTTTAATAAAAACAATTTCGGCAATCCAATTTATAGAATAAGGTGGATATATAAAGACAGATAACATTTTAACAATCATACTACCAAATAATAATCGAATAAGCAGTCGGTTAACAGAATGATACAAATAGATTACACCAAGTATTATAGTTAAATAAAATAATATATGCAATTACAAAACTTGGGCAACACGCCTGAATGTACAAACTAATCATAACTAGATTATACAAAAGAGTGATGCATCTATCACAAAAGTCCTATAACATCTGCAAAAATGCTATAGCTCCTGGACACTAGGAAGGAAGGATCAACACGGGCGTCCTTGCGGCGGAGCACCTGGGCATAAATAAGAACCACAAAAGATAGAAAAATATAAATGGGTCAGGGCCCGGTTTGATATGATATACGTGTGAATAAAATGCATAACAGTTATGAATGCTAAACATCATAAACAGATTAAATTCGCTCTTCAATGTCAGAATTTATCCCCACCTCTGATCTAAATGCACATCCTAGCGACATACTAGATCATATAAGTTAAACTACTAAACTAATTAAGAGAAATAGTTTAATTCATTTAACATACTAAATTTGCCTATTTATAAAGTACAATTTCACAAGTACATTTACTATTTAGGAAACTTATGCCATAAAGTTGATTTATAAATGCTTTACTCATTTATGAATTTCCATATTCGAGACAATAGTTACAATCAACATATAACGATTCTAAAACCATCCTTTCGGGAATCAACCCACTGGATGCACCCCTAAATAGCGATCATCTTTCAGGGCCTATAACTAAGACTACCCGGGCATCCTAATTCGTGTCGTGTGTGAAGCGGACATATACCTTCGATAGTGAGTCATAACCATACCCGAAATTACCTCACTTCAAATAAAAAAACTACACACAATGTAACCACCGGTCCTATGGCCGAGGACTATATTCTCCTGCATCACAAGCCAGGGGATTTACCTCATGCACGTAACTTCCCTTATGATAGAATTTAGAGAGGTATGTATATGCAAGTCATAATTCACAAGATATGCTAATTTAAAATGCATTTCATTATATCCGGAACCATGTGTGTTTAATAACATAAAACACAACGTTTTATTGCCCCCATACTAGTCTCCGAGAATTAACGACAACACTATAAGCTACCAAATGTATTTTATCTCATACCAATCTCTAAAAGTCCAAAAACATATAACCCTACTTTACCCCTAGTATTAGACTAGCTTACTGAATGAAAAGGACACTTACTTCCATCTATTACTTAATTAAATAATCCCCGACATAAGCCCGAACACTCCTTTCCCGACCTAGGTTATGGATTCCCCTACTACAAGGCCCAAATACTCTATTTTACTTCATGCAAGAAGGTTACTAAGCCTTAAACCTTAAAGAAAAGAGTAGAAATAGATCTAATTTTTTGGGGCTAAAAATAGGGTACCGTTCAACCGGCCCCTGACCCCCGGTCGATCACGCTCTTAAGTATTACCTTAGGAGAAATGCAGTAAGCCCTTCCCTTAAGGCCCGGTCGACCGACCCATGGAGAGCTGTGATGATCCGAATATGAATATTATAAACCAAGTTTAAATCATGTTTATCGTATGGGATGGGGATAATGTGTTATTAGAATATATAATGTTAAGTTATTGTGTTTAGTCTAATCCTACCTTCATAACTTATGAAATATATAATTAATCACAAACACAAATTTGTGAAGTCTTCGGTAGGAATGTTCAAGTTCAGGACTAGTTTTTGCCACTATAATATGATAATTGACTTGAGGATAAAACTATACAGTTGTAGATATATGAGTTAAGTTTGTAACACAACAAACAGTGTGTAAAACAAAGGTCCGAGGAAGGAGTTATGCTGAAATTACAAACATGGGATAAAGTTATCATTTAGCTTTAAAGGATATTTTGTCTTATATTGCGTCACATGTCATATTTTAATTGGACAAGGGGGAGGTGACTTATGTCAACTTATAACTCTTGAAATAAGCTCTTCCTTCAGTATATTTCATAAGGAAGATTTTTAGCCTAAGGTGAGAGAGTCGGGAACTTTAGGAAGAAGAAAGTGAGGAGAAAAATTGAAGAAAAATTCGTAGAAATTACGTAAAAGTCCCTATGGTAAGGCAACCATAAGTCTTGTTATATTTTTGGTATTTATGATTAAAATGATAGAAATAATCATTTGGTTACTAAACTTCCATGTCTCGAGGTATACTTATGAATAGATGCGAGTTTAAGCAAAGTTGAAAGTGTCAATCATGTATATTGCTTCGATTGGAAACCTTATGTATTCAAACTCCTATATCTTTTTGTATATTTATTGGAATTGAATAATTCGAGTTGAAGATAAAAATAGGCTCAAGTATGTTTAACATATCCAAAAATTATGTGAAAATACCAAGAAATGAATCTTTGGTGATAGTTTGAAGTTCAAGTATACAATCTGCCCCAAAGGTATAAGTATGCACACCAGGTGTTTGATGTTTTTCTTGACAAAGAAAATAAACCTTATAAATTATTAAACTTTAATTTTGTATTGTTTAATATATTTATGGGTGTTGGGTGAAATATCATAGGAATTTATGATGTAGAAAAATTAGGAAAATTCCTGGAAGTTGACTGAACGATTAAAAAGCCTACAGGGCAGATTTGCTTTGTGGACACATCTTGCTCTAGGAAACTTCAAATGATGTGGTGTATTTTTATATTGGGAACTTAATATGATAAGAATTGGATTTACCAAGAATAAATTAAATTATGTTTGATATATGGATTGGATATGTTAAATATCTTAACATGAAATTCGATGGGACTTCATTTATGATAAATGATTTAAATGATATTATATGCTCTTATGAATTGAGTTGCCTTTAAGTTATTATTTAGATTATGGATATTCTTATGATGATACTAATATTTTAAGAATGATAGGAAGGGAGGAACAACCGGTTGAACAAGTTCCAAGCAAAGGCAAGGGAAAACACATTAAGTGGCCAAGGTGAGTGTACTCACTAGTAGATGTATTTATACGTGATTATGGATATTATATGTTGTACTTGTCCGGTTGAGTATGAATATGAGATGTTCTGCTTATTGAGATGATTATGTATATCATCTGTTTTACTTTTTGAGTTGAGTATAAATATGATATGTTGAACTTATTGAGATGATTATGGATGTCTTATGTTGTCCTTGCCGAGTTGATTATAAATATGAGATGTTGTACTTATCGAGATGATTATGGATATTATATATTGTACTTACTGAGTTGATTATATATATGATATGTGGTACTTACTGAGTTGAATATGAATATAATATGTGTAGTTACTGAGCTGATTATAGATATGATAAGTGGTACTTACTGAGTTGAATATGGATAGGGTATATATATGATATACTTACTGAGTTGAATATGAATATGATATGAGTGGTTAATAAGTTAAATATAGATATGATATGTGTGGCTACTGTATTGAAAATGAATATGATATGTGTGGTTATTGAGTTGGATATGGATATGGTTACTGAGTTGATTATAGATATGATATGTGGTACTTACTGAGTTAAATATGGATATGATATGTGTAGTTACTGAGCTGAATGTGGATATGATTACTGAGTTGATTATAGATATGATATGTGGTACTTATTGAGTTGAATATGGATAGGGTATAGATATGATATACTTACTGAGTTGAATATGGATATGATATGAGTGGTTACTGAGTTAAATATAGATATGATATGTGTGGTTATTGTGTTGAAAATGAATATGATATGTGTGGTTACTGAGCTGAATATGGATATGGTTACTGAGCTGATTATAGATATGATATGTGGTACTTACTGAGTTGAATATAGATATGATATGTTTGGTTACTGAGTTGAATATGGATATGATATATGTGGTTACTGAATTGGATATGGATATGGTTACTGGCTTGCTTATAGATACGATATGTTATACATACTGAGTTGAATATAGGTATTATATGGGTGGTTATTGAGTTGAATATAGATATAATGTGTGTTGTTACCGATACGAATATGGACATGATATGTGTGGTTACTGAGTTGGATATGGATATAGTTCCTCAATTTATTATAGATATGATATGTATATATTCTGCAGTGATGTTATGGCTTATTTATAGCCAAGAGATGTTATAGCTTATTTATAGCCAAGAGATCTTATGTCTTATCAACAACAAAGAGATGTTATGGCTTATCAACAACTAAGAGATGTTATGGCTTATTAACAGCCAAGAGATGTTATGGCTTATCAACAGACAAGAGATGTTATGGCTTATTAACAACCAAGAGATGTTATCGCTTATTAACAACCAAGTGATGTTGAGGTGTTTTATATTATTACATAGATATGACTTATTGCATTTAATTTTGTGTACTAGTGTAGTAGTAATGCATTCAGTGAGCTATTTTGCTCACGATTCCTATGTTATGTTTTTTTTTTCAGGTAATGAAATGTCACTGCCAAATCTAGGAGGTCGGGTGGGGTTAGCAAGGGATGCGTAAAACTATAATTTTGGTTAAATTAAAAAGGGGTAATTTAATCCTACTTATCCTTTGAGCAAGTTTGAATAAGCATGATTACTTTAAAATTTTGAAACGTTTTTAGTGTTATGGCTTCATGATGATACTGAAAAAGGATACTTGTGTTTATTGTTTGGTTAAGACAATTATGGTTTGACTCACTTTGACTTTCAAACTCAATTATAAGTAACTGGGTTGGGGTGTGTCAACCGCGATCGACCGCGCAATAAAAATTGGCCTTGCGAGAGAAGCAGTAAGCTTTTCTCTTTAGGCCTGGTTGATCGGGCTTTGGACCGCGGTCGACCGATCATACCAGATCCCACGGCCGACCCCAATTTTCTCTCTTGTAAACCTAAATCTCTAACCTATTTTCTTCCACATCTCTCAACCTCATCATGTAATAACTTTACCCCATCATTTCTACACAACAACAAACTACTATAACCAACTCAAATCATATCTAAATTAAAATATAAGGGTTTAAACACCAAAAGTCATCAAACCCCACAAATGGTTTAAATCTCCAAAAACACAACTATCTATAAAAATCATCCACACTTATCATACATAATTGCAAGTTAAAAACTTGTCTCAAGTTTGTAGTCTCGGATTCTCTTTGTAGCAATGATTTCCAAGCTCCAATCAACAAATCTCCTATTTTCTCCTTTTTTCCTAAGCTCTCTGTCTCTCTCTTTCCCACTTTAGGTTTAGGAACAAAATGAGAGATACAATGGTCGTTCAAGACTAAATACCCCCAAATGCCCCAAATACATTAAATCTAACATTAAATTCTACTACACAATTAAAATGACTCGTAACAACATAATTAAGCCATAATCGGTCAAAAGTACCCGGAATCCAAAAATACAACTTGGTACTTATTTTGACTATCTCAACCATTTCCAGACTAACCACGCCCTCTAAATTGGCATCTGGGATATCATAACTTATTTCATGTTCAACCGTCATAATAATTCATTAATAGTGATCCACTTGGACTATAAGTCATAACCATCACTTAACGCCCAACGATGCAACAAAACATAATATGATGCTATTTACATTCACTTAACAGTAAATATGCAAAAATCGGTAAATATAATCTTTTAAATCACTTAAAGTAATATTTACTTTCGCTTCCTTTATTTTATATAATTAACCCCCTAGGCAAGTTAATATAAAAATGATTACTCGTAAATAAGGGGTATTACAAAAGCTAGGTTCAATCCAAATGTGTACAACGGCTGCCATGAACCAGGATATATGCTTCTAAATTACGCAGTCAGAGTATGCAAGTTTTGCCATAAGAAAGGTCCTGGTAACCATCAAAGTGATTATTTTTAAAATCCTTCGAGGCAGTTCCACAAAAACAAAGGAGCTTCCTCCTAAGGTAATTCAAAATTCATAATTGTTGCCACTGCTGAAGAACCTCCAACTCCAATATCTCTTCCCTCATTGTTAGTGATCTTGAATCCCTCCTTCATTAACTCACATCTAACAAAGGTATTGCTCTATCTAATCACTTGGCATTTTGGTTATTTGACTATGCCTATTGTAATCAGATGACCCCTGACTACGGTATGTTCTCTTCTAAACATTTTGGTTCTAATATACTTAACATTCATATCGTTGATGGATCTACTATGAATGTTAGCCATATGGGGCAAGTCTCTATCATAAGTGTTTCACTTTTAGACGTTTATCTTATACCCAAACTCACTTTAAATGTTCTATCTATTGGTTAACTCCGTGAACTTGGCTCACATGTTATTTTATCCTCTTTTGGTGGTCATATGTAGGATCCTAGAACGGGGCAGATCTTTAGGACATGACGTAAAATTGTACGCCTGTTTGAATTGGTCAACATCCAGACACCTTCTTCCTATTACACCTCCTCTGCCATTGCTCTCTCTGTTTCTTCTCCTTCACCCAACTTATGTCACCTTAGACTAGGTCACTTGTCTTTCAATTTTCTTCATTACCTAGCATCCTCTATTTTGTTAGAAATAACTAACAGTAATGATGTTAAATGTTTATCTTGTGAGCTTGCCAAACAAACATTTTTACCTTTTAATAAAAATAATTTTGTTTCATCTGCTCCTTTTGATTTAATTCATTCTGATGTCTCGGGGCCTTCTCTAACCTCTACAATGGGGGGGGGGGATAATATATTTTTTATCTTTGTTGATGATTATACTCGTTTTACTTAGTTATATCTTATGCAAAAATGTTCTGAACTACAACAAATTTACTATAACTTTATAACCATGGTTAAAACTTAGTTTAATCAAAATATCAAAATCTTTCAAAGCTATGGAATACATACACTATATACTTAGGATGCCTTGTTGCCTACTTTTAAAGCTTGAATGGAATACTCAGATTTGACTGCACATGCAACGCATGTGGCCACACCTAGTATACAAAAATGTAAGAAATATTGACCATTTGAGAATATAAGAATTGATTAATTCATTATATATCTATTTCTAAATATAATCCATGAAGTGGAATATTGTGTCGCATTTTAATCTCTAATATTATTTGACACTTATTCCAGTGATTTTATTAAATATTTAAAATCTCGTCATCTATTAGACTCGGTTGCGACGTTTTTCAAACTTTGGATTTTATACGCCACATTTTAAACATTACGGGTTGAAGTGAGAATTAGATTGAACTATAGGGGACTAAAATACTAATAACCTATTAAATATTAATCCGTTTTCTGAAAATCATTTGATTTATAACATTACAACAAAATCCATTACTTTTTCAGTTTTCACTACATTAATTTCTAAGCCATGCAAAACCTTCACTTTACTTTTCAAGGACAAGGACCCATCCAAGCACCCAAAGAATATGCCTTCGCCACTCGATATTTATCTTTGCACACTTACTTGTTACCATATTTTCCTATGTGGCTAGACTAAATGGCAAAATGTGGGGCAGCAGTGGCTATACACACCATTTAGCTATCAATCCACACTTCTCTCCCGGGCCACCTTGTGAGAAAATGAGCCTACATTTTTTTCGTACTATATATATATATATATATATACACACTTTAAGACCACTCTCTCTCCGTTCAAATCCAACCCATATAACAAGTCTACTAGTTTTTTATCTTTTAGCCTCAAATCTATTTTTATACTATTCTAAAATGTCTCACACTTTCAAGAGAACTATCACATTGTAGACGAGGCATTATGGATTTTAGCAAGAAAAAAGAATCGTTGCAAAAGGTATGTTTTCGTTGCAAAACACCTTTTGTAACTTTTTTTTTCCCTTGCAATGTTCCTCGCATTAGCCATCATGCTATAGATCCTTTGCGAGGAAATTGTCTCATCGCTAAAAAATATTTGTAATGAAATTGTTCGTTGGGGAAAATAAAAAAATTTGTTGCTAAAAAGTTCTCATATCTTGATTAAAAAGCTTTTGCAATAAATATTTCGTTGCAAAAAATACTAAAAAATCCTCGCAGAATATATTTTGATAGAATTAAAATTCCTTGCTAAATGTTAACTTTACATTGCTAAAGTCTTTTGTAACACTCTTTTTCGTTGCAAAAAAGTTCTCGTATTTTGACTAAAAATCCTTTACAACAAATATTTTGTTGCAAAAGATACTAACAAATCCTTGCAAAAGATATTTTGAGAGAATTACAATTCCTTGCCAAATGTTAATTATATATTGCTAAAAGTCTTTTGTAATACTCTTTTTAGTTTCAAAAAAGTTCTCGTATTTCGACTAAAAGTATTATACAATGAATATTTCGTTGCAAAAAATACTAATAAATCCTCGCAAAAGATATTTTGAGGGAATTAAAATTTCTTGCCAAATGTCAATTCTTCATTGCTAATAGTCTTTTGTGACACTATTTTTCGTTGCAACATTTATTTCGTTGCAGAATCATAAATAATGAAACAAATAAAAAGAAAATTAAGTAAACACACATAATTAAAAGATGTTATATTATATTGAAAACATAAATGTACTACTGTTCATGTCACGATGAAACTCAAAAGTAAATAATACTTTATAACTAAGAGATGAGTCTAAACTAGTTTTCTCATCACAAACAAAATGATAAAATCAACACTTGTCATCATGCAACTTGATTTGAAGGGAAAAAAGGTTCCTCAGGAACATCTTCCTCTGGAGCAGCGTCTTTATCTGGCAATAATGTGGCTTTCATTGTAGCCATCTCTGACACAAGACCTTGGACTAGGATTTTCAAATCTATGATCTCTGTTTATAACTTTTTGTTCTCCAAATCAAAATTCTGCCTGCATAATGATTTCAAAGGTCGGGTACCAAGACCCTTCACGTATCCCGACCTCTTTCCAAGGACTTTTTGACAGATTGATGCCTCGTCATAATCTTCCAAGCTTTTTTTTAATTCAATCATCTGTTTCTACAAAGAAAAAAAAATATGTTACATTATCAGTTTGCCTATTTTTTAAACTTTATAAAATAAAATCGATAGAGATTCCTTTGTTTATTTAATAAATCCAACATGTTGTGACACACAAATCACTAATTCAATAACTATAGATACAAGAAAATCATCAATGTGTCCCTTCCATCGATTTCATTTTATTTTTAAAAAAAATCGATAGAATTTCCTTTATTTATTCATGAAATCCAACCTATTGTGACAAAAATCAATAATCCAACAACTCCCGTCCACCCATTTCAACAAAAACAATCCAGCCTGCACGACTTGGGAGTAATACTTTATGTTTAAGAATGTAAAATTATTTTCTTTTATATACTTATATAGTCAGACTCTGCTTCTTTACTGATCCACCCGTTGTCCTTCGTCCAATGAGTATCATAAAATACTTCAATTTGTCCTTTCGGCATCTCATATGCATTACCTTCCTATTAACATACGAAAATAAAATACATAAGTACATGTATCCACATAAATTAAAATTTAACAAATTTTAAGTGCTAAAAAAATTACCCTCTCTTCATACAAATATTGGACAAAAGACTTTGTTCCACCGCGATGAACATACTTGGAATTTGAACGACTAGTAGAGCAAGCATCATATTTTTTCTACAAAAAAGTGATATACTTCAAGTTAATTTACTTAAACTTAAGAAAACATACAATTTTAAAATAAAATACACATCGAATATTATTACCTTATGTTTCTCTGTACTAAAAAATGAGCAAGAAATTTCCAATCTTCGTCCTTTTCCACATCACTAGGTGTGTTCTTGTTCGCCTCATCAATATTTGAAAATTTAAAAAAATGTTTCTTCAATGTGTTACGGAATCCACTATAACGTGCAGACATCGATGTATGCAAATAGCTCACAACCGCCGGATTTGTGATGTCTAACTCAAATTCTAACTGCACAAGATTTAACGAGTTTAGAATATAAAATCATAACTTTTTAGGGGAATAGAACACAAAAATTAATTATACCAAAACTCGATCAATCATTGATGCCTTCTCCCTCTCTTCAATATTTTCCCATTTTCCACGTTTAACGGGGCAAAATTTCGTACGACAAAGACAATTTCATTAGCCAAAGAGGTAGTGGTACGTCCAATCGTTTTATTATGCATTGAGTCCCATTGAACTGGAAATTTAGAACCCGCAAAACTTTTAATAAGAGCATCAGTTGCCATCCCACGTGTTCTGCCATGAACTTTTTTCTTAGAAGTGGATCCAGATTCTGAAAAACACCACAAATTTATCTAATAAATTTTGTATCCACAATAGCATAAACATGCAAGTATACCATTATAATAAAAAAGTCAACTATATTAAATTGTAAGTCAACATGCAAGAACTTTTTTTGTTTTCTAGTTCCTTGAACTAACAAATGACCTTTAACTAACAATGGAACCGCCCCCATTCTTGCACAAATTACCGGTTTACAGTTTCACATTCTTACGCAAATACAGATGTGTAAAAAGAACCATTAGAATTATTATTGTAGCAATATAGTATACAAAAGCTTTCTTTGATGTTAAATTATCTAAGTGAATAAAAAATAGAATCACCAAGTCTTATTATTGTAGCAATGTAGCAATAAACAATAACATCACCAAGTTTGATTATCAAGCACTGATTGGATTACACTGGAGATGCTTTAAGACATAAATCTCATTTATAACGTCTAAAACAAATGTAACAGAGTGGACGAGATATTTATGTCCCATCATGCCTCTACTCTTCCATAAATACATCATAGCATGACAGTTAAGGATTTATAAGAAACCATCACTGATGTGTGCTCACGGGATAAACACTACAACAATGTGGACCAACATTCCACTTGCAACAGAAACAGCAGCACGTAAAGAAGGAGAAGCAGGTACATCAATTATCCAGAGTAATTGAGGTTACAATTGGCAAATTATAAATTATATCATAGGCCTTTAATGATTTTAGGAGAACTATTAATCTTCCCCTCCTAGACCCTACAAATTTCTTAATCAACATTTCCCATCCAAAGGGGCCTACAACATCACCTTTGAGAGAAAAATACAAAACCTTTCCAGTTGGTGGTAAATATGGAAAAGTTGTTCCTGTATAGATGGTGACTCAGTGTCAATTTACTTCCAACAAATTTATGTAATCCAATCTTAACAGTATAGGTTGCAATAATAAAGAAACCATGCATCAAATACATTATTACCTGGAATCCCTCATGCCTAAATAAGTTTAAGCTGAACATGATGGTGCTTTCAGCACCTCTAATAATGAAACTGGCAATGGGGGGAATATTAGGGAACAAAACTAATAATAGAACTGAACCTTGGGATATTTGTGAAGGACTAAAGATTGCTTTAATTCATGAATTAAAAGAAATTCATATTGAAACGGATTCTTTTTTTTTCTGTCACTTTGTTACTTTTATCTTATTAAAACATTTCAACCCGAATATCTCTGCCATCAAGGGCGGATTTGGGCCTTGGCTGAGTAGGGCTACAGCCCAATACAAAAAAAAATTCTAGTAACTTTTGAAGTCCAGATCAAATTGTCTAAGGCATCCCAACCCAAATATTTAACTCAGCCCACCCATTGTTAATTAAAAACAAAAGAAACCCATTTGTAAACTAACATCCCTACGCTACCAAACTCCAACAATTGGGCTTCCCAGCAAAACAAACCTATTTGACCTCTATGTAGACTTTTCTTAACAATTATCAAAGCAGGAGAAATTAACCTTTAACAATAATCCCCCCAAAAAACCTTCCTTTCCCAGTCTTACCAACCGCCGGCAACAAAACAAAGGCACCAACCTTCCCTTCCCACCTTAATCTGGTCGGCGTATGCTACTCACTCAGCGCCAGGTATATTTTTTTTTCTTTTTCATTTTTCGATTCCTCTTGTTTTTTCGTTTCCATATTTTACCCTTTATTGAATAAGGATTAAATTTTATTCCTTATTTTTTTCCTTTCAACATGAGATTAGTACCTTTCTTTTCTTAACTATCAAGTTTATACATTTAATTATTAAATTTATGCATTTATGTTAATTAAAAATGCGTTAATACAACTTTAAAAAATATTATTTAAAATTTTTCTTAATTAAAAGAGTTTTTTTTAATTTAAACAGTTTTTTAATGTAAAAAAATTAGAATAAAAAAAACTTTATTAAGCATTTTTTACTGTTTTAAATAAAGAAAGAGTTAATGAAAATACAGTTAATTGAAGAAAACAGTTATTTTTAGAAAAGCAGCTAATGAAAATAATAATTTATTTTTATAATTTTTTATTTATAAAAAAGAGTTTTTATCCTATATTTGAAATAATTTTAATGTAGTTGAAATATAAGATATATATATATATATATAGTGTGCCCCAAACTCAAAATAACCCTTGAATTATTTATAAAATGTGTTAATTTTCTTAGGATTAATTGTGTAAAAAATCATATTCCATTATTCCTTTGTTAGGTCTTAAATTATTATGTTACGTAATCAACCACCAACAAAGAAGGGAAAAACTATTTTTTCGTTTTTTAAAAAGAGAGACAATGATGAGATACCGAAAGGTTGTATTCCTCCCCTATCAAATAAGGATAATGTTAGTCTTGATTTACACCCTCCTTCCATATTTGAAGAGGAACCAGTACCATTTTCTATTATCGAACTAAGTTTTATCGTGATTTTTTTTTTATTTTTATAATTTTATATTATTTTTTAAGGAGTTTGACTTGTTAACCCACCCCTTCAAGTAATCCCGATTCCGCCCTTGTCTGCCATACTCTATATAATGTTTGGTCCTTGAATCCATATTACATATAAACAAATTTACAGGCAGTACTTAGTTTATATATTTTATAAAGCGCGCTCAATATGGAAGATATCCCTCTCTCTCTTATACTTATTAGGATAATGCAATAATCACCATAGGTTTCCGCAGCCTCAAAAGCGAAGCATCTTGTCATCAGCATCTCATATTTGAAGACGAGTAAACAAATGACCTCCAAAGATGAAATGCTGATGAGTGATGCAACCTCTTAAATAGTCCTAACATTTCAAGTTGAAACCGAACTTTCAGCCAAAATAGCGAAATTGCTGTCATTCGGCAGTGTCTCATGATGAGTCTCTACATTAATATTATTGCTCTGCTCTGTAGCTAAAGAATCCCCTAAATGATTTGATTCAGGAACATGGCATGTTCCTCTATTTTTATGGGTTTCAAGGCAGTCCATCATGCGAGTTACAGTAGCAATTCCAACACTCACTTCTCTCCTGACTTCAGAACCAATATCTACCACAGAAGTGTTCCGAGAGAACAGACTCTCTTTCCACCCTCTTGTACTCTTTGAAATTGACTCTTTGTATCTCATTGACACTGCATTCAATCGAGATTTCCAAGATTCTGAAATTAACTGAAAATTAGATGGTCCTGCTTTATCTTCATTTTTGGTGGAAGATTGACTAGCAGGACTATTATAAGCAATGTGATTCATCGATATTACAGTATCTCCAGAGGAAGTTGATCCAGAATTTTGACCACTTTGACCAGAAGGGAAATGTGGAATATTCTGTGGCAGTTCACTCTGACCACCTGTAAGCGGAATAGATGGACTTGCTACAACAATAGTAGGTGGCTCAGGTTCCCCAAAATTGGGATGGGTTGAAAACACCAAGAACCGTGGGCGATTATGAGGAGACAATCGACCCCTCGAGCCCTCTCTCCGAGAAACATGATGAGCCCGCCTTATTACAGCAGTGAAGGCTAAGTGTTGGATAATACGGTCCTCCTGGTCAGCATCATTTATGACAATTGGTAGATGTTGTAATTCAAAATCCCCAAGAGCGAGATGATGAAATATTATCAAATTTCTTGCAGGATTCAACTTAATACTCCTCTCCCGTTCTACACCCTCGAGCAATTATTGACTGGCAGGATCTTTCAAGCTAATAGGTTGCCAACACATTGGACAATTAAAGCTCATGTGGCACCATTCAAGAATGCACTGAAGGTGGAACTCATGCTTGCAACTAGTCACCATTGAAGGATCACTTTCACAGAAGGCCTCAGGACATATGCTTCAAGTATCATCACAAGCTTCTTGTATTCCCCCTTCCACAAAAGCTTCAGCTGATGTCAAATGATTCTCACTCTTTTCCTTGTCCATCCCCAGAACCTCGATGGGAAAATAGGTATGATGTTGGAGAAAAGGGGTGAAGAATCGTGCATGAAATGGAAAACGTTAAGGTTTCATCAAAATTGATTCAAAAAACCATCGAATTGCCCAGTCGAGAGAGAGAGAGAGAGAGAGAGAACGATGTCAGAGGTGGAAATGGGAGTCACGTATGATATTAAAATAGATTCATTCATATCCCGTCAATATATTTGTAGTGGCCAAATGAAGAATGCAGTAAAGTGATTGAAAGATTTGAAAAGGCTTAGATCCATTCCTAGGAAAGGGGGCCAACTTTGTACTCAGCAGATTTAACAAAGTTTCTTTTTGTTCGTTGTTCACAGGAAAAAAAATAAAAAAGATTATAAAAAGGTAACAGGTAAATAGTGCTGAATGAGGCATGCAATAATGGGACTATGTCTGTTATCATGATTGAGGTTAAAGCACTTAATACATGTTATTAAAGGAACTAACATATTAGAGAACCTCCATTATATAGTGTCCAATACAACATATCGAAGGAACCAAACTACCAATAGATTATCCGAATGACTAAATTCTAGAACTTAGGTCTTTTTCGTAATGAAAAAAATATGTAGTCATCCGTAAATTGTAAATGAGACACATCCAAAGCGGTCCTACCCACACAAAATCCCTCCACCACACCTAGACTTTTAGTTTTTTCATTAATACATCTTAAGACGTTCGCAACTAAGATAGTGAAGGGGGGGATAATGGGCCCCCTTCCCTTTTAATCACTCTCACCTATTATTTTTCCCTCTAGGTAATAATTATAAAAAAGGATTCTTATATCCATACGAGTTAAGTCTAATGGAAGTTAAGATTAACCAAACTGCAGTGTGCTCTACATATGGAAATACAAAAGAAAATCCAGTCAAAACAGTTGTGATAAAAGAGAAGAAAATTTCAACCAAAGAGTGGGTCAAAAATAATTTTACTATCTAGTTCTAAACTCTAATCAAGAGTGGTCTGTAGTAAAGAGGAAAAAGGTAGAAAATCCTATCTAGAAATACTCCCTAAAAGGATTCTTAAATCCAACACTAAGCCCTCCAAATAGAATTATTCTCAATTATCAATTATTCTCAAACTCTTAAACAAATTAAATACTTCCATTCTAGTTTGCCTTGAACCTATGATTGATGCAATTAAAGTAGACGCTAAGAAGATTGACAAGTATAATATAAAGTGGAAATCACAATTAAATGATATGACATATACCATTAAAATTAGGCTCAAATGTAGAATTTGCACCCGTCATTTATTCTCCATTTGATGTCCTAGATGCAATTTCATTAGGTCTTGGATCCGCGTGTGTAGTTGAATCTTGCGCACTAGATGTCTCTACCAAAGCAGTAGTTGAAGAACCACGCCCACCTCCACGTCCACCTTTACGCCCACCAGGTGCCATAAATATGGTAATAATCCTGATCAATTAATTTACATAATTAATTTACAAATATAAAATTAAAAAAGTAATGATAACGAAACCCACTCAATTAAGTAACATATAATTTAGAGTTTAAATAAAATAAACACAAATCCTTCACACATCATAGAAATTTAACTAAGTTCCATCACATAATAATAAGTGCATTGTGATTTAAATAACAAAAAAAAACTCAAATGAGTAATCTTCCTTCACTCGCTGTCATAATCATCATCACTGCAATTCTCTTCATCACTATAGTATTCTCCTAATGTGTCATCTTCCTCATCATCACTGTCACCATTGTTAAGATTAGAATCATCATGTGCTTGCAAATCATTGCTTTCAATAATGTCTGGTAGAGCATCGGTCCTAGCCATTTGACTCAAATCCAAATCTCCCTCTTGAATAACCATTTGGATATCAGAAGATTCTTCTTGTTGGTATGCAGCATTATTTGGACAATTGTTATTATCTCCTGCATCAGCTTCTTCTGGAATGTCCCAAATGTTTCTATGTTTCACTTTTTGTACTACTTTTTAGTTAGAACCCAACTTATAGTATCTAAGTAAAATAATTGTGTTGCATGAGTTGCAATCGCAAAAGGATCATCATTATACCATGTCGAACTAACATTAATAGAAGTGAGGTGATAGTCCATTTGTACTCTCTTCTTCTTGGGATTAGTATCGAACCACTCACACTCAAACATAGAAACAATGTACTGATTTAGGTACTTCATTTGCACGACACTACATAAACTTCCATAAAAACCAACCACTTCATCATCATGCCCTCCGGGAATAAGAATTCCACTATTTTGAGTTGTGCGGCGATTGTCAAGATCCTTGGTATGAAATCGAATCCCCTTAACAATACAACCAGAGTATTTGTCCACACGAACATCTGGACCGCACGCCAACGAATACAACTCATTTGTGGCTTTTAGTGACCCTTGATGATGCAAAGTTTTCATCTATATAAAGAAGATGTTAGTGGTATTTTTACTATCATGTTTTAATATCATAAAAATAACAAACTCGCTATTAAAATTATAAACTTATACGGTCCGTAAACCACTTTGGAAATTCACGTTCTTGCCTTTGAAATAAATTGTCAGGAGATTCAATCTCTAATTGCGCCATATGTTCACTACACTTGCAAAATAAGATTTAGTTTTATTTTGTGAAATAATAATAAAAGATTGTGTAAAATGATACTTACTCAAGATAAGGTTGTATTTATTTGCAGTTATTCAAGATATACCAATGGACCTTATCAATAATGCTTTGGGACAATCGAGTGGGCTGTGCAGCTCCTAAGGGACAACCAGATTGAGAGAAAACAAAGAGTTTTGCATTATGTTTTCCCCCACATATATCATCATTTCGATCTCCTCAATTGAATTTGGTTTCGACCTCATAAAGGTACATTGAACAGAAAGTAATGGCTTCATTAACAACATATGCCTCTGCTATCGATCCTTCGGGTTGATTTTTATTTTTTACGCTTAACTTCAGTGATCCCAGATTCCTGGACACATTGAATGTTTTATAGATAAATCATTTTACACATTGAAAGTTCATAATTAAACATTTGAATAAATATTTTTAAAGTACCTCTCAAAAGGATACATCCATTCCATATTTACCGGGCCGGTAAGCATTTTTTAATGGTAAGTGAACGGCCAAATGGAGTTTACGATAAAAAATGGACCATAACATTAAAAAATGCTGGCAGAAAAATTCTTTCCATCTTGCAGAGTATAAGGACAATCGCTTCCTCTAGTTTCTCCAAGTCCTTCACATTCAAAATTTTTTTACATAGTTGTTGAAATAAGTTTAACAACTCAATTAATGCAGTATTAACATCCTTCTACAAATATCGACATATGCCGACAGGAATAAGTCGTTGTAGAATAGCATGGCAATCATTACTTTTTAAGCCCGATATCTTTCCATCCTTGATGCTCACATTTTTAGATATATTCGCTGCATAACCATATGGGAATTTGATCGAGTTTAAGAACGCACAAAAGTCCTTTCTCTCTTCTAATGTTAAGGTATAAGATGCATGTGGTTTCAGCCATCTGTTACCTTGTTCTTGTAAATGCAACTCCTTTCTTATCTTCATATCAACTAAATCCAGACAAGCCTTATCTGTATATTTTGTCTTTCCTTCCATGTTCATTAATGTTCCAAGAATGCTATCACATATGTTCTTCTCAATATGCATTATATCGAGATTATGTCTTAATTTCAGCTTTGACTAGTACTCTAACTCAAAGAAAATACTTTTTTTTGTCCAGTTTAGTTCCCCAGAGGTACATTTTCTCTTCCTATCCTTATTGTTTGGATGCTTACCCGGTTTCTGAATTTTCACCTTCTCTAACTGCTCCAATATGTCATCTCCAGTAAAATCCCTCGGTGCTGGTCTCTCTTCTTTTTTCCCATCATGTAGTCTACTTTTTCGTCAAGAATGGTTGGAAGGAAAATAATGACGATGACCCATATAGCATATTTTACTTCTCAGTCGTTGTGAAGAGGTGTCTTCATTACATACTTGACATGAATTGTACCCTTTCGTGCTCCATCCAGACAAATTATCGTATGTCGGGAAGTCATTAATCGTCCATAATACAATTGCATGTAAGCGAAAATTTTCCTTACCAAAATTATCCCATATTTCTACACCAACATGCCAAAGATCTTTCAACTCATCTATCAGGGGTCGTAAGAATACGTCCATGTCCTTACCCGATGATTTTGAACCCAGAATTAACAAAGCCATCATGAAAAATTATTCCATCATACATAGCCAGAGTGGCAAATTATAAGGTACGAGAATTACCGGCCACATGTTGTATGAGTTACTCATATTTCTAAATGGATTAAAACCATCGAAAGCAAGGCTTAACCTCACATTGCGAGAGTCATCCGCAGACCAAGGGTACTGCTTATCAAAGTCTTTCCATGCCTCGACATCAGCCGGATGCCTCAAAACATCTTGTGTATCGACTCATTTTTCCTTATGCCACCTCATATGAGTGGTTGTATACTTTGACATATACAATCGTTGCAACCTTGGTTTCAATGGGAAGTAGCGTAATACTTTATGAGGAACATTCTTCCCTTTCTTACATCATACTTGTACCTAGGCTCATCACATACCAGACACCTATTTGCATTTTGATTCTCTTTAAAAAATAATGCCCAATCATATTTCCACACGTGAATCGATTCATAACCGAGTCCCAAATCTCATAACTTTTGTTTTGCTTCATAATGCGAAGAGGGGATATTTGAATCTGGATAAGCTTCCTTTAATAGTTGGAGTATCATATCAAAGGATTTGTTGCTCCAGCGGTTAAGAACCTTAACATGCATCAACTTGATAAGAAACTGAAATGAGGATAATTTTTTACATCTCGAATATAGCTCTTCTCTGAGCTCACCAAATAATTTATTATATATACTAGCAGCATTTTCACTATGCTCAGGAGACCCATTGGGGCTGAACATATCATTTAACAGCCCGAACATGTCATCATCTTCCTCCTCAACTTCTACATTTTCCGGCACTTGTGCACTTGAAAAGTTTTGTTCATCATTCACCTCCTCTCCGTGATTTATCCAACAAGTATAACTATAAGACATTCCACAACTCATCAAATGACTTCTGATAGTTATCAGATCATGGAAATATGCATTTTGACGATCTCTACATGGACAACGTGACTTGTTATTTTCATCAAGGTGGTCTCTTGCGATCTCGATGAACAAATCAACACCGGATTTATATTGCTTAAATAACCTATTAGGCAGGAACATCCAACTCTTATCCATCTTTATCTTCCTGTTATTTCACACCAACACATCATTACTTGTTTTGTTACTTGTTAGACGATGTTAAATTATGATTGCCATAATTAATCAGAAATAAATGAACAACTGATTTCGTATAGGGAGGATCTTTTTAGAACATAAAAAATTAAAGTGAATAAAATGAAAAATATATATATAAAAGGAAATAAACATAAATTGTCCGCTAATATAATAGGTTGAAAAATTATTCGAGTTTACTAATTAATTATTTTATAAATTTAATTACTTTAATCAAAATAATTACCATAAAGATCGTTCAAAATCCACCATCCACTTTACACGTAGGCCAAGGTTGGTAGAAATAAAAAAAGAAAATGTGGATTTCAACTGATTTTGTATGCTTCAATGGATTTCCCAACTCACAGATGTATCTTACTTAATGAGGGTAGTAAATACACAATTCGTTAGGAATATAAATTTGACTTATAATTTAATTGAAATGCTATGCCTTGCCTTGAAATGCATTATTGTCTAAAAAAAATTCCTTCGCCCTTCATAACCCTCTTTTTTTCTTTCTTCTTATGAATTAATTTATGCTTAAGAAAATTATAATTCTCCTCCTATTGATTGCCTCATTTAAGACGTAATATATTCTATCAAATTCAAAAGTGATATAAACCATATTTTATTGGGGCGTATACCGAATAGTCCCTCAAACATTTTTTAATACACATTTAGTTCAGTTCTTTTTATTTTGTTCCAAAAAGTCCCTCACCACATAAAACTACTGAATGTGTAAGAGAATATTGGTTAAATGAGTGTTTGAGTGACTTTTTGGAACAAAATAAAAAAATTAGACTAAATGTGTATTAAAAAAATTTGAGGGACTTTTTAGTAATTGATCCTATTTTATTTTCACAGACGTTATATTAAATAAGAATTTAATATGTAGACGATGGCCCAAATAAAAAAGTTCATTTACTCTATTCTTTTTGAAAAATTAACATTTAGACCTTGCCAATTTAACTTAAAATAATCCACTGAACTATTAAAAACTGAATAAATAAGCAACGAAGTTGTTCTCTGATAAGCTCCCAGAAAAGTATCCAACGCTATAATTCAATTAATAATAAAAACACCCTTACTAACAACTAATATTTATAGCTAAAAAATTGTTATCACACATTAATGTTACATTAATTTATGATACTTAAATATTCAATAAATTATGCAAAAATCAATTATCTCAATTTCTGATTCTTTCTGGCGATTTCACACAAAATACAACCAGACATGAGCAAAAGACATGGACATATTTTGAACCATATACAAACAAAAATGAAATTACGGTTTATTGCAACCTACAATCACATCTGTTGATGTTCCAGATTGGTCCTTGAAATCATTTTAGTGTTGCGTGTAATTTTTTTGCTACATGCTTACAAATTTAAAAGATTATGCACCCATGAAAGCAATTAAAACTTCAAATTTATAATATTACTACCAAAAAAATTCCATCTAAAATGACAAAAACTATGAAACCTTCACCAAAAACAGAGAAAGAAAATCAATTTAGCTGACAAGAATAAACTCAAATAAACATCGATAGTCCTCTATATTCAATAGTAAATGACAGTTGTCCCAAACTAACGTTAAATGTGCACAGAAATAAATTCAATAAAACAGATTTTCTTGAAAAATAAAACATATTGGATTGAAAATGAGAGCCAAGTGTTATGTTCTATTTTTTTTAATTGTTTTCGTTGGAAGATAGAATTTTATGAATAATTTAGCGGTGGTTGATTTGAAATGCATTCATTCTATGATTATTTATAAATATGAATTTGGGAGATAATCGTAACCTCGTATAGCCAAATATGAATTTGGGTATTTGATTTGAAAAAAAAAAGATTGAGTCGCTGGTTTCTGTTGGAGAATTAGGAATTAATAATTAAAAAAGAATTAGAAATTAAAAAAAAGAATTAGGAACTTACGATTTCTGTTGGATAAGTGATAGCTAGTGTCGGGTCGTCGGGGTAGAGTGAGTCGCCGGGTAGAGGGGGGTTGGTGTCGGGGTCGCCGGGGTAGAGTGAGTCGTCGGGTAGAGGAGGGTTGGATGGGGAGGGACCGGGATAGAGGGGGTTAGAGGGGATCAACGGGGTAGAGGGGGGTGGAGGGGGCGCCGGGGTAGAGGGCGGTTGGAGGGGAGTCGGGGTGTTCTTTTAGGGAATTTTGAGAATAGAAGAAGGAAGAATCGTGGATGTGTGGGGTGTTGGGTATTTTAAGTGGCTAAACCCCTTTTAGATGAAACTAAGGAGTTTTAACATATATTTTTAACTTATTTTGCAACGGTTTTTTTTCCTTGGAATAGATATTTCTGAAAACTAAAATATAGCGGGAAAATTTGCAGCCCTTATTTTTAGCAAGGATTCTAATAAAATCCTCTCTAAAAGTAACTTTTTGCAAGGAATTATTTCGTTGCAAAATGTTTTTTTATATCATCTTACTTTTAGAGACAATTGTCAATTTTCCTTGCTAATAGTATACTTTTAGCAACAAAATAGACTTGCTTGCGAAAAAAATCGTTGTAAAAGCTAATATTTCTTGTAGTGTGGGGATGATGATGGTGAAAACTTTATTAGACTATTCATTTCCAAAGAGAGAAAAGGGAACAAAATAGGTTTTTAAAAGGGAAAGCAACAGAAAAGCACCGCCTTCTTTATGATTTCATTATTCATGTTCTTATTTTCTCTTTGATATTAAATCATTCTTATTATGGTTGTTTCCCAAATCAATGTTTTGGCAATCTACTTGGAGTCAAGAAAAAAGGTTCCTTCAAAGGGGTCTTTTGCGCAAGTACCTCAACAAGATAATTCTTCATCCATAACTGTTGCAAAGGCTTTTACATTCAAAGCTATTGAAAATATTGCTCCTTATTTCTTCAATCTTCCTCAACCTCAATTCTGTGAAGATACACCTATTGTAAAGTTATCCAAAGAAATCTATATTCAATATTTAGAGGCTTGCAAATCTACGTTTTTGGTTCGTCTAATTCTTTCAAAAGGACAACATCCCATCCCCACAGGCATGTTAAAAAATAATCTTTAATCTTCTTGGAGTATTCATAATCATTGGAGGCTCGCACCTAAGGGGAATTACTTTTACAATTTTTATTTGGAGTTTATGGAGGACATGAAGAAGGCTCGGATGTTAAGGCCTATTCACATTGCTATTGGTTTCTTTAAACCCATACAATGGTACCCTAATTTCTCACCTTATACGTTTGTGTCAACATCAACAAAGGTGTGGATGAGATTTCTAGATTTTCCTGATGAATTATGGTACCCACGTTTGATTTTGAAAATTGCTATATCCAATATCTAATGTTGTTATAGTTGAGATCGATGACTTAAATTTTTTAATCAAATTTGAGGTATAATTCCACATCAATTTTGTGATTTTTGTGGACACATTTGTCACTCATCATCGAACTGTAACAAAGTGAAGTATAAACTTCATAATTATTCTCCACATGAAATTCACCAGGCTTTAAAGGAGCACATGAAATCTGCTAAGCAAGATGGTAACACGTGGAACTACTGGGAAGAAAATACATATGGAGAATTCTGATGCCATGGCCCAACGTGTACATTTTGGAATCTCTAATGTTAAGGAACGTATTATACAAAGTCTGAGGAGTTCTTGGCCCTCTATCAGCAACTGAGAATTCTTCTTTGGGTATATTTGTATATATATTTATTTTGAATGAATTAAATAAGTTGGGGTAAGTGGCCTAGTGGTAAGTTTATGGGGTTTGGTGCTTGAGGTCACGGGTTCAATCCCTAGGAGGGACACTAAACATTAATAGTCTTTGATTGGGCCTTGGGCCATGGGGTCTTTGGGGATTTGGGCTTCTCTTGAGCACCCATAATTTTTACCCTTTTATTAATTCATTTTTAATTTTTGACTTAGTCTCCTATTCTAAGTAAACTGCCCGTTAGTGGAAATATTAGTGGGTTAGTTAGCTGAAACCTCTACCCACGTTTTTTACCAAATTATGTATATAAAAAAGGCTACAGCTTTGAAAAAGAAGACAGAAAAAAGTCAATCTCTATCACTTTCTCTGCAATTATAATTTTGCTATTTTCTACTATACACTTATGTTCGTTATTATTAAGGGAGTGCTTGAGTATCCTGAGAGTTCAAAGATTTAATACAAAGCTGGTGTGTAAATCTGATCGTTGAATCCTGGGAGGTGTATGTTCACGAGGCTGACAGCTACAAATATTAGCGGGAAATTTCACCTTTAGGACATTGTGTCAAACACAAACCTCGATCGATAAGTCCTTCTAATTTTATCTATTTCGAATTTGGGTTTTTTCATATGTTCTGCCTTTATTATTTCCAACAATCTAAAGGTGAAATTCTATTGTTATTCTATAACCTGCTATGGAAAATCCTAATGCAAAAAACTCTGAAAAACCTGAATTGTTTGATGAAAAGAATTTTAAGAGATGGCAAATGAAACTGCAATTTTACCTAACAACTCTTAAGGTCATTGATGTCATTGCATCTGATAGCCCTTCTGTACCTGAATAACTAGTTGTTTGGAAACAAAGAGATTATATGTGTAGGAATTATATTCTGAATTTTCTCTGCCTTGAACTGTATGATGTTTATTGTCATGTCCTACTGCTAAAGAATTATAGAACACACTTGATAAAAAATATGGAACTGAAGATGCTGGGTCTAAAAAATTTATGGTTGGAAATTTTTTGAATTAAAAATGGAAGATAATAAATTTGCTGTGTTGCAACTTGAAGAACTATAATTTATTATTTATGAAATTTTGGTCGAGGGTTATAGTATATGTGAGGGATTTCAAGTGTCGTCTATAATTGAAAAACTGTCACCTTCTTGGAAAGATTATAAAAACGGTCTTAAGCATAAGAAAAAGGAGATGACACTAGAAGATTTGATAGTTCGTTTGAGAATTGAGGAAGACACTAGGAATGAAGAACTTAAGGAGAAAAATTCGGAATTCAGTTCTAAAGCTAATTTGGTAGAGGAAAAATCAAATGGAAACGAAAAACAAAACCAGTTTAAGCCTAACTATTCAAACCAGAAAAATGGGCACCATAAACCAAACCAGAATTCAAGGTCCAACCATAAATTCAAACCTAATGATCAGAATAAAAATTCTAAACCTCAATTTAAATCTAAACCTTCAGGTCAATGCTATGTATGTGGAAAACCAGGTCATTACGCTAAAGATTTCAAGTTTAGGAAGAGTCAGAATGTGAAGCCTCAATCAAATGTAACCGATGAGGGTAAATTTTCTGTTGTGGTAATCGAGGAAAACATTGTGAGTAACATGACAAACTGGTGGCTTGATTTTGGCACTACCAAACATATTTGTGTCACGAGAGGTGCCTACACTACCTTCACTGCTATGAGTGAGGGTGAACGTCTGTACATGGCAAACTCTTCTTCATCTAAGGTTGAGGGAAAGGGAACCGTAGTTTTAAAGTTCACTTCGGTAAATGTTCTCACCTTGAAAAATATTTTGTATGTCCTTGAGCTTAGGAAGAATCTGGTGTCTGGTTTTGTCTTAGTTAAGAAGGGTTTTAAAATTGTTCTAGGGAGTGATAAGGTAGTTGTGACTAGGGGGGGTGCTTTTGTGGGGAAAGTTTATTTTCATGTGACAACCCGCTCACCAAAATAAGGGGTGGCCAGCCCAATACTCCAATATAACAGGAATCATAGATGGAATCATTCTCAGCATCACAATAAAATATAGAGTATCCAGGATAACCACCTAATATTTCAGGAAACGGGTTGCCAAAAATTTTATTTTAAAGTTAAAGAAAGAATTTAAACAACCCAATACTGAAAAGAAAGTGGGAACCCCAAGAATATATATATATACTAGGGTATGCCCGTGCCTGAAGGCACGCTGATAATTTTGAAAACCATAAAGTCGTGTATGATGTAAATAATAAATGTTTTATATATTATAAGTGTAATTTTTCAAATTATTGAGTGGTGTAAATTTAATTAGTGATGAATCTTCTATAATTAAATCAAAAAGGTTTTTTTACGACACATAAATGTAAACAGTTTAAAGTTTTTTTTTACAACACATAAGTCTAAACAGTTTACAATACATATGCCCGTTCTTAAAGGCACATCGCTAATTTTCAAAAGTATACGTCATTGATAGGACCAAACGTCACATTTATTCGTAGCAGATAAATAATTTTTTAGAGTTAATTATACGATGTCATTTGACCTGTTCATAAGTAGTGTTAACATGTATTATCGTTTTAGACGTGTTTTTACTCATATTAAATTGGGTGTAATAATTTTTAAGCATTACCAAATAACACTGTTCTAAAAAACCCGTCTAGGGTCCGCCGAGGCTTGAGACTTTGGAGAAACGCCCCGCCTTAAGATTTTGACACCTTATGCTTGGTAAAACCCTTAAGGTGCACTTTTTCTCTAAAAATAACAATGCTTTAGTGAAACGATATCACCTTTTAAATATTTTTTTACAAATCGGACCATTATCTCATCCAAAATATTCAAATAGCATTTTAATTTACAAATATTCAGACATATTTTTATGATATGTACAATTTTAGTCTTTTAATAGCCTTGTTATGGTTAAAAAATATTAAAATATATTAAAAAGGCCTAAACGCCTTTTTACGCTTAAAGCCCGCCTAAGCTTCTAAGGCTTAAGGCTTGACCTCAACGCTCGATCACGCCCCGAATTTTTTAGAACCTTTCTAAATAAGGAGTTAAAATTGTCATAAAGTTTTATGTAAAATACAAATAGTGTTGCATAATTTAGAAAATTTAATTTCATTTGTTTATAGAACTATTCACCCTTTTAGGAAAGAAAAAAAAACAAAAATCAACACTAATAGTCTGTCGTGGAACTCATGTAAACATAATCGATTTAACTCACTAATATCATCGATTTAACTCGCATAATAGTGAAAGAACACCAATACATCAATAAAGACATAGAATTAGTCTTCGAACTCGTATAAAGAACATCATATTTATCATAGGTCATGCTCAACAACATAAATAATAAAAGTCATATTTAGTCACTATCGGATAAGAGCACCAGAAAGTTCTTAATTTTTTCGTATTTTTTGTTACATCCTTGCTTGACTGAAAATCATCGAATGTTAATCTAGGGCAGGATTCAAGTTCTAGAAGTTTCTCTTCCTTATAATCAGCCATCAGATTTCTTATTTTAGTGTTGGAGTGGAATGATCCAATGATTCTGTAGGGTTGTCCACAAACCCATCAATGCCACATCATTTGTTGCAAATTTCAATAACATATTCCGTGCTTAGTAATTCCAGTTCCCTGCCATCACAAATTTACCATAATTTATATAAGCTATAAAACCCCCAAATAATATATAACTGGAAAAAAACTCGTCTCAAATTAAATCAACAAACAAATCTAAATAATTAACATGGGGAGTATAATTCAACAAATATCTTCTTCCTTAACGCAAATCAAGAGAAAAATAATGAAAATTTATATTATTTGTTGCATTATAACAGACTCAAACTATACTCAATAACGTAAATCAAGATATTCTTTACTTTTGCTTTCACTGAAGGTCAATACATGGTCGGGACCATGAAGGTGGTTGTGTTCCTACCTCGTACCAATGGGTTCTCCACATGCTTCAACTTCTCGTCTCTACCACCAACATTTTTAATTTGTAAAAAAAATTATTAACCAAAAGAACATACAAATCAAACCTTCGTATAAAAAATCAAACTCAAATATTGAAAGAGTTAAGATATGGGGAATTACTCTAACTTGCAAAATCGAATCAGATCGTTCTTAGATATTTATTTCTCTGGATCAGACCTTTACCATTAATGGATCCAAAAAGATCACAACACTAAATTTGCTGCTACGAACACAAAAAATATTCATAATAGTAAGCTTTGGTGAATACTTATTTGGATCCATTAGAAAATAACACGAATGAATGAGAACTGTTGAGAATAAGGTTTACTACTTGGACCTACTCGAGGCATGCGTAAAGTAGTATCGTGGTTCTCCTAATGGTCGGTTGGTTACAGTTGAGCAAAGCCCTGCGTTAAAACTCACCAATCCTCTCATAATGGCCCAACTTGATCTTCAACCACTTTAAACTTTCCCAAACATAACAGAGTATTTACCTAAGGCCTGGAGCAAAGTATATTTTGCATCAACCTCATCAGGGAAATAACTCAAGAATGTTATGTTGTAGCAAGAAAGAAATTCAAGAATTACTCACATTCAAGGTTGTTATGTTGTTTGGTCATCTGTTAAGCAATCATAGTAATAACCAATACACAGTTTATATTCATGGAGAGCAGTAAAGATTGGATTTATGTAAGAATGGGCATAAGAGTTGGATAGCTTCCTCGCCATATGAAGAAATGTGTGGCTTCCATGATGTCAAACCCATCTCATCATAAGAAAACAAACAAAATAGAACATAGCAAATAAAAAGGCCTGGTAGAATTCAAAAGAAGAAGGACGATTGTAAAAAAAACATTATGAAAAATATTTTCCATTGCGGATCTGTTGTAGATCTTTTCTAGTACTAGTTAAAGCAAAGATATTTTCCTTTCCCGTCAAACATGCCCTCAGTGTTTATAGCCATGGGTATTTGGATAAAGTACTAATTTTGAGTACATGTAGAGGAACCAACTTAGCTTCATGGATGTTCAACATAAATTTTGAGTACTAATTTTGAAAAAAGTACTAATTTTGACACCCAACAATTAATAATTCTAATAACTAATAATTTCAGAGGAACCAAGTTAGCCTGATGGCGATAATTATGTAGTGTTTAACTTACTCTAGTGCATGTGTCGATCCCAAAGCAATTTTGACACAGGAATTCCAGATCAATGGCTTGCTATATTCTTCCGAAAGATGTAGGAAATCATACAGAGAACTATTTTTTTAGAACTCATACAGTAGCAGGTGATGTCGATGACCTGATCATGTATTTGGAACTCATATAGTGCAGGTGTTGTACAGTAGCAGGTGCTGTCCATTTTTTTGGAACTCATACAGTAGCAGATGTAGGATATTTATCCTGATCACGTATTAGATCCACTTGAACATAGTGCTATTCTACATGTTGACGTCACTGTTTCATGATTTCAATATAGCTTTATTGTCTCTAGCAAGCTTGAGCTTCAAATTCATATAGCTTCATGTCCATGTTGTCAATCTGTTACAAAAATCAAAGCATTAAATATGAGCAGAAGTTAATGAATAGAAATTATAGTCTATTTTTAGCCGATGAAGTAGGAGCGAATGAAGTAATAATGTAATATGTACTTCTATATCAAATATAACATTGTGGAATGCTATATTGAAAAAAGTTTATCACTCTTGCCTCAATATTGTTGTTGGTAATGAAAGGTATATTTCTCGTGTATAATGCAGTCACTGACATCCTTACGGTGTAATGACATTTTTTAAGTGGTCTAATGGGGGAAGTACAACTTGGTCCATATACTGTGTGATCTCATGGATTCCCTCTGGCAAGGAAGCACATGTATGACTGATTGACACTAATGATGCTTTGGCAACAAAGCTCATTCTGAATGTTATCCATCCATTTTATCGCTTTGTTGGAAAAGATATAATGGCTAATATCATGTCTTCCGTGAAGACTGTTCGTGCGTGCTCAGTTCAGTTACTGATTACCATTTTCTCATCTTCTTTTTTCATAGGAGAGATGTCTACGATCTTCGACATGCCATATTAGTTCTCTTTTTCTCCATACTAATAATCGGGGTTATCACAAATGCAATAAAAGATGCAGTTGGCCGACCTCATCCAGATTTTTTTTGGCATTATTTTCCTGATGAAAAGATGTTTATGATCAATGGGGAAATGTTATATGTCATGGGGAAAAAAATCTTTGAACATAACCCGGATTGTTTCCACATCACAGCAGAAGTTGGCCAATGTTTGATTGGAATAAAAGATTTTTGCATCACAAATGTTATACGTCGCTGCAATAAAAGATGCAGTTGGCCAACCTCATCCACATTGTTTCCACATCACAGCAGCAGTTAGATTGATTGACTGAGAATATTGTTTCCACATCGAAATTAAATCGTCGCAATTATTTACGATCTGCGATTTTCATTTAAATCGTCGCAATTATATGAATTACGCATTACCTACCAATTCAATTTATGCTCTTGAGATCTCGACCTAAAAGAAAGTTTGATAAATCTTCAAACATACAATTAATCAAGGGAGAAATTAAGTATATACAACTGCAGTTATCATCGTATTCAAGGAATTTAAAGAGATGTATTACAGGCAAATCCGTATAAACTTACATGTGGTTCAAAGCAGTTGATTGTATCTAGGTTCTCCTCGTCTCTTTCCAAGTACTCACGGGTGATCATATCTTCAATGCACTTCGTAATTGCTTTCAAATTAGGCTTGAACATATGGCTTAACTGCTCAATACACTCCAAAATCAACTGTTGGTGATGCAGGACTCTCAGGACTCTCTAACTCTTCATGGTGCGCACAATTGTGGCATCAATAGCATATCGTATTTCCCTGTCAACATCTTCAACAACTTTTTTTCTTTCATCCATAAGAGGGGAAGAGAGAGTAACTTGATCTATCTCTAGTATTGAATAGCAGCAAATTTGCAGCCTGGTAAGTACCCACAATCAGCTCTATAGTCGTTGGCTCGAATGTTCCATCGATGTGGCAAGTTTCGAATAGCTTCATTACTTAATTTTCATCCCCTACGTTCTCAAGGGTATTATCACATAATGAAGGAAGCCAGTAACTCTGCACTTGAACTACCAGTAACAACTTTATTGAAGAAGATCATAAATCTTTAAGAGCATAGTGAAAGAGAGAGCGGTTTGAAAAACACTTATTCACATATACCATATACTTATCATGCAGCTCAATTACTACTTCAACAATGACTTGCCCCCTGCAGACCACCCCCTTTATCTGCCTTGTTACTTGCTGCATTTATAGAATGTTGGAGCAGGACAGTGCCTTTAGCAGTAGCATGTTGTTGAAACATATTGGCAACTGAGTCCAATGGTAAGAAATAACAAAACAATCTATTAGATAAAAACACATAAAAATCAAACAGGCATTTCATGAAAATCAAACAGTAATTACTCTTATAAGTACTTGTCATTTGCATACATCCAGATATATTGTAGCTCTTCCATTCCAGGACATGAACCACTAATCTTATGATAAGGGACTCAATTGATCTCTGCTGTAAATTTTCCTAAACACAAAACAAGCGGGGGACACAATTATTCAAATGATGACAAAATTATGGCATCTACATTTAGAAAATTAGAAAGAATATGAAGTTAAAATGTCGAAAGAGAAAAACAGATAAAGTGATGTGGATTAAAGAATATGTAATAAAAGATGAAGAATTAAAAAATGGAGATTCATGTACGTTATTGCAAAATTTTCAGAGCTGTCTTCAGAGTGGGGCTGTGGATGGGATCGGGGGTGATGAAGGCTTCTACGAAGATAATTGGTCCTCTTGGGTACACACTGATTACCCAAAGAATACCAAACATCATGACAGTGTTCCCCATAAGAACATTCTCACATCAATATGACAGTTTCCAACAAACTAAAAGAATTTTCATTTCGAAATTATTTTCACTGAATAATATTTTGAAATTATAAAACCTAGTATAGGTGACACAAATCTACGGCATCTCAGCATGTTAATAACTTTCTCGAGAAGTGAATCCAAGATCTACCTACATAATGGTGAAGGTAGAAAAAAATTACATTGCAATCCCCAAATGTCAAAATTTGTATAAATCAAACAAAAAGTTTATCGTAACCTGATATTCACACCTAAAAACTTAATTTCCAAAACATAAAGACCTATATTTAACTATCCTGAAACCAGAGCTCATATTTGTCCCTGAAGTTGATCCGTACTTTGGTCAGTACTCATTCCTAGAATAAAACTCACACAAAAAACACTTATTTAACAATGTTAATATCTACTTGCAACACCACCAATGATACATTAAAAAAAACTAAAGAATAAACACAATAGCTAGTTGCAACACACATTAAAAAAACTAAAGAATAATAAACTAAAAAAAATTGTCATTTTGAAACAAATTTGAACTAAGAAACAACATAAGGCAGAATCTTTATAATCGAATCTGGTATTAAAAACACTTACTTAACTGTTGACTCTGCAAAAAACACAAAAAAAATACAAATTAACATTAGTTGAAATCAAATTATAACTTTATGATCCAAAAATCAAAATATGCCGAGCTTATAATCCAAAGTAACATAACAATATCTCAGTCTAAAATGTTGAGATTATAATCCAAAGTAAAAAATCACAACTAAAATCAAAATAGTGAATGAGAATATCGAAAAGGAGAAAAATTACCACTCACAATCAAATAAGACTCCTCCATTTTCATGACTACTACAAAAAGAGCCCAAAACAAAGCGTTACTAATCCACATAATATTTAACAATTGAGAGGAAGAGGGGAAAGCCATATTTAGATCAATATTCAATGATATACTAACCCACATGATACAAAGCTTTGATTTGAAGAACATGTTTGTGAAAGCAAACCTAAATAAGCACCTGTAAATCGAAATAAATAGTTAGAACAAATTATACTGTATTTTATATATTTCAAAAGTGGAAACTAAACAACAAATGAAACCCACAAATTGATTGAATCCAAACCCTAACAAAAAATAGTATCCCGGAGAGAAGTCGAAGAGACCTGAGAGAGAGATACCTTTTGGCAGAGGGAGGCACCTCAAGAGCATGGGAGGAAGACGCAAGGGTTGAGGCAGTGGACAAAGAGGCGGCCTTGGGGTTCTAGTGAGAAATGAGAGAAGATGATGTTTGAGAAGGTAAAGGTAGATAAAAGTGATCGTGGGGGTTTTAGAGAATATAATGAGCTTAAAATGTTATAATACTATTTTACCCTGGTTTTTGAATTTTAAAGAGAAGGGGGAAACAAATTAGAGTGTATTAAAAGGGGGGAATACAAATTTTCAAGGGTAAAAGAGGTAGTGCAGGAAAAACTTGTATAGATGACATCATCTTATGATCTTATGACATACTTAAGTTTCTTACTTTATTATATATATATATATATATATATATATATTATAACTACAAATAAACAAGAAGAGAACCGAAAATGCAGTCTGTCAACAAGCTCAACAATAGTGTTGAACAATTTTAATAAATTATATAATACATTACATTAAACAATTACAAAGGCTTAGGCCTCACGCCCGAATAAAAGAATTGATCTTAACTAGAGTGCAAAAATGAAAGAGGCTATACAATATAACCCGTAATTCCCGCAAAACATCCCGGCTCGTCAATATCACCGAAATAGGAAAGTCAGATCAGGCGTCCTTGTGGCGGAGTACCTGAGAGGATACAAGAGGCATGCACAACAAGAAATATGAACGGGTCAGGGCCCGATTTTATATGATCACCAGATGAATAAAAAGTATGACAGTTATGGATAAAAAAAATCATGCTACAAAAAGAAATAAAAATCTACCTACACAGTTTTAAAGCATGGACTAAGGAAGTCAGATGATCGTATAATTAAATTTAAACTATGCATAAGAATATGATTAACATTAATTAAAAACTTCCATCATTTGATACTATTCAATTTTTACTGTTATTTTCCTTATCAGGAACTCATAGTCATAAACTTTATGCTCTTACTAGCATTCCATTCCTTATTAGGAATATAATCATCATCAAATGCTCTTTGTGGCATTTTATTGTGCTCTTTATGGCACTTCTCATACATCAAGTCCCACTTGATTAAGAATTGTTATATTCATATACATATAACGATTCTAAGACCGCCCCTCCGAGTTTCCCCACTAGGCGCGCCCCTAAATGACCATCATCTTCCAGGGGCCTATCAAACAAGGCAGCCTCGGCACCAATAACGTAAGATGTCGGGAAGCGGCCATATGCCTGCGGGAGAGTCAAGACCACACCCGAAATCTCCTCACCAGCGCAGAAAACATAAGATAATCGCGCATATGGCCTAGGACTATATCCACCCTGCATTCATTAGCCAGGGGCCATCACCAAGCGCGCGAACTTCCCTTATGATGTCATTTAGAGAGGTGTGTGTAAGTAAATTAACATTTACCATATTCATGATTAAGTAAATTATCATTTACCATCATTATTACCATTTCCATTTCATTTCCTTTCCATATATATATATATATATAATAAAGTAGCAATCTTATATATGTCATAAGATTAAAAGATGATGTCATCTTTATGATATTTTCTTCACTTTCTATTTTGTCCCTCAAATTTTTGATTTCCCTCTCTTTTTTTGCTTGCCAAATTTCTACTTTAATTCAAAATAGGGGGTACTTTTGTAAGAACCATAATATTTCTCAACTTCCCCCCGCTCACACCCTCTCACATTTCTCAAACAAACATAACATTTCTATCATTCTCACCTTCTCCCCCATTCTCTCATCAGCAAACTAAAAAACATACTACATAAAAAATCCCTCTCTCCTCGCTACGCCGCACCTCTCTCCGTGTATTTAGATTTGAACGCATCCATTGTTGGTTTGGGGGCTTAGGGCTGATACGATAGGGAGGATAAAAGAGAAAAAGTAAAACCCATATTCTTCCCCATCACGGATCTCACAGTCATGGAGCTCGCCGACACCACGACCCTTCAGTCCCTTCTTTTTCTATTTTTTTTTATCAAGATGGCCCTTTTTTTGTTTGGTAAAACATATATTGGTGTTGTTGATGAAGATGAGGTGGGTGGAAACACACCATATATTTTCTCTCTCATTGGTATGAAGTTTTATATGTAGGGTTTTCTGATTTGATATTTGTTTTTATAGATCACGATGTTTGGGCTACTTAAAGTTTTTGATTTCTTGAAGTTCTCGAAGTTATTATTTTGTACGTGTATCTGACTTTGGATGTGATTCAAAGAAGGTCTTGGTTATGGAAGAGCACCAAGATTTCTTAAATGGCTGGCTCAGACTCCACGGTTTTCCTCTCAAATGTACATCAATAGCTGTTCAAATCGTTTTTTTGACTTTTCATTGAAGATCAACAACTGTTCTCGAATCGTTTTGTTCTAATCATTTTTTTGGTTGTTCTAATTTTTTAGTTCTAATCGTATTTTTTGGCTGTTCATTTTGTTCTTGAATATTTGGCTTTTCATTTTGTTCATTGTGTATTTCGACGCATATTGACAGGGGATATAATTTTGTTTTGTTTTTTTTGACATATTGACAGGGTATTTCTAGACAAGGTATTTTTTGGGTATTTCTAGAACAAAAAATGTTCTATGTTCAATTTTTAACATAAAATGTTCTGTGTTCACTGTGTTAATACATGTTCTATGTTCAATTTTTAACATAAAAAAAAGGATACAATCACACTATTTTTTTTGAAACCTGACAGGGTGTTATCAAATAAATGAAAGATTCCTCTAATTTACAAAAATGAAGGTTGCAGACTTTGAAACAAAATGTAAACACTGATATTACATTTCCTCACTGTTATTAACACGAAATGTACTCTACAGCATTCAGTGTACTTTGCTATTTCCTCACGTTACATTTAACTGCTATTACATAATTTCGAATGCAGTGTGCACTGCTATTACATTCGGTGTACTCAGCTATGTTACATTTCTTCATGAAAATGAATTAAATAGCAGTGTTTACATTTCCTCATGTTACATACAACACCTGAAGTTTATTTTCTTCTTTAGTTTATTTTTCTGAACAGAAAGACATGGGTTATAAAATTGGAACTGATGTATGCCCACTCTTCATTTTTAATGACACTTGATATTCCATTACTTAATTATCATATTAACAAGGTTAGTACATCACATGCGATTTGAGCTTGAATGTATTCCCCGCAGATGAACATCGCAGTACCGAAGATGGTTCAATGGAAAATGGATCCAAAAAATGCATTTCCCGGCGTAAACGGAGAAAAATTTCTTCTGTAGAAGTATCCTAGATATTTGTCTCAAACGCTTTCTAGAGTTCAGATAAACACTATGGCTGTTAAAGACAATTTGATGGTGGCTGGTGGTTTTCAAGGGGAACTCATTTGCAAGGTATAATAATGCGAGAATAAGTAAAACTCTGAAGGTTCTATGTACATATATCTGCAGTCGAGTGAGTAATTTCTCTGTGTATTTTCACTTGGCAGTATTTAAACCAACATGAAGTTGCCATGAAATTAGTATGCAGTCGGGGAAGTCTGCTCTTGGATACATGTGTGGGATTTGTATTTTATCTAAGGATGTACTTTTCATCTATATGACTTTAATATATGTATATGACTTTATCTGTTATTCATTGTCCAGCTCTCATTACTCCATTTCATTAACTTTCTGAGCAGTATCAAGGTGAACCCCCAGTCACTGTTCTCAGCCCGCACAATTGATATCTTCATCCCATTTGGTGGATTCTCCAAAAGAGGCCAATAGTCAATTTCCCAAAAATAATTGAAAATCTCATCTGAGTAGCATTCTCAAGATTACAAACCCATGTCTAATTTTCCCTCGATTTCTTAAGATTACTGCCTATCCATTCTGATAATGACTTTGAATACCCGAGCTTCATCGTGTGATCCACCAGCCACTTCTGAGATGGAAATGATGAAGGTATACTATTTCTTTTATACATATGCATTGTCTTTAAATATCATGTTTTGGGGTATATTAACTAGACTTGAACATTTGTTTTTCTCATTTTTGGTTCATCGAGTCATCACCGTTATTATTGCCATCGCCGCCATCGCCGCCATCGCCATCGTCACCAAAGCATCAATCTCTTTATAGAGGAATTGGCATCTACTTTATGACACCAATTATACATGATTCAATATTTTGGAATGATTCTTTGCACAACTCTCATCTGTTTGATCATATGAGAGGTGAATAAATTGCGTTATCTTAGATTTTATATTGGGTAGATAAACTAAATTGTTGTGTGGTTGTGGGTGCATCTCTATGAGCCTGACATTTTTTTAATGCGGTGAACGATTGGAAATAAATACATTAAAATTTATTCCCTCTAGCTTTGTTAGTAATTTTAAATTAGAAGTGGATTTGTTCATCTATAGGACACGTTAGTGACCCAATTAATGTCATGTTATAGACATTCTGTAGATCCACTATCGATCCTTTTTAGACCAATTAATTTTTTCAATTATTCGCAAATCGTGTCCAATCGTGTCGTGTTGGGTCGGATCTAATTATGTCCAATCGAATCATATTTATTTATCATGTCATGTTAAGAAAAAATTCTCTATTGTGTCGTGCCGTATTATTTAAAGTAATAGGTTCGTAGCATAGGTTGTTTCAAAAATTGTTTATCTATTGTGAATGTGCTATGAACATGTTTTTTTGGATACAAACACAACATGCCACGACTAACAAGGTTAACAATTTTGACAACTAATTTAACATGAAAATACATGACTAAAATGATGAAAACAATATAAAAACATGTTTTTATAACCATAAAAGTTATGTATTTTGGTATATTGGTATATATATTTATTTTTAATGAACTAAATAAGTTGGGGTAAGTGTCCTAGTGGTAGGCTTATGGGGTTTGATGCTTGAGGTCATGGGTTCAATCCCTAGGAGGGACACTAAACATTAATAGTCTTTGATTAGGCCTTGGGGTCTTTAGGGCTTTGGGCTTCTCTTGGGTGCCCAGAATTTTTACCCTATTATTAATTCATTTTTAATTTTTGACTTAGTCTTCTATTCTAAGTAAACTACCCATTAGTGGAGATATTAGTGGGTTAGTTGGCTAAAACCTCTACCCACGTTTTTTACCAAATTATGTATATAATAAAGGCTACAACTTTGAAAAAGAAGACAGAAAAAATAAAATTTCTCTCACTTTCTCTGCAAAAATAATTTTGTTATTTTCTACTATACACTTATATTGGTTATTATTAAGGGAGTGCTGGATTATCCCGAGAGTTTAAAGATTTAACATAAAGCTGGTGTGTAAATTTGATTGTTGAATCCAGGGAGGTGTATGTTCTCGAGGTTGACAGCTACAAATATCAACGAGTAATTTCACCTTTAGGACTTTGTGTCAAACACAAACCTCGATCGATAAGTTCTTCTAATTTTATCTATTTCAAATTTGGGTTTTTTCATATATTCTGCATTTATTATTTTCGACAATCTAAAGGTGATATTCTGTTGTTCTTCTACAACCTGCTATGGAAAATCCTAATGTAAAATACTCTAAAAGACCTGAATTGTTTGATGGAAAGAATTTTAAGAGATGGTAAATGAAACTGCAATTTTACCTAATAACTCTTAAGGTCGTTGACGTTATTGCGTCTGATAGACCTTCTGTGCGTGAAGAACTAGTTGTTTAGAAACAAAGAGATTATATGTGCAGGAATTATATTCTGAATTGTCTCTGCCTTGAACTGTATGATGTTTATTAGTCATGTCCTACTGCTAAAGAATTATGGAACACACTAGATAAAAAATATGCAACTGAAGATGCTGGGTCTAAGAAATTTGTGGTTGGAAAATATTTGGATTTCAAAATGGAAGATAATAAATCTGTTGTGTCACAACATTAAGAACAACAAATTATTATTCATGAATTTCTGTCCGAGGGTTATAGTATATGTGAGGGATTTCAAGTGTCGTCTAATATTGAAAAACTGCCACCTTCTTGGAAGGATTATAAAAACGGTCTTAAGCATAAGAAAAAGGAGATGACACTAGAAGATTTGATAGTTCGTTTGAGAATTGAGGAAGACACTAGGAATGAAGAACTTAAGGAGAAAAATTCAGAATTCAGTTCTAAAGCTAATTTGGTAGAGGAAAAATCAAATGGAAACCAAAAACAAAACCAGTCTAAGCCTAACCATTCAAACCAGAAAAATGGGCACCATAAACGAAACCAGAATTCGAGGTACAACCATAAATTCAAACCTAATAATCAGAATAAAAATTCTAAATCTCAGTTTAAATCTAAACCTGTAGGTCAATGCTATGTATGTAAAAAACCAAGTCATTACGCTAAAGATTGCAAGTTTAGGAAGAGTCAGAATGTGAAGCCTCAAGAAAAAGTAACCGAGGAGGGTAACTTTTCTGTTGTGATAACCTAGGCAAACATTATGAGTAACATGACAGACTGGTGGCTTGATTCTGGCGCTACCAAATATATTTGCGGCACGAGAGGTGTCTTCACTACCTTCACTACTGTGGGTGAGGGTGAACGTCTGTACATGGGAAAATCCTCTTCGTCTAAGGTTGAGGGTAAGGGAACAGTAGTTTTAAAGTTCACTTCGGGAAATGTTCTCACCTTGAAAGATGTTTTGTATGTCCCTGATGTTAGTAAGAATCCGGTGTCTGGTTTTGTCTTAGTTAAGAAGGTTTTTTAAATTGTTCAAGAGAGTGATAAGGTAGTTGTGACTAAGGGAGGTTCTTTTGTGGGGAAAAGGTTATGTTCACGAGGGTGTTTTCAAACTAAATGTAACCATGGATGATAATAATAAAACATCCACTTCTTCTGCTTATTTGATTGAATCTTGTGATATGTGGCATTTTAGACTTGGCCATGTAAATAAGGCATCTATTAAAAAATTAATGCTTTTGGGAAACATACCAAAATCTGATATTTCTACCAACTCTAATTATGAAATATGTGTTGAATCAAAATATGCTAAAAAACCTTTTTCCAAGTGTCGAAAGAAGTTCAAATATTTTAAGTTTAATACATTATGATCTTTGTGATTTAAAATGTTATGTGATACGTGGTCGAAATAAATATTTTGCTACTTTTATTGATGATTACTCTCGTTATTGTTATATTTATATCCTTACGAGTAAAGATGAGAGTTTTTCAAAATTTATTTCTTATAAATTAGAAGTTGAAAAATAATTAGAAAAATCCATTAAAACATTAAGATCCAATAGGGGATGAGATTACACTGGTGATCTTGATAAATATTGTAAAGAAAATGGGATAATTCATCAAGTTACTCTTCCTTATTCACCCCAATCTAATGGTGTGGCTGAAAGAAAAAATAGAACACTTAGGGTCCGTTTGGTTCGTGGTGAAATACTTTTCACCGTGTTAAAAGTAAAAGGTGAATTATTAGTGCGGTGATTTTGTTTTCACCATCTCCGTTTGGATGGTCGAGTTTTCACTAGGTGAAAATTTTAACTTTTTCACCATTTGTTGTTTGGATGGTCAAGATTAATATGGTGAAAAAATAAAATGACCATATTACCCACATACTTCAAATGCATATAACTATTTTAATTTTCATCACACAAGCGTCAATGGCCATTAAAAAATATGCATTTACCCCAAACTAAAATTTGACATAATCACCCCCCCCCCCCACACACACACAACTAGTCATATTTCGCTACGTAAGACAAATAAGTAAAAAAACAATACCAATTAAAAATAAAGTCCTTATTAAAAAAGAAAACAGTCCCAATTTAAAAAAAAAATTCCAACAATGAAAAAAAACTGTCATTTGTAAAAAAAAAATCACAGTTAAAAAAAAACAGTCAACTATAAAAACAGTAGTCCATAATGAAAAAAAAAGTTCTCAACAATTAAAGAACAGTCCCAAATAAAAGAAAAGTTTTCAACATTGAAAAAAAAGCAATCCCAATTAAAAAAAAAAGTCCCAACTATAAAAAAAAGTGTTCCAATTAAAAGAATTAAAAAAAAAATAGTTCCCAACTATGAAACCGTCCCAATTAGTAATTAAATTTCCAACACATTACCATGCACCAAATAAATATTCATTTTTTTTTTATTTTTTTATGGGAATAGACATTCTCACACCCTCTATATGTTCCCCCACACCCTTTGAATAATAAATGACAATTGCGCTCTTAAATTTATAAAAGCAAAATGTCCAATTTTTTCACCTCCAACTAAAATAATTACATTTGATAAAAACAAAAAAATTATATTTTCAATAAAAAAAATTGTTTTTTATAAGTAATAATAAAAAAAACTGTTTATAAAACGTAAAATCTTATCTATTTGTTTTATTAAAAAACTGTATATAAAACGTAAAATTTATTTTTCTTAAGAAACTCTTTTCTTAAAAAGTGTTTTATTTTTTATTTACAAATTTTATTTTTGGTTAAAAACTGTTTTTTTTTACTATATTAAAAATAATCTTTTTACTATTTTTAAAAAATATTATCTGCGGCAGCGGTATGTATAGGCGGTCTGACCGCCTATACATACCGCTAGCGCGGAGCATTTTTGTCTAATATGTTGGTCTGCGCCAACGGTATGTATAAGTGGTCGAACTGCCTATACATACCGCTAACGCGGACCATTTTTTTGTATAGTAAAAGGATTATTTTTAAAATAGAAAAAAAATAGTTTTTAACTGAAAAAATAAATAACGAAACATTTTTTTTAAATAAATAAAAGAAACAGTTTTTTAACTAGAAATGATAAAAAGAATGTCCATTTTTTAAAATAAATAACGAAATAGTTTTTTTATCAACGTCCATTTAAATAAAAAGTAATATGTTTTTTTATAAATAACATAATATTTTTTAAATGAAAAAATAACTTTTATAATTTTTATATTTTCTTTTATAATTTTATATTTTCTTTTATAATTTTTATATTTTCAGAATCTTAAAATTTTAATTTTCTAGAATATTAGGATTTTTATTTTCAAAATATTATGTTTTATTTTTTTCTTAATATTACATTTTTTTTTTAAATAATAGATTTTTGGGCAAAAGATTATATTTGCTCAAATCATATTTGCATAGAGGGTCTTTTGATCTTTTAGTATTTAAATATTAAAAAGGGTGTGGGGAAAGACATAGAGGGTGTAGGAATAGCTATTCTATTTTTTATTTTTTATTTTAATTTTTAATTTTTAATTCTTTAATTTTTTAATTTTTTTTAATTTTTTAAAATAAAATTTAGAAAAAAAATATTTTTTTAAAATGAATATTTGATGATCGTATTAATTGAGAGGGAGAAATGAATGTGTGATAATTGTAAGTGGAAATAAGAAAGGTTACTTTGGTAATAAGATAAATTTCATTGTTTTCACCTGTTAAATTATTCACTTTACCCATGGTTTAAAATGGTTAAAGTTTCACCCCACTTTTCACCATATTCATTTTATTTCACCGTGTTAAATGCCCAACCAAACACATATTTTACCTAGGTAAATTTTATTTTAACGCGGTAAAAAATATTTCACCACGAACCAAACGGACCCTTAAGGATATGGTAAATTCTATGTTAAGCACTTCGGGATTACCTTATAATATATGGGGTGAGGCACTTCGTACTGCTTGTTATATTCTTAATAAAATACCTTTTAAGAATAATGATAAAATTCCTTATGAAATATGGAAAAATAGAAAACCTTCTTATAAACACCTTAAAGTGAGGGGGTATCTTGCTAAGGTTTCAATACCACTACCTAAGAGAACTAAACTTGGCCCAAAGACAGTTGATTGTGTTTTTATAGGTTATACTAAAAACATTAATGCATATAGATTTCTTGTGATTGATTTTAAAAATTAATATATGGATAAAAACACTATATTTGAGTCAAGAGATGCTGAATTTTATGAGGAAAAATTTCATTTTAAAGTGACAAGTGAGGTAACTAGTAGTTCTATTCCTATGGGTCCCAGTGTTAGAAATAAATCTCCAAATTTAGAAGAAATTGAAATTAGGAAAAGTAAAAGACTTAGAATAGCTACTTATTTTGGTCCTGAATGATTACCATACTTAATGGACAATGACCTCGTCACTTTTAGTGAGGCAATGTCCTCACCAGATTCTATTTTTTGGAAAGAAGCTATAAATAGAGAATATGATTCTATTATTTCTAATAATACTTGGGTGTTAGTTTACTTGCCTAAAGGATGTAAAACTATTACTTACATTCATTATTATTGTTATATTTATCTCCTTACGAGTAGAGATGAGAGTGTCTCAAAATTTATTTCCTATAAATTAGAAGTTGAAAAATAATTGGAAAAATCCATTAAACATTAAGATCCGATACGGGAGGCGAATACACCGGTGATCTTGATAAATATTGTAAAAAAAAAGGATTATTCATCAATTTACTCCTCCTTATCCACCCTAATATATTGGTCTGGCTGAAAGAAAAAATAGAACTCTTAAGGATATGGTAAATTCTATGTTAAGCACTTCAGGATTACCATATAATATGTGGGGTGAGGCACTTCTTACTGCTTGTTATATTCTTAATAAAATACCTTTTAAGAATAATGATAAAACTCCTTATGAAATGTGGAAAAATAGAAAACCTTCTTACAAACACCTTAAAGTGTGGGGGTGTCTTGCTAAGGTTTCAATATCACTACCTAAGAGAACTAAACTTGGCCCAAAGACAGTTGATTGTGTTTTTATAGGTTATGCTAAAAACAGTAATGCATATAGGTTTCTTGTAATTGATTCTAAAAATCAATATACGGATAAAAACACTATTTTTTGAGTCAAGAGATGCTGAATTTTATGAGGAAAAATTTCCTTTTAAAGTGATAAGTGAGGAAACTAGTAGTTCTGTTCCTGTGGGTCCCGGTGTTAGAAATAAATCTCCAAATTCAGAAAAAATTGAGATTAAAAAAAGTAAAAGACCTAAAATAGCTACTTCTTTTGGTCCTGAATTTTTAACATACTTAATGGAAAATGACCCCGTCATTTTTAGTGAGGCAATGTCCTCACCCAATTCTATTTTTTGGAAAGAAGCTATAAATAGTGAATATGATTCTATTATTTATAACAACACTTGGGAGTTAGTTGACTTGCCTCAAGGATGTAAAACTATTGGATGTAAATGGATATTTAAAAAGAAATTAATAGCTGATGGCTCTACTGATAAATTTAAGGCGAGATTGTTAGCTAAAGGCTATAGGCAAAATGAAGGAATTGATTTATTTGATACTTACTCTCCTGTTACTAGAATTACATATATTAGGTTATTAATTGCTATATATTCATTACATAATCTGATAATTCATCAAATGTATGTTAAAACGGATTTTTTAAATGGAGATCTTGAAGAAGAAATTTATATGGATCAACCTAAGGGGTTTGTAGTCCAAGGCCTAGATAAAAAAGTGTGTGGACATAAAAAATCTTTATATGGACTAAAACAAGACCCTAAATAATGGCATGAAAAATTTGATCAAATGATGATCTCTAATGGTTTTAACATTAATGAAGCGGATAAATGTATTTATAGCAAATTCAAGGATAATTCTGGCGTGATTATTTGCTTATATGTGGATGATATGCTTATTTTTGGAACTGATATGGATGTTGTTAATAAAACTAAAAGTTTCCTTAATAAGCAATTTGATTCGAAAGATTTGGGTGTTGCTGATGTTATACTTGGAATTAAAATCATTAAAAATTCCAAAGGAATTGTTTTAACCCAATCTCATTATGTAGAGAAAGTTCTTTGAAAATTTAAACAATTTAATTCTATTGCTAAAACACCTTATGACCCTAGTTGTCACTTAAGGAAACATTCGGGTCCTCGTGTATCATCATTAGAATATTCTAGAGTTATTGGTAGTCTAATATATCTTATGAACTGCACTAAACCTGATATTGCATATGCTATGAGTAGACTTAGCAGATACATTTGTAATCCTAATAATGAACATTGGAATGCTTTTATTAGAGTTTTGAGATATCTAAAATACATAATAAATTATGGTATTCATTATATTAGATATCCTGCTGTAATTGAAGGCTTTTGTAATGCTAATTGGATTTCTGAAAATAATGAATGTAAGTCTATGGGTGGCTATGTTTTTGCCTTGGCAGGAGGCTCTATATATTGGAAATCTACCAAGGAAACGTGTATGGCTAGATCCACTATGAAGGCAGAGTTCATAGCGTTGGATAAAGCAAGCGAAGAGGCTGAATGGTTAAAGAACTACATATTAGATATTCATATGTGGCCTAAACCAGTTCCAGCCTTGTCCATTCACTATGACAGTCAAGCAGCGATCCAAGAGTACATAATAAATCCTACAACGAAAAGTCTAGACATATCAGGAGGAGACACAATACGATGAGACAACTATTAAAAGATGGAGTTATAGCAGTTGACTATGTCAAGTCAAAGGAAAACCTGGAAGATCCAATGACTAAAGGTCTAGCTAGAGAGCTAGCTTATCAAACATCGAGGGGAATGGGACTAAAGGCTATTAATATCTAAATCACCTATAATGGAAATCCAACCTATATGACTGGAGATCCCAAGATCTGGGTTCAATGGGATAACAAAGTTATACGAGTGATTTGTGAGGGTACAAATTTAAGTTTTACTTAAAACCCATTCCTATGATGTAGTACCTTTGTATCGATGGAGGATGAGATTTAATCTCTTAATCCTTTTTATAACTGTTATTCAGTGGGGTGTGAGATACAATACACTCTTAATAGAAGCACCTATATGAGTGTGGTAGTGGGGCCGCTTCCTATGAGAATTAAGGCTGATTCTCTAAAGCACTCAAGAAACCTGGGCATGCTCAAGGTCGAAACGAGCACAACTGTGGGAACTCGATGATGATTTTTGGGAGTCACGGGTGTGTTCTATTGACTTAAGTTTACAACAACGATGAAATAGTTCAAGACATTAGTTCACTATCAATCGGTAAACTCAATAGATCAACACAAAGCAAAAGTTCAAGTCGAATGACACCTTTGCCATATACATCACTCCTTATGATACTCCGGAGCGTCGTTTTTATTTTATTTATTTATTTATTTATTTATTTCATGCATGTGGGGGATTGTTGGGTATATTGGTATATATATTTATTTTTAATGAACTAAATAAGTTGGGGTAAGTGGTCTAGTGGTAAGTTTATGGGATTTGGTGCTTGAGGTCATGGGTTCAATCCCTAGGAAGGACACTAAACATTAATAGTCTTTGATTGGTCCTTGGGCTCTTTGGGGCTTTGGGCTTCTCTTGAGTGCCCAAAATTTTTACCCTTTTATTAATTCGTTTTTAATTTTTGACTCAGTCTTCTATTCTAAATAAACTACCCGTTAGTGGAGATATTAGTAGATTAGTTGGTTAAAACCTCTACCCACGTTTTTTACCAAATTATGTATATAATAAAGGCTACAGCTTTGAAAAAAAAGACAGAAAAAATACAATCTCTCTCACTTTCTCTGCAAAAATAATTTTTCTATTTTCTACTATACACTTATGTTCATTATTATTAAGGGAGTGCTGGAGTATCCTGAGAGTTCAAAGATTTAACACAAAGCTAGTGTGTAAATCTGATCATTGAATCTTGGGAGGTGTATGTTCACGAGGCTGACAGCTACAAATATCAGCGCGCAATTTCACCTTTAGAACTTTGTGTCAAACACAAACCTCGATCGATAAGTTCTTATAATTTTATCTATTTTGAATTTGGGTTTTTTCATATATTCTGCATTTCTTATTTCCAACATTCTTGTCAATCAAATACAAATGTGTGTGGAGTTGTTACTATAGATAAGGATCTAAATAACCACGTGGAGGTTGACCACAGTACTGACGACATTTTTAAAGCTCCTTGAGTCAGGTATTCTCAAATACAAGTCTCAAATATAAACAATATAGAGAAAGTAGCAGATGATTTCAGCCAAAATAAGAATTTGGATGAGGAAATGCCTCCACTTGAAGATATCTAGTTAGGCAAGGATTTTCAAGAATCTATTAATTCGGATAATCCTTCTCCTGCTAATAAATCAGCTTTGGTCCAAATTAATGACCAAATGTTTGGTCATAAGAGTAGTGGGGTTCTAGAGTTATATGTTGAGATTCATAATCCCAAGTCAAATTCGAATTATGATTTGGGCACGGTTAATAGCTCGACTTAAGCTTATGCTTTTCTTGAAGACTCAATGGGTAAAAAAAATATAATTTTTTTTTTCAAACATACAATGCTCATGTGAGGAATTCCTTTGATATTTAAGGAGACTTTGAAGATGAAACAAATATTTCTCAAGATATGATGGTTGGAGAAGCTCAAAAACCTAAGAGTATAACTAAAAATGACAACTGAGAGTTTTCAAGAGAAATTAACCCTTAAATATAATGTAAGGTCTTCAACTTCTCGATCAAGTTCTCATAAATTTTTGTAGTTTCAAGTTGGTTTCTTTAGTTTTTAGTCTTAGGTAGTTTTATCTCTATAGCAGTCTTAAATTTTCTTTAGCATTTGTAAGAATCTATAAGAGTTTTTTTTCCTTCTTGTTTATAAATATTTTTTTTAAAAAAAGAAGGTAGGATGAGGATGATGGATATGATTATGCGCCAATAGCATGTATAGAAATAAATGGTGACGACGGAGATTATGATTATGCCACTGCGATATCCTTGGAGGGTGATGACGAGGACGGTGGTTATGATTATGCAACATTTGCTTAAATGGGTTACATTATCTATGGAGGGTGATGATAATACAGTAGCACTAGCATGGCCGGCCCTAGGGGTGGCCATAGGCCCGAGGCCCGCCCAGCCCGCCCAATAAAAAAATAGGGCTTGGGTAAGGTGAATAGGCCCGCAAAGCGGGCTTGGCAAAATTTTATAGGCCCGATTTTTTTTCGGGCGGGCTTGGGCATGAGTTCTTAAGCCCGATGAGGCCCGGCCCGGCCCGAGGCCCGAAATATATATATATATATATATATATATATATATATATATATATATATATTTTTTTTTTATATTTATATTTATATGTGGGGGGGGGGGGGGAAACTTTTATAAATATAAAAACGTATACCAAATCTTTTCATGTAGAGTGGGAAACATTATATATGGACTTTGTAATATATGGAGTTTAAAACAAATTTTTAATTAAAAAAAATCGTCTTTAAATAAAAAAAATAGGTATTTTAATTTAAAAAAAATCTTTTAATTAACATAATAAGGCCCGATCGGGCGGGCCTGGGTAAAGAGCTTTCAAATCTGGGCGGGCTTGGGATAACATAACAAGGCCCGATCTAGGCCCGAGCGGGCTTGGGATAGCACTTAATTTTTCAAGCCCGGCCCGAGCCCGACTGGGCCTGCCCAGGCCCGGCCCACGGCCACCCCTAGCCGGCCCTGGTCATGTGCTAAATGGGCAATGGCACAACGTCCATTTTAAAGTAAGTACCTATATATGTATATTTTAGTGGTCCAAAAATATTTTATGTATAATAAAAATGTCAATTTTTAAAATCAGTTTAATTTTTTAGGGGCCATTTTGTAACTACCCCCAATTTTTTTTTATTAGTTTGATTTTTTCATCAAGGACTTATTAATCTATTTTTTATGTAATTTTAATTAGTGATTTTGCCAGTAGAAATGCTAGAAGAACTATTTTTCAACTATTTTTTAGGTATTTAATATCAATGTACAATATTTTTTGGGAAAAGCCCTATGTTGACAATCTCACATGGCACTTCTAATCTCATGACCGACCCTGAGTACTAGTAACGTATTCACATTTTAGAGTGAGTTCACAAGAAAAATAAAATAAAGAAGAAATGAAACGCAAATTTTGTAGGTTATGATAAGTTGAAGGTTGTAGGTGTTATTAGTGGAGGGCTCTTGATGTAGACGCTCTACTTTTGGTGGGTCTAGAGAATCTCATACAATGCATGGAATTTTTTGATAACAAATTGAATATGGACTACTGCACTACTTTATTATAATGTTAATCATTGGATGACAGTGATGGGGAATATTTCATATCAGACATTGTTATGAGTTTAATATAATCGATATTGTTCATCCTTCAGTACTTTATTGCGGATACACGCTAGCGAATATGATTTAACTGGATTATAATAAATTATACTTGAATAAATTACGAGCTTATAGTAATTTGGATAACATAAAATAAAGGAAGAGCAAAGATTAGGAAAAAAAACATATCTTAACATGTGAGCTCGCGTGACACGCTAATGAGTCAATAATTTTAATAGTATAAGTAAGTAAATATTTGTTTTTGTATAAAGATTACATAATGTAAATTAATTAATGATTATATAATTAAAAAAAAATCGATGGATTCTTGTTTTTACTCCATTTTAATTGTACTCCATTGGTACCTTTATAATAAGATAAAACTAGGGCTGGCAATTTTTTACACGATAACCCGTTTATGGTAATAACCCGAATATGACCCGAATATGACACGATTAGCTTTTATAGATTTAAGATTACCTAAAACATATAATAAAATCAAAATCATCACGACCCGAAAATGACCCGACTAACCCGAATTGCTACCCCTAGATAAAACTTACGGAACCCACTTTTTTTTTTTAGAAATCATCCCAAAACAGAAAAGGCAATAAATGCTTTTCCAAATCAAAACTCACGCATACCTCTCCAAACCAAACCTACCTTTCCTTTTTCTCGTTCCTCCAATATCTTCTCCAAACTAAATGTCAGTGTTAAATGACACTTAAACGTCACTAAAAAGTATAGAATCTTTAGTTTAAAGTACAAAACAACAATAATTACAGTGGATAAAAAACAACAATTACAGTGTAAAAAAATAGCGATAACAATAAAATATAGACAGCAACTAGAATTGAAAAAAACAATACTACAGTATTAAAAATAGCAAACTATTGTTTGAAAAAAACAAAAATTATTGTTTAAAAAGAATAACAACTAGAGTAAAAAAGAAACAACTACACTTATAAAAAAAACTACAACTAAAAAAAACAGCAACAAATACATAACCAAAATTTCCCAGTGTTGATAATCTAAGGGTATCAAATAAAGGTACAATATGTAAAAAAACATTATACCCAGAAAAATTGTATTTTTATACTATTTTGAACTGTCTCTCACTTACAAGAGTGCTGGCACACTGTGGAAGAGGCATGCAGCTAGGGGATACGGTAATAATCCGAAAATGACCCGAACATGACACGATTAGCTTGTATAGATTTAAGAATACCCAAAACTTATACTCAAATCAAAATCAATGCGACCCGAAAATGACACGACTAACCCGAATTGCCACCCCTGGATGATGATAATGAGGGATATCATTATGCGCCAGCAACATGTATAAAAGTAAATGGCGATGATGACTGAGATCACAATTATGCCTTTACCGCATCCTTGGAGGGTGATTATGATGACGATGACAGTGGTTATAATTATGAACCAGTTGCTTAAATGGGTTACATTACAATAATCTATTTCTATTTTATATTCTAAAACGCTCAACAGGCGGTTAATTTTACTCCTCACCGAGAGTGTCAACGTCGACATCCCCCTAATCATTTCATCCCTTCTTTTTATCTTTCTTTTTTACCTTTTATCTTTTCAAACACCTCATGTCTTTTGGTTTTCTCTGCCTCTTTGTCTTGGGTCACGTATTAACTTATATGCCTCATTCTCTCTCTAAATTTTTTCACCGCTACATATTCCGTCGGTAAAAGTTAATGATCCAAAATTCAACGTTCCCAAAGAATTATCCCTCTCTCTCCTCCCTACTACTCAATGTTGGTTTCTCTCTCATCTACCCCTTATAAAATGACCATTGATGAACCACTCATCATCCGCACTTTCAATAATTTTGCATCGTGGAGTGGTATGATTGAAGGAGATCTCCAGTCGACCAACTTGGGATCTCCGCTGAACAGGAGGGTTTATGGCTTGGTGTATGGTGGGATACATCTCTTAGTTTTGTCTCTTTTTCCCGATTACCGTTGCCAATTTTCATTCCCTTGTAAAGTCATATAACTTTACATTTTCCCTCTCTTTTCATATTCTTTTTCTCCCATGTCTGTATTTCTTTTTGGGTATGTATTTGTATTATGTCTTCTCACATCTAATTTAGGAGTGTGAGAAAGAGATTTGTATTATGTCTTCTCACATCTAATTTAGGAGTGTGAGAAAGAGATTGACATTTTTATTGCATTTTTACAGGTCTTCTATTATTCTGAATGCTAGGAGATCAGCCATAACTAATTCCTTGGTTTGGGTTGGGATAGTTGAAGGTCGGGGAATTTGGTTGAAGATTTGGTATTCAGTCCAATTATCTAATTAGAAAGTACATGTTAGTGTTTTGATTGAAAATCTGAAGCTAAACAATGGTGAAGGAGATGGAGATTGAGGGATGAGCAAAGGATATCAGTGTTTAGTGGTGTATTTGATTATTGGTATGCTAAAATTTAGGGTTTACACAATCAAAAATCTAATCTTATGTTATGGTGAGCATTGAGATATTATGTGTATCAATATTAGATCTAAAAAATCGTTCGAAAGGTGTTTTTTGAACCACACTACCCCGCAATCCACCGTAATCAACCGCCCATCACCAACGCTACCACCAACTACATCTCAACCCTTAAACCATCTCAGTCCACCGCCCAAATCCATCCATCACACCACACCACGCCGCATCCAGCCAGGCAAAGTCACCACCAGTGAAACCTTTTCTATGCTGTTAGTGAGAAATCTACGTGTCTAAACTGATGGGTGGACTGGATTGATGGGTCAATCATGTAACACCCCACCCCGAGAGAGCGTGGCGGTACTTGATAAAAGTAACCAAATTCACAATCAACAATCAACAGGGTATAGAGCATATAAATAAAATTCACAATATAATAGAAAATCACTAATCTCACTTCTCCAATTAAATATAACAAATGTCTCTCGAAATAATACAATTATCTATTTCGAAATAAAATAAATCGTCAATGCTCTATACAACAAAAATAAATAAAAGTCTTATCATTTTGTACTCTCGAATATTTTTCCCAAAATATCCAAGCTAAAAATCAATCTCTAATTAGTCCATAGCGCTCAAATCCACGCTAACCTGCCACTAAGAAAAAAAATATGGGAAAGTACACAATACGACAGGAAAGATGCTCAACAAATATTAGCGGTGAATAAAGCGTAACAATACGAGTACGAATATTCAAATCAAATGGAAACCTCACAAGCATTTTTATCAATATAATTTTACAACAACACATTATTCGGGCACTAGGCCTCACCATACTGCGCTATACCTTATCAAGTAGCCGAAAATTGGAATATTGACGGGTGCCCAAAATCAGTGTCATATTAAAATCTCATGACAACATGCTCAACACAAATATAATACCACATGAATCAAAAATCGATTCCAACAATAATTTCCAGATCAATAACCGATTCTAACAATCAGAAACCAACATGAATCTGCCCAGAAACTCAGATTAAACCATCAAAATCATCTCACAAGGATCCACAAAACTCTCCAAGCTCCAACATCAAAACATCCCCAAGAACACTTCCAAAAACTAAGGTTGAATTCGATAATATAAAAGGGCTATGTGTATATAAAAAGGAGAGGAATAAAAATATGTTTACTGCATATTTTTGTAATAAAAGCTTCTTCAGAATGGTCACCCATAACCCCTTTTTATAAGGCAAAAAGTAGGAATTTAAAACAACAAAAAACTCTTCAAAAAATACTTGCAGCGCAAGCAAACTGAAGGGGTCGACAGATCGACCCCCTGGAGTCGATCGATCGATCACTCAGTAATTTTGATTCTGTCGACTTAAAATAATTTCAAGGGATAAATTTTTAAAATTCATTTAAAAATCCATTTTAACTCCGATTTCGAAATCGATTGAAATTCTCGTCTTTAAAAGTAATTCTCAACATTTTTTAGCAAGAAAAATAATTAAATCAAAAACTTTATTTTCCTCTATATTTTTAAAATGCCCCAAAATTACGCGGATTGTTACACTTGAGTACGAATATTCAAATCAAATGCAAATCTCACAAGAATTTTTATCAATATAGTTTCTCAACAACACATTATCCGGGTCACCAGGCCTCACCATACCACATCATACTTTATCAAGTAGCCAGAAATTAAAATCTTGGCGGGTGCCCAACATCAGTGTCATAATAAAATCTCATGACAGTATGCTCAACAAAAATATAATGCCACATGAATCAAAATCCGATTCCAACAATAATTTCTATATTACAAATGAATTTAGCAATTAAAATAAGAGTTCAATAATCATATGAAATCAAAGGGAATAACTTTCGAAAGATTTAAAGAGCATATTGTATAAATCCCCATACCTGAAACCAAAAAAAGGAACAAACATGAATCTGCCCAGAAACTCAGATTAAACCATCAAAATCATCTCCAAGCTCCAACATCAAAACAGCCCCAAAAAACATCTTCAAAAACTAAGGTTGAATATGATAATATAAAGGGGCTATGTGTATATAAAAAGGAAATAAAAATATGTTTACTGTATATTTTTGTGATAAAGCTTGTTCCCAAATGGTCATCCACGACCCCTTTTTATAAGGAAAAAAGTAGGAATTTAAACCAAACAAAAACTCTTCAAAATACTTGCAGCGCACGAAAACTAAAGGGGTCGATCGATCGACCCATTTCCTCGATCGATCGAGCCCTCAGGGTTTTTGAATCTGCCGAGTTAAAAATGACTTAAGGGATAAACTTTTAAAAAATCATTTAAAAATCCGTTTTAAATCCGATTTCGAAACCGATTGAAATTCTTGTCTTTAAAAATAATTCTCAAGATTTTTTAGCAAGAAAAACAATTAAATTAAAAAGTTGATTTTCCTCTATATTTTTAAAATACCCCAAAATTACGCGGGTTGTTACAAATCATCTATGTTTCGGTTTCGGTTCAATGTTGTTGGGCTATATATTCGTCCACTGCCCATCTCAGTTTCGGTTGACTATTGTTGGGTCAAATATCTATTGAGTTCTGTTGGGTTTGGTGCTACTGGGTCAAATATCTATTATAATTTTTGTTGCCCAGATTACACTCAAGAGGGGGGGTGAATTGAGTTTTTATAAACTTTAAGTCAAATTAAAATTACAGAAAAATATTTAATTTATAACACTTTGACAAATTTCAGATTAATAAAACTATAAAGAATAAATCTAACAATATCAAATAAATGCAACCAATTAATTTAAACAACTATAGATGCAGATTTTAACACACTAGGAATATTAAATTAATTTTCGTATTTAATATTAAGTGATATTCTGAAATTAATTATTTAATTCAAAAATAAATATTTTAACCTTTAAATTAATTAAGTCAAATTTTAGAATTAATTTATTTGCAAGATAGTGTGCTGAAAATATTAACTCAAGCAAGCATGTGCAAATAAATAAATAATAGTGCGAAAAATAAATGACACCGAAATTTAACGTGGTTCGGCCAAATCCCTTCCTACGTCCACGCGCCTAGAGCCCCCGTCTCCTTTGCGCTTCACTAAACCTGATCCACTTGCGGGTAGGATCAAACCACCGTGTAAAAATGTTTGCAAGCTAACTCCAAGCTTCAAATTCCGTGGCCCACTTGCGGGTAGGAATCAATTACCAGTACAAACCGAAGCTTCAACAAAGCTTCACAACAAATCTAAATTTTTGTAGTACAAGGTACAATACTGAAACTCCTTAAAATACAATTTGTAATATGAGTTTCTCCTTCTTTAATGAGACTTCAATAAATGATGTTGAAGTAGGCACAAGTCATCTTCTTCAATGAGTGAGCAAAATATAAATTAATTGCTCTCTTGAATATGTAGCTGAGTAGTAGAATAAATGCTCTGAATAATATTTCAAGTCTTGATTATATTCTCATTCAAGTCTGTCTTCAATGCAGCTCTTCAAAGCTTTTAAATGTGTCTTCCAAAAACTAGATGTTAGACACATGCATTTTGAGCATTAAATGCTCCAGATTTTGCTGAGATGAGGTAGCTGTAAATAATCTCCAAATCTGATATGCAAATCTTTATTTTTATCTTCTCCATAAAAATATAACTGTTGTAGCACAAAAATGGTCATCTGCAAAATATGGGACTGAAAGTAGCACTCCAGATTTTTAAAAATGACTTCTGCAAATTATGTTAGTCCAAGAGAGAAAATGCAAATCTGATATATAAATGTAGAGTGTTAGACTGAATTAAAAGAAGAGGAGTCATGTCATGAAATGGTCAAAAAAAAAAATATGGTGACTGACAAAAAGAAATTTACAACTCTGAATGACGGATGCGCATGGAAAAGTTATACTGACATTGGAAGTAACATCAAAAAGAAATTTTGATAGATAAGTCTATACACATGAGATTACATGCTAGAAAGTGGTGTATCATAAATGAAGAAGCTTTGAAGTGCAATACCTTTTTAAAAAAAACTGAAATAATATAATTGTCACAGTCCTATTTATAGTAGTTTAGAAAAAGACTATAAAAACCGAAACCTTATAACCAATGAACACAGGTCCTAAATAAAAGTTCAAAAATATCAAATGAATCATGTAAGAAGATACAGCTCTAAATATTTTTTTATGTTAAAAAAAATTAAGCTCTGAATATAAGTATATATTCTAGTGATAGCGTGACCAAGTTGATGAATTACCAACTGAACCAAACTGACAACGTAAGGTTCACGGTTCAAAAGGATATGCAGTCCAATACTAGATTTCCTAGTCACTTCAGAATAAAAGGTCTAGTTTAGTCCAATAGGTTGCAGATCCAAACGGGTCGCGACTGAAGCTATCAAAATAATATATGAGTACTGAAACATTGAACTATAGTAATTGGTGCAAATCTCGATAATCAAGGACATATCTTCTATCAGGTACAAGATGGGACAATAGGTATGGTAAGATGTCTAACAGGTATAGGCGTCAATTTTTCAGGCAAACTGACAAAGTTCAGTGGCCCTACATATATCTTCAAGATTGTATGTTGCAAATGTATGGTATGTAATAATATAAACGAGGTCTTCAAAATAAAAGAGGCGCATAAACTGAAAACGCATGGCCGAAATCTTCTATTGGTCAAATCTAATGAAGTCTAGTGCTACATAGAAACTAATGAGTATGGTCTAAAATCACAGCTAGGATACAAACTCTCTATGGCCTAAAGGACAACTGCCAAAGTAGAAATCGTGGGCAAGAAATAGAAGGCACTGTCAAACAAAGTGGAGTCTAAGTGCAGGACTTAATAAATATCGTGAGGCATTGGATGTGACCCAATAAATTTATTAACTACTACACAAGTATATGTATATATTTGTACAAACAAAATTATATTATAAAATAAGAAATATGTAAAATAAAAAATGTTTGGAATCATCAAAATCAATATATTACATTTAAACTAAAATGTACATTAATTATAATTAAACAAATTAAGTATTAATTAAGAGATAAGTTCATTTTCGTTAACAATCTCCCCCTTTTTGATGATGACAAACAATGATTCACAATGATCCATAAAATGAATAAGTTAAGCACAAATGAGTGAATCAACACTATTTCTCCCCCTTTAGACATTATCAAAAAGATTTTTTAATTTAAATCGAGTGTCATCGGGTAAAGATGCAAAGCTCCCCCTATCAAAAATGATTCGTGCATGGGATATAACCATAAATCGCAAATGGCATAAAGTTTTCAATACGGACATGCGTTGATATATATTCATCGTAAATATTCATAACATGTATTTGAATTTTTAGATAGACAAAAATATCATCAAATAATGCATAGAAAAAAAATGATAAATAATAAATGATACCAATTATTGTAGTCACACACTAATCATGCGTTGCACACAATGATTCCCTGGAACAACTTTTTACACATAAATAGAAATCATAATTCAATGTTCACAAATAATTTGAATTAAGCACATAACACGAGATATATAAGAGATATATCAATTAGCACAATCATCTTTCTCAATAATAAAATTTCAGTGTATAAATTTTGAATATGCGCATATCAATTGTTGTGTAAATCCTCATGATAGAATAAACTTTTAAGCGCACAACATGAAACATTTCATAACTCGATATTTTCAAATAATTTAGAATAAAGCGCACATGAGTTAGAAGATAGCGACATAAATATAACGATAAACTTTTTCTATTTTTGTCATGCTTTGCCGTTTCCAAGATACGAGCATAAATTCTTGGAGTGATCAATAATATTGCAAAAAAAAAAATATAAAGTTCATGATCAAGCTATTTTTCAATGAAAAATTTCCAATAAACATTTATCTCCCCCTAAGGGATACCAATGAAGGCATATATGCATATAACAAATATGGGGCATCTACTTCATGAGATAAAATATTATTAAAAATTGACTTCATAAAATCATTTTTAACGAGTCTCACAAATGATACCAATTGTTGATCATGTGATTTCTCAATTCAAACATACATAACACAAATGTTACTATCTTAAAAAAATATTCATCGTGAATGTCACAAATATTCGAACAATGACATTAATCATGTAGTATGCAATAAAACTAACTCATAGAGATTAATATGACCATATCATCAAAATCAACAAGTGAATGTTACAATATTAACATGTAGCTCATATAACAAGCATACTAGAATATTCTCAAATGACATTTTCGTTTTCAATAAAATAGATAAGAATGTCAAGAATTTATCCAATAATGTTAACAAGTGTATGTCAAGATGTAAGACAAAAAAAATGAGTATTCATTTCAAATGTTTTATCATTAAAATCAAGTGTATTTGTTATATAAAATCATCAAAAATAATAAATGTACAACTTTACATGTGAATACAAAAAATAAAAATCAACAACACGCTCATATGTTATAACAAATATTCTATGCATGGAAATATATCAATTATGAAATAAATCATTAATAAATATATGATATTAAATTCAAGAAAGGTGTTCCTTACCTCCTTACCAATACCAAATCATATCCATGAAACTTCTTCCAAGTGTGGCATTTCCAACATTAGGCAATGATACTTGAAATTTGTAATATGACCAAATCATATGCCTTGAAAATCCACATTCCATCTCAAAATGCAACCTACACAACTTTGAAAATGTTCTCTTTTAGTACCCAAAATGTGTTAGGTCCATAGGGGTTAGTATACATCTTAGTTCCTTTTGGAATCCAAGAAAATTTTCTTTTTCTAAATTTATATGGACACAAATCTGAAAAATGCGTGTGTCTACCACAATAAGTACATAAATAGTTAGGATGACTAGATGAGGCATCAAATTTCAATAAATTGGAATAAGTCTTTTTTTTTTCATTTTCTTCATCATATCCTATACCATTATTATTAAATCGAATTCTTTGTGTCTCAACAATTTTATGAAAATATTCATTTCCTTTTGTAAAAGTATCTAATGATTTCTTTAAATATTAAATCTCCCTTTTTAACTCAATATTTTTAATTTCAAGAGGAGTAGTGACAACAACAGATTTTTCCTTTTTCAAAGATTTAATTTCATTATTCAAAGATTCATTTTCTAATTTCAACTTATCAAAATCATTAAACATAGAATCATATTTAGATGAAAGTAATAAATGAGACTTCTTAAGTTTAATATATCTATTTTTAAGTTCTTCAAAACTTTCACATAATTCATCAAAAACATTTTGTAATATTTCATAATCATCAACTTCATCGTTATCACTATCACTAGAGTTAGGATTAGAATGTACCCCATTTTCCATAGCCATGAAACAAAGATGAGCAACTTCATTTTCATTCGAATCTTCATCGGAAGAGCTTGTGTCGGAGTCATTCCATGTTGTGACTTTCAATGCCTTCTTCCCTTTCTTACACTTTGGACAATTAGGCTTAATGTGTCCAACTTCATCACAATGATAGCATCTTGGTTCAAATTTGGATTGATGATCATCATTGAACTCTTTTGAATGATTTTTCCTTCTTCTTTCTTTGGCTTTCTTTTTGTAAATAAGATATTTTTTGAAATCTTTAGACACTAAGGAAATATCATCATCATCACCATCTTCACTTTCTATATTTTTGCTTGAAGATTTGAAAGCAATAATCTTGTTGGCTTTATGTTTCTCTTCTTCAACAAATTCTTTGAGTTCCATCTCATGAGTGATTAGAGAACCCAAAAGCTCATCAAGAGAGATAGGTATTTCTTTAATGGCTTCTTTGATAGCCAACTTTTTGGTCATCTAATTCGCCGGAAATGACCTCAGAATTTCGCTCACCAACTCATTGTTAGTATAGGTTTTTCCAAGAGATTTAAGACAATTAATAATATTAGTAAACCTAGTGAACATATCAGAAATAGATTCATCAGATTTCATCTTAAATAACTCATAACTATGAACAAGCAGGCTAATTTTATCTTCTTTAACTTGACTAGTTCCTTCATATGTGACTTCTAGTCTATCCCAAATTTCTTTAGCAGATTCACAACAACAAATTCTATTATACTCATTTACATCAAGTGCACAATGCAAAATATTCATAGCTTTAGCATTTATTTGAATTTTCCTAATATCAACTTCATTCCATTCATTTTCTTCTTTAGGGATAGAATCATTATTTTCCATTTTAATAGGAATAAAGGGACCATTCATAACAACTCTCCAAACTTCATAATCATGTGACTGAATAAAATATTTAATTCTATTTTTCCAATAACTATAATCTTTTCTAGAAAATAGAGGAGGTTTAAAAATGGATTGGCCTTCGCCAAGGGATGTAGTAACATATGCCATTGATCTTTAACTCTAAGATTGTTAAATCTAAAAATAAGAAGAGCACTAGCTCTGATACTAATTGTTGCCCAGATTATACTCAAGAGGGGGGGGGGGGGGGTGAATTGAGTTTTTATAAACTTTAAGTCAAATTAAAATTTCAGAAAAATATTTAATTTATAACACTTTGATAAATTTCATATTAATAAAACTATAAAGAATAAATCCAACAATATCAAATAAATGCAACCAACTAATTTAAACAACTATAGATGCAGATTTTAACACACTAGGAATATTAAATTAATTTTCGTATTTAATATTAAGTGATATTCTGAAATTAATTATTTAATTCAAAAATAAATATTTTAACCTTAAAATTAATTAATTCAAATTTCAGAATTAATTTATTTGCAAGATAGTGTGCTGAAAATATTAACTCAAGAAAGCATGTGCAAATAAATAAATAAAAGTGCGAAAAATAAATGACACCAAAATTTAACGTGGTTCGGCCAAATCCCGGCCTACGTCCATGCGCCTAGAGCCCCCGTCTCCTTTGCGTTTCACTAAACCTGATCCACTTGCGGGTAGGATCAAACCACCGCGTACAAATGTTTGCAAGCTAACTCTTAGCTTCAAACCCCGTGGCCCACTTCCGGGTAAGAACCAATTACCGGTACAAACCGAAGCTTCAACAAAGCTTCACAACAAATCTGAATTTTTGTAGTACAAGGTACAATACTGAAACTCCTTAAAATACAATTTGTAATCCGAGTTTCTCCTTCTTTAATGAGACTTCAATAAATGATGTTGAAGTAGGCACAAGTCTTCTTCTTCTTCAATGAGTGAGCAGAATATAAATTAATTCCTCTCTTGAATATGTAGCTGAGTAGTAGAATAAATGCTCTGAATAATATTTCAAGTCTTGATCATATTCTCATTCAAGTCTGTCTTCAATGCAGCTCTTCAAAGCTTTTAAATGTGTCTTCCAAAAACTAGCTGTTAGACACATGCATTTTGAGCATTAAATGCTCCAGATTTTGCTGAGAAGAGGTAGCTGTAAATAATCTCCAAATCTGATATGCAAATCTTTATTTTTATCTTCTCCATAAAAATATAAGTGTTGTAGCACAAAAATGGTCATCTGAAAAATATGGGACTGAAAGTAGCACTTCAGATTTTTAAAAATGACTTCTGCAAATTATGTTAGTCCAAGAGATAAAATGCAAATCTGATGTATAAATGTAGAGTGTTAGACTGAATTAAAAGAAGAGGAGTCATGTCATGAAATGGTCACAAAAAAAATATCGTGACTGACAAAAAGAAATTTACAACTCTGAATGACGGATGCACATGGAAAAGTTATACTGACATTGGAAGTAACATCAAAAAGAAATTTTGATAGAGAAGTCCGTACACATGAGATTACATGTTAGAAAGTGGTGTATCATAAATGAAGAAGCTTTGAAGTGCAATACCTTTTTAAAAAAAATGTAATAATTTAATTGACACAGTCCTATTCATTGAAGTTTAGACAAAGACTGTAAAAGTCGAAACCTTATAACCAATGAACACAGGTCCTAAATAAAAGGACAAAAATATCAAATAAATCATGTAAGAAGATACCGCTCTAAATATTTTTATATGTTAAAAAAAATTAAGCTCTGAATATAAGTATATATTCTATTGATAGCGTGACCAAGTTGATGAATTACCAACTGAACCAAACTGACAACGGAAGGTTCACGGTTCAAAAGGATATGCTGTCGAATACTAGATTTCCCGGTCACTTCAGAATAAAAGGTCTAGTTTAGTCCAATAGGTAGCAGATCCAAATGGGTCGCGACTGAAGCTATCAAAACAATATATGAGTACTGAAACATTGAACTATAGTAATTGGTGAAAATCTCAGTAATCAAGGACATATCTTCTATCAGGTACAAGATGGTACAATAGGTATGGCAAGATGTCTAACAGGTATAAGCGTCAATTTTCCAGGCAAACTGACAAAGTTCAGTGGCCCTACATATATCTTCAAGATTGTATGTTGAAAATGTATGGTATATAATAATATAAACGAGGTCTTCAAAATAAAAGAGGAGCATAAACTGAAAACGCATGGCCAAAATCTTCTATTGGTCAAATCTAATGAAGTCTAGTGCTACCTAGAAACTAATGAGTATGGTCTAAAATCACATCTAGGATACAAACTTTCTATGGCCTAAAGGACAACTGCCAAAGCAGAAATTGTGGGCAAGAAATAGAAGTCACTATCAAACAAAGTGGGGTCTAAGTGCAGGACTTAATAAATATCGTGAGGCATAGGATGTGACCCAATAAATATATTAATTACTACACAAGTATATGTATATATTTGTACAAACAAAATTATATTATAAAATAAGAAATATCTAAAATAAAAAATGTTTGGAATCATCAAAATCAATATATTACATTTATACTAAAATGTACATTAATTATAATTAAACAAATTAAGTATTAATTAAGAGATAAGTACATTTTCGTTAACAATTTTCATGTTAATTCCTTAGGGGAAGAATATATATTGTTTAAGCATTAATATATAGTTTACTGTTTTCAAGCTTTTTTTACCATACTGGTTGTGCACATATAAACATAGTTAAACAAGGCCAGTTTGTGCAAATAAATATTGGTAGGCCAATTGTTATCATCAGATTCTATTTAAGCTATCATCATATAATGTTTTCAATTTGTGCAAGTTGAACAAAAATTTAAAAATTTCCTCATATTTTTTTAATTGTTCAAACATTTAAAATAAATAATAAATGCATATCTAATGCATTAAACATAGTTAAGCGGATTTTCATTATGTAATTAGTATTTAAATTGTTTAATCATCTAATACATCTATGTATATATAATATCTAATATATAAAACGGAGTCTGTAAACGTATTTTTGCCATTTGTCTCCAATTAATGCATTACCCATTAAAGACGTAAAGCTTATATAAGTCACTATCTTCTGGATTTGCAAAATAGAAATCAACAGTAAAAAGCAATCGTTCATGAAAAAAACTATTCCCCTACCTTAAGTTTACTTTATTATCTCTAAATCACTATGTTTCTAACCACCCCTTTTCATTGCATATTCTCTCATTACCCAAGACATTTAGAAAAATATCTTCTTCAGATTTGTCTCTTCTTACCTAGTATATTGATTTCCTCAAGTTGTAAGTCATAAGGACCTTATATATGTCCTATTTCCAAAAATTTTATATTTATTTTTATAGTGAAGGCGACAGGGAGAATAAGGGCTTGAATTCCAATTCGAGTGCACAAAGTATGAAAGGCAGCATAGTAAACGTTTTTCATTTCTCGACTCACTTATTGGGAGCCAAGAATCTTGTGGGTCGATCTTGGTTAGGTGGAGAGCCTTACTAAGAGGATAACTGGGGTTTTGCGAGCCACAGGTACCTGGCGGTCCGGGCTATAGAGTACGGAGACCGGGACATATACGGGGCATGAAATTTCTACTGTGGAGCTGATGTTATCTGAGGCGTTAAGGGAACAGACTTTACTTTGTCTACATTGATAGACATATTTTTAGTATGTCATCGTTGTTTAAAACTTATCTAATCAAAATCCTTTAATTACCTATAAAAGTTATAACAAAACTAGAAAGTAGTGGTAAGTGAGGTATCAATTCAAATTTAAGGGCGAAAGATAGAAGAGAGGCATGCAATTTAGTTGTTTATGATTTTCTTTTTGGACTTTTTGGACTTTTTTACTTTTTCTATTTTTTTAGCCTTTTCAAATATTAAAACAATTTTTAGGAGTGGTGAAATAAGACTAAACTAAATAAAAAGTGTGAAGAAAATTAATGAAATCTAACTAAATGAACATGTCAAATATGAGATGAGTGCGAAAATCAAAGTGAGAGAAAACAAGAGATGGGATTACACCATAAATTATAGTTAATTTAATTAATTAGTTCATTCAAATTAAATATTCCAAGATAGTATCAAAATTACAAATCAACTCTCGTTGCAAATGTAATTTCGATAATAACATTTTAGAAAATTAAATTTAACACTCCTACAACTCTTGAAATGTAGATCCAAACATCATCTAACAAATCAGCGGTTAGGATCAATTTGCTAAATTAGTTTAAATAAAAAAAATAAGTGTAGAGTAGAAATTCAAAGAAATAATTCCTCATTTTAGAAAAACCTATCTCTAGTTCGATTCTAAAATGGAAACTAAAACTAGAATCTCTGTTTTATCTCGAAAATCATTTACCCTCTCTCGAGGTGTAAATCAAAAGTAAGAGTGCCAAATTAATTATCAAAGGGAAATCTATTGTAATTAAACTAATTATAACGAATTAACATCAAATTATGGGTTCATCCCACCCCTTGAACGGGTTTTAGCCTAACATAATATGAAACATGATAATCAAATGAACAAAGTGAATAAGATAAGAGTAGAGAAGAGAACAATCAAACCAAATCTCTTTGCATCCAATTGAACTCAAATCCTTGAATGAGAAGCATACAACCCTCCAATTGAGCATCCAAATAATTTTCAATAAAATAGACACTCAATTGAATTTCCCATAAATTTATTTCACTCAATCTCTAAAAATTAAAAGAAAATAAAAAACTATTTACAAAGTTTTTCTCTCTCTCTAGTCTCCTTTCTCAAAACCCACTTAGGACTTCTAAGTGATCTCCCTTTTAATGGCCTTGGGTCGTCTTATATAATGCACATGGAGCTAAGGGGTAGTTTGGGTAGAGATAAGAGTATGAATGGGGTGTGTGATGTAAGGGTGAGGAAAAAAATAGATTTGTTAAAAGGGTATTTTGGGAGAGTGAGGGAATTAAGTTAGTTAAAGAGTTTAGGGGTAAAATGGGATGATGGAAATAAGTTGGCATTTAACACATGTGGGGTAATTTGGTTTTTGGCTTCTTTGGTATTGGTTTTTAGCAGACACGATTTTGGCTCGTGGGACAAATGGGTCTAGTTTGGATTGAAATGGGTATTGGGAAGCAGATTTGTTGAAATTAGGTTTGAGACTGCTATGGAGATAAAGGCATGTGGTTCTTGGGTACCATCTGGGTAAATGGGTTGGTATGGGTAACGGGAGAACTTGGCTAGAGTATGGATTTGGGTTAAGGAGGTTTGGCTATGGTCGGGTTATGGAAGTGGAGAAGGTCGAAGATTGGTTTGAATTGCCACCAGATATGGGTTAAGGAGTGGATGGATTCAAGTTTGAACTGGGTAGGTAGCAGCAACAGTTTCGGGGAATGGGTTGCGGGTCTGCCCGAGTTAAAATTGAATTGGGTTTGTGGGTAGGAGGTGGGTAGGTGAACTTGCGTTAGAACTCGGGTTGAGGGCTATGTTCGAAACGGTTGAGAAGGATCGCGGGTCTAGGATGGAGAGTTAATGGTTTCGGGTCTATGGGAAATGGGTTTAGACAGTTGAAGGTCGTGGGTTAAACAACTCGGGTTATGAGGTGGTTCGGCCAGAGGTAGGTCTCGACTTTGGTTGTGGGGGTGAAATTAGGTGTGCGTGAGTTGGGAAATGGGTTTGAGGCAGGTCCAATAATGGGTTAAATCGAGTTAGATGTTTGGTTTACTGTAAATGGGTATGCGGTGATTGGTGGTTTTGGTGTTGATGGAGGAGAGAGGGTGTGTGGTAGTTGGGAGGTTGAAGATGGGGGTGAGGGTGTTAGGGTGTAGGTGAGGTGTATGGTAAGGGTGGTGTGTGTGAGTTATTTGCATCTTTAAAAAAATAAAAATTAAAAAAATATTTATAACTAAAAATATAAAAGACAATCAAACTAATAAAAATCTATTAATATAAAAAAACTAAAAATTTCTAATCTAAAAGACTCAATTAAAGAAATAAAAATTAAAAATCTAACAAAAATAAAAGCTAAAGTCCTTAAAAAATGTAAAATCTACTAAAACTAAAAATAAATTCCCAAAAACTAATCCTAATAAAAATAAAATAAAATAAAATGAAATAAAGATTAAAAATTAAAAACTAATAAAAAAAAGAACTTGAAAATAAATAGAAAATAAATTCTAGGAAATTCTAAATAAATAAAAAATAAAGCCTGCATAAATCGCACATTTGCTTTGAAATAAGCATTTGAACTCCGTAAATGGCGATTAAGCCTGCACATTAAATAATTAAGTATATAAGACCCAATTTTTGAGAATGAGCAACTAAAATACGTCTATTCGGGGTATAAAATGTATAATTTTGGGTGCTTATTACACCACCTCCAAACAGAACATTGCTAGTCCTCGAGCAAAAAGATAGAGGGAAAGAGAAAGATTAGAAACCAAAAGTGTACCACTTTTGCGGGCACTTGCGATTTCACTTAGCATGTGCAACGAGCCTTTAAACATATAGGTTTCCCTACTGGACGAGTTTTGTCTCGTGAGGATTTGTAGGAAATATACCCACAAGATTCTTTATTTACAAATGAGAGTCAATCTCTTATTAGTCATAGAATAATCGCACAATCCTTCATGAGATAAATATTTTGAGGAATACAAGCTAGAAGGTATAAAAATTTAGCTACGTAAATACTCAAGGCACATCCTTTATAGAACTAAACGTGTGTAGTGTGAATCAGTCAAAACGGGTCGAGTATCATAAGAGTAATTCCTAGATTGCCTTATCGAAATCAATGCTTCAACTTCAAAATCTCACGGATATTTCTCTCTCAAATGAACTCACGAGATTTGGATTAGTGTATCGCTCTTGTGTGTGAGGAGGTGAGTAAATATAAGCACAGTCAAATGTCTCACACACACATAAGAAAGAGCGGACATATAGAAAGAAAAATGATCTCATGATAGAATGTTAATCACTATAGTGAGAACGTTGAGTTATTCACCAAGTTGACTTTCATTTGCCTGAACACCTAGGGGAAACATGGATGCTTATGGGTGAAGGGGAAATGAAATGAGAAGGATATGATGAGATAATGTTGGATAGGATGGTGATATGATGGATGTTTTGATGGATATGTGAGAGGAGTGTATGATACTTTGAGCACAAATGTCTTTATTTAATAAGGACTAACTACAAACTCTCTTTTTCATTTCTTTTCTTTTTTCTCTTTTCTTTTTTTCTTTTTTTTTTACAATTTTTTTGTTTTTATTTATTTATTTTCTTTTATACCCTCAACATGGAAGACATTTTATTTCAAAAAACACTCTTTTCCTCAAAAATGAAAGATGACATATGAATAGAGATGATAAATGGGTAATGTGGGTAATATATGGGAAGGTAATGGGTGAAGTAAATGGTGAATGGTAAATGGTAGGTGTATGGATGAAAATCTAGTGATCAAGAAAAATTTCAAGACACATATTTCTTACAACTCAAAAGTGATGTCGCTATCAGTGATCAAGCCAAAATTTTAATGAAGAATAATGAGATCATACAATGATTTAAGTGAGGACCCAAAGGAAGTTGAATCAACATGTGACTCAGAATTGCGTTAAACTCTCTAAAAGAGGAAAGGCACGTATCTCACAAGCTAAAGTGTCCACTAGTGATTCTTAAGGTTCTCTTGAGAATTATAGTACTCTTCAACTCTAAACGTAGTGACGTGATAAGTGCGCAAATTTTGTCGAGTCTAGAAATTCATGGTGTAGAATGCCTTGACATGTATTACATAAGCTATTTAGAAAAAAAAAATCCTCTAACCTAATTCCTAGACTTAAAATATGGATGATAGAAAATTCACGTCAATGAATGAGATGAAAGAAACTGCACGAAAATTTTAAAAATCAGGTTTTGAAAATAAAAAAATTTCAAAAGAGGTATGATTTTGATAAAATTCCCCACCCCAAACAAAAAGGAACATCGTCCTCGATGTTAAGTAAAATAATTTTAATAATTGAGAGCAGAAGGGAGGAAAGATATTACTAGAATCAATCGCTAATGAAATGGATAGATGTAGCCAAAATGAACCTAAATAAATGATAAGAGAAAAAAGATGTGTACAATTCTAAAAACATGATATAACATTGGGTGGTGTGAAACACCACCCTCAAACAGGATGAGACTCATACAAAAAACAACGGATGCCTCTCGGTAGCGCTAAGTTTAATGTCTTCAGCCAGACCGAACCATTCTCACCCTAAAGATCAGATCGATGAAAGCGCGGGGTGGCAGAAAAATTAGGTGATGAGAATCACCCCCAAACAAGACCGAAGCATCAGCCTTGTTGGATAAAGGCTAAAGGGGTCAATGCATTTGTATGGAAAAGTGCATCACACAATGCAAAGCATTTGTGGACCATTATTGGGTGGGTATTAGGGTAAGGGTGAAGAGGTATCTACCTTGGGCCTTATTGAGATGAAAAGTGAGGGCAACAAGGGCCATATAAGCATGATGCTCTAGTTGGTGAGGGATGCAATATGATTTGGAAAATGAAATGGGTTGGGGCTCATAAAAAGAACACGACCGTTCTATAAATGGACGATGATAATGGTCATGCCGTGACATGCCAGGGAGCTATCGATGGGAAAAATAAACACCACAAGAGCATGGCAGGCATGGGGTAACAAGTTCGGTGTCACGAAAGTAGAGAGTAGCACCACATGTACTCTCATGGAAGGTGGAGGTTGGTTTCAGGTGAGGATCACAAAATGTAGATGGAAACATGAAAGGTGTAAAATCAAGACCTAAACCAGGTGGTGGGGTAGAAGGGAAAATGGATGGAGGAGGCAAGTAAGGACCTAGATAAATATATGTGAACTGTGGAGGTATAATGACTAGGTCCAAACAAGGTAGTGGGGAGGGTGAAAGAATGGGTGGGTCGGGTGGGATAAAGGGTGGAGGAAGATGATCTATCTCTAGAGTAGGGTACACACACTGCTCAGAAGGCTCGAAGTGAACCTCAATATCCTCCTGAAGAGGGAGTTTCGTATCAAGTGATGGCGAGATCAACGTATTCACCAATGTATTACCATCCAATGTGGGGAAAATGGTCTAATGAGGCATTAAGATCCGAGATAGTTGAATCTACATCAAAATTAGGCTCAAGGGGGGAAAATATGAAGGGGTAGGATCCATATCAAGAGAGGTGGGAACCATATCTGATACTATCTCGGGACATTGGTGAGCACTCGTAGTCGGAGCTAACCTAAAAGATATGGGCATGTCAGAGACATATGCAATTAGGGCATAAGGTAAAAGCTCGAGCATATTTTTGGATATAATGGGAGTGGAATGTGAACCTCAAGTGTGGGTTCATTTGGATATGACGGGAGCAAATCAGTCTCACTAATGAAAGGTAAGTCAACACAATTGTCAACTTGGGGCCGACCATTGGATGTTTTCAACTTTGAGATTCTCGTGGTGAGAGGGTTGGTCACACTCAAAATCCGTGGCACAAGAAGACTCATCATTGTTCCACGTGGGTGAAATAATGGGTTAAGTTGAGGGGAACTCCGACTCTCTCTCACACTCAATTCCATTTAATCTTTGTTCAAGCCATTGGAGGGCTTCATTTTTAATTTGAGTGGCTTTCTCTTGCTCTAGGATGAACATTTTCAAGAGGCTTTATAGAGCGGTGGTGGATGATGGTGCTGGAGGTTGAGGTGGACACAACTCACTATGGACACTAGGATGTGGAGAATACTCATATGAAGTCTGGGGAACGGGGTCAAGTATATCATACACGGGAGAAGCATCTCCATGAGAGACAAAAGGTTGATAATCATTGGGTGCGTAGTGAGGGAACTAATCGGAATGGTGTGCACTTAATAGCGATGAAGACTGTTTGAACATGTGAGTATCCACAACATCGGGTTGGGATTCGTATTGTGTGGAAGGGTGATCAAGACTCCATGAATAGGTAGGTTGCTCACACCACTCGGGATTGGATATATCATGATAATAGGACGAGGTGAGTTCCAGAGCAGTGTCATATGGATACACATGGTCCATGGAGGGTTAGTTTTGATATAAAGAGTATGGACACTCATGGGGCAAGTGATTGGAAAGAAAAAAAGATGTGCACAACGAAGAATTTGACGTGTTGATACTCGTCATCGGAGGCGATGAAATGTGAGGTGCGTGCGCATGAGTATCAACGACGTGTGTGTGAGAGTTGAAGTCACTAAATAAATTGTGGAGGTGGGGCTCGAGCTCAACTTCAAACATGCTTCTAGAGATTGGGAAGTGGCCAAAATATTACCGTAAGGGACGTTCATCGGCCATGACGAGAGAAATATTATTTTTTTGAATTTTTTAAATTTTTTTAAAAGGAAAGAAAATATTTTTGGATTTTTTTTAGGAAAATGAAAGAAAATATTTTTGGATTTTTTGGAAGAAGAGATGGGGAAAAATATTTGGACTCTTGATTTGGAAGAACTAATTAAAACCGACTACCGAAAGAATGGAATTAAACACACACAAATCGAGGAGAATTCCTAACTAGCATATAGCCAATTTTTGTCTTTAAATTTAGTGAAAGGGTAGTCAAATTTTAATTACGTCCACCGGCGATAAAAATCACGAAAATTATCTTTGTGATCGCCTTTGCAAAAATGTTCTCCTATTGGGCTACCTAGTTGATTATTTTAAATTGCATGATAGTGAGGGTAGCACACAATTGGTAAGCGAGTGAGTTGGGTGATGAAATCCCTTCTCGTGAATGACCGGGTGTAGGTCTTAATTGATTAATTCATCACACACATTCAAAAAGAAATGCGATAATAAAAATCAAGTAAGAGCACTTAGTCACATACGAAAATTGACTCACTGGAAGGAGAGGCGTGAGGGTTGTAGAAATGTACTTCCCACGGTTTTTACACCGTGGGGCGATGAACAATTTGAGCCGACCGGAGGAAGATCTCGCCTATCTCATTAGGCCATGGGAGTCCTACGGACCCAAAGTAGAGAGGCTTATTTTTCTCGCCTTTGGACGCCCTCTCTCCACCTTATCCAGCTTCACTATTACCCTTTTCTCCGTGATTAATTATTACAAATTTTAAAAAATAATGGCGTCTCTAAGCACCATACTACAAGCCAAGTAATAAAATAAACCTAATACAACCCTTCTAAAAAAATAATAAAAAATGGATGGAATGAAAAAAACAAATGAATCATAAAATGGATCCTCTCAAGTACTTAAAGCTCCAAAGATTGGCAATGGTGCCATTTGATAGACAAGCTTTTTGGTATCTCGTCATTGTTTAAAGCTTATCTAATCAAAATCCTTTAATTACCTATAAAAGTTATAACAAAATTAGAGAATAGTGGTAAGTGAGGTATCAATCCAAATCTAAGGTTGAAACATAGAAGAGATGCATGCAATTTAGTTGTTTATTCTTTTCTTTTTGGAATTTTTTACTTTTTCTATTTTTTTTTAGGTTTTTCAAATATTAAAACAATTTTTAGGAGTGGTGAAATAAGACTAAACTAAATCAAAGATATAAATACTAACTCAAAAGTGTGAAGAAAATGAATGAAATCTAACTAAATGAACATGTAAAATATGATATGAGTGAGAAAATCAAAGTGAGAGCTAACAAGAGATGGGATTATACTATAAATTCTAGTTAATTTAATTAATTAGTTCATTCAAATTAAATATCCCAAGCTAGTATAAAAATTACAAATCAACTCTCGTTGCAAATGTAATTTTGACAATAACATTTTAGAAAATTAAATTTAACACTCCTACAACTCTTGAAATGTGAATCCAAACATCATAAAACAAATCACCCGTTAGGATTGATTTTCTAAATTAGTTTAAATCATAAGAATAAGTGTAGAGTAGAAATTCAACGAAATAATTCTGCATTTTAGAAAAACTTATCTCTAGTTTGATTCTAAAATGGAAACTAAAACTAGAATCTCGATTTTCTCTCGAAAATCATTTACCCTCTCTCGAGGCGTAAATCAAAAGTAAGAATGCCAAACTAATTATGAAAGGGAAATTTATTGTAATTAAACTAATTAAAATGAATTAACGTCAAATTATGGGTGCATACCACCCCTTGAAAGGGTTTTAGCCTAACATAATATGAAACATGATAATCAAATGAACAAAGGCAAGAAAAATCAAACCAAATCTCTTTGCATCCAAACGAACTCAAATCCTTGAATGAGAAGCGTACAACCCTCTAATTGGGCACCCAAATAATTTTCAATAAAAGACACACTCAATTGAATTTCTCTATAAAAATGAAAAGAAAAAAAAGAAAATATATTTATAAAGCGTTTCTCTCTCTCTAGTCCCGTCTCTCAAAACCCACTTAGGGTTTCTAGGTGATCTCCATTTTTATGGGCTTGGGCCTTCTTATATAATGCACATGGAGCTAAGGGGTAGTTTGGGTAGAGATAAGAGTGTGAATGGGGTGTGTGAGGTAAGGGTGAGGAAAAAAAATAGATTTGTTAAAAGGGTATTTTGGGAGAGTGAGGGAATTAAGTTAGTTAGAGAGTTTGGGGGTAAAATGGGAAGATGGAAATAAGTTGGCATTTAACACATGTGGGGTAATTTGTTTTTTGGCTTCTTTGGTATTGGTTTTTAGCAGACACGATTTTGGCTCATGGTACAAATGGGTCTCGTTTGGATTGAAATGGGTATTGGGAAGTAGCTTTGCTCAAATTGGGTTTGAGATTGCTATGGAGATAAAGGCAGGTGGTTCTTGGGTACCATCTGGGTAAATGGGTTGGTATGGGTAACTGATTAAGCCTGAAAAGTAGCGTCTCGTCAAAACGCTAATCAAAATGGCGCCGTTGTCGGGGAGTGTATTTTAGATTGTAGTTGATTTACTATTTCGTAATATTTCTTTTATTCATATTTGTATTCTTTATTTTATCCTTTCTTTTTGACTTGTGCTAGATTATTTTGAGAAATTGAAGTTTTGGCGCTTGTTGCTTTTGCTAAAGTAGCTTATTTTGAAATGTCTCACCATAACTCTTTAGATAAATTTAATTGTTATGCTAATAGTTCTCAAAGTTACACTCCCAAAATAATGCGATAATGCCTACAATTTCTTGAGTATGAACGCCTTGCACATTAAAATAAAGAAGTTATAGGTAATCTCTCATTGCCTTGGGATGGAACTTTGCATTGTGGGAATAAGGAATTGAATGATGAGGCTGTGACACTCCGCCTAATTAAATATCGGGCGATCACTCCTTTATTAAATTAAAATCAAGGTGAACAGTTGGTTCATTCTTAGCATCACTGTCGTAAAAATAAACTTTTCCAAATTAACACCCTAATTAATTAAGCTAAGTGTCAAAACCATTTTTTTAACCTTTCCAACCAAATTGTATTTTTAAAGAAAAGCTTATTTAATTAGTTATTAACCACATTTTCAATAAGTAAGAATTATACAACAATCATCCTAGAACATAATCCAATTAATTCAAACATTCAACATTCAAATCCCAACGTTTAAAACCTAAAGTAAAACATTCATGCTGGAATAAATCCCAAGGTAACCGTACTAGAAATAACTGAAATACAAATATCCCAATAAAACAGATAAATAGTGGAAAGGGCGACACATGCCCAATAAATGAGAATGATAGATGTGGAATCAAGTAAGCGAAGTCGTCTATGCAAGTGGCCTGCAACTCCCACCTAAGCTGCAACACGTTCCTTTCAAGGGATCCTAAGCAAGACGCCCCTGTGGCTGGGCACCTGTAATACATACATATATATACAAGAGAGAGAAAGAGAAAAAGAAACGGGTCAGAGCCCGATAGTGTGTTTGATTTAAAATACGTTTAGCAAGTATTTAAATTGATACAGGCCAATGCAACAACATATTAGTGCGACACTCTCTTGAGAAATTCTCACCTCTCTTCTAATGTGCACACCTATCGCACTAACCTTTCCAACGGTTTGTCTTATCATTTATTGCACTAATCTTCCCAGTGATTTAACTTATCTTAGATTATTTGTAAGATTTCAGAACCGAACCGTGTAAATGTTTAAAAAGGAGGATTTCTCTTAATAACAATACTCTCATTTTTACTTTATTTATTAACAAATCTTCCCAGTCTTATATTATACTTTTCAAACAAGTATTTTCGATTTACGACATTATATCAGTCTTACTTACCATAACACAATAGGTAGTACCAAATTTCATAATTTCATATATATATTAACTACTCGTATAATATATATATAATAACAGCACCCCAAATAAAACTATGGTGCGGGCTTACTCTGCTATCCAATCCCCGTATCGATCACACTAAGGGAAATACAAGATCGGAATCACTCTCGAACTGTATCAACATATAAACACAAACAATATTGAGGCGAAGTATAGATTCCAAGTCTCTAAGAGGTCAGTATATACCCTCACGTCTCTTAGGACCGTCTGAACTATCGATTCGATAGCCTGTACCAAGGATATCTATCTCCTAGGGTACGAATCAATATCCCCCATAAGGCAACACAGGATAAGATCGTCCCAGCGCGGTAACCTCAGGGATAGCAAGTAGTGCGGGCATGGTTTTCACATGTATATAATATATGCATACACAATCATATAAATATACCACTTTTATCATATTAATATAGGTTCCTCTCATCACCCATAATTACCACATTTGTCCTTAATTTTCTCATTATTAGTATTACGTATAAGAGTTCATTTCTAACTTTAACTCGAAGGGTTTTCTCATCTGAATACGTAACATGCATGGACTCTATCCTCCCAAGTATAAAATTCAGTAAGGGTCCTTTCTATGTTCCAACGTAACTCTTTTACGCAACTCTCCCGTTAATTCATAAATTCATCAACCCTTAAGTAATTATCCCACATGTACAATTCTCGTCTCATATTAAGAATCCCAAAATTATTCATATGTCCTACCGGTCCTCCATATCTCCCAAATCATTTTATTAAGGATGCCCAAGAATTATTTCACATTAAATTGACTTTCAACTAATTAATAAGGGGAAACATGAGTCTGCCAGGAGGGGTCGATCGATCGAGGTTTGGGGCTCGATCGATCGAACCTTCGATCGATCGATCAAGCAGGTATTTCGATTTCTGCAGAATTACAGTTACGGGTTCTACCACCTCTCTTCATCCAAATCCATATTTTCCAACCCCAAACGTCCCAAAATTCTATTACTAACATTATAACAATATACCAGATGTTTCTAACGTAAGGCATGTACATTTCTATCATTTAAACATGGATTAAAACCCAAAATTTTATCTAATTATCAAGAACCCTAAAATTTTCTTAAAAGGTTACTAACAAATTTTCTCCAGAATTTCCTTCTTATAATCATCAAAATTTCGTGGTTAATTTCCTCTACATGGAAAGGGTTTCCAGAATCATCATATAAACCAATACTACATGGATTTTCCTATCACAAATTGGGTTTTCTTCCATTAAACCTCAACCTAATTACTTCTAAACTAATATGAAAGATGCATCAACGAAATAAGAAAGATAAAAAATTGCCTGGAATTTTTGGTATTCTGATTTACGGCTGATATTGGTGTGGTTGCGTTCCTCGTCTCGCGATCTACGCGTTGGTGGTGGCGGCGGCGCAAACCGTTGAGTTTTGAGCCTTGAAATTGCTTGAGAGCTCTCTCCTCTCTTCTCCAATGGCCGTTCTAGGTTTTAGGAATTCTAACTCTAGGTGACAACCTCAATATCAGATATAGTCCCTCTAATTTTCGTTTTTTTAATTACCCAAAAATGTAAAATGACCAAAATGCCCTCCCGGGTTACTAAATAGGCCTAAAAACACCCCGAGACTCAAACTACACCCCCGGGTACACTTTTCTGACTACCTCGACCCTTCCGGACGCGTTGGAGCACTCAAAACGACCATATGGACAAATTATAAAATATTCACTTTTTATTTATCAAAATTTAGTCCCGACGCGACACGAGCACGTCCCGATTTAAGTTTTCGAAATTGTCATTTAATTCACTCATGACATTCAATATAATCAATATCATATATATTACTTTGCTCATTAGTAATATTCAATAAATTTCCCATAATTACTAACACTCGTCACATTAATAATTATAACATAATTAATTTCTGGATTTTTATTAAATAGTTAACCCATATTAAATTTAATAAATCCCCAAATTAATATAGCATAAAAATACGGGGTATTACATACTTCCCCCTAATAATGGAATTTCATCCCGAAATTCAGAAAATAAGGCATACCTGTTAAGAACAAGTCCGGATATCTCTCGCGCATATCTGTCTCGCGCTCTCAAGTGGATTCCTCCACATTGTGGTGCTCCCACTGGACCCGTACAAGTGAAACTATCTTTGACCTCAATCTCCTCTCACTATAGTCTAGGTTAGCCACCGGTCTCTCCTCGTAAGAGCTGTCAGGCTGTAAGTCTATCTCATCTATCGCGATGTGAGTATGGGCCATATCATCCTGAAGATACCGTCTTAACGACGAGATGTGGAATACATCGTGAATGCGATGTAAATGCTTTGGCAGTCCCAACCTGTATGCAACCGGCCCAATCCTCTCGATGATGGGAAATGGTCCCACGTACCTCGGAGCCAACTTCCCCTTCTTCCCGAACCTCATCACTCCCTTCATAGGAGATACACGCAATAACACTTGGTCCCCCACACTAAAATCTCGGAAGAACCGTTTCGCATCCGCGTAGATCTTATGCCTGTCCTGGGCTACCCAAATGCGATTCCTGATCATTTCGATCCTCGCGGAGGTCTCCTGAATCACCTCTGGTCCTAGCAACTTGTTATCCCTCACTTCAAGCCAACAAGCTGGGGAACGACAAGGACTTCCATACAAAGCCTCAAATGGAGCCATACCAATCGTAAACTGATAGGAGTTATTATAAGCAAACTCTACCAGTGGAAGATGTGGCTCCCAACCTCCTCCAAAATCAAGAACACACATGTGTAGCATATCCTCCAACATCTGATTAGTACGCTCTGTCTGTCCATCTGTCTGTGGGTGGTAAGCTGAACTCAACCTCAACTCGGTACCCATAGCCTCCTGAAAGCTTTCCCAGAAATGTGACACAAAAATCTTGTCCCTATCCGACACAATATTCAGGGGCACCCCATGTAATCTGACAACCTTAGCAATGAACAACTGAGCATACTGACCTGTGGTATAGTCTGTCCGCACCGACAAAAAATGATCCACCTTGGTCAAACGGTCTACAATCACCCAGATAGAATCATGGCCCCGATATGATGTAGGCAACCCTATAATAAAATCCATGGAAATACTCTCCCACTTCCACGCGGGTACTTCCAATGGCTGGAGCAATCCTGATGGTTTCTGATGGTCCACCTTCACCAGCTGGCAGGTAGAACACTTGGACACGAACTCAACAATGTCCTTCTTCATCCCACTCCACCAGTATTGCCTCCTCATATCCTAGTACATCTTATCTCCTCCAGGATGTACTGCAAATCGGGACCCGTGAGACTGGGTCATCACTGGATGACGTAATTCTGCTCCTTCTGGAACCACCAATCTCCCATTAAACCTCAAACCCCCATCAGAACTAACAGAATAAGACTCAGCACCCTCGGCTAAAAGTCATACAATATGCTCCTGGCAAAATGGGTCTGTGGTCTGGGCCTGTATTACCCTCATTACAATCTCGGGTGTGATTGTCATAACAGATATGAAGGAATGGCTATTGCGTCCTGGTGGCCTAACTCCTTCCACTTTGCTTTCCAGACATCCGCTACCTCGTCTACCGGTCTACGGCTCAACGCATCAGCAACTACGTTGGCTTTCCCCGGATGATACTGTATGTCAAACTGATAGTCCTTCACAAACTCTAACCATCTGTGTTGTCGCATATTCAGCTCTCGCTGAGTGAATAGGTACTGCAGTGACTTGTGGTCTGTGAACAAGCAGAATTTCTTCCCCAATAAGTAGTGTCTCCATATCCTCAATGCAAAAATGACCGCTGCTAACTCCAGGTCATGGGTGGGGTAATTCTTCTCATGAGGCTTAATCTTGCGGGAGGTAAAAGCTATAGCCTTCTCCTCCTGCTGAAGTACTCCCCTAAGTCCCCGTAAGGACGCATCGGTGTAAACCAGGTACTGCATACCCGACATCGGTAATGCAAGGACTGGTGCTGAAGTAAGCTTGTCTTTCAGCTCGTCGAAAGCCAACTGACAAGCATCATCCCAAACATATGGTACCCCCTTGCGAGTCAGATTGGTCAGTGGACCCGCTATTTTGGAGAATCCTCGAATAATATCCTGTAGTAACCAGCTAACCCCAAGAAACTACGCACTTCCGTCAGTGTCGTGGGCTGTCCACACTCCCTCACCGCTAACACTTTACTCGGGTCAACTGCTATCCCCTGCTCAGAAACAACATGCCCCAAGAACTGTATCTCTCGCAACCAGAATCCACACTTCTCGTACTTAGCATACAACTGATGCTCTCGTAGAGTCTGAAGAACCCGCCTCAAGTGCTCGGCATGCTCCTCCTCGGAGTGTGAATATATTAAGATGTCATCTATGAAGACGATGACAAAATGATCCAAGAACTCTCTGAATACTCAGTTCATCAAGTCCATGAAAACGGCTGGAGCATTTGTGAGTTCGAACGACATCGCCCTGTACTCATAGGACCCATATCTCGTCAAGAAGGCAGTCTTTGAAACATCATGCTCTCTAATACGCAACTGATGGTACCCCGACCTCAGATCTATCTTCGAAAAGAAAGTTGCTCCCCTCAACTGGTCGAATAGATCATCGATTCGAGGCAACGGATACTTATTCCGTATCGTGACCTTGTTCAACTCCCGGTAGTCCACACACAACCTCAGTTAACCATCTCTCTTCTTCACAAACAAAACTGGAATGCCCCAAGGTGAGGTACTCCTACGAATGAAGCCCTGTCCTAACAGTTGCTCTCGCATCTCTGTCGGAGCCATACGGTACAGTGCACGTGCTATAGGTCTTGTATCTGGCAATAAATCTATAACAAAGTCTATCTCACGACTGAGGGGTAGGCCTGGTATCTCCTGAAACACATCGGAATACTCCCTGACAACTAGGATCGAATCTAACGGAATCACAACCTCCTTAGAGGTATCCTCCTCTATGTAATACAAATGATCGATCGAACCTCCCTCTGGGCGAGGCATCGCCACTACAAACATCTCTTGCCCCGGATTGGAAAAAATAATTCTTCCACCGAAGCAATCAATCATGGCTCTATAAGCTGCGAGCCAATCCATACCAATAATCACATCATGCTCGTGCATGTCTAAGACTAACATGTCTGCAGGTAACACCAAACTACCAATCTCTACCCCCACTCCCCGGCATATAAAGAAAATAAGTGACCCACTCCCCAGTGGTGAGCTTACACACGTCACTGTGCTCTCTGCTGTGGCTAACAACCCTAAGGCCTTCGCAAAATGCGTAGCTATAAAACAATGTGTTGTCCCAGTAACAAACAAAATTCGATCCAAAGTTTCATGGATAGAAAACATACCCCAAATCGCGGGTAGTGCCTGTGGAGCTGCTGCCTGGGGGACGTTATATACACGTCCATACTGTAACTTCCCCTGCTGCACTGGGGCTGTTGGAAAAGGTAGTGGAGCTGGTTTCTGTGGTTTATTACTAGCACATTCCTGTCGTGGGGCCCTATTCTTCTCTGGGCAATCCTGACGCCTATGGCCATTTCTGCCACATTGGAAGCACCTCCCTCGAAACTTCTTCACTTCATTACTTTGTTGACTAGTCTCGCTTTTTCCCTGGTCTTGCTGGCCTTGATGGAAAACTTATGAAAAGACTTTGTTAGGGTGAGGACAATCCCTCCACATGTGACCCGACTGTACACATTTATAGCAGAGTCCTGAAAGTTCTCTCTGGTTGAGTTGAAGTTCCTTTCCAGACTGATCCGGGAAAGTTCGACGTTTGTGACCGTCCATACCGAATTTAAAATACCTCTTCGTGACTTCACTCGACCCCCGATTTTGTTGACCCTGACGCTTTTGGGCTTCTCCGCACAATTAGTTACCTTCGTGGCTTTTACTGGCCTGAGGAGCTTGTTGTCGCGATTTTTGTATCTTCACGCACTTGTTATTACCAGTCACGACAGACTGACTGTACTCTCTAGATCTTTTGCCCCCATGATCTGTGTGTTGCTTTCTTGATACTGTAAAACTGCAGTGGTAACTGCCTGTGCCACAATACCTGCTAACTCGGCGGTTGATAATCTCTCTAGGGGTACCTGAGGTGTGAGTCGATCTTGCTCGTTGACTCCCTTAACCGTTCTAGCGAGTTCTTCTTAACGGTAAATCTGAAAATTTAAATAAATTTAGATGAGTTCATCATTCAAATAAACAAATCGCAGAAGCACGAATTTCCAATGTATAGAGATGAACACAACATTCCTAGTATTAGGGCTCTATATCAAAGAAAGCAACGCTGAAAGCATAATAAGCCGCACAGATCCTAAAGGACACTAGAACCTGATGCTCTGATACCACCTGTGACACCCCGCCTAATTAAATATCGGCCGATCACTCCTTTATTAAATTAAAATCAAGGTGAACAGTTGGTTCATTCTTAGCATCACTGTCGTAAAAATAAACTTTTCCAAATTACCATCCTAATTAATTAAGCTAAGTGTCAAAACCATTTTTTTAACCTTTCTAACCAAATTGAATTTTTAAAGAAAAGCTTATTTAATTAGTTATTAACCACATTTTCAATAAGTAAGAATTATACAACAATCATCCTAGAACAAAATCCAATTAATTCAAACATTCAACATTCAAATCCCAACGTTTAAAACCTAAAGTAAAACATTCATGCTGGAATAAATCCCAAGGTAACCGTACTAGAAATAACTGAAATACAAATATCCCAATAAAACAGATAAATAGTGGAAAGGGCGACACATGCCCAATAAATGAGAATGATAGATGTGGAATCAAGTAAGCGAAGTCGTCTATGCAAGTGGCCTGCAACTCCCACCTAAACTGCAACACGTTCCTTTCAAGGGATCCTAAGCAAGACGCCCCTGTGGCTGGGCACCTGTAATACATACATATATATACAAGAGAGAGAAAGAGAAAAAGAAACGGGTCAGAGCCCGATAGTGTGTTTGATTTAAAATACGTTTAGCAAGTATTTAAATTGATACAGGCCAATGCAACAACATATTAGTGCGACACTCTCTTGAGAAATTCTCACCTCTCTTCTAATGTGCACACCTATCGCACTAACCTTCCCAACGGTTTGTCTTATCATTTATCACACTAATCTTCCTAGTGATTTAACTTATCTTAGATTACTTGTAAAATTTCAGAACCGAACCGTGTAAATGTTTAAAAAGGAGGATTTCGCTTAATAACAATACTCTCATTTTAACTTTATTTATTAACAAAGCATCCCAGTGTTATATTATACTTTTCAAACAAGTATTTCCGATTTACGACATTATACCAGTCTTACTTACCATAACACAATAGGTAGTACCAAATTTCATAATTTCATATATATATATTAACTACTCGTATAATATATATAATAACAGCACCCCAAATAAAACTATGGTGCGGGCATACTCTGCTATCCAATCCCCGTATCGATCACACTAAGGGAAATACAAGATCGGAATCACTCTCGAACTGTATCAACATATGAACACAAACAATATTGAGGCAAAGTATAGATTCCAAGTCTCTAAGAGGTCAGTACATACCCGCACGTCTCTTAGGACCGTCTGAACTATCGATTCGATAGCCTGTACCAAGGATATCTATCTCCTAGGGTACGAATCAATATCCCCCATAAGGCAACACAGGATAAGATCGTCCCAGCGCGGTAACCTCAGGGATAGCAAGTAGCGCGGGCATGGTTTTCACATGTATATAATATATGCATACACAATCATATAAATATACCACTTTTATCATATTAATATAGGTTCCTCTCATCACCCACAATTACCACATTTGTCCTTAATTTTCTCATTATTAGTATTACGTATAAGAGTTCGTTTCTAACTTTAACTCGAAGGGTTTGCTCATCTGAATACGTAACACGCATGGACTCTATCCTCCCAAGTATAAAATTCAGTAAGGGTCCTTTCTATGTTCCAACGTAACTCTCTTACGCAACTCTCCCGTTAATTCATAAATTCATCAACCCTTAAGTAATTATCCCACATGTACAATTCTCGTCTCATATTAAGAATCCCAAAATTATTCATATGTCCTACTGGTCCTCCATATCTCCCAAATCATTTTATTAAGGATGCCCAAGAATTATTTCACATTAAATTGACTTTCAACTAATTAATAAGGGTAAACATGAGTCTGCCAGGAGGGGTCGATCGATCGAGGTTTGGGGCTCGATCGATCGAACCTTCGATCGATCGAAGCTCTAGGCTCGATCGATCGATCAAGCTGGTATTTCGATTTCTGCGGAATTACAGTTACGGGTTCTTCCACCTATCTTCATCCAAATCCATATTTTCCAACCCCAAATGTCCCAAAATTCTACTACTAACATTATAACAATATACCAGATGTTTATAATGTAAGGCATGTACATTTCTATCATTTAAACATGGATTATCAACCCAAAATTTTATCTAATTATCAAGAACCCTAAAATTTTCTTAAACAGGTTTCTAACAAATTTTCTCCAGAATTTCCTTCTTATAATCATCAAAATTTTGTGGTTAATTTCCTCTACATGGCAAGGGTTTCCAGAATCATCATATAAACCAATACTACATGGATTTTCCTAACACAAATTGGGTTTTCTTCCATTAAAACTCAACCTAATTACTTCTAAACTAATATGAAAGATGCATCAACGAAATAAGCAAGATAAACACTTGCCTGGAATTTTTGTTATTCTGATTTATGGCTGATTTTGGTGTGGTTGCGTTCCTCATCTCGCGATCTACGCGTTGGTGGTGGCGGCGACGCAAACCGTTGAGTTTTAAGCCTTGAAATTGCTTGAGAGCTCTCTCCTCTCTTCTCCAATGGCCGTTCTAGGTTTTGGGAATTCTAACCCTAGGTGACAACCTCAATATCAAATATAGTCCCTCTAATTTTCGTGGGTTTAATTACCCAAAAATGTAAAATGACCAAAATGCCCTCCCAGGTTACTAAATAGGCCTAAAAACACCCCGAGACTCAAACTACACCCCCGGGTACACTTTTTTTACTATCTCGACCCTTCCGGACGTGTTGGCGCACTCAAAATGACCATACGGACAACTTTTAAAATATTCACTTTTTATTTATCAAAATTTAGTCCCGACGCGACACGAGCACGTCCCGATTTAAGTTTCCGAAATTGTCATTTAATTCACTCATGACATTCAATATAATAAATATCATATATATTACTTTGCTCATTAGTAATATTCAATAAATTTCCCATAATTACTAACTCTCGTCACGTTAATAATTATAACATAATTAATTTCTGGATATTTATTAAATAGTTAACTCATATTAAATTTAATAAATCCCCAAATTAATATAGCATAAAAATACGGGGTATTACGGAGGCTACGATTTATGATGCTTGGACAAAGAAAAATGTTCAACTCGATGAGGTCATTTGTTCTTCAAAAAGCTCGATTGAGTTTGAAACTTACATTTCACCTACACTCCTTTTTGAGGAAGAAATAATTGAGAGTGATCTAAGTACTGTCGATTACCATTCCTTTCCTTTATTCCCTACTATTCTCGAACCGTTGAATTTATCACAAGAATAGGTTGAAAGTCTTGAGGACTTTGACCCGATTCTTGAACGGGAATGTTATTTTGAGATGGTTCATCTCATGGGCTATTCACTTTCACTAGCCCCATCTCCCCTTCGAATTGAAAAACCTTGGGGATGTGATTTCAATTTTCCTGAGATCAATGTGGTCTTGTCCCCCTTAGCATCCAAATCCCCCATCGTCCCTCTCAAAAATATTATTCGGCGATGGTTCATTTCTTGCGCCTTACACATGCCTTTCGTTGTTCAAACGAAATTCTTATTTTTCGGGAGGCATGCTTTCTAGGGATGGTCCACCGTGAATCTTTCAAAGTCAAACCATATTTTGGGTGGATCCTCAAAAATTTAGACTTCTAGTGTATAGTTAGTTAGAAGTCCAAATTATAGGTTATAAATGGTTAGCTTTTTAATTTTCTTTCTTTCTTTATTCTTTCTTTTTAGTTTAGTCTAGTGTAATTAGTTAAACTTTTTGTTATTGATTTTAGTTATGCTCGGTACTAACTTTCTTGGGTAATATCTTTCTTTCTCTCTCTTTATGTTGTGTTCTTGATTAGCATTGAGGACAATTCAACATTTAAGTTAGGGGGTGTGGGATATTTTTTCCATTTCTTTGTTTTGTCCATTGATTTTATCACATGTTAGTTACTAAGTACGCTTTCTTAGAAAAAATGAAAAATTTCAAATTTTTTTCTTCTTCTTTGTTGGGCATTTTTCCCTTGTTTTTGATGATAAATTTTAGTAAATTCCCGATCCAATAGACAACTCAATGATGCATGTTCTCGATTTTAGAAGTTATTATACTTTAGTCCTCAAATCATTGATATTATGAATAACTTCATGAATTAAACTTTATCCCATGAGCACATACACTTCTCTTGATATATTGATTTGGTTTAAGATTTTTATAACTCGGTATTCTTTTGTTTCATTGTATATACTTACACCGAGTGAGCTTTGGGATTTTCTTCATTTGTGAGTGTTTAAACACTTTTCTTTCCTCTTTGAAAATGTTACATTTTTCAGTAATCTCACTATTCTTCCATTTGATCGTTCATTATTTGAGTTTATATCTTGAAATGTGTTACTTGAGAATGATTTTCAAAGTTTATTTTGACTCGAGAATTGCGTAAACTATAAGAATTGATCATGGTCCATCTTTGTTATATCACCCATATTGACCTTAACCTCACCTTAAATGTTTTCCTAGTCAATCCCTTTGAGCCTAAATATTAGCCTTTCATTTCATTACCCAAAATCTCATAACCAACTCCTCATTGGAGTATAAACCATACATATTACCTTCCATACCTTTTGTTTGGAATGATACTTGGGATTGAATGATGTTATTGTATTGTGGTTGCAATTTAAACACGTGAGAGTGAGAAAAGTGAAAAAAAAGTGAAATTGAAAAAAAGAAAAGAGAAGCAAAAAACAAAAGAAAACAAAAAGAAAAAACATGTGAAAATGAAGAAAAGAAAAAGAAGAAAAGAAAATAAAAGAGAAAATTGTATATGTTGTATATGTTGTATATAGTTTTCAATAATTTTTTTTACTCTCTAATTCATATTTAATGCTTGTTTTGGAACTTATTTTCCAATTTTGAAATTTCTCACAATTTTCCATTATCCCGAGTTTTCATCACCGAATAATTTGAATCCATACATATACCTTTCATTTTGTAACTTAACCCCAACTTACTTTACAACCATATACAATTCCTATGCGATCTTAGAGTAAATTTAATTTAAAAGTCAATAGTTTTGCTAATCTGTGAAAATGCATTTTACCTCTTTTAATGTGCGGTATCTTTCATTGAGATTACAGTTTTTAATTTCCTATATATCCTTATTCATTTGTGACATGTGCGTGGCCTAATTTTCATTTACATTTACTCTTTATGCTCGCATGCCCCGTGTGTTACCTCCCTGTTTCGAGTGAATTCATTTGATGAGTGTAATGCCCGTGATGATTGATATATGCATGCTTTTATGTTTATCTGGTTTATTTAATTTTTGGCCAAATTATATTTTGCATGTGCTCGCTCCCTTCCCACTTTTAAGTTTTCAATTGTATGAAGTTCGTTCTATAATGTTAATAACTACGAACTTTTGTGTGAATTCATTCACTTTTCTAATAACATGTTAAAATCTTTTTCGTTATTGTTGATATTGTCTTATCCATGTGATTGAGCATATTTTGAGGAAACTGTATGATGTTTGTGGGTTTCATCCCTGAAAACCCTCACGAGACGACACTCGTCCACTAGGGTAATCTAGGGGTTTAATGGCTAATTGTATACGCTAAATGCAATCGTTCGCCCGCAAAAGTTCCCTTATCCTTTTTTGTCCCTATTTTTCTATTTTTTCCTATTTTTGGTTTGCTTGTAGTTCTTGTTTTTTCCTATTACATTGATAGGGACTAGCAATGTGTAAGTTAGGGGGTGTGATACGGTGAAAATATTACGTATTTCATCCGTAACCTACGCCTTATTAGACCCTTGGGTATAATAATCCTTATATTTATGCTCGTTAACCAGACAACCTCCATTTTATATGTTAACATACTTTGCAGGGGTTAATTGAGCTTTTGTACGTAATTAGGTACTCAGTATGGAGTTTGGACGCATTCCGGCGAAGTTAAGTACACAATTGTAGCTTCGGGGGCATTTTAGTAATTTCATCATTCTGGTTTTAATCCCAAACTCTTCAGGGAAGTTTAAGCCCTTTGATTTATCTTCACGTGGCCACCGACGGTGCATAATTCTGATGTATAAATGAGGGAGTTATGGCATTTTTAGGATGATTTTGACTTCAAAAACACACTCAAGGGCACATTCAAGGGAATTTTAGTCATTTCATAATTTTTCTTTCATTCCTAATTTCTTCTTGGATATTGTATCCCTCTAAGATATCTTAGCGTAGCATCCGACCGTCCCTAATTCTGAGTTATAACGAAGAAGTTACGGTATTTTTCGTAAAGTTGAACAAATTTGCGGAATGCAGACCGGTAGGATGAGAATCGATTCGGACAAGTCCGAATTGATTTGATTTGGCACGAGAACCTACTTTTTTACTTTCCCTGTTTTCGAATCGATTCGGTTCCTTCCGAATCGATTTGGTCCCCTATTTTTCCAACTTTCTTATTTACTAGTTTGTCATTCTTGGGATTGTATGTAAACCATTTTCTCTCATTTGAGATCATATATCTTTTTCATTTTGTAAATTAGGTTTAGGGTTTGTTGGGAGTTCATTCACCTTCCTGCCATTTTAATTAGGTCTTTTCCCATTTTGTAAATTTCTTTGTACTATTCATCATCTTCTCCATTAATATAGTTGTATTTCTTCATTTATTTCTTTTAGATTAGTTTCCATGCTTTGTTAATTAGCTTCTTGCATTTATTTATTGCTTTCTTAGTTAATTAGTGTTAATTAGTTTTATTCATGTCTTGTACCTAGTTAAATAGGGTTGGGGTTGCGTTTTCTCCATTAATAGGCGTCGAGCTCCGAAAGTTACATTTTGCGTAACATTGCATTTAATTGAAACCTCGTGTATTAAAGTCGGATTGTTAAGTGTTTAACTTTCTTTGTCACGCAACATTAGTATTTATAGCGATAATACAAATTTAATCCACGTGTGACCATTTTCTGTTAAATGTTTAATCTTGCAACTTTGGATTGGACTCCTTATTGCGTGATGTTTATGCTTAATTGATTATGTCGGTTAAATTGCTTTCGAACCGGAATTCTAATTAGTAGTTGTTTAGCCCGTGTGGTGCGAATGCTATCCCGACTCTCACTTTTAAATTATTTAGTCTTAACTTATTCATTTTCCTTTTTCAGCATTTCCAACCTATCACCTTTGACACTTTTATTCCTTGAGTGATAAATCAATTACAAATCTAATCAAAACTCCCTGTGGATTCTTGATACCCGACTTACCGCTATACTTGTATCGCAAGTGTAGTCGTAATTTAGGTTTTTGTATCAACACGATGAAACGAATTCAACGATTAGTGTTTTTACGTGATGCTACTTTTCACGCTTAATCAAAATGGCAAGTATAATGGTAAGTCGGGTATCGAGAATCCACAAGGAATGATTGAATTTTAGAATTTAATTGCTTTAGAACTTCAAAAATAAAAGTGTAAAAGGTGATTGAGGGTAAAAATGAAGTAAATAAAAATAGAAGTTACACTATGCAAAATTAAAGCAAGGATTGGGATCGCATTCGCACCACACGGATTGAAACAACTACTAATTAGAATTAAGGCTCGAAAGCTATTTAACCGAGCATTTCAATTAAGCATAAACATCACACAAGAAGGAATTTAACCCAAAGTTTCTTGATAAAACATTTAATTAAAAATGATCACACGCGGATTAAATTCGAATTGTCGCTTTAAACACTATCGTTGCGTGACAACGAAATTTATATGCAAAACAATCTGCTTTTGATACGCGAGGTTTCAATTAAACACAATTTTACCCAAAAACCAACTTTCGGAGCTCGAGGCGCATTAATGGAGGAATACAACCCCGACCCTATTTATCTAAGGTCACAACATAAATAAAATAAATTTACTTAATTAAACAAAGAAAACAATAAATAAATTCAAGAAGCTAATTAACAAAGCATCGAAACTAATCTACAAAGCAATAAATCAAGAAATACAACTATATTAATAGTGAAGATGATGAATAGCACAAAGAAACTTACAAAATGGGCAAAGACCTAACGAAAATGGAAGGAGGGTGAATCAGATCCCAGCAAATCCTAAACCTAATTTACAAAATGAAAAAGATATATGATCTCAAACGAGAGAAAGTGGTTTATATACAATCCTAAGAGTGGCAAACTAGTAAATAAGAAAGTTGGAAAAACAGGGGATCGAATCGATTCAGAAGGAGCCGAATCGATTCAGAAATAGGGAAAGTAAAAAAGCAGGTTCTGGTGCCAAATCTAATCGATTCAGACTTGTCCGAATCGATTCGTACCCTACAGGTCTGCATTCAGTAGCTTTGTCCAACTTTACGAAAAATGTTGTAATTTTTCATTATAACTCAGAATTAGGCACGATCGGAGGATAGACTAAGATAACTCAGAGGGATAAAACATCCAAGGGACATTAGGCCAAAAAGTCAAATGATGAAGCGGCTAAAATGCCCTTGAATGTTTCATTGAGTGTGATTTTGAAGTCAAGACACTACACCAAAAATAGGAATCTGACACGGTTTAAAACTGTGCCAGATCAAATCTGGCACAGTTTTGAACTGTGCCAGAATCAGGTGTTCCAAAATGGCCATTTTTTTCTGGCACGGTTTAAAAGTGTGTCCGATTTGACCAAACAAGAGCACTTTCAGCACGCTATTAAACAACGATAAAATTAACGTGACAATATTAGCTAACTATGATAAACTTCATCCTACTCCTAATATAAGAATCAAGCTACCATAATAAAAGAGAAATTGCAAGAATGAGTAGAGATCTTCATTAATATACAAAACTTACAAATAGTTCTCTCACAACAATCTTCAATCCTCTAAAAAATGATAAAAACTTGGCCCTCAAATTGAGTACAATCACTGAATGTTGCTCCCCAAAATCCTTCCCGAAATTCCTCTCTAATTGTCTCCAAAATTATGAGCCCAATGGTCCATTTTATAGGACAAATGGTGAGGTATTTGAGTTGTGGTGGGACTCTCTCTGATTGGCCAAATAGTGTTGGTATCTATTTCTTCACCTCTTTAATTTGTGGATTGTGATAAGGGACGAAATTTCCCCCCACCTGAATAGTCTTATCTTTTCTAGCTGAACACGCACGCCAAGATTCATCCACATTGGAGAATAAAAATTTCCAACTTTTTTTCGAACGACCGTAAAAATAAGTTTTTTCAAGACTTTTTTGAATTGACCATCAGTTTGCACCAAATTCCATCATTATGTGTAAAAATTTCGCGAGGCAACCTTTTTTAAAAATTAGCACAAGAATATTATAAAATTATCGACGTGCCCATTTTTGACTTAAAATTGCCATTTTCAATATGAATTCAATCACTCTCTATCATTTTTTCCTCTTTGCTGATACCAAATTTAGTCTGTTGACGTGGACCATTCACTTAAAGACACGTGTCATCCTACGAACACTTTCAATGAACAACATACTGTCAACAAGCTACTTAGGCGTGCCGGGCAACTAAGGGGCGGTCCGAGCTACTTAGCGTACAGAACACTCAGATCAGAATAATCAAAAAGATGACTGCGCATTAAATGCTCATTAATATCGTACAGATGTATATGTTTACTAGATAACAGCGCATTATCCTTTGACATGTCTAGTCTCAAGGCTATAAATACATTGTAACCTCCTCATTAGAAGGGGATCGAAATTTCTTGGGAAAACCACTTGTCAAGAATTCTAGGCAAACAGTCATCAATACAAAAATAGTGGATATAGGCTATTTCCTTAAGGCTGAACCACTTTAAAAATATATTGTCTCATATTTACTTATTCTTATTTATCTGTGATTAAAATAATTAGATCACATCTAGTTTTTTACATCAATAGATTGGCACCGTCTGTGGGAAATCGACTGTAATTAGCGTTTTTCACCAAAAAAAATCATCATCAATGGATGATAATCCAGAACCCAGTAATCAAAATACTGGTATCCCTCCAAATCCATCTACTCCCACAATTTTTTTAGATCTAGCTGGCATAATATCGACCATGCAAGAAACTATACGACAGCTTATACAAATCGTACAGGGCGGAGCGCCGGCTCAATCAGGACAACGAAGTGTTCAGAGAAATATTCGTTTACCCTCTTCCCAAACTAGGAGATCGTTATTTCCAGAGGAATCTTGATCCAGATGCATCGATTCATTTCGTACTGAGAAATCTAACTCCAGACGCATCTTATCATCCTGGACGGACTTCCTCAGTACGAGCTACAGACACTTAACAAAACATCACTCTACCTCCAGAGAGGATAAGTGCTCTTGAAAGGTTGAGTAGAATCTCTTTTTTTGATCTTTCGGGCCCTAGGAAGAATAGAAGTCCCCCTAGGATTGTGTCGAAGAACTTTCAACGACCATCTGATCTAAGGGAAGGCTCTGCCCAATCACGATCAACTACTCATCACGAAAGATGCCAAGAGGTAAATTCAACGCGATTAGTTGCTCGAACCAATATACCCGAGGAGGGAAATGATGCATGGAAGGGATCTATTCAGAGGTTGGAATACAGATTAGGGGAAATGGCTAAGGCCAAGAAACCTCTACAAAGAACTTTTGTCTAAGGAACATCATTTGTACAAGAAATTGTGGATTTTCCCACACCATCAAAATTCAAAGCTCCTATGGTGACGCCTTAATATTATGGAAAACTGACTCTGTCCTTCATATAGAATAATACCAAGCTTCTACCGATATCTATGCAGTTCCAGATGAGATGAGATGCAGGGCATTTTCACGAACTCTTGCCGGATCTGCTCAGATATAGTTTAACAACCTTCCTCGGGGGAAAATTGCGACTTTCTTTCAACTAGCATAACTCTTTATTGGGAATTTCTATTTTGGAGCGAAGCCAGTCAAACGAGTAGAACAATTGCTAAGCGTTAGGCAAAATAAAGGTGAAAGCACCAGGGACTATATGACTCGTTTCAATAACGAGAAAATGGAAGTAATTGATTACGAGGAAAAAATAACAATTACTGCTTTGATGAGTGGACTATTGTCGAATAAATTATACTACGCTTTAGCCAAGGATTCACCTAGGACCATGGCTGAACTGATGGAAAAAATAGCCAAAATCATGAATGTCGAGGAGGCTATGGCTACTAAGAAGAATGCAGATACTAAGGAAACCAAGGTCGAGACTAACAAGACTGAGAAAAAAGATCAGAAAAATAAAGGTGGCAACAGGCAGCCGAAAGTAAAGCAAACCCTGAAATAGTTGAAGAAGTTTGGAAATTATACTCCTTTGAAGGTAGATATAAATCACATTCTGGAAGAGATCAAGAATAGTGAGGAGATAAACTAGCCAGAAAAAATGAAGGGAGATCCTGACAAGAGGAATAAGTCCAAATATTGCGAGTTCCATAAAGACCATGGTCACACGACCAAAAATTTCATAGCTCTCCAGAATGAAATTGAAGCACTCATCAGACGAGGAAAGATGGTTAAATATATTGATCGTCAAAATGGTGGAAGAAGCAATGACCGAGCAAGGAAAAGGCCTAGATCTCCTCGTCGAGCAAAAGAAGACAAGAAGAGAAGTCATAAAGAAGACCCAGAAGATGACCAAGATGACCCTGATCTCCCCAAAAGACCAAAGAAGCCGGAACGTGAGGTATTTTCAATACATTTTGGATCATTTGAATGTAATGTTATTACAGGTGGAGATGCGGGAGGTGGGGACATGACTTTAGAGAGGAAAGCTTACCTCAATGAGGCTCAAGCTTGCTCATACATTCAGCGAATAAACTTGGCCAAAGATGATCTCCCTAGGAAAGTGAATAAAGACAAACTAGTCATTGGTTTCTCTAAAAATGACCTAGAAGGTGTACTGTATCCTCATGACGACCCATTAGTAATCAAAATGAGAATGAAGGAAGTGGTGATTTCACGGGTACTAGCGGACAATGGTAGCTTGGCAGACATCACGTTCTACCCATGTTTGATAGTTTGAATCTTAAGCTATCCCAGTTGGAGCCATATCATAGGCCCCTTCTTAGTTTTACTGGCGAGAAGTTTTTTCCACTTGGGACGATCAAGTTGGATATGATCATCGGTACATGGCCTGCTTGTCGAATAGAAAGAGTACACTTTTTCATGATGGATAAAAATATCCAATCAGCTTACAATATCATCATGGGAAGGGTAGGCCTGAAGAAGTTCGAAGCAGTACCATTTACTGTACATCAATGTTTAAAATTCCCAACCAACTTTGGAGTAGGAGTTATGAAAGGTGACTAGAAAGTAGCCTGAGAATGATACTATTCATCTGCCGAGCATGAGGAGTGTGAAGAATCCAAGAAGAAGACCACTGCATATCATGTGGATGAATTAGAAGATACGAAGATTAAAATTTTAGATCCTAGAGACGAGTCTCAGCTCGTTAAGGTCCAGGTCATGGAGGCTACCAAAAATATCATTCTGGGCGATGAGCACACAGAACGAACAGCTCAAATTGGTGCATCACTGGTAGTATCAATAAAACAAGAGCTGATAGTATTTCTAAGATGCATAAAGAAGACTTTTGCATGGAGTCACGAAGATATGCCAGGGATCGACCCAAATTTCCTATGTCACGAGCTCAACGTGAACAAGGAAATCAAGCCAGTAAAACAACGAAGAAGGGTTTTTAGTCCTTAAAAGAACCATGCCATACAGGAAGAAGTAGAGAAACTACAAAAAGCCTCTTTTATTGAGGATGCCAAATATCCTGATTGGCTAGCAAATGTGGTAATGGTGAAAAAGAAAACAACAAGTGGAGGATGTGTGTGGACTTCACTGGTCTTAATAAATCCTGCCCAAAGGATCATTTTCCTTTACCTCGAATCGATCAGTTGGTGGATGCTACCTTGGGACATGAATTGTTGAGTTTCATGGATGCTTATTATGGTTACAACCAGATTAAAATGAAGCCTGAAGACAGGGAGAGTACCTCTTTTATCACCCCAAGGGGAACCTATTGTTATAATGTTATGCCTTTCGAACTTAAAAATGCAGGCGCAATATATCAGCGGCTGATGAATAAGGTGTTTGCAGAGCAAATCAGTCATAACATGGAGGTTTATGTTGACGATATGCTCACGAAGAGCAAGAAAGCTGCTGATCATCTAGTTGACCTAGGTCAGACCTTTGATCAACTAGAGAAGTATCAAATGAAGTTGAATCCCACCAAATGCATATTCGGAGTACGACAAGGCATGTTTCTCGGATATATTATTAACCAATAAGGAATCGAGGCAAACCCTGAAAAGATCAAGGCTCTATTGGAGATGTGATCTTCAACTACGAAGAAGGAAGTACAAAGTCTCATAGGACGAGTTGCAACACTTAACATATTTATATCAAGAGCAACAGACAAATGTCTCCCATTCTTCAAAACACTATGAAAAACTTTTGAGTGGAATGATGAATGCGAGAAGGCCTTTCAAGAGTTGAAGAAGTATCTAGGGACACCTCCACTATTATCTAGACCAGTGATGGGAGAAAGACTATGCTTATACCTGGTAGTTTTGGAAAATGTAGTGAGCTCGGCGTTTATAAAAGTGGAGGACAGAGTACAAAAACCAGTCTATTACACCAGGAAAGCTTTTCGAGGAGCAGAAATCAGATATCCAAGGCTGGAGAAATTGGCATTAGCAGTAATTAAAGCAAGATGAAGAATGAGGACATACTTCCAAGCCCATACTATAGTAGTGTACACCGACATGCCATTAAGGCAAGCTCTGTATAAGCCGAAGAAATCAGGAAGATTGATGTACTGGGCAGTGGAGCTCGGTGAATATGATATAATTTATGAGCCAAGGTCATCGCTCAAAGGGCAGGCAATAGCGAACTTTATCATAGAGTTTACTCAAGAAAATGACTCCGAAGAATAGGAGTTGAATACAGACCAACCTGTAGATGTTACAGGATCATCAAATTTAAACCCCGACCAACTTACGTTGGTAGGCAAACAATAAGAAATGACAGTCGAGCAAGAAAAGATGATTGACGAGTAACAAGAAGTACTGGAGGACAAAAGGAAATACTAAATATTCCACCGAGGAACTCTCTTTGATAAAAAATTTGAAGATAAGCTACCTATATGGAATTTTTATGTGGATGGCTCTTAGTGCACTACGTGCAGTGGAGCAAGGATTATTTTGAATAGTCCGGATGAGATTGATGTGGAGTATTCTATGTGCTTTCAATTTAAAGCCTCTAATAATTAGGCTGAATATGAAGCAATGATCGTGGGTCTGAGCCTAGCCAAAACCATGAAGCCAGAGCAAGTCGTTGTGTTCAGTGACTCTCAGTTAATTATAAATCAAATTCTGGGGGTATATGTAGCAAAAGGAGAATTAATGGTCAGGTATCAAGCAAAAGCGGTAGAGGTTGTATCGAATTTTATTACAATTCAGTTGATTATAATACCAAGATTAGAGAATGCAAGAGTAGACGCCCTAGCTCGATTAGCATCATCCACACGGATCGAGCTACGAAGAATAATCCCAATAGAAATCCTAGATGGTCGGAGCATCGACAAAGATCTGGAAATAAAATTCATCACCCTTGATTTGGGACCATATCGGATGAATCCTATCAGGGCCTATATTGAAGAGGGGACTTTACCAACTGATAAACTCGCAGCCAAGAAACTAAAGTTTAAAGCTGCTCGTTATGTGTTGATCCGTGGCATTTTGAATAGACGAGGATTTATAGCAGGGCTGCAAAGATCTGTCCATCCCTCTGAAGTGAAAGATTTGATCGAAGAAGTTCATGAAGGGTCTTGTGGAGCCCATATAGCTGGTTGGACGCTCTTACGAAGAATAACCACACAGGGTTACTACTGGCCGACGATGAGAGATGATTGCGCAACTTATGCTAAGAAGTGCGATAAATGCCAACGCTTCTCGTCCATCCGAAGAACTCCCCAGGCATTGTTAAAACCCATAACATCCCCTTGGCCATTTTCCATGTGGGGGATAGACTTGGTCGGACCACTCCCAATGACCAGGGGAAGATTCAAATACCTTGTGGTTACTGTGGATTATTTTACAAAATGGATGGAAGCTGAGCGCCTTATTGATATGACATACGACAAAGTCTATCAATTCATTTGGAAAAATATTATTTGCAGATATGGTCTCCCACATGCATTCATTACTGACCATGGAACTCAGTTTGACAACAAGGAGTTTGTTGCATATTATCATCAATCCAATATACTGAAAACCCACTCTGTACCAGGTCACCCCCAGAGCAATGGACAAACTGAGGTGACAAACAGAACGCTACTGAATGGATTGAATAAATGACTGGATGATGCAAAGGAAAGTTGGATTAACGAGCTACACTCTGTGTTGTGGGCTTATCGCACCACACCACGAACAACAACGGGAGAGTCCCCATACATGCTGGCATTTGGGAGTGAGGCTATCATACCCACTGAATTGGGCCTGCCTACGCATAGAGTACTTAATTTCAATTCTCCTATCAGTGACTTGATGAGAAGATTAGACCTGGATATGCTTGAAGAAGTTAGGGAAGAAGCAGCAATCAGGAATGTAGCATATCAACAACGAACATCTTTTTTCTATAACAAAAGAGTGAAGAAGTGTGATTTGAAGGAAGGAGATTATGTGCTGAAGAGTTTGATCCAAAAGCACAACAAACTGGCACGGACCATACAGAGTAACAAAAGTTGTTCGCCCAGGGACATACAGGACTAAAACCTTGGAAGGAGAAGAATTCAAGAATGCATGGAATGCAGAGCATCTGGCCAAATATTATCAGTAATTGTAATTCATATGTAATGTTGTTTCTTTAATATGAATAAAGTGATGCTTCATCCAGTTTCTTTCTTTGTTGAATTTTTTTTGAAAAATTAGTGCTACACACTACACATCAAATTCACAGCAATTACTACCAACTCCGGTTGGTTGGGAATCAATTACCACCAACTCCGATTGGTCGGGAATCAGTTACCACCAACTCCGGTTGGTCGATAATCAATTACCACCAACTCCGGTTGGTCGGGAACCAATTACCGCCAACTCCGATTGGTCGAGAATCAATTACCACCAAGTCCGATTGGTCGGGAACTAATTACCACCAACTCCGGTTCGCCAGGAATCAATTACCACCAACTCCGGTTGGTCGGTAAACCAATTACAATGAACTCCGGTTGATTAAACTAAGAAGGAACATGGGATGCAAATCATTTCATTGCTTAAACCCAAAGAGTGACAAGTCACTATAATCAAACAATAAATAGGACAAGTTCTATTATCCAAAAACACAAAACAAAATGTACACATATTCACAAACAAACAAGCAAGGACATTCTGCAAATTACTTCATTCAAAACAAGAAGAATTACATATCCTGTGAAAAATACACTTCATAAAAAATCCTATTCTATCGGTTTTTTCCCTCCTGCCTCTGAAACAGGTTCTACTCTAGCAGGAGGGTCATGTAAGGCATAAGGAGAATTTATAAAATTTACATCTCTCAGCATTCTAACATTCATCACAGAGGGACGATCAAGTAAATGCTCTGGGCGAGATATATCAACGTTGGCATGAAGACTGTAGTCACCAAGATATTTGGAGATTAAGCATTGAGGAATTTCCCGAGAAGGAATCCAATTGAGGTCAATCTTAAAAGGAGGCACAGGCAAATCGAGCACTCCAGGCTCATAATATTCCCATAAGTAGTGGCCCTGCTCCAATTTTAGCACACACATTGCATTCAACCACCCTTGCTTGTACCCCTAATTATTTGACTGCTGGATTCGATCATTAAGATGGTAAAGGGCTTCATTATACCCAGCCATCCAAAATTCTCTGGGTTGTTTGTGGAATTGTTAAGTTAACCTCTCCAGTTGCTCGTGGAGATTCTTCACCAGGATTTCCTAATTTTCCAAGGCAGAATTCTGAGTAGTGAGTTGTTCGCTGAGGTTCAGAATCTTCTTAGACATTTCTGCTAAGGCTTAGTTCTTCGCCATTAGCTGTACTTCCTGATTCTCCAAAGCAAATTGAGTTCTTGCTTCTTCAATGGACACCCGACTAGTCCTTTCTCGTCCACGAGCGGAAGATCATGCTCGTCCACAGGTAGATGTGTAGGATTCATCTATTTTTAAAGTTTCCAACTCATCCCGTAAGTTGGCATTTTCTACCTCTAAGAAATAAAAACCTTTATCATTAACAGGGACCAAGGCTCCCGAGGAGGATGCATCAGATTTGAGTTATTTTATCTCCTCTTGCAAAGCAATGTTCTTCTGCTCCAATAACTTGGCGATATGCTTGTGTTCTTCAACCTCAAGCTTCATAACACTCTCTTTCTTCTCATAAGAAGAAATAAATTTATCATACCCTTTATCAACACTCAATTGCTGATATTTCTTCTCGTAGCCTTGATGCAAAAGTGTGGAGGACTCTTTGTACTTCTGCTGAAGTTCCTCGATTGTTCCTTAGAGGTCTTCAATCATCTCATAATAGGCCACGTTGTTGGCAACAGCACGATCAAGCAAGCATTTTAGGTATTGGTAATCTTCTACCGCTCGTTCAGAAGTATCTGGACCAAGAATGTCAATGATTTGAGCCTCATTAAGATCTGCATGACCAGCTTTAAAATAGTCGTTGCATTTCCTCATTAGTTTACTTGTCATGATCTGACAAGAGCTCCATCTTGGCCACAAACTAGCAAAGAGAAGAAAAATAAAGAATCAATAATGATGCAGACAAAATAATAATGCAGACAGAGTAAGTGAAAGAAGAAATCCAAGGCGAATAGCCAAAGTTCAAAATTTAATTCATCACAAGAAAGTGTACATCGTTCCAAGTTACATTCAAGAAAATAAAAACCCGAACAACTCTACACCTTCTCCTTGTTTCCTATGATTTCCTCGAGAGGTTTGGACGAAGGAATTGGTTGCTCGGAAGGAAGGGGAAATTGGTCGGTATAAGTGCTAGCTAGTGGAAGGTGGTCAGAGGACTGGACAACAGGAACAACAAGGACTTGGTCTTCAACCATCATGGAAGATTCATCTGAAGCAGCCTCATCTTCTTCTTCTTCTCCAGGAGAGGGATGAGGGCCATGAGTGTATTGCTGGAATAACTCAGAATCCTCAGCAACCTTCAACTCCTTTAACGCTGCCACCCATCCATCCCTAAAATATTTGATGCTGGCATACTTCCTTTTGGAGGTCATGACAGCCAAACCCTTGTTCCATCCTTTATCCCAACCAGCACTGAAAGATTTTTTAACCACCTTTTTCCTTTTTGCCTTCTCTGAGGAGGTCCTTTCCCTAAGGAGCTCCTCGGCAACCTTTAACTTCTCTTCCACCTCCTTTTTCTGTCATTCAACATTTTGAAGTTTAACAACTTCATCTTCAGTAGACTTGATCTTAGCCTCAAGATTCTTGTTTCTCTATTTAAAGTTTTTGTTGCTCTGCTCAGATTCCTTAAACTTCTTCTCCAAGTCCTTGGAGGCATTCATGGCCTAATTTCTGTCCAGCTTAATGGACTTGAGTTGTTTCTCCCAAGAAACCTTATCTTCCTCGTATTTTTTATAAGAATCTTTTAGAGATTGGGTCATCCCAACAAAACCTTCCTCTACTCCTACCGAGGAGCTTGAAGCCTTGATAGCTTCATCCTTCTTCAGAATGCTGGTAAAACACGTCACCAGCTGAAAAAAGAAAGCATTTTAAGTCAATACAGGAACATAGTACTAAAAAATAAGGGGTCAAGATAAAGATACTTACTGAGGCAATGTGTTGAGCAGCCAGAGTAGTAACTCTCTCTCGAAAAAGAGTATATTCGATGCTTTGGATTTCTGGGATAGTCCAAGATTTTACTAAGCCCACAACACAGCTTAGAGAAACAAAAGATGGAACATTACCTTAAACATTTGAAGGTTGAGAGACAACTTCAGCAGGTCTCTCAGAAGAGTTTTTCTTTAACTTCCTCAGAGGAGCAGGAACAGTTTCCATTAAAGACGTTGTCTTTATTGGTGATATGACAATAACCTCACTCGGAGGAGAGACAGTAACAGTCCTGCTCGGAGACACAGGGGGCTTCTTTCCAGCTTTCTGGGCAATAATAGGAAGGGGTACATCAATTTTCTCTGTCCCCTAATCTGGGACATCTTTTTTACTTTTCTTTGCCTCCACAGGGGCAAAGGTAGATTTGTCAAATAAGGCAGGACCTCTTCTTTTCTTCATCAGAGCAGTGATTGGAATATTTGATTCAGAAGAAGAACCTTCCACACTAGTCTCAGAGGCTGGTGCTGGTACTTGGTCAAGATCAACCACCACTGGACGAGGACGAGTCGTGAAAGATGAAGTATAGCTTTTGTATTACAACAAGTAAGAAGCATATCGAATATGCTCCTCAGCAACAGATTGGTGAAAGCTCCAGATAAGTTTTAAGTGCTTTATGTTAACCTCAGTTTCCTTGGGAGGTTTTCTTTTACTATCAACTATAACAAATAAAAACAAATGTCAGTGATGCATTTTATCAAACATAAAGAAAACAAGATTTCAAAAAATAAAAACAACCTATTCCATTGCCATAAGGGGGACACCTGGGACCCTGATATACATCATCTTCATTTAATGGAGTGTGTTGCCAATTTTTCATAACAACCCCATGCTAAAAATAATCCCTATTGGCGTCAGGAAGATTGACAAATAAAGCTCTATTCAAAAACCTAGTTTTTAATTAAAAAGTGCTATCACTGACAACCCATCTATAGCAGCACATAATCTTTGGAATCGCTAAGCGGGTTCCATGAAGTTGATTCAATTTATGTACGCCATTAACTATCCTCTAGGTATTTGAAGCTATTCTTGTAGGAATAACATCAAAATATTTGCAGAATACCAAACATAGGGGATTTGGTGGAAAAGAAAAGCCGCATTCGGCCACAAAAAGACTTGGGAACCAATGTCCCTCTGTCAAAGAAAAATAATCAGAAGGTTCAAAAAGTTTTTCCAAAATAACCCACGAAGGGATTGAAAATTCAGACCAAAATTTGTCCAGTGACTCAACAAGATAAACCATGATGAACAAAGTAAATAAAATAAAAGGAAGAAAATCTTATAGAGAAAAAGAGATCAGGTGAACAACGAACGACGAAAAGAACGAAGGCACAAGACAGAGAGAAAATGAAGAGTTCAAAGATACAGATTTGAAAAGTCAAACACGCTAGGATTTCTGTCGCGTTTAAATACTTTACCTCGAAAATAGGGAAAGGCAATGATTACAAAAAAAATACGTTTGCATTTCCGCCAGCTAAAAGAAGAAAAGGGAACCAATATCGAAGCGGTCATGAAAATTCAAAACATTTATAAGGCCTGATAATATGCACTCAAAAAAGGAGTTATATACGACGAACGTGTTCATAAAAAATCATACAAACCAATAATCTATGCATTTTTCAAGCAGAATGTTCCACACTTTTCATCAACATCAAACTGTGAAACATTGGGGGCTTCTGTTGATACCAAATTTAGTCTGCTAACATGGACCATTCACTTAAAGACACGTGTCATCCTTCAAACACTTTCAACGAACAACAAACTGTCAACGATCTACTCAGGTGTGCCGAGCAACTCAGGGGCCCCGAGCAACTTAATGAAAAATGTTACTAAAGCCGTTTATTAAAAATAAACTATTTAAGTAACTCCGATCTATTTTTTTAAGAAACTCTTTTCGTAAAAACCAAACTATTTGAACACAAGATGTGTTTAATAAATCAGTATGTACGAGATCTATTCAAGAATTGAATAACAGGTTTATAAAGTAGTTTAAAAATCTTAAACTCAGCACAACCAAGAATGAGATGAGGAAATGTAGAAAGATTATGTTCACGATGTTTTTTACGTGGTAAAACCTCACCAATTGAGGAAACATCCACGACTCCCTCTACAGAGTAAAATGAAAAATCCACTAAAACAAATATATGAGTTACAAACTATATAACTAACATGCAAACAACTAAGCCCTATATAAGTTTAGGAATGTACCCTCTGGTGTCCTTAACCTCCTCTGCAGTTCTGATTGTAGATGTAGTTCTCCCAGTTTGTTAACTTCCGATTTGTTCCAGCACTTTATGTCGACTCTTTATTCACAAGATCTTATTACCAACACTTTTCGTGTTGTAGGGTGAAAGTGTTTGTGGAAGTGCTTTCTAACACATGCATGCACACACACACACACACACTTATTAAGTACAAACAGTCCTAGCAAATTACAATAACACTATATGCTGTGATCTTTTCTTTTTCTTTCTTCTTACAAAACTTTTCACCTTATTTGACCTTTAAATCATTCCCAGAATCCACGGATACCTTGCTAGGAAGACAGACAAGGTCTTAATCAATCTCTGAATTTAGAAAAACTTTTCGAGATTGAAAACCTCCAAGTGAGATTCCAAACTAGGTTAAAGGTTTAGTTTTACAAGAACTAGAAACAGAAAACATTTATTGTTGATTTCAAAGTAAGCAAACATTTTAGGGAAAATAATCAAAATATATCTCTCAAGATGAGAAATAAAGAATGAACCTAAGTGTAATGTAACATGAATAACTCAGATCTGAAATTTCTATGAAATCAGAAAGCAGATCTGAATAAACGTTTAAGTTGAAAACAAGATCTAGTGAACACGAGGTTACAGCATCAAAAACAAACTCAACTCAAACTCTCAAACTCTCAAGAATACTCAGAGAAGTGTTTTGGATATGGAGCTATTTGGAAAAGTATTTGAGTTTGGATGGAAGAGGTTTTGACGAACATGGTTAGGGTTTCTAACTCTCTCTCTTCTCTCTGTGTTTTCTCTCTTCTCTCTCTTCTTTCTCAATTTCTCAAAAGAAATCAAAATGGCAAAAGTCTTCGAAGTCTGATAATAGGGTCCCTTTTATAGGGTGAGGAGAGGGTTCGAGAGGCTGGCTCAGAACCAAGGGCCTGGATTAAGTCAAGCCAAATTGACTTAGATCGTAGGGTTCTAATAAGGTGGTGATTAAACGAATCCTGATTGGTCTAAAGAGTTGTACTGGGATTCACCAAGATAACATGCAAATCGTTGATAGCTAATTATCCAAGGGCTAGGAACAAATGTTGTTTTAACTCAGTAAAGAAACACAACTTTAGCCAATCAGACAAGGACAGGTGTTGATCAATAAAAGGATAACAAACGCGTGTCTAAAGTTAATTAAAACCACACCCTCAAGTTTACTCCGATTTCGGATTCTACCCAAGGTAACAATAAGCCAATATAATCAACAAATTATATTTACAAATTGAGCACAAAACTTTTTAAACAAGTTTTAATCAAGAAAACCTTATTTTAAAAATGTTTAAAAAATCCCAAAAAATTATTAAAATACCAATTTAGGGATTTAAACACACTCATCATATGTACACACATTATTATGCAATATGATATGCAATAAATGAATTCTACTGTGTGAGTGTTTGCAATAGGTTCTTGATCACTACAAGATAGAGAGATGAAGTAGCAAACCAACTTCTGCGGTTCTTTGGATTCTAGGTAGGACACAATTTTGTCACAATTTCCAAACTAGATGAGCACTTATACAATATAGACTCAAGTGAGTCAAAAGTATAAGGGATTCAATCTCCCCCTTTGGAAATATGAGACAAAATCTCCTTTGAGTCATCTTGGACTCGTAGGGCAACAAGAAAATAAGAAAAACTTATTCCTATCAAAATTGTATCTACCCAATTCCTAGAAATCAAAAAGTACACAAGTCAACTAAGTACATATGAATACCCCATTACAACTGTTGAGAGTAACTGTACAATAAGAACCTGCAATAAATCACTAAGATCAAGCTGTTTAGCATATGTAGATTTGGATAGACTCAAATTTCTCCCCCATTTTGTCTCAAATGGACAGAGGGAAAAACTTGGATAAACATCAAAATGATTAGTCAGCATAAACCATACCAATAGATTTTCGTAATGAAATGAATCTATTATATTCTAGAGGTTTGGTAAATATATCTGCGAGTTGTAGATCAGTAGGAAGATAATTGATTTCTAATTCCTTAGATTCAACCAATTCGCGTATAAAATGATGTCTTATTTTAATATGCCTTGTTCGCGAGTGTTGAACAAGGATTTTAGAAATATTAATCGCACTTTGATTATCACAATAGAGATGCAATTTGTTTTCTTGAATACCATAATCACTTAGCATTTGTTTAAGCCACATTAATTAAGCACAACAGCTGCCAGCGGCTATGTATTCATATTCAGCTGTTGGGAGTGATGTGCAGTTTTGTTTTTTACTATTCCATCCTACCAAGTTATTACCTATATAATAACATGCTCCTGATGTGCTTTTACTATCATCAGTACACCCAGCCCAGTCAGCATCAGTGTACCCAATTATAGTGCTTGGTGTGTCATTAGTGTACAAAAGTCCTTGATTTAGAGTGCCTTTTACATATTTAATGATACGTTTAACAGCATTCAAGTGGCTCTCTTTAGGGTTACTTTGATATCGAGCACATACACAAACAGCATACATAATATCAGGACGCGAGGCAGTAAGATATAGTAAGGTTCCTATCATACTACGATACTGAGTAGGATCTACAGATTTTCCATTTTCATCTTTAAAAAGTTTTAGCGTAGTACTCATGGGCGTTTTAGCATCTTTAGCACTCTCGAGGCCTTCTTTACTATCTCTAAAGCGTACTTGGATTGCGATACAAATAATCCATCTGAATTTTGTTTGACTTGAAGGCCTAAGAAGAATTTTAGCTCCCCCATAAGGGACATTTGAAATTCTTTATGCATAGTTTCAGAGAAGGATTTGACTTCTGAGGGAGAAGTTGATCCAAATATAATATCGTCCACATATACTTGAGCAATGGTGATGTGTTTGTCAAAATGTTTGACAAAAAGAGTTTGGTCATTTCCGCCTCTTTAAAACCTTTATCTAAAAGAAAACTGGAAAGACGCTCATACCAAGCTCTAGGAGCTTGTTTAAGGCCATAGAAAGCCTTTTTCAGACGAAATACATGATTTGGATGTTTAGGGTCAATGAATCCTTTAGGTTGTTCTACATAGGTTTCTTCAGGCAATATACCATTAAGGAACGCATATTTGACATCCATTTAGTATAGTGTAAAGTGCATGTGGCAAGCTATAGCAAAAAGCAGACGAATAGATTCTAAACAAGTAACAGGAGCAAAGGTCTCGTTAAAATCTATTCCTTCTATTTGAGAGTATCCTTGAGCAACTAATCTAGCTTTATTTCTAATTATTATCCCATTTTCATCAGTCTTATTTTTGAAAATCCAACGTGTGCCAACAAACTTTTTGTGATCAAGACGTGGAACAAGATACCAAACATCATGAATGACAAATTGTAAAAGTTCTTCCTGCATAGCAGAAATCCAATGAGAGTCATTCAATGCCTCATATACATTCTTTGGTTCCACAAGGGAAACAAAACATGCATAATGTGCATAGTTTCTGAGTTGGGATCTTGTACGCACTGGCTCACTAGGATTACCAACTACATTATTTATGGGATGATCTTTAGAAACCTAGTTAGGTACCTCAGGTGTCTAAATAGGTAATGAATTATCCATTGTAGAGGAGTCATTTTCTAAAATATTTGTAGACTCTTCCTTAATAGTAAATTCACCAGTCTTGCTTTCTACAGTAGTGTCACTAACAATTACATTTATGGATTCCATCAAAGTTTTAGTGCGAAGATTATACACTCGATAAGCTCTACTATTAGGCGAATGTCCTAAAAATATGTCTTTATCTCCCCGGCTCTCAAATTTGGATAAGTGTTCCCTATCTTTGCATACATAACAAGTACTGCCAAAGGTTCTAAGATATTTGAGATTAGGCTTTTTATTGTACCAAAGTTCATAGGGAGTTTGTTTGGAATTCTTTCTAAGATAGACCCTATTTATAATATGACAAGCAGTACGAATGGACTCTACCCAAAAATATTTAGGTAAATTCTTGGCATGTAACATAACACGTGCCATCTCCTGAAGGGTACGATTCTTTCACTCCGTAATACCATTCTGTTGAGGGGTCTTAGGAGCACTGAACTCGTATTTATAACCATTATAGTCACAGTATTCTACAATACCAGTGTCTTTGAATTCACCACCTCTATCACTACGAATTCTATTCACTTGAGTATCCTTCTCATTTTCAATCCTAAGAAGAATTTTTAGGAACGATTGAAATGTTTCAGACTTTTGTTTTAAGAAGGCTACCCAGGTAAATCTAGTGAAGTCATCAACCATAACTAGGATGTAACTGTGTCCACAAAGACTAACAGTTTGGGAGGGACCCATTAGGTCCATATGGATGAGTTATAAGGGATTAGAGGTAAGAATATCTTTGACTTTCTTATGAGGTGCCTTAACAATTTTACCTTCTTGACAGGAACCACAGATAAGATTGGGTATAAGTTTGATTTTAGGAACTCCTCTAACTATTTCCTGAGAGGTCAGTCTACTAAGGTTATAATAATTTATATGACCCATTCTGTTATGCCATATCTCATTGTCATCCATTCTGGCAACATTACAGATTTCAGAATTGTTCATGACAGTGTAGCAATTGTTAGGAGTTCTGAATCCAGTAATTATGCATTCACCTTTTTCATTTAAAATTTTGCAATTTTTCTTTGAAAAGGTAACAGTATGATCTGAGTCACAAAATTACGATATGCTAAGTAAATTTCCCTTAAGATCTTTGACTAGAAGAACATCTTGTAGAATAGGAAGCCCATCTTCTTGGAGAGTTCCTTTGCCTATGATTTGAGATGAAACTCCATCACCAAAAATGACTTTACCACCAGATAAGCTGGTTTTGCCCTCTAATGCCATCTTTTCAAGCCTAAGAATAGATATTATCAAATTATCGAGGCAATCACAAATCAGGGGTCCCATAACAACATAGTTAGTTCATACGAGTTACATTGGTCTTGTACGAGGTGTTGGTGCCTCTCACGGGGCTGTTTAGGGGGTATTTTAGGTTTTTCCCTCTAACACCATATTTTCAAGCTTAGGTGCAAATATTCTCAGATTATCGTCGTTCTCTCAAACTGGGGGTCCCGTGATAATGCGGTTAACTCATACGAGTTACATTACTGTCGTGCGAGGTATGGGGGCCTCTCACGTGGCCCTTTGGTATGTGTTTTGGGGGTTCACCCTCTAACGCCATATTTTTCAAGCCTAACTGTGGACGTGGTCAGTTCTTAGGAGTTACATTGGTCTCGCACAAGGTGTTGGTGCCTCTCACGGGGAAATTTGGGGGTGTTTCAGGGTTTCGATCTCAAATGCCATTTTTTCCAAGCCTAAGTATAGATATTCTCAAATTATCACCATGCTCTCAAATCGGGGGTCCCGTGATCACGCTGTCAGTTTTTATGAGTTACATTGGCCTCGTGCGAGGTGCTGGTGCGTCTCATGGGGACATTTGGGGGTGTTTTCGGGTTTCGACCCCTAATGTCATGTTTTTCAAGTCTAAGTGTAGATATTTCAAAATTATCTTCGTGCTCTCAAATCAGGGGTCCCGTGACCAAGCGGTCCATTCTTACGAGTTAGATTGGTCCCATGCAAGGTATGGGTGCCTCTCACGGGGTCGTTTGGGGGGTGTTTTGGGCTTTCGCCCTCTAATGTCAATTTTTCCAAGCCTAAGTATAGATATTCTACATATTATCGATGTGGACTCAAACCGGGGATCCCATGACCACGTGGTCTGTCTTACGAGTTACATCGGTCCTGTGCAAGGTGTTGGTGCCTCTCACGGGGCCGTTTGGAGGGTATTTTAGGATTTTGTCCTCAAATGCCATGTTTTCAATCTCAGGGTTAATTATCTCAAGTTATCATCATGCTCTCAAACTAGAGGTCCCTGAATAATGCGGTCAGCTCCTATGAGTTAAATTGGTCCTCTATGAGGTGTACGCGCCTCTTATGGGGCCGTTTGGTGTGTGTTTCAGGGTTTCCCCATCTAACCCCTTATTTTTCAAGCCTAAGTGTAAATATTCTCAAATTATTGATGTGCTCGCAAATCGGTGTTCCCGTGACCATACAGTCAAGTCTTACGAATAACATTGGTCCCATAGAGGTGTTGGTGCCTCTCACAAGTCCATTTGGGGGGGTGTTTTGAGGTTTCATCCTCTAACGTCATTTTTTTCAAGCCTAAATATAGATATTCTCAAATTATAGCCCCGATCCCAAACTGGGGGGCCCGTGACCTTATAGTTAGTTTCTACAAGTTACATTATTCCCGTGATATGTGTTGGTGCCTCTCACGGAGCCGTTTTGGGGGTTTTTGGGTTTGCATCCTCTAATGCCATGTTTTTAAATTCTAATCATAGATGTTCTAAAATTATCATTGTGCTTTAAAATCGATGGTCCTATTACCATGCATTCATTTCCTACGAGTTACATTGGTCCCGTGCAAGGTGTTGGTGCCTCTCTCGAGGCCGTTTGGGGAGTGTTACGAGCTTTTTTCCCTCTAAGGACTTATTTTCAAGACTAGGTGTAAATATTCTCAAATTATCATCGTGCTCCGAAACTGTGAGTCCCATGACAACACTATTAGCTTTGATGAGTTACATTGGTCCCATGCGAGATGTGGCTACCTCTCACGGGGACGTATGGTGTGTGTTTCAACATTTCGCCCACTAACGCCATGTTTTCCAAGCCTAGGTTTAAATATTCTCAAATACTCTACATACCAGGGTCTCGTGACCATGCGATATATTCTTACGAGTTACATTGGTCCCGTACAAGGTGATGGTGCCTCCCACGGGGCCATTTGGGGGGTGTTTTGGGGTTTAGCCCTCAAACATCAAGTTTTTAAGGCCAAAGAATTTACATTTTCAAATTACCAATGTGCTCTCAAACTAGGGTTCCCATGAGCATGTGATCAATTCCTACAAGTTTCAATGATCCCGTACGAGGTGTTGGTGCCTCGCACATGGCCATTTGGGTGGTGTGTCTAGGTTTTACCCTATAATGTCATGTTCTTTCAAGCCTAAGTGTACATTTTCTCAAATTATCATCGTTCTCTCAAACTGGGGGTCCCATGACAATGCAGTCATCTCCTACGAGTTAAATTTATCCAGCGAGAGGTGTGGGTACCTCTTACGGGGCCATTTGGTGGGTGTTTCGGGGTTCCACCCTCTAACGCCATGTTTTTCAAGCCTAACTATATATATTCTCAAATTATCATTGTGTTCTCAAATAAAGTATCTAGTGATGACGTGGTCAGTTCTTACGAGTTACATTGGTCCCCTAAGAGGTGTTAGTGCCTCTCATGGGGCCATCTGGGGGGGGGGGGGTGGTTACCCACTAATGCCAAGTTTTTCAAGCCTAAGTATAGATATTCTCAAATTATCATCGAACCTGGTACAACCTCTTCAATCACTTTGTAAGGCCCATGTCAAGTTGGATGAAGCTTGTTGGGTTTTTACCACGTATTTTTTAGTACAAAATTCCCTACTTTCAACGGGTGTGCTTTGACCCTTTTGTTGTAAAATCTTGCAGTTCTTTGCAGGTAGGCAGCTTTCCTAACCTCATCGTCTTCTCTTATCTCTTCAATGAGATCCAAGTCAAGCTTTTGCTCGTCATTGTTATGTTCAGGGTCGTAGGTTTTAACCCAATGTATAGGTAGGCTTACCCCCATTAGTACAACTGCCTCTGAGCCGTATGCAAGCATAAACGGGGTCTCTCTAGTAGGAGTCTTTTAAGTCATTCTATAGTCCCATAGTACAACATACACTTCTTCAATCCATCTCTCCTTTTCATCTTCTAACTTCTTCTTGATCCCATGTAGAATCGTTTAATTTATCACTTCAGTTTGCCTATTTGCTTGGGGTCGACCGGGGGGGGGGGGGGGGGGGAGAAGAACTATTTCGTGCCGACCCTTTCATAGTATTTTCCCAAGGAGACATTCTTGAATTGAGTCCCATTATTTGAAATCAGGGTATTAGGCAGACCATACCTACAGATGAGCTTCTTTCAGATGAACTAGAAGGTCTTATGTTCTGGAATCATAATTATCTGAAAAGTAATATATCGCCACAATCAGCTACCGATAATTGTTCACTACTCTGGTTAAGGGTTTTACTAGATCAATTCCCCACACTGCAAATGGACAGGGAGACGTAATGGGGGTCAGAGGCTGATGAGGTTACTGAGGAATAATAGCAAACCATTGACACTTATCGCATTTATTGACATATGAAGAAACATCTTTGGCCAGGGTCAACCGCTAGTACCCCTGAGTAATAATCCTCTTGGCCAATGATCTTCCCCCAATATTACTAGAGCACAAGGCTTCATGTACGTCTTGTCGAATATACAGTACCTCAGATGGATGAACATACTCGAGATGAGGAAACAAAAATCTTTTCTTACATAAAATGTCCCCTATAATAGAGAACTTAGCAGCTTTGTATCTTAGCTTCCTTCTTTCGACTTTTGATTCTGGCAGCTCCCCTTCCTTGATGTATATGATAAGAGGATCCATCCATAAAGCCCTCTACTTAAATTCAAACAAGACTCAGATGCACTATCCTCCTCTTCGATGTTCGGCCAAAGCAAGATTTCTATTATCACTGTTCTTCTTATGTCTATTTTTTTTACTAAGGCTAGACTTGCGAGTGCATCGGCTTGTCCGTTGTCTAGCCGAGGTAACCTCTTCATCTTCACTTCCTTGAAACCTTTCAACATTGACCTTACTCTCTCCAAATATTTTCCCATTCTATCGTCTTTGGCTTTATATGCACCTAACACCTCATTTACCACCAATCTTGAATCACTATGAACCACGAGTTGGCCAGCACTTAGTGCCTAGGAGAAGGAGAGACATGATATCAGAGCATCGTATTCTGACTCATTATTCTAGGTCTTGAAGTTAAACCTCAAAGAATACTCAATATCTGTGCCATCTGGGGCCAACACTATCAACTCGGCTCCACTTCCATTCTCATAAGACGACCCATTGATAAATAGGTTCCATCCTCTGAGAAATTACCCTCTGTTAGGGATCCCTGCCTGAAGGGATATCTCCCCTCTTCATTTTATCTTCTTTTCCCTATAAAACTGTTTATCTCGGGCTCGTATATGGAAGGGCAGGCATTTCTCTTTTGCTGATAACCTGTAGTCTGAAAATTCTCCTTCTCAGTCGTAGCCTCGTCCCTGGTGAACCCGTCCACGAAGTCTACCAACGTTTTCCCTTTAATGGCCACCCTGGGCTGATAGACGATATCAATAACTCCCAACTCTATTTCCTAAACCATTAGTCTCCCAAATTTCTCTGGCTTGTGGATCACCTGCCGTAGTGGAGAATCAGTGAGGACGACCATTGTATAGTCCTGGAAGTACAACTTCATCTTTCTCGAGGCATGAATTAAAGCGTAAGACAACTTTTCCATCCTTGGGTACCTCTTCTCGGCCCCTTGGAGAGCTTTGCTATTTAAATACATCAGCTTCTGTACTCCATCTTCTTCCCTCAAAATGGCAGCACTAATAGACGACTCCAAGACTGCTAGGTATACATATAATTTTTCCACATGAACTGGCCATGATAAAAGTAATGCATAAGCGAGGTATGATTTCAGCTCTCTAAAAGTATTATCACACTCCTCATTCCATTCAAAAGCTTTTCTAAGAACATTAAAAAATGGAAGACACTTATGTGTGGCTCTAGAGACAAACCTATTTAGGGAAGCCACTCGTCCACTAAGCCTCTGAATGTCTTTGATGGTCTTTAGGGTCTTCATCTCTATCAGAGATTTTATCTTCTCTAGGTTGGCTTCTATACCCATCTGATTAACGATAAAACCCAAGAATTTTCAAGCTCCAACACCGAAAACACATTTCACAGGGTTGAGCTTCATCATGTACTTGTCCATTGTATCGGAGTTTTTTTTAAGGTCGGCCACATGAGTGTTGACCTTTAGACTCTTGGTTATAATATCATCAACATAAACCTCCATGGACTTCCCAATTTTATTTTTAAACATCTTATTCACCAGTTGTTAATATGTAGCCCCGACATTCTTCGAGTTGAAGGGAATAACCTTATAACAGTATGTTCCCTTATCGGTGATGAAGGCCGTTTTCTCTGCTTCAGTCGGGACTATGAATATTTCATTGCGGACAGAGTACGCATCTATGAAACTCATCAATTCATGTCATGCCAAAGCATCTACCATCTGATCAATACGAGGGAGAGGGAAGTTATCCTTGGGGCAAGACTTGTTCAAATCAGTGAAGTCCACACACATTCTCCACTTTCCATTAGCCTTGGGCACTATAACTGCATTGGATAACCATTCAGGGTAGATGACCTCTCTGATGAACTTGGCCTCTTCAAGCTCTTAACCTCGTCCCTTATAACCTCATACTTCTCACAAGAATAAATCCTTCTTTTCTGCTTTACTGGCTTATCACCTTACACCACATTAAGATTATGACACATTATCTTTGTGTCGATGCCTAACATGTATGCATGACTTCAAGAAAAGATGCTCTATATTATTTTCAACAACTTGATCATCTCATCCTTAATCTCCGGCTTTAGGTCTTTCCCAATCTGGATAATTTTTTTTGGCTCGTCCTTATTGAGGATGATAGATTCTATCTCTTATGCGGCTTCCCATTTCTTGAGCTTTATCTCATCTCTAGGATCAAGTGTGTAAATGTTGTAGGTGGTGGTTTCTTTCTCGTATGCCTCTCTCTCCCTAACCGAGTTAAAGTATTATTCTCATGCCGACATTTGGTCACCCTGAACTTCCCTTACTCCATAAGTAGTCGAGAATTTTATCATTAAGTGGACCGTCGAAGGCACTGTCTCAAATTCTTTGAGGGATGCCCATCCCAATATGAGGTTGTAGGATGAGAAGACGTTCTCATCCATAACAAAAAAAAGTTGATCTTCTTGGTGAGCCTCTTCATCCATTCGTCCCCCATTCTGATATCCATTTAATACATCGTCAGAGGGTGAACCTTCTCTCCACTGAATCCTATTAGAGGATGATTATATAGGATGAACCTGGCCCTACTAAATCCTAAGCCTTTGAAGCACATATATAATATAACATCTAAAGAGCTTCCTCTATCGTCTAAGATTCTTGGTACTTCACATCCATGTACGCTGATCGTTATGACAAGCGGGTCATCATGTGGGGCTATAATACCCTTTAAGTCTAGCCTTGAGAAGCCAACTATAAGGCTTTCCATATCTACTTTCTTTCTTTTCTCAGGCTTAGTATTAATGGAATCGAGTTGATAACCTCGGCCTTAATTATGGATTTTGCCTCGGACACCTGAGCCTTTCGATCGACAATCTCAAAGCCTCCACCCGCAAGGCCACCACAAATCATATTTACCCTGAATGAAATCATGTTGAGCCTCTTCATTGGAACATCATCGTCTTTAGGTGGGAGATCCAAATCATCATGATCTTCGTCTGAGGATCCATCCCTCCTAGTGGGAGCGTCTTCTTTGCATTATTCATTTCTCCTATTTCTAGTGTCATCTCAGCCTCTATCGTCTTGGCCCTACACCGAACCATTCTTATCAATATATTTTCTCAGTTTTCTAGACTTTAACATTTTTTTGAACTCATCTTTGAAGGCAAAGTATTTATCTGTAAGGTGCCCATGATCTTGGTAAAATTCACCCCAAATACTTCTATTCCTCTTATGAGGAGGTGTCTTCAATTTCTCCGGCCACCTAAGAGACTGATCATTTTCTTTCTCATTTAAAATGTTCTTATAACTAACTGTCATAGGCGTATAGTTTGCAAACTTGTCGTCTATCGGACTTTTCTTGCTATCCTTCCCATTGAACTTCTGACCCTTTCCATTATTGTGAGCTTTTTTTTCTTCATCTTTTTTAGTTACCATTTCCTCCTCTGCGTTCGTGACCCTTTCGTCCATAGCCAAAAGTTCAGCCATGGACTTAGGAGGGTCCTCAGTTATCTTCTAGAGTAGCTTTCCTTTCTGAAGCCCCCCATAAGGGCTATCATCGCGATACTTCATAGTCTTATACCTCTAGCTTCTCTTTGTTAAAACGAGTTATGTACTCTCTTAGAGTCTCGTCCTTCCCTTGTTTGATGTACAACAAGTGGGTGGTCTGTTTCTTAGGTTTTACCCCAAAGCAAAAGTTAAGGACAAAACTATCGGCTAGTTGTTTAAAGTTTCCTATAGAGTTTTTAGGAAGAGAGGTGAACCATACATGAGCTGCCCCTGTCAAGGTGCTTGAGAATGCCCAACATCTCATCTCATCTGATATTGAATAGATGTCAGAGGCCAACTGATACATCTCCACATGATGTACTGGGTTAGTGCTCCTATCATACTTCGGTGTGACTACCAAGGATTTAAACTTGGCCAGTGTTGGATAATTTCATATCTTCTCCATGAATGGGAATCCTTCAGCATATCCTCTTTTCAAGGGGTGTCGTCTTTTATGATATCTCCTATTTTGTTGTCCAACCTTTCTATCGACTCATTATAAGGTTTGTCAGTAGCTACGTCGGCCTTGGCCGGGATAGAGCTTTCCCCATCCCCTTCCCCGTCATCCTACCGAGCTGAACGCCCTTTGTTAACTAAACGGGCTGAGGGTGCTCTTTTTAGATGTTATGGTCAGCTGATGACCCCTTGATCTTCTGGAGGTATGTAGTCGTCTTTCCTTTCATTTATTCTTGACCCTGTCACACTCCTTGACCTGGATCAGCGGTTCCTCAAATCTCCTTTTGTGCCGAGCCTATCAAAGGCTGACCCTCTGCTTAGCCTAAAAAAGGCTGATTACCCTGATCCAGGGTCTTAGCTGGGCCTTCGCTCTCAGTTGGACCTCTGTCCTTGATCCTTGCAGTTCGAATAGGGCGCACTGTTCCCCCAGATATGTCATGACGTTCCTAACATTCAAAATCTCCCTCTTCATCATCGAGGTCTTCCCCCACTAATTCATCACAGAGTTCTTGATCCTACCTTCCCAGGCATAAATGATTTGGGTCAGCAACGTCTCTCCACCTTCGACGAGGCGGAAGATCTTTTTCTGGAGCCTGGGGTGGTCTCCTGGATTAATGGTCTAGTTCACCTTCCTTGGCTGCCGGAGTTACAAACTTGCAATGGTGTAATATGTAAGGACATGGTCCGTCACAATTTATTATGTCATATACCGATACAAGTTGCTACAAGTCATCAAAGGATTGATAAGCTTATATCTCTAAAGACGAATCCGAATTTCAAAGAAGTCTTCAACATTCAAGACCAAGAAGGACGAATTTGGTAAAATGTGTTTTAGTTTCATTTACATTTCACATTAAAAGTGTTGGGATATTTTTTTTATAAAAGTTAATATGATTTTTAGAAATTTTAATAAATGATTTTTTATTTTTCAAAAACATTTTATCATAAAAGTTTTGGATAAATATCTCTTGATCCCATGAACAGTTTTAATATTTGAAGATTCCAAGTTATTTAAATATTTAAAAGTTTTTTTTAAAGGCGATTAGTGACTGTCATTGAAACGACGTCACATCTCGTTCGAACGAGATGGAGTATCGCTCGAACGACGTCGTTTGTCATTTGAACGAGAGGTGTTTTTAGCCAACACGTCACGACCTTGAATTTTTGTATTTAAAGGGTGTCAGGCTACTGAATTTCGTGTGGAGAAAAACTATTTTTTGACAGGGTTCGATTTTCTATTCTGCAACCATATTTGAGGGTTCATTATTTTTTTTTACAATTCATAATCCTGATAGCTTTTTTGTGAGTTATTTTTGTGGAACCCGAAAGCATATTTTGTTACTGTTCATACTTTGTGGGGAGATCTCTACAACCGAGGGTTGCGTGCTATTGTGGAGTGAGTCTCGACGGAGTTTTGTGACTGTGTGTCAAAAGGGAGTGCTACGATGTTCCTGGGTTAAAGACTGGACTGCGGTTCATGTAAGTTCACTATGTGTGGACTTATTGCTGATGACATCGACCGACTCCTATGGGTATTCTAGTGTCAAATTATATTTCATTATAATCTGATGTAAGTTGCAATTTACACTTATAGTGAAATAAAAAGGTTTTTCTCTGAGGGGATTTTTTTCCTGAATTATTGTGTCACATACTATATTTATGTTGGTTTGACACTGCACGCACATTTCTATTTGAGTTTATGAGCTGAATTGATTTGTTCCATAAATTGACTCTAATTAAATAAGTTTGTGATTGGAATTTGCGAAACTATTTAAATCGGTATTTCACATGCACTTTACAAATGTAATATTCCCTCACGTGAGGGTGAGATCTTGTTATAACTGAATTATCCATGTGTGCATGTCACTTCTATTCTTACATATGCTCGGACTGCTAGACTTCATCCATTAGGCTTTGGCCTGGTTGGGTACGAGGTTGTTGACTCTGACTGGGCTATCACGTGTTTACCAACACAAGTGGAAGTTTCACCACATAGGTCAGTCGAGGTTGGGCAACGATGCATTCATGCTATTGGCTTCAACATAGTACGAGACTAGCCCTTGTTAAGCATGGGTAACCCTTGATGGCATCGACTTTCTATATAGTCGATACTGATGCTTATGAGGCCGACCCTTGTTCGGATGATCCCACTATTGTCTTGTGGTACTCTTCTAATGACTCGGAAATGAGTTCAGATGACATTTCTTCTCTGAGTGTGAGGGTCTACTTTGGTCAAATCAGTTATTTTCGAGTTGCATTGATCCCGTAAGAGGTCTTGGTGCCTCTCATGGAGCCCTTTGGGGGGTGTTTCGGAGTTTCTCCCTCTAAAGCCATTTTTTAAGCCTAAGTGTACATATTCTCAAATTATCACCATTCTCTCAAATCGGGGGTCCCGTGACCACGTAGTCACCTCCTACAAGTTACATTGTTCCCGTGTGATGTGTTAGTGCCTCTCAAGAAGCCGTTTGGGGTGTGTTTTGGTGTTTCTCCCTCTAACGCCATGTTTTTCTATTTGAAGTCTGGATATTCTCAAATTATCGATGTGCTCTCGAACCGGGGGTCTCGTGACCTTGTGGTCAGTTCTTACAAGTTACATTTGTCCCGTGTGAGGTACTGGTACCTCTCAGGGGGCGTTTCGAGGGTTCACCCTCTAATGCCATATTTTCAAGCCTAAGCGTATATATTCTCAAATTATCATAGTTCTTTTAAACCCGGGGTTCTCTGACCATGTGGGGTATTCTTACAAGTTACATTAGTCCCGTGCAAGGTGTTGGTGCCTCTTATGGGGCCATTTAGTGGGAATTTCGGGGTTTCTCCCTCTAATGTCATGTTTTTTAAGCATAAGCATAAATATTCTTAGATTATTGTCCATCTCTCACACCGGGGGTACCATGACCACGTGATCAGTTCCTACCAGTTACATCGGTCATGTACGAGGTGTTGGTGCCTCTCACAAGGCCGTTTGAGGTGTGTTTTAGGGTTTCCCCCTCTAACGCCAAGTTTTTTAAGCTTAAGTGTAGATTTTTTCAAATTATCAATGTGCTCTCAAACCAGGGGTCATGTGATCATGAGATCAGTTCTTACGAGTTACAATTGTCCTGTACGAGGTATGGGTGCCTCTCAGGAGGCCATTTTGGGGGTTCGCCCTCTAACGCAATTTTTTCAAGCCTAATTGTAGATATTCTTAAATAATTATTGTTCTCTCAAACCAGGGGTTCTGTGGTCACGCAATCAGTTCCTATCAGTTACATTGGTCCCGTTCAAGGTATTGGCACCACTCAGGGGGCCATTTGGGGGGTGTTTTGGTGTTTCACCCTCTATCGTCGTGTTTTTAAGTCTAAGAGTATATTTTATCATATTATCACCATGCCTTGAAATCGGGGTCATGTGAACAAGCGATTAGTTCCTACGAGTTACATTGGTCCTTTACGAGGCGTGGGTACCTCCCACGAGGACGGTTGCAATGTGTTTTAGGTAACTCGTATTCAGTTCCTATGAGTTACATTTTTCTTGTGCGATGTGTCGGTGCCTCTTACGGGGTCGTTTGGGCAGTGTTTGGGGGTTTTTCCCTCCAACGCCATGTTATGAAAGCCTATGCGTAGATATTATCAAATTTTTGACGTGCTCTCAAACCGGGGTTCACGTGACCTTGCTATCAGTTCTTATGAGTTTTATTCATCCCGTACGAGGTATTGGTGCCTCTCACGGGGCCGTTTGGGGGAATTTCGGGGTTTCGCTCTTTAACGGCATGTTTTCAAGCCCAAGTGTATATATTCTTAAATTATCATCGTGTATTCAAACCCGGGGTTTCGTGACCATGTGGTTTGTTCTAATCAGTTACATGAGTCCCATACAAGGTGTTAGCGCCTCTCATGGGGCCGTTTGGTGGGTGTTTCAGGGTTTGCCCCATAATGCCATGCTTTTTAAGTCTAAGTGTAGATATTCTCAAATTATCATCGTGATCTCAAACCGGGGGTTCTGTAACCACACGGTCAGTTCCTACGAGTTACATTAGTCGCGTACAAGGTGTTAGTTCCTCTCATGGGGTCGTTTGGGGGTGTTTCGTGATTTCTCCCTCTAACGCTAAGTTTTTCAAGCCTAAGTGTAGATATTCTCAAATTATCGACGTGCTCTCTAATCGGGGGTCATGTGATCACGCGGTTAGTTCCTATGAGTTACATTTTTTTAGGAAAACCATCCCTGTATTATTAAATCAAACAGGAGAAAAAGCCTCCCCAGAGTGGCACTTACAATATAAAAGCTAAAACCGAGGAAATTAAGGGAAAACTTAACAACATTAAAATGAAGCTTTACAAGACCCATTGCAAATCTAAGAATCCAAAATTCTAACATAATGCCATCCAATAGAATCCAATTTTCAGCACCCCTGACCATTCTAAGTAATTCTGGGAGAGTTTTGAAGACTTTTCCTTCTTGAAGATTAATTCCCACATTTGCCAATTTGTCAGCCACCATATTTGATTCTCTATAACAATGCTTTAAAGAAAATTGCATTTGAGATAGCATAGCTCTCATATCCTTAATAATCTTAAAGAATTTCCAAGGGGGTTTCCAGGAGTTACCTATGACTTTCACCGCCATCAAAGAGTTAGATTCTATGAGGACATTAACAATCTTGAACTGTAAACACAATTGAATCCCCTTTTGTAAGGCAAGAAGCTCCACCTCTGAATTTGTTGCAATATGACCTGGGAAAGCGTAGGCAAATATAACCTGAGACTTCTCATTCCTAAAAATACCACCAAACCCACTAATACGTGAATTTACCTTTGAAGCACCATCAACATTGAGCTTGTAAAAATTTGCTGAAGGGGGAATCCATTTAATTAAGGAATGGATCCTAGAACACTTCTTAAAAGAAAGGTTAAACATCTCCTTACTACTGAAATCCTGAAGAAGACACTCATTTGAGAATACCATACCACTGCATAAATATGAAATCATCCTAATAGAGTTTGTAATGATGTTGTAGTGCCTAAATTTGTGGCCCTTAAATAAACAAGAATTCCTAGCTTTCTAAATTTCCCAACATATCACTATGGGGATCGCTTTGCAAAGGAACCTTTGATAGTCTCTTTTTCCTGATCTAAACCACCAGCTCAAAATAGCAGTAGACATATGGTTCATATCACATTTAATTCCCATATGATTCAAAAAAGATTCCCAAACTAGTTTTACCTCTAGACATTGAAGGAATAAGTGATTACCTGATTCTGAGTTCTTTAGGCAGGCCTGGCATCGAGAAACTAATCGAATTTTAACCTTTTGGATGTTATCATCTAGGGGCAGAGAGTTATTGAAGATTTTCCACATGTTTATAGAGAGCTTAATAGGTATATAAGGATACCAAATTCTTTTGTAAGTAAGAGAATTTGGGTACCTGTTCTCCATTACCTTGCAAGCTGAAGAGAAAGACAAGTCTCCCATGTTAGAAGCCTTCCAGATCCATTTTCCATCCAAGAACTCCATATACTCTAAGGCCAAATCCTTATATTTCCTTATGTTTCTCCATGCTTGAGAACACCCTTGCCGGTGATGAGACCTGACTTATATTTAGCTTTCATAAAAGCAGTCCATAGAGACTCCTCGGCATAGAATTTCCAAATCAATCTAATGCTAGAGGCTTTAGCAAGACATTGGAAATCTTTGAAGCCAACACCCCCTGAATCTTTTGGCTTACACATTGCCTGCCATTTTTACCAATGGTGCTTCCATCCATGAGATTCATTTCCACCCCAAAAGAATCTACTGAACATCTTATGGATCCTATTTATGACAGCTTTAGGAGGGTGTTGGGATGCAAGGAGGTATGTGGGAATAGATGAGACAACATGCTGAATAAGAATGAATTTTCCACCACTGGATAAAAGTTTTCCTTTCCAACCTTTAATTTTTGACCTGATAGACTCTATAAGAGGATGTCAATAAACCTTTATCCAAATCCAAATGATCTTAGAACCTTGATTAAAAACATCCAGTGCACTCTATCATATGCTTTTTTCATGTCCGATTTCACAATAGCATTTCCACCATGAATTTTCCTGCCAATGTTGTAAGCCATCTCTTTTGCTAAGAGAACATTGTCTTGAATATATCTACCTTTCACAAAGCCACTTTGATTTGGGGAAATTAGCTTTGGAATAAACTGACAGAGTCTATTATTCAGGATCTTATAGATGATTTTGTAGGAGAAGTTACACAAGCTCATAGGCCTGAAGTCTGAACAACTCTTAGGGTGCTTCTTCTTTGGAATGAGCACAATATTGTTACTAAACTAGCTTTGAGGAATCTCATGACCTGCAAAAAAAATAATTTATAGCAAGAAGGGGGTCATCTTTAATTATTAGACAACAAGATTTGTAAAAAACACCATCGAATCCATCAGGACCAGGGGCTGCATCAGAGCTCAGCTTAGATATAGCTGAGAAGATTTCATTTTCAGTAGCATCAGCTTCTAAAATTTCATTGTTCTCCTCTTCAACCAGTCTTGGGATGTAGTCATTGATGGGAAGATTCTTCACTTGTTGATCAACTTGTAGCATAGTTTGTTAATAATCTAGAATTGTGGCAGTGATTCCATCCTCACCCTCTACAACATTGCCATTTGCATCTTGGATGTGCTTGATTCCCATTATTCTGTGTTTATGCTTGACACAAGCATGAAAAAACTTTTTATTATAATCTACACAAAGAAACCGTCTAGCAGAAGCTTTTGGCCTCCAATACATCTCCTCGATCTTCAAAGACTCAAGAAGTTTAACTCTGTCCAGATTAAGATTCACAAGATTCTCCTCTTTTCTGTCTATTTCATACCTCATATCAATATGTAAAACCTCATCTTCTAGATCTTTAACTCACCGAAACACATAATTGAATGAGCTTCATTCCAAACTCTTAAAATACATTTTAGTCTCTTTAATTTTGCACTGAACACGTTCATCCCATAGGCCTGAACAAGAACATTCCAAGAATCACTAACGACCTGTTGAAACTGCTGCTACGTGGTCCACGTGGATTGGAACTTAAAAGCTTTTGGTTTTGACTCCTCAAAAGTATCTAGATTCAATAACATTAGGGCATGGCCAGAGCTTGTTCTGTTCAGATGCTGGATAAATGAGTTTGGAAAATAATCTTCCCATTTTAGATTATATAAACATCTATCAAGTCTAAACATAATGACTCCTTCTTCATCTCTATGATTGCTCCAAGTGAATTTTAAACCTTTATACCCCATGTCTTTAAGCCCACGATCATCTGTTGTTTGATTAAAATCTCCCACAGCTTGGTGATCTATGACATTACCACCTAACTTCTATGATTGACATGTAACCACATTGAGGTGAGGGTATAACTGGTAATATAAAGAGATAACCTTTAACTCCTCCCACAGATCTCTTCTTTCCTCCTTTGTGCATTTAGCATACACCACAGTTAGGAATGAATCCAAATTCAGCTGATGGTGATCGATCTTAACAGTCAGTTGTTGGGATGAATTTGAAACAATGCTAACTAACACCTCAAACCTCCAGAAAATACAAATCTTCCCATTCTCATTATAGCAAAAATCATCAAAACCGCATTTAATTTTAAACTTCCCAATTTTTTGACAATCTACCTTTGGCTCCAAGACATCAATGATTGGTATCTTATGCAATTTCAATAGCTTCTTTATTCTTCTATTTGAGGACTTCTTTGCAGTACCTCTAATATTCCAAATAATGAGGCTTAACATTTAAAACTTTGGGAGGGAATGTTAGTGTTACCTTTGTCCTTGGATCTAGTTACTCTTTTAACCATAGGATCATTGAGTATTAAAGAGTTTTTATTGATATGCACACCTGTTTGTTTGGGAGGATAGGTATCCATCTCTGCATTATTTCCCAACTTCATCTTATTAACAAGGAGCCTACTGAAATCCTTCCACTCTTCAATTAGATGGACTGAATGCACTGTCTTTTTCTCCCCCTCACTGGCATACATCGATTTGGCAACATTGTTCTTCTCATACTCTGGCATCGAGTTTCCTCTAGGAGTTTGGGAGGTCTGATCATCATCTAAGGCAATTATATAAGGAGCTGAATCTTTAGGAACTGATTTGACTTCTAGGCAACGCATCAGACCTGTTATCTCCCCCTGTTCACCTTCGTGGTCTGACTCATCTACTTATTTATATTCTCTTAATTTATCCTCTTCTTGATCTTCTTGACAGCTCTGTGTTTGGTTTTTTAAAAATTTGACTGGACTAGTGACATTTTTGGCTTGGCTCTGGTATGATTCCTCTTTTTTTTGTACTGCTGCATCTTCTTCGTCATTCAGTTCCATGTTATCCTCTTCCAGTTCTTCTTGATTGGTCTGCAGTTGTTGAGATGATTCCTTTACTGAGGTTGGGACTTGATTTTTATTTTTCTAATTACTTCCACCAATTTCTATGACACCTCCCTCTTCTTTTCCTTGATCATTAGTCTCTGCAACTGTACAGATTGTTGTTACCTTCACCTAATTATCTCTTGGAAATAATTATTTTTTTAGCAAGAATTCTTGTCTTTGCTTTTTCTTCTCTATTTTCAATGGCATTGGGAATATACATGACTCTTCGCTATGACCTTTCTTGGAGCAATTATTGCAATAATCTGGTTTTGATTCCACTAACACTTCTTGCCAAAATCCTGTCGCACCACATCCAATCCAAACCCTATTTGGGCATGGTTTTAATAGATCCACTTTGGCACAAACCCTAGCAATGCTAGGTCTGTTCATCTCTACTGTTGAAGCATCCATCTTTAATGGATTTCCAATGATTTGGGCTATAGAGTATAGAGAGGATTTGGAGAAGAAATGAATCGGGAGATTAGGAAAAGAAATCCATATTGGGGCCAAGTTGCTTTCCTTGTCAGGTCTAAACTCAGGAGTTCATTTAAATAATCTCATGGGGAACTTTCCAACGTACCAAGTATCTCGCAACCACATTCGAGTGTAATCTTCTTCAGAGTTCAACCTTATCAATATATGTTTATGATCTAACAGACCAATGCTAAAAGCAGTTTTTAGAGAAAAAATTTGGAACACCTGTCTAATAGAATCCATTGAAGGTCTGCCATGTGAAAACTTACCCACCAAGGAGTGTTTAAAAGGCTTCGATAGAATCTCAATATCATCTTGCGTAAAAAGTACTGCTAGTTCACCTTTGAAAGACGGGGGGGGGGGGGGGGGGGGGGCTTTGAGGTTTAGATCATGTTTGATTGAGGATGATTCAGCAACCACTAAATCAAAGGATCTGCTCCATGCTCTATGAATATCTGGAGGCTTAGGGTCAACGTGGGGAGAATGTGAAGTGGCAGCCATGTGTAATACCCCGTATTTTTATGCCATTTAATTTTGGGGATTTATTAAATTTAATTAGAGCTATTAAATTAATAATAATTTGAAAAATCATTTAAATACTTACTAGCGTGATGAGAGTTAGTAATTATTTTGTTATAAGTTACTTATGGGTAAAGTAAGTGGTGTATTTATGATGAGTAAAATTATCACGAGAATCTAATTTGGTAATTTTGGAAATTTATCGGGATACACTTGTGTCGTGTCGGGATTAAATTCATACTATTAAAAGTAAATAAATTATAAGTAACCCGTATGGACATTTTGAGTGCGTCAATGTGTCCGGAAGGGTCGAGATAGTCAAAATAATGTACCCGGGGGTTTAGGTCTTGGGGCATTTTTAGGCCTAATTAACACCCCGGGAGGGCGTTTTGGACATTTTACATTTTTGGGCCTGAAAACCCACAAAAATTCTAAGGGAATATCAGATGGTAAGAGACATCTTCTAAGGTTAGAAACACCAAAAACCAAAGACGTCCATTGGAGAGGAAGAGGAGAGGTTTTCCAAGGAGTTCTAGGCCAAGAACTCCACCGTTTGCACCGCCGTCGCCGCCAAACGTAAGATCGTACAACGAGGATCACAACCACACCAAAATCTCCACATATCTGAACAAAAAATTCTCAGGCAAGTATCTATCTTGATCTATTTCAGTTAATGCTCTAATATTATTAGCCTTGGATTGATTAGAACTAGTGTTTGTGAAAGAAAAACCATTTTTGGAGATTTGAATTCGTTGTATGAGTAATAGATGTATTCTAGAAACCCAATTCATATGTAGAGGTTGAACCACGAAATTACAGTAATTAAAGAGTATGAAATCTGGTAAAAGGATGAGAAGAAACGAAACAAAAGAAATATTACGGTTCTTGATGTTTTTATGGATTATGCCCTTTTAATTCGTTATTCATGATGAAAATCCGCATGCTTGACGTAGGAAATCACTTATTTGAGGTTATAATACTTATAGTATGAATTATTGGGAGTTTGGTAGTCAAATATATCGTTTTGGATGATGTTGGAAGAGAAAACCCGTAACTGGAAATTCTGTAGATTTGCCATACCTGCTTGATCGATCGATCGACCTTAGAGCATCGATCGAACGATTCTTCGATCGATCGAACAGCTGCCATAGATCGATCGACCCCTCGTGCATAACTCACATTCCCCTTTTTATAGGTTGTTCCAACTTAAATGATTATACATTATTGGATATTAATGTTAGAGCATTTTGGGATATAAAGAAGACCAGTAGGACTTATTAAAAATATGGAACCTTTAATGTAAGATAAGATTAACATTTCAAGGGGATGTTTTACATATAAGGGACAATGGGAATATGTGTTAAAGGGTAAGGCTCGTAAGGAATTTACATTGTAAAATAAATGAGTATCTACTTAAATTACACTTGGGAAGATAGGAATCCACGAGTGTCACTTAATAAGTTGGAATAATCCCACAAATTAAAATAAGAGACAAACCGTTATACGTGATGGTTAAATAATGAGTAATAAGGATAAATATCATAATTATGGGTCGTGAGAGTGTACCTAAATTTGATATGGGAATAGTAGTATAGATATATGACTGTGTTTATGCATATATTATATACGTGTAAAGATCATGGCCGAGCTACTTGCTATCCCCGAGGTTACCGCGCTGGGATAGTCTTATCTCGATGGGACCTTTATAGGGGATATTGACTTGTACCCTAGAACATAGGAATCCTTGGTACAGGCTATTAGATCGATAGTCAGACGTTCCTAAGAGACGTGAGGGTATGTGCTGACCTCATAGTGACTTGGAACTATGCTTCACCTCATTTTGTATGTGTTTTGTGTTAATACAGTTCGAGAGTGATTCCGAACTAGTATTTCCCTTAGTACGAGTGATACGGGGACTGGATAACAGAGTATGCCCGCACCATTGATTTTATGTGGGGTGTTGTTAGAACATATATATTATATGAGTATTTAATATATATATTTAAATCTGGAATTTGGGAACTACCTGCTGTGACTATGGTATGTAAGAAAATAATAATTATTTCAACTTGGGAATAAGTGTTTGAAAAGTATGATATATTACTGAGAAACTTTATTATCAAATAAGGCTTATGTGAGAATTGTGCTGTTAAATAAGATTAACCTCCTTAAGATAAGATAAAATAACTTAAGATTGTGCTATTAAACTGTTGGGAGTATTAGTGCGATATGTGTGCACATTAGAAGAGAGGTGAGAATTTCTCAAGGGAGTGTCGTACTAATATGTTGGTTACATTAGCCTGTAAGCATTTTAAATACTTGCTAAACTAATTTTAAATTGTTTTACAATCGGGCTCTGACTCGTTTCCTATTTTCTTTTCTCTCTTGTATATACGTATATATTACAGGTGCCCAGCCACAGGGGCGTCTTGCATGGGATCCTTTGGAAGGAACGCGCTGCAGCTTAGGTGGGAGTTGTAGGCCTGTTGCTTAGACGACCTCATTTTTTATTCCACTCCTAGCATTCTTTTATCCAGTTGGGCATGTGTCGCCCTTTTCCATTATTCAGTTATTTTATCCGATATTGTGATTCGTTTATTTCCAGTATTTACACTTTGGGATTTATTATTGTCAGGATGTTTTTCCTTTAAGTTTTAAAGTTGGAATTAATTAGTTGGATGTTTAATGTTTGGATTATATGTTCCAGTATTGTTGTTGTGTGATTCTTTAACTATGAATTATGTAAAGTTTTAAATGTTTGTTTTAAAAATGAAATTTGGAAATTGATGTCTAAAAATGGTCTTAACACTTAGCTTAATTATTTAGGGTGTTTAATTGGAAAAGTTATTTTACGACAGTGATGCTAAGAATGAACCAACCGTTCACCTTGATTATAATTTAATAAAGGACTCATCACCCGGTATTTAATTAGGCGGGGTGTCACACCATGCAAACCCTAATTAGGGTTTACGTGAGAGAGAGAGAGAGAGAGAGAGAGAGAGATCTTCCGAGGAAGTACCTATGAGTTACATTGGCCCCGTGTAAGGTGTTGGTGCCTCTCACGGGGCCATTTGAGGGGTGTTTTGGGGTTTTAGACCCCCGATGAAACATTATTTCTTTTTGAAAAACTATTTTCAAATTTTATGAGTACCAATTTCAACTTAACCAAATTTTATCTTTATTAATCCTAAATATGCATCTATTGATTAAAGAAAGTAATGTAAGGGAAAGAATGCTCACAACTCTTGATGTACGAGGAAACGACTTAGGGGAAAAACCTCAGACGGGCCAAGATAGATAATCACATTGAATATGGATTTACAAGGAACAGACACCAGTTGTACTCAACGACCCGATCCTTTAAGAGACTTGACGCTCTTCTGATCTTCAACCACCCCTCTCATCGTGCCCACATAGAAAGTCTTCCTTCCACAATACTCGTCCACAATACATGCCTCTACGATGTTGAAGATGGATCCTACAATACTCCACTTCAAAACCCAGAAAAGTTTTATGTAGAAAAAACTCCTCTTAGTGCAAAAAAAAGATCACAATAGCATATAGTAATGAAAACTAGGATCTTTGAAACTCCAAGGGTGTTTAATACATGGAAAACCTTAGAAATCTTTTATGCATAAATGTACTGTTACAAAAAGTTAATTTTGGAGTGCACACACGAAATTGTGATTGGAAACCAGCCTTAAATAATTTCCTTAAGTCTGCGGCTCACTGAAGAGACTTTGGCATTTCGCTTGAATGAGATGCACATCTCGCTCAAACGACTAGTCAGGTCGTTTGAATGATGCGCGAATTAGAGTCCTAATTAAACACTTCTCTAATCCGTCCTTATCACAATAAAACAAAGTGTAAACCAATATAAACACTTTAAAAAAAATTTAAAATCATTTATTTAGTAAAATAACATCCTTAAAGAATTTAAAATAAATTTTGTGTCCCATTAAAATTACGCATTCGTACCTAAGTGATCTCGGAATGCAATTAAACTTGAAGACGAAATATGCACCATAAATCAACATGATAAATTCTTTGAAGCTTTGCCGTAATGTCTTCAATAAACTTCAATATGTTATAGTCGTTGTGGGATCGTGACAATAAAAATATGACCTATGACTCAAACGTGCTTTGTTTCGGGAATAAGTCAAATAAACATACAATTGACTCAATTTGAAATGTTTTCCCTACAAGTCTCCCCCTTTGGCTATTTCTGGATAAAATCAATAGTGAAATGCCTAAGCCAGGCCATCAAGCCGTATGATTCCTAAATCTCATCCCATAAACCCAAAATCAGAAATTACTAGACAATACTAGTAAATGATGGTCCGAAATATATGAACTGTCTCAATACGATGTAGACTTGAAATCTCAAATCTCTTAAGCATACCTACACATATGAAACAGATAAATATCCAGTGAAGTATGGAAAAGCAAATGATATAAATCAATATGTAAAATCAAATCCAACTCATTTGTTATGTGAGCAAAACATGATATGGATATGTAAACAACATCTAAATCAGGATACCAATTTGTACTAATGAAAAAACAAAATAGGATACCAACAAAATAATCATAAATTAATATAATCAGGAAATCATATGATCACAAATATGATACCAACAAAATAATGCAACAAATTTATATGCTCATCAAACAAATGCTCCCCCTACATTACATACATATCTCCCTTCTTTTGTTTCCAATAGATAACCCTGTGAAAAGATAATAGTATCTAGCATATGATAATGAATGAAGTATATCTAGATATAAATTAAACAACCAATAAATATATATCAAGAATATCAAATTTTTAGCCAATAAACATTAATCACACAACATGAATCAACAACCTAAGGAGGTATGACAAAATGTAGATAATCCAGTAAAATATAATTAATGATAATTTGCATAACATAAACTCAAAAGCAACCCACCAATACCAAAAATATGTAACGATTAAACAAGGTACTGAAATAGAAGGGAACATAAATCTAGTATGTCGCTCGAACGAGACAGTGCTGTCGCTCGAACGACAGAGGCTTCTCGCAAGATAATTTCGTATGACAGTAGTTTCTCTCTCGAACGAGATACTAAAATTCTCGCATCCAGTTCTAAAAATTAAACAATATTGCCCACCGAAAAAAATTGTTGAAAAAACTAACTGGAACTATCATAAAACAACAAAACAGTAGCAAAAACAACAGAAACAATATGAGTTACATGCTAACATAGTACCGATGTGCTCAAAAATGAACATGGAATGTATGGGCGTGAACTACAACAAATGAATCACAATTCCAACACATCGTAATGATCAAGCATCTCTTACTGATATAAGTTAATCATCAAACTTTTTCTTAGCCATATGTGATAATTAAAGTTTGATCTTAATGAACTAAACAAACATTATGCACATAAATATGGAATTTTGATGAATCTACAAATAATAGCGTCATGATATAATTTTTCAACATTAGGATTTTTGGTGAAAATCCCTTAATTTATCCATCCAAACTCCCTCAAATATGTATCATATTTTTCTTTTGGAATGAAAATAAACTAATCTGGCCCATTTTGGCATATGATTCTTTTTATTGCTTTGATTTTCTTTTGAGCTCTTTTAAACGGTGGCTTTCATGACAAGTTAATTTTACACTCTCACAACCCTTTTTCGTGAACACTCATTATTTTTTCAATTTCAATCCTCAAGGTAAACGGTTGTTACATGCACACCTCCTTCTTAAGTATACTTACGCATAGATGACAAAATTGGGATAAGAGTGTCTCACCAAACTCAAATATGCAAGAGTAGTCAAACATCCATATAAACTCGTGCATGAGTGAAATTATGGCATATAAACAAAGTCGAATCAACATGATATCAACTTCGAAACAACCCCATAATACAATGATTAAGATCATTCTAAGCATCAATAATTATGACCAAATGTTCTCGACTCATGGATAATGAAAGGAAGAGGGTCCAAGAACACATATATGCCACATCAAGCATGTAAACTTATGACACAAAAATAAAATGAAAATCTGTTTGTGTTTTTCAAAAATATTTTTGACCCAAAAATAAAATATTATTATATTTTTGAAATAAGACTCAATAAAAGAAAAATATAATACAAAATGATACGCATGTCATAACACTAGGAAGATATAAATCATGATGTAAAGACTAGTGTATGACAAACATGGTAAGAGAATCATCCTTTAGATCAAGCATGGTAACACAATCATCCTTTAGATCAAGTGCAACCAAATAAGAACCATGAAGTTTTACTGCTAAAGCCTCTGAGTCCGATTTCCTAACCCAAGTAGATGTCTCATGACACAAGAGGGTTTTGGTAACCGACACTACTTTGTTCCTAAACTTCCTAGGATCATTCCTAAAGTCATAGAAAAAATTTCTAAGATGATATTTTCTACCGCAATGGGAACAAGTGTAAACACTACGGGAATGATTACCAAAATATCGACCTTTCCTCACATTCTTAGTGGTCTCTCTCACACGACTAGTATTGGCTTCTGGAATGGGAACATCTATATCATTGTAGCCTATACAAAACTGTCACTTTTGACTTCGACAGTGACTAAAATCCTATCCAACCTCTCCAACCTAGATTCCAAGTCAAACTTAACCTTACTCGAGTCTTTCAACTTCTACTCTAACTCACAAATCCGAGACTCAAGCACACACCTAGACTCCTCAAACTCTAGCACTTCTTCTTTCAACGCCTCTATCAAATAATAAATGCTATCTCTCTCTTTCTCAATGTATCCTAGATTTTCCCTAAACTTCTTCTCCCATGTCGTAAGATCCTCAATCAAAACATCAATATTTTCTACTGCACGCTCATTCAACCTAGCTTGCAATTTAGAGTTTTACTTTTTCACTTTCACCGCCTCGACATGAAATGCATTAAATTCAATTTTCAACTCTTTCAAATAAATTTCTCCCTCCTCACTCTCCTCACCCTCACACACTTGGGATTTAACGACCTCATAAATGTCATGCACATGAGAATATTCATAGGAAGATATATTGTCGTCGCTCACATGACATGCCAAGAAAATAACAACCTTGATCTCATTAGGGAACTCTCTCCCTCTTACGAATCACTATCACTTAAGGACTCACTAGAAGCTATTAGTTTCTTGTCCTTTTTCTTAAGTCTAGTGTGACACTCTTCAACCTTGTGACCATACCCCTCAAACCCAAAACACCTATTTGACTCAACCAAATTAAATTTCTCACTTTTATCTTTAGGGGTGGAATCTACCTTGTTGTTCTTGATTTTCTCAAACTTTTTGTCATCTTTCGATTGCTTTTGAAATTTAAGAAGATTTTTGAACTTATTTGCCAACAAGGCGACATCCTGAAAATAGGAATCGGAATCATAATTTGAAGCTTTAGTTTACTCCCTCTGGGCTTTCAAAGTAATGGCCTTTTATTTATTTATAACTTGCTTGGAGGTCAACATATCGAGTTCATAGGTTTGTAGGTCACCTACAATCTCTTATTTTTTTCGTTGATTCAAGCACACCTAAGGAGTTTAAAATGGTCACTTTTGTATAAAACCTACTCTGCAAAGATCTCAAAATTTTCTTGACGACTAGGTTATCGGGCATCTTCTTATAGGTTAAATGATTCATTGACAATAGTGGACAACCTAGTGTAGAACTTATCAAATGTCTCACTCTATAACATCTTAATCGTCTCAAATTGTGTAGTGAGGTTTTGCAAATTAGATGCCCTAATCGCGTTCTTTCCCTCGTGAGTGAGTGCAAGTGTATCCCAAGCCTTTTTTCATGTTTCACAAGTCATTATTCTATTGTACTCTTCAGGTCTAACATATGAGGAAATAACGTGAAAACCTTTAGTGTTGTAAAGTGCAAGCCTATGTTAAGCCTCGGTCCATGACTCAACGGGTTTCAAACTAGTGACCTCACCCTTTCGTGTGATTGGTGGTGTCAATACCTTTTCAACCCCAAACCACACACGCTCATCTATGGATTTCAAGGAACTTCTCATTCACATATTCAAATAAGCATAATTTGTGCCATAAAAAATAGAAGCACCAAAACTTTCAAAACCACCAAAATTCTTCCTTAACAGCAAACAGGGATCAACACGATATAAATATGTTTCTAGCTTTGATACCAATTTGTTGGCCACTAATTTTTTAAATCAAACTTTGCTTTAAGGATGATGAAACACTTTTTTTTGTTGAAAAACTCTTTTTCAAATTTTATGTGCACCAAATTTAACTTAACCAAATTTTATCTTGATTAATCCAAAACATGCACCTAGTGATTAAAGCAAGTAAAGTAAGGAAAAGAATCCTGACAACGCTTTATGAACGAGGCAACCACTAAGGTAAAAAACCTTGGACGACCAAAGACAGAGAATCACTATGAATGTGGATTTACAAGGAATAGACACAAGTTTTACTCAACGAGTCGATCCCCCACGAGACTTGACTCTCTTATGACTTTAACCACTCCTCTCACAGTGTTCAGGCAGAAAGTCTTTCTTCCACTAAACTCATCAACAACGCATTCCCAAATTAATGTCAAGATCTCAAACCGAGGATCCTGTGACCACACGGTCAGTTCCAACGACTTACATTGGTCCCATGTGAGGTCTTGGTGTCTCTCACGTGGTCATTTGGTGGGTGTTTCGAGCTTTTGGACTCTAACACCCTGTTTTCAAGCCTAAGTGTAGATATTTTCAAATTATCATCGTGCTCTCAAACCGGGGGTCCCGTGGCCACGCGATCATTTACTACGAGTTACAATGGGCGCGTGCGAGGTGTTGGTGCCTCTCACGGGACCGTTTGAGGGGGAGGGGTAGAGTTTAACCCTCAGACGCCATGTTTTTGAGCCTAAGTGTAGATCTCCTCAAATTATCATCATGCTCTTAAACCGAGTGTCCAGTGACAATGGGGTTAGTTCTACGAGTTATATTGGTCCCGTGCGAGGTGTAGGTTCCTTTCACATTGTTGTTTTGGGGTTGTTTAGGGTTTTCTCCCTCTAATGCCATTTCTTAAGCCTATGTGCATATATTCTCATGTTATCTTAGTGCTCTAAAACTTGGGGTCGCGTGATCGTGCGATCAGTTACTATTAGTTACATTGGTCCCGTACAAGGTGTGGGTGCCACTCACGAGGACCTTTGGGGGCTATTTCTTGGTTTCGCCCTCAAAGGCAATGTTTGAATCCTAAATGTATATCTTATAAAATTATCATCATTCTCTCAAATTGGGGTCCCATGGCCACACGTTTAGTTCCTACGAGTTACATTGGTCTTGTGTGAGGTGTTTATCACGGGGCCATTTAGGGGGTGTTTTGGGGTTTCGCTCTCTAATGCCAAAATTTTCAAGTCTAAGTGTACATATTCTCAAATTATCATCATGCACTCCAAGAGGGGTTCCCGTGACCACACGGTCAGTTCCTATGAGTTTCATTGGCCCCTTACGAGGTGTTGATGCCTCTCATAGGTCCGCTTGGGGGGTGATTCATGATTTTTCCCTCTAACACCATGTTTTTAAAGCCTAAGTGTAGATATTCTCATATTATTCTCGTGCTCCCAAGATGGGGGTTCCTTGTCTACGTGGTCTTTTTCTACTAGTTACATTGGTCTCGTATGAGGTATTTGTGCCTCTCACAGGGCCGTTTGGGCTGTGTTTCGGAGTTTCCTCCTCTAACGCCATGTTTTTCCATCCGAAGTGTAGATATATCCTAATTATTATCGTGCTCTTAAAATTGGGGTGAATGATCATGTGGTCAGTTCTAACAAGTTACACTGGTCCCGTACAAGGCGTTGGTGCCTCTGACGGAGCCGTTCAGGGAGTGTTTTTGGATTTATCCTTATAATGCCATGTTTTCAAGTGTAAGTGTAGATATTCTCGAATTATTTCCATGCTCTAAAACTGAGGGTCCCATGACCACGCGGTCAGTTCCTACGATTTATACTGGTCCCGTGCGAGGTGTGGGTGCCTCTCACGAGGCCATTTTTTGGTGTGTTTCAGGGTTTCTCCCTCTAAAACCATTTTTTCAAGCCTTTGTGGATATTCTCAAATTAATTCCGTGCTCTCCAACTGGGGGTCCTGTGATTGCGCGGTCAATTTCTATGAGTTACATTGGTCCCATGTGAGGAGTTGGTGCTTCTCACGAGGCTGTTGGGGGAGTGTTTTGGGGTTTATCCCTCTAATTCCATGTTTTCAAGCTTGAGTGTTGATATTATCAAATTAGCATTGTGCTATAAAACTAGAGGTCCCTTGACCATGTGGTCAGTTCTATCGAGTTACAGTGGTCCCATACGAGGTATGGGTGCCTCTCATGGGGATGCTTGGGCGGTGTTTCGAGGTTTCGCCCTCTAACGTCATATTTTCAAGCCTAAGTGTATATATTATCAAATTATCATCTTTCTCTCAAACTTGGGGTCCCATGGCCATGCAGTGAGCTCCTACGAGTTACATTGGTTCCGTTCCAAGTGTGGGTGCCTCTCATGGGGCCATTTTGGGGGTATTTTGGGAGTACGCCCTCTAACACCAGGCTTTTTAAGCCTAGGTGTGGATATTCTCATATTATCATCGTAATCTCAAATTGGGGATCTAGTGACCTACCAGTTAGTTCTTACAAGTTGCATTGGTCCCGTTCAAAGTGTTGGTGCCTCTCGCGAGGCCCTTTGGGGGTGTTTCGATGTTCACCCTCTGATGCCGTGTTATTGAAGGATAAGACTAGATATTCCAAAATTAATATCAAGATCTCAAACCGGGGATCCCGTGACCATGCGGTCAGTTCCAATGAGTTACATTGGTCCCATGTGAGGTGTTGGTGTCTCTCACGTGGTCGTTTGGTGGGTGTTTCGGGATTTTGACCTCTAACGCCCTGTTTTCAAGCCTAAGTGTACATATTCTCAAATTATCATCGTGCTCTCACACAGGGGGTCCCGTGACCATGCGATTAGTTACTACGAGTTACAATGGGAGCGTGCGAGGTGTTGGTGCCTCTCATGGGGCCGTTTGAGGGGGGTTTTAGCATTTAACCCTCAGACGCCATGTTTTTGAGCCTAAGTGTAGATCTCCTCCAATTATCATCATGCTCTTAAACCGAGTGTCCAATTAAAATGGGGTTAGTTCTACGAGTTATATTGGTCCTGTGCGAGGTGTGGGTTCCTTTCACAGGGTTGTTTTGGGGTTGTTTCGACTTTTCTCCCTCTAATGCCATTTATTTAAGCCTATGTGCATATATTCTCATGTTATCTTCGTGTTCTAAAACTTGGGGTCGTGTGATCGCGTGATCAGTTACTATGAGTTACATTGGTCCCGTACAAGGTGTGGGTTCCACTCACGAGGACCTTTGGGGGCTATTTCTGGGTTTCGCCCTCAAAGGAAATGTTTGAATCCAAATGTAGATCTTCTCAAATTATCATCATTCTCTCAAACTGGGGTCCCGTGACCACACGTTTAGTTCCTACGAGTTACATTGGTCCTGTGTGAGGTGTTTATCACAGAGCCATTTGGGGGGTGTTTTGGGGTTTCGCTCTCTAATGCCAAATGAAGGAGGAGTGCGCTTGCGTTCAAATAAGGAAGTTATTTAATTAAACACAGTTTTTACCATTTAAGGCCTAAACATGCATCTATATGTGATTAAATACGATGATGAAACATGCAAGGACACATATATGAGAAAAATCCCTAACGGGGCAAAACCTTTTATTTTCACAATAATTTTTGTAAGAGAACGACTTACAACAGATTAAAATGAAAATACAGTGACACAGAAATATCCTCGGGTGTCAGTTCTATTGTCAGCGGCTGGAACAATCCCTTTCCAGTAGGGCAGCAGTGACGAAGAGAGCGTCTTCCTCACAAAGTACTCCAGATGAGTAAACTATCTTCTTGAAGGTTTAAAGATTCACACACATATATGGGAATGGTTTTGTGAATCAAAAAGGTTTAGAAAACCTTAAAAGGTGAAGTCTTATTCAGGGATGTTTTCGCAGAATTTCGTGATTGCAGAAAGACTTAAAAAACGTGTAGAAGGAGATCAGATATTTATACAAAATCGAGGCGGTGGCTCGTTCGAACGAGATAGCATGTCGTTCGAACGAGATAGCATGTCGCTCGAACGAAGGATAGAAGTCGTTCGAACGATATCGCGCGACATGTTTCTCTCACGCGAACGACTTGCAAAGTCGCTCGAGCGATCTCGTCGATCGAGGCCATTCGCTTCTACACTTAGAAAAAATCTGCTTTTGATAAAAAATTAATCCAGAATTAAAAAAAATCAAAAACAATTCCCAAATATTTATGCAAATATTTAAGGTTTCGATAAAACATTTACTGATAGAGCGTAGTGGAGTAGTGGAAATGAGCTGAGCAGCACGTTGCATGTAGCATGATGCACGTTAAGATAGTGGTTCCATTGAATTCGGATACGGGCCGTCGAGGATGATCGTGTTGACGTGCCGAATGTAGTGGTATCAGACATATGAACTGTGATCTAGGAGAAAACAGAAAATTCCTAGATTCTACCCCGTAAATTTATAAAATGATGTCCTTACAAATCTCCCCCTATGTCTATGCCGGTACATACATAAAAAATACGAATTATGCAATCAAATGACATATAAGATAATATCCCCATTAAATCCTCAAACTGAGAATACTAAATGACATGTCTTCCAAATCTTCAGCTCTCCAAATCTTCCAAAGCTTTTCTCATCAGGGTGTGTAATCAAATAATGAGCAATTTTGTACCTACACACATGAGATAAAGCAAATACCCGTGACAAGCAACAGTTTGAAATATAATGATATGCAAAAAATTGATGATCAATTAAGCTTAAGCAAATCAAAACAATTCTCCCCCATAATTCTTATCTCTCCCCCATTTTATGATGTCCCCAAATAGATAGATATGAGAAGCATAAATGAATTCACATGGAGAATGACACATGGGAATAAACTGCTATTTTTATATTTTTCAAAATTTTTCACACATAGTATACAACAAAGAATCACACCATGAAAGATTACAAAAACAACCAAGTCAATGATAGTGAAAATGAAGGGGTGTGATCAGATTCGATAGGAAAATCAATGCATACAAACATGACATATGTGCACGATGAATATTGGATACTCCTAACGAATGAACTCATAGTCTTCCTTTCGTGTGAAAAGATGGAAATATAAGACATTGACTCAATCAAATCAACAAATCAAAGCTCAAAGTGATTTCCACACCAATAACGTCCAAAACTATTTCATGCTTTTTCAGGACTTTCAAGGAAGTGCAAACCCGTTTATATTCTCCAACCAAACTCCCTCAGATTTTATTTTGAATAGAGGCTTTTCTAAATTCTCAAAATTTGGAGAATTGATGGTGAAACCTAAGTGGCCCATATTTGGCATGAATTGCTTTTTATTGGCTTTAAATTTTTTCGGCCTCTTTTAACCTCTTTGGACCCCGGATAATAAAATTCCTCCATTTTTTAGGTCCTTTTGAACGGTGGATTTTGCGCAAAGAATAGATAATGACCTTTCGCAACCCCTCCCCATTCTTAAACAATCACTCAGTCTCACAAAAAACGGTTTTGACATGCATTCCAATCTTGTCAAGTTTTATCGCATATTGTAAGTTGTATAGACAGAATTGAGATGGAAACACTCAAGCCAACATGTGATAGACAAGTACAATAATCAAATAAAGTCGTGCATGTGTGTAATAAAGGAGATAGGAGTCAAACATGTAGAAAGATATCACTAATCACATCTCAAAGACTCCAATCAATGTAAAGCACATGGATGAAATGATGTAGCGTCTCAAATCTCTATCAAATAGTCACATGGATAAATGGAATGAAGTTGTGACTTGTCTATCTTAAATTCTCATCCATAAAAGGTGTATATAAAAAATACAAAAATCTTTTTGGGCTTTTATGCAATATTTATATATAAAAACAAAAATCTTTTTGGATTTTTTAAAAGAATAAGTAAATAGTTGTACAACAATGCAATGGTACATATAAAACAGACTAGCAATAGGAAGCATATGATATGAACATAAAAAAAGAATCCTATTCTAGACATAGAGCAACCCCTCAGTCAACTGTGAAAATCCCCAAAGACTTCCTAAGACTCTCAAATCTAAGGGCATCTAAAGGTTTCGTGAAAATATCGGCTAACTGACGGTCGGTGGGAACAAAAATCAGGGATACGACTTTCTCCTCAACTAACTGACGTATAAAGTGCTTACGTATCCTGATGTGCTTTGTGTGCGAATGCTGGAATGGATTGCGGGATATGTGTATCACACTCGTGTTATCACAAGAAATGGTCATGGTGTCCTGTGAAATCCTATAATCCTCCAGCATTTGCTTCATCCACAAATGTTGCGTGCAACAACTGCCGGCGGCTATATACTCAGCCTCCGCAGTAGACAAAGAGATGGAATTTTGCTTTTTGCTCAGCCAGGAGACTAGAGCAGAACCAAAATAGAAATACCCGCCAGAAGTGCTCCTAAAGCCATTTACATCCCCGGCCCAATCGGCATCTGAATAGGCGGACAAATGGTCATCAGTATCAAAGGAGTACCAAATACCATAATGAGAGAGTCCCACTCACGTATTTAATAATACGTGGAGCAAGTAAATGTGACTCTTTCGGGGACGCCTGATATCGCGCACAGACTCCAACACTAAAGGCTATGTCGGGATGACTGGCAGTCAAGTAGAGAAGACTACCTATCATACTCCGATATAAAGTTTGCTCTACGTCCTTGCCTGAAGTGTCCTTACTAAGCTTGGTAGTGGTACGCATAGGTGTACGAGCATGCTTAGCGGAGTCTAAACCAAATTTCTTCACTAGTTCTCTAGCATACTTGGATTGGGAGATGAACAACCCATCCTCTAGCTGACGAACCTTGAGACCAAGGAAGAAAGTAAGCTCACCAACCATGATCATCTCAAACTCACTTTTCATTTCCTTTTTAAAGTGATGAGCATGTTGAGAACATGTGGATCCAAAGACTATGTCGTCCACATAGACCTGGGCAACCAAAATTGCACCGTCATCTCTCCTGATAAACAACGTCATATCAACTCCCCCTCTCTTGAAGCCACGGGCTAAGAGATAGGAAGTAAGCCTCTCGTACCAAGCACAGGGTGCTTGCTCCAAAACATACAAGGATTTTCTCAGATAGTAGACGTGCTCCGGGTGCTGAGGGTCTTCAAACCCTTTTGGTTATTCCACATAAACCTCCTCCTGTAGAATGCCATTCAGAAAGGAACTCTTGACATCCATCTGATATAACGTGAAGTGGAGATGACATGCGATGGCGAGTAGTAGACGGACGGACTCAAGCCTAGTAACAGGAGAAAATGTCTCCCCAAAGTCTACACCTTCTATCTGTATGTAGCCTTGAGCGACCAACCTATCCTTGTTTCGGATTATGGTACCATTTTCATCCATTTTATTCTTAAAAATCCATCGGGTACCAATCACATTAGTCTCACTAGGTCGGGGGACAAGTTCCCAGACATTATTCTTTTTAAACTGAAGAAACTCATCCTGCATAGCAGATATCCAGTGTTCATCCTTGAGTGCTTCTTTATGGTTCTTGGGCTCGACTTTGGACGTTTAGCAAAGATGGCTAACAACATTCTCTAGCTGAGCATGAGTCTTGACCCCTAGAGTGGGATCGCCAACAATGGAAGATGGGTCATGACTCTTGTGAACCCAAGTTGGTGTGTCCCCTAACATAGGAGTGGGGACCACAGAGTGTGGGTGGGGGACAAGTGGATCACTGTCAGACGAGTCCACATCCTCACACTGAAAGTTAGGATCAGTAACCATCGGAGGTTCGTCATCTTGCACGGTGACATTTATTGATTTCATAACCTTAGAGCTCTTCAGGTTAAAGACCCGGCACACTCTGCTATTCGATGAATATCCTAGAAATATTCCCTCGTCGCTTCGGGAGTCAAACTTTCCTAATTGTTCTCTATCCCGTAGGATGTAGCATTTACTCCCAAAAACACGAAAATATGCCAGGTTGGGTTTCTTGCCTGTCCACAATTCATAAGGAATTTTAAGTGTGTGTGGATGCAGGTAAACCCTATTCACCGTGTGGCATGCCGTAGACACTGCCTCTGCCCAAAATCTCCTAGAAACATTACGACCTAGAAGCATAGATCTAGACATTTCCTGGATCGTTCTATTCTTTCTCTCAACAATCCCATTTTGCTGAGGAGTCTTCACAGCAGAAAACTGAAGTTTGATCCCAAGGCTATCACAATACAAATCTACCTCTGTTTCCTTAAATTCAGTGTCGTTGTCACTACGTATCTTGTTAATAGTGACTCCGTGTTGATTTTGCAGGACACGGCACTTGGTCGTTAAAAACTCTACAACATCGAATTTCTCTCTCAGAAAACCTACAATGGAGTTCCTGGAGAAATCATCCACCATCACGAGGATATACCTCTTACCACCCAGACTCTCAGTACGAGTGGGACCCATAAGATCTATGTGTATAAGGTCAAGAACACGAGAGGTGGTAATGGAATGAAACTTCCTATAGGGACTACAAATTTGTTTTCCCAACTGACAGGGTCCACAAACTATCGAAGTTGGCCTTCCAAGAGATGGTAAGCCACGTACTAGGTCCTTTTTAGCTAAGCGAGTGAGATCTCTAATATTTACGTGACCTAGACTTTGGTGCCACAGATCCATAGGAGTGATCGTGGCGCTGTTACAGACAAGTGAGGAAGTAGGCACAGTACCATAGCAATTATCCTCGATCCTCACCCCTTGCATTAAGAGTTTACCATCTTGATTGTAAAAGTTACATGCGTCCCGGTCAAACTTTACTGCAAAGTCAGTGTCGCACAGCTGGCTAATGGTGAGAAGGTTTACTTTTAAACCTTTGATGTACAACACATTCTCTAGCTTATGAAATCCTGGTAACACTACAGTACCTCTTCCTACAATGCTAGACTTGCTCCCATCTCCAAAGGTGACTGTACCATCCTGATAATCCTCAAGAGATGTAAAAAATGAGGCATCACCTGTCATATGTCTGGAGCATCCACAATCAAAATACCACTGTGAGGTATTATGTGTCTTGAGAGCGACATGAACAACGAAGACCTTTTTTTATATTTCTTAGGTACCCAAGAAGTGGTGACCTTTTGTTTGCCTTTGTTGTTGTTGGTTTTAGCTGGGATGTGAGAAGCATTCCCTGACAGCAAAGACATCCGTCGGAATTCCTCCATCAAACTCTGAGACGTGGCAGCTAAAAACTCAACTCGCTCTCTCAGACTAGTAAAATCATCAGTATGCTGATGTGGAGTAGTAGTACGTCGTGTCCGACCCATAATATAGCAAAACTCCCCGAGGTGGCCTTTTCTTTTGTAATAAGTACAAAAGAACACAGTCAAAGGCGGACCTTGGTTTGCTTTTCTTGGTCGAACTCTCCTTCGAGGTATTTGACGATGGCCATAAGGAGTCATAGTAAACTCAGGGACTGGTCCAGGTGCAATTTGGGACGTGGAGGCACCATCATAACCAATTCCCTACCGATCACCAAAACCTAAAGCGGGGCCGAGGAGCTTCTTTCCCATTTTCCCAAATCTGTCCTCGATTTGTACCTTGACTTCCCGTGCTTTCTCAAGATCATGAGTCAGCTGGACAACATGGGGTTCAAGTTTCTTCCTAGTCTCCACGGAGGAATGGAGCTGACTCGTAAGACTAGCCACTTGTTTAGTCAATTACCCTCTCTCTTTCTCAAAAGTTCTCTCTCTCTCTCTCTCTCTAAACAAACTGTCTTTCTCAACACAGGCAAATTCTCTCTCTATCTTAGGGCGGTGCAGGTGGAGGACTCTCTCTCTATCGTGCTTTTCTTAATTCTTCCTCTAAGCCGGTGATCTTAAGGACTAACGCTTTATTACGATTTTTAGTTTTAAATGACTCTATATATAACTCAGCGTAGGCGCGTTGAATATCACTCTCGCTCTCACTTGTGTCATCATCCCCCTCACTCACACCGCTCTCACTGTCGAGGTGTCCCTATGAAGCATCATCATCATCATCGTGAGGAGAACTATAAGTGCTTACATGACTAGCCATGAATGCGGTGAAGTTACACTCATGCGGTGACTCGACTCCAGAATCCACCGACTCGACCTCACTGTCGTCGCTAAGGGTAGCATTAAGGATGGCTTTCCCTTTCTCTCGGTTCAGACGTGTGGAACACTCAAAGGCTCTATGACCCCTATCGTCGCACTCAAAGCATCTCTCACTTTCTTTCTTAGGAGGATCTTTAGAAACTTTTTCATTTTTCTTTTCAAACTTATTTTTCTCAAATTTCTTTTTTATCTTTAAAATTGTCGTTTTTCTTAAATTTGAGAATCCTCTGGAAATTTTTTGCAAAAAGAGCCAAATCATCTAAGTCAAAATCATAATCATAATCTGACGTGTCAGTCTCTCTCTTTCTAGATGACTCTACCTTCTTTCTAGCCGACCCCCACTCTTTATCTCTTGGGCATTAAGTGCAATTCCCTTATCTTTAGACCTAGCAGTTTTAGGGAACATATCAATTTCATATGTTTGCAAATCTCCTACAAGTTCTTCCAATTTTAGCGTATTTAAATTACCCATAGAATTTAACACAGTGACTTTAGGGATAAAACGCTTAGGCAAAGAACAAAGAATTTTTTTAATAACTCTAGCATTAGGAATATGTTCACCAAGATTAAAGCTAGTATTAACAATGTCAGAAAGTCTAGCATAAAATCATCAAAACATTCAGTTTCATGCATGGTTATGGTTTCAAATTGAGTTGTCAAAAATTTGCAATTTAGACTCTTTCACAACATTAGTTCCTTCATGGGTGAGTTGTAAAACATCCCATGCCTCTTTTGACGTGGTACACGTCATTATGCGTTTGAACTCATCAGGTGTGACAGACCCAGAAATAGCATTTAGACCCTTAGAATTGAATGATGACCATTTAAATTCTTCTTCAGTCCAAGAAGTGACAGGTTTTAAATTGATCACATTATCAACAGTGACGGATGAAGGTGTCCACCCTCTTTCAACCAAAATCCTGACACGTTCATCAATGGCTTTTAATGCAGATCTCATACGGGCTTTCCATTATGCATAGTTTGTCCCGTCAAAAATTGGCATTTTATTATATAACTTCTCCATAATGAACACACTCATTTTCAAAAAATAATTTTTTAGAAAATTGATATCTTAGAAAATTTTTTGCAGAAAATTACACGGTAAAATTGTGTAACTGGCTCTGATACCAATTTGAAGGAGGAGTGCGCTTGCGTTCAAATAAGGAAGTTATTTAATTAAACACAGTTTTTACCACTTAAGTCCTAAACATGCATCTATATGTGATTAAATACGATGATGAAACATGCAAGGACACATATATGAGGAAAAATCCCCAACGGGGAAAAACCTTTTATTTTCACAATAATTTTTGTAAGAGAACGGCTTACAACGGATTACAATGAAAATACAGTGACATAGAAATACCCTCGGGTGTCGGTTCTGTTGTCGGCGACTGGAACAATCCCTTTCCAATAGGGAAGCAGTGTCGAAGAGAGCGGCTTCCTCACAAAGTACTCCAGATGAGTAAACTATTTTCTTGAAGGTTTAAAGATTCACACACATATACGGGAATGGCTTTTTGAATCAAAAAGGTTTAGAAAACCTTAAAAGGTCAAGTCTTATTCTAGGATGTTTTCGCAGAATTTTGTGATTGCAGAAAGACTTAAAAAAGTGTAGAAGGAGATCAGAAATTTATACAAAAATTGAGGCGGTGGCTCATTCGAACGAGATAGCATGTCGCTCGAACGAAGGACAGAAGTCGTTCGAACGATATCGCGCGATATGTCTATCTCGCGCGAATGACTTGCAAAGTCGCTCGAACGATCTCGTCGATCGAGGCCATTCGTTTCTACACTTAGAAAAATTTGGCTTTTGATAAAAAAATTAATCCAGAATTAAAAAAAATTAAAAAACAATTCCCAAATATTTATGCAAATATTTAAAGTTCCGATAAAACATTTACTGATAAAGCGTAGTGGAGTAGTGGAAATGAGCTGAGCAGCACGTTGCATGTAGCATGATGAACGTGAAGAAAGTGGTTGCATTGAATTCGGATACAGGCCGTCGAGGATGATCGTGTTGATGTGCCGAATGTAGCGGTATCAGACATATGAATTGAGATCTAGGAGAGAACAAAAAATTCATAGATTCTACCCCGGAAATTTATAGAATTATGTCCTTACACCAAAATTTTCAAGTCCAAGTGTACATATTCTCAAATTATCATCGTGCACTCCAAGAGGGGTTCCCGAGACTACACGGTCAGTTCCTATGAGTTTCATTGGTCCCTTACGAGGTGTTGATGCCTCTCATAGGTCCGTTTGGGGGGTGATTCGGGATTTTTCCCTCCAACACCATGTTTTTAAAGCCTAAGTGATCATATTCTCATATTATCATCGTGCGCCAAAGATGCGGGTTCCTTGACTACGTGGTCTTTTTCTACTAGTTACATTGATCTCGTATGAGGTGTTTGTGCCTCTCACAGGGCCGTTTGGGCTGTGTTTCGGAGTTTCCTCCTCTAACGCCATGTTTCTCCATCCTAAGTGTAGATATTTCCTAATTATTGTCATGCTCTAAAAACTGGGGTCCAATGATCATGTGGTTAGTTCTGACAAGTTACATTTGTCCCGTACAAGGTGTTGGTGCCTCTAACGGAGCCGTTTAGGGAGTGTTTTTGGGTTTATCCCTCTAATGCCTTTTTTTCAAGCGTAAGTGTAGATATTGTCGAATTATTTCCATGCTCTAAAACTGAGGATCCCATGACCACGCAGGCAGTTCCTACGATTTATACTGGTCCCGTGCGAGGTGTGGATGCCTCTCATGGGCCATTTTTTGGTGTGTTTCAGGGTTTCTCCCTCTAAAACCTTTTTTTCAAGCCTAAGTGTAGATATTCTCAAATTATTTCCATGCTCTCCAACTGGGGGTCCTGTGATCGCGTGGTCAATTTCTATGAGTTACATTGGTCCCATGTGAGGAGTTGGTGCTTCTCACGAGGCTGTTGGGGGAGTGTTTTGGGGTTTATCCCTCTAATTCCATGTTTTCAAGCCTAAGTGTTGATATTATTAAATTAGTATTGTACTCTCAAACTAGAGGTCCGTTGACTATGTGGTCAGTTCTATCGAGTTACAGTGGTCCCATGTAAGGTATGGGTGCCTCTCACGAGGATGCTTGGGGGGTGTTTCGGGGTTTCGTCCTCTAACGCCATGTTTACAAGCCTAAGTGTATATATTCTCAAATGATCTTCTTTCTCTCAAACCAGGGGTCCCATTACCATGTGATCAGTTCATACAAGTTATACTGGTCTCGTGCGGGGTGTGGGTGCCTCTCACGGGTCCGTTTGGAGTGTGTTTTGGGGTTTCTCTCTCTAATGCTAATTTTTCAAGATGAAGTGTAGATATTCTCAAATTATTTTTGTGCCCTCTAATGCCATTTGGGGGGTGTTTCAAGGTTATGCCCTCTAATGCCATGTTTTTTAACCCTAAGTGTAGATATTCTCATATTATCTCATTCCCTCAAACCGAGGGTCCCGTGACCACGCGGTCAGTTCCTACAAGCTATAGTGGTCCCGTACGAGGTGAGGGTGCCTCTTACAGGGCCGTTTGGGGTGTTTCAATTTTTTGCCCTCTAATGCCATTTCTTAGAGCCACAGTGTATATACTCTCAAATTATTTATGTGATCTCAAATCGGGGGTTAGGTGATCACGCGGTCAATTCCTACCAGTTATAGTACTCCCGTGCGAGGTGTGGGTACCTCTCACGGGGCTTTTCGATGGTGTTTTGGGGTTTCTCCCTCAAACGCCATATTATCAAGCCTAAGTGTAGATATTATCAAATTATTGTCATGCTCTCAAACCATGGGTCCCCTAACCATGTGGTCATTTCCTACAAGTAACATTGGTCCTGTGTGAGGTGTCAATGCCTTTCACGAGGCTTTTGGAGGGTGTTTTGGGGTCTCTAATGCCATATTTTCAAGCCTAGGTGTATATAGTCTCCAATTATCTCCATGATTTCAAACTTGGGGTCCCATGACCATGTGGTCAGTTCCTACATGTTACAATTATCTCATGCGAGGTGTTGGTGCCTCTCACGGGGCATTTTTTTTTTGGGGGGGGGGTCGGGTTTCGCCGTCTCACGCCTTATTTTCAAGCCTAAATGTTGATAATCTCAAATTATCACCGTGCAATAAAACCAAGGGTCCCTTGACCACGTGGTCAGTCCCTATGAGTTACATTTGTCCCGTGCAAAGGCCATTTAGGGGGTGTTTCCGGGTTTTGCCCTCTGATGCCATTTTTTAAGCCTAATTTGAGATATTCACAAATTATCTCCGTTCTCTCAAAAAGTGGGTTCCGTGACCACACGTTCGGTTCCTACGAGTTACATTGGTCCTGTACGATGTGTCGTTTCCTCTCACGGGGCCATTTGGGGGGTGTTTTGAGGTTTCACCCCCCGACACCAAGTTTTTCAATCCTAAATGTTGATACTCTGAAATTATTGTCACGGGCTCAAATCGAGGTTCTCGTGATCACGCGGTCGGTTCTTGCGAGTTAAATTGGTATAGTGCGAGGTGTTGGTTCCTCCCACTGGCTTGTTTGGGGGGTGTTTTTGGTTTTCCCCTATGACGCCATGTTTTTGAGCCTAAGTGAAGGAATTCTCGTATTATCATCGTGCTCTCAAACCGAGGGTCCCAAGACCACGCGATTAGTTCCTACACGTTATAGTGGTACAATGCGAGGTGTGGGTGCCTCTCACGGGGCTGTTTGGGATGTGTTTCTGGGTTTCTCCCTCTAACGCCATTTTTTTGTTCCTAAGTGCAGATATTCTCAAATTATTTACGTGGTCTCAAATCGGTGGTCCCCTGACCACAGGGTCAATTTCTAGAGTTACATTAGTTCCGTGCGAGGTGTCAGCTCCTCTCACGGTGCTGTTTGGGGGGTGATTTAGAATTTCGCCCTCTAACGCCAAGTTTTCGAGCCTAAGTGTAGATATTCTCAAAATTTTGTCATGCTTTAGAGGTCCCGTGACCACGCGGTAAGTTATAAGAAGCTACACTGGTCCCGTGCGAGGTGTGGGTGCCTCTCACGGGGCCGTTTGGGAGTTTTTTCGAGGTTTCTCCCTCTAACGCCATGTTTTTCAATACTAAGTGTATATATTCTCAGATTATTGTCGTTCTCTCAAACCGGGGGTCTTGTGAACGCGCGGTTAGTTCCTATGAGCAATTGTGGTCCCGTGTGAGGTGAGGGTGCCTCTCACGGGGCCGTTTGGGGTGTGTTTCGGGGTTTCACCCTCTAATGACATTTCTTCAAGCCTAAGTGTATATATTCTCAAATTATTTATGTGATCTCAAGCTGGGGGTCCCATGATCACGCGGTCAATTCCTACGTGTTACATTGGTCCCATGTGAGTTGTGTGTGCCTCTCACGGAGCTTTTCGAGGGGTGTTTTGGGGTTTCTCCCCCTGACGCCAAGTTTCTCAAGCGTAAATGTTGGTATTCTCAAATTATCGTCGTGGTCTCAAACCAGGGTTCGCGTGATCACGCGGTCAGTTCTTACGAGTTAAATTAGTACTCTACGAGATTTTGGTGCCCTCTCACGGGGACGTTTGGGGGGTTTGGGGTTTCCCCTGTGACGCCATGTTTCTAAACCTAACTGTAGGTATTCTTAAATTATATTTTTGCTCTCAAACTAGAGGTCCCAAGACCACGCGATCAGTTCCCATGAGATATAGTGGTCCAATGCGAGGTGTGGGTGCCTCTCATAGTGCAGTTTGAATGTGTTTCGGGTTATACCCTATAATGCCATTCTTTTATGCGTAAGTGTAGATATTCTCGAATTAGTTATGTGCTCTCAAATTGGCGATCCCTTGACCGGGTCAATTCTTACAAGTTACATTGGTTCCGTGTGAGATGTTGGTTCCTCTCACGTTGCCATTTGGGGGGTGTTTTAGAGTTTTTCCGTCTAACACCAAGTTTTTGAGCCTAAGTGTAGATATTATCAAAAAAATTCATGCTCTTGGTAAGTTATAACAAGTTACATTGGTCCATGCGAGGTGTGGGTGCCTCTCACGGGGCCGTTTGGGGGGTGTTTCGGGGTTTCACCCTCTAACACCATGTTTTTCAATCCTAAGTGTAGATATTCTCAAATTATCATCATGCTATCAAATCGGGAGTCCCTTGACCATGCGTTAAGTTCCTATGTTACATAATTCCCGTGCGAGGTGTCGGTGACTCTCATGAGGCTTTTCGAGAGGTGTTTCGGGGTTTTGCCCGCTAACACCATGTCTTTCAAACCTAAGTAAAAATATTCTCAAATTATCAACGTGCTCTCAAATCTTGGGTCCCGTGACCATGTGCTCATTTCCAGTAAGCTATATTGGTCCCGTACGAGGTGAGGGAGTCTCTCATGGGGCCCTCTGAGGGTGTTTTGGGGTTTTGCCCTCTAATGCCATGTTTTCAATCCTAAGTGTATATATTCTCAAATTATCATCGTGCTCTCAAAATGGGGTCCCATGAAGATGAGGTCATCTCTAAAAAGTTACAATGGTCCAGCGCGACACGAGGCCATTTCGGCAGTGTTTTGGGGTCTCCCCTTCTAGCGCCATGTTTTACAAGCCTAAGTGTATATATTCTCAAATTACATTCATGCTCCTAACCTGGGGGTCTCGTAACCACGCGGTCAGTTCCTACGAGTTACATTTGTCCTGTGTGAGGTGTGGTCACCTATCACGGGGCTATTTGATATGGTTGTTTGGGGTTTTTCCCTCTAACGATATGTTTTTCAAGTCTGAGTGTAGATATTCTCAATTTATCATTGTGCTCTCAAACTGGGGTCCCTTGACCATGCGGTCAGTTCCTACGAACTACATTGGTCCCGTGCGAGGTGTGGTTTCCTCTCACAGGGACCTTTGGTGGGTTTATCATACCTAAGTGTGGATATTATCAAATTATTGTCGTTTTCTAAAATCAGGGGTCCCATGACCACACGGCCATTTTCGACGAGTTACATTGGTCCCGTGCGACATGTTAGTGCCTTTCACAAGGCTTTCGAGGTTGTTTTCGGGTGTTGCCCTCTAACGCCATGTTTTCAAGCCTAAGTGTAGATATTCTTCAATTATCGTCATGCTCTGAAATCATGGGTCCCGTGACTATGCGATCAGTTCCTATGAGTTACATTGGTCCTGTGTGAGGTGTTGGTGCCTCTCACGCGGCCCTTTGGGTTCTTGTTCGGTGTTTCACCCTATAATGCCATGTGTTTTAAGCTTAAGTGTTCATATTCTCTAATTTTCATCATTCACTTAAACCGGGGGTCCCTTGACGACGCGATCAGTTCCTACGATTTGCATTCATCCCATGCGAGGTGTGGGTGCTTCTCATGGGGACCTTTGGGGGGTGTTTCGGGGCTTCTCCCTCTAACGCCATGTTTTTCAAGTCTAAGTTTAGATATTCTCAAACTATCATCCTTCTCTCAAAACGGGGGTCCCATGACCACGCGACCAGTTCCTACGAGTTATATTGGTCCCATGTGAGGCATGGGTGCCTCTCACGGGACCCTTTGGTGGGTGTTTTTGGGGGTTCTCCCTATAATGCCATATTTTCAATCCTAAGTGTCGATATTATAATATCATTGTTATGCTCTCAAATCGGGGGTCCCATGACCACGTGGTCATTTCCTATGAGTTTCATTGGTCCTGTGCGAGGTGTTAGTGCCTTTCACGGTGCTTTTGTAGGGTTTTTTTAGTTTCTCCCTCTAATGCCATGTTTTCAAGCCTAGTTTCATATAATCTCCAATTATCCACATTCTCTCAAACTAGGGGTCCCGTGACCACACAGTCAGTTTTTACGAGTTACATTGGTCTGTGCAAGGTGTTGGTGTCTCCCACAGGGCGCTTTGGGAGGTGGCTTGGGGTTTTGGGGCTTCTCCCTCTAACGCCATGATTTCTAGCCTAAGTGTTGATATTATCAAGTTATCATCATTCTCACAAATTGGGGGTTCCTTAACCACGTGGTTAGTTCCTACGAGTTACATTAGTCCCGTTCGAGGTGTTGGTGCCTCTCATAGAGCCGTTTGGAGGGTGTCTGAGGGTTTCTCCCTCTAATGCCATGTTTTTTAAGCCTAAGTGTATATATTCTCATATTATCTTCATTATCTCAAATTAGGGGTTCCATAACCATGCGATCAGTTCCTACGAGTTACATTGGTCCCGTACGAGGTGTTGGCGCCTTTTACGGGGCCGTTTGGTGGTTATTTTGGGGTATCGCCCTCTAACGCCAAGTTTTTCAAGCCTAAGTATAGATATTCTAAAATTACCATCATGCTCTCAAACGGGGGGTCCCGTGATCACTTGGTCAGTTCTTACGAGCTACATTGGTACCGTGCGATGTGTTGGGGCCTCTCACGAGGCCATTTTGGGGTGGGGGTGTTAGGGTTTCCCCTGTAATGCCATTCTTCCAAGCCTAAGTGTATATATTCTAAAATTACCGTCGTGCTCTCAAACCGTGGATCCCATGACGTCGCGCTCAGTTTTTACTAGTCATAGTGGTCGCCTGCGAGGTGTGGGTGCCTCTCACGGGGCCATCTAGGTAGTGTTTTGGGGTTTCGTTCTCTAATACCATGTTTTTAAGCGTAAGGGTAGATATTCTCAAATTATCGCCGTGCTCTCAAACTAGAGGTCCCGAGACAATACGGTTAGTTCTAACGAGGTACATAGGTCTCGTGCAAGGTGTGGGTGCCTCTCATGAGGCCGTTTGGTGGGGCTTTGGGATTTTAACATATAACGCCATGTTTTTCAAGCCTAAGTGTAGATATTCTCAAATTATCTCCTTTCTCCCAAACCGGAGGTCCAGTGACTATGCGGTAAGTTCCTATGAGTTATATTGTCCCTCACGAGCTGTTAGAGCCTCTCACGGGGACGTTTAGGGGTGTTTGGTGGTTTCTCCCTCTAACTCCAAGTTTTTTAAGAGTAAGTATAGATATTCTCAAAATTATTTCCTTTCTCTCAAATCGGGAGTCCCGTGAACACCTAGTTAGTTCCTACGAGTTACATTGGTACCATGCGAGGTATGGGTACCTCTCAAAGGGCCGTTTGGGAGGTGTTTCAGTGTTTCCCCCTCTAACACAAAGTTTTTAAAACTAAGTGTACATATCTAAAAATTATCTTCGTGCTTTCAATCCGAGTGTCTCGTGACCACGCGATCAGTTCCTATTTGTTTCATTGGTCACGTGCGAGGTGTGGGTGCCTCTCACGAGTCCCTTTGGGTGGTTGCTTCGGGGGTTTGACCCTCTAACACCATGTTTTTTCAAGCCTAAATGTAGGTATTGTCAAATTATTTATGTCTCTCAAACCGTGGGTTCCATGACCACGCGGTCAGTTCCTACGAGATGCATTGGTCCCATACGAAGTGAGGGTGTCACTCATGGGGTCGTCTGAGGGGTGTTTTAGGATTTCTCTATCTAACGCCATGTTTTTCAATCCTAAGTGTAGATATTCTCAAATTTTTGTCGTGCCCTCAAACTGGGGTCTTGTGAACATGCATTCATTCCAACGAGTTACATTGGTCCCGTTTGAGGTGTTGTTGCCTCTCACTAGCCCGTTTCAGGCATCTTTAGGGGTCTCACCCTCTAATGCCATGTTTTACAAGCCTAAGTGTCTATATTCTCAAAATATTGCCTTGCTCTTAACCCTGGGGTCCTGTGACTAGGCGGTGAGTTCCTACATGTTACATTGGTCATGTACGAGGTGTGGGTACCACTGACGGGGCTATTTTGTGGGGTGTTTCGGGGTTTCTCCCTCCAATGGCACATTTTTAAAGATTAAGTGCAAATATTATCAAATTATCATTGTGCCCTCAAATCGAGGCCCCTTGACAACACAGTCAGTTCCTACAAGTTATATTGTTCCCGTGCGAGGGGTTGGTAACTCTTATGGGGCTGTTTGGGAGTTATTTTGGGTTTTCTCCCTCTAATGATAAGCTTTCAACGATGAGTGTGGATATTCTAAAGTTATTCCCATGCTCTCAAACCGAGGTTTCCTTGATGAAGTGGTGAGTTCCTTCGAGTTACATTGGTCTCGTGAGAGGTGTTGGTGGCTCTCACAAGGACGTTTGGGGGGTGTTTCAGGATTTTTACCTTTAATGCAATGCTTTTTAAGACAAAGTGTAGATATATTCTCAAATTATCTTCGTTCTCTCAAATTGGGGGTTCCATGACCACGCGGTCAGTTCCTACGAATTATACTGGTCCCGTACGAGGTGTTGGTGCCTCTCACTGGGCCGTTTAGTAGGGTGCATCGGGGTTTCACCCTCTAACGCCGTGTGTTTAAATCCTAGGTGTAGATATTCTCAAATTAATTCCATGTTCTAAAATGGGGGCTCATGACCATGCGGCCAATTCCTATGAGTTATTAGGTCCGGTGTGAGGTGTGGGTGCCTCTCACGGGGATGTTTGGGGTATGTTTCGGGGTTTTTCCCTCTGACGCCATTTTTTCAAGCCACGGTATAGATATTCTCAAATTCATTGCCTTCCTCTCCAACTAGGGGTACCGTGACCATGCGATCAATTCCTACGAGTTACATTGATCCTGTCCGATGTGTTGGTGGCTCTCACGGGGCTGTCTGGGGAGTGTTTTGGGGTTTCATGCTCTAATGCCATGTTTTCAAGTGTAAGGGTATATATTCTCAAATTATCATAGTGCTCTCAAACTAGAGGTCCTGTGACTATGCAGTTAGTTCTAACGAGGTACATTAGTTCCGTGGAAGGTGTGGGTGTCTCTCACGAGGCCATTTGTTGGGGTTTTGGGATTTTAACCTCTAAAGCCATGTTTTCCAAGCCTAAGTGTAGATATTCTCAAATTATATCCTTACTCCCAAATTGGAGGTCCCGTGATAACGCGGTCAGTTCCTATGAGTTACATTGTCCCGTACGAGGTGTTCATGCTTCTCACGGGGCCGTTTGGGGGGTATTTGGGGGTTTCACCCTTTAACGACAAGTTTTTTAAGCCTAAGTATAGATATTCTCAAAATTATTCCCTTGATCTCAAATCGGGAGTCCCGTGAACTCCTGGTCATTTCCTAAGAGTTACATTAGTCCCATGAGAGGTGTTGGTGCCTCTCACGGGGCCGTTTGGGGGGGTGTTTCAGCGTTTCACCCTCTAACACCATGTTTTTAAGCCTAAGTTTTAAAATTATATCCGTTCTCTCAATTCGGGTGTCTCGTGACCACGCGATCAGTTCCTATGAGTTACATTGATCCCGTTTGAGGTGTGGGTACCTCTCACGAGTCCCTTTGGGGGGTGCTTAGGGTTTCCCCCTCTAACACCATGTTTTTCAAGCCTAAGTGTAGATATTCTCAAATTATTTACGTCTCTCAAACTGTGGGTTCTATGAGCATGCGATCTATTCCTACCAGTTGCATTGGTCCCATACGAAGTGAGGGTGTCTTTCACGGGGTCGTCGGGGGGTGTTTTGCGATTTGTCTCTCTAACGCCATATTTTTCAATCTAAGTGTAGATATTCTCAAATTATTATTGCGCCCTCAAACCGAGGGTCCCGTGAACACGCAGTCAATTCCAACGAGTTACATTATTCCCATGTGAGGTGTTGTTGCCACTCACGAGCTCGTTTCGGGGATGTTTTGGGGTCTCCCCCTCTAACACCATGTTTTACTAGCCTTAGTGTCTATATTATCAAAATCTTATCCTGATCTTAATCGTGGGGTCCTTTGACTAAATGGTCAATTCCTACATGTTACATTGGTCATGTGCGAGGTGTGGGTACCTCTCACGGGGCTATTTGGTGGGGTGTTTCAGGTTTTCTCCCTCTAACTACACATTTTTCAATCTTAAGTGTAGTTATTCTAAAATTATCATCATGCCCTCAAACCTGGGGTCCTTTGACAACGTGGTTAGTTCCTAGATGTTATATTGTTCCCGTGCGAGGTGTTGGTGCCTCTCATAGGGCTGTTTGGTGATTGTTTTAGGGTTTATCCATCTAATGCTATGTTTTTAATCACAAGTGTAGATATTATAAAATTATTACCATGGTCTTAAACCAGGGGTCGCTTGACCACGTGGTGAGTTCCTTCGAGTTACATGGTCCCATACGAACTGTTGGTGCCTCTCACATGGCCATTTGGGGGGTGTTTCGGGGTTTCTCCCTCTAATGAAATGTTTTTTAAGCCAAAGTGTATATATATTCTCAAATTATCATCGTTCTCTCAAATTGGGGGTTCCGTGACCGTGCGGTCAGTTCCTACGAATTATAATGGTCCCGTAAGAGCTGTTGGCACCTTTCACGGGGCCGTTTTGGGGCTATTTTGAGGTTTTGCCTTGTAACACCAAGTTTTTCAAGCCTAAGTATAGATATTCTCAAATTATCGCCATGCTCTCAAATGGGGTGTCCCGTGATCACGTGGTCAATTGTTACGAGTTACACTGGTACCGTAGGAGGTGTTGGTGGCTTTCACGGGGCCCTTTGGGGAGTGTTTTGGTGTTATCCCTATAATATCCTGTTTCTAAGCCTAAGTGTGGATATTATAAAATTATTGTCGTGATCTCAAATCGGGTGTCCCATGACATCGCGATAAGTTTCTACAAGTTATAGTGGTCCCCTACGAGGTGTTGGTGCCTCTCACGGGGCCGTTTGGAGTGTGTTTCAAGGTTTCAACCTCCAATGCCATTTTTTTAAACCTAAGTGTAGATATTCTCAAATTATTTTTGTGCTCTCAAATCGGGGGTCGCGTGACCACGGGGTCAATTCCTATGAGTTACATTGGTCCCGTTTGTGGTGTTGGTTCCTCTCACGGGGCCATTTGTGTGGTGTTTTAGGGTTTCTCCCTCTAACACCATGTTTTCAAGACTAAGTATAGATATTCTCAAATTATTGTCATGCTCCAAAACTAGGGGACCCGTGACCATGCGGTCGGTTCTAACAAGTTACATTGGTCCCTTACGATGTATGATTGCCTCTCACGGGGCCGTTTGGGGAGGGTGTTTCAGGGTTTCACCCTCTAATAGCTTGTTTTCAATCCTAAGTATATATATTATCCAATTATCATCATGTTATAAAACTATGGGTCCCATGACCATGCGTTCAATTCCTATGAGTTACATTGGTCTAGTTCGAGGTGTTGGTGCTTATCACGGAGCCGATTGGGGGGTATTTTAGGGTTTTTCCCTCTAATGCCATATTTTTAAGCCTATGTGTAGATATTTTTCGACAATCATTGTTCTCTCAAATCGGGGGTCTCGTGGCCACGGGGTCAGTTCCTACGAGTTACATTGGTCCCGTGCGAGGTATGGGTGCCTCTCATGTGGCTACTAGGTGGGGGGTTTCGGGGTTTCTCTATCTAACGCCACATTTTCTAAGCCAAAGTTTAGATATTCTCAAATTACCATTGTACTCTCAATTCAGGGGTCTCTTAACCACGTAGCCAGTTCCTACGAGTTACATTTGTCCCCTACGAGGTGTCGGTGCGTCTCACAGGGTTGTTTAGGGTAAGTTTTGGGGTTTCGCCCTCAAACGCCATTTTTTCAAGCCTAAGTGTAGATATTCTTAAATTCTTTCCATGATCTCATATCATGCTACCGTGACCACGCGGTCAGTTTTAACTAGTTACATTGGTCCCGTGCCAAGTGTGGGTGCCTCTTATAGAGCTGTTTGGTGGGGTTTTGGGATTTTTTCCTCTAAAGCCATGTTTTTAAATCCTAAGTGTAGATATTCTCAAATTATCTCTGTGCTCCCAAACCAGAGGTCCCATGACCATGCAGTCACTTCCTATGAGTTACATTATCCCGTACGAGGAGTTGGTGCCTCTCATAGGCCCGTATGGGGGGTGTTTTGGGGTTTCGCCCGTAATGCTAACTTTTTTAAGCCTAAGTGTAGATATTCTCAAATTATCATTTTGATCTCAATTCGGGGTCTCGTGACCAAATGATCAGTTCCTACGAGTTACATTGTTCCCGTGCAAGGTGTGGCTGCCACTTATAGAGCTGTTTAGGGGGACATTTTGGGGTTTCGCCCTCAAAAGCCATTTTTTCAAGACTAAGTTTAGATATTATCAAATTATTTTTGCCATCTGAAATCATGGGTCCCATGTACACGCTGTCAGTTCTAACGAGTTACATTGGTCCCGTGCGAGGTGTGAGTGCCTATTATGGGGCCGTTTGGTGGTGTTTAGGGATTGTTTCCTCTAACGTTATATTTTTCAAGCCTATTTGTAGATATTGTCAAACTATCTACGTGCTCCCAAATCGGAGGTCCCATGACCACGCGATCAGTTTCTGTGAATTACATTGTCCCGTACGAGGTGTTAGTGCCTCTCCCGAGGCCGCTTGGGGGTTGTTTCAGGGTTTTGTCCTCTAATGCCCTGTTTTTAATTACAAGTGTAGATATTCTCAAATTATTCTCATGATCCCAAATTGGGAGACCTATGAACCCGTAGTTAGTTCCTACAAGTTACATTGGTCCCGTGTGAGGTGCGTGTCCCTCTCACGGGGCCATTTGGGGGGTGTTTTGGGCTTTCTCCCTCTAACACCAAGTTTTCAATCCTGAGTGTACATATTCAAAAATTATCTCCGTGCTCTCAAACTGGGTGTCTCGTGACCAGGCGGTCAGTTTCTACGAGTTACATTGGTCCTGTGCAAGGTGTGGGTGCCTTTCATGGGGTCGTCTAGGGGTATTTCTGGGTTACTCCCTCTAATGACATGTTTTTTAACATTAACTGTAGATATTCTCAAATTATCACTATGCTCTCAAATCGGGAGTCCCGTGACCACACGATCAGTTCTTACGGTTACATTATTCTCGTGCGAGGTGTTGGTGCCTCTTATGGGGTCGTTTGGGGCTTGTTTCGGGGATTTTCCCTCTAACGACATTTTTTCAATCACAATTGTAGATATTCTCAAATTATTACCATGCTCTCAAATCGGGGGGCCCTTGACCATGTGGTCAGTTCCTACGCATTATATTGGTATCGTGTGAGGTGCTGGTGCCTCTCACAGGACCGTTTGGGGGTGTTTTGGAGTTTGTCCCCCTAATGCCATGTTTTTTAAGTCTAAGTGTAGATATATTCTCAGGTTATCATCGTTCTCTCAAATCGGGGGTTCCATGACCAACCGCTCAATTCCTATGAGTTAAACTGGTACCGTACGAGGTGTCGGTTCCTCTCGTGGGGCCGTTTAGGGGGATTTTTAGGGTTTCTCCATCTAATGCCATGTGTTTTTATCCTAGGTGTAGATATTCTCAGATTATCATCGTGCTCTCAAATCGAGGGTCATGTGACCACGCAGTCAGTTCCTATGAATTACATTGGTCCGGTACAAGATGTTGGCTCCTCTCACGTGGCCATTTGGTGGAGTGCTTTGGGGTTTCACCCTCTAACTCCATGTGTTTCAAGGCTAAGTATGAAATTATAAATTCTTTGATCAGTTTGTCATTGTCTTTATATATGACATTATGATTTATTCCCAGACTGAGGAGGAGCATGCCGAGCATTTGAGACAAGTTTTTCAGACTCAGTGAGAGCATCATCTATATGCCAAGTATGAAAAGTACGGAATCTGGTTACGAAAAGTACAATTTTAAGGGCACGTTGTGTCAGAGATGGGGATATCAGTGGACCCGGGCAAGGTGTCGGCAGTGAGGGAGTGGGGACATCCCACAACACCAACGTGTAACAACCCGCCCTTTTTGGAGACGACTAAATTCCATAATTAATTATAAATTGGAATTTGGGAAATTTCCCTAAATATTAATTTTTGGGATTTTCGAGGATTAAATGATTTTCGAAGGATGTTGAGATAATTTTTGGGACTATATAGGTCGAAATATTTTAATTATATGTCGTCGTTGAGTAAAGCGACACGAGGTAAGATTTTTAATTGGAAAGCCCGCATTTATTTATTTTGGGTTCGAATAGTGACTTGCGATCAAGTACCTCGGATGGAAATTTTGACTGCACCATGAGTCTCAAAATGTCCGAGATAGTCGGAAAAAAGTTTCCGATTGTCGAAATTGAGTTTCGGGTAATTTTAGAGGTAAAAGTAACTCATTATTGGGTAAACGAGTCGTTTTGGGGTTTTGAGGGGTATATCCCTTTTTCTTTCTTTATAAATAGAGGGAGAGGGAGAAAAAGAGAAAGAAAGAAAGAAAAGGGCGAGAGGAGGAGAGAAAAGAGGAGAGAAATGGAGATCTCGGGCCAAACTCCGCCGGATTCGACTCGAGGTCGTCGGATTATATCCACGAGGCAAGTGTTTACTTGCTTTATTTCAATTTTTTCATAAATATCTCATAACGTAGTTTGGTATAATTAAACCCAAAAGATTTTGGGTTGGGTATTCGTGGATAAAACGGGTTTTCGGGAGTTAAAACGAATAAACCCCTAAAATTTGATAATTGGAGAAACGTAGGTTTTAACCTAAATTATTGGGTCATTTCCGGTTCTAGGATGTTTAGAACCCGTATTATATGTGTATTTGTAGTTGGTTGAGGTTGTAGGACGTTGGCTGAGGCGACAAAGCTTGGGAGAAGCTTTAATGGCCGAAATCATCTCGGAGAAGATGATGAATAGTAACCCGTAACTTTAGGGGGCCATTTTGGCAAGGAAAAGAATTGATTTAGTTCTCGGCCAGAACACGAAAGTTGTAGATATTTTCGATACGGTCGCGTGAGAGCTGAACACCTATTTTTCTGATTTTTTATCGATTTGATATGATTTTTACAAGATGGCAGCTCCGGGTTTAAATCATCGACTCGGAAATCAAATCGGGAATTGGAGAAATAAAGGCTAGGATTACTCGTGTAAATGTTCGAGATAATTTTTGGGTGTAGTTTAGAAACCCCAAAAATGAATTTGGGTTGTTGGATAAGGGAATTGAGGAAATTTAATTTTGGGAGACCTGGTGTGACCGGTCGATCGCGCCCCTAAGGCCGGTCGACCGCGTCAAGGAAAAATGACCTACTGGTTTGTTTCGTAGGCCTATTTTGCAACCCACGGTCGATAGGCGGTCCAGGACCGGTCGACCGGTACCCTATTTTCAGCCCAAGATTTTGGAGATTGTTATTACTTCTCCTTTTTGAGTTTAAAGCGGGCTTTCTAAATTTGAGTATTAAAGAGGATTATGATCTAAAGAGATAACATAATCATATTGATTTTGGTCGGGTGAATCCTATGAGTGGATTAGAATAAATTTGGGGAGTATAGTTATATATTCGTCAAATGAGAAATGGTATAATTGGAGATATCCAAATGAATCCGTAGATGGGATTTTGGAATACATTACCTATTAAAGTAAGAAAATACTTTGGGTTTAGTATCATGCATATATGAATGCATGATTATGATTCTTTGAGAGAATCTTTTGGATTATCTGTCATCGTTAAATGAGATTGGAAAATATGGCCATTTTTATATATTCTAGGAGGAATATATGGTATATGTATATACTATGTGATTAAAGTGTATATATATATAATTTGAGATAAACGATTTTGAAAATAAAATATGAATATTTTCAAAATGGGAAAAAGGTTAATGATTTTCATAATTAATGAATTATGGTTACACACCTCCCTAAATCGCTATCATAAGGGAAGCTGCGTGCGTTATGGTGATGCCCCCTGGCTAATGAATGCAGGGTGGCTATAGTCCTATAGGCCATATGGGCGATTATTATTTACTGCGCTGGTTAGGGGATTCTGGGTGTGGTCTTAACTTTCCCGCAGGCAATATGGTCGATTCCCGACATTGGTAGGTTCCCATGTTGTCTTGTATAGATAGGCCCTGGAAGATGATAGCCATTTAGGGGCACGTCTAGTGGGGAAACCCGAAGAGGCTGTCTTAGTTTTATTAAATCAATTTATGACAATAAAATGGCTATAATTTACATTTCCTGAGTGTAAAAAGGGAAATGGGATAAAGGTTTGGCTTCGGAAACACTCCCGGATGGAAGAAGGGATGTGGAATCATGGTTTGATCAAAGCATTTTCATGATAATGGAAATGGCTTTGAATACATTTCCTGAGTGTAAAAAGGGAAATGGGATGACATAAAACGGAAAAGCATTTTTATGATAATAAAATTGGCTTTTAAAAGTATATGATTTGTGAAAGAAATTCATGATAATGAATTGTCTTTTATATTTAAATTTCCCGAGTATAAAAAGGGAAATGGGAAGTTTTGAGAAAAATAAAAAGTATTGATAAATACTTGATATATGAATTCTCAGTCCGAGAGATAGATCCGGATGGTTATGGTAAAATGTATATATATATATATATATATATATATATATATATATATATATATATATATATATATATATATATATATATATATGGATGGCTCCAGTACCGAGGGTCTAATGGATCCCGACGATCGACCTTGCCGCATAGTAGTGTATCAGGGGGTTCCTTGTTTGAATTTTGCTTTGCGAGACACCCCACGCACGAATATGGCAACGTGTTGAGACTGGGGAGAAGTTCAATCCTTAGTGCTCTTATATTATTAACTCTTATGATATATATATTTATATAAATCTTTCTGTGCTGAGGGACTGGCGGATCTCGACGATCGATCCTGCCGCGTAGTAGTGTATCGGGGGGGTTACTTGTTTGGATTTCATTTTGCGAGACACCCCACGCATGAACATGGCATAGCGTTCAGACTGGGGTGAAGTTTAGCCCTTAGTACATTGCTTGGACTATCTAGGGTTGATAGTGGTTGGATGATAGACTAGTTTAGCTGGGTAGCTTGACTAGGATGTTTAGAGAGATGCGCTAGGAGTGCACTATTAGTGGAGAGGTGAGGGGTATCTCATGGGAAAGCGATACCAAATTTAAATATGAGATAAATACTTTTTCAAAATAATAAAGCATTTATGCACTTGCTAAATATTTTCAAAATTCGGGCTCTGACCCGTTTATCTACTTTCCTTTCTTGCTATATATAGGTGTCCAGACACAGGGACGCTTGGATGATACTTCTTTCGAGTCAGACATCTGCTGCAGCAGCTGTGGATGCGTGCAGGATTCTCGATAGACGCTTCTATCCTTGTAATCTAGATAGGAGGTATTGTATACACATTCGGGCCAATGGTCCAATTTCATTTATTTATAACTTGAGTTCAGCATTCGATATGGTTGTATAATTTGAACCAAGTGTTCGGTTATTTTAATTTATTTCATTTTCATTTCACTTCGTTCATGCATTAACTTGTGGATGTTTTATTTACAGTTGTTAAAAAGAGTAGTAAAGTTAAAATTTTGACACCGGGCTAATAGTTTATTAGTAATAAAATGGATTTTCGACAATGATGCTAAGAATGATCCATATGAGACTCCTGTTTTAATTTAATATTGAAGTGATGGCCCGGTATCTTATTAGGTGGGGTGTTACAGATGGTATCAGAGCATCAGGTTCTAGTGTCCTTAGGAATCTGTCCGGACGTACTACGCTTTCAGCGTTGCTTTCAATTTGTTATAGAGCCTCAGGGTTAGGATTGTTGATTTCTCTTGTGAGATTTCGTTCTCCTGCCATATTATAAGATTATAGAAATCTTTTGCGCGCTCGTTTGAGAATCGTGTGCAGAGATTGGATGGTAGTAAGAGGTGAGGCTTAGCTGGGGCAGCTGGTAGAGGTTGGGATGAGGACCTTAGTAGAGATCACTCTCCTTATGGTAATTGCTAAGGATTTCGGTGGCGACTACTAAATAATAGTAGTTGGGAGTACCGTAGTACCACTAAGGTAGAGAGTGGTACTAAAGTTTAATTCTTCATTTAAGTTGAGGGTTCGAAAGGGATCTTACGGATAGTTTTAATCGTGAGTCCCCATGATTCAGCATGAATGAGAAGAATGTTGTTTTGGGTTATTCACATAAGGTTCGACTAGAGGCCGACAGTGGATAAAGGCAAAGAATGTTGTTATGAGTTTTACCTCAGAAGGAAGAGGTATATTTGGTGTGGCTAGATAAGGTCGCGTTATTAGTTAGCCCTAGACTCGTGTGTGTAATTTGAGTTATGGCGGTCACGATAACATAATATCATGTATGTTTATGTGTTTTCCACGATAGCGGAATTTTATTTTCCTTCATTCGCCATAAAGGCGGGTGTTGATATATTGTATATATATATATATATATGGTTTGGGATACTCGTTCTATATGTTTATTCGAGTATGGTATTATGGTGAGTATATATGTATTGGTACTTTCGGAGCGATAGCAGGCTAATAGTGGCAAGACTATCGTGTCCATGGTTCATGGAGGGAACGGGTTGTTGCGGTGTCTCACCTAGATATAGGTTGAGTTCACCCTATTTATTGTGGGTATACGAAACTTCGATGAGTAGAGGTTTCCTTATCGTGATTTGGGTATAAGGAGACCTTATGTATATGATTTAAGGCCGCAGGATTTGTGTTGAGCTGAAGATAAAGCTCATTACTATTTGCGCAAGGACTTAAAAATAAGTGCGAGCGCAGGGTGGTATGACTCTTAGTTAGAGATAGGAGTTTAGACCACCTTTTTGTTAGATTAGGGGATAGGGATATCCCTGTTGCATGTTGAAATGACGGAAATCCATAACCAACGAAGTCAAGGGTTAATGTGTGGAGGGGTTCCTTGTTTGGATTTCGCTTTGTGAGACACTCCACACGTGACTCTTAACGGCGTCGGGAGTGGGGAGCTGTTATAGGATGCAAGGATGTTGGTTTTGTGGAAAGGTCTTATAGTGTGGATGAACCACTATATGCTATGAGCCACACGATATTGATGTACTATGAAAATATTGTGCTATGAAAAAACACTAAAGTAGTCCCCTCGCCACAAGTGGGTGGGTGAGGTTGGACTTAGAGAAATTGGTTTGAGGATAATAACCAGCCTTAATGAAAAGTCAAAAGTTGAGAAGATACATTTTGGGTATTATGTTCGTGACACTTTCTACAGAATGTGGGCACTTTTATTGGTTAGGTTTCCTTCCGTATGGGCAGAAGGATAAGATAGTAGGAATGCGTTCATAGGCTAGCCTAGTAGGATTTAGGACGTCCCATTGATGTGCCTTAGGTCGCTATATCTCGATGACCAACTACGCGAGGGAGTAGTGTAACGGCAGGGTTCCTTGTTTGGATTTCGCTTCGGCGAGACGTCCCACGCATGAAACCAAGCAATTGTCGGAAGTTGAGAGAGGCCTTGTGCACTAGGAATATACTTAGGATTATGCTCATTTCGCGTAGGTAGGATATCGCATAGACCTTAGTATAATTAGGGTGTAAGTTTAGTAGTGTTAGTGGTGCCGAGGTTAGGAGAATTGAATTTCTCGGGTTAGGAGGACCCGTAAGTGAGTATTACATCGAGGAAAGGAGACCCTCATTTAGAGAGAGTGTTGCGTGTCGAACGTTCGCTATGGTTGTGCTAATGTGCACAAGTTAGAAAGGTGTATGGGCACCTTGGTGAGAAATTTATATACTGCTTGAAATAGAATGGGCGTAGTATATAAGGTTGAAGTTTATGCCGTTAGGCACTATAAATGATGGGTGCAATGTGACGATATTGGAGTCACTTTACGACTGTGGTAGTCATATTGTATATGGATGGGAACCATTGGTTTAGTGTCGTTCCCCTAGAGGTAATAGGATTTGGAGCGATTCTAGGAATTAGTGGTGAAGGTTAGGCCTGAATTTCAAGGACGAAATTTTGTTGTAAGGGGGGGAGTATGTAACAACCCGCCCTTTTTGGAGACGATTAAATTCCATAATTAATTATAAATTGGAATTTGGGAAATTTCCCTAAATAGTTATTTTTGGGATTTTCGAGGATTAAATGATTTACGAAGGATGGTGTGATTATTTTTGGGACTATATAGGTCGAAATATTTTAATTATATGTCGCCGTTGAGTAAAGCGACATGAGGAAAGATTTTTAATTGGAAAACCCGCATTTATTTATTTTGGGTTGGAATAGTGACTTGCGGTCAAGAACCTCGGATGGAAATTTCGACTGCACCATGAGTCTCGGAATGTCCGAGATAGTCGGAAAAGAGTGTCCGATTGTCGAAATTGAGTTTCGGATAATTTTAGAGGTAAAAGTAACTCATTATTGGGTAAACAAGTCATTTTTGGGTTTTAAGGGTTATAACCCCTTTTCTTTCTTTATAAAGAGAAGGAGAGGGAGAAAAATAGAAAGAAAGAAAGAAAAGAGAGAGAAGAGAGATAGGAGGAGAGAAAAGAGGAGAGAAATGGAGATCTCGGGCCAAACTCTACCGGATTCGACTCGAGGTCGTCGAATTATATCCACGAGGCAAGTGTTTACTTGCTTTATTTCAATTTTTGCATAAATATCTCATACCGTAGTTTGGTATAATTAAACCCTAAAGATTTTGGGTCGGGTATTCGAGGATAAAACGGGTTTTCGGGAGTTAAAACGAATAAACCCCTAAAATTTGATAATTGGAGAAACGTAGGTTTTAACCTAAATTATTGGGTGATTTCAGGTTCTAGGATGTTTCGAACCCGGATTATATGTGTATTTGTAGTTGGTTGAGGTTGTAGGACGTTGGGTGAGGCGACAAAGCTTGGGAGAAGCTTTAATGGCCGAAATCATCTCGGAGAAGATGATGAATAGTAACCCGTAACTTTAGGGGGCCATTTTGGCCAGGAAAAGAATTGATTTAGCTCTCGGCCAAAACACGAAAGTTGTAGATATTTTCGATACGGTCGCGTGGGAGCCGACTGTGTATTTTTCTTATTTTTTATCGATTTGACAGATTTTTACAAGATGGAAGCTCCGGGTTTAAATCATCGACTCGGAAATCAAATAGGGAATTGGAGAAATAAAGGCTAGGATTATTCGTGTAATTGTTCAGGATAATTTTTGGGTGTAGTTTAGAAACCCTGAAAATGAATTTGGGTTGTTGGATAAGGGAATTGAGGAAATTTAATTTTGGGAGACCTGGTGTGACCGGTCGACCGCGCCCCTATGGCCGGTCGACCGCGTCAAGGAAAAATGGCCTACTGCTTTGTTTCGTAGGCTTATTTGGCAACCCACGGTCGATCGGCGGTCCAGGATTGGTCGACCGGTACCCTATTTTCAGCCCAAGATTTTGGAGATTGTTATTACTTATCCTTTTTGAGTTTAAAGCGGGCTTTCTAAATTTGAGTATTAAAGAGGATTATGATCTAAAGAGATAACATAATCATATTTATTTTGGTCGGGTGAATCCTATGAGTGGATTAGAATAAATTTGGGGAGTATAGTTATATATTCGTCAAATGAGAAATCGTATAATTAGAGATATCCAAATAAATCCATAGATGGGATTTTGGTATATATTACCTATTAAAGTAAGAAAATACTTTGGGTTTAGTATCATGCATATATGAATGCATGATTATGATTCTTTGAGAGAATCTTTGGGATTATCAGTCATCATTAGATGAGATTGGCAAATATGGCCATTTTTATATATTCTAGGAGGAATATATGGTATATGTATATACTATGTGATTAAAGTGTATATATATAATTTGAGATAAAGTATTTTGAAAATAAAATATGAATATTTTCAAAATGGGAAAAAGGTAAATGATTTTCATAATTAATGACTTATGGTTACACACCTCCCTAAATCGCTATCATAAGGGAAGTTGCGTGTGTTATGGTGATGCCCCCTGGCTAATGAATGCAGGGTGGCTATAGTCCTATAGTCCATATGGGAGATTATTATTTACTGCGCTGGTTAGGGGATTCTGGGTGCGGTCTTGACTTTCCCGCAGGCAATATGGACGATTCCCGACGTTGGTAGGTTCCCTGGTTGTCATGTATATATTGGCCCTGGAAGATGATAGCCATTTAGGGGCACGTCTAGTGGGGAAACCCGGAGAGGCGGTCTTAGTTTTATTAAAGAAATTTATGATAATAAATTGGCTATAATTTACATTTGCTGAGTGTAAAAAGGGAAATGGGATAAAGGTTTGGCTTCGGTAACACTCCCGGATGGAAGAAGGGATGTGGAAGCATGGTTTGATCAAAGCATTTTCATGATAATGGAAATGGCTTTGAATACATTTCCTGAGTGTAAAAAGGGAAATCGCATGACATAAAACGGAAAAGCATTTTTATGATAATAAAATTAGCTTTTAAAAGTATATGATTTGTGAAAGCAATTCATGATAATGAATTGTCTTTTATATTTAAATTTCCCGAGTATAAAAAGGGAAATGGGAAGTTTTGAGAAAAATAAAAAGTATTGATAAATACTTGATATATGAATTCTCAGTCCGGGAGATAGATCCGGATGGTTATGGCAAAATGTATATATATGGAGGGCTCGAGTACCGAGGGTCTAATGGATCCCGACGATCGACCTTGCCGCATAGTAGTGTATCAGGTGGGTTCCTTGTTTGGATTTCGCTTTGCGAGACACCCCACGCACGACTATGGCAACGTGTTGAGACTAGGGAGAAGTTCAATCCTTAGTGCTCTTATATTATTAACTCTTATGATATATATATTTATATATATCTTTCTGTGCTGAGGGACTGGCGGATCTCGACGATCGATCGTGTCGCGTAGTACTGTATCGGGGGGGTTACTTGTTTGGATTTCATTTTGCGAGACACCCCACGCATGAACATGGCATAGTGTTGAGAATGGGGTGAAGTTTAGCCCTTAGTACATTGCTTGGACTATCTAGGGTTGATAGTGGTTGGATGATGGACTAGTTTATCCGGGTAGCTTGACTAAGATGTTTAGAGAGATGCGCTAGGAGTGCACTATTAGTGGAGAGGTGAGGGGTATCTCATGGGAGTGCGATACCAAATTTAAATATGAGATAAAACCTTTTTCAAAATAATAAGGAATTTATGCACTTGCTAAATATTTTCAAAACTCGGGCTCTGACCCGTTTATCTACTTTCCTTTCTTGCTATATATATATATATATATATATATATATATATATATATATATATATATATATAGGTTTCCAGACACAGGGACGCCTGGATGATACTTCTTTCGAGTCAGACGTCTGCTGCAACAGCTGTGGATGCATGCAGGATTCTCGATAGACGCTTCTATCCTTGTAATCTAGATATGAGGTACTGTATATACATTCGGTCCAAAGGTCCAATTGCATTTATTTATTCATTGAGTTCAGCATTCAATATGGTTGTATAATTTGAACCGAGTGTTCGGTTGTTTTAATTTATTTCATTTTCATTTCAGTTCATTCACGCATTAACTTGTGGATGTTTTATTTACAGTTGTTAAAAAGAGTAGTAAAGTTAAAATTTTGACACCGGCCTAATAGGTTATTAGTAATAAAATGGATTTTTGACAGTGATGCTAAGAATGATCCATATGAGACTCCTGATTTAATTTTATATTGAAGTGATCGCTCGGTATCTTATTAGGCGGGGTGTTACACAACGGAGGTGTATAGTTCTTGGGGTTAGCCAGATATTACAGGCGGTTCATCCGAGGGTTCTCGAAGATTACGGGCCAATTGACAAATTTGACTCGCAAAGGGGTGAACTTCATTTGGGATGATGCTTGTCAATTAGCCTTCGATGAGCTAAAGGATAAGTTGACTTTAGTGCCAGTTCCTGCTTTACCCCGTCCAGGGGTGGAGTACCTGGTATATACTGATGCTTCTCTACAGGGACTTGGTGGTGTACTTCAGTAGGAGGAGCAGGCTATAGCTTACGCCTCCTGCAAGCTTAAGTCTCACGAGAGGAATTACTCCACCCACGACTTCGAGCTAGTAGCGGTCGTGTTTGCCCTATAAATTTCGAGATACTACTTGTTGGGGGAGAAATTTTGTCTCTTCACCGACCACAAGTCACTACAATACTTGTTCGCTCAGCGGGAGTTGAGAATGTGTCAGTGCAGGTGGCTGGAGTTTGTGAAAGATTACAAGTTTGAGATACAATACCACCCGGGGAAGGCCAACATAGTTGCTGATGCGTTGAGCCGTAGGCCAGTAGGTGAGGTGGTGAAAGTGTGGAAGGTGAAGTGAAAAGATTTGGGACATCAGGATTCAGTGGCCCAATCCTTTATGTCTGTCAGGACAGTCACATCTGAGATCATTATGAGGGTGATTTAATCCCAAGCAGATGATTCTTTTTGCCATGACTAGATTGTGCAGCTTCTAGCCGAAGGCTCAAAGTCCTACTTAGTAAGTTTAGATGGAGGTCTAAGATTTAATGGGAGGTTAGTGGTTTCGGAGGGTGAGGACTTATGTCATGAAGTAATGACAGAGTCCCATGGATCTTGATTTGCGATACATCCCGGAGGGGATAAGATGTACCAGGATCCGAGGCAACAATACTAGTGGAGTGGGATGAAGAAGGACATTGTGGAGTTCATGTCCAAGTGTGCCACCTACCAACTAGTAAAGGTGGACTATCAGAGACCATCAGGGTTACTTCAGTCGCTAGAGATCCTTACGTGGAAATGGGAGAGCATTTCCATGGATTTTATCACTGAGTTGCCTACATCACAGCGTGGTCACGATTCTATATGGCTAGTGGTGGATCGTTTGACCAAGGTAGCGCATTTTCTACCAGTGCGGATTGACTACACTATGAAAACATTATGCCATGTTATTTATTGCTAAGATAGTCAGGTTTTATGGGGTACCCCTAGATATCATGTCTGACAGAGACAAGATTTTTGTGTCACGCTTGTGGAAGAGTTTTCAGGAAGCTATGGGTACCGAACTGCAGTTGAGTATGACGTATCACCAGCAGATAGTTGGATAGACTGAGTGTACAAATCATATGATGGAAGATATGCTACGCATGTGTGTCCCTGATTTTGGCGAGGTTGGGAGCAATACCTTCCACTCGTAGAGTTCTCTTATAATAACTCCTACTAGTTTACTATTGGTGTGTCCCCATTTGAGGCATTGTACGATAGACCTTGTCGTTCTCCCACTTGTTGTCTAGAAATGAGGGACAACAAGTTACTTGGTCCATAGGTGATTCAAAAGACGTCATCTAGTATTGAGTTAATCAGGAGTCACATTTGGGTAGCCCAGGACAGGCAAAAAAGCTACGCCGATGCGAAGCGGTTCTTTAGGGAGTTTAACATGGGGGACCAGGTATTACTGCGAGTGTATCCTATGAAAGGACTGATGAGGTTCGTGAAGAAAGGGAAATTGGAAGCAAGAGACGTAGGACCATTTCCCATCATCAAGAGGATTAGACCGATGGCATATAGACTTGGGTTGGTAGAGCACTTGCATCGTATTCATGATGTGTTCCACATCTCATCATTGAGGCGATATCTTCGAGATAAGTTGGCCCACATCCACATTGCAATTAAAGAGATTGACTTGTAGCTCGATAATTCTTATGAAGAGAGATTTGTGGCTATCCTAGATTGTAGCGAGAGGAAATTGAGGTCAAAGGTAGTTCCACTTGTGCGGGTTTAATGGGAGCACCATAATGTGGAGGAGTCTACTTGGGAGCGAGAGGAGGCTATGCGCGAGAAATATCCAGACTTATTCTTACTAGCTATGCTTTAATTTTCGAATTTTGGGGAGAAATTCTGTTATTGGGGGGAGTATGTTATACCCCATACTGTTACTATGTTAAATAACTGTGGCATTAATTATTATTCTTGGATTAATTAAATTAAAAATATGAGAAAATTGATTATTAATTAATCCGGATTTAAAAATAAATATTAACTAGCGTGCCAATGGTTAATACTTATTGTTGAGAATTATGAAGATTACTACGTGAATATGTAATATGGATTTATGAATTTTTTGTAAATTGTCGAGAGTGGGAAATATGACAATTTGGTATATTAAGTCTAGACGCGCGTGTGAGTAGTGTCAGGACTAATTTAATGGGTTAAAGAATTAAATTGTTTTTAAGTAACTCGTATGTTAATTTTGAGCACGCCGTTGAGTCCGGAAGGGTCAAGATAGTTAAAAATACTCTACCTGGGTATTTTATTTGGACTTTGGGATTTTTAGGCCTAACCGGTACACCGTAGGGGTATTTTTGTCCTTTGAATTTTTGGTGAAATATTATGGATGAAAATTAGGAAATTAAATATAGAGGAACATGGATTATAGGGGAGTTATCAGTTCTAAAACTACGAGAGAGAAAAGAGAAAGGCACAGAAGAAGGAAGAAGAAGCCATAAGAGTTCTTGGTGCTTAACTCAAGAACCCACACCAAAAATCCCACCAAAGTGTAGATCCTGAGATGAGTACCACACCTATAACAACATCACGAGGAGATCAGACCTTCGAAATTGAGGCAAGTGTTTAATCCTTGCAAAATTGTAGCAACAATCATGTTCATGTTAGTATAGATATGAAATACTCAATTATGGTTCATAAATTTTGATGAAATTAGAGAACTAAGGTTATTAACTGAAATCTGAAATCTAATTCGGATGAATCCTTCATGTAGATAGGTTAGAAATCAAGAATTGATGAATTATTTATAATGGATGAATCTGATTTTGAGTTCTTATATAGAAATTTGAAGAACTAGGGTTTGTTTGAATAATTTTGGGGATTTTCAGAATTTATTAAGGTTTGCGCATGATTAAATGATTCTAAGTTGTTAGATATTATCCCTACATGTTTAATTATTGATTGGAAGTAATTTTTGGGAGTTTGGGATAAATCTGTAGAGGTTGTAGGTTGAAAAATGTTGGGAAAACGCAGCAGGTAGCAGAATGGAGACCAGGACGTCTCGTTCGAACGAGATGCATAGTCGTTCGAACGACATGCTAATTCGTTCGAATGAAACCAGGCCTGGTTCGAACGAGAGTCCCAAAAAAATTCCAGAAATCCTTATTTTTCCCCTAAAACGTGTTATACAGTTACTTGAGTGAGGTAAACTGCCAATTACTGATATTAGCCTGGTGCGGGATTATTGGGGAACCATTCCTAGGATGATACCATAGGCTTGGATAGGTGAATTAACTTTGGAAATTTTGAGAGAGTGGATAATTGAATCAATTACATTATATGTAGTAATGAGAATTATACTACGTGTAGAAATGTATGTATGGGTTGGGTGAATACCTGGACTTTAATAGGACACGTGAGTGCCTATTATATTTATTATTATTATTGTGTGTATATCATACCTACGATGCTTGCTATCGGGAGGAGGTTGTCGCGCATTGTACAGTCTTATCCTGGGTGACCGAATGGGGGGATATTTGACTTGTACCGAGAGCATATCAACTTGGATACGTGCTATTTGAGACGTAGAATAGTTTCGACGGCTAAATGGGAGCGTAGGTATGTGCATGACCCATTTAGCTGGTAAGTATGCTCGCCTCCAATATTTGTGTTATGAGATTTATGGTTCGTGAGAGATGCCGAACTAATTGTCCTTTACGCAGTGAGCGATTCATCGGGACATGATAGCAGAGTATGCATTGCGCCAAGTGGTCCTAACCAAGGGGCGCAAGAATTATATATATATATATATATATATATATATATATATCGGGATGATGTGACTATATGTATATATATAATAAATATACTTGAGAATGAATGATTCTAATGTGTGAAATTAGGAAATTATTAATTTTGGTAAGTAAAGTAATTTCAGTGGACACAATATTTTCTATCAAAATGGTGAATGTAAAATATGGGTAACTGGCATAAAAGAATATTATTAGCATATTGTATGGGCGATACGTGTTACTCCTTTGAAATATATTTAGGAGTTTAAGTCTATGATGTAGTTTGGAACATTATGGATAACTATGTTAGCAGAGACGTACGTTAGGCGTGCACAATAGTGGAGAAGTGAGAATCTCATGTGAGAGTTCGAAACTAACATGCACTTAATAATTGCATCATTGCAGTTTTAAATACCTGCTAAAACAAATATTTTTACAACTCGGGCTCTAACCCGTTTCTTGCTATTCTCTTCTCTTTTTCTATATATATATATATTATTTATCAGATGCCTAACCACAGGGGTCCAAACTTAGATGCGTGGATCATTTAGCGAGCTGTAGCAGTTGTCGAAGTTGCAGGCCTTTGCACTTAGACGCTTCTATCATTTCTCTCCACTCTTTTCAAATATTTCTTTTGTGCATGTTACGCCCCTTTCCTTGTCATTTAGTTGAGATTGTACTCAGTTCAGTTTAGGATTTTATTTCTATTTCACTTGAGGATATTTTGGTTTGTTGGTTTGTGACTTTGAACTGGAATCTTTTATCTAGCCCGATTTATTTCAATATTTGACTCATGTTCAGTATTTATTTTATTCTTGTGGGATGTGAGTAGCTTATATTTTAAAGGATAGAAATTTATTAATGGATTGGTTGGGTATAATCAAATGGGAAAATGTTTTGACAGTTAGCTTCATTATTTATTAGGTGATTAAAAATATTAAAAATTATTTTCGACAGTGAGGCTAAGAATGAACCAACTAGACACTTTGATTTAATTTAATAATGGCCTGATCACCCGGTATTTAATTACGTAAGGTGTCACAGGTTAGATATTCTTAAATTATGGTCGTGCTCTAAAACCGGGGGTCTTATGACCACATGGTCAGTTCTATGAGTTATAATGGTCCAGTACGAGGTGTGGGTGCCTCTCACGGGGCTATTTGGGGTATATTTCAGGGTTTTTCCCTCAAACATCATTTTTTCAAGACTAAGTGTAGATACTCTCAAATTATTTCCGTGATCTCAAACCATGGGTCCCGTGACCATGCAGCCAATCCCTATGAGGTGTTGGTGCCTATCACGGGACCGTTTAGGGAGTGTTTTGGGGTTTCTCCCTCTAATGAAATGTTTACAAGCCTAAGTGTAGATATTCTAAAATTACCATCGCCCTTTCAAACTAGCGCGGTCAGTTCTAACGAGTTACATTGGTCCCGTGCAAGGTGTGGGTGCCTCTCACGGGGCCGTTTGGGGGGGGGGGTCGGTATATTTTACTCTAACACCATGTTTTTCAAGCCTAAGTTTATATATTCTCAAATTATCTCCAAACTCCTAAACCGGAGGTCCCACGACCATAAGGTCAGTTCTCGCGGGGCTTTTGGAGGGTCTTTTGGGGTTTCTCCATCTAACGCCAAGTTTTCCAACCCTAAGTATAGATATTCTCAAATTATCACCTTGCTCTAAAATCGGGGATCCTATGAGCATGCAGTCAGTTTCTACAAGTTACATTATTCCCATGCGAGGTATTTGTGGTTCTCACGAGGCCTTTGGGGGGTGTTTTCGGGTTTCATCCTCTAACGTCATGTTTTCAATCACAACGGTAGATATTCTTAAATTATTCTCGTTCTAGCAAATGGGGGTCCCATGAACATATGGTCAGTTCCTACGAGTTACATTAGTCCCGTGCGAGGTGTGGGTGCCTCAGACAGGGCCGTTTGGGGCGTGTTTCGAGGTTTCTCCCTCAAACTCCATGTTTTTCAAGCCTAAGTGTAGATACTCTCAAATTATCATTGTGCTCTCAAATCGGGGTCCCAAGACCATGCGTTCAATTCTTACAAGTTACATTGGTCCCGTTGAAAGTGTTAGTGCCTCTCACTGAGCCGTTTGGGGGGTGTTTTGGGGTTTTTTCCCTCTAATCCCATGTTTTTTAAGCTTTGGTGTAGATATTCTCCAATAATCATCGTGCTCTAAAACCGGGGGTCCCATGGCCACGCGGTCAGTCCTATGAGTTACATTGGTTTCGTGCGAGGTGTGGGTGCCTCTCATGGGGCTATTTGGTGGGGTGTTTTGGGGTTTCTCCCTCTAACTCCATGTTTTTTAAACCAAAGTGTAGATATTCTCAAATTATCATATTTCTCTCAAATCGAGGGTCCCTTGACCATGAGGTTAGTTCCTATGAGTAACATTGGTCCCCTACGAGGCGTAGGTGCGTCTCACAGGGCTGTTTAGGGTACGTTTTGGTATTTCGCCCTCAAATGCCATTTTTCATGCCTAAGTGTAGATATTCTCAAATTATGTTCATGATCTCAAATCATGGGTCCCGTGACCATTCAATCAGTTCTAACTAGTTACATTGGTCCCGTGCTAGGTGTGGGTGCCACTTATAGGGCTGTTTGTTGGGGTTTGGATATTTTTTCCTCTATTTCCATGCTTTTAAATCATAAGTGTAGATATTCTCAAATTATCTCCATGCTCCTAAACCGAAGGTCCCTTGACCACGCGGTCAGCTCCAATGAGTTGCATTGTCTCGTATGAGGTGTTGGTGCCTCTCACTAGCCCGTTTGGGGGGGGGGGGGGGGTTGGGTTTTGCCCTATAACGCTAAGTTTTTTAAGACTAAGTATAGATATTCTCAAATTATCATCTTGCTCTTAAATCGGCGGTCCCGTGACCACAAGGTCAGTTCTTACGAGTTAGATTGTCCTCGTGCGAGTGTGGTGCCTCTCATAGGGCTGTTTGGGGTACATTTCGGGGTTTCGTCCTCAAACACCATTTTTTAAGCCTAAGTACAGATATTATCAAATTATCTCCATCATCTCGAATCATGGGTCCCGTGTCCACGCGGTCAGTTCTAACGAGTTACATTGGTCCGGTACGAGGTGTGGGTTCCTCTTACGGGGTCGTTTGGTTGGGTTTCGATTTTTTTTCCTCTAACGTCATGTTTTTCAAGCCTAAGTTTAGATATTCTCAAATTATCATCATGCTCCCAAACTGAAGGTCCCGTGATCACACGGTCAGTTCCTATGAGTTATATTTTCCTTCACGAGGCATTTGTGCCTCTCACGGGGCCGTTTGGGATGAGTCGGGATTTCATCCTCTAACGCCATATTTTTAATCGTAAGTTTAGATATTTTAAAATTATTCACATGCTCTCAAATCGGGAGACCCGTGAACCCGTGTCCAGTTCCTACGAGTTAGATTGGTCCTTTGAGGTGTGGGTGCATCTCACGGGGCCGTTTGGGGATGGTTCTAATGCCATTTTTTCAATCTTAAGCATACATATTAAACAATTATCTCCGTGATCTCAAACCGGGTGTCTCATGACCACGCGATCAATTCCTACGAGTTACGTTGGTCCCGTGTAAGGTGTGGGTGCTTCTCACAGGGCCCTCTGGTGGGGTGCTTTGGGGTTTCCCTCTCTAACACAATGTTTTTCATGCCTAAGCGTATATATTCACAAATTATTGATGTAATCTCAAACCCTGGCTTCCATGACCCGCAGTCAGTTCTTACGAGCTACATTAATCCCATGCGAAGTGAGGGTGTCTCTTACGGGGCCGTCTGGGGGTGTTTCTGGGTTCTCCCTCTAACAGCACATTTTTCAAGCTTAAGTGTAGATATTATCAAATTATCATCATGCTCTGAAATCGGGGGTCCCTTGACAATGCGTCCAGTTCCTACGAATTATATTGTTCTAGTGCGAGGTGTTGGTGCCTCTCATGGGGTCATTTGGGGGTTGTTTCTGGGTTTATCCTTCTAACACCATTTTTTCAATCACAAATGTAGATATTCTAAAATTATTACCATGATCACAAAGCAAGGGTTCCTTGACCACGTGGTCAGTTCCTACAAATTATATTGGTCCTGTGTGAGGTGTCGGTTCCTCTCAAAGGGCCGTTTGGGGGGTGTTTCGGAGTTTCTACCTCTAAAGCCAAGTTTTTTAAGCCTAAGTGTAGATATATTCTCATATTATCATCGTTCTCTCAAACCGGGGGTTCTATGACCAAGCGATCAGTTCCCACGAGTTACACTGGTCCAGTACGAGGTGCTGGTGCCTCTCGTGGGGCCGTTTGGGGGGTCTTTTGGGGTCTCACCATTTAATGCCATGTTTTTTTAGCCTAGGTGTAGATATTCTCAGATTATTATTGTGCTCTTAAATCGAGGGGGACCACGCGGTCAGTTCCTACGAGTTATATTAGTCCCATACAAGGTGTTAGTGACTCTCACGTGGCCGTTTGGTGGAGTGCTTAGGGGTTTCACCCTCTAACACCATGTGTTTCTGGCCTAACTGTAGATATTCTAAAATTATTGTCGTGCTCTCAAACCGGGGGTCTCTTGACCACGAGATCAGTTCCTACGACTTATAATGGTCCCGTGCGAGGTGTGGGTGCCTCTCCCGGGGCTGTTTGGGGGTATGTTTCAGGGGTTTTCCTGCAAATGCCATTTGTTCAAGCCTAAGCATAGATATTCTCAAATTATTTTCGTGATCTCAAACCATGTGTCCCATGACCACGCGGCCAATTCCTATGAGGTGTTGGTTCCTTTCACGGGACCGTTTAGGGAGTGTTTTGGGGTATCATTCTCTAATGCCATGTTTACAAGCCTAAGTATATATAATCTCAAATTATCATTATCCTTTTAAATTAGAGTTCCCGTGACCACGCGGTCAGTTCTAACGAGTTACATTAGTCACGTGCAAGGTGTGGGTGCCTCTCACAAGGCCGTTTGGAGGGATTTCGATATTTTTGCCTCTAATGTCATGTTTTTCAAGCCTAAGTGTATATATTCTCAAATTATATCCTCACTCCTAAATCGGAGGTCCCGTGATCATACGCTCACTTCTCACGGGGTTGTTTGGAGGGTGTTTCGGGGTTTCGCCATCTAATGCTAAGTTTTTCAAGCCTAGGTATATATATTCTCAAATTATCTCCTTGCTCTCAAACCGGAGGTCCCGTGAGCCCGCGGTCAGTTTCTTAGAGTTACATTATTTCCATGCGAGGTATTGGTGTCTCTCACAAGGTCGTTTGGGGGGTGTTTTAGGGTTTCGTCCTCTAACGTCATGTTTTTAATCGAAGGGTAGATATTATTAAATCATTCATGTGCTCTTAAATGGGGGGTCCTGTGAACAGGTGGTCAGTTCCTACGAGTTACATTGGTCCCGTGTGAGGTGTTGGTGCTCTCACGGGGCCGTTTGGGGCGTATTTTGGGGTTTCTCCTTCTGACTCCATGTTTTTCAAGCCTAAGTGTAGATATTCTAAAATTATCATCATGATCTCAAATGTGGGTCCCATGACCATGCGGTCAGTTCTTATGAGTTACATTGGTCCCTATAAGGACGCAAATTTCCAATTGAGTCCATATGTAGTTTTGGCTTAATTCCAGAAAAAATTATTTGAGACATAAGATAAAGTATTGTATCCTTCCAATCCTATAACAACTGTATGTTGATGAAGATGCGGCCAGGAAGAATTAAAGATATCATTGCAAGTTTCAAGTGCCTTGTTTCTTGGACTCAACATTGGCTCATTTTCCAAGGTCTACAAATGGTATGAATGCCTTTTTACATATAGGATCTTGGAAAGTTATTTGGGTGTTCTTTATAATTATACGACTTTGTAATTTTATTAGAAAATAATTTTAAAACTTTTCATAAAGGTTTTGGGCTTAAAATGAAAACTTTGGCTTTCTAAAAAGTCGTTCGAACGAACCTCGAACCTCGTTCGAACGAAATTCCGAGGTCGTTAAAAGAAACTTCTAACGTGATTATTCCATTTTTATCGTTAGAATTTTGGTTCGAACGAAAAATACAAAAAATTGAATGATTTTTTTTTTGAAATATCGTTGGTAATCTCGTTCGATATTCTTGTTCAAACATTGTCGTTCGAACGACCGTGTAAGTTTTTGCGCAGTTTTGTCAGTTTTTGTGCAACTCGCCCACTATTTTTCCCACTTCTTTTTCCGTATTATCTAAGTGCGGTGAACAATTTTCTCACAACTTTTTCATTCCCTCAAAGAGCAAAAGAGAGTAACATTCTTATGAGAAAAGTTCCATTTTGTGTTCATGATTTTAATGGGTTAATTTCTACAAATACACATATGTTTACACCCACCATGTTTGAGTTTGAATCCAAGCTCCTTTATATATATACTTGCTTGAAGATTTTTTCCACCAGGTTTTCATCTCTACACATTAGAGAGTGTTTGCATTCCTTTGATACCCCAAAAAGGCTTTTGTTATGGCGTGCTCATACGGTGAAAGGCACTATGTGTCGTTGATAGTGATCGAGCCCCATCGGCGAATTTATACACTACGGTGGAGTTCGTGGTTGTCAACTAGGATGAGGTTGAATAGAGAATAAACGTTAAGGCTTTGACGAAGTCAAGTCGTTATTGTAAGTTTCTCTTGTCGTGTCTTTTATAAAAATAACGTACTTAGTGAACTTATAGGCGGGGTCGTACAAGGTGTTTCCCATTTGGATTTTCCTCGTACATCACAGCGTAGTATGTTTGTGATTTACTTTATCTTGTAAAAATATCACTTAGATGCATGTTAGGATTAATCAAGATAAAATTGGTTTCAATAAAATTTTTAGTTTAATTTGGTGCTAGTTTAATTTTGGGTAAGTTTGGTGTAATTAATTCAAGTCAGCATAAATTAATTTTGCTTTATTCATGTTTGGTTTGTTTAGCCTAACTTAGAACTTGAATTAATTTCGTTTACGTGAAAATTAAATGAGAGTGCAGCTGCAGCGGAAATATTGCGACTTCTCAAATAAAAAACCAATTTTAATTAATCCCAAATTTTAGTTAAAACCCTAAGACATGCATCTAGATAATTTATCAAATAAAATATAGCATGCAGGATAAAAACAAACAATTTCAGGAAAAATCCTCCAAAGGGGCAAAACCTTTTATTTTCACTATAATTTGTAAGAAAACGGCTTACAATCGGATTACAATGAAAATACAGTGACTAAGAATTACCATCAGGTATCGGATTCTGTAGTCGGCGGCTGGAAATATCCCTTTCCAGGAGGGCAGCAATGAATTCACACGCAGCGAACCCACATGAACCTCAGTCCAATCAACAAAGGAAGAACCGCAGCACTCCTCAATGACACGCAGCCATAAAACTTTGTAGAGACTCCCTCAGCAATGACACGCAGCCCTCGATTGCAAAGATCTCCCCACAAAGATTGAACAATAGCAAAGCTTGTGTTCTAGGGTTCCAAAAGATTCACAAAAGTAATTGGGATTTTTTGTGTGAATCAAAAAGATGTTTTGCACATCAAAAAGGTGAAGACTTAGAGTATTTAGGACTCTGAAAATCGTCTTGAAAAGTCTTAAAAAATAACTCCCCGAAGTTGGCTTTAAATAGGAAAACTTTGAGCCTAAAAAATCTGCAGCGAATCTGGCCGAATTTATCCCAGTCGGACCGGTCCGGTTCTGAGGCGGATCGGTCCGGTCAAGCGGATCGGTTCTTTTATTTTGGCCTTCATCGGTTCGCTTGCGGTTCGGGGTATACTGGATCTCCAGCAAGCGGATCGGTCCGGTATGGGGCGGATCGATCCGGTTTTCCCAGAAAAATAAAATCCTTTTAAAAGCCTCATTTTGCTTGAAAAAACTTACTTCTTATTTTTATAAAAATTTCCCAATACTAAATATGAACTTTTAGGAACGTAAAAACAAAATTTTACCAAGTTCATTCTCGCAGAGGCTATGATGTTGGAGACACTTTGATATTCGGATCCGTTGATGTAGATGCGATCTTGAGTTTCTTCAATGGTGTAACGACGTACGACATATAAATTGATAATCGACAAAAAATTCCTTACATTAAAAAATATTTGTGTAGTTTAATTTCACTTTTAATTTAAGTTAATTTTAATTTTGAAGAAATTAAAATTTGAATTTTAGAAGTGTTAAAATTTGAAAAGAAATTTTAGTTTGGAATTAAATTTGACCATCTCTTTATTTTAAGAGTTTAAAATTTGGGGGCATCGGCCTCTAGTAAGTGGTATCAAAGCGTTCAGTTTAGAGAACTCACATTCTCAGAGTGGTATCAGAGCGAGAGCGCCAATATATTGCATTAAGATCCTTATTTTTGTTTTGTTTAAAAATGGAAACTTCACCGTTTTTAAAATTTTCTATTTTTTATGGTTCAATTTACGCGTATTGGAAGGCGGGAATTAAATCGACACTTAAATCCCTAGATGAGTGAGTTTGTCAATCGATAGTTACCGGGTGGTCCCCACTTACATGTCTAGTAGAAAATGAGCGTGTTCTTAAACCCATTTAACGATGAAGTGAGAATGAACTTAAACTAAAAAATTTTAATTCACATGGTTTAAATGCTCTCTTTAGTGCAGTCACACCTGATGGATTTCGACGTATCGTGGCATGTGAAACTGCTAAAGAGGCTTGGGATATTTTACAACTCACCCGTGATAGCACTAGTGTCGTGAAAGCTTTGAAACTCCAAAACCTCACCACTCAATTCGAAACCATTAAAATCTTGAAAGTGAAACTTTTGATGAATTTTATGCTAGACTTTCAGACATTGTTAATTCATCTTTTAATTTAGGAGAAAAGATACCCGACAACCGTGTAGTAAAGAAAATTTTGAGGTCCTTACCCGATAGATTTATTCCCAAAGTGACCATTTTAAATTCTTTACCCACTTTAGCTTCTACGGAACTTAAAGAGCTCGTAGGTGATCTGTAAACCTATGAACTTGACATGTTTACCTCCAAGGATGAGAAAAAGAAAGATAAGGGCGTCGCTTTAAAAAACCTAAAGGAGGAAAAATAAGTTTCGGATGATGATAGTGACATCGATTTTGATGAGATGGATATGTTTGATTGGAAGTTTAGAAAAATTCTTAAGTTTAATAAAGATAATATTAAAAAGGATTTTAAGAAATTTGATAAGTTGTAAGGACATGTTTTATAAATGTTCGGGGTAGAATCTAGGAATTTTTCAAGTGTCCTAGAACTCAATTAAGTATGTCTGATATCGCTACATTCGGCATATCTCCATGATCATCCACGGTGGTCTCGATCTGAATCCATGCATCCATCATCTTTGTACGTGCATCATGTCAAGCAACGTACACTTTAACCATTCCCACTACTCCAAGTTCTTATGGTAAAATAATTTTAATTGGAGTTTTTTTTTATTTGCATAAATAGTTGGGAATATTTTTTTAAATAGATTTTTTGAAGTCTGGGAGAGGATAAACACGCAAGATCATTTTAAAGGGGTATTTTGAGACACGTCACTGATGTCGTTCGAACGACATCGTATGTCTTTCGAACGACCAGCGCCTCAACATGCCTATTTAAACAGTGTTCATGCTACACGTTTTTCTTAAGTCTACATACCTCCATTTCTGCAAAATAGTACCTCTTTCCAGACTTCATTTTTTAAGGTTTTCATACCTTTTTTATTCACAAATAATTCCCAATCCTTTATGTGAATCCTCTAAACCCCAAGGAAGATTATACTACTCATCTGGAGTACACTTGTGTAGAATACAAAGCTTTTCCATTGCTGACCTTCTGGAGCTCTTGCGAGAACTCTAGCCGATCACATCGGAACCGACACCAGTGAGTATTTCATATGTCACTGCTTGTATTTTCATTGTAATTCATGTAAACCATTCTTTACAAATTATAGTGAAAATAAGATGGTTTTTACCCTGTGGAGGATTTTTCCTCAACTGTAATTGTCTTACATGCTTAGATTATTTATTTATTCAATCACGTTTGTTTGCAAGAGTTAAGGCTTGTTGTGACTAAAATTGGAATTTAATTAAATAAGTTTGACATTGATTGTTGGCGCACTCTCAAAAGTTTAAGTATGACAAAGTCAAAAAATTCCATACAAAGCATAATGAAGAACATAATAAGGACAAGTCTAATAGATGCTATGGTTGTGAGTGTTATAGCCATAGGGAAAGAGAGTGTCCCACTAAACTAATGAGGGGGTAAGAAACCAATTTCATACAATGTCACCCTTAGTGATAGTGATAAGGAAGAGGGACCGGATTTCCCCATTGAGCGCAATTTTACCGTATTTATGGCAAGTCATGTAAGTGAAGGTGAGAACTCATCCAATGATGACATTATAATACATGATACTTCCAAGGCCAAAGTTTTTGAATCCCATATTTTCGATGGTTGTGAGAGTTCAGATGAAAGAGAAAGTGAAAATGAAGAAGAGGTTTATGTGAGCGAGCTTGAAGTTTCTTTTCGGGAACTATATGAGGAATCGATAAAAATAAAAAGGGATCACTTGAATTTAAAAGAGAGTTTGAGAGAATGTGCCAAGGTTAATAGTGAGAGTTCTTTGGTTGAAGACCTTACGACATGTGAGAGAGCTCTTCTTAAGAAGATTGAGTTTGTTGAAAATGAGAGAGATAGCCTTAAAGGTTTAATGGCGGGCCCGCTCTTCATATTTGGAATGAGATCCACCTAAAAATGTTCCTATCAGATGTTTTGCAACATTATTCTCTATGGTCATCATATCAACTACATGCCTTACATAATGGTCTTTCCAATACGAAAAATCAAAAAATGTTGATTGCCTGGACCACGGCTTTGCTTTACTTGGGTTGTTCGAATCCCCCTAGCTTTACGCTACAGGTTACAAACTGAGGGTGTTTTCTTACGTACCTATTCCTCATAGTCAAATCTGACGCATTCTCCTAGATCAGATGACCAGAAAGCCGAGCAGGCAAAAAGTTAAACTTATCATTCATAAAAGGGTGATCGGTCGGTAGGAATCTACAATGACCCGTGTAACTCATCTTACTACTATGTTTCAGCCAAAAGGATTTAGTTTCCTCCCCACATATGGGACATCCATAATAACCATGAACATTACAATAGGACAAGGTCCCATAAGCTAGAAGGTCATGGATCGCTCACATCACCATTGTTTTAAGTGTGAACTCTTCACCCTTATGAGAGTCGAACGTCGTCATGCCTTTATCCCACAACTCTTTAAGTTCTTTAATTAATGGTGCTAGGAATATATCAATATCATCGCTGGGAGCCTTCGACTCGGGTATCAACAAAGATAACAATGTGAACTCCTTTCTCATGCATAGTGTCGAAGGGAGACTTAAAGGAGACAAGAGAACTATCCAATAACTCTGACTAGTACTTACATTACTGAATGGGTTAACCCATTGGTTGATATTGCAAGACGAACGTTGCGTGATTCCTTTCCAAATTCATGGTGTTGTGTGATTAAAATTTACCAGATGGGTGAATCAACTAGATGATGCATCATATTCCCACCCACCTCACATCAATCGTGCCATGTCATGGCCTTAGCTATCCACGGTACAGAAGAAAACCATTTTAACCGTGTCCCAAGTGGAAAATAATTCAAAACCTTTTGTGGGACTTGTGAGCACTGGCAATTTTTTTCATCTTTTTCCTTTCCATTCCCACAAACCACATATCTAGGCTTACTACACATTGGACATTATGGTACAATATAAAATCATACTTTCTTGCATGAATAGATTTATATTTCAAATCGAAACCCTTCATTCTCTTATTCATAGTAGGATAATCGTATGCTATCATATTTTCTTTTAGGAGAATATCTTTACCCCACATAAGAATTTCGGTTACACTGTTCCCAGATAAACCAAATTGACTCGTCAAATTATGCAAACCAATCACTACATATAATACCGAGTGATATTCATCGCAGTCTTTATACAACGGTCTAGCCGCATCGGCTTTCAACTATATGTATTCCCGATTTCTTAGAAGTTTAACATCAAAATTATCATTTAGATGGCCATAATTGACATTATTCGTATCCATATGTTGTTGGTTTTGACGGTTGTGGAGTTCGTAATCTTCATCAATTAAGTCGGTCAATGTAAAATGTGATGGTGAATCATGTACCACTTCCACTCATTGGGGTTCTATTACGTGGTCGGGTACTGGAAATCCTTTAGGAACGTAAGGTATATTTTTTCACCATGGTATGTCCATATTTTATAGTCTTGACAGATTCCCCAGTTTATTAAATGCAACTCAACGACTTCCAATGACTTATATTTTCTATTCATACAACGGGTGCACGGACACAAAATCTTATCACTTCTATGATTTTTAGAAGCATATTTAACAAATTCTTGAACGTTATTTACATGATTATTTTTTACTCAGTTAGTCTATCCCATCCACTCTTTGTACTATGGGAAATCAATGTAATAAGCTTCAAATTTAAGTCATGTGGTAATAGGTTAAAAAATATTATTACAATTGATAAAAAAACAATATTCTTACAATTAAAACCAAAAAAATATTCTTACAAGTGAAACAAAAAAATATTATTAAAACCAAAACAAAACCAATATTCTTATAACTGAAACAAAACAAATATTCTTACAACTGAATCAAAAAAATGTTATTACAGTCGAAACAAAAGAAAATATAATTAGATTTTGGCCAACAAATAAAGTGGCCAATAAATAAAAGAGTTTACATAATTCCTCAATTCAATCCCTTCCCCGCTCTCAACGTGCACAAGTACATCTCCGCACCTGTTGTATATTTCATCGACCAATATTTGAACCTCACCCCTATCCAAGGTTGGTTGTGTACTGGAGTTTCGGCAACCATGGAGATGAGTGTGCATACCCCAATAACCCTCTTATTTCTCAGGTCTTTAATAAAGTACTTTTCACCATAGTCACGGGTAGTTGTTGATAATGATTTATGTCCCGTGATAGGCAGAGTCACGGGGAATGGGAATGTTGAAGGAGTCATCATTTAGGAGGGGAATTTTGGATGAGGAAGCATTTAGGAGGGAAATGTTGTATGAGGTAGTATTTGGGAAGGGAAAATTGAAGAGGGAGGATAGGGGAAACCTTGAGGAGTAGGGTAAAGATAATATAGAGGAGGTGGCATTGGGACCCCATAAATTTGAAAAAGGAACACAAGTTGACCAATTGATTTTCTAACATTCCCATGTTAGTTTCTATATTCGTGATATCTCCTTCGGTCTTGAACTATCATTCCTCATTGGACGAGGCACGATCCTTGACCAAAGAATACTCGTCCATGAGAGGTAAGATGTGTTGAAATTTTGTTTTTGGCATATGTGAGCCAACACCTCTCGTCCTCCCCTTTAATCATTTCCAAAGTTCATTATCAGGGCATATTTTTCAAGGTCAAAATCATCATTAGGGTTTGAACCTGACTAACTGTTGATATCATCTATTCATTCCAGCATCTCAGCTAAGTACTGCAGGAATTTATTATCTTTGTCCCGTCGATCATGAACGAATAAGCTAGATTAATTTTGTTTTTTTACCCGCAAGTGGACCATCTTTATCCTACTCGCCCATTCATTCTTCAAATTCTCATATGATTTGAATCCCAGCCTATAGATATCAATTTTTTATGCCCTATTTTTTTGTTTTACTCCATTTGGACCAATTTTTTCTCCTTCGGCTCATTCTCTAAAAAATTACTCCACTGTTCCACCATCATTTCAACATTGGATTTGGTGATGAGGGAACCATTGGTGGAGTTATGGATTGCCATCCATTGGTGTTGAGAATTCGGGTTGTGCATAAGATAGTGAATCTTATTGCAGTGTCAGCTCGGTACTTGGTACCCTTAGGTTGTTTCCTCCCGACATTATCTACAAAAATGAAAAACCATAAGTGACTTAATAATTATAATAATATGAAATTATAACTAATTAATCAAGCTTATGACTATATATACACTAGCGGAATGCCCGTGCCGGAAGGCAAGACGAAAATTTCCAAAATGGAATCCTTGACTAATCAAAGTGCCCATACATTTTTCCATCGACTAATAAGGCCAAAGAAACTGAAAACTATAAGGAGTGAAAAGAAAACCCATTCTACTTTCAATCACAACACAACAACTCGAAAAAATAACCGACTAACCCCACAATCACAGTACAACAACTTGGAAAAAATAAAAGGAAATCGAGGGATTTCCATAATTGAGCCAATATAGTGGTTCGAAAACAAAATCAAAGGAAAAAAACAAACGGTATAATTATAACAGGGTAGACAAAAAAAATTATGGGATATGATCATTTATATAATACGCTGGGGAGAAACAAAGGTGAGCAAGGACAAAGATTACTATAACATAAAAAAAAGTGAGTCTACTGTAATCGAATTTTTGACCGAAATTGGGTAAAACTTGTTAATTGTTATTTTTTCTTCCCACTGGAGTGGACCTCAAAAACCAAAAAATAACAAACTGCCACATCAGTGTGTCTACAAATTTTTGGTAAAAATTCGGTCACAATAAAATTTTTGCATAAAAAAATAACACGAAATTAGTAAACTGTAATACAAACTTAAAGATGGAGAGACTGTAAAGATTATGTCCACAGATTCTTGAAAGCACAAAATCAACTTATTAACCCACTGAAAATAACTCAAAAATTCCTGGCATGAAGAGAAAAGAAAACTATCTTATTTTTTTATACCCCCTGCCAGCGTTAGATCCCCTGCTATGTGGGTAAAAACTATGTTATTTGGTGTTGACTCTTTTAGAGGTTAATTGTTGCGAAGCAATCTAAAGTCATGAGCAATTAATGACCCATATTTCTGCCTCTTATCTGCCAAACAATGACACATAATTTTGTATCCAAAATATGGCTAGGTATTCTATAATTAATAAAATGAAAATATTAAAAATTAATCCATTCATACAGTGACATAGGCACAAATATGGTTGCTAGTTATCCATCTCGTTAAATTAGCCCCAGTATATTTATCTATAGGGCACTTGCCATTTCTATATCGCACCTATTTTGATTGTGTACTGAAAAAATAATTATCACTGCAAACAACCAAATATTACTAATAATAGGGTAGTAAACACACAAATAGCAGTATCAATAGACCATATGCACTAATGAACACACTTTTCATTTCCTCGGCAAGCATTTACATAAGATGTGAATAGTGTATGACTTAGCTGAGCATCATAATGCCTCTGTTTCACACAAAATATGTACATGAATAATATGGGTACATAATTTTTCAATATTTCATTAGTTTCCCAATACCCAAAATGTGTACATGAATAAGATGTGGTACATAATTTTCCAATATTTCTTTGGTTTCCCAATACAACGTTGGTTAGAAATAACTGACAAATTGACTTAAGCATGTGAAGAAAAAACTATCAAAATGATGATGATGACAAAAAGAAGTATTTAATGCAAATGCGTGAATTAAAATTCAAGATAGAATTGAATCCCAAAAAATTTTAGAATTGAGAAAACATAAGAACTGATATCACCATGAGTGGCATCTACTGTTTTCAAGTTTTCCAGCTTTGAGATGTAGAGACACATCCAATGTCACTGAGTGTGTCCCAAAATCGTCTCCCTATCATTGAACCCGCATTAACTAACCTATATGAAACCACCAACTCAAATCATCATCTAGTTATCAAATAATGCAGTCAAATGTGTAGGATACAGTTATCGTGTTAAGACATGATAATAAAAGGTAGAAATTTTAAATCTAAACAAAAAAGTACAGTTAAACCATTACTTTATTTATCTAAAAAAAAGTACTGGATAATAAAAGATAGAAATTTTAAATCTAAATAGATTTTGGTTGCCATTTTAAAGCATATAAATATGACCTCCCTACTAAATGTATAAAAAATAATTAAAAAATAAAATATGAGAGATACCACTGCCAAAGTGAATTTCTTCTGCCAAAGAAAATTTCACAGTGCCCAATATTCTTATAGAACCGAAATTCATTTTGCTAGTAGAGAAAGTTAGAATATTGATTAGACAGATTATTAAAAAATTAAAATAAATAATAATAAGGATTACATATGGCCAGTGAATGACATGTAAATCAAAGTGAGTACCAAGTCTGTGGCCAATGGATGACTTATAAATCAAAGTGAGTTGTCTTAAATATAAAAATTAACTGAGGAAAATATTATAGAACCCAAAAGAGTTGAAAATGGTTGTCCGAAGTGAATGAGGATAAAAAAAATATAATAGAGTTTACAGAATGGAAAAAAACAACACAAAGAAACATTAAAACACTTTCACTTTGTTATTGAGTTACTAGAATGGCAAACCACTCTGCATTCTAGCATAGAATACACTTAAACTTTCTCTTACTAATAATTTACATGAAATTAAAGCATGATACAAATTATACATATGTCGATTCTCTCTTGCCAAATTATTCAATATTCTGAAGAAAAAAAATAACAATTAAAGAAAGAAAAGATAAATTTCAAATATATAACTCGGAACACATTAATAAAGCATAAATAAATTGAGTGATAAAACGGAAGGGAAAAAGAGGTATACCTTGTGGTGGTTGTGCTCCGAGGTTCCGAGGTGGTTCATTCATGGAGGTCTTCCACAACGGTGGTGATTCAAACATTAAACTTGCAAATCTAGCAAAAAAATCATAAGAGTCCAAACAAAAACCATTAAACATTAGTCTAAAAAAATCCTGAGTTTTTCTCACCAAGTAATTCTACTATTACCTTGGCGTATAGTACAATAAGATCCATGTTCCAACAATTGTTTAGGTAGAAAATAGATGATTTTGAACTTTAGAAGTATAGTCAATTAAAAAAACCCAAATAGAACCTTAGCGGTGCTCTGATATAGAGAGATCGAAGAAAAATAATTGGGTCTTGTCGAGAGGGTGAGAACGAAGATTAATAATAATAAAATACCAGTTGCAAAACTCGTGTTGCAGTTATAGTTCTCTTTTGACTTGTAGCATTTACACATTGTAATAACAAATGTTTGATTATCCTTATGTGTAACTCCATATCCACTTATACATACTGTTCAAATCAAGTCTATATATAATTGGATCATTGCATAAAAAAACTTGGCCTTGAGTTACATTGAGCCAATTTATGATGAAGAATTAATAATTAAAACTCATATAAATAAAAACAATGATTATTTCATATGAATACCATATCATATATCCCAATAAATATTATTTTCATTTATAAAATTACACTAAACAATAATCCATACTCGAAATAGAGAAAACACATTATCAAAATCAAAATACCTAAAAAAATCTAGAAATTTTAGGCCACAGATGAAGACATCCTTATCTGAGAAATACAAAACCAACCCCTTTAAAGAATATTGTCATCTAAAAAAGATGGTATCCAACATAACATAACAATCTAAAAGAAAAACTAAAGCAGGTAAACATCTTTAAAACATAGCCATCTAAATATAAAATCAAATAAGGGTATGAAAATAATGCCTGGGTAAGACTGGATCTTCTATTCAAGAAAAGAGACAAATAGAAATGAGGGTAGAGAATGCATTAGCCATGATTATAAGTGATACATACATAAAAACTCAAAAAAAACATTTTTTAGCCTTCTTTAACATGTGTTCTTAACACCAACTAATTATTCAAATTCCCCACTATAGCCGCAACAAAAAAAAATTCAAGAGATGATACATAAGCACAATACTTCTCAAATTAACATTAAAATTACAGTTTATGGAAAAAACCATTCATCTCACACCCATTAATGTCATTTTTACATTAAGGGCTACATAACCATAATTAAAAGAAGCATCATTGAAGAATTTTTCCAGAGCTTTACAAAGTTACCTCACTGTGTAACTTATTATTATTTATGATTCATGGTTACCAAGAATTGTTTTCAGCAGGCTCCTTGAATATGTAATCATCATTTGTAATGTAATAAGGAGTTTATTTTATATCCCCAAATCCATGTTTAACTAATATTTAGAAGCAAAAATAGTAATATGTACCTTCAAAACAAACAAGAAATCTGCAGCTCTTCTCATAATGTCACTTCATAACTCATCACTCTTGTTTATTTCTTCTGCCATATCTTCAATAAAATTTACAACTCTTCTCAGTTTTCCACCTTTAGGTAAGTGGGTAGGGGTGTAACGATGAAGTGGTTAAAGGAGGTTGTATGGGTTGGTTTAAAGGGATGGAGTTTTCCAAAGGAGTGTGTGGGTAGCAAGTGCTCGGGATGGTTTCCAAAGTACACAGTAACTGTTTAAAAAAAGTGTAAAATAGTGGATGGAATCAGTAAAGATATATGTAACTAAAGCAATTTTTACAATTAATTCATACACAAAAATATATTGACCTAAATAATCTACAAATGAAATTATGACCTACTTAAGAGGAAATTAGTGGAGCTCTCAAACCCTAGAACCCACCATCAATGAGATGAAACATAGAGGTCTCAACATGGATTATGTTAAAGTTGTGCAAGAAGAGATAAACAACAAAAATGGATCGATGAATAACAAAAAATGATTTGAAAAACTTGCCCCAAAATATTCAATACAAAAAGAATTGAACCGAATTGCAAATCCAAAAAGGAGAGGAAGGTGGCAGAAAACCCAAGTGATTTATAAGCTTGCCTCAAAATCGTCTCTCTCTTCTCCAAATAAAAAAACATCAAGACAATAAATATGAATCACAAATATGTAGATCTGTCAAGATCTGTAAAAAATAATTAAAATCAAACTCTATTAGAGACGATTCAATATGAATAAAAACTATGTAGATCTATCAAGATGTGTCACCATATTCTTCTCTTTCTCTACCTCTATCTACTAAAGTTCTGAGAAGACAAATAAGACAAAAAAATAGATCTTCAAAAACATTATGCCCAACATTTGTCCCAAATGTCATACAAACCTTCAGATCTGCAAAGACAATGTAGAAACAACATAAGTCAAAGGTTTAAGAAAAATGAAAAATCAACTCCAAAGAAAAAGTTCAAACCATTGTGATGGGTATCTTCGAGCTTACACTACTCCATGTATACCCACTTCGACCTTACACTACCTATACAATAGGGAAAATAAAATTATCAAATAGGTGTGGTTTGTATTCTCCTAAACTAATCAGATCCGCCATTTATTATACCTCCACTACAAGAGGCTTTTACGGATCAGTCTTGCCAGCGGCTAAACCAACCGTATCAGTACGATGAGATCCATGGATGTAAGAGGATTTTGTGGAACACCATCGATCTTATCGAATCGGTACAAATAAGTCTTGCTAGCGGCTAAATGAACCGGCCACGACGATTATGATGGTTTCTTGATAGTGGACCTATCCCGTATTCTCAGTGGGATTCGTTTGAGAGACAGCTATGAAAGGCTTCAAAGTGGGTGGGTAAGAGATTGAGTGGGTCGAGGTAAAATAATTTTGTATAGTTGAAGATTTGGTCTCAGAGTAAAGTGGGATAAAAAATCCCTTGGAAGGATCCCTACCTTAAGATTCGCAGCCACGCAACGTTGTCCCTTCTACTTTTCTCAAAGTTTAATCTCGACCCTCTGTTTGGTGCGTTAGTGGCTCAATCCTAACCTCTGACTAAGTTATCCTCTTATTTAATAGTGTCAAACATTCTACTCCTTATTATATATATATATATATATATATATATATATATATATATATATATATATATACACCTTTTTAGAGTAAGACTTTAGAATATGTTCAATGTGTCTGGTCCATCCATTCGGTATTAGTTTTTACAAACCTATGAATTTTTTCACGTGGCCAACTAGGAGGAAGGGTATCTATGATTGACGTATAGATATCCACGACATAAACTCAGAATTCCATCTTTTTCAACTCGTTGGTAGGATTCAATTTAACGTGCATATGGCACGAGACATCACAGTCCATGTCAATGCTCTCTATACGTAGTTGTATCCATAACGAGTGGATTTTTTTTTCTTCTAAAAAAATGTAACCAAGGTCAGGGCTACGTCGGGATTATGTGTGTGAAATATATTTTGTATAACGCCATCCTAGTTTTCTGGTAGGTAAAATAGAATACGATCGAACAAGTAATCTTGCTGGAGATTAACTCCACGATTTACAAGGGAGTTAAATTTTTCAATCTTTTTCTTTTCATATCTATAAATAAGAGTACCCTCTATATTGTGCTCACTAATAGAAGAGTTACGTGTGTGGTCCAATTGCAACCTCTCCCACTGTTGTTAGTGATTATCATTGTGACTCATTTTTCCTGAGAAAAATACATGAGGGCATGAATGTAAGTCATACAATTAAGGTATAAGGGTATATGAGGGCTCTAAGTAATTAATAAATATTAATTCAAACATCTGAGGTATTAAGGTATATTAGTTTGATCGGTACGATTAAGGTTTTAATATATTAAAACATATAATGGTATATTAGTTTGATTAAGGTTTCGAGAATGGGAAGGATTTTGAGTGAGTGGGTGCGGAACCTAAAGTACTCAATAAATTTCAAACTTTAAATAAATACCAAGCCCTAAATGACAATACCATTAAATAATGCAATTTATTTTAATTCATAAGTAACCACATTCAGTCAATACTAACAATACTCAACTAATTTCAAACTCTAAATAAATTTCAAGCCCTAAATGACAATACCCATAAATATTGCAATTTATTTTAATCCCCAAGTAACCATATTCAGTCAATACTAATAATACTCAATTAATTTCAAACATCAGCAGCGAACATTGCACTAGGAAAGCCTTTTATACCTTGCCTACGCAACTCGCCTTGCACTAGGAAAGCCTTTTAAACTGAATTTCAGGGGATTAAAATACTAATAACTAGGCCTGTCAATTGAGCCGAGCGGGCTAAAGCCCGCTTGCTCGGCTCGTTAAATTTGGGCTGAGCTTTTATTGAGTTTGAGTCGAAATATTAAACCCCAATTCAATTTGAGCTGAGCGTGAGCGAAGCACTTTCAAGCCCGAACTAGGCTCGACCCGAAATAATATATATATACAAAACTATTTTATTTTCTATGATATGTAAAAAATATTTTAAAACAAAATATTTTTTATAATTTTATCCTTATACAAATAAACTATTGGACTTAATATTAAAGAAACAAAAATAAAGTGGGTCATTTATTAATTTACTTTACTTAATCTTATGGGACTTGTCAATATTAGTGCTAAGATCTATTTTTTTAGTGTTGAAATGTGGTTTTTTAATGCTGAAATGTCAATATTAGTGCTGAAATCTATTTTTTTTAGTGCTAAAATGTGTTTTTTTTAGTGTTGAAATCTGATTTGTAGTGCTGAAATGTGTTTTACTAATTCTGAAATGTCAATATTAGTGCTGAATTCTATTTTTTCTAGTGCTGAAATGTGTTTTTTTATTGCTGAAATATAAATATTAATTATTAATATAAATAAATTTGTATTTGAATATTCAATTCGAGTCTGCTCAAATTAGCTTCAAGACCGATTTACTTTGTGAGCCGAGTTTGAGCCAAACATTCTCAAGTTCGTTCAGGCCGAGCTTGAGCTTAAGCCGAGTAAATCAAAATCAAGCCGAGCCTGATCAACCATAGGCTCGACTCATAGAGCCCGATTGACGGCGCTACTAATAACCTATTAAGTAGTATTCTCTTTTATGAACATATTTTTGCTTATAAAATTTCCAGAAACTAGAGTCAACTACACGAATCTCACATCCATAATTCACCCCTTTAAAACCATTAAGAGTTGAAATTAAGACCATTAGTACTTTTGGCAGGTTGAAATGGGTCAAGTAGGTGGTTTATTATGGGTTAGAGACAAACCCGTTCCCGACCCACACTAGAGCCCCATATATTCTCTTCTTCCCAACCCGTGACATATATATATATATATATCTTTAGTATGTATAAAATTATAGCTTCTTCTCGCATAGATATGACACGTGGAAGTCATAAACATATATTTGCTCAAAAATTATAAGGTATAAAATTATGAGGATACCAAATATATGAGGTATAAAACATATATTTGCCCTTAACATATATTTGCAAAAAATTATGACCCTAGTTGTCACTTAAGGAAACATTTGGGTCCTGGTGTATCATCGCTAGAATATTCTAGAGTTATTGGTAGTCTAATGTATCTTATGAACTACACTAGACCTGATATTGCATATGATGTGGGTAGACTTAACAGATACACTTCTAATCCTAATAATGAACATTGGAATGCTTTGATTAGAGTTTTGAGATATCTAAAATAGAAAATAAATTATGGTATTCATTATATTAGAAATCCTTCTGTAATTGAAGTCTTTTGTGATGACAATTGGATTTCTGATAATGATGAATGTAAGTCTACAAGTGGCTATGTTTTTACCTTGGTAGGAGGCGCTATATCTTAGAAATCTACCAAGCAAACGTGCATAGCTTGATCCACTATGGATTCAGAGTTCATAGCATTGGATAAAGCAAGCGAAGAGTCTGAATGGTCAAGGAACTTCATATTAGATGTTCATTTGTGGCCTAAACCAGTTCCAGCCTTGTCCATTCACTGTGATAGTCAAGCAGCGATCGTAAAAGCACATAATAACTCCTACAACGAAAAGTCTAAACATATCTGGAGGAGACACAACACAGTGAGACAATTATTGAAAGATGGATTTATAGAAGTTGACTATGTCAAGTCAAAGGAAAACCTGGCAGATCCATTGACTAAAGGTCTAGTTAGAGAGCTAGTTTATCAAACATCGAGGGGAATGGGTCTAAAACCTATTAATATCTAAATATCTAAATCACCTATAATGGAAACCCAACCCATATGACTGGAGATCCCAAGATCTGGGTTCAATGAGATAACAAAGTTATACGAGTGATTTGTGGGGGCACAAATTTAAGTTTTACTTAAAACCCATTCCTATGATGTAGTACCTTTGTATCGATGGAGGATGAGATTTAATCTCTTAATGCTTTCTATAGCTGTTATTCCGTGGGGTGTGAGATACAGTACACTCTTGATAGAAGCACCTATATGAGTATGGTAGTGGGGTCGCTTCCTATGAGAATTAAGGTTGATTCTCTAGAGCACTCAAGAAACCTGGGCATCCTCAAGGCCGAAAGGAGCACAACTGTGGGAACTCGGTGTTGATTTTTAGGATTCACGTGTGTGTTCTATTGACTAAAGTTTACAACAATGGTGAAATAGTTCAAGGCATTAGTTCACTATCAACCGGTAAACTCAATAGATCAACACAAAGCAAATGTTCAAGTCGAATGACACCTTTTCCTTAGACGTCACTCCTTATGGTACTCCAGAGCGTCGTTTTATTTATTTATTTATTTATTTCATTCATGTGGGGGATTGTTGGGTATATTGGTATATATATTTATTTTGAATGAACTAAATAAGTTGGGGTAAGTGGCCTAGTGGTAAGTTTATGGGATTTGGTGCTTGAGGTCTTGGGTTCAATTCCTAGGGAGCACACTAATTATTAAGGGTCAAGGATTGGGCCTTAGGGCTTTGGGCTTCTCTTGAGTGCCCAGAATTTTTACCTTTTATTAATTCGTTTTTAATTTTTAACATAGTCTCCATTCTAAATAAACTACCCATTATGGGAGATATTCGTGAGTTAGTTGGCTAAAACCACTACCCACATTTTTTTACCATTTCCCTTATATAAGAAAAGGCTACAGAGTCAAAAACGTAATGAAAATCTCTCTCACATTACCTGAAAAAATTCTTTTGCTATTTTCTGCAAATACATTTATGTTCGTCATGTTTTTAAGAGTGCTAGAGTATCCTGAGAGTTCGAAGATTTAACACAAAACTGGTGTTTAAATCTGATCGTTGAATCCTGGGAGGTGTATGTTCACGAGGCTGACGTCTACAAATATCTGCGAGCAATTTCACCTTTAGGACTTTGTGTTAAACACAAACCTCGATCGATAAGTCCTTCTAATTTTATCTATTTCGAATTTAGGTTATTTGATTTAGTCTTCAATTGTTATTTTTAAGAATCTAAAGGTGAAATTCTGTTGTTATTCTACAACCTGCTATGGAAAATCCTAATGCAAAATACTCTGAAAAACCTGAACTGTTTGATGGAAAGAATTTTAAGAGGTGGCAAATGAAACTGCAATTTTACCTAACAACTCTTAAGGTCATTGACGTTATTGCATCTGAAATGTTCTCTTAAGGTCATTGACGTTGTTTTATCAACTTGGGAAAACACCAAAATAAAATTGGGTATCACAAAAATAGGTTACATAAAAGGGAGAATGGCTCCCGTGCGGTTATTAATTTATTTTTTTAATTCATTTTTTTAATATACCAGAAAGTGTTATTTTGAGCTTATTTTTTTTATAGGCATGCACTGAAATGTTTATAACCCACAAAAAAAACATATTTTTTTTTCTAAAAATCATCCTGCACGGGATCCCTCATTTGGTCTCCCGCACGAGAGCCTGACTAACATAAAAGGTTCAAAAAAAAACATAAACATTTGCCTCCCCCCTACCCTAACCCAACGATCTTAACTACATCTGGAACCCACCCTCCACTAGTGTTGACACCGTGTTCCTTCCTCCACCCTCCATCATGTTTTCCAATGGCATCCACCCTATCGCCATTTTTTATTCGGAATTAATTTTTTGTTTTGAAGTTTTTTTTTCATGTTTTACCAAATATGTTTTCAAGAATTGTTCAGATTAGTTTACTGTGAGAATTTTTTTTCTTTCCAATTTTTTCAATATGATTTGATGAATTTATAATAAATCCAATTTGTTCAAAATTTTGGTTATCAAAGATTTTTAAGGGCATTAATGAAAAAATACCTTTTTCCAAATCTCTTCAAATGAGTTTCCATTCATATATGGTTTATCTTATTTTCATTTCGAGTTTGATAAATATGTAAATTGTAGAAGTTCCTTAGCTGGTATGTATATTATATGTGGATTATTATATTAGTTTTTTTTATGATACAATGCATGATTACATTATTCATCTTATTGATCAGATATGTTCCCCATTAACATTACACTTTAAAAGTCACCTTCTTCATCTAGACGACCATGAGATAGGCATATTGATGACAGATTCGTCATAAGAGAATGCGCTTCATGGAAAGTCGCTGTAAGTTATGCAAGGAGGAGGAAGATATAAACAATCATTTGGGGTTTCATTGTTGGGTGACAAGGGGCCTTTGAGAACTATATTTATCCCTTAGTCGTACTACAAGAGTAATGCCAAAGTCGGTAAGGGGTCTATGTAAGGACATTTTTTCTCAAGTCCGATATGTTACATATGTGTATGTCGTACGTCGCTACATTTGGCACGTCACTTCACGATATCACACGATGACTTTTATTCGAATTCTAGGAATCAAGCATTCAACATCTCCATCAAGTGTCCCTCTTCTGCCTCAATGACTTCATGTTCCACGATTTTATGGATTTTATGCAAGTGGTACGCTAGAGAAGCCAAAACAATGAAAGAAAGGAAAGATAGGAAAGTTCAAGGGCATTTTGATAATTTTACATTCATAGTCCGGAGGTATAGTCAAGTGTAAAGTTGAAGAGCTCGATGCCATGAAGATACTGGAATAAACGACACCTCAATCCGAGCTACGGTGAAGGAGTTATGACCTTTTGAAGATGGAGAAAATTCCTTGAAGAATGTTGTTTTCTTTTAACCCCAAACTAGCAAGGTACCGCGAACCACATAGTGAACCGGTTCCGGGGGGAACCGGTTCGGGGTACACCAGAACCAGTTTGGGGTACACGCACAGTAAAAGTCCCACCGACTCAAAATTCTTTTGGTTTTCCTATAAAAGCCAACTTCAGGAGAGTTATTTTTCAAGACTTGGAGAAGCGATTTTGAGAGTTCTATTAGCTCAAGTCTTCATATTTTTTAGTCCCAAAACTCATGTTTTGATTCACACATCATTGCCATACTTTTGTGAATCTTTTGGAACCCAAGAACACAACTTTACTTTTGTTCAACCTCCGTGTAGAAGGCATCTCCATATTTGATCGGTGGATACCGAGCGTAGTCATCCTATATGTGGACGAGCCGAAGACGACGAATCGATGCCTGGAGGGTATTTCTCTATCTATTGTATCTTTGAAGGTTTTCTGAAGGCACCGTGCATTACACACTTGTGGGTGATTATCAGGTTGTATGTAAGTCAAAGATCTTGTAAATTCTTCAATGTGTTATAAAAGGTTTTACCCGAAAGGGGTGTTTTCCTATATCAGTCGTCTATATTTTTCATGCATGATTTGAATGATTTATCACTTTTAGATGCATGTTTAGGGGCTGAATTAATAGACTCTAATTAAATACGATTTAATTGAATATTTGCAAATTTAATCAATTATCACACAGTCACGTTTTTCAAATTGGTATCAAAGTAGGTGACGCTAATTTTTCGCGTGATCCCGATTTTTCAAGGATTTATTTTTTTGATACAATTTGACTTCTGACATCGTCAAATTGGTATCAGAGCGGGTTACGCTAATTTATCGCGTCATTTTTATTTTCCGCAAAATTGTGTGAAATTGATTTCTTTTAAATATGTTTTGTGAAAAATCGCAATTTTTTCGATGGAACTCTTATGTAATCAGATGCCTCCCTTCGATGACACGAGTCATAGTTTTGATGATACAAATCATTTGAATTTGACGTTTGCTAAGAGAATTAATTTTTTGGAAAAAGAAAATTCTCGTTTAAAATCCGCGATGGATCTTTTGCAAACGGTTCAAAATCAAAGAGATTTTTATCTTGAAAAACTTGTTTCTTTGGACCATTAATTTAATGCTTTAAAATTGTCCAAAAAGGAGAGTGATGATAGGGTCTTATTTTTAGAAAAAAAATTAGAGGACCTTAAAAATTCGATGGGTTGTGTTTCTGCCAAGAGGACAAAAATATTTTAGTCGATGATTTTACGGCACGTGAAAAGACTCTCAGGGATAAGTTTGTTTTAATTAAAGGGGAGCGTAATAAACTTTTAAGTTTAATTGATAATTTTAAAATGAAATCCCTATTTTTGGAAGAGTCTAATTCATTACTTGAATCAAATATTTTGAAGTTGAGAAATGATTTAAATGATTCAAGTAGATTTGATAGTGATGGCAATGGCTCGTCGTGTTCTAATACTTTCATTGCCAAAGCCAAAACCATTATTTATTTTAGAGGGTCAACCGTTCCTAAGGATGTTAGAAAATGTCAACCCATAGGTGCCATTTCACCCGTTTACACATGTTCATATTGTGGTAGGAAGGGTCACCTTACACGTTTTTTTTTTATCTTGGAAGAAGTCCTAGGAAGTCAAAGTCTAGTGTTCCCTTGGTTCCTAAATCCCCCAAACGACGTTTCACATCTATTTGGGTTAGGACATCATTTTTAGAGGCATTACATTTTAGACAAGTTGATTTTCCTTTGCTTGCACATGATTCTTCTCTTTCCATATCATATAAATGATTGTGTTCGCATATTTGTCATACGCTAATTGTTTTTTGTTTCATGATATTTATGTTTACTAGCGTTGTGACAAGTATTTTTGTATACCTTTTTTTTTATTTTTTTTTTGAAAAATCCAAAAAGCGTTTTGTTTTTTTTGTTTGCACCATTTATGGATGAACGCTTAGGATGATCGAGTCACAACATCATTCCATTATTTTCATGTGACTATTTGATAGTGTTTTGAGACAATAGGTCAATTCATCCTTGTGCTTTATAATGTTTGGAGTCATTAATATATAATTAAGTGTTACTTCCTGCTTGTTTGACTCATGATTTCCTTTATTTCACACATGAACGGATTTGTTTGATTATTGTGCTTGTCCTATCATATGTTGGTTGGCTGTTTTCACTTCAATCCTGTCCTTAAAATGAACCAAGCGCGATAAAACTTGATAAGAAAGTTGTGCATATAAGAACCGTTTTGTGGGGTTGTGTGCTTTATTTGAAAACGGGGAAGGGCTGCGAAAGGTTCATTTGGCCTTTGCAAATACTAGCCACCGTTAAATTGGACCTAAAAATGGAGGAATTTTATTATCCGGGGTCCAGAGTGGTTTAAAAGAGCCTGAAAAAATTTAAAGGAAATAAAAAGAAATTCATGCCAATTATGGGCCAATTAGATTTTTGCACCAATTCTCCAAAGTTAAAGAATTTAGTTTATACACCTCTAAAAGAAAATATATACGAGGGAGTTTGGATGGAGAATTAAAATGGGTTTGCACGTCCTTGAAATTCTTGAAAATGCGCTACATAGTTTTGGACGTTATTGGGGTGGAAATCATTTTGACTTTGATTTGTTGATTTTCATAAGATGATGTCATCTAAATTCAACAATTTTTACACCTAAGGATACTTTTGATGTTCATTCGTTAGGAGTACACGTATGCATCGTGCACATATGATTGATTGAGTTGATTTACCTATCGAATGTGTTCACACCCATACATTCCGTTTCCATGACTTAGTTGTTTGAGTTTAAAACCATGGTGTGATTTTTGTGTCATGTTTTACATATTTTACAAATTTTATCTTATTTTTGTGAGAAAAATTTGAAAAATAAAAAATAGTTTATGAAGATTTTTTGAGTATCTCTTTGCAAGAGCGCGTTTTCCATCTAATTGATGCCTTATTTTGAATACGGTGACACCCCGACTTCGCTTGTTTGATTTATTCTTCTCATTTGTCTATTTGGGGACATAATAAAAAGGGTGAGAAAGAATTATCATTTTATGGGGGACTTTGAATTTTAGGGGAGTTTTTGAGATTTGACTTATGCTTTTCTCATTCATTGGTTTCTATGTTTATCTCATTTCAAACTCGATACATCATTTGGTAATTTTCTTTATCTCATGTGTGTAGGTACTGCATTGATGGTTATTGAATTGCACAACCTGATGAGAAAAGATTTGAGATTTTGAAGATTTGCAGAACCAACGATGAAGACTTATTCATTAGTATCTTTCCATTTTTGGGTTTATGGGAGGGTAGATTTATATAGGTCAATCGAATGATAATAATTCCGATATTTTTATTTACGTATCGGCATAGACATAGGGCGAGATTTGTAAGGACATTTTTTCTCAAATCTGATATTTTACATTTGTGTATGTCGTACGCCGCTACATTTGGCACGTCACTTCACGATATCACACGACGGCTTCTATTCAAATTCTAGAAATCAAGCATTCAATATCTCCATAAAGTGAATCTCTTCTGCCTCAACGACTTCACGTTCTATGATTTTATGCAAGTGGTATTCTAGAGAAACCAAAACAATAAAAGAAAGGCAAGAAAGGAATGTTCAAGATCATTTTGGTAATTTTACAGTTATAGTCCGGAGGTCTGGTCAACTGGAAAGCTAAAGAGATCAACTCCAAGAAGATATTAGAAGAAACATCACCTCAATCCGAGCTACGGTGAAGGAGTTACGACATTTTGAAGATGGAGAAAATTCCTTGAAGAATGTTGTTTTCTTTTAACCCCAAACTAGCAAGGTACCGCAAACCGCATAGTGAACCGATTCGGGGTACACAAGAACTGGTTCGGGGTACACGCACAAAAAAAGTCACACCGACTCAAAATTCTTTTGGTTTTCCTATAAAATCCATCTTTAGGGGAGTTATTTTTCTTGACTTGGAGATACGATTTTGAGAGTTCTATTAGCTCAAGTCTTCATATTTTTTAGTCCCAAAACTCATGTTTTGATTCACACATCATTGCCATACTTTTGTGAATCTTTTGGAACCCAAGAACACAACTTTAATTTTGTTCAACCTCTGTGGATAAGGCATCTCCATATTTGATTGGTGGATACCAAGCGTAGTCATCCCGCGTGTGGACGAGCCAAAGATGAAGAAACGACTCCTGGAGGGTATTTCGCTATCTCTCGTATCTCTGAAGGTTTGCTGAAGGCACCGTACATTACAAACTTGTGGGTGATTATCAGGTTGTATGTAAGTCAAAGGTCTTTTAAATTCTTCAAAGTGTTATAAAAGATTTTACCCGGAAGGGGTTTTTTCCTATATCGGTCGTCTATATTTTTCATACACAATTTGAATGATTTATCACTTTTAGATGCATGTTTAGAGGCTGAATTAATAGACTCTAATTAAATAAGGTTTAATTGGATATTTATGAATTTAATCAATTATCACACAATCATATTTTTTGATACCTATTTCTGACCACGCTATTAATCTGGTACAAAGAGAATTACAAAACTTCCCTTCCATTATTTTTTTAGATTTTATGAATGAGTTGTAGCGGGTTTTATAATTTGAGTGATTGTAAGGTGGTAATTGGATAGGACTAGCTAGTTAGAGGTTTCATTGTTGTTAGGGAATATTTCCTGTATACGGGTCTCTGCTCCCCAATTGGTGGGGTGATTTATAGAATTCATTTACTTATCAATTTTTTTGTATAATTTTGACTAATTTTAAAGGAATTATTTTAGTCCATAATAAGTGTTCATTTATTTTGAATGAGATTAATCTCCATTTTAATGATATAACTGAAACCCCCATTACCTTAATTTTTATTTATTAATTTCTTAATATTAGTGTCGGTTATTAAACTTTATTAAAATTTATGTGGTTAATAGTGCGCTTCGATGTAAAAAAGTGAATTCTAGTTATGCGTCGACGTAGAGTAATGAATTGCAATGATTAAAAAAATACCTCCTTTGAGAGTTGAGGTGATCTAATTAATAGGAACGAACTAAAGATTTAAATTCATTATCTATCTTAAGAATCAAATTATATTTAGGCTTTTGTTGAGAAAAGATGCGTTCTCTAAATCCCACCCATCATATTATAATATAAATGGGTTAGATGTTAGTTTATTGATGTCACCTAATTATGAAACTCGCGAATGGACTTTTGCAGCATTTCTAAAGGCATCAAGGAACATATCTTTGGTAGTTCGGTCGAACCTCATTGTGGTACCAATGATGTTTTCATCTAGTCCTCACGGGTGGGATACGTCGATGGAAGTGAAGGAAGCAAATAGTCGAAGAAGGATAACAAGATAAAGTTTGGAAGATATAGGGAGGACCCACCACCGTTACCCTATACAGTAGAGGAGGTTGTTAGCTGTTACAATGCCATGGTTCAAGGAGGAACAGTGTATGAACCTAACGGCATCCCCGTTGTGGAACCAGATGCAGCGACCAGAGCGGATCCTAAGTATTGTCAGATCCATCAGAAGATCCAACATCCAACGATAAGTTATTTTACGCTCAAGAAAATCATTGATACACATGTAAAGGAAGGGACACTGCAAATCCCTTCGCAAAATGTTAATGATAACCCACTCCCAGCACATGTGGCCAATCTGGTGGTGGCCTACGACGATGACGCGAAAAGAGAAGCAATGGAGCTGACGACGAAGCAAGGGGAGTTCGAAGAAGCTCTGGAGGATTGTACTAGAGGAATGGATAATGTGGTGTTAGCCTATGACGAAGCAAGTGCCAGGGATATGGATGAAATATACAACGTTGAAGGTGAGGAAATGGACCAAAGCTTGGAGTACTACACGATTTTCACAGCCCCCAAAATTCGCTTGGTTCTTCGATCAGGTGGGAATTCCAAAAGAAAGTAGGTTGGAGATAACCCAAGAAATCTTAAATATTGTGAGGAAGAATGCAGTCCCTTCGCTGAGATGGAAGGGACCCATGGACAGACTAGTGAAGAAATTTATGTCATAAATAACGTTCAACGATGCAGATAGGGCCATGAGATTTCCTCGCAATCGATCGTTATCCGTGACTGCCAGCATCAACGGGGTTAGTTTGGTAAAGGTTCTTATGGATGGGGGAGCATCCATCAACATTATGCCAATCATCTCTTTCCTCATAGCTAACATCCTAGAAGAATGATTAGTCCCCATGCCTTTGGAGATTTCAAGTTATGAAAGCCATTGTTCCAAATCCATTGGTTATTGGAATGTTGGGATTGTAATTGGAAATCTGAGTTCCCATGTCAAGTTCTATGTGATAGAGAGTACAACTTCCTACCATCTGTTGATAGGGAGAGTGTGGATGCACAACCAAGGATTAGTTCCCTCGATATACCACCAATGTGCCAAGGTAAATATTAAAGGAACTGAGATCCCTATATGAGCTACGAAGAGGCCTTTCACTGTCGAAGAAGCTCACCTAGTAGATGCAACGTTTTATATAGAGTTAGAGGAGGACGTCAGAGTCTTAATGATAACAATGGAGGGAGTATGGGTTCTCTCGATCGGAGAAAGGATGGGACCTTCGAATGGACAGAATGACAAAATTACAAGTGGCAGAGGAATAACAAAAGAAGCCCACTAAGTGGTCCCTCGACCTGAGAAAATCTTGAAGCAGATAAAGGACAGGATGCAGCCCAGAATGGACCCAATGGAACATGAGGTCACACGACAAAGTGTGCTGATTTGGTTATCTGAAGGAAGAAGGGCAGAGGATTCAAGGGAGAGGGAAAAAAGGCAGTTGCAATAAGCATCAGACAATGCAGGAAGATTGTTACTAAGGAAGGAAATTTGGTTTATCATCTATGATGGTGTGAACGGGCAGCCTAAGGAGCTATAATAGAGGCTAACGAGGAGGCTAACCCGATCTATGAATGTTTTCTAGTGGATCAAAGGGGACAATGTATGACGATAGACAATTCTAACATACATGAGTTCGTGGAGGATGTCGTCAAAGAACCAGACTACATAACGGACCAACCAAATCCACAAGCACGAGAATTGGAGCAGCTAAATCTGGAAAAAGAAGGGGAGGATCCAAGTCCCATTTTCCTCTCGAAGGATCTCAATACAGAGAAATAGGAGACTTTGATTGAGGTAATTCAGGAGTTTATAGACGTTTTTGCATGGAAGTATACAGATATGGAAGGGCTAGAAAAAGAAGTAAGCTTCCACAAATTAAATGTAATGCCTTCAGCCATTTCTATGAAGTAAGCAATGAGGACCTACAAGCCTGAACTGGAATTAAAGATCAAAGAAGAGGTCCAATGCCTATTGGCTTCATGATTCATTAAATTGATACAACACCCACTCTAGTTGTCTAGAATTATCTCGATGGGTAAGAAAGATAAAAATTAGATAAGGATCTGCATGGATTTCAAATACTTGAATAGGGCTTGTCCCAAAGATGAGTTCCCTCTGCCCTCCATAGATAGCTTGATAGATGCAATGGTTGGACATGAGATATATAGCTTCATGGATGGGTATGTAGGGTACAACCAGATCAAGATGGACCCCACAGATGCAGAGAAACCATCATTTAGAACCACGTTGGTTAACTTCATATACAAGGTAATACCGTTTGGACTAAAAAATGCTAGGGCTACTTATCAAAGAACAACGATGGCCATTTTCCATGACATATTTCATAAATTCATGGAGTTTTATGTGGATGATTTGGTCATCAAATCGAAGAAAGAGGAGTCCCACTTGAGCAATTTGAGGAAAGTATTTTCTAGATGTAGGAAGTATAAAATGAAGATGAATCCGCCAAAATGCATTCTCGGAGTAACCAGTGGGAAGTTTTTATGATTTGTTGTAGATCGGCAGGGGGTGTAGATGGACCAAGACAAACAACGAGCGATCTTAGAGATGCCAGGTCCAAGAACAGCAAAAGAGATTAAGAGTTTCCTCGGCAAAGTTTCCTACCTTAGGATATTTATGCCTGGATTGGCCAAAATAACACACTCGTTGATGCAGCTATTGTGAAAGAACACAAAATTCAAGTGGGAGGAAGTTCACCAAGAGTTTGTAACTAGGATAAAGAAGCTACTCGTTTAGCCTCAGACCATGGTCCCTCCAAAGGCAGGAATACCGTTGCAGCTATACCTCACATCCACTATGAGGTCCGTTGGATCTCTGTTTGCACAGGAGGTTGATGGGAAAGAACAACCAGTCTACCACCTTAGTAGAATCATACATGGGTCAGAGGTTAGGTATAGTAGCTTGGAAAGGCATCGTTTAGCCTTAGTCTTTGTAGCATAAAAGCTTAGACATTATATGCTGTCTTTTACAAATCATATAGTAATAAGATGCGATCCTATTAAGTTTTTATTGGAAAGGACTATATTGATTGGTAGGGAAGCTGAGTGGTTCCTCATTCTCTCAGAATATGACTTAAAATGTGTGGTCCCTCGCGCAATCAAGAGTCAGGCATACGCAGACCTCTTTACAATCTTCCCATCTGGGATATCTGAGCCATTACAAGAGAGAATTCCGGGAGATGACTTGTAGGCCAATCACCTGAATGCAAGAAATGAAAAATAGATGATGCAGTTTGATGGATCCTCAGCAAAAAATAAAGGAGAAGCAGGTTTATTCTGTCAAAAGGAACGAAAGAAATGTTTATTTCCTATAAACTAGACTTTCCTTATTCCAACAATGAAGCAGAGTATGAGGCATTGGTAATAGGGTTGTTGGAGGCCCTTCGAAGGTGAATTTGTTCACTCTGCATCAAGAGTGATTCGAACTTAGAAATTCAACAACTAAATGGAGAATATGCATTGAAACACCTCAGTCTGGCACCTTATAGAACAATCATTCATAGGCTTCTCAACCAGTTCCATCGGACCAAGATCAAGAGGCACCCCCAAACAATGAACCACCATACAGATGCCTATGCCACAAACTTTCAGAAGATGATCATGAGAGAAGATACAACTACCATTGTGATTTAGCTAAGAACAACTCCCTTGGTGGTACAGTCAATTCTAATGATGGAGGATGAGTCTGACTGGAGGGGAGAGATTAAAAAATAACTAGAGTCTGGGTAAGGAGCGATGGAGCTGAGAGAGTTAGTCCAATACTTTACAAATCAAGGAAACCTTTGCTTTAAAAATATAGGAGGATGGCTATCAAGATGCATCGTCCCAAAAGAAGCAGAGCGGAGATTAAAGAAACACACAAAGAGCACTACAAAATAACTGAGATCCCTCTTTACAGGAGAATTCAAAGGGAAGGATACTACTGGCCTAGAATGAAGGAGGACGCAGAACAGCTACAACAAAAGTGTGATAAGTGCCTACTATTCTTCGAGGCAGCTGAATGCCATTTCGTTGAAGCTCAATCAGATTGGAGGCAACCCTATATTGACTTACTTAAAGATAAAGTTATCATAATAGAGAAGATTGATGTGATGGGACTCAAAATAAGGGACCCAAGGTTCTACATTCATAAGGGGAAGCTTTATCAACGAGGGTACTTTAATAGTCCATTGTGTTGCATCACAAAGGAGGAAGCATCCAAAATCCTCAAATAAGCTCACGATCCAGCTCACATAGTAGGAGGAAAGTTGTATGACCAGGTGATGATGTTGGAGTATTATTGGCCAACAGTGGATAAAGACTCCACTGAGTTTGTGCAAAAATATAAAGCTTGCTAACTGTATGAAAATATGATCCATGTTCCATTGATGGACCTACACTATCTGGAAACCCCTTACCCCTTTCACACTTGGGCGTTTGACCTGGTAGGGGCAATGCATCCTTTTTTAAAATGAAAAATATGGATACTAGTGGCAACAGAGTGCTTTACAAACTGGGCTGAAGTGATACCACTAAGAAGGGCAACAACAGGGGTGGTAAGAAAATTCATTACAGAATACATCATTTGTCATTTTGGGATTCCAACGGTTATTCTCTCCGATAACGAAACCCCATTCGTTAATTCAGAGGTAATAATGCTCACAGACAAGTACTCTATTGTTCATTATACTTCAATGGTGGCATACCGAAAGGGAAATAGTCAAGCCGAAATAACTAACAAAACATTGGTTAATATTTTAGCCAAGACGATAAAGGATTTCCCAGGATCATGGGATGATAAAATACCAGTTATCTTGTAGTATTATCGAATAACTAAAAGGAAGCCCACATGATATACCCCTCCCTCCCTTGTGTATGGAGATGAAGCGATTCTCCCGGTGAGGTTGGAAGTTCCCTCTACCCGATATGCCTTGCGAATTAGCTTGCTCCCTCTGAACAGACATGTGCAGTTGGAAGCGTTGGACGAACTTAGAGATAATGCGATGCAACATTTTCAAATGTACACGAAGCATCTTTCAAGGGCATACGACAACTTAGTGATACCAAGGAAGTTTGTTGAAGGGGACCTTATTTTTAAGGCAGCATTGAAACATATCAGAGGGCTTCCCCTACCTAAGTTTGCAGCGAATTGGGAGGGACCTTTTATTATAAAGGAGGCTCACGATTCAGGTTATTGTTTGATTTCTAATACGAAAGAAGATAAACCATTTAATATTAACAACAAATGGTTGAAGGTCTATTATGTGTAAAGCAAGTAACCTTAGAACATTGATGCATCTAGTTTTGCGTTATCAATATATATAAGTCATTATTTTTCTCGAAATATGTCTTTTGTTGTAACTAGAGCGAGATCGAAAATGGCAAAGTTTGTATTTTAGGCAAGCAGTTATAACACAAATAAGTGGAAGGAAAACAAGATATAACTTCTCTTTCATTCATAAATTGGGAGGTTTTACAAAAATAGGAACTATTTCCCAGGAGTTACATAACAAAGAAAATTGAAATTTATACAAGTATGAGGGAGGTCATCATCCCAGGAGGAACCACAAGTCTGGAACAGAAAAATAATCTCCAGGCAGACCTGAAGAAGCTGCTAGGCACGCTTGCTGAGTGTTGATGGAACCTTCCATCCTTGACTGATCTTGAGCGCGCCTCATGAGGAGTTTCTCTCGCCTCAGTTTTGCTAGACGAAAAGTTTCTTTAATATCCTCCACCTCTTTGTTAGCAGCTTTAAGTAAAGATGTTAGTTCGGATAGTCTAGCTTCCTCAACTCGTTGAGCGTCCTGATGCTTCTGTAGTAGTTCCCTCTGATTTGTCAATTATTGACTCTTCAACGTCTTCAAATGTCTAATCAGCTAGATAAATTGGAAGACATATCAGCCCAACTCCTTTAGATAGACCAAGAATTGGTTCAGGAGGGGCCTGTCAACATTTCAGTAGGAGTACTAACGATATCAGTAACAATGATCGCTATACCTTAAAGCTTGTGGCTCATCACGGGAATGTTTGAACATAGGTAGTTGATAGTAAAAGTCTCAGGGTGATGAGTTGCAATTTGTTCAATCACTAATCGATGGCTGGCAGGTAGTTTGGGAGAGTGATGAAGGACCATAAGATAAAACTCATGCAGAGCTAGAGCTGGCATAGAAAGCTCACAACCAGATTCACTATCGGCCTGAGCACCTATCGTGGAACCTCGATCGTCAGGAGTCGTTTCCTCATATATAGCTGGTTCCCGATTTGGAGAGGTGACAAGTGAAGGAATCACTGGAGATTTCTCTGCAATGCGAGGGAACTCCCCAGCAGCTTGGGGACACGTCAAGAAAAAAATCAGTTAAGTGAAAGAAAAAAATCTTAACAAGTGTTTGTCATTGTTAAGTCACCGTTACTAATGGAGTTTGACAAAAAATCTTAACAAGCGTTTATCATTGTTAAGTCACCGTGGCTGGTGGAGTTTGACGAAAAATCTTAAAAAGTGTTTATCATTATTAAGTCACCGTTAGTGGTGGAGTTTGATGAAAATCTTAATAAGTGTTTTTCATTGTTAAGTCACCATTACTGGTAGAGTTTGACGAAAAATCTTAACAAGTGGATGTCATTGATAAGTCACCGTTATGGGTGTCACCGTTATTGGTGGAATTTTACATATGAAAAATCTTAACAAGTGGTTTTTATTGTTAAGTCACCGTTACCGGTGGAGTTTGAATGTTTGAAAATGAGGTTCTTCCAGATTGTACATTGTCAAAATAGAGGATAAACAATAAGGAATGAAGAGAAAATAGAAAAATACCTCAGAAATTATTAGAGCAAGAATGGGAGTCACTAAAGAGGCTATAACGTTGGGAACTGTTGAGGGAAGATTCATCTCCTCAGAAGTCTCCATGGTACCCTCAACTAGAGGAAACCCAGCCAGAGGAACCTCAATATTGGATGAAGCTCTTACGTCAACGAAAAAAACTAAGGCTAGTATTGGGGGAGAACTTGAAGACGCCGTTTGACCTTCCACAGTTGCACGAACACTGATGGGGGTAGAAGAAGCACCAGGATGGACAGAAAAGACAACGATGGCCTTAGAAGCTCGTCGAATCCCAAAGGATAACGGCGGGATAAGATTGGGAGAAAGCTGTGAAAAAATAAAGCTAAGGTATAGAGAGGAATAATACACAAAAGGAAGAGACACACTTCGCACTTAACTCACCTCAGTAATATGGCTGAAAGGGGGAATGAAAGTTATGGGTCTTGTCAATAAAGGTAGAAGAAGGATGTTGGCCAACAATGAAGCCAAAAAGGAAGCTACATCAACCTGAGATACATCAAGAGGATAAGACTATTCACACAATAGAAAAGATAGAAAATAAAGATTTAGAAGGGTTTAAAAGTTAATACCTCGGGAGATCTTGGCAAAACTGGAATCACAGCCAACCACCGATAAAGAGGGGTATTAAAAGAAGCTAGGGGAGTCTCCTCTGGATAAGAGGAACCACCCACAGACTCAATGAGCATAACAGACCTTTGGGTAGCCTCCTCCACTCGATTAGAGGTCGAACAACACGAATAAGTAAGACCTATCATGTGAAAATATGGAGGAGATGATTCGGTCATACTTCCACTAAAGAGTCCTCCCACGAAAGGGCTGACCGAAAGGGTAGGACTTTCTTCATTAGCCTCCTGATGAAAACAAAAAAGAAAGAACAAGTGTCAGAAAAGAGAAGAGAATTCATTAAGCTATAAATGACAAAGTATGGGAAGACTAACCTCATGCTCAGAAGAAAAGTGGGATGGTATGACAACAGGAGAAGCTGGAGGAGACGAGTGAGGAGAAGATATTTCAGTGAGATATGCTATGATCTTAGGGCTATCATCAACTGGTATAACTGCATCGGGAGAAGGAGAAGTAGAACTCCTAGGAGTAGAGGTAACTGTTGTGGGTTGCATTGTAAAGGCTTGTTTCTTACTTGCCTTGGTTCCCGAAGTTCTCTTTCTCTTACCAGAAGTTCCAGTACCTGAAGGACCCCTTTATCTTCTCGAAGTCCCTTCAGTAGGATCCACCATGATAGTATAAATGGATCAGGATGAGGAACTGATGGCGCAGTTTGTCGAAAGCTCTGTTGAAGACATTCTACCTCCTTTCTAACTGCCTCTTATATTTCCTCAAGCACATAAGCATTGGGAGGAACGGAGGCAATGAGAAAATCATTTATAGGGGATTGGGACTTGCATGGGGACTTAGGCTTCAAAGCATCCCCACTCATAGTCTTATTTGCTTTTTGTGAAAGGGGTTGCGAGGTACCTTCACCAGAAGCTGTAGTGGCAGAAGTACCACCAGCTAGGGGTTTAGGCATTAAAACTTTCTTGGCTTTGGCTGCAACAACGAGGATTATTGGACAGTATAGAGGCAACTCACTAGGAGGGTCCTTTGGTGCTTGGCTGAGTGGGAACTCAATTCCCAGAACGGAATTACCCTTCAGCCCCAACTCCAAAGGGGGAAAACTCTGAAAAATGGGGTAAACTTGGGGACTTTGGATAAATTCATTAATTTTAGCTATTTATCTTGGCCAATACTTCATCGTAAAATCACTGGTTATATCCCCTTTCATAAAAAGTACAATAATGGTAACACAACCACTTATGACTGAGAAAATCATGGAAGCAGCTGACACAGTGTAAAAGGCACAGGCCTCAGGGAAAGATGCCTTGGGTAGAGAATCTTGAAAAATCGGTCGAGTAACCCCTTGGTTATACCCAAACTGATGGATACAATGGTTGGGGTTGTAATGTTCAGACGTATACCCCTAGTTAGTAGAAGAGGGAAAATAGCTAGGAGTCAAAGCAAAAACAATGGAAAAAGAAGGGTCCTCCGTTATAAGATCCTTCGAAGTGGGCCCCACCACCCTAGGTACGACACCAAAAAAAATCCAAGTATGGGAAAAATAATCTTCACTATAGGGCCTCATCATGAAGCAGCTTGCTTTTTCAAAAATGCCCAGAAACTCCTTCCTACTCTGTTTCTTGTGGAAGAAAATAAGGCGATGGGGCTTGATAATTTCCTCAGCACGAAGGGGAATATAGTTGGCAGATATCTTGAGAAAATGGAAGTAAAGAAAACCAGTTAAAATGATGGCGTTGGAAAAATTGGCCAAGTTATATCTACCCAAGGGTCGTTCCATATCCAGATGTGTCCTATCCAACCATGTATAAAGTGACCCTAAGGCCATAGCTTCCAGAGGAAGCCTATATCCTCTAGCCAAACGAACATACAGATTAATCAAGTCCCTATGCGGTTGATCATTGGGCTTGCCAGACAAGACAAAATGAGACAGAATCATAAGTATGTAGGCTGGTAACTCAAGAGATGTACCTTTGCCTGGGACAAATCCAGTAGTGGAGTTGGTACGATAGAACTAGTTTATGAGGGGAGTGAAGGCAGCCTTGTTGGAAGTATCGATACATCTCCTATAAATCTGATCCAAATTTTCTCGGGCCTTTATCTCTTTAGCATCCAAAGCCTCATCGTGGTAAGCCAAAATCCCTATGGGCTCAAGCCTAAGCAGCTCGCAAACATCCTCAAGTGTAACGGTGAACTCTTCCCATGAAGCAACGAATGCGTGAGTTATAACGTTCCAACGGGAGACCAATATTTGAAGGGCAACATTGTGTTTGGAGAGGGTAAGCTCCCCAAACCAGGCACCTCAATGGAGACCAACCTTTGAAAGAGCGTCAGAGTAAGTGGTCTGCATAAATGAGTTCCAAGTAGCAAAGTGGTACGGGGAACCACCAGGTCCTTTAAAGTTAATATGGGACCAAGGGAAGTCACCTCTGGTAAGACGAAACCTTATAGTCCCCTCTGGAGGAAAATAGCCCTAAGAAGTGGAATATTGGTCTTCACACCCAGCAGCAAAGCGTCGTACTTGGCTAAAAAATGGCAAGTCCTACACCCCTCAGAGAAGTCATCATCTTTTCCAAAGATAGGAGATCGACGGTAAAAATATAGTTATTTTTGGCGTGCTGCCACTAAGGAGGTGGCGTCCTGGGTGGTTATAGGCAGAGCATTGGTGGTGGGCGTGGTGGTAACACTGGAAGAGGCCATGGAAGTGGATGGTGGAAGAAGAAAAAGCTTAAAGAAGGGGAGAGGGTGACGAAAATGGAGAAACACAACCACAAGTAGTGGTGAGAGATATGATGAAAGGGAGAAAATTAGAGAAAACCTTGTTAACAATGGCGGTTTAAATCTTTCTCTCTCTAAAAAAGCTCTAGGAGTTTAAAGAAGACGAAGGAGAAATGGATAAGTATTTTTAAAAAATAAACTTTTGCAATCCTTTAAACCCGTATTTTGAGTTTTTCCACTAGCACACGTGCAAAGTCGCCTATAATCATTTCAAATGAACATGTGGCACTTCAGGGAGTGTCCTGACAGTTGAAAAGACAGCATCCCGTCATTAATGAAGTGACACATGGGGAATGGAAAGGGTTTTCTTCCTAGGAAAGTTTGAGTTTTGGCGCTAGAATTTTTGTCAGACATATCCAATCGCTCCCAATCACAGAAGTTGTCCTAATAGTTCAAAAAGATATGATGTCCCCTCTCCACGAGTCTGAACGTTGTTTAATTGTAACTCAGATACATTAGGGAGATTTTTGTTCTTATTTTTTAAACATGAATAAATGATGACACCGCAGAGCCCAAACGAGGTAGCACCTTCATATAGGGAGAATTTCTTAGGGAGAAGTTTACAAGGGATAATTACACAAGTCTCACCAATAGGGGCAGTCCTAACCAAAAAAACTCACTCCTTACAATTGTACTCCACAACAGAACAAATGGGACAATTTCACTTCCCAAAGGTCAAAACGGGTATTTAAAAAAGTCAGCAGGTGTATCGAGAGCATTTCAATTAGCCAAGGAAGCAAAGACAAAAGGGTTGAAACTCAGCAATAGGAAAACGTGGCGATGTCACTTTGCCAATCTCCGACAATCCATAGCACTTTAGTTCAGGTACATCGAGGAGAATTTTACTTTTTCCTAGCAGTAATAATGGCAAAGTCCGTAATGAAGACAGAGACACCAAGGTTCATCAAATTAAGAAGTTTTTGTGTAGAGATTTCTTGTTCCCACAACAAATCTCTCCACGAAGGGACAAATGTAGGGGGCTTGAAGATAATCTTGAGATTAGAGTTAATCCTCCCAGTAATATAACAGACTCAAGGGATTAAGGTAGCGATGTAGCTCAATGAGGTAACTCAAGTGATGCAACTCAGTAGGGCCGCGATGTAGCTCAACAAGGCAGCTCAGGCGAGGTAGTTTAGTGTGGCAGCCCAGGGTAATCTTCCAGCGAAGAAACTAGTCGGGGAGCTCATCCTTTAGTCCTATTGCTTTACTTAGTATTATTGTATCCTTTTGTTTATATTGATTATAAGTTGTAACGGTTATAATAATTTTTAGTGGGTGGTCGAGCAGTAATCGCGAGAGACCAGGCTTGGCAGGGCCTGAGAGAGCTATCATGCTCTATCGCATAACCTTGCCGTGGGAACTTCAGAGGAAATTGGTTTGGAGTATTGATAAGTGAGTCATCATTGGGTCTTTCCCTGACCATCTTAGATACACCTGGTAAAATACCAAAGGACCTTGACCGTGGAACCTTGGGTAGGGCAGCCTTAAGTTCCATCGGGTGTTGAGTTATGAACCAAACAACCCTCTACTTAATGTCACATACGCTTTATGAGAGGTCACTAGCCAGCTAGACAATTTCAAATATGCACTTGAGTGAACCACTATTGTATTTTGGGCTGTCAGACAATCGGTGAGCCACCTCTGTTACGACAGCCCCCTAACGCACCGTGGTTAGGCAAAAGACATGTCTTGGCATTTAATGTTTATGACGTGGGGATGACTAGTCCATAAGTCATTTAATGTTTGTGACATAAGTATGAGGGATATCTTTCACATTTATGAATGACTGAGTTATCTCGGGAGTGGGGTGGTGGCTATTTAAGGGCCTCAACCACCTCTGAGGAATAAAGGTTCTTTTGAGAGTTCAGAAGTTATTACTAGAGGGAAAAATACATGAGAGAGAGAGAGAGAGATTTATTACAAACCAGAGTTCACTCACCCACCATTGTCATTTATTACGAAGCTTTTAATACTTGACAGAGATCTTTGAGGGTGGTTGATGTGTTTGGATGCCTACCAAGGTGTATCTAGAGTGTTTACTTCTCTCTCCATCTGAACGAGTAACTTCTGAGTTCATTATTATCTTCTGAGCTATATACAAGCTATTTTTGAGTTCAAACCGAGTTTATCTTCACTAAGTTATGATTGCGTGTCTTATAATTAATCAATAGTGTCACTAGTTAACTTACTATTATTATACTCCAAAGGGGTTACGCCTCCATCTAATCTAAACTACCCTCTTACAGTTCACCATTTATATTAATACAACTCCACACAGGTCTTCAAGTTCTGTCTCTAAAGTTTGGATTTTGAGTTATGTTGTAACGATTTTTATGGTTGGTTCAGATTTAAAAATTCTCACTTGATTGCAGCTTGGTTTTCTTGTTTGGATTTTTTTATTCTATACTAATGTTGGCTATTTTAATGGATGGTTGTGGTGATCTTCTCTTTCTCTTCTCATTATTTAATACATCACCCTTTATATGATAATGACTAACTTATTATTTATATTCCTTGCTACCAATTTTCACTAAAAAAATTTATGAAGATAATAGTATCGTTGTTTTAAAAAATAGAGCAAACACCACAAATATAAGGAAATAGATGCTAAGGTGGGTTCATATTTTGGGATTCCACTATACTCTCTTCAATATTTTGCTTTTTTTTTTATTTATAGTTGTTTTATGAACTTGAGAAAACACCAAAATAAAATTTGGGCATCACAAAAAAAAGGTTACATAAAAGGTTCCAAAAAGACATAAATATTTTCCTCCCCCCTCCCCTAACCCAATGATCTTCACTACATCTGGAACCCACCATCCACTAGTGTTGACACCGTGTTCCTTCCTCCACCCTCCATCACGTTTTCTAATGGCATCCACCCTGTCGCCATTTTTTTTTATTATGAATTCATTTTTTGTTTTGAAGTTTATTTTTTCATGTTTTACGAAATATGTTTTCAAGAATTGTTCAGATTAGTTTACTGTGAGAATTTTTTTTCTTTCCAATTTTTTTAATATGATTTGATGAATTTCTAATATATCCAATTTGTTCAAAATTTATTGTTTGGTTATAAAATATTTTTAAGGGCACTAATTAAAAAAATACCCTTTTTCCAAATCTCTTCAAATGAGTTTCCATTCATATATATTTTATCTTATTTTCATTTCGAGTTTGATAAATATGTAAATTGTAGAAGTTCCTTAGTTGGTATGTATATTATATGTTGTTTATTATATTAGGTTTTTTGTGATACAACGCAAGATTACATTATTCATCTTATTGATCAGATATGTTCTCCGTTAACATTACACTTTGAAAGTCACCTTCTTCATCTAGATGACCATGAGATGGGCATATTGATGACAGAGGGGTCATAAGAGAATGCGCTTCATGGCTAGTCGGTGTAGGTTATGCAAGGAAGAGGAAGAGATAAACAATCATTTGGGGTTTCATTGTTGGTGACAACGGAATTTTGGGAACTATATTTATCCCTTAGTCGGTCTACAAGAGTAATGCCAAAGTCGGTAAGGGGTCTATTAGAGGCGTGGAAGCCCCCAAAGGGTTGGAAGGGGGTTAGAAAGGTATGGCATATGGACCCACATTGTTTTTTTAAAATATTTATTATGAGAGAAACATGGCATGTTTTGAAGGAAAGGAAGTTTCTCCATGAAGAATTTAATACCTATTTTTGACAACACTATTAATCTGGTACAAAGAGAAGTACAACACTTCCCTTCCTTCATTTTTTTAGATTTTATAAATGATTTGTAGAGGACTTTATAATTTTGAGTGATTGTAAGGGGGTAATTGGATAAAACAAGTCTGTTAGAGGTTTAATTGTTATTAGGGAATATTTCCTATATACGGGTCTCCGCCCCCATTGGTGGGGTGATTTATATAATTCATTTACTTATCAATTTTTTTTAGTATAATTTTGAGGAATTTTAATTGAATTATTTTAGTCCATAATAAGTGTTCATTTATTTTGAATTTGATTAATCTCCATTTTAATGATATAACTGAAACCCCCATTACATTAATTTTTATTTATTAATTTCATAATTTTAGTGCCTATTATTAAACTTTATTAAAATTTATATTGTTAATAGTGCGCTTTGAGGTAAGAAATTGAATTCTAGTTATGCATCAACGTAGAGTAATGAATTTTCAATGATTAAAAAAAATACCTCCTTTGAGAGTTGGGGTGATCTAATCAATAGGAATGAACTAAAGATTTAAATTCGTTATCTATCTTAAGAATCAAATTATATTTAGGCTTTTGTTGAGAAAAGATGCGTTCTCTAAATCTCATCCATCATATTATAATATAAATGGTTTATATGATAGTTTATTGATTGCACCTCGAGAAAGGGTGATGGAAAATTACTATCTTATCTCAAATTTTAAACAAAAATCGTGGAGAATTCAATGACATTTCTTAAGTATTAAATTCATATCTTATATTAACTCGCGTTAACACTGGAAAATAGTTTTGAAGGGATTTTTTGCTGAATACGCCACGTGGCGTGACATGTGGAAGTGATTGAGCAAGTTGCACTAGTCACTCGAAGACCATGGATCCGCTAATGCATAAGCAAGGAGATACAATTTTATATTGAAGAGTAATTGACCATACAAAGCCATAAACGTATGTAACTTTATCTAGTTTTGTGAATTTGATTCACTCAAAAAATCCTCACAAAAGTGTATATCTCATTCTAGATCTAAAAATATTTTAAACACTCAAATGATTTTAATTTTGATATATAGAGAGAGAACTAAAGCCTCATAAATATTAAAATGTCCTAAGATAAGACCTTTTAGAATGAGGGAAAAGTATCTAAAAATGGTTGGAAAACAAAGCTATTTATAGCAAAAGTTAAAAATATGATGCTACTGTTCAAACGGTAAGATTTGACTATGCATATGATTATATCCAGTATCGGCATCGAGGCAAAGCCGAGGGAACATAATCAAACTTCAGTCATGTGAACGGGCCATTCAAATAGACTTATTTTTGTACTCATGTGAATGGCTCCAAAATAAAATCCATTAAAAATTAATTTCTCAAAAACCAACCTTGATCCTAAAAAAACGCACCACACACACAAAAAAAATCAAACCCGTATTATGAGAAGTTCTCTCGATTTGGAAAGTAGTTGTGTGTGTGCGCCTGAAAATAGCCAAAATTAAATCAAACTTCCGTAAATTCATATAGTCTTTAAATTTAGCAACCGAAGGTATCAATGAGCGGTTGTGCTTGATCTTCAATCTTCAATATTCATAGTTCATCAAACCAAATATATATATATATATATATATATATATTGTACATCTCTCATAATGAATCAAGTCAAGGACACTCAAAAGACTCATAAGTTTTGATACGAAAATAGAAAATATAAATATTTATACAAAATCTACATTTTCATTAAGTATAAAAAGGAAGTATTGAATGGATTTTCTTGTGGTAAATTTTCAAAATCTTATTGATTTTTCTGAAATAAAAATTCTACCTAGTGTTAGAAAGCTCATGTCTTTATGAAAATGTTTAGAAAAGTACAAGACTTGAGTGTTTGGATAGTTTTCCAATAATTTCAGCATATTGCACCCTATGTGTTTGTGAAATAATTAGTAAGGATGATGGGAAAATGTATTATTTCATGAAAAGGAGTAATAAATATAATTTTTGGATATTTGACGTGTGAAAAGTCATGAAAAGTTACATTTTGTCACTTTGGACTTAAAGTGAACATGTATGAGGATTGAATTGCATGAAAGTATTCCGGTAACATTTTTGAAATGGTGTTTAGATAATATAATGTGACTTTAAAATGAAAGAAAGTATAAAAATATTGTTAAAAAAATTTAAGGAGCATAATGTGAATTATAGTAAATACGGGTTCCAATGGTAAATTGTTGAATATTTAATGATTTTAGTAATGAAGTGTGAGTAAAAATTTAAAATGGAAAATTTACATCATGAACCTAAAAATAATGAAATGTTGATTTTTCACAAATATTGTAATTTGTGATGAAAAGGGGACTCTATTATACAAGACTTTAAATGAACACTAAATGAGGAAAATAGTCCTTAAACATGGAAATGGAAAAAGAATTTGTAAAAGTGAAGATGTTGGAAATACATAGAAATGTGTAATAATGATCGAATAGAAAAACATGTTCAAGTGTATAACAAGGATGATAAGGTGGTATTTACCTTAGGTTGGCCTTTGAGTTGGGTAAAATAATTAAAGTATCGTTAAGTGACTAAGAGGTTCATTTATGCTTGAAAAGTACGAAGATAAGTCAGGTGTTTTTGCTAAAAATGGATGGACTGCAAGTAAAAAAATAATTAATGTAAAGTGAAAGAGCCTCCATAAAGAGTAGTGGAAAAATTTAAGGATGTACCGAATCCCTATGGTGGGGCCTCAGCTTAGAATAAAAACCACTGGCTAGGAGATCATATTGTGTCATTTGTTATAGTCAGTGAAATTTCGTAAATAGAAACGGGATAAGTATAATGCTAGGATTAAACAAAATTAATAAGAAAATATGGAATCGGTAAATTTTGGGATGAGAAATGATTGACAAAATGGGAAATCCATGAAATATGAATTAAAGAAGATAATAAGCTAACAGAGGGTCATTACAATGAGTTTACCTCATTCAAAAGAGTTCTGAAGAGATGCCTTTTTGGAAATATCTAGAATGTCATTCAAAGTTTCGTTGGAAACACGTTCGGACGTGATATGGTACTTCGTTCAAACGGGGTACGAGTTTGTTCGAACAAGTATGCGAGTTTCTTTTTTAAAACAAATCTTCGCAAATCCCTAAAGCATATCTCTTTGTTACAACTTTTGATGTAAATAGAGGTGCGTGATTAGACTTAGAAAAAAAGCTTTCTTTGAGTTCTTTTTATGATCAAGCTCCATACTTTTTTCATATAAACCCCTTGGATTTTACAGGATCACTTTTCCAAATCGAGAAGAAAAAATTCCATGTTCAAGAACCCGTGAAGAGATTTTCTCTACTGCTTAATTATGGAGTTGAGGCTCTATTGCTGAAGAAGAAAGAAATTGAAGATTTCAGAGGCTGATCGGTGGATACTGAGGTAAGAGCTTCTTGTTGTGGATGGTACTGGACAGTGTCGTATCTGTTCAAGGTTTAAAGATATCTTCGCATTATACTTAATATATCTCTACATATTTTGTATGTCATCTTGTATCTGTCAAATTCTTTAATAATGCTAAAATTAAAGGTTTTGCACGATAGGGATTTTTCCTCAAATTCATCTTCTTCTTGTTTGGTTATGAATTTGGCTCCATAATCAATATTTCATGTTCAAAAAATTAAAGCTAGATAAAATCTAGTAAAAAGTGAATATATTTGTTTGGCCTAAGATACAAGTAATCTGTATAACCCTTACTTTCTTAAATTAGTATTAGAGATGGTTACATTAAGTTTTGTGTGATTTTTAAATGGGTATTTATGGATAATTTGTATAATAGGCTACCTATTTTTATGGGTCTAATTATGGTTATTGAAAATCTTGAATGAGGTCGGCTTTGAAAGCGATGGACGAGCGTGTCTCACTTGTTTTGTGAAAGAGGATGGACATCACCCATTGTGACTAATGGAAATGTCATAAGTCCTAAATCCATCGCCACTTGGATGGAGGACAAACTAAAATGGAGTGATTTTAACGCACGTAGTTTAAGTGCCATTTTTGGAGCCATCACCCCTGATGAGTTTTGTCGCACCATGATGTGCGCCATGTCTAAGGAAGCATGGGATATCCTCCAACTCACTTAGGAGGGTACTATTGTTGTGAAAGATTATAAGCTATGAAATCTCACCATATAGTATGAGACTATTACTATGGTAAACACTGAGTCATTTGATGAAATTTAAGAAGGATTGTTTGATATCATCAACTCTAGTTTTGATTTGAGTGAGAGAATTCTTGTGAAGAGAGTCATGAAAAATATAATTAGATCTCCTCCGTCTCAATTTCTTCCTAAGGTCACTTCCCTCGATTCATTGGGAGTTTTGAATAAGAATAGGCTAGTGTGACACCCTGCCCAATTAAATACTGGGTGATTAGTCCTTTATTAAATTAAACCGAGTTTCTCAATGGTTTTATTCTTAGCATCACTATCGAATAACATTTTTTTTAACCACCTAGTATATAAAAACTCGGTGCCAATTTTTTTATCTTTTTATTAACATGAAAATAATTTTAAATTATGAAAGAACATTCACCATGCTAAATGAACAATATAATAAATGATAATCCAACTGATTAAATAAATCTGACTAGAATAACCTTTCCAGCCTGAAGTGCCAAATAAAATAATCCACAAAACCAATCCAATAACTTAAATAAAAGAAGTATTGTATCTCCGAAATAAAACTAACTAAAGATGGGAAACATGCCCTACTGATATAAATCAATGATCTAAAGGAACTGATAGAAGTGGAAACGTCTACTACCGAGGTCCTAAGATGGGCGTCCCTGTGGAAATGAACTCCTAAGCTGGGCGTCCCTATGGATGAGCACCTAAAAGGTTTGTGTAAAAATGTATTTTAAACAGGTCATCTCCTAACATGCTCCACGTGTCTCACCTGATATTATCACATCTCAAATATTTTGCACGCCTAACGTATACACTTAACCCATCCTAGTTATGATATCCCGCCTAACTAGTCTCAACTAAAAATCTTCCTACATACCAACTTATTGTGCCCACTCGTATTGCTCATATAATACAATAATAGATTTCCAAAGTCTTTTAGCAAATTATGAATAGTCCAATGGATATTAAGTTTCCATATAGTTAGGTTATTTTAGACATCTCTATCTATCTCATCTACTAATGCACACACAGTAGTATAAATCACACGTGTGTGTGTGTGTATATATATATATATATATATATATGTGTGTGTGTGTGTGTGTGTGTGTGTGTGTGTATGTATGCATGTTTACCATTCTTATAATATATACGAATATGGCATCCATAGGTGGATACATGTGATGCGTGCATACTTTGCTATCAAGTCCTGGTACATCATATACTAACCTAAGGATTTTCGGTTCGAAATCACTCTCGAACAATCAATACGATTTACATAATTTGGAGGCGAACATAGTTCTAAGCCTTTGGGCTAAGGACACACCTAATGCACCCAAATGACTGGTCACACTAACATACTCACAAGTAGTGCTCAATCCCTAAGTTATATGTTTTGAGGTACAAGTCTAAGATCCCCCAAGATGGCTCATCTGGATAAGACCGTCCACGAAGCGAAAACTTCCATGATAGCAAGTACCGTAGGTATGTTCATTAGACATAATAATTCACACATTAGGTATTCACACAACCTATGTATATATAAATTTAGTATAGGTATAAACGTAACTTATAATATAACCCATACATAGTGTACATAATTCTCGAATATCCTACGTATCATTAATTCATCATAGTACCTCTCATCGTATAATCCTAAGTGTTTCCCACTATTCTAAAGATTACTAATTATTGAGTCATATCAATAGATACCTCACTCATACCCTACTGGTCTATGTCATTAGTTCCCTAGAATCCCCATGACATTATAGTGTTTCCCAATTTAAATTTCATTTCCCAATTTTTCCTAATTATCCTTAGTCCTAAATTCTCCTCATATGGCTGAGTTTTATTCCCAACATTAGTCTACTGTATTTAGAATATCTCCCATTATATTTTAAAATTACTTAAAAAGTTAACCCGATCATCTCTCACGAGTTCTAAGAAAAAAGGGGAAAAATTATCAGTTTCTGGAAAACTGAATCGATTCATCCATGGTCCTTCTCTTTTTGAATCGATTCGGCCAAGGATTCGAATTGGTTCACTGTAACATGTCTCATATTCTTCCTTTAACTGTTATGGGATTTTACAATTTTCAAACCTTTAAACTTCCATTACAACATCCCAAACTCCCAATCAAACGTATCCAACATCATAGTAACATGTATAAACGATTTCTAATGTAATAGAAGCATTAAATCATTAAGTAACACTTTTAAATCGAATTAAATAAACAATAAATCATCAAACTCCTAGATTATAATTGTTGTTGAAGAACTTCCATAAGAACTTATATTCTTCCACATAATCATCCTATAAATTCATTAGACTCGTTTTACATGCTTAAGGGAATTAACCCTAACATGATTTCTACCCAAGAATATGATTGAAATCTTCTAAATTTCACAAATATTCATATGTTCATAACATTAATCATTATATACTAACATGGATGGTATATAATCTCAAAACCAACATGTTAAACACTTGCTCCTATAAGTAGGTCTGCAGTTCTGTAAAAGGATGATGAGATTGTCTTATTCTCCTTTATGATCTATGAAATGGTGGTAGTGGTGGTGGTGGTGCAAGAATGGTGAGGGAACCCTTTGGGCTTCTCTCCTTCTTCCTCCTATGGGCTCTCTATGGTTTGTACACTTATAACCCTAAAATCTTCCCTCTATCAGATGAAATACACATAGGAATTTTGTAGGTCCTCTTTACTTAAAAATTCAAAAGACTGAAATACCCTCTCGGAGTACCGATTTGGCCTAAAAATGCCTCGGGACCTAAACTAAACCCTCGAGTACACAATTTTGACTATTTTGACCCTTGCGGACAATTGGCGCACTCAAAATGACTGTATGGGTGACCCATTTTCAAATTATGTCAGATCTAATAAATATAAGTCCCAACACGGCTGACATGCGCGTCCCTACTATATTACCGTAACCACCGTAATTTTCACTTGTGACACTTATAATGCGTTCATAATAATTTATTACTCGTTCACTAAGTAATACACACTATAATTCATACAAATAAATATCAACCCTTGTCTCGCCAATTAATATTTATTTTAATCCAAATAAATTTCAAATGATTTTTCCCATCTTAATTTAATTAATCCCTAATTAAAAATCATTAAAAATACGGGGTGTTACATACTTCACCCCTAATAACGGAATTTCTTCCCGAAATTTGAAAAAATATACCTGGCATAAATAACTTTGGATATTTATCGCGTATCTCATTCGCTCTCTCCCAAGTAAACTCACCGGCATTATGATGGCTCCACTGAACACGCACAAGTGGAACTACCTTTGACCCCAGTCTCCTCGCACTATGGTCGAGAATAACAACTAACCTCTCCTCGTACAAAATATCAGGATGTAAATCAATCTCGTCCAAAGCAATATGAGTGCGAGCTAACTCATCTCAGAGATATCACCTCAGTGGAGAAATATGGAATACATCATGGATTTGATGTAAGTGTTCCGATAACCCAAGTCTATACGCTACCTATCCAATACGCTCGATGATCACCAATGGCCCTACATACCTTGATGCCAACTTCTCTTTCTTCCACAATCTCATTATTCCCTCCATAGGAGATACACGTAGTATTTACTGATCCCCTACACTAAACTCCATAAAGAACCTCTTGGCATCGGCATAACTCTTTTGCCTATCCTGAGTTATCCTTATACGACTCTGAATTAGCTCAATCTTATCCAAAGTATCCTTAATCTCCTCCGGTCCGAGAAGTTTGTTATCACCAACTTCTAACAAACAAGCGAGCGAATGACAAGGTCTTCCATATAATGCCTTGATTGGTGCCATGCTAATTATAAACTGATAGGATTTATTATACGCAAACTCCACTAGTGGAAAATACTGCTACCAACCTTCGTTAAAATCAAGGATACATATTCATAACATATCCCCTAACATCTGATTTGTCCTCTCGATCTACCCATCAGTCTGGGGGTGATAGGCCATGCTTAATCATAACTCTGTACCCATGGCCTCCTGAAAACTCACCAAAAGTGAGACACAAAGATCTTGCCCCTATCGGACACAATATCAAGTGGCACCCCATGTAATTTCACTATCTCGATGATGAGAATTTGGTCATACTGTTCCATAGCATAATTCGTTCGTATTGGCAGATAGTGGGCTACCTTGGTCAATAGATCAATTATTACCTATATAGAATCGTGACCCCTCAGAGATATAAGTAACCCCATAATAAAATCCATGGAAATGCTCTCCCATTTCTACATAGGAATCTCTAATGGCTGTAGAACCCATTTTGGTTCTGATGATCCACCTTTACTAATGACAAGTGGTAACTATCTAGACAAACTCTGTAATGTCTCTCTTCATCCCACTCCACCAATACTTCCCTTTCATATCCTATTACATCTTATCCCCTCGAGGATGTATTGAAAATTATGATTCGCGCGACTCAGTCATCACTGCACGTCGCAAGTCCTCCCCCTCTAGAACAATTAATCTCATGTTGAAGCATAATCCTTCCTCGAAACTCATGGCATAAGACTCAGCTCCCCCGACTAAAAGTTTTTGAATCTGATCCTGAAAAAACGAATTCGCTACCTGGGCCTGTACTACTCTCGTTACAATCTGGAGTGTGACGATCATAAATGACATGAATGACCAAGAAACTAAATCTTAGTGTCCCAGATCCTTCCATTTCTCCTTCCAAAATTCTACCACATCCCCCACTGGACTTCAGTTCATCATGTGTGCCACAACATTCTCCTTCCTAGGATGCTATTATATATCGAACTGATAATCCTTCAAAAATTCTATCCACCTACGCTAACACATATTTAGCCCTATTTCAGTGAACAAGTGTTTTAGTGACTTATGGTCAGTGGGCAGGCAAAAATTTTCCCCCAGAAGGTAATGTCTCCAAATTCGAAGTGCAAATACAACTGTCGCGAACACCAAGTCGTGGGTGGGGTAATTTTGCTCGTGAGTCTTAAGCTTATGTGAAGCATAAGATATGGATCGATCCTATTACTTTAGTACACCCCAAATCCCCGTAGGGATGCATCACTAAAAATAAAATACTCTACTCCCGGTCTAGGAAGAGCGATTACAGATGAAGAATTTAGCTTGTCCTTTAGTTCATCAAAATCAATCTAACAAGCGTCATCCCAAGTAAACTGTGAAAACCCGGGTATAATTATCATATATCATGTTTAAATGATGATTACCTTATGGTATGGGGATATTGTGTTACTGGTGTGTATAACATTAAGTTATTATGTTTTGTCTAATCTTACCTTCATAACTCATGAGTTATAGAATTAGTTACAAACACAAAATTTTGAAGTTTTCGGTAGTAATGTTCAAGCTGGACTCTAATTTTTACACTTATAATATAATAATTGACTTGAGGTGAAAACTCCATAGTTGTATATATATGAGTTAAGTTTGTAATACAACAAACGATGTGTAAAACAGAGACCCGAGTAAGGAGTTATGATGAAATTACGAAACAATGGCAAATTTCCCCATCCGTTTAAATGGTATTTTATCTTTTATGTACAACAAATGTCTTAAATTGATTAGTTGGAAGGTGGGGGCAAGCTTGTACGACTTAGACCATTTGAAATAACCTCCTCCTTCAGAAAAATGCATCCATTAAAGAGTTTGGCCTGAAGAGAGAGAACTGTAAGGCTTAGGAAGAAAAGGACGAGGAGAAGTTGGAGAAAAATCCTTAGAAAATTACGTAAACATCCCTTAGGTAAGTCTATCCATAAATCTTGTTTTTTTTACATTAATGATTGAAAGGATCAAAATCATCAATTATTTATTAAACTTATATTCCTTTGTGGGTATGCATGGAAGGAGACATGTTTAAAGAGAGTCGAAGGTGTAAATCATTTATATGGCGTTGTTTAGAACCCTTTTGTGTTCAAACTCTATGTCTTTTTGTATACTTACTCGAATTGAGTAATTATATTTGGAGATTAAAATAGACTCATATATGTATATAATATCGAAAAATTATGTAAAAATACAAAGAAATGAATCTTGGGTGATAGTTTGAAGTTCGGGTATAAAATCTGGCCCAAAAGAGTAAGTATGCATATCAGGTGTTCGATGTTTTGCTTGACATAGCAAATGAACCCTAAAAATTATGAAACTTTAATTTTGTATTATTAAATATGTTTATTGAAATTTTATGGAAGATCATAGAAATTTATACTAAAGAAAAATTATAAAAATTCCTTAAATTTGACTAAATGATAGAGGAGCCTATTGGGCAAATTTGATTTGTAATAAAGAAATTGGCTTATTTTGCTCTAGGAAACTTGAAATGATGCGTCGTCTTTTGAATTGGAGACCTAATATGTTAATTATCGAATTTACAAAAAGTAATTAAAGTATGTTTAGGTTATGATTTGGATATGTTAAATATCTGAACATGAAATTAGATGCGACTTCATTTATGATAAATGATCCGAATGGGATTATATGCTGCATATGAATTGAGTTACCTTTAAGTTATTCTTGGGATTATTGATATTCTTATGATGATACTAATATTATAAGAATGATAGGAAGGGAGAAACAACTGGTTGAACAAGTTCCAGACAAAGGCAAGGGAAAAACACATTAAGTGGCCAAGGTGAGTGTACTCACTGGTAAGCTATATTTATACATGATTATGAATATCATATGTTGTACTTACCGAGTTGATTATAAATATGAGATGTTGTACTTATCAAGATGATTATGGATATCATATGTTGTACTTTTCGAGTTGATTATAAATATAAGATGTTGTACTTATCGAGATGATTATGGATATTATATATTGTACTTGCTGAGTTGATTATAAATATGAGATGTTGTACTTATCGAAATGATTATGGATATTATATGTTATACTTTTCGAGTTGATTATAAATATGAGATGTTGTACTTATGGAGATGATTATGGATATTATAGGTTGTACTTATCGAGTTGATTATAAATATGAGATGTTGTACTTATCGAGATGATTATGGATATTATATGTTTTACTTACTGAGTGGATTATAAATATGAGATTTTGAATTTATCGAGATGATTATGGATATTATATGTTGTACTTACCGAGTTGAGTATAAATATGAGGTGTTGTACTTATCGAGATTATTATAGATATCCTAGGTTATACTTACCGAGTTGATTAAACATATGAGATATTGTACTTATCGAGATGATTATGGATATCATATGTAATATTTATCTAGTCGATTATAAATATGAGATGTTGTACTTATCGAGACGATTATGGATACTATATGTTGTATTTACCGAGTTGAGTACAAGTATGAGATGTTGTTCTTATCGAGATGATTATGGATATTATATGTTGTAGTTACCGAGTTGAGGACAAATATGAGATGTTGTACTTATTGAGATTATTGTGGATATCATATGTTGTACTTTCCGAGTTGATTATAAATATGAGATGTTGTACTTATCGAGATGATTATGGATATTATAGGTTCTACTTACAGAGTTGTTTATAAATATGAGATGTGATACTTATTGATAGGATTATGGATATTATGTGTTGTACTTTCCAAGTTGATTATAAATATGAGATGCTGTACTTATTGAGATGATTAAAGATATGATATGTTATACTTACCGAGTTGATTATAGTTATGATATTTCGTACTTACCAAGTTGAATATGGGTATGATATGTTGTACTTATTGTGTTGATTACGGTTAGGATATGTCATACTTACTGAGATGATTATGGATTTGATGTGTATATATTACAAGAGATGTTATGGATTATTAACATCCTAGAGATGTTATGGCTCATTAACAGCCAAGAGATGTTATGGCTTATCAATAGCCAAGAGATGTTATGTCTTATCAACTGCCAAGAGATATTATGGATTATTAACAGCCAAGAGATGTTATGTCTTATTAACAACCAAGAGATGTTAAGATGTTATATATTGTTACATGAATATGACTTATTGCATTTAATTTTATGCACTAGTGTAGTAGTAATGCATTCACTGAGCTATTTTGCTCACGATTCCTATGTTTATGTTTTTTTTCTCAGGTAATGAAATGTCACTGAAATATCTAGGAGGTCGGGTGGGGTTAGCAAGGGATGCGTAAAACCATGATTTTGGTCAAAATTAAAAGGGGTAATTTAATCTTACTTATCCTTTGATCATGTTTGAATAAGAACAATTACATTAAAATTGTGAGAAGTTTTTGGTGTTATGGCTTCATGCTGATACTGAAAAAGGATACCCGTGTTTATAGTTTTGTTAAGGCAATTATGGTTTGACTCACTTTAACTTTCAAAATCAATTATAAGTAACTGGGTTGGGGTGTGTCAACTTTGGTATCAAATCCTAAGTTTTAGAGGTTCTGGGGTAAGGAACGCCTATATTTAGCAGTGGAAGTTTAAATTGTTTTGAGTCATAAGTAAATTGGCTTTATTGACTAACATCTGTTAGATATACATATATATTGTTGTACGGGATATTAAATGTAAGGATCTTACAGGAAAGGAAATGAGATGTTAAGGTTTATTCGGGGATGACAGTGAATACATGTATTTTAATATGAATCATTGCATTATTTTATTTGTGGTATGGACAAACATGTCATTGAAGGAAAATTTTTAAAGACAAAATGATGTACACAAAAATTGTGAAGTATTGTAAGTGATCTACTCTTATACTGGTATATATGGACTTAAGTTGTGTCACTTATTAAGCCATGGTTTGTTGTGTGCCCCATTTATGTGGGAGAGTGAGGTACGGGATCCCATAATTCCATTAAAGGATGAGATGTGAGGAGAATTACTATTACATGATTATGATGAGACTTAAATTGTTAGAGTGTGAATAAAATGAAGATTCACGTGGTAAAGGTGAAGTGAGATGATTAATAGTTGTTTATGTTTAAATTTATTATGTGAAATGGTCTGAAATTCAATTACTAGCCAATATATTACAATTTTTCTGAATATGGGTCCATACTGAATTATGATAAGTAGAAGAAAAGAGTAATAAGATTTGAGATGTACTTGTTTAATAGTATGAGTATATGTAGTGGATATTACCCTTGTGATGTTTTGAAATTATTATATGAATAATAAAGTTGAGATGAGGTGTTAAAGATTTGGAAGTTTAAAAATATTGAGGAGCCCTTTTAAGATTATGTGTTGTGTATGAGTATGGGAAAGATGCTAATCGGATTGGAATATCAACAACCGGTTGGGTGGACATTGAGTTGTATTTTTCATTGTGCGTACATGTCATCACTAAGAGTATGACATATAATGAATATTATTGACTTTATACGGGGTCACCAAGAAGTATGTGTAAGGATAATGTGCTATATGATATGTTATAATGTGATATATTAAGGTATTTGTACAGGTTAATTGAAAGACATACGACATATATAGTAAGAGAAGTAATATGTGTGTTGGGAATTGGTTTTCATTGATAAGAAATCATTAAATGATTATCCTTACGTGTAAATGATAAAGAAACTGAAGATAGTATGAAAGAAGATTTGTCATACATCAAGGAACCAGTAGAAATTATTAATCAAAAGGAGCAACTATTAAGGAATAAAGTTAGTCCCATAGTTAAAGTGTTATGGAGGATCCATAAAATTAAAGAAGAAACTGGGTAAAGGGAATATAGTATGAGGAAATAGTATCCTCAATTGTTTGGTAAGTGAAATTCATAATAAATTTCAGGGACGAAATTTTCTATGGAGGGAAAGTTGTGACGACCCGGATATAATTATCATATATCATGTTTCAATCATGCTTAACTTATGGGATGGGGATAATGTGTTATTGGTGTAATTTTAAGTTATTATGTTTAGTCTAACTTACCTTCATAACTCATGAGGTATCGAATTAGTTACAAAAATAAAATTTTGAAGTTTTGGGTAGGAATGTTCAAGTTGGAGTCTAGTTTTGACCCTTGTAATATAATAACTGATTTGAGGTGAAAACTCCATAGTTGTATATATATGAGTTAACTTTGTAACACAATAAATGGTGTGTAAAACAGAGGCCCGAGTAAGGAGTTATGATGAAATTACGAAACGGGGGAAATTTGTCCATCCGTTCAAATGGTAGTTTGTCTTTTATATACAACAAATGTCTTAAATTGATTTGTTGTAAGGTGGGGGTAATATTGGCCGACTTAGAACCTTTGAATTAATCTCCTCCTTCAGCCAAATGAAGCCATTAAAGATTTTTTCCTGAAGAGAGAGAACCGTAAGGCCTAGGAACAAAAGGACGAGGAGAAGTTGGAGAAAAATCCTTAGAAAATTATGTGAACGTCCCTCAGGTAATTATATCCATGAATATTGTTTCTTTTTTTGATATTGCTGATTGAAAGGATATAAATCATCAATTTTTTATTAAGCTTTCATTCCTTTGTGGGTATGCATTGATGGATACACGTTTAAAGAAACTCGAAGGTGTAAATCATTTATATGGCCTTGTTTAGAACCCTTTTGTGCTCAAATTCTATATTTTTTTGTATACCTACTCGAATTGAGTAATTATAATTGGAGATTAAAATAGATCCATATATGTATATAATATCCATAAATTATGTAAAAATACTAGGAAATGAATCTTGGGTGATAGTTTGAACATCAGGTACAAAATATGGCCCAAAAGAGTAAGTTTGCATACAAGGTGTTCGATGTTTTGCTTGACATAGTAAATGAACCCGAAAAATTATGAAAATTTCATTTTGTATTATTCAATATGTTTACTCAAATTTGGTAGAATATCATAGAAATTTATACTATAGAAAAATTAACAAAATTCCTGGAAGTTGACTGAACGATAAAGGAGCCTATAGGGCAAATTTGCTTTGTAATAAATAAATTAGGATATTTTGCTCTAGGAAACTTGAAATGATGCGCCGTCTATTGAATTGGATACCTAGTATGTTAATGATAGCAATTAAAGTATGTTTGGGTTATGATTTGGATATGTTAAATATCTTTACATGAAATTAGATGTGACTTCATTTATGATAAATGATCTGAATGAGATTGTATACTTCTTATGAATTGAGTTATCTTTAAGTTGTTCTTTGGATTATAGATATTGTTATGATGATACTAATATTGTAAGAATGATAGGAAGGGAGGAACAACCGGCTGAACAAGTTCCAGACAAAGGCAAGGGAAAAAGATATTAAGTGGCTAAGGTGAGTGTACTCACTAGTAAGATGTGTTCATACATGATTATGGACATCATATGTTGTACTTACCGAGCTGATTATAAATATTAGATGTTGTACTTATCGAGATGATTATGCATATTATATATTGTACTTATCGCGTTGAGTATAATTATGATATCTTGTACTTATTGAGATGATTATGGATATCATATATTGTACTTCCCGAGTTGATTATAAATATGAGATGTTGTACTTATCGAGATGATTATGGATATTATATGTTATACTTTTTGAGTTGATTATAAATATGAGATGTTGTACTTATCGAGATGATTATGGACATTATAGGTTCAACTTACGGAGTTGATTATAAATATGAGATGTGATACTTATTGATATGATTATGGATATTATGTGTTGTACTTTCCAAGTTGATTATAAATATGAGATGTTTTACTTATTGATATGACTATAGATATCATATGTTGTACTTGTCGAGTTGGCTACAAATATGAGATGTTGTACTTATTGAGATGATTATGGATATTATATATTATGAGTTGAGTATAAATATGACATGTTGTACTTATTGAGATGATTATGGATATCATGTGTTGTACTTGCCGAGTTGATTATAAATATGAGATGTTGTACTTATCGAGATGATTAGGGATATTATGTATAGTATTTACCGAGTTGATTATAAATATGAGATGTTGTACTTACGAAGATGATTATGGATATTATATGTTGTACTTATCGAGTTGACTACAAATATGAGATTTTGAACTTATCGAGATGATTATGGATATTATATGTTGTTCTTAGCGAGTTGAGTATAAATATGAGATGTTGTACTTATTGAGATGATTATGGATATCATATGTTGTACTTATCGAGTTGACTATAAATATGAGATGTTGTACTTATCGAGTTGATTATGGATATTATATATTATACTTATCGAGTTACATATAAATATGAGATGTTGTACTTATTGAGATGATTACGGATATCATGTGTTGTACTTGTCGAGTTGATTATAAATATGAGATGTTCTACTTATCGAGATGATTATGGATATTATATATTGTATATACCAAGTTGATTATAAATATGAGATGTTGTACTTATCGAGATGATTATGGATATTATATGTTGTACTTACCAAGTTGAGTATAAATATGAGATGTTGTACTTATTGGGATGATTATGGATATTATGTATTGTATTTACCGAGTTGATTATAAATATGAGATGTTCTACTTATCGAGATGATTATGGATATTATATGTTGTACTTACCGAGCTGAGTATAAATATGAGATGTTGTACTTATTGGGATGATTATGGATATTATGTATTGTATTTACCGAGTTGATTATAAATATGAGATGTTCTACTTATCGAGATGATTATGGATATTATATGTTGTACTTACCGAGCTGAGTATAAATATGACATGTTGTACTTATTGGGATGATTATGGATATTATATGTTGTACTTGCCGAGTTGATTATAAATATGAGATATTGTACTTATCGAGATGATTATGGATATTATATGTTGTACATACCGAGTTGAGTATAAATATGAGATGTTGTACTTATTGAGATGATTATGGATATCATATGTTGTACTTGTCGAGGTGACTATAAATATGAGATGTTGTACTTATCGAGATGATTATGGATATTATATATCATACTTACCGAGTTGAGTATAAATATGAGATGTTGTACTTATTGAGATGATTACGGATATCATGTGTTGTACTTTCCGAGTTGATTATAAATATGAGATGTTGTATTTATCGAGATGATTATGGATATTATATATTGTATTTACCGAGTTGATTATAAAAATGAGATATTGTACTTATCGAGATGGATATGGATATTATATGTTGTACTTATCGAGTTGAGTATAAATATGAGATGTTGTACTTATTGGGATGATTATGGATATCATATATTGTACTTGCCGAGTTGATTATGAATATGAGATGTATTACTTATCGAGATGATTATGGATATTATAGGTTGTACTTACAGAGTGGATTAGAAATTTGAGATCTGGTACTTATTGATATGATTATGGATATTATGCATTTTACTTACCGAGTTGATTATAAATATGAGATGTTGTACTTATTGAGATGATTATAGATATGCTATGTTGTACTTAGTGAGTTTATTATAGATATGATATGTCGTAATTACCAAGTTGAATATGGATATGATATGTTGTACTTATTAAGTTGATTATGTTTAGGATATGTCGTACTTACTAAGCTAATTATGTATATGATGTGTATGTATTACAAGAGATGTTATGGATTATTAACAACCAAGAGATGATATGGCTCTTTAATAACCAAGAGATATTATGGCTTATTAATAGCCAAGAGATGGTTGCTTATTAATAACGAAGAGATGTTATGGCTTATTAAAAGCCAAGAGATGTTATGGCTTATCAACAGCCAAGAGATGTTATGGCTTATCAAGAACCAAGAGATTTTATGGCTTATCAATAGCCAAGAGATGTAATGTCTTATCAATAGCCAAGAGAGGTTATGGTCCGTTCTCTCAAATCGGGGGTCCCGTGGTCATGCGGTCGGTTCATGAATACTACGTTGGTCCCATGCGAGGTGTTGGTACCGTTCACGGGGCCCTTTTGGGGGGTGCTAAGGGGTTTCGCCCCCCGACGGCACCTTTTGAAGCTTAAGTGTGGATATTATTTGTTATGGGTCATGCTCTCAAACCGAGGATCCCGTGGCCACGCGATGTGCTCATGCGGGCTATGTTGGTCCCGTGCGAGGTGTTGGCACCACTCATGGGGCCATTAAGGAGCTCTAAGTGGTTTCATCCCCCGACGGTACCTTTTCAAGCCTAAGTGTGGATATTCTTTGTTATGGGTTGTGCTCTCAAACCGGGGGTCCTGTGGCCATGCGATTGACTTATGCGAGCTACGTTGGTCCCATGCAAGGTGTTGGAGCCGCTCACGAGGCCGTCTCGGAGGTGCTATGGGGTTTATCCCTCGGACAGCACCTTTTCAAGCCTAAGTGTGGATATTCTCTGTTATGGGTCGTTCTCTCAAATTGTGTGTCTTGTGGAGACTCGATCGGCTCGTGCGATCTACGTTGGTCCCGTGTGAGGTGTTGGCGCTACTCACAAGGTGGTTTAGGGGGCGCTGAGGGGTTTCTCCTCCCGACGACATCTTTTCAAGTCTAAGTTTGGATATTCTCTGTTATGGGTCGTTCTCTCAAATAGGGGGTCCCATGGCCACGCGGTCGGTTCATACGGGCTACGTTGGTCCCGTGCGAGGTGTTCGCGCTGCTCACAAGACCATTTGGGGGGGGGTGCTAAGGGTTTTCCCCTCTAACAACATATTTTTATCACATACGAATAAATAGCCGCACACATAAGATGTGAAGTTTACCTCTTTTGATACCCATGTCCTAAAATTAGTTGTCGTGTAATTTCTCCTTTGATTTTGAGCAATTTCATTCTCGTACTTCCTATGGGTAAATTATAGAGTTTAAATCATAAAATATAAAATACATATAATCGAAGAAGAGGAATTCAATAGATACTCACTCTCTCCATGCTTCAACTTTATCTTGCGATTCGATGACATAACCTAGCTGCTTGCTCGTATTTTATATTGGTGAGTTTCACCTTTTTAGGGTTCCCAAATGGTACTTCGTCCTCAAACTCGTCAGGTTCCTCGATCAATCCTTCTCTATGAGGATTGAACCTCCTCACCTCTTGTTCTGGTATATATTCCCTAACTTATAACGATGATTCCACAGTTACGTATTCTTTAGTAATTAACCCTCCAATATACCGCATATTCTTTACATAATATTTGAAAGTTTTCATCAAGCACTCAAAAGGATACATCTAACGATACCTAACGGGACCACATAATAAAGCTTCATTGAATAAATGCACAAGTAAGTGGATGCTGATATCAAAGAATGCCGTAGGAAAATATTTATATAATACACAAACTGCCTCAGCTAAAGTTGATTTTGCAGCTCTAATGTGCCTTCTCTTTACCACTTTTTCACAAACTAGGGTAAAACACAAACTGATTTGCATAATTTCTCGACGGAGATCTTTGTGTTTAGAGAAGAAATGTCGAAATAACAAAGGGATTAATTAGATGATTGCATGCCAGTCATGAGACTTTGTAAGAACAAATTTCCAATCGAGTCATTTGTTATATTGGCTTAATTCCGTTGGACAAAACATTTTTGGGTCATACTGCATCAACGATCATTCAACACAGGGATTCAAGCACCGCATTCAAAGTTCACGCATCATCAATATTCATACCGTGCTATTTATCCTACGAAGGTATATGACCTAAATACATTTTTATAAGTTGGAGTATTTTGACTAATCAAGAAATTTCAAATAAGCAAATGTTCATATATAAGCTATATTAATTTTGAAAAAGTCCTTGAATTAAATTGGAAAAATTTTGGGCAAAAATCAGATTCTCGTTCGAAGTTTAACCCAGGTCGTTCGAACGACCTGGTTCTAACGAAGTGGTGCCTCGTTAGTAGTTCGTTAGAAGTTCGTTAGAAATGTCGTTCGAACGACCTCGTTCGAACGAGATTTCTAACGACATCTAACCATCCTAAACTGGCACGCCGTTAGATAAGTCGTTCGAACGACATGTCGTTCGAACGAACTCGTTCGAACGAGTTTCGCCAGAATTGATTTTTTAAACTTATTTTTTAATGCAGTTTTTTTCTACAACTGCTTTTTGCCCACTACTTTTTCAGTTATTTTCTAATGGACGAAAATTCAGTTTTATAACTTAAGGAAGATCATTTTTCAAATAGAACACTTTCCATAACTTCCAACCTTTTTGATAAAAATCTCTCCAACATTTTTATCAACTTTTCAAATAAAAACCCCTTCATCAATTCATATTCATCAAGCAAGATTGCGGTGGATCTCTGCATTCAAGCTTCGAGGAGACGGTGGTTTTGGGCTTCGGTGGATACCGCAACACGAGGAGTGTTGAGCAACGCGTTGGAGTTTCGCGGACTACAACTTCGGAGGTCGAGGACGGCATAAGCATGCCTTGAGTGAGTCAATGTCTGCAAGTCTTTTGAGTCTCTTGTAAAACCTTTTGTTGTAGTGGATTTTGTCTAGGCCCAGCCGTCCGAGGTTTTTCCCATTTGGGTTTTCCTCGTACATCGGCGTGTTGTGGTTAGGATTTGCGCACTTTCATTTTATCATATCACCTAGATGCATGTTTAGGATAAAATGAATTTAATTGAAATTTGTTCTTGCAAATTTGTGAAACTAAATTTAAAATTGAGTTAGAAGAATATATTTATCTTAGTAATAATTAAATTGGATTAAGTGTGTGTGTGTATTCTACGAATTAAACTAAGACCATATAACCTTGCAACTTCAAATTGGTATCAGAGCTTGTTTCTAAAAGTTATTTAGATGAATCCTGGAGGTTATATGGAAAGTTTTTCGTCAAATAGACTACCTTTGTTTGATGGAACAAATTATACCTATTGGAAAGCACGTATGAGATCCGCTCTTAAATCTATTGATGAACGTGTTTGGGTCACTGTTGAGAGAGGATGGTCCCCTCCTTCTATGATTGTTAATGATGAACGTATTTTGACTCCTGTTGAACAATGGAGTGAGGAAGATTTAAAATGGTGTAACTTTAACTCTAAAGGATTAAATGCCTTATTTGGTGCCGTGTCTCCCGATGAATTTCGTCGTATAATGACGTGCGAAACATCAAAGGAAGCTTGGAACATTCTCCAAGTTACTCATGAGGGAACGAGTGTTGTTAAAGCATCAAAACTTCAAAACTTAACTACACAATGTGAAACTATCACTATGAAAGAAACTGAAACTTTTGATGAGTTCTATGCTCGGTTATCTGACATAGTCAACTCTTGCTTTAACTTAGGTGAAAGAATACCTGAAAATCGTGTGGTTAAGAAAATACTTAGATGTCTTCCTAAGCATTTCATTCCCAAAGTCACTGTACTTAATTCTTTAGGAAACCTAAATACCTTAAAACTTGAAGAACTTGTTGGTGATCTGCAAACGTATGAACTTGATATGTTTCCTAAAGATAACAAAGGGAAAGATAAAGGAGTAGCGTTAAAAGTTAAGAAAGTTGATGTGTCTGATTCTGATGAGTCTGACTTTGATTCTGATGATATAGCCTTATTTGCCAAAAAATTTAAAAAATTTCTCAAGTTTAAAAAACAAAACTCCAAATTTGAAAAACCTAAATTTGAGAATAAAAACAAAGGAGGAAATAAAAAGTTCACTAATCAGGATTCAAAGAAGTTCAATAAAGACAACTTTAAGAAGGATGATTCGGAAAGATGTTTTGAATGTGAGGGACGTGGTCATAGAGCTTTCGAGTGCCCCACAAAACTTAAAAGACAAGGCAAAGAAAAAGCCGTTTACAATGCTACTTTAAGCGACAGTGATAATGAGTCTGAAGACTCTGATGACTCTAATTCGCCTAGAAATAACTTCACTGCCTTTATGGCGAGCCTTGCTAGTAATTCGTGTGAGTCAAACATTAATGTTGACAATTCTGAACATAATCTAGAGGTGGTTTCTACTCATTCTAATAGTAGTGATGAAAAAGAGAGTGATAGTGATATAGATGAGAGTGAACTACAAACTGCCTGTTCCGAACTCTACAATGAATCTCTTCGCATTCAAAAAGTCAACAAAAGATTAACCTTAAAAGTTTTAACCTTAGAAAAAGAGTTGAAAGGCCTGAAGGAGAAGGAGGCCTTAATCAGTCAACTCGAGGCTATTAAAATATCTCTTTCTGAAAAACTTATTGTGATTGGCAAAGAAAAATGTAACTTGATTATCTCCTTAGAAAGTGCTAACAAAGAACTTTATGAGTCTCAAGAAATTAGAACATCTCTAGAAGCTAAAATAGTCCAACTCGAAAAAGATCTCAAGTCCTCCCGTGAAGTGAAAGTCACACTCGAGGACAATTCAGGAAGAATGGGAAAACTGTTTCTAGGTCCTGTTTTAGGATATAAAGAAAAAGGCTATCAAGAGAGAAAGGGTATAGGGTATGAAGAAGGAAATTCTTCAAAAGTCAAAACTGAACCTGTTGCTAAGTTTGTTACAAAATCTAATGTTCCTAAAGATAACAAATCTAATGTTCCTAAGGATAACAAATCTAATGTTCCTAAAGTTAATCCCTCTAAGAAACATTTAAAAGCTGGCCCAAAACAACCTTATGTATGTTCATATTGTCACAAACAGGGTCACCTTAAAGATTTTTGCTACAAACTTGGAAAGAACCCTAAATTCTCAAATTCAAAACAACCTTACAGCTCCTTAGCTAATCTTAAGAGTCAAGTTGAGTACCTTGTCAATACTTCTAAAAATCTAATGGAAGAGTTTCTTAGGTTCTCTAATGTCAAAGGTAATAACTCTAATTATAAGTCTAGAGCCAACCAAGGGAAGAAAACTACTCAAACTTGGGTTATGAAAAATCAAATGAAGAAAGCTTTTGTCGCTCACGTTGCTCTTAAGGCACAAAATACCTCTCAATGGTATTTTGATAGTGGCTGTTCTAGACATATGACTGGCGATAAATCTCTTTTTACCACTCTCGAAAACCATAAAGATGGTAAAGTTACTTTTGGGGATGGTAGCAAGTCCCAAATTATTGGTAGAGGTTCTATTGAAATCTCAGGTTTCCCTAAACTTGAAAATGTTCTTTATGTTGAGGGTCTAAAAGCTAATTTGTTAAGTATTAGCCAACTTTGTGATGATAATCTTGATGTGAAATTTAGTCAATCGGAGTGCATCATTTATGATCAATCAGGTGAACCGATTTTACATGGTGTTAGAACAAGTGACAATTGCTATGGAATCATTCCTAAATCTCCTTTAGTCTGCAATAATGTAAAAACCTCATCTACCGATCTTTGGCATCAAAGATTAGGTCATGTTAACTTTAGAGATCTTGACAGACTTGTGAGAAAAGAGCTTGTTCGTGGCTTACCGCCACTAGGAAAGCCAACATCCACCATTTGCGGACCGTGTCAATTTGGTAAACAAATTAAAAGTCCTCATAAAAAGTTAAACTCGATAACAACATCTCATGTCCTAGAATTGATACACATGGACCTTATGGGTCCTACTCGTACCGAGAGTATAGGTGGAAAAAGATACATCTTGGTTATGGTGGATGATTTCTCTAGATACTCTATTGTAGGCTTTTTAAGAGAGAAATCTGAAACAGTTGACTTTCTTACACTTAAATGTAGAGCTCTTCAAAATCTTCACGGTGTTACTATAAACCGCTTTAGGAGTGACAATGGAACCGAATTCAAGGAATCCGGTGTGAATGCCTTCTGTGATGAAATAGGAATAAAACATGAATTCTCGGCCGTTCGAACCCATCAACAAAATGGTATAGTTGAACGTAAAAATCGAACGATCCAAGAAATGGCAAGATCCATGCTCCTTGGAAGAAATGTGGCTCGTAGGTTTTGGGCCGAAGCGGTTAACACTGCTTGTCACACTGTTAATAGAGTTTATTTGCGTCCTAACACTAATAAAACTCCTTATGAATTGTGGACGGGTAAGAAGCCAAATTTGTCCTATTTTAGAGTGTTTGGAAGTCCATGCTATATTCTTAGAGATAGAGAACTTCTAGGAAAATTTGACTCGAGGAGTGATGAGGGTATTTTTCTAGGATATTCTCAAAATAGTAGAGCATTTAGAGTTTTCAACGTAAGCAAGTCTAAAGTAATGGAATCCATAAATGTTGTCATAAAAGATAATGCTCCGGCCACTCAAATTAATAATGAGGAAGATTTGTCAAGTGAGTGTGATGTTGTGTCTAATGTTGAAAGTATTGACTCTCTAAATGATTTGGTTGTCCCAACTACCGAAAACAGGGAGGTTACTCCTTGGGTGCGTAAAAATCATGACACTTCACAAATTATAGGAGACCCCGAAGTAGGTGTCAAGACTAGGGCACAATTAGAAAATGAAGTTACCTATCTATGCTATACTTCTACCATTGAACCCAAAAACTATAAAGAAGCATTAAAAGATAAACATTGGATTAATGCTATGCAAGAAGAACTGTTTCAATTTAAGAAAAATGATGTTTGGGAATTAGTTCCTAGGCCTTCTAATACCAATGTCATTGGCACTAAATGGATTTTTAAAAATAAAATGGATGAAAATGGTGTCATTGTTCGAAATAAAGCTAGATTAGTTGCTCAAGGATATACCCAAATAGAAGGTATTGACTTTGAAGAAACTTTTGCTCCTGTTGCTAGGTTAGAATCGGTTCGTCTTTTACTTGCCATAGCATGTCATCTTCAATTTAAATTATATCAAATGGATGTCAAAAGTGCTTTTTTAAATGGTATTATCCAAGAGGAAGTATATGTTGAACAACCAAAAGGGTTTGAGGTCCCAACTCATCCTACTCATGTCTTCTTTTTAAAGAAAGCTTTATATGGCTTAAAACAAGCCCCCCGTGCTTGGTATGAAAGACTCACTTCTTATCTCCTTTCTCGTGGTTTTTTGAGAGGGGGAGTAGATATGACACTTTTTGTTCGGCGTGATGAAAAAGGTATTCTTGTTGCTCAAGTTTATGTCGACGACATAGTGTTTGGGTCTACATGTGATAAACATACTCAATTTTTTTCCAAAGAAATGCACAATGAATTTGAAATGAGTATGGTAGGTGAACTTACCTTCTTTCTAGGTCTTCAAGTTCGTCAACTCAAAAATGGGATATTTTTGTCCCAAACTAAGTATGCTAAAGACCTTGTTAAGAAATTTAATATGGAATCCGCTAAACATGCTCGTACTCCTATGAGCTCCTCTATTAAACTTAGTAAAGACACCGATGGAAAAGATGTAGAGCATACACTCTTTAGAAGTATGATAGGTAGTTTACTTTACCTAACTGCGAGTCGTCCAGATATTTCCTTTAGTGTAGGAGTTTGTGCTCGTTATCAAGCCGCACCAAAAGAGTCTCACTTACTTGCTATTAAACGTATCATCAAATATGTTAGTGGGACCCTTTCATTTGGCATTTGGTACTCCTTTGACACCAATGATTGTCTATCGGCATATTCAGATGCTGATTGGGCAGGAGATGTTGATGGATGTAAAAGTACATCCGGCGGTTGTTTCTATTTTGGAAGTGCACTTGTCTCATGGATGAGCAAGAAACAAAATTCTATCTCGTTGTCCACGGCGGAGGCCGAATACATTGCCGCCGGGAGTTGTTGCACTCAACTCATTTGGATGAAACAAATGTTGGAAGATTACGGCATTTCCCAAGGCACTATGACTATATATTGTGATAATACTAGTGCAATTCATATTTCCCGTAATCCCGTTCAACATTCTAGAACCAAGCATATTAAGATCCGTGAACATTTCATTCGTAACTTGGTTGAAGAGAAAATTGTTTCTCTAAGCTTCGTTCCTACCGATCAATAATTGGCCGATATCTTTACTAAACCTCTAGATGCCCTTAGGTTTGAAAACCTTAGGAAATCAATTGGGGTTTGCTCCATTGATTGAGATCGAAGTCGTTCATCTAGTTTAGGTTGCCTCTCTTGCATATCTTTTTACCTATGCACTAGATTTCCTTTGTATATATTTTATTCAAAAATCACAAAAATATTTGTTTATTTTATTTATTTTCAAGGAAAACGGGAATGGTTAGATAATGCTATCAAAACTTCTGTCCATATGGCTTTGTGGTCGATGTATTCAAATCCCTATCTTTTTCCATGTTCACGTGGCCTACGATGAACAGTTAATCCATACATGGTTTATCTTGTGCACAATAATGCTTTGTTTTATGATATATAATGTTGTGATTTCCTCACATATTTGCCTTTCGCACACACCGTACACGGAATATTTTGAATATCTTGTTCACATTGTACTTGCAACGTGAAATTTGGTGTTGTCTTCTCAATCCTGTCACACCCATTATAAGCAATCGAAATTGTGCATGATCATCCGTTGCCCGGATTGAAACAAAATGTCTATATTCTTCCGGTTGATTTCCGTTTCTAGCAATGGAACCGAGCTGCGAAAAACATAAAAGTTCTTGCGTGAAAAGCCTCCATTTGCATATTCAGATGTGTGACTAAAATAGAAGCATTGAAAATGATATATATATACAATGCAAAGCCAAAATAATAGGCTTGATTGAGTCTTCAAAAGATTCGTCTCAATCTATTTGATATTTTTGGGAGATATAAGTTGAAGATCAACGGGCATGCACATTTCATTAATTTATTGCTTTCTTCTTGTGACTTTATTGGCGAGAGAATCATCTATTCTGTATGCTTGTTACATTCGTGGTTCAGTGTTCAACAATATTTTATTCTTGACACAAGGCTAATCTGAGTGAATATTGCTCGTATATATTGTTTGGCATTACGCACTTGTACAAATGTTGTGGCTAAAGACTTTCACGCGTATTGTTCACACCCCTACATTTCCGCTCCCACCATTTGGATATGTTGGCTCGAGCTAGGATTAATTCAATCACATTTTTGGCAATGTTCTGGCCATCCCAATTCCTGATATTATGGTATTTTTCAATGTATTTTATAATATATTTTTTTCAAAATTTTCAATTTTCGTTAGAAATTCTCGTTCGAACGAGTTCTCTAATGACATCTTTTAGGCCCAATCTGTCTGGTCGTTCGAAATATCGTTCGAACGACAATTTTCGTTCGAACCACCTTCTAACGAGGTATCTAACGACCTGAGGCTGTATCGTCGTTCGAAATATCGTTCGAACGACAATTTTCGTTCGAACCACCTTCTAACGAGGCATCTCACTACCCGCGGCTGTCTCGTCGTTCGAACCCCTCGTTCGAACGACATAACTCGTTCGAACCCCTCGTTCGAACGACATAACTCGTTCGAACGAGCTGCAGTTAAAATGGTCAATTTTTTTCCATTTCTACAGCGCACGTTTCCCAACTTCTGCATTCCTCTTCCCCAGTCACTCCTTCCCACTTCCCTCTCTCTCTCCCACGATTTTCTTTCCCATCTTTCTTCCATTTTCCCTCTTCTCCTTTCACTACCCCCCACGATTTTTCCCCACTCTCTCTCTTTCCCTATTTCCCTCCTCCTACCCACCTTCCTCTATTTCTCAATTCCTCTTCTCTCCGATTTCTGCTGCTCCTACCTCCTCTTCCATTTCTGGTATGTGTTTTGTTCTTTCTCTCTATCGATATATATATATCTCTATCCGCATATATATATATATATATATATATTTATAGATATATTGTAAATATCTTATATTATATTCTATATTATTCTATATATCGTAAATATATTATCTATATATATATGTGTATATACCTAATGTTGGGGATTATTCTTCCAAAATCGATTTTCCACCATTTTCCCCACATTACTCTATATGCATGTGTGTATATTTTTTACATGGGGCTCTTTTATTTTGTTATTTATCTCTATTGCCCCTGATTAAAATATCTCCCATGAATTTTTTTTCAAATGCCAATTCAGTCAATATTCATGGAATTTATTTTAATCCAATTTTCTTTATTTGTCCTTTATTTTTTATTTCTAAAGGAGGATGGGATTTATGCTGATTGGTGTTGGATTTTTTTTTGGTGTAATTGGTGGTTCGGTTGGATTGTCTTCGGGTAGCTTCTAGCTTTTGTCATCTTTCCATGGCTCGTAATCGACGCCAACGCCGACTTAGCGATTCCCCCGAGGAACGCACCACGTCCTCGGATGAGGAATCCCAGAGTATTCCCGACCTAAAACTACGTTGGCGCACCCTTGCCAAACATACTCTCTATCACACCCAAGGGTTCGCAACCCGTTCTGTTGTGCGGGAGAAAGTGATTAATCTCCCCTCCCTCCACGGCACAAACGTGCATTCATGGATATCTGATTTAGGGTGGGACCCACTCTTCTCCCTCACCGATGTTGTTTTTCCCGACATAGTACGGGAATTTTATTTTAGCCTGATTAATAGGGATACTCATCTTTACACTCGGGTGCGAGGACGGGAGATTCTAGTCACTCCCGAATCGATTGCTCAAATCCTTCCCCTCCCTCGGATCAATAATCCCTCTTTTCCATGGACATCCGAGACCACCCCCGATCCTACTCTAGTTTTTAACACCGTTTTTAGGATTCTTCCTTCCGGCACGGTTACTATTTTTCATAAAAATTTACATCCCGATTTTATGGTCCTTAATTGGATTGTTTGTGCCTGCCTTCTCCCTCGTGCCAACACCACCCAAATCACCAAACAACACGTGGATCTCATGTTTGCTATAAGCATTAGGGCCCACATTGACCTTCCCTCCTATCTTTATAGCGTGATCCGGTCTGTTCGAGTTCTTCCCGCCAGCCCCACTCGCCAGGCCCTCCCATTTGCGGCCCTCATCACCCGTATTTGTCTTGCCGCCGGTTGTCCCCGTGTGTCCACCGATATCCCCACCACTAAATACCAAACCGTAGACATGTCCTCCATTAGCCGCTCTCGTGGTCATTTGCCACCCGATACTCCTCCCCTCACCCCCTCCGCCTCCTCCCACTCCGCCACCTCATCTCACCCCGCTCCCAGTCGTCCAGGTCCCTCCCGCTCTGTCCATCACCCCGCCCCTTCCCAGCTTCCCACACCCGCCGCGTCGGAGGATTTTTTGTTTTTGCGTTCACAGGTGGAATAATTTCAGGAGGACCGCCGCCAGGACCGCACACTTATGCAGGAGCTCCTTATGACTATGCAGCAGGACCGCGAGGCTCACGCCCGTCGAGAAGCCGCCCGGGATGAAGCTCAGGCACGTCGGGATGAAGCCCAGGCTCGTCGAGACTCTCTTCTATTAGAGCATCTTGCTGCCCTCCGCCATATGGAGATGCGCCGCGGGGCAGGTTCTTCCGGCACCAGCTCTTTTCCCGATGACACTCCACCTGCTGATCCTGCCTCTTGATTTACTTGGCTCCTTTCCTATTTATTTTTGTTTGTGCGGCTGAGTGATTTATTATCTCTTGTATTGGATTTATTTACTTTAGTTCTTTCATTGTATGAACCTTAACTCTTTCCCATTTCCCCTTAATTAATACAGTCTTAGTATGTCACTCTTATTCTTCATTATTTATATTTCCTGCCTTGTTATTTCTTCTCATTTCTTTTGCAGGCCCCCTTATCCCTTTGTCTTTTCCGGGCAAAAAGGGGGAGAAAATTTTAATTAATATGACATCATATTTAGGGGGAGTTTGATAAATTTGGGTAATTTAATTGACATTTCATATTCATTGCAATTAATAATAATTTAAGGTGATTATAATTGAATTAGGTTATTATAATTAAATTTCCAAATTGATTCTAATATTGACCTTATGCACAATTAAGGGGGAGTTAAACTGTTCGTATTGAATATTGTGGCATTTATGCACCATGCACAAAATATTCTATCGCATTGTCTTATATATAACATCTCTCTATTTCCCCATGCGTTTATGAATTTGTTGTTTCATGTGTGTAGGATACATCTCCTACTCCTTTGCAGCTCGTCAGTCTTGTCTTTGTGTCTGTATTCTTTTTGGATTTTTGGGACGGGACTTAGATACGGATTGACGGCTGGCTTAGAAAATTCAATCTTTTATTTATTTATTTTTTATTTTGTTTTGTCCCGGAATAGCCAAAGGGGGAGATTTGTAAGAACAAATTTCCAATCGAGTCATTTGTTATATTGGCTTAATTCTGTTGGACAAAACATTTTTGGGTCATACTGCATCAACGATCATTCAACACAGGGATTCAAGCACCGCATTCAAAGTTCACGCATCATCAATATTCATACCGTGCTATTTATCCTACGAAGGTATATGACCTAAATACATTTTTATAAGTTGGAGTATTTTGACTAATCAAGAAATTTCAAATAAGCAAATGTTCATATATAAGCTATATTAATTTTGAAAAAGTCCTTGAATTAAATTGGAAAAATTTTGGGCAAAAATCAGATTCTCGTTCGAAGTTTAACCCAGGTCGTTCGAACGACCTGGTTCTAACGAAGTCGTGCCTCGTTAGTAGTTCGTTAGAAGTTCGTTAGAAATGTCGTTCGAACGACCTCGTTCGAACGAGATTTCTAACGACATCTAACCATCCTAAACTGGCACGCCGTTAGATAAGTCGTTCGAACGACATGTCGTTCGAACGAACTCGTTCGAACGAGTTTCGCCAGAATTGATTTTTTAAACTTATTTTTTAATGCAGTTTTTTTCTACAACTGCTTTTTGCCCACTACTTTTTCAGTTATTTTCTAATGGACGAAAATTCAGTTTTATAACTTAAGGAAGATCATTTTTCAAATAGAACACTTTCCATAACTTCCAACCTTTTTGATAAAAATCTCTCCAACATTTTTATCAACTTTTCAAATAAAAACCCCTTCATCAATTCATATTCATCAAGCAAGATTGCGGTGGATCTCTGCATTCAAGCTTCGAGGAGACGGTGGTTTTGGGCTTCGGTGGATACCGCAACACGAGGAGTGTTGAGCAACGCGTTGGAGTTTCGCGGACTACAACTTCGGAGGTCGAGGACGGCATAAGCATGCCTTGAGTGAGTCAATGTCTGCAAGTCTTTTGAGTCTCTTGTAAAACCTTTTGTTGTAGTGGATTTTGTCTAGGCCCAGCCGTCCGAGGTTTTTCCCATTTGGGTTTTCCTCGTACATCGGCGTGTTGTGGTTGGGATTTGCGCACTTTCATTTTATCATATCACCTAGATACATGTTTAGGATAAAATGAATTTAATTGAAATTTGTTCTTGAAAATTTGTGAAACTAAATTTAAAATTGAGTTAGAAGAATATATTTATCTTAGTAATAATTAAATTGGATTAAGTGTGTGTGTGTATTCTACGAATTAAACTAAGACCATATAACCTTGCAACTTCAGACTTGCACTGCTTTAAGTCATTTGCTTGGTAGTTAATGACCCTACATAAATTACCAGAATAACAGTGGGATTTTTCAAGTTGAACAATATGTCTATGAGGATCTTCTTCTCGCTTGTAGTCAAAGTGAAAGCATCCGGAGGGGTAGAAATTCTTCCTGTTGTAGGATCATTTTTTAAGAAAAGTTTCTTCTTTAGCTTCATACCCTGTAGATCTCGATGGGCCCGCTCCCCATCTTTGGAATGAGATCCACCCAAACATGTTCCTATTAGATGTTTTGCAACATTCTTTTCTGTGTGCATCAAATCAATTACATGCCTTGCACGATGATCTTTACAATACGACAAATAAAAATATTGATCGCCTGGACCATGGTTTTTCTTTAGTAGGGTCGTTAGGATCTCCCCTTTCTTTACGCTTTAGGTTTACAAACTTGAGTTGTTTTCCTACGTACCTATTCCTCGCAGTCGCAACTGCCGCCTTCTCCTCGATCTGCTAACCAGAAAGACGAGAAGGTTTCATCCAGTGCTTATAACCAATAGGATAAAAGTTAGACTTATCATTCCTGAAAGGGTGACTGGTCGGCAGAAATCTACGATGACCCGTGTAACTCATCTTAATACTATATTATAGCCAAATGGCTTCAGTCTTCTCCCCATTTATGGGACATCCATAATAACCATGAACATTAAAACCGAACAAGGTACCATAAGCAGGAAGGTCGTGGATCGTCCACATCACCATTGCTTTAAGTGTGAACTCTTCACCCTTGTGAAAGTCTAACGTCATCACGCCTTTATCCCATAACTCTTTAAGATCTTCGATTAATGGGGCTAAGAATATATCAATATCATCACCCGGGGCCTTCGACCTGAGTATTAATAAAGATAATAATGTGAACTCCTTTCTCATGCACAGTGTCGGAAGGAGACTTAAAGGCACCATAAGAACTGGCCAATAACTTTCACTAGTACTTAAATTAATGAAAGGGTTAAACCCATCAGTTGAGATTGCAAAAGGAATGTTGCGTGGTTCTTTTGCAAATTCATGGTGTTGTGCATTTGAAAGTTGCCAGACGAGTGAATCAACTCGATAACACATCATATTCCCACCCACCTCGCATTGAGCGTGCCATGTCATGGCCTACACTATCCATGATACACTAAAAAATCATTTTAATCATGGGCCAAGTGAAAAATACTTCAAAAACTTTTGTGGGACTTCTGATCTCTTTTGATATTTTGCAGGTTTGTCGTTTACCTTCTCACAAATGACATATCTAGGCCCACCGCATACTGAACATTCATCATTCTTTCTGTGTTCGTTGCGATACAATATGCAATCATGCTTGCATGCATGAATAGATTTGTATTTCAATCCCAAAACCTTCAAGATCTTCTTTATGGTATGATAATTGTCCGATAACATGTTCTCTTTTGGGAGAATTTTTTTAACCCACTTAAGAATTCTCGTTACGCTGTTCCCAAACAAGCCAAATTGACTCTTCAAGTTATGCAAACCAATCACTGCATATAATATCGAATGATATTCATCACAATCTTTATACAACGGTATAGACGCATCGGTTTGCAACCATATATATTCTTGGTCTCCTAGTAGTTCAGTATCAAATTGTTCATTATGCGCATTATCTGTTTCCATAGGTTGGTGGTTTTGGTCTTAGTGGACTTCGTAAGCATCGTCAATTAGGTCGGTCAATGGATGATGTGTTGGATAATCATTTACCACTTCCACTCGTTGGTGTTCTGTTACGTAGTCGGTTACCGGTAATTCTTCGGGAACATAAGGTACATGTTTTTCACCATGGTATGTCCACTTGTTATAATCTTAACAAATTCCCCACATTATTAAATGTAATTCAACATTTTCTAAATATTTTTATTTATTGTTTGTACAATAGGTGTACGAACATGGAATCTTTTCGCTTTTAAGGTTCTTAAAAGCGTATCTAATAAATTCTTGAACGCCTTTAACATAGCTATTAGCTATTCGGTCAGTCCCCCCAACCACTCTTAATATTGTGGAAAATCCATTTAATAATCTTCAAATTGCAGTCATGTGTTAACATGATAAAATAAATATCATGTTTCATAGTAAAGCATTAATATAGTATCAAAGAAAAGCACTAATATAGTCAACAACGCACCAATCAATCAAACTATACAATAACTAGAATACAAGAACACGCCAATCAACGATACTATGAAACCACTTAAACTCAAATTAAATAAATTTGTGTACTGATAGTATTACAACATAAGATAAAATGTTACTACATCTTCATCAGGTGATAAACTAGCTAAGTGGTAACAGAGTCTACATAATTTTTCAAAAAATTACCTTCTCCACTGTTGACGTGCGCTGGAACAGTTTCACAACCCTCATATACTGTATCAACCATGATCTGACACTCACCCTCCTGCAAAGGTCGATTATGTAATAAAGTTCCTACGAAAGTGGACATGAGCATGCAGATCCAATGATAAATTTATCTCTCAAGTCATGTATATAGTATTTATCGCCAAAGTCACTATGGGTTGTTGACGATGATCCAAGACCTGTACCGTGCTGATGCGTTGAGAAAGGGAATGTTGAAGGAGGAACCGAAATGTATGGGGGAATGGATAACGAGAAATTTTTTGAGGAATCCCTATCATCTGTGGGGGGAAACCGGGATGCATTGGGGGCTGTAGGGGCATACGACCAATTAAAAGGGACACAATTTGAGCAAGTTTATCATTCACACCTCCTAATTCATTTCGAAGCCCCCCTATATCCCCTTTAGTCCTAGATTGACGATCATTGATGGACGCAAAACACTTATTAGCAGAAGAAAGCTCGTCCAAGAGAGGTGCGGTGTGTTTGAATCTTATTTTTGACATATGCAACCCCAAACCTCTCATCCTCCCTCTATGATCCTTCCCAAAGGTTTGTGCTATGGCATCATTGTCAATATCCTCAATCGGGCTTCAATGTGATTGATTACTGATAGACTCTATTGATTCTAGAGTCTTGGCCAAGTGAGGAGGGAAATTATTATCTTTGTCCCGTCTTGCATGCACATAAAATTTTTCCCTAGTCGGTGTCTTTCCTTTATCCGAGATACCTTTCATAATAGTCATCCACTCGTTCTTCAAATCTTCATAAGATTTCAAGCCAAGCCGATGGGCATCAGTTTTTTTGGCCCTATTCTTCTTATTTTTCTCCCTTTGCATCATTTTGGAGTCCTTCACTTCATTCTCCTAAAAATCATTACATTTATAGATTGACATCTCAACATTCGAAGGGACTTTGTCTCTGAATGCCAAAATTTCGGATCTTGATGCTCCCTTAGGGAAATGCTTCTTCCTAAGGTTTCTCTGATATGCTCGGAGTTATTAAGCAACCCGAGACAGCACCTTATTTTTCGAGTTGGAGGAAAATGAAAATCATTTGCTGAGTTGCTCGTATATGCCATCTTTAATATCTTTATCTACGTGGTTCCAATTGTCATCTCCTCCCACTCCCACATTCATTTTTACCGGGGATAAACACTGGGCTTTTAACTTCTCAACTGACTCGACAGTTTCATGAGGGTTGGGTGTGTCTGTTGGATTAATGGGAGGAATAACTTCCCTAATGCAACTCGGAGTAGGGGAGTGAACAGTTTGTGGAGAAGGGGTCCCGTGAATAGTTGGTGGAGTTGAGTATTGCTCACAAATTGGTGATGAGAATTCTCCTTGGGGTTGTTGGTTGTTGTTGGTTGGAGCGTTGGTTGGAGCGTTAGTTCCTAACATACCTACGTACACAATACACACACGTATACACACATACACAAAGAAATATACACACACAAATACACACACACAATGAAATAAATAACAAGGGTTTGGAAATACACACACGCAATGAAATAATTAATAAGGGTTTGAGATGATATACACACGTATACACACACGCACACACAGAATTACACTCATATATACACACATGTATACATACATACACACATATACACACACATATAAATACATGCACACAATGAAATAAATAACAATGAAATAACTAGGGTTTGGATTAACTTTGAAATTGAGAGAATGAGAGAGATTAAGATTGAGGGAAATGAAATAGTCGGAGAGAGGGAGGGAAATCGCTGGAGAGAGGGAGGGAATAGTGTTTAGAAGTTTTTGAGGGAAATAAAAACTTGTTCTGTGTTTTTTAAGTATAAAGACCATAGTCACGACTTAGGTCTGTGACCCATGACGTGACCCCTTTATTTTTAACACATCAGCGTGGAAACAAGTCCATGGTCATGATCAAAAGCTGTGACTCAATCCTCATAATGGTCACGATCCTAAGCCGTGACTATAGTGGTGTGTATTGGGCACCCGGTCACGGTCATAAGTCGTGACCCCATCCATGACCACACTTGGCGGGAAACTTAGTGCCATAATGGTCACAGCTTGGCCACGGTTGTCAGTCGTGACCCATGCAAGTAACGGTTAAAGTCCATGACCACCTAGAAGTCAATCCATGACCGCATCGAGTATTTGAATTGGTCACTCTCATTTTGCATGTAGTCACAGCTTTGGGCCGTGACCATTCGGTCATGGCTCTTGGCCGTAACACCATTTTTGTGACCATTTTCGATTTTTGGTGTAGTGACTCACTGGTAAGATATATTTATACATGATTATAGATATCATATGTTATACTTATTGAGTTGATTATAAATAAGATATGTTGTACTTATCAAGATGATTATGGATATTATATGATGTACTTACCGAGTTGAGTATAAATATGAGATGTTGTACTTATTAAGATGATTATGGATATCATATGTTGTACTTGCCGAGTTGATTATAAATATGAAATGTTGTACTTATCGAGATGATTATGGATATTATATGTTGTACTTGCCGAGTTGATGCTAAATATGAGACGTTGTACTTATTAAGATGATTATGGATATTATATGTTGTACTTACCGAGTTGATTATAAATATGAGATATTGTAATTATCGAGATTATTATGGATATTATATGTTGTACTTACCAAGTTGAGTATAAATATGAGATGTTGTACTTATTGAGATGATTATGGATATCATATGTTGTACTTGTTGAGTTGATTATAAATATGAGATGTTGTAATTACCCAGTTGAGTATGAATATGAGATGTTGTACTAATTGAGATGATAATGGATATCATATGTTGTACTTACCGGGTTGATTATAAATATGATATGTTGTACTTATCGAGATGATTATTGATATTATATGTTGTATTTACCGAGTTGATTATAAATATGAGATGTTGTACTTATCGAGATGATTATGGATATTATATGATGTACTTACCGAGTTGAGTCTAAATATGAGATGTTTTACTTATTGGGATGATTGTGGATATCATATGTTGTACTTTCCGAGTTGATTATAAATATAAGATGTTGTACTTATCGAGATGATTATGGATATTATAGGTTGTACTTATGGAGTTGATTATAAATATGAGATGTGGTACTTATTGATATGATTATGGATATTATGTGTTGTACTTATCGAGTTGATTATAAATATGAGATGTTGTACTTATTGAGATGATTATTGATATGATATGTTGTACTTACCGAGTTGATTAGAGATATGATATGTCGTACTTACCAAGTTGAATATGGATATGATATGTTGTACTTATTGAGCTGATTATGTTTAGGATATGTCGTACTTACTGAGTAGATTATGTATATGATGTTTATGTATTACAAGAGATGTTATGGCCTATTATTAACCAAGAGATGTTATGCCTTATTAACATCCAAGAGATATTATGGCTTATCATCAGCCAAGAGATATTATGGCTTATCAACAACCAAGAGATGGCTTATTAACAGCCAAAAGATGTTATGGCTTATTAACAACCAAGATATGTTGAGATGTTATATATTGTTACATTATATGACTTATTGTATTTAATTTTGTGCAATAGTGTAGTATTAATGCATTCACTGAGCTATTTTTCTCACGATTTCTATGTTTATGTTTTTTTCTCAGGTAATGAAATGTCACTGCCAAATCTAGGTGGTCGGGTGGGGTTAGCAAGGGATGCGTAAAACCATGATTTTGTTCGAATTAAAAAGGGGTAATTTAATCTTACTTATCCTTTGTTCAAGTTTGAATAAGAACAATTACTTTAAAATTGTGAAAAGTTTTTAGTGTTATGGCTTCATGCTGATACTGAAAAAGGATACTTGTGTTTATGCTTTGGTTAAGGTAATTATGGTTTGACTCACTTTGACTTTCAAACTCAATTATAAGTAACTAGGTTGGGGTGTGTCATAAATGGTATCCCCTATCGAGTCAAATTGGTCAACGGACCCGCAATCTTCGAACAACCTCGAATGAACCTTTTGTAGTACATGACTAACCCCAAGAAATTGCATAATTCTTTCGATGTTGTGGGCTTACCCCACTCCCTCACCACGGGAACCTTACTCGAATCCACTGATATTTCCATGTTAGACACAATATAACCCAAGAATTATACCTCACGCAGCCAAAATTCACATTTCTTAAACATAGAGTACAGCTGGTGTTAGTGAAATGTCTGTAAAACTATGCGTAAATGCTCCGCGTACTCATCCTTGGTCCAAGAATACTTTAGGATGTCGTCAATGAGGACTATGAAAAATTAATCCAAGAACTCTCTTGACACTCTATTCATCAAGTCCATAAATATCGCAGGTTCATTGGTTAACCCAAATAGCATAACCTGAAACCCATATCTCATAAGAAAAGTAGTCTTAGATAGATCTTGATCCCGGATGCGCAACTGGTGGTAACCGGATCTCAAATACACTTAGAGAAGTAGGAGGCTCCTCTCAGCTATTAGAATAAGTCATCAATTCAAGGCAACAACTATTTATTCCATATCGTAACTTTATTCAAGTCCCGATAGTCCACACACAGGCATAGAGATTCGTCTTTCTTCTTCACAAATAGTACTGGGGCACCCCAAGGTTAAATACTCCTATGGATAAAGCCCTACCCCAAAATCTTCTCAGTATGATCCCGGAGCTCCCTCATTTCCATAAGATCCATACGATAAGGCGCTCAAGCTATCGGTCGAGTGTTTGGAGTCCAATCAATGACAAACTCTATCTCTCGACTAGGCAGTAATATCGGTATCTCCTAAAATACATTAGCGAACTGACACACCATCATAATCGAATCTAGTGAAATAGCGACTCCCTTAGAGGTCACCTCCTCTAAATAGTGTAATTTAGTGGATGATCCTGGTCACAAAGAATATCTCTTCTCATAGAATCGCAAACACAATGATCCTACTGTAACAATCAATCATGGACCTATACACTGTTAGCCAATTCATGCCAATAATGGCTTCATACCTTCGATGTATCTAACACAAACATATCGACGGGTAAAGCAAGTCTCCAACTGTATATACTCACACTTAGACAAATAAAGAATATAAATGTCCCATTACCCAAGGGTGAGTCTACACATGTAACTATACTATTGGCCTTGTCTAACAACCCTGCGCTTTGTGCAAATCTAGTGTCTATAAACGAGTGTGAAGCCCTCGTGTCAAATAATATACGCTATAAAGTCCCATGTATAATAAATGTACTCTCAACTGGGGGTCGTCCCTGTGTAACTGTAGCATGGTGGATATTGTACACACATTCATACTGCAACCTCCCGTGTTAAGGTGGGGCTACTGGGATGACTGGTATGGCAGTTAGTGCTGGTACTATAACTGGTGCTGGAAGGTCGATAGGAAAGATAGGCCTATGGGGCTCCTGGAAAGTGCATTTCTATTGCGGAACCCTGCCCTTGTCAAGGCAATCCTAACTTTTGTGGCCATTCTTTACACATGAAACATCTGCCAGTGAGATTTCCTCCTCTCTGGCCCTTTTGGCCTCGACATTGATGGTTGTTACCACTCCTCCCTTGGCTCTGCTAGAAATGTTGCTGGTCCAGATGGCCATGCCTGAATCCACCCTGTCCATGCCTAAAATCTCTAGATAAAAATGCTTAGCAGGATCCCCTTGATGGGAACCCTTCTCACCCTATCTCGACTGAGTCTGAACAATATGTTTCCCACTGGCACTGCTACTCCCTGTCATGCCCTACTGGTTGGACTCTCCCATTTATTTTCTTCCCTTCACGTGGAAGCGGTGATCCTAACAATGTAGTAAAGTGTCATTTAACACATCCGTATATGTCTACAGAGCTAGATTACACAACAAATGTTTTCAAAACCTCCAGATACGACCGTTAACAAAGAGTTGTACCCTCTTCTCCTCTGTACTCACCGGGTATGAAATTATCCATCCTTTTGAATTCCTCTTCATATTCAACTACTATTCTTCCTTCTTGGGTGAGATATAAGAACATTCACCTCATCTCAGTTTGAATGGCAGATGGGAAGTATTTGTGATTAAATCGCTCCCAGAACTCTTGAATAGTCAACTCGTCTCTCTCGTGGTTGGTGGTGATAGACTCCCACCACTGTAGTATTGCCCCTACTAGGTTAAAAGTAGTTAGTATCTACCTCTGCATATCTGTGCACTCATACATTCGTAAATTCCTTTGGATGTCTATCTTCCTTTAGCTAAAACAAATAACATCAGAACTTCCCTGAAATTCGAGAGGATGAGATTTCTGAAAGGCATCTCTGACTTGCTCCTAAGCAAAAGGAAACGCATGTTCCTGGTTGGTTTTCATGCCCTGCGATCGAGGTGGTACTTGTGGTGCCTATTGTGCAACAGTGTTCAAGGTTGCGTTAACTGCCTGTACGATAATAGCAAGCACTTTAGACGCATTCATAGTCCCTTGTGCCTGAGCTGGCTAGGGCTCGGGCTGTGGAGCTCTAGAAGCTCATGGTACACGTCCGGGAGGCATTTGAAATGAAATAGAATTTCTATAAGTTCATAGTTTCATATAACTGAATATAGCTGAAGACGTATAGTCACAATCATGAATACAACATTCCTAATAGTAGGGCTTTATATCAAATTATTCATCTGAATTAAAATAAATATTAATTAGCGACACAAGGGTTACTATTTATTTTTATGAATTATATTGTGTATTACTAAGTGAATGAGTAATAAATTATTATGAATGCATTATAACTATCGCGAGTATAAAATACGACGGTTACAGTAATTTAGTCGGGACACACATGTCAGTCATGTCGGGACTTATATTTATGAGATTAATATAATTTTAAAATAGGCCATCCATATAGTCATTTCGAGTGCGCCAATGTGTTCGAAATGGTCGAAATAGCCAGAAAAATGTACTCGGGGGTTTAGTTTAGGCCCGGGGCATTTTTAGGCCAAATTGGTACTCCGGGAGGGTATTTTGGTCTTTTGAATTTTCAAGGAAGGACCTATAAAATTCCTATACATATATAATCTTGTAGAGGGAAGATGTTAGGGTAAGAAGTTTCTAAATCATAGAGAGGCCATAGGATGAGGAAGGAGGGAAGCCCAAAAGGTTCCCACACCAGTCTTGCACCACCACCACCACCACCACCACCACCACCGTTGCATAGATCGAAAATGAGAAGCTAACAATCTCATCATCCTTTTACAGAAATCCAGACATAATTATAGAGGCAAGTGTTTAACTTGCTGGTTTAGAGCATATATATCATCCATGTTAGTATAGGGAGATTAATGTTATTAACATATGAATATTGGTGAAAGTTGGAAGATTTCAATCATGTTCTTGGGTAGGAATCATGTCTAACACCCCGCCTAAAATAATAACGGGTGGCCATCCCTATACTATATTAAATCAGGAGTTTCAGATGGTCCAGTCTCAACATCAACTGTCGGTACTATATAATATAGAACTAACTACCCGATATCATATAGGCGAGATGTTAAAATAAAATAAAATAATGCAATCGACAACAAACCAACACTAAACTACTAGAAAAGGGAAGAAAGATGCATGAAAGAACTAAGATAAATGAAATGCTAGAATAAAATGAAATAAATGACTACAACTGAATATACTACAAAAAAATAGACCTGAATAAGCTGTCGGGTCATAGCCAATACAACAACTGAAATGGAATAAGTATGGACATGTATATAAATATCCCTGGGGTACAAACCCCATATACAACATGAATCCTACCTAGAATTTTTTTTTCAAAGGAGGAAGCGACTACATTCTGTAACCCGTAACAGTCCGCACCTATCGCGGCTCCCCAAGACTCTGGGTAGAAGGTCATCCGGCATCCATGCGGTAGGACACCTGTAGTAATATATATATAAACAAGCAGGAGAGAAAAGTAAACATGTCAGAGCCCGAGTTGTGAAAAAATATTTAGCAAGTGTGTTAACCGTGCATAATAAATATCGGTGCACTTATTTCATAATTAAAAGTGGAATCGCACTCTCGTGGAACCCCAACTCACCTCTCATCTAAAGGCGTGCACCTATTCGCGTCCTCAACTTTTAGTTAAATTTCCCCCATTTATTAGCCCAACCTAACTTATCATAGGCCTAGGCTATACCCACGAGATCTACCTTCCTATCATAACCCAAGAATCCACTCTTTCTAAACAAACTTAAGTATTTATTTCCAAACATATATGACTTATTAGGCTTAATGGATTCCGGTTATTAATTTAACCAATTATAAATTTAATAAGTTACCCAATATGCATTTGGGTTGAAACATATGATTTAATTTCTAATTAATAAGCATGCAAAATTATTATTGACAAAACTTCCCTCCAATTTCAACACTGCGCTGCGTTTAGTGCGTGGGGTGTCTCGCAAAGCGAAATCCAAATAAGGAACCACCCCGTTACACTACTCCTTGTCAACGTCAATCCTGGAGATCCATTATGCCACACATAAATATCGACAGAACTTCTCTCTAATCTCAACAATGTACTACGTTTCGTGCGTGGGGTGTCTCGCAAAGAGAAATCCAAACAAGGAACCACCCCGTTACACTACTCCTTGACAATGTCGATCCTAGAGATCCATAATGCCATACATACCATAATTGGAAGAACTTTTCTCCGATCTCAACACTGCACTACGTTTCATGCGTGGGGTGTCTCGTAAAGCGAAATCCAAACTAGGAAACACCTCGTTACACTAGTCCTTGACAATGTCGATCCTACAGATCCATAATGCCATACATACCATATAATTCTACCACTACTACTAAATCTCCAATTATATCCTTGGGATGATGTAACCGAAATATTCCTTAAATGCGATACATCAACCCCCCCTCAATCTAGTACACCATAATCATCCAAGATGTACTCCACAAAGATTCTATATCCTTTCATCTATAGGATATATAAATATATATATATAGGCATTTTATTCTAACCATATATATATATATACCAATCATCCATACCCATGACCAAGTGTACATATCATATCTGATGTACAATGGACATGCACATAATCCACCCGGCTATATATATCGTCGATAAAATTGCATCAATGCTATCATCTTCCCAGTGCCTGGCTCACGTAGCAACTGGGGACCGCCTGGTGGGGATCCACGACACCCACCTCGTGATAACTCACACACACGACGTCCCGGGAAGCGGTCATAGCTCCAACTGGCAATGAGACGAAACATACCCACCACGTCTCATCCCTAAAATATATATCATATAATAAAACACGGGACGACTATGACCTGGGGAATATCCACACCCTTCTCTATATGCCAGGATGCTCACCCTCTGCTTGAAAACTTCCCAATGATAGAATGAGCGGGGTATGCTTAACCACATAAGTATATATATATCGCTCATATGCACAATATATACACATCCATATGATCCCATCATATGATCAAACATTAAACCATCATATACGGTTTAAATATTCATACCATGTATGTCCACAACATAAATATAGCCATATATTCATATTTATATATAGATATATGTACATATATTCACACATCGTTATATCTATATATATACAAACTAATTCTCATTCATATGTATAAGATATATAAACTCGGCTATAAGTATACATAATCCTCAATATACAAGCTGTCACCACAAACTCAAATAATTTACCTCGACATGTGAATACAATCCCTCACTTGAAACATATTCAATCATATTTCCTATGATGAATAGTCTCCCAAAACCATATGTATATATCTATACATATATATTCAACCTTAGGGTTATCACCCAAACTTTTGTGTAGGAACCCATCACTACACATTTCATCCATATTCGAAAGTACATAATTACCTTTAGTACTATTTAACCATAGGCACATACATGACTTAATAGTATAAAACCTCGAATTATTCCAACCTCGTTTCAAGTATTGGAATCTCAATGGTTATTTCCCCACAATTACGTGTAAACTATCCTAACTAGAATTTATGCTACCGCTTATTCTAGTCGATAGTACGATCCAAATCGTTCCCAATTTCACCTATGGTTCAATTAATCTTATGAACCCTTACTCCTATTGAGTTATCGATTGTTCCTTAGTCTAAAAATTTCTAAGGATTTGAGACCCCTCACTCTCTAAGAGTTCTCAACCTCACATCATATTTATACCTTTTTATCTGTAATTGGCATTCCCAACCTCAATGAGGTTTCCCCATAATCTCCATATGAAACTCCAATACATACATGAATACATTTTTCCCAAATTACCCTAAGGAGTCCCCAAAATCCTAATGTGTGAGAAACTCCTTATATGTCTCCAAGAACATATCTCTTACATCATAATATAAGGCCCCCAAATCAATAAACCCAACCAAAAAGTGTTTGGAATCACTATGGAGAAAATACCTCAAAATGCCCTGTTTTCGAATCGATTCGGCCCAGCAGCGAATAGATTCGGCCCATCCGAATCGATTCGGTACAAGGGACCTGAGAGTCTGCTACCTACCTAATCGATTCTCTAGGGGAGAATCGATTCGGCCCTAAAAACCTGAGACTTCTGCAACATAGCGAATTGATTCGGCTTGTGCAACAAGCCACGAAAATGGCTGATTTTTCCAAAGCCCAAATTCTCCAAAATTAAATTTATACCATTTCTAATCCTTAATCTTCAACCTCAACATAATTTCAAACATTAAAACTCATCATTTAACTAATCTCATCAATTTATATCTCTTAAACCCAATTATAATCTTCAATTTCAAGATTTAAACCAAAATTTAGGTTTTGATGTTTATACCCAAAAACCATTTCTTTAACCCACAAATTATGAAATAAAATACACAAATGACTTATTTAGCAAGATTAAACACTTGCCTCAGATTTGTAGAGGTTGGATCATCCTCGATGTCGCAATTGGGCCAGAAATCTCCAAGATTTTTTTCCCTCTCTCTCTTCCTTTCTTCTTCTCTTCTCTCTTCTCTTTTCTTTTCTTTCTATTTCTCTCTTTCTCTAAATAAGAATGGCTTAATCCATAAGCCTTTAAATCCCTTAAAATAATAAACCCAATTTTAAATGTTAATACACAATTTAAATGACTCGTTTACTCCAATTCGAGTCAAACTAACTTAAAATATTCCCGAGCCGAAACAAAACCCAATGACAGTCATTTTGACTATCTCGACCCTTCCGGGATCAATGGTACCCTCAAAATCATCATCCGGAATACTTTAAAATGTCCTCTATTTTTGGACTTAAACTCCAAATTTTAGAATTCTCCAATTTAATTAAATTTTAATTTCCCAAAAATTTAATTTCTCAGTCTAAAAAATCATGGGGTGTTACATCATGTTAGGTTTAATTCCCTTAAGCATTTAAAACGAATCTAATGAATTTGTATGATGATTATGTGGAGGAATTTGACTTCCTATGGAAGTTCTTTAACAACAATGATAATCTAGGAGTTTCATAATTTATTATTGATTTAATTCGATTTAAAAGTGTTCCTTAATGATTTAATATTTCTATTACGTTAGAAATAGTTTATACATGTTACTATAATGTTGGGTACATTTGGTTGGGAGTTTGGGATGTTGTAATAGAAGTGTAAAGGTTTGAAAATGGTGAAATCCTATGGCAGTTAATGGAAGAAGATCAAACCTGTTACAGCGAATCGATAAGAAAAGAGAATTTATTCAGACCTAGGCCGAATTGATTCGATTTCCTAGAAACTGACAATTTTTCCCCTCTTTTCTTAGAACTCATGAGAAACGATCGGGTTAAATTTTTAAGTAATTTTAAAATATAATGGGAGATATTCTTAATACCAGTAGACTAATGTTGGGAATAAAACTCATCCATATGAGGAGAATTTAGGGCTAATGTTAATTAAGTATAATTAGTAAATGAAATTTAAATTGGGAAACGCTATCATGTCACGGGGATTGCAGGGAACTGATGACATAGACTAGTAGGGTATGAGTGAGGTATCTACTAAAATGACTTAATAATTAGTAATCTTTCTAATAGAGGGAAACACTCTGGATTATACAATAAGACGTACTGTAATGAACTAAGGATACATAGGATATTCGAGAATTATGTAGACTACGTATGGGTTATATTATAGGTTACGTTTATACTTATATTGAATTTATATATACATAGGTTGTGCGAATACCTAATGTGTGAATTATTATGTGTAATGATCAAACCTATGCTACTTGCTACCACGGGAGGTTTCGCGTCGTGGACGGTCTTATCCTGATGAGCCATCTTGGGGGATCTTAGACTTGTACCTCAGAACATAGAACTTAGGGATTGAGCACTACTTGTGAGTATGTTAGTGTGACCAATCATTTGGGTGCATTAGGTGTGTGCGTAGCCCAAAAGCTTAGAAGTATGTTTGGCTCAAAATTATGTGAATTGTTTTTATGTTTAGGGAGTGATTCCGAATCGGAGTCCTCAGGTTAGTATGTGATGTACCATGACTCAATATCAAAATATGCACGCATCGCAGATCTCCACCTAGGGATGCCATATTTGTATATATGATAAGAATGGTATATATATATATATATATATATATATATATATATATATATATATATATATATACATGTAATTTATTCTACTGTGTGTGCATTAGTAGATGATATAGATAGAGATGTCTAAAATAACTACCTATATGGAAACTTAATATCCATTGGACTATTCATAATTTGCTAATAGACTTTGGAAATCTATTATAGTATTATATGAACAATACGAGTGGGCACAATAAGTTGGTATGTAGGAAGAGTTTTAGTTGATACTAGTTGGGAGGGATAACATAACTATGGTGGGTTAAGTGTATACATTAGGCGTGCACAATAGTTGAGAGGTGAGAATATCTAGTGAGAGCATGTGGACTTAACATGTATATAATATCTGATCTTACTACATTTTATATACTTGCAAAATATGTACTAATGAATATGGGCGTTGATCCATTTCAAATCCATTTTTGTAAAACCTCTTATGTGCCCAGCCATAGGTATGCCCAGCTTTGGAGTTCATTTGCAGTTGACATACTGCAGCCGCTGTGGAAGTTATGGAACCTTGGTAGTAGACGTTTCCACTTCTATCAGTTCCTTTTGATCATTGATTTATATCAGTCGGGCTTGTTGCCCATCTTTAGTTAGTAGTATTTTAGAGACATTATACTTATTTTATTTAAGTTATTGGATTGGTTTTATTATGGATTATTGTGTTTGGGACTTCAGGCTAGAATGGTTATTCTAGTCACATTTATTTAATTGGTTGAATTATCATTTATTATATTGTTCATTTAGCATGGTGAATGTGCTTTTGTAATTTAAATTTTTTTTTTCATGTTAATAAAAAGATAAAAATTTAGCATCGGTTTTTATATACTAGGTGGTTCGAAAAAAAATATTTTTCGAAAGTGATGCTAAGAATGAAACCATTGAGAAACCTAGTTTAATTTAATAAAGGACTGATCACCCGGTATTTAATTTGGCTATGTGTCACATCTAGAAGAACTCATAGGATACCTTCAAACTTTTTAAATCAATATGTTTCCCAAAACTATTAAGCCAAAGGTTAAGGGAATTGCTTTAAAATTTTAATCTAAATGGAAAAAGGAGATTTCGTCCGACTTTGAGTATGATTTTCACTTAGATGATCTTTCCCTTTTCTGCAAAAATATTCAAAACATTTCTCAAGCTAAGAAAATAAAATTCTTTCAAAGAAAACAAAGGTGTTAAGAAAGATAAAAATTTATGTTGGGCAAGAAAATTTTTGAAAAGGCGAGTGGAGAGTACCATAGGAAAGATGAGGAGAGATGCATTGAGTGAGAGGATGAAGGTAGAAATATCACGATTGTTCTATGAGGTTAAAGAGATAAGGCAAAGGCAAAGCTGACTTCAATGCGACACTTAGTGATATCAATGTTGAGTCAGTGGATTTTAGGAATCAATCATCGTATGGATGTAACTTCATCGTTTTCATAGCTAGTCATCTTTATACATTGAGTAACCTCAAATCGATGAGTAATTTACTAAACATGATGACCTTGATAGTGTGTCTAGTCATTTAGGAGAGACTGGGAGAGATGATGTTTTCAGTGAGGGAGAAAGTGACCTTCAACGCTCTTACGCCACATCCTTTAAAATATAAAACGAAAACAGAAGTTTAGCGCTTAGGGTTTTAGGTATATAGAAGAAGTTGAGAGAGTAGATATATAGCGATTCCACAGTTATAGTTTCATTAGCGGAGATAGTCTTTTTAGTGGAGAGGGAAAACAGTGACTGAAAATCTCATTATTCTTGTGTTGGCTCAATTTTGAGACATACATCATTATATGCTCCTGCATTTTTTATTGTGCAAAATATATTTTTTATAACTCTTTAATCATATTTCATTGTATTTATTTTATATAAAACTACTTTTGCTAAATTACCTCTCGTATGTATTTTTAACTTAAATATTTTTTATATTCTCAATTATAAGTTATTTTTATTTTTAGTATTTTAAAAATATTTTCTTTGTATTAGTTATATATTTTTTGTGGAATTTTAATGGGTTAGATTGTACATTTAATTAAACATAATATTTTGTTTAATTAAACATTTTTGACCCAATATTAAAACAACAGTGGTTTCATTTTTAGGGTGTCATTTTGAGGTTTGTGGTATAGCTATTTTGGCAATCCTTATGATTGTTTAGGTATTGTTGGTTTTCATGAAAATCGATTGTGGCTTGTGGCAGTCGAGATGGTCTGCTTGAGGATTGATGGGCCATCCATTCTTGTCTGATTGGCTTTTACCTATATTACCCCTCATATTCATGTGGTGTTTGAAGCATGTACCCCTTGATGTGTAATCTCGTTTTTTATCCTCAACGGTCTTGGCCTCTGACTTGATTACTCTTATAGTTTGTGGTGTTTTATTTATAAACCATTGCCATTACATCTCGCCTATTTATACCAGTGCTTGGGGTTTTGAAAATTTAGAGATTTTATTTATTTGTGTGGTGAAACGGTGCCAACATATATATATATAGAGAGAGAGAGAGAGAGGCAGACTCCTGTGCACACTAAGTTTGCACATTACTTTTTTAGAGTAGTAAAAAAAATATTTTTGAGTGCTGGCGCACACCAATTTTTTTATGTGATATTTTAACATTTCAACGGAGTCACATAAAAAAAAATTAGCTGAAAAAACTTTTTTTGCTATTTTTAAAAAATCGGTCAAACTTTCGCTGTTTTTAAAGGGCTTAAAAGCATAGAAAGTTTGACCGATTTTTTAAAACTAGCAAAAAAAGTTTTTTTGAGTTGATTTTTTTTATATGGGTTCCTTGAAATGTTTAAATATCACACAAAAAAAATCAACTCAAAAATATTTTTTTTACTACTTTCAAAAAGTAATGTGCAAACTTAGTGTGCAAACTTAGTGTGCACAGGAGCCTGCCTCTCTCTCTCTCTCTCTCTATATATATATATATATATATATATATATATAATCTTGTGTGTGTCAAACTCGATTTATAGTTTGTTGTTTTTTTAACACAAAGTTAATTAAATTTCTTTAGATCTATTTGTTTTTAAACAGATTATCTTTTAGATCTCTTCTATTTATTTAAATTTGAACTAAATACGTGGACTGAAATTAATTAGACTGCTTTGGATTAAGTTTGAATTTTTTGGGTGTTTGGTGTTGAGATTTTCTTTACATCCATCTTTGTGTGTGTGTGTGTGTGTGTGTGTGTGTGTGTGTGTGTGTGTGTGTGTGTGTGTGTGTGTGTGCGTGTTCACCTTTTAAATTAGACTTAACTTTTTAAAACTTAAAAACTACAACTTAAGTGTTTTTTGTGTGTCACACAATTTTTTATTAAAATATTTTTCATTTAAAATGTGTTTTTACTTAACTCATTTAGAGATTAGGGATAATCTGATTTTTGTTCGTAACTGTTAATATCCTCTAAGTTGAACATTTTGTTTCTGTGTTCATTTTATTTAGGGTCATTTAAGGTTTGGCCCCATTTAATTCATTATAATCAGTCAAACCTTTGAAAACGGACATTCTTAAGGTTTGACCCCCATTTTTAACTTTCCATCCATTCAACCATTAACTCCTATGTTTATTACAGGTTATACCCTTGCTTTAATATGGGGGTCAAACCTTAATTTAAACAAACTTCCAATAATTTATTAAAAAGACAAAAATTAATTAAGTAAGAAAATAAATAATAGAAAATTAAAAAAACGCTCATAAAAAAATTGATATAAATGAAAACAACGTAGAAAATGAATAAAAATATAAAAAATAAATATTAACCCTAGAATTAATTTTAAAAAACACCCAAAAATTTATTAAAATTATTAATTAAGAAAATAAGTAACAGAAAATTAGAAAAATGCTCAGAACATTAAAAAACTCTCAAAATGTCACATTTTACAAAATCTTTTAAGGATCGATTTTATAAAATAAAAATGTAGGGGATTGTTTCGACATTAACTCAATTTTTAATTTGATATAATATGGTCCATTAACCCTATGCGCATTGTGGGAGATTTTTTTTCTAAAAATCCATAAGATTTTTATTAAAAGTCAAAAAAAATTTAAGAAAAGAAATAATAGAAAATTAAAAAAAACCCTTGGAAAATTAAAAATTCAAAAAAACCAAAAAAAAAATTGTTTTACCTTTTTACTATTTTAGAAAAAAAAATTTAAAAAATAAAAACTATTTTATAAAAGTAAAAAACTGTTTTACAAAGAATAAAACGCTTCATTATATTAAAAAACATTTTTAATTATTAGTAAGTTCTTTAATAATTAAAAATTATTTTTTATATTTAAAACAATTTATTATTAGATGTTATTTTATAATTATAATTTTTTTTAATTAGCCTTACGCAATTTTTTTAATTGAAAACTTTATTTTTCTCATAGTAAGTTGTTCTTTTTTTCATTCATTGTATGCTATTTTTTTATTTCTTCATCATTTGTGTTTCAAGGATTGTATGGTGAGGTCAACAATTAGGGGCATTTAGAGATGCGAAGTAAAATGTTTAGGGGTTTGACAATTTTGGAGGATTTATTTTCATTTGGTTTTGAAAAAAGTGGTGGATCCATTATTACATGTCTTATTCGAGGGTAAAAATTGAGGATAAAAAATGGGGGTCATTCTAGCTCTACTTTTATTATTATTAGTAGGGTCCTCATAATGTGTAACGTGTTCAAATGACACACATGAAGAATGTTAAAATAATTTATTTAATATTCAAGTTTAATTGCACTTTATACCTCATATTTGAGAGGAATCACTTTCTAATGTGATGCAACGTTAACCAACTTCGTGAAGATATTTATTTTTTAAAATAAAAAGATAATTTCATCAGTTAAACTTAATTGAATTTAAAATAAACTTAGATCATTTATTTAGTTTTTCGACCCGATTTGAGTATAAAATGGAGTGGTTATAGTTTAGATTGGCAAAAAATAGGACATGTTTGAGCTTTGATTTTTTTTTAAAAAAAATCTCCCTTAATACGCATAGGGTTAATGGACCATATTATATAAAGTTTAAAATTGAGTTCATGTCAAAATAATCCCCTACATGTTTATTTTATAAAATTGATCCTTAAAAGATTTTGTAAAATGCGATATTTTGACCATTTTTCTAATTTTTTGTTATTTATTTTGTTAATTAATAAATTTTTAACTTTTTCATAATTTTTTGGTGATTTTTTAAATTAATTCGGGGGTTAATATTTTTTTATGTTTTTTTATTCTTTTTTGTATTTTTTTAATTATTTTTGGTTTTTCCTTATTTCTATTTTCTTATTTTCTGAGCGTTTTTTTAAATTTCTATTATTTAATAAATCTTTGACTTTTTAATAAATTTCTGGGTGTTTTTTTTAAATAAAGGTTTGGCCCCCATATTAAAGTAAGGGTATAACCTGTGATAAATATAGGATTTAACCACTAAATATACGGAAAGTTAAAAATGAGGGCCAAACCTTAAGAAAGTCAATTTTCGGGGGAATGACTCATTTTATGGAATTAAATGGGGGCCAAACCTTAAATGACCCTTTTATTTAGTTGGGTTTAATCACTTTATGAACTTTAAAGTCATTTCTTTTTTATTCTTTATTTTTTTTAATGAGTCCTAATTTATATGAGCTAAGTGCTACACGCTTTATCTTTTGCTCTTTTTTCTTGGACTTGATATTTGTCACATAACACCTGTTTTATTTATTAATATTCTATTTGGTGTTGTGTTATTTTATTTCAGTTAGTGGGACACAATTTTGGAATTTTATTTCCTAATTTATTTGTGGACATTTACATTTAACTGAAATTTAATTTTGGCTTAATTATTGTTGTTGAAAATTAATTATTAAAGAGGACCTTGTGCGTGTCTAATGATTTAATAATTGTTTAATAACTTCATTCATTACTTAAATCAATCTCTACTTATTGATTTTTATCACTACACAGATTCTCTTGTGTTGAGTGTGTAGTGTGCGTGTGTCCCAAGTCTCCGCTGCTTGGGTGTGAGTAGTGGTGTATTTCTGTTAGATTGTGGGGTTGTTTAACTTAATCTTGGTGTACGGGTTGTATTTAAGTTAGTTCATAATTTATAACTAATCATTGGTAATAGTGGAATTGGGTGTGTGAGTTCTCCTGGGACTAAAGGATACGATATTTTCTACTTGTTGGTTTCCTCGAGAACAAATATTGTGTTCTTTCCACTTTACCTCATCTCATTCTTATAGGGTATTTTTTTATTTCTACCATCACCACATTTTTCTTACTAGTGTGTACGAGTGTTTTAATTTATAAATTTGAATAGATTTTATATCAAAGAGTTAAAAGAGTTTTATATAACCTAATTCACCTTAGTAAGTGACCATTAGGTTGTTTCAAGTGGTATCAGAGCTTCAGGATTCACTTTCGAAAAGTTTTTATTCCGCAAAGATACTGAACTCTTTTAAAAATCTATTTTTTCATATTTTAAAATCGATTTTTAAAATGAGAATTCAAAATGGTGATGCTGTTTTTTCTTTAGAAAATCCCTTTATGAATGTTTTAAAGAGGCAACGCTTTATTCACAATATGACATTAAAAGCGATAATACATTTTGCCAAGCGATGGGTGCAACCGAAGTTAAAGATATTTCATCTTGCAGCACATCTTTAGAGACTTGGAACATCCTTAAATCGTCTACTCGTGTATATAAATTGTTGGATGATGTTTTTTATTTTAATAGCGTAGACAATTGTGATAATTTAGTTGCTTTTACATCTCGTTATGTTTTTTGAAGTCTGAGGATATATTTGATTGCTTATTTACTCATTCTAATGATTTTGATTTATGTGTAGATAATTCTGAATTAGACTTTGAGAATTTATCAGATATCTCACATGTTCACAATCACCCTACTATCACAACTTCATTTTGAATATAGATAGTATTTTTGATGATGTTGATGAATCTGAAAATATAGACGATTCCATCATTTTAGAAGTATGCGTGAGTACGAATTTAGAAGGGTGTGTAGATAATATTTCTATTGATAATTCATTTGACGACTCCACTATTTTAGTTCAGATTAATTCTAAGTTAATGGCTAAAAATGATGTTTTAAACAATCAAATCAAGTCAATAACCGAAGAATCTGAATTTCAAGTTAGTGAACTTGAAAATGATGTTTCATTTTTAAAGAAAAGAATTGGCATGTTAACAGAACTTAATCACTTTCTTGAAATTAAAAACAAGCAGTTTTTGTTTAAATTTGATGAATCTCAAAATGAATTTAAGACTGTTTTGAATAAATATGATGAGTGTCGAAAAGAACTAGAGAGTAATTTGAAATTTTTTAAAGGTTATTGGAATTCCGGTGATGCTGTAAAAACTATTAATAAGAATCTGATTTTAGACCAATATACTAATGGATTAGGATTTGAAGGAAAAGAACTTGATGTAACTAATTCTGTCTGTTGTAGTGAACAATGCCCTGATTCAGCTGAAATTAAATTAAGTTATAAACATGCTGAGTTTGAGGATTATGGTACCGCATTTGTTAAACCTGTATTTGAATGCAAATTTTGTCATAAAATTGGACACGTAGAAAAAAATTTCTTTAAAAAATTACGGCAGAATAAATCTGATTTAGGAAAATTTAGGCAAATTCAAAATCTTGGGAATTTTAAAACTTCCAAGCCTGTTCTTAAATGTGATTTTTGTTCTAAAATTGGACATTTAGTAAAATTCTGCTGCAAAAGATTATGACATAATAAAGCAAATGTGTACGCAAATTTAGGAAAACTGAAAATGAAGGGAATATTTCTTTTCCTAAACCTATTTTTAGTGCGTTTTTTGTTCTAAAAAGTGCCATTTAGAGCAATTTTGTCCCGATAGATTAAAGTTAAATAGAAATTTTGAATCTGAAAAACTACCCACTCAGTGTGATAATGCCAAATATGTTGAAAGAAAGTTTTTTTATTGTAACTTTTGTTCAGAATTTGGACATTTAGAGCACTTTTGTTTTATGCGTTTGAGTTTAAATAGAAAAAGTGAAAATGCTAAACAACATTGCATTCTCGTTACTGCTAAATTCAATTATAGGCTTTTGTTTAAGTGTAATTTTTGTCTTAAAACGGGTCATTTAGGAGAATTTTGCTATAAGCATTTAAATAGACAACAAAGTGGTGCTAAGAATATGTCCAGGATCCCTTTAAAGTCTGATTTTGTTGAGAATTGTTCCCAATTTAATTTTAATTCTACCCTTTTTAATACTGCTCTTCCTAATGTTAAATCTAAGTGGGTTAAGAAAGATTATTTAGGTTGTCAAGTTGGTTGCTCCAATGTTTTAAACTAATTTAGTTTTAGTTTGTTTGTTAGTATATTTTATTTGAATAGTATGTTGTACTAACTTTATTTTATATGATTCCTCCCTACCCTTTATCCCTTTGAGACCAACAGGGGAAGAATTTGAGGCTCTTTTATTGTAATGTATTTTTATTTTGTTCGAGTCTTTTAGGAATCCTTGTTGTTAGTTGAGTTATGTACTCTTTTATTTTGTTAGGACTCTTGTTTTTAGTTAAGTCATGTAATCTTTATTTTGCATGACTCATGCGTATAGTTGAGTCATGCAATTTGTGTCGTTTTTTTATTTTTGAGTCTCAGTTTAGTTTGTCTCAAAATTGGCCAAATGGAGAGACTACAAATTTCATTCTTCTTATGTTGGATCCATTTTGAGACATACATCTTTATATGCTCCTACATTTTTTATTGTGTAAAATCTATTTTTTATAACTTTTTAATCATATTTCCTTGAATTTATTTTATATAAAAACTGCTTTTGCTAAAATACCTCTCGTATGTATTTTTAACTTAAATATTTTTATACTGTCAATTATAAGTTACTTTTTATTTTTTGTATTATTTAAATATTTTTTTGTATTAGTAATATATCTTCGTGGAATTTTAATGGGTTAGATTATACAATTAATTAAACATAATATTTTGTTTAATTAAACATTTTTGACCGAATATTAAAACGACAGTGGTTTCATTTTAAGGATATCGTTTTAAGGTTTGTGGTATAGCTGTTTTGGCAATCATTTTGATTGTTTAGGTGTTGCTGGTTTTCATGAAAACCGCTTATGGCTTGTGGCAGTCGAGATGGTCTGCTCGATGATTGATGGGCCGTCCATTCTTGTCTGATTGACTTTTACCTATATTACCCCTCCTGTTCATGTGGTGTTTAACGCATGTACCCCTTGATGTGTAATCTCGTTTTTTGCCCATCAACTATCTTGGCCTTTGACTTGATTACCCTTATAGTTTGTGGTATTTTATTTACGAACCACTTCCATTTAGGGATGGCAACGGGGCGGGTTTGGGGCGGGTTTTCAAAAATCCTAACCCGCCCCATTTAATAAACGGGGCGGGGCGGGGCGGGTTAGGATTTTTGAAAATTAACTCCTAACCCGCCCCATTTAATAAACGGGGCGGGTCGGGGCTCCTACGGGTTGCGTTAATTTTAAAAATAGTAAAATTAAAAATATTACATTATAGTCTTAGAGGTATACAATGGCTCGCATTCCAATAAGTAAGACAATCCCTTAATTGTCAATTCATATTTTCACTTAAATCTTTTACAAAATTAACATACATATAAAGATTTTTTTTAGTGTGTGAGTGTGTGTATATATATATATATATATATAATTTAATTATAATTAACATACATATAAAGGATATTTATATAAGCATAAGTTAAACGGGGCGGGGCGGGGCGGGGCGGTTTTATTTCAGCTAACTCCTAACCCGCCCCATTTAATAAACGAGTTTTTTTCTTAAACCCATACCCGCTCCTAATTCATTAATCAGGTTTTAAAACCCGCCCCATTAGGGGCGGGGCGGGGCGGGACTCCTACGGTTCGGGTTAAATTTCCATCCCTACTTCCATTGCATCTTGCCTATTTATACCAGTGCTTGGGTTTTGAAAATTTAGAGATTTTATTTGTTTGTGTGGTGTAACGGTGCCAACATTTCTTCTCCCCATTCTCTCTCTCTCTCTCTCTCTCTCTCTCTCTCTCTCTCTCTCTCTCTCTCCCTCTCGGTTTGTCCATTGTTCTTGAGTTTTTACATGGAGAGATTTCTACACACCTTCTGTACTCTATTGCACATAATATTCGTAAGCCTAACGATATTAGTTTTGGAGGTGTTTTTTGGGGAGACGTATATAACTTCATATTTATACGTATTTATATATCTATTTATAAATAGTTTTGGAGGTGTTTTTTGGGGAGATGTTGACCGTTGTTTGGAGTTGGAGTTTTGTCATTCTTTGGAACGATTTTTTGAAGATTGGAGCTTCTGATTTGAGTTTTTCAAAATCGTTTGGCTCTTTGTAAGTTCTTTACCCTCTTTATATATATATATATATAGCTTCATATTTATACGTATTTATATACCTATTTATAAAAATTTATTACTGATCTATTGTAGTTATATACATATACCTATATATTTAATTTTGTGTGTGTCAAACTCGATCTATAGTTTGTTGGTTTATTTTAACACAAAGTCAATTAAATTTATTCAGATTTGCTTATTTTTAAATAGATTATCTTTTATATCTATTCTATTTATTTAAATTTGAACTAAATTTGTGAACTGAAATTAATTGGAACTTTTTGGACTAAGTCTTTGTGGGTATTTAGTGTTGAGATTCTATTTACATCCATCTCTCTGTGTGTGTGTGCGTGTGTGTGTGTGTGTGTGTGTGTGTGTGTGTGTTCACTTTTTAAATTGGACTTAACTTTTTAGAACTTAAAAAGTACAACTTAATTTTTTTTTGTGTCACACAATTTTTTATTAAAATATTTGTCATTTAAAATCTGTTTTTACTTAACTCGTTTAGAGATTAAGGATAATCTGATTTTTGTTCCTAACTATTAATCTCCTCTAAGTTGAACATTTTGTTTGTGTGTTCATTTTATTTAGTTGGGTTTAATCAGTGTATGAACTTTAAAGTTATTTCTTTTTTATTCTTTTATTTTCTTTAATGAGTCCTAATTTATATGAGCTAAGTCCTACACGCTTTATCTTTTGCTCATTTTTCTTGGACTTGATATTTGTGACATCACACCTGTTTTGTTTATTCATATTTTATTTGGTGTTGTGTTATTTTATTTCAGTTATTGTGACACAATTTCTCGAAGTTTATTTCCTAATTTATTTGTGGACATTTACACTTAACTGAAATTTTATTTGGGTTTAATTATTGTTGTTGATAATTAATGCGTAACGAGGACCTTGTGTGTGTCTAATGATTTAATAATTGTTTAATCACTTTATGCATTAATTAAATCAATATCTACTTATTGATTTTTATTACTTTTGAGTATCACTACACGGATTCTCTGGTGTTGAGTGTGTAGTGTGCGTGTGACCCAAGTATCCGCTACTTGGGTGTGATTAGTGTTGTATTTCAGTTGGATTGTGGGGATGTTTAACTTAATCTTGGTGTACAGGTTGTATTGATTAAGTTAGTTCATTTACATGGGTATCTCTATAATTTGTAACTAATCATTGATTATAGTGAACTTAGGTATGTGAGTTCCCCTAGGACTAAAGGACACGGGATTTTCCACTTTTTGGTTTCCTCGAGAAAAAATATTGTGTTTTTTCCACTTTACCTCATCTCATTCTTAGAGGGTATTTTTTATTTCTAGCATCACCACCCTTTTCTTACTAGTGTGCATGAGTGTTTTAATTTATAAATTTAAATAGATTTTATATCAAAGAGTTAAAAGAGTTTATATAACTGAATTCACCTTAGCAAGTGACGATTAGGTTGTTTTAGTGACGTAATCAACAAAGTGGTTAGTCTTACGAGAGATCTTCAAGATTTATTAGAGACTTGTGAGAAACTTGAAGCCTTTGTATCCCAATTCAAGAAAGATCTCAAATGTGCGAGTGAGGTCAAGGTTACTATTGAGGATTCATCAAAGAAGGTAAGATGGATGTTCCTCTGTCTCGCATTTGGATTTAATAATAGGTAAGAAATAGGTTACAATGGTGCATCCACTTTCCATTTTGCACCGAAATCGATTCCTATATTTATGATAGGTCATCACGGGGCTCGAACAAAACCAAATAAAAAGGTTCATCCTAAAAAAAACATGGTAGACCCAAAAAAAGTCCCATGTTTTCACCCAATGCAAAAGGAGATGTCATCTTAAAATAATTTTCCTATAAGTTTGGAAGAAACCAACATACACATACTTCATTGCACCGCTATAAAAACTTTTCTAGTGTTAGAGAGCAAGTTGAGTTCCTAGTCTCAACTTCTCAAATCTTAATGGAAGAATTTTAAAGGATGTATATGAGTCTTGAGAACGCTTCCATTGTTACGACTGAAGCCAATGACGATAAGGGAAAATAAAAGGTTACGTTGACTTGGGTACCGAAGAAAGATGATAGAGCCCTTGTTGTACATATTACTCTCTAGGTTCAAAATACTTCCTAATGGTATTATTATTATGAGCTCTCTTGGCACATGACTGGTGACAATTCATATTTTACCGACCTTGTGGATTGCAAGGAAGGTAAAGTCATCTTTGAAAAAGGGAGTAGATATAGAATTTTAGGACGTAGTAGTATTAAGATACCCGAATTGCCTAAGATAGAAAATGTATTGTATTTCGAACGGTTTAAAGAGAAGTTGATTAGAATAAGGCAAATTTGTGACGCAAACTTTGTGATAATGTTTGACCAGTCCAAATATAAATTATATTATCAATTCGGTGAACTTGTACTTCAAGGAGTGAGGACTGACGATAATTTCTATGGGATCATTTCCACGTCCTCCTTCATATGTAATAATGCCAGAGTCTCCTCCATGAAACATTGGCATTAATGACTAGGTCATGTGAACTTTAGAGACATTGAGAGATTAGTGAAGAAGTACCTAGTTCCTGTCTTACCATTTCTTAGTAAACCAACCTCCTCGGTTTGTGGTCTATGCCAATAAGGAAAAAAAATTCGATGGCCCCATAAAAAGTTGAATATCATTTCCACTTCTCAAGTGTTGGAGTTGATACATATGGATCTTATTGGCCCTACTCATACAGAGAGCGTAGGTGGAAATAGATACATTCTTATGATGGTCGATGACTTTTCGTGATACTCTATCATTGGGTTTTTTAATAAAAGTCTGATGCGGTTGAGTTTCTAACAAACAAATGTTGTGTCCTGCAAAACCAATAAGGTATAAGAATTAATCTAATGTGTAATGACAATGGAACTAAATTTAAATAAGTCAGAGTAGATAGCTATTGTGATGGAGTGTGCATAAGACACAATTTTTTGCCATTCATGCTCCTCGACAAAATGGGATAGTTGAGAGTGATAATCAGATGTTTAAAAAGATGGCTAAAGCCATGCATCTTGGGAAAAATGTGCCTATATGTTTTGGGGAAGAGATAATTAATACCGCATGTCATATGGTGAATCAGGTATATCTTCATTCACACATAGTACACATGCCATATGAGTTGTGGACAATGAAGATACCTAACCTATCATATTTTTGTGTTTTTGGTAGTACTTTCTACATCTTGAGAGGTAGAGAGAATGTAGGGAAGTTCGACTCCCGAAGCGATGAGGGGATATTTTTAGGTTATTTAGTGTCGAGTATGTTTTATAGGGTGTTTAACCCTTCAAGCCCTAAGGTTATGGAGAATGTCACACTTAGATATAATGAGCCGCCGATGTTTACTGCCCCTAACCCCGAGTGTGAGGACGATACACCCCCCGGTGTCGATCTCATTGTTTCTCAAACTACCCCGATGGACCTAACTCTTAATTTATTGAATCCACTCTATTCAGCTTGGAGGGTTCATTACCCTTCTACTGTAATTGGTGATCCCACAATAGGTGTCAAGAGTCGTGCTCAAGTTGAGAATGTATTTAGCTAGACATGCTATACCTCCTTACTCGAGACCAAGAATGTGAAAGAATCACTTAAGGATGAGTATTGGATATCCGCTATGCAATATGAATTGATATCGTTTTGCAAGAATGATGTCTGGGAGTTAGTTCCCTAACCTTGCAAGATAAATGTGATTAGTACCAAGTGGACTTACAAGAATAAGATGGATAATAATGGTACACCGATTGAGGATGTAGAAATTGATGAGACATTCACTCTTATTGCTAGGATTGAGTCCGTCCACTTACTACTCACCATATCAAGTCATCTACGCTTAAAGTATATCAAACGAATGTCAAGAGTGACTTCCTTGATGCCATTTTATAAGAGGAAGTATACATGGAAAAACCAAAATGTTTTAAAGACCTAAAGTACTCGGGACACATATGTTGTCTTAAAGAAGGCTTAAGAACCATGTGTTTGATAAGAAAGGCTCATTTTTATCTCTTAGCTCATGGCTTATAGACAGGATTGGATGTGACATTATTTCTGAGGAAATATAGTGGTTTTATATTGATTTCCCAAGTCTATGTGGATGCCATAGTATTTAGATCCATGTGCTCCTGACAAGCTGACACTTATGAGGAGTATATGAAGAGTGAGTTTGAAATGAGCATGGTTGGTGATCTTGCATGCTTCTTAGGTCTCCAAATATGTCAGCTTGAGGATGGAATATTCACATCTCAATCTAAATATGCTACGAACCTAGTGAAGAAGTTTGGTTTAAACTCTTCTAATCACTTACGCACTCCAATGTCGACTAAGCTTAGCAAAGACACTTTAGGAAACGACGTAGAAAAACCTTTATAGGAGCATGATAGGTAGTCTTCTCTATTTGACTGCTAGTTTTCCCAACATTGACATTAGCGTTGGAGTTTCTGCATATTACCCAAGCATCCCCGAAAGAGTATCACTTGCTCGCACTTAAATGCATAATCAAATAGAGTGGCGCTTTCACCTACAATATTTGGTATTATATTGATACTGAGGACCATTTGTCCGTCTATTTGGAGGCCAATTGGATCGGGGATGTTGATGGTTACATAAGCACCTTGGGTAGATATTTTTACTTTAGGAATTCTCTTGCCTGTCCATTGAGCATGAAGAGAAATTGCATATCTTTGTCCATTTTGGAGGTCGAGTATATAGCCATCGAGAGTTGTTGCACATAACTCTTATGGATGAAACAATTGTTGGAAGATTATGAAATTTCCCAAGGTACAATGACTATTTCATAAAATAATACGACTTCAATTCATATATCGGATCCAACATTATCGTACAAATCACATTAGGATACTGAGCATTTTATTTGTTATCTCATTGAGGAGAAGGTCGTGTCCTTGAGATTTGTGAGCACCGAACGTCAATTATTCGATATTTTCACTAAACATTTAGATGCACTTAGATTCGATAATCTTAGCAAGTCTTTAGGTATTTGTTTCATAGAATGATTTCAGGTACTTTATTGAATATAGGGTGATTATCATTTTTATATCTTTTATCCCTATTGCTAGATTGTATTTCTATTGTATTAATAATGTTTATTTTTTATATATTTTGAAAATGTTCAATAATATTTTTGGGTTGTAAGAAAAAATCTGAAAAATCACAAAATGATTTTATTTTTGATAAAAATTTTCAAAAAGACAAAATGATTATTGTATATTTGTTTTTCACCATATATGGATGCGTGTTTAAGATGTTCGAATCAGCCCTAAATTCCATCCAATTATGTGATGTTTTCATGATGTTTTAAGACATTACTTACTTTCTTTAGTGTGCTTAATAATTTGTGGATAGAATTTCGTTTAGTTTATTATTACTTCCTTCATGCTAGACTATTTATCACCTTTATTGCGCATGTGCACGGACTTTTTAAACATTGTACTTGCTTATCTTATATCGAATACAATGTTCTCATCTCAATAGTGCCTAGTAACGAACTGAATGTACTAAAGATAAGATGTGATTAAAAGAACCATTGCCCGAATTTTGTTTCCTGGAAAATTTGTGACATGTTAAGAAATGGAAAGGGGATATGAAAGATAAAAATAATATTTCATTAAAAGCCACCATTTTGTAACAACCCTCGCTTTTGAGAACCTATTTTATATTTCTTTGCTATGTATAGTAATTAGATATAAAATGTTGGAATATGGAGTAAGTATTAATTTAGTGAAGAAAAGTTAATATTTACTAAGATGCTGCATATTTACCTTAAGCGTAGGTGAATATCACCATGTTGTGTTTTATTGTGTCATAAGATTTAAAATGACATTTTGGCTTAAAATGAAATCGGAACAAAAAATGAGTTATAAAATTCCCAAATGATAATTTGGAGGGCGTAGTTAGTTCCAGAAGGTGCGAGATAGTCAGAATATGTGCCATATTACATTTGGAGGTTTCGGGTACTTTTGACTGGTTTTAGTTTAAATGTGTAGTTGCGTGTTATTTTATCACGGTATTGATCACTTAAGTTGGTAATTTTAGACAAAAGGCACAATTTATGTCTTGAAATCCATTTATTTCTCTTAAGTGCATTTAGTGACCTAGAGAGAAAGAGAGAAGAAGAAAACTAATGGAGAAAAGAGAGATTGAAGATTTGGAGATTGATCTTGCCTACATCTTCATCAAATCTGAATTTGAAAGCTTGAGGCAAGTTTTCTACTTTCCATTATACGATTTAATTTGAATAATTAGTGTTGATAGTTGTGGGTTAATTATGGTTTAAGAAAGTTAGGGTATTTATTGGATTTATGGGCTTTGAACCCTTGGAGATTGATTTGGATGATCATTGATGTTTATGGTAGTAGTTAGGTGTATTTATGATGTTTTGGTGTTAATAAATGACCTTGGTTTGGAGGGTTTTGGTTTGGTTTGGGAGAAATTAGGAGTCCAAGACTCCATAGCCAAAATTGGTAAAATTCGTAGGGGCGAATCGATTCGCATGGGGACAGTTTCCAGGTCTGAGTGAACCGAATCGATTCGGATATTTCCAAATCGATTCGGATGTTATGCAGAATGTTGGTTTTCCTGATCGAATCGATTTGGCTAGTCCGAATCGATTCGCTTGTCTGACCAAATCGATTCGGCCAGGCCGAATCGATTCGAAAATCCGATATTTTTCTTTTGTTTTTCTTTTCCAATTTTAACCATTTTCTTTAGGCTTAGGACCTAGGAACCTTCTTGTATGAAGTAAACTTAGAGTCCTAGAGTTTTAGTTGAGTTTGGTCGTTACCCTAGCATAGAATGGGTTCACTTGGGGTTCATTACTTGGGTACAAAAAGTTATGTTTAGGCATTACTTTTCATTTCACAAATTATTAGGAATTAAGAGTTATAAGCCCATATGTGGAGACTTTAGGGGATCTATTGAGGTATATAACACCTTGGGACTCATAAGATTTTGGTGATCACTTGGAGAATCATTCGGTACTTAATATATGATGAGTATTAAGGAGAAGTATTCAATGATTATGGTTTCAAATAAAATGAAACATACATGAAATTAATGGAAATGAAAATGAAAGTTCAATGGTAAATGTTAATTTACTTAAACACACCTATCTAAATACTGTCATAAGGGAAGCTCGCGCATGAGGTGATGTCCCCTGACTAGTGAACGTAGGGAGACTATAGTCGTCGGCCATACGCGGGATTTAATATGTTTTTCGGCGCTAGTGAGGTAATTTCGGGTGTGGTTATGACTCACTCGTAAGAATATGGCCACTTCCCGACGTGCGTTAGGTGTCCAGGTTGTCTTGTTTGATAGGACCTGGAAGATGATAGTCATTTAGGGGCGCGCCCAGTGGGGAAACTCGGAGGGGCGGTCTTAGAATCGTTATATGTATAAGAATATAACCTTTCTAAATCAAGTGGGACTTGGTATATGTGAATTGCCATAAGAAAATATGAAGGTAATTATATTCCTGTTAAGGAATGGAAAATGAAAAGATATGAGGAATAATGATGTTAAATTTTATTCTCTTGTATGAGTTAATAACTGTTAGAATCATTTAAATTGCCTTATTATACTTGGTGATTAGGTTGCTAGATTCTCATCTACTTCATTCATGATTAACTGTCCATCTCTATCATGCTTCTTGTTCATCTGGTATCCATATATAAATCGGGCCCTGACCCGTTCATTTTCCATGTTTTATATGTTATTGTATTCTCTCAGGTGCTCCTCCGCAAGGGCGCCCATTGTGATATTCCTATTCCAATGCTTTTGAGGAGCTGTGAGATTTTACGGATATTACAAGATATTTTGTTAGACGCTTCCATTTGTGTATTCTAGATATGACTAGGTCTTTCACTCGGGCGTGTGGCCTAAACTTTTGTAATTGTTTAATGGATGTATTATGTAAATTTATTGAACTGTTGTAATACGTTGTATGTAACTGTTGACCGACAGCTTATTCGGTCCTTTTATTGTATGTTGTTTTAGTATTTATATAAGTTCTTTTGGGAATTCCACTTTCTCTTCAGATTCGGTTGTTTAAATTATTTCCTTAACTTGTAATCAAACTAAAAAAAATTGGCAACCCGTTTTCTGAATTATTTGGTGGTTTTCCCGTATACTCGTTTTGTTGTTGTGATGCTGAGAATGATTTCCATTCATGATTCCGTTATTTTGGAGTATCGGGCTGGCCACCCCTTATTTCGGATCATGGGTTGTCACAGATGGTATCAGAGCATCAGGTTCTAGAGTCTTTTAGGATCTATGTGGACTTGTCATGTTCTACCGTAGGGTTCTTTGATATAGAGCCTAATGTTAGGACTGCTTTTTTGTTTATGTTTACGATCTTTTGCAAGATACATTATTTTATATAGTATTCTAACTCTATTGTTTCTCCATCTCAGAAGCCGCCTAAGAGAGGTCTCCCAGCGAGACGTAATAGGGTTGTAGAAGAGGATGTTGGTCCTCCGCCGCTGTTGATGTAGCAAACATTGTGGCCCAAGCGGTTAATGCGGCTATGACAACAGTGGCTCAACAAATGTACAAGCTCAACAGCGAGCGCAAGATGCCCAAGCTTCTACGGGACCTTTTTCGTGGGAGAGAGTTAGGGAGTCTTTTCTAAAGGGCTATCCCCTAAAATTTGATGGAGGCTCGGATGTTATAAGGGTAAATCAGTGGAAGAAAGATATACAACACCATCTACGTATGGTGGAATGTAGTGAGGAGAGGAAACAAGTCCTTGCCACTTTTAAACTTGTTGGGGCTGCATTGCATTGGTGGGAGTCTATGACTACACCAGAACAGAGAGATACCATGACGATCACTGATTTCTGGATTTTTTTTACCAAAAGTACTTTCCTCCTGCAGTTCAAAGGGATATGAGAAGGAGGCTTCAAGATGTTGTGCAAGGTGAGAGATCCGTGGCTGAATATGAAGAGGAGTTCACCCGGTTAGCAAGTTTTGTACCGAATGAGGTGACTCCCGAAGAGAGGAAGGTTTCGAAATATATGGAAGGTTTGAACTGGAGGATCCGACAACACTTGCTCGGTAATCTGGCATTGCAAACTTTTGGTGAGGTAATGAATGCGACACTACTTCATTGCCAAGAGCATAGATTGTTTGTGCAAAATAGTAAGAAAGCTACCGTAGTGGGGCAAGTGGGAAGGCCTGGAGGTAGTTGAAGTGTAGGAGGAGTCTTTACCTCATCCCAATCTTCGGGTATTAAGCAAAAAGAAAGGGATCCCTAGCAGGGGGACTCGTCAAAGAGGCAACGTTCTAGTGGGTTCAATTTGGGGAGCCATAATAATAGGCACGGTCAGGGTGCCCCGCAACAACAAGTAGGTCGGGGTGGTCAAGGAGGTAGAGGCCATCAGGTCCAAGGTGTTAACCAGTTTAGAGATAATCGGGCCAAAATGCAGAGAATATGTTGGGTCGGTGTTTCCAATGCAGTGAGGAGGGTCATTACAAGAAGGAGTGTCCTCAGTTGATTGGGGGACAACCACCTAGAACTCGACAGCAGCCATATTTCCAGTTTCCTCCACAGGTACCAAACCTGGTTGTTCCTCCACAGCAGGGTCCGTTACAGTATGGGAGAGTTTATCATATTCAGGATGCTATACTTCCTCCGGCTCCGCCGACACCACCTGCCATTAAGGGTAAGTTCCTTATTCAAGGACATATGTGTAATACCCCGTGATTTTAATGACTTTTAAAATGAGTTATATTTTAAATTAATAGATTAATTGGATTTTATTATAAATTAATTCATTTGGGTTTTATCCGAATTGTGGATATTAAAACGGATGATTCTGAATATTACTTAAAGATATTTACGTAATATATGAATGTGATGTCATTGATATGACGCTATGATATAAATTCGGTAATCTGATTTTTTAGTCAGACGCGGTATGGGACGTGTCGGGACTAATTTATTAAATTAAAAAGGAAATTTATTTTCTATCGACCTTATAGTCATTTCGACTGCGTCGTTGCGTCCGGAAGGTTCGAAATAGTCAGAAAAGTCTATTTGGATGTTAATTTTGAGTCTCGGATCATTTGGAAATGAAAAGACAACCCAAAAGGGCATTTTGGTTATTTTTACAAGGGAGATGAATAGTAATTTCGGGTTTTGTCTTATTATAAGTATTTGGAGATTAGTTGAATGTGGGTTGATTCATCTCTTCTACACAAAATAGAGAAGTCATCTTCCTAGAGAGAGTGAAAGGTTGCTTGGTAAGGGAAAAGCTTGCATGGAAAGGAGGAGAACCAAAGGTCAAAGGTCACCACCACCATCACCACCTATGTTATTCAACTCCAAAGGATCAGATCTTCAGTAAAGGCAAGTGTTTGATATTTGCAACTTAAGTTCGTATATTGTCCATGTTAGAATAATTATGAAAAGAGATGATTTTTCATGTTTGGAAGATAAAAATGGAGTAGTAATGGATTTGTGAAAGTATGAACATATGTAGGAATCAAACTCATGTTGTAGGTTGATAATAATCCGTGAAATAATCATATATCTATGGAAGAAATTCTGAAAATCATTTTGTGTTCTTGAAGATAATATGTTGATAATTTTCTGGAAAAAGAGGTAAAAACGAGTGGAATGAGAAGAGCCAATTTGGAATGTTTAGATCTCCTTTTCGAGTGCATTTGGATGAGATTTAAGAAAAACTCAAAACACATACCTGACTCAATTTTTCGTGTAGAATCCAAATCTGAAGTCGGATTGATGATTCAAATAATTTTTGGATCTGATTTTTCTGAGTATTTAAAATATGAGAATTCGTGATGTTGTTTCTTTTTAATGTTGGTTCTTATCCCAAAACTTTTGTGGATCTTTGGTGATTATTAATTGGATATTATGGGACTTAGAAAATATCAGTAGACCCTTGATAAGATTTGAATTAATTTGATTGGGATTTAAATTGATTAGAATGATGATAATTAAATTAAAGAAATTTCGATTGCTAAATTCATTTGTTGGATTATAATTGGTTTGCTTGAGGATTAAGGATAGGTCCAGTAGTGGTGATTGAATGTAACACCTGGGTAGCCTTAGGATTACAATATGAACATCAAGGACTGAGTTTAAGCTCATTATTAATTGTGCAAGGACTAAGTGTAATACGAGCGCTTAGTAGTATGACTCCTGGATAGAGATGGAAGTTTAGAACACATTTGGTTGAAAGAGGGTATGAGATTATCCCAATCACGTATTTAAAGTTGACGGACCTCCTCGATCGACAAAGTTAAGTAGTAGTGTATTAGAGGGGTTCCTTGTTTGGATTTCGCTTTGCGAGACGCTCCGCGCATGAACCTTAACGACGTCGGGAGTGGATAGATGTTATAGGATGCGAGGATAATTAAATTATGAAGTAAAGATATGGCATTTTAATACGTGGGATTTAAAAGAGATATAATGCTACGTATGTGAATTATCTTAGGGTAGTGATATTACCTTATTGATATTATATTATAGGTATGATAATACCTATTTGACTGATTGATGATTTATGTGTATGACATACCTAGCTTACTTGCTATCGGTGGGAGGTTTGCGCGTGAGGGCAGTCATATCCTGATTAATCCATGGGATCTTTGGTTTGTCGCTCGAGAACATAGGTCTATGAAAGACTTATCGGGGAGTTGATAAGTCCGCTGACTGTGGGTACGTAGGTATGTGCGTGACCCATGGATACGAGAACTATGTTCGCCTCCAATGTTTGTGTTGTTGTTTATGGTTCGAGGAATCCTTACCGAACCTTTTGTCCACTATTCGGCGACCAGCGATGATGGGACATGATAGCAGAGTAATGCATTGCACCGCAGCTGTGACTTGGGGTGCCGTATTATATATATATATATATATATATATATATATATATATATATATATATATATATATATATATATATATATATATATATTATGAATTAAATGATTGAATGGTTATATTGTGGTTAAGTCATCTACTGTGTGATAATTGTAGATAAAGGCGAATTGAGAAAAGAATGGAATTAAGTTAATGAATGTTTATGCTCATGGAATTGAAAAGCTTAACTCGTGTTAATGAGAAAAGATTCATATTAATGAGTAATGATTCATGTTAATGAAAAACTAATCATATAAAGGAGAGATGTGAATGAATGATAATGTGACGTATGGTATGGGACATATGGGGATTATGATATTGGGATGGAATTATAATATGGAGACTAGAAAAGAGGAACCATTAACTAGGAGGTTAATAGGAAACGTTAAGTGTGCACTCTAGTTGAGAGGTGAGAATGGCAAGTGAGTGTTGGGTCTAACATGTACATAATAAAAGATTTATTTCACTTGTTAAATACTTGCTGTTTTAAAAATCATTTACACATTCGGGCTCTGACCCGTTTCTTTGCATATTTTCTTTTCTATTGTATCTTCTATATCAGGTGTCCAGCAACAGGGACGCCAACCTTAGTTGATTGTGACGAGCTATGGAGCTATGGAGTTTTGCTTAGACGCCTATCTTTTTGATTCACAGTATTCTTAGTTAGGGCATGTCGCCCAAAGGATTTCAGTTATCATTTTCTATCGGGGTCAAATACTATTGTATTCGGGTCTTTTTAATACATTTGATATTGTTGGGATTATTGTAATGGATTAATATTATTTGGGAATGTTTATTCCAATTTCATTCAAATTATTTTTTGTTATCTAATTGGTTATCAGTGTTGTAGAATAAAATGTGTTGTGTTATTCTTAAACTTAAAATGGATTTTTTGTTAAATTAAAATTTGGAAAATTTTTAATACTAGCTTAATTGAGTATTGGGTGAGTTGTAAATGTTTTCGACAGTGATGCTAAGAATGAGCCAACTGTATATTCTGTTTTAATTTGGTATGGTACTGGCCACCCGGTATTTAATTAGGCGGGGTGTTACAGGTGGTATCAGAGCTTAAGAATACGGCAACCCTCGGGGCTTGAGTTTTGGGTTCATTGCGTGGTTAACAATTTTTGGAGATAGAAATTTTTAGGTGATATTCGTGATAAGTTTCGAGATTAGAGGTGAGGAATTTATTTTTGGGAGACGTGATTTATTTTGGAGTTAGTGTAGTGGCCTGATTTTGAGAGTTAGGCATTCGGCGAATTTCGAGGGCGAAATTCCATTGTTAGTGGGGAAGTGTAACAACCCGCGTAATTTTGGGCTATTTTAATTAATTTTTGGAAAATGGAGGAAAATAAAGTTTTTGATAAAATTATTTTTATTGCTCAAATATGTTGTTTATTATTTTTAAAGGCGAGAATTTCAAACAGTTTCGAAAACGGAGTTAAAACGGATTTTAAAATGATTTTTAAATATTTTTAACTCTAGGAGTTGTTTTGACTTCCAACTCTTCATTTCTTTGCCTTATTTAAAGGAGTCTTTTGGATTCCAACTCTTCATTTCTTTGTATTATAAAAGAAATTTGTGGGCAACCTTTTTAACCTACTTTTGGCACAAATTTTGGCAGCAAATATATTTTATATTCCTCTTCTTTTTATGTACACATTATCCCTTGAGATTTGTGATTTTCAGCCTTAGATTAGAGGTGTTCTTGGGGCTATTTTGTTGGAGGTTCTTGGAGGAGCTTTTGTAGATCTTTTGTGTTGATCTTTAGGATGTGATTGTTGGTTTCTCATCATGGTTTGAGGTATGGGGTTTTACACAATATGCTCTTTAAATATCTTGAGAGTTATTCCCTTTGAATTCTTGCGATTATTGAACTCATATTTGAATTATTAAATTCATTGAAATCTGGAAAAATAATTGTTGAATTATTTTGATTCATATGGTATTATTCATGTTGTTGTTGAGCACGTTGTCATGAGATTTTAATATGGCATAGAGGTTGGGCACTCGCCAAAATTCTTGTTTCCCGGGCTATGGATTGATAAAGCATATACGGATGGGGTGAGGCCTGGTGACCCATTGATGTGTTATTGAGAAATTATATTGATAAATGCTTTGAGATTTGCATTTTGATTTGAATATTCGTACTCGTGTTGTTACGTTTTATTCATCGCTAACATATATTTGTTGAGCATCTTTCCTGTCGTATTGTGTACTTCCCCATATTTTCTTTTAGTGGCAGGTTAGCGTGGATTTGGGCGCTGTGGATTATTGGAGATTGATTTTATCTTAGATATTTTGGGAAGAATTTTTAATACATTTTAGAAGATTTGTATTTATTTATTTTGATGTATAGAGCATTGGGATTTATTTTATTTCGAGTTAGATGTTGTATTTAATTCGGGAGATGTTGTCGTATTTAATTTGAAGAGATTGAGATTAGTGGATTTATATTATTGTGGGTTTATTTAGATGCTCTATACCTTGTCACTTGTGGATTTGGATTTATTTTATCGCATTAGCGCTCCATTCGCTCTCCCCGGGCGGGCGGGGTGTTACAAATGATTCAAATCTTATCTAGGTCTTACAAATGGTACGAGAGGGTGTATGGGCGCCCTGGATGATTGGATTGTAGTAGTTTTCATAACTGTGAAAAAGGTAAGTAGTTGAGACTTCAGGATTTATTTGTTCAATACGAGAGGATCATTTATTTTTCCCAAAGTTTGTCACGAGGATGGTATAGGGAAGATTACGTAAAGTTTAAATTCGATTCCGTTGGAACTATGTGGCGAGATTGGGTGTATAACATCGATGGGGATTTTCGATAATGTACTGTATGGGCGGTACGTCTTGATTTCTTGCGATGTGAGATTTATACTCGGAGTTGACCTTACCATTATAACTTATATTACTGAATTTCGGGACAAAATTCTGTTATAAGGGGGGAAGTATGTAATACCCCGTGATTTTAATGACTTTTAAAATGGGTTATATTTTAAATTAATGGATTAATTGGATTTTATTATAAATTAATTCATTTGGGTTTTATCCGAATTGTGGATATTAAAATGGATGATTCTGAATATTACTTAAAGATATTTACGTAATATATGAATGTGATGTCATTGATATGACGGTATGATATAAATTCGGTAATCTGATTTTTTAGTCAGACGCGGTATGGGACGTGTCGGGACTAATTTATTAAATTAAAAAGGAAATTCATTCCTTCATGTGGTTCCATTACAATATAATGTTATATACCGATGATTTTTATTAGAAGAGTTGGAGAAAGAATTTTCCAGAGCATTCATTGTATCTGTTAGAGGAGTTAGACAAAATGTCCACATGGCTTTGATAACTATATATGAGTGAGATGGTATTTTTTTCACTCAAATGTCCACGTGACTTTTGAGTGATATAAAAAAGAAACATTTGAGTGAGATGGTATTTTTTCATGATATAAAAAAGGAAAAAATATCATCAAAAAAGATTTTGTTAAATTTTAATTGTGTATTTTGGGCTTACTTTGTTAAGTTAAACTTTTGACAGTTACAAGTGTTTCGATATGTGTCACAATTGAGTTTAGGAAGTTAGGGTATTAATATAGTTTTCTCCTGTAATTTTTTTTAGGAAATTAGGGTAATCATATAGCTTACTTCCATACTTTTTTCCTTACTATAAAACAAGTTTTCTATATTTATTGTATATAGTTGATTGTTTAACTTGATTATTTCATATTTTCAGGCAAAAAATATGAACAAGGCAACACAATATACTTTTTTGTTTTCCCACCCTTGTCAACACCCATGAAATTTATACATATAAACTTTATAATGGAATTTTGTGATTTATGTGGCTAATTTTTTGCAAGATTGTTTCAGTGTACTTATACTCACATTGACTTTCTAACATCCATTTCAAGTTGCATGTGCATATTATGCTCATTCATTAAGATTGAATGGTTTTTCTTAAATAAATATGTTATATGGAAAGATTTGATAGTTGAAAAACGAGGAAAGTAAATGGAGAATAATAATAATATGACATTAAAGAAAATATAATATATGCTTACAAATTCGTATTTTTTTTAGTTTTTTTAGATTAGTATTGCAAATTATGGGAAACTCATATAAGAAAATTTAGTTAACCACTAACATCAAATATGTTTGCATTATTTTTTAGAATTAATCATTAAATTTTAAATATGTAGTAAACTTCCTAGCATTCGGATAATATGTTATCTTAAAGTGATATATATATATATTCTATATAATAAAGTAAGAAACTTATGTATGTCATAAGTTTGGCTCATGATGTCATTTATATGATTTTTTCCTTTACTCCCTATTTTATCCTTGAAATTTTTGAATTCCCTCTCTTTTCATACACTCTAATTTATTTGTACCCTTTCTTCAAAATTCAAAAACATGGGCAAAGTGGTAATCTTACTCTCATTGCCCCCTCTATCCTGTAACATGTAACCAAATCCTCCCTCCCTCTATCAAACACACGCCTATTTTTCTCAGAAGATTTGAAACCCACATATCATTTGACCCTCTCCCTCTCTCTCTCTCTTGCTCTTACTTTAACCATATCTCAATACCGTTGTCGAGCCTATACTTCCTCCACACGTTGAAGGTAGTATTTGGGTTTGTAAAATCTGACCATTTCCTTATTTTCGATCATTTGCAGATGCTCGATTTTTTGATTTCTTTCTTTGTTCGAACATTACGAATTCAAGGTATTTTTTGACTTACCCAGGTCATGTGAAATCACCGACTTCACATTCATGTAATTCATCGAGATAAGATGAAACCCAGTTTTAATCAGATGAACCAAAAAAGAACTAAACAAGAAATGAAGATCTGAACTCAGATCTGATCCAAAAACATACAAACAGCAAAAAACCCGTATGGAAGCAAACCCGTATGGCAGCAAACCTTGCTCCTAAGCAGCAAAAAATGAAGATCTGAACTAAGATGCGAGGCAGCAAACCCGAATGGCGTCCCAACCCGATCAGTTGACCTCAAATTTCGGGTCAACTTCAAACCCGTATGGCATCCCCATTGGCTCTGAATATATTGTAGTGATAGTATTCATTCATCGCCTTCTTCCGGATCTTACGAAAGGGCTGATAGAGATGATGGAAGAAACCTCAAGTGTTACACTGTATGTACAGGTGATTGACAAAGTTTTTTTTTATGTACAAGTGATTGACAAAGTTTTTTTTTATGTATAGGTGATTGACTAATTCAGTTGAATACCCCCTTTGTATATAAATTCGCTACCCTCTCTTTTAAATATGTAGGCCTTGAATATTTTTTTCCTGCACTTGGTACTCAACTTCAGAAATTTCTTAGCACTGGTTTTGTTATAATGTTGAATTTTTTAATTAAATAAAAAAAAATATGGGGATGAATTAATTTTTTGGTAAAAAGTTGTTTCATAGCAACAGTGGCATCTTTTGAAACCACACTCTAGACATTAATGGCCTCTGATTTTGCTGCTAACTTGGTTTTAATATATGTATATGCATTAATTTTAGATTGTTGAGAAATTTGATAATTTTGAAAGGAAATGAACATTAATAGAAGCACTGCTTTATTTATTGGGAAGATTCACTCATGATCTCGAGCACTTCGAATGCAGGTTAGTTTGGGATTCATTTTGAATCATTGGGTTTCATTTTTAGCTAAGTTTAAGTGTTGTTTATTCTTGAATCGTTATTGATTGAATCCCCTCTTATTGAATTGTTGTTGAATGAATACCCTGTTCATTAAGCCCCTAGTTCTTTCAGTTTGATTCTTTTTTAACAAGAATTGAATTTTTTTTAATTGCTTACTTTTGACTTTTGGTTCAAATGTAGGGCTAAATTACTCAATAATTGAAGGAGATTGAGTGGAAGGATGAGAAAAACCATTAGTCTAGAAGAAGGGTTAAATATGTTGGAAGGGGGTATTGTGAAGGCCAAGATGAAGTTTTGTAGATGAGTTTTGACCTTTTAAATATTGTTGAATTGATTGGTATCCCTTAAGTAGGGTGGATAATCCAATAAACAAAGGAGATTATGTCCATTTTTATAAAAAAGTTTTGATATTTTGCCCTGATTCTATGTAATTGAGTATATTTGGATTGTGTTGCTTATACGAGGTCTAAAACAAACTATTTGTTTTGTTGGATTAATTTGTTATTTCTTAAACAGGGTGGATAGTTTCATAAACAAAGGGTATTTTGCCCAATTTTTTTAAAATTTTTCTACACATTGGTATTGTAAAAGAAAATTTTATGACTTAAATTTAGACGATTCAATGCTTTGAAAATATACACTTATAATATATAAAACATTTATTATTTCTATTATACACAACTTTATACTTTTAGAAATTATATGCGTGCCTTTGCAGAAAATTTTTGCCATTTCGCGATTACGTACTTTCAAAAATTTTGCCATTTCGAGATTACGTACTTTAGAATTTTTCAGCGTGCCTTCAGGCACGGGCATACCCTATATATATATATATTTGTGTGTGTGTGTGTGTGTGGTGGGAGGGGGGTTTATTTATTCAAGCCCACTAATCCAACCGACTAGCCCAAATCAAATGTTTATTTAGATCCGTTTATTTCACATGTGCTTAAATGCATGGAAATAGGCTCAACTCGGTAACCAACAATCTTGGAGAGATATTCAGGGACACCTACAAGCTATCCACAAGTTGGTTGAGTTACTTGTACAATTCAATCACTTATCGTCACAACTATAAAATGTAAACCTTGACTCGAGATCAAGGGAGGTAACTTAGATTATTTAAGAGACACTAATAGAAAATAGTAACTTCTCCCTGGACATAAACATGTTGTCTAACCACGTATCGTTGGTGTTGTGTGTGTGACCATTTATTTTCATCTCGATATTGCTATCTAAATTTCTTCTTGTGATGATTATTGGACACATAATTGGTACCGTTTGTGAGAAGCGATTCTTTTTCCTATGATAGTGGTTACCAAAAAAAGTCCTCAACTTAGTGACGTGCAGAATAATCCAGCCCCACCTAGGGTCGGGTCAGAGATTTGCCAAACACCGAATCCCAAGTTTCTCAAGGAAAGTCAACCTTTTGATAAAAATCAGGGACCACCTTGGACTACTCAGATCCCTAGGCTGGTCGACGCATACGAAGCCTGGCTTCAAGGGAAAAAGGAGGCAACACGCTTCCATGTGGAAGAGAATTCTCGCCTATAGAGGCGACTTGAAAGGATTGAGAGATATATACATAGAAATACAAAATAATGTCGTGATAGGTCTCCTAGTCCTCATGATAGAAAGATCCGTAGCTGAGAGAGGAGCGTGGTCGATCAGAGAGGCACTACCGGAGTAATGATCATCAAGATGAGGATGTCAGAATTTTAGTCCATAAAGAGATGGCCAAGCATCCAGCCCATCAAGAGGCTAGGTCCACCAAAGAGCTAGATAAAAGATATCTTAATACTCAGATGAAACCCCCTTTTTTGAGGGAGATTGGAGAGGAGGATCCCCTAAAGAAGTTCGTCATTCCCAGATTCAAAATTTATAATGGTAGGATGGATCCCATAGACCACGTTTTGGAGTACAGGCAGGCGATGACCCTGTGGATCCACAACGACACCCTGATGTGTTGAATATTCCCTTCTAGCCTGCATGGTGTATCTCATAAGTGGTTTGAGAAGCTACCCCATAGGTCACTCAAGAGCTTCAAGGCCCTAGCAGATGCCTTCACTCTTCACTTCATAACTAGAATTTCCCACCCCGAAAGGATGGACTCACTACTCATGTTAAAGAAAAATCCATAAAAGAGCTTTTGTGACTACACTAAGAGGTATTGTGAGGGCTTCAATGAAGTGGAGGACTTCTCAAAGAAGGTTGCTAAAACATCCTTTAAGATTATTCTGCGATAATGTTTGTGCTACACCAATCCCTAAGGAATAAAGAGGCTAGCACTATTAATGACCTCATAGCACATATCGAAAAATATGCCAAGGTTGAGGACTCAGTTTACTCTACCCTAGGAGACAACAATCTAGCAAAAGAAAGTAAAGGAGGATATAAAAGTGACACTACAAAGAAAAGGTAAAAGAATGAGGGAAATAATGGCTTCTAAGAATGGGAGTAAGGCCGATCCTTTAAAGGCATTCTAGGATGTTAGCGAGGTCTTAAAGAACCAATCTATAAGATCTTAAGCAAGATCAAGGATCAACCATTTGTCAAGTGATCCAAGAAGATGGTTGGTGACTCGATAAAGTGGAATAACACACGAAGATACACATTTCATAAGTAATTCATCCATAGGACATAGAATTGCAAAGCATTAAAGTTTCACTTTAAAGATTTGTCCCAAGAAAGAAATTTAAACGAATACAACAAAAAGAAAGATGACAAGGTCACAGCCAATGGTGACCAAAAACTGAAAAATATCCTTGATGATGACATGTAATAGGAGTTTACGGTAATTCATGGAGCATCTGGCCCGAACCAGATCCAAGGTAAGGCTGTTCGAATGAAGCTGAAGAATATCACATATGTCATGGAGGCATTACAGATTGACAATATAAAATGCCAAGATGGAAAGTGTCGAAAACCAAAATATGTCTAATATACCAAAAATATCGTCTCCATAGAGGAAGATTTGATTGGGTTGAGGACTTCGTACCATGGTTCAGTCGTGATCACTCTTAGAATCATAAATTGGGACGTCAACAAATTATTTGTAGACTAGGTAAGATCATCAGATGTGATGTATTTAGAGTTGTTCCACAAGTTTAATCTTAACTTAGCCGACCTCAAGGAGGCTGCAGTTCCATTAGTTGGCTTCATGGGTAAAATTATGATGCCATTTGGAAGGATAGTCGTGTTGGTCAGGGAAGGCAATATTTCAAAGATAATTAAATTCTTAGTGGTAGATATAGAATCACCATATCATGGAATTCTAGGCAGAGGCTGCTTGTACGCCATGAAATCCATACCATCTTCATGCCACCAGAAGATTAAGTTCATCACTGACTGGGGTTTGCCGCGACTGATGGCAGCTAGACCACTATAAGGAAATAATTCATCACTGCTATTTTCCCTCAGAAGGAGAAGAAAAAGGAACCAACGGACATTTCAGAGGAAGCCCAGGATGGGGGTACACCCTCTAAATATCATCTAATGTGCGACCGATAATGGGCATAAGAGACCAGGATCAATCCCATTGATAGGGTCATTGAAAGCCTGGAGGAAGTTAGTGCTGATGACAACTTCATGGATATAAAGTTTTTTATCGAAACCACTTTTTTCGATCTAGAAAAGAAAGAATTGATCGCCTTCTTGAGAAGAATTTTTTATGTTTTTACTGGGAGTCACACGATCTGCCTAGAATAAATCCCGACGTAGCCTGTCATCGTCTCAGCTTGACAACTGGGTGCGCTCTTATTTTAAGTATTCCTTTGTTTGCACAAGTTTTCCATATGAGTAGTTTGCGCTTTTTACCGCACGATTTTCTCGTAGTATCCATTTTCTTATAAAATCAATGACCTTATGGATAGGCCAACATGGAAATTAGCAACTCTAGTTATAAAGGTAAGGATGATTATTCGAGGACATTGTATAGTTCTAGAACTCGAGGAGACATAGCACAAAACGTTGTTTTGCCTCATTGAGTGGTTTGGTGTAATATTGGGGTGAGTATTCCATATTTAGATGCCTATAATTATCCAAAGTTCATGGAAGGATATCTTGTAAGGTGTTAGTCTGATGCATGATTTGTGACTTGATTGGTATGTTGTTGCACGTAGTCGGTTACTAATTAAGAAAGAATAATATAAGGATTAAATGAATTTTCATGGTCTGGAAGACCCTAGGATTTGATATAACTCAATATAAGTTGTCCTAAGAATTGAAATGATTTAGGACGATGGATTGGATGGTTAGTTGTATGTCATTTGCTTTTGGTGAATGTCGATCACTAGAGAGTGTTTCCCTGGTAGGGGTGATGTATCATTTGGGTGTTAGCAAAGAAATCTTAGGACTTAATTCAGTGTGATCACCGGGTACATGGAGACTCAAGAACTATTATGTTGTTTTGATGACTAGCCTAATGGTGAGCGTTAGAATATGTTGCATGTCAAGTACTTAGGCCACGGCCTCCGATGAAAGCGCATATGATAAATTTTAGTGATTGAGGACTCAATGACTTATCCTTGAAATATTCTTATGACTTAGAGTAAGGACTTTTAATCCCTGGAATTTGTGGAATTAGTATATTAATAATTTTGAGGACAAAATTCCCTGAGGAGGGAAAATTTTTAACACCCCCTGCGATTTTGATCATACTTGTATGACTTGGTAGGACCAATTGGTCCTTGGACTTGTTGATGTCGAACATAAGTCAAGGTTGGGTAACGTAGTGGCCCGAACACAATCGAATTGGAGTTTTTTTTGGCCTGAAGTTTAAATGATGACAAATAAAAGTCGTTCAAATGAGGTGGTCATGTCAATCAAGTGTGTCGCTCGAATAAACGTATAATGACTTGGAAATGGTCTATTTCCCTCGCTCTCTGGAATCTCGTTAGATGCCCATGTTCAAACGAGGTTCCTATTAGTTCACATGGGGGGTATTTACCATTCAAACGAGGTGTTCCTCATGACCCATGTAACCCTAGAATTTGGCCTTGTTAGTACTTCATTCGAAGTGTAGTTCGAACAAGAAGGCAATCTTGTTCGGGTGAGGTGGAAGGTCATTAGACCGACCGAAGAAAATCTAGAAAATTATACACATTTTAATATTCTATCACGAAGCAGAGTGTCGAATTTCATGATGTGTCGAGCTCTCAGTTGTTCAGATCAAAACGCAGGATAAGAGATTTAATTGACCCTCGGGTAGAGGTTTAACTATAGAGGCATTTGAGGAATTTGACCCTTTTGAGTTTTAAGGGTATTTAATTGTAAGTTAGCCAATTCTTGGGCATTTTTAATCAAATCCCCCCCCCTCTCTCTCTCTAGAAATGATAGCTTACCCACCTTCAACCACCACCCTCTCTTCACCCAAAACCACCATAGTCTAACCCTTTCCTACCATATTTAAGATTATAAAACCCACCTACACCATTATTTGACAAAGTTAAAAATCTATGGAGATATTATTGGATTCTTTTTTAAGAAGAAGGTTGAAGAAATCATGGAGTTTGAATGTGGATTTTTAGGGAGCTTTAAATAGGACAAGACTAGTGGGGCTAGGCAACTTCTTTAAGGACATCTTAGGTGGTGGGAGGTTTCCATCTTCTTCTACATTCATCCACTAATGTTGAAACTTCCTTTGAGGTGGGAAAGTCTACTCTTAGCTTAAGAACTCTATTTAGCATATTATTGATCTTGTAGATAGAGTTTGTTAGTGTAGAATGCATATATTATTTAAGGATGTAATTTCTTCTTATTTTGTGAAAAAGAAGATGATTTCTGAAAGATCCGAAGATTCTGATAAAAATGATATATTTCAAGAAAGCTTGATATTTAAACATTTTATGGAATAAACTATTTGAAAGGATATTTGTATAAATGGATATTATCTCAAGTTTTGAAAAAATAAAAATGCCTGTTATCTTGAAAAGCATGCGTAGGCCAATATTATGAAATTTGCAGAATGAACCATATGTTAGATCTACTTAATGGGATTTTTGGACATAAAATGCATCTTCTCATGTACATAAACTTGTAGTACAATGAGCAAGTTTAATGAAGGATCTAGTGGATTTAAACATGAAATAAAGAAAATAAAAAATTTCAGCCTATAAATGGACATCTAAGACTACATGTGAAAATAAAGAGAAAATGGTATTTTCTGGTGAAGTAGTCTTTAAAGGGAAAAAATGTATTTTCTTAGTAAACAAAGTAATGAAATAAAGAGATTTTCAACTTGAGATGTATGTTACTCCAAAGTGTTAAATAAGTTTTAATGAGTTCAAAACCTTTAAGAAGTTCCTGTGTGCAACTTAATAATGTTTTTGAGAAAAACACTTGTTAAAATTGAGGAAAAGAGAAGATTGAAAACAAATGGGTAAATGGTAATTTTACATAAAATTGAACATTTTTATGAAATAAGAATGTTAAAAAAGGAGTTACACAGAATGGTCCCAAGTGAAAGTGATTTTGGGATGAAATTAATACAAGTAAATAAAGGAGAAGAAATGATGGTTTTAAAGTGTAACCCAAGTTGGGGTGAGACCCTGAGTTTTGGCTTCTGCTAATAAAGGAAAGTACGATAATGTGAAAATTTAAAAATGTTAAAAGCAGATTAATATGGACTCAAGTGACACCGAGAATAATTAAAGAGGGCTCGGAGTCTTAGGGTGAAAGATCCAAAATCATTGGCCAGGGCATATGATAGCATAACCGGTGGTGTGGAGCCCATTAAAGTAAACGGATATTGAAAGACACCTAGAAAAAGATAATGAAAATTAGAACATGTCAACAAATGGACTAGGTGACGAATATAAGAAAAGACAAACTAACTTAAATAAAATTAATAAATGTTCTGGTAAGGATTAATGTGGACAAGTAATGTGAGTAAATTGACTAATTTCCATGAAGTAAAAGGAATGGTAAAGTGAAAAGACTGAATGTGTAATTAAGAAGCCTAAAGAGGTTTAACACATAATTAACACAAGATTGTATTTATGAAAGGCTTAGTCATCTTGATGAGAAATTATGTACGTGATAAAATTTGTATCACAATCACTAAGGACTATAGCTCAGTTGGTAGAGCACCTCGTTTACATGTGCATCAATGTTTTTCAGGATAGTCCATCATGAAAGTAATTTATCTTATTGATAAATCGATGTTTAACTCCACAACTTTGAGGGAACAATAGCCTGACAAAAGGTACGGTCCTATTCAGGTGCCCATTTAGGTGCCAAATAGACCTTTCAAAAAAATATATTTTCTAATAAGGTTCTTGCGTTGGTTGAAAGGTGAATTTCGATGAAAATACTAAGGTAAATTTGGTATGAACAAATGGTATTTATTTAAAGTATTTATTTGGGTGTGTTAAATCAAGAAATAAAGGTCAAATCAAGTAAGAAGAAGTTCTTTATAAGATTAAGGCCGATTAATTGGAATAAGTAATATTCTTGGAATAGAAATGGTTTGACGCATTAAAGTATATATATATATATATATATATAAGGTAGTTGCATGCGCATGTCGATATAATCTGTTCGAGTCTCTTTTATGTTGTTTGATTCTATATTGCATTGTTGTAATTTTTCATTGGCATTCGGATCATTACCTTATCTTTGTTATGGAAGTTTGTGTGTAGTTTCGTATTTTGTGAACATTGTACAGGTAAATATCCTTTTTATTTTAGGTTAGTAGCTATTTATGCTTGGATTCCGAGAAAGCTTCCGACGGATTTCTCATGTAGTTAGATTTGAATGGAAATCACATGCTAAAAAGGTGAAATGCTAATTAAATAAAACGGAACAAGCAACATTATTTAGGTTGCACTTCACACTTAACGCTTAGTCTGACCGGGTTGACCACATATAACTCATAAATTCAGGGCGAGGCATTATAGGTTCCCATTTCAAGGTTGATGTGGACCTTCGCCTTCTATTGAATGAGTAGGGTCGTTAGATTCAGACGGGATGACACATGGAAAACTAGGGGGGATATTATGAATTTAGTAATGATTAATAGAGAAGGGGGTTACCGATCGACTGAAGGACCTTGAGTCCTTTTTCCCATTGGTAGAAGGTCCGAGGTTTTTTTGGGGGCCTTTTTGCAATGTTTAGTTTTTGTATTTTTTACCCCCAATAAGTTTTATTTTTTGGAGTTTTGATCCCTCTAGTTTCCCTTTTTGGTGGATTTATGTCCAGGACATTAGTAACGTCGGGTTTATTGTGTAAGAGTAAGTTTTATTATTGCTCAAATTAATTTTTATTTGTCTTATAATACACCTTCATGACTACTTCCATGTATTTGAAGACAATAAGTTGATGAAATTTGGAAGATTGAAGATCATTCATCTAAACATCATTTATAAGTGTTATGAAGTAGTTTGGTAAGGAGTTTAATTGTTCATGGGTTATTTTACAAAGTATTTACTTTTAAAAAGTTTTTAAAACATTTTAAAAGGATTTTTAATAGTTTTTTAAAAAAAATTCCGACTCGTCAGAAGGATTTGGAATGTCTTTTAAACGAGATTCGGCATGTAGTTAGAACGAGTTCTCACGTTTGAACGAAATCTGGACCGTTTCCTTTTGATCAGTTCTGAAATGTCATTCGAAGTTTCGTTGGAAAAGGGTACATTGTTCAAACGAGGTACCAGTCATTTCCTTCTATTGAGTTGCGACTTTTTATTTTTTTACAAAATCTCATCCAAATCTCTAATTATTATCTTTTTACAACAACTTTTCTTATAAATACAAATGCAGGACTAGAGTTTGGTAGAACTCATTTTAGGCTTTTAAGAAGCCATTTTTAGTGTTCCTTTTGTGATCAAGCTCTACACTTTTTTAATCCAAGCCCCTTAGATTTTTAGGATCACTTTGCCAAAGCAAGATAAACATATTCCAGGATCAAGAACCTTTGTAGAGAATTTTTCTATAGTTGATTTGTAGAGTCGAGGATCTACTTCTAAAGAATAAAGGAATTGGAAGTTCTTGAGGTTGTTCGGTGGATACCGAGGGAAGTGCTGCTTCTTGTGGACAATGCTGGACTGTTCCGTATCTGTTGAAGATCTGAAAAATTATGTAGTATACTTAGTGGAGCTCTAAGCAGTCTGTAAGTCATACAGTGTTTGTAAAACTCTTTAACAGTGCTGAAATCTAGGTTTTGCCCAAAAGGAATTTTTTCGTAATCTTCTTCTGTTTTGGTTGGTTTGTATATGTGGTTGGGCATATCTATTTTACACTCAACTTTGCATTCACACTAATTTAAATTAAGATAAAATTTGGTTAATTGATTTTGAGTATAGTTAACCTAAGATACGAATACATTCATAGAAAACTCTATTTTGCGTTTACAAGTGGTAACAAAGTAGGTTGGACTAAAATATCGTATGATCCTTATTTATTTATGGATTTTTTTTGGATACCAATTTTTCTAAATTTGTATTAAAGTCGGTTACACTAAATTTTTTTGTGATCTTAAAAATTTCGGTTTAAATGAATAATTTGTAAAATAGGCTACCTGTTTTTGATGAGTCTAATTATGCATATTATAAAGTTCGAATGAGGTTGGCTTCGAAAACGATTGATGAGCATGTCTCGCTTATGTGTGAAAGAGGGTTGACACCACTCATTATGACCAAAGACAATGTCGTTTATAAGTTGAATGAGCATATTGTCTTTATTATTTTGATTTGAAATTGATGAATGCAATGGATGGGAACGATTCCACAGTTGTTTTGGGCCTACACGACTTAAGTTAGTTGCTTTCTATTCGATTAATAATTTTATTTTAAAATTTTGTTTTCATGACAATTTTATCCTACCCAACTTTGTGCTAAATTTGGTCTATTTAACTCCAAACAAATGGAAATTTGTCAAGGTCATGTTTTTGTTAATCTTTGATTCTTTTAATAATGTGAATTTATATTTGGTTTGGTCTCTTAAATAATTTAATATTACTTTTTTAATTGCACTTGTCAAAAAAAAATTGAGGAGAGTATTGAGAATTGAATTCGATCAAGAGTGGTATGTTGTTTTCGATTAGTTGTTAACTCATTTATCTGATAGAGGCTTTTGGTGATTTTCAGTCTTCCACAAATAAGATATTTGAAGTTTGAATGACATTCTACACATTTATTTATAAACAAATGGGTTGATGATTTTCTAACTCTCCTTTTTTTCGTAAACAATGATAGTGAAGTTTGAAATGTTGTTAGGAATGGCCAACATAATATTTATCGACTTTATATCGGGCAGAGATGGAGGGGTGAATTTATGGACTCATTATCGAGTCATCTCTTTTTTAAATTCTCTTTTATGGGATCGATGAAATTTTAATTTACCTAATACTTTAGAGTGAATATGAGCATAACAGATTTGTTGCTCAACTATTTCTAATTATTGTTTTGCACGTAGGAGTGAATATGTTTGAAAATTAAAAATAGTAAGAAAAAATTCAACCACTCGTGTAACTCTCCCCAAGAAGTTACGGATGATTGGTTTCAAAAGGACAAAATTATCAAAGAAAGTCCCCAAAAATTAGGAATAGAACATATTTTATGATTGATGAGTCACTGACAATTATTTAGGAAAATCATCTTTATATAGGACCTATATATATAAAAAAACATCTATAATTTACTATAATCATTTTAAATCATATTCACTAGATCCACAATAAAGTATTCATGGATTAACAATATCGATTATAGTAAACTAATAACAATGATGAGTATTCACCAGAACTGTCATCCAATGATTAATGGGGTTTGTCGTAATGTTATAAACCAAAAGATTTTCACAAACTTTGAGTCCAAAAAATAAAATGCTCAAAATCATTTTCAAACAGCATTAAGTGTTCTACCTTATGGTATAGGTCAGGTGAAAACACAAAACTTTATTGTTGTTTGAGCGATGATTTAGGAGAGTTTTCGAAACGCATAGCACCACTCAATATTTAATAAGTTATTATTTTGGTCCCCTAAAGTCCAATCTAATTCTCACTTCAATCCTTAATGTTCAAGAGTTGGAGTATAAAATGAAATGTTTGAAAAACGTCTCAACCCCAGTCCAATAAATGATAGACCTTTAAATGTTTAACAAAATCATGGGCATAAGTGTCAAATAACATTAGATATTAAAATGTGACGATATTCAACTTCGGGGATCATATTGAAAAAATGAATCAATCAATTCTTATTTTTATCAAAAGGTCGATATTTTAGCGATTACAAGTGAGAAAAAATTTAAATCAAGATGTCATATATGCAACAATACATGCCAACTATTAATAATTAAACACACAAAAAAGAGATTGATTATACAAAAAAAATTAAATCAATATAAAAAATATCATATGAATGAAACTACAATGTTTACGTGGGCATTTTAGGCAACATCTTACATGCATTCACGGGGTAAAATAAACACGAAAAGAAATGAAAGCTTCAAAAAAGACCTATTTATTTTTATGTTGAGAAAAGTGAATTAACAAAAGGTTGATTTACTTATTTTTGAAACATATATTACTTTCTTAGTCGCAAGAATGACTATCTATCTGAAGTTATTCACTGGTTCCACTATTAAGGATACACGTGATTCCTATTTATCTACTGAAGTCAACTATCATGTTGTGGAGACTATTAAGAAACATAACTCTCCATCCTAAGTAACAGGACCACGTGCCTTTTATATTTTGAATAAGTCTTTCGGTCTTGCCTTTACATAGGTATTAAGTTCCTTTCTTGTAGCAATAAACATAGACTTTTTTATTATTAAAAGGGTCACGCATCCTCCATGTAAAGCAGCTATTGAAAGTCATATAGCACGGTTTCTTTCTATCAGTTGTCTTTCAATTACTCATTCTCACTTTCGTAGATTATTAAAAATTATTTCAGACACCAGACTACTCAATCCCTTTATGATACAAAAAGATCATTTCACCATGGTCACCAAGCAAATGTGGCATCAGTGTTATTTGTTAAACTATTTAAAGTTATTTGAATTAATACCAAACTTTAAATTAGGTTTTTCCTTAACCAATTTTAAAATGTATTTAATTGAATTGCGCATGAAATTTTTTTTAGGTCCCCAAAATATAACTTTCAACAAAAAACTTTTGCTTGAGAGGAATTAAGTTAAGGACGAATGCAAACCAACTTTCTCTTTTTGAAAAACTCTTTTCAATTTTATCAAACCAAGTTGTGACATAAATTAACTTAACCAAATTTTATCTTATTTAACCCTAAACATGCAACTAGTGATTAAATCAAGTAAAATAAAGTGAAGCAATACTCACAACGCCGATGTACAAGAAAAAACCTCGGACGACCCAGGTCAGACAATCACTATTACAATGGTTTTACAAAGTCAAATGGTAGTCTTATACAACGAATCGATCCACCCACGAGACTTGACGCTCCTATGATCTTCTATCAATATTCATAGTACCCACGCGGAAAGTAAACTTCTTCCACAATGCTCGTCCATAACAGTCGCCTCCACGAATGCCTCGGTATACACCAATACGATTTTGTGTCGTCTACGATATTAAAATCGGTATCCGTCGAATCTTCACCGTAAAACTAGAAATGGATCTTCAATAGAACCTCAAACTTGGTGACAACAAGATCATAAGAAGATATAATAATGAAAATCTCGGGTCTTGAAACTCTAAGGATGTTTTATAGTGAAAACAATTTAGAAAACTTTGTGCAGAAACCTTTCTATATGGTAAACTATTTTTCATACTGCACACTCCTCGAGAAAATAGAACACGCCTATTTATAATTATTTTAAGGTGATGGAGGATCTCGTTCGAGTGAGATACTGCATCATTTGAATGACAGCAGCACTCGTTCGAACGACAACGTTTGTCGTTTGAACGACGTCGTCCAGATTCGAGTTTTTTATGCATCCAAATTTGAAAACAAAGTTTTACTTAAAACCAACTCTTATCCAACTCTAATCCGTCCTCGTATAATTTAAATGAATTGAAAACATTTAAAACACTTTTAAAACCTTTTAAAAACATTTTCTTCTGAAAAATAACATCCTTATTTTTGTAACATAAAATTTCGAGTTACGTTGACATTATGCATTCATACCTATGTGATCTCGGAAAGCAATTAAACCTTGAAGACGAGAAATCGCACCAATTAAACTTCGGCATGATAAATTCCTTGTAGCTTTGCGGCAACGTCTATAATTAATCTTCGACAATCCATAGTCTCATAGTGATCGGACAATAAAAATATGCTTATGACTCAAACGTGTTTCGTTCCGAGAATAAATCAAAACTACATTAAGACTCAATTGTAAATTTGGTCCTTACAAATCTCCCCCTATGACTATTTCGGGACAAAACCAACAGTGAAATGCCTAAGCCGGGTCGTCAAGACGTATGATGCGTAAATCCCATCCCATAAAACCCAAATAAAAAATACATCATCAGTACATGATAAGATTCTTCAACAATGGACCGGCGAGCATGAAACTATCTCATTTGTCTGAATGTGATGTAGACTTGAAATCTCAAAAATCTTTAAGCATACCTACACACATGAAACAGACAAATACCAAGTGAAGTATGGAGGAAAAATGATATAAATCAATACGAAATATCAAATCTGAATCATTTGTTATATGAGTAAACGTGATACCAGTATGTAAACATGATATAAACATGATACCGGTATGTTTAATATAGCATATAAATGATTAAGCATAAAACTCACAAAACTGCCCTTACATCACATACATCTATCCCCCCTTTTGTCTCGAATAGACAATCCGGTGAAAAGATAAACAAATCTAGCATATGATATACCAATTTGATTACATGAACTCATATTATGCTAGATAAACATGCAACAACTAGCTAAATATGATTAAGCAATGTCAAATCAGTAGCTAGTAAATAATGAATCACACAAAGAATATATTAATCTATGCAAGTGTGATTAAACGAACTAAATGTAGGAAAATATAAAATGAAAGTGAACTGCATAAATAGAAACCCAGTACCAAAATATGAATCAATATGAAGAAGGGTACTGAACCAGAAAGAAACCAGAAAATTCAAAACTGGTCAAATAGGTTGTCGTTCGAACGAGCCAGGGATGTCGTTTGACCGAGAAGTGACATCGCTCAAACGAAGACAGATGTCATTAAAATGACATTCTCAAACTTTCACAGTCTTCCCAAAAAATTAAATAGTGTTGCACAGTGGAAATGTTTTGTGAAAATTCTAACTGTAAGAGGCTCAAAACTGCGAAACAGTAGCAAAACTAAGAAAACTCAAAAATAAAAAAAAATGAGTAACATGCTAACATAGTACCAATGTGCTCAAACATGAACATGGAATGAATGTGTGGGAACTACAACAAATGAATCACAATTCCAACACATCGAAACGATCAAGAAGCTCTAATTGATAGCAATTTATCATCAAGATTTATCATATCCATATGTCACAATTAAAGTGTGAGCTTAATGAACTTAACAAACATCAGGCACACGAATCCGGAATTTTGACGATTTTACAAGAAATAGCGTCATGATGTGAATTTTCAACTATAGGATTCTTTGTGCAATCCCGTTTAAATTTTAATCCATCCAAACACCCTCAAATATATATCATATATCTCTTTTGAAAGAACTAAACTAATTTGGCCCATTTTTGGCATATGATTCTTTTTATTGCCTTATGATTTTTTTCGAGCTCTTTTAAATGGTGGCTTTCACGAAGAGTCAATTTTACACTCTCCCAGCCCTTTCTCGTGAACACTCATCATTTTTTTTATGTAATCCTCAGGGTAAACGGTTATTACATGCACACCTCCTCCTTTTGACTATTTACACATAGATGACAAAATTGAGATAAGAACATCTCACCAAACTCAATAATGCAAGATTAGTCAAACATTCATATAAACTCGTGCATGTGTGCAAAGATGGAATATATACAAAGTCGAATCAAAACGCATATCAACTTCGAAACAACCCCATAAAACAATGGTTAAGGTCATTATAAGCATCGATAATAGTGATCAAATGTCATGGCCACATGGATAATGAAAGGAAGGGGGTCCAATCACACCAATATGACATATCAAACATGTTAACTCAAGACACAAAAACAAACCGAAAATCTTTTTGGAGTTTTCAAAATATTTTGACTCAAATAAAAGAAAACTCTTCTTGTATTTTTTTTAAATAAGATGCAATAAATGATAAATATAATACAATATAATGAACATGGTAACGCATTTAACCTTTAGATTTAGAATGGGAAGAATCAAGTGTAACCAAATGAATATACCAAATATGACTTCCTAACCCAAGTAGGTGTGTAACGACGCATGAGGGTGGGGGGAATCAGGGCAACTTTATTCCTAAACTTCCTAAACTTTAGAGGAGCATTCCTAAGGTCATAGCAAAACTTTCTAAGGTGACCTTTCCTACCACAAAACGTGCAAGTGTAGCGATAATATGGACAGTGACCTACATGTGGACCTTTTCTAACGTTCCTATGTGGCTCTATCACACGTGCGTGGGGAATGGGAATAACATGATCATCAAAGCCAATACCTCCCCTATTTGTCTTAATTTGGACGATGCCTAGCATCCTATCAAACTTCTCACTTCTAGCCTCCAAGTCAAATTTCACTCTAGACGAGTCTCTCAAACTCTCCTCTAACTCCTTAATCCTAGACTCAAGTAGACGCCTAGACTCCTCAAACTCTAGCACCTCATTTATCAAATCCTCCATAAAACCTCTAAGGGTGTCTCTCTCTTTCTCAATGTATTCTAACTTCTCCCTAAGCTTCTTCTCCTCTGCCCAAAAATCCTCAATTAACGCATCATTATTTTCTATGGCACGTGCTTTGAACTTAGCTTGCAATTTTGAGTTAGCCTTTTTCACCTTCACCGTCTCCTCAAACAACTCTCGAAATGCAACTTGCAATTTTCCTACGTCGATCTCCTCATCCTTTCTCTCATCACCCTCACCCTCTTAGGAAGCACTCTTAACAGCCTCGAAAGTGTCGTATGCATGCGTATCCTCGTGTAAAGATATATCGTCGTCACTCACATGACATTCCATAAACACAAAAAAGTTACGCACAATAGGGGAATCCTCTCCCTCTTTTAGTTCACTATAACTTAGGTGGTGTTGTATGCTCTCAGTTTCTTTCCCTCTTTCTTAAGTCTAGTGGGACACTCAGCTACTTTGTGACCATACCCCTCACACTCGAAACACCTATCAGAATCATCTCTCTTAGGTTTCTCACTTTTATCCCCAGGGGTGGAGACTCCCTTGTTCTTGATTTTTTCAAACTTTTTGGCATCTTTCGATTTCTTATGAATTTGAAGAAACTTCTTGAACTTTCTTCCAACAAGACGACATCCTCAAAGTTGGAATCGGATTCGACATTCGAAACTTTAGTCTCCTCCTTCAGGGATTTCAAAGCAATGCCATTTTCTTACTTTATCACTTGCTTGGAGGTAAACATATCGAGTCCATCGGTTTGTAAGTCACCTACGACCTCTTCAAGTTTCGAAGAGTTAAGCCTACCAAGGGATATCATAATGGTCAATTTCGCATCAAAACTACTTGGCAACAATCTCAAAATTTTCTTAATCACTTGGTTATTGGGAATCTTCTCACCTAGGTTAAACATTGTATTAAGAATAGTGGATAACCTAGTATAAAAGTCATCAAACGTCTCACTCTCTAACATCTTAATCATCTCAAACTATGTAGTGAGATTTGAAACCTAGATGCCCTAATCATGATCATACCCTCATGAGTGAGTGAAAGTGTATCCCAAGCTTCTTTCCAAGTTTCACAAGTCATGATACGATTTTACTCTTCAAATGTGACATGTGAGGAATTAACGTGCAGACCTTTAGAGTTATACAATGCAAGCCTATGTTCAGTCTCAGTCCATGACTCAACGAGTTTCAAACTAGTGACCTCACCCTCTCGTGTGACAGGTGGTGACCAACCTTTTTCAACATCTAGTGCCATAAAAAACAGGAGTGTGAAAACTATCATAATTTCCAAAATTCATCCTTACAAGCAAAAAGGGATAAAAAATAATAAAAATGTATTTGTAGCTCTCATACCAATTTGTAGGTCCCCAAAATGTAACTTCAAAAAAAAAAACTTTTGCTTGAACGGAATTAAGTTAGGGATGAATGCAAACCAACTTTTTCTTTTTGAAAAAATCTTTTCAATTTTATCAAACCAAGATGTGACACAAATTAACTTAACCATATTTTATCTTTTTTATCCCTAAGCATGCAACTAGTAATTAAAGCAAGTAAAATAAAGTAAAGAAATACTCACAATGCCGATGTACGAGGAAAAACCCAATCAGAAAAACACCTCAGACGACCCAGGCCAGACAATCACTATGACAATGGTTTTACAAAGTCAGATGGTAGTCATAACAACTCGATCCACCCACAAAACTTGATGCTCATGTGATCTTCTACCAATCTTCACAGTGCCCACGTGAAACGTAACCTTCTTCCACAATGCTCATCCACAGCAGTCGCCTCCACGAATGCTTCGGTATCCACCAATACGGCCTTGTGTCGTCTAGGATATCAAAACCGGTATCCGCCAAATCTTCACCATAAAACCAAAAATGGATCTTCAATAGAACCTCAAACTTGGTGATGAAAAGATCAGAAGAACATATGATAATGAAAATCTCGGGTCTTGAAACTCTAAGCATGTTTTATAGTGAAAGCAATTTAGAAAACTTTGTGCAAAAACCTTTTGGTATGGTAAACTATTTTTCGTACTGAACACTATTCGAGAAAACATAACACACCTATTTATAATTATTTTGAGCTGGCAAAGGATCTTTTTCGAGCGAGATACCGCATCGTTCGAATGACAGCAGCACTCGTTCGAACGACAACGTTTGTCGTTTGAACGACGTCGTCCCAATTAGAGTTTTTGATGCATCCAACTTTGAAAACAAAGTTTTACTTAAAACCAACTCTTATCCAACCCTAATCCGTCCTCGTCTAATTAAAACGAAGTGTAAACATTTAAGAAACTTTTAAAACATTTTTTTTTAAAAATCTTTAAAAAAATAACACCCTTATTTTTGTAAAATAAAATTCCAATTTACATTAACATTATGCATTCATACCTGTGTGATCTCAGAAAACAATTAAACCTTGAAGACGAGAAATTATACCAATTAAACTTCAGCATGATTAATTCCTTCTAGCTTTGCCGCAACGTCCTCAATTAATCTTTGACAAGTCATAGTCTCGTAGTGATCGGACAATAAAAATCTGCCTATGACTCAAACGTGTTTTGTTCCGAGAATAAGTCAAAACTACATTAAGACTCAATGGGAAATTCGGTCCTTACAAAAATAAAAATATTTAAGGCTGATATACGTAATGAAGAAGTTTTAGTACTTTGGAAAACATACATATCACTTTATAAAAAAAATGGGTTATGGGATTTTTATGTTTATAATGAATCTCATTATGATTTAAACACTTTTAAAGACACTAAACCCACCACCAGGACTAATACTACCTATGGGTACCCGGATATGGCCATACGGGACCGGACAAGTAGCCCAATTAAAACGGCCCAAAGTCCAAGCCCTTCGCACCTTAACATTAACATAGTTGTAACTTAGTCTTCTACCATGTTCTTAAAAAGAGATATTCCAGGAGAAGATGGTAAACGTGGGGGAGACCAACACCCCCACTCCCCGAAGACATATATGTATATAATAAACCCTAGGTTTGGGGCAAAAGACACGCACTGTATTCTCTGTAAACACTCCCCGAAGTATATAGAAATAATACTGACTGTACCATTGTGGACGTAGGCATTCTTGCTGAACCACGTACATCTCTTGTTGTGTGATTGGCATTTTATATTTCTTACTTTACTTGGTGATTGCGCTTCTCTCATCTACTTGTGTTGTAAATAATTGTCACCACAATTGGCGTCGTCTGTGGGAACGTTTATCTTCCTTGAGAAAGCCAACACCAACAAAGAAGTTTGAAATGTCTGGTCACAGTAGTAATGCTCCTCAGGCATGAGATATCCAAGAACAACCTGCTCCTCGCATGATTATATCTAAAGTTAGGCATTCAGATCAGAGGGCTCACCTAGAAAGGCCATCCTCAGAAGAAAGCCAAGGACTAGCGAGGTCCACATAAATATCTAGGTTGATCGATGCTTATGAGGCGAGGATCCAAGAGCATATGGAGTCTTCTCGAAGGCACGAAGCTGAGAATGCTCGCCTCAAAAGAAGGTTAGAAATAATGGAGATAGATCTCCATCGTGGCACCAGGAGATGTCCATACCGCACCCCTAGCCCTCAGGCAAGCAAGTCTCGCAGCCAAGGAAGGAGCCCTAGATGCGAGTCCCAGAAACTGGAGGTAAACGAGTCAGAGGATGACCTTCTCGAGAAACTGTGACTAGCTCATAATTACAGGAGCCCAGATCAAAACAACGAGAATATACGAAGTCTGGTTCGAAGGGAGATGGACCAACACCTTGCGCATTGCGGTACCTGATCGACCCGAGAACTCATTAGGCGAGCTCTCAAAACTAAGATGAAATCACCTTTCTCAAGGTCAATAGAAGAAGAGGAGGCCCCCAAGAAATTTGCTATTCCAAGGTTCCAGATTTATGATGGCAAAACTGATCCCATTGATCACGTCAGGAAATACAGGCAAGCCATGACCCTCTGGAACCATCGAGACGCACTGATGTGCTGAATTTTTCCCTCGAGCCTGCATGATGTTGCATAGAAATGGTTCAAAAGGCTCCCCCAAAGGTTCATCAAAAGCTTCAAGTCCCTGTCCGAGCTCTTTACGGCCCGCTTCATTACTAGTAGCTCCCATCCCAAAAGGATGGATGCTTTGCTAACAATGAAAAAGATGCCTCAAGAGACCCTCCGAGACTACGCGAAGAGGTACTGGGAGTTATTCAATAAGGTCGAGGACTGCTCGGAGCAAGTGGCAGTGGCCTCTTTCAAAATTAGGCTACCCGACTTTTCCCTTCTGTACCAGTACCTGGCAAAGAAAGAGGCCATGTCCATAAACGACCTGATAGACCGCATAGAGAAATATGCCAAGGTGGAGGATGTGACCCGCCTCAGCACAGGGGAAAACGGTCGAACTAAGCTCGCTGCCAAGGGCAGTGACAAAACTGAGAACCAGAAGAAAGGAGGAAAGAATGAGGGCAAGAATGGCTCCAAGAACGGAGGCAGCAACGATGTGGCAAAAGCATTTCATGCGGTCAACACCGTATTTAGAGAACCAATTTATAAAATTCTCACAAAAGTTAAAGACGAGCCATTTATTAAGTGGCCCAGGAAGATGGTAGAAGATCCCTATAAAAGAAACAACGTGCTGAGATGCGCTTTTCACAAAGGAGGACATAAGACTGAGCATTGTAAGACTCTTAAGTCCCACCTCGAAGAGCTGGCCCAGTCCGGGCATCTGAACGAATTCGTGGATAAAAAGGCAGAAAAAGTTGTTGCCCATAGAGAAGCAAGGCCTGACAACGTACTCAAAGATGACGACGGCCATGAATTCACAGTAATTCATGGGGCCTGACAACGTACTCAAAGATGACGAATGGAGATAAAAAAGCTTACATCGGTGATGCAAGCTTTTCAGATCGATCCAGCAAAGACGCAATCGGGCAAGCATCGATGAGAAGATGACGTCGACTATAGTAAGCATATTATATTCATAGATAAAGATTTGGTGGGAGTGAGAACCCCACATCATGATGCTTTGGTCATTACTCTCAGGATAGCTAACTATGATGTCGACAAGTTTCTCGTCGACCAAGGAAGCTCGTCCGAGGTAATGTATCTTGACCTATTTAGAAAATTGAAGTTAAGCATCGTCGACCTAAAGGAAGCTACTGTCGCTTTAGTTGGCTTTGCTGGAAAAATGATTATGCTCTTGGGAAAGATCGTGATGCCAGTAAGGGCCAAAAATATATCTAAAATGATTGAGTTTCTTTTGGTCGACATTGACTCGCCATACCAGGCTATCCTCGGTAGAGGATATGGCTGCACGCAATGAAGGCAGTCTCCTCGACCTACCACCATAAGATTAAATATGTGATCGAACGAGGAGTAATGGAGATCCATGGCGATCAAGCGATGGAGATAAGGTGCTTCATAGCGGCCATCCACCCAAGACCAGAGAAGAAGGCCGATAGGCCCAGCGAGAAAGTTGAGGAACAAGAAGGTCTGCCACCTTCGAAATAGCAGTTAAAGTATGAAAGACCCGAGTAGAGGAGACCAGGCTCCTCCCCTATGAATTGATCTTCGAGAACCTAGAAGAGGTTACAGCTGGAGGTAGCAATAATGACAGGGTTTTCTTGATTGGAGCTTCTCTCACAGATCAGGAACAAAAGGAGTTGACGACTCTACTGAGAAGCAATGCAGAAGTTTTTGCATGGGAACCATACAAGCTACCTGGGATTGATCCTAGTGTGGTTTTTCATCAGCTACATGTTAACCCCACCTTCAAACCGATCACGCAGAAAGCACGGAAAACTGCGCCCGAGAAGGCAAAGGCCGTGGAAAAAGAAGTTGAAAAACTACTGGATGCAGGATCCATTCGGGAAGTCCAATTCCCTAAATGGTTATCCAACCCAGTAGAAGTCCCAAAGAATAACGAAAAATAGAGAGTCTGCATCGACTTCACTGACCTTAACAGGGCATGCCCTAAGGACAGTTTCCCTCTCCCAAAAATCGATCAGTTAGTGGACGCCACAGCAGCCCATGAAAGGATGAGTTTTTTGGATGCATATTCGGGATATCATCATGTCCCTCTGTATTCTCCGGACCAGGACAAGATAGAATTCATCACCACCATTGGATTATACTGTTACAAGGTCATGACCTTAGAGCTCAAAAACGCAGGGGAAACCTACCAGCGGCTGGTCACCAAGATATTCAAAGATCAAATGGGAGACACTATGGAAGTTTACATTGAAGATATGCTCATCAAAAGAAGGAAGAAAAAAGACTATATCTCAAACCTATCAAGAACCTTAGAAATCCTCAGGAAGTACCGAATGAAACTTAATGCGAGCAAGTGTTCTTTCGGTGTTAGGGAGGAAAATTTCTTGGGTACTTCGTCAGTAAGAGAGGCATCGAGGCTAATCTAGACCAGGTCAATGAAGTAAACAGGGTGTAACCTCTTCGTACAATCCGTGATGTACAAAAGCTCACCGGCATGCTCGCTTCCTTGAATTGTTTTATCTCAAAGTCCTCCGAGAAGTGCAAACTGTTCTTCCAGCTCCTAAATGGAAACAAAACAGTAGAATGGAATCAAGATTGCTCGCGGGGATTGGACGAGCTCAAGAATTACCTTAGCTCCCCACCACTGCTCGTCATACCACAGGAAACAGATTATTTATATTTATACCTCGTCGTTTCCAACCACACTGTCAGTTCTGCATTGATGTGCGAAAAAGAAGGAATCCAGAACTCCATTTATTACGCGAGCAAGACCTTATTAGAGGCCGAGAAGCGGTACCTACCACTAGAGAAGCTCGCCTTTGCACTTGTAGTTGCTTTGAGGAAGTTAAAGCACTACTTTGAAGCTCACACTATCATCGTTCTTACATCACAACCCCTTAAATCAGTCATGAGGAAAGCGGATGTGTCAGGCAGACTATCTAAATGGTCAGTCGCGATTTGACATTCAATTTCAATCAAGGAATGCAATCAAAGGGAAAATCCTTGCTGATTTCATAACAGAATTCACAGGCGAGCATCCTCTCGACCAACTTCAACCCTTGGAGAAAAGGAAGAGTCACATGACAAGGGAAATCTGGAAATTGTTTGTTGATGGAGCCTCCAATTCAAAGGGGGCAGGACTAGGCATCGTGTTTATCACTCCAGAAAATGGAATCCTTGAGAAGGGAATTAGGCTTGGATTTGAAGCCTCCAACAATGAAGCAGAATATGAGGCCCTGATAGTCGGCCTCTAGAAGGCACACGCTTTGGGGGCAAAGCAGTTGCAGGTGTTCGGCGACTCACAACTAGTCTCCAATCAGATAAGGGGAGACTACAATGCGAAAGATGAAAGAATGGCAGCCTACATTGCCTTGGAAAAAAGGCTATTAGCTATCTTTAAGGAAGTCAATGTCTTGTAGTTTCCCAGAGGACAGAACAGCCATGCTGACGCCCTAGCAACCCTGAGTTCGGCAATCGATTTCGACTTAAAAAGAATAATCCCCATCGATTTCCTCGCTCATTCAAGCATTAACCATAACAACGAGCTACCAAGCGTGGAGCAGGTGCTCCAAATTGAGTCAACACCCAGTTGGATGAACCCTCTAAGGGACTATTTGAAGGATGGCGCACTTCTCGATGATAAGAAGACCGCTCACCAGATAAGAGTCAAAGTTGCTCGGTTTCACTTATCTCCTGAAGGTAAGTTGTATAAAAGATCGTTTTTTGGTCCTTACCTCCAATGTGTTCACCCAAGGAATGTCGAACAAATCCTACATGAACTCCATGAGGGGATCTGTGGAGGCCATATTAGTGGAAGGTCATTGGATTTTTGAGCAATGAAGGAAGGCTATTGGTGGCCATATATGCAAAGAGACTCTGCGGTGTATGTTCGCAAATGCGAAAAATGCTAACTTCATGCTCCCATAGTCCATCAACCTGCCAGCGATCTAAAATCACCTTCCAGCCCATGGCTATTTGACCAATGGGGAATGGACATCGTTGGACCTCTTCCTACCGATGTCGACAATTGCAGGTACCTACTGGTCGCGACTGACTACTTCACCAAATGGATTGAGGCGGAGCCACCGGTGAACATCCGAGATGCGGATATGATAAGGTTCATATGGAAAAATATAATCACCCATTTTGGGATCCCTAAAACCATCATCACTGATAATGGGAAGCAGTTCGAGAGTGGTTCCTTTAAGAATTTCTGTAATGACCACGGAATCAAACACCATTTTAGCTCAGTGGCCTATCCTTAGAGTAATGTCCAAGCCGAGGCTTCCACCAAAATGGTGGTCGATGGGCTAAAGAAACGATTAGAATGAGCCAAAGGCGCATGGGTAAATGAACTACTGCATATTCTGTAGGCCTACCGTACTACCCTACGTCGAGAAAAAGGGGAAACCCCGTTCTAACTAACATACGAAATGGAAACAGTCATCCCATTGGAAGCAGGCTTACCCACCATGAGGTCCACTCATGTCGACCAGGGCCAGAATGATGCACCATTGCTCCCTGAACTTGACCTAGCTGACGAACGTCGAGAGCATGCCTTGGTGAAATTGGCGAGCTATCAGTAACAGCTCATAAAACACTATAACAAGAAGGTCAGTCCAAGGGCATTCCGAGTTGGGGACTATGTCCTAAGGAAAGTCTTGGGCAACGCAGTAAAACCATCAGATGGAAAGTTATGGCTAAACTGGGAAGGACCATTCAAGGTAACAAGAGACGATTTGCGAGGAGCCTATCACTTAGAAATGCTGGAAGGCAGAGAGATACCTCGAGCATGGAATGCAACCAATCTTAAAAAATTCTATTTCTAGATTCTTCTTTTGCATTGTACTTATGAGAATGGAAGCTCAATTCCTTATCATTAATAAAAGTTGTTTAGAATTCGCATTCTATGAAGTGTCAGTTAACCAGTATATGAACTTTATAACTCACACACCCTTTCCAAGTGACAGGCACATTAATAATTACGCTATATCAGGGAAATCACCCTCCTCAGGTTTTCATTATGAAATAAGAAAAACCTCTTAGCATTGCCCCTGGAAATATATGAAGCCCTACGGGAGATCCTTAAGCAACATGGCCAGTTCAAAATTGACTGCCAAATAATGTTTGGTTAATAAAATCTTGATCAGATGAAGCAGCCAACACCAGGTGTGTCCTCGCTAATTGCCCCACTTAGGCCTAAGGAAGTGTGACGACACGACCTAAAAGGTAAAGTGGGGAAAAATGGTGTCTTATAAGCATACTAGACTGGATAGACACTTACTCTACAATACAAACTTACAAATCTAGTCGATCGAGAGAGGCCAAAGGTTATTAAGAAAAATCTAAGAAATGTGGAAAATATAAATCACTTGTTGAGTAAGCAAATTTTCCCAGAACATAAACTTTATATTACTTCATCACATTTACAATAAATACAACCCATGTTTAGTCGACAAGTTCACCCAAAACATCTACATTACGTTACTTCACATACAGATTTACTATTAGAAAAATCTTAATGAGGGTGAGGCCTCTGAACAAGATAATCAGCCACTTAGGCTCTTCGAGCGTCGTCGAGATGAGTAACTAGCTCCTCCTCAACTTCATTCGTATACGACTCCAATAGCTGCCGAGGGATGGCATCAATAGGGATCCACTGATCATCTCTCCAAAAAGGATTAGGTAGTAGAGTAGAAGGAGAGATCTCATGATGATACCAGAGCATTGAGTTCCTTGGGACTTGCAGCTCCTTCAAGGCACTCAACCATTCCCTAATAAAGGCGATCTCTTCAAACTCTATTAGCCTCTTTGGAGCATCTAGCCAACCTTGGTCATAACCATCGCCCCATACTCTCCGAGGTCCTCTCTTAAATAGATGCCTTAGCCGAGTGACGTTGTAATACCCCGTAATTTTAATGACTTTTAAAATGGGTTATATTTTAAATTAATGGATTAATTGGATCTTATTATAAATTAATTCATTTGGGTTTTATCCTAATTGTGGATATTAAAATGGATGATTCTGAATATTACTTAAAGATATTTAGGTAATATATGAACGTGATGTCATTGATATGACGGTATGATATAAATTCGGTAATTTGAATTTTTAGTCAGACGCGGTATGGGACATGTCGGGACTAATTTATTAAATTAAAAAGGAAATTTATTTTTTATCGACCTTATAGTCATTTCGACTGCGTCGTTGCGTCCGAAAGGTTCGAAATAGTCAGAAAAGTCTATTTGGATGTTAATTTTGAGTTTCAGGTCATCTGGAAATGAAAAGACAACCCAAAAGGGCTTTTTGGTTATTTTTACAAGGGGGATGAATAGTGATTTCGAGTTTTGTCTTATTATAAGTATTTGGAGATTAGTGTATGTAGGTTCATTTCATCTCTTCTACACAAAATTGAAAAGTCATCTTCTTAGAGAGAGTGGAAGGTTGCTTGGAAAGAAAAAGAAGTTTGCTTGGGAAGGAGGAGAACCAAAGGTCAAAGGTCACCACCACCATCACCACCTGTGTTATTCAACTCCAAAGGGTCAGATCTTCATTAGATGCAAGTGTTTGATATTTGCAATTTAAGTTCGTATATTGTCCATGTTAGGATAGTTATAAAAAGAGATGATTTTCATGCTTGTAAGATGAAAGGATATAGTTGTTAATGGATTTTTGGAATCTAAAAATATATAGGAATTAAACTCATGTTGTAGGTAGTTAGTAATCCAATAAATATTCATCAATCTGTGGAAGAAATTTTGAAAATAATTTAGTGTTCTTGAAGATAATATGTTGATAATTTTCTGGAAAAAGAGGCAAAAATGAGTGGAATAACAAGAGCTAATTTGGAAGGTTTAGATCTTCTTTTTGAGTGCATTTGGATGAGATTTAAGAAAAACTCAAAACACATACCTGACTCAATTTTTCGTGTAGAATCCAAATCTGAAGTCGGATTGATGATTTGAATAATTTTTGGATCTGGTTTTTTTGAGTATTTAAAATATGAGAATTCATGATGTTGTTTCTTTTTAATGTTGGTTCTTATCCCAAAACTTTTGTAGATCTTCGGTGATTATTAATTGGATATTATAGGACTTAGAGAAGATCAGTAAGGCCTAGTTAAGATTTGAATTAATTTGATTGGGATTTAATGGATTATAATTATGATAATTAATGTTAAAGAGATTTCGGTTGTTAGATTCATATGTTGGATTCTAATCTGTTTGTATGAGGATTAAGGATAGTTCAAGTAGGGGAGATTTAATATAACACCTGGGTAGCCTTAGGGTTACAATTTAAACATCAAGGACTGAGTTTAAGCTCATTGTTGATTTCGTAAGGGCTGAGTGTAGTACAAGAGCGTAGTGGTATGGCTCCTGGATAGAGATGGGAGTTTAGAACACATTTGGTTGAAAGAGGGGACGAGGTTATTCCGATCGCATATTTGAAGCTGAAGAACCTCCTCGATCGACAAAGTTAAGTAGTAGTGTATTGGAGGGGTTCCTTGTTTGGATTTCGCTTTGCGAGACGCTCCGCACATGAACCTTAACGACGTCGGGAGTGGAGAGATGTTATAGGATGCGAGGATAATTAAATTATGAAGTAAAGATATGCCATTTTAATACGTGGGATTTAAAGAGATATAATGCTAAGTAAGGGAATAATCTAAGGTTAATGTGAGTACCTTGTTGTTAGTATACTATAGGTATGATAATAAAGTGCAAAGACTGCATAGAATTACGAACAAGAATTATTCTAGTTGCACTTCCAATTTTTTGTCAATTAAAAATGAAAATAAAAATATAATGTAATTAGTAAAGATATAAAAATGAAGAAAAATAATGGGTAATAATTTGGAGCTTGAAACGCAAAAGAATTAAATAATTGTGGATAAACTCTTATATTACATTCTTATACTTTTCCACTTGTTCAGAAATCTCTTGAAAATAAATTAAAAAAAATATCAAATTGGACAATAAATTTCAACTGTGAAACTCAATACCTAAGTTGATAATTGGTGATGTCTCAGTAACATTTAAATTGAAAACAATTATTTAATAAAACATATAAAAATGTAAAGGGTTATATGAATTCAACAAATCGATGACATCACATATCCCTAAATTTAATAATTTCACGGTAAAATAAAATAATTCTTTTTTGGGAAATGAAATAACTTATGTAAGAACCAAGTTTCAGAGCACTAAGTAACAATTATTGAAGTTCGTTGCAATTTGATATGCAATGGAACGACGTCTCCAAATACTTATTATACTATAAAGGTTAAGTGTGAAATTTATCTAGATGGTGAATTGGAGAAAATTCGAATACAATGAATTATTTTTAAATCCTAAGGTCGTGTCTTTTTTTTATAAGCAAATGATTCAATAAAACAAACCCGCCTAAGGCTAGTTTTTAGTTTTCTTACAATTATGAAAAATGAACACCTCATATTTTGTGTCGATGTATTGTTTTCCAACTAGTTTATGTCTTTCCTTGTTTCTATACCGGATTATGTATATATTGTAACACCCCACAATTTTGAGGATTGAGAATTTAATTATTTTTTTGGAGAAATAAAATTCATTTGAATTGTAGAATTTTAAATTTATAATTTGGAGAGTTTATTTGAATTGGATGTATTATTTAAATCTGACGAATTTAGATTTAATTATTTGAATTATTGTTGTGTTGCATTTTTTAGGTAAAAAATTAGAGGATGTTATAAAGTATTTCGGATGACAATTCTGAGTGCATGGTTGACTCCGGATAGGTCAAGATAGTCGAAAAAGAATACCTCATTTGGGTCATATGGGCTTGGCCCATAAGCCTAAAAATGGGAATAGGATTTATAAACCTAATTATAAGTGTATGGAACGGTAGTTAACATAACTCTAAACCTATAAATTTAGAGCAAAGCATAAGGAGCAATTGGAGATCAACTGGGAGTCTTTGGGAGATAAATCAAGGAGCAATTAAGGGTGTTCTTTGTGGAACCATCATCAACACCAAAGGAATCAAACTCTACAATTATTAAGGCAAGTGGTTAATTTTCACTAATTGTAATTTTGTGATAACCAATTCATATTATGGTGATATGTAAAACCAAATCCATTTTTGGGTCATTTTTCGTATGAAATCGGGTTTTTATGGAATCGAACATGTTGTGTAAATTGATAGTTCAATTGATGTGATAGGGTTTCTCAATGTTAATAGAGTTTGAATATTAGCAGAAATCGAGTAGTAGATGTGAATTAATTTGGATTGTGACTTAAATTTTGGGTTTAAAAATTTGATGAAATCGTAGGGACCCGTTTTTGGAATTGATGTTTTTCCTAAGAATCGATTATGTTAAATTGGTTAAAAAATGATTATAACTTGTTTTAGAGGAGAAAATATAATGTGCGAGATTAACTAAGGTTGGAAGTTGAGAGGTTAAAACCTTGGAGAGTTGTTAATGGAGAAAACAAAAGTTGTAGAAGACAAGGACCTGTTCGATCGATCGATCGACGCCAGGGGTTGATCGATTGACTATCTAGAAATTCTGACAGTTTGACCAATTTGTTTATATATTGGAGAATTAATTTTATAATTGTTTATAGCTTATTTATTTGAGAAAAAAATAAATAAATAGGGGGACTTATTCCTAACAATTTGAGGAGAGATAATTTGGACTAGGAGGATGGAAAAAGGTGTGGCGCATGGGAAAGATTCATAAGTATTTCCTAGATTGAGGCAAGTTTCCTACTTGCTATTTGTGGTTTAAGATAAATGATTTGTAGTGATAATGGTGTATTGATCATGGTTTGATTAGTTTAGGGTTTTTGTGTAAATGTTGGTTTTGAACCATTGAAGAATAATTTGGATGATTATTGATAGTTGTTGAAGTAGTTAGTAGCATTTATGTTGTGTTGGTGACAATAAATAAGTTGGTTTGAATGGATTTGAGTTGGGAAGGAAAATGGAGTCCAAGACTCCATAAGCAAATTTAGGAATTTCTGCAGAGCCGAATCGATTCGCTGCGAGACAGTTTCCAGGGTTGGGTGAACCGAATTGATTCAGCTTGGTCCAAATCAATTCGGAAATTATGAAGAAACCCCATTTCCCCGACCGAATCGATTCGGCTTGGTCCGAATCGATTCGGCATTTATGCAGAAAGCCAGGATTTCTAGCCGAATCGATTCGGAAGTCCTTTATTAGAAATTTTGTTTCCTTTTTCTTTTAACCATTTTCTTTAGGATTAGTATTTAGGGACCTTCTTAAGTGAAGTAAATATAGGGTCTTAGAGTATTAGTTGAGTTTGGTCGATATCCTAGACTTGAAGGGGTTCATCTAGGGTTCATTTTAGGGGGGGGGGGGGTTAAAGTAATGTTCAGGAATTACTTCTCTTGTATAGTTTTATAATAGCCTAGGAGATCTTAGAGTCAAATTTGGAGACTTTAGGAGTTATTGTGAGCTAGGTTTGACTTGATGGTCTATTATGAAGCCAAAAAGGAGGCTTTGGAAAATAATTTGGGGAGTCTAACTATTTATCGAGGTTGTTATGATGATACGAAATACAAATAGTTCCGGATAACCTTAATGCATTTTATAAAATGTAAAATGGACAAAGTAAATGATAATTTACTAAATCATGTAATGGAAATTAATAAAATGGAGGATACACACCTCTCTAAATACCATCTTAAAGGGAGTCCGTGCGTGAGGTGAAGCCCCCTGGCTAATGAATGCAGGGTGGATATAGTCTTAGGCCATATGAGTGCTTGTTTTATATTTTCTGCGATGGGTAGCAGATTCCGGGTGTGGTCTTGACTACCCTGCAGGCATATGGCCGCTTCCCGACGTTTCGATAGGATCCCAGGTTGTCTTATGATAGGCCCTGGACGATGATGGTTATTTAGGATCGGGCACAATGGGGAAACCCGGATGGGCGGTCTTAGAATCGTTATATTTATATACTTATAACTATTCTAATTATCGAGTTGGACTCGATGGAACATTAATGCCAAAAAGAGTAAAGTATATTCCACAAAGAGCATACAATTGAGATTAGTGCCATAAAGTGCATATGATAATAACTGCATTCCTGATAAGGAATGGATAGGAGATAAAATGAAAAGGATGGAAGATGAAAATGGTTGATAAGTCTTCTTAATTGCATCTATAATCGATTCTTCCCTTGTAATCATTAAATTGTCTTAATTTTATCTTATTGTTACCATGCTAGAATATTACCGTTATCATCCATGCTTATCTGTTCATCATTGTCTTACTTGTCATTTATCTAGTGATCACATAAAATAGGGCTCTGACCGGTTCTTCTTTCTTGTTGTGCATATATATATGATATCCGCTCAGGTGTTCCGCCGCAAGGTCGCCCATAATGAACTTCCTATTCCAGTGGTTTCGAGGAGCCGTGACATTTTGCGGATATCACGACCCCTCTATGTGTAGTTGTCTTCCTTATTGTTTTCTAGTTATGATCAGTCCCTACTCGGGCGTGTGGCCCAAACTGTTGTAATTGTATAATGGATGTATTATGTAACACATGAAACTTATTGTATATTGTATGTATTTCATTGACCGACGTTTCATCCGGTCCTTTCCTTTTTATTGTTGGTTTATATATATATATATATATATATATATATGCTTGTGGGAGTTTCCACCCTCTTTTCTATTATGGGTTGTTGAAAATGTTTTCTTTTAACTTACAAAACTAAAATTTTTGATAACCCGTTTTCTGGAATATTGTGTGGTTATTCCGTATACTCTTTATATTGTTACGATGCTGAGAATGATTTCCATCCATGACTCCTTTGTTATTGGAGTATCGGGCTGGCCACCCTTTATTTTGGATATTGGGTTGTCACAGATGGTATCAGAGCATCAGGTTCTAGAGTCTTTAGGATCTATGCGAAGTTGTCACATTCTACCACATTGTTCTTTGATATAGAGCTTAATGTTGGGACTGTTTTGTTGCTTATGTATGCGATCTTCTGCTAGATAGATCGTTTTATGTAATATTCTAACTTTATCGTTTCTCTATCTCAGATGTCGCCTAAGAGAGGACGTCCCGCTCGACGTAATAGAGTTGTAGAGGATGAGGTTGGTCCTCCACCACCACCACCGGGGAATATCAGTGCCGCAGATGTGGCAAACATAGTGGCCCAAGATGTTAATGCAGCGATGACTGCAGTGGTACAACAAATGCCACAAGCTCAACCACGGGGGCAAGAGGCACAAGTTCCTACGGGACCTTCTCCGTGGGAAAGAGTTAGAGAGTCTTTCTTGAAAGGCCATCCCCCGAAATTCGATGGAGGTTCGGATGTGATAAGGGCAGATCAGTGGAAGAAAGACATGCAACGCCATCTTATAATGGTAGAATGTAGTGAGGAGAAAAAGTAAATCCTTGTTACTTTCAACCTTGTCGAATCAACCTTACATTGGTGGGAGTCAATGACTACACCCGAGCAAAGGGATACGATGTCTATCCCTGATTTTTGGGCATTGTTTGATGGGAAGTATTTCCCTCCCGCAGTTCAAAGGGAGATGCAAAGGAAGCTTCAAGATGTTGTTCAGGGGGAGAGATCCGTGGAAGAGTATGAAGAGGAGTTCACCCCGCTAGCAAGTTTTGTGCTGGATGAAGTGACTCCAGAAGCGAAGAGAATCTCCAAATTTGTGGGAGGTTTACATTGGTGAATAAAACAACATTTTCTTGGAAACCCGGCTTTACTAACCTTTGGGGATGTGATGAATGCTGCTCTACTTCATTGTCAAGAGCATAGACTATTTGTGCATAATAATAAGAAGGCTGAAGCGATGGGGCAAGTGGGAAAATCGGGAGGTAATGGGACTGGAGGGGGAACATCTTCTTCGTCCCCATCCTCGGGGAGTAAGCAAAAGGAGAGGGACCCCCAGCAAGGGGATTTGTCTAAACGCCAATGCTTTGGTGGGTTTAATGCGGGTGGAAATAACAGTAGACCGGGTCAAGGTGGACCACAACAACAAAAAGGAGGCAGAGGTGGGAATGGAGGCAGAGGCTAGCAGGGCCGAGGTTCGGGGCAGTTTCAAAACAATCAAGGGCGGAACCAGGAGAATGTGGTGAACAAATGTTTTCAGTGCGGAGAGTTGGGCCATTATAAGAGATCGTTTCCTTAGTTGGTTGGAGGTCATCTTCCTAGGACTCCACAACAGCCGTATGTATAGTTTTTGCCCCAGGCACCTAATCCGATTGCTCCTCCTCAGCAGGGGAAACTGCAGTATGGATGGGTCTACCATATTCAGGAGGTTATGCTTCCTCCAGCCCCTCCAGCACCGCCAGCGATCGAGGGTAAGTTTCTCATCCAAGGGCATATGGGTCGGGTACTATTTGATACGGGCGCTACACACTCTTTCATTTCTAGGAGTTTTGCTCAAACTACCGATTTGATAAAGTCTGCCGAGAGTACTTTCACTAGCGTTGAATCCTCTCTGGGTGATGGTTCATTAATTTACTTTGTTTGTAAAAACATAGGGATTAATCTTGGTAACTTGTTCTTTGAGGCCGATTTACTCATCCTTCACATGGTCGGGTATGATGTAATATTAGGAATGGATTGGCTAGTGATATACCGTGCGATAGTAAATTTTTACGAGAAGAGTATAGTTTTCGCCGTTTCGGGACAAGAAATGTTCTTGGTTGTTATGCCTTGTATGGAAGGGGGTACGAGTGCTTATTTATATTGTATTGCGGAGGATGCATCTAAAGATGTAGTTGTTCCCCTGAATTCTCTTTCGATTGTTAGAGATTTTGAACATGTTTTTCGGGAAATATCGGGATTACCTCCAAGTCGGGAGATAGAGTTTGTGATTAATTTCATGTCGGGAACTCGACCGATTGCGAAAGCTCCTTAACGTATGGCTCCTGTGGAGATGAGGGAGTTGAGAGATCAAATTCAGTAGCTATTAGAGCAGGGATTTATTAGGCACAGTACTTCTCCATGGGGTGCTCCGGTATTATTTGTAAAGAAAAGAGACGGTTCTCTCCGGTTATGTGTGGACTATAGGGAGTTGAATAAAGTCACCATCCGAAATAAATACCCTTTACCTCGCATTGATGATTTGTTTGACCAATTTAGGGGAGCGTCATACTTCTCTAAGATCTATTTGAGGACGGGGTATCATCAATTGAGAATATGGGAGCAGGATGTATCTAAGATCATATTTCTGACCCGATACGGATCCTATGAATTCTTGGTTATGCCCTTTGGACTAACCAATGCCCCCGCTGTATTTATGGATCTCATGAATAGGGTATTCCGGTATTTCCTTGACCAATTTGTTTTTGTATTCATCGATGACATCTTAGTCTATTCTCAAACAGAATCTGACCATACTACTCACTTACGGTTGGTCCTGCAGAGATTGAGGGATCACCAATTGTATGCGAAGTTTGAGATATGTGGCTTTTGGTTGAAGGAAGTTCAGTTTCTGGGTCATGTGGTGTCATCCCAGGGTATATCGATGGATCCTAGCAAAGTGATTGCAGTGAGGGAGTGGGGTCAGCCCACGACACCCACCGAGGTTCGTAGTTTTCTGGGCTTAGCGGGTTATTACCGTCGGTTCATTAAGGGGTTTTCAAAAATCGCTAGCCCTTTGATGAATTTGACCCGGAAGGGGGTGAGATTTGTTTGGGACAATTCTTGTCAGGCTGCATTTGATGAGCTCAAGGATAGGTTGACTTCGGCTCCAGTCCTTGTATTGCCAAAATGGGGATTGGAGTATCTAGTCTTCACCGATGCATCTCTTCAAGGGATAGGAGGTGTTCTTCAGTAAGAAAGACGAGCTATTGCTTATGCATCCCATAAGCTAAAGCCTCACGAAAGAAATTATTCGGTCCATGACTTAGAGTTCACCGCAGTTGTCTTTGCCTTGAAGATATGGAGGCACTATCTCTTGGGGGAGAAGTTTAGTCTTTTCACAGACCATAAATCGCTGCAATATTTATTCTCACAGAAGGATTTGAATATGCTTCAGCGTCGTTGGTTGGAGTTCGTGAAAGATTATCAATTTGATATTCATTATCATCCGAGAAAGGCGAACGTAGTAGCAGATGCCTTGAGTAGGAAGCCCGAGGGAGACCTAGCGGTTGTATGGAAAGATAAGTGGAAAGAGCTCAGTCAGGAGGATGCGGTGGTAAGAGCATTTATGTCAGTAATGACCGTTACTCCTACAATTGTGGAAAGAATTGTAGAAGCCTAGGGAAGAGATAAGGGTTACCAAGACCATATACATCAATTATTGTCCGAGGGAGCGGAGTCGTACTCGATTGGTTCTGAGGGTGGACTACACTTCTATGGAAGACTTATCGTTCTGGAGGAGGGGTATTTGAGACGAGCGATGATGGCGGAATCTCACGGGTTGAAATTTATGGCACATCCTAGTGGGGACAAGATGTACCAAGACATGCACCGTCAGTATTGGTGGCCCGACATGAAGAGGGATATCTCGGAGTTTGTATCCCAATGCACTACTTGTCAGCTAGTTAAAATCGACCATCAGCGACCGACAGGTTTGTTACAACCGTTGGAGATTCCAGTGTGGAAATGGGAAAGTATTTTAATGGATTTTATTACGGGCTTACCTAGATCACAAAGGGGTCATGATTCAATTTGGGTGATTGTCGACCGTTTGACTAAGTCGGCACACTTTTTGCCCGTGCGTACGGATTTTGATACCGCTCGCTATGCCAAATTATTCATCAAGGAGATCGTTAGACTTCACGGGGTGCCTTTAGATATTATTTTCGACCGAGATGAAATATTTGTGTCCCACTTTTGGCGAAGTTTCCAAGAGGCGATGGGGACCGAATTGAAGTTAAGCTCTTCCTATCATCCTCAAACAGATGGCCAAACTGAAAGGGTAAACCAGATGTTGGAGGATATGCTCCGTATGTGCATGCTTGATTTCAAGGGTGGTTGGGAATAATACCTCCCATTGGTTGAGTTCGCTTATAACAACTCATACCAATTCACCATTGGAATGGCGCCCTATGAATCCCTTTATGGTCGGCCCTGTAGGTCGCCCTCTTGTTGGTTGGAAGTGGGTGATAACAAATTTCTTGGACCTGAAATGATCCAAGACACCTCTTCAAAAATTGAACTCATTCGAAATCGCATTCGGATAGCCCAAGACCGTCAAAAGAGCTATGCCGATCCGGGTAAAAGACACGTGGATTTGGAGATTGGAGACCAAGTCTTGGTGCGAGTGTCACCAATGAAGGTCATTAGGCATTTTGGGAAGAAAGGGAAGCTTGCGCCGCATTTTGTTGGACCTTTCCCAGTTATTGAGAAAGTTGGTCCTGTGGTGTACCAACTTGCTTTTCCGGAGCCTTTGCAACAAATTCACGATGTATTCCACGTCTCCTCTTTGAAGAAGTATAGAAGATGTGAAGGTGCCCTTTGGCACATTCCTTTCGAGGATATTCAATTGCAACCCGACGTTTCATATGAAGAACAACCGGTTGCTATTCTTGAGTATGGGGACGCAAGTTGAGGTCTCGTGTGGTTCCCTTGGTGAGAGTCCAATGGAGTCATCACAATTCGAAAGAATCAACGTGGGAGCGTGTGGACGATATGCGGGAGAAGTATCCACATCTCTTCTTATAAGGTACATTTGAATTTTGGGGACAAAATTCCCTCATAAGGGGGGGAGTATGTAATAACCCTCGCTTATGAGAACATATTTTATATTTATTTACTAGGTACGGTAATTAGATATAAAATGTTGGGATATGGATTGAGTATGAATTTAATGAAGAGAAGTAAATGTTTACTATGAGATTTCATATTTACCGTAACTATAGGTGAATACTGCCATGTTATGTTTTATAATATCATATGAATTAAAATGATATTTGGCTTAATAATGAGACCGGAACTTAAAATGAAATATAAACTGTCCAAATGATAATTTGGAGACCGTAGTTGATTCCGGAACGTGCGAGATAGTCAAATTTTGTGCCAAATTGTATTTTGAGGTTTTTGGCACTTTTGATTGATTATACCTCAAATATGAAGTTGCGTGTTATTTTATCGCAATATTGATCAATTAAGTTGGGATTTTGACTAATGGCACGACTTAGTCTTACTAAGTCCTCTATTTCCCTAATTTCATTTTCTATACCTAGAGTGAGAGCTTGAGAGAGGAAAAGAAAGTGTAGAGGAAGTAGAAGATATTGAAGATTGAGGAGGAATTCTTGCCACTACACAAAGAAAATCTGCATTTCCTAGATTGAGGAAAGTTTCCTACTTGTTATTTGTGGTTTAAGATAAATGATTTGTAGTGATAATGGTGTATTGATCATGGTTTGATTAGTTTAGGGTTTTTGTGTAAATGTTGGTTTTGAACCATTGAAGAATAATTTGGATGATTATTGATAGTTGTTGAAGTAGTTAGTAGCATTTATGTTGTGTTGGTGACAATAAATAAGTTGGTTTGAATGGATTTGAGTTGGGAAGGAAAATGGAGTCCAAGACTCCATAAGCAAATTTAGGAATATCTTCAGAGCCGAATTGATTCGGCTGGCCGAATCGATTCGCTGCAAGACAGTTTCTAGTGTTGAGTGAACCGAATCGATTCGGGTTGGTCCGAATCGATTCGGCAATTATGTAAAAACCCCATTTCCCCGACCGAATCGATTCGGCTTGATCCGAATCGATTCGAAATTTATGCAGAAAGCCAGGATTTCTGGCCGAATCGATTCGGAAGTCCTTTATTTGAAATTTTGTTTTCTTTTTCTTTTAACCCTTTTCTTTAGGATTAGTAATTAGGGACCTTCTTAAATGAAGTAAATATAGGGTCTTAGAGTATTAGTTGAGTTTGGTCGACATCCTAGACTCGAAGGGGGTTCATCTAGGGTTCATTTTAGGGGGGGGGGGGGGTTTAAAGTAATGTTCAGGCATTACTTCTCTTATATAGTTTTATAATAGCCTAGGAGATCTTAGAGTCAAATTTGGAGACTTTAGGAGTTATTGTGAGTTAGGTTTGACTTGATGGTCTATTATGAAGCCAAAAAGGAGGCTTTGGAAAATAATTTGGGGAGTCTAACTATTTATCGAGGTTGTTATGCTGATACGAAATACGTATAGTTCCGGATAACCTTAATGCATTTGATAAAATGTAAAATGGAGAAATTAAATGATAATTTATTAAATCATGTAATGGAAATTAATAAAATGGAGGATACGCACCTCTATAAATACCATCTTACGGGGAGTCCGTGCGTGAGGTGAAGCCCCCTGGCTAATGAATGCAGGGTGGATATAGTCTTAGGCCATATGAGCGCTTGTTTTATATTTTCTGCGATGGGTAGGAGATTCTGGGTGTGGTCTTGACTACCCCGCAGGCATATGGCTGCTTCCCGACGTTTCGATAGGATCCCAGGTTGTCTTATGATAGGCCCTGGAAGATGATGGTTATTTAGGGGTGCGCACAGTGGGGAAGCCCGGACGGGCGGTCTTAGAATCGTTATATGTATATACTTATAACTATTCTAATTATCGAGTTGGACTCGATGGAACATTAATGCCAAAAAGAGCAAAGTATATGCCACAAAGAGCATACAATTGAGATTAGTACCATAAAGTGCATATGATAATCACTGCATTCCTGATATGGAATGGAAAGGAGATAAAATGAAAAGGATGGAAGATGAAAACGGTTGATAAGTCTTCTTAATTGCATCTATAATCGATTCTTCCCTTGTAATCATCAAATTGTCTTAATTTTATCTTATTGTTACCATGCTAGAATATTACCTTTATCATCAATGCTTATCTGTTCATCATTGTATTACTTGTCATTTATATGGTGATCGCATAAAATCGGGCTCTGACCGGTTCTTCTTTCTTATTGTGCATATATATATATGATATCCGCTCAGGTGTTCCGCCGCAAGGTCGCCCGTAATGAACTTCCTATTCCAGTGGTTTCGAGGAGCCGTGACATTTTGCGAATATCACGGGACATTTTGTGTAGACGCCTTCCTTATTGTTTTCTAGTTATGATCAGTCCCTACTCGGGCGTGTGGCCCAAGATGTTGTAATTGTATAATTGATGTATTATGTAACACATGAAACTTATTGTATATTGTATGTATTTCATTGACTGACGTTTCATCCGGTCCTTTCCTTTTTATTGTTGGTTTATATATATGCTTGTGGGAGTTTCCACCCTCTTTTATATTGTGGGTTGTTGAAAATGTTTTCTTTAACTTACAAAACTAAATTTTTGATAACCCATTTTCTGGAATATTGTGTGGTTATTCCGTATACTCTTTATGTTGTTACGATGCTGAGAATTATTTCCATCCATGACTCCTTTGTTATTGGAGTATCGGGTTGGCCACCCTTTATTTCGGATACCGGGTTGTCACAGTATACTAACTATATTAGGGTCAATGGCTATCCGGACCAATATATGTAGTTTTATAACCTTTACATTGGGGTCGATGGCTTTGTCGGGCCAATGTAAATTTGTAGGGGGAGTGAAGGCCTACTATATAAAATACTTAGGCAGGGTGAATACCTAAAGCATACTAACTATATTGGGGTCGATGTCTATCCGGACCAATATATTTATATATATGATATACTTACATTGTGGTTGATGGCTATCCGGACCAATGTAAATGATAGGATAAATTGGGGTCGATGGAACAGTCCGAACCAATGAGTCCTTAATGTGTGATTCTAAGACTTTATAGTGAAGTATACACTCATAGTATATGTTGCGTGTGAAGTATATATACCGTGTGAATAATCTACTTATGTTGGATATTAGATAGTTAGATGACGTACATACATCTAAAAAGTAAATTAAGTAGAGAAACTTAATTATAAAGATTTAAATGTTAGATAGTGAACATCTAAGGAATCAATTAAGTAGTGAGACTTAATGATAAATATGGATAGATAACATATGTGAAAGGTTACAGGGGAAGTAATTAACATATGAGAGGTGTTAATAAACAATGTACTGTATAGGCGTTATGGGAACTTAGACGTGTAAATATGTTCAGTTAATCGCTATAGTCTAGTTATCTTGGGTAGTAGTACATATAGGTGGGCTAAGTATAGAATGTTAGGTGTACACTCTAGATGAGGGGTGAGTAGTATCTCAAGTGAGTGTGACAGTAACCTAAATATGAAGAGCATTCATGCATTTTAAACTGCTGCATTTTAATTGACTAGCTAAATATTTTTAAAATGTTTTGAGTTCTAACCCTTGCTATAAAAATAGTTTCAAAACCTTTTAGGTGTCCAGCCATAGGGACACCAGACTTAATATATATTCTAGGGACACGCCACTACGACACATGTAGATGCTAACAGGAGTTTGGATTAGACGCTTCATTTCTTTATTCCTAGAACAGGGATTTATTCTCAGTCGCACTTAATTTAGGGCATGTTATCGAGTTACTTTCAGATTCAGTTTTCAGTTTATTCTATTATTGTTGGATATTTTTTTTGGTTTGGAATTTTAGCCGATTGGTTATTCGCCAAGTCTTTTATTAATTATTCAGTTGTGCATTTCTAGATAGTGTGATTGGTTAGTTTATATTTTTGCATGTTGTGTTGTTTAACTAAAAAGATAAAATTGGACACCAACTTTTTTAATACTAGGTGTTTAGTAATGTTTTAAAAAGTTTTGATAGTGATGCTAAGAATGTACCAGATGAGATTCTTGTTTAATTTGATACAGGACTGATCGCCCGGTATTTTATTAGGCGGGATGTTACATATTGTATCAGAGCATCAGGTTCTAGTGTGCTTAGGATCTGTGCGGATTTTCACATTTCATCTTAGAGTTATTTGATGTAGAGCCTTATGATAGGGTTGTTGTATTCTTGTATGTATGCGATTTATGTTCTTCTGCCAATTAATTTTTTATTTGTTGGTAAACTCATTAAATTCGATTCTCATTTCAGATGCCAGCCGAAGAGATCGAGTAGCTAGGGTAGTAGAAGGAGATGAGACTAGGGAGGATCATCAGGAGCCAAAGATACCATAGCCACCACCAGAGATGATTTCAACTTCATAAGTAACTGAAATAGTGACACAAGCAGTTAACACGGTGATGACCACAATGGAGGGATACATTCCATGGAATCAGCCACAACTATAAGTGGCACCAGAATTTGAGGCCCTCCTGAGACCGTCAGAGTGGTAGAGGTTAAGGGAGACCTTTCAGAAGGGCCACCCACCAGATTTTCAAGGGAGTTCAGAGGTGATTGCGGCATGCTAGTGGAAGAGAGATATACAACGTCATCTATGCATAGCAGATTGCAGTGAGGGCATAAGTAATTGCTATCCACTTTTAGGTTAGTGGGCGCTACGCAATAGTGGTGGGAGACGATTACCATAATAGAGGAGAGGGACACAATAAATATTGTCGAGTTTTGGGTGTGGTTTGACCGCAAGTATTTTCCGCCAACAGTTGAGATCGAGATGAGGAGGAAATTCAGGGAGGTTGATCAGGGAGACTATTCAGTGGCTGAGTACGAGGAAGAGTTGACTCATTTGACAAATTTTGTACCGGATGAGGTGAACAATGAAGAAAGAAAGAAGGCAAAGTTCATGAATGGGTTGGCCTGGAGGATCAGGTAACACTTGATTGGTAATCCCGCACTAGCAACTTATACAGACGTCTATAATGCAACATTCTTACACCATTAGTATCATCACTTCCACATGAAGGGGAGCAAGAGGGGAGTCGAACTTAATCATTCGAGTAAGGAAGGAGGGGGAAGTGCTAGTGGGCCATCCCAACAGCTGACAGTGGGACATCAGGGGCAGGATTCCCAGTAGGGGAATCAAACCAAGTGAGTTAGTTCTGGGGGATATCGACCAGATGGCTAGGATTTCTAACAAGGTCAGGAAGGACATGATCAGTGGCAGGACAAATTTTTTAGGTACTGTTTCATTTATGGAGAAGCGGGTCACATGAAAAGAGATTGCCCTAAGTGAGGCAAGGGGCAATTACATGACAAGGTTCTGGATGTACAGCCATTACAGCAGTTTATGGGTCAGTTCAGACAAGGGAATTTTAACCAGGAACCCGAGGATCAGACATTGGAGCTAGATTATGGAGGTAATTTTTTTTTATCATACAACCATGGATTATTTTTTGGGTGACAGTGGGGGCGTCACAACGTAAAACTATTTTCACTAGAGTTCATGGGTAAGTCGAATTTAGTGGGTGAGCATACTATAATAGCTAGATTATATATGTAAAATTACCGCGGGGTTCTTTAGTATTAACCACGTGAGAATGGGGGGGGGGGGGGGGGGGGGGGGAGTACACTAAAGGGATGTTGGAATCACGCGAGAGGTTTATACTTTCGAAAATTTTGATAGTAGAGTAAATGATTGTTCCAAGTTTCGACTGGTTAGCGATGGTTTGGAGCTATAGTGGATAGTTATAGTAAGACTTGGTGTTCGTTGTACCAGGGTATGGATTGTTTTTTCTATGTGTCACCTAAGATACTGTCTAGCTTATATATACGAGTATATATGTTAAAAATGTGTTGCATAATAATATGTTGATATTTTTAATTGTAATCCCGAGATGTACGGACGTTTACTGATGTGATTCAGGATGGAGAGATTTGTTGTAGAGCGGGGTGATATAGATCGGAATTCATTTCGCGGAAGGAAACTATTTATAGTAAGGGCACAGTATTGTATATTGTCTTTTGTAGCATAAGAGTGGGTGTGTATGCCTTTGTGTCAAGAGACGGGTATCTGGGGGCGCGTACTATGGACTAAGGGCCTAACGGATCTCAACTACCGACAATGTTAGGTAGTAGTGTATCAGGGGGTTCCTTGTTTGGATTTCGCTTTGCGAGACATCCCACACATGAAACTTAGCGCGATGTTGGAAGTGGGGGGATGTTTGGTCATTAGTACACGGGTTAGACACCTCGGTTATATAATGAGTATGTAATTATAACAGTGAGATGGAAGTTATATTAAAATTTCAGGCTAGAAGAAGTCGGGTATTATTTGTGCTGTTGAGCATAGATACAGGATGTATGGGTGCCGTGGTTAACTAATTTAATTTCAAAATAATTCACGATTACAAGTAGGAGAGATGGGTATAGTGATCATAAGGTAGGTGACTTGCGAGCTAGTCGAGATTTGGAGTACTAGGCTTAACTTAATTTCGAGGATGAAATTCCTTTGTAACGGAAAAAGTATGTAACACCCTGTAATTTTGAGGACTGAGAATTTAATTATAGTTTTTGGAAAAAATAAAATTCATTTGAATTGGATAATTTTAAATTTATAATTTGGAGAGTTTATTTGAATTGGATGAATTATTTAAATATGACGAATTTAGATTTAATTAATCGAATTATTGTTGTGTCACATTTTTAGGTAAAAAATTAGTTGATGTTATAAATTATTTCGGATGACAATTCTGAGTGCATGGTTGACTCCGGATAGGTTGCGATAGTCGGAAAAGAGTACCTTGGGGTAGTCTCGGGGTATTTTTAAGCATAAACGGACCCACATGGGGGTGTTCGGGTCATATGGGCTTGGCCCATAAGCCTAAAAATGGGATTAGGATTTATAAACCTAATTATAAGGGTATGGAAAGAGAGTTGACATAACTCTAAACCGAAATTTAGAGAAAGGCATAGGGAGAAATTGGAGATCAACTGGGAGTCTTTGGGAGATAAATCAAGGAGCAATTGAAGGTGTTCTTTGTGGAATCATTATGAATACCAAAGGAATCAGACTCTACAATCGTTAAGGCAAGTGGTTAATTTGCTGTAATTATAATTTTGTGATAACCAATTCAAATTATGGTGATGTGTAAAACCAAATCCGTTTCTGGGTGGGTTTTCATATGAAATCGGGTTTTTATGGAATCGATCATGTTGTGTAAATTTATAGTTCAGTTGATGTGATAGGGTTTCTCAGTGTTAGTAGAGTTTGAACATTAACAAAACTCCAGTTGTAGATGTGAATTAATTTGGATTGTGAGATAAATTTTGGGTTTACGAATTTAATGAAACTGTAGGGAGCCATTTTTGGAATTGATGTTTTTCCTAAGAATCGATTATGTTAAATTGGTTAAAAGATGATTATAACTTATTTTAGAGGAGAAAATATAATAGGGGTGATTAACTAAGGTTGGAAGTTGAGGGGTTAAAACCTTGGAGAGTCGTTAATGGAGAAAACAGAAGTTGGAGAAGACAAGGACCTATTCGATCGATCGATCGATGCCAGGGGTCGATCGATTGACGGTCGAGAAATTCTGATAGTTCGACTAGTTTGTTTATATATGGAAGAACCAATTTTATAATTGTTTCTAGCTTATTTATTAGAGAAAAAACAAATAAATAAGGGGACTTATTCCTAGCTATTTGAAGAGAGATAATTGGGACTAGGTGGGTGGAAAAAGGTGTGGCACATGGGTAAGATTCATAAGTATTAAAATTACGAGCCAAAGTAAATGTTCGGGTATCGTAGTTGAGTGACGCTACTTAATTCGATTAATTTATTATGAGTCGTGGAATAGACTCGGGGATATTTTAGGCTAATGCTATGGGATTTGAGCACAGATTGGTCGGATTTAAATTAAGTATATATATGCGGTGATTGTGTAGTGTGTGTGTGTGTGTGTGTGTGTGTGTCTATATATATATATATATATATATATTTGTGTACTTTATAGTAATATGTAGATGGCGTGAATGCATACAGTATACTAACTATATTGGGGTGGATGGTTATATGGGCCAATGTAAATTTGTAGGTGGAGTGAATGCCTACTATATTAAAAACTTAGGCGGGGTGAATACCTAAAACATGCTAACTATATTGGGGTCGATGGATATCCGGATCAATATATTTATATACATAAAATATTTACATTGGGGTCGATGGCTATCCGAACAAATGTAAATGATAGGATGAATTAGGGTCGATGGAACAATCCGAACCAATGAGTCCTTAATTTGTGATACTAAAACTTTATAGTGAAGTATACACTTATATTATATATTGTGTGTGAAGTATATATACCGTATGAATAATCTACTTATGTGGGATAGTAGATAGTTAGATGACGTGCATACATCTAAAAAGTAAATTAAGTAGAGAAACTTAATTATAAAGATTTGAATGTTAGATAGTGAACATCTAAGGAATCAATTAAGTAGTGAGACTTAATGATAAATATGGATAGATAACATATGTGAAAGGTTACAGGGGAAGTAATTAACATATGAGAGGTGTAAATAAATAATGTACTATATGGGCGGTAGAGGAACTTAGATGTGTAAATAAGTTCAGTTAATCATTATAGTCTAGTTAGCTTGGGTAGTACAACTAGGTGGGCTAAGTATAAAACGTTAGGTGTACACTCTAGATGAGGGGTGAGTTTTATCTCAAGTGAGTGCGACACTAACCTAAATATGAAGAGCATTCATGCATTTTAAACTACTGCATTGTAATTCACTTGCTAAATATTTTGAAATGTTTTTGGTTCTAACCCTTGCGATAAAAATATTTTCAAAAGCCACAGGGACGCGAGACTTGATATCTATTCCAGGGACACGCATCTGCGATAAATGTGGATGTTGGAAGGAGTTTGGATTCGACGCTTCATTTCTTTGTTCCTAGATCAAGGATTTATTCTCAGTCACATTTAATGTAGGGCATGTTACCCAGTTACTTTCAGATTTAGTTTTCAGATTATTCTATTATTTTTGGATATTTATTTGGTTTGGAATTTTAGCCGATGGTTTATTCAGCAATTCTTTTATTAATTATTCAGTTGTATAGTTCTAGATACTTCGATTGCTTAGTTTATATTTTTGCATGTTGGGTTGTTTCTTTAAAAAGATAAAATTTGACACCAGCTTTTTGAATACTAGGTGGTTAGTAATGTTTTAAAAAGTTTCGAAAGTGATGCTAAGAATGAACTAGATGAGATTCCTGTTTAATTTAACATAGGACTGATCACCCGGTATTTTATTACGCGGGGTGTCATATATGTTGTATTATCTTTCACATCTCGGATCGTCATCCCCCAAGTCCTTTAATTAATACGCATATAAATTCATCAAAAATTAATCGTACTTAAAACATAAAAAATATCACCAATATTTTTGTGTTGAATGATATATAATATCAATATAAACATCTTAATTTCATTTTATAGTTGTCATTTTTGTGTCCATCGCGTCTTTTTCTTGATATTGTAACACAAAGTATTACAATTTTTTTACTTTCACCCATTAATTTCCAATGTACAATTGGACTAGTATTTGATTTATAACTTGCTTAATGTTAATACATATACAGAAACTTAAAAGCATTGGTACAAATAAATAAAATGAATCACCTCGCATCATGACCAACAAATTTTCTAGGTTGAAAGCCAAAAGTAATTACAACATTACTACAATCAGATTTACCTCATCATACAACTTATAATCAATGACACTAAAAACCCTTAGTTTGTTTAACAGAAGAATTGTACGAGAGTACATAACATCCAATAAACAAATGTTGGGTGTTAATAAACTAATTAAGGTAGAATACACTATGATTTGGGGCAAGAACTCTCAAATACAAAATCGAAATTACAAAGAGAAATAACGACATACCTAATCTTGTCACATCAGATGAAATGAAATCATGACAAATAAAAAAATTAACATAAAATCAGATGCCTACCTATTTTTATACATAAAATATTTATTTACAAAATAATAGAATCTGAAATAGATAAATACCTTAATGGGTGGATAAGAATAAAAGGGATATTCCAGAGGCTGTTGAAATGGGTCAGAAATACTGGAGAGAGAATATCTAGACTTATTGGTGTTGACCTTCTATAGTGAGGTTTGATAGAGGTAGATATAGGGAGGGAAGAAGGAGAGCGTGCAAATTTATTACAACCAGAGATGAGGAGTGTAAAAGCGTGTGGATGAGAGGGAGAGTGAGAGGAAGAAAGAATTACTGGTGTTGGTACTCTTCTAAGGTTGATGGGGACCTTATTTTTTAGGGGTCTAAGTCAGGCCTTCTACCGAATGGAAAAAGTGGTAGGGCCATTATATTCTGATGGGATGACATGTGGACAACTTTGGGGGGGGGGGGGGGGGAGATACACTGAATTTAGTAATGATTACTGGGGAGGGGGATTATTGATCGATAGAAGGACCTTGAGGCCTTTTTCCCATCGGTAGAAAATCCATGGGTTTTTTTAGGGGGCCTTCCTGCAAGTTTTATTTTTTGTATTTTTGAACCCAATAAGTTTTATTTCTTGGAGTTTTGGTTCCTCTTGTTTCCCTGTTTAGTGGATCTATCTCTAGGACTTTAGTGAAACCAATTTTATGGTATTTTTATCGGGTGGGATAAAATTATCCACGACCCGATTATAAATTGGGATGTCCACAGCTATTATTTTAATTTTATATGTTAATATATGTTTACTACATTGTTGCATATCTATGTCTTAAGATGTTCATTAGAGCCGGTGATGTTGTATAATTGCCTTTTTCCCATCGGTACAAAATCCCTGGGTTTTTTTTAGGGAGCTTTCCTGCAAGTTTTATTTCTTGGAGTTTTGGTTCCTCTACTTTCCCTTTTTGGTGGATCTATCTCTAGGATTTTAGTGAGACGGATTCTATGGTATTTTTATCGGGTGGGATAAAATTATCTACGACTCGATTATAAATTCGTGTGTCCACATCTATTATTTTAATTTTATATGTTAATATATGTTTACTACATTGTTGCATATCTATGTCTCAAGATGTTCATTAGAGCCGGTAATGTTGGATAATGTTTTATTTAAATATCATATGTAAATCATCAAAGGTAATAGAATATTTGTGTACACATATGATACTCCGTTCCTTTGAGATTTTGTATTATTTTTTTATGGTTTGAGTTTTTGTTGATTATTGCGGCGAATGAGTGAATTGTCTTTATCATTTTGATTTGAATTTTATGAATGCAATGAATCCATAAATGTTTTACGTGTACATCACTCAAGTTAATTTCTTTTTAATCGATTAATTATTTTATTTTAAAATTTTATTTTTATTACAATATTTTCCTATCCAACTTTGTGCTAAATTTGGTGTATTTAACTCCAAACGAATGAAAATTTGTCAAGGTCATGTTTGTATTTATCTTTGCTTCTTTTAATATTGAAAATTCATACTTCTTTTGGTTTGTTAAAGAATTTAATATTTTCTTTTTTAATTACAGTTTCCAAAAAAGAAATCAGAGGAGAGTAATGAGCATGGAATTTGATGGAGAGTGATATGTTCGCTCCCTTAATTGTCAACTTATTTTTGTAATATAGGATTTCTATGATTTTCAGTCTTCCACAAATAAGATATTTGAAGTTTGAATGCCATTCTATGTGTTTATTTCTAAACAAATGGGTTGATGGTTTTCAAACTCTCCTTTTTTTCGCAGAAAATGATAGCGGTTGAAGTTTGAAACATTTTTAGGAATGACCTAAAGAATATTTATCGACTTATTGATTCTATGATCATCAACTTTACATCGAGCCCAGATGGAGGGTTAAATTTAAGGACTCATTACCGAGTTATCTCTTTTTTGAATTCTTTTTTATGGGATCCATGAAATTTTAATTCACATAATACTTTAGAGTGAATATCCACACAACAAATTTGTCGCATTAAATATTTCTAATTACAGTTTTGCATGGAGGAGTAAATATGTTTGAATTTTTTTCCCTTTATTTTTAAACAGCCTACTCATTCTTTTCTCTCTATTGAATCAATCGACTTTGCTGAATGATTTGAGAAAATTTTATTATTTGCGTATACGAGAAAATTTAACACCACAATAAAATTAGAACGACCTATCTAGATGCCGAGGTGTGTGTTAGACAGACTGTCCTAAGACATAAATATTGCCCGCACTTATTCGAGTGGTGCCTCGAGTCTCAGATATCTGTCTCCAGAATTCAACAATGTTGTTCATCCGATTGAAGCACACAATGGAGAACGTATAGAACCACACTAGTATTGCCCAGATATAAGATTTGAGTAGGAATAGATTTTTTAGAGTGAGAAAGAAGGAAATGCATAATCATGTATTTTTATGATTTTTTCTTTTAGACTGATTCTGCAATGCCCTTTAAAGTGATGCAACAATCAATCTACAACCACCCTATGGCTAAAAATAGTAGCCACTAAAAACCTACAGCCACCCTATGGCTTAAAATAAGTAGCCACTACCACCCCTCATACTACTTCCAATGGCTAGGAATAAACATATTATAATATTAATAAAAAAATTAATCTGAATTTTTAATTTTAATTAAAAATGAAATAAAAATGAAAAATAAAATTACAATTGGGTCTTGACTTAGGACCCAAGACCCAAGTCCCAAGTCCCAAGTCCCAAGTCCCAAGTCCCAAGTATTTATATATAACATATATAGGAGTAGATTCATATTGATTGAATTTCTTTAACACACTTCCTATATAATGTGATTGTGACAATTTAATTCCCTCGGAATCTCGTATTATTTTTATTCCCAAAATAAAATCTGCAACTCCCAAGTCTTTCATATCAAACTGTTCAAATAACATCTTTTTTGTAGTTTTTATAATACTCATATGTGATACAAATATTAGCATATCATCAACATATAGACATACAATCACACAAGCATCTCTATGGCATTTACAATACACACATTTATCCGATTCATTTATTTTAAATCCATCATTAATCATTACATGATCAAATTTTTCATGCCACTATTTAGGTGCTTATTTTAGTCTGTATAAGGATTTAACTAGCTTGCAGACTTTATTTTCAAATCCTTTAACGACGAAACCTTATGGTTGATCCGTATAAATTTTTTCTTCTAATTCTACATTTAAAAAGGCAGTTCTTACATCCATTTGATGAATTTCCATTTTATAGATGGATGCGAGAGAAATTAAAATTCTAATAGAAATAATTCGCGTAACAGGAGAACAAGTGTCAAAGAAATCAAGTCCCTCATTTTGTTTAAAACCTTTGGTACTAACCTAGCATTATATTTTTCTATGGATCCATCTGGTTTCCTTTTTCTTTTAAAAATCCATTTACAACCTATGGTTTTACATCCAGGTGGCAAGCTAACTAAATCCCATGTGTGATTTTGCATAATAGATTCCATTTCACTGTTAACAGCCTCTCTCCAAAATGGAGCTTCAAGAGAGATAATAACGTCGTGATAAGATTGAGGTTCTTCTTTAGACAAAAATGAAATATAATCAGGCCCAAAAGATGTTTATATTCTACGTTTTTTACTTCTTCTAGGTCCTTGTATTTCCATTTCATTATCTCTCCTACTACTAGATGGCAAATGAATGATTATAAGAGCATTCTCAAATCTAGTAGTTGGATTATGTGGATAAATATTTTCAAAGAGTTCTGCATCATGAGATTAAATAATAGTATTTGTAGATACACTATCTACATCTGATTTGGACATAAGAAACCTATAAGTGCTACTGTTTCGAGCATTACCTATAAACACACAATCATCAGTTTTTGGTCCGAATTTTTTTCGTTTAGGTGGTGGTAAAACTACCTTGCTAAACACCCCCATATTTTTAAGTATTTCTATGACCGCTTTCTTCATTTCCATAATTCGTAAGGAGATTTATTAGATTTTTTAAAGGGAATTTTATTTAAAATATAACATGCGGAAAGTACCGCTTCACCCTTCGAACGCAAAAGGTACACGTAACAAAATTTCGTGTAATCGTGTATAAAGGTAATAAAGTAATTTTTTCCACCTCTTGTTTGAATTTCTTTTAAGTCACACAAATATGTATGAATTAATCCCAAGATTTCACTAGAGCGTTCTACACTTAGAAAAAATTTTCTTTTGAATTTTGATTCTACATATATTTCACATTTATGGTTGACATTTTCGGGTAATTTCGGGATATCTCCTAAATTCATTAATCTTCTAAATGAAGCAAGATTAACATGTCCAAGTCTACTATACCACAAATATAAAGAATCAGAGAGATACGCAGAAGAATTAACTACATTAAAACTAGAGTCAACAGTTACACTTAGTTTGAACAACCCCTCACACGTGTAACCCTTTCCCACAAAAATCCCATTTTTAGTCAAAATAAACTGATCGGATTCAAAGACCACTTTAAAACCCTTTTAACTCAACATCGAACCTGAGACCAAATTTTTTCTAATGTCGGGCACATGTAGCACCTCGTTCAACGTTGGGACTTTTCCAGAAGTGAATTTTAAATCCACATTCCCTTTCCCAGCAACAGCAGCCACTGAATAATTGCCCATATAGAGCTTTTCATCACCTCCTACCACCTCGTAGTAGGAAAATACAATTTTATCTCCACAGATGTATCAGGTGGCCCCAGTGTCCACCCATCAGTCCCTAATGTTGCTAACGAGATGTGCTTCTGAAATGACAGCAGAAAAGTTATCAGTTTCAACAATTGAAGCTTGTGAATTCCCATTAGGTTTTTTAGAGTGCTCATTATTTTTCCTTTTGCAGTATTCTTGGGCTCGATTTCCAGGTTTACCACAAACAAAACAGTCTCCTCCAACTTTCTTAATCCCACTTTTAGTCTTTGTAAAATTATTTGCAGCTTTTCCTTTCCCCTTAAAATTCCGTTGGTACATATATGGCTTAAAATGATTTTTGCCCCCCCCCCCCCCCTCCCCCCACTATTTTCAGTAATGTTTTCTTTGACTTCCATAGCCATGGCAACATCCCTTTTTTCCTTAACACAATTATCCTCTTCAATCCTAAGTCTAACAGTGAGATCTTCCATAGTCATATCCTTACGTTTATGTTTAAGGCCATTTCAAAATTCTTTCCAGGAAGGGGGAAGTTTGTCAGTAACAAATGCGACTTGAAAACCCTCACTAATAGACATACCCTCAGCATGAATTTCATGAATAATTACTTGTAGCTCTTCTAACTCTGACACTACAGATTTTTCATCAACCATTTTAAAGTCCAAAAAATGACTGACAACAAATTTCTTACTTCCAGCATCTTCGGTTTTATATTTCTTATCTAACATCAACCATAACTCTCTAGCATTGGAAACAGAAAAGTAAACATCATATAGAGAATCATCTAATTTGTTCAGAATATGGTCTTTGCATATGAAATCAGATTTTTCCCAAAGTTGGTTAACAACAGTCCTAGCAGGTTCGGCCTCTTCAAAATTATCTTCCTTAATTTCTAAGGTGTGATCAAGTTCTAACAGGTTCAAATAAAATAACATTTTTTGTTGCAAACGTTTGAAATTCAGTCCGACAAATTTTTCAGGCCTAGCAGATACAATCGCTGGAGGATCAAATTTTCCCATTATACGAATATTAATATATTTATGTCTTGGATCGTTGTTTGCGTATACGGGAAAATTTAAGATCACAATAAAATTAGAACGACTTATGTGGATGCTGAGGTGTGTGTTAGACACCTAGTCCTGCGATAGAAAAATCCCCCGCACTTAATCGAGTGGTGCCTCGAGCCTCTGATATCTGTCCCCATGATTCAACAACGTTGTTCGTCCGATTGAAGCACACAATGGAGAATGTATATAACCACACTAGTATTGCCCAGAAGTAGGATTTGAGTAGGAACGGATTTTTGAGAGTGAGAAAGAAGGAAATGCAGAATCACGTGTTTTTATGATTTTTGCATTTAGACTGATTCGGCAATGCCCTTTAAAGGGATGCAACAATCAACCTACAGCCACCCTATGACTTAAAATAAGTAGCCACTAACAACCTACAGCTCCCCTATGGGTTAAAATAAGTATCCACTACCACCCCTCAAACCACTTCCAACGGCTAGGAATAAACGTATTATAATATTAATACAAAAATTAATCCGAATTTTTAATTTTAAATAAAAACGAAATTATAATTGAGTCTTGACTTAGGACCCAAGACCCAAATCCCAAGTCTTGATATATAACATATATAGTGTGCACCTAGAGGGACTTGAACCTAAGGCCTCACAAAAGGATTCTGAAAACTTACCACTAGACTATTAGAAGTGAAGTTGTTGTGAGTATTTCATTCACACAAAGAAATATACAAAAAAACACAACAAATTTCTCTTAGAATTTCCATTTCAAAATAGATTTCCTTTGAATATATACAAAGAGGCCCCTAAAAAACATTAAATAATCATTAAATCATTTATGTTACGTAATTTTTACAATATTACATATATCTACTTTTTTTTGTATTAACTTAGTTATGGGCTCAAAGTTTACATGTTAGTAATAATCTATATTAAAATATGTTGTATTTCTAGACTTTTCACATCATTTATTTTATGTTATCCAAACTTGTTATGGCTCGTAATTTAGTCTAAGTATAATTTATTACAATCAAGTTAAATCATATTAGCTAGTGCGCATCCACGGTAAAGTAATGACAAATCGATTATAGTAAAATAATAACAATGTATGAGTATTCACAATCACTATCATGCAATGATTAACATTATAATATCAGTAGTGCAGTAGTACCATATTCAATTTGTTATACTAAAATTCCACACATTGTATGAGATTCTCTTGACCAACTAAGAGTACAGCGTTAACATCAACAGCCCACGACTAATTACACCTATCATGAGAATACGGTCCTAGGACTACTCTTTCGTCATCCTCCTCCAAGGATAATGTAACGCATTTAAGCAGCTGGTGCATAATCATAACCACCGTCATCGTCATCACCCTCCAACGATGCCGAAGCGGCATAATCGTAATCTCCATCATCATCGCTATTTATTTCTACACATGCTGCTGGCGCATAATCATAATAATTATCATCATCATCCCCGTCTGCATGCCTCTTCCACAATGTGCCAGCACTCTTGCAAGTGAGAGACATTTCAGAATCGTAAACAAAAAAAATAGAATTGAGGTTAAAAGATAAAAAAAAACTGACTTTTTCATATGGGTTGGATTTGAATGGAGAGAGAGTAGTTTTACGGTATATATATAGAGAGAAAAAGTAAGAAAAAAGTGTAGGCTCTTTTCGCACAAGGTCGCCCGGGAGAGAAGTGTGGATTGATAGCTGAAGGGTGTGCTTGGCCACTTCTGCAACACATTGCGCCATTTGGTCCAGCCACATAGGACAATCTGGTGACAGGTCAGGGTGCAAAGATATATTCTTTGGGTACTTGGATGGGTCCTTGTCCATCAAGAATAAAGTGAAGGATTTGCATGGCTTGGCATTGAATATAGTGAAAACACAAAAAGTAATAGCTCTGTGGTAATGTTATAAACCAAAAGATTTTCACAAAACCGACTAATATTTAATAGGTTATTAGAATTTTAATCCTCTGAATTTCAATCTAATTCTCCCTTCAATCCCGAATGTTCAAAAAGTGGAGTATAAAATCCAAATTTTGCAAATCGTCTTAATCAAGTCCAATAGATGACAGGCCCTTAAATGTTTAGCAAAATCACGGGCATAAGTGTCAAATAACATTAGAGATTAAAATGCTACACATTATTCAACTTCGGGGATCATATAGAGAAACATGTATAAAATGAATAAATCAATTCTTATTTTCTAAACTGGTCAATATTTCTTATATTTATTTTTATACTAGGTGGGCCCATAGGTATTGCACTTGCGATCGAGTATTAACTTAAAGCCTTAAAAGTAGGCAACAAGGAATTGTAACTACATAGATTTATTACCAACTGAAAAATCCGTTCCAATGTTATGTTTTATTGGTAAAGACATTGAAACTATTTTAGCCAAATAAAATCATGTGCATCTTAATATAAATAAGTTTCAACATGATTTAAGTCCAAAACAAAGCAGGGAATAAGTTTAAAAAATTTCATGAAGTAGGAGATGAACAAAATCCCTAACTTTCAAGCCGCTCAAATTCGAGGCGAACCAAGATATCAATTTTTTTCCTTTTCACGTTTATTACTCATGCGTATTTCAACTATTACATATGAGAAATAATTTAAACCAAGATGTCAGATAGGCAACAAGACCTGCCAAATAATAATAATTAAATAAGCGAAAAAAAGATTGATAATCCAAAAAAAATACATTAATATAAAGAAACATCAAATGAATGAAACAACAACAGTCATGTGAACATTTTAGCCAATACCTTACATGCATTCACGGGGTAAAATGAACATGTAAAAAATGAAAGCTTCACAAAAGACAGATTTCTCTCTTTCTAAAACATACACTAGTTCTCACTTGCAGGGATGACTATCTATTTGAAGTTATTCACTAGTTGACACCAGCCTATTCAGTCCCTTTACGACACAAAAAAAGATCATTTCACCAGGGTCACCAAGCAAATGTGACATTAATGTTAATTGTTAAACTACTTAAAGTTGTTTGAATCAATAACAAACTTTAAAATAGGTTCTTCCTTGACCAATTTTAGCATGTATTTGCTCGAATTGTGTACGAAAAAATAAATATACTTACGATGGGTATACGTAATGAAGAAGTGTAAGTATTTTAAAAAACATATATATCTCTTTATTAAAAAATTGATTATGAGATTATATGTTTAAAATGAATCCTTTTATGATTTAAAATATTTTAAAGACACCACACCCACCATCACAATTAATACTACCAATGTGTTGCATTGATACGCAATACATGGAAAAGATTGTAATCAATATGTGAAAATTGAGATTTTTGTATAAATAGACATTTATTCAAGTTTTGAAAAAACAAAAATTTCTTTTAGCTTGAAAAGCATGTTTATGCCAACATTGTGAAATTTCTATAATGAACCATATGTTAGACCCATTTAATAGAAATTTTGGACCTAAAATCCATCTTCTCATGTACATAAACTTGTAGTATTTTGATGATGGACATATAAACAAGTTTAATGAGGGTTTTGGTTGGTTTAAACGTGAAACAAATAAAATAGAAATTTTAGCCTTTAAGGTGTGTTAAAATATGTGAAAAATGTGATAAATGGACATTTAATACTATATGTGGAATTAAAGGAAAAATGATATTTTCTGGTGAAGTAGTCTCCAAAAGGCAAAAAGTAGTTTTTTTTAATAAAGAAAGTAATTAAATAAAGAGATCTCCAACTTGAGATATATGTTACTCCAAAGTATCAAATAAATGTTAATGAGTAAAAAAATATGTAAGTTAATATGTGTAACTTAATAGTGTTTTTGCAAAAAAATCACTTGTGAAAATGGAAGAAAAGACAAGTTTGGAAACAAATGGATAACATGGTAATTTGTGAAAAGTGAAATTTTTTTATGAAATAAAAATGTTGAAAAAGGTGTTTCATAAGATGGTCCTTAATAGACGCAATTTTGGGTTGAAATTAATGCAAATGAATAACGGACATGAAACGATGATTTTAAAGTATAACACAAGTTGGGGTGAGACCCGGATTTTGGCTTCGACTAGTAAAAAAGTGTGATAATGTGGACATTTGAAAAATATTAAAAACACATTAATATGGACTCGGATGACACTAGAAATAATTAAGGAGGGACCAAAGCCCTTGGGTGAAAGACCCAAAATCACTGGCCAGAGAATATGGTTGTATCATCGGTGGTGTGGAGCCCGTTAAAGTATATGAATATTAAAAGATTCCAAGAAAAAGATAATAAAAAGTGGAACATGTCAAAAAATGGGTTGTGTTGCGAACATAAGAAAAGACAACGAAACTTGAATAAAATTAATAAATAGTCTGGTAAAAAATAAGTTGGACGAGTAATGTAAGAAAATTGACTACTGTCCATGAAGTAAACGAAATGGTAAATTGAAGTGACTAAATAGGTAATTAAGAAACCTAAATATGTTTAACCCATAATTAATACAAGATTGTGTATATGGGAGGTTTTCAACGAGAAATAAATATGTTCTAGCACGGTGGTTGCGTTTGTTGAAAGGTGACTTTTAATGAAAATATTAAGGTAAATTTGGTATAAATAAAGGGTATTTGTTTAAAGTGTTTAATCGGGTGTGATAAATTAAGAAATAGAGGTCAAGTCAAGTAAAAAGAGATTCCTTATATGATTAAGGCGGATTAATCAGAATAAGTAATGTTCTTGGAATATAAACGGTTTCATGCATTAAAGTATATATATGTACATATACAAGGTAATTGCATGTGCACGTAGGTATAACGTGTTAGATTCTATTATCTTCCGTTCGATTTTATATTGCATTGTTGTAATTTCTCACTAACTCATTCCCTCGTCTTTGTTGCAGCAGGTTGGCTGCGGTTTGTATTTTGAGGGTGTTGTATAGGTAAGTATCCTTTTTATTTTACGTTAGTAGCTCTTTATGCTTGGATTCCGGGGATGATTCCCACGAGTCCCGCAAGTAGTTTGATTTAAATGGAAATTGCATGCTAGACAAGTGAAAATATACTAAATAAAACTGAACTAGCAACATTATTTAGGTTTATTCATTGCACTTCACATCTAACCCTCGAGTTGGAACGAGTTGACTACCGGTAACCCATAAATTCAGGCCATGGCATAACAAAATATATCAGAACTCTAGGTTCAAGGTTCCTTTAAGGAGTGGTGTAGTATGGTCGGTAGGGGATCTTTCATTGTCGGTGTCGATTTTGGGTAGGTCACGCTAGATTGGTGATGGTCTCAGTTAGTGTTCTCGACGGTGGAGTCAAAGGAGACTAACCCGATGGGTAACTCATTGCTAAGTGACATGCGACCTAGATAGTTGTCATTAATTTATTTTTCATTTCTGATTGAGATATGTTAGTGATTTGCGAGTGTCTGTGCGAGCTAATAGTGGAGACACCGTGTTTTTTTAGTGTGAGGTGCTTGTGTGACAACCCTTGATGATGTGATATGTCTAATGAGATGTTAATAGAGCTAAATGACGTCCATTGAGTGAGGGGCACGAATCGTGCAAAGTCAATCGTGGAAACTAGGTGACTAGAGTGCCATGATTAAGAAGTGTTGATTGTGATAAGAATGTATTAAGTTCCTTGTTCAGGCACTTTTCGATAAAAATAATGATAAGATTAAGCAGACTTGATTACTGGTGTAGAATCAAGGTATAAGCATTTTAATTCGGTGAGCATGTAGAATCGTGTTGATTATTACTTGATGTGTACTCGGCTTGAGTTAATTGGGTACTATAATGATAGGTAAGTGCCTTATCAATTGTGGATTGAAAGTCGTATCCTACAAGTTGTGATGAGAATTTTTGAAAATTTGTGATAAGTGTGTTACATGTGTGATAATGATGGTTAAAGTGTTGTCGGAATGAACCCTAGATAGTCTTCCATGATAGGGTTTAGAGAATATGATGCAACTTTTTAGGAATAGGATCCCAAGTGATGCCAGTAGTGTGGACTTATAGGCTTATAGGTTGTGTATGACATACTATATACATACATAATCATTAATAGTGTCACTCTGTGGTTGGATACGTGGTTTATGGAATCGGCCATTTTGAAGAAAGTTTTCGAACCTTTATGGCGTCTCGAGGAGAGAGTCATAGTTTAGACATATGCTTGAGTTTCAAACAAAAAGAAAATTAGATTATTATCTAATTATTGTGGCGTGTTCTGGTAGCCTAAGTGATGATGTAATGGGAGGCAATTTCAATGTGGGTACAATTTAAGCAAGTCCTTGCAATATTCTTGGGACTAATTACATGTGATGTTATTGAGGAATAAAAGTCGATTTGTTGTGACATCTTGAAGTGTTTAATGGTTAAAGTGCATCATGTGTGGAGGCTTATAGGCCAATATTCTTGTGAGTATCTAATTTCTATGATGCGAATATTGAGAGATCGGTAGAGCGTACCTACGATGAGAAAATCATGGGAGATGAAATCTTGTGAAGTCCTTAGTAAAAATTAGATTGAGTATGCTCGGTGTTCTTGGGAAATCTGTTAAGTTCGGCATCATGGAGCACTACTGTTCTAATGATAGTCGTATTAGTAATCATTTGATGATTCCATGTTATTTGTCAAATTTTAAAGAGTCGATTAGAGTACTCCCTTAGTGTTATCGTTCGAATTGGCACAGACGAGTGATGTAACCTTCTAAGAAAAATTAGAAGCTTATGTAATAATTGAGCATGTTATTTGACTGCCTTGGGATAACTAGTGGGGGAGGTGTAGTACTTGATTTTGAGGAGTACTAGGAAATTCATTTGGGATTTAGATTGATGATGTCATGTTAGAGGCTTGAAAATAGCACTGGAAGGGATATAGAAGCATGCTTAGAATATCTACATATGTCGACAGCGCAAGTTAGAATAGATCTAGTAAAGAAAAGACTAGTTCTTCATACATCTTCCAAATCGATACGAAATTGGAGATGCAACCCTATACAAAACTTACTACCCTTAGAGTGCTAATGGTGATTGGTATGGCCGTCTTGTAAATCCAATTCTGGTAGAAACTAGAGATAAGCGCAGTGAAGACTTTGTGTTATTAGAGGTTATAATAAGGAGAATATTTTTCTTGATTGGGCACAACCTAAGGAGACATTTGGGACACGATCATGGTAAAATAATGCAGAAAATAACCTAGGTGCATTAGGTTGGTCACCGCATCACGCTGACTAGAGGTATGGACAAGGTCAGAATTTAAAAAGGAGTTAGGCATTTATTAACCAGAGTGGTTCATATTTGTCAAGGATGTAAGGAAGAAGCCTTACCCCTAAGGAGTGAAGTCCAACGTCTGACTTCCCAAAGGATGATAGATTCGTATCTTGCTTTAGTCTTGTGGGGATGATTGGTTTGTGATCCAATTTATCATGATTGGTGACTCGATCCATGGTTTTTATCTAGGGTAGTATCTAGTGAGAAAATTTAGGAGGAATCATAGACTTTAAAGCATGTGACGTAGGTTCATCCTTCGTAAATAATAGTTCGTTGCATGCGAATGGGATTTTATCAGAATTATTAATTACTCATTCTGATTCATTGTGTTCTTTTAGTTTTGGTTGTTTGGGATTGTATTCCTTCGGTTCTAATGGTTGAGGACAGTGTCCTTTCAATTTTGACAATCTGGCATTGTTCCATGTTAAATATTTGGTCATAGCGCGGCTTGGCTTAGTATGAGTGAGGATGTACCTCGTATGGTTATTACAACTTGATAACTGGGTGCGCTCTTATTTGAAGTATTCCTTTTTTTGCACAAGTTTCAGATATGCGTAGTTTCACTTTCTGCCGCACGGTTTGCTCTTAGCATCCATTTTTTTAAATATTAACAACCTTTATGGATAGGCCAACATAAAAATTAGCAACTCTGGTTGTAAAGAGCGAGATGATTATTCAAGGACAATGTATAATGTTAGAACTCGAGGAGACATAGGACACAATTTTGTTTTGCCTCATTGAGTGGTTTGGTGTAATACTCGGGTGAGTGTTCTATATTTGGACCCCTAGAATTATCCTAAGTTTATAGAAGGATGTTGTGGAAGGTGTTAAGCAGATGCACAATTTGTGACTCGATTGGTATGTTGCTCCACGGAGTGGGTGACTAATTAGGGAAGGATAATATCGGGCTTAAGTGAATTTTCATGGTTTGGAAGACCCTAGGATTTGATAGGGCTCATTATAAGTGGTCCTAAGAATTGAAAAGATTTAGGACGATGGATTTAGTGGTTAGTTGTATGTTGTTTACTTTTGGTGAATGTTGATCACTAGAGAGTGTTGCCCCGGTAGGCGCATCGTATAATTTGAGTGTCAGCAATGAAACCTTAGGACTTGATTCAGACTCAAAGACTGTTATGTAATTTTGATAACTAGCCTAATGATGAGCGTTAGAATATATTGCATGTTGAGTTCTTTTATCACGGCCCCCGGTGAAAGGGCATACAATATTTTTTTATGATTGAGGACTCAATGACTTATCCTTGAATGATTATTATGACTTAGAGTAAGGATTGTTAACCCCTGGAATTTATGGATTAATAATTTCGAGGACAAAATTCCCTAAGGAGGGAATAATTTTAACACCCACTCCGATTTTGATCATACTTGTATGACTTGGTGACTTGGTAGGACCAATTGGGCTGTAGACTTGTTGACATGGACCGTAAGTCAAGCTTGGGTAACGTACTGGCCCAGACACAACCGAATTGGATTTTCTTTGTCCTAAAGTTTAAATGATGAAAAATAAAAGTCGTTCAAATGAGGTGCTCATGTTATTCAAATGAGCCATTCGAATGAACTTCTAACTGCTTGGAAATGGTCGATTTCCCTCGCTCTCTGGAATCTCGTTAGATGCCCACGTTCAAACAAGGTTTCTAGTCATTCACATGAGGGGTTATTTCCCTTCGAACGAGGTGTTGATCATGCCCCATGTAACCTTAAAATTTGGCCGCGTTAGTACTTCGCTAAAAGTCTGGTTCGAATGAGAAGGAAATCTCGTTTGAACGAGGGTTCGACCGATCGAAAAAAAATCTAGAAAATTCTACAAATTTTTGTTGTCACGAAGCAGAGTGTTGGATTGAATGACGCATCGAGCTCTCAACGGTTCAGATCAAAACACGGGATAAGAGATTTACTTGACCCTGGGGCAAAGGGTCAAGTGTAGAGGCATTTGGGTAATTTGACGCTTTGAGTTTTAGGGGTATTTAATTGTAAGTTAGCCCATTCTTGGGCATTTTCAATCACATTGTCCCTCCCTCCACCCCCTCTCTCTCTCTCGCTCTCTCTCTCTCTCTCTCTCTCTCTCTCTCTCTCTCTCTCTCTCTCTCTCTCTCTCCTCTCTCTCTCTCCCTCTCTCTCTATCTATCTATCTCTCTACTACACCAAAAATGCTAATCCGGCACGCTCAGGTAAGGAGATTCTGGCACGATTTTAAACCGTGACCAAATCTGGCACGACTTAATCATAAACTGGCATGGTTTAAAACAGTGCCAAAATCTAGCACAGTTTTAAACCCTGCTAACTATGGGTACGTTTCATTAAAAAAAATCACCCTAAAATTTCAAGCGGGGATCAAAATTTCAAGAGGGACCAAATCATTCTAACCTAAGTTTATCTCTCTCTCTCTACTCACGCTACTCGACTTTACTCCCCAATCCACATAACCCGACGCCTCATCATCGTTGCCTACCGATGCCTCCATTATCCAAACTATCCACTAATTGCCATCATCCACACCATCCTTTCTCCCTCCTCACTCCAGTGCATCTCTCTCTCTCTCTCTCTCCGTATCTCTCTCTTAGGGCAATAATGACCGACGGAGATCTTTTATTCTAAAGCAGTATTAAAGAAACTAGCATTGTGTCCGTACCAAAACATTTATAATTATTAATCTACTTCACTGGCATTCTTCACTTTTATTTCCATTTCCATTTCCATTTCCATCTCTCTTCGTATATATCACACATACACGTGGGGCTTCTGATTTTTTTTTGCACTATATGATGTTTTATCACTATTATTTTCGTGTTCGATCTTCTCTCATTTGTTATTCTATAGTTGTTTCAACAGTCTATTATTCAATTTGTTCTTACTTCTATGCCTATGGGTTGATGCTCCTATATTTCTATTTTATTTAATTTTTCCAATTTATCGTCTTCTTTTTATAACTCATTGTAATACCCCGTAATTCTGCTTAATTAGGAAAATACGGTTTATTTAAATTACGTGAGTAGAGTAATTTAATGTGATAAAATATGTTTTATTTAAATTACGTTAGAAGAGTAATTTAATGTGATATAATGTTAATAAAGATGAATATGACGATTAAAAATTTACTAAATGTGAAATAGTAAATTTTGAATGTTGATATGTACGGTCTAGTGACTATATGGACGTACCGGAGTTATCTCAACCGAGTGTTGCACGTAGGACAAAAATTAAAGATGAGAGTTAGAAAAATATTTAAGTGACTCAAACGATAATTTAGAGTCCACAGATGATTCCGAAATGATCGAATTAGTTAAAATAGTGTACCCGAGGATACTAGTTGAGTGACGGGTCATTCTCGGGCTAAACCGGAACCATTCGGGGGCATTTTGGTCTCTTTACAATTATGGGTAAGTAGACCTACGAATTTTGAAACCCTAGATCAGATTATAAGAGTTGAGGCTAGGGTTAGAAAGAAAGAAAATACACCATAGCCATTAGAGAAGAGAGAGAGACACTTTCCTAAGGCAACAGAAGGAAGGAAGGGAAATTCTAAGGAGATTTCACCATAAAGTTGTTGGGAAGGAGGACTGAAGGATCAAAAACATCAACCATCATCAACAACCACAAAATCAGACCCTACAAATCATAAGGCAAGTGTTTAATTACAAAATAAATTGAGTTATAATACCCATATTGAAGCTTTATGAAGAACATAGTTTTTATGATATTTTTGGAGAAAAACAATTGATTATGACCCATGATTGGTAGGGTTTGCATGTAGGACATTTTTGGATCTCCAAATATTCTGATATCATAGAAAACTAGATGATTAAATCGAACTAAAAGTATGGAATTATGATGAAAGATGTAAAGAATGTATTTTTAGGGTTCTTGAATACCAGAAATTTTTTTAGTTGATTTGGCCAAGATTTATAATGATTTTGTTGTTTTAAATCGTTAGTAATCATCCCAGAACATGTAGGAATGATTAGAAATTGTTGGTTGCAAATATGGTAAATTATGATGAAAGATAGATAGATAAAAACGATGAAACCCGCATGAAGAAGACGAACTGGGTCTGTCACTACTTGATCGATCGATCGATCGAGCAGTCGATCGATCGACCATATCCCCTCGATCCATCGACCCTAGCTGGACTTTAGAAAATTTTGTGAATAAATTTCCTTTAATTACCGTCGCTTGATGGGAACCTTAGTGATGATATTTTACCTATGAGGAGACTTCATAAATACCAGTAGGTGTACCATTAGATTTCTTCATAAATGATTGAGTGGTAATTTTGGAGAAATGGACTGACGGGAGAGCGATCGATAGTCGTATGTTGGGATTGTGAGATTTTGGCTACGGAAAGGGTGAGTGTAAATTTCCGGAATAATACCAGTAGGTTAAAGTTAACTTAACTATTGAATTAAGGGAGGGGTAACTAGGTCTCTTAGAGTTGCGTGAATACTCGAATAAATACAATAGTGAAATAAATTGTAATTAATGAGTACGGTGAATATAAGTTAAATATATTACGTACGGACATGATTTGATAGGTCGGGTGTGTACCTACTAAACTATACAAAAGTTTGGGTTAAGAGAATTTTACCTAAATTAATTATGTTAGGGTCGATGTAACATTCCGAACTAACATAAAGTTATTATATGTTTGGGGTCGATGAAAAATGCCGAACGAAACTTTAAACTGGTGTCGCGATGAAAGAGTCCCGAACCAGAATATGTGTATATATTTATATTTTTAAATAGTTGGGGTCGATAGATCATTCCGAACCAACTCTTACTTGGGGTCGATGAATCATTCCGAACCAAGAGTCCTTTATGTGTGGTAAAAGGATATGTTAGTGATAACTGATATTAAATACATTATTGTGTGATAAAATGTATTCTATATGCATAATCTACGGATTGAAAATAGTAGATAATGAAATGAATTGTAAATATCTTAGTAATAATTTATAGCGTGATGTAATTATTACAAGAATAAGAACAACGAGTAGTAAATAAGTTACCTACGCTTATGGGTGGTATAACTAGGTGAACTAAGTGTCCTCGTTAGACATGCACTATAGAAGAGAGGTGAGGAAGTCCAAGGGAGTTGTGTGAAACTTTAATATGTGTAATCAATAACTCAATGGTGATAACTGCTTGCAAAATATTTTCAAAATGCTTTGAGTACTAACTCTTGCTATGTAAAATTTTTTAAAACCTTTTTGGTGCCCATCCACAGGGACACCCAGCATGATTTCATTCCTGAGATTTGGGAGCTGCATCACGTGTGGATGTTATAGGGATTGTTTAGATGCTTCCTCTTTTTGAGTTCTAGTGCAGGATCTCAGTTTTAGTATTTTTAGTTGAGACATGTTGTCCTATCTTTACTGCTATAGTTTATTTTAGTTATGGATTTTTAGTTGTCTTTTATTGGCCGTGGTTTTTGGCAAGACTTTACCTGCATTCAGTTAATTATGCAAACTGTTTTATTATTACTAGAATTGTAATGTGTTTGTATGGATTATTTATTCTGCTTAAGGAAGATAAAATTTGGCACTCGTTTAATTTCACTTAGGTGGTTAGTAAATTAAAAGGCTTTTGGCAGTGATGCTAAGGATGAACCATTTAAGAAACCTGTTTAAATTAAATTAAGGCTTGATCACCCAAGGTTTAATTAGGAGGGGTGTCACAGATGGTATCAGAGTATCATGTTCTAGTGTCCATAGGATCTGTACGGCTTACTGTGTTTTAGCGTAACGTTTGGTTGTATTAGAGCCCTACTATTAGGACAGTTGATTCAATATCCACTTTTGCGTTATCGTACATCTGGTCTTAAATTTTTGAATAAATTGTGTATTTATACAATTTGAATCTTATTTCAGATTCCACCAAGGAGACAACGAGCAGAGAGGGATGAAGCCAGAGATAAGGTGAGGGAGGCTCCTCAGGAGCCACAGGTGCCGATACCACCACCCCCACCCGAGCTAATTTCCACTACTCAGGTTGCAGTGATAGTGGCTCAGGAAGTCGAGACAGCTACGAGGGCCATGGCAACCCATTTTCCTCAGCCCTAAGTACCTCCTCCTGTGGCACCGGTAGTTCAGGCTCCAGCAAAACCATCTACTTGGCAGCGAGTCAGAGAGACTTTTCAGAAAGGACGCCCACCCGAGTTTCAGGGTAGTACCGATGTAATGGAGGCGTGCAACTAGAAGAAAAATATCCAGCGCCACTTGTGCATGCTAGAGTGCACCGAGGTACATAAACAAATGCTAGCCACTTTTCATCTTTCGGGAGCAGCCTTACAGTGGTGGGAGTCAGTTACCACCACCGAGGAAAGGGACACTTTGGAAATTTTTGAGTTTTGGGTGCGGTTTGACCACAAGTATTTCCCTCCAGCAGTGGAGTCAGAGATGAGGAAGAAATTCAGCGAAGTGGTTCAGGGTGATCGCTCAGTTGCTGATTATGTGGAGGAGTTTACCCGCTTGGCCAACTTTGTGCCAAACGAGGTGAGCGATGAGGAGAGGAAGAAGTCAAAATTTATGGAGGGCCTAACCTGGAGAATCAGACAGCATTTGATCGGTAATCCAACGTTGGTAACCTACACAGATGTCGTTAATGTCGCTCTACTACACTGTCAAGACCACCATTTTCATGCGAAGGGAAACAAGAGAGGTGAGCCTAGCCAACCACGCAAGGTGGATGGAGGTAGTGGTAGCAGCGCACCACAGTAGCAAACAGTGGGCTAGTTAGGGCAGGATTCCTGACAGGGGAACCCTACCAAGAAGTTTAAGCACAGGAGGCATCGCTTTGACAGACAGGGCCAGCAAGGTCCCAAGCAACCAGTCCCTCAGGGCCGGCAGGTCCACGGGAATAAAAATGGAGGAAATCAAGGCCAAGTTCGACAGGGCCAACGTCAGGGCCAAGGGCAGAGACAGTTTCAGGGTTAGTGTTTCACTTGTGGCCAGCAGAGTCACAAGAGTAAAAATTGTCCACAGCCAGACAGGGCACAACAATAGGGTGCCCAACAGGGGCAGCAGGCTCCGTTAGCTCTAGCAGTAGTACAGGCCCCACAACCAGGGCAGATGTAGTTCGGACGTGTGTTCAACGTCCGTGATATTCCATTGCAGCCAGCACCTCCAGCACCGCTGGCAGTTGCGGGTATGTTTCCTATTCATGGACTTGAGGGTAGTATTTTGTTTGACACGGGGGCGACGCATTCATTTATTTCCACTAGATTTTCACGGGCAGCCGGACTATTAGCGACAGCTGACACTCATCTTATGTGTGTGGAGTCACCGATGGGTAGTAGGTCCCTTATACACTCAATTTGTAAGGGTGTGGACATTATGGTCGAAAGATTGAGTCTAGCGGCGGACCTCCTAGTGCTGGATATAGAGGGATATGACGTCATCCTAGGTATGTATTGGTTGGCGCATTATAGAGCAATAGTTGATTGTTATGAGAGGACTATCGTGTTCTCCATCCCGGGATAAGAGATGTTCCTTGTGGCAATGCCACTCCCCGAGGGAGGATCGCGAACTCATTTATATTATATTGAGGAGGAGACCTCACATGGGGTTGTCATTTCTCTGGACTCAATCCCAGTTGTGAAGGATTTTGAGGATGTCTTCAGGAGATTCCAGGGTTACCACCCAGCAGGGAGATAGAGTTCGTTATTGACCTAGTACCGGGGACAAGACCGATTGCCAGAGCGTCGTATCACATGGCTCCTTCGGAGATGCGAGAACTGAGAGAACAGATTCAGTAGCTACTAGGACAGGGCTTCATTCGATGGAGTACATCGCCATGGGGTGCGCCGGTGTTATTTGTAAAGAAAAGGGATGGTTCACTTCGTCTGTATATAGATTACAGAGAGCTGAACAAAGTGACGATACGTAATAAGTATCCGTTGCCGAGGATTGACGACTTGTTTGATCAGTTGAGAGGAGTTGCATACTTCTCAAAGGTCGATTTGAGTTCGGGTTACCACCAATTGCGCATTCGTGAAGAGGATGCACCCAAGACTGCTTTCCTGTCGCGGTATGGGTCATACGAGTTCAGAGTAATGCCGTTTGGGCTAACTAATGCGCCGGCAGTATTCATGGATATCATGAACAGGGTATTCAGGGAGTTTTTGGATCAGTTTGTGATTGTATTCATAGACGACATTCTGATTTACTCTCGCACGGAGGAGGAACACGCTGAACATTTACGAATGGTTCTACAGACATTGCGGGACCATCAGTTATACGCCAATGTGACACCCCGACTAATTAAATACCGGGTAGCTACTCCTTTATTAAATTAATACAAAATTCCAAGTTGGTCCAGTAATAGCATCACTGTCGAAAACATTTTAATGATTACTAACCACCTAGTATTTAAAAGTGAGTTGCCAAATTTTAAGTTAACTCTGATTAACATGCAATAAAAGGAATAATGATAGAATAACAACATAATCCATTCACCATAACGAAGAAATATAATAACCAATAAAACAATAAGAAAGTCCGGAGGAAAAACTCCTCACAGCAATCCCACAACTGAAAATAATATGACAAGTCTGAATCCTGAATAAATTACATGCCAAAAGTCTGAATAATTAGAATAAATGCAATGCCTCTAAAAGAAATGGGCGACATGCCCTACAACTGATAAATGCTGAATATCGAGTCAAGATAGATGAAGCGTCTACAAGCAAGGTCCTGTAACTTCCACAAACAGCTACAACTCGTCTCCTGAATGAAAATCCTAAGCATGGTGTCCTTGTGTCTGGGCACCTAAAAATGGTTTTTACAAAAATAGATTTGAAAGCAAATGGGTCAGAGCCCGAAAGTGGAAATCATTTTAAAAACAGCAAGTGTTTTAATAACATTAAAACATTAAATGCAAAATACATGTTAGGACGTGCACTCACATGAAATTCTCACCTCTCGACTACATGTGCACTCCTAACGTACCATACCCATCTAAATGACATACATATCTAACCAAAATCGTAATAAGTTCTACCCCTTACTACTCGATTCCCATATTACATTCTAGCGTTATCAATTAAGTAGATAGCTTTACTTAAACTCAGATTCTCAATTAGTAATACAATTCACTATCGGTTAACCCGTTATGTTTTCTCAAAATATTACCATAATTATATTCACAATACCAACATAAAAGTTCCCATTAATTAAGTGTATATTATTCACGTCATAAATATACAATACAAGCACCCCGAGACTAAGCTGCAGTGCACACATACTCTGCTATCCAGCCTGGTACATCACGTACATAAGGGTCACGCATTCCGAATCTCTCAGGAATCGTTCCCAGATAACAACAATCACAAACAATGGAGGCGAACACAGTCACATCACATGGGTCACGCACATACCTACGCGCCCACGATCAGCAGACTTATTAACATCCCAATAAGCCCTTCTCTGACCTATGTTCTCGAGGTACCAATCTAAATCCGGGCAACACAAGGATAGAGGGCCCTAAGCGAATGTAAACCTCCCGTGATAGCAAGTATGGTAGGTATGTCATATACATAAAATCATATACATATACTAAGTATGCACACATCTTAGTAATCAACATAATATATTTGTGGTACACTGCTTATTCTCGTACCGGCATATAATGCTATACAATTTATATGTTCCCGGTTAATATAATTATTTAGGCCGTCAATAGTTCTCGCATCGTAATAGACACTCACGACCTAATTCATAATTTCCCTTTGGTTCAAACTACACTTCTACGTTTTACTCCTCATTATATCCCAAATATCCGAAATAAAACAATTAATCATCAAGGAAGTTTTGTCTCTACATATAAACAAGGTTACGGGACACGAGAAATCAAAACAGGCTAAAAAGCCTAAACTGTCAACTCGTTAGAAGTCTCGTTCGAACGAGGATGTTCGAACGAGAGTTCGTTCGAACGAAGTGGGACTTCTAACGAGATCTCGTTCGAATGAAAGTCATCGAACGAACATCCTTCTCGTTAGAAATCAAACTGTCAACTCGTTAGAAGCTCGTTCGAACGAGCTCGTTCGAACGAGCTGGGTAGGTCTTCTAACGAGAGGCCAGATTCGAGCCCAGAAATTCCTTAGCTCGTTTTGCCAACTTTTCTTCACCTCTAATCTCATCTAAACCTCAATCCAATAATAGTTCATGGATTCTAATCATTCCTAAACATACTTAGGTCATATACTAACGTATTTTGTGGGATTAATTCATCCTAAATCTCATCCACATATCAAATCTCTACATCTTTTTCCCCAATCTCAAGAACATGAACCCTAGAAATTAAATTCATCCATAGACATAAATAAATCCGTTTTTGGTGTATAAAAGATGTATTTTTCTCTGACTAATCATCATAACATTGTTCTACGTGCAATCTCCTCATAAAATTATAAATCTCTACATCTAATTCAATGGGTTTTTATCATTCTCCAAGAACAATGAAATTTTATAAATTTCCTACGCATGGAAGAAGCATTCTCTGCAAAATATGTAATTAAACCACTTGCCTTATGTGTATCTCTGATTTTGACGTCGAATTGATGAAGTGTTCTCTCTCTCTGCAGAATTCTCCTCTCTTCTCTCTCTCTACAAGCCTTCTTCTTCAAAGTGACAATGGTGGCTAGGGTTTGCCTTAGGAACTCTTTTGGAACTAATTTCAATAACCTCCGTAGCCCCTTAGGTTATTAGTGGGTTTAGTGGGTAATTGACAAATCAGATATTAATTCCTAATTTTCGTGGGTTTTAATTCCCAAAAATCCAAAATTACCAAACTACCCTTAAACGTTGCCGGTATGGCCTAAAAATGCCCCGGGACCCAAACTAAACCCCCGGCTAGTGTTTTCTGACTATTTCGACCCTTCCGGACGCGTTGGCGCACTCAAAATGACCATACCGTTAATAGAAATAAAATTAACTTTTATAATTAAAATAATTATATTCCTGACGCGACTGTCACACGCGTCTCAACAAAATTCCAAATTGCCGTATTTCAATCCCACGACAAATTTCATAATTCAATATTCATATATAGTCATATATACACATTATAATCAAATACCAACTCGCATCTCGTTAGTATTTTAATCCGAATTAATTTCCAATTAATACACATTTAATTTAATTAATCCCATAAATAAATATCATAAAAATACGGGGTATTACATACTCCCCCCTAATAACAGAATTTCATCCAGAAATTCGGAACTAGAAAGTACCTGGTAAGAACAAATCTGGATAACGTTCGCGCATCTCATCCTCACGCTCCCATGTGGACTCCATGACATTATGATGTCGCCACTGAACACGCACTAACGGAACTACCTTTGACCGCAGTTTCCGCTCACTTCGGTCCAAAATAGCAATCGGCCCCTCCTCGTAGGAGCTATCAGGATGGAGATCGATGTCCTCCAAAGCAATATGAGAATGAGCCAAATCGTCTCTAAGATATTTCCTTAGCGAGGAAATATGAAATACATCGTGAATCCGATGCAAATGCTCCGGTAAACCAAGTCTATATGCAACCGGTCCAATCCGCTCAATAATAGGAAATGGTCCCACATATCTCGGTGCCAACTTCCCTTTCTTACCGAAACGCATAATCCCCTACATAGGAGATACTCTGAGTAAAACCTGGTCCCCCACTTGGAACTCTCTGAAGAACCTCTTCGCATCAGCATAGCTCTTCTGCCGATCCTGAGCTACCCGAATGTGACTCCGAATCAATTCAATCCTTACCGAAGTATCCTGAATCACTTTCGGCCCAACTAGTTTGTTGTCCCCCACCTCTAACCAACATGCTGGGGAACGATAAGGTCTACCGTACAATGCCTCAAATGGAGCCATGCCAATGGTTAACTGGTAGGAGTTGTTGTAAGCAAATTCCACTAGTGGAAGATACTGCTCCCATCCACCCCCAAAATCAATGATGCACATACGCAACATGTCCTCCAACAGCTGGTTTGTACGCTCGGTTTGCCCATCGGTCTGCGGGTGATACGCCGTACTTAACTGCAATTATGTGCCCATGGCCTCCTAAAAACTTTCCCAAAACCGTGAAACAAATATCTTGCCTCTGTCAGACACGATATTTAGGGGCACACCGTGAAGTCTCACTATCTCTGCAATAAAGAGCTGGGCATACTGTCCCGTACGGTATTCTGTCCTTAGGGTAGAAAATGAGCGACTTTGGTCAACCTGTCTACAATCACCCAAATGGAGTCGTGACCTCTCTGTGACGTAGGTAACCCCGTAGTAAAATCCATGGATATGCTCTCTCACATCCACATCGGGACCTCCAATGGCTGTAGAAGTTTAGCCGGTCTCTGATGATCCACTTTTACAAGCTGACAAGTGGCGCATTTAGAAACAAACACGGCAATATCTCTCTTCATCCCGCTCCACCAATACTGTCGTCTCCTGTCTTGGTACATTTTGTCCGCACCGGGATGTACCGCGAACCGTGAGCCGTGCGACTCTGCTATCACCTCGTGCTGCAATTCCTCCCCTTCCGGAACTACCAATCTCCCATTGAAGCGTAATCCCCCGTCTGAGCTAACGGTATAGGACTCGGCTCCCTCGATTAATAATCGAACTATCTGCTCCTGACAAAATGAGTCATCTGCTTGTGCCTTTACCACTCTCGTGACAATCTGCGGTGAAACAGTCATCACAGACATGAATGATCGGGCCACTGTATCCTGGTGTCCCAACTCTTTCCACCTTGCCTTCCACACCCCTGCCACTTCATCTACTGGCCTACGGCTCAACGCGTATGCTACCACATTAGCCTTCCCCGGGTGATACTAGATATCGAACTGATAATCCTTCACGAACTCAAGCCACCTCCATTACCGCATATTCAAATCCTTTTGCGTGAATATGTACTGTAGGGACTTGTGATCCATGAAAAATCGAAAATTCTTCCCCAAAAGGTAATGTCTCCAAACCCGAAGGGCAAATACAACTGCCGCCAACTCCAAGCCATGAGTGGAGTAATTCTTCTCATGAGGCTTAAGCTTACAGGAAGCATTAGCTATGGCCTAACTCTCCTGCTGTAATACACCTCCAAGTCCTTGCAAGGACGCATCGGTGTAAACTAGATACTCAGCTCCCGGTCTAGGCAATGCTAAGACAGGTGTTGAGTTCAACTTATCCTTCAACTCATCAAATGCCAACTGACAGGCATCACTCTAGATGAATGGCACACCCTTACGAGTCAGATGTATCAAAGGACTCGCTATCTTCGAAAATACCCGAATGAACCTCCTGTAGTATCCTGCTAGGCCCAAGAAACTACGGATCTCTGTCGGTGTTGTGGGCTGTCCCCACTCCCTCACCGCGGATACCTTCCCCGGATCAACAGATATCCCCCGATCGGAAATAATGTGTCCCAAAAACTGGACCTCCTTCAACCAAAACCCGCACTTCTCATACTTTTCATACAGCTCGTTCTAACATAGCGTCTTCAAAACTTGCCTCAAATGCTCGGCGTGCTCCTCCTCTGTCTGGGAGTAAACCAGAATATCATCAATGAAGACAATGATGAACTGATCAAGGAACTCTCTGAACACCCTATTCATGAAGTCCATAAACAATGCTGGAGCATTGGTCAAACCAAAAGGCATAACCCGAAACTCATAAGAACCATATCTCGTTAAGAACAGAGTCTTTGAGACATCCTCTTCCCTGATACGCAACTGATGGTATCCCGATCGCAAATCAATCTTTGAGAAGAAAGAAGCTCCTCTCAACTGGTCGAATAAGTCATCGATTCGAGGCAACGGATACTTATTCCGTATCGTGACCTTATTCAACTCTCGGTAATCCACACACAATCTCAGTGAACCATCTCTCTTCTTCACGAACAACACAGGGGCACCCCACGGCGAAGTACTCCTCCGAATTAACCCCTGACCCAACAACTGTTCAATCTGATCCCGTAGCTCTCGCATCTCTGTCGGAGCCATACGGTACGGTGCATGTGCTATAGGTCTCGTACCTGGTAATAAGTCTATGACAAAGTCTATCTCTCGACTGGGGGGTAGGCCTGGTATCTCCTGAAACACATCTGAGTACTCCCTGACAACTGGGATCGAATCTAAAGGAATCACAACCTCCTTAGAGGTATCCTCCTCTATGTAATACAAATGAGTGGTCGAGCCTCCCTCTGGGCGAGGCATCGCCACTACAAACATCTCTTGCCCCGGAATGGCAAAAATAATGCTCCCACCTAAGAAATCAATCATGGCTCTATAATCAGCGAGCCAATCCATACCGATAATCACATCGTGCACATGCATATCTAATACCAACATGTCTGCAGGTAATACCAAACTACCAATCTCTACCCCCACTCCCCGACATATAAAGAAAATAAGTGACCCACTCCCCAATGGTGAGTCTACACACGTCACTGTGCTCTCTGCTGTGGCTAACAACCCTAAAGCTTTCGCAAAATGTGTAGCTATAAAACAATGCGTTGCTCCCGTATCAAACAAAACCCGACCCATAGTGCCATGGATAGGAAACATACCCTCAATCGCGGGTGGGGCCTGTGAAGCTGCTTCCTGCTCAAGCTGGTATACTCTCCCATACTGCAGCTGCCCCTGCTGAACTGGGACCGCTGGAATGGGTGGCATTACTGCCATCTGTGGTGGCATCGGGAGGGCGGCGGGAAACACGGGTCTCTGCGGCTCCTGTCGAGCACCCTGCTGCTGCTGCGGGGCCCTGCCCCTATCAGGACAGTCCTGGCGTTTATGGCCAATCTTGCCACAAACGTAACACTTCCCCGGGAAGTTCCCCCCTCTCTGTCCCTGCTGCCCCCGGACCTGGTGGCCGTTACCGTTCCTCCACTGGCCCTGCTGAAACTGCTGTTGACCATTTTGACCCTGCTGGTTCTGATGGCCGTTCGGACCCTGATGGCCCTTCCGGAAACCTCCCTGTCCGTGCCTGAAATTTCCCGACCTGAACCTCTTATGATCCCCCTGCTGGGAACCCTGGTCGCCCTGTCTCTGCCCCTGAACAGATTATGCCCCACTGGCACCATTTCCTCTAGTCCTACCCTGATGGCTGGACTCTCCTGATCTCTTGCCCTCAGCCATGTGAAAGCGATGATCCTGACAGTGTAACAGTGCAGCGTTAACCACATCAGAATAAGTGGCCAACGAGAGGTTCCCCAACAAATGCTGACGGATCCTCCTAGTCAACCCGTCTGTAAATTTCGGTATCTTCTTCTCCTCTGTCAGTATCTCATCCGGAACAATGTTCAGAAGATTAGTGAATTCGGCCTCATACTTGGCCACAGTCTTACCCTCCTACTTGAGGCTCATCAACTTCCTCCTCATCTCCATGTGAACGGCTGATGGAAAGTACTTGCGGTCGAACCGCACCCAAAACTCCTGGATCGTGAGAGTATCTCTCTCCTCTACAGTGGTAATAGAATCCCACCACTGTAGCGCAGACCCCACTAGCTTAAAGGTATCTAGTATCTGCTTCTGGACATCGGTGCACTCATACATCCTCAAGTGCCGCTGAATGTATTTCCTCCACTGACTTGAAACCACTACATCGGAGCTACCTGCGAACTCCGGTGGTTGTGCTTTATGAAAAGCATCACGTACACGTTCCCAAGCAGATGGGAATGCATGTGCCTAAACTGGCTTGGCTATCGGCGCCTGAGGTGGTGCATGCTAAAGTACGGCTAGTGCGGCATTTACCACCTGGGCCACAATGGCTGCAACCTCGGCGGCATTCATCGTGCCCTGAACTGGTGCGGGCTGTGGTTCTGGTGTAGCATTCCTGGGAACCCGTTGTGCACGTCATGGAGGCATCTGAAATAATAATAAAGTTTATAAGCTCGCAGTTATAAACTTAAAATAGCTTAAGAACGTAGAACATACAAAAGAATACAACAGTCCTAAAATATAGGGCTCTACATCAAAGAAAGCTTAGCGGAAACATAATAAGCCGTACAGATCCTAAAGGACACTAGAACCTGATGCTCTGATACCACCTGTGACACCCTGACTAATTAAATACCGGGTAGCTACTCCTTTATTAAATTAATACAAAATGCCAAGTTGGTCCAGTAATAGCATCACTGTCGAAAACATTTTAATGATTACTAACCACCTAGTATTTAAAAGTGAGTTGCCAAATTTTAAGTTAACTCTGATTAACATGCAATAAAAGGAATAATGATAGAATAACAACATAATCCATTCACCATAACGAAGCAATATAATAACCAATAAAACAATAAGAAAGTCCGGTGGAAAAACTCCTCACAACTATCCCATAACTGAAAATAATATGACAAGTTTGAATCCTGAATAAATTACATGCCAAAAGTCTGAATAACTGGAATAAATCCAATGCCTCTAAAAGAAATGGGCGACATGCCCTACAACTGATAAATGTTGAATATGGAGTCAAGATAGATGAAGCGTATACAAGTAAGGTCCTATAACTTCCACAAACAGCTACAGCTCGTCTCCTGAATGAAAATCCTAAGCATGGTGTCCTTGTGGCTGGGCACCTAAAAATGGTTTTTACAAAAATAGATTTGAAAGCAAATGGGTCAGAGCCCGAAAGTGGAAATCATTTTAAAAACAACAAGTATTTTAATACCATTAAAACATTAAATACAAAATACATGTTAGGACGTACACTCACATGAAATTCTCACCTCTCGACTACATGTGCACTCCTAACGTACCATACCCATCTAAATGACATAAATATCTAACCAAAATCGTAATAAGTTCTACCCCTTACTACTCGATTCCCATATTACATTCTAGCGTTATCAATTAAGTAGAGAGCTTTACTTAAACTCAGATTCTCAATTAGTAATACAATTCACTATCGGTTAACCCGTTATGTTTTCTCAAAACATTACCATAATTATATTCACAATACCAACATAAAAGTTCCCATTAATTAAGTGTATATTATTCACGTCATAAATATACAATACAAGCACCCCGAGACTAAGCTGCAGTGCACACATACTCTGCTATCCAGCCTGGTACATCACGTACATAAGGATCACGCATTCCGAATCTCTCAGGAATCGTTCTCAGATAACAACAATCACAAACAATGGAGGCGAACACAGTCACATCACATGGGTCACGCACATACCTACGCTCCCACGATCAGCAGACTTAATAACATCCCAATAAGCCCTTCTATGACCTATGTTCTCGAGGTACCAATCTAAATCCGGACAACACAAGGATTAGAGGGACCTAAGCGAACGTAAACCTCCCGTGATAGCAAGTATGGTTGGTATGTCATACACATAAAATCATATACATATACTAAGTATGCACACATCTTAGTAATCACCATAATATATTTGTGGTACACTTCTTATTCTCGTACCGACATATAATGCTACACAATTTATATGTTCCCGGTTAATATAATTATTTAGGCCGTTAATAGTTCTCGCATCGTAATAGACACTCACGGCCTAATTCATAATTTCCCTTTGGTTCAAACTACACTTCTAGTTTTTACTCCTCATTATATCCCAAATATACCAAATATAACAATTAATCATCAAGGAAGTATTGTCTCTACATATAAAGAAGTTTACGGGACACGCGAAATCAAAACAGGCTAAAAAGCCTAAACTGTCAACTCGTTAGAAGTCTCGTTCGAACGAGGCTGTTCGAACGAGAGTTCGTTCGAACGAAGTGGGACTTTTAACGAGATCTCGTTCGAACGAAAGTCATCGACCGAACATCCTTCTCATTAGAAATCAAACTGTCAACTCGTTAGAACGACCTGGGTAGGTCTTCTAACAAGAGGCTAGATTCGAGCCCAGAAATTCCTTAACTCGTTTTTCCAACTTTTCTTCACCTCTAATCTCATCTAAACCTCAATCCAACAATAGTTCATGGGTTCTAATCATTCTGAAACATACTTAGGTCATATACTAACGTATTTTGTGGGATTAATTCATCCTAAATCTCATCCACATATCAAATCTCTACATCTTTTTCCCCAATCTCAAGAACATGAACCCTAGAAATTAAATCCATCCATAGACATAAATAAATCCGTTTTTGGTGTATAAAAGATGTATTTTTCTCTGACTAATCATCATAACATTGTTCTACATGCAATCTCCTCATAAAATTATAAATCTCTACATCCAATTCAATGGGTTTTTATCATTCTCCAAGAACAATGAAATTTTATAAATTTCCTACGCATGGAAGAAGCATTCTCTGCAAAATATGTAATTAAACCACTTGCCTTATGTGTATCTCTGATTTTGATGTCGAATTGATGAAGTGTTCTCTCTCTCTACAGAATTCTCCTCTTTTCTCTCTCTCTACAAGCCTTCTTCTCCAAAGTGACAATGGTGGCTAGGGTTTGCCTTAGGAAATCTTTTGGAACTAATTTCAATAACCTCCGTAGCCCCTTAGGTTATTAGTGGGTTTAGTGGGTAATTGCCAAATCAGATATTAATTCCTAATTTTCGTGGGTTTTAATTCCTAAAAATCCAAAATTACCAAACTACCCTTAAACGTTGCCGGTATGGCCTAAAAATGCCCCGGGACCCAAACTAAACCCCCGGCTAGTGTTTTCTGACTATTTCGACCCTTACGGACGCATTGGAGCACTCAAAACAACCATACGGTTAATAGAAATAAAATTCACTTTTATAATTAAAATAATTATATTCCTGACGTGACTGTTACACGCGTCTCAACAAAATTCCAAATTGTTGTATTTCAATCCCACGAAAAATTTCATAATTCAATATTCATATATAGTCATATATACACATTATAATCAAATACCAACTCGCATCTCGTTAGTATTTTAATCCAGATTAATTTCCAATTAATACACATTTAATTTAATTAATCCCATAAATAAATATCATAAAAATACGGGGTATTACATACTCCCCCCCTAATAACAGAATTTCATCCCGAAATTCGGAACTAGAAAGTACCTGGTAAGAACAACTCTGGATAACGTTCTCGCATCTCATCCTCGCGCTCCCATGTGAACTCCTCGACATTATGATGTCGCCACTGAACACGCACTAACGGAACTACCTTTGACCGCAGTTTCCGCTCACTTCGGTCAAAAATAGCAATCGACCCCTCCTCGTAGGAGCTATCAGGCTGGAGATCGATGTCCTCCAAAGCAATATGAGAATGAGAAAAATCATCTATAAGATATTTCCTTAGCGAGGAAATATGAAATACATCGTGAATCCGATGCAAATGCTCCGGTAACCCAAGTCTATACGCAACCGGTCCAATCCTCTCAATAATAGGAAATGGTCCCACATATCTCGGTGTCAACTTCCCTTTCTTCCCGAAATGCATATCCCCTTCATAGGAGATACTCTGAGTAAAACCTGGTCCCCCACTTGGAACTCTCTGAAGAACCTCTTCGCATCAGCATAGCTCTTCTGCCGATCCTGAGCTACCCGAATGCGACTCTAAATCAATTCTATCCTTGCCGAAGTATCCTGAATCACTTCCGGCCCAAGTAGTTTGTTGTCCCCCACCTTCAACCAACATATTGGGGAACGATAAGGTCTACCGTACAATGCCTCAAATGGAGCCATGCCAATGGTGAACTGTTAGGAGTTGTTGTAAGCAAATTCCACCAGTGGAAGATACTGCTCCCATCCACACCCGAAATCAATGATGCATATACGCAACAAGTCCTCCAACAGCTGGTTTGTACGCTCGGTTTGCCCATCGGTCTGCAGGTGATACGCCGTACTCAATCGCAATTTCGTGCCCATGGCCTCCTGAAAACGTTTCCAAAACCGTGAAACAAATATCTTGTCTCTGTCAGACATGATATTTAGGGGAACACCGTGAGGTCTCACTATCTCTGCAATAAAGAGCTGGGCATACTGTCCCGTACTGTAGTCTATCCTTACGGGTAGAAAATGAGCGACTTTGGTCAACCTGTCCACAATCACCCAAACGGAGTCGTGACCTCTCTGTGATGTAGGTAACCCCATAATAAAATCCATGGATATGCTCTCCCACATCCACATCGGGACCTCCAATGGCTGTAGAAGTCCATCCGGTCTCTGATGATCCACTTTTATAAGCTGAGAAGTGGCGCATTTAGAAACAAACACGGTAATATCTCTCTTCATCCCGCTCCACCAATACTATCGTCTCATGTCTTGGTACATTTTGTCCCCACCGGGATGTACCGTGAGCCGTGCGACTCTGCCATCACCTCGTGCCGCAATTCCTCCCCTTCCGGAACTACCAATCTCCCATTGAAGCGTAATCCCCTGTCCGAGCTAACGGTATAGGACTCGGCTACCTCGGTTAATAATCTAACTATCTGCTCCTGACAGAACGAGTCATCTGCTTGTGCCTTTACCACTCTCGTGACAATCTGCGGTGTAACAGTCATCACAGACATGAATGATTGGGCCACTGCATCCTGGTGTCCCAACTCCTTCCACCTTGCCTTCCACGCCCCTGCCACTTCATCTACTGGCCTACGGCTCAACGCGTCTGCTACCACGTTAGCCTTCCCCGGGTGATACTGAATATCGAACTGTTAATCCTTCACTAACTCAAGCCACCTCCGTTGCCGCATATTCAACTCCTTTTGCGTGAATAGGTACTGTAGGGACTTATGATCCGCGAACAATCGAAACTTCTCCCCCAAAAGGTAATGTCTCCAAACCCGAAGGGCAAATACAACTGCCGCCAACTCCAAGTCATGAGTGGGGTAATTCTTCTCATGAGGCTTAAGCTTACGGGAAGCATAAGCTATGGCCTGTCTCTCCTGCTGTAATACAACTCCAAGTCCTTGCAAGGACGCATCGGTGTAAACTAGATACTCAACACCCGGTCTAGGCAACGCTAACACAGGTGCTGAGGTCAACTTATCCTTCAACTCATCAAATGCCAACTGACAGGCATCACTCCAGATGAATGGCACACCCTTACGAGTCAGATGTGTCAAAGGACCCGCTATCTTCGAAAATCCCCGAATGAACCTCCTGTAGTATCCTGCTAGGACCAAGAAACTACGGATCTCTGTCGGTGTTATGGGTTGTCCCCACTCCCTCACCGCGGATACCTTCCCCAGATCAACAGATATCCCCTGGTCGGAAATAATGTGTCCCAAAAACTGGACCTCCTTCAGCCAAAATCCGCACTTCTCATACTTTGCATACAGCTCGTTCTGACGTAGTGTCTGCAAAACTTGCCTCAAATGCTCGGCGTGCTCCTCCTCTGTCTGGGAGTAAACCAGAATATCATCAATGAAGACAATGACAAACTGATCAAGGAACTCTCTGAACACCCTATTCATCAAGTCCATAAACACTGCTGGAGCGTTGGTCAAACCAAAAGGCATAACCCGAAACTCATAAGAACCATATCTCGTTAAGAACGCAGTCTTTGAGACATCATCTTCCCTGATACGCAACTGATGGTATCCCGATCGCAAATCAATCTTTGAGAAGAAAGAAGCTCCTCTAAACTGGTCGAATAAGTCATCGATTCGAGGCAACGGATACTTATTCTGTATCGTGACCTTATTCAACTCTCGGTAATCCACACACAATCTCAGTGAACCATCTATCTTCTTCACGAACAACACAGGGGCACCCCACGGCGAAGTAATCCTCCAAATAAACCCCTGACCCAACAACTGTTCAATCTGATCCCGTAGCTCTCGCATCTCTGCCGGAGCCATACGGTACGGTGCGCGTGCTATAGGTCTCGTACCTGGTAATAAGTCTATGACAAAGTCTATCTCTCGACTGGGGGGGTAGGCCTGGTATCTCCTGAAACACATCTGAGTACTCCCTGACAACTGGGATCGAATCTAAAGGAATCACAACCTCCTTAGAGGTATCCTCCTCTATGTAATACAAATGAGTGGTCGAGCCTCCCTCTGGGCGAGGCATCGCCACTACAAACATCTCTTGCCCCGGAATGGAAAAAACAATGCTCCCACCGAAGCAATCAATCATGGCTCTATAATCAGCGAGCCAATCCATACCGATAATCACATCGTGCACATGCATATCTAATACTAACATGTCTGCAGGTAATACCAAACTACCAATCTCTACCCCCACTCCCGGGCATATAAAGAAAATAAGTGACCCACTCCCCAATGGTGAGTCTACACACGTCACTGTGCTCTCTGCTGTGGCTAACAACCCTAAAGCTATCACAAAATGTGTAGCTATAAAACAATGCGTTGCTCCCGCATCAAACAAAACCCGACCCATAGTGCCATGGATAGGAAACATACCCTCAATCGCGGGTGGGGCCTGTGGAGCTGCTGCCTGCTGAAGCTGGTATACTCTCCCATACTACAGTTGCCCCTGCTGAACTGGGACCGCTGGAATGGGTGGCAATGCTGCCATCTGTGGTGGCACCGGGAGGGCGGTGGGAAACACGGGTCTCTACGGCTCCTGTCGAGCACCCTGCTGCTGCTGCGGGGCCCTTCCCCTATCAGGACAGTCCTGGCGTTTATGGCCAGTCTTGCCACAAACGTAACACTTCCCCGGGAAGTTCCCCCCTCTCAGTCCCTGCTGCCCCCGAACCTGGTGGCCGTTACCGTTCCTCCACTGGCCCTGCTGAAACTGCTGTTGACCATTCTGACCCTGCTGGTTCTGATGGCCGTTCGGACCCTGATGGCCCTACCGAAAACCTCCCTGTCCGTGCCTGAAATTTCCCGACCTGAACCTCTTATGATCCCCCTGCTGGGAACCCTGGTCACCCTGTCTCTGCCCCTGAACAGATTGTGCCCCACTGGCACCATTTCCTCCAGTCCTGCCCTGATGCCTGGACTCTCCCGATCTCTTTCCCTCATCCATGTGAAAGCGATGATCCTGACAGTGTAACAGTGCAGCATTAACCACATCATAATAAGTGGCCAACGATAGGTTCCCCAACAAATGCTGACGGATCCTCCAAGTCAACCCGTCTGTAAATTTATGTATCTTCATCTCCTCTGTCGGTATCTCATCCGGAACAATGTTCAGAAGATTAGTGAATTCGACCTCATACTCGGCCACAGTCTTACCCTCCTACTTGAGGCTCATCAACTTCCTCCTCATCTCCATGTGAACGGCTGACGGAAAGTACTTGCGGTCGAAACGCACACAAAACTCCTGGATCGTGAGAGTATCTCTCTCCTCCATGGTGGTAATTGACTCCCACCACTGTAGCGCAGACCCCACTAGCTTAAAGGTAACTAGTATCTGCTTCTGTACATCGGTGCACTCATACATCCTCAAGTGCTGCTGAATGTCTTTCCTCCACTGACTTGAAACCACTACATCGGAGCTACCTGCGAACTCCGGTGGGTGTGCTTTCTGAAAAGCATCACGTACACGTTCCCAAGAAGACGGGAATGCATGTGCCTGAACTGGCGCGGCTATCGGCGCCTGAGATGGTGCCTGCTAAACTACGGCTAGTGCGGCATTTACCGCCTGGGCCACAATGGCTGCAACCTCTGCGGCATTCATCGTTCCCTGAACTGGTGCGGGCTGTGGTTCTGGTGTAGCATTCCTGGGAACCCGTTGTGCACGTCGTGGAGGCATCTGAAATAAGAATAAAGTTTATAAGCTTGCAGTTATAAACTTAAAATAGCTGAAGAACGTAGCACATACAAAAGAATACAACTGTCCTAAAATATAGGGCTCTACATCAAAGAAAGCTTAGCGGAAGCATAATAAGCCTTACAGATCCTAAAGGACACTAGAACCTAATGCTCTGATACCACCTGTGACACCCCGACTAATTAAATACAGGGCAGATACTCCTTTATTAAATTAATACAAAATGCCAAGTTGGTCCAATAATAACATCACTGTCGAAAACATTTTAATGATTACTAACCACCTAGTATTTAAAAGTGAGTTGCCAAATTTTAAGTTAACTCTGATTAACATGCAATAAAAGGAATAATGATAGAATAACAACATAATCCATTCACCATAAAGAAGCAACATAATAACCAATAAAACAATAAAAAGTCTGGAGGAAAACTCCTCACAACAATCCCACAACTGAAAATAATATGACAAGTCTGAATCCTGAATAAATTACATGCCAAAAGTCTGAATAGCTGGAATAAATGCAATGCCTCTAAAAGAAATGGGCGACATGCCCTACAACTGATAAATGCTGAATATGGAGTAAAGATAGATGAAGCGTCTACAAGCAAGGTCCTGTAACTTTCACAAACAGCTACAGCTCGTCTCCTAAATGAAAATCCTAAGCATGGTGTCCTTGTGGCTGGGCACCTAAAAATGGTTTTTACAAAAATAGATTTGAAAGAAAATGGGTCAGAGCCCGAAAGTGGAAATCATTTTAAAAACAACAAGTGTTTTAATAACATTAAAACATTAAATGCAAAATACATGTTAGGAAGTGCACTCACATGAAATTCTCACATCTCGACTACATGTGCACTCTTAACGTACCATACCCATCTAAATGACATACATATCTAACCAAAATCATAATAAGTTCTACCCCTTACTGCTCGATTCCCATATTACATTCTAGTGTTATCAATTAAGTAAAGAGCTTTACTTAAACTCAGATTCTCAATTAGTAATACAATTCACTATCGGTTAACCCGTTATGTTTTCTCAAAACGTTACCATAATTATATTCACAATACCAACATAAAAGTTCCCATTAATTAAGTGTATATTATTCACGTCATAAATATACAATACAAGCACCCCAAGACTAAGCTGCGGTGCACACATACTCTGCTATCCAGCCCGGTATATCACGTACATAAGGATCACGCATTCCGAATCTCTCAGGAATCGTTCTCAGATAACAACAATCACAAACAATGGAGGCGAACATAGTCACATCACATGGGTCACGCACATATCTACGCTCCCACGATTAGCATACTTATTAACATCCCAATAAGCCCTTCTCTGACCTATGTTTTCGAGGTACCAATCTAAATTCGGGCAACACAAGGATTAGAGGGCCCTAAGCGAATGTAAACCTCCCGTGATAGCAAGTATGGTAGGTATGTCATACACATAAAATCATATACATATACTAAGTATAAACACATCTTAGTAATAACCATAATATATTTGTGGTACACTTCTTATTCTCGTACCGACATATAATGCTACACAATTTATATGTTCCCGGTTAATATAATTATTTAGGCCGTCAATAGTTCTCGCATCGTAATAGACACTCACGACCTAATTCATAATTTCCCTTTGGTTCAAACTACACTTCTAGGTTTTACTCCTCATTATATCCCAAATATCCCAAATATAACAATAAATCATCAAGGAAGTGTTGTCTCTACATATAAACAAGGTTACGGGACACGCGAAATCAAAACATGCTAAAAAGCCTAAACTGTCAACTCGTTAGAAGCATTCTCTGCAAAATATGTAATTAAACCACTTGCCTTATGTGTATCTCTGATTTTGACGTCGAATTGATGAAGTGTTCTCTCTCTCTGCAGAATTCTCCTCTCTTCTCTCTCTCTACAAGCCTTCTTCTCCAAAGTGATAATGGTGGCTAGGGTTTGCCTTAGGAACTCTTTTGGAACTAATTTCAATAACCTCCGTAGCCCCTTAGGTTATTAGTGGGTTTAGTGGGTAATTGCCAAATCAGATATTAATTCCTAATTTTCGTGGGTTTTAATTCCCAAAAATCCAAAATTACGAAACTAGCCTTATACGTTGCCGGTATGGCCTAAAAATGCCCCGGGACCCAAACTAAACCCCCAGCTAGTGTTTTCTGACTATTTCGACCCTTCCGGACGCGTTGGCGCGCTCAAAATGACCATACAGTTAATAGAAATAAAATTCACTTTTATAATTAAAATAATTATATTTTTAACGTGACTGTCACACGCGTCTCAACAAAATTCCAAATTGCCGTATTTCAATCCCACGACAAATTTCATAATTCAATATTCATATATAGTCATATATACACATTATAATCAAATACCAACTCGCATCTCGTTAGTATTTTAATCCGGATTAATTTCCAATTAATACACATTTAATTTAATTAATCCCATAAATAAATATCATAAAAATACGGGGTATTACAGCCAAATTGAGAAGTGTGGATTTTGGCTTCGGGAGGTTCAGTTCCTAGGCCACGTTGTATCTAGCAGAGGCATTGCTGTTGACCCGAGTAAGGTATCGGTGGTGAGGGAGTGGGAACAGCCCACGACACCGACCGAAATTCGCAGTTTCTTGGGGTTGGCCGGTTATTATTGTCGCTTCATCAAGGGGTTCTAAAAAATTGCTGGACCGTTGACAAACTTAACTCGGAAGGGAGTGCCCTTCGTATGGAGTGACAGTTGTCAGTTAGCATTTGATGAATTAAAGGACAAGTTGACCTCAGCACCCATTCTTGCCTTGCCTAGGAGCAGAGTGGAGTACCGAGTCTATACAGATACGTCCTTATAAGGGCTTGGGGGTGTGTTACAGCAGGAGGAGAAGGCTATAGCTTATGCATCCCGAAAGCTTAAGCCACATGAGAAGAATTACCCCACCCATGACCTCGAGTTGGCAGCGGTCATTTTTCATTGAGAATATGGAGGCACTATCTTCTGGGCGAGCAGTTCACTCTATTCACAGATCATAAGTCATTGCAGTATCTGTTCACTCAGAAAGATCTGAATATGAGGCAAAGAAGGTGCTTGAATTCGTGAAGGACTACCAATTTAATATACAGTATCATCCTGCTAAGGCTAACGTGGTGGGAGATGCGTTAAACAGAAGACCTACTGGGGAGTTGGCAGAAATTTGGAAGGTGAAGTGGAATGAACTTAAACACGAGGATGAGATGGCAAGAGCATGCATAACAGTTTTAGCTATCACTCCCAAGAGGGTTATGCGGGTAGTGAGGGCACAGGCCGAAGACCCATTTTGTCAGGAAAAAGTACGACAGTTACTGGCCGAGGGGGCAGAGTCCTACTCCATCAGCTCAGAGGGCGGACTACGGTTTAATGGTAGGCTGATAGTACCCAAAGACGATGATTTGAGGCATTCCGTTATGACGGAGTTACACGGGTCGAAATTTTCGGTACATCTAGGTGGGGATAAAATGTGCCAAGATATGCGACGATTATGTTGGTGGGCAGGTATGAAATGAGATATTGCAGAATTTGTATCAAAGTGTGTTACGTGTCATCTCGTAAAAGTTAACCATCATAGGCCTTTAGGGATGCTACAACCATTGGAGATCCCCGTGTGAAAGTGGGAGAGTATCTCGATGGATTTTATTACTGGGTTACCAACATCACAGAAGGGTCACGATTCTCTATGGGTGATAGTGGATCGGTTAGGTAGCTCATTTCTTACCGGTTCGTACGGATTATGATACGATGCGGTACGCGCAGCTATTTATTTCAGAGATTGTTAAGCTGCACGGAGTCCCTATTAATATTGTGTCGGACCGAGATAAAATATTTGTGTCACATTTTTAGCAGAGCTTTCAGGAGGCCATGGGTACCGACTTACGGTTGAGTACGACATATCACCCACAGGCGGACGGTCAGATTGAAAGGGTAAACCAGATGTTGGAGGATATGCTAAGGATGTGTGTCCTAGATTTTGGGGGAGGTTGGGAGCCATACCTTTCTTTGGTGGAGTTTGCATATAATAACTCTTACCAATTCACTATCGGCATGGCTCCATTCGAGGCACTTTACGGGAGGCCTTATCATTCGTCTGCATGTTGGTTAGAGGTGGGGGATAACAAGCTATTGGGGCCAGAGATGATACAGGAGACTTCCTCTAAAATAGAGTTGATTCGAGGACGTATTCGAATAGCTCAGGATAGGCAGAAGAGTTATGCTGACGCCGGTAGGAGACACGTGGGCCTAGATGTGGGCGACCAGGTGTTAATTCGGGTATCTCCTATGAAAGGAATTCTGAGGTTCGACAAGAAATGAAAATTAGCACCGAGATATGTGGGATCGTTTCCTATCATTGAGAGGGTGGGACCGGTAGCTTACAGATTGAGACTCCCTGAGCATCTTCAGCGAATACACGATGTGTTCCATGTGGTATCGCTAAAGAAATACAAGAGGAGCGAGAGAGCCTTCTGGCACATTCCATTGGAGGAGATCGATTTGCAGCCAGATGTCTCGTATGAAGAAAGACCTGTGGCTATTCCGGATTATAGTGAGCGCAAATTACGATCCAAGGTGGTACCCTTAGTGCGAGTACAGTGGGGACATCACAATATGGATGAGTCCACTTGGGAACGGGAGGAGGATATGCGAGAGAAATATCCATAATTATTCACAGCAGGTATTTTCTAATTTCGAGGACGAAATTCCTTTTGTAAGAGGGGAAGTATGTAATACCCCGTAATTCTGCTTAATTAGGAAAATACGTTTTATTTAAATTACGTGAGTAGAGTAATTTAATGTGATAAAATACGTTTTATTTAAATTACATGAGAAGAGTAATTTAATGTGATATAATGTTAATAAAGATGAATATGACGATTAAAAATTTACTAAATGTGAAATAGTAAATTTTGAATGTTGATATGTACGGTCTAGTGACTATATGGACGTACCGGAGTTATCTCAACCGAGTGTTGCGCTTAGGAAAAAAATTAAAGATAAGAGTAGATAAATATTTAAGTGACTCAAATGATAATTTAGAGTCCACAGATGATTCTGAAAGGGTTGAATTAGTCAAAATAGTGTACCCGGGGGTACTAGTTGAGTGTCGGGTCATTTTCGGGCTAAACCGGGACCATTCAGGGGCATTTTGGTCTCTTTACAATTATGGATAAGTAGATCTACGAATTTTGAAACCCTAGATCAGATTATAAGAGTTGAGGCTAGGGTTAGAAAGAAAGAAAATACACCATAGCCATTAGAGAAGAGATAGAGACAACTTCCTAAGGCAAAAGAAGGAAGGAAGGGAAATTCTAAGGAGATTTCACCATAAAGTTGTTGGGAAGGAAGATTGAAGGATCAAAATCATCAACCATCATCAACAACCACGAAATCTGACCCTACAAATCATAAGGCAAGTGGTTATTTGCAAAATAAATTGAGTTATAATACCCATATTTAAGATTTATGAAGAACATAGTTTTTATGATATTTTTGGAGAAAAACAATTGATTATGACCCTTGATTGGTAGGGATTGCATGTAGGACATTTTTGGATCTCCAAATATTCTGATATCATAGAAAACTAGATGATTAAATCGAACTAAAAGTTTGGAATTATGATGAAAGATGTAAAGAATGTATTTTTAGGGTTCTTGAATACTAAAGAGATTTTTAGTTGATTTGGCCAAGATTTATAATGATTTGGTTGTTTTAAATCGTTAATAATCATCCCAGAACATGTAGGAATGATTAGAAATTGTTGGTTGCAAATATGGTAAATTATCATGAAAGATAGATAGATAAAAATGGTTAAACCCGCATGAAGAAGACGAACTGGGTTTGTCACTGCTTGATCGATCGATCGATCGACCCTTGAATGTCGATCGATCGAGCAGTCGATCGATCGACCATATCCCCTCGATCCATCGACCCAGGCTGGACTTTAGAATTTTTTTTGAATAAATTTCCTTAGTGATGATATTTTACCTATGAGGAGACTTCATAAGTATCAGTAGGTGTACCATTAGATTTCTTCATAAATGATTGAGTGGGAATTTTAGAGAAATGGACCGACGGGAGGGCGATCGATAGCCGTATGTTGGGATTGTGAGAATTTGGCTACGAAAAGGGTGAGATTAAATTTCCAGAATAATACCAGTAGGTTAAAGTTAACTTAACTACTGAATTAAGGGAGGGGTAACTAGGGCCCTTAAAGTTGCGTGAATACTCGAATAAATACAATAGAGAAATAAATTGTAATTAATGAGTACGGTGAATATAAGTTAAATATATTACGTACGGACATGATTTGATAGGTCGGGTGTGTACCTACTAAATTATACAAAAGTTTGGGTTAAGAGAATTTTACCTAAATTAATTATGTTAGGGTCGATGTAACATTTCGAACTAACATAAAGTAATTATATGTTTGGGGTCGATGAAAAATGTCGAACCAAACTTTAAACTGGTGTCGCGATGAAAGAGTGCCGAACCAGAATATGTGTATATATTTATATTTTTAAATAGTTGGGGTCGATGGATCATTCTGAACTAACTCTTACTTGGGGTCGATGAATCTTTCCGAACCAAGAGTCCTTTATGTGTGGTAAAAGGATATGTTAGTGATAACTAATATTAAATACATTATTGTTTGATAAAATGTATTCTATATGCATAATATACGGATTGAAAATAGTAGATAATGAAATGAATTGTAAATATCTTAGTAATAATTTATAGCGTGATGTAATTATTACAAGAACAAGAACAACGAGCAGTAAATAAGTTACCTACGCTTATGGGTGGTATAACTAGGTGAACTAAGTGTCCTCGTTAGACATGCACTATAGAAGAGAGGTGAGGAAGTCCAAGGGAGTTGTGCGAAACTTTAATATGTGTAATCAATAACTCAATGGTGATAACTGCTTGCAAAATATTTTCAAAATGCTTTGAGTACTAACTCTTGCTATGTAATAATTTTTAAAACCTTTTAGGTGCCCAGCCACAGGGACACCCAGCATGATTTAATTCCAGAGATTTGGGAGCTTTAACACATGTGGATGTTGCAGAGATTGTTTAGACGCTTCCTCTTTTTGAGTTATAGTGCAGGATCTCAGTTTTAGTATTTTTAGTTGAGACGTGTTGTCCTATCTTTACTGCTACAGTTTATTTTAGTTATGGATTTTTAGTTGTCTTTTATTGGCCGTGGTTTTCGGCAAGACTTTACCAGCATTCAGTTAATTATGCAAACTGTTTTATTATTACTAGAATTGTAATGTATTTGTATGGATTATTTATTCTGCTTAAGGAAGATAAAATTTGGCACTCGTTTAATTTCACTTAGGTGGTTAGTAAATTAAAAGGCTTTCGGCAGTGATGCTAAGAATGAACCATTTAAGAAACCTGTTTAAATTAAATTAAGGCTTGATCACCCAAGGTTTAATTAGGCGGGGTGTCACACTCATTATGTTGATAGCTTAGTGTTCATTTTTTAAAAAAACTTGGAGATATATTCAAGAGGTATTTTTTATTTTCTCCCCCCTTGGTGTTATTTTAAAAGTTGTTTTATCATTTAATGATGAATAGACTCTCTATTTGAGAATTTTTCATTTGTTTCAGATTTGGTAGAATATTGATCCACCACACCATAAACTGTTTGATTAAAGGTCTATTGGTAAACTAATTCATAAAAAATTGTTTATAATCTACCCGGTGCCTCATCATCGCTCCCTCCCGAGGCCTCCATCATCCACACTATCCACGAAATTGAACTAACACCTGTATTTCAATATCATGTATTTCAGTTACTAGTGCTTTGGGTTGCAACTTCTGCCATCCAACTACCAAATCTTGAGTGGTATGACACATACTTTAAGAAAAAGGGTCATAGTGCATAGTGCAAATGAACATATGATACATTCAACTAGTGGGGAGCCTTTTCCATCCTCCAATCGTGGTGCATAGTGCGAATTTTCAGAGCTTGTTGTTGAAGTTTTTGCATATTTTTTAGAGTGAAAAATCCTGGAAAATATTATTTTGGACCACTAATAATTATTAGGGTAAAGGTTAGCCAAGTATGGTAAGTGATGCTTTTAAGTATGGTACATTTAGTGTGATTATGTATGTGATGTTAGTAGCTTGATGAGTGATGTAATTTGTGTTTGAGGGGGGAATTTAGTTGGCATTTGGGTTTCGATTAGGGAAATTATCCTGACATTCGATGGGTTATCTTGTGGAGATATATTCGATGATCCGGATATAATGGGTAGGGGTGTAGATGGGTTGGTGATCCCCAAAATGGATCTTAGTTTGATCTACTAAGCTAGGAAATTTCATAGCATAGTTTCTAGTAGTTTATTTAGGTTGATCATTGGGTTGGAGGTTTGCCTATGTTAAACAAGTGTGAAGGTGACAATGGGTTAATTTTAAATTTTTTTTGTTTTAAACAATGGTATATTTTTTAAATTGATTTGTATGCGGGGTATTTCTGGGTTTCCTTAATATAGTGCTTTGCTTGAGATTTGGGTTAGGTGTGACTGCAGAAAATAAGGTATAACGTTAAAAATTATTTACCTTTCATTAATTCTTTTTATCCAACACCTATACATGGCTAAAGAATATTAAGTATTGTTGTTACAACCACATGATTTTGATACATGTTATCCCTCAATTTTTTTATACCAATGAAATTTTAATGCATCACATGTTGTCCATTATAAGGTATACATTAAGGGTGAATTACCTTAGTACCCAAAAAACATTTAAGTGTGACAATTTGGGTTACTTACATAGAAACTTAACCTAACCCTAAGCTCATATCATAATTCTTAACCTTAAACCTAAAAGAGGTGAGTGTGATAGAGAGTACTTATAGGACAATTTGGGGGCGAGGAAAGCTAGGGCTTGAGGAGGAAAAACCAGAAGACAAATATTGGGAAGAAAATCAATTGGAATTAGCAGGATAAGAGTCATCTTATCAACAAATCAACCACTTCATTTTTAAGACAAGAACTATGTCTTACTTTTTCCCTTTGAATAAATATGATAATAATAGGATTCATGTTTGGATAAGGTTAAAATAACAAATCATTTAATCAAATCATTTAATTTATGTAATTAAACGATAAATTTATTAATTGAACTTCATTGGATAAATGGTATGAAATTAGATAATTAGAATGTATTGTACATTATTTCTATAATTTAGTAATTCTCCACAGTTCCTGTTATTGAAATTTTGAAAATATATTTTATGTGATGAGATCTTAATAACACATTTTGGATTAATATGTTTATCAAGATGTCGTTGATGATCAATAAAGAGTGGATAAAAGAGAAAAACTTTGAGACCGATTCGTATAGAGACGGGGTGTTGGAGTTTCTATAGTATGTGTGTAACACTATTCCCGAGGATATACATTCATGTCTGTGTAGGCATTGTCGCAATGGGAAAGGACATGTTACTTTGGATGAAATCTTTGTTCATTTGATGGACTATGGTATGGATATAAATTACACCTTATGGCATTTGCATGGGGAGACGCCAATTTTTAGTCCAGTCCAGTGACCAACACATCCTGCGGCTCCGACTAATGTTGGAGAACACATTGATGTGTCTAATATTCTAACTTTAGATGACCTTGCGAATGATTCTTATGAGATGTTCACGGATAAAGAGGGTCCTAGTGCACCTAATTGTGTAGGTTGTGATGAAGGGCCCCAAACGTTTGACGTTCCGAGTGATTCTCACACACATACAGGCAAAGGTAAGAAATATGAGAGTTTACATTAACTCGCAATGGAGCCACTGCACCCTCCTACTGGATCATCACGTCATATGGCCATGTATGCATAAATGATATAAAAACGCAATTTAATTCGTTGGAATTTTTAGATTGCTTAATGAAATACTCCCTAAAGGGAACAACTTGATAACTAGTTAAACCGAAATGAAGAACACGATTAGAGATCTTGGTATGGACTATCTTAATTATGATGTGTGCATTAACAATTGCATGTTATTTTGAAAAGAGCATGAAAACTATAATAAATGTCTAAAATGTGGTGCTTTGTGATACAAGTATACTTCAAGAGATGATGATGAGGAGGAGGAAATTGTATATCCTAAGGGCCAAAAGAAGTTTCTTAAGGTTCCTAAGAAGGTAATGCGACATTTTCCTTTAATCCCTAGGCTAAAGTGGTTGCATACCATTAAATGGATAACCGAGAAAATGACTTGGCACGCTCGAGCATTAACAATTGACATTCATTCATATTAAAAAGTTAATCATACTATAGCAAGTATGGGGAAGGTTTGTTATGGGACTGAATTGACATGTACTCTTATTATAAAGTTAACCATACTGTAGCACGTATGTGAATGGCTTCAAAGCCTAATTTAGCATGTTTCCGTCAGTAATGCGAACAAATATCGCAATCGATATTGGACTTTTAACTTAATCTAATGGAAGCATGTTTACAAACTTTACGGACTGCAAGTAGCAGTTGTACAGGAATTAGGTTTAACTACTCACATACAAATAACAGTTTATTCTTTTGGACATTCCAAACACATGTTTCGATTGCTATATGCTACTACTAAAATGTTTGGCGATATATAGTTGTTTTGGTGATATAATATTTTATTTATTCTGATTATTTTTGTGCCAAACAATCTCTTTTGTCAGATAAATAATGTCTCAGGTGGGTGATACTTCAAATCCGTCACCAAGTGGTACGACACCAGGATCAAAATCCCGTTCGAAGGTTACTTAGAGTTCTTCGACAATGGGTGATGCACTTTCTACGAAGAGATTAAAATTTAAAAAGCATGGCCTTTCGGTGGGGGATAATTCATCTACACCCTCTACTACTTGGGGATACTTCAGAAGGATGCATATACTGATTTCTTATATAACACGTAGACATGTAGACGTGTGATTTAAGAATCAAATTTGGACAAGGTCTAAAGTATACTATTTTTTCTCTTTGGCTATAATTGTAATAGTTACTAAATTTAATTACATAATGATCAATTTTGTTTCTTTCATATATTGTAGAAAGATTTTACCGATGTGAAAGAAAATTAAAAAAAGCATGTTAATGAAAAAGCAAACGAGTCTTGGAAGAAGTTTAAGGTCAATATAAGGGTAAATTTGAAAGGTGACGATGCTAAAAAGTGGAGGGAGAATGTTCCTCAAAATGTTAAACCTAGCAATGTGAAAATGACTACTCATAACACGGGTCGTTATGGTTTATGCCTTAGCTGTAGAGAATTGGAAAAAGGAGCATGGGCGTGAACCAACCCGTGCTGAATTATGGTTGTCGGCTCATAAAGTAAAAGGAGGAGATTTTGCACCTCATGATAAAACATTTACGGTAATTTAGTTTTAATGTTTTCTCCTTTGTTTAGTTTACCCAATATGTAATACAAATGATAACTTTAATGTTTTTATGTATAGGACGAGGTTATACCAAGAGAATGGTTAAGAGGAGACCTAGGATGCCAGGCTAATTTTTGATGTATTTGGGAAAGGCGCACGAGGACGTGTTCGTTGCGTTGGGTCCACAATTTCTAGAGCATCTATATTGAAAAACAAGGATCCTGTGAGACGTTGGGAGATGTGGGTAATAATGGATTTTTGTATTGGCACGATGACTTTCTCACTCCCATTGATGACACCAACGAATGTTAAAGGTAATATTTATTTGAGTTTTCAACCTCTTTATGCTTAATATATGTTTTAGTTTCCTCTTTATTTGATGCTTAAAATACATTTTAGTTCCCTATTGTTAAAATTGTCTTGCTTTTAACATTGTTAATATATTATGGTGTCCTAAATAAAATAAAAATGGTGTCGTTAGAGGACGCTAATTTGAAAATATTTAGCTTAGGCTTAAAAACATGACATTAAAGGGTTAAACCAGCCTCCAAACGGCCCTATAAGAACACTAACACCTCGCACGGGACCAATGTAACTCGTAGGAACTGCCTGCGTAGTCAAGGATCTTCCGATTGGAGAATATAATAATAATTTGAAAATATATAGATTACGATAAAAAATAAGTCGTTAAAGGATGAAAACCCAAACAAACCACCAAACAGCCCCGTTAGAGGCATGGACAACTTGCACAGGACCAATGTAACTCCTATGAACTGATTGTGTAGTCACGAGTTTCCCAGTTTGAGAATATGATGATAATTTTAAAATATATAGATTAGACTTTAAAATAAATTGTTAAAGGGTGAAATCCAAACTAACCCCCAAATGGCCCCGCAAGAGGCATGACCACATCGCACGGGACTAATGTAACTCGTAGAAACTGACCGTGTAGTCATGGGTCTCCCGATTTGAGGATATGAAGATAATTTGAAATATCTAGATTAGGCTTAAAAAAAGTCATTAAAGGGTGAAAACCCAAACCAGTCCCCAAACGGCCCCATAAGATGCTTGAACACCTCACATGGGACCAATGTAACTCGTACGAAATAACCACTTAGTACATGTCTCCCTATTTGAGAATATGATGATAATTTGAAGATATCTAGATTAAGCTTAAAAATAAGCCGTTAAAGGAGAAAACCCAAACAAACCCCCAAACGGCCCCGTAAGAGGCATGAACACCTCACACGGGACCAGTGTAACCTATAGGAACTGAGCATGTAGTCATGGGTCTCCCGATTGGAGAATATGACGACAATTTTAAAATATCTAGATTACGCTTAAATACAAGCTGTTAAAGGGTGAAAACCCAAACCAACCCCCAAACGGCCTTGTAAGAGGCATGAACACCTCGCACGGGACTAATGTAACACGTATTAATTGACCATGTAGTCACGGGTTTCTCGGTTTGAGAATATGACAATAATTTGAAAATACATAGATTATGCCAAAAAAATAACTCTTTAAAGGGTGAAAATTCAAACCAACCCCCAAATGGCCCCGTTAGAGGCATGGAAACATCGAACGGGACCAATGTAACTCATAGGAACTAATCGCATAGTCACCGGTCTCCCGGTTTGAGAATATGACCATAATTTGAAAATATATAGATTTGGCTTAAAAACAAGCCGTTAAAGGGTGAAAACCCAAACCAACCCCCAAATAGCCCCGTAAGAGGCATGGACATCTCGGACGGGACCAATGTAACTTGTATGAACGGGTCGCGTAGTCATGGGTTTTCGAATTTGAGAATATGACGATAATTTGAAAATATATAGATTAGGCTTAGAAACAAGCCGTTAAAGGGTGAAAACCCAAACCAACCCCCAAACGGTCTTGAAAGAGGCATGAACACCTCGTTCGGGACCAATGTAATCAATAGGAACTGACCGCGTAGTCACGGGTCTTCCGATTTGAGAATATGAAGAAAATTTGAAAATATTTAGATTAGGCTTAAAAATAAGCCGTTAAAGGGTGAAACCCCAAATCATCCCTCAAACGGCACCGTATGACGCATGAACACCTCGCACCGGACCAATGTAACGCATACAAAATAACCGCGTAGTCACGGGTCTCCTATTTTGAGAATATGACGATAATTTGAAAATATCTAGATTTAACTTATAAGCAAGTCGTGACCTCCAAATAACACCGTAAGAGGCTCTAACACCCCGTATGAGACTAATGTAACTCGTATGAACTGACCACGTAGTCATGAGACTTCTAGTTTGAGAATATAATAATAATTATAACTCGTATATGCAATTTTTTTAGTGTGAATAGGATTTTTTTTTTAAATTACTTGGAGACCAATGTCATTTTTTTGTCCTATTTTTTTGCAGGATAACATTCAATCGCTAGCTTTTATCCACGCGAAACACACGAAATCAATGGTTTACAACAAGGTGATTAGTTATTTAGTGTTGTTAATATTCAGGATTCTATTTTTGGTGTTATGGCCGTGCAGGCTTAAGTAGTTTTATTGTTTACTTTTATGGTTGTGCAGGCTTTAGTAGTTTTATTGTCAACTTTTATAGTCTTGCAGACTTTAGTAGTTTTATTGTGAACTTTTATGGTCTTGCAGGCTTTAGTAGTTTTATTGTCAACTTTTATGGCCGTGCAGGCTTTTGTAATTTTATTGTTATATTTTATGGCCGTCCGGGCTTTATATTGGTAGTTTTATAATAACAGGTTTTGGAATGCTCAGAAAATAGAGGAAACTCTGTCCAATTTTTTTTATATGGGAACTATTAACACTTATAATATTTTGAAGTTTATATTTACATTAGTTTATCAACGAGTGATATTCATAATTTGTGAATTTTTTTTAATTTTCTTTTGCAAATAAAAAATATTTTTCCTACCAGATTTGGAATTTGCTGATTTTCCTTATTTTCTCAAAATATTATTTTTTTATTAATTGAAAAATCGAGCATAGCTTAAAACCGTGCCAAAACCGTAACAAATTATAAAATTTGAGTACGCGTATAAAACAATCTAGCACTCTTTATATTCGTGCCAGAAAATGAAAAGTCGGTCACGGTTTTAAACTATGTCAAAAGCCTGTCAGATTCAATATCTAGCATGGTTTAAAAGCATGACAAAAGTGTTCCAAATTAAAATCTGTCACGGTTTAAAAGCGTGCCAGATTGGACAATTGTAACACCCCGTAATTTTGAGGATTTAATATTTAATTATTTTTGGGGAGTTATAAAAATATTTAAAATGGAGAAACTTAAATTTATGATTTGGATAATTTATTTGAGTGAGCCGAATTATTTAAAATTGGTGACTTTTAAGTTAATGGTTCGAAATCTCGTGTGTCGCATTTTGGGGTCAAAATTTGGATATGTCAAAAAGTATTTCGGATGATAATTCTGAGTGCACGGTTGAGTCCGGATGGGTCGAGATAGTCAAAAAAGAATATCTGGGGTAGTAATTGGGTCTCGAGACATTTTTGGGCATAGTCGGGCCCACACGGAGTGACTTGGGCCATTTTAATTAGGCCCATGTGGCCAAAAACGGGATTAAGGGTTTTAACCTAATTTGGGGAATTGTTAAACGACAGTAAACAAAAATTCTAAGCCTAAGGCTTGAGAGGGAAATTGGGGGAAAGCAAATTAAGAGCCAATTGGGGATTATTGGAACCAAATTAAGGGACTACACCAACGGATCAGACCCTACGAATAATTCCAGGGAAGTGGTTAACTGTTGTGATTTTGAAATTGTGATAATCAATTCATATCATAGTGTGTGTATATGAAAATTCGTTTTGGGTGTGTAACCAAAATTAAAATTGGGTTTTTGGAAATTGATATACCTTAATGGGATTAAGGGTGAGATTTGTTGTGTTTATGATTCTAGAATGTAGAGGAATAAATCGTATGTTAAAACCAGTAAGAATCAATGGTTAATTGCTATTAATATGAATGAATTTCGTATTGGAGACTTGAAACCCGAATAAAACCCAAATCGGGAAAACGTTGAAATTAATGGAATTTGATGATGAATTAAGGTCTTTAGGATGTTTAGACCTTTTCTTGTATGGAGGATATGTTAATTGTAATTGGTAAGGGTGTAGATTGAGAATCAAAGCTTTAGGGTTCGTCCATGGCCGGCAGTGGGCTGGAAAAGACGAGTACTGGAACGATCGATCGATGCTACAGATATTTTGGCAATTTCGCCATTTTTGTAAATAAAGAGAAATTTATTTAAGATTTGACCCCTTACTTTTTTTTAGTGATAAATTCATATGTGGTGCATATTTCCTTAACAATTATAGGGTGCTATAATTGGGTTTAGGAGGGTGAAAATTGTATGTCATGTGATAAACGAATTTCTGGAAATAAGTCATAAGTATTGGTTTGGATCGAGGAAAATATTCAGGCATTGTAGTTGGGTGACACTACATTATTAAAGGAATTGAGGTGAAATAAAATTTATTATGGGAAAAAATATTGACTCGGGAAATATTAAGATATGGGCCAAGTGAGCGAGTCCGGATATTTTGGTTAAGTGACACCAAAGTATTAAATTAATTATTTAGAGAATGAATTCATTTGGAGTCGGAATATTGACTCGGGAAATATTAAGATATGGGCCAAGTGAGCGAGTCCGGGTATAATGGTTGGGCAATACCAAGTAATAAATTAATTAATGTGTAAATTAATTAAATTAGAGTCGGAGCATAGACTCAAATTAGTGTTAATTAATTAATTAATGTGTAAATTAATTAAATTAGAGTGGGACCATAGACTCAGATTAGTGTTAATTAATTAATGTGTAAATTAATTAAATTAGAATCGGACCATAGACTCGGATTAGTGTTAATTACTTAATGTGTAAATTAATTAAATTAGAGTCGGACCATAGACTCGGATTAATGTTAATTAATTAATGTTTAAATTAATTAAATTAGAGTCGGACCATAGACTCGGATTAGTATTAATTAATTAATGTAAAAATTAATTAAATTAGATTCGAATCATAGACTCGGATAAATATTATGTAAATTAATGTGCAAATTATTTACATAAGATTCAAACCATAGACTTGTGGAAATATCATATCAATTGACGTGTGAATTAATAAGTGAGAAAATTTATTAAGTTGAGTCGGGCCACAGACTGAGGAAATTAGAGGCTAGTGTTACGGGATTTTGAGTACACGACAAAGCTGGGGTTTATATTATATATATACAATGTAGTGATAGTATATATATACGTGTATCTATTGTGTGTGCTATTGAATATCAGTGACTAGATAGTTATTTAATTTATATACTTTAGTGCTATCAAGGGAGGTTGTGCGATGTGGGTAAATACCCTAGCTTGAGGAGTAGGGCGAGTATATCCCCAAGTCATAGCGTCCGGTATATGGGCGAGGGGCTTATCTCACTTTCAGGGAAGGAATATGACCGCCTACACTACATTTATATTTTGGGCCAGGTTAGTGAGCAATTCCAACTTGGGTAACTAGGTTATGTGAGCACACCTAGTGGGATAGCACTTTAGAGGGAATCATCCAGAGAGGGTATACTCGAAGGGATGGATATACATATGATATATGTGTGGATGTTATGGTAAAAATACGTATATAATGAAAGTAAATATTATATGTGGGTAATAATACCGTGTGTGATGTAATTGCTTTATATAACTTGTGTCACAGTTATATGATATTATTTAAAGGAATTAATTAAGTTAATTAGTGAGACAACTTATAATTCATGAATAATTATACTCAGGTTATAGTAGTATGGCAAGGGATGGTTATACCAGGACTAGTTGGACGGGGTAGTACAAATTGGTGGGGTTAAGGTAACCGTTAGGTGTGCACAATAGGGGAGGGGTGAGAATGTCCTCAAGAGAGTGCGACACTAACTTAAATATGAAGCGCATTCATGCATTTTAAATTACTGCAGTTAATTCACTTGCTAAATATTTTCAAAAAGTTTTGGGTTCTAACCCTTGCTATAAACTATTTTCAAAACCTTTTAGGTGTCCAGCCACAGGGACGCCAGGATTGATATTCTATTCCAAGGACACGGAGCTGTGGTATATGTCGATGCTAGCAGAAGTTTGGATTAGATTCATTGTTTATTCATTCCTAGAGTAGGAATCATTTATCAGTTTCAGTTTTATTTAGGGCTTGTCGCCCCGTCTTCTCGGTACAGTTTTCAGATGTAATTATTCAAGTGTTGAATGGTTGTGTTGGATTATTTTGTTTTGGTGGTCGATGGTTTATTCGGAAATTTGTTTAATTAATGATTTAGTTGATTTTCATTCAGTTGTGTGAATGGTTTATATTTAATTCCGCGTGTACTGTTCTGTTAATTAAAAAGTTAAAATTTGGCACCAGCTTTTGAAATACTGGGTGGTTAGTAAGTTTTAAAAAGTTTTCGACAGTGATGCTAAGGATGAACCAACTGAGATTCCTGTTTTAATTTGGTACAGGACTGATCACCCTGTATTTTATTAGGCGGGGTGTCACAACAATCTGGCACGGTTTTAAATCGTGCCAGAAAGTCTGGCATCCCTGATTCTGGCACGATTTTAAACCATGACAGATTGGGTCTGGCATGTTTTTAAACCGTGCTAGATTCTTGTTTTTGGTGTAGTGCTCTCTCTAGCCTTGAGAGATTTCACACCTTCAACCACCACACGCCACCCTAGCACCACCCGCTTTCCACCTAAAACCACCATAGTCTAACCCTTTCCTACCATATTTAAGCTTATAAAATCCACCTACACCATTATTGGACAAACTTAAAAATCTATGGAGATATTGTTGGATGGTTTTTGAAGAAGAAGATACAAGAAATCATGGAGTTTGAATGGGGTATATAAGACAAGACTAATGGATCTAGGCAACTTCTTGAAGTCCATCTTAGGAGGTGGGAGGTTACCATCTTCCTCTACATTCATCCACTAATGTTGAAACTTACTTTGAGGTGGGAAACTCTACTCTTAGCTTAAGAACTCTATTTTGCATATTATTGGTCTTGTAGCTAGAGTTTGTTAGAGTAGAATGCATATATGATTTAAGAAGGTAATTTCTTCTTATTTTATGAAAAAGAAGATGATTTATTAAAGATCTAAAGATTTTGATAAAAATGACATATTTCAAGAAAGCTTGAATATTTAAACATTTTATGGAATAAACTATTTGAAATGATATTTCTCTTGTTGAAATTTTTATTTGAACAGATGTCTTAAGGTTTTCTTATGAAAGTTGGGATTTTCGTATAAATAGATATTTACTCAAGTTTTGAAGAAATAAAAATGTATTTTATCTTGAAAAGAATATTTATGCTAAAATTATAAAATTTGAAGAATGAACCATATGTTAGACATACTTAATAGGATTTTTCAACATAAAATCTATCTTCTCGTGTACATAAACTTGTAGTATGATGAGCAAGTTTAATGATGATTTTAGTGGATTTACGTGTGAAACATAGAAAATAGAAATTTCAGCCTTTAAGGTGTATTAAAAGGTGTGAAAATGTGATAAATGGACATTAAAGACTACATTTAAAAATAATGAGAAAATTGTATTTTCTTGTGATGTAGTCTCCAAAGGGCAAAAAAGGTATTTTCTGAGTAAAGAAAGTAATGAAATAAAGAGATTGCTAACTTGATACGTATGTTACTCCAAAGTGTTAAATAAGTTTTAATGAGTTCCAAACCTTTAAGAAGTTCGTGTGTGTAACTTAATAATGTTTTTGGAAAATAACACTTCCTAAAATTGAGCAAAAGACAGGATTGGAAACAAATGGGTAAATGGTAATTTTACATAGAGTGGAACATTTTTATGAAATAAGAACGTTAAAAAAGTTGTTACACGGAATGGTCACAAGTGAAAGTTATTTTGGGATGAAATAAGTGCAAATAATTAAAGGATAAGAAATGATGATTTTAAAGTGTAACACAAGTTGGGGTGAGACCTTGAGTTTTGGCTTCGGACGATAAAGGAAAGTGTGATAATTTGTACATTTAACAAATGTTAAAAGCAGATTAATATGGACTGAGATGACATCGAGAATAATTAAAGAGGGCTCGGAGCCTTAGGGTGAAAGACCCAAAACCACTGTAACCGGCGGTGTGGAGCCCATTAAAGTAAGCGGATATTGAAAGACAACGAGAAAAAGATAATGAGAAGTGGAGCATGTTAAGAAATGGGCTATGTGGAGAATATAAGAAAAGATAACCTAACTTGAATAAAATTAATAAATGTTCCGGTAAGGATTAATGTGGACAAGTAATGTAAGAAAATTGACTAATTTCCATGAAGTAAAAGGAATGGTAAAGTTAAAATACTAAAAGGGTAATTAAGAAACCTAAAGATGTTTAATCCATAATTAACACAAGACTGTATTTATGAAAAGCATGGTCATCTTGACAACAAATTATCTACCTTATTAAATATGTATCATAAGTGCTAAGGATTATAACTCAATTGGTAGAGCACCTCGTTTACACGCTCACCAATGTTTTTCAGGGGAGCCTATCATGTAACAAAAAGAAAATAATTGATCTTATTAATAAATCTATGTCTTACTCCAGAACTTTGAAGGAACAATAGTCTGGCAAAAGGTTCGGTCCTATTCGGTCCCATTTGGGTGCCAAATAAACCCTTCAAAAAAATATATTTTCTAATAAGCTTCTTAAGTTGGTTGAAAGGTGAATTTTAAAGAAAATACTAAGGTAGATTTGGAATTAACAAACAGTATTTCTTTAAAGCATTTAATCAAGTGTGTTAAATTGAGAAATAAAGGTCAAGTCAAGTAAGAAGAGGTGCCTTATAAGATTAAGGAGAATTAAATAGAATAAGTAATGTTTTTGGAATATAAATGGTTTGACACATTAAAGTATATGAGTGTGTGTGTGTGTGTGTGTGTGTGTGTGTGTGTGTGTGTGTACAAGGTAGTTGCATGCTCACACCGATATAATGTGTTCGAGTATCTTTTATGCCGTTCGATTCTATATTGTATTGTTGTAATTTTTCACTGGGCATTCAGGTCATTCCCTCATTTTTGTTATGGAAGGTTGGGTAAAGTTCCATATTTTGAGAACGTTGTACATATAAATATCCTTTATATTTTAGGTTAGTAGCTCTGTATGCTTGGATTCCGGGAAAGCTTTCGATGGGTCCCTCACGTAGTTTGATTTAAATGGAAATCGCATGCTAACTAGGTGAAATGCTAATTAAATAAAACTGAGCAAACAACATTATTTAGGTTGAACTTCACACCTAACACTAGGATCTGACCTGGTTGACCACGGGTAACGGATAAATTCGGGACGGGGCATTACATGTTCCCCTTTTAAGGTTCATAGGGACCTCTTTTTATAAGGGTCTGTATCAGGCCTTCTATCGAATTACAAAAGGGGTAGGGCCGTTAGATTCAGATGGGATGACACGTGGACAACTAGGGGGATATGCTGAATTAAGCAATGATTAATAGGGAGGGGGGTTACCGATCTACTGAAGCACCTTGAGTCATTTTTCCAATTGGTATAAGGTCCCAGGGTTTTCTTGGGCCTTTCTGTAATTTTTAGTTTTTGTATTTTGTACCCCCAACAAGTTTTATTTTTTGGAGTTTTGATCCCTATAGTTTCCCTTTTTAGTGGATCTATCTCTAGGATATTAGTAAGGTTGGGTTTATTGTTTAAGAGTAAGTTTTATAATTTCTCAAATTAATTTTTTTGTCTTATCTAATGACACCCTACTACACCTTCATGACTTGCACTTATTTAAAGACAATAACTTGATGAAATTTGGAAGATTGCAGATCGTTCGTCTCAAAATCATTTAGAAGTGTTATGAAGTAGTTTGGTAAAGACTTTAATTATCTAGGGGTTATTTTACAAAGAATTTTCTTTTTAAAAGGGTTTTAAAATATTTAAAATGATTTTTAATAGTTTTTTAAAAATTTTCCCAACTCGTTACACAGACTTGGCATGTCATTTAAACGAGATTGGGCATGTAGTTAGAGCGAGTTCCCACGTTCGAACAAAATATGAAACGTTGCCTTTTGGTTAATTCTGAAATGTCGTTCGAAGTTGGAAACACGTTCGAATGAGAAACGGTCCATTGTTAGAATAAGGTACCAGTTCCTTCTATTGAGTTGCGAATTTTTATTTTAAAAAAAATATGATTCAAATGTCTAATGCTTAACTTTTTACAACAACTTTTCATAAAAATACAAATGCGGGATTAGAGTTTTGTATAACTCATTTAAGACTTCCAAGAAGCCATTTTTAGAGTTCCTTTTACGATCAAACTTTACACTTTTGTAATCCAAACCGCTTGGATTTTTTAGGATCACTTTGCCAAATCAAGAAGAACATATTCCATGTTCAAGAACCCTTGTGAAAAAAATTTCTATAGTTAATTTATAGAGTCAAAGGTCTACTGCTAAAGAAGAAAGGAATTGGAAGTTCTTGAGGTTGACCGGTGGATACCGATGGAAGAGTTGATTCCCGTGGATAGTGATGGACTGTGTCGTATCTGTTGAAGATTTGAAAAACTGTATGTTATACTTAGTGGAGATCTAAGTAGTCTTTAAGCCATCTAGTGTTTGTCAAATTCTTTAACAGTGTTGGAATCTAGGTTTTGCCCAAAAGTTATTTTTTCTTAATCTTCTTCTGTTTGGGTTGGTTTGTGTATGTGGTGTGACACCAAGACTAATTAAATACCGGGTAGCTACTCCTTTATTGAAATTAATTCAAAATGTCAAGTTGGTTTAGTTCGTAGCATCACTGTCGAAAATATTTTTATAATTACTAGCCACCTAATATTTAAAAAGTGAGTTGTCAATTTTAATTAAATCCGATTAACATACAATACATTTAAATTATAAAATACTGATACCACAACCACATCACAGTCGCAAATAAATAACGATGTAATAAACTAAATCTGGAGGAATACACCTCACAACAAACCAAATACTGAAACGAACAAATACAAGTCTGAATCCTTAATTTAATTACAACCCAAAATATAAAATAAAAACTGAGTAAATAAGATGTCTCTGAAAGGAAAGGGGCGACATTCCCTACAGATGAATGAGTCTGAAATAGAGTCAAGATATATAGTGGAGGCGTCTACTATTGAGGTCCAGTAACTTCCACAGCAGCTACAGCACGTCGCGGGAATAGAACTCCTATGCATGGTGTCCTTGTGGATGGGCACCTAAAAAGGGTTTTACAAAATAGATTTGAAAGCAAACGGGTCAGAGCCCGATTGTGAAAATAATTTAAAATACAGCAAGTGGTTTAATATAATTAAATAGTGAATATAAAGTACATGATAGTGCATGCACTCACTTGAGTTCCTCACCTCTCAACTAATTGTGCACTCCTATTGTACCCGTACCCGTTCTAGATATTATCATATCTAACTAGTCCAATACACAATCTAACATTACTATACGATTCACGATTTATTATCCGGAACCTTAATTTAAACAAAGAGTTTTACTTTTCTTCTTAGTTCCCAATATTAGTAATTTTAATCACGAGCGATTTTCGTTTTTTTTAACTCTACTAAAATGTTACTATTTTGCACACTTACATTTTCATGACAATTCATTTCAATTAGCAATATATTATTCTCATCATAAATATACAATACTGGCACCCCAAGTCTAAGCTGCGGTGCACACATACTCTGCTATCCACTCCCGGTACATCACGTACATAAGGACCACGTATTCCGAATCTCCCAGGAATTGTTTTCAATAAATAACAATAACACAAAATAGAGGCGAACATAGTTCACATCACATGGGTAATGCACATACCTACGCTCCCATGATCAGTAGAGTTATTAACTTCTCAATAAGTCCTTCTCTGACCTATGTCCTCGAGGTACCAATCTAAATCCCCCCGGTAGGCACACAAAGACTAGATGGCCCTGATCGAACGCCGACCTCCCGTGATAGCAAGTATGGTAGGTATGTTATATACAACTAACTACATATACCAAGCATTCACACCTCTTCAGTATTTCACAATATTAATAGAGGTATATATCTCATTCCTATACCATCATTTCATGTTATACGTTTACAAGTCCCCGAATTATATACATTAAAGTTATCAACTCTCCTCACGTCAAAGTCTTTAGACATTATGATCACAACCCATAAAAATCATTCGGATTACTACAAAACTCCAAGTTTTAATCCTTAACGTACTTCTAAATCTCATAACTATATCCACAAATCAACAAGGGAAGGATTACACTCAGTTATACAAGTCTTTTGAAGATTCGAAATAAAACCAGGCCTAAAAAGGCATTCTGTCAACTCGTTAGATATCTCGTTCGAACGAGGTCATTCGAACGAATGGCTTCGAACGAACTAAAAACTCGTTATAAGGGGTACTATCATCTCGTTAGAAGTCTCGTTCGAACGACCTGGGCAGGTCTTCTAACGAGATGGCAGTTTGCGCCCAAAAATTCTTCACTTCGTTTTTCTTAATTTTTCTCTTCTCTAAACTCATCCTAAGATCATCCAAATAGCATTTTAATGTTCTTAAACTTCTCTAAACCCTCTCAGGTCATTTCTTAATATATTTTTGGGGTCAAATCCTCCTAAACAACATGTAATTATCATTCATCCCCAAATTTTACCCCAAACCCTATGAACATGAACCCAGAATTTTATTGTGCCCAATTACTCATCATAAATCCTTTTTTAAATCATCATATTTAAGTATTCGAATACTAAATTCGTCCATAGTCATTCTACATGCAAATCCTATCCCAAATTTAGAGTTTCTCCAACAATTTCATTAGTTTTCCTCAAAAAATTCAAGACAAAATAGTTCTTACACTAAACATGGAAGAAATATTCAATGCACTTAAAAATATCAAATCACTTGCCTTAGATTTGTTTCTTCTGAATTGATATTGGTGAATGAAGGCTGATTTCTCCCCTTTCTCTACAAAATTCTCCCAAGGATGGTGATGGTGGTTGGAGGTTTCTTTTGGAACCTTTTCAAACTCTCCCTTTAACTCCCGTAGCACTCTAACTCACCTAATGCTGATAATGGACTTAGTGGGATCATTAGTAATATTTTATTTAACCCTAAAATTCGTGGGTTTTAATTCCCATATTTTTAAAATTACCAAAATACCCTTCTAGGTTGCCGGTTTGGCCTAAAAATGCCCCGGGACCCAAACTAAACCCCCGGCTAGTGTTTTATGACTATTTCGACCCTTCCGGACACATTGGCGCACTCAAAATGACCATTCAGTTGATAAAAATATAATTCACTTTTTAATTTAAATAATTTCGTTCCTGATGCGACTGACACGCGCGTCCCAACTAAATTTTCAAATTGTGGTATTTCAGTCTCGCGACAACTTTAATATTTTCAATACTCATGTATTACCATACATACTTAGAAATATTAAATTTTAACATCAAAATCAAATACAAACTCACATCTCTCTAGTATTTATACCCGGATTAATTCCCAATTAATTGTCATTTAATTCAATTAATCCCTTAAATAAAATCAATAAAATTACGGGGTATTACATGTGGTTGGGAATATCTATTTTGGACTCAATTTTGCATTCACATTAATTCAAATTAAGATAAAATTTTGTTAAAATTTGATTTTTGGTATGGTTCGCCTAAGATATGAATAAATCTATAGAAAACTCTGTTTTGTGTTTACAAGTGGTATTAGAGCAGGTTGGACTAAAATATCATGTGATCCTAATTTATTTATGGATTTCTTTCTACACCAATTTTTCTAAAATCGTATTAGAGCCGGTAACACTAACTTTTTATGTGATCTTGAAATTTTTAGTTTAAATGGACAATTTGTAAAATAGGCTACCTGTTATTAATGGGTCTAATTATGCATGTTAAAATGTTCGAATGAGGTTGGCTTTGAAAGTAGATCATGAGAGTGTTTCGATTGTGTGTGAAGGAGGGTGCACTACATCTAAGGAAGCATGTGATATCCTCCAACTCAGTCACGAGGATACAAATAAATCCATAGAAAACCCCGTTTTGCATTTAAATATTGTATTTTTATCGAGTGGGATAAAACGATCCACGCCCCGGATATAAATTAGGGTGTCCATGTTTATTAGTTTAATTATATATGTTAATCTATGTTTACTACTTTGTTGCTTATCTATGTCTCATGGTGTTCATTAGAACCAATGATGCTTGGATAATGTTTTCTTCATATATCATATGTAAATATTCGAGGGTGATAACATATTTGTAAACATATACGATACTCCATTCCTTTGAGATTTTTCAATTTTCTTTTATGATTTTGGTTTTAATTTCTTAGTGCAAAGAATGAGCATATTGTCTTTATTATGTTGATTTGAATTTGATGAATGCATTGAATGGTGATGATTCCACAGTTGTTTTGGGGCAACATGACTTAAGATAGTTGCTTTTTATTCGATTGATTATTTTATTTTCAAATATCATTTTTATGACAATTTTATCCTACCTAACTTGGTGCTAAATTTAGTTTATTTAACTCCAAACAAATGGATATTTATCAAGGTCATGTTTTTATTAATCTTTGATTCTTTTAATAATGGGAATTTATATTTTGTTTGATCTATTAAATAATTTAATATTTTTTTAATTGCAATTGCAAAAAATAAATTTGAGGAGGGTATTGAGCTTTGAATTCGATCAAGAGTGGTATGTTTTTTCCCTTAGTTGTTAACTCATTTTTGTGATATAGGCTCTTGGTGATTTTCAGTCTTTCCCAAATAAGAAATTTGAAGTTTGAATGACATTCTACACATTTATTTCTAAATAAATGGGGGGTTGGTTTTCTAGTCCTTTTTTTCGCAAACAATGATAGTGAAATATGAAATGTTGTTAGCAACGGCCAATATAATATTTATCGACTTTATATCGAGCAGAGCTGGAGGGGTGAATTTAAGGACTCATTATCGAGTCATCTTTTTTTTAAATTCGCTTTTATTGGATCCATGAAATTTTAATTTACCTAATATTTTAGAGTTAATATGAGCATAACAGATTTGTTGCTTAACTATTTCTAATTATTATTGATGATGCTAAGATTTAGCACCACCAGATAAGTGATAGTGAGCTCAAACAATAGCAGCCATGGCAGCCATAGAGGTGTATGAGTGTATAAGTATGTAGAAGGGGATGAGTATAAGAGGAAATTAGACAATGATGTATAGTGGTTCAGCCAATTTGGCCTACATCCACTGTGAGTGTGTGATCCACTAAGTATGGGCACTAATGGCCTTGGATACAATGCATATAACCCTCTCTCTCTCTCTACTGTGTGTGTACAAGCAGAATTTTATCTAGGGCTACTGTTCATGGATCGATCCCCTGTAGGGTTAGGGGTGACAAGTATATATAGGTCTTGGGGGGTGTAGTGTACCCCCCAGGTAAGCATGGTGCATGTGAATAATGATCTAGCCAATCCCCTGTTGACACCTGTAGATGCCAAATGATGACATAATATTCCCTCACGTGAGGGGGTGATTCGGTTGTAACGGTCTTCCACGTGTCATATGAGCCTCACGCGCACTGTTCCACGCGTCTCCCAAACCACGCGCTGTCATGATGTCACCCTCGGCCTATGAGCCGAGGCCGAGGGCAAAGTTTCTTCCGGCAGTGAGTCTGGCTTGATTATGTCCTCGTACTGTCGTACCCTCGTAGGGTCGACCGGAGCCTGGTGAGGGGTCGGCCCCTCGTAGGGTCGTCTGGAGCCTGGTGAAGGGTCGGCCCCTCGTAGGGTCGTCTGGGTCTGGTGAAGGCCAGTTGGGGCCTGGTGGGGGTCGGCCCCTCTTAGGGTCGTCCGTTGTGGAGGCGACCCTCCTAGAATATAAACGGGTATATCAATCACCCCCCAGCCCTTAGCCATAGATGCTGTTGAGATGGCTGAGGGATAGTGTTTTAAATGAGATGCAGGTATGATCAGTTAGGTGAGTGACACCTGGTTAGGTACTCTGTTGTTCCAGTTTCCAAGGCATGATGGCTGCACACTGCGCTTGGGTCCTTGCACCCTAATGATGCCTTCCTCGTGGGCTGTGTCCTGCCTTGGTCAATGGGCCCACTCATTGCTAAGGTATTTAAGGTATTTTCAAACCCTTTCTCTTCCTTCTTCTTCTTCGCGCCTAAGCATTCTCTCTCTCTAGAATTTCCAGCCTACATCACCACTTGCAGCCTTCGATTCTTCCAGGCCTAGCAGCGTTCTTATTCTCTCCTCATCAGGTAACCTCATTCATCCATTGCTCTCTTTTTCTTTCATTTTCGTTCGTTTTTTAGGCTCGTAGGCAGCCATTTTCCTTAAGTTGTGCCATAACCTTTTCCGGTGTATTTTCCGGTGTCTTCTCCGGTAACTGGCTCTTGGATGTTCTTGAGTGTTCTTGAGTGAAAACCTTTTGAGTTCTTTGTTTAATCCAAAAGTCAAATCTGGTCCACTCCCCACTTGTTTGTAGTTAAATTACCCAAGTCTAGTATAATTTCTTTAAGTGTTGGGTCTTCCCCTTAATGCTTAGGAGGCTTTACAACCTGGTGTCTGAATTCCCGTCCCTGAGAGAGAAACTATTTACCGAGATCAGACGAATAGAGGAAGAGGAAGAGAGGAGACGAGGGGCCGACCCTAATTGGGTACGACCCATTTTTCCCATTCCTCTTGCCACCATTAGACCATCTGAACCCTCTGAGTCTTGTGGGTCGTCGTCTCGTCCGGCCGAGACACCCAACCTAAGTGAGATGGACGAGAGAACCTCCTCTCCAACTGGTGCTGGAACTTCTGGTAGAAGGGACTCTCCTGACCTTAGCCCTCCCCGAGAGGCCGAGGGTACGATCCCCTCTGAGGCTGTCCCTGTGACAACCCTATCCCCCAACGCCTTCCAAGTAGCATTTCCTCAGGGTCCTCCTGCAGGTGATGAGGGGGATGAGGACGATGATACAGATGATGAGGTTGATACCTCCCATGCCTCGTCTTTTATCTCCTCTGTCAGGGATAGGGATCTTCTGATATGGAGGCATATTTACGGAGTGCCACCTGGGGTGACTATGAGGGTTCCTTCCGAGGACGAGAGGGTCTTTGAGGGTGAAGAGGGAGAAGTTGCAGTCTACGAGCAAATGTTCAAAGTAGGTGTCAGACTTCCCTTTCACCCTGCCATTATAGATATTCTGTCGGCTCTGGGCGTCTCCCCCTCGCAACTTCCACCCAATTCTTGGAGGACGATTCTGGGGTACATCTCTCTGTGGAAAAACGCTTTCACTGACGAGCCCTCGTCCGACGTGTTCTTGGCCTGCTACAATATCACCTCTTCATCTAAACAGCCCGGATACTATCATCTGGGAGCGAGAAGGTCTGAGAAGAAGCTGCTCCACGTGGCTCAAACTTCCAATCATGATTGGAAAAAAAGGTTCTTCTTCATATCTGGGGCATGGGAGAGCTCCACCGAGGCGTCCCCTTCTGCCGATGCTCCGAGGGTTCCTAACAGATGGTCTAACCCTTCCATGAAAGCTAGGTTAGACCCCGGACTTAGCTTGGAGGAGAGGGATATTGTTGAGTATCTGAGGGGACGAGGGAGAGAGGGTGAGATCCCAAAGTTCGAAGATTTGATGACCCCTCGCTTCCTTAAAGAAGCTGGTCTGAGGGTCGGCCCTCTGACGGAACTATGTGAGTTATACTGAACATTTTCCCATCTTTACTTATTTTTGAAGTGTTCTCTCTTTATCTCTGAACTTTTCTGATTCATCGTATCCTTTTCAGGTCGTCCTGCAGGCGTGTCAGATTATCTCTGGGATATGACTGCTCCAAGCCTTCTTGCTGGTCTGTCAAAGAAGAAGGGGAAGGAGCCTCAGCAAGCTCCTAAGAAGACAAGGGCCTCAGGGCCGACAGTTGTTGAGCCGACAGCTGTTAGTCACAAAAGGAAGGAGCCTGAGGCTCCTGTCGAGCCTCGTCCTGACCCTAAGACGAGGGCCAGGGCCGAGGCCTCTGAAGGAGCAACCTCTTCACCAAGCATGGGGGCCTTCTGGTCTCAAAATCTGTCCCATCTGAGGGTCGACCCCTCATCTCTTATCGCCAACCTGAGGGCAGCAAAGGCCTCTATGTTCTCTGCACCGTCGGCCTCCGACTTCGAGTTCTTGGCGCAGATGCCTCCAGCCAAAGTGTATGACTACGGTCTGCACTCCCTTGCTCAGGTATTGGTCCTGACCTTTAATTTCATTGTGTTTCCTCGGCTCCCCTTGACGCATCTTCATTTTTCTTGCAGTCTGTCTGTGCCTTCACCTCTGCCACCAAGTGGATGGCCGAGAATCAACAGAAATTCCATGAAGCTGAGAGGGCCATTCAACAAGAGGCTGACCTACGGACCGAGCTGGGCACTGCGAGGGCCGAGCTGGAGAGCACAAGGGCTGAGCATGCTAGAGTCCTTGATGAGCTGACGAGGCAGCATGATGCCGATATGCAGGCCAAGGACTTGTTGATCAAGGACAAGGACTTGTTGATCAAGGACAAGGATGAGGCTCTGATCAACCTGGAGGCCCGTCATAAGACTGATCTGGAGGCAGCCATCAAGAAAGCTGAGGCTGATGCTGTGGAGGCATACAAGATTTCAGACGAATTTCAGGGCTTCGGCCTTGAATATCTTGAAAGGGGGATTAGGACGGCCTGTCGGTGGGTAGTCCTCAGATTTGGCGATGTCGTCTCCTCTGTTCGCCCATCATTGGAGGGTGTTCAACTGGACGACCCCCTAATTGCCGAGGCCCTCAATCAGGTGGAGGCCCAAGCCCAGATCGAGGGGGTTGGCACATCTGAAGATGATCCGGTGCTGGTAACTGAGGAGACCATTCCCATTGATGTTGAGGCCCTGCCCTCTGATGTCGTCCCCTAGGGTGGCTGCCTGTAGCCCATACCCTTGTTTTTGTATTTTTGTTCTGTATATTGTAAAACACTTGATGCTTTATATTAATACCATCGTCTCTTCCTTTCACAACTGTCTCCCATATTTAATTCTGTTATGGTTTGTTCCTTGCAAATTTGCTTCTTCGTTGATGATGATGATACTAACCCTTCCCTCGTCTTTTTGAGGACCAATGTGGGGTCGTCCCCTCATCAGGCCTCATTATAGCCGAGGGTTCAAATGATCAAATTAATGATTTTTAAATAAAGTCTACCCTCATCTTTCTTGAGAACAGTGGTGGGGTCGTCCCCTCCACTGGTCCTCATTATAGCCGAGGGTTCAATGAACCAAATTAATGATTTTTATGTAGTCTACCCTCATCTTTCTTGAGAACAGTGGTGGGGTCGTCCCCTCCACTGGTCCTCATTATAGCCGAGGGTTCAATGAACCAAATTAATGATTTTTATGTAGTCTACCCTCATCTTTCTTGAGAACAGTGGTGGGGTCGTCCCCTCCACTGGTCCTCATTATAGCCGAGGGTTCAATGAACCAAATTAATGATTTTTATGTAGTCTACCCTCGTCTTTCTTGAGAACAGTGGTGGGGTCGTCCCCTCCACTGGTCCTCATTATAGCCGAGGGTTCTGATAACCAATTTAATGGTTTTTAAAGTCTTCCCTCGTCTTTCTTGAGGACAGTGGTGGGGTCGTCCCCTCCACTGGTTCCCATTATAGCCGAGGGATCAACTTTCCAATTTAATGGTTTTTAAAGTCTTCCCTCGTCTTTCTTGAGGACAGTGGTGGGGTCGTCCCCTCCACTGGTTCCCATTATAGCCGAGGGATCAACTTTCCAATTTAATGGTTTTTAAAGTCTTCCCTCGTCTTTCTTGAGGACAGTGGTGGGGTCGTCCCCTCCACTGATCCTCATTATAGCCGAGGGTTCAACTTCTTTGCATGTATACTAGAACTGATAACCACTGGATGAGGGAAACACTGATACTTCTCATTAATCTTCAATGTGTTCTGTCGAAACAATGCTTATTACAACTATGGCTTATCAAGACCTTACAACACTACTGGTAGTATTTTTTCAAATGATCTGCATTCCAGGGGTTTGAGAAAGGTTCCCCCTCCAGGTTCTCTAGCCTGTAGGTCCCCGGGACAACTTCATCGATGACCCTATATGGTCCATGCCAATTAGGATGGAGCTTGTTGGGTTTCTGCCAAGTCTTTTTAAGAACCAAGTCTCCCACTGCGATAGGCCTCTGTTTCACCCTTTGGTTGTAAAACTTTGCGGTCCTCTGCTGGTAGGAAGCTTGCCTTATCTCAGCATCCTCCCTTCTTTCCTCAATCAGGTCTAGGTCAAGTCTTCTCTCTTCCATATTCCCCTGGGAATCATACATTTGGACCCTATGAGTAGGAAACTCCACTTCGGTGGGGATGACTGCTTCTGATCCATAAGCTAACATGAATGGGGTCTCCCCGGTAGGGGTCCTTACTGTCGTCCTGTATGCCCACAATACTGCATATAACTCCTCGACCCATCTTCCTTTTGCCTCCTCAAGCCTCTTCTTAATCCCATCTAGGATTGTCCTGTTCGTAACTTCGGTTTGCCCATTGGCCTGAGGTCGGCCTGGGGTGGAGAAAAATTGTTTGATACTTACCCTCTCACAGTACTTCTGTAAAGAGGCATTCTTGAACTGGGTCCCGTTATCCGAGATGAGGGTGTTGGGTAGACCATATCTGCATATCACATTCTTCCAGATGAACTGGAAGGTCTTCTGCTCCGTGATCGTGACCATCGGCTCGGCCTCTACCCATTTTGAAAAGTAGTCAATTGCTACGATGAGGAACCGATAGTTATTGACTGCTCTCGGTAAGGGTCCTATCAGATCAATCCCCCATATTGCGAACGGCCATGGGGATGCAATGGAGGTGAGAGGCTGGTGAGGTTGATGAGGGATAGTAGCAAATCTTTGGCATTTATCACACTTTTTAACATATGCGGCAGCATCTTTCCCCAAGGTCGGCCACCAGTAGCCTTGGGTGATCACCCTCTTTGCCAAGGATCTACCCCCAATATGGCTTGAGCACGACCCTTCATGCACGTCTTGCAAAATGGAAGGGACCTCTGAGGGATGCACACACCTAAGTAAGGGGAGCAGAAACCCCTTTTTGTACAGCGCGTCTCCGATGACAGCGAACTTTGCAGCCCTGTATCTCAGCTTCTTCCTCTCTTGGCTTGCTTCTGGCATCTCTCCCCCTCTAATGTATCTGATCAGGGGGTCCATCCATGAAGGTTCTTGAGAAACATTCATGCAAATGCCAAGTGTTCCCTCGTTGTCTTCGATAGTTGGTCGAAGCAAAATTTCTACCGGGACTGTCCTCCTTATGTCTGTCCTAGTAGCTGAGGCCAACCTTGCAAGGGCGTCAGCACGGCCATTGTCGAGCCTAGGTATCCTCTTGAATTTCACTTCTTTGAAGTTTTTCAGCAATGACCTCACCTTATCAAGATACCTAGCCATCCTCTCGTCTTTGGCCTCATAGGCTCCTAGTATCTGATTCACCACCAGCCTTGAATCACTGTGAACCAAAATTTGGCTGACACTAAGGGATTTGGCTAAGGAGAGGCCAGCTATCAAGGCCTCATACTCAGCCTCATTGTTGGAGGCTTTGAAATTGAACCTCAGGGCGTACTCGACGTCTGTGCCATCGGGTGCTGATAGTATCAGTCCAGCACCACTTCCGCTATCACAGGAGGACCCGTCAACGAAGAGGCTCCACGGAGTCTTTCCTTCAGAAAAATTTCCCTCAGAGAGGGACCCCTGTCTAAAGATGTATCTTCCCTCTTCGTTTTCAGTCACTTTCCTTCTAGCGGTGCTCGTCTCAGCCATTTCTGCAGGTGTGTCTGCGGGTCTGTCTTCTGTATCTGCCTTCCCGAGGGTCTCACCCTCGGCCTCATCTTCTTCCCATGTGAACTCAGCCACGAAGTCTGCCAAGGCTTGCCCCTTAATGGCTGTCTTAGGCTGATACACAATGTCAAACTCCCCCAGCTCTATAGCCCAGGTCATTAGCCTTCCTGATTTTTCAGGCTTGTGTAGGACCTGCCTAAGAGGAGAGTCAGTAAGGATGACCATAGTATGGGACTGGAAGTACGGTTTCATCTTCCTTGAGGCATGAATCAAGGCATAGGCCAACTTCTCCATCCTCGGGTATCTCTGCTCTGCCCCCTGGAGTGCCTTGCTGTTGAAATATACGGGCTTCTGTATCCCATCTTCGTCTCTTACGATTGCTGCACTGATAGCGGATTCTGAGACAGCAAGGTACACGTACAGTCGTTCACCCTGCACGGGTCGTGACAGCAGCAAGGGAGACCCTAAGTATGATTTCAGCTGCTTGAAAGCCTCATCACACTCTTCGCTCCATTCAAAAGCTTTCCTGAGGATCTTGAAGAATGGTAGACACCTGTCTGTAGCCCTTGACACAAATCTGTTCAAGGCAGCCACTCTCCCTGTGAGCCTCTGAACGTCTTTAATGGACTTGGGGGTCTTCATCTCAATAAGGGCCTTTATCTTTTCAGGATTGGCCTCGATGCCTCTTTGATTGACAATGAACCCCAAGAACTTCCCCGCTCCGACCCCGAAGACACACTTGGCCGGATTGAGCTTCATTTTGTATTTGTCCATTGTATTAAAGGTCCTTTCCAGGTCTGCTACATGATCCTCTGCCTTCAGACTCTTAGTCAGCATGTCATCTACGTAAACCTCCATAGACTTACCAATTTGGTCTTCAAACATTTTGTTTACGAGGCGCTGGTACGTTGCCCCCGCATTTTTTAGGCCAAAGGGCATGACCCTGTAACAGTATGTCCCCTTGTCAGTGATGAAGGCGGTCCTCTCCGAGTCCTCAGGGTTCATGAAAATCTGGTTATACCCTGAGTAGGCATCCATGAAACTCATGAGCTCATGGCCTGCGGTAGCGTCTACCATCTGGTCGATGCGGGGGAGAGGGAAGCTGTCTTTGGGACAATGCTTGTTGAGGTCTGTGAAGTCCACGCACATTCTCCACTTGCCGTTGGCCTTTGGGACGATGACTGCATTGGACAGCCACTCAGGGTAGATGACCTCTCTGATAAATTCAGCGTCTTATAATTTTTTAACCTCATCCCTGATGACCTCATACTTTTCTCTAGAGTAAATCCTCCTCTTCTGCTTTACCGGCTTCACTCCCTCTACCACATTGAGTTTGTGGCACATGATTTCAGGGTCGATCCCTGGCATATCTACATGACTCCACGCGAAGACGCTTCGCCTTCTCCTCAACAGTTTGATGAGGTCTTCCTTGATACTGGGCTTCAGAGATTTGCCAACTTGGACGGTTTTTCCCGGGTCATCCTCATCGAGGGTGATGGGTTCTACCTCCTCAGCGGCCTCTCCTTTTTTGAGCTTCGTCTCGTCCCTGGGGTCTAGGGTATCAATGTTGTAAGTGGCTGTAGCCCTCTTGTGTGCCTCCCTTTCTTCAGCGGAGTTGTAGTAGCACTCTCTCGCTGTCGTCTGGTCTCCCTGAACTTCCCCCACCCCATAAGGGGTAGGGAACTTAACCATCTGGTGGACCGTGGACGGCACAGCTTCAAACCCCTTGAGGGCCACACGTCCCAGTATGATGTTGTATGCCGAAAACACATGCTCATCCAGCACAAAGAAACTGACCCTCTTAGTGAGCCATCTCGGCCACTCGTCCCCCATCCTGACATCAGCCTCATATATTCCTAGGGGGTGAACCTTCTCCCCACTGAACCCAATCAATGGATGATGGTAGGGGACAAGTCTGGCACGACTGAGGCCCAAGGCCTTGAAGCATGGCCAGAACATCACATCTGCGGATGAGCCCCCATCCACCAGGATCCTCGGCACTTCGCACCCGTGCACCCTGGTGGTGATGACGAGAGGGTCATCATGCGGGGCCAATAGGCCCTTGAAGTCCATTCTTGAAAATCCCACAACCAAAGTGTCCATATCAACCTTCTTCCTTTTTTCTAACTTGACCTCTACGGAGGTTGAGTGCACCGTCTTCATCACTGCCTTAGCCTCAGCGACATGGGCCTTCCTGTCGGCGACCTCAGACCCTCCTCCTGCTAAACCCCCGGAGATCATTCCCACCCCGAGCGAGATCATATTGAGCCTCTTGACAGGGCCTTGGTCGTCTCTCGGCGGGAGGTCAGGGTCGTCCTCATCATCAGAGGGGTCGTCCCCTCTTTTTTGAGGACCTTCTCTGCAGGCATCGACTCGCTTCTTTCTGGGGTCGTCCCCTCGGCCCCTCTTGAAGTCGGCTTTGTCGACGTACTTTCTGAGCTTCCCTTCCTTCAGCATCTTCTCAATCTCATCTTTCAGAGCAAAGCATTTGTCTGTTACGTGGCCGTGGTCTTGGTGAAATTCACACCACAGGTTCCTATTTCTCTTGCCGGGGGCTGCCCTCAGCTTCTCAGGCCACTTCAGTGTCCGGTCACTCTTTATCTCATTGAGGATCTGTTCACAGCTGACCGTCAGAGGGGTGTACCCCGCGAACTTATCATCCATGGTCCTCTTCTTCCCCTCTTTGTTCTTCTTGGGGTATTTATTCCCACTTGCACCTCCTTTTTCGTCTTCATGTTTTGCGGCCATCGCCTCTTCGGCGTTCATCACCTTCCCTGCTGTTGACAACAGCTCAGCCATCGTCCTCGGAGGGTCTTCGGCAAGCTTCCATAATAGCTTCCCCTTCTGGAGCCCTCCAATCAGGGCTGTCATAGCTATGCTCTCCTCATAGTCTTCCACCTCCAGCTTCTCTTTATTGAATCTGGCTATGTAGTCTCTCAGAGTCTCGTTCTTTCCCTGCTTAACATAGAGCAGGTGTGTGGTCTTCTTCTGTGGCCTCACCCCAAAGCAGAAATTATGGATGAACAAGTCTGCCAACTGCTTAAAGTTTCCAATAGAATTTTTTGGAAGAGACGTGTACCACACATGCGCAGCCCCTGTCAAGGTACCAGAGAAGGCACGACACCTCATCTCATCTGAGATAGAGTATATGTCTGCCGCCGACTGATACATTTCCACGTGGTGGACAGGGTTGGTGCTCCCATCGTATCTTGGGGTGACCACGGGAGGCTTGAACTTCGATGGCGTGGGGAAGTTGACTATCTTTGCCACAAAGGGTGAGCCCATGGTGTATCCCCTCTGAAGAGGGTCCCGGCTCTTCAGTATGTCGCCAATCTTATCCTCTAACCTCTGGATTGAGTCATTCCAGGGCCTCACAGGGTCGGCCTGGCCGATGTTATCCCCTGCTGCCTCTCGGAGGTGGATGGAGGGCTCCGCTACGGCAGGCCTGTGTCGGCTATTTACTTCCCTTTGGCCGTCATCCCGTCTTTGGGGTCGGCCTTCTGCTTCTTTCCTAGATCTCGCTGCGCTTCTTGACTTGGACAACTTGTCTCGCAGGTCATTCACTGGGCCCAGCCTCTCGAAGGCCGACCCCCTGCTCAGGCGGTCAAAAGCAGAGCCTCTTGGGCGATCATCAGGGTTTGGTCTCCCGCACTTTCCTCTACTGTCCTGGAGGGGTCGTACTGTATTGTTGGAGACCTCATATGGCTCCCAGCATTCTACTGGAGCCTCTTCTTCCTCCAGATCATCATACCTGTCCTCGGGGCAAGGGTTTCCTTGCCTCCCCAGGCGTAAACGCCGGGGGTCAGCAACATCCCTACGCCGCTGAGGGGGTGGCAGGTCTTTATGTGGTGCCTGGGGTGGTCCCCTGGCCTCATGATGTCCTGGAGCTGCTGCCGGAGTAATCATCTCAGGTGAGACCCCTGGTGGTCTCAGTATATTCTGACTTAGAGCTGTAAACTGCTCCTGCATCATCCGCTGGCTGGCTGCCAGAGACTTTAGGGCTGCTGCCACATCAGCCATCTCAGACTGAGGTGGTGGCTGACTGGAACTGGGTCTTCCCCCATCATCCGGCGGGGGAAGTGGTGGCGGTGGCATCTCAGGTGCCATGTGCTTGAGCTATGAAGAGCTGAACTGAAGAAAATACTGGTTAGCTTGGGAACCTTAGTAGGTCTCTTTCAATGGTGAAACACCTCCTCTCAGGGGGAGTGTTGGTTCACCACCAGAGTGCCCAGTGAGGTCAAGCTGTACAAAGGAAGAGATGTCTTCTCGTTCCCACAGACGGCGCCAAACTGATGATGCTAAGATTTAGCACCACCAGATAAGTGATAGTGAGCTCAAACAATAGCAGCCATGGCAGCCATAGAGGTGTATGAGTGTATAAGTATGTAGAAGGGGATGAGTATAAGAGGAAATTAGACAATGATGTATAGTGGTTCAGCCAATTTGGCCTACATCCACTGTGAGTGTGTGATCCACTAAGTATGGGCACTAATGGCCTTGGATACAATGCATATAACCCTCTCTCTCTCTCTACTGTGTGTGTACAAGCAGAATTTTATCTAGGGCTACTGTTCATGGATCGATCCCCTGTAGGGTTAGGGGTGACAAGTATATATAGGTCTTGGGGGGTGTAGTGTACCCCCAGGTAAGCATGGTGCATGTGAATAATGATCTAGCCAATCCCCTGTTGACACCTGTAGATGCCAAATGATGACATAATATTCCCTCACGTGAGGGGGTGATTCGGTTGTAACGGTCTTCCACGTGTCATATGAGCCTCACGCGCACTGTTCCACGCGTCTCCCAAACCACGCGCTGTCATGATGTCACCCTCGGCCTATGAGCCGAGGCCGAGGGCAAAGTTTCTTCCGGCAGTGAGTCTGGCTTGATTATGTCCTCGTACTGTCGTACCCTCGTAGGGTCGGCCGGAGCCTGGTGAGGGGTCGGCCCCTCGTAGGGTCGTCTGGAGCCTGGTTAAGGGTCGGCCCCTCGTAGGGTCGTCTGGGTCTGGTGAAGGCCAGTTGGGGCCTGGTGGGGGTCGGCCCCTCTTAGGGTCGTCCGTTGTGGAGGCGACCCTCCTAGAATATAAACGGGTATATCAATTATTTTGCATGGATGGGTGAATACGTTTGAAAATTAAAAATAGTAAGAAAAAATTCAACCACTTATGTAACTTTCCCCAAGAAGTTACGGATGATTGGTTTCAAAAGGACATAATTATCAAAGAAAGTCCAAAAAAATTAGGAATATAACATATTTTATGATTAAAAAGTCACTGAAACTTGTTTAGAAAAATCATCTTTAAGTACGACCAATATATAAAAGAAATCTACAATTTATTATAATCAGGTTAAATCATATTCACTAGATCCACAATATAGTAATCACATATGAACAATATCGATTATAGTAAACTAATAACAATGTATGAGTATTCACCATCACTCCGAAGTCACATTTTCCATGGTTTATCATAAAATTCCCTGCATTATATGAGATTCTCCAGACCCACCAAAAATAGAGTGTCAACATCAAGATCCCTCAACTAATAACATCTATAACCATCAATTTATCATAAAATAAGAATACGGTACTACTACGACAAAATATGCACTTAATTTCTTCCTTATGTTTTTTTCCTATAAACTCACTCTAAAATAAGAATACGATACTACTACTACTACTACTACTATATCGTCATCACCCTCCAAGGATAATGTAACCTAGTTAAGCAGCTAGTGGATAATCATAACCACCGTAATCGTCATCACCCTCCAAGGATGCCGTAGGGGAATAATCGTTATTAACCACCTCAGATCCTAAGCATCCACTTTGACACCACGTTCGTTATAGCAACATTTACAACCTTACCATATCAGCAACAGATAGCAATAATTATTAAGTAGCAGTTAGACATGTTCTTATAGATGCAGTAACACACATTCTATTAGCACCAATTAACATGTTCGGTTTACTATGACGTTTATATATAAGACTTGTAGTTGTTCAATACAAAAATATACGAAAATGTTCACTGTATAGATATTATAATATGTTCATTCTATTCTCATAAACTAACATGGTATCAATGACATTTCTTTTCCTCTCCCCGCCAAAAATCTTAGTCTTTCTTCTCACAATGTCACCATCAAATTATGTGACACCAACTACCACTACACCCAAAAGGCTAAATTGGCACCCTTTAGCCACTTAGCCTTGTCACGGTCATTGACCGTGACAATAAACACGCGTTTTGGGTCACGGTCACTGACCGTGGCAAGATCAGGACAAAGTCTTGTCACGATCTTTGACCGTGACAAGTCCGTGACAAATTTACTTATCACGAACTTGTCACGGTCAATGACCATGACAAATACTTATAATATTATCACGGTCAAGGACCGTGACACGCCCGTGACAATTTGTTCAGTAAAAAAAATCATACGCTTTCTTTTATCCCACCGTTTTTAGTTTTCCCTCTCTTTCTCTCTCTAAGAGATTTCAAGCTCTCTCTCTCTCTCTAAGGTATGTTTTTTCCTCTCTTTCTCTTTCATTTCTATATGTGTGTGTATGTGTGTGTTTATATGTGTGTGGTGGTGTGTGGTGGGGGGAGGGGGGCAGGGGGTGGTGGGGGTGGGGTGGGGTGTGTGTGTGCATGCACGTGTGCGTGTGTGGTGGGGGGAGAGGGAGGGACAGGGGGTCTAGGGAGGGGAGGGATAGGGGGCTGGGTGGGCGCAGGGGGTGGTGGTGTGTGTGTGTGTGTGCAGGTGTGTGTGGGGTGGGGTGAGGGGGGCAGAGGTGGCGTGGTGTATGTGTGTGTGCGTGTGTGTGGTGGGGGAGGGGGGCAGGGGTGGGGTGGTGTGTGTGTGGTGGGGGTGGGGCGGGGTGTGTGTGTGGTGAGGCAATCTCAACAATTGAAACGGACAAATTGATTAATAAAATATGTATTGCCCCTTTCATATGCTAGTAGGATTGCCCCTCATTAACAGATAATTGTTGAGATTCGAAATAACTTTAATTGTATAGCTTTAATAAAATAAATTATATAGCTTTAATTGTATAGTTTTATATGAAAGTAAATTAATAATTAGTGCCCATTTCATATGAAAGTAGGATTACTCCTCATTGTAAATTAGTAAATTAATAATTGTATACTTTAATTGTTAGTTTTTTTGATGAAATGATTTAATTGAGTAGATGAAGTAGAAGGAGTACGGGATACACATTTGTTGTTGCGGTTGGATTATAGTAGATCGATGTTGGGTTGGTTAATTTTAGAAGTGGTATGACCACTGGATTAATGTCCATACGGGGGTGGGATTTTTCAACTTTTTTTAAAATTACTTTGTATCACGAACAATATATATATAGTATGATAATTAAATGAAACATACTTGAAATTACATATAGTGATCATAGATACTAGCCTTCTAGTTCTTATGCGTACGCATTCAATAGCCCCCAGACCCGTTCGAGAGTCATTAGACCTATAATGAGATCTCTCGAATTGTCCCGTTTGGACAGTTTGGGACTGCATAATTTCTGTATAATATTCTTAGTGGCTTAAAGTTTTTACTTTTGGAGGAAGTTCTGTAGTCGTATCCTAATATTCTCTGGGTACATACTAGATTGACAAGTGTGACTGTTATTTCAATTGATTCATTGAAATAACTCACACTTGCCAATCTACGTTGTGTACTTGGAGAACTACGGGGATATGCTGCTGAATTTTTTTCAAATTGTAACAATGTGCATGAGTTGGTAAGTATATTACAGAAAAATGCGGTCTTGAATGAGATAAGACCACTTACCCTTTAGAGCAGATAGAGGAAATATAAATTTCTATTACAAATTGAATTTGAATATAAATAAGACATAATTAAATGAAATATACTATAAATCTAAGTTTTGTTTATACTAATCCATGAATATACGCTTCGTACCTTTAATAGGTGATTAGTTGTGGTAGCTGTGATGGGATATCCAAAATACAAAGAGTGGATGGGTGAGACAAATAGAATGGGGGATGCGTTTCGCAGAGGTGCAAACGAATTTGTGAAATATGCAAAGAGATGTCATAATGATGAAGAGTTTTCATGTCCGTGTGCTAGTTGTAAGAATGGTAAGGTATTTACGTGGAAAACAGTTGAACTATATTTGTTAAGATCGGGTATGCAAGATAGTTATCGCTTTTAGAGTTTTCACGGTCAATTGAAAGTTCCTTTTGCACCCTACCAACCTTCATAACAACCATCAATAAGTAGGATAGATGTATAAGGGGACGACGTAGATCATAATATGTTAGAGGATTTAGTTGATGATGCGTACGGAGTTTATGAAGCATAGGAGAATGAGGTTACTGATGATGTAGAAGGTTCAAGTGCTCGGGAAGATATCACAATAAGACTTGACGATAAATACCAAAGTTTAAAATTTAAGGTGACCCAACTGTTATACTCTGGTTGTGAGAAATATCAAACAACTTTACATGCCATGGTTGGTTTGCACAATTTGAAGACGCAGTACGTTTTGTCTAGCAATAGCGTGACAGGAATTCTGAAATGGGTGAAGGGCTTATTACCAAGGAGAATACACTTCCAAATAGCTATCCTGTTATAAATAATAGCTTGAAAGTTTTGGGAATGAAGTATAAACCAATTAATGCTTGTGTGTATGACTTCATACTATACCGAAAGGAGTATTAAAATTTCGATCGTTGTCCGGTATGAGATGAACCTAGATATGTCCAATCTACTAGTAAGGAAGACATTAGCTCAAAAGTGCCTCAAAAAGTATTGAAATATTTTCCCGTTGGGCGTAGATTAAATCAATTTTTCGTAGTACCTGGATAGCAGAGGCAATGACTTGTTATGCTAGAGCAGAAGTAGGGGTAATATCATGCCTCATCCTATTGATTCTACTGCCTGGAGGAGGATGAATTATGAGTATCCCGATTTTGCTCGAGAATAACGTATAATTCATTTGGCTATATCAATAGATGGTTTCAATCCATTTGGAAATCTAAGCATCAATCGGAGTGTATGGCCAGTGATACTAGCCCCACTCAACCTCCCTCCATGGTGTATGAGACCTGAATTTTTGATGACGACTTTATTGATACCTGAATCAAAGGCACCAAGTGATGCCATCGACGTCTCCCTGACTCCTTTGGTAGAAGAATTAAATGAGTTATGGGAAGAAGGTGTACAATCATTTGACTCTTTTAGAAAAGAAGAGTTTACGCTAAAAGCTATGTTGATGTGGGCAATTCATGATTTTCCAGCTTATGGGACATTATCCGGTTGTGTAGTACATGGTTATTAGGGGTGTCCTATTTGTGGAGAGGAGACTGAATCTCTTCATCTATCCTTTAGATAAAAAAATGTATACCACTACCACAGGAGGTTTTTACCCCCGTTTCATAGTTTCAGATCTGAGAAAGGTTTTAATTTTTTATTGGGCGGGGTTGAACATAGGCTACCGCCGAGATAACTTTTGTGTTCAGAAATTGAAAGTAAATCTTTTTAATGCGGCCCTAATATTCCAGGTAAGAATCCCAAATTTAATAATGTCAATCATAAGAAGACCCCATCTGGGAATGAAACTGAGATAACAAAGTCATGGTCTAGGAGGTCAATTTTATTTGACTTTCCATATTGGAAGAATAACCCGGTGCGCCATGTATTGGATGTGATGCATGCAGAGAACAACTTCGTTGAACATATTGTGGGCACTTGCCTTGGGGGGTGGGGTCATTCAAAGGATGGAGAAAATGCACAAAAATACCTTAAACCATTGAAACTTAAGCCACAACTATGGTTGAAAGAAGATAGTAGGGGAAGGACAATACTTCCCCCTGGTGCATTTACTTTGACGAGTGGGAAAAGGAAGGTGCTTTTAGACACAATATATAATTTGAAGGTCCCATCAACTTTTTCGTCCAACTTGAAAAGGATTGTGAATTATGCTACTCATGATTTACATAAGTGTAAGTCCCATGATTGGCATATGATTATGCAATTGGTTCCTCTATTGTTTAAGCATTGTTTCTCCAAGCACAAGGATTTTTGGAGGGCTATTATGAAAATTAGTATTACCTTCTAACTCTTGTGTGGGAAGGTAGTCAATCAAGAACACATAGTGGCCGCAAAATTGGCGGTGATCGAAGCGATTTGTGTATTGAAGAAGTACTTTCTCCCAGCATTCTTTAACAAAAGTGTTCACTTGTTGGCACACCTATGCGACGAGGCACTTCTTTGTGGTACAGTTAGATATCGGTGGATGTATTCGTTTGAAAGATTGATGAAAGTTTTTAAAGATTACGTCAAGAATACGCGATACATTACATGATCAATTGCAGAGGAATGCATAATCGTGGAGTCATCAATATATACTCGGGAATATATGACTGACTCGACTAGCGTTGACGACACTGATGAGTTCGTCGATGATGGTGGTCATGTGATGGGAAAATGAGTGAAATTAACGAGTTTGCAACATGAACAAGTAGCTCGTTATCTATTTGACACACATGAAGATGTCGAAGAATGGAAAAAGTAAGTTTCGATTATTATAATGTTTAACATTATTTTCGATTATTTTATACATGATTAATTTTGTAATATGCAGAAAATATGAAGCCTGTGAGAACAATAAAGGACGAAAAACAATGGTACAATCAGATAGCGAATTTAGGTTATGGTTGACACAAGAGGTAATTATAATGAAAATGGTCGTTATATAACGTTACATTACACTCAAATTTTACAACTAATATAATTAATTTATCTATATTCTCAGCTCTTAAAGACGGGTGATGCGACATCAAGGCTTGCTCATCTAGCCACTGGACCCTTGTTCGTGGCACAAGAGTACAAAAAGTATCGATTGAACGTTTACATTTTCGTTGCTAAAGTGTACGAGGAAAGAACAAATGTACAGAACTCGAGCATTTCATACAAGGCTCTTACTTTCTTTCGGGCGAACGCAAAAGATAAAAACCTCGTTGAAGCTGAAATGACTTACTATGGTATAATTCAAAATATATTTGAATTGGATCATATAAGCTTCAAAGAGGTTGTATTTTACTGTGAGTGGGTAAGAGTTGAGGATAAAAATGCTTGTAAAGTTGATCCTGTCACCAATTTGATCATGGTTGACTTGTCCAAGTTGAAGAGCAACGACCACGTGAGCGATGAGCCATTTGTTTGTGCATTTCAAAAGGTTAACCAAGTGCTTTACTCGAAGTATATCAAAAATGAGTCGTGATCAATTATCCAACACGCGTCAAAGCGTCTAAATAGTAGTGTGGATGACTTGGCTGCTCCTACCGAATATCAATCCATTTTTTTATTATAACCCAAATTTTAAACAATTTTTTAATTTCTAATAAATATTCTAATTTGTACCGAAACATCCATTTTTAATGCTTTTATTTGATTTTCACTTTATCATTTTCACTCCTGTGTAGTTTGCGTGTGTGTGGGCAGTAGGGGTGGGGGTGCAGATGTTTCACTCTTGTACATATTATGAGCTAGATGCTGTTGTTTTGGAATTCAGAATTGAGGTGTTTAATAGTAACAATTCATTTTTATTTGTAGTTATTGTACATATTTGCATGTCTTCTTTTAATTCATTTTGATATGTACTAATAATATTTTTTTAAAGAAAATGTCTCCTTCAGGTATTAAGCGAGGATGATGATGCTAGTTATGATGATATCATCTGGGCTCGGTGGTAGCGGAGGCGATGAGGGCTCCTCAGCCCCTAGTCTCCTCAAATATGGAAAATTAGGGATGCCCGTCGAGAACAAGTCGGGGCTATTAACGAGATCCCTCGAGCTGGTAAAGACGATCATCGATCGGGGGTACATTAGTTGGAAGGAGGTGCCATAGGAGCTCAAGTTAGTTGTTTGGGTGGCACTACAGGTAATGTATTTATATTTATATGAATATGAATATGAACATGAACATGAATATGAATATTTTAATTTCCATTTCAATTTCGATTTTAATTTCATTTTATATTTATATTTATATTTATTTGCATCTAACATTGTATCTGTTGGACATGAACAATTCATCCTGGATCCAAAGCTACGCGATTTCGTCTTAAAGCAGTTGAGGGAGAAACACAAGACGTGGAAGAAAAATATTCGGACCCAGTACTTTCGAAAGACACGAGAGTCCATTATCCAAAGGCATGAATCCGTCCCGTCGAAGGGGCCGGTATCATTGGCACAATGACAAAGGTTCATTGACAATGATATCGGGGAGAGATAATTGGGATCTCGCCAATCGAGAAAGGAAAACCGAGAAAAAAGACGGACGTGCACTACTCTGGCTGGACGTCTTACGCAGAGGTGGAGCATAGGATGATGGTAAAATTTAATTTTTCTATAACTACATAAAATATATTATTCTGCATTATTTTACTTTGCGGGGCTGATACTAATTTTACTTTATTTTATTTCAGGGGACAGGGAGTGGCCCTGGGGGTAGGACACATAAGCTCGATACTTATGTGGCTCTTCATACGAAGAAGGGGAAGGACAAGGAGGTGTCCCCAAGTGCCGCGTCCACGATTGTAAGTAATACGATAATTTACTTTTTGTTAATTACGTAATAATTTTTTAATTTACTTATTTTACTAATCATGTGCTTTTTTTCATTTCAGGCAAAGCTTAAGGAAGTGCATGAGTCGCAGTCTGATGCCGACTAGGAATCTTTATCCATAGACGCACTCAGCCAAGTGCTTAGCTCTGATCGTAAGGGGAGGAAAAGGGGGTGAGCTCGCGGGTGGCCAACTCTAGGATCATCGGATTGGAGATGAGCGACACAGGGTTGGCTTGAATGATGGATTCACATGACGCGAAGCTATCCTATTTGGAGATGACGGTCCAGGATATGTTCTCATTTGTGAAGCATTTGTTGGGTAGAAACCGTAAGGGTAAAGGGAAGGAGAAGGCGGCGAGGGAGGAGGTGCGGGAGGACGAGGACGAGGATGTGGACCTTGCTGCTTCATCGTCGACACGTGCGGACTTTGATGATCCACTTCCCTATATGGCTCCCTTTAACAGACCGATGTTGACACTTGGTTGGCCGAGCGTGTTTATAATGGACATATTTGATGGCCAGCAGATAGGGCGGGGGTTGAGGACCCGAATATCGTCCAGGGTGCACTAGTTCATGGACGTGAGCTTCAAGATATCGAGTCTAAGGTGCTCGTCACACATGTGATGCCCGAGAAGGAAAACTCCCAATTGTGGTTGGACGAACAATGCGTCTCAGTGTATATTAGTGGATGTGTTAATTCGTATATCGTGTGTCTTACTCACCTCCTCAGAGTTAACCATACCCCATACATTTAGTGACATTGTTTTAAGTTTGAATTGAATTGTTTTAAGGTTGAATTGAATTGTTTTAAGTTGTTACATTTAAAATATATCACTACACCAAAATGACAAAATTGTCACCTTTCAGCCGGTCACCCTTGTCAAGGTCATTGATCGTGACAAAAAACACGCATTTTGTGTCACGGTCATTGATGCATATTCTCTCTATTTGGATTATATGGTGATGCATATTCTCTCTATTTTGAATATATATATTTGTGTTATCTCTATTTTATTTGGATATATAATGTTGGAACAGGTACAACGTTGCTATAACATGTACAAATATACTGTTGGGCAATGGGAGTGGCCATACTGCCTAGCAGATTTTTTTTTTCAATTCTGCCCAGAATTGTCATGGTCAGTGATCGTGACAAGTCCTTAACAAAGAACGTTGTCACGGACTTGTCACTATCAATGATCGTCACAATTTTTTAAAGAATGTCATGGGCTTGCCACAGTCATTGACCGTGACAAATCTTGTCGCGATCAAGGACCGTTACATGATCGTGACAATTCTAATGAACTTGTCATGATCAATGACGGTGACAAATCCATGACAAACAAAGTTGTCTCACCCAGAATTCTCACGGTCATTGACCTTGACAAGTTAAACTTGTCAAGGTCAATGATCGTGACAATTCAGCAGATTTGGTGTAGTGTACCTTCATTGGATCACTCAAATGGAACCTTTTTTGAGTGGATAAAATCTACCTCACTTTGTTGATTGCTTCTAGACCTCTGCCCAACTGATGAACCAGTTTCCTTATGGAACCAGCAAGATCAGTTAATTAATGATGAATATCTACTTCTTTTCTTCTGGATGTCTACTTGAATTATCTCTCTGCAACATCTTTCCTTTTTTTTCCTTTCTTTTCTACTTCTCTTCTCCCACATATATCTAATGACAACATCTGCTTCCACTGATATTTCTTAGCCCTCTCCCACTGCCATTCCTACTATGGCACAACATAGAGAAAACATAAACACATTATGGAAAATGGCCTCACAATTCTCGCCAAAGCTTCCTTCCCACTCAAATATTGGGATGAGGCCTTGAGAGCTTCTGCTTATCTTATCTGAGGTTTACATACTCCTATTCTTCATGGTCAAACACCTATAACTACTCTTTTCAACATTCAACCTGGTTACTCTCTTACTAGACCATTTGGATGCTCATATTTTCCCAATCTTGGACCCTATAATAGTCATAAGTTTGCCTATAGATCTGTTGAGTTCACCTATCTTGGATATCTCTTAATTCACAAAGGTTCCAAATGCTTAGAGTCCACTAGTTGTATATACATATCCAGAGATGTCCTCTTTCATGAAAACTCTTTTCCTTTCTCTATATCTCAAAATATTTCTTTTGCCAAATTCATTTATACTCCAAGTATATAACGATTTTCGTCCATCAATTGTCTTCTTATTCCATCTTATGTTCCACACTTATTTTCTCCCAGTCCCAATTCTGTACACAAACTAGACACGGTCGTGGTCGCTACTAGTAAGTTTACTTTCCTTAACAAATTATGGATATCTTCACAAAGGGTCTATCTACTAGGAAGTTTACTTTTCTTCACAAATTGCGAATATCTTCACAAAGTGTCTATCTACTAGAAAGTTTACTTTTCTGGAAGACAAGGTAATGGTCATTTCTCCACCATTATCTTGCAGGGGAGTATTAACCACCTCAGATCCCAGGCATCCACCTTGACACCACGTTCATTATAGCAACATTTACAACCTTACCATATCAGTAACAGTTAGAAATAGTTATTATGTAGCAGTTAAACACGTTCTTATAGATGCAATTACACACGTTCTCTTAGCACTAGTTAACATATTCAGTTTACTATGAAGTCTACATATACGACTTGTAGTTGTTCAATACAAAAATATAAGAAAATGTCACTATATAGATATTATAATATGTTCATTCTATTCTCATACACTAACAATCGTAATCTCTATCATCATCATCCCTTTCTGGGCGCGTCTTCCACAATGTGCAAGCACTCTTACAAGTGACAACAATTTCAGAATAGTATAAAAAGAGAATAGAGGTTAAAAGAGCAAAAAAAACTAGTAAACTTGTTAATATAGGTGGGATTTGAATGGAAAGAAAATGGTCTTACGGTATATATAGAGAGAAAAGGTACGAAAAAAGTGTAGACTCGCTTTCGCACAAGGTGGCCACGGAGAGAAGTGTGGATTGATAGCTGAAGGATGTGCATGTCCATTACTGGCACACATTGCGCCATTTGGTCCATCTGCATGGTACAATCTAGTGATAATTCAGCGTGCAAAGATTAATATCGAGTGGCAAATGCATATTCTTTGGGTGCTTGGATGGGTCCTTGTCCTTCTAGAATAAAGTGAAGGTTTTCCATGGGTTAGCCATGAATATAGTGAAAACACAAAAATTAATGGGGTTTGTCGTAATGTTATAAACCAAAAGATTTTCACAAACTTTGAGTTCCAAAAAAATGCTCAAAATCATTTTCGAACATTAATAGGTGTTGTAACTTACGTTACAGGTCCGATAAAAATATAAATTTTATAGTTGTTTGGGTGATGATTTAGGGGATTTTTTGACACGCATAGCACCACTCAATATTTAATAAGTTATTATTATTTTAGTCCCCTAAAGTTAAATCTAATTCTCACTTCAATCCTTAATGTTCAAAAGGTAAAGTATAAAATTCAATGTTTGGAAAAGTCTCAATCAAGTCCAAAAAATGATAGACCTTTAAATGTTTAACAAAATCATGGGCATAAGTGTCAAATGACATTAGATATTAAAATGTGATGCGATATTCAACTTAGGGGAGCATATTGAGAAATATGTACAAAATGAATCAATATTTCTCTTATTTTCTCAAATGGTCAATATTTCAGTGATTACCTATGAGAAGAAATTTAAATCAAGATGTCCGATATGTAACAAGATATGCCAACTATTAATAATTAAACACACGAAAAAGAGATTAATAATACAAAAAAAAAATCAATATAAAAAAACATCATATGAATGAAATTACAATGTTTACGTGGGCATTTTAGTCAACATCTTACATGCATTCACAAGGTAAAAAGAACACATAAAAAAAATGAAAGCTTCAAAAAAGACCGATTTCTTTTTATTTTTAGAAAAGTAAGTTAACAAAAGGTCGATTTACTTGTTTTTGATACATATATTACTTTCTTAGTCGCAAGAATTACTATTTATTTGAAGTTATTCACTCGTTGACACCAAACTATTCAGTCCCTCTATGATACAAAAATATCAATTCACCATGGTCACGAAGCAAATGTGGCATCAATGTTATTTGTTAAACTATTAAAAGTCGTTTGAATTAACACCAAACTGTAATTTACGTTTTTCCTTAACCAATTTCGACATCTATTTGTTTGAATTGTGCATGGAAAAAATAAAAATACTTAAGATCGATATACGTAATAAAAAAGTGTAAGTATTTTGAAAAACATACATGTCTCTTTATAAAAACCTAGGTTATGAGATTTAAATGTTTATAATGAATCTCATTATGATTTAAACACTTTTGAATACACTACACCCACCACCGAAACTAATACTACCAATATTTGTTATTGATACGCAATGTGTGAAAAGGATTGTAATCAATAAAAGTCAATATCCAACTAAAGTAAACATACACAAAGTACAATTATTTAAAAATAAAAACGCACAGCCATAAGTAAATTTCGGTATTTCACTCTAGCCTTAGGTTCATTTGAGTAGAGAGTGCGACAATTGTTGGTTGGTACTCATCATGTCCAAAAATAGCATAATAAACTTCCATAAATACAACTTGTCAGTATCAATTGCAAGATATATGATTTAAATGAAAAGTTAGAAATCTTTTTGTGATTTTAAAGTCGCTCAAATGAGATTAACATTACAAAAAATACAGGGGGGGTTCTACTATTTTCTAGTTAAATATGATCTATTTTATCAAAATTTAGCCATCCGAATTTTCCAAAATATTATTTTTACTCCATTTGTAGCAAAATATTTTTAGGTTTACCTTTTATGGCTACACAAATATGAAAGTGGGGCCAAGTATTCATGGCCATATACTCAATTTTTTATACCAGTACAAAACATATCTTAAAATGTCCACCTTCAAAAGCATGTCCTTAGAAAAACGGTCAATTGCATTAAAACATTTCTTGTTCGACTTACAAAAAGACAAAAAAATATTTGGTAATTTTTTATAAAGTTAGGTGACCGATATTGATTAGTAAGTGAAACACTTATAAAAACGACTCATTCTATATATTGGATATATAAAGTATTACCAGATTCGAAACCATAAAGGTGTATAATTAAAGAGTTAAACTGATTGACCCCCTAATATATATGGTATGAGATAATTTTCATATAACATCCTCTAAATGTTGAATAAGTTTTCATTATGTGTCAACTATCTCCATGATCACATATGAAAAAATAGGCAACAAATGTTTATAGTAAATCAATACCTGACCACCATTCTTGCCAACCACCACATCCAGAATGAATCTAAGGTTTGATTATATATTACTTAACTTTTCTTAAATCTTACTCATTTACCTACAAGGAAAACCTCCACCCACACATCCAAACGCTCATAAATACGTAAATTTTTACATCTTCCCTCCTCTCACCTCCACCCAACAAATAAAACATTCGTAAAGCCTAAAAATGTCCATATTCCAAAATCAATCCTCAAAAGCAAGGATCTATTTAAGAACATGAAGTAACCTATCACTACACCAAAATGGGTAAATTGGAACCCTTCTAGAGGCTAGCCTTGTCACGGTCATTGACCGTGACAAAAAATACGCGTTTTGTGTCACGATCATTGACCGTGACAAGGCCGTGATAAAGTCTTGTCACGGTCAATGACCATGACAATACCGTGACAACGATACTTGTCACGGGCTAGTCACGGTCAATGATCGTGACAAACCTTATAATAGTGTCACGATCAAGTACCGTAGCACGTCCGTGACAATTTGTTCAGTAAAAAAACCCTACGCTTACTTTTTTCCCACCGTTTTTGGTTTTCCCTCTCTTTCTCTCTCTTAAGCGATTTCGCTCTCTCTCTCTCTAAGGTATGTTTTTTTCCTCTCTTTCACTTTCATTTCTATATGTGTGTGTATATATATGTGTGGTGGTGTGTGGTGGGGGCAAGAGGTGGTGGGGGTGTGGTGGGGTGTGTGTGTGTACGTGTGCGTGCAGGTGTGTGCATGTGTGTGTGGTGGGGTGAGGTGAGGGGGGCAGGGGGTGGTGGGGTGTGTGTGGGGGTGGGGAGAGGTGTGTGTGGTGGGGGTGGGGTGGGGTGTGTGTGTGGTGGGGCAATCTCAACAATTGAAATGAACAAATTGATTAATAAAATACGTATTGCCCCTTTCATATGAAAGTAGGATTGCCCCTCATTAACAAATAATAGTTGAGATTAGAAATAACTTTAATTGTATATCTTTAATAAAATAAATTATATAGCTTTAATTGTATAGTTTTATATGAAAGTAACTTAATAATTAGTGCTTATTTCATATGAAAGTAGGATTACTCCTCATTGTAAATTAGTAAATTAATAATTGTATACTTTAATTGTTAGTTTAATTGATGAAATGATTTAATTGAGTAGATGAAGTAGAAGGAGTACGGGATACACATTTGTTGTTGCGGTTGGATTATAGTGAATCGATCTTGGGTTGGTTAATTTTAGAACTAGTATGACCACTGGATTAATGTCCATATGGGGGAGGTATTTTTCAACTTTTTTTTAAAATTACTTTATATCACGCTTGTGTAGTGTGCGTGTGTGTGGGCAGTAGGAGTGGGGGAGGGGGAGGGATAGGTGGATGGGGGTGGTGGTGGGGTGTGTGTGTGCATGTGTGTGTGGTGGGGGAGGGGGTCAGGGGGTGGTGTGGTGTGTGCGCGTGTATGTGTGCGTGTGTGTGGTGGGGGTTGGGGGTGTGGGGGGGCTATCTAAACAATTGAAATGGACAAATTGATTAATAAAACATGTATTGCCCCTTTCATATGCCAGTGGGATTGCCCCTCATTAACAGATAATTGTTGAGATTCGAAATAACTTTAATTGTATAGCTTAATAAAATAAATTGTATAGATTTAATTGTAACTTTAATTGTATAGTTTTATATGAAAGTAAATTAATAATTAGTGCCCATTTCATATGAAAGTAGGATTGATCCTCATTGTAAACTAATAATTGTATACTTTAATTGTTAGTTTAATCGATGAAATGATTTAATTGAGTAGATGAATTATAAGGAGTACGGGATACACATTTGTTGTTGCGGTTGGATTATAGTGGATAGATGTTGGGTTGGTTAATTTTAGAAGTGGTATGACCACTGGATTAATGTCCATGTGGGGGTGGGATTTTTCAACTTTTTTTTAAAATTACTTTGTATCACTCTTGTGTATTGTGCGTGTGTGTGGGCAGTGGGGTGGGGGAGCGGGAGGGACAGGGGGATAGGGAGGGGAAAGACAAGGGGTGGGGGCAGGGGTGGTGGTGGTGTGTGTGTGTGTGTGTGTGTGTGTGTGTGTGCAGGTGTGTGTGTGTGTGTGGTGGGGGGAGGGGGTGGGGTGGTGTGTGTGCATGTGTGTGGTGGGGGAGGGGGAGGGGGTGGGGTGGGGTGTGTGTGTGGTGGGGGTGGGGTGGGGTAGGGTGTGTGGAGGGGAAATCCCAACAATTGAAACGGACTAATTGATTAATAAAATATGTATTGCCCCTTTCATATGCAAGTAGGATTGCCCCTCATTAACAGATAATTGTTGAGATTCGAAATAACTTTAATTGTATAGCTTTAATAAAATAAATTGTATAGATTTAATTGTAACTTTAATTGTATAGTTTTATATGAAAGTAAATTAATAATTAGTGCCCATTTCATATGAAAGTAGGATTGATCCTCATTGTAAACTAATAATTGTATACTTTAATTGTTAGTTTAATCGATGAAATGATTTAATTGAGTATATGAATTAGAAGGAGTACGAGATACACATTTGTTGTTGCGGTTGGATTATAGTGGATAGATATTGGGTTGGTTAAATTTAGAAGTGGTATGACCACTGGATTAATTTCCATATGGGGGTGGAATTTTTTAACTTTTTTTTTAAAATTACTTTGTATCACTCTTGTGTAGTGTGCGTGTGTGGGCAGTAGGGGTTGAGGAGGGACAGGGGGCTTAGGGAGGGGAGGGATAGGGGGTGGTGGTGTGTGTGTGTGTGTGGTGGGGGGAGGGGGAAGGGGGTGGGGGTGGGTGGTGTGTGTGCATGTACGTGTGCGTGTGTGGTGGTGGTGGTGGTGTGTGTGGTGGGGGTGGGTGGGTGGTGTGTGTGGTGGGGCAATCTCAACAATTGAAACAGACAAATTGATTAATAAAATATTCATTGCCCCATTCATATGCAACTAGGATTGCCCCTCATTAACAGATAATTGTTGAGATTCGAAATAACTTTAATTGTATAGCTTTAATAAAATAAATTGTATAGCTTTAATTGTAACTTTAATTGTATAGTTTTATATGAAAGTAAATTAATAATTAGTGCCCAGGTATTAAGGCGACGATGATGACGCATGTTATGATGATGTCATCTGGGCTCGGTGGTAGCGGAGGCGACGAGGGCCCCTCGGCCCCTAGGCTCCCCAAATATGGCAAATTGGGGATGGCCTTCGAGAACAAGTCGGGGCTATTAGTGAGATCCCTTGAGCTGGTAAAGACGATCATCGTGACAATTTGGCGGATTAGGTGTAGTGTATTTAAGGATCAACCCGAATTCTAAACGTAAGTAATCTATACGAAAGGGCATCCAACCAAAGGAGAAATAATGAGCACTTGTCACTGTTATGTCTGCTATATATTAAATACAATGGTATAGGATTATGAATTATTATTATAATTACATAAATAAAACGAAATTATATAAAATTAAAACTTACTTGAATTTGCAGAAATAATATCATAATAGAGAAGAAATAATTCGAGCCCTGTTTAGAACAGTCTCCTTAAGACTAATTTATTCCCTCCACAACGTGCTAAAGGTAATGAATAATTGTCTCCCAAGATAGAACGGATTTCCAAATTAATCAAGTAGCACAACTATGATTAATTTCTGCGAACACAATTCTGTGTTTTTTACTCAACCATACTAAATAAATCATATGTATGAGATGTATACAGTAGCAGTAATAGAGGGATTATTTTCTTAGAAAAGATGTTTCATAATTTCAGAATTTTTCAGTCGTCAAAATTTAGAGGGAGACATGAATATATATATATATATATATATAGCCAAGTGAATGACTGTTGGGATTAGTTGCTTGATAGTTAATTTAATTTTTTAACTGCTGACTATTGGCAATAACTGTCAACAATTTATTAATTAATTTTCATAATTCATTAATTCCAACCCAAAAATTTAATTAATTCCAACAAATATTTAAGGATTTTTTTTATAATCTCAAGCCCAAGCCCAAGCCCAAGCCCAAGCCCGAACCAAACCGAATCGAGCCTGCTGGACAGACGGATGCGCGTGCGCGTGTGGACCTTTGACCGAAAGTCAACCCAAGCACAACTTAGGTCATCTCCCCTTCAAAGGGTTGGGATACCCCAAGACATCCAAGCCTTAGTCCATCATTTGGGTTTTATTAACTCATCATTTTCTCACTACTATTGCAATGAGGGACAAGAGTTAAAACATACCCAATTCATTAACTTTCATTGCTTTGTGAGTCACTTTAGAGACATATTTACCATTCATAACTTATTAAAATTGGACATGTGAATATACTATGTTAATCTCCTTGCTAAGGAGAACGCGTTCGTATATGGTCCCACTATTATCGGTTGTGGATACCACTTAAAATTGAGCTCAAAGTTGATTAAAAATATTTCCATAAAATCTGGACAGCTTTATGTCCAATTTTTTTCCAATAGTCACCAAGTGCTTGTGCCATAGTGTAAAGTGTACGAAATTATATAAGACTCATGCATATTTCTTTTGAATTTATCCTATTGCATTTTTTTAGTAAGACTGCTAGGATTCAAGCATGTCTTTCTTAAAAAACCTAAGAGTAACAATGAATGAAAACATATCTTCTACAATATCATTCAAAGTTACTGTATTTATTTATACACATATTTAAGAAACACATTATTCAACAAAATCATATGTTAGAAGATAAGATCAGTTTGTATCTTGGTTTAGGCCCATCACTTTGGATGGTCACAATATGACTTCCAAACTATTTTGAATCCCATATCCATGTTAATGAAATTTTAGAAACTCCACTCCTATATGAAAATGAACCACCATGCTTAGTTTCTATATAGGAATGAATGCAAGAAAGTAATTAGTACGTAGCTTTTTTTTTATACTCGCCTCATAGAGAAGTTAAACTTCCAAAGAAAAGAAGACTTGTAGAATCACAAATTGTAAAAAGAAAATAATAGTTTACGTTTTAAAACCACAAAAGAATAAATAGATCCAATAAAAATTAAGTTAACTAATAATACTGTTAACAAATTATACTAGTAGAAAATTCGATTGTACGGAATGAATTTTATCATTGACAAATTACCACCAAGGATCAACTATAGAAAATAGGTCTATGAGTGTTGTCTACTAGCTTATGTGCAATGCATTGTGAACTACTAAGAATGCTTTTCACTTATCTTTTAGATGTTATTATACTGAAAAAGTTTAAAAATAGTTGGATTCTATGTCTCAAATCAATTTCCTAGCCCAAGGTGAGGGTCATAATTTTTTGCAATGATACAAAGCCCCTCAATAGTGGTACCGAGATACACCTATCAATATCTCAATGTGAAATTTAAATAAAATACATTTTCAACTTGAATCACTACAATACTTTACATTAGTAACTGAGTGCAAGGCATATGGTAATTAGAAGTGAAAGATAAATAAATACACGGAAGAAATAAATGATAATGGGTTGGGTGAAGAAGCTTTAACACATGTTTTGCACTTGGAATTATAATTTGACCAAAGACTCTTATAATATTGAAATTTCATACAATCATATGCTAAGGCAAACTTGAATCCCATTCACATATTAACCGTAACTTCCATTAACTAAATGCTCATTGTAAATTGAATCAGGGAATAATAAGATAAATTAAGAAAATTAAACCTCACATAGAAAAAACCTAATAAGGGTAACTCGGAATTGGGAAAATCTTAAGAAAATAAAGTGCAAGGTGAATAAAATTTCGAACAGGAATTATTCTAGTTGCACTTACAATTTTTATGTCAATAAAAAATAAAAATAAAAATATAATGTAATGAGTAAAGATATAAAAATAAAGAAAAATAAGGGGTAACAATTTGGAGCTTGAAACACAAAAGAATTAAATAATTGTGGAAAAACTCTTCTATTACCTTGTTGTACTTTTCCCCTTTTTCAGAAATGCCATGAAGATAAAGTAAATAATATCAAATTAGCCAATAAATTTCAACTATGAAACTCAATACCTAAATTGATAATTGGTGATGCCCAGTAACATTAAAATTCAAAACAATTCTTTAATAAAACTTATTAAAATGGAGAGGACAATACGAATTCAACAAATCGATGACATCACATATCCCCAAATTTAAAAATTACACCGTAAAATACAATAAGAATTTTTTGGGAAATGAAATAACTTATGTAAGAACCAAGTTTGAGAGAACTAAGTAACAATTATTGTAGTTCATTGCAATTTTTTATGCAATAGAATGACGTCTCCAAGCACTTCTTATACAATAAAGGTGAAAATCTCTCAATAAGTGTGAAATTTATCAATATGGTGCATTGGAGAAAATTCTAATACAATGAATTAATTTCAATACCTAAGGTCATATCTTAATACGCCTGGTTTTCAGTTTTCATGTAATTATGAAAAATGAACACCTCATATTTTATGCAGATTTATTGTTTTCCAACTAATTTATGGCTTTCCTTGTTTCCATACAAGATTATGTATATATGTTGTGTTATCTTTCACATCTCGTATTCTCATCCCCCAAGCCCTTTAATTAATACACACACATAATCATCTCAGTTAGTCGTACTTAAAACATAAAAAATTCAACAATATTTGGGTGATGAATGATATATCAATATAAAAATATTAATCTCATTTTATAGTTGACATTTTTTTGGCCATCACGTCTTTTTCTTGGTATTGGAACAAAAAGTATTAGAAAATTTTGTACTTTCACCCATTTATTGTCGATGTACAATTGACCTAGTATTTTATTTATAACTTGCTCAATGTTATTACATATTCAGAAACTTAAAAGCATTGGTACACATAAATAACATGAATCACCTCATGTCATGACCAACAAATTTTCTAGATTGAAACCAAAAGTAATTACAGCTTTGCTACAATCAGATTCACAACATCATACAACTTATAATCAATGACACTAAAAACCCTTTTTTGCTAACAAATGAATTGTAAGAGACTACACAACACCCAATAAACAACTGTTTAATATTAATAAACTAATTAAAGTAGAATACACTATTATTTGGGGCAAGAACTCTCAAATACAAAACAAAATTACAAAGAAAAATAACCACATACCAAATCTTGTCACATCAGCTGAAATGAAATGATGATTAGATAAAAAAAATTAACACCTAATTAGATGCATACCAATTTTTATACATAAAATATATATATAAAAAACAATAGAAACTGAAACGGATAAATACCTTAATGGGTGGATGAATATAAAAGGGATATTCCATAGGGTGTTGAAATGGGTGAGGAATATAAGAGAGAGAATATCTAGAGTTATTGGTGTTGACCTTCCATAGTGAGGTTTGATAGAAGGAGATAGAGGGAAGGAAGATGGAGAGCGTGCAAATTTATGACAGCGAGAGAGGAGGAGTGTAAAAGTGTGTGGATGAGAGATAGAGAGAGTTAGAGGAATAAAGAATTACTGGTGTTAGTCCCCTTTCAAGATTGATGGGTACCTCCTTTTATAGAGGTTTAGGTCAGACCTTCTACTTAATGGAAAAAGTAGTAATGTTGTTACATTTAGATGGAATGACAAGTGGACAACTAGGGGGATACGTTGAATTTAGTAATGATTACTAAGGAGGGGGATTACCGATTGATAGAAGGACCTTGAGGCCTTTTTCCCATCAGTAGAAGGATCCTATTTTTTTTTGGGGGGGGGGGGGGGGGGGGGCTTCCTACAAGTTTTATTTTTTGTATTTTTGAACCCAACAAGTTTTATTTTTTGGAGTTTTGGTCCCTCTGGTTTCCCTTTTTGGTGGATCTATCTCTAGGACTTTAGTGAGGTCGAGTTTATTGTATTTTTATCGGGTAGGATAAAATGATCTACGCCCCGATTATAAATCAAGGTGTCCATGGCTATTATTTTAATTTTATATGTTTACTACATTGTTGCATATCAATGTCTCAAGGTGTTCATTAAAGCTGATGATGTTGGATAATGTTTTCTTCTAATATCATATGTAAATCATCGAAGGTAATAACATATTTGTGTACACGTATGATACTCCATTCCTTTAAGATTTTGCATTGTCTTTTTATGATTCGGATTTTTGTTGTTTAATGCAGTGAATGGGCGTATTGTCTTTATGATTTTTATTTAAATTTCATGAATGCAATGAATGGGAACGATTCCACATTTGTTTTGCGTGTATATAAGTTAATTGCTTTTTAATCGATTAATTATTTTATTTTTATGACAATATTTTTCTACCCAACTTTATGCTAAATTTGGTGTATTTTTTTATAACTAAATTTGGTGTATTTAACTCCAAACAAATGGAAATTTGTTGTAAGAGAGAGAAACTTGTCCTCTCTAAAGTTCTCTCTCTCTCATTAACGTTTATCTCCATTTTATCCATGGATTCTAGTTCTCCTCCTTTCTTGGACTCTGATCCAAAACCTTTTATGATGACTATACTCCTCTTAACTCTCTTGTTCTTAATGGTGTTCCAATGAAACTGTCTTTTTCTGAGATTCTTGTTAACAAAAAAACTCTTAGTTCACAAATAATCAAAACAACTCCAACCCTCCCTTCGTTAACACCTCCATACCTGTGTCGAGACACTTCAGCTGTTAGACTTCTTGATGAGGTTTACGACGAAGTTATTCGAGATTGCATCTCTTATAGTCTTATTAGTAGACTTACTATTGCAAAAGGTGACAAACCTTGGAAGTTGGTTGAGTTGAAAGCTCACCTCAACTCTCTTTGGCAACTACAAAATGATTGGGTTCTTACTCACATAGGTAAATGATTTTACAATCTTTTCTTTTCTTATTCCTTTTACATGAATATGGTATGGTCTACTTGTAGCTCTAAACTTTCTACTGGATTTTTTTCAACTATTTCAATGGGTTCCAAATTTTCATCTGGTTACACATGCTTCCTCAACTCCCATTGTATGGATTCGATTCGTGGGATTATGCCTCGAGTACTGGGATCCACGCTTGCTCTTACAAATTACTAGGTATGCTAGTAACCCCCTTCGTATTGATAAGACCACGCTGGATAAGTCTTATGGACATTACGCTCGAGTTTTAGTTGAGGTGGACATGTCCAATAAACCTCCTGAAAAATCGTAACATATTGTGAACCTTTTCGCAATGATTTTTTCTCGTTGCTTTCAGTCAAAAAAATTTGTAGAAGATAGTACAATTTCTTGGTAAATTGTCTCCCATATCTTCTTAAAAATTCACGGATAAATAAGTTTTCATTTTTTCCACCACTAAAAATTGTTGCAAATAGACTTTTCTGACAAATCCGTCCACAAATAAAAATTGCGGTAAATTTTATATTATTCTTTTTTTGTGGCTAATGTTATATATTATTATTTTTTGTGACTAATTTTATTATAATTTTTAATATTATTTTAACTATTATGAGTAGTTTACTTTCTTGTCAATTAGTTATCAAAAATATCATTTTCATAATGACAAATAACAAATAACATTAATACTTTGCGACATTTAGCATGTTCATCCGCATACTCGAAAAATAATTAAAATGTAAAATCATGTTAACAAAGTACATCTATTTAAAATGCGAAGTGTTATCAACAAATTAAGGTCCCATCTTTGTGCCTAAAATTCCACGCATATCATAATATCTAATCACAAAATACAACATTTGTGTGCCAAAAGTTCCACTTAAAAGGTAAATCATAATATCTGATAACAAAAGTTAACAAAAAAACCAACACGATGTTTAATAACAAAAATATAGTGGTCGGCATAACAATCTCCTAAATTTTCCTTTTGGTTAGCTACATCCAATTATGTTTTGCCAATAAGAGTCCTCGCCCCTTAATATATACAATTCATCATAAAAAAATGTTAGTTAAGTTTTATAAATAAGAATAATAAAATCAATATTTATTACTTGAAAAGATAAAGATCTATCAAGTGACATGCCATTGAACTAAATTTTATGTGGATTGTATTTCTCTCAAAATAAGAAAGGATTGAATGATCTTATCAGATTCATCTCTCTTGGCTAAAATGGTGTCTGTGAGTGCTCTTTCAGAAGACGCCTCCTCTTGTTGCTTCATTGTCTCCTCACAATGAGCTGTAGACTCCATTTCCTTAGCTTTTAGGTGCTCCATCAATTCCTGTTAAGCTCTAACAGAATCCTTAAAATCTTCCTCCAATTGTGCATTTTTTTTGTTGCAAAGTTGTCTTAGAATTAGTTGGTTTGGGACCATACCCAAACCCATTAATATACCGTGATCACGTTCGGTGCAGATAATTTGCTATCTCGTTTGGGCTCAATATTTAACAACACAAGCTATTTTTGCTGCCATTAGCAACAATATTTAACAACACAAGCTATTTTTGTTGCCAAAGATACCCTTTTGGCAACAAAATCTTATTTATGTTGCTAAAAGACTATTTTAGAGGGTACTTTTGGCAGCATAAAATAAATTTTGTTGCCAAAGGTTAAATTTTTTGGGGGAAGGTACCAAAATAAAAGGGGGGAGAATATTAGCTTTTAGCATCATAATTGTTTGTTGCCAAATATGTGGTGACTTTTGGCAACATAAGAATGTGTTGAGAAAAATAGAAGACTTTTGGCAACAACAAAAATTGTGATGCCAAATGTATTTTATCTTTTGTCAAATAAGATTTATGTTCCAAACCCTTATTTCCAAAACCACCCACTTTCCGTCAAAATTAAACACACGAACCCTTCTTTCTGAAACCTCTCCGTCGCGATCAAAGTAGCTGCCGCCCCACCGGCCACCACCATCATCGTCGCTCCGCCTATATATATATATATATATATATATATATATATATATATATATATATATATATATATATATATATATATATATATATATATATATATATATATATATAATCATATAAATATCTTTATATGATTATATATATCAGTATATATATATACTGATTATATATAATACATATACCTGATTATCACATATCTGATATATCATATATCTGATTATATATATGATTATATACTGATATTTATATATGATAATCATATATAAATATCTGGTGTGTGTGTATATATATATATATATATATATATATATATATATGTTCAGTTTAAGGGGGCCTCTTGAACTATAAATAAAGGATTTTTAGGCATAATTGGCATAATTATTATCGTGAGGATTGAGGTGCCAAAAGAGATTATCCTCCTTTGGGATGGAAGATCAGATTTATGCAGTCAATAGAAGAAAAAAACAAGTATTCTAAAGCCAAATGCTCTTGGATGGGTAGTTGAATAGGGAGAGAAATCCTTTTTTCTAACTGATGTATATATATATACCAGATATATCTGATATACAATATCTGATCGATTGTATATTAGTTTATATATGATTATATATATCAGTTTAGTTTAATCGATTATATATATATATAATATGTTTCATTATATATAATATATCTGATATCTGATCATATATATATATATATATATATATATATATTGTTATATCTGATATCTGATCATCTATTGTAACAACCCGCTTAAAATAATAACGGGTGGCCAGCCCTATACTACATTAAATTGGGAATCTCGGATGGCTCAGTCTCAGCACCAACAGACGATGCAATGCTAGATAAGGCGAACTGCCCGAAATCATAAAAGTGGATGCCAAAATTTAAATAAAACATACAATGGAACACAAACCAACTCTATAGAACTACAACAAAGGTAAAACATACACAAGTTCCATGAATATAGAAGTGATATACACTGAAATAAAAAGAGTACACAATAGGAAATATACCCGAATAAGCTTTCGGGTCACAGACAGTACAACCACCAAATAAAAAAATATAAACAACTACAAATGTCCCTTGTATATAAACCCGATACACAACATGAATCATGTCAAGATTTACAAAGAGATGGGAAGCGACTACAATCTGAATCCCAAAACTCTGGATAGAAAAGCATCTGGTATCCATGCTGTAGGACACCTATGGTACACAGTATATAATATATATATAGAAAAAGAGAAATAGAAACAGGTCAGAGCCCGAGGTGTAAAAATGTTCAGTAAGTGTGTTAACCGTGCATAATAAATATCAATGCATTATTTCATAATTAAAGTGGAGTTGCCCTCTCGTGAAACCCCAAACTCACCTCTCATCTACAGCGCGCATCTAATCGCATCTTGGAACCTTAATTAAGTTACCCCACCCATAAGGACATCCTACCTCACCATACACATGGCCTATACCCACATGAACTCCCACTTAGCAAGACCCTCAGATCCTTTCCATTTTAATCCCATTTAATATACATTCACATACATACTTTACTAGGCTTTCGTGATTCCATTTTATTAACTTAAACCAGTTACATGACTTAGTACGTTACACGTTAACATTAGGTTTCAATGAAAGAATTTATTACTCATATTAACATACATACAAGTATTAAGGATAAAACTTCTCTCTATTCTCAACATTGCACTATGTTTTGTGCGTGGAGCATCTCGCAAAGCGAAATCCAAACAAGGAACCCCCCCCCCCCCCGATACACTACTCCTTGACAATGTCGATCATAGGGATGCATTACGTCATCCACACAAATTCTATTACTACAACCACCTAAACATAGAGTACTATCTAAAACATAAATTAAATCTCTACTAAATCCTTAGGTCGACATAACCGCAATTGTCTCTAAGTACGATCCTTCGACCACAAATAAACTCGTACACCAAAATCACCCAAGAAGTATGTCATCGAACCTTCATATCCTTTTCACTTATAGGATATACAACTATATATATTTACTTTAAATATATTTACTCTAAATATGTATACCTTGCCATCCTTAATATTCCACTTTAACATGAATAGTTATATTACGCACATATAACGATTCTAAGACTGCCCATCCGGGTTTCCCCACTGTGCGTGCCCTAAATAGCTATCATCTTCCAGGGCCTATCACACACAAGACAACCTGGGTATCCTACATTGCATAACATCGGGAAGTGTTCATATACCTTCGACAGGGAGTCATAACCACACCCGAAATTACCTTACTTCGAACAATAATCACACAATATATAATAATCGGTCATATGGCCTAGGAATATATTCACCCTGCATTCACTAGCTAGGGGACTTCACCTCATGCGCATAACTTTCCATATGATAGTATTTAGAGAGGTGTGTATATACATATATATTTCTCATGTAACAACCCTCGCTTTTAGGAGGCTAATTTTATATTATTTTACCGCATATGGTAATTATATAAAATGTTGGGACTGGAGTAAATATTAATTTAATGAGTTAAAGATTAATATTTACTGTGTTATTGCATATTTACTGCAGGAGAAAGTAAATATCATTCGGTTGTGTGTTTTATGGGTCATGCGTTTTAAATAACATTTTGGATTTAAGGAAATCGGAACTTGAAAGGGTTTATAAAATTACCAGATGCCATTTTAGAGGGTGCAGTTAGTCCCGGAACGTGCGAGACAGTCAAAATAAGTGTCATACTGTATTTTTGTATTTCGGTCACTTTTACCTGGTTTTAGCTTAAATCCGTATTTGCAAGTCATTTTAATGTGGTATTAACCACTTAAGTTGGGAGACTTATGTTAAGCCCCGATTTAAGTCTTCTAAATCCCATAATTTCCCTATTTTATGTCTTAAACATAGAGCGAAAAGGAGAGAACAAGAGAAGAAGAGAAAAATGGAGGAAGAAGAGAGAAAATGAAGATTGAAGATCGATTGTGGCTACTACACAAAGAAAATTGAGATTTCTACTTCAAGGCAAGTTTTATACTTGCTGATATATGGTTTAAGATGATTAATTTGTATGATAGTTGTGTATTAGCATTTTTGAATAAAAAATGGAATTTATGGGATTTAAACCCTAATCTTAGTTGTGATGATAAAATTGTGGATTATAATGGTTATAAATCATGTAGGATAAATTTGGGTAGATAAATGTTGTTGGTTGTGGTTATAGTGGAAGAGATTTGAGGTTTGGAAAAAATAGGTTTTATAACCCTTAAAACAAAAAAAAAAACTTGGCAAATCTGCAGAACCGAATCGATTCGGCCTAGATGAATCGATTCACCTTGAGACAGTTTCCAGGTCTGAGTCGACCGAATCGATTCTGAAGGTCATTCGGCAATTATTCAAAATTCAGGATTTCCGGACGGAAACGATTCGGATGGTCCGAATCGATTCGCTTTTCTGAACCCAAATCGATTCGGTTAGGCCGAATCGATTCGGAAGCCCTGCACTTTTGAGTGATTTTCTTAGTTTAATTCCAACTCTTTTTCTTTAAGTTTAGGACTTAAGAACCTTCTTGTATGAAGTAAATTTAGGGTCCTCTAGTCCTATATGAGTTGAGGGATTTCCCTACATTAGAAAGAGGTTATGTGGGAACTTTTCCGGGGATATGCCAATTAATGTTAGGGAATTATTTCGTCTAGTTGATTATTATGAAACTAGGAGTCATAGTGTTACGTTCAGGAGATTATAGATGCTCCATTGAGCTATGTTATTCTTGATGGTTTATAATAACACCACAAACGTATCTCGGGAGAATAAATTTAAATCTTATTTATTCATCGAGGTTACAACGATAAGATGTATTAAGTATGGCTCCGGGTATAAAATGAAGTATTTACAATAATGTACATGGTTATGGTTCGAATAAAATGAAACATACATATGAAAAAAAATGGAAAGGAAAAATGAATTGGAAATGGTAATGATATTGGTAAATGATAATTTACTAAATCATAAATATGGTAAATGTTAATTTACTTAAACACACCTCTCTAAATGACATCATAAGGGAAGTTCGCGCGCTTGATGATGCCCCCTAGCTAATGAATGCAGGGAGGATATAGTCCATAGGCCATATAAGCGATTATGTTATGTTTTCTGCGCTGGTGAGGAGATTTCGGGTGTGGTCTTGACTCTTTTGTAGGCATATGGCCGCTTCCCGACGTTTTGCATTATAAGTGCCCAGGCTTCCTTGTTTGATAGGCCCCTGGAAGATGATGGTCATTTAGGGGAGCGCCCAGTGGGGAAACATGGAGGGGCGGTCTTAGAATCGTTATATGTATATAAATATAACTATTCATAATCAAGCGGGACTTGATGTATGAGATATGCCATAAAGAGCATGATGTAGTGCCATAAAGAGCACAATGAAATGCCACAAAGAGAATTTGATGATGATGATATTCCTGATAAGGAATGGGAAGCCACAAAGAGCTTAAAATTATGATTATAATTCATAATAAGGAATGGAGCTATAAAATGATTAAGAGTATATGATGAAAGTTTTTGGATTTATGCTAACTATTCTTATTCTATTGCATAACTTAATTAAATTGTCTTAGCTTATGTTTTAAATTGTGCTGGTAGATTCTTATTTCTTTTAGTCATGATTTACCATTCATAATTGTCATACTTTTTAGTCATCTGGTGATCATATAAAACCGGGCCTTGATCCATTTGTATTTCTTGTTGTGCATGTATCTTGCATCCTCTCAGGTACTCTGCCGCAAGGATGCCTGTTCTGACTTTCCTATTTCGGTGTTTTTATCGAGCCGTGATGCTTTGCAGGTATTACGGGACATATTGCAATAGACGCCGTCATTCTTGCACTCCAGTTAAGGTCAAGTCTTTTATTCAGGCGTGAGGCCCAAGATTTTGTAAATGGTTAATGAAATGTATTATATAAATTATTGAATTTGTTCAATACTGTTGTAGAGTTTGTTGACCAACCGCACATTCAGTCCTCCTATTGTTCACTTATCGTTAGTGTAAAATATATTCTTGAGGTTTCAACTTTTTATTTCTGTTTTGGGTTGTTTAAATTCTTTATTTAACTTTAAACAACAAAAAAATTGGGAACCCGTTTTCTGAAATATTGGGTGGTTATCCTGGATACTCTATATTTTATTGTGATGCTGAGAATCATTCCATCCGGGACTCCGGTCATATTGGAGTATTGGGCTGGACACCCCTTATTTTGGATCATGGGGTGTCACAGATGGTAGCAGAGCATCAGGTTCTAAAGTCCTCAGGAATCTGTGTGGACGCCTTATGTTTTCAGCGTTGCTATTGATTTGACCTAGAGCTTTAGTATTAAGATCGTTGATTTCTCTTGTGAGATTTCATTTTTTTGCCATGAGGTAGGACCCTTAGAATCTTTTGCACATTCGTGTGAGATTCCTAGGTCGATTGAAGAAGGACGCCAGGGGAAGGTCGTTGTGAAGGCGTCATGAGACGGAATTACAAAAAACTGTATGTTGTGGTCAGAGATGAGGACTGCCTTGGAGGTCGCTCCCTTTTTGTAGAACTTTCTTGTCGTGCTACTGCGACCACAGAATATAGTAGATGCAGTTTTCCAAGTACTGCTAGACGTAGAGGGAGGTAATAAGCTTGATATTTCAAGCGATGTTAAATTTAAGTGGAGAAGTGCCCAGATAAAAAGGATGGAGGAAAATCCTTCACCCGTAGGAGTAGTGTTGAAATGGTGGGAACGTAGTCACAATAAATGTGGGTACTGAAAGTTTTGCCTATGATGAAGCCCGGTGGACACTTGCAACACCGAGTTTTTATGGAATAACTGGACTAATGAGAAGGTAGATTCTCAAGTGTTCACAAGGTTCGGTAGAGGCCGACATTAAAATAAGGAAGGGGAGGCCGGTAGCGTGCTCTCTTTTGTTGAAGAAGAAAAAAGGACTGTGTGGGCAATTATTTTTCAGCCAGGGTTGGAATAATGGCTATGACGTGGGGTGTAGAATCACTCTTGTTTATTTTGTTCATTGGGGAACAAGGGCAATGATAGATTGCCTAGTCGGTATGATGATGGAAGTAATATTATTTCGGATAAGACTAGAGTACGGTGTCTGAGAACCATTAGTATTGCCCGGAGTGATTTAGCGATAATGTTGGTGGGAATTCCACCTTAGTAGTGGGTGGTGCATCCCCCATAAAGTGATAGAGTAGTATTGTGTTTACTCTAGATTCGAGTGTGTATATCGAGCTTGTAATGGTATCGACACTATTATAGAAGGGGTAAATATATAACTTCCATGGTAGGGAAGTTTTATGTTTTCCTCACTCGTTATGAGGCGAGCGGTAGTATTTTAAATGTATATGTGTAATATGGGTTACTTGCATTATGTGTTGTCTAGTTTAAGTGTTCTATTGTTTGTTTGCATTATATGTGGTTGTTATGACTTATCTCCATGACCAACAAGGTTAAGTAGTAATGCATAAGTGGGGTTCCTTGTTTGGATTTCGCTTTTGCGGGATGCTCCACGCGTGAACCTTAATGACGTTGGGAGTGGAGAGATGATACTTTTCTTTCTCTTACTTTTATGATAAGATATTTTGGCTTGGTTGGGGTGATAGAAGGCAAATAAATTGCAAGGCTATCTCACTTCTAGTTTCAGAATGGAACTAGTTATTCTATAATTTCTCTCCTGGATACAGGTTGAGGCTTTATATAGGTGGATCGAGGTAGGTAGGAGATTTTCATTTTTTGTTTAGTTATCTTGTTTGAGTGTTTGATTGTTCGTTTTCCTTGTTTGTGCTTGTCACGATTTATCTCCATGACTAACAAGTTAAGTAGGCATGCGTCGGAGGGGTTCCTTGTTTGGATTTCACTTTGCGAGACACTCTGCCGCATGAACACTTAACGATGTTGGGAGTGGAAAGACGCTATTCTTTTTCTTTTAAATTTATTTTATTTTGCTGTTAGAGGTTGGGTTGAAAGGTTTAGCCGAGAATCACGTAGTTGAGTGATTAAGGGCTACTAAAGTGCGAGATAGAAGCACTGGATATAGTTCTCTCCTCTGATCAATGTGAGGGAGACTGTGATATGAAGTCGAATTGAGACTTCTGGATTATGCTTTGATGAGAAGGCCATGTTTACATAATGGGATATATTTGTAAGACTTTACAGAAAGTAAATGTCCGATTGATTGAAATCTTTAGTTATTTGAAAGGTAAAACAAAGAAGTAAAATCTTGTTAGTAGGGTTGTAAATTAGAACTTTACGGTCCCGATTATGTGTCTTAGACCGTTATATCTTGATGACCGATGATGCGAGGTAGTAGTGTAATGAGAGGGTTCCTTGTTTGGATTTCGCTTTGCCGAGACGTCCCACGCATGAAACCGAGCGAATGTTGGAAGTTGAGAAAGGTCTCGGGCACTAGGGATATATTTAGTATTATATGTCTACGACTTAGATAGGATATATGTATATAGATTGACTTTAGGTTCATTGGGATGCAAGTCCCTTTTGTCATATGACGTTAATGTAGGAAGGCGGTAGAGGGTTGACCACATATAGATTGTGGGTTAACTTTAAGAGGGATTGAGTACCTAGGAATGAGAAGTATGGAATCTCGAGAAGTTCGGAAGGTTAGGCCGAAGGAGATGAGTCCTCTCTTAGATAGAGAATTATGTTGGTAACTTAACTTTCGGGGAGTTAAGAGGATAAGTCGATTTTTACTCCTGAGCTTATGTTGTTAAGATCGAGGGTAGATTTAATGAATAAGTCCTTGCCAGGAATGGGGAGTAATAAATATGGATCATGGACCAATTGTTTATGCGTCCCACAAGCTTAAGCTTTGTGGGAATTATTATTCCACGTCGGATTTAAAATTTATTGCGGAAGCAATCGCCTTAAAGAAATGAGGCACTATTCCTAGGCAGGAAATCTAGTCTTTCTTGCGCGCAACAAGTTGTTGCAATATGTTATGGAAGGAACCGAGTTGGTGTATGAAGTTCATAAAAGACTACCAATTGGGAATTTCCTTTCGTTAAGTAAATACGATTGAGGTAGTAGATGTGTCGAGTAGAGAACCCGTCGGAGTTATCAATGAAGGCATGGAAAGCCAAGTAGAACGAGCATAAATCGGAAGGCTATGTAGCAAGAGTATTTATGTTTGTGATTGACCATTTCACTTACTCATGTGAAGAAGAGTAGTAATGGAACGAGGAAAGGTATATTCAAAGATGTTTTCTTTGAATTGTCGGCACCGAACTGGTCGTGATCCTATTTGAGAAAATTGTTGATCGTTCGACCAAATTATTTATTTTCCGACTTTATGGGCGGACTGTATGTAGAGGAGTACCCCCCGCTCTATATGAAGGAACGATAGAACCGTATAAAGTGCCCCTGGTCATGGACCGAAACTAGATATTTATGCCGAAGGGTGGGTAAAGTTTCCATAAAGATATGGGAACCGTATGGAAATGGAGTATATTTTACCACCCTAAAGTGGAGGAAGTCGACTAAATGCCGAAAGGCATATCTTAAATATATGCCTTAGGATACATAGCTGACAGAGCAGTAGTTTGTATGGATGGAAATTCCCATACAATATTTCGGATCTTATCGATGCTATGGCACCGTGTGTGGCCTTGTGTAACCGGTTGGGTAATTCGCATACTCGTTGGATGGAACCAGCGGACAATATGTTTCGTGGACTTGGAGTGGTCTCAGAGCATTTCATTAAGGATGGGGCTTTTAAGACTTATGCTAGAAGGGCTACGCCTATGCGGGGAGAAGTTGAGTAGTGTTGGGGTTAAGCCATGTAGCGTTGGTGTAGGTACCCCCGAGGCGGGATGTAACATGATTCTGTAGGCAAGGTAAATTGTGCCAAGTCATGTGGGCATCATCGTCCGCCGTAAGAATTAGGATCAACAATTCGTGATGAATAATTTGGTGCTAGGCCAGAGCACAAATCATGTAGACTGAGATCGATATAGAAAACCTTAGTCTGAGTCCATTTGGGACGCCACAAGAACAAGGGGTTTATTAAAGGTGATAGAATGATGGTTTAGGATAGTATACCCTTTATAGGAGTAGAGTGCGCCTGAATTTTGAGGGAAAAATTCCCTCATAAGGGGGGGAGTATGTAACAACCCTCGCTTTTAGGAGGCTAATTTTATATTATTTTACCTCATAAGGTAATTATATAAAATGTTGGAACTGGAGTAAATATTAATTTAATGAGTTGAGGATTAATATTTACTGGGTTATTGCATATTTACTGCAAGAGAAAATAAATATCATTCGGTTGTGTGTTTTATGGGTCATGTGTTTTAACTAACATTTTGGCTTAAAGGAAATCGGAACTTAAAAGGGTTTATAAAATTAACGGATGACATTTTATAGGGCACAGTTAGTCCCGGAATGTGTGAGACAGTCAAAATAAGTGCCATACTGTATTTTTGTATTTCGGGCACTTTTACCGGATTTTAGCTTAAATGCGTATTTGTGAGTCATTTTAATGTCGTATTAACCACTTAATTTTGGAGACTTGTGTTAAGCCCCGATTTTAGTCTTCTAAATCCCCTAATTTCCCTATTTTATGTCTTAAACATAGAGAGAAAAGGAGAGAAAGAGAGAAGAAGAGAAAAATGGAGGAAGAAGAGAGAAAATGAATATTGAAGATGGATTGTGCCTACTACACAAAGAAATTTGGGATTTCAACTTCAAGGCAAGTTTTCTACTTGCTAATATATGGTTTAAGATGATTAATTTGTATGATAGCTATGTATTAGCATTTTTGAATAAAAAATGGAATTTAAGGGATTTAAACCCTAATCTTAGTTGTGATGATAAAATTGTGGATTATAATGGTTATAAATCATGTAGGATAAATTTCGGTAGATAAATGTTGTTGGTTGTGGCTATAGTTGAAGAGATTTGAGGTTTGGAAAAATTAGGGTTTATGACCCTTAACACAAAAAAAACAAAAAAACTTGGTAAATCTGCAAAACCTAATCGATTCGGCCTGGCCGAATCGATTCACCTTGAGACAGTTTCCAGGTCTGAGTGGACCGAATCGATTCAAATGGTCCAAATCGATTCGGCAATTATGCAAAAGTCAGGCTTTCCGGACCGAATCGATTCGGATGGTCCGAATCGATTAGCTTTTCTGAACCCAAATCGATTCGGTTAGGCCGAATCGATTCGGAAGCCCTGCACTTTTGAGTGATTTTCTTAGTTTAATTCCAACTCTTTTTCTTTAAGTTTAGGACTTAAAAACCTTCTTGTATGAAGTAAATTTAGGGTCCTCTAGTCCTATATGAGTTGATGGATTTCCCTACATTAGAAAGAGGTTATGTGGGAACTTTTCTGGGGATATGCCAATTGATGTTAGGGCATTATTTCGTCTAGTTGATTATTATGAAACTAGGAGTCATAGTGTTACGTTCGGGAGATTATACATGCTCCATTGAGCTATGTTATTCTTGATGGTTTATAATAACACCACAAACGTATCTTGGGAGAATAATTTTAAAGCTTATTTATTCATCGAGGTTACAACGATAAGATGTATTAAGTATGGCTCCGGGTATAAAATGAAGTATTTACAATAATGTAAATGGTTATGGTTCGGATAAAATGAAACATACATATGAAAAAAAAATGGAAAGGAAAAATGAATTGGAAATGGTAATGATGTTGGTAAATGATAATTTACTAAATAATAAATATGGTAAATGTTAATTTACTTAAACACACCTCTCTAAATGACATCATAAGGGGAATTCGCACGCTTGGTGATGCCTCCTGGTTAATGAATTCAGGGAGGATATAGTCCATAGGCCATATGAGCGATTATGTTATGTTTTCTGCACTGGTGAGGAGATTCCGAGTGTGATCTTGACTCTCCCGCAGGCATATGGCCGCTTCCCGACGTTTTGCGTTATAGGTGCCCAGGCTGCCTTGTTTGATAGGCCCTTGGAAGATGATGGTCATTTAGGGGCGCGCCCAGTGGGGAAACTCGGAGGGGCGGTCTTAGAATCGTTATATGTATATAAATATAACTATTCATAATCAAGTGGGACTTGATGTATGAGATATGCCATACAGAGAATGATGTAGTGCCATAAAGAGCACAATGAAATGCCACAAAGTGAATTTGATGATGATGATATTCCTGATAAGGAATGGGAAGCCACAAAGAGCTTAAAATTATGATTATAATTCCTAATAAGGAATGGAACTATGAAATGATTAAGAGTACATGATGAAAGTTTTTGGATTTATGTTAATTATTCTTATTCTATTGCATAACTTAATTAAATTGTCTTAGCTTATGTTTTAAATTGTGTAGGTAGATTCTTATTTCTTTTAGTCATGATTTACCATTCATAACTGTCATACTTTTTAGTCATCTGGTGATCATATAAAACAGGGCCCTGGCCTGTTTGTATTTCTTGTTGTGCATGCATCTTGCATCCGCTCAGGTACTCCGTCGCAAGGACGCCTGTTCTGACTTTCCTATTCCGGTGTTTTTGTCGAGCCGTGATGCTTTGCTGGTATTACGGGACATATTGCAATAGACGTCGTCATTCTTGCACTCTAGTTAAGGTCAAGTCTTTTATTCGTGCGAGAGGCCCAAGATTTTGTAAATGGTTAATGAAATGTATTATATAAATTATGGAATTTGTTTAATACTATTGTAGAGTTTTTTGACCAACCGCACATTCGGTCCTCTTATTGTTTACTTGTCGTTAGTGTAAAATATATTCTTGAGGTTTCCACTTTTTATTTCAGTTTTGGCTTGTTTAAATTCTTTCTTCAACTTTAAACAATAATAAAATATAAATTGGCAACCCGTTTTCTGAAATATTGAGTGGTTATCCTGGATACTCTATATTTTATTGTGATGCTAAGAATGATTCCATCCGGGACTCCTATCATATTGGAGTATTGGGATGGCCACCCCTTATTTCGGATCATGGGGTGTCACATCTCATTCACAAGGTATATATATACCAATAATCACATTATATGTATAAATCATCACACAAGAAATATACATTGTTCCATATTCTTATAACCATTTCAACATATATATATTAATCTCTCTATATATTAAAATCGTACTCTATCTTCAATCATCATTCATCATGTAACATAAAATGGAGATATATATACAACTCTCGCAATACTCACCCTTATTACGTAATAATTATACTCAAAGCATTCTCCCTTATACGGTGCCTCACTTGACACATATTTATCCATTTCACTTATGATATAAATAGTCTCCCAATTTATATAATGATGAGATTACTAACTCTAAGCATAACAGTTATAATACTCACTATATATTCCATCTATATCTTAATACACTTCGATATATCTAGTAATAATTTTGACTATAAGTGTACCCATAACTAATAGTCAACAAACCTCAACTCAATCCTAAAGTCATTTCATGATCCCATCACTTATTGGAATCCCTATTGTTAATCACACACAAATATATAACAACTATCCTGACTAGATTTACAACACAACATGTTCTAGTTGATAATACTATCCAATAGTCTTCAATTCTGCCTATGGTTCAATTTCTCTTGTGAACCTTCAATCTTATTGCGTTTACAACCTATTCCTTAAGTTAAACATTACTAAGGATACGCGACCTCTCTCTCTTGTCGGTCCCGAATCATATCTTAAATAGAATCCTATCGCTATAAGGATTCAATCACAAAAGTCGGCTTACAATTTCCAGGCCATGCCCTCATGACTCTCTCAGAAGGACCTTCACCTACATCCTAGGTTAACTCACTTCTTAAACTCTAAATGGGACTCCCATCCCTAATGAAACTTTCCTACTATATCGATACTTAAAACTCCAATACATATATATATTCCCCAAACTATTCCGATACGTCCCCCTATCACAACATGTGAGAAACCCTCAATAAATCCCCAAACATAACTCTCGCATCATATATAGAAGTTCCAAATCGAGAAACCCAACTGAAATGGAGAAAAGGTCACTTTAGGAAAATCCCTTAAAACTGCCCTGTTTCCGAATCGATTCGGTCCTAGCTGCGAATTGATTCGGCCCCTCCGAATCGATTTGGTCCAATTAGACCTGTAAGTTTTCTACATACCGAATCGATTCGCAAGGGGCAAATCGATTCGGACCTAAAGACCCGATGCTTCTGTAACATAGCGAATGTGCAGCAAGCCACGAAATGAGTAATTTCTCCAAAACCCAAAAATTCCAAAATCCCATTTATACAACTTCTAACCCTCAATATTCACCCCAAACAAGTTCCCAACATCAAAATCCATCCCTTATCTAGTCTTGTCACTTTATACACCCTTAAACCCAAGTATAAACTTCAATTTCAAGACTTAAATACCAAAAATCTAGGTTTTGCCATAAATACCCAAAATCCAATTCTTTTGTCCACAAATTATGAAATGAAATACACAAATAAAATATTTAGCAAGAATAAACACTTGCCTCGAAGTTGTAGAGGTTGAATCATCCTCAAAATCACCTTTTGGCCGGAGTTCCCAAGCTTTCTCCTCTCTCTTTCTTTATTTCTTCTTCTTTCCTTCTTTCTTTCTCTTACTCTCTTTCTCTCAAATGAGAAGGCTTATCCGTAAGCCTCTTTAGCCTTTAAAATAATAATCCCAATTTTAAATGTTAATACACACTTTAAATGACTCGTTTACTCCAATTCGAGTCAAACAAACTTAAAATATTCCGGAACCGAAAGAAAACCCAAGGACAGTCATTTCGACTATCTCGACCCATCCGGATTAATAGCGCACTCAGAATCATCATCCAGAATACTTTGTAACATTCTCTATTTTTGGACTTTAATTTCCAAAATTTAAAATTCTCCAATTTAAATAAATTTTATTTCTCCCGAAAATTTAATTTCTCAGTCCCAAAATCTTGGGGTGTTACATATATATAACTAATTATATATATATATATATATATATATATATATATATATATATATATATATATCACGTATTGTTATATTGTTCTTTGTATGTATTGTTATATTGTTCATTGTATTGTTTGTAATGAGTCATTTTTTGTTAACCGTTATAATTAAATGCGTGCAAGCTTCAGATCGGCTTCTGGTTGATTTCTCCGGCTCCATCTCCATTTTTTCTCTCTCGGCTCCAACTTGCTGTTAACTTGTTAACTCACCCATCATTTTATTTTTTTAATTTGACATAATTGGTTTGAAATTTGAATGATGTTTAGATTTATGTTTCCATTCAAGAATTTTTTAGACTTATAATTTATTTTATTTCCCTTTTTTCAGTTTATAATGTTCAAATTAATGTTTACAAGATATATACATTGATTTTTAATTATATTTTTAATAATATTTTTACTAGGGGTTGGTTGTGGTCTAAGAATTTAAAAGTAAAGTATAAATAATATGATTTGATTGGTTGCTTTAATGTGGTGAGCAATATAAATTTTAAAACATCAATTAAAAGTTATGCGATCTTGAATGGGATATGACCACTCACCTTTTAGTGGAGATGGAGGGGATACGATTATATTGTTTTATACGAGATACACAAGGAAATAAATTGTAACTTCTAAGTAAAAGATAATTCACCATTTTCTGTTTATGCACTCTCTCAATTAGCGAATATGTAGGGGGTCAATAAGAGTTTAAATTCTATTGCTTTATATGAAACATACAAGGAAAAAAGGTAACTTTTAAGTAAAATTTAATTCATCTATTGTTGTTTATGTAATCTCTCAATAAACAGATATGCAAGAAGTGGACAAGGGTTGGATGACACTTAAGCATAGAGTAGGCGAGCGGTATCGTGAGGGTGCTAAGTCTTTTGTTGACAAAGCAATGGCTAAAGTGAGCCAAAATGGTACAATTCAATGCCCGTGTAATAATTCATGTAATCGTTATTATCACATTGCCCATGTTGTGATGTATCATTTAGTACGACATGGCATAATGGAAAGTTATAAGATCTGGTTTCATCATGGGGAATCTGTTTCGCAACACCAAATCGATGAATCTGAAGATGTCACGGATGTTGAAATTGTTGATAATGACGACGAGGATGCCGATTTACCTGAATTGGTAGAAGACTGTTGTAAGGGGACTTATACGGGGCATGATTCAGGGGATTTTAGGACAAGTGAAAAGTATAACACCAAAACGAAAGATGTGCAAAATATTGAAAAAATACTAAAGGTTGCCCAACGTGAGGTGTACCCGGGCAGCAAAACATATACGCTATTAAAATTTGTGATTACAATGTTTCATTTGAAGGTTGTCGGTAAATGGAGTAATAAGTCATTTAACATGTTGATGGAGGTATTAGTGGATCTTCTGCCTGCAGGGAATTTGGTTCTAAAATCGATTTTTGAAGCCAAAAAGCTGCTATGTGAATCGGGCTTGGGATATGAGACAATCCATGCATGCCAACATGATTGCGCTCTCTTTTGGAAGGAGAATTCTTCTCTTGATAATTGTTCGATATGTGGGGAGTCTAGATACAAGCCCAATTTTGGCAATGGTAAGAAGATCCCTCAAAAGGTACTACGCTACTTTCCATTGACACCTAGGTTGCAAAGATTATTTATGTCAAGGAAGATAGCTACAGGCATGAGATGGCACAGTGATAAGAGGATGGATGATGGGATATTGAGGCATCCGACTAATAGTGAGGAGTATAAGGACTTTGATCGATGTTATCCTGATTTTTCTAAGGATCCCCATAATGTGGGGATAGGCCTCGCCACTGATGGGTTCAACTATTTTGGGAACATGAGCACCTCTTATAGCATGTGGCATATGGTAATGATGCCATATAACATGGAACCTTAGAACTGCATGAAGGATCCATTTTTCATGGTGACTTTACTTATTCCTGTGCCTAATGCCCCAGGTAAAGAAATTGATGTTTACATGCGACCATTGATCGATGAATTGAACGAGTTGCGGAAAAATATCGTATTTGCTTATGATATTTGCTTATGATGCGTCTACTCAATAAACGTTTCAAATGCATGCAGCTATAATGTGGACGATAAACGATTTTCCTGCATATGGTAACTTATCTGGGTGGAGTACGAAAGGTTATCTTTCTTATTCCCCATGTAATGAGGATACATTATCTCAACGCCTATGAAGTAATATTGGCTACTTGGGCAATCGATGTTACCTTCCTAAGGACCATAATTGGCAAAGGAGTAAGGCATTTAACGGTATGTCTGAGAATAAAAATCGATCCTTGGAGTTACCAGTGGAAAAAGTATTAAATCAATTGAATTGCTTGTCAAATGTCAAGTTTGGAAAGCATTCGAGCAACAAAAAAGGCCTCGTGACCCAACAGAATTGAACTGGACAAAGAAAAGCATTTTATACGAACTCTCGTATTGGAAAACACTAAAGCTTCGTCACAACCTTGATGTGATGCACATTGAGAAAAATATATGTGACAATTTACTGGGAACAATATTAAACATGGATTGGAAGAACAAGGACACATAAAAAGCACGCCTTGATCTAGAAGATATGGGCATAAGGGCAGAATTGCACTTACAAAAGCGTCCTGATGGGTCTTATGTCAAGCCTCCTGCAATATATACATTAACCCCAAAGGAGAAGGAGTGTTTTTATGATTTTTTGAAATCAGTTAAGTATCCAAATGGCTATACTGCAAACATCTCAAGATGTGTGACTACAAAGGCTGGAAAATTATTAGGCCTTAAAAGCCATGATTTCCATGTCTTATTACAACGAATTCTTGCCATTAGGATGCATGGATACCTGCCTAAAGATATTTTTACTACACTGGTTGAGTTGGGTGAATGGTTTCAGGTTTTGTGCTCCAAAACATTAGTGCGGACAGATTTGGAGAAATTAGAGGAACGCATAATTCTGATACTTTGCAAAATGGATAAGATTTTCCCCCCGACATTCTTTGATGTAATGGTCCATTAGGCGGTTCATTTGTCACATGAGACCAAACTTGCTGGACCAGTACAATATCGATGGATGTGTCTAATTGAAACGTACATACAACTATTATAATGTTAATTTAGTTTAATATCTTGAAAAATGTGTAATATTCACCTAACTATTATTAACTTCAAGGTTTCTTGGAACTTTAAAAGAATTTGTATCTAACCGATCCAGGCCTGAAGGTTCCATTATGGAGACGTACATCGTGAAAGAGTGTTTGACTTTTTGCTCAATGTACTTGAGCCATGTTGAAACCACATTTTACTAATAACAACGCAATTGTGATGGTGGCGGACGTGTCTTGGCGCTAGCTGTCTTTAACCAAAATGTTCGTCCTTTTGGATCTATCTTAAGGGCTCCTGATGTGTCTGAAAAGGAGCTCAATATGACAAAGTGGTTTGTGTTGTATAACACTGCTGAGGTTGAGCCATATCTAGAGTACGTGTTTTAAAATTATAATATTCATGATCTTTTTATTTTTCTCTAATTAGGAACACAAAAGTCTACTTCAAATTCCAACAGGACGTGACATAATTCAAATTCAACGCTAAAAATTTCCTAAGTGGTTTAAAGAACGGGTAAGATATATAAAGAAAGTTACTTTGCATCACTTTAACATTAATTTAATACGACTTTCATATGTTGTTTATGTAGATGAATCTTTTAAGAGCGCAAGGGTCCCCCAAAGAAAATGATGAGCTCTGGTCATTAGAAAATGGACCTAACATGGTAGTGAATATGTATTCGGGTTGCATTTGCAATGGAGTTCGATTCCATACTAGGGACCTAGACATGCATCGTAGGAGTCAAAATAGTGTGTTGGTCTCCAAAGGGGAACACGAGGGTCATGAGCTAGAATTTTACGGTTACTTGTGCAAAGTTTATGAGATGACATATATTTACGGGAATAAAGTCATTTTGTTCCAAAGCAAATGGTTCAACACCGGTAGTAGGAAGACAATGCGCACTGATTCACATTTTATTAGTATTGATGTCAAGAGTAAGTGGTATAAAGATGATCCATTTGTCTTGCCTAGTTAGGTTCAATAAGTTTTCTATGTCAATAATACAAAGTTAGGTGCATAATGGCAAATCGTACAAAAATTCCAACATCGGGGAACCTGTGATGTACCGGAGTTGGGTGACGATGATACCGGGGAAGAAAAATTGCATGGATCTGGTGATGTGTTCCAACAAGTCAAAACAACAAATGTTATCCCAGTCGTCATTGAAGATACTGCTATTCAATTTCATAGGAATGATGCAATTCCTGAGGTTATCCCTAGTGATAGGGTTCTGCATCAAATGGGGGAAATCATTGATGATGATGATGATGATGATGATGATGATGTCCTTGATGATGAGACAATGTTAGAGAATGGAGATAACGAAGAAGATGGGGGAGAAAATGGATTATGATATTGATATTGATACCGATATGTAATGTTAAATGTTTTGTTCCCATTTTGTTTTTTATGTGGACAAACTTTATATGTTTCTATCTAATGTAATTTGTTACGTGCTGTGTCAAATTAGTTTTATCAAATTGGAGAATGGAGATAACGAAGAAGATGGGGAGAAAATGGATTATGATTATGATATTGATACCGATATGTAATGTTAAATGTTTTGTTCCTATTTTGTTTTTTTATGTGGACAAACTTTATATGTTTCTATCTAGTATAATTCGCTATGTGTTATGTCAAATTAGTTTTATCAAATTAGAGAATGGAGATAACGAATAAAATGGATTATGATTATGATATTGATATCGATATGTAATGTTAAATGTTTGTAGTGTGATTTTCATTTTATTTTTGTTTTATTCGAAAAATATGCCTCCAAAGGAAAAAATATGGCTTCAACCTAGACCTACGGGTCGTATGATGTTAGCATATGAGAAAGAAAATCTCGATAATATTAAGAAGAATCAATTGCGACTGAATGCTTTAGTGCCTAACAAGATCAAATTCAGTAAGAATCAAAATTTTAATGTAAATGTACGAGATGATGACGAGTACAGATTGCCCGATGGTGAGGAGGATCTTAGTTCGTCAAGTGGTGATGATGTTAGTGATGATAATAATGAGTATTCTAATCCTCAAATGGAGAAGGTAATGCATTCATGGTAGTGTAATTGAAATTAAGTTTATGTTCATTACCTCAATTTACTTTAAAGTACATATATAGATTCTATACCTTTTTTCCATCACTAATTAAACTTTATTTTGTATTGGCAGGTCTCGAACATGGTTCCCGTACGACGATTATTTCGTCGTTATCCCTTCCCCCACCCCCCATGAGAGAAGCCTCATTTGAGGAGGCACTCAACACCCAAATCAATATGTCACGCGTACCATCAGTGAGCAGCAATGCAGGTAACGTAATATATATAAACTTATATATATATATATATATATATATATATATATATATATATATATATTATATATATATATATATATATATATATATATATATATATATATATATTTGTGTGTGTGTGTGTGTGTGTCCATCCCCGATCCCCGTCGCGGAGGAAAAGGATCCTTCGGGTCCCGTGCATCCCTCTCGGGAGCGCTTCGGCCAACGTCGTTTGAGATGTGGTGTAAAAATGTAGAGAGATTCAAAGTTTCCAGTCTATTTTACTCAAAACAGACAAAATAAAAAAGGGAAGCCACCCTGAAGGATGGCATCCAAAGACATACTGGTGCGTGCGAAACCAAGATGATTCGAGAAGGGTTCGGAGGCTTAGTTACGAAATGGGAAGGTGTTAGGCACCCATTTTGCCCTTTCGACCTCTCATGAATATTTTCTATTTTCCTTTTGTTTCCCCCTGTGATATGTGCTCATGTGTATATATATAATGGAGGTATGAATCCTCGACTTGCATCATGGAAAAGATAAAGCGAGTCATCCGTAAGAAGTTATAAGAATAATTTTAGAAAGAAAGATTTACGCGATTACCCCTATGTTGATCATTATAATGGAACGATAATGCATATGGGGTAAGACGTCACTAAGAACAAGTATATAGAATATAAGGAAATGGATTTAGAGAAGATAGAAGATAAGATAAAAAGTGAGAAATAGGACTCGAGTCTCGGGTTTTACCCCGAGACCCCTACGTAGCCTATAAAGGCATCAAAGTCCACGTAGTTCGCATATAAAACGAGGGGTGGGGTTTATCCCATAAATTCAAATGGGTATCTCTTATTTGTGAGTGTGTGTATGTGTGTGTTAAAAAAGTGTTTTAGTTGTGAGAAAAGTGTGGAAAAAGTGTAAGAATCCCTACTTGGAATTTATGAGCAAACCCTCTTTTTCTTGTTTTTTGGTTTTTTATTTATATGAAAATATGAGATGTGCAATAATACTAAATAAAAAGTATATTAGGATGTGTGACATGAGATAATAAAAGTGCTAAGTAAGAAAACAAGTTATTGGTAATTTAAGAGAATTTAAGAGAGAGTTTGAGAAAGTTGGACCTTCTTGAAGATCTTGAGCTTGATCTTGAATATTGGAGAGCAGCCCTTGCACTTGGATGATGATGGAGAGTGGTTAATTCACCAAGTTTGATGAAAAGGATGATGAAAAGTGGAAGTAAAAAAGGGATTTGGAAGTTGAAATCACGATGCCTTCGAGAGAGGTTTCTGGGATTCGCGGAGAGAGATTTGTATCAGATCTGGGCTCTTCCTACAAATGAGGTGAAGGCCTCCTTTTTATAGGCTCAGGTCAGTACCGATCGGCATAGACCCCTTGCTGCCTATCGACACCTACCTACCGATAGGCAGTGTCTGGAACCTGCCATTTGGCAGTACACTTCAGGCTTTTTCAGAAAATCGGCCGCCGAGGGCAAACCGTTGATCAGAATCGTGCACGAGGAATACCATTGGAAATGTAATTCAGATACCTTTGAAAGTCATTGGACCACTCCCTAGTTCGGGAGTTTACTTTCAATCAAATATGGCTCGAAAGCATTTGTCGGTCCATTGGACGGGGAATCGTTTAGACGCAAACGGATCGTTTGTCCGCATGGTAAGTCCGAATCGTGCACTGGGCACACTTTTGGAAAGGTTAGGAGATGTACATTGACATTCCAAAGATTTTGACCCTGCTTGGAGAGTTGACTTTGGTCAACTGGGCTCGAGAATCGTTCGGTGACCTCTCAAAGTCAAACAGATCGTTCGTCCGCATGGAAAGTCAAAATTGCGCACGGGATGGATCGTTGGAAAGGGTATTCAGTGACCTTCGAAGATTCATTCACCCTCGGTCCAGCTGAAGAGTTGACATAGATCAAAAAGAGCCCGGGAGCGCCCGGTGGCCACTTGGTCAGGTTTTGGACGCAAATGGATCGTTCGTCCGCATGGTAAGTCGAAATCATGCATGGGGAAGACCGTTGGAAAGGGTATTCAGTGCCCTCTGAAGATTCATTAAGTCTCGATTGAGACAAAGAGTTTGACTTTTTGGTCAAACGGAGCCGGGGAGTGCCCGATGGCTTCTAGGTCAATACTCGGAACATGACCTAGGTTTGTAGTGATGAGGGGAGGTACTAGGGACCTAAGGAGATTTAGGGGGGTTAACAGAATGGGGTGTCTACAGAGCCCCTCGACGAGTGAGTTTGGAACATATGATAACCGTCGAATAGACACCACATAATTATTTTGAAGGAGTATGACCGATTCAGAGGGTCGAGACCGATTCAGAGTGTCGAGGTCGATTCTTAGGACCTAAGGAGTGTGCTGGGGATGATCAATTCTGTGGGTTAAAGATGAATCTGCGGGTTTAGGGTAAAGGTCTAATAATCGAGGTCAATTCTGACCTAAAGAGTGGTGACGATCGAGGACCGGGGTCAATTCTGACCCAACTCAGGTGACGATCCAAGACCGGGGCCAATTTTGACCCAAGAGTGGTGACGATCGAGGACCGAGGTTAATTCTGACCCAACTCAGGTGATGATCCAAGATCGGAGCCAATTCTGACCCAAGAGTGGTGACGATCGAGGACCGAGGTCAATTCTGACCGAACTCAAGTGACAATCCAATACCGGGGCCAATTCTGACCTAAGAATGGTAACGATCGAGGACCGGGGTCAATTCTGATCCAACTCAAGTGACGATCCAAGACCGGGGCCAATTCTGACCCAAGAGTGGTGACGATCGAGGACCGAGGTCAATTCTGACCTAACTCGGGTGACGATCCAAGATCGGGGCCAATTCTGACCGAAGAGTGGTGACGACCGAGAACCGAGGTCAATTTTGACCTAACTCAGGTGACGATCCAAGACCGGGGCCAATTCTGACCCAAGAGTGGTGACGACCAAGGGCCGAGGTCAATTCTGACCTAACTCAGGTGACGATCCAAGATCGGGGCCAATTTTAACCCAAGAGTGGTGACGACCGAGGACCGAGGTCAATTCTGACATAACTCAGGTGACGATCCAAGATCGGGGCCAATTCTGACCCAAGTTTAGTGACGACCGAGAACCGAGGTCAATTCTGACCAAACTCAGGTGACGATCTAAGACCGGGGTCAATTCTGACCCAAGAGTGGATAAAGATTGGATTTTGATTCTGCTGGGGAAAGAGCTTTATGAGTTTGATCTGAGCTGGGGAAGCTTTTAGGAGGCTTCGTAGGGGGGAACAACCTATTTTGGTGCTGTAAGAGAATTTCGCTGGGGAAGTGATCAGGTGATCCTTAGGGATCCTCCAGAGTTTTACCGGGAGGAGTTTCACTTGGTTTTTTTAGGATTACGCTGGGGAAATAAGGGGTTTCTCTTGAGGGAACGCGAAATTTTCTTGGTGAAAATGTTTAAAATCCATCCTGGGATTTTCAGGAATTTTCTGAGGATTTTTCTGGCCTTTTCGATATTTTTTGGGAATTTCTGTACGAAATTTAAGGTGGTGTGCCGGTCGGTAGTGGCACGGACTTTTGGGCTGCCTCGGGAAGGGGAGGAGTCAGTGTCGATCGGTATGGTATGGGGAGGTTCCGATCAGCATGGCGCTTGGCATCCTATAAAAAGGGGGCGAATCCCTTTATTTTTTCGCAGCTTCTTTTGCTTTCTCTCTCTCTACAATTCTTTTGCAAATCGTTCTAGCGTTCTGATCTTCAAGAAATGGCCGCCTTTGTGAGCACTGCAGTCCACCGAGAGTGGTTGACCATTGATGACTGGGCAAATGTGGATTGGAGGGACATGGTTCCCCTTGCTTTGGGGAGTGAGAACTCCTTTGATGCGTTTGAGCGTACTGCGGATAAGTGGACTTTGATGCGGGAGCCATTGCGTCATCGCTCTTTGAGAGTGATCCCCGGCGGTTATGTAAGTAACCAAACCTTTAGCATTCTTCTCTTTTGGTGATTTTTCTTTCTTGACTTTTGATGAGACTTTTCTTTTTGCCAGTCTGATATTTCTTTGAAGAACATGCGTGCCAGCGGGATGATGGGGCTCAAGGATATTTGGGAGCATCTCCCACCTGTGGTACGCTGGGTGGTCTCATCAGCGGGTTTTTGGAGGTTGGCATCGGCGCTGGATGACACGCCTCGTTCGATGGCGATCTTGTGCGCTTTGGGAGAGAGGTGGTGGGACACTACCCACACCTTTCATTTTGGATTCGGGGAGATGACTGTGACTCCCATAGACATGCAGTAGCTGCTGGGGCTGGATTGTGATGGAGAGCAGATAGAGGTGGATCGCTCTTTATGGGTGAGATCGGAGGCAGTGCATGCGACACTTGGTGATGTAAGGAGGACCATTTCTGGAGATTCTATCCGGTTGTCTCTACTGAAGGATGTTCTACTGAGCAGGGTGATTGATGTGGAGGATGAGCTGCAAGTGAGGCAAATGGCCCGGTTATTCATTCTACTGGTGTTGGGAGGTTTCATGGTGGTGTCGAGCGGTGACATCATCCATTTGTGTTTCTTATCGTACTTGAGGATGTTTTCGAACATCCCTTTCTATGATTGGGGGAGTCTGACCTTGGCGACCCTCTACTCCTCTCTGGATGCATTCAGTCAGTGCTGCCGGTAGACCTTTCCTGGGGCTACGTACCTTTTTGAGTTATTCTTTAATTTGCGCATTTTCTTTTCATGCATTCACATTTTCCTTATGCGTCTCTTTTTGTTTGCGAATTCAGACGTGGTACTGTGAGGTGATTGGGTGCAACACCCGCTGATCGCTTTGAAGGACGGCACTGTCGAGGGCTTCTGCCGATTGTATCGATGGCGTAAGGCTAATCGGCAGTCGAAGGGATCTCTCTCCCTGAAGGTGATGCATCAGGTTTTGAATGACCTGACCAGTGGTAGGGTGAGACTCTTTCCATTCCAGTCTTGGTTTTTTCTCTTTCTGCTCTTGTATTGATTTATGCTCGCTTGGAGATTTTCAGGTGACCTTTTATCCCTGAGGGACAGCCATTCAGGATGCAGGGGTGACTGGGGTGAATGCGCGGATGAGGCACTTGCTGGTGCATGATTTTGGCCATTCCTGGTACCTCGGGGAGAGGGTGATTCGTCAGATTATTGAGGATGTGGTGGTGCCACCCGCGCAGCCTCCTACGTCTATGAGGCGGGGGCGACTACTGCCAGAAGATGAGAGGATTATGGCGATGATTGGCGAGTCCTACTTGCTATACACTGATACGGTTGTACCGTATGACTATATGGACTTTGTGACGAGCTGGTTGATGGCGCCCAGCATATATGATGCTTTTCTCTTCTTTCCTTCGGGTTCGAGTAGGGCGGTGGGTTCTTCCCACAGCGGCGGTGGTTCGTCGGCATCTACGGTGGCGGTAACCTCGAAGGTCCCTTTTGTGCAGTTGCATACCCCTTCATACAACATTTAACGGGCTGATGGAAGGATGGTGCCTATGTTGCACCGTCCTCATGCGATGAATCCGGAGGAGTTGGGTTTGACAGATGAGGTCCTTCGACCTACGGTATACCTTTTTGTCCCTCTCTTTGTTTTCTATTTTGGTCATCCTTGCTTTGATACTGATTTGTCCTTTTATTGCAGCAAGTCCGGATGTCGACCACTTGGCTCAGGGACATCAAAGACTGGATATCTTTGGAGACTGCCCACATTCAGGACGCGGTTCTTGTTCCTTCTTACTTGGTGTCGTCTGCCTCATCTGGAGAGGACTTTGGCTCGGGTAGTGGTGATGCGTCATCTCTCCATAGGGGGAAGAGAGCACGTCGCAGGGGTGGAAGCTCTTGAGAGAGAGAGAGGATGTGGGTTCGGGCTAAGTCCCGTTATTTTTTTTGCTTTTTCTTTTTATTTCATGCAAAATTGATGTAACACAGAACACAAATATATGCAATGCGATGGATTTTTTTTTATCTTTTATTTATGATGAACAAATGCACATGCACTTTTTACTTTGTTGCTGATACCGTAAAAAGGAATATTTTTGAATTTTTTTGAAGTAAAGCTTTTAATCAAAAAGGAAATTATATAAGGAGAATAGGGGATTCTTGAAATTCTGTTGAGAATATCAATTTATTTTTATTGAATTTTCTGATTTGTCAAAAGAGGAAAAGAGGGAAATTTCCAAAAATGGGAGGGGGTGCCGATCGGTAAGCACCCTGACCTGCCTATCGGCAGTTCAGTTCAGTCCCATCAATTTAAAGCTTTGAATGGTACCCTCTTCAGCCTTTGGTACCATGTGGGGTAGGATTCCTTTCGATTTCTACAGGGATTATATCCCTTGTGAGGGTTTTCAAGTATAAAAAATGGGTGAGGACGGAGTGTTTTCATCACACCTTTGCATTCTTATTTACTTGCCCACTATTTCTTAGCCTTGCAAGATGGCTCTCCCTGGTAGCACCGAGTTTTCCAACTACCTTGAATCTTTGGAAGCTATGTGCTCTTATAATGTCGACCATGACGCTTTCAACATGCGTCGGGTCTCCATGTGGCGCAATCGGCCTCTTGAGTGGAATGTGCTGATGGCAGCGGTACAATTCTGAGCATGTATTCCGCTTTGGGTTGGAAGAAGTTTGTCCTACCTACGAGGAACTTTATGCCATGCTAGATGTAAATCCTAGTGTTGCTGTGCCTTTGCCCAAATTTTCCCGTTCTCCTAGAGATTTGTTGGTCGGGCTTCTTCGTATTTCGCCTTCGGCTTCCAGATCATTGGTTGCTGGAGGAATGATCTCCCTCCTGACGGTGTTATAGTCTATGCCTTTGTGGGAAGTAGGTGATGCTGGCTATGCTGGAGCCGTTGTTCTGAGTCAGGTTTCCAAATTGTTGCTGGTGACTGGGGAGGTGCAAGTGGACCCAAAACAAAGATTATTGATAACTAGAAGAATTGACTTGTGGAGCATGGGGCTCGTGGGATGTATTGGTCAGTGCCTTGGTGGGGGCCGTTGCAGCCCGTTCTGGAGCTAGGAGAGTATTCATATGTGCGGCTGGTTAGTCTCAGACATACCTCTTTTTATTTACCTTTGCGAATTTTGTGCCAATTTGGCTGGGCACAGGTCGTGCCCCTTCGGACCTCAAATTTATTTTCGATAGAAGATTTGACTGAGCGCTTGCGTCTGTTTCTTGGATCTCTATGGGAAAATCGGTGTCCGTCGACCCGTCCCTCTCAGTCTGTTGGGGAGGTTTGGCATGTCCCAAAAGATTATATGAAGTTGTTGTGGAGGAAAGTAGTCAGCAAGATGTCGGCAGTAAAGACTGGACAAAGATGTTTTGTTTTATCTAACACCATGGAAGGGGGTGTTGTGGTCTTTTCAAAGATGGTTAAGGCTCATTGATCCATGGAATGTTTACGCAACTCTATTCAGGTAGGGGAAACTTGGGGACCTTTGGATGTAGATGATGAGGGTGAAGGCTCCTCTGGTGGCTGTGGGTAGGACTCTTGGGGAGTTTATTTATGTAATGGATGAGAGGTGTGGGGATTTTATTTGGCTTTTTATGAAGTTAGGGGGAAGGGAGTTATCTGTTCCTTTTCTTATGTAATACGTACTGTAATTTCTTATTAATGAAATAAACAAGCTTTTGATCATCCAGCTGTGCCTTTCGATGAATTTTGCATTTTGAATTATCTATACTGATCGCTAAGGCATACATAATCCTTTTGTTCAATTATTTTTAGAATGAACCGCCGTTCTCGGAGGTAAGAAAAGAATAGTATTTTATGAAAAAGAAAGGGATGCACTCATGTGAGGAGTATGAGCTGCCTACGTACCTCTGGGATTTTTTGAAAAGTTTTAAAATAGTTTTTGTAGAGGATCAGGCCCACGTAGTTCTGGGTAGAGAGAAATGAAGAGTTTTTTTTAGAATAGAAAGGGGATGAGAAGAGACGTAGCGCGCCGAGATTTCGGACTAGGGGTAGAACTTCTTGAGATGGTCCAGAATAACTGGGCGAGCCATCTTTTCCCCATCTAGGTTAGTGAGCATGGTGGCATCGCCGGATAAGATTTTCTTCACATTGTAGGGGCCTCTCCAATTGGTCTTGAACTTCCCGCTGGGGTCCTAAATGGGTTCTATTATCTTCTTGAGGGCTAAGTCTCTCTCTCTCGGACACCTCAATCCTTGACTCTCTTATTGAATGATCGCGCTATTCGGCGATGGTACCCTTGTATGTGGTACAGTGCTTTTAACCTTCTTTCATCTAGGAGGGCTAGCTCATCAAGACGGCTTTGACACCAGTCTTCTTCACTAACTTTGCTTTCGAGCATGACGCGTAGCGAGGGTATTTCCAGCTCAACAGGTAGGACTGCTTCCATGCCATAGACCAGGGACTAAGGGGTAGCCCTAGTAGAGGTTAGGATTGAGGTTCTATAGACCCAGAGGGCATACGAGATCCGATCGGCCCAATCCCTACAACTTTTGGTCATCTTGGTGATGATGGCTTTGAGGTTCTTATTGGCGGATTCAATTGCACCATTGGTCTGAGGTCGATAGGGAGAAGATTTGTGTCTCTAAATCCCATACTTGTTGACTACTTCTATGACTTCTGCTTCAAAATGCAACCCGTTATCTGATACGAGCTTGTGCGAGACCCCATATCGGTAGATGATATTTTTCTTAAGGAATTTGGCCACTTTCTTGGCATTTAATATTGCGTATGACTCAGCTTTGACCCATTTGGTGAAGTAATCGATGGCAATCGGTATGAACTCATGTCCATTTGAAGCCTTTGGTGTAACCTTCCCTATGATGTCGATACCTAAGGTGGAGAACGGATAGGGAGAGGTCATGTTGTATAACTCTCGCGGAGGCAAGTGTTGAAGATTGGATAATTTTTGGCATTTGAGGCATCTCCGGACATAGGCGGTGCAATCCTGGATCATGGTGGTCCAGTAGTAGCCCTATTAGATGATCTTCTTGGAGAGCATGTGACCATTCATGCGGGGTTCGCATTCCTCGCTGTGGATCTTCTACATTATTTTCTCAATCTCTACCCCAGCAATACAGTGTAGATGAGTTCCATCGAGGTTCCGCTTGAGTAGGGCTTTGTGACAGATAATGTACTGGGAGGCCAGTCTTTGGAGAGTTGTTCGATCCTTATTGTTGGAACCCTCGGGATACCTACCATGTTTGAGGAGGCACCAGATATCATAGTACCAGCAATTAGCTACTTCAGGATCTTCGGTGGAGACAAGCTCAATATGGTAGCAATGGGTTAGTTTGTCTTGCTTTTGAACTAGGAAGGGGGTCATTGTTATTCCCTCAGGCATATCGACCATGGAGGCCAAGGTGGCGAGAGCATCGGCTAGGTTATTATTTATTCGGGGTAGGTAATGGAAGGTAATATCTCGGAACTGGGAGGCTAACTCTTTTAATTGGGCATGAAAGGGTTGGAGCTTTTCATCCTTGACTTTCCACTTTCTGAGCACTTGACCGATGATAAGGGCAGAATCCCCGTAGACATGAAGGTATTGAATACCTTTCTTGAAGGCGACTTTGAGGCCCACTGTGCATGCCTCGTATTTCGTCATGTTGTTGGTGCAAGGGAAATCCAATTTAATGGCGATGGGAGTGTGGGAGTCATTTGGGGTGATCAGGAGTATCCCAATGCCATATCCCTTTTTATTAGCAGTGTCGTCAAAGAACATTTTCCATCGAAGGTGGTCTTGAGTGGTGTAGAGGATATTTTGATCTGGGAATTCGGAGATCCGAACATCTGCTTCTTCTACAGGGTAATCGGCGAGGTAGTCAGAGATGGATCTTCCTTTAATAGCTTTCTGTGTGACGTACACGATATCGAACTCAGTTAGGAGCATCAACCATCGGGCCATTCGACTGGATAAGGCGAGTTTCTCAAGGAGGTATTTGATGGGATCCATTCGGGATACAAGTTTGATGGGGAAGGCGAGCATGTAGTGTCACAAATTTTGGGTGACCCAGACAAGTGCGACACATGCCTTTTCTAAAGCAGTGTAGTTGACCTCGTACCCGGCCAATTTGTGACTGGCGTAATAGATGGCTCTTTATTTGCGGGAGTCCTCAAGATATTGGGCTAGCAAAGCCCCAACTGCAGTGTCAGTTATGGTTAGGTATAGGAACAAAGGGAGACCCGACTGTGGTGGCATGAGCATTGGAGGTTGGGTCAGGTATTATTTAATTCGGTCAAAATCTTCTTGGCAGGCCTCATTCCAAACCTTGGTTGAATCTTTTCGCAGGAGCTTAAAGATTGGTTCACAGATGGAGGTTAGCTGGCTGATGAACCGGCATATATATTTTAATTTCCTAATAAAACCTCAGACTTCTTTCTCTGTTCGTGGCGGTGGCATCTCAAGTATGGCCTTCAGCTTTATAGGATCTACTTCTATCCCCTTTTTTGCTGACCATGAATCCTAAGAGTTTTCCCTTTATAATGCTTAAGACACACTTTTGTGGATTAAGTCGCATCTGATATAGTCGCAGTCGTTCGAAGAACTTTCGGAGAGCGAGAACATGAACTTCTCTAGTTTTGGACTTGATAATCATATCATCCACATAAACCTCGACCTCTTTGTGAATCAGATCGTGCAGGATGGTTGTGGAAGCCATTTCGTAGGTAGCCCCAGCATTCTTGAGATCGAATGGCATAACGGTGTAGAAAAAGGTTCCCCATGGGGTGATGAATGAGGTTTTTTCTTGGTAGTCGGGGTGCATATTGATCTAGTTATATCCGGTGAACCCATCGACGAATGACATGAGGGCATGACTGGCTGTGTTGTCCACGATCATATCGATATTGGATAGTGGATAATCATCCTTTAGAGAAGCTTTGTTTAAATCTCGGTAGTCCACACACATTCGAACCTTCCCTCCTGATTTCGGTACAGGTATAATGTTGGCTAGCCATGTGGGATATTCGATTACCCGAATGAAACCCACGTTCAACTATTTGGCCACCTCTTCTTTGACCTTGAGCAAACATTTGGTGCGGAGTTTTCTCAATTTTTGTTTAACTGGCTTCTAATCTGGGAGAGTGGGGATCTCGTGCTGAGCTATTTTAGGATAAATGCCGGGCATATCATCATAGGACCATGCGAAGACATCCACGAACTCCTTCGGTAATTCTTCGAGTTGTGCACACTCATGCTCGTCAAGGGTGGCCCCTATCCTAATCTCGTGCAGTTGGCTACTAGAACCGAGATTAATAACAACAATCTCTTCTTCATTAACTTGAGCACGGTTATGTTGTTTATTATTAACCTTATTTAGATCAGTTAAGAATTATTCATTTGCAAAATTATCATCATCAAAAGTTTGATTAGAATTCAAGCAGTTAATGTAAGGCACAACAAGATACTCAAAATCTTTGTTGATAGGAAAAATAGCATTGAGAACCTCATCAAAAGAGGTCTCAATTACATTTGAGTAAGGATAGATAACAAAAGAAAAAATAGGGTAAACATTGGGGTTAGGGGAGATTTCAAGAGGTAGAACTGGCACAGCATGCCAGTTGAGAAGAGGAGTATCACCAGCTTTAATCAGACGGGATGGGTCCATTGATGTAGTGCCTGAATGAACCATGCAAAGTGCCAGCCCCATTATCTGCAAGTTGAAGGAATCTTCGGAATCACTTTCCTCAGTCTCTTCGGTATTTTTGATGAGCGATTATATGCGGTGTAGGAAACATTCGGACCATGGGTAGCTATCTTGGAAAAAAATCTCCATTCCCGGCCTCATCTTCTTATCTGTGTATTCATACCATGGTTCTGGAAAATCGAAAAAGGGGAAGACCTCGCCTTCTTTGATGAACCGTTCATTTAAAGAGTTTTCTGAGATAGTTCGGATGCAACCTAATCTTTTCTTTGGTCGAGACTGGCGGATCATTCTGAGCTCTTGTTCTGATGGTTGATACCCCAAGCCACAAGGAGGAAAAGCTTTCTTCACTTCGATGGGATCAAGTATCCCTTATCAAGTATCCCTTGCTGCCCTTGCCCTAGCCCAGTCCGGGCATGAAATTCATGTTTCTGAACATCTGAATCACATTGACATTGCCATGAGGGTCATATTCTGGATAAACCCTTTCTTTGAAATCGTCCCCTGCCGGGAGTAGGAGTGGATCAACTCGAAATCCTGATAGGATCATATCACTTGACCCGTACTTTATCTCAAGAATTGGACTGCTAGTGATTGCATTCTCAACATTTCCGTCGTCGCCCAAAATGGTGATGACTAGCCCGTCGGCGAAAAACTTTAATTTTTGATGGAGTGAGGAAGAGACACCCTTGATATTGTGGAGTCAGGGGTGTCCGAGCAACAGGTTGAAACAAGTTGAGATGTCTATGACTTGGAATTCAACCAAGTTTTATGGATCCTATCACCTCTCGGTGGGTATTATTGTAGGCACGCACAGCGGCGGAGGTTGGAGCGAGGTCGCTCTCTTTGAGGCCTAAACACTTCAAGGTTCTCAAAGGGCAAACGTTCAAGGCGGATCCGTTATCGACAAGGGAGAGTGGCACGGCCTTCCCCATAACTTCGACGGAGATGTTGAGTGCATGATTGTGATTTGGCCCAATTTTGGGCATTTCTTCTTCAGAAAATAATAGCATTCGAGTAGAGGTCAGAGATCCGACCAGATTTACTGCTTCTTCTGGTGTGGTAGAAGGAGGAACTATGGGTCCAGTGAGAAACTTGATTAAAGAATTTCTGTGTAGCTGTGAAGACATGAAAAGTCCCCATAAAGTGATGTTAGCTTGATTTTTCTTCAGTTGGTCAGGGATCTTACTCTCCTCGATGGTCATCTCTGGCATAAGAAGGTTTTCAACGCCCTTCCCTTTGTCATTTGCTAGTAGTGAGCTTGAAACCTGGTATTGTCTCCCTGATCTGGTCATGTGATTTACTGAAGAAGGGAAGAACATGAATCTCATTTCCTCGTCAATCTCAAGTTGTTCTGCCACCTTATTTATTTCTCCTAGGATCTCTTCAAATGATATCATCCAACATATGTCGGGTACTGGGCCATCTCTTCCTGAAGCTTGTTCTTTGCTCGAATCTTCGAATTCTTCCCCCCATCTGGTGGTAACAATTCTGTCTTTTCATGTAAAGTCGATGCATTCCACAACTTCAACGACTTCGTTATACAGGTCTTCCCATTCTGTGGGAATATGTGTAATTGAAGAGACCAAGCACCCTTGTAGCTTCAAAGTGTCAAGTAACCCGGTGGTAATGCAAATGCTATTGGTTTGCCCGAATAATTCTGCCATAATCTGGATAACATCATCTAGGCTGACTTCGTCAGTTGGTACCACCTGTGAGGGAAATTTCAGCCCAAACTCTAGGAGTTGGTTTAACACCTCTGACAATTCCATACTTCCATTTTCAGAATGGGTACAGACAATGATGCATGCTCTGGTAAGGAGTGACAGTGCCTGATTAGTGAGGCTAGTAGGGTGTAGGAGGAAATATGGGCAAATTTGAAGAGGTTTAGGAGAGTATATGGGTGTGATTTGCGTTGAGGGATCGAAATCTGGGTTTTCTTCTAAGAAGATGGCATTGGCATGATTCGGAAGTGGATTGTGAGTAGTGTTTGTCTTAGGATTGGCTGGTGGGGTGATGGTACCCCAATTAATGAGATCTTGGATTATATTTCGGAGGTCAAAGCATTGGTCGGTGGTATGGCTGACAGTTTGGTGAAAGGCGTAATGAGCCTCGGTCTTGAAGTTTCTTGGGAGGGGATTTGGCAATGGACGTGGATCCAAGGGTTTGATGAGGTTTCGTCTTAACAGGGCTTAGTAAACTTTGGAGAGGGGAGCGGAGCATGGAGCTCAGTGTATTCCCTTCGGATGGGGGCAGGGCCGCTTTCTGGTGCCCATGATGTGGTTGGTTAAGAGATGTTATTGATGGTCGAAACGGTAGGACTGGCAGGCTTGTCATACTTTCTAGGGGTGAACTGTCCGGACACCTTCTTCGGTTCAACCTCTATTTTAATGAGGCTTTCCTCGATTTCCACTCCAACCTCTCTGAGAGCTCAAAAGTGGGGATAGTGTTGTCCTCCCATCGTTGCTCGGACATGGGGCAAGAAGTTGTTCTTCACTATGTTGACCTATCCTTCCTCGAATGGCCGATTAGTCATGGTAGCTGCTTTCTCCCTCCACCGAGTTATGAAGTTACTGATTGATTCTCCAGGATTCTATTTGAGCAGCTCTAAATCACGACGGGTGACCTCAAGATCTTCGTTGTATTTGTACTGCGACATGAATTCTTGGGCTACATCCTCCCATCTACGGATTCTGGATTCCTCAAGAGATAAAAACCATCGGAGGGCACTATCCTTTAAAGTTTTCTGAAACAATTAGGCCAACACCTTTTCAGAAGCCCCTAGTAGAGTCATGGAACGATGGTAACTGCGAAGATGAACAATTGGGGGTTCACTCCCTCCGAACTTCTCGATATTTGGCATCTTAAACTTCTCGGGTAACCTTGCTTTAGGATAAGGAGACATGTGGGTGTAGTCTCTGTAATTTCCAGAGATCCTGACTTGGTCAAACTTATTGGTGAGCATCTTGAGATCCTCTTTGACTTTATTCAATTCCTCATCCTTTGGATAAGCAACCACAGGCAGGTTATCCACAGGCTGGGAAATATTTGGCATTAGAAACTGGGCAGGCGGCGGCCCATTGGCAGAAGGGGCACGTGGAGCATGTTGATATTCTTCGGGAACCCAGATAGGCTCGGGTGGACCCATAGCATGAGGGAATAGGGCCTCGGGCTCTTGAGGAATAGGAACTTGGTTTTGTTGCATCTCTTGAACCTCGATTTGGAGGTTGTCAATCTTGGACACGAGCTGAGCTAGGACTGTCGTCAGATCCGGCTGTATGACTGGTACTTGATCTGTATTATCCATAGAAAATGGATGGATTCCGGACTCGGAAGAAGTAGAAGAGGAACGGATGTAACTCATGGGTGATTTGACTGAAGACCGAAGCCAGTAGGGAGCCAGGCCGAGGGCTTGCGATCGACCTGAGAAGGCATAAGATGAGATTTATTTTTGAGAAAGGAAGAACTATTTTTGGATTTTTGATAAAGAAGGGAGAAATGTTTTTGGATTTTTGATAAAGAAGGGAAAAATGTTTTTGGATTTTTGATAAAGAAGGGAGAAATGTTTTTGGATACGAGACTCAGCATGATTATTACAATTATTATGTTTTCACTTGTCTTTAATTCTCCTAAATGCAGTGCCGGACGGGACCTGAGTCTGGAAAAGTGGGGTTTTTAATATATGAAAGGCTATGGTTTGGACATGTAACCAGACTCACGGACAGGGTCCCATTTTAAAAATGTGCGAAAATTAGGCGGCAGATCGACCCAGAATTTTGACAGAGTTTCACGTTAAAACCGGCAATCTAGAGTGCGTGTCCTATGTTTGATACCTATATGCGTGTATGTAGTTAGTTGGGTGAATCGGCATGGGTTCCCCCCTTTGGCGTGACTTCCACGATATACGTCTTGCTCTTGCGGGCAATCGGTACGTGTGGACAAGCCATTCGATATACCTGAGTGTACGTGAATTGCCTCACCATATACCTCATGGGGATGGTACGTGTGAGAGAGAATTTGATATACTCGATGTACTTGAATGAATTACCTAAGATATACCTCACGTCATGATTTTGGTCAAGTGGTAAGATGCGGGGGAACCAATCGATATACGTCGAAGGTACCTCGCCAATGGAAGGTGAGAGTCATATCGCTTAGGCTAACTGCAACCTGCCGGACCAGCGCCCATAACGAAGTGACCCTCGAGTTACAGGGTGAAATTTGGTCAATAGCAATGCTCTTTGGTGATGTTGTGTGAATAATGCATGATTCCCTTATTAGTATCTTATGATGAGAATGTCTTTCTTCATTATGCCAAATATGGAGCAAAGTACAAGTACCCCAAAAGGTACACCAAGTATGGATAGGTGATGCGTGCAACATGGGGATATACATGTGATCCTAGGTGCACATGGTGTGAGGTGTACATGGATAATTTTCTACAAGTGTGTGAATATAAGCATAAGCATGGGATACACATGAGAAAGGGGAACATGCGGATATAAGGGGAAACATAAAAATATTTAGCATTTATGCAAATAGAGTCAAGCCCATAAACAAACACAAGTTCCCAGCAGAGTCGCCACTGTGGCCATCCCCGATCCCCGCCGTGGAGGAAGAGGATCCTTCGGGTCCCACGCATCCCTCTCGGGAGCGCTTCAGCCGGCGTCATTTGATATGTGGTGTAAAAATGTAGAGAGGTTCAGAGTCGCCAGTCTATTTTACTCAAAACAGACAAAAGAAAAAGGGGAAGCCACCCCGAAGGATGGCATCCAAAGACATACTGGTGCGTGCAAAACCAAGATGATTCGAGAAGGGTTCGGAGGCTTAGTTACGAAATGGGAAGGTGTTAGGCACCCATTCCACCCTTTCGGTCTCTCATGAATATTTGCTATTTTCCTTTTGTTTCCCCCCGTGATATGTGTGCATGTGTATATATAGAATGGAGGTAGGAATCCTCGACTTGCATCATTGAAAAGATAAAGCGAGTCATCCGTAGGAAGGTATAAGACTAATATTAGAAAGTAAGATTTACGCGATTACCCCTACATTGATCGTTATAATGGAACGATAACTCATATGGGGTAAGACGTCACTAAGAACAAGTATATAGAATATAAGGAAATGGATTTATAGAAGATAGAAGATAAGATAAAAAGTGAGAAAAAGGACTCGAGTCACGGGTTTTACCCCGAGACGCCTACGTAGCCTATAAAGGCATCAAAGTTCATGTAGTTCGCATACAAAACGAGGGGTGGGGTTTATCCCATAAATCCAAACGGGGATCTCTTATTTGTGAGTGCGTGTGTGTGTAGAAAAAGTGTTTTAGTTTTGAAAAAAAGTGTGGAAAAAGTGTGAGAATCCTTAGTTGGAATTCATTAGCAAAACCCTCTTTTTCTTTTTTTTTTTGGTTCTTTATTTATATGAAAATATGATATGTGCAATAATACGAAATAAAAAGTATATTAGGATGTGTGAGATGAGATAATAAAAGTTCTAAGTAAGAGAACAAGTTATTGGGAATTTAAGAGAATTTAAGAGAGAGTTTGAGAAAGTTGGACCTTCTTGAAGATCTTGAGCTTAATCTTGAATGTTACAGAGAAGCCCTTGAACTTGGATGATGATGGAGAGTGGTTAATTCACCAAGTTTGATGAAAAGGATGATGAAAAGTGGAAGAAAAAAAGGGATTTGGAAGTTGAAATCACGCTGCCTTCGAGAGAGGATCTGGGATTCGCTGAGAGAGATTTTTATCAGACCTGGGCTCTTCCTGTAAATGAGGTGAAGGCCGCCTTTTTATATGCTCAGGTCAGTGCCGATCGGCATAGACCCCTTCCTACCTATCGGCACCTGCCTACCGATAGGTAGGGTCTGGAACCTGCCATTTGGGAGTGCGCTTCAGGATTTTTTGGAAAATCAGCCGTCAAGGGCAAACCGTTGGCCAGAATTGCGTACGGGGCATACCGTTGGAAAGGTAATTTAGAGACCTTTGAAAGTACTTGGGATCTCTCCCAGGTTCGGGAGTTTTCTTTGGGTCAAATATGGCTCGGAAGCATTTGTCGATCCATTAGACGGGGAATCGCTCGGACGCAAATGGATCGTTCGTCCGCATGGTAAGTTCGAATCGTGCACGGGGCGGACCGTTGGAAAGTTTAGGAGATTTACTTTGACATTCCAAAGAGTTTGACCCAGTTTGGAGAGTTGACTTTGTTCAACCAGGACCGAGAAGTGTTCGGTGACCTCTCGGAGTCAAATGGATCGTTCGTCCACCTGGAAAGTCAGAATCGTGCACGGGATGGACCGTTGGAAAAGGTATTCAGTGACCTTCGAAGATTCATTTAGCCTTGGTCGATATGAAGAGTTGACATAGGTCAAACAGAGCCCGGGAGCACCCGGTGGCCTCCAGGTCAAGTTTTGGACGCAAACGGATCGTTCGTCCTCATGGTAAGTCGGAATCGCACATGGGGCAGACCATTGGAAAGGGTACTCTGTGCCCTTTGAAGATTCATTGAGTCTCGGTCGATATGAAGAGTTTGACTTTTTGGTCAAACTGAGTCGAGGAGTACCCGATGGCTTCTAGGTCAGTACTCGGGACATGTCCTAGGTTTGTAGTGATGAGGGGAGGTACTAGGGACCTAAGGAGAGTTAAGGGGTAACAGAATGGGGTGTCTACAATATATATATCTATATAATAAAGAAGAAGGGTGTTTTGCCACATCATACAAGTTTTGCCACATCATATAGCCACGTCATACAACTTTTGCCCTCCTCCTTTATTGTTGCCACATCATATAAATTTATACACGAAACCTATATAAACAACTTTTGTATCTATCTATGATAAAGGAGGAGAGGGTTTTTGCCAGATTTTGTATCTACATATTAAAGTTGCCACATCATACGATAAAAAAAAAATTTAAACTTCACAAACTAAGTCTATCTGTTGGGCCACACCAATTTCATCAAATTACAGCACAAGGCTCAAGAAAAAAAAATTAGATAACGTGCTAAAGTGTAGAACAGGCCTAATCAGGGCACAAGGCTCGATGGCACCAACCTCCCAACTACAAACAAGAGATGGGAACTGCTAATCAGAACACCTCCTCTTTCTCTTTCTCCCAAATCTACCACGCCACAGAGGTAATTTGTAGAAAAAAATAGTAGGGGCCGGAGATGGGTCTTGAGAATCAATTGTCAGTTCATGTATATGATTTTACAAAGTATGTTTGTCTTACTATCTCTCTACTCTGTTCATCATTTCCCATATTTATAAACTGACATTTGTGTATAACGATCGCCGAGTATTTTTACATCTTTGTTGGTTTGGGATTCAACGGGTTCTTTTGTATTTCATTTTGTTTGAAGATGTTCAGTGGATTCTAATATTTGTGTTTGTTTGGGTTTTTCGTTTTGTTTGCAGATGTACAGTAATCAGAGAAATCCAGGTGATGGTGCCTCTATATTGACGAAAATATTTATGGGTTTAGTTTTTTATGAGTTTAGTTTGGTACCACCGGTAAAGCCCACTTTTTTATGGGTTTAGTTTTTTATCAGGTGATGGTGCCTCTATATTGATGAAACTGTGGCTCAGAATGTATGTTTAATGGGTTTGCCCTATTTATGCAGATTTCTTACCCATTTGGTATGAATTTGATATTAAAGTTTATCTTCTATGGGTTTTATTTTTGTCTTTTGGGTCAGAATGTACTCATTCTCTATTTTTTTGGTGCCCAGGTATCTAATAAGATGACCATTCCATCGTTATTCAACTTGACGAGGTAGACGCATCGCCATAAAAAATTATCTTGCAGAATCGGGTGACTTTCTACATCTCTCTACTCTGTTTTCCATGGGTCAGGATCGGGTTGGATCTGGGCAAGCTGGGTGGATTTGGACTCGGGCTAAACTGCAGAGTAGAGAGATCTGGGCAAGCTGCAGAGTAGAGAGATCTGGGCTAAACTGGGTTGGATCTGGGCAAGCTGGACGACAACTGCAGAGGTTGGTCTCATGTTAATTTGGGGTTCGAGTAAGTCCTGGTGGTTGAGGTGGGTCGGGCTGTGGAGGGTTCGAGTTGGGTATGGTTCTTGAGATTTAAAAAATGAGTTGGAGCTGGACGGGTTTGGGTCGGAGGTGTTTGCAGGCGGAATTGTGTTTTTTTGTTATGCTTTCAATGTTGTGTATTTTCACTGACAATGGAGGTTCACCTCTTTTGTGGCTAAGTGTTATTTTGAGTTGATTTTTTAAGGGTCTGTTGAAATGTTTAACACTACAATTTTTTTTAAAAATTTCTAAAAAACATTTCGCACGGGAGTCCCCTCCCTTTATTTGTCATTATTTCATTTCAAACAGGAATTGGAAATGGTCTAGCGGGATAAACATTTCCCTTTTTATCCACTATGTTAAAGTCATTGTAACATTTTTCTAAAATCTAATACAAAAATACATATACTAAAATTTGAGAAATCTTCCTTACATCCTTGGTTTACTCAACCAACATACAATGCATAGGCTACATTCCTAACAGGTGATCCAGATTGATAAAGAAGTTTTTCAGATTATATTTTAACAACTAATTGGACAAAAATAATTCATGTAAATAAGAAAAGTTGTTCCTGTGCATGCACGTCTCACATGTGTGAATAGTGGAGTAAACCTAAAATATGCTAACACAACTCAAAACATGAAACAAAGACAAATTAAGTGAAACATTATTAGTTACTAAACTGTTTTTAATAGTACAACTGTTTTTACATTTTAAAATAATTTAACGTTGTTTTTATATTGGAGTCGTGTAATATTATTTAGTTTTTATCATTTGAAACTGAGTTAATATTCTAATTATTAAAAATTTATATTTTTTTCTTTTGACTTCAAAATTAATTTTGAGCTAATTTATAATTTTACCTACTTTACTTTGGCATTTTTCACATGACTCATTTTTATGAGTCATTTTGACATCTTCAGCTGGGGTTGCAACTGAAAAATGTGTGCACTTATGGGGTGAAACAAACTAATGGGTTTGTAACATCGTCGGGCATTTTGATCGTCAAATAATGAAGTGACAAAAGTGAAGTTAATTTTGAATGATATTAAATTAAAAAGTGGTATGTAATTAATACAACCACAAATAGAAAGTATACAAAATAGTCATTATAAAAACAGTTAAGAACATGAACTATTAATTCTTAATGATTTATTGAAAACGATACGTCACTGATAGAAATACAACAGGATAAAATTATGAGTGTGCCATTGATACGGGCACAAATTTATCACGGGAATAAATTAATTACGGTGCCATCGACACTGGTAAAAAATATTACGGAACCAAATTTTTCATCGTGCCATCGGCACGGGTACACCCTAGTATATATATATACTAGGGTATGCCCGTGCCTGAAGGCACGCTAATAATTTTAAAAAGTATAGAGTCGTGTATAATGTAAATAATAAATATTTTATATACATTCTGATCATTTTTTTAAAAAAAACAAAAATAGAATTACACAAAAAAATATACAAAACTACATCACTCTTGACAAAATTTATACAATATAAATAGATTCGAATGGGGAATAACTCAAAATATTAAATAATCAATAATATAAGTCAAAAATATTCTTTTAAATCACGTGTTTCAACGATTTAAATTTTTTTGACAAAGTATCTTTAATTTATAGACTATCCACCCTCTTTACGAAATTAAAAAACTTCAACATCAATAATACCAACATTCCGTTTTTACACCATCTTTAACTATAACAAACCAAGCCTCTTGGTCTAGTGGTATAATATTGTCACTGATACAGTGTTGGGATGGATTGAATATGGTCCCTAGTTCGATTCTTGACACTGTCAAAATGATGATTGATCAGCGAAAGCCACGAACCGCGAATGGAGATTAATCGAAATGCACGTTAGTTCACCCATAACATTACTCTATTTCTAATATTTGAAATATTTGTGCAAGTCCCAATATTTGGTTCAATATCTAAGGCTAAGCATGTTCTTTTTATTTAAAACGTCATTTTAATAAACATGTCAAAATCCTCTAGCGTGTCATTTGGTTTGTGCATGACAGTTTAATTGAATACCCATTGCAGAATCTTTAGTTACCAATGTTTAGTTAGTAAACAAAAGGCGTCGTTACTACTTGAAAAAATATCAATTAGTCTGTGTCAGTTTTCAATCGGTCAACATCATATCATAGCAGGCTTAAATTCAAAACAATGTTGATTAGGTTTATCATCCAATAGTGATCTTATTTGCTGATCATTTCGTACATGTTTAAAATCAGAGGCTCGTACCTAATTTTTTCAATCAACTAATTGCTTTGATTTTAGGATTACCAAAGTCATGTCTATTTAACACAAAAAAAAACAGACATGCATACTTTTTACGCCAATCAAATTCAGAGTTTTTTTTATGTATTTTTTGGGCATTTTTAAGAACTAAAATTTGTTAAATGTTTGGTTAACAAAAATTACAAACATATTTCTTGAAGACATTACACACAATTTTTAAAAAAAAATAGATATTAATATTAATAATGGCTAAAAACAAAAAATTGTGTAAAATGTAAATTTGCTTAAAGTAAGTTGTTTAAAATATAAAAGATATTGCATAAAAAACAACAGTTTAATAATATTAATAATGAGTAAAAAAATAAACAATATAAAATTAATTACAATAAAAACTTGATTACCCATAAAACAACTAAAACTATGAGCATTCCTTGGGCTCTTTAAAATATTAAAAAAACTTATACAACCTCTAAAGACAGCTACCTCTTTCATTATGGCAATGCATAGACAGGTTGGATAAACAAACTGAAAATATCAAAACACATGAGTACCTGAAAATTCAGTTCTTCCCTTTCTAATTGAATACCCGTACTGTAATCTTGAATATTAACACAACCTTGAATTTATCTCGTATTGTAATCTTGATATTACATTTTTCCAAACATGGCATGCCATGAACAAAATGCAAACATATACAACATAAACCAAAACCAAATATATAAATAGACATCGTGTACCCATCTTGAATATATCCATTTCTTCCTTTTCTATTTTTTCCTACTGTCAAAGAAAATAACAGGTTAGGGACTCCAAATGTAAGAACTATTAAGAACAACCAAAGCCAATACAAATATACCAGCCCCAAAAATGATGCACATAGCAACTTACCAAAAAATCCAAATGTTGAATAAGGCAACATTTGCTTTGTAATACACCTCACACACTAAAAATTAACAACCTGACACCATTAAAGAGTGGAAAAGAGAGAGTAATAAAATAGGGATCTAAAAATTATACCTGCATCTTGCAAGAGCGTGCATATGTTCACTGTAAAAAAAACACCAACTGAATCATATATTCCAACTAAATAAAACAACCATTTATACATGGATCTTCACAAATAGAAAGAGTTCTAACTTACCAAAACATAAATAAAATCAATTTACAACCAACTAAAACCCGAGATCCCTCCCGACTAACATAAATGACATGATCACCGCCATCTTATACACTTCATCACCAAAACTCAGATCTAAAAACTCAAAAAAAATATATTCATCATAAGTGATAATGAAAACTTAAATAAGAAAAAAACTTTAATGATTCACACGAAACTAAAACATATACAGGAAATGACTATCGTAGAAAAGAATGAAAAGATATATGAAAAAAAGTAGTAGAAAACAAACTTATCACCTATTTCCATGGCTTAGAGCATCATAACCAAGCAACGCCTTAAGAAAGTCATCTCCGACCAAGACTGTCGGGAAGTCAGCTCTGACCACCGAATAGGTGAAGAAGCCATAGGACTTCTGTCTCAGTTTTCAAAGCACGACGATTGCATCCCTTCAAGAGGCGATTGAGGCTTATCTCATGGGCTCGAGAACGTAGCTGCCTACCAAGGCTGCCGATATGTTAGCTCCGTCCATCAGAGGGGTGAAGAAGCCGCGATACTTCTATCTCAGGTTTCAAAGTACGGAAATTGTATCCCTTCAAGGGGAGATTGAGGCTTATCTCATGGGCTCGAGAAAGTAGGTGCCTACTTAGGCTGCCGGGAAGTCAGATCCGACCACCGGAGGGGTGAAGAAAACACATGACTTTCGGCTTAGGTTTCAAAGAACAGTGATTGTAGCCCTTCAAGAGGCGATTGGGTGTGTTTGAAGACTACAGATCTTTTCAAAATAGAGTGAGAGAGAGAGTCTTTGGATTTGATGAGAGGTGGGGGTGTAAGATATGGGACACGTGAGAGGGAGATGTTTGGCTTGTTTGGGTTTTTGCAGAGAGAGAGAGAGAGTGTGAAGATATTTATTGGAAATAGGTAATAGTAAATAGAGTTTGCATTGGAAGCCATGAGAGAAGAGAATACATTCAAATTAAAGTGCACTGCATTTTGTAGCGGTAGGAATCTTGAGAAGTCGGTTCGAGATACGAAGCATCCTCGTTTCTTTCTAAACTGATCAGAGCCATTCATTTCATGATTTAGTGGCTAAATCACAACCCGTAAGAGAGAAAATGGTGGAAGACTAATCTATCCATATTTTTTGAATTTTGAATAAAGAAAAAAATAAATTAGAGTGTGTTAAAAGAGGAAGAAATCAATTGATTGAGGGGTAAAATAGTAAGTGCAAATAATCTCATAAAGATGACATCATTTTTTACTCTTGTGAAATACATATCTTTGCTACTTTATTATATATATATATATATATATAAATAAACTGTTATATATAAACAGTTTATATATTGTAGTTTATATATATATTTATATATATAAGTTGTTATATATAAGCAGTCTATATATAAACTGGTTATATATAAACAGTTTATATATAAACAGCTTATATATAGCAGTTTATATATAACTATATAACAATTTATATATAAACAGTTATATATAATTTTTTATATATAAACTTATTTATTTTTCTTCAAAATCCTGTTTAGATTGTTTAACTCTACTTCTTGTATATATAATTATCTTACTTTCTCATTAAAACATGAAGTTTGAGTCACTCCTCGGTGCGCTTTCAACAAACAACATCAAATGATAATGTCGTCGAAGATGTACAAGTTACTGTTCCTGACGTTTCCATAATGCGTAAGTCATTTTTGTTTAGATTGTTTAAATTTGCTTATTGTATATATAATTGTCTTTATTTTTATTTAAAACAGGAAAATCGAGTCACTCCTCGATGCGTCTCCAACGAAGAACATCAATCAATGATGTTGTTGAAGATATACATGCCGATATTCCGGATGTTTCCTTGATATATAAGTTATGTTGATTATTTTATTAGTAGTTTATTGCGTAATACTTGGCATTTGTTATATTACATTATGATCTTTCTTTTTCTACAACTACTAGAACCAAAAAACGAGTGCGAGGATTATCACGTGGAATGAAGGTTGAGAAAATGGTAAAAAGGATGGAAAACTTGAAGTGCATGTGTTGGAAGGTGATGGGGCACCTATGGGTGTAAATGCTCCTTCTCTAGGACAGCAAATCGGAGTTGAGGTTCGAAATACAGCACAACTTCAAGGGGTGACTCTTTGGGGGGAAATAGATTCTGGGACACAAGATGCAGTAATCGCCAGGATTCGGGTAGTTATATTTGATTCTTTCAGTTACATATTCTTTCAATGTCATTGTGTGTATTTCTAATTAAAGGAAATTTGCAGGATAAAATCAATATTGTTAACTATGATGAAGATGAGTTTATCAGACATGCTATTCATAGGAAGTGTGCACTGAAGTACAGTGGCTGGAGGAGTAAAATGTACATACATTACATGAAATTGTTGAAGGATGGAGTCGACCCTAAAAAGAATTCATACGGAGGGGTTAAACCATGCGATTAGAAGTACATGATAGATGATGTTTGGAGTAGTGAGAAGTTCGAGGTAACTAATTCGTATTTCATTATGTTTGTAATTTAGCTATTCCTTAAAAATGGCATTATTGGAGATCTATTTAGTATTTTTTTTATGTTTTAAATTAGCCAAGGTCAATAAAAGGTCAATTAGCACGTGCTAGTTTGCCTTGGAATCATACTTGTGGGTCGCGATCATTTGTAGCTGCCATGTCAATCGAGGTGATGCATTATATAATTTATGAACTTAATTACTTATCAATGTAAAATCATATTCTCATTGGTTCCATTTATGAATAGGCTGAAGAAAAGGGTGGTGAGAGACCACATATTACTGACTTCTTTAAATCATCTCATTGGAGTGAGAAAAATAATGATTGGCTGGATCCAAAGTGCAAGGAAAAATATGTACGTACATCTTTGATTAATTAATTATATTGTGAGAGAAATCATATTCTTAACTTCTTTATATTGTTATTTTAAAATCTATTGATTAATTATGTTGTGAGCATATACTATTTTAAATATGGCAGGAGAAATTTGTGGAGCTTAAAGAGAGATCCCCACAACCAAACGCACCCTTCATGTCACAAGAGGAGATGTCGATAGAAGTTTTTGGAAAAAGATCGGGCCATATTGTTGGATGGGGGGTAGGCTCGAAGCCCTCTAAAGCTTCAAGTACAATAGGACAGTTGAGGGCGCGTGATGAAGAAGTGAGGCTACTAAGAGAGAATTTGGCTTCAGTCGAGGAGAGAAATGATATCCAACAACAGAAGATAGAGGCCCAAGATAAAAAATTTGAGGATTTCCAGGAATACATGATGAAAATGTTTGTAAAAATACGTAAGGATCAAGAACGAGGGAGTGTATCCGGAGGATCTCCAGTTGCGAATCAATTTGGTAAGTATTTTATACTAATGATAGAAGATTTTCTATGTATTGCCCCTTTACCAAAGTAAAATCTTCGTTTAGCAGTGTGTGCGTTTGTGTAAGGTGGTGTGTGTGTGTCTAATAAGGCCTTAATAGTTATATATATCCACAAATTGGTCTGGTAAGGATCACGGACACCAGGAACGGGACCAATGTGACTCGTAGGAACCGACCATGTAGTCACGGGGCTCCCGGTTTGAGTGTACGACGTAACTGTGTAAAAAATTAGAATTAAGCATAAAATCATACCATCGAAGGGTGAAAATGTAAAACAGCCACAAAACGGTCAGGTAAGTGTCACGAACACCTCGCATGGGACCAATGTGACTCGTATAAACCAACTGCATAGTCATGGGGCTACCGGTTTTTGTCTACGACGTAGATTTGTAAAATATTAGACTTGAGCATAAAAATATGCCATCGAAGGGTGAAAACATAAAACAGCAACAAAACGGCCCCATAAGAGTCACGAACACCTCACACGGGACCAATGTGACTCGTAAAAACCGACCGCATAGTCACGGGGCTCCCAATTTTCAGTGTACTACGTAAATTTTCACAAACTTAGACTTAAGCATAAAAACATGCCAACGAAGGGTGAAAACATAAAACAACCACAAATCGGTCAGTTAAGAGTCACGAACACCACGCACGGGACCAATGTGACTCGTAGGAACCGACCGACTAGTCACGGGGCTCCCGGTTTGAGTGTACGACGGAAATTTGAAAAACGTTAGACGTCAGCATAAAAATATGCCATTGAAGGGTGAAAACGTAAAACAAACACAAACGGTCCGGTAAGAGTCACGAACAACTTGCACGGGACCAATATGACTCATCAGCGTCAATCGCGTAATCACGGTGCTCCCGGTTTGAGTGTACGACGTAATTTTACAAAAAATAGACTTAAGCATAAAAACATGCCATCGAAGGTTGAAAACGTAAAACAGCCATAAAATGGTCCCGTAAGAATCACGAACACCTCGCACGGAACCAATGTGACTCGTAGAACCTATCGCGTAGTCGCGGGGCTCCCGATGTGAGTGTACGACGTAAATTTGCAAAAAAATTATACTTAAGCATAAAAACATGCCATGGAAGGGTGAAAATGTAAAATAGCCCCAAAATGGTCCCGTAAGAGTCACGAACAGCTCGTACGGGATCAATGTGACTCGTAGGAACCGACCGCGTAGTCACAGGGCTCCCGGTTTGAGTGTATAACGTAACTGTGTAAAAAATAGACTTAAGCATAAAAACATACCATCGAAGGGTGAAAACGTAAAACAGCCACAAAACAATCTGCTTAGTGTCATGAACACCTCGCACGGGACCAATGTGACTCGTAAAAATCGACCGCGTAGTCATGGGGCTACCGGTTTTTATCTACGACGTAAATTTGCGAAAAATTAGACTTCAACATAAAAACATGCTATCGATGGGTGAAAATGTAAAACAGCCAGACAACGGTCCCGTAAGTGTCATGAACACCTCGCACGGGACCAATGTGACTTATAGGAACCGATTGCGTAGTCACGGGACTCCCGCTTAGGGTATACGATGTAAATTGTCAAAAAAATTAGACTTAAGCATAAAAACATGCCATCGAATGATGAAAACCTAAAACAGTCATAAAACGGTCCCATAAGAGTCGCGAACACCTCGCACGGGACCAATGTGACTCTTAGGAACCAACCGTGTAGTCGCGGGGCTTCTGATTTAAGTGTACGACGTAACTGTGTAAAAAATTAGACTTAAGCATAAAAATATACCATCGAAGGGTGAACACATAAAATAGCCACAAAACGGTCCGGTAAGTGTCACGAACACCTCACACGGGACCAATGTGACTCGTAGAAACTGACCGCATAGTCACGGGGCTACCGATTTTTGTCTATGACATAAATTTGCAAAAAAATAGACTTGAGCATATTAACATGCCATCGAAGGGTGAAAACGTAAAACAATAACAAAACGGCCCCGTAAGAGTCACGAACACCTCGCACGGAACCAATGTGACTCGTAGGAGCCGACCGCATAGTCATAGGGCTCCCGGTTTGAGTGTACGACGTAAATTTGCACAAACATAGACTTAAGCATAAAAACATGCCATCGAAGGGTGAAAACGTAAAACAACCACAAATCGATCAGGTAAGAGTCACGAACACCATGCAAGGGACCAATGTGACTCGTAAGAACCGGGCGACTAGTCACCAGGCTCCCGATTTGAGTGTATGACGTAAATTTGCAAAACATTAGACTTCAGCATAAAAATATGCCATCGAAGGGTGAAAACATAAAATAATCACAAAACGGTTCACTAAGAGTCACGAACACCTCGCACGGGACAAATGTGACTCGTAGGAACCGACCGCGTAGTCACGGGGCTCCCGATTTGAGTGTACGACGTAACTGTGTAAAAAATTAAACTTAAGCATAAAAACATACCATCGAAGGGTGAAAACATAAAACAACCACAAAACGGTCCGGTAAGTGTCATAAACACCTCGCACGAGACCAATGTCACTCGTAAAAACCGACCGCATAGTCACGGGGCTACCGATTTTTGTCTACAATGTAAATTTGCAAAAAATTAGACTTGAGCATATTAACATGCCATCGAAGGGTGAAAACGTAAAACAATAACAAAACGGCCCCGTAAGAGTCACTAACACCTCGCACGGAACCAATGTGACTCGTAGGAGCCGACCGCATAGTCACAGGGCTCCCGGTTTGAGTGTACGACATAAATTTGCACAAACTTAGACTTAAGAATAAAAACATGCCATCGAAGGGTGAAAATGTAAAACAACCACAAATCGGTCAGGTTAGAGTCACGAGCACCATGCACGGGACCAATGTGACTCGTAGGAACCGAGCGACTAGTCACCGGGCTCCTGATTTGAGTGTATGACGTAAATTTGCAAGACGTTAGACGTCAGCATAAAAATATGCTATCGAAGGGTGAAAACGTAAAACAATCACAAAACGGTTCAGTAAGAGTCACGAACGCCTCACACGGGACAAATGTGACTCGTAGGAACCGATCGCGTAGTCACGGGGCTCCCGGTTTGAGTGTACGACGTAACTGTGTAAAAAATTAAACTTAAGCGTAAAAACATATCATCGAAGGGTGAAAACATAAAACAACCACAAAACGGTCCGGTAAGTGTCATAAACACCTCGCACGGGACCAATGTCACTCGTAAAAACCGACCGCATAGTTACGGGGCTACCGATTTTTGTCTACAACGTAAATTTGCAAAAAATTAGACTTGAGCATAAAAACATGCCATCGAAGGGTGAAAATATAAAATAGTAACAAAACAGCCCCGTAAGAGTCACGAACACCTCGCACAGGACAAATGTGACTCGTAGGAACCGACAGCGTAATAACGGGACTCCCGATTTGAGTGTACGACGTAAATTTGCACAAACTTAGACTTAAGCATAAAAGCATGCCATCGAAGGGTGAAAATGTAAAACAACCACAAATCGATCATGTAAGAGTCACGAACACCACGCACGGGACCAATGTGACTCGTAGGAACCGACCGACTAGTCACGGGGCTCCCGATTTGAGTGTACGACGTAAATTTGCAAAACGTTAGACGTCAGCATAAAAATATGCCATCGAAGGGTGAAAACGTAAAATAACCACAAAACGATCCGGTAAGAGTCACGAACAACTCGTACGGGACCAATGTGACTCGTCGGCATCAATCGCGTAATCACGAGGCTCCCGATTTGAGTGTACGACGTAATTTTGCAAAAAAAATAGGCTTACGCATAAAAACATGACATTGAAGGTTAAAAACATAAAACAGCCACAAAACGGTCCCGTAAGAGTCACGAACACCTCGCACGGGACCAATGTGACTAGTACGAACCTATCGCGTAGTCACGGGGCTCCCGATATGAGTGTATGATATAAATTTGCAAAAAAACTACACTTAAGCATAAAAACATGCAATGGAAGGGTGAAAATGTAAAATAGCCCCAAAACGGTCCCGTAAGAGTCACGAACACCTCGTACGGGATCAATGTGACTTGTAGGAACCAACTGCGTAGTCACGGGGCTCCCGGTTTGAGTGTACGACCTAACTGTGCAAAAATTAGACTTAAGCACATACCATCGAATGGTGAAAACGTAAAACGGTCCCGTAAGAGTCACAAACACCTCGCACAAGACCAATGTGACTCGTAGGAACCAGCTGCGTAGTCGCGAGGCTCCCGGTTTGAGTGTACGACGTAAATTTGCAAAAAAATAGACTTGAGCATAAAAACATGCCATTGAAGTGTGAAAACGTAAAACAGCCACAAAACGGTCCGACAAGAGTCACGAACACCTTGCACGGGACCAATGTGATTTGTAGGAGTCGATCGTGTAATCATGGGCCAATATTGTAGTTTCGTATCGAAAGGATTATATTCAGTCCCATCCCTAGTTAATGACTCCTGATGAACTGGAAGTGTTGAGCTAAATAAAGGCTAGTCAACAAAGGCGGTGATATGCATTTCACCACCTTCATCACCATCATATAAAGCCAGAAAAAAGGATTCTCACTAGAGTGTCATTGAACTGATCCAATATCATTTTTGAAAATCGGTTGTCCTTCGTGTGTGTATATGACACAAATTGTGTGTGTTAATGTGTATAAGACATAAACATATTTTGCTTTGATTTGACAAGGTTTTGATGATTAATGTATCTTTCCCTACAGATTTGAGCTCCTTTACTGTATATATATAATGCAGTATATATATTACTGTATATATATACTGCATTATATATATATATATATACTAGGGTATGCCCGTGCCTGAAGGCACGACGCTAATTTTTGAAACTGTACATCATTAATTGGACCATATGTGGGCTGGCAATTTTTGACACGATAACCCGTTTATAGTAATAACCCGAACGTGCCCGAACATGACACGATTCGCTTGTATAGATTTAAGAGTACCCAATATTTATAATAAAATAAAAATCACCGCGCCCCGAAAATGACACGACTAACCCGAATTGCCACCCCCGTCGTATTTACATAAATACGTACAAACACCATGTTTATAAACATATGTACATTCATCGTGGTATAAACCTATTATGTCAAAAACTATTTTTACAACATATAATTTTAAACAATTTTAAAATGTTGGCAAATTTTCATGCTTATATAACTATTATACGTGTTTAATCCATATATACATACAGACCAGATTTAATTTGAATACAATAAGTTAAAATTTTGAAAAAAATTGGACAGAATCTCCTTTGTTTATAGGACTATCCACCTATTTGAGTATAAAAAACACTTCAACAACCAAATAAATATACTCATGAACCTTGTATAAACTAAATAAAATGGGCAATGTTGCGTTTGTTTATAGGACTATCCATCTGTTTAAGGTATAAAATACACATAAACAATAAAAAAATGACTCATTCGTCACCTATTTAATAATATTTTATAAAAACGCCATGTACAAAACCTAGCAGTTGAAAAAAATGAGCAGAATTTCCTTTGTTTATGGGACAATTTGCTCATCATCATCACAAATTTGAACTCAACTAATTAGGGTAATTTTATACATGGCACGCAATAAAAAAGATACAAACCACACGCATAATTTAAACTCAACTAATTAGGCTAATTTAAACTAAACTAATTAGGCTAAAAAATTATGAGAACCAACCAATAATAGGCATGGTTGGTCTATCGATAACATGATCTTGGACACAAAGAAGCTCGGCATGTATGCATATAATTACTTGGGACGAAAAACATTATTCACCGATTACTGATCAATTAAGTCCAATCCTCTACCTTCAGTTTTTTTTAAAAGTAGAATACACCCAAAAATCCTTTTATTATTGGGCAAAAACTAAAGCTGTCAATTGACGTAGTCTAAAAATATCTAATAGAGGACTGAATATACATATAGAAATCCTTTCACGACATTGTAGTGAACATTTTCCATTATACCCAACCAACAAAATCATAAATTGACTATGTTCTTCCTTTTTCATTTCTAAAAATCAAAACAAATAGGGATTAGTAAAAAAAATCCAAGTTCAGACCCCAAAAACCATCACACAGAGTTAATATCAATAGCCCAATAACCATATCAGTTTTCTTCATCGAATTTCATCTTTACCTCTAGAAACTATTAAAGTTATTCATCTGCAGTCATTGTACTATGTTTTTTCTTCAGGACTTCTACAATTTCTTTCTCTAATCTTTGAGACTCCTTCAAGGATTGCTCCTCTTCTTCTTTCAGTTCCACCACCAGTGAATAAAACTTGGGTTTGTACTGAGGAGTGACATTATCCACCTACTTCAGAATTTTTACACTATCATAGGCATCTTTGTACTTGTGCCTCTTATTTGCAGCATATTCTGCAATAGTGTAATGGCTGATGACCTGATTTAAATAGTAAAAAACAAATCTCACTAGGCCTACAATTATAATGAATTGTTGCTTTGAATTAGTATAATTGCATTAAATAATCAAAAAATTTAACAGAGCGGTGAGTTTATCATTGATAATTAAGCACTCAGCTATTACATCTATCTAAATCTACGCATTTTAGTTCATTAATTCAGGCTCCATCCATATTAGAAGGTCATTTTGATATAAACTCTCAAGCTTGTCTAATGGAAATGCAAAATGTTTTAGTCTAGTAAAAATACCAGTAAAATATAAGCGGAAATTTTTCTATGCAGTAAATATTTCAAGAAAAAAGTGTGGCAAACTCCCTTGTACTACACAGTTTTAGCAAGAAGACCTTTATTATAGACGTTGAAAGCTTGTGTGTGGTGACAGAAGTACGGTGGAAGTAGGCTCAAGGGAAGTTTCAGTGCTTGACACCACAGGGGGAGTTTTAGTGCTCAACACCACATCATTGTTGAGGGCAGAAAAAATTCCCGTTATAAAGAGAATGTAGAAAGCAAGGGCAATAACACTCAAGTGCCCTGCCAAGACAAAAGACTAATAGTAAAACACAGTCCCTATTTAAAAAAATGTAGTACCTGTTAAAATCATCTGGTACAGTTTTCTATGAAGCTTTTAAAATCATCTGGAAAGCTATCTACATAAACCTCATAAGGAGAAGTTATAGCCCTCCCTTCAGAGGTATCATCAAGTTCTGCTAAGACAAGCCTTGAGGACACCACAAATAAACCCATAACTATGAACAATATATAGAAGATGCTGATCCTCCCCATATTGCTTTAGAATAAATTTACTTGCTTATTTTCTAAGTTTTGTTTTTTCTTTCGTTTGTGTGGTCTTAAAGGTACGTTATATGAGTTTTTATAGGCTAGGAAAAGAAGTCAATGGATTTTACTATTTTCTGTCACAGCAGTTCTCTTAGAATTAAAAAAACTGTTTGTATGGCTGATTAACAAAATGGTAAAGAATTCAATGGATTTTACAATGACTTTATTATTTTCTGTTATAGCAGTTCTTGAAAATAAAATTAATTATCCCTTTAATGGGAATTTGTGTGGATGATTAACAAAATGGTTAAGAATCAATACTGCACCTCTTAAAGTCTAACACATAAAGGCTTTTTTGAAATGCTTTTTCTTTCACACAAAAAATAATACACACATTATTCCTACAGGAAACCAAATGAAATTATTCCTACATGAAACCAAATGAAAGAGTAAGACTATTAAGAATGGGCCAAATGCAGAAAGCAAATGGAAAAGAAAACGAAAATTCAAAAAATTAGTAAAATGCTCACTTCAGCGTTTTGTCGAACATCTAGCGTTCAGTCGCATTGGTACGATCTCATTGGTGTTTCTTCGGCTACATCCAACCAAGTTCCTCTTTATTACAATCTTCTTTATTATTTCTCTTTGATACCCCATCACCACTGTACTTGATCAGTTATTGGTCAATCCCATATCCAAGTTATGGCCGTGAGATTAGGGGAGAAACACTTGAACAATTATCCCTTTCTACCGCCATACAAAATGAAATCAATGAAGTTACATTTAAATGATATCCATTCTTACAAAGTGGATAACTTCAATAAAGTGGCAATGTTTCAGAATAAATAGTTGCTAAAAATGTTAAGATGCAACATGTTAAGACTCGCACTTAAACCAAATACATGTATGAAACTTGTAAAATATCTAAATCCATAAATAAATCGAATTAATTACTTGACTTGTAATAGACCTCAAAGTAACTGAAAAAGTTATTAGTTGGTAAAAAACAGAGAGTAAGTCACAGTATCTTCCTAACTGAAAAAGTTATAACTTGACCTGTTAGTTCGAGGCATACCTTCGTATAATTTCTGTGGTGGCAGATTTTATTGCTTAGTTTTGTTGATTTGGTTTGATTTCTACCGACAAAGAAACTTCTCTCTTCGTAGCATAAGCTTTATTTTCTATGTAACAAAAAACTTGATTTAGACTACATCAAAAGCCGAAGTAGAGATTAAAAAAGTAGAGAGAGAAACCCAACAAAGAAACACAACCAACAAAAAACCAAACCAGGAATACGAAGAAACACACATGCAAAAAAATATCTGATCTAAACACACCTATAAAAAAAACGCCTAATCCAAAACATACCTGCAAAAATAGAAATGCTGATTAAACACTTACCAATCAATATTTGTGATGTTATATACACCAAAATTCTTCTTTAAATTGGAAAAACGTCTGATCTAAACATACCTGCAAAAAAAAATTAAGAGACAAATTACCTATACCCATTTTCAAGATGCAGAACAAAATTAAAGTCAAATAGAAACCAATTACCTGGGTCAAAGAGATAAGAGAGACGAATACCTGGGACGAAGAGATACTGGTTGAGTAGGTTCTAAACAACTAAAAAGAAAAATCAAAATTAAACACTTAACAATAGAAAAATTAAATCTTTATGAACTATTAACACCTTAAAAAATAACCCATTGAAGAGAGAGATGACCATTGAATTAATGAGAAGAAAAAATCGGACTCGGAGGCGGAGGAAGATTAGTGAGAGAGGGAGAGAGAGTTGGAGAATGAGGGTTCGGGGTTAGGGTTGGAGAGGGAGAGAAAAGAGGGCGAGTGAGTTTGAGAATGAGCGGTGGGTTTGAAGTGGGTTAAGTGTGAATTTACTACAATAGCCTTATGTTTGAATTAAATTGAAAGAGGGAGAATTAATTAATGAGAAAAAAAGAGGGGGAATCAAAAATTTGCAAGGGCAAAATAGGAAGAGCCAAAAAAATTCATCTTGATGACATCATTGTTCTATTTTATGACATATATAAGTTTCCTACTTTATTATATAGATATATATATATATTTACAGTATATAATGCAGTACATATATTACTGTATATACTGCATTATATATATTATAGCATATATAGTAATATATATATATATATAGTAATATACTTTCTATATATACTTTCTATATATATACTAATTGAATGTATATATGTATAATATAACATTCATATATACATACATATAACTTTTAACAGTTATATGTATGTATATATGTATGTATATATACTACATATATACAGTAATATTTAGTAATATACTTTATATATACTATATATATTATATATATACAGTAATATACTATACATACTTTATAAATACTATATATATTATATATTACTATATATATTACTACATATGTATAGTAATATACTTTATATATACAGTAATATTTAGTAATATACTTTATATATACTATATATATATTATATATATACAGTAATATACTTTATATATATATTACTATATATATACATTAATATACTATATATACTTTCTATATATATATAATAATAATAATAATAATAATAAAGGAGGAGGATTTTTTGGTCTCCCCAACTAATGGTTGAGATTAAATCTCATGAGTTTGGTCTTTATTAACTGATGGCTTAAATTAACTCTGATAGATTTGAATCCAAGGGTCCAGAATGAACCAGGTGTTGGGTTGAAAAATCGAGTCATACCCTCATACCTCGAGCCATGTGCTCTTTTAGTAACCCACCACGCTTAATACCATACCCTAAGGCCTCGAGCCATGTGCTCTACCCATTAAATGAAAAGATGCAGAAAATGAAAAGAAACCCCCATTATCCATTCCCTTCCCCAACACGCATGCACTCTCAAATAAAAAAAAAACCTCAACACTCTCTCTCTCTCTCTCTAAAAACACTCATCGCTCTCCGCCGCTCAACTCCCTCCTCCTCTACCTATTCCGCCGCTCAAATCCCTACTAAACGTTAGCTACCAATCTTTTTTGACTTTTTTTCAGTTGTTGAGGTTGAGTGAAGTGATATAGAACCCGAGATTGAATCTAATGTCTCACATGAAGCCACGTGGGTCAGATTTGATAAAAAAAAATATGTTGGGGGTGGCATATGAATCTAATCCCAAAACCATCTCACGAACCAACGTATCTGACTGTCCACCTTTCTCACTCAAACCAGCAGATAAAGAGCCAATACAAAATTATCCCCTTTCTCTTTCTACCTTTGGGATACATCTCTCAAACTTACCAATGCACAATCTAGAATGTGGACAATGCCCTCCGCCTTCATCTCCACCACCGTCGATGCCTTATTTCAGCTCCACCAATGCCGCTATCTCCCTCGGGTAACCATTATCGTTACCTTATTTGATCTATGTCGCTAAATATGTTTGGATTTGGTTTTACGTTTGTTTGCAGATCCAACGTTTTTTATTTATATTTTTTGTAAATCCCTCTTTATTTGTGTAACCACCGTCGTTGCCTTATTTCAGGCTCTCACTCATGAAGGTTCCCCTTTTCACCACTGTTTTATACATCCTTCCATTTTTTCTCCTATTTGTTTTATTTTATTATTTTTTTGAAGCTAACAAAGTCTTTAATTTTGCGGCCTCTCTCTCTCACAAACAAACCTCTGTTTAATAAGCTCACATGTATTAGACTTCATGGTTTTGTTTTTTTGTCTATTTTTTATTGATTTGATTTATGCATCAGGGTTTTCTTGAATACCCATGAGAATTGTTTTTCTGGTTTTTCAATTGATGTAAGGATATTTGTGGGTTTTCAACAAAGAGGGCGTAAGGGTGTAGTTAAAAAACCTTAGTTATGTAAACTCAATTTCTTAGTATGAGTTTTTGAAATGGGTCTTTTTTTTTGCAGATTTATGTTTTTTTAGTTTGAGTTTTGGTTCAGATTTATTCGTTTGGGGGGATTTGGATTTGCTGGTGTAATCTAAGGTTTGAGATGGTAGCAGATTTGCAGGTGTAATCTAAGGTCAGGAGCAGGTATGTTTGATGAATCCTCATTTCGGAACATGTTCAGGTGTAATCCTCATTTTTATTTGTTTAATACAAACACAATCAACTATTTTTTTTGGCTAATTATTCACATTTCCAGTTGTTCTCAAGTGCTGGGTGGGTTTGTGATGATTGTTATACCTACATAAACACATTTGTAGGTGATACATCCAATTTTTTTGAAGACCCACTTTTGAGACCCACACATAAGATAAAAATGGGTACAATTTTTTAATGCACATTTTGATGCCCTGACAGAACCCACAATAATAACGTATAAGCTTTTAATGCATTGGGTTTCAAAATAGGTTTTTTTCTAGTCTCCTTAGATTTATTCTTTTTTTATTAAGTTGTTTGATATTCTTGGTGAGTTGGACAAGTCAACACTTAGTCCATATGGGTAACTATCATATTCGCAAATTATTGGTTTATATATTATTATGTTGCAAATAACTCAATTATAAGTTGCTTTTTATATTTAAGTTTTGAGAATAGAAAGTCTAATGGAGTATTCTCTCATTCCATGGTAAGATGTTACGGTTTTCTGTCTTTCCATGAAATACAATTCTATGGGGTTTGTTAAGAAATGTTTTAATTGCGAATGTTGTATACATATAATATTGCATACATATAGAATCTTTATTTGGCTGATATATCTAAAATGAATTGTGATTTTTCAGACTTTGTAATACCACGACACATTCAACATGGATGATGAAATGGGGGATGCTGGATTTAACATAAAAATGTTTATTAGAGGCCTTGCGGATGCAATTGGAAGAGTACAACCGGGCGGACAAAACTGTCTAGCTGAGGAAATTAAGCTTCTCTATTAGGGTTGATTTGTTCATTAAAGTATTTTTATTAAGTAAAGTTTTTACTTCGATCGTGGAATATTTGTTTAGTAAAGTATTTTTATTCGGTGTCATCAGCACAAATATAATGAAGTGTTTAAACATGGTTGATTATGGTATAAATATTTAAAAAATGTTAAAAATTTGTATTAAAAAACGTTAAAAATTAATAAGAAAAACGAAAGTTATTATTCAGCACTGAGGTGTGATATTTTCTTGGGATGTTAGAATTTAGGATTTATTCGTAGATGAAGGCTTTAGCCACCTAAAAACCATATCTCTTCAAATAAAAGTATGTAACCAAATCTTCTAAAGCGAGATAAAAGTATGTAACCAAATTGGTTATATAACCGAATTGTTAATAGGCAATTGATTAATTATTTAAAAAGTATTAAAAAATTATTTAGTAAATAAAATTTATTTTTTCATTTTGAAATTTATTTTAATCTGACAAAAAAATATTGTGCCATTTTTAAAATTATTTTGAGTTTTTACTTGATAATTCTTTTAAATGGGTAAAAAAAAGTGAAAATAGGAGAACATTTTTTCAAATTAAATAAAAGTTTAATAAATTTCAAATAAAGGGCTAATTACATTTTCGTTTAACATTGGAGTTTGTTATAATCACATATATTGGGCAAATTTGTAATACTCGAGAGCAAATTTATCATCGTGCGATTGAGGCGGGTATGAGTTTGCTATAATCACATATATTGAGCAAATTTGTCACCGTGAAAAGCATCACGTACACGCTCCAAAGCAGACGGGAATGCATTTGCCTGTACTGGCGCGGCAACTGGCGCCTGAGGTGGTGCCTGCCGAACAACGGCAATTGCGGCATTTACCGCTTGGGCTACTATAGCTGCAACCTCAACGGCGTTCATCATACCCTGAACTGGAGCGGGCTAGGGTTCGGGCGTTGCATCCCTGGGAACTCGTCGTGCACGTCGTGGAGGCATCTGAAATAAGAACAAAGTTTATAAATTCGTTGTTTATAAACTTAAGATAGCTGAAGAACGAAGCATACACAAAAAGAGTACAACAGTCCTAAAATATAGGGCTCTATATCAAAGAAACGTAGCGGAAACATAATAAGCCGTCAGATCCTAAAGGACACTAGAACCTGATGCTTTGATACCACCTGTGACACCCCGACTAATTAAATACCGGGTAGTTACTTCTTTATTAAATTAATTCAAAATGCCAAGTTGGTCCAGTTAATAGCATCACTGTCGAAAATATTTTTTTATGATTACTAACCACCTAGTATTTAAAAAGTAAGTTGCCAAATTTTAATTTAAGTCTGATTAACATGCAACAAGTGTAATAAAGAATAATAACACCATTCACCATACTGAAATAAACAGAATAACCAGTACATACGGTAAATAAAGTCTGGAGGAAAAAGGCCCAGACTGCAAGCTCGTTAGAAGTCTCGTTCGAACGAGACTGTTCGAACGAGATTCCACTGTCTACTCGTTAGAAGTCTCGTTCGAACGAGATTGTTCGAACGAGATTCCAGTTCGTTCGAACGAACTGTACCTTCTAACGATATCTCGTTCGAACGAGATATCGAACGAAATCCCTTCTCGTTAGCAGCGACTGGTCAACTCGTTAGAAGCTCGTTCGAACGAGTTCGTTCGAACGACCTGGGGAGGGGCTTCTAACGACCTGCCAGTTTCGTCCCAGATTTTCCTAAATCTCGTTTTTCACCATTTTTACTCCTCAAATCTCTTCTAAACTAAGTCCCAACAATCGTTTAAAGGTATCTAAACAACCTAAACATATTATAATCACATCCTAACACGTTTTAAAGGATTAATCCATCCTAACATCAACTAAATTTACAAATCTCTACACTTTTTCCCAATTTTTCAAGAACATGAACCCTAACTTTTTGAATCATGAATTAACCCAATATAAATCCGTTTTAATTTCTTCTAATAACAAATATCATGAGAATAATCATCTACCTATCATTCTACATGCAATTCTCCTCAAGGTTTTCGAGTTCTAAGTTCCAACTACATGGGTTTTTCATATTTCACCAAGAACAAATCATAAATTTGAATTATCTAACATGGAAAGAACATTCTCTTAAATTAAATGGAATAAAGTAACTTGCCTTGGTTGTCTCTGAGTTTGGATGATGGTTTGATAGAGCTTTTCTGCATAATTTCTTCTCTCTCCAAGCTTCTTCTCCAATGGTGGTTTATGGTGGCTAGGGTTTTTCTTTGGGAAAGTTGTAAACCTAATGATAGCCTCCGTAGCTTAATGGGTTAATATGGGTTGGTTAGTGGGTTTAGTGGGTTAAGTCCATATCAGATTTAGACTCCTAATTTTCGTCATTATTAATTCCTCAAAATACAAAATTACCAAAATACCCTTTAAGTTGCCGGTATGGCCTAAAAATACCTCGGGACCCAAACTAAACCCCCGGGTAGTGTTTTCTGACTATCTCGACCCTTCCGGACGCTTTGGCGCACTCAAAACGACCATACGGTTTATAGATTTTAAATTCACTTTTATAATAAAAAATAATATACCATGACGCGGCGGTCACACGCGTCTCAACAAAATTCCCAAATTGCGGTATATTAATCTCACGACAAATTTCATAATTCCAAATTCATATATAATCATATATGCACATAATCAAATACCAACTCGCATCTCGTTAGTATTTTTAACCCGGATTAATTTCCAATTAATACGCATTTAATTAATTAATCCCAAAAATAAATATAGCCAAAAATACGGGGTATTACATACTTCCCCCCTAATAACTGAATTTCGTCCCAAAATTCGAAACTAAAAAGTACCTGCTAAAAATAACTCTGGATAACGTTCGCGCATCTCATCCTCGCGCTACCATGTGGACTCCTCGACATTGTGATGTCGCCACTGAACACGCACTAACGAAACTATCTTTGACCGCAGTTTCCTCTCGCTTCGGTCCAAAATAGCAATCGGTCCCTCCTCGTAAGAGCTATCCGGCTGGAGATCGATGTCCTCCACAGCAATGTGAGAATGAGCCAAATTGTCTCTAAGGTATTTCCTCAGCGAGGAAATATGGAACACATCGTGAATCCGATGCAAATGCTCCGGTAACCCGAATCTATACGCAACCGGTCCGATCCGCTCAATAATAGGAAACGGCCCCACATACCTTGGTGCCAACTTCCCCTTCTTCCCGAATCGCATAATCCCCTTCATAGGAGATACTCTGAGCAAAACCTGGTCCCCTACTTGGAACTCCCTGAAAAACCTCTTCGCATCAGCATAACTCTTCTGCCTGTCTTGAGCTACCCGAATGCGACTTTGAATTAACTCAATCCTTGCCGAAGTATCCTGAATCACTTCCGGCCCAAGCAGTTTGTTATCCCCCACCTCTAACCAACATGCTGGGGAACGACAAGGCCTACCGTACAATGCCTCAAACGGAGCCATTCCAATAGTAAACTGATAGGAGTTGTTGTAAGCAAACTCCACCAGTGGAAGATACTGCTCCCATCCACCCCCAAAGTCAATAATGCACATGCGTAGCATGTCCTCCAAAATCTGATTTGTGCGCTCAGTCTGCCCATCAGTCTGCGGATGATAAGCCGTACTCAACCGCAATTCCGTGCCCATGGCCTCCTGGAAACTCTCCCAAACCTCGAAACAAATATCTTGTCTCTGTTAGACACGATATTTAGGGGTACACCGTGAAGTCTCACAATCTCTAAAATGAAGAGCTGGGTATACTGTCCCGTAGTGTAGTCAGTCCTTACGGGTAAAAAGTGAGCGACCTTGAACAACCTGTCCAAAATTACCCAAACGGAGTCGTGACCCCTCTGCGACGTAGGCAACCCCGTGATAAAGTCCATGGATATGCTCTCCCACATCCACACCGGGACCTCCAATGGCTGTAGCAATCCTGTCGGTCTCTGATGATCCACTTTTACAAGCTGACAAGTGACGCATTTCGAAACAAACTCAGCGATATATTTCTTCATACCGCTCCACCAATACTGCCTTCTCATGTCTTGGTACATTTTGTCCCCTCCGGGTTGTACCGCGAACCGTGAGCCGTGCGACTCTGCCATCACATCGTGTCGCAATTCCTCCCCTTCTGGAACTACCAATCTCCCATTGTAGCGTAATCTCCCGTCTGAGCTAACGGTATAGGACTCGGCTCCCTCTGCTAGTAATCGAACTATCTGCTCCTGACAGAACGAGTCATTAGCCTGTGCCCGTACTACCTTCGTGACAATCTGCGGTGTAACGGTCATCACAGACATGAAAGATCGGGCCACTGCATCCTGGTATCCCAATTCCTTCCACTTCGCTTTCCACACTTCTGCCACCTCGTCTGCTGGCCTACGGCTCAACGCGTCTGCTACCACGTTAGCCTTACCCGGGTGGTACTGGATGTCGAACTGGTAGTCCTTCACAAACTCAAGCCACCTACGCTGCCGCATATTCAATTCCTTCTGCGTGAATAGATACTGTAGGGACTTGTGGTCCGTGAATAGTTGGAACTTCTCCCCCAAAAGGTAGTGCCTCCAAATCCGTAGGGCAAATACCACTGTCGCCAACTCCAAATCATGCGTGGGGTAATTCTTCTCATGAGGCTTAAGCTTACGGGAAGCATAAGCTATGGCCTGTCTCTCCTGCTGCAATACACCTCCAAGCCCTTGCAAAGATGCATCGGTGTAAACCAAATACTCAACTCCCGGTCTCGGTAATGCTAACACAGGTGCTGAGGTCAATTTGTCCTTCAATTCATCGAATGCCAACTGACAGGCATCACTCCAGATGTATGGCACACCCTTACGAGTCAGATGTGTCAAAGGACCTGCTATCTCCGAGAAACCCCAAATAAACCTCCTGTAGTATCCTGCTAGACCCAAGAAACTACGAATCTCCGTTGGTGTCGTGGGATGTCCCCACTCCCTCACCGCTGATACCTTCCCCGGATCAACAGATATTCCCCGGTCGGAAATGATATGTCCCAAAAACTGGACTTCCTTTAGCCAAAACCCGCACTTCTCATATTTTGCATACAACTCGTTCTGACGAAGTGTCTGCAAAACCTGCCTCAAATGCTCGGCGTGCTCCTCCTCCGTCTGGGAGTAAACTAGAATATCATCGATGAAGACAATGACAAATTGATCTAGGAAATCCCTAAACACTCTGTTCATCAAGTCCATAAACACAGCTGGAGCGTTGGTCAAACCGAAAGGCATAACTCGAAACTCGTAAGAACCTTATCTCGACAAGAATGTAGTCTTCGAGACATCCTCCTCCCTGATACGTAATTGATGGTACCCCGATCTCAAATCAATCTTCGAGAAGAAAGAAGCTCCTCTCAACTGGTCGAATAAGTCATCGATTCGAGGCAACAGATACTTATTCCGTATCGTGACCTTATTCAACTCTCGGTAGTCCACACACAATCTCTGTGAACCGTCCCTCTTCTTCACAAACAAAACTGGAGCGCCCCAAGGTGAGGTACTCCTGCGGATAAAGCCCTGACCTAACAGCTGCTCTATCTAATCCCGTAACTCCCTCATCTCAGCTGGAGCCATACGGTACGGTGCGTGTGCTATAGGTCTCGTACCCGGTAGCAAATCTATAACAAAGTCTATCTCTCGACTGGGGGGTAAGCCTGGTATCTCCCGAAACACATCCAAATACTCCCTGACTACTGGGATAGAATCTAAAGGAATCACTACCTCCTTAGAGGTATCCTCCTCAATGTAATACAGATGAGCGGTCCATCCTCCCTTTGGGCGAGGTATCGCCACTATAAACATCTCTTGCCCCGGAATGGCAAAAATAATGCTCCCGCTGAAGCAATCTATCATGGCCCTATAAGCTACGAGCCAATCCATACCGATAATCACATCGTGAACATGCATATCTAATACTAACATGTCTGCAGGTAATACCAAACCACCAATCTCTACCCCCACTCCCCGGCATATAAAGAAAATAAGTGACCCACTCCCCAATGGTGAGTCGACACACGTCACTGTGCTCTCTGCCGTAGCTAACAATCCTAAGGCTTTCGCGAAGTGTGTAGCTATAAAACAATGTGTAGCACCCGTATCAAACAATACCCGACCCATAGTGCCATGGATAGGAAACGTACCCTCAATCACGGGCGGTGCCTATGGAACTGCAGCCTGGTGGGCGTTGTAGATACGTCCATACTGTAGCTGCCCCTGCTGAGCTGGGACTCCTAGAATGGGTGGCAATGCTGCCATCTGTGGCGGTGCGGGAAGAGCGGCGGGAAACATAGGCCTCTGTGGCTCCTGGCGAGCACCCTGCTGCTGCTGCTGTGGGGCCCTTCCCCTATCAGGACAATCCTGTCGCTTATGGCCAGTCTTGCCACAAACGAAACACTTCCCTGGGAAGTTCCCTCCTCTTTGCCCCTGCTGTCCCTGGCCCTGGTGGCCGTTACCGTTCCTCCCTTGGCCCTGGTGAAACTGCTGCCCATTCTGCCCCTGTTGGACCTGATGGCCGTTTGGACCCTGATGGCCCTGACGGAAACCTCCTTGTCCCTGTCTGTAGTTCCCTGACCGGAACCTCTTATTATCCCCCTGCTGGGAGCCCTGCTCATTCTGCCTCTGCCCCTGACCAGATTGTGCCCCGCTGGCACCATGTCCTCCAGTCATGCCTTGATGGCTAGACTCCCCCGACCTCTTGCCCTCATCCATATGAAAACGGTGCTCCTGGCAGTGTAACAATGCAGCGTTAACCACATCAGAATAGGTGGTCAACGATAGGTTCCCCAACACTTGCTGACGGATCCTCCAAGTCAACCCGTCGGTGAACTTCTCAATCTTCTTCTTCTCTGTTGGTATCTCATCTGGAACGATATTCAACAGATTCGTGAACTCGGCCTCATACTCGGCCACAGTCTTACCTTCCTGCTTTAGACTCATCAATTTCCTCCTCATTTCCGTGTGAACAGCCAACGGAAAGTACTTGCGGTCAAACCGCACCCAGAAGTCCTGAATAGTGAGAGTATCCCTCTCCTCCATGGTGGTAATAGACTCCCACCACTGCAGTGCAGATCCAACTAGCTTGAAAGTAGCTAGCACCTACTTCTGGACGTCCGTGCACTCGTACATCCTTAAGTGCCTCTGCATGTCCTTCCTCCACTGGCTCGAGACTACCACATCTGAGCTACCTGCAAACTCTGGCAGATACGCTTTCTGAAAAGCGTCACGTACACGCTCCCAAGCAGACGAGAATGCATTTGCCTGTACTGGCGCGGAAATCGGCGCCTGAGGTGATGCCTGCCGAACAACGGCAATTGCGGCATTTACCGCTTGGGCTACTATAGCTGCAACCTCAGCGGCGTTCATCATACCCTGAACTGGAGCGGGCTGGGGTTCGGGCGTTGCATCCCTGGGAACTCGCCGTGCACGTCGTGGAGGCATCTGAAATAAGAACAAAGTTTATAAGTTCGCTGTTTATAAACTTAAGATAGCTGAAGAACGAAGCATACACAAAAAGAGTACAACAATCCTAAAATATAGGGCTCTATATCAAAGAAACGTAGCGGAAACATAATAAGCCGTCAGATCCTAAAGGACACTAGAACCTGATGCTCTGATACCACCTGTGACACCCCGACTAATTAAATACCGGGTAGCTACTCCTTTATTAAATTAATTCAAAATGCCAAGTTGGTCCAGTTAATAGCATCACTGTCGAAAACATTTTTTTATGATTACTAACCACCTAGTATTTAAAAAGTAAGTTGCCAAATTTTAATTTAAGTCTGATTAACATGCAACAAGTGTAATAAAGAATAATAACACCATTCACCATACTGAAATAAATAGAATAACCAGTACATACGGTAAATAAAGTCTGGAGGAAAAACTCCTCACTACAATCCCACAACTGATAAGTAAACTGAATACTAAATCAATACATGCCAAAGTCTGAAAACTGTAATGGAAATGTAACTCTAATAGAAATGGGCAACATGCCCTACAATTGATAGATAATGAATCTGGAATCCAAGTGACAGAGGCATCTACAAGCAAATCCCTGTAGCTTCCGCAACCAGCTACAGCTCGTCACCTGAATGAGTATCCTATGCATGGTGTCCTTGTGGCTGGGCACCTAAAATGGTTTTACAAAGAAAAATAGATTTGAAAAGCAAACGGGTCAGAGCCCGAATGTGGAGTTATATTTTAAAAACCTGCAAGTGCTTTAAAAACATTTAAAACATTAAATGCAAAGTACATGTTAGGACGTGCACTCACATGATATTCTCACCTCTCGTCTAACTGTGCACTCCTAACGTAAGTACCCATCTATAACGACACAACCCACTAGCTAAGTGACATCATCTCTAGCTAGACTGTCATAGGTTCTACCCATATTACTTGGTTCTATTAACATTATAACGCTCGTAATTAAGTAGGGGTTTAACGTGAACTCAGATGCTCAAATGCAATTTATATATCACTATCAGTTAACTCGTTATATTTCTCGAATCAATACCGTAATTATATTCACAACATTAACATAAAGGTTCTCATTAATTAAGTGTATATTATTCACATCATAAATATACAATACAAGCACCCCGAGAGCTAAGCTGCGATGCACACATACTCTGCTATCCATCCCGGTACATCACGTACATAAGGATTACATATTCCGAATCTCTCAGGAATAGTTCACAGATAACAACATCACAAATAATGGAGGCGAACACAGTCACATCACATGGGTCACGCACATACCTACGCTCCCACGATCAGCGGACTTATTAATATCCCAATAAGTCTTTCTATGACCTATGTTCATCAAGGTAACCAGTCTAAATCCGGGCAACACAAGGATTAGAGGGCCCTAAGCGAACGCAAACCTCCCGTGATAGCAAGTATGGTAGGTATGCCATACACACAATTCATATACCAATACTAAGTAAACACACGTCTTAGTAATCCCGTAGTTTAATAGTAGTACTACTCATTCTAGTACCAATATATAATATCTACAACTTATACGGTTCCAGTTTATAATCATACGCGCCATAATTCATTCTCACGTCGTCGTAGACACTCACGTCTCAACCCAAACCGTCCATTTAATTTAACTCTCGTATATAATTTCCTTCTCATAAATACCCAAAAGTCCCAATTCTATCATTACATCATCATCGGAATGTTATTTATAACCTCGAACAAGTTTACGGGACTCCAAAAATCAAAACAGTCCAAAAAGGCCCAGACTGCCGGCTCGTTAGAAGTCACGTTCGAATGAGACTGTTCGAACGAGATTCCACTGTCAACTCGTTAGAAGTCTCGTTCGAACGAGACTGTTCGAACGAGATTCCAGTTCGTTCGAACGAACTGTACCTTCTAACGATATCTCGTTCGAACGAGATATTGAACGAAATCCCTTCTCGTTAGTAGCGACTGGTCAACTTGTTAGAAGCTCGTTCGAACGAGTTCGTTCGAACGACCTGGGGAGGGGCTTCTAACGACCTGCCAGTTTCGTCCCAGATTTTCCTAAATCTCGTTTTTCACCATTTTTACTCCTCAAATCTCTTCTAAACTAAGTCCCAAAAATCGTTTAAAGGTCTCTAAACAACCTAAACATATTATAATCACATCCTAACACGTTTTAAAGGATTAATCCATCCTAACATCAACCAAATTTACAAATCTCTACACTTTTTCCCAATTTTTCAAGAACATGAACCCTAACTTTTTGAATCATGAATTAACCCAATATAAATCCGTTTTAATTTCTTCTAATAACAAATATCATGAGAATAATCATCTACCTATCATTCTACATGCAATTCTCCTCAAGGTTTTCAAGTTCTAAGTTCCAACTACATGGGTTTTTCATATTTCACCAAGAACAAATCATAAATTTGAATTATCTAACATGGAAAGAACATTCTCTGAAATTAAATGGAATAAAGTCACTTGCCTTGGTTGTCTCTGAGTTTGGATGATGGTTTGATAGAGCTTTTCTGCAGAATTTCTTCTCTCTCCAAGCTTCTTCTCCAATGGTGGTTTATGGTGGCTAGGGTTTTTCTTTGGGAAAGTTGTAAACCTAATGATAGCCTCCGTAGCTTAATGGGTTAATATGGGTTGGTTAGTGGGTTTAGTCCATATCAGATTTAGACTCCTAATTTTCGTCATTATTAATTCCTCAAAATACAAAATTACCAAAATACCCTTTAAGTTGCCGGTATGGCCTAAAAATACCCCGGGACCCAAACTAAACCCCCGGCTAGTGTTTTCTGACTATCTCGACCCTTCCGGACGCGTTGGTGCACTCAAAATGACCATACGGTTTATATATTTTAAATTCACTTTTATAATAAAAAATAATATACCATGACGCGGCGGTCACACGCGTCTCAACAAAATTCCCAAATTGCGGTATATTAATCTCACGAAAAATTTCATAATTCCAAATTCATATATAATCATATATGCACATAATCAAATACCAACTCACATCTCGTTTGTATTTTTAACCCGGATTAATTTCCAATTAATACGCATTTTAATTAATTAATCCCAAAAATAAATATAGCCAAAAATACGGGGTATTACAGATAGTTTACATGTAAATATGGGGAAATAACCATTGGGATTCCAATACTTGAAATGAGGTTGGAATAAATTGAGGCTTTAGACTATTAAGTCACGTGTGTGCCTATGGTTAAATAGTACAAAGGTAATTATGTACTTTTGGTTATGGATGAAATGTGTAGTGATGGATTCCTACACATACTCTTGGGTGATAACCCTAATGTTGAATATATATGTATATATATATATATACATATGGTTTTGGGAGACTATTCATCATAGGAAAAATGATTGAATATGTTTCAAGTGAGGGATTGTATTCACATACTGAGGTTTATTTATTGGAAATTGTGGTGACGGCTTGTATATTGAGGATTATGTATACTTATAGCCGGGTTTATATATCTTATACATATGAACGGAAATTAGTTTGTATATATATTGATATAGCGATGTGTGAATATATGTACATATATCTATGTATGAATGTGAATATATATAGATATATTTCATGTTGTGGACATACATGGTATGGATATTTAAACCTCGTATGATGGTTTATTATATTGTATCATATGATGGGATCATATGGATGTATGTATATTGCGTATATGAGCAATGTATATACTTATGTGGTTAGGCATACCCCGCTCGTGCTATCATTGGGAAGTTTTCGCGTAGAGGGTGAGCATCCTGGCATATAGAGCAGGGTGTGGATATTCCCCAGGTCATAGTCGTCCCTTGTGTTATTATACGATATAGATATATATTTTCGGGATGAGACGTGGTGGATATGTTTCGTCTCATTACCGATTGGAGCTATGACCGCTTCCCGGGACGTCGTGTGTGTGTGTTACCACGAGGTGGGTGTCGTTGATCCCCACCAGGTGGTCCCCAGTTGTTACGTGAGCCGGACTCTGGGAAGATGATAGCATTGATGCAGTTTTATCGGTGCTATATATAGCCGGGTATTATATTTGCATGGCCATTGTACATCATATTTGGTATGTACACTTGGTCATGGGTATATTGATGATTTGGTATATGTATATATATGGTGAGCATAAAATACCTATATATATGTATTTATATATCCTATAGAGGAAAGGATATAGAATTTTGGTAAAGTACATCTTAGATGATTATGGTGTACTAGATTGATGGGGGTTGATGTATCACACATACGGTATTATTCGGCTACATCATCCTAAGGATATTATTGGAGATTCTTTTATTTTATTTTATTTCTTTTGTTTTTTTTTATTTTCTTTCTTTCTTTCTTTGTTAGTTAGTTTAGCAGTAATGGTAGTATATTATAGTATGTTAAGTATTATGGATCTCTAGGATCGACATTGCCCAGGAGTAGTGTAACGAGGGGGTTCCTTGTTTGGATTTCGCTTTGCGAGACGCCTCACGCACGAAACGCAGTGCTATGTCGAGAGTTGAGAGAAGTAATTCTATTTGTGGCATCTCGGATCTCTGGTCTTGACCTTGTCAGGAGTAGTGTAACGGGGCGGTTCCTTGTTTGGATTTCGCTTTGCGAGACTCCCCACGCATGAAACGTAGTACAAGTTTGAGATTAGAGAGAGGTTTTGCCAATATTCCATGTGCATGATATTAAGAATATAAATTCTTATGTTTTAGCCTATGTATATGTATATATATATATATATATATATATATATATATATACACGTATATATAGGGGTAACGTATTAAAACTTATAATTCATTATTATGATTCGGAATTCATAAGCCTTTTATGGCATAGTTGTTGTTATCATAATCTAGTAGGATTAAAAAGGGTGGTTCCTCGGATTATGACGGGTTGTAGCTCTCGTGGGTATAGGCTAGGCCTATGATAAGTTAGGTTGTCCTAATAACAATGCGGGGTAATTTAACTAAAACTTGAGGAAGTGAATAGGTGCGCGCCTTTAGATGAGAGGTGAGTTGGGGTTCCATGAGAGAGCGGTCTCATTTTAATTATGAAATAGTGCACCGATAATTATTATGCACGGTTAACACACTTGCTAAATATTTTTCACATTCGGGGCTCTTACCCGTTTACTTTTCTCTCCTCCTTGTATATATATATATATTACCACAGGTATCCTACCACAGGTATGCCGGATGACTTTCTATCCAGAGTCTTGGGAGCCGTGACAGGTGCGGACTGTCGCGGGATGTTTCATATAGCCGCTTCCTACTTCTTTAAAATTCTAGGTAGGATTCATGTTGTATATCGGGTTTGTACCCAAGGGATATTTATATACATGTTTATATTTATTCCATTTCAGTTATTGTATTGGCTGTGACCCGACAGCTTATTCGGGTCTACTTTGTGTAGTACATTTGGTTGTATTTATTTAGTTCATTTTATTTCTAGCATTTCATTTATCTTAGTCATATCATGCATCTTTCTTTTCTTTCGTGGTGGTGTTATAGTGTTGGTTTGTTGTCGGTTGCGTTTTTATTTTAATTTTTCAAATCCCGCTTATGTGATCTCGGGTAGTTAGTCCTATATTATATAGTACTGGCAGTTGATGTTGAGACTGGACCATCTAAAACTCCTGATTTATTATAGTATAGGGCTGGCCACCCGTTATTATTTTAGGCGGGTTGTGACAAACAACTAAGTGGATCATTATATCAAAAACTGGTGACAGATAAATCATTTCAAGTTTGCACAAAATTAGGACGATGTCTTTTTCCAGCAACTTTAGTTTTTCTTCATCTAAGAACACAAGTCATTAAAGAACTTTACCAATTCAACCAATATGGTATATACGTCCTTAGGAAAACATCCATGAGCACCAATAGACAATAATCACTCTAACCGTTAATACCAAAATTTACCATCCTATATGGAACAATTACAAGCCAGCACATGTCATCCTATGTGGCATAAGTCCAAGTCAGCATGATAAAAAAGCCCGACCAATAAGGAAGCCTGAATAACCTAGTTACCTGACCAGCTGGGAAGACTGACCAACAACCAAAAAGCCATTCTGTACAGTTAACCAAGTTCCAGTAGTCTTACAACCTGTATTGCCTGTGAAGTGACAACGTTCATATAATTAATTCTCGTTATGTATTGATGTAAATTCCTAACAAATAAAGGTATTCTATCCTTTCATATGACAACGATCAAGACCCCCGTGGGATATAAATAAATTGTATCACCTTCATTGCAAGGGATCGTAAAACAACTCAAGGCAGTCAATACATAACAATGGACATAGGCTATTTCATTGAGCCGAACCACTTTAAAAGTTTCTTGTGTCTTGCTTGTTTTACTTAATTTATATGTGATCAATTAATTAGGCTTAGTCTAGTTTTTTTGCATCAACGGATTGGAGTCGTTTGTGGGAACGTATTGCTAAACGTTTTCACTCATTCGTCATTCATCATCCATGGCTGAAATTCTAGAATCAAGTACTAGAAATAATGGAATCCTGCCTACTCCCTCTATCCCTCCAAATAACAATGATTTGATAGGAATTTTGGCTAGCTTGGCCAAAGGTCAAGAAGCTATGCAGGATACTATACGACAGTTGGCTCAAACCCTACAAGCTGGAGTGCCGACACAAGTTAATCAAAGGAGTATGTCACTATCGCTAACAAGGAGTATTGGGCATAGCCTTTCCAGAACTTATAGGGATCCTTCAAATCTACATGGAGCAACCTCTTCTATTAGGGTCACTAATTCCATTGATGGACAATACCTCATCCCAGAAAGATTGAGTTCCTTAGAAAGGCTAAGTAAGTCATATCCTTTTGATCGTTTAGGAACCCAGGGAAATGCCCTACAGGTTGCATCGAGAAATACTCGACGACCAAAAAATTTAAGGGAAGATTCAGCCCAATCCAAATTAAATAACCGACGGACTGATAGGTCCAGTCAAAGAGAAGATTCATAGGATGAAAGTTCAGCATGGTCTGTTGGTCGGCATAAAAGAGCTTCCATCTATGGCGCTAGGAGTGATGCTTGGAAAGGTTCCATCCAACATTTGGAAGACAGATTGGGTGAAATGGACAAGGCCAAGAATCCCCTCTAAATAAGTTTTGTTAAGGGGTCCCCCTTTGTGCAAACCATCGTAGATTTCCCTACGCCGACCAAATTTAAAGCTCTAGTAGTTACTCCCAAATATAATGGGAAGACAGATCCAGTTATTCGTATAGAGCAGTACCAAGAAGCTGCTGATATCTATGTTGATCCTGATGAGATGAGATGTAGGGAGTTCTCAGGAGTGATCACTGGATCTTTTTAAATCTGGTACAATAGCCTTCCTCAGCGGTAGATTTCTTGCTTTCAATAACTTGTCGATCTATTCATTGGTAATTTTTTCTTTGGAGCAAAACTAGTGAAACGAGTAGCTCATTTGCTCAGCATAAAATAGAAGGAAGGAGAAATTACCAGAGATTACATCACTCATTTTAATAACGAGAAACTAGAAGTAATTTATTACGAAGAGAAGACCGCAATTACCGCCCTCATGATTAGTTTTCTCCATGATAAATTATATTATACTCTTGCAAAAGATCCACCAAAGACGATGACAGAATTGATGGCCAAAGCAACGAAGATTATGAACGCCGAGTAAGCTATGGCTTCTAAAAAGAATTCAGACGTAAAAACGGAAGCAAAAGAAGAAGGGAAGACAGATAAGAAGGAGCTCAAGAATCATAATGACCACAGGAGTTCGAAGGAAAAGGAAGGCCTATATCGGCTCAGGAAATTCACAAATTACACTCCTTTAACGGTGGATATACATCACGTGTTGGAGGAAATCAAGCACCACAATGATTTGAGTTGGCCTGAAAAGTTAAGTTCACCTGCTGATAAGAGGGATAAGTTCAATTATTGTGAGATTCATAAAGATTATAGTCATACTACCAACAATTTCATTGCCCTACAGAATGAGATAGAAGCACTCATCCGAAGAGGAAAGTTGGACAGATTTTTTGATAGGCAAAATGGTGGAAGAAATGGAGGAAGAGGTCGACAGAGATCCAAATAGCCAGTTAAGCCCAGGGAAGACAAGAAGAGGAACCACGACGATGATCCAGAAGATGATCCTGATTTTCCTAAGAAACCTAGACAATCGGAATGTGAGATATTCACACTCAAATTTAGATCTTTTGATTGTCACATGATTATAGGTGGAGAGGTCGGAGTGTAATACCCCGTATTTTTATTGATTTTTATTTATTGGAATTAATTAAATTAAATGGGATAATTAATTTAAAATTAATCCGGATTTAAATACTAGCCAGGTGAGACTTAGTATTTGATTATGATAATGATGTTGAATATTACTGAGTGAATATGATAATATATGATTATTGAATTTATTAAAATTGTCATGAGTTATAAATATGGTAATTTTAGAAATTAAGTTGGGACGCGCATGTCAGTCATGTAAGGAACCAATTTAATGAACTAAAAAGTAAATTATTTTTATATCATCCGTATGGTCAATTTAATCGCGCCAACGTTTTCGTAATGGTCGAGATAGTCAAAAAATACTAGCCGGGGGTTTAGTTTTGGTACCGGGGCATTTTAGGTCAAACTAACAACCCGGAAGGGTATTTTAGTCATTTTAACTTTTGAGGAATAGTAACCCATGAATTTTAGAGTGATTATATCAGCCAACACTTAGGTCTCCTAGAGTTTTCACAACCAAAAATCATAAACGGCCATTAGAGAGGAAGAGAAGGAAATTCCCAAAGGAGAAGACTGAGTTAGAGGATTTTACACCACCGTCACCACCACCGGGTAGATCGGGAAGAGAGGATCGCTTCCATATCATCTGCTTTAAAGGATCATAATCTTTATTTCTAGGCAAGTGATTTACCTTGCAGTAATCAGTGTATATTGTACTCATGATAGTTTAGGATTTGAGAATAACCTTGATAATATTCAAATTTTGTGAAATTTGGAGACAAAAATATTAATCTGTGTAGGATTTGTATGTAGACTCAATTCTGGAAATTTCATCAGTCACAAAATCATGATCCATGCATAGATAATTATGAATTTATGTTGATTTGTATGTTGTTCTTGAAGAAAATAGAGAAATAAGGTTTTTATGATAATTAGATGATTTAATTCAAGAAAAGGGTGATTCATGATGATTTAGGTTGTTATACCATCCAATACATTTACTTTAGAATATGTCATCATGTAATGAAAATTAGATATTAAACCATGCCAAAACCTTGAAAATCTGGGCTTTAACTGCTTGATCGATCGATCGACATTCTTGAGTCGATCAATTGACTCCCCCAGCACTTGTGATATTTTTCCCTTTTAAGATTTAATCGATTCCGACTATTGAAAGTTATTGGTGGGTACTATGTGAACATATTGAGACTTAGGGAAGACTAGTAGGGGTGTATTTGAACCCCATAACATATTAGAATTGATTTGGAACTTAGTATTAAACTTACGAATGTCTGACAAGTGAGTTTCTATTAGAAGATTGCGAGAAAATGAATTCAATTTATATAAGTGATAACTTAAGGTTAGAGGCAGAAATAGGGACCTTAAATTATTGAATTAACCTTAGGGACAAGTGGGAGACTTAGTAACCTTTTGGTCCAGGTTTAAGTACTCGAAATTATACGACGAGAGACTTATCGGCTAAACGTATTACATGAAACAAATGAGATGATATTAAAGTACGTATAAGACTTATGGTATAGGGTTGGAAAATGCCTATAGTAATATGATGATTATCTAAGTTGTGTGAATTCTTGGTATATGGATTATTGTGTGTATGACATACTTACCATGCTTGCTATCACGGGAGGATAATTTTCGAAAAAAGGAGAATCTTATCTTTGTGTGCATTCAGGGGGTTTTAGATTGGTACCTTAAGGACATAGGACTGTAAATGAATTATATATGAGTTGATAAGTCAGTTGACCATGGAAGCGTAGGTATGTGTGTGACCCATAGGTATGTGAACTATGTTCGCCTCCAATATGTGTGACTTTTATTGAAATTACTACTGAGCGATTCGGAACGTGTGATCCTTATGTACGTGATGTATCGGGATTCGATAGCAGAGTATGCGTGAACCACTACATAGCCTAGGGCGCCATATTTGTATATATGTACTGAGATTTATATATGTAATGTGACTGGTTCACGGTTGCTTGGTAGATGCGAATAATTAAGATATTTAAATGGGTCAACAATGTGAGAATTCATATAATACTTGATATAAGAAATTTAATTAATGTAATTACAAGACTTACGTAGGGCATATTTGGGTAATATGAATATACACCCTATATTAAAATGTGAAGACAGGAGTTAGTACGGATTAGTTAATTAGTGGTATAACTAGGATGGGTTAAGAGTATACGTTAGGCGTTCACATTATTTTAGGGGTGAGGAACTCATGTGAGAGCACATGACTAACATGTTTATAATATTTACTATTTAATGCAATTAAAAACTTACTATATTTTAAACTGTTTTCACCTCGGGCTCTGACCCGTTTTCTTCCAAATCTATTTTTTTGTAAAAACATTTTAGGTGCCCATCCACAGGGATGCCAAGCATAGGAGTTACATTCCATTGACGTGCTGTAGCTGCTATGGAAGTTACAGGATCTCGTTACTAGATGCCTCCACATATACCCTTGTTTCTTTCAAAGTCATTTATTCCACTTAGGGCCTGTTGCCCACTCTTATTAAGAGACAGTAGTTTTAGACCTTCATTTTATTTCAGTCTTGGGATTTATTTATTTCATTTAGACATTTGTATTGGGTTTATTTACAGTGCTACTATTATTGGAGAGTTTGCTCCAGACATCAGTTATTTCATTCTGTTGATTATCTTATGAGATTGTTCATGTGATTGTTGGATTATGATTTAAATTATTTAGTTGATGGTTAATTTAAATATTAAAATTTGACACATCGCTATTTTAAATATTAGGTGATTAGTAATTAATTAAATGCTTTCAACAATGATGCTATGAACTGAAGCAACTGGACATTTTTTATTAATCTAAATAAAGGAGTAGCTACCTGGTATTTAATTAGTTGGGGTGTTACACGGAGGAGGAGATCATACAGCTGAAAGGAAAGCTTACCTCAATGAGGCTCAAGCTTGTTCCTATATCAAACGGATCAATCTCGCCAAGGAGGACCGACCAGGAAAAGTTAATAAGTATAAGATCGTAATTATATTTTCCAAAAATGATTTATCAGCAGTTTTATATCCTCATGATGATCCTTTAGTGATGATGAAAGAAGTTTTGGTATCAAGAACATTGGTGGACAACACTAGTTCGGTAAACATCATGTTCTATCCCTGTTTTGATAGTTTGGGTTTGAAACTCATCCAAATGGAGCCATATCACATGCCACTCATTGGATTCTCAGGCGACAAAGTGTTTCCAGTAGGAATATCAAGCTGGATGTGTTGATCGAGACTTGGTCGGCGAGAAGGACAGAGAAGGTGAGATTCTTCGTAATGGACAAAAATGTTCATTCTGCTTATAATATGATTATGGGAAGAGTTGGTCTCAAAAAATTCGAAGATGTACCCTCAATTGTTCATCAATGCCTAAAATTCCCGACCAACTTTGGAGTTTGAGTAGTGAAAGGAGATCAGAAATTAGCTCGGGAGTGCTATTATTCCTCTGCCGAGGAAAAAGATATATTGGAGACAAAGAGGAAAATAACTACTTATCAAGTGGATATATCTGAGCAGAACAACGGGTCTGAGGTTCGAAACCCTAGATCCACAAGATGAATCTGAGCTTGTAAAAGGACAAGTGATGGTAGCAACAGAGAGCATTGTTCTGGATGATGATAAACCAAAATGAACCACTCAAATGGGAGCATCATTGGAACCTGTTCTTAAAAAGGAGTTGGTGGCTTTCCTGAGACAAAGGAAACAAGTATTTGCATGGAGTCATGAAGATATGCAAGGCATAAACCCAAATTTCCTATGCCAAGAGCCTAATATGAAGCAGTGAAGAAGAGTTTTTAGACTGGAAAAGAACTAGGCTATATGGGAAGAGGTGGATAAACTTCAAGAAGCTTCCTTTATTGAAGATGTGAAGTACCCGGATTGGTTGGACAATTTAGTCATGGTCAGGAAGAAGAACAACAAGTGGAGGATGTGTGTGGATTTTACTGAATTGAACAAAGCGTGCCCGAAGGATCACTTTCCTTTGCCACGAATCGATCAATTGATAGATGCCACTTCAGGGCATGAGTTGTTGAGTTTCATGAATGCATATTCTGGTTATAACCAGATCAAAATGAAGCCAAAAGACAGAGAAAATACTTCATTTATCACTGCCCGAGGAACTTATTACTATAATGTTATGTCGTTTGGTCTGAAAAATACAGGTGATACTTATCATAGACTGGTGAACAAAGTATTTGAGGAGCAGATAGGCAAGAATATGGAGGTGTATATTGATGATATGCTCACTAAAAGCAAAAAAGATGTTGATCATATTGTCAACCTCAACGAGACGTTTGATCAATTGGAAAAGCACCAAATGAAGTTAAACCCCACCAAATGCATCTTCGGAGTGCACGAGGGAATGTTCCTCTAGTATATAGTGAATCAAAGGGGAATTGAAGATAATCCAGATAAGATTAAAGCTCTGATCAAAATGAAGTCCCCGACCTGAAAAAAATATGTTCAAAGACTAACTGGGTGCGTAGCAACACTCAACAGGTTTGTGTCAAGAGTAACAGACAAGTGTTTGCCATTATTCAAGGTACTCAGAAAAACCTTTGAATGGAATGATGAATGTAAAAAGTCCTTCCTAGAGTTGAAGAAGTACTTATGAGTACCACCACTCCTCTCCCGACCGGTGTTAGGAGAAAAGTTGTATTTATATCTGGCTGTGTCTGAGTCAGCAGTTAGCTTTGCCTTCATCAGGGAGGAAAATGGAGTTCAAAAGCCAGTATACTACACCAACAAAGTTTTACGAGGAGCATGAGTAAAATATCCTAGACTAGAGAAATTATCATTGGCCTTAATTGAAGTTAGCAGATGCATGAAGCCATACTTTCAAGCCCACACCATAGTGGTATACACTAACATGCCACTAAGACAAGCATTGCATAATCCGGAGAAATTTGGAAGATTGATGTATTGGGCTGTGAAGTTGGGGGAATATGACCTTGTATACGAACCAAGGACAGGTTTAAAAGGTCAAGTTCTAGCTGATTTTATGGCAGAACTCACTTACCCAGAGATCCCCGAGCAACAAGGGACTCTATCTGAGCAATATACATGAGTCAGCAGACCAACTAGAGATATGCCCGACCAACTCCAAATAAGGGAAACTGTAGAAAAAGACCAATTAGAACTGTCCAGTGAATTACAAGATATGAAGAAGAAGTATGAGGAGGCGAAGGATAAAATCTTCCATAAAGGGACTCTGACAAATCAAACATTTGACAGTAATATCCCTATATGGAGTTTGTATGTTGACGGGTCATCTTGTGTAACCGGATGTGGAGCTGGAATCATTCTCAATACTTCAGACGAGCTAGACATAGAGTACGCTCTGCGTTTCCAATTTCAAGCTTCTAATAATATGGCAGAGTATGAAGTTATAATTATTGGTTTAAATCTGGCTAAATCACTAAATGCCGAGCAAGTTGTGGTGTATAGTGACTCATAGTTGGTGGTAAACCACGTGTTAATATTATATGCAGCAAAAGGAGAGTTAATGAACAAATTTTTAACTAAAATTTTGGAAATAATTACCACTTTGTTAGCTATCCAGATGGTCAGGATCCCAAGATTGGAAAATTCCAGAGCAGATGCACTTACCCGGTTAGCTTCAGCAACTAGAATAGAGATACGAAGAACTATTCTTATTGAGCTACATGCTAATAGGAGCATTGATAAAGATCTGATGGATAACTTTATCGCAGTTGATAGGGGGCCATCTTGGATGGACCCCATAAGAGAATATATTAAAGATGGGATTCTTCCAATCGATCTACTTGAAGCTAAGAGGCTGAAATACAAAGCTATAAGATATGTCCTAGATGGCGGTGTGTTATATAGAAGAAGTTTAACTACTAGTCTACAACGGTGTGTTCATCCAGTTGAGGTAAAATATTTGATTGAAGAAGTCAATGAAGGGTCCTGTAGAGCCCATGTAGCAGGTAGAACGTTATTACGAAGAATACATATGCAAGGGTGCTACTGGCCAACTATATGAGCAAATTGTGTAAATTTTGCTAAGAAATGTGACAAGTGCCAGAGGTTTTCCAGTATACACAAGGTTCCACAAGCTCTTTTAACACCAATCACTTCATCCTAGCCTTTTGCTATGTGGAGAATTGACTTGTTCAGGCCCTTACCAGCCACCCGAGGAAGGTTCAAGTACCTGGTTGTAACTGTTGATTATTTTACAAAGTAGGTGGAAGCTGAACCATTGATTGATATGTCTTATGAAAAGGTTTATCAGTTCATCTGAAAAATTATTATATGCAGGTATGGCTTACCTTATGCCTTTATAACTGATCATGGCACACAGTTTGACAATGACGAATTCAGTGCTTATTACACCCAGTCCAATGTCCAAAAAATCCACTCTGCTCCTGGCCATCCTCAAAGAAATGGCCAAACAAAAGTAACTAATAGAACTTTACTGAACGGGCTGAAGAAAAGATTGGAAATGCAAAAGGAAATTGTATCAATGAGTTACATTCGGTCTTGTGAGCTTACTGAACAACTTCGAGAACAACTAATAGATAAACTCCCTACTTATTGGCATTTGGTACTGAAGTTGTAATCCCTATTGAGCTAGGTTTACCTACGCATAGAGTTCTTAACTTCAATACCCCGGTTAGCGATCTGATGCGAAGGTTGGACTTAGACATATTTAGAAAAGTCCATAAAGACGCAGCTTTAAGGAATGTAACCTATCAATAAAGAACAACACATTTCTACAATAAGAGGGTCATGCCAAGTAACTTAAAAGAGAGCGATTATGTTTTGAAGAAAGTAATTCAGAAGAACAATAAGATGGAAGCCAATTGACATGGGCCTTATAATGTTACTACAGTTATTCGACCAATCACATATTGGATTGAAACTTTGAAAGGGGAAGAGTTCAAGAACCCATGGAATGCAGAGCACTTGAAGAAGTATTATCATTAAATGTAGTTCTGATGTACTCAGTTCATTTCAAATTCAATGGGAACGTGACTTTCCCAAAATTGTTATTTATTATTTTCTTTTTCGGAGTAATAATGCTATGCACTTACAAACACAATGCTTACAAACACAATTGGTCGGCATCGATGAAGGCCACCAAAAAAGTTGGTCGGTAATAACTAAAGCCACCAACAAAGTTGGTCCGCATTAATGAAGGCCACCACAAAGTTGGTCGGTAACAACTAATCCACCAACAACGTTGGTCGGCATCAATAAAACCACCAACAAAGTTGGTCGGCATCCATTAAGGCATCAAAAAAGTTGGTTGTCAAACATATAAAACCATGCAAGGAAAAATCGTAAGTCATAAATGTTTTGTTAACGAAGAACCGGATGAATAATTTTCATTTAAACTGAGTTAAAAGATGGACAAATATTCCACTCACGCATGGGAACCATGGTAACTAATGTAATTACCATAAAATTTAGGTACATTAGTAGAACCACGGTGAAACATTAGTACATGGTATAAAACTTGGGATAATCCTAAGGATATCAATAAAACCGATAAAAAACTAAAGATTAACTAAAAGTTGATCCATTCATAGTCAAAGACTAAGAACACAATCACAGACATTTGAAGATTAACTAAACGTTGATCCATTCAATAAGATTTTCATTAAAATTAAATGATTACATATTATTTCTTAAACATGGAAAAACAAAATACAAAATGTTTATTCTATAGGAAACTTTCCTTCAGCTTTATAGACAGGATCCATGCCAGCTAGAGGATCATCCAAAGTAAAAAGAGAGTTCATAAAGTTAAGGTTCTGAAGAATCCTAGTATTACTGCTACTAGGGCCGTCAAGAAAATGAGGAGGATGGATGATCTCTAGTTCATCATGCAATTCGTAATCCCTCAAGTACTTGAAAATCAAGCATTTGGGAATACGGTGAATAGGTAGCCAATTAACATCCAATTTAAATGGAGGATTGTCAAGCTACAGTAATCCCGAGTCATATCAATCCCACAGAGAGTCGTTACCATCAACCTTCAGTACAGTTAAAACATTTATCCAACCCCATTTGTAGGATTCATTATGGGCCTGTTGAAGTCTATTATAATAATATTCCAAAGCTTCATTATATCCACCCATCGAAAATTCTTTGGATTGTTTATGGAATTGGAAAGTTAATTTATCAACTTGTGATTGCAGCTTCTTCAGTACCCCATCCTTAACCTCCAATTGGGAAGATTGAGTGTAAAGTTGTTCAGATAAGGTCTGCAGCTTTTGGGACATCTCGGCGATAGCTCTATCCTTTGCTTTTAGCTGTGCAGCTTGATTGGCAAGAGCCTATGAGGTCCTAACTTTCTTTGTAGTTCCTCGTCCAGGCCTATTTCTACCTCAGGAAAAATAAGGGGACTTAATATTTTTCAAGGCCTCTAATTCATCTCTCAATGTGGCATTCTCAACTTTTAAAAAGGAGTAACCTTCATCTGTAGTAGTAACAACATCTCCAGAAGAAGACTTCAGAAGATTCACTTCATCCCTCAAATTATTATTCTCCTCTTCCAGGATTTTGGCAATAGTCTCCTTTCCTCAATTTTAAGCTTAAGTAAAGCTTCCTTTTTATTATATACAAAGATAAATTTCTCAAAGCCCCCGATCTACACTCAAACTTTGATTCCTCGGTTCATAGCTCTGATGCAGCAATGCAGTGGATTCCTTATACTGTTCTTAAAGTTCTTCTATCATTTCATAATAGGCAATATTATTTGTTACTGCCTTATCAAGTAAATACTTTAAATATTTGTAGGATTCTTTAACCTGCTCGGAGGCATCATCACCGAGAAACTGAGTGATTTCTTTTTCGAACAAGTCCATATGGTCATCTTGAAAAAAAGCATTGTATTTCCTCAGTAGCTCCGTATCATGGTAAGGAAGTTGTTCCATCTTCGTAATAAATTAGCAAGAAGAAATAATCACCAATCAACAACAAGAATGGAGAATAGGTATAATCAACAGAAGATAGAAAGGAATAATAAAAGGTTCTTTTATTGATAACAAAGAGTTCAATTATAATCAAAACAAAGGAAAAAGATATAACAAAAGTAAAAGATAAAAATATCGAACAACATTACACCTTCTCCCTATCACTTTTAACCTTCTTGCTCCACTCAAAAGAAGGGGATGCAGGCTGGAGTTTCTCGGTTTGCTCAACTGGAGGAATACAAAAATTCATGGACTTTAGGTTGTTTGTCAACAGATTCAACCACAAATGAGTACTCTTTAGAATCATCTTCATATTTAACCTCATGCTCCATGACTGGAGGAGGACCATGAATATACCTCTGAAAACATTCAGAGTCTCCATTTGTGTTCAACTCTTAAAGGGCAGTAACCCAACCATCTCTGAAACATTTTTGCTTCGCATACTCAATCTGAGAAGAAGCAGCAAAAATGCCCTTGTTCCATCCCTTATCCCAACCAGCGCTGAAGGAAGCCTTCACATTAGACTTTCTCTTAGCTCGGGCAGAGGACACAAACTTTTCAACAGCCTTTGCCCTGCGCTCAGCTTCTTCTACCCTGCTCTCAACTTCCTCTTTCTGGCGCTCAACTTCCTCTTTCTTGCGCATAACTTCCTCCTTATGGAGCCCAGCCTCCTTAGCCATGTGCTTAGCTTCAAGGGCATTTGTATCGGAGGTTTGACGAACCATTTCAGTTGTCTTTAGTTTCTCTACCGAAGTTCTCCTCTCAATCTCCAAGGGCTGCTGAGATTCAAGCAAATACTTCTTCAAACCAGAAAAAGCTTATTTTACCTCATTTGAGAACATGACAGTCATGAATTTTTAGTCCCGATATCTTACCATCACTAATATTTACACATCGAGAGATATTAGAAGCATAAGTATCAGGAAACTCAGCAGATTTTAAGAACTCACAAAACCCTTGTTTTTCCAACTTTAAAAGGGTATATGATGCTGGTGGCATCATATATTTATCACTATTCTGCTTTAAATGTAACTCCTTTCTTATTTCCATATCCTCTAAATCATGTCCCATTTTATACAAGTCTTTTATTTTCCCTTCGATGCTTAATAATGCCCCAGGTACACTTTCACAAATATTTTTCTCAAAGTGCATGACATCAAGAATATGGCGTAACTTTAGTGTCTCCCAATATGACAATTGGAATAATTTTTTTTTGTTCCAATTCAGCTCTTCGGGTGTACGTTTTTGCTTATACTGTCTGAGTGTTTTCCAGGGATACAATCATTAAGATAATTCAATTTTTCCAACACATCTTTCCTATCAAACTCAATAGGCTTTGAACGAATTTTCTGCATGCCATTAAATTTTTTACTCTTCTTCCATTTATGGGTTGGCTCCAAATATCGACGGTGGCCCATATAAAAATCTTACTATTTAATTTTTGTAAAAAAGTGTGCTTATTAAAAGAAGGGCATTCCATGTATCCTTTAGTGCTCCATCCGTATAAGTTGTTCATGTTACCAAACGGGTTGACTTGTTCATGCGTATAATATGCCACATGATATATAAGCTGTTCATGTTACTAAATGGGTTGAACCCATTGCTTGCTAGGCCAAGCTGAACATTACGAGGTTCTAGATACAACCACTAATGCCCCTTATCCAATCCCTTCCAAGCATTAGAGTCAGTGGGATGTCTTAACACATTGTCATTCACACACTTCTCTTTGTGCCACCTCGTATCCTCAACCATTTTTTTTCGACATAAACAATCTTTATGCACGTCCTCTAACATGTCATGCATTTCGTCACCATTATAATCTTCATTATCTATTATCTCTTCATCTACATCATCACCATCTACATCAATATTTGCACTACCATACACCAAACGTTCAGAGCGCTCCCCATAATATATCCATTCAGTATAAGTTGAGCAAAAAACTTTCAAAAACAAGTGATCCTCCACTTCATCAATGTTTCTAACATCAACATTCACGTAATCGTGATACGAACAACTAGTTTCATTTTTTCCCCATATAATTCTTCGCAAATCGAATGAATGATCTAACTCCCATCACATACTTCTCACAAAATCAATCCTTTTCGTGCATCCAACTTTTATCCATCTAATTTTGAACAAAATAACAAAAGAAACTCAATTTATTTACACATAGATATGCGAGAACAAGACCATATGTCCTATAGTAAAGAAGTGAAAGACTATAAGATAAATTAACATTTGAAGCTTTAGCGATGATGATTATAAAGTGATATGCAACGGAGGCAAACTAATCTCATTGACAATTAACTATACGAATTTTAAATCTACCGAAATAGAGCGTAACAGAGCAAATCAGTAATTTAACGAGTAAACTGATCTGAATTTGAACTTTAGCTAGCTTAAAAATACATTCAAATGAAATAATTCAAAAAATGTATAGATCATAGTAAGTTGAAAAAATATTGAATCTAAAAGAGAGGACCTTAAGTTTAAACGAGATCTAAACTAATGCACGAATAAAATTGTATAAGGTTAAGAGTTGGCAATTTTATAACTAATACCCCCAATTACGAGAAGGACACATGTTGACAATCTGTATAATAATACACACTTGGACTGTGAGCTAGTATTCCTAGCGCTCTAAGTCTGTATATTTTATAAAGCACTTACCCTTTTATTTTCCCGTAGATGCGAGAAATACCGACTTTCTAAACTACATTATATTTGGTGTTTACTTAAATTTTTTATAGCTCTTTAGGCCAAATACTTCAATTAAAACATTGTAGATTTAGATCCCCTACAATCTTAACCTTAATTAACCTATTAATTAAGAATAATCGTAATACCCTTCATACACTTTATATCTCCATTGTTTCTATAATAATTAGTTGTTCAAATATTTATTTAGTTATCATTAAAAAAGTTATGAATAAACAAAATGATGATAAAACATAATTAAATGAAATCACAGTAAGTTGAAAACGAACCAGAGCATTGTCGCTCCAAATCCAAAGCACGGAGACTGAATAGATGTTGAAAACGAACCAGAGTATCGTCGCTTCAAATCGTTGATAGCGTGTTTAAACCAGGGTTTTTCTGATTCAACGATTAAAATGAAGGTTTGAGTGATGAAGGTTGTGAAGGTTAAATAGATATTGAAAATGGACGCTAGTGACTTTTGAGTGTCTAAACCTCCATTTCTAGCATCCAACCCAACTCGATATTGACGATCATGGCTTTTGAGTGATGGAGGTTTTGAGAAATGACTATTGAGAAAATCGATTGTAGCTTTTGAGAGATGGACGATCCTGTTTTTTTTAATGGGTGCATTAGTTTTAGGTAACTTAGGCAACATAAGTTTTTTGTTACCCAATAGTTTTATTTATTGCTACGAAAAAGTATTGTAGGTAATTATATTAATTTTGTGACAAAAAGATATGACGGAGTTTTATTTTAAGAGGGAATGTTTGGCGCCATATTTATTACCATTAGTGGTTCGTGGCTAATGATACAATTTTTTGCTGCAACTCAAACTTCGCAGTTAAAACTCAATTTTTAGCCACAAATTTAATTTCATTGTTAAATAAATTGTTGCTAAAACTACTATTTCTTGTAGTGTTCGTTCCTTTAATTGTCAACTCATTTTTGTAGTATCGGCTTTTTGTGATTTTCAGTCTTCCACAAATAAGATATTTGAAATTTGAATGACATTCTACTTGTTTATTTATAAACAAATGGGTTGATGATTTTCTAACTCTCCTTTTTTTGTTTTTTTTTTGCAGAAAATGATAGCATTTGAAGTTTGAAACATTTTTAGGAATGGCCTAAAGAATATTTATCGACTCATTGCTTCTATGATCATCAACTTTACATCGAGCACAGATGGAGGGTTGAATTTAAGAACTCATTACCAAGTTCTCTTTTTTGAATTCTCTTTAATGGGATCCATGAAATTTTAATTTACTTAACACTTTAGAGTGAATATCCGCATGACAGATTTGTCACTTTAACTCTTTCTAATTACAGTTTTGCATGGAGGAGTAAATATGCTTGAATTTTCCCCTTTATTTTTAAGCAACCTTCTCATTTTTTTTCTCTCCATTGAATAAATCAACTTTGCTGAATGATTTGAGAAATTTTCTCTTAGAATTTCCAATTCAAAATGGATTTCCTTAGGGTATATACAAAGAGGACTCCACCCCCACCCCCCTAATAAATAAATGATCATTAATTCATTTATGTTACGTTATCTTTACACAATTAAAAATATCTACTTTTTTCTATTATATGAATTATGCCCTCAAAATTTACATGTTATTAATAATCTATATTAAAATACGTTGTTTTTCTAGACTTTGCATATCATTGATTTTATGTTATCCAAACTACTTTTACAATCAAGTTAAATCATATTCACTAGTGCGCATCCACAGTAAAGTGATGACAATATCGATTATAGTAAAATAATAACAATGTATGAGTATTCACAATCACTATCATCCAATGATTAACATTATAATTTTGTCAAAAAAAAATTATTAAGATTATAATATCAGTAGTACATAATCCCATATTCAATTTGTTATCATAAAATCCCACACATTGTATGAGATTCTCTTGACCCACTAAAAGTACAGCGTCAACATCAGAAGCCCTCGACTAAAAACACCTATAACCACCAACTTATCATAACCTACAAAATATGCATTTCATTTCTTCCTTATTTTTTCTCCTGTGAACTCACTCTAATACGGTATTACTACTGCTATATCGTCATCACCCTGCAAGGATAATGTAACCCAGTTAAGCAGCCGGTGCATAATCATAACCACCGTCATCGTCATCACCCTCCAACAATGCCGAAGGGGCATAATCGTAATCTCCATCATCATCGCTATTTATTTCTATACATGCTGCTGGCGCATAATCATATCCATCATCATCATCCCCATCTGCATGCGTCTTCCACAATGTGCCAGCACTCTTGCAAGTGAGAGACATTTCAGAATCGTAAAAAAAATATAGAATTGAGGTTTAAAGATAAAAAACTGGCAGACTTTTTCGCACAAGGTTGGATTTGAATGGAGAGAGAGTGGTCTTACGGTATATATAGAGAGAAAAAGTAAGAAAAAAGTGTAGGCTCCTTTTCGCACAAGGTCGCCCGGGCGAGAAGTGTGGATCGATAGCTGAAGGGTGTGCTTGGCCACGTTGGCAAAACATTGCGCTATTTGGTCCAGCCACGTAGGACAGTCTGGTGACAGGTCAGGGTGCAAAGATTAATATCGAGTGGTGAGGGCATATTCTGTGGGTACTTTGGATGTGTCCTTATCCTTCAAGAATAAAGTCAAGGTTTTGCTTGGCTTGGCATTGAATATAGTGAAAACACAAAAAGTAATAGGCTTTGTTGTAATGTTATAAACCAAAAGATTTTCACAAAATTGACTAATATTTAGGGGCTTTGTAAATTTAAAATATATTGTAATATGTATTTTGAAAATAGGATAACAAATATTTTATTTATAGTTTTAGTCCCTATTTTTGAATAAAGCCGCTGATGCGGAACCATATTCATAAAACGTTAACTAATCACAGCATGCCACATGTCCCTTTAATTTGAAAATAGGGACTAACAATAAAAACGAAATATTTACTGTCCTATATCCATAATCAATATTATTTTAAGTTCTAAAAGTACATAATCTATAATATTTATTAGGTTATTAAAAAGTGGAGTATAAAAACCAAATTTTGCAAATCGTCTTAATCAAGTCCAAAAGATGACCGGGCCTTAAATGTTTAGAAAAATCACGGACATAAGTGTCAAATAACATTAGAGATTAAAATGCGACACATTATTCAACTTCGGGGATCATATCGAGAAACATGTTTGAAATGAATCAATCAATTCTTATTTTCTAAAGTGGTCAATATTTCTTATATTTATTTCTATACTAGGTGGGCCCATATGTATTGCATATACGATCGAATCCGGGCATTAACTTAAATTTTTAAAAGTAGGCAACAAGGCGTTATAACTATATAGATTAATTACCAACTGAAAAATCCGTTCCAATGTTATGTTCTATTGGTAAAGACATTGAAACTATTATAGCCAAATAAAATCATGTGCATCTGAATATATATGCAGTTTGAAGTCCAAAACAAAGCAGGGAATAAGTTTAAAAAAACTCATAAAGTAGCAGATGAACAAAATCCATAACTTTAAAGCGACTCAAATTCGTGCGGAACGAAGATATCATTTTTCTTTTCACGATTATTACTCATGCGTGTTTCAGCGAATACATATTACAAGTAATTTAAACCAAGAAGTCAGATATGCAATAAGACCTGCCAACTATCGATAATTAAACACACAAAAAAGAGATTGAAAATACAAAAAAGAATACATTAATATAAAGAATACATCAAATGAATGAAACTATAGGAAACACATGAGCATTTTAGCCAAAACCTTACATGCATTCATGGGTTAAAATGAAAATGTAAAAAAAATGAAAACTTCATAAATGACCGATTTTTTTCGATTGAGAAAAGTGAATTCACAAAAAACAGATTTCTTTCTGAACATACACTACGTTCTCAGTCGCAGGTGATATGCCAAGTATAGGCCCGTCCCAGATAAGGATTGCCTCGATCGAATCTAACCTGCACCAATCACTCCCTATTGATGAAGTATGCCTCGGCCGGGTACTCATCCTGAGCTGACTCGGCCTCGGCTAGGATCAGCCAATGTGCCTCACATCTTTAATCTTAGGAACTACAAACCCTAGTCCTTGGCCTGCCTCAGGACAAAGACGATGGGATGAGATCTCCCAGCATGATAGGTATTATCTCCAATGGATCATGAATCTATGAGTCAGCCTCGGCCAGGCCAGATGGCCGACAATGGACAGCTAGCAGAGCGAGTGGATTGGGGAACGCGTGAGAGAGTACACGTGGGCTGTGAGCCCACGTGAGCCAAAATGTTACAACAACATCATCCCCACATACTGAGAATATCTCATAATCATTACTTACATGCACAAGGGACAGATGGAACCATATTATTGGACACTTGGTGTTGTGCATGCCTCATGCACGATTGGAGTGCGTATGACACCACCCCAGCCATATAAATACTTGTCTTCTACATCATTGTAAATGATCAAAAATTGTAAATCCTAGTTGGAACTCTGTCAAAACCATTACTCAAGAGAGAGAGAGAGAGAGAGAGAGAGAGTGCTTGTATCCTAAGACCATTAGCGCCCATATTTAGTGGATTTCACACACTCACGGAGTGGACGCATGCCCTTCAAAGGCTGAACCACTTATATCTGGTGTTATCATCTTCTTTGCCTCATCTTTTTCTCTATTATATATATTTGTTATACTCCATTATTGTCTAGTTTTGAGCTTACACATACATTGACACGCATTTAACATTGTCTATCAAAGACATACTTCTTCTAACAAGAATCTTCATTTAAAACCAGTATAAGAATAGTAGTGTTTATGAAGTCCCATTAGAAATTAACGGGAGAGATGAGAGAGAGCTGACTTGTGCGGGCAGTGGCATCGAAAATTAAGCGTCCATTAATGGAGATAAGTCCATAGAGAAATAAATAGACAAAAAAATAAAAGGGCAAGAAAAATATAAGCAGCAAGAGATTGTTTAGATGATAAAAGAAATAGGAAAAGCCGGAAGACAGAGGGAGGGATGAAATGGACGATTTGCAACAAATATAGAGGGCTTATGGAGAATTTGGTGGGCTTTGGGGTACTGAATGTAGTGAACGATCTTGTTACACGTTTAGGCAGATGACTGCAGTTAAGTCAATAGTTGTTGAGTTTCACAAAGAATTAAAAAGATTGCAAGAACACTGTAAAGGAACTGTAAAGCTAGGAATATATGAAATAAAGAGATACTAAATGTTGTTGACACGTGCCAATGTAGTAAGGACTTAAAACTACAATTATAGTATATAACCAAAATTGACAGCGGAATCCGGTGTCGACGTTTGTCGCTTTTTCACGATACCATATGTACAATTTAAATGACCCTCATTGGTTAACTAATTAACTTAACCCCCTAAAACCTTTGTATTTCCCACTTTTCTTTACCCCTCTAATATTCAAAGTGTTATACGTGTATTTTTATTTACTCTTTAGAGCGTGTGGGTTTTTCATCTTCCTAGAAAAATCGGTTAGCTCTTTATTGAATTGGCTTTTCACTACCTCACAGTAAATGTTCCCTCACTTATAACTCATCCATGTGGACACATTCTCTGCTGGGAGCATTAGAGAGTGGTAACCCATCAGCCACATGTCTCAGAATATGGAAGGTTATGATAGCCCAATGACAATTGAACTTCTAAAACCTTTTACGCTTATCATTTCAATATTAACACGATTTACGACACATCAGTTGAGTCAGCTATGTATGATGAGTGTACAAAGAAATGGAAAGTTAAGACTAGAAATGTGGGGTCTTGAGGAATATTTTGGGAGGTTTTTAATTGTGGCTACTCGAGAAACGAGTGATCCGTTTGTGCCTGAGGTTGAGAGGTTGAGCAGTTTCGGTGGGGAGGTGATACACTCGACTCAGTATAAGAATGGTGACACTACACCAAAATGGGCAAATTGTCACCTTTCAGCTGGCCAGCCTTGTCAAGGTCATTGACCGTGACAAAAAAACACGCGTTTTATGTCACGATCATTGACCTTGACACGATCGTGACAACTAATTGTCACGGTCATTGACCGTGACAAGGCCGTGACAAATTTAATTGTCACGGGCTTGTCACGGTCAATGACCTTGACACGACCGTGACAAATTTTTCAGCAAAAACCCTTTCCTCCTTCTTTTTTCCCTCCCACCGTTCCCTCCCTCTCTCTCTCTCTCTCTCTCTCTCTCTCTCTACTTTCAGGTCCAATTTCTCTCTCTCTTCCATTTATATATATATTTGTGTGTATATTTATGTGTGTATGTGTATATATATATGTGTGTATGTGTGTCCGTGTGTGGGGGGTGGGGTGGGGTGGGGCAGAGTGGGGGAGGGGGTGGTGGAGGGGGGCAGTGGGTGGGGCGGGGTGGGGTAGGGTGGGGGAGGGGGTGGTGGAGGGGGCAGGGGGTGGGTGGGGTGGGGTGCGGTGTGTGTGTGGTGTGTTTTGGGGGAGGGGGTGGTGGAGGGGGGCAGGGGGTGGGGTGGGGTGGGGAGTGTTTGTGTGTGTGGTGGGGGAGGGGGTGGTGGAGGGGGGCAGGGGGTGTGGTGTGGTGGGGTGTGTGTGTGTGTGTGAATAGGTATAATTTTTTTCACTCCCTCTCTAACCCTCCACAATTGATTCTTATGCTAAAATCCTCGCTTACATAATATATATAGGTATAATTCACGGGCTTTAGCTAAACTAGGGTTTTATAGAGTTTCGCTCCTACTACTTGGGCAATGACTATACTAGGGACCAAAGATAAATAAATAAACTGGATTCAAAGTAAATACTAGGAAATCCCAATTTATAACCGTCTAATTTATATCCTTTATTTATTTAATCACGATTCATTCCACTAAATAATCATGATTGCACTCAAATTTAATTATTTATAAATCACTCGAAAGAATGTGTTATTATTATTAAAGTTGATTACGGTATATTATGATTCCCCACGTTATGTTTTCGATACCCTCTTGGTTAAATAAATTTTCTACTAACCGATTTTAATGAATATCTGATCAATTCCTTGATTCTAAAACTTAATTCTATAGGATTATAAAATAGTTCATCGGTCGGGTAAACAAAACATATAAGTCTATTAAGGGGTATCACAATCCAAATTATTTCTTGGACGTGAATTCCTCCAAATTATGATCTCATACCTATTCACACAATGATTGACCAACTTGCGAGGATCTATTGTGAGCATCCTTAGACTTGTAGGGGGTGGGGTGGGGTGTGTGTGTGTGTGGTGGTGTGTGGTGGGGGAGGGGGTATAAACAATTAAAAAAATGGGCGTATGCCGCCTATTTGTGAGCATATGATATTCTTTAGTAAAAGGCGAAATAGTATTTCATTGTGTGCTCATTGTGTGGCCTCATCAATCTACAATACACTACATAACTAAAAGTTCAATAAAAAAGCCGAGGACTAACATATATACACAACACTAAAAGTAGACATCAATTTTATAAATAATTGATAATAGTTGGATAATAATTGGATAATAATTGGATAATAAACATCGGGAGGGGGTGGGGGTGGGGGTGGGTGGGGTTTTGAATATTATTTACATTCAAAATAAATAATTGATAATAGTTGGATAATAATTGGATAATAATTGTTTTTATACCTATAGAACAGCTTAGATAGTGTGTGTGTGTGTGTGTGTGGTCAGTACATGAATTTATTTTTGTATTTGAATTATCCCATAAATTTATTTTGTATTTGAATTAACCCATTATATGAAACATACTTGAAATTAAATATAGTGCGCATAGATACTAGCATTCTAGTTCTTATGCGTACGCATTCAATAACCCTTAGACCCGTTCGAGAGTCATTACCCCTGTAATGAGATCTCTCGAATTGTCCCGTTTGGACAGTTTGAGACTGTATAATTTCTGTATAATATTCTTATTGGCTTAAAGTTGTTACTTTTGGAGGAAGTTCTGCAGTCGTATCTTAATGTTCTCTGGGTACAAACTAGATTGACAAGTGTGACTGTTATTTTAATTGACCAATTGAAATAACACTCACACCTGCCAATCTACGTCGTGTACTTGGAGAACTAAGGGGATATGCTGTCGAATTTTTTTCAAATCGTAACAATGTGCATGAGCTGTTAAGTATATTACAGAAAAATGCATTCTTGAATGGGATAGGACCACTTACCCTTTAATAGGATAATTAAATAATGGGACAATTAAATAAAACATACTATAAATCTAAGTTTTGTTTACCTTTAATAGGTGTTTAGTTGTGGTAGCTGTGATGGGATATCCAAAATACAAAGAGTGGATGGGTGAGACTAATAGAATGGGGGATGTGTTTCGCAGAGGTGCTAACGAATTTGTGAAATATGCAAAGGGATGTCGTAATGATGAAGAGTTTCCGTGTCCGTGTGCTAGGTGTAAGAATGGTAAGGTGTTTGAGTGAAAAACAGTTGAACTACATTTGTTAAGATCGGGTATGCAAGATAGTTATCGATTTTGGAGTTTTCATGGTGAATTGAAAGTTCCTTTTGTCCCTGACCAACCTTCACAACATCCTTCAACAAGTAGAATAGATGAAGAAGGGGACGACGTAGATCATAATATGTTAGAGGATTTAGTTGATGATGCGTACGGAGTTTATGAAGCTGAGGAGAATGAGGTTACTGATGATGTAGAAGATTCAAGTGCTCGTGAAGATAACATGATAAAACTTGACGATGACTACCAAAGTTTAAAATTTAAGGCTACCCAACCGTTATACTCTGGCTGTGAGAAAGATCAAACAACTTTACATGCCATGGTTGGTTTGCACAGTTTGAAGACGCAGTACGGTTTGTCTGGCAATAGCGTGACGAGAATTCTGAAATGGGTGAAGGGCTTATTACCCAAGGTGAATACACTTCCAAATAGCTATCCTGTTATGAAGAACAGTTTGAAAGGTTTGGGAATGAAGTATAAATCGATTCATGCTTGTGTGTATGACTGCATACTATACCGAAAGGAGTATGAAAATCTCGATCGTTGTCCGGTATGCGATGAACCTAGATATGTCCAATCTACCAGTAAGGAAGGCACAAGCTCAAAAGTTCCTCAAAAAGTATTGAAATATTTTCCGTTGGGCCTAGATTAAAGCGATTTTTCACAGTACCATGGATTGCAGAGGCAATGACTTGGCATGCTAGGGCAGAAGTAGGGGGTAATATCATGCGTCGTCCTATTGATTCTACTACCTGGCGGAGGATGAATTATGAGTATCCCGATTTTGCTCGAGAACAACGCAACATTCGTTTGGCTATATCAACAGATGGTTTCAATCCATTTGGAAATCTAAGCACCAATCAGAGTGTATGGCCAGTGATCCTAGCCCCACTCAACCTCCCTCCTTCACAGTGTATGAGACCTGAATTTTCGATGATGGCTTTATTGATACCTGGGCCAAAGGCACCAAGTGAAGACATTGATATCTACCTGGATCCTTTGGTAGAAGAATTAAATGAGTTGTGGGAAGAGGGTGTGCAATCATTTGACTCTTTTAGAAAAGAAGAGTTTACGCTGAAAGCTATGTTGATGTGGGCAATTCATGATTTTCCAGCTTATGGGACATTATCCGGATGTGTAGTACATGGTTATTTGGGGTGTCCTATTTGTGGAGAGGAGACTGAATCTCTTCGTCTATCCTCCAGCTTAAAAAATGTATACCATTTCCACAGGAGGTTTTTACCCCCAGCTCATAGTTTCAGATTTGAGAAAGCTTCCATTTTTTTATTGGGCGGAGTTGAACATAGGCTACCGCCGAGACAACTTTCGGGTTCTGAAATTGAAAGTAAATCTTCAAGAATCCCAAATTTAAGAATGTCAAGCATAAGAAGACCCCAACTGGGAATGAAACTGAGATAAGAAAGGCATGGTCTCGGAGGTCAATTTTATTTGACTTGCCTTATTGGAAGAAAAACCCGGTGCGCCATGTATTGGATGTGATGCATGCAGAGAAGAACTTCGTTGAACATATTGTGGGTACTTGCCTTGGGGGGAGTCATTCGAAGGATGGAGAAAATGCACGAAAAGACCTTAAAACGTTAAAACTTAAACCACAACTATAGTTGAAAGAAGATAGTATGGGAAGGACAATAATTCCCCCTGGTGTGTTTACTTTGGCGAGTGAGGAAAGGAAGGTGCTTCTAGACACAATATATAATTTGAAGGGACCATCTACTTTTTCGTCCAACTTGCAAAGGATTGTGAATTATGTTACTCATGATTTACATAAGTGTAAGTCCCACGATTGGCATGTGATCATGCAATTGGTTCCTCTATTGTTTAAGCACTGTTTCTCCAAGCACAAGGATTTGCGTAGGGCTATTATGCAAATTAGTATTACCTTCTCCCTCTTGTGTGAGAAGGTAGTGAATCGAGAACACATAGTGGCCGCAAAATTGGCTGTGAACAAAGCGATTTGTGTATTGGAGAAGTACTTTCCCCCAGCATTCTTTGGCATAAGTGTTCACTTGTTGGTACACCTATGCGACGAGGCACTTCTTTGTGGTCCAGTTAGATATCGGTGGATGTATCCGTTTGAAAGATTGATGAAAGTTTTTAAAGATTACGTCAAGAATACGCGATATATTGCAGGATCAATTGCAGAGGAATACATCACCGTGGAGTCATCAATATATACTCGGGAATATATGACTGACTCTACCAGCGTTGATGACACTGATGAATTACTCGATGATCGTGGTAATGTGATGGGAAAATGAGTGAAATTAACGAGTTTGCAACATGAATAAGTAGCTTGTTATCTATTTGACACACATGAAGATGTCGAAGAATGGAAAAAGTAAGTTTCGAATATTATAATGTTTAATATTATTTTATATTATTTTATACATGATTAATTTTGTAATATGCAGTAAATATGAAGCCTGTGAGAACAATAAAAGACGAAAAACAGTGGTACAATCAGACAACGAATTTAGGCTATGGTTAACACAAGAGGTAATTACAATGAAAACAGTCGTTATATAACGTTACATTACACTCAAATTTTACCACTAATATAATTAATTTATCTATATTCTCAGCTCCTAAAGATGGGTGATGCGACATGAAGGCTTGCTCGTCTAGCCACTGGACCCTTGTTCGTGGCACACGAGTACAAAAAATATCGATTGAACGGTTACATTTTCGGCGCTAAAGTGTACGAGGAAAGTACAAATGTACAGAACTCGGGAATTTCATACAAGGCTCTTACTTTCTTTCGAGCGAGCGCAAAAGATAAAAACCTCGTTGAAGCTGAAATGACTTACTATGGTGTAATCCAAAATATATTTGAATTGGATTATATAAGCTTCAAAGAGGTTGTATTTTACTGTGAATGGGTAAGAGTTGAGGATAAAAATGCTTGTAAAGTTGATCCTGTCACCAATTTGATCATGGTTGACTTGTCCAAGTTGAAGAGCAACGATCACGTGAGCGATGAGCCGTTTGTTTGTGCATTTCAAAAGGTTAAGCAAGTGTTTTACTCGGAGTATATCAACAACGAGTCGTGGTCAATTGTCCAACACGCGCTAAGGCGTCTAAATAGTAGTGTGGCTGACTTGGCTGCTCCTACCGAATATTAATCCATTTTTTATGATAACCCGAATTTGAAACAATTTTTTAATTTGTAATAAATATTTCAATTTGTACCGAAACATCCATTTTTAATGCTTTTACTTGATCTGCGCTTTATCATTTTCACTCTTGTGTAGTGTGCGTGTGTGGAGAGGAGATTAATACATAAATATTCCAACTACATCTAAGTTTTGTTTATACTAATCCATGAATATACGCTTCTTACCTTTAATAGGTGATTAGCACATAGTTATTTGGGGTGTCCTATTTGTGGAGAGGAGACTGAATCTCTTCGTCTATCCGAACACTAAGAAATGCCATAATCCTATGGAGAGATGCTCTGCAAATTCCTCCCAACCGTTATGTAGCCAAACATCACCGGTTGAAGTTGTCAATTCCACTTTCCATACCCCACCACTTGGAACTTCTAGCAAAACATGGGAGACCATTCAAAGGTGGAGTTGACAACTTCAACTGCTGATTTTTAGCTACACAAGGTTGGAAGGAATTTGCAACGCATACCTCCATAGGATTATGGTATTTCTTAGTGTTTAGATATGAAGAGAATTATAATTGACACGATTGCCCGGGGTACATTAGTTGGAAGGAGGTGCCATATGAGCTCAAGTTAGCTGTTTGAGTGACACTACAGGTAATGTATTTATATTTATATGTCAATTTCGATTTCGATTTCAATTACGATTTATATTTATCTATATCTGAGGGGCGGATACTAATTTTACTTTATTTCAATTCAGGGGATAGGGAGTGGTCCTAAGGGTAGGCCACATATGCTCTATACTTATGTGGCTATTCGGACGAGAAGGGAAGGATAAGGAGGTGTTCCCGAGCATCACGGTACAAAATCTCTTTTCCATGCAAATAGTTTGTAGATTTGAGATAAAATGATGGTGATGTTGTTTCTTTTTAAATAGTTTCTTATTTGAATATATATTTGCATTATCTTTAGTTTGTTCGGATATATGATGTTTGGAACAGGTACAACGTTGCTATAACAGGTACAAATATACTGCTGGGCAGTGGCAGTGGCCATACTGCCCAGTAATTTTTTTTTAATTCTGCCCAGAATTATCACGATCATTAACCGTGACACGTCCGTGACAAAATTGACACGGACGTGTCACGGTCAATGACCGTGATAATTTTTTTTAAAAGGGTCACGGCTTTGTTACGGTTATAAATCGTGACAAACGTGTCACGGTCATTGACCTTGGCACGACCGTGACACAAAACGCGAGTTTTGTGTCAAGGTCAATGACCGTGACACGACCGTGATAAAAAAAGTTGTCTCGCCTCGAAATGTCACGGTCATTGACCTTGACAAGGTGGATTTGTCAAGGTCAATGACTTGACAAATGGGCAGATTTGGTGTAGTGTGAGAGATTTAGAAATAACAAAGTTTGGTGGTTGGGTGTGGACATTCTGGTATGGAGATTGCACTAGATCTCTCAAACTTTGGGGCCAACACCTCTGTAGTGATTCGGAGCCCGATAAGTATTTGTGTGATTTAAAGACTGAGTTTGGGATCCAAAAAAATTATGACTTTACCATACATACAATTGTTTGTTCCACTGACTATGACACCAATATAATTATATGTAACAAATACCCCTCTATGCGAGAAAGAGAAGTAAAACTGGGTTGAACCCATTATAAAGATTAGTCTAATTTATGTAAATTGTTAATTCCAACTGTCGTTTATCTTCCTTTCCATTGTTAATTATTTCAAGGAACTATTTGACAACTTTATTATATACTATTATTTCACTTTTGAATTTATATTATGGTGTGTTTGATAACACTAATTTTTCATCAAAATATAATATATGGAGTCATTTTTCATCTTTTGGATGTTTGATTAACAAATTTTTTCATGAAATTGATTTTTTAAAACAAGTCACGTAATCACTTTTTTCACAAAAGGTGGGATTAAAAAACAACCTCCCACCTTGTTGTACCTTTTCCAGGGAAAAGAATTGTCACACCCAAAAAATTGATAAGAAATCCACAAAATGATTAAAACCCCAAAAATATTGCAAAAAAAACTAGAAACTGAATAAAAATGCAAAAATAATGAAAAAAATACAGAAAGTAAATAAAACCCAAAAATAATGAAAAAAAATACACAAAGTGAATGAGACCCCAAAAATAATGAAAAATCCAAAAAATTAATAAAAACCCAAAAATATATTTTTTAAATCCAGAAAGTGAATAAAACCCAAAAATAATGGGAAAAAATCCAGAAAGTGAAATAATGAAAAGAACCCAAAAAGTGAATAAAAATTCAAAAATAATAATAAAAAAAATATATAAAGTGAATTGATGATGCGTGAAACATCACCACCAGGTAAGGTGTTTGCAAGCTCAAACTAGTGATAACAATGACAACACAGGAGTATACCAAATATGAGAGATTGAGGAGAAGAGGATGAACACCAGTATATAAGTGGTTCAACCAATCTGACCTACGTCCATTGTGCAAGTGAGTGAGCAATGTCATTGAAATAAGACACTAATGGCCATGAATACAATCTCTCAAGATTTATCTCTCTACTGTGTAAAATGACAGATATTCATCTAGGGTTGTAATATCAAATCCGTTTATAAGGTAGATGATGATCTCTATATGTAGTGCTAGGGGGTGTAATGTACCCCCCAAGCATGCTATGAGCATGTGCATGGAGATCCAACCAGTGTCAGGTTGACCCCTGACTGATCTTAACTAAATAATGATGACCTCAATATTCCCTCACGTGGAGGGAATGATTCAGTTATAACAGATTTGTCCACGTGTTCTAAGCCATACATGTGCACGTAAATGCTCGGCTGTCTTCGATTAGTACCAACCTCGGCCTGGATGAGTACGAGGTTGGAGATGTCCGACCCTTTTCATGTTCGAGACCAACTTACACGATGACCTCGGCTAGGAGGCCATCCGAGGTTAGATACTTGGAACGTCGGCCAGGGCCGATGTTTTCATGATGCTTGATGATTGGGCCGATGTTGTTATTGATGGACGGTCGAACCCATGAGTCCTTACTGACCTCGCTTGATGCCAAGCCGAGGTTGATGTATAAGGTTGAAGCAATGTCGGCCAGGGCTGACCCTATGAAAGACAATATTGTTGATGGTTATTATGAGCTTCTTCCACCTCGATTGTGAGTCAGGCCGAGGTTGATGTCTCTGAGTAGGAAGGTGCACTTTGGGCATATCATTTATTACTACTATAATTTCTATTATCATTTAATATTCGACATGTTATCCACTTGTAGAAGGTAATTGAAATAAAATGAAAGAAGAAAGCAAGAAAGAAAAAATGCATTGTTTACTTGAAATTTTTGTTGTCATACAACTTAAAAATAGTGATAATCTTTGTTGCTTGTGGCTGCCTATTATGATGTGTTTCTATATAGTTTATTGCCCATTTTTTTCTTTTCGATCTTTACAGTTGTCTTGTATTTCTGGGAACATAGAGTTCTTCTATCTAGATTTTTTGCACTTCTAGGAACACTTTCTTATCTCGTCTCCTATCAAATTTGTTTTATAGGTTGGAACTCATTGTATGACCTCATTTTTCTGTCAAGAAGGGATTGAAATCTCTCTCTATACCTTCTTTGTTTCATATGCTTTGTTCCTTTAAAACCTCAACATAACTGAACACATATATCTTTCTCTTGGCATTTCGCAAAACCGCGCCCTTCAAGGTGATTAATTTTTCTCTTTTCATCAAATTAATTAATTAAGATTCGAAACGTCACTTGGTTTCAACATCAGTATTATTTGTATTTACACCGAAACATGTGGGATAACTGGGAAAGCAAAGACCGAAAGCTTCATAAATTACTTATATTCCTACGATTTATGAATCTCAAACTTCGAAAAGGAGAGGGCTTCATGTCTTGGTGTTGATTACTAAACAATTCTCCCACTCAACTGACGTAAGTTTTAGGTTAGATTAGGTGTAAAAGTGAGAAAATTACAAATAGAAACATAATTTTTTGGATAAAGTATACTTAATTTATAAGATAAAAAATAGGGCATTAAGGGGTAAAATCTAAAAGATATAACAATTGGTTCGGAAAGAGGCATAAACACCTCGACATGGATTATTTTAACGTTTGTGAACTAGTCGTGTTCTTATCGGACTCCGAGTTGTATAAAAATGGCGAGTATGCGCAAGTTTTAGACTTGGACTTAAAAAAATGTTGTTAGAGGGCAAAAAACCCAAAACAACCCCCAAACAACCCCATGAGAGGTAAAAACACATCGCACGGGACTAATATAACTCGTAAGAACTGACCGCCTAGTCACAGGACTCCCGTCTTGAGAATACGACAGTAATTTAAAAATATCTAGACTTAGGCTTAAAAATATATCCCTAGAGGGCGAAAATCCAAAACAGCCCTCAAATTGCCCCGTGAGAGGCAAGGACACCTGCACGGGATCAATGTAACTCGCACAAACTGACCGCGTGGTCACTGGACTTCCGATTTGAGAGTACAATAATAATTTGAACATATATAGACTCAGGCTTAAAACACCTCATTAGAGGGAGAAAACCCAAAACAGTCCCCAAACGGCCCCGTGAGAGGAACAAACACCTCGTACGGGACCAATGTAACCCGTAGAAAATGATCACATGACCACATGACTACCGATTTGAGAATATGATGATAATTTGAAAATATTTAGACTTAGGCTTAAAAGCATGCCTTTAGAGGACGAAAATCCAAAACAACCCCCAAACGGTCCCGTGAGAGACACGAACACCTCGTATGGGACTAATGTAACTCGTAGAAAGTAATCGCGTTATCATGGGATTCCCAATTTTAGAATATGATAATAATTTGTAAGTACGACGATAAGTATATGCAATTTTTCAAATTATTTGATTACTGATATCATTTTTTGGCATCCTTTTTTTTTACAGGATATTTGTATCATTAGCTTTTATCCATGTGGAACACACGAAGAAGACAATGGTTTACAATATGAAGATATTTTATATAATGTATTTGACATCCAGGAATCTGTTTTTTTTATGTGTGTGTTACGGCCGTGCGAGCATTTATAATTTTATTATTTGGTTTTATGGTCGTGCGGGTTCTAATATCATTGTTACATTTTATGGCCGTATCAGGTTTTAAAATGTTCAGAAAATAGAGGAAATTCTGCCTATTTTTTGTGTGTGAACTATTAAGACTTGTAATATTTTGAAGTTTGTATGTGTACATTAGTTTATCAACATCGTTCCACATTTGAAATTTGTGAATTTTCTTTATTTTTTGCAAATAATAAATATTTTCCTACTAGATTTGGCATTTGTTGATTTTTTTTGAAATAATAATTTTTTTATTATTAATTGAAAAGTCTGGTAAGGTTTAAAACCGTGCCAAAAGCGGTCTATAAAATAGAAATCTGGCACGGTTTAAAACCGTGCCAAAAGCGTGTCAGATTCAATATCTGACATGGCTTAAAAGCATGCCAGATTAAAATCTGGCAAGATTTAAAACCGTGCCCAAAGCATGCCAAATTGGGCAATCTGGCACGGCTTTAAACCGTGCGAGAAAATCTAGCATCCCTGATTCTGGTACGGTTTTAAACCGTGCCAGATTGCGTTTGGCATGGTTTTAAACCGTGTCAGATTGCTATTTTTTGTGTACTGTTATCGCAATAAGTAATCAATTCTATACTATAAAATCCAACCCTACATTCAATTTTCAATCTTATTTATTCCTCCACGTGGCACCTCTCATCCATTTATATGCAATCATTTTCTTATAAGGGATAAACCAAGAGTCGTAATTTCATAATAATACATTCTCTCTCTCCCTGAGTCACTCCCTCGACCCTAGATGTATGTATATATCCCTCTCAATGCATAGCGTCTCTTGGTTTTCTTCATGAACCATTTTATGTTACGTTTTTAGTCTATTTGTGTCCAAAAGGCCCACAAAAGACTCACTAAAAAAGACTACAAACTTACATCTATATTTTACTGAATAAGGGATTTACAATCCTTTGGGGTACTACATCAGCTCCAAGGCCTTAAGTCCCATTTCATCCACTCTAATTGCCGCACGACTAACACCACTTTAGGCATGGTAAATTCTATAGTAACAATATCCGTTTACTCTTTTTTCCCTTTCTGATGTGTATTTTTTCTCTTTTCATATGTGTTTTAAAATTTATTTCACCATAGGTGGTTTGTAATTGCAAACTAATATTTTTCATTACGGCCATTCAAACATTGCTTGCTTCATTATTAGTGACCAACTGTAATTTGAATATTTTTTCCCATTTTTAGATGTTTATTTTTTGAACTAGATTGAGTTTTTATAAATAGATTTATTGTTTATTATTGGGTGTTCTTTCTTCACAATGCCGATGTGTGAAAATAAATAAAGCGATTTACAAACAAATGTAATTAATAGTATGTAGTTTTGTTAGTTGAATTTCTCAAGTTATTTGTGGAGGACATGTAGTATATGCCTGAGATAATGATAAGTAATCAATGTGGCTCTAATTAAGTTGGGCACAAATGAAAAGGTTGGAGGCTATGACACGTTCAAAATACTAACATGGTTGAAGGTCACTTGAGATACAAATTCACCACCAAATGGAGTGTTTAGTGAACGACTAAAAAGGAAGAGAGAAGTTACATTAGTCCAATAAATTCTAGAGGAATCGGCAACAAATATTTGCATTCATATTTATACGAAAAATTCTGATGGCCATAAGATTAGATTAATCTTTTGTTGAATACCATTTTTTTTACATATTAAAGGAGAGGCCAAGCAATGTTTGAATGACTTTACATTTCATTTTTAGTACACAAACTTTTACCACCTACAATAATTCAAAATGTAGCAGATGCACCTATAGAAAGTTTTTTAACAGATAGAGAAGCTTACGGGGTAATATAAGGGCGGAGTTTTTGATAATGCATACATTATGTATATTTTAACTGATAATCTACATGTAATTTTGTGAGTTTGATGTAATTTATTCGTGTTTCACTAATTCGATGATTTTGACTAAAATATCATATGTTCATTAGTATGTTTGTTGCTTTTCTTTTATTTATTTTTATATAAATGTTACTTGACGAGGTTAAGATTAAGTACTCAAACATACTTAAAAGTTTGTTTAAGTACCCCATTTTCATGGCTTCAAATTTTATATTTTTAATTTTAACAATTTAAAATTTAAAATATTCTAATTTGAAGGTACAAAATTTGGGTTTTATCATATTTTTCCACAACTTTAATTATATTTATGGTTTGATAGTGTTTCCCAAAAAAAGAAAAATCGTTCTGATTACTTCATGAGTAAACAACGAATTGTTAATCCAACCTTTATATGTATGTGTGGATTTTTAGGTAAATGTAGTTTTATCAATCACGTATGTTGTAACTATCCATTACTAAAATATGATATAGTTTACATAGCCTTATTTGATTCAAGAAAACTCGAGGATATAAAAATTAAACACTGGAGTATGTATAATGTAATGTAATAACTTTCTTTCTTGAGCAAGGAGAATTCAAAAGCACCTCGTGTCCAAACTTCCAGTTTTACACACAGTTTTATTTCTATATTGTTTTTAGAAATGAGGTTAATTAACTAAAGGCATTAAGGTTGTGTAAATATTAACGTCTAATTGCACTATTTCGTGTATACGAATACACCTTTGACAAATTCTATGATTGGATTTTTTTGTTATGTTTTCATAATAATTTAATTATGTTATCATATACTATGATTGTTCACAGTGAGTTTTGAATTTGTCATCGTACTACAAAAGTATTCGTAGGTGGTGTTAATTATATATTGTTCTTTACTCGATTTGTTATGATTTTTTGTGGCTCGTTATAATTTTTGCGCGCATCGCACAAGTTGCATGCTAGTATTAATATAAAACCAAATAAAACCACACATACAATGAAATGATATAATAACTGGTATGAATAACAAATAACATGAACCAAATAAACCATCAACCATGACAAGTATTCATCCAATGTAAATAAAAATAGATAAATAATAAATATCTTTGATATAAAGAAATCCTATCCAACTATGGGCAACACGCCCGAGAGGAAAATACTGAAAGGAAACTGAGTCTTATCTAAATAGAAAGAAGTTGAGACAGCGAAATCAATATCGTAGCATCCCCAACTATTGCTCGCAATGGAATGAAAGATCTAACCCTGATGTCCCCGTTGCTGCTGTACACCTGGGATTTTAAAAACAAAAATAGATTTGCCACTGGGTCAAAGCCCGAAAAATGCTTGGAAATATTTAGCAATTATTTAAATGGTTTAAATAAAAACCTGCAGTGTATTGTGCGCCAAACGCATTCATTCTATTATCATAATTATACTACCCGGTCTAACTAGGAATTGTGACAATGTCTACATACATTAGTGGCGTATCTTTTCATCACTAAAGATTAGTTGCGATGAATGTTACATTCTTTGCAAAATATGCATAGCGACATGCTTTTTGCGGCCATTTATTCAACGAATATAGGTCATCATAAATGATGGCTTGCGTTTAATTTTAATCATTGGCGATGAACCTAATTCGTCAGTAAAATATATTTCTCTTATAGTGATATATACCCAAAAAATAAAAATGCCTTCATCTCTTCATTAAATCGTGACCTCAATTTTACTACAACTAAAGTCACGTTAAAAGTGGTAATATTTTGGGGCAGTTTTTTTCAAGGTCAATCCAATTTTGCAATTTACTCTAGCATATCCTAATTTTTTAATGACACTTGTTATTCTATCAATAATAATTAAAACTTAATATTGTTCCATTTTTTAAGGAGGTAGTGGATATAATTTGACACTTTTTCTTTGCATAACAACATGCTCGATATGCCAAGAAACAATCCAGGTTTAACCGAAGCACAAATTTGTGAGGATATTCTTAGGAAGATGCCGGTTATGTTAAGAGTTTTGCGTTTGGACCTTGACCTCAGACATTTGGATCTTTGTATGGAGCACAAGCCATTATAGAGAATGAGGCCTTGAAATCTGAGATCTCTCGATTGAATGGTGTTTTGGAGAGTCAAAATGCAACAATCTTGAGTCAAGGAGTGATGATTGAGATGATCTTGAGTATTTTGAATACTCCTAGATATTCTGAATACTCATAGATTTGCTTTTAGTAGCATTTAACAATTGTAGTTGTCCTGACCAATTGGTAAATAACTCGTGTCTTAGTTTAAATACGTCGTTGTGACTTTTGTCTTAGTTTAAATAATTTGTTGTGATTTGTGTTTAGTTTAAGTAATTTGTTATGTCTTCTTTCCAATGTTGTTTTTATCTTAGTACTTAAGTTGCTATATATTAGTTTTTTTTTGTTTTCTTTTGCGACATAAACATTTATTATCGCTACGAAAAATTTCATATATAAAAAATATTTGATTAAGACATAACTCATGTTTAGTGATGCTTAACACATTTGCGACGATTTAATTTGTCACTATTAATTTTTCGAAAACATATGTTGCGAAGAGTTTAATTTATCACAACTTTTAAATGAAAAAATATTTGCGACGAATATAACTGCTTTAACAATGAACATATGCATCGAGAATGCAAGCAATGTAAGTGGAATTGTGACAATGTTTACATCCTTTAGTGACGTATCTTTTCGTCACTAAAGATTAGTTGCGATGAATGTTACATTCTTTGCAAAATATGCATAGCGACATGCTTTTTGCGACCATTTATTCAACGAATATAGGTCATCATAAATAATGGCTTGGGATTAATTTTAATCAATGGTGATGAACCTAATTCGTCGGTAAAATATAGTTCTCTTGTAGTGATATATACCCAAAAAATAAAAATGCATTCATCTCTTCATTATTACCATGTCACACTCTCTCTCTCTAAATTTTCCATTACAGTCATTTTTTCTTATGTCATGATGATTGTTGACATCATACCTTTTTGTTGGCATATTCAAAATTTGTAATACATAGTCGTTATTTCAATCTTCTGTACTTGGAACAATTAATATTAATATGACATTTTCAAAATGTTCGTTCTTTTATACATTCACTAAGATTCTTTCTCAAACACTCGTTTGCCCGATATGACCCGTTATCACGTCAATAAAACTTCACTTATCACGCCTTTAGTGTTAGTACATATTTTATTATCCGAATCCGGAAATACCGAAAGGATACGGATAAGGATATTTGTGCAAACTTTTCAGGTAGATATGTATAAGGAAACAAACAATGCACTTCTAATAGACTGATACGGATAATGAATAGTATCATATCCGCAAGTTTGTTTTACACCTTTATGTTTAGTTTACAAAAATCGAATCTAACTTTGATCTTTGATCCGAGTTGAAACATCTACCGTTGAGTTCCCACTAGGAAGAAAAACAAGAATTATCGTAAATTTTTTTGAACTTGTAGACATTCTCAATTAGGGGACGAAGGCAACCACCTCACTTGTGAGAGGTGGTTTCTATATTTATATCACTCATGAAAAAACGAAATTCCAAGTAAACCATTCCATCAACATTTTTAGCAAAAAAATGAAGTCAAAGAAAGAACCATAAAACTAAAATTGATACTCCTAGGAAATTGATTTCGAGTTGGGATAAATATTATTTATTGAGTCATGCTAAAATTTGTGAAATTCAAATTAATAACTGATTTTGTTATGTTGGGTGAGGTCGCACATATAGAGGAAGTGTTATGGAATCAAAAAAACTAGAGGGGTAATATATTCTTCAAACATGTTCTCAAATTGTGTACAGACTCCTCTACCACTAATTGCTTAATATACAGCAGTTATAGTTCGACTCAAAGTTTTGACGGATTTTTGTCACTCGATGACACTTCAAAACGCATTGCATTTTTTTTTGGTTGTCATTGGTTACCATTTAAAATACCAACTAATGTAAACTTTGCGGTTTACTTCTGAGTTTATTATTGTGACGGATCAACCACGCAGAATCCTACAGGTTCCTCTTAACGGACCAATGCAAGCCTTCAAAAAATATGCTTTCACCACTCACCACTCGATATTTATCTATGTGTATATGTGTAATTTTTACTTGCTGAGTTGTGACCTGATTATCCTACGTGTCTGGTACACATGGCTCAACTTGCAGCATCATTTGTCATCCACACCCTTCACCCATCAGTCCACACTTCTCTCCGCTTCCACCTTGTGCGAAAACGCGCCTACACTTTTTCCTACCTTTTCTCTCTCTTTATATATACCCGAAGCCTCCTATATCTCCATTCAAATCCAACCCACACAAAATATCTTATCAAATTCTCATCTTTTAGCCTCAGTTCTATTATATACTATTTGGAAATGTCTCACAGTTCCATGTCTGTTGGAACATGGTGGAAGAGACATGCAGATGGGGAAGATTATGCCCCTGCAGCATGTATACAAGAAGATGGGGATGATGATGGAGATTACGATTATGCCCCTGCTGCATCTTTGGAGGGTGATGATGATGACAGTGGCTATGATTACGCACCAGCTGCTTAAATCGGTTAGATTGTTGTACTACTACTAGTAGTACATTTACTTTGTTGCTGTAATAGTACTACAGTATTCTCATGCTAGAGTGAGTTCATGAAGGAAAGAAATGTAACCAAAACTTTTGTAGGACGTGATAAATTAAAGGTTTTAGTATTAAATTAGTAGAGGACTCTTGATGTGCACGCATTAGTTTATGGTAAGGTCTCATTCGAATGGTTTCATGAAATCTTTATGGTATGCGATGAGTGGGAGAGGTAGCCGAATTAGGTTATCACTATTGGTATAGATGGAGCAGGAAATTGCGATCCTAGAAAACAAAACCATGAAAGAAGTCCGAGTGGCTAACCGCCTAAATCTTTTCAAATTAACTTTGCAAACCGGGGACACAACAATGTACACATGATAATGATAATGAATATTGATGCACGGTTCTTATTCTTTCTATTACTTAATAAAGTTCATTTTATTATTGTAAAATTTGTATGCACATCGGATCGCAAATAATGGGTCTATAACATGCTTTAATGCGGAGGAATGCTCTGAAACGTAACGGTTTGTTGATATGCCTATTTACGCTAACTCCTCTTTGTCGTTCTTCCAATCTTCTAAGCTAACTCTTCCTTGTCCTTGTCGAGCTTTCAATCATAGGGTTTCTTGAGTTACGGATTTATTGATATTATGTTAAGTTTTTGGAATCTCCCTTCTTAATTTGATATTTTGATATGGATCGTTTCCATGTCTGACCCTTGTATTCATTGTGTTGGGGTAAAAAGCATTTTCTTACTAAGCTAGTCTATTGTAATTTCGCCATGTGATATCGTCCCATTCTGTTCCTCGGTGTATATTTTCATATACTGCAACAAAATTTTAACTATTAATATGATTTTTTACATCATTTTTTTAATCAATTTTATTAGGATAGAGACTCTTCCCAAAGGATTAGTTTTTGTTCAATCATGCATGGTTGTTTCACATTTTGGAGTTAATTAAATTTATAATGTTTTGTTTTTAATTATCTTCTACTACCTTCGCCCCCTAAAGGGGGGATTTTTATGACATATTTACACACAAAAAAATTGTCCTTTACTACTCAAATTATAACTACTTTTTTTACAAACCATATAGAGGTTTTTGTTTTTATGCTCTTTATTGTGTAGTTTTTTTAATTTTCCAATATATTTTCTACAATTTGAATGAGAAACTGCGAATAATTTCTACCTCCAAGGACTGTGATTGTATGCATCTTTCCATTTGTTACACCCCACGTATTCTAATACCAGATGATCGATCTTTTATTAAAACGAAAAAGGAATTCAGTATGATTTCATTCTCAACATCACTATCGCAATAAGTAATCTATTCTATACTATAAAACACAACCCTACATTCAAATTTCAATCTTATTTATTCCTCCACGTGGCTCCTATCATTCATTTATATGCAATCATTTTGTTATAAAGGATAAACCAAGAGTCATAATTCATAATAATGCATTATCTCTCTCCCCGACTCACTCCCTCGACCCTATATGTCTTTATATATCCCTCTCGATGCATAGTGTCTCTTGGTTTTCTTCATGAACCCTTTTAATTTACGTTTTTAGTCTATTAGTATCCAACCCACAAAATACCCATTAAAAAATACTACATACTTACATCTTTATAACTGAACAACATATTTACAATCCTTTGGGGGACTACGTCAACTCCGAGGCCTTAAGTCACATTTTATCCAATTTAATTGCCACGTGGCTAACACCACTCTAGGCATGATAAGTTTGCAATATCTATATTTGTTTACTCCTTTTCTCCTTCCCAGGTGTGTTTTTTCTCTTTTGATATGCATTTGGGCTAAAACCATACAATTTTTTATAATTACTTTATTGTGGAGGATACAATCATATATATAATTAACAGTAGTGCATGCAATGAACTTGATTACGATAATAAGTATTTGTATAAAGCAAGGTACTTGAATAGTTGGATAAGATATGATAATGAGAAGCAAAGATCTATAAAAAACTTATTGGAGAATATGATGTGTAAACAATTGAGTAGAACATGTAGAAATACAATGATCAGAATTTACACTGTTGCATTCACTGTTTTTCTATATATCGTTCAAAATAGCATGTAAATATATTTAAAACAACATGCATCATTTAAGAGATAACAATAACTCAGTTGTTGATAGGAACTAATTCCTATAATATCAACTTGTCAAGTGTTTCTTCTTGATTCGATTTATCTGGTGGTGGCTGAGTAGCAGGCTTGACTATGTCATAATGGACTAGTTCCACATGATCATGTGGTTTAACATTCCCCCTCATGTGAAGTTATGAAGGAGAAATAACGTTGAGCTTACGACACAAGATCTAGAAGACTGAGTTATGGAAGGAACAAATCAGGCAATTAAAGTGCCTTTTACCACTTGTTCATAAATGAAATGATAGTCAAGTTCAATATACTTTTGATGCGCATGAAGAATGGGATTAATGGTGAGATATAGAGCAGTGAGGTTATCACTGAACAAGATGGGAGGTTTGGGTAAGTAAATTTTGATATCATGCAGTAAATAGGTAAGACACATAGCTTCAGCAACAACACTCGAAAAATATTTATATTCATCCTCATAACTAGACTTAGGTTGTGTTTGTTTCTGAAGTCTGAATCTAAAATCTGATGACTAAATCTGCAGTCTAAAATCTGGATCTGAAAAGTATATTTGTTTATATGTCTGAATGTACCTCTGAATGAATGTATTTAGACTCATTCAGACTTTAAATTCAAACTTCAGATGTAAGTTTACCTCTTTACCATTTAGAGTCAAATATAGTCATTAGCCTTTTAATCATTTAAAAAAACAAATACTTTTTTATACTTCTTAAGTCTGAATGGTTTAGATTCAGACTTAAGGGGCAAAAGCAAATGACACCTTGCCACTATAGGTTGTTGTTTAGAAGCCCAAATGTTATAATTGGAGCCAAGAAATATACATTAACCAGATGCATATCTTCAAATTCTTGTAATAGGACAACATGTCAAATCAACATCAGAGAATCCATACAAGGAATTAGATGATTGACAAGTACTATGAATGCCATTATAATGATTCTATTAGGTGTTTTACATAGCCCAGACTCTCTCTCTCTCTCTCTCTCTCTCTCTCCCTCTCTCTCTCTCTCTCTCTCTCTGGGTCGTAAACCCTAAATGAAACCAAAAATTTTGTATGTTCTGATAAATTAACGATTTAGTATTAAATTAGTTAAGGACTCTTGATGTGGACGCATTAGTTTATGGTGGGTCTTGCCCTAGAAGGTCTCATGCGAATGGTTTCATGAAATTTTTATTGTATGCAGCTAACCGCCTAAATCTTTTCAAATTAACTTTGCAAACCAGGGACACAACAATGTACACATGATAAGGATAATGAATATTGTTGCATAGTTATTATTCTTTCAATTACTTAATAAAGTTCATTTTAGTATTGTAAAATTTTTATGCGTATCGGATCACGAATAATGGGTTTATATGTTGGAATTATTATTTAATTATTTATTAATTAAGAAATTCGGACAAATTTTGTAGTTACAAATTAAATAAATTATTTCTCCTATTAATGTGGTCCATATATGGGGATGAATTTGATTATAAATTATTATAAACAAGTCTTAGAAAATATTCCAAAAGACGCATGACTCTAGGAATCCATATGAGTCCCTTAAGCTACTTTTGTAGAAAGTAGATAATGAGACACAAGAGAATTTCGGGTCTCCCTCCACCATATATATAGTGATCCATTCTCCACCAAGTGATTTACTAAATAAAAAAATATATCTGGGCTAGGAAGGGAAAATTCTGAATTTCCAAATTACCCCACACTATAAGAAAAATGAATATTAGGGACGGGATTATTTAGGATGGCCACGTCATTTTATCCCTTATGCTATGCCAAAAGGGACGGTATTAATTACCATCCTTTTTTATAGTAGCAAAAGGGATGGTATTTAAAAATCGTCCCTTTTGGTAATTATAAAAAAGGACGGTAATTAAAATCGTCCCTTAAAGTATATAAGAATTTTTACCGCTGATTTTTCCTGGGCTAATTTAAGGGACGAAATTTTAAACCGTTCCATTTGGTGTACCAAATAGGATGGATTTTAAAATCCATCATTTTTACTATACCAAAAGGGACAGTTTTAAAATCCATCCCATTTAGTATAAATTGAATTTTTTTTTTCAAATGAGTATTTGGGACGGATTTTAGTAACCGTCCCTTTTAATATACCAAAAAAGATAGTTTTAAAATCCGTTCCTGTTAATATAGCAAAAGGGACGGTTATTTCTGCTCCTTTTAATATTTTTCTTAATTTCCTCCCACTTATTTTCATTTGTTCCAAATCTTGGCCCTAACCTCTACGTAGCAAACTCCCTCTCTCTCTCTCTGGCCCTAACCTCGCGCTCTCTCTTGCTGCCCTCCTTTCTCCCTTGCGCAACCCTACCCCCTTCGCCTCTCCCTTGCGCAGCTCCTGCGCCTCCACCTCTCCCCTGAGCAAACCTACCCTCCGCCTCCACCTCCAAGTGTTTCGTTCCTGCCCCTCCCTCACGCACAACACATGTATTATCTCTCTCCCGCTATATATATACACACACACACACACACACACACACACACACACACACACATATACACGATCTAAGGGACTTGTTTAGACATTTCTAACAGATTTACTTAGATTGTTATCATATTAGTTTAGGCATTTTTTATAGTTTTGTTTAGTGATCTGTAGTGATTTGTTTACATCTTTTAACAGAGTAGTTAGGGCTTTTTATGCGTTTAATATCAGTAAGTGCAAAGACTATTTTTAATTATTTATAGCAAATCAGATTTAAAAAAAAAAAAAAAATCAGATTGGATTACCGGATCTTACTACTGGATTGTTAATAAATTCAAATTCGGTTGCTAATGTACTGGTCCGTCTGATTATCGGATCCTGTCCGAATTCGAAAATGTCAAACGGATTCTAGCTACAAAATTTAACATTTTTTATGGGTTTTTATAATTTTAAACTCGCGTCTCCAACTACATTGCTACTAAACATGTCTAAAGAACATATTGATTTTTAAAAATACTACTGATGATGCTGAAAATAGCACCACCCTTCAAGGTGTTTGTAAGCTCAATTCAGTGTTAACAATGGCAGTATAAAGGTATATAGTAGAAGGAGGTGAGGAGAAGAGGAATAACACCGGAATATAAGTGATTCAGCCAATCAAGCCTACGTCCACTATGAAGGTGTGTGGTTAATATCACTCTATGAGGGCACTAATGGCCATGAATACAAACCTCTCAAGCTTTCTCTCTCTACTGTGTATTTAGACAGATTTTCAACCAGGGTTGCTAATTTCACCTCCTATACAAGGTAGAGGATAACCTCTATATATAGTGCCTGGGGGGTGTAGTGTACCCCCAAAGCATGCAATGAGCATGTGCATGAGGATCCATCCAGTATGAGAATGACACCTGGCTGATATCATGCAGATAATGATGACCTCAATATTCCCTCACGTGAGGGGAATGATTCGGTTATAACTGATTGTGTACACGTGTTCCCAACAGAGCATATGCTGATAAGAACTCGGCCATCCGTGAATGGTCCTAACCTCGGCCTGGAAGAGGACGAGGTGGTGACCTTGGTTCAGTGGGAGAGCCGAAGTAAGACATGTTGAGCTATGACGTCGGCCTGGGCTGAGGTAGTGGTGGAAAAGAAGGAACGTCGGCCGATCCCTAGCTGAGATTGATGTTGATGATGGGATGACAACCTCTTCATCTTCCGAGACGAGGGTGCAATCCTTAGAAGACGAGGTGGATAATCGCCTCTGGATCATGGTGACCTCACCTATCGAGGTAGCTAGCAAAATCGGCCATGGCCGACCTTGCCTAGGACGAGACTGCTAGTTAATGATCCAAGGCCCCTCTAACATCGGCCATCTCCATGGCTGAGGTTGATGTCTCTGAGCCGAGGGGGTACATTCAGGGCATATCAATCACCCTCTAGGCCTTAGTTACATGTGGGAGCAGGTGACTATAGGGTCTACAACTCCGAGGTCCTTTTTCTTTGTACCAATGTTCCTTTTTTGACACTTGTCAATTATCGAAGTGGCTTGCGTGTCTGACAAGTGTGATGATGTTGGTTATCGTTTAGGCTCCCAAGGCAATGATGGGACTTGGGATGTGTGCAATCATACTTAAGGGTTTAACCCCATTTTTCTTCTCTTTCTTCCTCATTTCTCTCCTTCTCTTCATTTGGCTGTTTCTGTAACTCTCTCTCTCTACAAACACTACAAAAAAAAGTACTATTTAAGACGAAGCCTTTTGAGACGACTACAATTTGGGTCTCTAAAACTCACTTTTTGAGACGGGTACAATTAACCGTCTTAAAAACTACTCTTTTTAAGACCCCTTTTATTTTCCGTCTCAAAAAGTACTATCTAAGAAGACCCTTTTTATTTCCCGTCTCAAAAAATAATACCTTAAGAGACTGCAAATTAGTAGCCATCTCAAAAGATACCTTTTGAGACGGTTCTAAAATTTTTTGGTTCCCCCTTCAAACTTTAAGTCTCCCGCTTCTTCTAATCACTAGAAATAAAAACATTTTATGAAAAAAAATTGTGCACCTAAATCCCTCTTCACCCTTCACCCCGGTTTCCCCTTCACCCCGCCCTAGCTCTAGCCACTCCTCCCCGCCCTAAATCTCTCTAGCCCTAGCTCGATTTCTAGTCAACCTGTGGGCAAGAGGTTTCTCTCTCTCTCTCTATATATATATATATATATATATATTGGATCGATTTTTTTTAAAAGAATCTTGATGCAAGTTATGATAGGTCCTAAGAGAGATAATTAACAAGAATTTAAATTCTATTGAACAAAATGTTGTTGTTTATGCCTATTTGTTGAGTATTTGAATATTGTTTTGATTGTATATGGATGGTGTAGTTGAGTAATGCTTATTTATTTATTTGGATTGTACCCAATGTTCATATGGATTGTATATGCATTGAACATATGTAGAATATTTATTTATTTGTTGAGTATTTATTTATTTGTTGAGTATAACACAGTGAAATTAATGACACGAATATGGATTGTATATGGATTGAACATATGAAGAATATTTATTTATTTGTTGAGTATTTGAACATAATACTTCATATGTTTTGGGATTTTAAATTACATAAACTTCCAAAATTAAGAATCCTACATTCCTTTCTAAGATGTCCCAAATTAAAAATCCACTTTTTTTGACGTAATCAATGAATCAAATTCCACGATAGTAAACAGGTCTTAATCTTGATAATTGATTAGTGTGTGTATATATATACACACAAACACACAAACTACTTTGTATAAGTGTGTGTGTGTGTTGGATATATAATTTTGATTACTTGGCATCATGTGTTTTTTTAATTACTCGAGTTACATATAGATTCGTTTTCGGTGCAATTTCTGGTTTTTTTAGGATTTGGTATGTTGGGGAATGAAGATTTATGTTTGAGATTATCAGTGGTGATACGAGGTTGAGGGTGAGTTAATTGAAAACCCGGATTGTTAATTAGTTGTTGTGTTATAGTTTTAAGACTAATTTATGAAAATATTTGTGTACTTGTTTGTGTGAAATTTAGTTAGAATTATTGATATGTTTATTTGTGTTAATTAATTCATGTACTTTGCAAGTATTTCATGCCATTAATTTGATTTACTATTCGATTGTGATTTTATTATATGATATATGTGATGGACCCAAATTAATTTAAACATTCATCACTGTTGAAGAGTTCAAAACATGTAAAACACCCTCAATTGTTAGATCAACACTATTAGTTTAATCTGAAAGAACAAAATGGGGTGAACAAAAAGAACTAATACAAGTACAAAAATAACTAATACAAGTACATGGGAACAAATCCTCAAACAAAGAAGGCTTAATGTTTTTTACTTTTGTTGATGCAAGGTACTTGGTTATTGACCATGAACTCTTGTCATGATCAACATGTTGGTTATTTGTTTACTTGTTTACTTGATTTCTATATACTTTGACAACTTCTTCTTAAAGTCACGTGTGGTTTTTTATCTGCATTGGAATTGTCGATGCTGGAATTGTCACTTTTAATTATAAGCCCGTTATGTGCATTGAAATTTTCGCTGCTAAAATTTTCACTCATAAGGTCTTCGAAAATATATGGTAGTATCTTGATTTTATTTTAGTTATACCGGGAGATGATTTGTATGGAACATGAAATTAACTACCAATGAATGATTACTTTCTTGAAGCATATTATATGTATTAGTGTGCATGTCTATATGTAGCAAGTGGAGAAGTTTCTATTTTTTAAAGGAAGTTGAGTGGTGTTCAACTTTCATTTCTATTCATGTTATATTTGAAATATGCAACTACTATTTGTGTAAGAATTGTATACCATTGAGCTCAACTTTTGAATCTGTAGTTTAATCTAACTGATTACTATGTATTGAAGGACAGTTAGTACTTATTTTGTAAGTTGTACCTTGTTAAAAATAATATTTAAGCAACAACTCTATTTGTGGCATATGTCTGGGCCAAATTTAAGTGTTTTTGTCATAGTTATTAAGTTGTACTTCTTCAAGTACGAAATACAATTTCTTCTACAATATGTACTATAATATTATTTACTTAAGAATACATTTTATTTCTTAAAATAGAAAATCAATGGCGAAAAAGCGTCAACTTAATTGAAAATAATGAAACATATGGATTTACTTCTGTAGACATTAGAAATTATATGATTGAATAATTGGAACCCTGAGATATTGCAAATTTAGTTGTATTTTAAGCATGCCTGTTTTTTTTAATTGTAAAACTTGAAATTCCTAGACAGATTTGTTGTCTTCAGCATTTACTAGTTGCTTAAGTTTTAACTAAAAGAATCTAGTACTTTCTTGTATTATTTTTTGTAGTTTATTTCTTCTCCCCTATCAGTTGTATGCTATCTAAGGATTTGGGTTATGAGGTACAACTGATGAATAATTTAAAATTGTACCGAGATTTGCTAAGCTATAAGTTAAATGGTCCCGAGAAGGGTGCATTGTTATTCTTTTTGGTTATGTTTGGAACTCATTTGATTTATGTTGTAGATTTTAGATTTGGGGTGAATCTCCTGTTGTTGTTGTTGTTGTTGTTGTTGTTGTTGTTGTTGTTGTTGTTGTTGTTGTTGTTGTTATTTCTTAAAGCATGGAACCAAGCTTTAAGAGAGGAGACATTTTATTCTTGTATATGAGCAAAGAACCAATACGTCCTAGAGAAATTGATGTGTTTAATATTGAGGGGCACGGAGTGGGTGGTGTCCTCCCGAATCGACCACAAGTTTGATCTCATGTTTACCCTCCAAATTCAGCAAACATTTGCTCAGCTTTCCACCCAGAATTGTCATTGATTAGTGACAAAAGAAGATGCTACCAGTAGCTTTGCCCGTCATGCCACTACACAAACGAGCACAAATGTTATGCGGATGGAAATGTCAAAGATTTAGCTTTTGGATAAAATTGTTCTGCATTTGTGCACTGTAGGGGATCTTCAAGAACATGACTATGCTAACTTAATAGACGCGTAATAGCTTCAAAAGTTAGTGGTGAAGGCTTATAATCAAACAAGATTTCATATTTTGAGAAGCCAAGTGTCTAGTTTAGTTGATGAAAGAGAGACACATTTTCGAAGTAAAGAGATCAGACAATAAAAGCAATCATATCTGAACTACTATTGCACAACAAAGCATATCACAACACCTTATAAAATTCAGGAAGCAGAAAACATAGTTGCGAACATCGTAGCAGCAACCTTGGTCACTTTTTTGAAGCAAAGAGCACCTCATGGTGACTTTCTAGCATGTACGGAAATGGCCAAGGTTACCGATTTGATTACTTTTGTTGCATCGTAAAACTCTTCATGTGAAGAAGACATGTTCTAATTATTACATCGGTTCATTTGGCTCTCAATACCTCTATGTGCTTAGAACTTTTGTGCTCATTCATGATCTACCTACTAACGTGAAAAAAAATGATTTAAAGAAGACGTGCACTTCAATTGTTGCTTCTAAATTTCCCGAGAATTGTAAGTTTTATCTTGCAAATACGAAGGATGAGTTGCATAAGTTCATGTGGCTTTTTGAGGAGCAAAGGCTTACGGTTCATCATTAGAGCAATCAATGGCCTTATCTCAAGGCCCAAAAGGTTGATGTCATAGCTGATGAATTATATTCGAAAAACTATACTCTCCTCAATGTATTTGCATGCTCGTAGTCTCTCTAAATTAGCTGCTTCACGCTTCAAGTGCAGGGGGTTTTCAGTTGTCCAAAATTGAACTTCTCCAGGACCATTGTCCTTTAAATGTGAGAAAATAAGAGGACTTAATGGATTCAGATGAAGCGAATGATGTGCATGCCATCAGTTCTTTAACCCCTGATCCTTTGAAGCAAAGCCTTTACTTGTTGAAAATATTCCTGATCCTCTTGCAGGAGAACAGACATAGCCAATAGAGGAAGAAATGGGTTATGCTGATAAAATTCACAAGGAAAAAGAAGGTGAAAAGAGGGCTCTTCCTCGGGGGACTTCTGAATACTAGGTAGCTTGATTGTCGATGATTCAGATGTGGACGATTCGGATGACGATAAAGACAAAGACGATGGTATGGCACTAGATGAATGAGATACTAGTTTTCCTGGGAAAGAGGGAAATGGAAAATTTGACCTTGATTGTGACCAAGCTTCACTTAATTTAAGGGATTCAGATGAAGAAACGGAAGTTGATTCGGTGATGATGGAAGGTGACGTGACAAAGGAGCAAATAGAGGACGAGATTCAAAAAATTAAAGAGGCTCATGCTGAAGATGAGGAATTCCCAGACATAGTGGATACCCCACTGGATGTTCCCGCTCGAAACAGTTTTACCAAGTACATGGCCCTCAAGTCTTTCCGAACATATTCATGGGACCCCAACGAATCTTTCTTGCTAGAATATGCGAGAATTTTTGCATTCGATAATTTTGCAAAAACACAAAAACAAGTCCTTGCTAAAGCTCGAAATATAGAGGAAGGGAGAACATATGAATGTATACGAGTAGGAATATGTTTAGTTTGTGGAGGATAGCAGGGGATTCCCCCCGATGAGATTGCCATCCTTTGCATTGCGAAGGCATTACTGCTCATAGTAGAGCAACTGTCAATTCTTTTGGTGGTCATACCCAAACAGTAGAAAATGAGCTACAGAAGGAAAGCTACTCAGTGGAGAATAAGACTATGTTTGGAGTTCCTCCATTACCAAACATTGCACCTATGGCGATCCGAAGGAAAACGAGAGTTAATAAAGGAAATGAGAGGGGTGGAAGATTGAGCAGTTCAAGTAAAATGGCATGTGGGAAGCACTCCAATTTACAAGATGGATCATCCCATGGAGCACTTCTTTTTTGCCTTGGGATATCTATTGGTATAATATCTTCAGTATTGGCAAGTAACCGGGAGGTAGATAAATTGAATGAGTTGTTAAAATAGACTGAGAACTTAGTTCAGGATCTATAAGATGGCAGCGGTAGTTCCATCACTCATTCTGCTAACTATGCAGTCTCCCCTAGAGAGCTGAGCTTGCATTTACATGAACACCTTCAATCCATACTACTGGAACGTGTCATGGAGCTCGAGACAACATTTCAAAATAGCCAGATAAAGGATCTTCGCCTGTACCTGGAATTAGAGCGCACGAAACAGAGAGTTCTCAAACAGCAACTCAGGAGCTTCCTTTATCCAATAAAGTTCAGTCGAAGAAGATCAAAGCCTTGCAGACCAGCCTGTGGTTATTAATTTATGGGGCAAATCTCTAGATGCGTACAATGAGGCTTATGACGTGCTCTCAAAGATAAACGATGCGAATGAAGACGATTCAAAGGACCATGATGAATATTTTCATCCGTTTGATCAAAATGGCAGGAACCATCCCATAAGTACCTCATTAAATGATACTGTTACGAATAAAGGTGATAATGAGAATGATGGTGAAGATGATGGTGAGATGGAGACGCTGCTGATAAAGAAAATTTTAGAGAAAGATGATAAAGCTGATAAGGCAGAGTTTATCAAAGCACCACACTACTATTTCTTTAAATTGAGGTTCTTTTTTGCATATCCGTGTATGTCGTTTGGAAGTACTTGGGTATGTCATCCAAATGTATTTTCAAGATTTACGATTTAGGACTTTTCTTCTTTATTTTTACTGATTTTTTATTTCTATTGTTTGTATGTTTCTGTGTTAGGCATATGCGAAGCTTGTGCAAAAACAATTCAACAGCATTGCTCCCATGTCACTGCTGCAGAAGAGTGTTTTGTAATGATAGAAAATGCATTATCAGAGAGTGCAGAAGAGTGTTTTGCAAATGGTACGGACTCTTTTGTTTCAAAGCCTGTTACATTTCAAAACTTAAGATAGTGTCTTCGACAATATTTACCATGATAAGCCCCCTCCTGTAAATGTATGCTTCTGTATAGATAAGATTGTGCGATAGGAAAGATTTGTAATCAATGTATCATATTTTTTTCTGAGCCATTAGAACATCTATGTTTTCAATTCTCCCAACTTTTAGTCAAATTTAACTGAATTGAATTCTGTATAAGAAAAACTATATTTAAAAACTAAAAACTACCCTTATCCTATTACCTTAAATTTTTGAAAATCTAGGCGTAAATCCTAAATTTGTGAAATACCACAAAGTTTGCTTTTGTTTTGATAAATTTGTCAACAATCTCTCCGAAACGAAATAGAGCGGTATGCATACCAACTAAAACTACCACTGTTCATCAAAGTTATATGTTTAATTGGTTAGATTCATTAATTTTGACGTATTTTTATTTGATAGGTAATGCTTGAAAGGCATCGATGAGCGGGATGTTCGACATCAGCAGGACATTGAAGATCGAGATTCTCGACATCGACATGAGCTCGAAGAATTAAAAATTAACAACCAATAAGCTCTACTACAGATGCAGACTGCGATGACGAGTGAAATGCAAAAGTTTTTTTCCTAATTATTATCCCACACCGTGCTTCCAGAATCTCCACGACTCGTACCGATTAGGTAATAATACATTTTATTTATTATGAGATTGATGTAGTTCATACTATTTAAAATGGAAAATTATCCATTTTAAAGTTACACGTTACTATGTTGTGGCAATTGATTGTTGAGTTTTTTGGGTGAATTATAACCTATAAACATGTTGGTATTCATGAATAAACAAAGAAGACTCTTTCGATTTTTTTTGAAATAGTAGTTGGTTGTTGTTGGTTTGTCGTAGTTGGTGGAAAATTCTCTCTTTTAAAATTAAATTTTCAATGACGGTGGTGAAAATTTGCTATGGTGGTGCTGAGAATTTGTTATTGTGGTGGTGAGAATTTGCTATTGGTTGGTGTATAATATTCTTAGAATCAATTTGAATGTTTAAAACAAGTTGGCTACCTGTGGTTTTCATGAATAAATAAAGGAGACTCTGTCGATTTTTAAAAAAAATAATAGTAGTTATATATTTATTAAAAAGATATCGCAGTTTAAAATTTATGTTGTTTGTGATGAGAATATGCTATATTGATTCATTGCACCTTGTATTGTTGAGGAGTGGGATATTGATTTTGACGTAAATGACACTTTTTTACTGCATGTGGAAACTTTTGTAGAACATGCAATGCTAATCAGTGATTTTGGAGGTCGTACACTTTAAGATTACGGGATTACTTGGATAAAAGCATTCCGTGTTTTGGAGTATAAGAATTTAATGTATTTTTGTTGTCAAGATATTTAGAGATGCTTGTAAGAACTCTAACTATTATTGAATGAAAATGATTCGTTGTATTGGTTGAAAATCATCTTATGTCTTATATTTTTTGATCATTTGGCGATGAATTAATAAATTGTCTCAAATTTGATTCAATTATATATTAAAGTTTAGTGATAGATTTTATTCTCTCTAATATATTGGTGCAAAAATTTTAAGATCTCTTCACCTATTTTGGTATGGTTAAAACTGTCCCAAAAATATATTAAAGACGGCTTTCTTGCCGTCTCAAAAAAGTCTTATAAAATAGTAACTTTTTGAGACGGATTAATTCCCATCTCAAAAGCACTCTTTTGAGACAGTTCTCTTGCCGTCTCAAAAGGGTCATATAAAATGATGACCTTTTGAGACGGATATGTTCCTGTCTCAAAAAACTCTTTTGAGACGGCTATAGCGTCAAAAAAAGTATTTATAACCCCCTATCAAAAAGACCCCCCCTAGCCATCCCAAATACTGTCCGAAAAAGTATTTGAGATGGATAATCCATCTTTTGGGATTGTTTAGCCACCGTCTCAAAAACTACTTTTTTTTTGTAGTGAAAGCTAGTTTGCTTTGTTGTTTGGTATCCTGTGTTTCTTCAAACCTCTCTTCAGTTCACAAGTCTTCAGGTATCATCTCCACCTTACTCTGCCACTTTTTGCCCCTTTTATTCTCGTCTCCACAATTTCCGGTGAGAGTTTTGAGTTTTTCGACGACTGCTTGCATTTTGCGGTGGTACTTGTTCTTGTTGTTCTTAGTTGTTTTGTTCAAATTTTAATAGTTTGATCTTTAATTCAATTTTCCAATCCTATTTATTTAGGAGAGTCATAAGTGTAGGGTCTGCCTCATATGCTCAGACCTTTTTACCAACTCTTAGGGGAATTCCCCTCTCTTAGGGAGAAGACCTTAAATAAAATTAGGCAAATAGAAAGGGATCAAGAGGAAGCTCGTAGGTCGAAGGAGTTCCCCCTCAGACCTATCTTTCCACCCCCTCTGAAGGTCATATACCCTGAGCTAGTCAAACCAGTTAAATCAGCAGAGGCCACAGTTGAACCCTCTCCCATGTCTGAGTCTGAGTCGTCTACCTCAGACCCTATGTCTATGGACTCTTTTCAAGAGGCCATGGATTTTTCTACTCGCCAGGATCAGGTCCCTGATCAAGCCGAGGTTTCTAGTCAGGCATCGTCCCATAATAGTTCAAGCACATCGCACTCTTCCTCCGACGTTGAGGTTGTAGGTCATAGCGTCGCGGTTCCACCAATTCTTGAAGCTATTACTCTATCGGCTGTCACAGGGGCTGAGTTCGCTCAGAGGTTCCCAAGTGGTGCCCCATCGTCAGCTCAGGCCGACGTTGGACTGGATGATGATGATGCTGAGAGCGATATTGACTCCTCTGAGGCGGACGAGATAGAGAGCAAAGTCACCGAGCTTGATCTTCTTGCCTTCAGGCATCTATATTCCATTAGACCCTCCATAAAACTCAGGAGACCTCTGAGGGAAGAAAGGGATTTTAGCGGCCGAGATGGTGAGATCTGTCTGTACGAGCAGATGTTCAAGTTGGGGTTTTGTCTTCCCATTCATCCCATCATTAGGGATATAGTTTCTTATATTAACTTAGCTCCTTCTTAGTTATCCCCCAATGCTTGGAGGGTGATAATTGGAGCCATAGTTCTATGGAAGGTAGTCCACCACTCAGACCTTCCTGTCCAGGTCTTTATCGGGTGTTACATCCCTTCCTCTTCCAGGAATCATTCGAGCTATTATCATTTCCTAGCTCGAAAGTCAACTAAGAAGATGTTATAGGTTACCCAAACTATTAAACATAATTGGAAGACGGGGTATTTCTTTGCCTTAGGGGCATGGGAATTTGTACCTTGTATCCCCTCTTCAAACTTAGAGCCGAGGATACCCCTGAGATGGGGCAAGGTGTCAATGGCTGCCAGGGCTGACCCTGGGCTAAGCCAAAATAATCTTCAAAAGGTGAAAGACCTTCAAGATCAGGGGGAGCATGGTTTGTTGGTTAAGTTCGAACATGTGATGACCCCTTATTATCTCTGGTCTTGGGGGTAGTCCTCTAACGGAGCTACGTAAGTGCTTATTTCACTATTTCAGCAAGTTAATCCTTTGAGTTTTTTATGTCTCTGATTTTCTAACTCAGACCTTTTCCTTTTGCAGAGCGCCCTGAAGGCATTTCGGACGAAGTCTGGGAGATGTTTGCACCGAGCCTTACGAGGCCGGTGAAGAAAGCAGGCTTGAATGCACCCCCTCCATCTACATCAAGGGCTGAGACTACCAAGAAGAGAAAACCTGCCGACCCTTCCCCTGAAGATCAGAGGCAGAAGAAAAATAAGAAGGGGGATCGTGCCATCCCCATTTCTTCCGAGGATGCATTAATTACTCATCTTGAGCAATTGAAGATTGGTGATAGTCTCATCGACCATAGTCTGAACGCCCTGGATGCTATCGGCGATGTCATGACCGAGTTTGACAAGCGCTTTTGTCGCTCCTTGGATAAGCCTCTGCTTGCTGAATTCTCTCTTCACCGTTTTATCCAAGTAAGACTTTTAACTTTTTGCTTCTGAATGTGTAACATCGGCCTTTGAACTATATCAGACCTTAGACAGACATCTTTGCACATGTTATGTAGGGTCTTCTCACCATGCATCACTATGTCAACTGGACCTTAGGAAAAGTTCCTCTGATTGAGAAGGACCAAGAGGCCGAGAAGACTGAGGCCACTTTAAATGCTAAAGTGGAACGTCTGAAGGCTGCTCTGAAGAAGGCTGAGACCAGCATGAAGGGGATGCAGAAGGACATGGACAAGCAGAGGGAAGATTATAATGCTGCTTTTAAGGCTCAGGCTGACTCTCTCCAATGTAAAGTCGATGTGGCTATCAAGGCTGCCTTAGATGATGCCTCCGAGAAGATCTTGTAGGAGTATAAGGTCTCTGATGAGTTTATCAGTTTTGACTTTGAATATTTGGAGAGAGGGGTCAAGTCTACTGGCAAATGGGCTGCCATGAAGGAGAAGGAATCAGGGAGCCTTGCAGCAGCTGACTTCATCGTCTTGGGTTATACCGACCCTAAATTTGCTTAGGCTCTCAGGAAGTTGAGGAGGAGGGAGGAAATGCATCTACAGAGACTGCCCCTCAAGGTGACACCATGACTGAAAATGTTAGTGCTCAAGACAACGGGGTGTAAGTAGCCACCCTCGGCCAGGGAGATGCAGACGTGGTACCTAACCCTGAGGCTGCAAACACTTGACTTCTTTATGAAGCTTTTATTAATTTTAATTTCTCTGAAGATTTGTAACCTCCGACAAACTATGTTATTTTTTATTTTGTAACTCCTAACTTTGATCTATGTCAACCTCTGAGGAGGGCTTTACTTCTTTAATTGCTAAATGTTCTTTGAATGATTTTCCTTATCATGCAATGTCTATTTAGGTCTGAGGTCATCTAAGTATGATGTCTGACCTTAGACCTTGTCACCAAATCATGATGTTATAAGGTCTGAGGCCATCACATAAGATGTTATCCCCATAAAATTTTTACCAAATTAATGATGTCTAGGCTCTAAGGTCATCCAAGTATGATGTCTGACCTCAGACCTTGTCATGAAATCATGATGTGTTAAGGTCTGAGGTCATCAACTAAGATGTTACCATCATAAATAATTTTCACCAAATTAATGATGTTTAAGGTCTGAGGTCATCCAAGTATCATGTATGACCTCAGACCTTGTCACCAAATCATGATGTTTTAAGGTCTGAGGTCATCAACTAAGATGTTACCCTCATAAATAATTTTCACCAAATTAATGATGTCTAGGGTTTGAGGTCATCCAAGTATGATGTCTGACCTCAGACCTTGTCACCAAATCATAATGTTTTAAGGTCCGAGGTCATCAACTAAGATATTAACCTCATAAATAATTTTCACCAAATTAATGATGTCTAGGGTCTGAGGTCATCCAAGTATGATGTCTGACCTCAGACCTTGTCACCAAATCATGATGTTATAAGGTCTTAGGCCATCAACTAAGATGTTATCCTCATAAATAATTTTCACCAAATTAATGATGTCTAGGGTCTGAGGTCATCCAAGTATGATGTCTGACCTCAGACCTTGTCACCAAATCATGATGTTTTAAGGTCTGAGGTCATCAACTAAGATATTACGCTCATAAATAATTTGCACCAAATTAATGATATCTAGGATCTGAGGTCATCAAAGTATGATATCTGACCTCAGACCTTGTCACCAAATCATGATGTTTTAAGGTTTGAGGTCATCAACTATGATGTTACCCTCATAAATAATTTTCACCAAATTAATGATGTATAGGGTCTGAGGTCATCCAAGTATCATGTATGACCTCAGACCTTGTCACCAAATCATGATGTTTTAAGGTCTGAGGTCATCGACTAAGATGTTTCCCTCATAAATAATTTTCACCAAATTAATGATGTCCTGGGTCTGAGGTCATCCAAGTATCATGTCTGACCTCAGACCTTGTCACTAAATCATGATGTTTTAAGGTCTTAGGTCATCAACTAAGATGTTAACGTCATAAATAATTTTCACCAAATTAATTATGTCCAGGGTCTGAGGTCATCCAAGTATGATGTCTGACCTCAGACCTTGTCACCAAATCATGATGTTATAAGGTCTGAGGCCATCACATAAGATGTTATCCCCATAGAATTTTCACCAAATTAATGATGTCTAGGGTCTGAGGTCATCGAAGTATGATGTCTGACCTCAGACCTTGTCACCAAATCATGATGTTATAAGGTCTGAGGTCATCAACTAAGATGTTACCCTCATAAATAATTTTCGCCAAATTAATGATGTCTAGGGTCTGAGGTCATCCAAGTATGATGTTTGACCTCAGACCTTGTCACCAAATCATGATGTTTTAAGGTCTAAGGTCATCAACTAAGATGTTACCCTCATAAATAATTTTCACCAAATTAATGATGTCTAGGGTCTGAGGTCATCCAAGTGTGATGTCTGACCTCAGACCTTATCACCAAATCATGATGTTATAAGATCTGAGGCCATCACATAAGATGTTATCCCCGTAAAATTTTCTTCATTTTAGCACAATGAACCAAGTATTGACACAGGAATTGATCTTCTCATTAATAATCTTTTCGTAAGATGATACATTTACAACATTATATGTAGTACTTTTTTAGATTATCAGCATTCCAAGGGTTTGAAAAAGGTTCCTCTTGGAGGTTCTCTAGCCTGTAGGTTCCTGGTACATCCTCCTCAATTACTTTGTAAGGACCATGCCAATTTGGGTGAAGCTTGTTTGCCTTCTGTAACATCTTCTTCAGTACCAGGTCCCCTTCATCTATGGGCCTTGATTTTACCCTTTGATTATAGAACTTTACTGTTCTCTATTGGTAAGATGCTTGCCTGATTTCTACGTCTTCCCTTCTCTTTTTAATCAAGTCCAGGTCGAGTCTTCTCTCCTCCTCATTCTTCTCAGGGTCATAAATCTGAACCCTATGAGTAAGGAGTCCTACCTCTGTTGGTATGATGGCCTCTGAGCCATGTGATAACATAAACGGGGACTCCCCCGTTGGTGTCTTTGTCGTTGTTCTGTAGGCCCATAACACAGCATAAACCTCTTTGGTCCATCTACCTTTAGATTCTTCTAACCTCTTCTTGATCCCATCAAGGATCGTTCTGTTTGTGACATTGGTTTGACCGTTTACTTGAGGTCGGCCAGGAGAAGAGAAAAATTTCTTTATCCCAACTCTTTGGCAGTATTTTTCCATGGAAGAATTCTTGAACTGGGTTCCATTGTCCAAAATGAGGGTATTTGGGAGGCCATGTTTGCATATGATGTTCTTCCAAATAAATTAGAAGGTCTTCTTCTCTGTAATTATGATCATCGGCTCTGCCTATACCCACTTAGAGAAGTAATCAATGGTAATTATTAGAAATCGGTAATTATTTGTAGCCCTTAGCAGGGGACCCATTAAGTAAATTCCCCATACTGCGAACGGCCAAGGGGAACTGATAGACATCATAGGCTGATGTGGTTGATGGGGGATTGTAAAGAATCTCTGACATTTATCGCACCTCTTTACGTAGGCTGCAACATCTTTGGCCAAGGTCGGCCACCAATATCCTTGCGTGATAATCCTCTTCGCTAAAGGTCTCCCTCCTATATGACTGGATCAAGAACCCTCGTGAACCTCTTATAGGACGTGGGGAACTTCTACGGGATGAACGCATCTGAGGAGAGGTAATAGGAATAGTTTCCTATACAGGATATCTCCTACTATTAAGAACTTTGCGACTTTGTACCTTAATTTCCTCCTTTCTAACATTGACTCTGGTAGCACCCCCTCTCTGATATATCTGACAAGGGGATCCATCCATGAATCCCCTAGGTTCAAATTGAGGCAAGGGTTACTGACCTCTTCTTCTTCAATGGTTGCTCTGGGTAAGATCTCAACAGGGACTGTCCTTTTGATATATGTCCTTATTACCGAAGCTAGCCTTGCTAATGCGTCTGTATGACTGTTATTTTATCGAGATATTCTCTTAATTTTTACCTTTTCGAAGCCTTCGAGTATCGTTCTCACCCTCTTCAGGTATTTGGCCATCCTTTCGTCTTTGGCCTCATAAACCCCTAATACTTGATTAACAACCAACATTGAGTCACTGTGAAGGATGAGTCATCTTATACCAACGGTCCTTGCCAAGGAGAGGCCTGTTATCATGGCCTCGTATTCTGACTCAATATTTTACGCCTTAAAGTTAAATCTAAGGGCATATTCGATGTTGATCCGGGTCTGAAAGTATTAGGCCCGCACTGCTTTCACTTTCGTAAGAAGACCCGTCGACAAGGAGGTTCCAGATGTCTTTATCTGATGAGAAACCCTCTTCTAACATGATTCCCTGCCAGAAGAGGTACCGGTCTTCCTCATTCTCGGTTATTCCATCTCTGACTCTCTTGGGCATAACCTCTTCCGAGTGTCGAAAGACGTTGCTATTTATCCCTTCTTCAGTCTCTAGATTATTCTCAACCTCGGTCTCTTCCCGTGTGAACTCGACGACAAAATCTACAAGTGCTTGCCCTTTGATGGTCGTCCTAGGCTGATAGGTAAGGTCATACTCCCCTAGTTCAATGGCCCATGCCATCAATCTTCCCAATTTCTCAGGTTTATGGAGGACTTGTCTTAGTGGGGAGTCAGTGAGGACGACCATTGAATGGGATTGAAAGTAGGGCTTCATCTTCCTAAAGGCATATATCAAGGCATAGGTTTGCCACATGAGTGCAGGCCTTTAAGCTCTTCGTCAACATATCATCTACATACACCTCCACAGTCTTGCCTATTTATTCTTCTAACATCTTATTCAAAAGGCATTGATATGTTGCCCCTGCATTTTTTGATTCAAAGGCCATCACCTTATAGCAATACGTCCCGTTGTCAGTAATGAAGGTTGTCTTTTCTGAGTCTCCAGCATCCATGAAGATCTGATTATAGCCTGAATACATTTCCATGAAGCTCATGAGCTCATGTCCTGCAGTTACATCTACCATCTGGTCGATCTGAGGTAAGGGATAACTGTCTTTTGGGCAATACTTGTTCAGGTCGGTGAAGTCTACGCACATTCTCCATTTCCCGTTGGCTTTGGGTATAATGATTATGTTTGATAGCCATTCCGAATATATGACATCCCTGATAAACTCAGCCTCTTCTAACTTCTTGGCCTCTTCCCAGATGACGTCGTACTTCTCCCTGGAGTAAACTCTTCGTCTTTGTTTGATTGGATTAGCATCCTTAGTCACGTTGAGTTTGTGACATATAACCTCAGGTTTAATGCCAGGCATGTCTGCGTGACTCCAGCCAAAGATACTCCGCCTCTTCCTTAAGAAGTCTATCAACTCTTCTTTGATTTCCGATTTTAAGGCTTTGCCGATCTGGACGGTTTTTTTTTGGCTCGTCCTCATTAAGGACGATGGATTCTACCTCTTTTACGGCCTCTCCTTTCTTCAACTTTATTTGATCTCTAGGGTCAAGTGTATCGATGTTATAAGTGATAGTTACTCTCTTATGAGCCTCTCTCTCTTCAGCTGAGTTGAAGTAGCATTCTCGTGCTATGGTCTGGTCACCCTGCACTTCCCCTACCCCATAGGGGGTCAGAAATTTCAGCATCTGGTGGACCATCGACGACATGGCTTCGAACTCCTTAAGGGCTACTCTTCCTATGATGAGGTTATAGGCCGAGAAGACATTTTCGTCCGTAATGAAAAAATTGATCTTTCGGGTTAACCTCTTAGGCCACTCATCGCCCATTCGCACATCCATCTCATACATGCCCAGTGGATGGACCTTTTCATCGCTGAACCACATTAACGGATGGTGATAGGGTACCAGCCTAGCTCTGCTAAGGCCTAGGCTTTTAAAGCAGGGCTAAAACATCACATCTACTGAACTCCCTCCGTCTATAAGAATTCTCTGCACTTAACATCCATGAACTCTTATTGTGATCACCAAAGGGTCATCATATTGAGCTAGGATGCCTTTGAAGTCGTGTCGGGAGAACCCAACTACGAGAGTGTCCATGTCTACCTTCTTTATCTTTTGCATAGTCTCAGAAGGTGTCAGGTTTACCACTTCAAGTTTGGCCACCAATTTGTCCTCTGCCACATGAGCTTTTCTATCAGCAACCTCAGAACCACCCCCCGCAAGTCCTCCGCATATGGTGTTAATGCCAAAGGAGATCATACCAACACTCTTCACTGGGGTGTTTTCATCTTTTTACGGGAGGTCTGGATCGTCTTTGTCATCTCCGTTTGAGTCACCATCTCTTCTTGTTGTGGTATCCTCACGACACTTGTCGTGTCTCTTCTTTTTTGGGTCTTCCCTTCCCCTTTTGGGAGCGTTACCATCAACCTATTTCCTCAACTTTCCTGACTTCAACATCTTCTCGATCTCATCCTTCAAGGCGAAGCACTTGTCCGTTATATGGCCATGGTCTTGGTGGAATTCACACCATAAGTTCTGGTTCCTCTTATGTGGAAGAGGCTTCAACTTCTCTGGCCATCTTAGGGATCAGTCATTCTTGATCTCATTGAGGATGTGTTCGCAGCTAACCGTAAGAGGGGTATAACGTGCAAACTTATCATCAGCTGACCTCTTCTTTCCATCCTTCTTTCTTTAGAACTTTCCGCTGCTACCGCCGTTCTCATCTTCATACTTAGAGGATATGACCTCTTCAACCTTCATGACCTTCCCCGCAGTTGCCAATAGCTCCGTCATAGACTTTGGAGGGTCTTCGGCAAGTTTCCAAAATAATTTCCCCTTTTGAAGACCTCCTATGAGGGTGGTCATGGCAATATTCTCTTCATAATCTTTAACCTCAAGTTTTTCTTTGTTGAACCTGGCAATGTAGTCCCTTAGACTCTCATGCTTTCCTTGCTTGATGTACAACAGATGGGTGGTATTCTTTTGAGGTCTTACCCCAAAGAAGAAATTGTGAATGAACCGTTTAGCCAAGACCTTAAAGTTTTCTATTGAATTCTTTGGAAGAGATGTAAACCATATGTACGCAGCTCCCGTCAAGGTCCCAGAGAAGGCTCTGCACTTCATCTCATCTGGTATCGAGTAGATGTCCGTCGCTGACTGGTACATCTCAATATGATGTACAGGATTGGTGTTATCATCATACTTGGGAGTTACTGTAGGTGGCTTGAACTTAGCTAGGGTAGGGAAGCTTACTATCTTAGCCACGAACGGAGAGCCCTCTGAGAAACCTCTTTGTAGTGGATCTCCTATCTTTTGATGAGGTCTCCTATCTTGTCCTCAAGATGTTGGATGGAATCATTCCATGGTCTTGCTACGTTGGCCTGGCCGAGGTTATCCCCAACCACCTCCAAGGGGTGGATCGAGGGTTCCCCAGCCACGGCACAACGCCTGCTGTTGACCTCTTCTTGGTCTCTTCCTCGTCCCGGTTGTGGCCGACGTTGTCTCTCTTCCCTTTGTGAGCCTACTGCACTTCTCGACCTTGACAACCTTTGTCTTAGGTCGTTTACTGGGCCGAGCCTTTCAAAGGCTGACCCTCTGCTCAGTCGATCAAAAGTTGATCCTCGTTGTTGGGCTTAGTCACCCCTTCGGCCTCCACAACCTTGGCTCCGGTTGGCAGGACAAACTGTGTTGTTCGAAACCTCATATGGCTCCTAACAGTCTTGAGGGACGTCTTCCGCCTCTAGATCATCATACCGGTCCACAGGGCAAGGGTTTCCTTGCCTCCCTCCTCTACTGGGGTGTAGGTTGGTCTTTCCTCGGTGCCTGGGGTGGTCCCCTGGCATCAGGATAGGGCCAAACAACCGCCAGGGTGATCATTTCCGGTGAGACTCCAGGTGGCCTCATCATATTTTGGTTGAGCTGTGCAAATTGCTCCTGCATTGTAGCCAAAGAACTCAAGGATGCGGCCACCTCCGCCATTTCGGATTGGGCCGCTGCCTGGCTGGAGCTGGGTCCTCCCGCACCAGGCGACGGAAGAGGTGGTGGTAATTCCGGTGCCATGTGTTAACACAAAAGATATGGTGTAGTAAATGAGCTTAATACCTTACAGGACCTCTTTCAATGGTGAAACATCTCCACCCAAGGGGGGGGGGGGGGGGGCTGGTTCACCACCAGAGTCTCCGATGAGGTTAAGCAAATAAAGAGGAAGAGACAGCTTCTCGCTCCCACAAACGACGCCAAAATGATGATGCTGAAAATAGCACCACCCTTCAAGGTGTTTGTAAGCTCAATTTCGTGTTAACAATGGCAGTATAAAGGTATATAATAGAAGGAGGTGAGGAGAAGAGGATTAACACCGGAATATAAGTGGTTCAGCTAATCAGGCTTATGTCCACTGTCAAGGTGTGTGGTCAATATCACTGTATGAGGGCACTAATGGCCATGAATACAAACCTCTCAATCTTTCTCTCTCTACTGTGTATTTAGACAGAGTTTCAACTAGGGTTGCTAATTTCGCCTCCTGTACAAGGTAGAGTATGACCTCTATATATAGTGCCTGGGGGGTGTAGTGTACCCACCAAGCATGCAATGAGCATGTGCATGAGGATCCATCTAGTATGAGAATAACATCTGGCTAATATCATGCAGATAATGATGACCTTAATATTCCCTCATGTGAGGGGAATGATTCGGTTATAACTAATTGTGTACACGTGTTCCCAATAGAGCATATGCTGATAAGAACTTGTCCATCCGTGAATGGTCCCAACCTTGGCCTGGAAGAGGACGAGGTGGTGACCATGGTTAAGTGGGAGAGCCAAAGTAAGACATATTGAGCTGTGACGTCGACCTGGGTCGAGGTAGTGGTGGCAAAGCAGGAACGTCGGCCAATCCCTCACCGAGATTGATGTTGATGATGGGATGGCAACCTCTTCAGTATGATGTCTGACCTCAGACCTTGTCAATAAATCATGATGTTATAAGGTCTGAGGCCATCACATAAGGTGTTACCCTCATAAATAATTTTCACCAAATTAGTGATGTCTAGGGTCTGAGGTCATCCAAGTATGATGTCTGACCTCAGACCTTATCACCAAATCATGATGTTATAAGGTCTGAGGTCATCAACTAAGATGTTACCCTCATAAATAATTTTCACCAAATTAATGATGTCTAGGGTCTGAGTTCATTCATCAAATCATCATGTTATAAGGTCTGAGGTCATCAACTAAGATGTTACACTTATAAATAATTTTCAGCTAAACTTGTTATATCTGTGTGGATGTTTTAATTTTTAACCTCATTGTTGTTGTACTCATCAAATTCGATTTTTTCTAAATCCCATAAGCCAAATGAGAACGAAGGATTTCATTTTTTTTAGTTTATTGTTGCTTTGTAGTCCATCCAAATTTAATTAGGAATTCATGTTTAACTCTTAAAAGTTTAAACGAAAAGGGTCTTTAAGAAAAAAGACCTAAAATCAAAATAGATAACTAATTTAGAACTTCGTTTGTTGATTTTATCCTATTATATACTTTATGTGGAGCCTTTAATTTCTTTACTCGATATATTATAGCAACTACTAATAAATATGGCATGACTATTGTACGTGAATAAATTATATTCTGATCTGGACATTACAACACTGACATTTAGTTGCGAATTTATGAGCTACAAAAGAAAATTCGTAGCAAAAAAATATTTTTTCCAACGAAAATTATTTCGTGGCTAAATATATTACATTTAGCGAAGAAATTAAGAGTTTCGTTGGCAATAAGTGCCAATATGTGGGAGCCAAGATTCCCCCCAAAAAAAAGTTATTTGGGAACAAAATATAAACTATTGACGACGAAATTATTCATAGAAATTAATTTTATTTTTTTGCAAAAAAATAGTTTTCGTGGCAGAAAATGTTAAAACATTACGCAACGAACTATTGTCTAGTGAAATATTCTAATTTTAACTAAATATCACTCAATCTCAAAATCACCCATTCAGCTCCAAGACGATCGTTTGTCCAAATACACCGTGAAAACCCTTTTTCTCTTCTCTCCAAACGATCGCCACTTCAGACAAATCTCATAAGCAACTCTTTCTCTTGTCCTTTCGAAGATGGTAAGCACTTTTCTTTCTTTCTCTACAACTTCGAACAAACCTTGTTTTTTCTATATGTATTAAACAAAGATTCGCAATAAACAACTCTTTCTCTTAGCTTGTTTTTTGGCCCCTAATTATTAAAGAAATAGTTAGGGTTTTATTGGGTGAAATTCAATTTGACTGATGTTTTAGTGGTGTGGGTTGTTGGCTTAATTTGATGATTGCCGATTTTTTAGGTGGTGGTTTAGTTTGAATTGATGATTGTTGATTGATTTGGCGGTTTTAGATATTTTTTTTCCAAATCTATAGTGTCTTTTCTAATTACCTTACTATTTAATCAAATACAATGTAAGTCTTGGGTCATATTGGGCAGTGGGTAATTTTTTATATATATACATGAATTTTGTAGGGGTAATACCTAAAAATGTTTAAAACTAAAAAAAAAATCACTTAAAAATTATTTTTTCACTATTTACAATAAAAATCAAGTGTAAAGTTGTTCAGACGTAAAACACATCCTATTAAGTTGTTAATAACCATTGGAAATGAATAAGATAAAAAAATAGTAGTATTAATCTCATATACACTAACAAAGTTTGTCTTGCTTAAATACGTTATTTCTCTGTCATCTAAACTAATCTTGTCTAAACATAATTGAAGCAATATTGTTTTTATTATGGCTCTATATTGTAATCGATAGCCTTATATGTTGATTATGAAAATACACTTACTTATAATGTGTTAGTTATAACATGTCGTTTGTTTTGAGAATTGTATGATAAATATGAAACATTGTTGTCAAGTAATTTTCACTTTTCTTTTTTTCTTTTGAAGCTTAAGTATGTTATTGTGGTCGACGATTATCTTATTTAATTTTTTTTTGTAGAAGTGGGAAAGTAGAAACCAAATTCCGAACTAATGTAAAATTGATTTTTGTCATCCTTTGAAAATTCAGTTCTACCCACCAAATGTAAACAAGGAATTATGCTTGATTTTCCCAGGATTTACGAATATGTTGTGTCTAGCTTCTTATGGATGCATGAATCTATAGACTACATTGTTTAGAATAATCAATTAGTGCAGTTGAGAAGTTGATAGATATACATTTTACTCTTGTAGCGGAAATTGGTATCCTAAATTGATTTATGCCATCCTTTGAAAATTCAGTTCCACCCACAAATTGTAAACAAGACCCCTCTGCTTGATATTCCTAGGATTTACGAATATGTTATGGCTAGCCTCTAATGGATGCTTGAATCTACAAACTACATTATTTGTAATAATCAATTAATGTAGCCGAGGAGTTGAAAGATGTACGTTTTACTCTTGCAACGAAAATTGGTGTCCTAAAAGCATTTTGTCACATGCTTTACAAAATCATTGGTTAAGCCACCAAAATTGATTGATCGAGTTTTTTTTTATTTTTTAATACTATTTATATATTAGGTTTTTGTCCAAGTCATGATTTAGTTCAATATGATTCTGACTTATATGATGTATTGTATATGAGTTACCCGTCTGATTAATTTGACTTGGAGATACTATTGGTGGTTATAATTGTATTAACATTACATATGTTTTTTTATTCATCATTTTTTTTATTTGTGCGAACACTCACAGTTTTATATATTTTCTGGGAATAAGGGAAGGTCTAAGCCTCTTCCCTTCTTAAAATTTTATTCATATAATGCATTCTCTGAATCAGCAATAAATAATTTCTTCTTGTTCGGAATGACGTTTATACGTATTTAGTTATTAATATGCTATTCCTTATATCATTTCTGCGGTAAATTAAGGTTCTAAGCCAGCTACAGCATCCAAACATTGTGCAGTATTATGGTAGTGAAATAGTGAGTAATTTTCCTGGTGCACAGTTGTTGTTATTATCAACACGAGACATTTGTCCGCTTATACACTTAATGAGAATTTTACTATATGTGCATGCAGGTTGGTGACAGGTTTTACATATATTTGGAGTATGTTCATCCTGGTTCAATTAATAAATATATCCACGACCACTACGGATCAATTACGGAATCTATTGTACGCGATTTCACTCGCCACATTCTCTCTGGTTTGGCTTACTTTCATAGCACTAAGACAATACACAGGTAATATATGTGATGAAAATTAGTTTTCAAATAACTAGTTATTAAATTTGAATGCGTCATATAGTTGATGCATTTTTCTCTAGCGGTAACAAATTTTATTGGTAGAAAAGGAATATGTAATTCATGTCATCGGTCTGTGGATTTATGATTATCAAATATGTTACATTCTATACATATATGCTCATTTAGTGCATCTGAAAAAACATCAGGATAACATTAAACTTATCCCATCTCAACATTATAAAAAATAGCACCTAGGAGGTGAGGATGGTTTTATCCCACAAACGCATGGGATAAGAGACTCACTTAGGATAAATATTCCTCTTTAAAATCCAATTAATCTTACAACAATCACGGGATGGGATAAAAATGTCCTATCTGACCTCATAATCAGACGCATCAAACAGGGTCTTAGAGTGTCTCTTCTGGGATGCAAAGTTTGATGGTGATAAGATTTGTAGGGACATCAAAAGGCCTAATTTGCTTGTTGATGCATATGGGGTTGTCAAGTTTGCTGATTTTGGGATGGCTAAACATGTATGTTTGAAACTCTTGCTATAATTAATGGTATCATGGTAACTTCAGTTATTGCGTGGTTACCGATATTTGATGCTATAATGTGGGCTTCAGCTTACTGGACAAGCAGCCAATCTATCTTTAAAGGGCAGTCCGTACTGGATGGCTCCCGAGGTACCTTCCTTCTGCAACATCAGATATATCCTTTTTCCCCCACTTTATACTAACCTCATCTCTTCCCTACAACTCTTACAATTTGTGATGCAGCCAGATGCTAGTCCTGATCTTGGTCTTGTTGTTGATATCTAGAGTTTGGGTTGTACCATTATTGAAATGTTGAACGGGAAGCCTCCTTGGGGAGAGCTTGAAGGGGTAAGCACTCCTTGTTGCTTGATATGTTTAATTTATAATGACTTGTACTTCACAGTATTTATCAAGGATTTAAAACACGCGGGGCGTGATCGAGTCGTGGAGGTCAAGCCTTAAGCCTTAGAAGCCTAGGCGAGCTTAGGTGTAAAAAGGCGTGAAAAGGCGTTTAGGCATTCTTACTATATTTTAATACTTTTTAACCATAACAAGGCTATTAAAATACTAAAATTGTACATATCATAAAAATATGTCTGAATATATGCAAATTAAAATACTATTTGATTATTTTGAATGAGATAATTGTCCGATTTGTAAAAATATTCTTTAAAAGGTTATATCGTTTCACTAAAGCATTGTTGTTTTTAGAAAAAAGTGATCCTTAAGGGTTTTACCAATAATAAGGCGTGAAAAACGTAAAGCAGGGCGTTTCTCTCAAGCCTCAAGCCTAGGCGGAGCCTAGGCGAGTTTTTTAGAACAGTGGTATTTATTAATATACAGTTTTTTTTTGCGGATAAACTAAAAGTTTAAAGAGATTTTGGAAATTTTTTATATCTTGTTTTCTTTGATCACTTAATATCACTGACACTAATGTGAGTTGTGCTAAATCCATGTGATTTTATATAATATATAACAACCCATGAGGTTGTAATTCTAGTAGAACAGCTTATGAGGTTGTCCTTGTTTGTTGTGGGGGTGGGGGTGGGTGGGGTAGAGGGAGGGGGGAAGAAGGGAAAGATCGGTCTTGCACCACCATGGTATAATTCCATATGTTTGTGTGTTTCTTGATGCTTTGGGATCCAAAGTAAATTTTTATAACCATAGTTGTTAAAAACACGTTTGCTTAGGTTCAAGGCACAAGGTTTGCGCCTTGCCTATGCTAAGGCGAGGTGACTGCAATAATGCACACGCCTTTTGTGTCAAGGCTCAAGGCGCAATAAAGGCGCGCCTTACTGATTTTTTTTAAAAGCCCCATTTTATTTTGATATATAAGATTTGATGGCTTTTCTTGTATCTGCCGACCTTTTTAGACATCTAATTCACCGAAAATCTGCCAAGATACGTCTTAGTAATTAGAAGACGCTACTTTCATTTTTTATGGAAAAGGCCCCAGCCAATCCACATTCTAGACATTTTTCGTACACATCATTCTCCCTGGGTGGTGTGTGGTTTAAGAATATGGGCACTTGAGTACAGATTTGGGCTGATGTGGGCAATTTTGGCATTACGAGCTAGTTTTGCCGCTACAATACATGGTAATAGTTCATCTATCGGCTTATTATAATGTTATAATTATGTGATGTCATGAGAACCACATCTACGGGCATAATCAATAATGGTCGAATCTTTATAGTTGTTACCACTACCACAGTGCCACATCACATGGTCACAATAAGACTACAAGAATGGTATATTTTTCGATTTTATTGAAATAGTACATCATGATTTACTTTATGCATTTTATTTTTATTTTTTGTTCACTTCCTCTGGACTTGATATGATGAAGGGTAATTGTGGTTGCCTGGTAGGAGTTATTTATTGGCTTATTCATCTGTCTCATCTGTTAGTTAAAGCAAGTTAGACATGTTTTTTTACCGATTTTTTTTATTGCAGGCGGCATCCATGTTCAAGTTTCTTAAAGGAAGTCCACCAATCCCCTAAACACTATCCCCCGAAGGCAAAGATTTTCTACGTTGTTGGTTTTGTAGAAATCTAGCAGAAAGGCCATCAGCTAGCATGTTACTAGAATATCCATTCTTGAAAAACTCACAAAAAGCAAACGTTTCCTCTTACACTTAGTCAATCAATAGGATGAAATTGACAGTAAATTGCAATTTCATATTGCATGTTTTCCTTTTTCTAGATTATGGTATGCAATAATTTAACTAGTCTAATTTTAACAGGATAAAAGAGAGAGGTCCAGTTACAAACTTGATCAGTTGCCAGTACCAGTAACGGAAGCACAAATCACAAAACGGAAACTTGCAAACCCGTAAGAGTTGATTTGGCATTGCATTCTAAAATTTATTTTCTGGCAAAAGAAAATAAAGAAAATAAAAAATAAAATATGATTATGTACTAAAGCTCTTCAATCAGGGGAATATTAATCCAAGTTTGCCTTATACTTGTCTTTTATTTTATGCTCTGTGATTTTCCATATATGCTTTGCATTCACAGCCATTTTTCTCTGTATCCATAGCTCTGTATTCATAATGTGCTATATGCTCAACAATTAGCATTGACAGATTTTTCATAAATTATGGCCAAATGAGGAAAGTTTTTTCATTCTACGCATTTATATTCCTATTTTCTTCATTGATTAGTGAATGATTTCAATTGAAAATGAGTATTAACATTGTTATATTATGATTAACACAGTACATAAAGTCATAAAGCATCTCTTAAAGAAAAAAGTAAATATTTCAGTCCATAGTCATAAAGCAACTCTTATAGAAATTCATATGTAGCAGTTGAAACACCACCTTATTGGTTTTCCATATGAAAGATGGGTATTGAACAGAGTAAATATATCAGTCCATAGTTTTAGGTGTTTTACTCTCGGTCCTTAATTGATGTACCATCAGGTGTTTTACTTTCATATTTTTAGGTATTTTGTTGTGTCATCAGCTATTTCTCCATTATATAACACAGTGGATGTCAACTGTGTTATATAATGACTAACACAGTGTATATATGCCCATGATTTCAAGAACCACTATCTGTTATTAATAGTGTTATATAATGATTAACATAGCGTATATAACCTACTTATATGTTTCTTTTCAAGCGCAACTATCTGTTATTATTTCTTTTTGGTGCTACTATTGTGTATATATGACCATGATTTGGTAAGCGTGTGTGTTTGTTGTTCAATGTATAGCAACAGCTATTCAATGTCGTGTATATATGTCTTTTTGGTGCTATTGTCGTGTATATATTAATATGATTTGATATTGTCGTGTATATATGAACTTTTTTACGGGTATATTAGGCTTTTGACACACTCCGGATAAAACATGTCACAGGCAACCCGTTAGAGATGAAATTTTAGTTACTAATTGAGTATAAAATTTCAGGAGAGATTCAACATTGATTTGGATGATCATGCAAAGGAGTGTTTGGAAGAGCTAATGATAGGGAGAAGTTGGAGTCAATGGAGCAAGCTTCGTGAAGTGTATAAAAAATATGGATCAGCAGAGAAAGTCGAGAAAATGTCCTTGCTGGTGACCCGGGATAATTGGCTTAATCTATGCGATCTTTATGGAAGTCCAAGATATCAGGTTTGAACTATTATTGATATTGTAACTTGTAAATACTTTTTTTATTCAAATATGCATACTTATGATGCTTCAAAAATTACTGCAAAGACAATGCTTTGTAAATCATAATAACAAGTCTAAACAAATTATGAAGCATAATCAAGGGTCAAAAGAATTTGTGGTGGTTCGTCATGAACTGGTAATATATCTACTAGTTTTGGTGTGTCAATTGAGAATTTTATTTTATAAATATATTTATTAATTGTTTGTTGTTTAATAGCGGAGTAAAGAGGTGAACGGTCAAGAGCAGAATAGGGTCAATTTTTACAAAGAAACGCATTGCAAAGATGAAAAGTGGACATCTTCCGAAGCCGAAATGCTCTATGTAAGTCTTGTCAATTTATTTTGAATTTACCTTGTTGCTAAATTACAAACCATTAAACATGGCTGGTTTGTAATTCCTTTGGTACTATCATAGTCATAAAGCAACTCTTATAGAAATTCATATGTAGCAGTTGAAACACCACCTTATTGTTTTGCCATATGAAAGATGGGTATTGAACAGAGTAAATATATCAGTCCATAGTTTTAGGTGTTTTACTCTCGGTCCTTAATTGATGTACCATCAGGTGTTTTACTTTCATATTTTTAGGTATTTTGTTGTGTCATCAGCTATTTCTCCATTATATAACACAGTGGATGTCAACTGTGTTATATAATGACTAACACAGTGTATATATGACCATGATTTCAAGCACCACTATCTGTTATTAATAGTGTTATATAATGATTAACATAGAGTTTATAACCTACTTATATGTTTGTTTTCAAGCGCAACTATCTGTTATTCTTTCTTTTTGGTGCTACTGTCGTGTATATATGACCATGATTTGGTAAGCGTGTGTATTTGTTGTTCAATGTATAGTAGCAGCTATTCAATGTCGTGTATATATGTCTTCTTGGTGCTATTGTCGTGTATATATTAATATGATTTGATATTGTCGTCTATATATGAACTTTTTTACCGGTATATTAGGCTTTTGACACACTCCGGATAAAACATGTCGCAGGCAACCCATTAGAGATGAAATTTTAGTTACTAATTGAGTATAAAATTTCAGGAGAGATTCAACATCGATTTGGATGATCATGCAAAGGAGTGTCTGGAAGAGCTAATGATAGGTAGAAGTTGGAGTCAATGGAGCAAGCTTCGTGAAGTGTATAAAAAATATGGATCAGCAGAGAAAGTCGAGAAAATGTCCCTGCTGGTGACCCGGGATAATTGGCTTAATCTATGCGATCTTTATGGAAGTCCAAGATATCAGGTTCGAACTATTATTGATCTTGTAACTTGTAAATACTTTTTTTATTCAAATATGCATACTTATGATGCTTCAAAAATTACTGCAAAGACAATGCTTTGTAAATCATAATAACAAGTCTAAACAAATTATGAAGCATAATCAAGGGTCAAAAGCATTTGTGGTGGTTCGTCATGAACTGGTAATATATCTACTAGTTTTGGTGTGTCAATTGAGAATTTTATTTTGTAAATATATTTATTAATTGTTTGTTGTTTAATAGCGGAGTAAAGAGGTGAATGGTCAAGAGAAGAATAAGGTCAATTTTTACAAAGAAACGCATTGCAAAGATGAAAAGTGGACATCTTCCGAAGCCGAAATGCTCTATGTAAGTCTTGTCAATTTATTTTGAATTTACCTTGTTGCTGAATTACAAACCATTAAACATGGCTGGTTTATAATTCCTTTGGTACTATTATCTTCGGTATAAAAATTACACATACTACATTATGCTTTACTATTTTAAAATTATTGGCTTTAAGTGGCTTAAAAATTGTTGACATCTTGACAATTTTGCAAAACTTGTAAACCTTTTTATTTTATTTTCTTTGCAGAATGAGATGAAATGCTTTGAACCCGAATCAATATCCGAGGATGGTACCATGATGAGCTCAGATGAGATAGCCAATAAAGTTCTTGGCACAAGGCAGGGATATATTAACGGTCTTGGATATGGTCCCAAAAGAAAGGATTCTATAATTAATATAATGCGATTGAGGAATGCCAAGTTGGAAAAGGCATTAAAAAAGTCTATGAAAGTTCAAGATGATTTGATGGATCATCTGCAAGCTCTCGAACGATGATTTGATGGATTCTATAATTCAACAAGAAGAGGCAGTGGCACAAAAGGCCGCCATGGAGACTCAATGTGCAATGGTAGGTGCTATTCTAGTTCGACAAGCGAAGTCCGATAAGTTGATTCAATCATTAATCGCATCACATTCCTCATCTTTCAAATGATGGTAATCTAGGCATCCTTTAGTTTTGCTACTCGTATGTTTTAAAATGTTCACATCCGTAATCGATTTTTATCTCTTTAATTATCAACTTTCGCTCATCATTTTAACTTTTCATGAGAAATACAAATCAAATCCTACTTTACCATAACTAATGATATTGTATTCTCTTAATTGCAGATTTGACGTGACGAGAAGTTATTTTTGGGGCGTCATGAACTTTTGACATTTGACGTTTGTAAATGGAATCTGAGACTTATAAGTTCTTTAACTATTTTAAGATATTTTTTTTGCACCATGGATATTTGTTGTTTGTAAGGGATGATATGTGAGACTTTTACGTCCTTTAACTAGTGTTTATGTGACTTGACAATGTATGTGTACGTGACTTAATGTGGATTTTGTTTATAATAATTTCGTTATTTTGTAGATTTTAACGAATGTGTTTTTTTAGATGGTAATTTGTTTAAAAATCTATCAAATTCATATTTCGAACGAAAAAAAAAATTTGAAACACTTCGTTATCAAAATAAATGTTTTAGTAATTAAATATGCAATTGATAAATAAAAGTGCAGTTTAAGATTTGGTAGTTTATTATTGAAAAATTAATGATTAATAATCATTCTTCAACAATTAAATTTCGTAGATAATAAATCTAGCGAGAAAGTTCAAATTTCGTGGCTAAAAGCTCTTAACACACTAGTTTATTGGTAGAATTGGCAATGCAATGAAGACATTTAGCAGTGAAATGTTGAACACTTAGCTACAAAATAAATTGTAAATTTCGTAGTTAAAAGTTTATAACACACTATTTACTGGTGGAATTGGCAACGAAATTAAAACATTTAGCAACGAAATGCTGAACAATTAGCTACAAATTAAATTGTAGCCTAAATGTGATAATTGTCCACGAAAAAAAATTCGAGGCAAATGAAGTAGACAATCGGCAACGAAAGTTAATTTCGTGGCTATATACATTTACCAATGGACCTTTGGCGACGAACTTGCTACGAAATAATTTGCGTTGCCAAAAACTACAACAACGAAATATAAACTTTTGGCTACAAAAAAATTCGCAGTTGAATGTAAGAATTGTTGTAGTGTACTAGTACATTCTTAAACTTTAAAGCATTAAAAAAGATAGGGAAATTGATGGAGAAGAATCATATATGATCTCATATTTTTCAAATGAAAAACATAGTTTTCTCATTGTAGAGCTTTTTATTTTCAACAACATTGAACACATAGTACGAAAGAAAGTTGTCTTAATTTGACACAGAGAGTATTCAAAATCTCCTCGGGATATGAAACGAATGGGAGCTTTATCGATTTAGAGAGAGAAATATTTTGAGTCTATGCATACGGACACTTTTAGAACATTGATATATATATATATATATATAGTTGTTACTTTAATGCAATTGGGTCTCTCTCTCTCTCTCTATATATATATATAGTTGTTACTTTAATGCAATTGGGTCTCTCTCTCTCTCTCTCTCTATATATATATATATATATATATATATATATATATATATATATATATATATATATATATATATATATATATATACACTCACCAATAATATTCAAATGCAATTATGTATATATTTATATATCTTTTTTTCAATATGTAATAGGGGTTCAATAAGATCAATATCAATAAGAGTTGGATCGGAGGAGATAGGATCACAAAGGCGTATGCCGATGGAGTTCAAATCGTTATTGATTTTACATATAGAAATAAGGATATTCTTACTTCTAGCATCAAATTCCCATATAGTACTTGTGTTAATCGTGTCTACTATAACTCACAAACTGTGAGGAATCACATAGAGATGTATGGTTTTGAAAAGAGTTACAAGAATTGGATCTATCATCGGGAATCATTGGGTGATTTTAATATCAACATAAATAGTTGGAGCGATGGTATGGTTTTTGATGATGTATTAGCCGATTTGAACTCAAGGGCAAGCATGATTGCAATGGTTCAATAAGGAAGGAGGATTCCATGTAGATAGTAAAATATGGGCAATGATGAAGAACCTAACATCGAAGATCATGACGTGCCCGACGCAGACCTCCCAAAATATTTTAGACTTTTAAAAGAGGCACAAAGTGAGTTGTATGAGAATTGTCCCAAGGACATTATCGAGTTGTCATATGTTGTTGAATTATTGCACCTGAAACAACTAAATGGATGGAAAAATCGTTCTTTTACGATGTTGATGTTATTCTTGAAGAAGGTGTTCCCGAAAGCCAAGATTCCAAAATACTTCTATCAAGCTAATATATTAACAAAAAAAATTAGGATTTAAGTATGAAACGTGGGATGCATGTCCTAATAGTTGTATGTTGTTTTGAAATGAGAGAGAGAATCTTGAGAATTGCAAAATTTGTGGGGAATCTAGTTTCAAAAATGAATTTGATAGTGGTGAGGGTACAAAAGTAGCAGCGAAAAAGGTAAGGTATTTTCCTTTGAAACCAAGATTACAACGATTGTATTGGTCATCGCATACTGCTCCACTAATGAAATGGCATGCTGATGAACGGATCGATGATGGCGTGTTGAGGCATCCCCCTGAATCCCTTGCATAGCAGACATTTGATGAGCGAAATCCATCTTTTACGAGTGATTGTCGTAATGTTAGAGTTGCGCTAGCAACTGATGGATTCAATCCGTTTGGTAATATGATCATTGCTCATAGTAATTGGCCTATTGTTCTCGTACAAGTGATTGTGAGTACGCTTCCACCCACGTGGCCAATTTCATCTATTATTAAAAGGATAAAATGTGGTTGTCTCAATATGAGGGATTTGGCATATTTTCGGGAAGAATTATAAAGGCATTGAAAATGCATACGATCAAAGGAAATATGATGTATTGTAACTTTTCATTTTGTGTTTCCTGTATAACCTTTATTCATATTTATTTTGACATATATGTTTTTATACAAATCTATCATGCAAAATAAATGCCCTTCTCATCCCGTGGGAGTAGGAGGGTCACCGAATTCTCAAGTAGAAATGACCCGCCCATGTGCTCGGATGTCAATAGGATCACATCGGTCTCAATCAGAGTCATCTCAGTCAATGATATGCCAACCCTCAGATAATATGGGTGCAGGTATGTATCTACCTATCTGGTAGAGAATTGTAAAAATATGCTAAAACATGTCATATTTTCATTTGAATTTTGATCAGGTAGTGCTGAGGGTATACCATTACCAACTCAAAATGGTCTGGCTACTAGTGTGAAACGTAGAGGGTTTTCCAAACCATGGAAAGAATGGGATAGTGGTCAAAAAATGATAATTGGGTAGAATAATGATTGTCAACCAATTGAACCCAACGGGAAGAAGCTTGCGAGTTAGTTGGGATATTTTGCTAGACAAGGATCGTTATTTCCTTTGGATGTGGAAGATTGGAGAAGAGTATCGGAGGAAAATCTCGATATAGTTTGGGATAGTGTGAAGGTTCATGTCTATCATTGCCAATATAAATTTGAATATTTTAAAATGCTCAGTTAAAACTTTTGAGTTAACAAAATGCTCATGCATAAAAAAATGAATAGTACTTGATTAAAAGCTTGAATTACACAACATTGAATTTCTTAAATCCTCTGTTGTTAGTATCGGATGATTCTCGATACGTATCGGACAATACGATTCGATACTAACATAAAAAGATATGTATCGACCCTTTGTATCGAAAATACCCATTTATCGTACATATCGCATTTGAATCGCGAGTCAATACCTGACTCGTATGACTCGTGATTCACTTGCGATTCAAACTGTCTAATTCGGGAAGGCCTGTTTCGACAGCTGGGTTTAAAAAGCTAAAAAATAAACTTTTTTTTTTTATTTTTTATGGTCGAAAATGCCTTAGATATTCACTTGCCACAGCTTGCTGCTTATTTTCCCTCTTTTTGCCCCTGTTTTGGCCACTAGATATTTTTGTTTTGGGGCAGCAATATGCTGCTGTTTTGGGCAACAATTAGCTGCTATTTTTGGCAGCATTTTCATGTTATTTTAGCCTCCTATTTTTTCCACTATATATTTCTATTTTGAGGCAGTAATATGCTGCTATTTTGGGTAGCATTTTCATGCTTAAATCTTCCCTATATTTAGCAAAGTTTGCTATGTGCAAAAAAACCTATTGAACAATACAAATGTGGGAAAAATTGTCTGTAAAATCCATTGGGCATGGAAAAATGGTCTAACCAAACGGACCCTAAGTTAATACATCAATCAAATGATCTATTTATAATTTACTTATACTCTTTTGTTCGTAAGGCAATAAAATGCCCCTGGAGGATTTAAGATAATTTGTTTTCAAATGATGGACAATGCTTGGAGGCACTTTAAGTATCGTATCAAAAAGGACTATTATGAGGCATATGACAATGACAAAGATCGACTTGAAAATGTACCTCTCCAAGTTGATCCCGACATATGGCCTAAATTAGTGACTTATTAGGGTGAAAAAGAAACGGTGGTATAACATATGTAGAATTACTTTTTATATAGCAAGTGGCGGCCAAAAACACCGAAAATAGGGCAAACCTTTGTGCCCACCCTAGGATTGGGAGGACGTCAATTCCTCAAGTTGTAGAAAAGGTTAACATCATATTTTATATTCCTTACATATTCTTTTATGCTTTTAGTTTGAGCACGATTATGTTGAATTTCATCATTACTATTATGAATGTAATATGTTTTTTTTCTTATCTTACATAAAAAACAATAGATGAAAAAAGACAACTTGCCTATCGACAAGCTTAGTGTGTATAGAGAGACTCGAAGGTTGAAGGATAAGACGTATAGTATGAAGGATGGAGCGACTGGTATAGAGGTATTACATTTTAATATCCATTTTTATTGCCTAATGTAAAAAATATTGCAATAAACGTTTTATGGTATTGCACACTATTTAAAATGCTTTTCTTAATTTGTAGGAAAGTATACAAAGACAGTTGAATGCGATAGAAGAAGAACAACAAAATGACCCAAAAGTGAGAGATCAAATCCTTGAGGATGTCATTGGTCGTGACGAACATGGACGTCCATTATGTAGGGGAGTTGGTATTCGACCGCCATCTGTAAGGTTCATGCCTTCTCACTTTTATGAGAGCGAGAGCGAGATCGAAAGGTTGCAAAAGAGAATCGAGGAGGTAGAGACTCGTCATCGTGAAGAGATGGATAAGAGGATTGAGGAGGTAGAGACTCGTCATCGTCAAGAGATCCATGATTTGAAAGAACTAATGTCACAGACCACCAACAAATTATTTTGTATGATACAAAATTATGGATTCCCAATACCATCAGATGATTTCCCGAATACTTCCAATGTGCAACTGTAGGGAACAGGTATCCTCATTTCTCATCGTTATTCAATTATAAGGAATAAATTATTTTGGATAGTAATACTTAATTGTCCACTTATATCTAAGAAATCACAAAACAAAGAAAGGACTGCTTATGTATTAAACAAAATAAAATCAGAACAGAAAGAACAATTAATATTTTCACAAAAAAACATGTTTCTATAATTAAAATGATGGCATTGCCACACTTTATTCTTGTGGTTTAAAGTTAATATTTTTGCAAAAATTTAGGCTTAGACTTAAAACGGGTGAACACATAAAACATCCATAAAACGTTCCCATGAGAGGTACAAATACCTTGCACGGGACCAATGTAACTCGTAGGGACCGACCACGCAGTCCCCGGCCTCTCGGTTTGAATATACGACGAGAATTTGCAAAATTTAATAATTAGGGTTAAAAACATGGCATTAAAGTGGGAACACGTAAAATAACCACAAAATGGTCCCGTTAGAGGCACGATCACCTCGCATGGGACCAATGTAACTCTTACGAACGGACCCCGTAGTCACCGGCCTCTCGGGTTGAGTATACGATAAAGATTTGCAAAAAATTGAGACTTAAGCTTAAAAACATGACATAAAAGTGTAAAAATATAAATCAGTCACAAAACAGTCCTATAAGAGGCACGACCACCTCGCACGGGACCAATGTAACTCGTAGATACCGACCGCGTAGTCTCCGGCCTCTCGGTTTGAGTATACGACAGGAATTTGTAAAATTAAGACTTTTAGGCCTAAAATCTTGGCATTAAATGGTGAAAACGTAAAACAACCAAAAAAGGGTCCCGTGAGAGGAACAAACACCTCGCACTGGACCAATGTAACTTGTAGGAACCGTTCGCGTAGTCCCGGCCTCCTGGTTTGAGTATATGACGAGAATTTGCAAAATTTGGACTTAGGGTTAAAACATGGTGTTAAAGGATAAAAACCTAAAATAACCACAAAATGGTCCTGTTAGAGGCACAATCACCTCGCACGGGACCAATGTAACACATACGAATTGACCTCGTAGTCATCGGCCTCCCGGTTTGAGTATACGATGAGAATTTGCAAAAATTGAGACTTAAGCTTAAAAACATGACATAAAAGGGTAAAAATGTCAAACACTCAAAAAACGGTCCAGTGAAAGGCTCGAGCACCTCGCACGGGAGAAATATAACACGTACGAACCGATCGCATAGTCCCCGGCATACCGTTTTGAGTATACGATCAGAATTTGCAGCATTTAGACTTTTAGGCCTCAAAACATGACGTCCAATACTGAAAACGTAAAACAATAAAAAAAATGGTCTCATGAGAGGCACGAGCACCTCGTGCAGGACCAATGTAACTTGTAGGAACCGATCGCGTAGTCCTCGGCCTCTCGGTTTGAGTATACGATGAGAATTTGTAAAATTTAGACTTAGGCTTGAAAACATGACTTCAAAGGGTGAAAACATAAAACAACAACAAAAAGGTCCCGTTAGAGGCACCATCACCTCACACGGGACAATGCAACTCGTATGAATCGATCGCGTACTCACGGGACTCCCAGTTTGAGTATATCATGAGAATTTGCAAAAATTTAGACTTGGACTTAAAAATATTGCGTCAACGGGGGAAACATAAATCAGACACAAAAATGGTCCCGTGAGAGGCAAGAGCACCTCGTACGGGACCAATGTAACTCGTACGAACCTACCGCGTAGTCCCTGGCCTTCCGATTTGAGTATATGAAAAGAATTTGCAAAATTTACACTTAGGGTTAAAAACATGGCGTTAATGGATGAAAACCTGAAACAACCACAAAATGGTCCCGTTAGAGGCACGATCACCTTGCACGGGATCAATGTAACTCGTACGAACCGACACCATTGTCCCTGGCCTCCCGGTTTGAGTATACGACGAGAATTTGAAAATATTGAGACTTAGGCTTAAAAACATGACATAAAAGCGTAAAAACATAAAACACTCACAAAACGGTCCGGTGAGAGGCATGACCACCTCACACAGGACCAATATAATTCGTATGAACCGACCGCGTAGTCTCCGACCTCCGGGTTTGAGTATACAATCAGAATTTGCAATATTTAGACTTTTAGGCCTAAAAACATGGCGTCAACTGGTGAAAACGTAAAACAATAACAAAATGTTCCTATGAGAGGCACGAGTACCTCGCAAGGGACCAATGTAACTCGTAGGGACCGACCGCGTAGTCCTCGGCCTCTGGGTTTGAGTATACGCCGAGAATTTGTAAAATTTAGACTTAGGCTTCAAAACATGACGTCAAAGGGCGAAAACGTAAAACAATAATAAAACGGTCCTGTTAGAGGTGCCATCACCTCGCACGGGATCAATGTAACTAGTATAAAATTACCGCGCAGTCCCCGGTCTCCCGAATTGAGTATACGATGAGAATTTGAAAAATTTAGACTTAAGGTTAAAAACATGGCGTTAAAGGGTGAAAACTGAAAAACTAACACAAAATGCTCCTCTTAGAGGCACGATCACCTCGCAGGGGATCAATGTAACTCGTAGGAACCGACCCCGTAGGCAACGGCCTCCCGGTTTGAGTATACGATGAGAATTTGCAAAAATTGATACTTAGGCTTAAAAACATGACAGAAAAGCATAAAAACGTAAAACAGTTACAAAACGGTCATATAAGAGGCACGAGCACCTCACATGGGACCAATATAACTCGTAGGGATCAACCGCATAGTTCTCGGCCTCCCGATTTGAGTATACGACTAGAATGTCCAACATTTAGACTTTTAGGACTAAAGACATGGCGTCAAATGGTGAAAATGTAATACAATAACAAAATGGTCCCGTGAGAGGCATGATCACCTCGCATGGGACGAATGTAACTCATAGGGACCGATCGCGCAGTCACTGACCTCTCGATTTGAGTATACGACGCGAATTTGTAAAATTTAGACTTAGGCTTGAAAACATGACGTCAACTTGTGAAAACATAAAACAAAAACAAAACGGTCCCGTTAGAGGCACCATCACCTTGGAGGGGACCAATGTAACTCGTACGAACCGACCGTGTAGTCATAGGACTCCTGGTATGAGTATACGATGAGAATTTGAAAAAATTTAGACTTGAGCTTGAAAACATGGAGTCAACGGGTGAAAACGTAAAACAACCACAAAATGGTCCCGTAAGAAGCAAGATCACCTCGCACGGGACCAATGTAATTCCTACGAACCGAATACGATGAGAATTTGTAAAATTTAGACTTAGGGTTAAAAATATGGTGTAAAAGGGTGAAAACCTAAAACAACCACAAAATGGTCCGGTTAGAGGCACGATCACCTCGCATGGGACCAATGTAACTCGTACGAACCGACCGCGTTGTCCCCGACCTCCCGATTTGAGTATACGATGAGAAATTGTAAAAATTGAGACTTAGGCTTAAAAATATGACATAAAAGTGTAAAAACGTGAAATAGTCACAAAACGTTTCCATAGAGGCACAATCACCTCGCATGGGACCAATGTAACTCATACAAGCTGACCACATAGTCACCGACCTTCCGATTTGAGTATACGATGAGAATTTCCAAAAATTGAGACTTAGGCTTAAAAACATGACATAAAAGCGTAAAAATGTAAAATAGTCACAAAACGGTCCAGTGGGAGGACGACCACCTCACACAGGACCAATATAACTCGTATGAACTGGCAGCGTAGTCCCCGCCTTCCTGGTTTGAGTATAAGACGAGAATTTGCAATATTTAGACTTTTAGGCCTAAAAACAAGGCATCAAATACTGAAAACGTAAAACAATAACAAAATGGTCCCGTGAGAGGTGAGAGCACCTCGCCCGGGGCCAATGTAACTCATGGGGACCGATGCGTAGTCCTCGGCATCTCAATTTAAGTATACGATGAGAATTTGTAAAATTTAGACTGAGGCTTGAAAACATAACATCAAAGGGTGAAAACGTAAAACAACAACAAAATGGTCCTGTTAGAGGCACCAGCACCTCGTACGGGACCAATATAACTCGTACGAATCGACTGCATAGTCCCCGACCTCCCGGTTTGAGTATACGACGAGAATTTACAAAAAAATGACTTAGGATTAAAAATATGGCGTTGAAGGGGGAAAACTTAAAATAACCACAAAATGCTCCCGTTAGAGGCACGGTCACCTCGCACAAGACCAATGTAACTCGTACGAAGCGACCCCGTTGTCCCCTGCCTCCCAGTTTGAGTATACAACGAGAATTTGCAAAAATTGAGACTTAGACTTAAAAACATAACATAAAAGTGTAAAACCATGAAACAGTCACAAAACGGTCCTGTAAGAGGCACTATCACCTCGAACGGGACTAATGTAACTCGTTGGGACCAACCGTGTAGTCCCCGACCTCTCAGTTTGAGTGTATGACGAGAATTTGCAAAATTTAGACTTAGGGGAGTTAAAGGGTAAAAATCGAAAACAAACAAAAAATGGTCTTGTTAGAGGCATGATCAAACCGCACGGGACCAATGTAACTCGTACAAATTGATCGCGTAGTGACCGGCCTCCCGGTTTGAGTATACGACTAGAATTTGCAAAAATTAAGACTTAGGCTTAAAACATGACATAAAAGCGTAAAAATGTAAAACAGTCATAAAACGGTCCAGTGAGAGGCACAATCACCTCGTACAGGACCAAAATAACTCGTACGAACCGACCGCGTAGTCCCCAGCCTCCCGATTTGAGTATACGACGAGAATTTGCAAAATTTTGACTTAGGATTAAAAACATGGCGTTAAAGTTGGAAAACCTAAAACAACCGCAAAATGCTCCCGTTAGAGGCACGATCACCTCGCACGGAACCAACGTAACTCAAACGAACCGACCCCGTAGTCACCGGCCTCCCGATTTGATTATACGACGAGAATTTGCAAAAATTGAGACTTAGGCGAAAAAATATGACATAAAAGTGTAAAGACATAAAAGAATCATAAAACGGTCCTGTAAGAGGCACGACCACCTCGTACAGGACTAATGTAACTCGTAGGGACCGACTATGTAGTCCCCGACCTCTCAATTTGAGTATACGACAAGAATTTGTAAAATTTAGACTTTTAGGCCAAAAAACAAGACGTCAAATGGTGAAAATGTAAAACATCCACAAAACGGTCCTGTGAGAAGCACAAGCACCTCGTACAGGATCAATGTAACTCGTAACCGACCACATAGTCCTTGGCCTCTCGGTTTGAGTATACGACAATAATTTCTAAAATATAGACATAGGCTTGAAAACATGATGTCAAAGGGAGAAAACGTAAAAAAATAATAAAACGGTCATCTTAGAGGCATCAACACCTTGCACAGGACCAATGTAACTCGTACGAATTGACCGCGTAGTCCCCGGCCTCCCGGTTTGAGTATATGAAGAAAATTTGCAAAATTTAGACTTAGGGTTAAAAACATGGAGTTAAAGGGGGAAAACCTAAAACAACCACAAAATAGTCCCGTTAGAGGCACCATCACCTCGACAAAACCAACGTAACTCGTACGAATCGACCGTGTAGTCCCTGGCCTCCCGGTTTGAGTATAGGATGAGAATTTAAAAAATTTAAAGTTAGGGTTAAAAACATGGCGTTAAAGGGAGATATCCTAAAACAACCCAAAATGTTCCCGTTAGGGGCACGATCACCTCGCACGGGACCAATGTAACTTGTACAAACCGACCCCGTAGTCACCGGCCTCCCAATTTGAGTATACGACCAGAATTTGCAAATGTTGAGACTAGTGTTTAAAAACATGACATAAAAGCGTAAAAATATAAAACAGTCACAAAACGGTCCAATGGTAGGCACGACCTCCTCCTACAGGATCAATATGACTCGTACGAACCGACCACGTAGTCCCCGGCCTCCCAGTTTAAGTATATGATGAGAATTTGTAACATTAAGACTTTTAGGCCTAAAAACATGGTGTCAAATGGTGAAAACGTAAAACAACAACAAAATGGTCCCGTGAGAGGCACGAGCACCTCGCACGGGATCAATGTAACTCGTAGGGACCGACCGCCTAGTCCTCGGCCTCTCAGTTTTAGTATACGACAAGAATTTATAAAATTTAGACTTCGGCTTGAAAACATGACATCAAAGGGTGAAAACGTAAAACAACAACAAAACGTCCCTGTTAGAGGCACTATCACCTCGCACGGGACAAATGTAACTCGTACGAATCAACTTCGTAGTCCCCAGCCTCCCAGTTTGATTATACGATGAGAATTTGAAAAATTTAGACGTACGATTAAAATCAAGGAGTTAAAGGGGAAAAACATAAAAAAAACACAAAATGCTCCCGTTAGAGGCACGATCACCTCGTACAGGAGTAGTGTAACTCGTACGAACCGACCCCGTTGTCCTTGCCTCCCGGTTTGAGTATATGACGAGAATTTGCAAAAATTGAGACTTAGCCTTAAAAACATGACATAAAAGTTTAAAAACATGAAACAGTCACAAAACGGTCCTGTTAAAGGCACGATCACCTCGCACAGGACTAATGTAACTCGTACAAACCGATCGCGTAGTCACCAGCCTCCTGGTTTGAGCATACGACGAGAATTTGAAAAAATTGAGACTTAGGCTTAAAAACATGACATAAAAGCGTCAAAATGTAAAACAATCACAAAACGGTCCAGTGAGAGGCACGACCACCTTGCACAGGACCAATATAACTCGTAGGAACCGACCGCGTAGTCCCCGAACTCCCGATTTGAGTATACGACGACAATTTGCAACATTTAGACTTTTAGGCCTAAAAACATGGTGTCAACTGGTGAAAATGTAAAACAATAACAAAATGGTCCCGTGAGAGGCACAAGAACCTATCAAGGAACCAATGTAACTCGTAGGGATAGACTGCGTAGTCCTCGGCCTCTTGCTTTGAGTATACGATGAGAATTTGTAAAATTTATACTTAGGCTTGAAAAAATGACATCAAATGATGAAAACGTAAAACAATAACAAGACGGTCCTGTTAGAGGAACCATCACCTCGCACGGGATCAATGAACTGGTACGAATCGATTGCATAGTCCCCGACCTCTTGGTTTAACTATATAATGACAATTTGTAAAATTTAGACTTAGGCTTGAAAACATGACGTCAAAGGGTGAAAACATAAAACGACAACAAAACGGTCCTCTTAGAGGCACCATCACCTCGCACGATACCAATATAACTCGTACGAACTGGCCGCGTAGTCCCCGACCTCTCGGTTTGAGTATACGATAAGAATTTTCAAAATTTATACTCAGGGTTAAAAATATGGCGTTAAAGGTGGAAAACCTAAAACAACCACGAAATGCTCTCGCTAGAGGCACGATCACCTCGCATGGGACCAATGTAAGTCGTATGAACCAACCTGTAGTCGCCGGCCTCCCGGTTTGATTACACGACGAGAATTTACAAAAATTAAGACTTAGGCTTGAAAAAATGACATAAAAGTGTAAAAATGAAATACAGTCCCAAAACAGTCATGTAAAAGGCACGACCACCTCGCACGGGACGAATGTAACTCGTAGGGACTGATCGCGTAGTCCCCGACCTCTCGGTTGGAGTATACGACGGAAATTTGTTAAATTTAGACTTTTAGACCTAAAAACATGGTGTCAAATGGTGAAAATGTAAAACAGTCACAAAACGGTCCTATGAGAGGCACGGGCACCTCATACGGGACCAATGTAACTCATACGAACTGATCGCATAGTCCCCGACCTCCTGGCTTGAGTATACGACGAGAATTTGCAAAATTTAGAATTAGGGTTAAAAACATGGTGTTAAAGGGTGAAAACCAAAAGCAACCACAAAATGGTCCCGTTAGAGGCACGATCACCTCGCATGGGACCAATGTAACTTGTACGAACCGACCCACCGGCCTCCTGATTTTAGTGTAAGACAAGAATTTATTAAAAATTAAGACTTAGACTTAAAAATATGATATAAAAGCGTAAAAACTTAAAAAAGTCACAAAACGGTCCTCTAAGAGGCATGACCACCCCGCACGGGATCAATATGACTCGATCGAACCGATCGCATAGTTCTCGGCCTCCCGATTTGAGTATACGACGAGAATTTGTAACATATATACTTTTGGGCCCTAAAACATGGCGTCAAATGGTGAAAACGTAAAACAATAACAAAATGGTCCCGTGAGATGCTCGAGCACCTCGCACGGGACCAATGTAACTCGTAGGGAACGACCGCGTAGTTCTTGTCCTCTCAGTTTGAGTATATGATAAGAATTTGTAAAATTTAGACTTAGGCTTGAAAACATGACGTCAACGGGTGAAAACGTAAAACAACAAACAAAACGATTCCGTTAGAGGCACCATCACCTCGCACGGGACTAGTATAACTCATACGAATCGACCGCGTAGTCAGGGAACTCTCGGTTTGAGTATACGACCAGAATTTGTAAAAATTTAGACTTAGACTTAAAAACATGACATAAAAGCGTAAAAATGTAAAATAGTCACAAAACAGTCCGGTGGGACGCACAACCACTTCGTAGAGGACCAATATAACCCGTACGAACTGACTACGTAGTCTCCGACCTCCCGGTTTGAGTATACGACGAGAATTTGCAACATTTAGAATTTTAGGCCTAAAAACATGGCATCAAATGGTGAAAATGTAAAACAACAACAAAATGCTCTTGTGAGAGGCACGAGCACCTCGGACGGGACCAATGTAACTCGTAGGGACCGACCATGTAGTCCTCGGCCTCTTAGTTTGAGTATAAGACGAGAATTTATAAAATTTAGACTTAGGCTTGAAAACATGACGTCAAAGGGTAAAAACATAAAATAACAACAAAACGGCCCTGTTAGAGGCACCATCACCTCGCATGAGACCAATGTAACTCGTACGAATCGACCGCGTAGTCCCCGGCCTCCCGGTTTGAGTATACGATGAGAATTTGAAAAATTTAGACTTAGGGTTAACAACATGGCGTTAAAGAGGGAAAACCTAAAACAACCACAAAATGCTCCCATTAGAGGCACGATCACCTCGCACGGGACCAATGTAACTTGTACGAACCGACACCATTTCCCCGACCTCCCGGTTTGAGTATACGATGAGAATTTGTAAAAATTGAGACTCAGGCTTAAAAACATGACATACAAGTGTAAAAACATGGAACAGTCAGAAAACGGTCATGTAAGAGGCACGATCACCTCGCACGAGATCATTGTAACTCGTAGCAACCCACCGCGTAGTCCCCGGCCTCTCGGTTTAAGCATACGATGAGAATTTTTAAAATTTAAACTTAGGGGCGTTAAAGAGAAAAAAACCTAAAATAGTCACAAAATGGTCACGTTAGAGGCACGACCATCTTTGCACGGGACCAATGTAACTCGAACCAATCGACCGCGTAGTCACCGGCCTCACGGTTTCAGTATATGACGAGAATTTGCGAAAATTGAGACTTAGGCTTAAAAACATGACTTAAAAGCCTAAAAATGTAAAACAATCTCAAATGGTCCAGTGAGAGGCACGACCACCTCGCCCCGGACCAATATAACTCGTACGAATCGACCGCGTAGTCCTCGGCCTCCCGGTTTCAGTATACGACGAGAATTTGCAACGTTTAGACTTTTAGCCCTAAAAACATGGCGTCAAATGGTGAAAATATAAAACAATAACAAAATGGTCCCCTGAGAGGCATGAGTACCTCGTACGGGGCCAATGTAACTCGTAGGGACCAACCGCATAGTCCTCAGCCTCTCAGTTTGAGTATACGACGAGAATTTTTAAAATATAGACTTAGGCTTAAAAACAGGACGTCAAAGGGTGAAAACTTAAAACAACAACAAAACAGTCCTGTTAGAGGCACCATCACCTCGCATGATACCAATATAACTCGTACGAATCGACCGCATAGTCCCCGGCCTCCCTTTTTTACTATACGATGAGAATTTGAAAAATTTAGACTTAGGGTTAAAAACATAGCGTTAAAGGTGGAAAACTTAAAACAACCACAAAACACTCCCGTTAGAGGCACGATCACCTCGCAAGGGACCAATGTAACTCATACAAACTGACCCCATAGTAACCGACCTCCCGATTTGATTATATGACGAGAATTTGAAAAAATTGAGACTTAGGCTTAAAAACATGACATAAAAGTGTAAAAAGATAAAAAAATCACAAAACGGTCCTGTAAGAGGCACGACCACCTGGCACGGGACCAATGTAACTCGTAGGGATCGACCGCGTAGTCCTCGGCCTCTCGGTTTGAGTATACGACAGGAATTCGAAAAATTTAGACTTTTAGGCCCAAAAATAAGGCATAAAATGGTGAAAACGTAAAAATCCACATAACGGCCCCTTGAGAGGCCCGAGGGCACCTCGTACGGGACCAATGTAACTCATACGAACCAACCATGTAATCCCCGACATCCTGGTTTGAGTATACGACAAGAATTTGCAAAATTTAGACATAGGCTTAAAAACATAACAAAAAAGCGTAAAAACATAAAAGATTCACAAAACGGCCCTGTTAGAGGCACCATCACATCACACGAGAGCAATGTAACTCGTACGAATCGATCGCGTAGTCCCCGGCCTCCCGGTTTGAGTATATGACGAGAATTTGAAAATTTTAGACTTAGGGTTAAAAACATGGCGTTAAAGGGAGAAATCCTAAAACAACCAAAAAATGGTCACGTTAGGGGCACGATCACCTCGCACGGGACCAATGTAACTTGTACGAACCGACCCCGTAGTCACCGGCCTCCCAATTTGAGTATACGACCAGAATTTACAAAAATTGAGACATAGGTTTAAATACATGACATAAAAGCGTAATAATGTAAAATAGTCACAAAACGGTCTAGTGGGAGGCAAGACCTCCTCCTACAGGACCAATATAACTCGTACGAACTGACCGCGTAGTCCTCAACCTCCCAGTTTGAGTATACGATGAGAATTTGCAACATTTAGTCTTTTAGGACTAAAAACATAGCATCAAATGGTGAAAACGTAAAACAACAACAAAATGGTCCCGTGAGAGGCATGAGCACCTTGCACGGGACCAATGTAACTCGTAGGGACCGACTGCGTAGTCCTCATCCTCTCGGTTTTAGTATACGATGAGAATTTGTAAAAATTGAGTCTTAGGCTTAAAAACATGAGATAAAAGTGTAAAAACATAAAACAGTCATGTAAGAGGCACGACCACCTCGCACGTGACCAATGTAACTCATAGGGACCGATCGCGTAGTCCCGGGCCTCTCGATTTGATAATACGATGAGAATTTGCAACATTTAAACTTTTAGGACTAAAAACATGGCGTCAGTGGTGAAAACGTAAAAAATAACGTAATGGTCACGTGAGAGGCACGAGCACCTTGCTCGGGACCAATGTAACTCGTAGGGACTGACCGCATAGTCCTCGTCCTCTCGGTTTTAGTATACGACGAGAATTTATAAAATTTAGACTTTGGCTTGAAGACATCAAAGGGTGAAAACATAAAACAATAACAAAACGGTCCTGTTAGAGACACCATCACCTCGCACGGGACAATTGTAACTCGTACGAATCGATCGCGTAGTCCCCGGCCTCCCAGTTTGATATACAATGAGAATTTGAACAATTTAGACTTACGGTTAAAAGCATGGCATTAAAGGGGGAAAACTAAAACAATCAGAAAATGCTCCCGTTAGAGGCACGATCACCTCGCACAGGACCAATGTAACTCGTGCGAACTGACCTCGTTGTCCTTGGCCTCCCGATTTGAGTATACGACGAGAATTTGCAAAAATTGAGACTTATCCTTAAAAACATGATGTAAAGGTTTATAAATGTGAAGCAGTCACAAAACGGTCCATTAAGAGGCACAATCACCTTGCATGGGACCAATGTAACTTGTACAAATCGACTGCGTAGTCACCGGCCTCCGGATTTGAGTATACATCGAGAATTTGCAAAAATTGAGACTTAGGCTTAAAAACATTACATAAAAGTGTAAAAACATAAAACAGTCCTGTAAGAGGCACGAACACCTCGCACGGGACCAATGTAACTCATAGGGACCGATCGTGTAGTCCCGGGCCTCTCGATTTGATAATACTGCGAGAATTTGCAACATTTAAACTTTTAGGACTAAACACATGGTGTCAATGGTGAAAACGTAAAAAAATAACATAATGGTCCCGTGAGAGGCACGACCACCTTTCACGGGACCAATGTAACTCGTAGGGACCGACCGCATAGTCCCCGACCTCTCGGTTTGAGTATACGACGATAATTTGTAAGATTTAGACTTAAGCTTGAAAACATGACATCAAAGGGTGAAAACCTAAAACAACAACAAAGCGGTCCTGTTAGAGGCACCATCACCTCGTACGGGACCAATGTAACTCATACGAACTGACCGCATAGTCCCCGGTCTCCCTATTTGAGTATAAGATGAGAATTTGCAAAAATGAGACTTTTAGGCCTAAAAATATGGCGTCAAATGGTGAAAACGTAAAACAACAACAAAATGGTCCCGTGAGAGGCACGAGCACCTCGCACGGGACCAATGTAACTCGTAGGGACTAGCCGCCTAGTGCTCGGCCTCACGAATTTAGTATACGATGAGAATTTGTAAAATTTGGACTTCGGCTTGAAAACTTGACGTCAAAGGGTTAAAACATAAAACAACAACAAAACGGTCCTACTAGAGGCATCATCACCTCGCACGGGACAAATGGAACTCGTACGTATCGATCGCATTGTCCATGGTCTCCCGGTTTGATTATACGATGAGAATATGAACAATTTAGACTTAGGGTTAAAAACATGGCATTAAAGGGGGAAAACCTAAAACAACCATTAAATGCTCTGGTTAGAGGCACGATTACCTCGCACAGGACCAATGTAACTCGTACGAACCGACCCCATTGTCCTCGGCCTCCCGGATTGAGTATACGATGAAAATTTCAAAAATTGAGACTTAGTCTTAAAAACATGACATAAAGGTTTAAAAATGTGAAATAGTCACAAAACGGTCCTAAAAGAGGCATAATCATCTCGCATGGGACAAACGTAACTCGTACAAATCGACCGCGTAGTCACCAGACTTTCAGTTTGAGTATATGACGAGAATTTGCAAAAAAATGAGACTTAGGCTTAAAAACATGACATAACATCGTGAAAAGATAAAATAGTCAAAAAACGGTCTAGCGTGAGGCACGGCCACCTCGCACAACACAAATATAACTCGTACGAATCGACCGTGTAGTCCCCGGCCTCCCAATTTGATAATACGGCGATAATTTGCAACATTTAGACTTTTAGCTTAAAAACATGCCGTCAAATGGTGAAAACATAAAATAATAACAAAATGGTCCCATGAGAGGCACGAGCACCTCGCACGGGACAAATATAACTCGCTGGGACCGATCGCGTAGTCCTCGGTCTCTCGATTTGAGTATATGATGAGAATTTGTAAAATTTAGACTTAGGCTTGAAAACATTACGTCAAAGGGTGATAACGTAAAATAACAACAACTTGGTCCTGTTAGAGGCACCATCACCTCACACGGGACCAATGCAACTCATAGGGACCGACCACGTAGTCCCCGGCCTCTCGGTTTGAGGACATGACGAGAATTTGTAAAATTTAGACTTCGAATTGAAAATATGACTTCAACGGGTGAAAACGTAAAACAAAAAACAAAATGGTCCCGTTAGAGGCACCATCACCTCGCACGGGACCTGTGTAACTCGTACGAACCGAACGCGTAGTCATGGGACTCCCGGTTTGAATATACGATGAAAATTTGCAAAAATGTAGACTTAGGCTTAAAACCATGACATAACAGCGTAAAAATGTAAAACAGTCACAAAACGGTCCGGTGGGAGGTACGACAACCTCGCACAAGACCAATATAGCTCATATGAACTGACCTCGTAGTCCTCAGCCTCCTGGTTTGAGTATAAGACTAGAATTCACAACATTTAGCCTTTTAGGCCTAAAAACATGGCGTTAAATGGTGAAAACATAAAACAATAACAAAATGGTTCCGTGAGAGGCACGAGCACCTCGTACGAGACCAATGTAACTCGTAGGGACAGACCGCGTAGTCCTCGGCCTCTCAGTTTGAGTACACGACTAGAATTTGTAAAATTTATACTTAGGCTTGAAAACATGACGTCACAGGGTGAAAACGTAAAACAATAACAAAATGGTCCTGTTAGAGGCACCATCACCTCGCACGGGACGCGTAGTCCTCGGGCTCCCAGTTTGAGTATACGACGAGAATTTGAAAAATTTAGACTTATGGTTAAAACATGGCATTAAAGGGGGAAAACTTAAAACAACCACAAAATGCTCCCGTTAGAGGCACCATCAACTCGGACGGGATCAATGTAACTCGTACGAACTGACCCCGTTGTCCCCGGCCTCCCGATTTGAGTATATGACGAGAATTTTTAAAAAATTTGACTTAGGCTTAAAAACATGACATAAAAGTGTAAAAACGTGAAACAATCACAAAACGGTCCTATAAGAGGTGCGATCACCTCACACGGGACCAATGTAACTCGTAGGAACCGATCGCGTAGTCCCCGGCCTAACGATTGAGTATACAACAAGAATTTGCAAAATTTAGACTTAGGGGCGTTAAAGGGAAAAACCTAAGAAAACCACAAAATGGTCCCGTTAGAGGCACGATCACCTTACACGGGACCAATGTAACTCGTATAAATTGATCGCCTAGTCACCGGCCTCCCGATTTAAGTATACCATGAGAATTTGTGAAAATTGAGACTTAGTCTTAAAACATGACTTAAAAGCTAAAACGTAAAACAGTCGCAAAATGGTCCAATGAGAGGCATGACCACCTCGCACAGGACCAATATGACACGTACGAACCAATCGCATAGTCCCCGGCATCCCGGTTTGAGTATACGACGTGAATTTGCAATATTAAGACTTTTAGGCCTAAAAACATGGAGTCAAATGGTGAAAACGTAAAACAGTCACAAAACGTTCCCATGAGAGGCACGAGCACCTCGTACAGGGCCAATGCAACTCGTATGAACCGATTGCGTAGTCCCCGACCTCCTAGTTTGAGTATACGACGAGAATTTGCAAAATTTAGACTTAGGGTAAAAAACATGGCATTAAAGGGTGATAACTAAAACAACCACAAAATGGTCCCGTTAGAGTCACGATCAACTCGCACAGGACCAATGTAACTTATACGAATCGACCCCGTAGTCACCGGCCTCCCGGTTTGAGTATACGACAAGAATTTGTAAAAATTGAGACTTAGGCCTAAAAACATGACATAAAAGCATAAAAATGTAAAACAGTCACAAAATGGTCCTGTAAGAGACACGACCACCTTGCACGAGACCAATATAACTCGATCGAACCGACCGCATAGTCCCTGACCTCCCGATTTGAAAATACAATGAGAATTTGCAACATTTAGACCTTTGGGGCTAAAAACATGGCGTCAAATGGTGAAAACATAAAATAACAACAAAATGGTCCCGTGAGAGGCACGCACCTCACACAGGATCAATGTAATTCGTACGAACCGACCGCGTAGTCCCCAGCCTCCTGGTTTAAGTATACGACAAGAATTTTCAAAATTTAGACTTAGGGTTAAAAACGTGGCAGTAAAGGGTGAAGACCTAAAACAACCACAAAATGGTCCCGTTAGAGGCATGATCACCTCGTACGGGACCAATGTAACTTGTACGCATTGATTTCGTGGTCACCGGCCTCCCGGTTTGAGTATACGATGAGAATTTACAAAAATTGAGACTTAGGCTTAAAAACATGACATAAAAGCGTAAAAATGTAAAACAGTCACAAAACGGTCCTGTAAGAGGCACGAGCACCTCAAACGGGGACAAAATATAAGTCGTATGAACCAATCGCGTAGTCCCCGGCCTCCCGATTTGTGTATACAACGATAATTTGCAACACTTAGTCTTTTAGGTCTAAAAACATGGCGTCAAATGGTGAAAAGGTAAAACAATAACAAACTGGTCCCGTGAGAGGCACGAGCACCTCGCACGGGACCAATGTAACTCGTAGGGACCGATTACGTAGTCCACGGCCTCTCGATTTTAGAATACGATGAGAATTTGTAAAATTTATATTTCGACTTGAAAACATGATGTTAACGGGTGAAAATATAAAACAACAACAAAACAGTCCCACTAGAGGCACCATCACCTCGCACGTGACCAATGTAACTCGTACGAACCAACCTCGTAGTCACGGGACTCCCGGTTTGAGTATACAACTAGAATTTCAAAAATTTAGACTTGGGCTTTAAAACATGCCGTCAACGGGTGAAAATGAAAAATAGCCACAAAATGGTCCCGTGAGAGGTAAGTACACCTAGCACGGGACTAATGTAACTCGTACGAACCGACCGCGTAGTCCTCGGCCTCCCAGTTTGAGTATACGAAGAGAATTTGCAAAATTTAGACTTCGGGTTAAAAACATGGAGTTATAGGGTGAAAACCTAAAACAACCACAAAATGGTCCCGTTAGAGGCACGATCACCTCACACGGGACCAATGTAACTCGTACGAACCGACCCCGTTGTCCCCAGCCTCCCGGTTTGAGTATACGATGAGAATTTGCAAATATTCAGATTTAGGCTTAAAAACATGACATAAAATGTGTAAAAATGTGAAACAGTCACAAAATGGTCCTGTAAGAGGCACGATCACCTCGCACGGGACTAATGTAACTCGTAGGAACTGACCGCCTAGTCCCCGACCTCTCGATTTGAGTATACAAAGAGAATTAGCAAAATTTGGACTTAGGGGCGTTGAAGGGTGAAAACCTAAAAAAACCACAAAATGGTCACGTTAGAGGCACGATAACTTCGTACGGGACTAATGTAACTCGTACAAACTGACCGCGTAGTCACCGGCCTCCCGATTTGAGTACACTATGAGAATTTGCAAAAATTGAGACTTAGGCTTAAAAACATGACATAAAAGCGTAAAAATGTAAAATAGTCACAAATGGTCGAGTGAGAGGCCCGACTACCTCGCACAAGACCAATATAACTCGTCCGAATTGATCGCGTAGACCCCGGCCTCTCGATTTGAGTATACGATGAGAATTTGCAACATTTAGACTTTTAGGCCAAAAAACATGTCCTCAAAGGGTGAAAATGTAAAATAATAACAAAATGGTTCCATGAGAGGCACGAACACCTCGTACGGGACCAATGTAACTCGTTGGGACCGACAACATAGTCCTCGGCCTCTCGATTTGAGTATATGATGAGAATTTGGAAAATTTAGACTTAGGATTAAAAACACGGCGTTTAAGCGAGAAAACATAAAACAATCACAAAATACTCCCGTTAGAGGCATGATCACCTCACACGGGACCAATGTAACTCGTACGAACCGACCCCGTAGTCATTGGTCTCCCGATTTGATTATACGACGAGAATTATCAAAAATTAAGACTTAGGATTAAAAAATGACATAAAAGTGTAGAAACGTAAAACAGTCACAAAACGGTCCAATAAGAGGCACAACCACCTCGCACGGGACTAATGTAACTCGTAGGGACTCATCGCGTAGTCCCCGGCCTCTCGATTTGAGTATATGACGGGAATTTGTAAAATTTAGACTTTTAGGCCTAAAAACATGGCTCAAATGGTGAAAACGTAAAGCACCCACAAAACGGTCACGTGAGAGTCACGAACACCTCGAAGGGGACCAATGTAACTCGTACGAAGCGACCGTGTAGTCCCCGACCTCCAAGTTTGAGTATATGATGAGAATGTGTAAAATTTAGACTTAGGGTTAAAAATAATGCGTTAAAGGGTGAAAACCTAAAACAACCACAAAATTATCCCGTTAGAGGCATGATCACCTCGCACGGGACGAATGTAAATCGGAAGAACCGAACCTGTAGTCACCGGCCTTCTGGTTTGAGTATATGACGAGAATTTGTAAAAATTGAGACTTAGGCTTAAGAACATGACATAAAAGCATAAAAATGTAAAATTGTCACAAAATGGTCCTGTGAGAGGAACGACCACCTGGCACGGGACCATTATAACTCCTACGAATCGACCGCATAGTCCCCGGCCTCCCGATTTAAATATACGATGATAATTTGCAATATTTAGACTTTGAGGCCTAAAAACATGGCGTCAAATGGTAAAAATGTAAAATAATAAAAAAATGGTCCCGTGAAAGGCACGAGCACCTCGCATGGGACCAATGTAACTCATAGGGACCGATCACGTCGTCCCCGACCTCTCGATTTGAGTATACGATGAGAATTTATAAAATTTAGAATTAGGTTTGAAAACATCACGTCAACGGGTGAAAACATAAAACAACAACAAAACAGTCCCGTTAAGGGAACCATCACCTCGCACGGAACTAATGGAACTCGTACAAACCGATCATGTAATCACGGGACTCCTAGTTTCAGTATACGACGAGAATTTGCAAAAATTTAGACTTGGGCTTGAAAACATGGCTTCAACAGGTGAAAACATAAAATAGCCACAAAATGGTACCGTGAGAGGCAAGAGCGCCTCGTACGGGACCAATGTAACTCATACGAACCGGTCGCGCAGTTCCCGGCCTCCCGATTTGAGTATACGATGAAAATTTGCAAAATTTAGACTTATGGTTAAAAACATGGAATTAAAGGGTGAAAATCTAAAACAACCACAAAATGGTCCCGTTAGAGTCACGATCACCTCGCACGGGACCAATGTAACTCGTACGAACCAATTCCATTGTCCCCGGCCTCCTGATTTGAGTATATGACGAGATTTTTCCAAATTTCAGACACATGCTTAAAAATATGACATAAAAGTGTAAAAATGTAAAACAATCACAAAAAGATCCTATAAGAGGCACGATCACCTCGCACAGGACCAATGTCTCGTAAGGACCAACCGCGTAGTCCCCGGCCTCTCGGATTGAGTACAACAAGAATTTGCCAAATTTAGACTTAGGGGTGTTAAAGGGTGAAAACCTAAAACAATAACAAAATGGTCCCGTTAGAGGCACAATCACTTCGCATGGGACTAATGTAACTTGTACAAACCGATCGTGTAGTCACCGGCCTCCCGGTTTGAGTATACGACAAGAATTTGCAAAAATTGAGACTTAGGCATAAAAACATGATATAAAAGCCTAAAAACGTAAAACATTCACTAAACAATTCGGTGAGAGGCACGACCAGCTCGCACAGGACCAATATAACTCGTATGAACCGACCGCGTAGTCCCCGGCCTCCCAGTTTGATTATACGATGAGAATTTGCAACATTCAGACTTTTAGGGCTAACAACATGGCGTCGAAAGGTGAAAACGTAAAATATTAACAAAATGGTCCCATGAGAGGCACGAACACCTCATACGGGACTAATGTTACTCGTAGGGAACGACTACGTACTCCTCGACCTCTCGGTTTGAGTATACGATGAGAATTTGTAAAATTTAAACTTAGGCTTGAAAACATGATGCCACAAGGTGAAAACGTAAAACAATAAAAAAGGGTCCAGTTAGAGGCACCAACACCTCGCACGGAACCAATGTAACTCGACGAACCGACATCGTAGTCCCCAGCCTCCAGGTTTGAGTATATGACGAGAATTTGTAAAATTTAGACTTAGGGTTCAAAACATGACGTCAAAGGCTGAAAACCTAAAACAACCACAAAATGCTCCCGCTAGAGGCATGATCACCTCGCACGGGACCAATGTAACTCGTACAAACTGACCCCGTGGTCACCGGCCTCCCGGTTTGAGTATACGACGAGAATTTGCAAAAACTGAGACTTAGGTTTAAAAACATGACATAAAAGTGTAAAAACGTAAAACAGTCACAAACGGTCCTGTAAGAGGAACGACCACCTCGCACGAGACCAATATAAGTCGTACGAACCGACCGCGTAGTCCCCGACCTCCCGATTTGAGTATACGACGACAATTTGCAACATTTAGACTTTTAGGCCTAAAAACATGGCGTCAAATGGTGAAATCATAAAATAATAACAAAATTGTCACGTGAGAGGCACGAACACCTCGCACGGGACCAATGTAACTCGTAGGGACCGATCGCATAGTCTCCGACCTCTCGATTTGAGCATAGGACGAGAATTTGTAAAATTTAGAATAAGGCTTGAAAACATGACATCAACGGGTGAAAACATAAAACAACAACAAAACGGTCCCGTTAGAGGAACCATCACCCCACACGGGACCAATGTAACTCGTACGAACCGATCGCGTAATCATGGGACTCCCCGTTTGAGTATACGATGACAATTTGTAAAAATTTAGACTTGGGGTTAATTGGTTAAAAAATAAAACAACCACAAAATGGTCCCGTGAGAGGCAAGAGCACCTTGCACGGTACCAATGTAACTTGTACGAACCAACAACGTAGTCCCCGGCCTCCCGATTGTAGTATACGACAACAATTTACAAAATTTAGACTTAGGGCTTAAACATGGAGTTAAAGGGTGAAAACCTAAAACAACCACAAAATGATCCCGTTAAAGGTACGATTACCTCGCACGGGACCAATATAACTCCTAGGAACTGATCCCGTTGTCCCCGGAGTCCCGATTTGAGAATACGATGAGAATTTGCAAAATTTAGACTTAGGGTTAAAAATATTGCGTTAGAGGGTGAAAACCTAAAACAACCACAAAATGGTCCCTTTAGAGGCATGATCAACTTGTATGGGACCAATGTAACTCGTACGAACCGACCGCATAGTCCACGACCTCCCGATTTGAGTATACGATGAGAAGTTGCAAAATTTAGAGTTAGGGCAAAAAACATGGCGTTAGAGGGTGAAAACCTAAAACTACCACAAAATGGTCCTGTTAGAGGCACGATTAACTCGCACGGGACCAATATAACTCGAACGAATCGACATTATTTTTGCCTGGCCTCCCGGTTTGAGTATACGATGAGAATTTGCCAAAATTTAGACTTAGGCTTAAAAACATGACATAAAAGTGTAAAAATGTGAAAATGTGAAACAGTCACAAAATGGTCTTGTAAGAGGTACGATCACTTGGCACGGGACCAATATAACTCATAGGGACCGACCGCGTAGTCCCCGGCCTCACGATTTGAGTATACGATGAGAATTTGGAAAATTTAGACTTAAGGGCGTTAAAGGGTGAAAACCAAAAGAACCACAAAATGGTCCCATTAGAGTCACGATCACCTCGTACGGGACCAATGTAACTCGTACAAATTGATCGCGTAGTCACCGGCCTCCCGGTTTGGGTATACTACGAGAATTTGTAAAAATTGAGACTTAGGCTTAAAAACATGACATAAAAGTGTAAAAACATAAAATAGTCACCAAACGGTCCAGTGAGAGGCACGACGACCTCGTACAGGACCAATATAACTCGTACGAACTAACCTCGTAGTACCTGGCCTCCTGATTTGAGTATACGACGAGAATTTGCAACATTTAGACTTTTAGGCCTAAAAATATGGCCTCAAAAGGTGAAAACGTAAAATATTAACAAAATGGTCCCGTGAGAGGTACGAACACCTCGCACGGCACTAATGTAACTCACAGAGACCGAAAGCGTAGTCATCGTCCTCTTGGTTTGAGTATACAATGAGAATTTGTAAAATTTAGACGTAAGCTTAAAAACATGATGTCAAAGGGTGAAAATATAAAACGACAACAAAACGGTCTTGTTAGAGGCACCATCACCTCGTACAGGACCAACGTAACTCATACGAATCAACCCCGTAGTCACTGGCCTCCCGGTTTGAGTATACGACAATAATTTACAAAATTTAGATCTAGGCTTAAAAACATGGCGTTAGAGGGTGAAAACCTAAACGAACCACAAAATGGTCCCGTTAGAGGCACGATCAACTCGTATGGGACCAATGTAACTCGTACGAACCGACCCGTAGTCCCCGGCCTCCCGATTTGAGTAAACGAAGAAAAGTTCCAAAATTTCAACTTAAGGTTAAAAACATGGCATTAGAGGGTGAAACCTAAAACAACCACAAAATTGTCCCGTTAGAGGCACGATAAACTGGCACAGGACCAATGTAACTCGTACGAACCGACACCGTTGTGTTCGGCCTCCCGGTTTGAGTATACGACGAGAATTTGTCAAAATTTAGTCTTAGGCTTAAAAACATGACATAAAAGTGTAAAAACATGAAACAGTAAAAAACGGTCCGGTAAGAGGTACAATCACCTCGCACAAAACCAACGTTACTCGTAGGGACTGAGCGCGTAGTCCCCGGCCTCTCGGTTTCACTATACGATGAGAATTTGAAAAATTTAGACTTAAGGGCGTTAAAGGGTGAAAACCAAAACAACTACAAAATGGTCCCATTAGAGGCACGATCACCTCGCACGGGACCAATGTAACTCATACAAATCGATCGCGTAGTCACCGGCCTCCCGATTTGAGTATTCGACGATAATTTGTAAAAATTGAGACATAGGGTTAAGAACATGACACAAAAGTGTAAAAACCTAAAACAATCACAAAACGGTCCAGTGGGAGGCACGACCACCTCGCACAGGACCAATATAACTCGTACGAACCAACCCCCTAGTCCCCGGCCTCTCGGTTTGAGTATACGATGAGAATTTGCAACATTTAGGCCTAAAAACATGGCGTCTAAAGGTGAAAACGTAATATATTAAAAAAAATGGTCCCATGATCATGCCTCTAACTCGTACAAACTGACCCGTGGTCACCGGCCTCCTGGTTTGAGTATAGGACGTAAATTTGCAAAAAATGAGACTTAGATTTAGAAACATGACATAAAAGTGTAAAAACGTAAAACAGTCACAAATGGTCCTGTAAGAGGAACGACCACCTCGCACGAGACCAATATAACTCGTACGAACCGACTGCGTAGTCCCCGACCTCCCGATTTGAGTATACGACGACAATTTGCAACATTTAGACTTTTAGGCCTAAAAACATGGCGTCAAATGGTGAAATCATAAAACAATAACAAAATGGTCACGTGAGAGGCACGAGCACCTCGCACTTGTAGGGACCGAAAGTATAGTCTTCGGCCTCTCGGTTTGAGTACACGATGAGAATTTGTAAAATTTAGACTTAGGCTTGAAAACATGACGTCAAATGGTGAAAACATAAAACAACAACAAAATGGTCCTGTTATAGGCACCATCCCCTCGTACGGGATCAATGTAACTCGTACGAATTGACTTCGTAGTCACTGGCCTCCCGATTTGAGTATACGACGAGAATTTACAAAATTTAGACTTAGGGTTAAAAACATGGCGTTAGAGGGTGAAAACCTAAAAGAACCACAAAAGGGTCCCGTTAAAGGTACGTTCAACTCGCATGGGACCAATATAACTCGTACGAACTGATCGCGTAGTCCCGGCCCTCCCGGTTTGAGTATACGATGAGAAGTTGAAAATTTTAGACTCAGGGTTAAAAATATGGCGTTAGAGGGTTAAAACCTAAAATAACCACAAAATGGTCCCGTTAGAGGCATGATCAACTCGCAAAGGACAAATGTAACACGAACTGACACCGTTGTGTCCGGCCTCCCGGTTTGAGTATACGACGAGAATTTACCAAAATTTAGACTTTGGCTTAAAAACATGACATAAAAGTGTAAAAACGTAGAACAACCACAAAATGCTCTAGTGAGAGGCACGACCTCCCCGCACATGACCAATATAACTCGTACGAACCAACCCCGTAGTCACCGGCCTCCAAGTATGAGTATACGATGAGAATTTGCAACATTTAGACTTTTAAGCCTAAAAACATGGCGTCAATTGGTGAAAACGTAAAACCATAACAAAATGGTCCCATGAGAGGCACGAGCACCTCGCACGGGACCAATGTAACTTGTAGGGACCGACTGCGTAGTCATCGACCTCTTGGTTTGAGTATAAGACGAGAATTTGTAAAATTTAGACTTAGGCTTAAAAATATGACGTCAAAGGGTGAAAACATAAAACAATAACAAAACGATCCTGTTAAAGGCACCATCACCTCGTACATGACCAATGTAACTCATACGAATCGACCAAGTAGTCACCACCCTCCTAATTTGAGTATACGATGAGAATTTACAAAATTTAGACTTAGGGTTAAAAACATTGAGTTAGAGGGTGAAAACCTAAAAGAACCACAAAATGGTCACGTTAGAGGAACGATCAACTCGTATCAGACGAATGTAACTTATACGAATCGACCGCGTAGTCCCCGGCCTCCCGGTTGGAGTATACGATGAGAAGTTGCAAAATTTAGACTTAAGGTTAAAAACATGGCGTTAAAGGGTGAAAACCTAAAACAACCACAAAATGGTCCCGTTAGAGGAACAATCAACTCGTACAGGACCAATGTAACTCGTAAGAACCGACACTGTTGTGCCCGACCTCCCGGTTTGAGTATAAGATGAGAATTTGCCAAAATTTAGACTTAGGCTTAAAAACATGACATAAATGTGTAAAAATGTGAAACAGTCAAAAAACGGTCCTGTAAGAGGTACGATAACCTCGCACGGGACCAATGTAACTCGTAGGGACCGAACGCGTAGTCCCCGACCTCTCGGTTTGATTATACGACGAGAATTTGCAAAATTTAGACTTAAGGGGGTTAAAGGGTGAAAACCAAAACAACCACAAAATGGTCTCATTAGAGGAACGATCACCTCGTACAGGACCAATGTTACTCGTACAAACCGACTGAGTAGTCACTGGCCTCCCGGTTTGAGTATAAGACGAGAATTTGTAAAAATTGAGACTTAGGCTTAAAACATGACATATAGTGTAAAAACGTAAAACAGTCCCAAAACGGTCATGTTAGAGGCACGACCACCTCGCACAGGACCAATATAACTCGTACGAACCAACCCCCTAGTCCCCAGCCTCCTGGTTTGAGATACGATGAGAATTTCCAACATTTAGACTTTTAGGCCTAAAAACATGGCATCAGAAGGTGAAAACATAAAATATTAACAAAATGGTCCTGTGAGAGGCACGAACACCTCGCACGGGACTAATGTAACTCTAGGGACCGAAAGTGTAGTCCTTGGCCTCTCGGTTTGAGTATACGATGATAATTTGTAAAATTTAGACTTAGGCTCGAAAATATGACGTCAAAGGGTGAAAACATAAAACAACAACAAAACGGTCCTGTTAGAGGCACCATCACCTCGTACGAGACCAATGTAACTCGTAAGAATCGACTCCGTAGTCACCGGCCTCCCGATTTGAGTATACGACGAGAATTTATAAAATTTAGACTGAGGGTTAAAAATATGGCATTAGAGGGTGAAAACCTTAAAGAACCATAAAATGGTCCCGTTAGAGGCATGATCAACTCGTATGTGACTAATGTAACTCGTACGAACCGACCACGTAGTCCCTGGCCTCCCGATTTGAGTATAAGATGAGAATTTGAAAAATTTAGACTTAGGGTTAAAAACATGGCGTTAGAGGGTGAAAACCTAAAATAACCACAAAATGGTCCCGTTAGAGGCATGATCAACTCGCACTGGACCAATGTAACTCGTACGAACTGACATCGTTGTGCCCTAGCCTCCCGGTTTGAGCATACGATGAGAATTTGCCAAAATTTAAAAGTGTAAAAATGTAAAAAAGTCACAAAACGCTCCAGTGAGAGGCACGACCTCCTCGCACAGGAACAATATAACTCGTACGAACTGATCTCATAGTCCCTGGCCTCCCAGTTTGAGTATACGACGAGAATTTGCAACATTTAGACTTTTAGGCCTAAAAACATAGCGTCAATTGGTGAAAACATAAAACCTTAACAAAATGGTCACGTGCGAGGCACGAGCACCTCGTACGGGACCAATGTAACTCATAGGGACCGACTGCGTAGTCCTCGACCTCTCGATTTGAGTATACGATGAGAATTTGTAAAATTTAGACTTAGGCATGAAAACATGATGTCAAGGGGTGAAAACATAAAACAACTACAAAACGGTCCTATTAGAGGCACCATCACCTTGTACGGGACCAATGTAACTTAGACAAATCGACCCCATAGTCACCAGCCTCCCGGTTTGATTATACGACGACGATTTGCAAAAATGAGACTTAAGCTTAAAAACATGACAAAAACGTGAAAAGACGTAAAACAATCACAAAATGGTCCTTTAGGAGGCACGACCACCTTGCACAGTACCACTGTAACTCGTAAGGGCCGATCGCGTAGTCCCCGACCTCTCGATTTGAGTATACAACAAAAATTTGTAAAATTAGTCTTTTAGGCCTAAAAACATGGCGTCAAATGGTGACAACGCAAAACATCCACAAAATGGTCCCGTGAGTGGCACGAACACCTTGCACGGGACCAATGTAACTCGTACGAACCGACCTCGTAGTCCCTGGCCTCCCGATTTGAGTATACGATGAGAATTTACAAAAAGTAGACTTAGGTTTAAAAACATGGCGTTAAAGGGGGGAAAACTAAAACAACCACAAAATGGTCCCATTAGAGGCATGATCACCTCGCACAGGACGAATGTAACTCGTATGAACTGACTTCGTAGTCACTGGCCTCCCGATTTGATTATACGACGAGAATTTGCAAAAATTGAGACTTAGGCTTAAAAACATGGCATAAATGCGTAAAAACGTAAAACGCTCCTGTAAGAGGAACGATCACCTCATACGGGACCAATATAACTCATATGAACCGATCGCATAGTATGTGACTTCCCAATTTGAGTATACGACGAGAATTTGAAATATTTAGACTTTTAGGCCTATAAACATGGCGTCAAATGGTGAAAACGTAAAACAATAACAAAATGTTCTTGTGAGAGGCACGAGCACCTCGCACGGGACCAATGTAACTCGTAGGGACCTGTCATATCGTCCCTGACCTCTCGGTTTTAGTATACGATGACAATTTGTAAATTTTAGAGTTAGGCTTGAAAACATGACATCAACGGGTGAAAACATAAAACAATAACAAAACGGTCTTGTTAGAGGCCCCATCACCTCGTACGAGACCAATATAACTTGTACAAACCGACCGCGTAATCACGGGACTCCTAGTTTGAGCATACGACGAGAATTTGCAAAAATTTAGACTTGGGCTAGAAAACATGGCGACAACGGGTGAAAACGTAAAACATCCACAAAATGGTCCCATGAGAGGCAAGAGCACATCGTACGGGATCAATGTAACTCGTACGAACCGACAATGTAGTCCTTGACCTCCTAGTTTGAGTATATGACGAGAATTTGCAAAATTTAGACTTAGGGTTAAAAACATGGCGTTGCAGGGTGAAAACCTAAAACAACCACAAAATGGTCCCGTTAGAGGAACGATCAACTTGCACGGTACAAATGTAACTCGTACTAACCGATCCTACTGTCCCCAGCCTCCCGGTTTGAGTATATGATGAGAATTTGCCAAAATCGAGACTTAGTCTTAAAAGCATGACATAAAAGTGTAAAAACATAAAACAGTCACAAAACGATCATATAAGAGGCATGATCAACTCGCACGGGTCCAATGTTACTCAGAGGGACCGACCGTGTAGTCCCCGGCTCCCGATTTTAGTATACGATGAGAATTTGTAAAAATTGAGACTTAGGCTTAAAAACATGACATAAAAGCGTGGAAGAGTAAAACAGTCACAAAATGGTCTAGTGAGAGGCATGAACACCTCGCAAAGGACAAATATAACTCGTACGAACCGACCGCGTAGTCCCCGATCTCCCGATTTGAGTATACGACGAGAATTTGAAACATTTGGACTTTTAGGCTGAAAAACATGGCATCAAATGGTGAAAACGGAAAACAATAACAAAATGGTCCCGTGTGAGACACGAGCACCTCGTACGGGACCAATGTAACTCATACGGACCGATCGCGTAGTCCCCGGCCTCTTAGTTTAAGTATACGACGAGAATTTATAAAATTTAGACTTAGGCTTGAAAACATGACGTTAACGGGTGAAAACGTAAAACAACAACAAAACGGTCCCAATAGAGGAACCATCACCTCGCATTGGATCAATGTAACTCGTACGAACCGACCATGTAATCACGGGACTCCCCTTTTTAGTATACGACAAGAATTTGCAAAAATTTAGACTTGGGCATGAAAACATGGCGTCAACGAGTGAAAACGTAAAACAACGACAAAATGGTCACGTGAGAGGTAAGAGAACCTCGCGCGGGACCAATGTAACTCGTACGAACCGACAACGTAGTCCCCGGCCTCCCGGTTTGAGCATACGACAAGAATTTGCGAAATTTAGACTTAGGGTTAAGAATATGGCATTGAAGGGTGAAAATATAAAACAACCACAAAATGATGCTTTTAGAGGCACGATCGCATCGCACGGTACCAATGTAACTTGTACGAACCGACCCCGTTATCCCCGGCCTCCCGATTTGAGTATACAACGAAAATTTGCAAAAATTGAGACTTAGGCTTAAAAACATGACATAAAAGCGCAAAAACGTAAAATAGTCACAAAATGGTCTAGTGAGAGGCACGACCACCTCGTACAGGACCAATATAACTCGTACAAACCGACCAGTAGTCCCTAGTCTCCCGATTTGAGTAAACAACGATAATTCACAACATTTAGACTTTTAGGCCTAAAAACATGGCGTCAAAAGATGAAAACGTAAAATAATAACATAATGGTCCTGTGAGAGGCACGAGCACCTCGCACGGAACCAATGTAACTCGTAGGGACCGACCGCGTAGTCCTCGGCCTCTTTGTTTGAGTATATGATGTGAATTTGTAAAATTTAGACTTAGGCTTCACAACATGACGTAACAGGGCGAGAACATAAAACAACAAAAAAATGGTCCTATTAGAGGCACCATCACCTCGTACGGGACCAATGTAACTCGTACGAACCGACCTCATAGTCCCTGGCCTCCCGATTTGAGTATACGATGAGAATTTGCAAAAAGTAGACTTAGGTTTAAAAACATGGCGTTAAAGGGGGAAAACCTAAAATAACCACAAAATGCTCCCATTAGAGGCATGATCACCTCGCACGGGACCATTATAACTCATACGAACCGACCCCGTAGTCACCGGCCTCCCGATTTGATTATACGATGAGAATTTGCAAAAATTGAGACTTAGGTTAAAAAACATGTTATAAAAGTGTAAAAATGTAGAACAGTAACAAAATGGTCCTGTAAGAGGCACGATCACCTCGCACGGGACCATTGTAACTCGTAGGCACTAATCGCGTAGTCCCCGACCTCTCAGCTTGAGTATACGATGTCAATTTGTAAAATTTAGACATTTAGGACTAAAAACATGGCGTCAAATGGTGAAAACATAAAACAGCCGCCAAACGGTCCCGTGAGAGGCATGAACACCTCGCACGGGACCAATGTAACTTGTACGAACTGGCCGCGTAGTCCTCGGCCTGCTGGTTTGAGTATGCGACAAGAATTTGCAAAATTTAGACTTAATGTTATAAACATGGCGTTAAAGGGTGAAAACCTAAAATAACAATAAAATGGGCCCGTTAGAGGCACGATCACCTTGCACGGGAGTAATGTAACTTGTACGAACTGACCCCGTAGTCACCGACCACCCAGTTTGAGTATACGATGAGAATTTCCAAAAATTGAGACGGTCTTAAAAACATGACATAAAAGCATGAAAATGTAAAACAGTCATAAAAAATGGTCCTGTAAGAGGAATGACCACCTCGCATGGGATAATATAACTCCTACGAACCGACCGCGTAGTCCTCGGCCTCCCGATTTGAGTATACGATGAGAATTTGCAACATTTAGGCGTTTAGGCCAAAAAACATGGAGTCAAATGGTGAAAACGTAAAACAACAACAAAACTTCCCCATTAAAGGCACCATCACCTCACACGGGTCCAATGTAACTCGTACGAACTGACGGCGTAATCACGAGACTGTCGATTAGAGTATACGACATGAATTTGCAAAAATTTAGCCTTGGGCTTAAAAACATGGCATCAACGGGTGAAAACATAAAACAACCACAAAATAGTCCCGTGAGAGGCAAGAGCACCTCGTTCGGGACCAATGTAACTCGTACGAACCGATCGCGTAGTCCTCGACCTCCCGGTTTGAGTATAGGACGAGAATTTGCAAAATTTAGACTTAGGGTTGAAAACATGGCGTTTGAGGGTGAAAACCTAAAACAACCACAAAATGGTCCCGTTAGACGCACGATCACCTCACACGGGACCAATGTAACTCATACGAACTGACCCCGTTGTCCCCAGCCTCCCGATTTGAGTATACGACGAGAATTTGCAAAAATTGAGACTTAGGCTTAAAAACATGACATAAAAGTGTAAAAATGTGAAACAGTCAAAAAACGGTCCTGTAAGAGGTACGATCACCTCGCACGGGACCAATGTAACTCGTAGGGACCGAACGCGTAGTCCCCTACCTCTCGGTTAGAGTATACGACGAGAATTTGCAAAATTTAGACTTAAGGGCGTTAAAGGGTGAAAATCAAAACAACCACAAAATGGTCTCGTTAGAGGCACGATCACGTCGCACGAGACCAATGTAACTCGTACAAACCGACTGAGTAGTCACTGGCCTCCCGGTTTGAGTATACGACGAGAATTTGTAAAAATTGAGACTTAGGCTTAAAAACATGACATATAGTGTAAAAACGTAAAACAGTCCCAAAACGGTCATATTAGAGGCAAGACCACCTCGCACAGGACCAATATAACTCGTACGAACAACCCCCTAGTCCCCAGCCTCCTGGTTTGAGATACGATGAGAATTTCCAACATTTAGACTTTTAGGCCTAAAAACATGGCATCAAAAGGTGAAAACATAAAATATTAACAAAATGGTCTTGTGAGAGGCACGAACACCTCGCACGAGACTAATGTAACTCGTAGGGACCGAAAGCATAGTCCTCAGCCTCTCGGTTTGAGTATACGGTGAGAATTTGTAAAATTTAGACTTAGGCTCAAAAACATGACGTCAAAGGGTGAAAACATAAAATAACAACAAAACGGTCTTGTTAGAGGCACCATCACCTCGTACGGGACCAATGTAACTCGTACGAATCGGCTCCGTAGTCACCGGCCTCCCGATTTGAGTATACGACGAGAATTTACAAAATTTAGACTCAGGGTTAAAAACATGGCGTTAGAGGGTGAAAACCTTAAAGAACCATAAATGGTCCCATTAGAGGCATGATCAACTCGTATGTGACCAATGTAACTCGTACGAACCGACCGCGTAGTCACTGGCCTCCCGATTTGAGTATAAGATGAGAATTTGAAAAATTTAGACTTAGGGTTAAAAACATGGCGTTAGAGGGTGAAAACCTAAAACAACCTCAAAATGGTCCCGTTAGAGGCATGATCAACTCGCATTGGACCAATGTAACTCGTACGAACTGACATCGTTGTGCCCGGCCTCCCGGTTTGAGCATACGATGAGAATTTGCCAAAATTTAGACTTAGGCTTTAAAACATGACATAAAAGTGTAAAAACGTAAAAAAGTCACAAAACGCTCCAGTGAGAGGCACGACCTCCTCGCACAGGAACAATATAACTCGTACGAACTGATATCATAGTCCCTGGCATCCCAGTTTGAGTATACGACGAGAATTTGCAACATTTAGACTTTTAGGCCTAAAAACATGGCGTCAATTGGTGAAAACATAAAACCTTAACAAAATGGTCACGTGCGAGGCACGAGCACCTCGCACGGGACCAATGTAACTCATAGGGACCGACTGCGTAGTCCTCGGCCTCTCGGTTTGAGTATACGATGAGAATTTGTAAAATTTAGACTTAGGCATGAAAACATGACGTCAAGGGGTGAAAACATAGAACAACAACAAAACGGTCCTATTAGAGGCACCATCACCTCGTACGAGACCAATGTAACTCAGACGAATCGACCCCATAGTCACCAGCCTCCCGGTTTAATTATACGACGACGATTTGCAAAAAAGATACTTAAGCTTAAAAACATGACAAAAATGTGAAAAAACGTAAAACAGTCACAAAACGGTCCTTTAGGAGGCACGACCACCTTGCACATGACAACTGTAACTCATGAGGTCCGATCGCGTAGTCCCCGGCCTCTCTATTTTAGTATACGACGAAAATTTGTAAAATTTAGTCTTTTAGGCCTAAAAACATGGTGTCAAATGGTGAAAACGCAAAACATCCACAAAATGGTCCCGTGAGAGGTACAAACACCTTGCACGGGACCTATGTAACTCGCACGAACAGACCGCATAATCCCCAGCCTTCTAGTTTGATTATACAACTCCAATTTGTAAAATTTAGACTTAGGGTTAAAAACATGGCGTTAAAGGGTGAAAGCCTAAAACAACCACAAAATGGTCCCATTAGAGGCATGATCACCTCGCACAGGACGAATGTAACTCGTACGAACGGACCTCGTAGTCACTGGCCTCCAGATTTGATTATACGACGACAATTTGTAAAAATTGATACTTAGGCTTAAAAACATGGCATAAATGCGTAAAAATGTAAAACGGTCCTGGTAGAGGAACGATCACCTCGTATGGGACCAATATAACTCGTATGAACCGACCGCATAGTACCCGACTTCCCAATTTGAGTATACGACGAGAATTTGCAATATTTAGACTTGTTAGGCCTAAAAACATGGCGTCAAATGGTGAAAACATAAAATAATAACAAAATGTTCTCGTGAGAGGCACGAGCACCTCGCACGGGACCAATGTAACTCGTAGGGACCTATCGCATCGTCCCCGACCTCTCGGTTTGAGTATACGATGACAATTTGGAAATTTTAGAGTTAGGCTTGAAAACATGACGTCAACGGGTGAAAACGTAAAACAATAAAAAAGCGGTCTTGTTAGAGGCCCCATCACCTCGCACGGGACCAATATAAGTTGTACAAATCGATCGCGTAATCACGGGACTCCTGGTTTGAGCATACGATGAGAATTTGCAAAAATTTAGACTTGGGCTAGAAAACATGGCGATAATGGGTGAAAACGTAAAACATCCACAAAATGGTCCTATGAGAGGCAAGAGCACATCGTACGGGACCAATGTAACTCGTACGAACCGATAATGTAGTCCCTGACCTCCCAGTTTAAGTATATGACGAGAATTTGCAAAATTTAGACTTATGGTTAAAAACATGGCGTTATAGGGTGAAAACCTAAAACAACCACAAAATGGTCCCGTTAGAGGCACGATCAACTTGCACGGGACAAATGTAACTCGTACTAACCGACCCCGCTGTCCCCAACCTCCCGGTTTGAGTATACGATGAAAATTTGCCAAAATCGAGACTTAGGCTTAAAAACATGACATAAAAGTTTAAAAACATAAAACAGTCACAAAACGATCATGTAAGAGGCACGATCACCTCGCACGGGTCCAATGTTACTCGGAGGGACCGATCGTGTAGTCCCCGGCCTCCCGATTTTAGTATACGATGAGAATTTGTAAAAATTGAGACTTAGGCTTAAAAACATGACATAAAAGCGTGGAAACGTAAAACATTCACAAAACGGTCTAGTGAGAGGCACGAACACCTCGCAAAGGACCAATATAACTCGTACACCGATCGCATAGTCTCCAGCCTTCCGATTTGAGTTTACGATGAGAATTTGAAACATTTAGACTTTTAGGCCGAAAAACATGGCATCAAATGGTGAAAACAGAAAACAATAACAAAATGGTCCCGTGTGAGGCACGAGCATCTCGCATGGGACCAATGTAACTCATAGGGATCGATCGCGTAGTCCCCGACCTCTTAGTTTAAGTATAAGAAGAGAATTTGAAAATTTAGACTTAGGCTTGACAACATGACGTTAACGGGTGAAAACGTAAAACAACAACATAACGGTCCCAATAGAGGAACCATCACCTCGCATGGGACCAATGTAACTCGTACGAACCGACCATGTAATCACGGGACTACCTTTTTTAGTATACGACGAGAATTCCCAAAAATTTAGACTTGGGCATGAAAACATGGCGTCAACGAGTGAAAATGTAAAACAACCACAAAATGGTCCCGTGAGAGGCAAAAGCACCTCGCACGGGACCAATGTAACTCGTACGAACCGACAGCGTAGTCCTCGGCCTCCCGGTTTTAGCATACGACGAGAATTTGAAAAATTTAGACTTAGGGTTAAGAATATGGCATTGAAGTGTGAAAACCTAAAACAACCATAAAATGGTGCTTTTAGAGGCACGATCACATCGCACGGGACCAATGTAACTTGTACGAACCGACCCTGTTATCCCCGGCCTCCCGGTTTCAGTATACAACAAAAATTTGTAAAAATTGAGACTTAGGCTTAAAAACATGACCTAAAAGCGTAAAAACATAAAATACTCACAAAATGGTCTAGTGAGAGGCACGGCCACCTCACACAGGACCAATATAACTCGTACGAACCGACCCAGTAGTCCCCGGTCTCCCGATTTGAGTAAACAATGAGAATTCGCAACATTTAGACTTTTAGGCCTAAAAACATGGCGTCAAAAGATGGAAATGTAAAATAATAACATAATGGTCCCGTGAGAGGCACGAGCACCTCACACAGAACTAATGTAACTCGTAGGGACCGACCACGTAGTCCTCGGCCTCTCAATTTGAGTATATGACGTGAATTTGTAAAATTTAGACTTAGGCTTCAAAACATGACGTAACAGGGCGAGAACATAAAACAATAAAAAAAATGGTCCTATTAGAGGCACCATCACCTCGTACGGGACCAATGTAACTCGTACGAACCGACCTCGTAGTCCCTGGCCTCCCGATTTGAGTATACGATGAGAATTTACAAAAAGTAGACTTAGGTTTAAAAACATGGCGTTAAAGGGGGGAAAACTAAAACAACCACAAAATGCTCCCATTAGAGGCATGATCACCTCGCACAGGACCACTATAACTCATACGAACCGACCCCGTAGTCACCGGCCTCCCGATTTGATTATACGATGAGAATTTGCAAAAATTGAGACTTAGGTTCAAAAACATGTTATAAAAGTGTAAAAATGTAGAACAGTAACAAAATGGTCCTGTAAGAGGCACGATCACCTCGCACGGGACCATTGTAACTCGTAGGCACTAATCGCGTAGTCCCCGGCCTCTCAGTTTGAGTATACGACGGGAATTTGTAAAATTTAGACGTTTAGGACTAAAAACATGGCGTCAAATGGTGAAAACATAAAACAGCCGCCAAACGGTCCCGTGAGAGGCATGAACACCTCGCATGGGACCAATGTAACTCGCACGAACTGACCGCGTAGTCCTCAGCCTCCTGGTTTGAGTGGACAAGAATTTGCAAAATTTAGACTTAGGGTTATAAACATGGCGTTAAAGGGTGAAAACCTAAAATAACAATAAAATGGGCCCGTTAGAGGCACGATCACCTTGCACAAGAGTAATGTAACTTGTACGAACTGACCCCGTAGTCACCGACCACCCAGTTTGAGTATACGATGAGAATTTTCAAAAATTGAGATGGGCTTAAAAACATGACATAAAAGCATGAAAATGTAAAACAATCATAAAAAATGGTCCTGTAAGAGGAATGACCACCTCGCATGGGATAATATAACTCCTACGAACCGACCGCGTAGTCCTCGGCCTCCCTATTTGAGTATACGATGAGAATTTGCAACATTTAGGCGTTTAGGCAAAAAAAAATGGAGTCAAATGGTGAAAACGTAAAACAACAACAAAACTTCCACATTAGAGGCACCATCACCTCACATGGGTCCAATGTAACTCGTACAATCACGGGACAACCGGTTAGAGTATACGACATGAATTTGCAAAAATTTAGCCTTGGGCTTAAAAACATGGCGTCAATGGGTGAAAACATAAAAGAACCACAAAATAGTCTCGTGAGAGGCAAGAGAACCTCGTTCGGGACCAATGTAACTCGTACGAACCGATCACGTAGTCCCCGACCTCCCGGTTTGAGTATACGACGAGAATTTGCAAAATTTAGACTTAGGGTTGAAAATATGGCGTTAGTGGGTGAAAACCTAAAACAACCACAAAATGGTCCCGTTAGACGCACGATCACCTCACATGGGACCAATGTAACTCGTACGGACCGACCCCGTTGTCCCCAGCCTCCCGATTTGAGTATATAATGAGAATTTGCAAAAATTGAGACTTAGGCTTAAAAACATGACATAAAAGTGTAAAAATGTGAAACAGTCAAAAAACGGTCCTATAAGAGGCACAATCATCTCGCACCAGACCAATGTAACTCGTAGGGACCAGCCGCGTAGTCCCCGACCTCTCGTTTGAGAATACGACGAGAATTTGCAAAATTTAGACTTAGGGGCGTTAAAGGGTGAGAACCTAAAACACCCACAAAATGGTCTCATTAGAGGCACGATCACCTCGCTCGGATCAATGTAACTCGTGCAAACCGACCGCGTAGTCACTGGCCTCCCGATTTGAGTATATGACGAGAATTTTCAAAAATTGAAACTTAGGCTTAAAAATATGACATAAAAGTGTGAAAATGTAAAACAGTCACAAAACGGTCTAGTGAGAGGAAAGACCACCTCGCACAGGACCAATATAACTCGTACGAACCGACCATGTAGTCACCAGCATACCAGTTTGAGTATACGACGAGAATTTGCAAAAATTGAGACTTAGGCTTAAAAACATGACGTAAAAGGATAAAAATATAAAACAGTCACAAAACGGTCCTGTAAGAGGCATGACCACTTCATACGGGACCAATATAACTCGTACGAACCAACCGCGTAGTCCCCGACCTCCCGATTTGAGTATACGACGAGAATATGCAACATTTAGACTTTTAGGCCTAAAAACATGGCGTAAAATGGTGAAAACATAAAATAATAACAAAATGGTCCCATAAGAGTAACAAGCGCCTCACATGGGACTAATGTAACTCATAGGGACCGATCGCATAGTCCCCGACCTCTTTGTTTGAGTATACGACGAGAATTTGTAAAATATTAACTTTGGCTTGAAAACACGACGTCGATGGGTGAAAACGTAAAACAACAACAAAACGGTCCCATTGGGGAAACCATCACCTCGCAGGGGATAAATGTAACTCGTACGAACTGACCGCGTAATCACGAGACTCCCCATTTGAGTATACGACGAGAATTTGCAAAATTTAGACTTAGTGGAGTTAAAGGGTGAAAACCTAAAATAACCAAAAAATGGTACCGTTAGAGGCACGATCACCTCTCACGGGACTAATGTAACTTGTACGAATAAACCCAGTTGTTCCGGCCTTTCGGTTTGAGTATACGACGAGAATTTGAAAAAATTGAGACTTAGGCTTAAAAACATGACATAAAAGTGTGAAAACGTGAAACAGTCACAAACGGTCCTGTAAGAGGTACTATCACCTCGTATGGGACCAATGTAACTCATAGGGACCAACCACGTAGTTCCCGGCCTCTTGGTTTGAGTATACGACAAGAATTTGCAAAATTTAGACTTAGGGGCGTTAAAGGGTGAAACCCTAAAATAATCACAAAATGGTCCCGTTAGAGGCACGATCACCTCTCACGGGACCATTTTAACTCATATAAATTGATCGCGTGGTCATTAGGCTCTCAGTTTGAGTATACAACGAGAATTTGCAAAAATTGAGACTTAGGCTTAAAAACATGACATAAAATCATAACAACGTAAAACAGTGACAAAACGGTCCAGTGAGAGGCACTCCCACCTCGCACAGAACCAATATAACTCATACAAACTGACAGCGTAGTCCCCGACCTCCCGGTTTGAGTATACGATTAGAATTTTAAACATTTATGCTTTTAGGCCTCTTAGAGGCACCATCACCTCGCACGGGACCAATGTAACTCATACGAACCGACCACTTAATCCTCGGCCGCCCGGTTTAAGTATACGACGAAAATTTGCAAAATTTAGACTTGGGTTTAAAAATATGGCATTAAAGGGGGAAAATCTAAAACAACCACAAAATCCTCCTGTTAGAGGCACGATCACCTCGCACGGGACCAATGTACCTCGTACGAACCGACCCCCAAGTCACCGGCCTCCCGATTTGATTATACGACGAGAATTTGCAAAAATTGAGACATAGGCTTAAAAACATGACATAAAACTATAAAAATGTAAAACGGTCACAAAACGGTCCTGTAAGAGGCAGGACCACCTCGTATGGGACCAATGTAACTCGTAGGGACCGATCGCGTAGTCCCGAGCCTCTCGGTTTGAGTATGACGAGAATTTGTAAAATTTAAAATCTTAGGCCTAAAAACATGGCGTCAAATGGTGAAAACGTAAAACAATAAAAAAAAATGGTCCCGTACGAGGCACGAACACCTCGCAAGGGACCAATGTAACTCATAGGGACCGACCACGTCGTCCCCGACCTCAACGAGTGAAAACATAACATCAACGAGTGAAAACATAAAACAACAACAAAACGGTCCCCTTAGAGGCACCATTACCTCGTACAGAACCAATGTAACTCATACGAACCGACCATGTTGTCCCTGGCCTCCCGATTTGAGTATATAAGGCGAATTTGCTAAATTTAGACTTAGGGTTAAAAACATGGCGTTCAAGGGGGAAACCCTAAAACAACCACAAAATGCTTCCGTTAGAGGCACGATCACCTCGCATGGGACCAATGTTACTCGTACGAACTAACCCCATAGTCACGGCCTCCCAGTTTTAGTATAGGACGAGAATTTGTAAAAATTGAGACTGAGGCTTAAAAACATGACATAAAAGTGTAAAAACATAAAACAGTCATAAAACAATCCTGTAAGAGGCATGACCACCTCGCACGGGACCAATGTAATTCATAGGGACCGATCGCGTAGTCCCGGGCCTCTCAGTTTGAGTATACAACGGGAATTTGTAAAATTTAGACTTGTAGGACTAAAAACATGGCGTCAAATGGTGAAAACATAAAACAATAACCAAATGGTCCTGTGAGAGGCACGAGCACCTCGCACGGACCAATATAACTCTTAGGGACCATCCGCGTTGTCCGCGGCCTCTCGGTTTGAGTATACGATGATAATTTATAAAATTTAAACTTAGGCTTGAAAACATGATGCCAACGGGTGAAAACGTAAAACAATAAAAAAATAGTCCCGTTAGAGGTACCATCACCTCACACGAGACCAATGTAACTCGTACGAACTGACCGTGTAGTCATGGGACTCCCGATTTTAGTATTTGATGAGAATATGTAAAAATTTAGACTTGGGCTTGAAAAGAGGGCATCAATGGGTGAAAACGTAAAACAGTCACAAAATGGTCCCGTGAGAGGCAAGAGCACCTCGCACGGGACCAATGTAACTCGTTCGACTCGACCTCGTAGTCCACGACCTCTGGGTTTGAGTATATGATGATAATTTGCAAAATTTAGACTTAGGGTTAAAAATGTGGCGTTAAAGGGTGAAAACCTAAAACAACCACAAAATGGTTCCGTTAGAGGCATGATCACCTCTTACGGGACAAATTTAACTCGTACAAACCGACCGCGTAGTCACTGGCCTCCCGGTTTGAGTATACGATGAGAATTTATAAAAATTGACGCTTAGGCTTGAAAACATGACATAAAAGCGTAAAAATGTAAAACAGTCACAAAACGGTCCAGTGAGAGGCACGACTACCTCGTACAGGACCAGTATAACTCGTACGAACTAACCGTGTAGTCCCCGGCCTCCCGATTTGAGTATACGATTAGAATTTGTGGCATTCAGACTTTTAGACATGTTATATGCACAATCACCTCGCACAGGACCAATGTAACTCGTATGAACCGACCGCGTAGTCCCCGACCGCTCGGTTTAAGTATACGACTAGAATTTACAAAATTTAGAATTGGGGTTAAAAACATGGCGTTAAAGGGGGCAAACTTAAAACAACCACAAAATGCTCCCGTTAGAGGCACTATCACCTCGCACGGGACCAATGTAACTCGTACGAACCTACCCCGTAGTCGCCGGCCTCCCAGTTTGATTGCACGACGAGAATTTGCAAAAATTGAGAATTAGGCTTAAAAACATGACATAAAACTGTAAAAATGTAAAATAGTCACAAAACAGTCCTGTAAGAGGCACGACCACCTCGCACGGGACCAATGTAACTCATAGGGACCGATCGAGTTGTCTCGGGGCTCTCGATTTGAGTATATGTTGGGAATTTGTAAAATTTAGAATTTTAGGCCTAAAAACATGGCGTCAAATGACGAAAACGTAAAATAATAAAAAAAATGGTCCCGTGCAAGGAACTAGCACCTCGCACGGGACCAATGTAACTCATAGGGACTGGCTGCATTGTCCCCGGCCTCTCGATTTGAGTATACGATGAGAATTTTCTAAAATTTAGGCTTGGGTTTGAAAACATGACATCAACGGGTGAAAACATAAAACAACAACAAAACGGTCCCATTAGAGGCACCATCACCTCGCACGGGTCAAATGGTGAAAATGTAAAACATCCACAAAATAGTCCCGTGAGAGACACGAGCACCTCGCACGGGACATGTGGAACCCGTACAAACCAACCGCATAGCCCCTGGCCTCCTGGTTTGAGTATACAACGAGAATCTACAAAATTTATACGTAGGGTTAAAAACATGGCGTTAAAGGGTGAAAACCTAAAAAAACCACAAAATGGTCCCGTTAGAGGCATGATCACCTCACAAGGGACCAATGTAACTCGTACGAATCGACCATGTAGTCACCAACCTCCCGGTTTGAGTATACCACAAGAATTTGCAAAAATTGAGACTTAGGATTAAAAACATAACATAAAAGAGTAAAAATGTAAAACACTGACAAAACGGTCCTGTAAGAGGCACGACCACATCGCACGGGACCAATATAACTCGTACGAACTAACCACGTAGTCCCCGGCCTCCCGGTTTGAGTATACGAAGACAATAAGAAACATTTAGACTTTTATGCCTAAAACATGGCGTCAAATGGTGAAAACGTAAAACAATAACAAAATGGTCTTGTGAGAGGCACGAGCACCTCACACGGGACTAATATAACTCTTAGGGACCGTCCGCGTAGTCCGCGGCCTCTCGGTTTGAGTATACAATGAGAATTTTTAAAATTTATACTTAGGCTTGAAAACATTACATCAACGGGTGAAAATGTAAAATGACCAAAAATGGTCCCGTTAGATGTACCATCACCTCGTACAGGACTAATGTAACTCGTACGAACTAATCGCGTAGTCACGAGACTCCCGGTTTGAGTATACGACGAGAATTTGTAAAAATTTAAACTTTTAGGCCTAAAAACATGGCGTCAAATGGTGAAAACGTAAAATAGCCACAAAATGGTTCCGTGAGAGACAAGAGCACCTCGCACGGGACCAATGTAACTCATACGAATCGACCGCGTAGTCATCGGCCTCCCGGTTTGAGTATACGACGAGAATTTGCAAAATTTAGACTTAGGGTTAAAAACATGGCGTTAAATGGTGAAAACCTAAAACAACCACAAAATGGTCCTGTTAGAGGCACGATCACCTCACACGAGACCTATGTAACTCGTACGAACCAACCCTATAGTCCCTAACCTCTCGGTTTGAGTGTACGAAGAGAATTTGAAAAAAATGAGGCTTAGGGTTAAAAACATGACATAAAAGTGTTAAAACGTAAAACAGTCACAAAACGGTCATGTAATAGGCACGATCACCTCGCACGGGACCAATGTACTTGTAGGGACCGATCGCGTAGTCCCCGGCCTCTCGATTTTAGTATACGATAAGACTTTGTAAAATTTAGACTAAGGGTTAAAAATGTGGCATTAAATGGTGAAAATCTAAAACAATCACAAAATGGTCCCATTAGCGGCACAATCACCGCATGGGACCAATGTAACTTTTACGAACCGACCCCGTAGTCCCCGGCCTCCCGATTTGAGTATACGACGAGAATTTGCAAAATTTAGACTTAGGGTTAAAAACATGGCGTTAAAGGGTAAAAACCTAAAACAACTAGAAAATGCTCTCGTTAGAGTCATGATCACCTCACACGGGACCAATGTAACTCGTACGAACTGACCCCGTAGTCACCGACCTCCCAATTTGATTATTTGACGAGAATTTGCAAAAATTGAGACTTAGGCTTAAAAATATGACAAAAAAGTGTAAAACCATAAAACATTCACAAAACAGTCCTGTAAGAGGGACAACAACCTCGTACGGGACCAGTGTAACTCGCAGGGACCCATCGCAGACTCCCGGGCCTCTCCATTTTAGTATATGACGAGAATTTATAAAATTTCGACTTTTAGGCCTAAAAACATGGCGTCAAATGGTAAAAACGTAAAACAACCACAAAATAGTCCCGTTAAAGGCATGGGAACCTCACATTGGACCAGGGTAACTCGTACGAACCGACTGCATAGTCCTCGACCTCCTAGTTTGAGTATACGACGAGAATTTGCAAAAAAAAAGACTTTGGGTTAAAAACATGGTGTTAAAGGGTGAAAATCTAAAACAACCACAAAATGGTCTCGTTAGAGGCACGATCACCATTGTAACTCGTACGAACCGACCATATAGTCACCGGCCTCCCGATTTGAGTATACGATGAGAATTTGCAAAAATTGAGACTTAGGATTAAAAACATGACATAAAAGCATAAAAACATAAAATAGTCACAAAACGGTTCTGTAAGAGGCATGACCACCTCGCACGGGACCTATACAACTCTTATGAACCAACCGCATAGTCCCCGACCTCCCTATTTGAGTATACGACGAGAATATGCAACATTTTGACTTTTAGGCCTAAAAACATCGAGTCAAATGGTGAAAATGTAAAACAATAACAAAATGGTCCCGTGAGAGGCATGAGCACCTCGCACGGGACTAATGTAACTCTTAGGGGCCGTCTGCGGCCTCTCAATTTGAGTATACGACGATAATTTATAAAATTTAGACTTAGGCTTGAAAACATGACGTCAACGGGTGAAAACATGAAATAACAAAAAAACGGTCCCGTTAGAGGTACCATTACCTCGTACAGGACCAATGTAACTCGTACGTACTGACCGCGTAGTCACGGGACTTCCGATTTAAGTATTTAGGCCTAAAAACATGGCGTCAAATGGTGAAAATGTAAAACAATAACAAAATGGTCCCGTGAAAGGCACGCGCACCTCACATTGGACCAATGTAACTCTTAAGGACTGTCCGCGTAGTCCGCGGCCTCTTGGTTTGAGTATACGACGAGAATTTGTAAAATTTATACTTAGGCTTGAAAACATGACCTCAACGAGTGAAAACGTAAAACAATAAAAAAAAGGTCTCGTTAGAGGTGTCATCACCTCGTACGGGACCAATGTAACTTGTACGAACTGATCGCGTAGTCACGGGACTCTCGGTTAGAGTATACGATGAGAATTTGCAAAAAATTAAACTTAGTGTTAAAAACATGGCATTATACGGTGAAAACCTAAAACAACCACAAAATGGTCCCGTTAGTGGCACGATCACCTCGCACAAGACCAATGTAACTCGAATGAATCGACCCTATAGTCCCCGACCTCCCGGTTTGAGTATACGACGAGAATTTTTAAAAATTAAGACTTAGGGTTAAAAACATGACATAAGAGTATAAAAACGTAAAACAATAACAAAATGGTCCCGTGAGAGGCACGAGCACCTCGCATGGGACTAATGTAACTCTTAGGGACCGTCCACGTTGTCCGCGACCTCTCGGTTTGAGTATACGACGAGAATTTGTAAAATTAAGACTTAGGCTTGAAAACATGACGTCAATGGGTGAAAACATAAAACAACAAAAAAAAATAGTCCCGTTTGAGGTACCATCACCTCGCACGGGATCAATGTAACTCGTACCAACTGACCGCGTAGTCACGGGACTCCCAGTTTGAGTATACGATGATAAATTGAAAAAATTTAGACTTAGGCTTGAAAACATGGCGTCAATGGATGAAAATGCAAAACAACCAGAAAAAGCTCCCGTTAGAGGCAACTTCACCTCGCACGAGACCAATGTAACTCGTACGAACTGACCCCATAGTCACTGGGGCCCCTATTTGATTATACGACGAGAATTTGCAAAAATTGGGAATTAGGCTTAAAAACATGACATAAAATTGTAAAAACGTAGAATAGTCGCAAAGCAGTTGTGTAAGAGGCACGACCACCTCGCACGGGACCAATGTAACTCGTAGGGACCGACCGCGTAGTTCTGAGCCTCTCGGTTTGAGTATACGACGAGAATTTTCAAAATTTAGACTTTTAGGCCTAAAAACATGGTGTCAAATGGTGAAAATGTTAAACAGCCATAAAACAGTCCTGTGAGAGGCAAGAGCACCTCGTACGGGACCACTGTAGCTCGTACGAATCGACCGTGTAGTCCCCGGCCTCCTGGTTTGAGTATACGACGAGAATTTGCAAAATTTAGACTTAGTGTTAAAAACATGGCATTTAAGGGTGAAAATCTAAAACAACCACAAAATGGGTCCCATTATAGGCACGATCACCTCGTACGAGACCAATGTAACTCGTACGAACCGACCTTATAGTCCCCGATCTCCTAGTTTGAGTGTATGACAAGAATTTACAAAAATTGAGACTTAGAGTTAAATACATGACATAAACGTGTAAAAATGTAAAACTAACACAGAACGGTCATGTAATAGGCATGATCACCTCACACGGGATCAATGTAACTCATTGGGACCGACCGCGTAGTCCCCGGTCTCTCAGCTTGAGTATACGATGAGAATTTGTAAAATTTAGACTAAGGGTTAAAAACGTGGCGTTAAATGGTGAAAACCTAAAATAATCACAAAATGCTCCCATTAGAGGCACAATCACCTCGCTCGGGACCAATGTAACTCGTAGGTACGGATCGAGTAGTCCCAGGCCTCTCGGTTTGAGTATACGATGGTAATTTGTAAAATTTAGACTTTTAGGCCTAAAAACATGGCGTCAAATGGTGAAAATGTAAACCAGCCACAAAACAGTCCCGTGAGAGGCACGAGCACCTCGCACGGTACTAGTGTAACCCGTACAAATCGACCGCGTAGTCCCTAGCCTCCTGGTTTGAGTATACGACGAGAATTTGCGAAATTTAGATTTAGGGTTAAAAACATGGTGTTAAATGGTGAAAACCTAAAATAAGCACAAAATGGTCCCGTTAGAGGCACAATCACCTCACACGAGACCAATGTAACTCGTACGAACCGACCATGTAGTCACCGGCCTCCCAGTTTGAGTATACGATGAGAATTTGCAAAAATTAAGAATTAGGCTTAAAAACAAGAAATAAAAGCATAAAAATATAAAACAGTCACAAAACGGTACTATAAGAGGGACGACCACCTCGCACGGGACAAATATAACTCGTACGAACCAATCGCGTAGTTCCCGGCCTCCCGATTTGAGTATACGACGAGAATATGAAACATTTGAACTTTTAGGCCAAAAACGTGGCGTCAAATGGTGAAAATGTAAAACAATAACAAAATGGTCCCGTGCGAGGCACGAGCACCTCGCATGGGACCAATGTTACTCTTAGGGACCGTCCACGTAGTTCGCGACCTCTCGGTTTGAGTATACGACGAGAATTTGTAAAATTTAGACTTAGGCTTGAAAACATGACGTCAATGGGTGAAAATGTAAAACAACAAAAAAATAGTCCCATTAGAGGTACCATCACCTCGCACGGGACCAATGTAACTCGTACCAACTGACCGCGTAGTCACGGGACTCCCAGTTTGAGTATACGATGATAAATTGAAAAAATTTAGACTTAGGCTTGAAAACATGGCGTCAATGGATGAAAATGCAAAACAACCAGAAAAAGCTCCCGTTAGAGGCAACTTCACCTCGCACGAGACCAATGTAACTCGTACCAACCGACCGCGTAGTCACCGATCCCCCGGTTTAAGTACACGACGAGAATTTGCAAAATTGAGAATTAGGCTTAAAAACGTGGCGTTAAAGGGTGAAAACCTAAAATAACCACAAAATGTCCCGTTAGAGGCACGATCACCTCACACGAGACCAATATAATTCGTACGAACCGACCCCATAGTCCTCGATCTCACGATTTGAGTATACGACGAGAATTTACAAAAATTGAGACTTAGGGTTAAAAACATGACATAAAAGTGTAAAAACGTAAAACAGACACAAAATGGTCATGTAATAGGAACGATCACCTCACACGAGACCAATGTAACTCATAGGGACCGACCGCGTAGTCCCCGGTCTCTCGGTTTGAGTATACAACGAGAATTTGTAAAATTTAGACTAAGGGTTAAAAATGTGGCGTTAAATGGTGAAAACCTAAAACAATCACAAAATGGTCCTATTAGAGGCACGATCACCTCTCACGGGACCAATGTAACTCGTATGAACTGAGCCCGTAGTCCCCGGCCTCCCGGTTTGAGCATACGATGAGAATTAATAAAATTTAGACTTAGGGTTAGAAACATGGCGTTAAAGGGGGAAAACCTAAAAAAACCACAAAATGGTCCCGTTAGAGGAACGATCACCTCGCACGGAACCAATATAACTCGTACGAACCGACCCCATAGTCACCGGCCTCCCGGTTCGATTATACGACGAGAATTTGTAAAAATTGAGACCCGGGCTGAAAAACATGACATAAAAGTGTAAAAATGTAAAATAGTCACAAAACAGTCTTGTAAGAGCCACGACCAACTCGCACGGGACCAATGTAACTCGTAGGGACCTACCGCGTAGTCCCGGGCCTCTCGTTTTGAGTATATGATGGGAATTTGTAAAATTTAGTCTTTAAGGCCTAAAAATATGGTGTCAAATGGTAAAAACATAAAACAACAACAAAACAGTCCCATGAGAGGCATGACCCCTCGCACGAGACCAGTGTAACCCATACGAATCGATCGCGTAGTCCCCGTCCTCCTGGTTTGTGCATACAACGAGAATTTGCAAAATTTAGACTTAGGGTTAAAAACATGGCGTTAAAGGGTGAAAACCAAAAATAAACAAAAAATGGTCATGTTTGAGGCACGATCACCTCGCAAGGAACTAATGTAACTCGTACGAATCAACCATGTAATCACCGGCCTGCCGGTTTGAGTATATGACGAGAATTTACAAAAATTGAGAATTAGGCTTAAAAACATGACATAAATGTGTAAAAATGTAAAACAGTCACAAAACGGTCCTGTAACAGGTATAACCACCTCGCACGAGACAAATATAACTCGTATGAACCAACCGCATAGTCCCCGGCATCCCCGTTTGAGTATACGATGAGAATATGCAACATTTAGACTTTTAGGCCTATAAACATGGCGTCAAATGGTGAAAACGTAAAACAATAACAAAAGATGGTCCCGTGAGAGGCACGAGCACCTCGCACGGGACCAATGTAACTCTTAGGGACCGTCCGCATAGTCCGCGGCCTCTCGGTTTGAGTATACATAAAACAATAACAAAATGGTCCCGTTAGAGGTACCATCACCTCTTACGGGACCAATGTAACTCGTACGAACTAACTGCATAGTCACAAGACTCCCGATTTGAGTATACGACGAGAATTTGCAAAAAAATAGACTTAGGCTTGAAAACATGGCGTCAACGGGTGAAAACGTAAAACAATCACAAAATGGTGTCGTGAGAGGCAAGAGCACCTTGTATGGGACCATTGTAACTCATACGAATCGACTGCGTAGTCCCCGGCCTCCCAGTTTGAGTATACGATGAGAATTTGCAAAATTTAGACTTAGGGTTAAAAACATGGCGTTGAAGGGTGGAAACCTAAAACAACCACAAAATGGTCCCGTTAGAGGCACAATCACCTTGCACAAGATCAATGTAACTCGTATGAACCGACCCTATAGTCCCCGACCTCCCGGTTTGAGAATACGATGAGAATTTGTAAAAATTGAGAGTTAGGATTAAAAACGTGACATAAAAGTGTAAAAATATAAAACAGTCAGAAAACGGTCATGTAATAGGCACGATCACCTCGTACGGTACCAATTAGGAGTGGCCATAGGTCCGAGGCCCGCCCAACCCGCCCAACCCGCCCAATAAAAAAATAGGGCTTGGGTAAGGTAAATAGGCCCGCAAAGCGGGCTTGGCAAAATTTTATAGGCCCGATTTTTTTTCGGGTGGGCTTGGGCATGAGTTCTTAAGCCCGATGAGGCCCGGCCCGGCCCGAGGCCCGAAATATATATATATATATATGGGGGGGGGGGACTTCTATAAATATAAAAACGTATACCAAGTCTTTTCATGTAAAGTGAGAAACTTTATAAATGGACTTTGTAATATATGGAGTTTAAAACAGATTTTTAATTAAAAAAATTGGTCTTTAAATAAAAAAATAGGTATTTTAATTTTAAAAAAAAATCTTTTAATTAACATAATAGGGCCCGATCGGGCGGGCCTGGGTAAAGAGCTTTCAAATTTGGGCGGGCTTGGGATTACATAATAAGGCCCGATCTAGGCCCGAGCGGGCTTGGGATAACACTTAATTTTTCAAGCCCGGCCCGAGCCCGACCGGGCATGCCCAGGCCCGGCCCACGGCCACCCCTAGTACCAATGTAACTGCTAGGGACCGATCGCGTAGTCCCCGGTCTCTTGGTTTGAGTATACGACAAGAATTTGCAAAATTTAGACTAAGGGTTAAAAACGTGGTGTTAAATGGTGAAAACCTAAAACAATCACAAAATGGTCCCATTAGAGGCACGATCACCTCGCATGGGACCAATGTAACTTGTACGAACTGACCCTGTAGTCACCGACCACCCGGTTTTAGTATACGATGCGAATTTGTGAAATTTGATACCTAGGCTTAAGAACATGACATAAAAGTGTAAAATAGAAAGAAGTCATTAAACGATCCTGTAAGAGGCATGACCACCTCGCACGGGATCAATGTAACTCGTATTAATCGACTGCGTAGTTCCTGGCCTCATGGTTTGAGTATACGATGAGAATTTGCAAAAGTTAGACTTAGGCTTAAAAACATGGCGTCAAAAGTTAAAAACCTAAAACCACCACAAAACAGTCTTGTTAGAGGCATGAGCACCTCGTACGGGACCAATGTAACTCGTACGAACCGACCGCATAGTCCCCGGTCTCCCTATTTGAGTATACGATGAGAATTTTTAAAATTTAGACTTTTAGGCGTAAAAATATGGCATCAAGTGAGTGACTCGAGCACCTCTCACGGGAGAAATGTAATCGCGTTACTCGTATGTTTGAACATTATTTGATTACTGATATCTTTTTTTATTTTGTTTCTTATATTTTTTTGCAAGATAATATTTTAGTGTTATATTTTATTCGCGTGGAACACATGAACAAAGCAATGGTTTGCGACAGGTAGATTGTTTATTTATTATTGTTGTTGATATGCGAGATGGTTGTTTTTTTTTTCTGGGCGTGTGGACTTTTGTGTTGATTAAAAAGGTTGGTTTTCATGTATAAAGAAAGGAGACTCTATCAAATTTTTTAAAAACTTTTAAAGAATTGTTGATATGCAAGATTCTTATTTTCAGTTTTTTTATGGTCGTGCGGGCTTTTGTATTGATTAAACAGATTAGTTTTTATGTATAAACAAAGGAGACTCTGTCAAATTTTTTTGAAAATTGTAAATAATTATTGATATGCGAGATTCTTATTTTCAATTTTTTTTATAGCTGTACGGGCTTTTGTATTGATTAAATAGGTTGGTTTTCATGTATAAACAAAAGAGACTGTCAAATTTTTTTAAAAATTATAAAAAGTTGTTGATACGATTAACTAATATATTTGAATATTTTATTTTACTATAATATTATTTTGATAAAATGATTATTTATTGATTGCAGGTTGTGCACAAGAAGTTGAAGAGACATGTTTTTGAGTCTGTCTCCTATATGTGACACTAAGAGAAGTTTTTGAAGCGTGACAACCATATTTATCACCTTAATTTCGGGATGATATTTTTTTTGACAATTGTATATCTTATTAATTAGTATGATTTTGTACTCATTTAAATATTTTGACTTGAATGTAGTTTAATGGAAGAAATTATTATTGGATACATGCTTCAATGAATGTGGTTGATATATTGCGTTTATGATCGGATGATCTGATTTATAATACAAATTAGACATCATTTATTATTGTAACATAAAACATATAATAACATAACTATTTATGATAATTTTTTATATATCAATTGGGACGGTTATAAACCGTCCCTAATACTTATTTGTATTACTTGAGAATACCTTTTAGGACGGTTGTTACCGTCCCTAATACCCATTTTTGCATCAATTGAAATTACCTTTTGGGACGGTTTTTACCGTTCTAATTGGGTTGCCAGAATCTGAGTAGTATTAGGGACGGTTTATTCGTCCCTAATACTATTGGCGGGAGCGGGAATTTTTTTGCGGGAACACCATTTGGGACGGAAAAATCCGTCCCTAATGCCAAATATAGAGCGTCCATGAATTAACACTTAGGACGGTAAAATCTGTCCCTAAAATATTTGCGATGCCTAGTATAAGGGACGGTTTTTTGCCATTGCAAAATCCGTCCCTAATACTCTTTGGGGACGGTTTGTGTACTTTTAGCGACGGATTTTTACCGTCCCTAATACTCATTTTTCTTGTAGTGCCAATATCATGCTATCTTGGGTTGATTTGGAAGGATTGTTCAGGAGCTTTAGGAGGAAGTCTTAAAGAGCCTTTAGGAGTCATTCAAGGATATATTAACAATAAGAAACATATCAACAAGCAATGAACAAAGGTATTTTTCCATAATTGTTTGTAGTCAATTTTACATGGTGATTGCATGAAGAAATTAAAGATCCTATAAGAACTAATAATATTTGGATATATTGTTCTTATTTTTGTTTATAATATTTTACATGTTGTATCAGAGCCTTGTTTATATATTCTCATGCTACCCCTCTACGAATTTGACTGATCAATCTAATACTGTTGATATACCCAGGATTAGCGATTAATCCACAATTTTTTTAGCCTATTTTTTTTTTGTCAATTTTGTTATATGTATTAGGACCATATATGTTGTTTTGATTATATTTTATTGGTTTTCTAATCCGTATTCATCAACCCTACAAATTTCAGGCTATTCTGGAATAATTTTTTTTAAAAGCGCTTGCGGTGAATACTATTTTTTCCATCGAACTTGTTTTGATTGCGATGAAATACGTAATCTGATTGGAAACGAGCCAGAGACCAATTTTCATGACCATTGGTTGTTATGTAGACTGTTTTTCTGCGATTCGAAATCATTTAGGCCCTCAAAACTCTAATTTTTCCATTTATGGTAATAATCTCGAGGGTATATCTCACTCCAAATTTTTTTTTGAATTCTGTCGAATGTTTTGAGATTTCGGAGTAATTTTCTACAGTTTCATGATGCTAACTCATTTTTTTCATTTTTTGCAAAAAATTATGATTTTACATATTTCATGAATGTTACATTTAGAACTCTTTTGAAACCTTGTTATAATGGTCATATTTTAGTTGAATATTCTTGTCAAACACGGGTCAAATAATTCATATAGTAGGATATTAAACTTGTGTTAATTTTAAGATTCATATTTTTTATGTGTCTCGTGTCAAACACAGGCCAATGATTCATAACCTTGAATATTAAATATATTTTATTTTAATATTTTTATTATAAGTCTCATGCCAAACACAGGCCAATGATTCATAACATTGAATATTAAATATTTTTTATTATTCATAATTTTGACGAGTCTTGTGCCAAACACTGGCCAACGACTCAAGTCGTTGAATATTATTGATATTCGTATTTTAAGGCGTCTCATGCCAAACAAAGGCCAACGACTCATAAAATGGAATATCAAAATTATTGTTTATTCTAAAGTTTGTTATTGTTAATGTGAAGTAGAGGCTAAAATATCAACTTAGAATTGTTGATTGAATGTTAAATTGTCAATAATGTGTTTGTTAAATCACAATTTTCTATGTTAGACATCTAGTATAAATTATGCTTTTATGGTTTTATGATTTGATAAATATTAAAGGGAAAATTAGGATAAATAAAAAAATAATGTGACACAATTTATTATAATTCTGCCATTAAAATTTTTATAATTATATATATATATTCATTTCCTTGCAAATTTCAGTTGTGTGTGTTTCTTTTAATTAGAGCAAATCTTAACCTATTTTCTCAAGCCTCGACCTTTTCGAAATTTGATGGAACTAATCTTTCGGAATGGTGCAAGAAAATTGAATTCAGTCTTGGTGTCTTCGACCTTAATGTATCACTCCTTACTGATCGACCTGCTACTATTACTGAACAACGTAGTGAAGATGATATGCTCATTCATAGTACATGATCAAGATCGAACAGGCTTTGTGTGATGTTCAATAGATTGTGCATCGCAACAAATGTGAAATCTTCCCCACCTGAAAACACCAATGCAAAACAGTATCTGAAGAATATTAAGGATAAGTTTTGCACTGCATACAAATATCTTTCTGGAAAACTTATGGCTGACATGACCACTCTGAGGTTCGATGGCACTCGAACCATGAATGAATAAATAATTGATATAACCAACATTGATGCTAAACTGAGGACTTTAGGCCTGACAGTGGGTGATTCTTTCTTAGTCCAATTTTTTCTAATTTCCTTGCCTCCTGATTATTTGTCTTTCCAGATTCATTAAAATATTATCGAAGATAAATGGAATGTTAATGAACTACAAAGCATGTTGGTTCAGGAGGAATAATGTAACAAGCAGCAAGGTGGTAAGGTATTCAAATTGCACGTGGAGAATGTGGTGATCAATAAATGAGCTTGTAAGAAAAAGAAAGGAAAGGGTATAAACTGAGGTCCTTGTCCTTCAGACCAAAAGAAGGATAAAGCAGTCACATGTCACTTTTGTCACAAGAAACGACATATTCAGAAAGATTGCATTAAGCGTAAAGCTTTATTTAAAAAAAAGGTAAGCCTTGTGCTTTTATTTGTTTCAAATCAAACTTAATTGATGTTCCTTCTAACACATGATGCCATGGTGGGATGATTCTGGTTCTACATATCATGTTTCCAATTCTATGCAGGTATTCCCTTTAATTAAAAAAATAAAACCAAATGAATATTTTATTTACATGGGAAACCGGGCAAAAGTAAAAGTTGAAGCAATAGCAGTTTTTTGGTTAAAATTAAAATTTGGGTTTTTTTGGGATCTTGAAGATACTCTTCTTATACCCACAATTTCTAGAAAATTTAATTTCCTTGTCTAGACTCTCAATAAAATGCTTTACTTTTACCTTTAAGGATAATGGTTTTACTTTATATAAGAATAATTCTATGTTGGCTCGGGTTTCTTGTTAAATGGTTTGCTTAAAAAAGATCTTGATCATAATTTTTCGAAATCCTTATTATATCTGCATACTAATATTGGAACAAAACGTGCCTCATTGAATGAGAATTTTACTTACTTGTGGCATAAAAGATTAGGACACATATCCAAAGAAAGAATTGAAGGTCTTATAGCGTAATTGTGGACTATATTAACGGTAACCATACCAAACACATAAAGAAAGGATCCATAAGAAGCACACAACTTCTTAAAATTATACATACAGACATTGGTGGTCCTTTTAATATTCCATCCATTGGTGGAGATAAATATTTTCTCACTTTTATAGATGATTTTTCACGATATTGTACTTTGTATCTATTGAATGATAAATATGAAAACGTTAATGGAGTTGAAATTTATATTATAGAAGTAGAACAACAATTAGGAAAAAAGTCAAAAATTATTAGATCGGATAGAGATGGCGAGTTTTATGGAAAATATGATAAATAGGGGAAACACCCTTGTCATTTTGCTAAACTTCTTGAGCGTTTAGGTATTTGTGCACAATACACTATGCCAGATTCACCTTGGCAGAATAGTGTAGCTGAAAGGCACAATCGTACTCTTATTGAAATGGTTAAGAGTGTGATAAGTAAAACTCATTTACCTATGTTTTGTCGATGCATGCTCTCATGACTGCTGTGCATATCTTAAATAGGGTTCTTAATAAGGCAGTTCCAAAGACTCCTTTTGAACTTTGGAAAGGATGGAAACCCTTTTTAAATCATTTTCGTGTTTGGGGAAGCGCAGAAGAAGCAAGAATTTATAATCCACATGAAAGGAACCATACAACAAGAATTATTGGAACTGAAAATACTAAATTCATTGAACATGGTAAAGTTAGTGGGGGTAATGAAGTTAGGAATGCGATTATTCAAGAAGTCAAGGAAAATACTCATCTTCTAAGAATTCAGTATAATCACAATTTTCCTAATGAGGTTCATAATGTTCCTATTGTTCATAATGATCTTATTGAATCGATTATTGATCCGACCAACAATGGAGAACAAATGAATGAACCAGATAATGAACAACCACATAATGAGACTATTATTGAAACACCACAAGATATAGCTCTAAGGAGATTGTGATAACCCGCAATCCGAGATAAGGGGTGGCCAGCCCGATACCCAAATGTAACAAGAATCATGGATGGATATCATCCTTAGCATCACAAAAATAAACTGAGTATACGGGAAAACCACCCAATAAATCAGAAAACGGGTTTCCAAAAAGTTTAGAAATTTTAAAATGCAGTTAAGAAATTTAAATTTAAACAACCCAATCTGATAAGCAAGTGGAATTCCAAAAGATGTATATGTAATACAACTAAGACGAAAGTATACAAAAGGACCGAATAGACTGTCTGTCCACAACTACATAGAACACAGTACAACGGTTTAAATATCTTACATAATACATTCATTAATCAAATATAAACGTTTGATCCACACGCCCGAGTTGATACCCGAACATATCTAGAATACAAAGATGAAGGCGTCTAAAACAACATCCTATAATAACCCGCAAAATCTTACAGCTCGTCAAAAGCGAAGAAATTTGGAAAGTCAAAACGGGTGTCCTTGCGGTGGAGCACCTGAGCGGATACAATCATATACACAACAAGGAAAATGAACCGGTCAGGGCCGGGTTTTATATGATCAGCAGAAGAATAAAAAGCATGATAGGTATGAACAGTTATGCATGAAGGACAAGGATGATAATATGGCATGTTATCTAGCATGTTAAGCCTAAATTACAATTTAAGACAATTTAACTAAATGATGAAATGAAATGTCATTTACATAAAAGGAAGAAAAGTAAATAACTTAAATTTAAAAACCTTTCCTCATTTATCAAATTTCCATTATCTTTTGTATTCCTTAATAGGAATAAAACCAATTATTAACTTCCATAGTTAATTATCTTACCATTTCATCTTTCCATTCCTTAGTAGGAATATCATTAATATCAAGTGCTCTTTATGGCACATATCTGATTAATCTCATTCCCGTGCTCTTTATGGCACGTATCCATGCTCTTTATGGCATATAACCATCAAGTCCCACTTGATGCAGAAAAGTTATATTCATATACATATAACGATTCTAAGACCATCCCTCTGAGTTTCCCCACTGGGCGCGCCCCTAAATGACCATCATCTTCCAGGGCCTATCTATACAAGACAACCTGGGATCATAACGCAACGTCGGGAAGCGGCCATATGCCTGCGGGAAAGTCAGGACCACACCCGGAATACCCTAACCATTGCAGAAAAATATATAAAAACCCTACATATGGCCTAGGAATATATCCACCTTGCATTCACTACCCAAGGGGCACCACCAAGGGCGCAAACTTCCCTTATGATGGCATTTAGAGAGGTGTGTTTAACATTTACCATATTATATCTCATTTTCATTTCAATTTACCATTACCAAAAATCCATTACCAATATCCATGTGTCTGGTTCTTTTTATTCGAACCTATCATCATTAAACAACTGGGTTCATTTTATTTGAACCAATCATCATTAAACAATTTTGGGTTCATTTTATTTGAACCAATCATCATTAAATAATTTGGGTTCATTTTATTCGAACCTATTCCCGTTGAATATTATCATAGATATTCCTCAAATTGCAAGTCCCAACCAAATCTCCAAATGATCATTATGATCCTACAAATCCCCAAAGTTCATATAACTTTGATAAGCCCTTAAGTCTCCAAGTTTGGGCACTTAACTTCCTAACTTGTAAAAAAATTAATAAAGGAAGTAATGCCTTAACATTACATTAAACCTCCCCGGAATAAACCCCAGATGAACCCATTTCTAGTCTAGGGTAGCGACCAAACTCAATAACTACTCTAGGACTCTAAGTTTACTTCTTTGAAGAAGGTTCCTAGGTCCTAACCCCAAAGAAAAAGGTTGAAATTTGAAAAGGAAAACAAAAGAAAAATGCAAGATTTCTGAATCGATTCGGCCAGGAAAATGGGGAATCTGCATAATTGTCGAATCGATTCGGACTATCCGAATCGATTCGGATCACCCAAACCTGGAAATTGTCCCAGGGCGAATCGATTCGGTTCTGCAAATTGCCAAGTTTTGGCTACGGAGTTCTAAACCCCAAATTTCTTCCCAACTCAAAACCAAGATCATCTATCACCACCAATACATAATAAAGGCCTCTAACTAACATTATTTACAATAATTATCATCCAAGTCCATCTCCAAGGTTTAATACCCAATTAATCTAACAAACCCTAAAATGATTAAACACAACAAATTCATAACTATCCATGCTAATTAATCCACTTAAATCATATAATAGCAAGTAGGTAACTTGCCTTGATCTTGCAAATGCAGATTTGATTTGGTGTAGGCAATGATCCAAGCTCCAATCTCTTCTTTTCTCCAATGTTCTCTTCCTCTCTCTACTCTCTCTAGGGATAAATTGTGTTTTAAGAGAAATGAGAGAAAATAATAAGGCTAGCAAGACTTAATTGGGCCTTAAGTCTAAAATGTCCACTTAAATGACTAATACGCGATATAATAAATCGCAACTACACATTTCAGCTATAACCAGTCAAAAGTGCCCGAAATACCAAAATGCAATATGGCACTTATTTTGACTGTCTCGTACCTACCGGAACTAATTGCACTATCCAAATTATCATTTGGAAATTTTATAACTCATTTTAAGTTCCAGTTTCATATTAAACTAAAATGTCATTTTATATCTTATGACACTATAAATTACCTCATGGATATTTTTACCCACTCATCAGGATATCATAAAACATTTCAATAATATTGATATTTTTCATATTAAATTAATATTTACTCTCCTTCCATCATTTTATAATTAATTACTACACATAGTAAATAAATATAAAATAGGCTCTCGAAAGTGAGGGTTATTACATACTCCCCCCCTTATGAGGGAATTTTGCCCCCAAAATTCAAGCGTATCTCGCTAGAAGAAATGCATATACTTTTCCAGCATATCATCCTAGCACTCCCATGTCGATTCCTCGGCACTAAAAGGATTACATTGCATTCTAACCAAAGGTACTACCCGCGATTTCGAGCGTCGCTTTCTACGCTCTAAAATAGCAACGACAGCTCCTCATAAGAAACGTTGGGTTGCGACTCAACATCTTCCAACGTGATGTGCCAAAGGGCACCCTCACATCTCTTGTACTTCTTTACAGAGGAGATATGGAACACATCTTGAACTTTCCGCAACTGTTTCGATAAAGCAAGTTGATAGGTTACCAGACTCACCTTAGGACTAATAGGAAAAGGTCCAATGTAACGCAATGCAAGGTTCCCTTTCTTTCCAAAATGGTTAATGCCCTTCATAGGCGATACTCGCAACAACACTTGGCCCATAGACCTTAATCTCCACATGCCTTCCCCCCGCATCGACTTAGCTCTTATGACAATCTTGGTTATACGAATGTGATTCTGAATGAGTTCGATTTTTGAAGAAGTATCTCAGATCATTTCAAGTCTGAGAGACTTATCATCTCTCACATCTAACCAATAAGCAGTAGATCCACAAGGCCTACCCTACAAGGCTTTATAAGGCGCCATCCCAATAGTTAATCGATACTCATTAACATAAGCAAATTCGACTAATGGAAGGCAGTGTTCCTAACTACTCTTGAAGTCAAGCACGCACATAAGGAGTATATCCCCCAACATATGGGTTACCCTTTCGGTCTGACCATCTGTTTGAAGATGATAAGAAGTGCTTAACCACAATTCGATTCCCATGGCTTCTTGGAAAGTTGCCACAAGTGGGAAATGAAACTCTTGTCTCAGTCGAAAACTAAAATCAAGGGCACCCCATGCAGTCCAACAACCTCCCCATGCCCGGTCACTACTACTGGCGGCACATAACTTGACACATTATGTTGTTACCCGGATGTAACGCAAACTTATAACCGCAAGATTTCTCCATATCTTCCCTTTATAATTCCTTCTCATTCGGGACAAAAAATCTCTTATGGAAACGCACCCCATCCTCAAGGTCGATAGAGCAGGATATCGTTCCCTCAATCAACAGTTTGTGTATGTGGCTTTAACCACCCTTGTCTCTCCTACGACATCTTGCAACGAAGTGTTGGTTGCACGAAAGACTACATTCTGCCTAGGAAGTAATACCTTCTTTTCCATATGGCGATCACCCCCACGATGAACTTTAATTCCAGCATGGGATAATACTTCTCACAAGTCTTAGCTTATGAGGCGCATAAACATTAGGTCTATGCTCCAGTATTATTACTCTCAATCCTGGTAGAGGCTTGTCAATTGAATCCACCCTCGAGCTTGACAACATGGCTCAGGGGTGGGAGTAAATTCACCCTTTCATTACCTCCGTAACACTCTTCTACGAGAGGCCTCATCTCCTTCGGCCTTAACTACCAAACCCTCCAAAATTCCTAACTTCTCGTTACTAGGGAACCAATCCCTCTTAGAGTCAACACACAACTTATTCGTGGTCAACTCCCGACAACCATCCTAAACTAATGTCACATACTAAAGGCCCTATGCCCAAGTAATCCTAAAGTATACCTACCTATATCCTATCTAATTCGTATACGCCTAGTACTAAGTATATCCCTAGTGCCCAAGACCTTTCTCAACTCCCAACATTTGCTCGATTTCGTGTGTGGGACGTCTCGCCGAAGCGAAATCCAAACAAGGAACCCTCCTGTTACACTACTACCTCGCGTTGTCGGTCATCAAGATATATGGGTCTAAGACACATGTTCAGGACCGAAAAGATTCTACCTAAACACATTACCATTTAAATAACTAAAGATTTAACAGATCAAACATTCACTTTTCATAAAGCCTTATAATTATATACCCCCAAAACATATATACATCATTTTAAATAGCCTTCTTATCAAGGCATAACCCGAAGTCTTAATTCGACTTCGCATCCCAGTATCCCTTGCATCATTCAGAGGAGAGAACTGTATACAGTGCTTCTATTTCGCACTTTATTAGCCATTAATCACTCTTCTACGTGATTCTCGGCTAAACCTTTCCACCCATCTCTTAACCAACAAAAATAAAATAAAAATAAAATGAAATTAAGTAAAAGAAGAAATAACAACATCTCTCCACTTCCAACGTCATCGAGGTTCACGCGTGGAGCGTCCCACAAAAGCGGAATCCAAATAAGGAACCTCTCCTATACGTTACTACTCAACGATGTCGGTCATGGAGATAAGGCATACCAATCACATCATACCCGACCATGTCAAGGATGAGTAAATCGGCCTCAAAGCACAAAGTGCCACTAGAATCCCTAAATGTTTACAAACAAGGAATCAAGCGAACCATCACTCGTAGAAAACTCAACTCTAGTCAAATTACTCTCAGCAGATTTTATCAAATCTGTAGCCTGAGAAGAGCTCATAAATAATTGAGCGCGTAACACCCGCATCGAATAACACATAACTCAAGTACCTCTGAAATAACTTACCCTTAATAGCGGGCGGTACTAACGAAGCTGGAGGAAGTATAGCCTCCCAAATTTGATAAACTCTCCCATACAGTAACCGTCCCTGCTACATGGGAGCAACCGAATTAGGTACCTGAGGTGGGAACTGAACACGCGGCTGTTGCAGAGCCATAGCAACTGACCCCCAAATAACCGAGGACACTCCATCTTTTAGTGACATGTCTCCCCATATAGGAAGCACCATCCCTTAATACCCTCATGACCTCGACCCCTGATATGTCTAAACTGGGAAGTGCCTTGGCCCAGATGGTCTTTTCTTCCACGACCACCCCGACCTACATACCGCAAAGCACCTTTAACGTGCCTAATGTTATCACCACCCGCAATAAATCCTCTACGGCGTTGTCTCTTAGACGAAACCCCTTGTCGAGGGTCCCTCTCTTTCTGCTTAGTACCAGAGGATCGGGATGAGGGAAATGCTCCTCCTTCAATCCCCTGTTCTCCAAGTTTTCCTACTTTGCCCACGACAGTAGCTTTCTTGCTACCCCGTATATATAAGTGATGCTCGTGGCAATGGGGTGAGGCTGCATTCATAACCTCACCAAAAGTTTGTAAAGCGGGATTACCCAGTAACTGCTACCGGATTCCCCAATTTAGACCTCCATAAACTTTGAGATCTTTCTATCTTCTGGAGTCACTTCATCTGGCACAAAACTCACCAACCGTGTGAACTCCTCTACATGCTCCGCCACAGATCTCTCTCCTTGCACAACATCCTGAAGCTTCTTTCTCATCTCCCTATAAACTATGGGAGGAACGTACTCACTATCGAACAAAGCCCATAACTCAATGATCATCATTGTCTCTCTGCTCTGGTGTGGTTATCATCTCCCACCAGTGTAATGCAGATCCGACAAGCTTAACCGTGGCAAGGACTTGTTTCTTCTCCTCGCTACATTCGATCATTCGAAGGTGGCGTTGTCTGTTCTCTTTCCATGTATTGACATTAATAACATTCAGGCCTCCCTCGAATTTTGGGGGATTGACCTTTAGGAAGGACTCTCTAACCTTTTTACCACAGAGAAGGTCCCATAGGAGCCTAAACATCCTGAGCCCATTGTTGAGCCTGTGGCAATTATTGGACCACTGCGGTTATGGCGGTGTTAACCGCTTGAGCTACTATATTCATTACATCCACAGCATTAACGATCCCTTATGGCGGCGGTGGTGAATCTACCTCTTCTTCTACAGCCCTATAACGACTCGCTGGGCGACCTCTCAAGGCGGCATTTAAGATAAAGAAACAATAGAGTTAAAATACTACTTGAAATTATCTATCTTGCAGACGATCGCAAACATAGACAACTACACATTCCTAACCTTAGGCTCTATATCAAAGAACGCTACGGTAGAACGTGACGAATCCACATAGATCCTAAAGACTCTAGAACCTGATGCTCTGATACCATCTGTGACAACCCGTGATCCGAGATAAGGGGTGGCCAGCCCGATACCCAAATGTAACAGGAATCATGGATGGATATCATCCTCAGCATCACAAAAATAAACTGAGTATACGGGAAAACCACCTAATAAATCATAAAATGGGTTGTCAAAAAGTTTAGAAATTTTTAAAATGCAGTTAAGAAATTTAAATTTAAACAACCCAATCTGATAAGCAAGTGGAATTCCAAAAGATGTATATGTAATACAACTAAGAGGAAATTATACAAAAGGACCGAATAGGTTGTCGGTCCACAACTACATAGAACACAGTACAACAGTGTAAGTATCTTACATAATACATTCATTTATTAAATATAAAGGTTTGGGCCACATGCCCGAGTTAATACCCGAACATATCTAGAATACAAAGATGAAGGCGTCTAAAACAACATCCTGTAATAACCCGCAAAATCTTACAGCTCGTCAAAAGCGAAGGAATTTGGAAAGTCAAAACGGGTGTCCTTACGGTGGAGCACCTGAGCGGATACAATCATATACACAACAAGGAAAATGAACCGGTCAGGGCCGGGTTTTATATGATCACCAGAAGAATAAAAAGCATGATAGGTATGAACAGTTATGCATGAATGACAAGGATGATAATATGGCATGTTATCTAGCATGTTAAGCCTAAATTACAATTTAAGACAATTTAACTAAATGATGAAATGAATGTCATTTACATAAAAGGAAGAAAAGTAAATAACTTAAATTTAAAAACCTTTCCTCATTTATCAAATTTCCATTATCTTTTGTATTCCTTAATAGGAATAAAACCATTTATTAACTTCCATAGTTAATTATCTTACCATTTCATCTTTCCATTCCTTAATATGAATATCATTAATATCAAGTGCTCTTTATGGCACATATCTGATTAATCTCATTCCCGTGCTCTTTATGGCACGTATCCATGCTCTTTATGGCATATAACCATCAAGTCCCACTTGATGCAGAAAAGTTATATTCATATACATATAACGATTCTAAGACCGTCCCTCCGAGTTTCCCCAACGGGCGCGCCCCTGAATGACCATCATCTTCCAGATCCTATCTATACAAGACAACCTGGGATCATAACACAACGTCGGGAAGTGGCCATATGCCTGCGGGAAAGTCAGGACCACACCCGGAATCCCCTAACCAGCACAAAAAAATATATAAAAACCCCGCGTATAGCCTAGGAATATATCCACCCTGCATTAACTAGCCAGGGGGCATCACCAAGCGCGCGAACTTCCCTTATGAAGTCATTTAGAGAGGTGTGTTTAAGTAAATTAACATTTACCATATTATATCTCATTCTCATTTCAATTTACTATTACCAATATCCACGTGTCTGGTTCTTTTTATTCGAACCTATCATCATTAAACAACTGGGTTCATTTTATTCGAACCTGTCATCATTAAATAATTTGGGTTCATTTTATTTGAACCAATCATCATTAAACAATTTGGGTTCATTTTATTCGAACCTATTCCTGCTGAATATTATCATCGATATTCCTCAAATTGCAAGTCCCAACTAAATCTCCAAATGATCATTATGATCCTACAAATCCCCAAAGTTCATATAACTTTGATAAGCCCTTAAGTCTCCAAGTTTGGGCACTTAAATTCCTAACTTTTAAAAAATTTAATAAAAGAAGTAATGCCTTAACATTACTTTAAACCTCCCTGGAATAAACCCCAGATGAACCCATTTCTAGTCTAGGGTAGCGACCAAACTCAATAACTACTCTAGAACTCTAAGTTTACTTATTTGAAGAAGGTTCTTAGGTCCTAACTCAAAAAAGGTTGAAATTTAAAAAGGAAAACAAAAGAAAAATGCAGGATTTCCGAATCGATTCGGCCTAGCCGAATCGATTCGGCCAGGAAAATGGGGAATCTTCATAATTGCCGAATCGATTCGGATCACCCAGACCTGGAAACTGTCCTAGGGCGAATCGATTCGGCCAGGCCGAATCGATTGGGTTCTTCAAATTGCCAAGTTTTGGCTATGGAGTTCTAAACTCCAAATTTCTTCCCAACTCTAAACCAACCCAAACCAAGATCATCTATCACCACCAATACATAATAAAGGCCTCTAACTAACATTATTTACAATAATTATCATCCAAGTCCATCTCCAAGGGTTAATACCCAATTAATCTAACAAACCCTAAAATGATTAAACACAACAAATTCATAACTATCCATGCTAATTAATCCACTTAAATCATATAATAGCAAGTAGGTAACTTGCCTTGATCTTGCAAATGCATATTTGATTTGGTATAGGCAATGATCCAAGCTCCAATCTCTCCTTTTCTCCAATGTTCTCTTCCTCTCTCTACTCTCTCCAGGGCTAAATTGTGTTTTAAGAGAAATGAAAGAAAATAATAAGGCTAGCAAGACTTAATCGGGCCTTAAGTCTAAAATGTCCACTTAAATGACTAATACGCGACATAATAAATCGCAACTACACATTTAAGCTATAACCAGTCAAAAGTGCCCGAAATACCAAAATGTAATATAGCACTTATTTTGACTATCTCGTACCTACCGGGACTAACTGCACTATCCAAATTATCATTTGGAAATTTTATAACTCATTTTAAGTTTCGGTTTCATATTAAACTAAAATGTCATTTTATATCTTATGACACTATAAATTACCACATGGATATTTTTACCCACTCATCAGGAAATCATACAACATTTCAGTAAATATTAATCTTTTTCATATTAAATTAATATTTACTCTCCTTCCATCATTTTATAATTAATTACTACACATAGTAAATAAATATAAAATAGGCTCTCGAAAGTGTGGGTTACTACAGAGATCTTAGAGAAATTGACGATCAGCTATTTGAAATGACTATGTGGCTAAAAGACAATGAATTTAACATTAGAGATAGTGATGATCTCGTATCTTATGAAAAAGCTATTTTCAGCATATATTTTATTAAATGGATTGATGCCATGAATGAAGAAATAAAATATATGGATTTTAATCAAGTCTAGGAGTTAGTCGATTTGCTTGCAGGTATTAAAGTAGTCGACTCTAAGTGAATATATAAGACCAATCGTGACTCACATGGAAAATTGAATGACATAAAGTTAGACTTATTGCCAAAGGTTTTACTCAATAAGAAGGAATTCATTATAGTGAAACCTTCTCTCCTGTTTCATTGAAGGATTCTCTTAGAATCATATTAGCGCTCATAGCTCATTATGACTTAGAGCTACACTAAATTGATGTTAAAACAACTTTTCTTATTAGGAGTTTAGAGGAAGAAGTATATATGGAACAACCAAAGGGCTTAATTAAGGAAGGAAAGGAAAACAAAGTCTATTTGTTTAAAAAATCAATATATATACTTAAATAAGATTCTCGTCAATGGTATTTTAAGTTTCACAATACCATTAAATCCTTTGGGTTTAAGGAAAACGCTATTGATTGGTGTATATACCTAAAGATCAGTGGGAGTAAGTCTTCATTCTTAGTACTATATGTTGATGACTTGCTTATGGCTTGCAGTGATATTGGTTTATTAAAAAAGGAAACTAAGAAGTACCTTTTGCAAAACTTTGAGATGAAAGATCTAGGCGAGGAATCCTTCGTGATCGGGATAGAGATTTATTATGATTGATCACGTGGATTGATAGGATTGTATCAGAAGGCTTAAATTCACAAAGTTTTACTAAGGTTTGGCATGCAAAAATGTAATTCCATTAATGTTCCAATTCAAAAAGGGCAGAAATTCAGCTTAGGTCAATGTCCAAAAAGTGAATTAGAAATGGATCACATGAAAGGTGTGTCATATGATTCTCTTGTAGGGAGTTTATTATGTGCACATGTTTTTACTAGACCGAATATTAGTCTTGCTATTAGGATGCTAGGCAGATATCAAAGTAATCTGGGTAACTTCTATTGAAAGGTTGCAAAGAAACTGTTAAGGTACTTACAAGAGATCAAAGACTACATGATCCCTTATAGGAGATTTGATCACCTTGAGGTGGTTGGTTATTCAGACTCAGATTTTGGAGGATGCCTTGATAGAAGAAAGAGCACTTCGGGTTACGCTTACGTTCTGGCAGGAGGGGCTATTTCAGTGAAAAGTGCTAAGAAGAGTGTCATCGCTTCCTCCACTATGGAAGTTGAGTTTGTGGCTTGTTTTGAAGCTACAAATCATGGATTATGGCTGCAAAATTTTATTTCAGGACTTACTATTATGGGTTCAGTATTTAAGCCGCTGAAAATTTATTGTGATAATATCACAGCAATCTTCTTTTCAATGAATGATAAATATTCTAAAGAAGCTAACCATATTGAGATGAAATATCTATTTGTCAAAGAAGAAGTTCAGAAACAAACTGTGTCAATTGAACAAATCAGTACTAATGTTAACATATCAGATCCTTTAAAAAAAAGGACTATCTCCGAAGTTATATTTGCAATATACTAAAAAGATGGGTCTCTAGTAGTTTATTGTGTAATTGCTATTTTCTTTGTTATTTGACATAACTTTTAATATCAATAAAGAGTTTCTGAATTCTAAATTTATGTTTTTATTGTATACATGCTTGAGAAGAGTAACTATATCAAAAATAGTTATTTATAAAGACATTATTAGAACATTATGATAACTCATATATTCATCCTTATTAAATATGATATTGGTGGTATGGTATATGGAAGGAACCATGTTCTTGAATTAGTATGTAACTGTCAATGTCACAATAATGAAGTATTTAGTTAAGGTACATGATGATTGTTCTAAGACACTTGTGCAACTTATGTTAATAAAGTCATTATGTATAGCCTTATTTGGACCAAGTGGGAGACTGTTGGAAGGATAATTTAATTATTTATTAATTACAAAATTCGGCCAAATTTTGTAATTATAAATTAAATAAATTATTGCTCCTATTAATGTGGTCCATACAAGGGGACAAATTCGATTATAAATTATTGAAAATAAGTCTTAGAAAATATTCCAAGAGACACATGACTTTAGGAATCCATGTGAGTCCCTTAAGTTAATTTTGTGAAGAGTAGATGATGAGACACAAAGGAATTTCGGATCCCCTTTCACCTTATATGTAGTGAATCATTCTCCACCAAATGGTTCACTAAAAAAAAACCAATATATCTAGGGCAAATTCCAAATTTTCAAATTACCCCAATTTCGTGCAATTTTGGGCTATTTGGGAAGGACTGTTCAGGAGCTTTGGGAGGAAGTATTAAGGATCCTTTAGGAGTCATTCAAGGATACATCGACAACAACAAACATATCAACAAGACATAGACAAAGGCATATTTTCATAACTTTTTGTAGTCAATTTTATATGGTAATTGCATGAAGAAATTAAAGATCCTATAAGAACTAATAATATTTGTATATATTGTTCTTATTCATGTTTATAATATATTACATTATAACGTACTTTAATGCGGAGGAATGCTCTTAAACGTAACAGTTTGTTGATACACCTATTTATGCTAACTCCTCTTTGTCATGCTTTCAATCTCAGGAGGCACGGTGGGTTGGCTACTAGAGTTGCCTAAAATATCCACGTCACAAAACATAGGATTTTAGGTGATAACCCCATATAGAGAGAGAAACGTGGAAGGAGAATGGACGAAAATAGGCTTAAGAAATTTTATCTCTTTATATCGGTCACAAAGACACATTAATATTAGTATGTGTCTCTTCTTATACTAATATGTGTTTATTCATATTAACCTCTCTTATATTTTTCTCTGGGTCAACCCAAGACTACGTGAACAAATATTGCATTTGGGCCAAACCCATAATTTTTTTAATAATTACTTTATTGTTGAGGTTACAATGACATAAATACTCACACACTAGCGCATGTAATGAACTTGATTACGATAACAAAAAATTGTATAAATCAAGATACTTTAATAGTTTGATAAGATATGATAATGAGAAGCAAAGATCTATAAAAAAAAAAACTTATTACAGACTATGTTGTGTGCACAATTGAGCAGAACGTGTAGAAATACAATGATCAGAATTAACACAATGGCATTCACTATGTTTTATATAACTTTCAATATAGCAGATAATTATATTTAAAATAACATGCATCGTTTAAGAGATAACAATAACTCAGTTGTTGGTAGGAACTAATTCCTATAATATCAGCTTGCTAGTGCTGCTTCTTGATCCGATTTATCTGGTGGTGGCTGAGTAGAAGGCTTGATTAAGTCATAGTAGACTGGTTCAATGTGATCACGTTGTTTAACATTCCCCCTCATGCGAAGTTATGATGGAGAATGAACACTAAGCTCGCGACACAGAGTCTAGGCGACTGAGTTATGGAAAGAAGAAATTGGGTAATTAAAGTGCCTTTTGCCACTTGTTCACGAATGAAGTGATAGTCAAGTTCAACGTGCTTTTTAGGTGCATGAAGAATGGGATTAACGGTGAGATAGAGAGCACCCAGGTTATCACTGAACAAGGTAGGACGTTTGGGTATTTTGATATCATGCAGTAAATAGGTAAGCCACATAACTTTAGCATAAACACGGTCAAGATATTTTTATTCATCCTTATAACTAGACTTAGCCACTGTAGGATGCCGTTCAGAAGACTAAACGATGTAATTAGAGCCAAGAAAGTTACAATAACAAGATGTAGAACTTCATCTTCGGGTAATAGGACAACATGCCAAATCAGCATCAGAGAAGCCATATAAGGAATTAAATGATTGAGAAGTAGTACGAATGCCACGAGAGAGATTTCCACAAACATAGCGAAGAATACGCATGAGAGCTTGAAAATGATTGGGTTGTGGATTATGCATATGTTGGCACATGGAGTTGACTGCATAACTGCGATCAGGTCACGTTAGGGTTAAGTACTGTAAAATCTCAACTATGGAACGGATATAAGTGGTAGAGCATGTTTGTAACAGAGTGAGACATGAGTTGGACTTGGTGATTGCAGGAGTGGGTATGGGCTTGCAAGTAGTTAGCCAAATTTGGATAAAAGTTGCAAAGCATACTGTGTTTAACTAAGAAATAAAAACCATAGAAAGAATCCACTTTGATTCCCACGAAGTAAGAAAGAGAACTAAAATCCTTTAATGCAAAGGCACTCGACAGATCTGCTAAGAGTGTAGAGAGAAAAGATGAATTAGAGCCAGTCATAATGATTTCATCGACATAAATTGGTGGTTATTGCATTACCATATCTTCAACAAGAACATTGTGAAAAAAAGCATTTTTAAGATCTAAATGCCTGAGAGGCCACTCGTGGGTCACATCTAGAGAGAGGATGAGTATAATGGTGGCATGTTTGATTACTGGACTAAATGTGTCAAAGTAGTCAATGCCCTTAACTTGATTGAAGGCTTTTTCCACTAGTCAAGCCTTGTATTTGTACAGAGATCCATGTTGGAGTTTTGTTATGGAAATAACAAAATATATTACTTAATTTCTACAAGGCACGTTCTTGGAATGCTTTCTTTTAGGCAAAATTTCTCCCAATCCGGTTGAGACAGAACCAGAACCGCGAGTACACTATGGGTTTTATAGAATCTGCCTTCAGGATACAATGCAGTGTATGAACAGTTATTTGATTCAAACTATGTACTGTTTGATCAAATCGAGAACACTCTAAATTTGTAACTTGATAATGCCAAAGTATAGAGGACGGACAGAGGAGAAACTAACAATTTTCGGTGTCCAAAACAGAGGTCTGAAACTCTTTTTATAGTCATTTCTGTGACTGTTCTTCAAGAGTCACAGCTCTTCATGGAGTGACTCAGCAACCGTTGGATCGTGCCTGTTTGGAACAGCTGGGATCTAACAGTTCAGATTAGGCGTCTTATTATAAGCGAATGGATATCCCCTACACGAAACGCTCCGAGTTCATCTAACGGTTTAGATCAAGTCGTTTCGAATTTTAAACCCTTTGATCGGATCGTTTAATCACAACCGTTGATCTGTTTTACCTCGTCAAAACTTTAGGCTCCCACGCTCCAAGCGACGATGCGCACGTGCGAAGTCCCAAGTGCGCGTCAAAGCGCGCAATGCACCCTAAGTCGCCCAATCGCCCTTTCGCGCGGCGCGTGTTGCGCTTACGCATGTCGCGATTGGTGGTGCGTAAGCACCACCGCGATGCGTAGGATCATAGCCTCTTATTTGACTTGTCAACTAAGAATCTTAGTTGTCCTTTACTTGATATACCACTACTTTTTGTAGTATTCTTCCAATGTGGGACAATATGGGATTTTGAGCACTCCCATATCTTTCATATACATTTGCTCATGTTTCTACCTTCTAAATTAAAATTCAAACTATGTTTAAAATAAAACACCAATAATATAATAAAATATTAACAACTAAAAAATAAAATATCAATAAATATTGGAATTTATCCAACATTCCCCCACCAATTTCAATATACACAAGAGAACAGAGCAAAAAGACAATAAATAACCTTTGGCATTATCGCTAAAATCTAGTACATAAATGAGAAATGTCTTTCGAACTTGAACTTCCATATAGTGAAAATAATTCAAAGCTTCATCAAGGTACTGTGGTGAACGTATCTTCAACCAAGGACCTTTTGAGACTAGCCGGAACTATCACACATACCGATTTCTGAGTTTATAAGTGTTCTTCTAGCATGAACTTTTATGGCCTTGTGCTAATCCTGATTTCACGAGCGCTTTAGGATCGGTCTTGATTTCGTAGAAAGCGATCACACTTTCGACACTTGTATAGGTAAATCAACTTTAGGGATTCTGCGAGTCACACTTATATGATTTATTAAGAAGTAACCTTCATCCTCTAACATGCAGAAAACCAACACTAGGCACATAGGAATGGAACTTTTTGTATAAATTCCTAGTGTTCCATAATTATAATTTAACTTGTTTGTACCACATTGAACTCTATCTATATTTTCAAGATATGAGTTGGGTTCCCATTAAATATAGTTGTGTTATTTAATAGACCTTAGTCCCATTACTTTTGAGGTGATATATATCATCTCCCTAACAAGACCTTTAGTCAGAGGATCTGCTAAATTCTTGTTCATTTTAATATAGTCGACTGTAATTACTCCTTCCTTGAGTAATTTTCTTATAATTTGATGCCTTAGACTAATGTGTCTAGACTTTCCATTGTAAGTTTTGTTCGAAACTTTATAAATTGTGGCTTAGTTATCACAACTTATCATAATAGAAGGTGATGGATTTTTCCATAAAGGAATATCATACAACACATTTCTAAGCCATTCTGCTTCTTTATATGCATCTGCTAGGGCTATAAATTCAGATTGCATTGTTGAATCTGATACACATGTTTGTTTCTTGGATCCTCAAGAGATAGTTGCTCCTCCTAGCATAAAAATACAACCAGTAGTTGACTTGGATTTTGATTCAAGATTATTCCAACTTGAATCACTATATCCTTCTAAAACAGATGGATATCCTACATAATCTAAGCCATAATCCAAATTCCTCTTCAGGTATCTAAGCACCCTAGAAATTGCATTCAAGTGCTCTTGTCCTGGATTACTTGTAAATCTACACAATACACTCACTGCATAAGCAATGTCTGGTCTAGTGCAATGCATGGCATACATTAGACTCCCAATAATACTAGCATATTTAAGTTGGTCCATAGCACGCCTAGTATTTTTCATTAATTTGATGCTAGGATCCATTGGTGTAGCAGCTCGCTTAAGTTCAAAATGATTATATCTTTTTAGAACTTTTTCTACATAATGAGATTGAGATAACGCTAAAGAATTATCCTTTCTCACAATTTTGATTCCTAAATTCACAGCAGCTTCTCTAAGATCTTTCATATCAAATTTTGATGAAAAAAACTTTTTGGTTTCTTCAACATATTTGAGATTAGACCCAAATATTAACATGTCATCCACATATAAGCAAATAATAACACCAACACCATTTTCAAATTTACTATATATACATTTGTCAGCATCATTAACTTTATATCCATGGGATATAACAATATTATTAAACTTCTCATGCCATTTCATAGGAGCTTATTTAAGGCCATAAAGAGATTTAAGCAATTTACATACTTTCTTTTCTTGGCCAGGCAAAACAAATCCTTCGGGTTGTTCCATGTAAATCTCTTATTCTAAATCACCATTTAAAAATGCAGTTTAAACATCCATTTGATGAATAACTAAATTGTGAATAGAAGCAAGAGATATCGATATCCTAATGGAAGTGATTCGAGAAACAGGAGCATATGTATCAAAGTAATCAATTCCATATTCTCACTTATAGCCTTTAGCAACTAATCTTGCCTTAAATTTATTTTTAGAACCATCCGGATTTAATTTTCTTTTAAATATCCATTTGCACCCAATAGGTTTAGCCCCGGGGGGAAGATTGGAAATAACCCAAGTTTGATTTGACAAAATTGAGTTCATTTCATCATTTATTGCTTCTTTTCAAAAGACATCATCCCTAGATGTTACCGCTTCATGAAATGTGGTCGGTTCATCTTCTACATTAAGAATAAATTTAGTTTTGTTCTTAGTCTCATTTAAATCCCCTTCAACTAAATAAATAACAAAGTCAGGCCCAAATGTTTTTTCAGTTCTTTGTCTTTTACTCCTTCGTAGATCAACGTCATTCGTTGTTTCTGAAAAAGATATAGGTTGTGAATTTTCTTCTAAATTTGAGTAGTCAACAGTCAGATTATTATTTTCTAAACCTTGATTCAAAGAACTAAACTTTGTTAGATGTTCAAAGAATTGCACATCTACCGACTCAATGATTTCTTGAGTTTCAAGGTTTAAAAATCTATAAGTCATACTGTTACTAGAGTATCCAATAAAAACACATTTGTAAGTCCTATTTCCTAGTTTAGGACTTTTAGATTCAGGTTTTCTTACATAAGCAAGACATCCCCAAACTTTAAAACGTCTAAGATTAGGCTTACGATTAAACCATAATTCATACGGTGTAATATCCTTGTTTTTCAATGGAACTCTATTTAAAATATAACATGCGGATAAAGCCGTTTCTCCCCACATCGACAAAGGTAAACCAGAACTGATTAACATTGAATTTATCATTTCAACTAAAGTCCTATTTTTCCTTTCCACCGTTCCATTTTGTTGTGGCGTATATGGCGCCGTAACTTGATGGATTATCCTATGAGTATTACAAAATTGTATAAACTCACTCGGGTAATATTCACCACCCCTATCGGACCGTAGGACTTTAATTTTCCGATTTTGTTGAGTTTCAACTTCTGCTTTAAAAATTAGGAATTTCTCGAAAACTTCATCTTTACTTTTAAGTAAATATGTATATGCATACTTAGAGTAATCATCAATGAAAGTTAAGAAATATTTATTTCCACCACGAGTCATATTACTCTTCATATCACATACATCACTATGAATAAGATCAAGCATTTCGAATTTCCTCTCAACAGATTTGAACGACTTTCTAATTATCTTTGATTGAGCGTAAATTTCACATTTAGAAAGGTTATCAAATTTACAATCTGAGATTAAGCCGAGATTAGTCATATTTTTTATACTTCTATAATTCACATGACCTAATCTACTATGCCATAAAGAAATAGACTCAACTATATAAGCATAACTAATATCATTGATTACATTAATTTTGATCATGCCGTTACAAGAGTACCTTTTCCAATAAATTGGTCATTCTTAGACAATACAAACTTATCAGACTCATACACTAGTTTGAAACCTCTCTTATTGAGAAGGTCCCCAGATACAAGATTTTTACACATATCAGGTACATGAAGTACATCAATTAGAGTAAGTGTCTTTCCAGAAGTTAGCTTCAATTCCACTGTGACTTTTCCAACTACATTGGTGCGAAAATTATTTGCCATCTTCACTTCTTTTCCATCAATTTCTTGATATGTTTTGAATGAAGAGAGGTCTTTGCATATGTGGACCGTTGCGCCGGTATCCAGCCACCATCTACTTTCATTATCAATTGAATTCTTCGCAAACAGTAGCAATAAGATCTTCAACATTGTTGGTTTCCTTCGAACTTTATTTTTCCTAAAATGGCTTCTTTTTAAGATGACATTCTCAAGAATAATGGCTCGGTTTGTCACAGAAGAAACATTTTCCCTTCTTTTTCTTATTTTCACCTTGGTTATTGAATTTTGAATCATTCTTTGCTTTAAATTTGAGTCTTTGTTAATCTTGGATTTTTTATCCTCAACCATATTAGCTTTTGAATGACCCTCGCCTTGTTTATCCTTCTTTTCTCGAATACGAGTATCTTCTTCAATACGAAGGTGACGAAGAAGGGATTCCACAGTATAAGTCTTTTCATCATGATTAATTTTCTTTTTAAAGCCATTCTAAGAGGATGGAAGTTTTGAAACAATCACCCCTACTTGAAATTCATCTTGAAGATTAATACCAGCGGCTTTAAGGTCACCAACAATTTATTGTAGTTCATGGGCTTGTGCAACGACAGATTTATCATTACTCATTCTAAAATTCATATAGTTTGAAATTAGAAACTTATGGTTGCTCGCTTCCTCGTTTTGATACTTTGTCTCCAAAGCCTTCCATAATTCCTTTGCCGTCGAAATCATTCGATGAGCACTATAAAAAGTTTGAGACAAAGCATTGAGGATGTGTCCTCAACACATAAATTAGTCTTCTTTCCTCTTCACACGTTTTTGCTTTATTTCTTCGGTGTCTTTGGGTGTGGGCTCGGGAATTTGTTCAAGGTTATCATCTAGAATGTATGCAAGTTTTATTGATGTGAGGAAGAACATAACTTTCACTTATCAACGGGTAAAATTTCTGCCATCAAAATGATCGAGTCGGATTAAGTCTTGAGTCATGACTTGGATAGATTGTGCCACAGTTCCTTCCATTTGAGTGGAGTAATAAGAATAAAATTTTTGCCTAAATCTGTTGGAGTTTTGTTATGGAAAGAACGAAATATATTACTTAATTTCTGCAAGGAACGTTCTTGGAACGCTTTCTTTTAGGCAAAATTTCTCCCAATCCGGTTGAGACAGAACCAGAACCGCGAGTACACTATGGGTTTTATAGAATCTGCCTTCAGGATACAATGCAGTGTATGAACAGTTGTTTGATTCAAATTATGTACTATTTGATCAAATCGAGAACACTTTGAATTTGTAACTTGACAATGCCAAAGTATAGAGGACGGAGAGAGGAGAAACTAGCAATTTTCGGTGTCCAAAACAGAGGTCTGGAACTCTTTTTATAGCCATTTCTGTGACTGTTCTTCAACAGTCACAGCTCTTCATGGAGTGACTCAACAACCGTTGGATCGTGCCTGTTTGGAACAGCTGCGATCTAACCGTTCAGATTAGGCATCCCATTGTAAGCGAATGGACATCCCCTACACGAAACGCTACGAGTTCATCTAACGGTTTAGATCAAGTCATTTCGGATTTTAAACCCTTTGATTGGATCGTTTAATCACAATCGTTGATCTGTTTTACGTCGTCAAAACTTTAGGCTCCCACGCTCCAAGCGACGATGCGCACGTGCGAAGTGCTAAGTGCGCGTCAAAGCGCGCAATGCGCCCTAATTCGTCCAATCGCCCTTTCGCACGCCGCGTGTCGCGCTTACGCGTGTCGCGATTGGTGGTACTTAAGCACCACCGCGATGCGTTGGATCATAGCCTCTTATTTGACTTGTCAACTAAGAATCTTAGTTGTCCTTTAGTTGATATACCACTACTTTTTGTAGTATTCTTCCAATGTGGGACAATATGGGATTTTGAGCACTCCCATATCTTTCACACCCATTTGCTCATGTCTCCACCTTCTAAATTAAAACCCAAACTATGTTTAAAATAAAACACCAATAATATAATAAAATATTAACAACTAAAAAATAAAATATCAATAAATATTGGAATTTATCCAACAATCCATCTGCAAGGAGTTTGGTGAGAATTTGAATTTAAAGAACTAGGCTGAATTTTCTTTCTAACTTGAAGGACAATTTGAACACATCATTATAAGTTCAATAAGGTTACAATTAAACAACATTTGAAAGTACAGTTCTTAAACTACCAAGATTGTGAGTAAATGATTGCTCCCCCGACTAAATGGGATCGCATTTTAAGACGATCAAATTCTTTTGAACACTCGTCCACGGACTTAATAAAAGCATCTTGTAAGTAATGACAAGGAAATAATTTCTTCTTTAACTCCTTTTTTTTATCTTCTTTGAACTTATAAATCTTCATTTTCACCAAATTGCTTTTTTGCTAGAGTCCATTGCTTTTTTGTTAGAGTCCTGCTTTAGCGCTTGTAAATATCATTGGAGATATTATTTCTCCATATATTAATAATAATAATAATTTCCCCCCCCCCCCCCCCCCCAAAAAAAATGGCGACTAACTTCACTTTTTTGATCTCGAGAACCTCTTGGTAGTCAAAGTTTCTATCCAAATTATTGAGAGAATCAATGAATTCATCGCCTTGTATTTGACCTTCAAATAATAGAATGCCAACTTTGATATAACCAATGTCACAAGGGTGGTTTATTCACATCTAAGATTCAAATGAGCATTTTTTTCCCAATACTCGGTCATGTGAATTATAAAAGTGGTAAATTTCTACTTTAATTATGTGATAATTCATTATACGAAAGATGATGGGAATAAAAGTGTAAACTCAAATAACACACAAACACTCTAAGGAATCCACCAAAGAGTGGGAGCAACACTGTCACCAATCGGATTCCACCAAAAGGTCAATAAAAAAACAAGAAGAATTCAATTCTTAAACAAAGGTCTATTTATATTCTCAAATAAGTCTGCCTTAGATTCATACGTCCTTAACCTTTATATAGGAGCTTGAAACATCCCTCCATCCTTAGGTAATTAATAGATATTAAATAGAACGTTAAATAAATTAAAAATTGACTAACTAAAAGACTAGACCTTTGGAACTCCAAACATATTAACCTTGAAATTTGACATTACTTTAAATACTTGTCGTTATCTATGTACATTTAATTAGAAGGATAATCATATAAAAAAAGGTATGGAAGTCTTATTTCCAACGAGCTTTGAATTAAGTCATTTGAAATTATGAGGAGTAAGTTTATATCCTTTTATCAAAGGGTGTATGTGCTGACAGTAGAATTCAAAAATAGACTATTTAGTTTCTTTAATCCAATGAATGAACCATGAAGATTTTATGGACTTGCAGATATTTAAGACGTTGTTCCTACATCATCGAAAGTCAACATGAAATATATCATATTATAATAAACTATTTCACGATGAGCAAAACCCTGTATTGAGGGAATAATCCAAATAAGGAAACCCCCAACAACCAGATCTTGACCATTCCATATTAGCACGTAATACTAAGTCACTTAAAGTATTTATTTAGTTCTTTACCATGTATTTTTTTGAGTTATAAAGCATGTAAATTCATGTGACACATGTAAGAATCACACAACAATATATATAAATCTAATAAGTGGCATATCATACGTCATGACAGGCAATAAGTATGTAAAAATATGCACGAAAAATACGAGGTATTACAAAAAACATCTCGTGGGACTTCTAACTAGATATAGATTACTTTTATTTAACATAAAAACTTGTGTGCATCAATTTGCATTTTATATTTTAATAAGACCAGTAATCTCCACAATATATGCTCATTTTTTTTTCTAAATTAGGTTAATATCCATATTAATGGTATAAATGAAACATCCATTACATGATCTAGTCATTAAAAAAGAGCTGAAAATTTAAATTTATTATTTGTCTTAAGAATCAAACTAGATATAGGCTTTTCTTAAGCTAAAATATATTTTCTAAATTTCACTTCTCTTATTAAAATATAGAATGAGTTAAATAATAATTTATTGATTGCATCTCGATAAAGGAGGATTGTAAATTGTTAATTTATCTTAAATTTTGAAAGATGATATTGTGGAGAGTTCAAAGAAATTTCATAATGAGTAAATTAATATCTTGTATTAACTAGCGTTAATATTGGATAATACCTTTGTAAAGGAATATTTGAAATTTTGAAATTAATTAAATTCTTTTCACACGGGGAAGATGAATTGTTTCTCATTAAACTCAACCACTCACTCTTTCCAAATATTTATTTTAGTTTTTAGTTTTTTTAACTAGTCTAGTTTAGCTTAGTTTTAATCTTGTATAATTCCTATCATATGAACATGTTTTAACATAAGTAATAAATCAATATTAATGTAATCAAATAGACCAATCGGACTCCACCAAAAGGTCAGCAACAAAACAAGAAGAATCCAATTCTTAAACAAAAGTTTGTTTATATTCTCAAATCAGTTCGCCTTAGATTCATACGTCCGTAGCCTTTACATAGGAGCTTGTAACATCCCTCCAACCATAGGTAAATAATTGATAATAAAGAGAACGTTAAGTAAAATAGAAGTCGACAAAGTAAAAGACTAGACCTTTGGAACTCCAAATATATTAAGCTTGAAATTTGACGTCATTTGAAATGCTTGTCCTTATCTATGTACATTTGATTTGAAGGTTAACCATACAAAAAAAAAGGTATGGACGTCTTATTTTCAACGAGCTTTGAATCAACTCATTTGGAATAAGGAGTTAGTTTTGACTGTTTTATCAAAGGTTGCCTGTCAACACAGTAAAATGCAAAAATAGACTATTTAGTTTCTTTAAGACCAATGAATATACCATGACACTTCTAGGGACTTGTAGAAATTTAAGAAGTTGCTCTTACATAACTGAAAGTCAACATGAAATATATATATTATAATCACTACATCATGATCGGTTAAACTCGGTACCAAAGGAATAGTCCAAATAAGAAAACGTCCAACACCCAGTTCTTAACCATTCCATAATAGCCCATAATATTAAGTCACTTAAAGTATTTATTTAGTTATTTATTGTATATTATATCGAGTACCAACGGATTTGAGTTCACATAACACATGTAAGAATCCCATAACAACACATACAAATACAATAAGTGACATATCATATGTCACAACAGGCAATAAGTAAGTAAAAAAATAATAAAATGAATGAACAGGAAAAAAAATAATAAAATGAATGAACAGAAAATACGAGGTATTACAAAAAAATATCTCGCCGCACATATAATTGGATATAGATCTCCTTTATTCAATATATATTTAATAAATATAACAAACTTTTGGTCATCCATTTACATTGTCTATTAACACATTGGTTAAAATTTATTTTAATTTATTAATTCCATTTAAGTAAACTTCTTATCTTAATTCTCATTAACATCTTATTTTAATTATCACAACATAGATTCCTTACATACTTACTTAATTTAATCATTAATATGTATTTCACCCGTTTTTCCTGTGCACAGTTAACTTGTTTACATTAGATGTGAAAGGATTTTTTATGAGAAGTTTGTAATATTGTATTCTCTAAATTTCTATAATTTGGAGGAATTTTAATGGGACCATTTTTGTCCATAATATATGCTCATTTTTTCTGAATTAGGTTAATATCAATTTTAATGGTATAAATAAAACGTCCATTACATTATTATTTATTTTAGTATATTCTTAATTTTACGACTGACATTATTCTTTAAAAAAGAAATGGGTTCTAGTTATGCCGAGAGAGAAAGAGAGAGAGAGAGAGAGAGTAATAAGTTCTCAATGATCCAAAAATATGTCTTCCCAAACAGATGGTATGATCTAGTCATTAAAAAAGACTAAAGATTTAAATTTATTATTTGTCTTAAGAATGAAACTAGATATAGTCTTTTCTCCAGTTAAAATATATTTTCTAAATCTCATTTATCTCATTAAAATATAGATTGGATTAAATGATAATTTATTGATTGCACCTCATGAAAGCGGGATTATAAATTGTTATTTTATCTCAAGTTTTGAAAGACGATATTGTGTAGAGTTAAAATAAATTTCTTAATGAGTAAATTAATATCTTGTATCAACTAGCGTTAATAAACTTTGTAAGGACATTCTCAGCATCAGCTATAGTGCAGTTACCATGTTTTGCTGCTTATTTCTTCTGACTAGTTTGGAGATTTTTTTGGTATCTCTTTTTGGAACCACATGTACACAGTGCATCCTCTCTTATTTGCCCACTTTTAGCGAAGTTTGACCGAGTAGTAACATCCATTGGTGTTGATCACATAAGCTTTTGGACATTAGTTGCTCCAGCAATTTTTGTTTCTGGTTAGCCACATGAGGTTTGATGTCAAACCCATGCAATGTTTGGAACTCATTTAGAGATAATAATTGTGATAATATCCATCCTCCCATATGAAAAAAAAATCAAAATAGTGAGAAATTTACTCAAATTAAAGACATGATCATGCATCCACTTCACAAGATCCAACAACTCAATGGACGCCTGAATCCCTCGCGATCAAGCACAAGAAGTGAGGAGCCTATGAATCCATTGCGATCATACTCGTTATGTCCTAAGAGGCTCATTACAAGTGTCAGTCAGACCAAAATTGATATCCTCTTATTCAATTTTGATGAAGTTCATTATGATCAAATAAACTTTATTATAGGTCCACTCAAAATATTTTTTTTGCTCAATATCGTGTGCTTGCGTCTACCGCGCTGAAAATCATATAAGTTATGTTTATTCTCAAGGTGTTTTGGTGACAATGGGCATTTTCTCACTTGCTTCGATCGCACTCATAGCCACACCTATATACTCAGCATTTTCAATCTCTACGCTCCAAGCTCGGTGTGTGTTTTGCTCTCCACCTTCACTTGAGTGAGAATATTGAGAAACCTCATGCTGCAGCCTCCACGTTTGACTCCTTCTGTTCAGATTAGCCGATTATTTTACTTAGCAACAGCTCTTCTCATCTTTTATTGAGATATTCCTATCTCCATGGCCATAATAGCCATGCCATTATACATTTGTTTACCTAATAGTTTTAGTCCAGATGTAATGTTGATACCAAAATTAACATGCTGATATAGACGAATCATAAGAAGACACGTGTCAATCTACGTGGCATAATAGCAACGAGGAAGGTTATTTCCCCGACCAAGTCAGACTCACTCCGAGCAACAAGTATACTCCGAGGAGCTCTAATACTCCGAGGAACTCTAATACTCCGAGGAACTCTAATACTCCGAGGAACTCCGACGCTCCGAGGAACTCCTGAACAACGAGCAACTAAGGCGGTCCGAACTGCATCTCGGCCACAACATTAATTGCCAGAAACTCAACAGTTCAACTATTCATTGAATGCTTATCATAAAGACGTATACTCTTAAAGGGCATTAATTGCTTACCCTTTCACATGTACAGCCTAAGGTCTATAAATACATTCTATCACCCTCATTCAAGGGGACCGGATTTTCTTGATAGAATTACATATCGAGAATCCCAAAAACACTTGGCAATAACAGAAACAGTGGACGTAGGCCATTCTTATAAGGCTGAACCACTTTAAAATCCTTTGTCTCATTTATATTTATCTGTGATTAAATAATTAGAAGCAATCTAATTTTTTACATCAACAGATTGGCGCCGTCTGTGGGAATCGACTGTTGTTATCGTTTTTCACCAAAAATCATTCATGATCAATGGCAGATAATCCGGAATCCATCAATCGAAATGCTGGAAATGATGGAAATCCTCCAAAACCCTCTGCACCTCCAGATCTGGCTGGAATTATGACAAATTTGGCTCAAGGACAAACCGCCATGCAAGAGATAATGCGGCAACTCATACATACCCTTCATGGAGATGCACCTGCACATTCGGGACAGCGAAGTGGTCAGAGGCAAACCTATTTACTTTCTTCACGATCCAGGCATACTGAGTCATATCGTAATGAGGAATCTGATGATTTCTCTTATCAACCTGGGCGAACTTCATCAATAAGGGCTACAGATACTGATCAACGTATCATTCTCTCTCCAGAGAGACCCAGTGCCTTAGAAAGACTGAGTAGGGTGTCTCCTTTCAGTCGATTAGGCCCTAGGAGGAATAGGAGTTCACCTAAGACCATGTCGAGGAGTTTTCGACAACCATCAGATCTAAGAGAAGGATCAGCACAATCACGACCGGTTGCTCGTCAAGATAGATCTCAGGAGGCCACGTCAGAGCAATCAATTGCTCGAACTAACAAGCCCGAGGAAGGAAATGATGCGTGGAAAGGTTCTATTCAGCGGTTGGAGGATAGATTGGGAGAAATGGCTAAGGCAAAGAACCCCCTACAACGAACTTTCGTTCAAGGGACATCTTTTGTACAGGCTATTGTGGATTTTCCTACACCGTCGAAATTCAAAGCACTTTTGGTGACCCCCAAATATGATGGAAAGACAGATCCTGTTCTTCACATAGAGCAATATCAAGCTGCTGACGACATCTATGCTGTCCCCGACGAGATGAGATGTAGAGCATTCTCAGGAACTCTTACTGGATCTGCCCAGATATGGTACAACAATATTCCTCGGGGTAAGATTTCAACTTTCTTTCAGTTAGCCGAGTTGTTCATCAGCAATTTCTATTTTGGAGCAAAGCCAGTAAAAAGAGTAGCACACTTGTTAAGTGTTAGACAAAAATCTGGTGAGAGTACTAGATATTACATAACTCATTTCAATAACGAGAAGCTGGAAGTCATAGATTATGAAGAAAAGACAGCAATCACCGCCTTGATGGGTGGGTTGTTGCCTAACAAGTTGTATTACACTTTGGCCAAAGATCCACCTACAACTATGTTAGAGTTGATGGCAAAAGAGGCCAAAATCATGAATACCGAGGAGTCTATGGCTGCGAAGAAGAATATGGATAAAGAAACCAAGGTGGAAGACGACAAATCCAAGAAGAAAGAGCATAAGGGCAATGGCGGTGACAAGCATTCCAAGAATAATAAATCGTCATGGGAAGTCCTGAAAAAATTTGATAATTATACTCCTTTGAAAATGGGTATTAATCATGTCTTGGAATAAATCAAGAATAACGAGGAAGTAAAGTGGCCAAAGAAACTGAGGTCAGACCCTGACACGAAGAATAGGGAGAAATATTGCGAGTTCCATAAGGATCATGGCCATATGACCAAAAATTGCATAGCTCTTCAGAACGAGATTGAAACACTCATCCGAAGAGGGAAACTAGCAAAGTATGTTGATCGGGGAAGTAAAAGAAGAAATAATGACCGATCTAGAGAGAGGTCTAGATCTCCTCGTCGAGCAGAGGAGAAAAAGAAGAGGGATCATGAAGATGATACAGAGGATGACCCCGATCTTCCCAAAAGACCAAGGCAACCAGAACGCGAGGTATTTTTAATACGTTTCGGAACATTTGATTGTAATGTTATTACAGGCGGAGATGCAGGAGGAGGAGATCTTACTGCAGAAAGAAAAGCTTACCTCGGTGAGGCTCAGGCTTGCTCATACATTCAACGGATAAATTTGGCTGAGGAAGATCGCCCGAGGAAGATAAACAAAGAGAAGCTGGTCATTGGTTTTTCAAAAAATGACCTTGCAGGTGTTCTTTACCCTCACGACGACCCTTTGGTGTTCAAAATGAGGATGAAAGAAGTAATGATTTCAAGCGTTCTGGTAGATAATGGTAGTTCGACAGACATCATGTTCTACTCATGTTTTGACAGTTTAAATTTAAAATTATCTCAATTGGAGCCTTATCACAGACCTCTCCTGGGTTTTGCTGGCGAGAAAGTTTTTCCACTTGGGACGATCAAGTTGGATATATTCATTGGAACTTGGCCTGCTTGTCGAACAGAAAGAATACGCTTCTTTGTGATGGATAAGAATGTGCAATCAGCTTACAACATCATCATGGGAAGAGTTGGTTTGAAGAAGTTCGAAGCAGTTCCATCTACATTACATCAGTGCTTAAAATTCCCAATAAATTTTGGAGTAGGAGTTGTGAAAGGTGATCAAAAAGTAGCTCGGGAATGCTATTATTCATCTGCCGAGCAAGAGGAGCTTAAAGAGTCAAGGAAAAAGACTACTACTTACCAGGTGGATGAAGGTACAGAAATTGAAACACTGGATCCCAGAGACGAATCCCAACTTGTAAAAGGACAGGTGGTGGAATCTACAGAAAATGTTATTCTGGACGACGAGCACCCTGAACGAATAACCCAGATAGGTTCGACGTTGGATTCTTTAATAAAACAGGAGTTGATAACTTTCTTGAGAAACAGAAAGAAAACTTTTGCATGAAGTCATGAAGACATGCCAGGAATAGATCCAAACTTCTTATTCCATGAGCTCAATGTGAGCAAGGAGATCAAGCCTGTAAAGCAGAGAAGAAGAGTATTTAGTCCCGAGAAGAATCAAGCTATACAAGAGGAAGTCGAGAAGCTCCAAAAAGCCCAATTCATTGAAGATGTGAAATATCCAGACTGGTTAGCAAATGTGATGATGGTAAAGAAGAAAAACAACAAATGGAGAATGTGTGTTGATTTCACCGATCTCAACAAGGCATGCCCAAAAGATCACTTTCTATTGCCCAGAATTGATCAACTAGTGGATGCTACCTCGGGACACGAGCTGCTCAGCTTCATGGATGCTTACTCTGGCTACAACCAGATCAAAATGAAACCTGAAGACAGGGAAAGTACTTCTTTTATTACCCATAGGGGAACTTATTGTTATAATGTTATGCCTTTTGGTTTAAAAAATGCAGGAGCAACATACCAGCGGCTGATGAATAAGGTTTTTGCCAAACAAATCAGTTGCAATATGGAAGTCTATGTCAATGATATCCTGACAAAGAGCAAGAAAGCTGCTGATCATCTAGTTGACTTAGGTCAGACCTTTGATCAACTGGATAAATACCAAATGAAGCTCAACCCGACGAAGTGCACCTTTGGAGTACGAGAAGGAATGTTCCTCGGGTACATCGTCAACCAGCGAGTCATTGAGGCGAATCCAGAAAAGATTAAAGCTCTTTTAGGGTTGCGATCTCCAACGACGAAGAAAGATATGCAGAGTCTTCCAGGACGAGTTGCAGTGCTCAACAGATTTGTATCCAGAGCAACTAATAGATGCCTCCCATTATTCAAAACACTTCGGAAAGCTTTCGAGTGGAATGATGAATGTGAAAAAGCCTTTCAAGACTTGAAGAAGTATCTGGGAGCACCTTCACTGTTGTCCAGGCCAGTAATGGTAGAAAAGTTGTACTTGTACCTGGCAGTATCGGAGAATGCAGTCAGCTCGGCATTGATCAGAATGGAGAACGGAGTCCAGAAGCCAATTTATTACACAAGTAAGGCTTTCCGAGGTGCAGAGATCAGGTACCCAAAGCTGGAAAAATTGGCATTGGCATTAATTGAGGCAAGTAGAAGAATGAGGCCATATTTCTAGGCCCATACCATCGTCGTGTATACCGACATGCCATTGAGACAAGCCCTTCATAAGCTAGAAAAATCAGGGAGACTGATGTATTGGGCAATAGAGCTCGGTGAATATGATATTGTGTATGAACCCAGATCATCACTAAAAGGGCAGGCTATAGCAGACTTTATAGCAGAATTTACATATCCTGATACCCCCGAGGAATAAAAGTTGCTCGCTGATCAACCTGTGGATGTTACAGGATCAACAGACATAAGCTCAGACCAACTCCGGTTGGTAAAAGGGCTTGTGGATGTAAAAGGATCATCAAATTCGAGCTCAGACCAACTCCGGTTGGTAAAAAGGCGTGAAGAGATGGTCGACGAAGAGCGAGAAATACCAGGGGAGGATGAAAGGAAACAATAAATATTTCACCGAGGAACTCTATCAGATAAGAAATTTGAAGACGAGTTACCTACATGGAGATTATATGTAGATGGGTCATCTTGCGCAACAGGTTGTGGAGCAGGAATTGTTTTGAACACCCCAGACGATATTGACATGGAATACGCCCTGCGATTCCAATTCAAAGCTTCCAATAATGAGGCGGAGTATGAGGCCATGATAGCAGGTCTTAATTTAGCAAAGATCATGGAAGTGCAGCAAGTGATGGTATTCAGTGATTCTCAATTAATTGTGAATCAGGTGATGGGGACATATGCAGTTAAAGGAGAATTAATGGTAAAGTATCATGCAAAGGTGATGCAATTATTGGCAGAATTTGATGCCATTCAGTTGATCAGAATACCAAGAATGGAGAATGCACGGGCAGACGCACTGGCCCGACTAGCATCAGCTACTCGTACCGAGCTGCGAAGAACGATACCAATTGAAGTATTAGAAAGTCAGAGCATAGATGAAGACATGACGATGAATATTATTACCCTTGATTTAGGACCATCTTGGATGGATCCCATCAGGGCATATATTGAGGAGGGAGAATTATCGGAGGATAAGTTCGCTGCCAAGAAATTGAAGTTTAAAGCTGCTCGGTATGTACTAACTAATGGTGTTTTGTATAGACGAGGAATTATGGCAGGTTTACAGAGATGTGTACATACCTCTGAGGTGAAAGAATTGATTGAAGAGATCCATGAAGGGTCCTGTGGAGCCCATGTAGCAGGTCGGACGCTTTTGCAAAGGGTGATGACGCAAGGATACTACTGGCCGACGATGAGGGCTGATTGTATAGCCTATGCTAAGAGATGTGATAAATGCCAACGTTTTTCCTCCATCAGACGAACTCCACAAGCATTGTTGACACCCATAACTTCCCCTTGGCCAATTGCCATGTGGGGAATTGATTTGGTTGGACCACTGCCAACGACCCGAGGAAGATTCAAGTACCTCGTCGTCGCAGTGGATTATTTTACTAAGTGGGTAGAAGCTGAGCCCCTTATTGATATGACATACAAGAAGGTGTATCAATTCGTTTGGAAGAATATCATCTGTCGATATGGTCTCCCTCATGCCTTCATCACAGACCATGGAACACAATTTGATAACGAAGAGTTTACCGCCTATTGTCATCAGTCAAACATTTTGAAGGTTCATTCAGCACCAGTCCATCCTCAAAGCAATGGACAGACTGAAGTGACGAACAGAACATTACTGAATGGTTTGAAGAAGAGGCTAAGTGAGGCTAAAGATAATTGGATTAATGAGCTACAGTCAGTGTTGTGGGCTTACCGAACAACCCCCCGAGCAGCAACTAGAGAATCACCATATATGCTGGCATTTGGAAGTGAGGCCGTAATACCTGCCGAGTTGGGTCTTCCAACACACAGAGTGCTGAATTTCAATTCCCCAGTCAGTGACTTAATGAGAAGATTAGATTTGGACATACTCGAGGAGGTTAGAGAAGAGGCAGCCATTAGAAATATTGCTTACCAAAAACGAACAGCTCTGTTTTACAATAAGAGGGTGAAGAAATGCGACTTAAAAGAAGGAGATTATGTGCTGAAAAAGGTCATTCAGAAGCACAATAAGTTGGAAGCAAACTGGCATGGACCTTACCGAGTTACAGAAGTTGTTCGACCAGGAACTTACCGAATAGCGACTCTAGAAGGAGAGGAATTTAAGAACGCATGGAATGCTGAACACCTACGCAAGTATTATCAGTGATGTAAAATGTAAAGCAGTTCCATCAATATGAATAAAACAATGATATTTCGCCATCTTCTCTCCTTTTATTGAAAGTTTTTCGGGGAATACTAGTGTGTGTAACACTATGCTGCTCGGCAGTAAAAACAACACGATAGTTCAAGCTCAGACCAACTCCGGTTTGTAAAAGGGCGAGAACACGATAGTTCGAACTCAGACCAACTCCGGTTGGTAAAAGGGCGAGAACAAACCATACTCCTTTGGTTAGGAGGCGTACACTAGCTCAGACCAACTCCGGTTGGTAAAAGGGCGAGTGGACATGATAGTTCTAACTCAGACCAACTCCGGTTGGTAAAAGGGAGAGAACACGATAGTTCGAACTCAGACCAACTCCGGTTGGTAAAAGAGCAAGAACAAACCATACTCCTTTGGTTAGGAGGCTGACACTGGCTCAGACCAATTTTGGTAAAAGGGCAAGTGGACATGATAGTTCGAACTCAGACCAACTCTGGTTGGTAAAAGGGCGAGAACAACATCAACATTCCTAAAAATGCCAACGTGTTTGGTTAGGAAACAAGATATGCTCTCAAATGCCAACTTATGTTGGTCAGGAGGTAAGTTTATTACATAAAAGTTCCTCGAAGAACAAAATATTTTAAACAGTGCCAAGTATAGCTGGTCGGGGATAAAAACCCACTAACTATAATTGGTCGACGAGCAAAATTTAACAACCTTGGTTGGTTGAAAAAATTTTAAACATCTTTATACTCATTACTTTATTATTAAGTGATCGAGCAACATTACTAATACTTGTAACCTTTTTACTAAGTTGGTCGATGAACAACACAATATTGTTATGCAAGCATAAATATAAAATGTTTGACAAATATAAGACAATAGCAATACAAATTTGCAAACAAAAATGAAATTCTTTCATTAAAGTCAAAATGAATTACACAAATTTATTACATTAATATTAAATTGTGTACTAATCATTACATCAGAATTTCCTATTCTATTGGCTTTTTTCCTTCAGCTTTTGAAGTAGGCTCCTCGCCAGCAGGAGGATCTCCCAGGCAAAGAGGAGAATTAATGAAGTTAATATCTCGAAGCATTTTGACGTTCATTATTGAAGGTGTGTCCAGTAGATTCTCGGGACAAGATACCTCGATCTGAGAATGAAGATTATAGTCACCGAGGTATTTTACAATTAAGCTCCGAGGAATGGCACGAGCTGGGATCCATTCCATGTCCAATTTATAAGGTGGCATAGGCAAGTCTAGTACCCCAGGATCATAATAATCCCACAGGTAGTGTCCTTGTTCGAGCTTCAGCACGCCCAAGGCATTCAGCCAACCTTGCTTGTAGCCCTCATTATTGGCATTCTGGATACGATCATCTAAATGGAATAGAGCTTCGTTGTATCCAGCCATCTAGAACTCCCTGGGTTGTTTGTGAAATTGAAATGTCAACCTTTCAAGCTTCTCGTGAAGACTTTGGATGAAAAGTTCATTAGTCGCCAACGCTGATGTCTTTGAAGAGAGTTGTTGTTCCAGTTCTCTAATTTTCTTTGACATGTCAGATAAAGCTTGGTTCTTAGCCATTAATTGGAATTCTTGATTTTTTAACGTTGATCGAGTACGAGCTTCTTCAACAGTACGACTAAGAATTCTTGATCCTCCCCGAGCAGGTCGAGAACTTGGTTCCTTGACAACATTCTGAGCAGCTCTTCCTCGTCCACGAGAACCTCTTCCTCGTCCCCGAGTAGCAGTAGAAGGCCCAGCTCTTCTCAAAGCTTCTAACTCTTCTCGCAACTTGGCATTTTCCACTTCTGAAAATGAAAATCCTTTATCGGTGATCGGTGCCAAGGGAGTGGAAGATGAAGTTGCAGACTTATGCTGTGCTAATTCTTTCTGTAAATTGTTATTCTCTTTCTCCAGCAGCTCTGCAATTTGTCTACATGCTTCAACTTCACCTTTTAGGGTTCTCTCCCTAACATCATATCCAGCGATGAGCTTTTCGTAGCCCTTCTCGAAAGAAAGCTGCTGATATCTCTTCTCATATCCTTCATGCAATAAGGCGGTTGATTCTTTATATTGATTTTGAAGATTTTCTAAGGTACATTGAAGATCCTCAATCATTTCGTAATAAGCCACATTGTTGGCTACAGCACGATCAAGAAGACATTTCAAGAACTGATAAGCTTCGACTGCCTGTTCTGAAGCACCATGACCAAGGATGTCGCCAACTTCTGATGCACTCAGGTCTATGTGACCAGCCTTATAATATTCATTACATTGCTGCATCAGCTTTGTATCATTGGTAGATAGCAGATCCATCCTGGCCAGAAACTAGCAGAGAAAGAAAAAGTAATTATAAAAAAGAAGATCAAGACAGAGTACAGATAGAAAAGAGACAATCATATGGAAGAAAAGAACTCAAGTTTTATTAGATCATAGTGCAAAGTTACAAAGATCTTGGTTACACTTGAAAAAGAAGAAAAATAGAAAGAGAATACCGAACAACTTCACACCTTTTCCTTGCCTCCCAAGACTTTCTCGGGAGGCTGGGATGAGGAGCTCGGTTGCTCGGTGGGAACAATGAGTTGGTTGGATGGAGATGTAACTTGTTCAGGAGGAGCAGGCAGAGATGAAAGCTCCTCGTCAGCAGGCTGGGTAAGTATGGGATCACCCAATGCCATTGAAGATTCTTCAGAGGCAGCTTCGTCCTCTTCTTCATCTTCAATAAATGGGGGAGGACCAGGGAGATGCTATTGAAACAGTTATGAATCCTCATTTATCTTCAGTTCTTGCAGGGCAGCAACCCAACCATCTCGAAAGTATTTCAAACTCCCATACTGCACCTGAGTCATCATGGATGCTACCCCCTTGTTCCACCCTTTGTCCCAACCTGCATTGAAGGACTTCTTTATTGCCATTTTTCTTTTTATTTTCTCCGAGGAGAGCTTCTCGGATAGAAGATCCTCGGTGGCCTTTAACTTAGCATCCACCTCCTCCTTCTGGCGATTTACTTCTCGCAGAAGGGTTAGCTCTTCCTCAGCCAATTTTAACTTATCTTCAAGCTCCCCAAAGTTCGTGAGCTTCTCGGCGTACTTCTTTTTCTCCTCCTCCAAGTCTTTCACTTTATTTTCCAACTGCACCTTTTCTGCTTCAACTGCAGTCAAATTCTTCTCCCATTCGGCCCTATCCTCGTCATACTTTTGACGAGAATCCTTCAAAGATTTGATTAACCCCAACAAAGCATCCTCCACTCCAGACGAGGAGCTTGAAGCCTTGATCGCTTCATCTTTCTTCACAATGGTGTTAAAGCAACTCACCAGCTGAAAAAAGGAGATAATAATAAGTCAGCACAGAGATATACGTATTGATGGAAAGAAAGAAAATTCAGAATATGAGAAACTTACTGAAACAAGGTGACGAGTAGCCAAAGATGTAAGCACATCTCTAGACATACTCTCTTCGATTCCTTGGACTTCAGGCATAGTCCAAGTCTTTACCGAGCTCATTGCAGAGCTCGGGGGAATGATAGTTGGAACACCAGCTCCACTAACTTGGAGCTGGGAAATGTTTTCAACCAAATTGACCGAGGAGGATTTCTTCAGTCTCCTCGGTGGCATTTCAGCAATTTCAACCAAAGAACTTTTGGTGGGGGAGATTGTGACCACTTCCACAGAAGCACTTTTCTTGCTCGGAGCCACTGGGGGCTTCTCGGCAGCCTTCTGAGGAGCAACAAAAGGGGCAACATCTACTTTCTTTGTTCCCTTTGGGACATCAGTCTTGTTTCTTTTCCCATGTCCAGCAGAGGTAGTCTCCTCAAAGAGAGCAGGAACTCTTCTTTTGCCCATTTTCTGACTTAGAGGAATGTGAGATTCTGGAGAAGAGTCCTCAGGAACTGACACTGGATCACTAGTGCTGACCACAGGACGAGCAGTAAAGGATGTTGTATAGCTCTTATACTGCAACAAATATGAAGCAGACCTGATGTGTTCGTCTGCGACTCTCTGATGCAAACTCCAGATAAGTTTCAAATGTTTAATATTTACTTCTGATTCTTTTGGAGTTTTTCTCTTACTGTCAACTGCAAACAAATACATAGTGAAATATCAGTCATACATTTTATCAAACATAATGAAATCATAATTTCAGAAATAAAATAAAATGAAAATAACCTATCCCATTGCCATATGGAGGGCATCTGGGACCTTGATACACTTCATCTCCAATCAAATGGGCATGTTGCCAGTTTTTAATAACTACCCCATGTTCAAAGTAATCCCTATTTGCATCAGGGAGGTCGACTACTAAGGCCCTATTCAAAAATCTAGTTTTTAAATAAAAAACATTGTCTAGAACAGCCCATCTATAACAATACATAATCTCAGGAATTCATATACGGGTTCCATGAGTTTGATTTAACCTATACACCCCATTAACTATTCTCCATGTGTTGGGGGCTATTTTCGCAGGGACAACATCGAAATACTGACAGAATTCTAAGCATAAAGGGTTTGATGGAAAAGAAAATCCACATTCAGTAATAAAGAGGCTGGGGAACTAGTGTCCCTAAGCCAAACGAAAATAATCTAAAGGCTCAGAAAGATTTTCCAGAGTTACCCAAGATGGAATAGAAAAATCCAAATGGAATTTCTCAAGAGATTCAATAACATAAACCATGGTGAATAAAAGAAATGAAGAAGAAGGAAGAAGATCTTACAGGAAAAAGGGAGATCTGTTGACAATGAACGAAGAAAAGGATGAACACACTAGAGAGATAAAGACTATGGAAAACTCGAAAGCAGAGATTGGAAAAGGTAGAAGACGATGGGATTGCCTATGAAGCTTAAATACTTTGCCTTGGGAAACGGCGAAAGAAATGATTACAAAAAGAAACTATTATGCTATCGGCGGCTAAAAGGACAAAAAGTGCACGAAGATCAAAGTGCTTATAAAAATTCAAAAAAGCGGATTCTGCGAATTTGGAAGACATTCGAACACGGAGAAAATGCTCCTAAACACCAGGAAGGTCATTTAATATTGCCATATACCGAGAAAGAATGTTCCATACTCCTCAAATTTCGAAATATGAAACATTGGGGGCTTCTGTTGATACCAAAATTAACATGCTGATATAGACGAATCATAAGAAGACACGTGTCGATCTACGTGGCACAATAGCAACGAGGAAGGTTATTTCCCCGACTAAGTCAGACTCACTCCGAGCAACAAGTATACTCCGAGGAGCTCTAATACTCCGAGGAACTCTAATACTCTGAGGAACTCTAATACTCCAAGGAACTCCGACGCTCCGAGGAACTCTTGAACAACGAGCAACTAAGGCGGTCCGAACTGCATCTCGGCCACAACATTAATTGCCAGAAACTCAACAGTTCAACTATTCATTGAATGCTTATCATACAGACGTATACTCTTAAAGGGCATTAATTGCTTACCCTTTCACATGTACTGCGTAAGGGCTATAAATACATTGTACCACCCTCATTCAAGGGGACCGGATTTTCTTGATAGAATTACATATCGAGAATCCCAAAAACACTTGGCAATAACAGAAACAGTGGACGTAGGCCATTCTTATAAGGCTGAACCACTTTAAAATCCTTTGTCTCATTTATATTTATCTGTGATTAAATAATTAGAAGCAATCTAATTTTTTACATCAACATGTAGTATTGGGAATACTACTCTATCAACCATGTGATTACAAGACTGGTCCTAGTCTTAGAAGCCCGCCTGCTGGTGCTTACCAAGTCAAGATAATATTTAAAATCTTTTATAAAGAAACGTTAGGGTGCTCCTATTATTTAGGCACTGTGGTATTTTATGCGTGTATAAATAAATGTTGATGTAAGCCTTACAAAGGTATTAGAGAATAATGAGAACGAATTTTGTTGCATTCACTAAAAAAAAACTTTATTAAAGGAATATTTTAAAATTTGAAATTAATCTTTTAAATTAATTTATACATGGAAGGTGAATTGTATCTTATTAAAATCTACCACTCACTCTTTCCAAATATTTATTTTAGTTATTAGCTTTTTTTATTAGCCTAGTTTAGTTTTAATCTTGTATAATTCCTATCATATGACCATGTTTTAACATAACTAATAAATCAATATTAATTCTAAAATTCCAATCCCCTTGGATACACTCATTTTCTTGCCTCTATAGATAATGATAGTGAGTTTCGATTTTGATTGAAAGGAGATTAATGGAACAATCGAAAATATATTATACTCACAAATCGCTTCTCATCTCTCTAAGCCTAGATATTTGAAAATTCGATTTTGTTTGGTATGTGAATCCATGTTTCACGGATATTTAATCGAATTGAAATTTGAAAGAACGAATTCAGGAAATTCTTTTGAAAATCCAAAAAAAGGGTTATGTATATATATGATAATATATCTATAATGGATAATCCATATCTAAAGAGGACTATCCATAATTACAAATATCCATTGTAAATAACTCGTAGTTGTAATATTATCCAATTTTCGATTTTTTTTTTACTTTAACATGTCCTTAAGTATCATGTTTTGATTTGGTACCTTTTTCAAATGACTTCGATGTTAGTAACTTTTCCGTGAAGGGTCTGTTGGAGTTAACAGTAATGTGCAATGCACATTACCTTTGAAAAAGAGCTTATTTAAAAATTAGGAATATGAAAATAACTATTAAAAATAATTCAAAAATAAAAAAGACAAAAACAAAAACAGAGAATCACTACCACCCTCCCTCTCTTGTCCCCCACTTCGCACCGCCGTCGACACTCACCACCCAAATCGCCACCTTTATTCATTCCATCCCAACATTTGGAATCATCTCCATACAACAAACTACCCCCTTTCTCTCTCTCTCTCTCTCTCTCTCTCTCTCTCTCTCTCTCTCTCACGCACACACACTCCCAAATATAAATGCACACACACGACGGAAACCCACAATTTGTTTGAGTCATCAAATTAAAAAGGGAAATAGAAACTAGATACAAACCTCCAATCGATTACAAATTTTATTTTTATGTGTTTTTATGTTAGTATGCTTGTGAAATTTTGAGTTTTAATTTAAGGTTTAGATATGCGTATTATTTCTGGATTGATTGTAGATATGGTGAGGTGGTTGACTTGGCTATGGTGCGGTATTGAGTGGTTGTTGTTAAAAGTTGAATGTGTTTATGTGTAGGGCTAGCAATTTTTGACACGATAACCCGTTTATGGTAATGACCCGAAATTGACATGATTAGCTTGTATAGATTTAAGAGTAACCAAAACGTATACTCAAATAAAAATCAACGCGACCCGAAAATGACACGACTAACCCGAATTGCCACCCCTATTTATGTGTTGTGTGTGTGTGTGAGAGAGATAGAGGGTGGTGTGATATTGGTTGTGGGGAGAACATGGTAGCGATTGTGGTATGGGGTTGGTGGTCGGGGTATTTGATGAGAATGTTTTTTTCTTCTTTTTTCCATTTTTTCCCCTTTTTATAATTTCTTTGTGTATTTTTAATTCTTTAAACAAATTTCTTTTTTATTCTCACAAATCCTTAACTAAAAAGGTATCAAACTCAAATTGAGATAATTATGAACGTATTAAAGTGTAAAAAACATTTATTTATTATTCATATAGTTTTCATATAATTATTTAAAAGTTTGACTGCAAAGACTTTAACCATTCATTACTCTATGAAAACTCAAAAAATAAAAACGCATTCATCTCTTCATTACTCCCATATCACACTCTCAGTTTCTAAATTTTCCATTAATGTCATTTTTTTTCTAAAATCACGATGATTGTTGACATTATACCTTTTCTTGGCATATTCACAATTTCTCATACATAGTGGTTATTTCAATCTTGTGTACTTGTGACAATTTATATTAATATGAGGCTTTTAAAATTTTAGTTCTTTTCACATTCACTATGATTCTTTCTCAAACACTCGTTTACCCGATATGATCGGTTATCAAGTCAATAAAACGTCACATATCATGCCTTTAATGCTAGTACCTATTTTATTATCGGAATCCGAAAATACTGAAATGATATTTGTGCATACTTTTCTGGTGGATATATAAAAGGATACAAACAATGCACTTTTAAATTGATACGGATAATGAATAGTATCATATCAGCTTGTTTGTTTTACACCTCTATGTTTACTTTACAAAAAATGAGTCTAACTTTGATCCGAGTTGAAACATTGACAATCGAGTTCTCACTAAGAAAAGAAAAAGTGATGTGTTTAGTGATCCATAGCGACACGTGGCACGTGGTTGTGCTCCCGAGAGAAGACTGTATTTTATTTTACATTTTTGATTTAGCATTTATTGTCATTTTCTTTTATTTTTAGTTTTTAATTAGTCTCCAAGCATGTTTGGGAATAACTAGTCTTTTTTATTTATTACTTGTCATTTTTTTGTCTTTTGGGGTATTAGCTTTACTAGCAAGCTATCCTCTCCTATACAGAGGCCATTGGCCTTCATTTCTGATGATAACTTGAATATTGAAAAAATAAATTTTTTTTATAAGCAAATGATTCAATAAAACAAAACTTCCTAAGGGGTTAGAATCCCGTATACAAGAAGTATAGTAAAAAGCAAGGTTTGGAGTCCAGAACGACTAGTCTAGCACCTGTAACTCCTCCAAGAACTTAAGAAAGAGAGACAACGACTAATCCTTCCTTTTCATATACAAAGTAAGGAGAAGGCTAAAAAAATTATATTGTATTCCACTACACCAAACTGGGCAATTGGTCACGGCCCATATCCGTGATCATATGATGGTCAAGGATCTTAGTGGGTCACGGAACGTGGTCACAAATAAGGACCATGAACCATCTATCATGGTAGTCACGACCCTAGACCGTGACCCAACCTTAAATTTTGTTAAATGGTCACATCACGGGTCACGGCCCATGGCCCTGACCCAACCTTAAATATAGTTGGATGATCACATCACTAGTTACGACCCTAGGCCGTAACCCAACATTAAATTTAGTTGGATGGTCACATCACTAGTCATGGCCCTAGACCGTGACCCCAACTTAAATTTTATTAGATGGACACATAAATGGTAAGGGCTAGAGACCGTGACCCTAATTATGCATGACTACAAATAATTATGGTCACGGCCTTTAGCCATGACCAGTTTTGGCTATATTAAAAAAAATGGCAGAATTTTCTCTATTTTGGGTCGTTCTCTCAAACCAAGGGTCCCGTGATCGCGCGGTCGGTTCCTATGAGTTATATTGGACCCGTGTGAGGTGTTGGCGCCGCTCACGGGGCCGTGTGGGGGAGTGCTAAGTCGTTTTGCCCCAAACGACACGTTTTCAAGCCGAAGTGAGGATTTTCTCTATTTTGGGTTGTGCTCTCAAACCGAGGGTCCCGTGACCACGCGGTCGGTTCCTACGAGTTATATTGGACCTATGTGAGGTGTTGGCACCGCTCATGGGGCCGTGTGTGTGTGTGGGGGGGGGGGTGCTAAGTGGTTTTGCCCCCCAATGGTACATTTTCAATCCTAAGTGTGGATTTTCTCTATTTTGGGTCGTGCTCTCAAACCGAGGGTCCCGTGACCACACGGTTGGTTCCTACAAGTTACATTGGACCCGTGTGAGGTGTTGGAGCCTCTCATGGGGTCTAGTGGGGGCCACTAAGGGTTTTGACCCTAACGACACGTTTTCAAGCCTAAGTGTGGATTTTCTTTGTTTTGGACCGTGCTCTCAAACCGAGGGTACCGTGACCATGCAATCAGATCCTACGAGTTACATTGGACCCGTGTGGTGGAACTAAGGGTCCCCCACCCACCGACACATTTTCAATCCTTAGTGTGGATTTTCTCTATTTCGAGTTGTACTCTCAAATTTAGGTTGCCGTGACCACGCGATCGGTTCATACGAGTTACATTAGACCCATGCGAGGGGTTGGCACCGCTCATGGGGCCATGTGAGGGGGACCGCAAAGGGGTTTCGTCCCCCAACGACACGCTTTTAATCCTAAGTGTGAGTTTTATTTGTTTTGGTTCTTACTTTCAAACCGAGGGTCCCGTGAATACGTGGTCGGTTCTTACGAGTTACATTGGACCCGTGCGAGGTGTTGAGACCGTTTACGGGGCCGTGCAGTGGGCTCTAAAGGGATTTTCCCCCCGACGGCACGTTTTCAATCCTAAGTGTGGATTTTCTCTATTTTGGGTTGTGCTCTCAAACCGAGTATCCCGTGACCATGCGGTCGGTTCTTACGAGTTACATTGGACCTTTTACGAGGTGTTGGCACCACTCACGAGGTCGTGTGGGGGAGCTAAGGGGTTTCTCCCCCAATGGCACGTTTTCAATCCTAAGTGTGGATTTTCTGTATTTTGGGTCGTGCTCTCAAATCGAGGGACCATGCAGTCGGTTCCTACAAGTTAGATTGGACCCGTGCGAGGTGTTATCATCGTTCACGGGGCCGTGTGGGGGGCGCTAAGTGATTTCCCCCCCCAACGGCACATTTTCAAGCTTAAGTGTGAATTTTCTCTATTTTGAGCCGTGCTCTCAAGTCGAGGAACCATGCAATCAGTTCCGACGAGTTACATTGAAACCGTGCGAGGTGTTGGCACCGCTCATGGGTTCATGTGGGGGGCTCTAAGGGATTTCGCCCCCCAACGACATGTTTTCAACCCTAAGTGTGGATATTATCTGTTTTGGGCCGTGATCTCAAACTGAGGGTCCCGTCACCACACGGTTGGTTCCTATGACTTATATTGGACCTGTGCGAGGTGTTGGCGCCACTCACAGGGCCGTGTGGAGGGCACTAAGGGGTTTCACCTCCTGACGACACAAGTTGAAGACTAAGTGTGGGTTTTCTCTGTTTTGGGCCGTGATCTCAAACCGAGGGTCCCGTGACCACGAGGTCGGTTCCTACAAGTTACATTGGACCCGTGCGAGGTGTTGAAGCCTCTCACGGGGCCTTGTGGGGGCCGCTAAGGGGTTTCGAACCCAACGGTACATTTTTAAGCCTAAGTGTGGATTTTCTCTGTTTTGGGTCGTGCTCTCAGACCGAGGGTGATAGGGGGGAAATGCTATCTATTCCTATTATAATCGTATCTTAGTTTGGGGGAGATTTATCTTTGGGGGATACGTCTTTCTAAGTTGATCATAGTTGATAAAGGGAGAGAATTACTTTAGGGGGAGTACTTACTTTACTTGCATTAAATATTATGATATTCCCTATGCGTGTAATATGTTTGCTTGAGTGTGCAGGAATTAAATTCTAAGTGACAACTTTCACCGACAAAGATTTTAATCCTTGGGTTGTTTGAGTCAAGCATTGTAATTTTATTTTGGGTGGGACTTTTGTCAGTCTAGTAGAGCTTGACGGCCCTTTATAATTTTTATTTGTTTTTATCCCGGAATATCCAAAGGGGGAGATTTGTAAGGACACAAATTTTCAATTGAGTCTTTTGTAGTTTTGGTTCAATTCCGGACAAAAACGTTTGAGTTCAGGATAGATTTATTGATCATCCTTAAAAGTCTATGATGTACTAAAGTTGAAGTCGTAGCGGCCAAGTTTAAAAGCTTCATCAAAATGCCCAGTTTAAAGTGCCTCGTTTCTACGTCATCAACAATGTTCCATTTACTCCTAAGGTATGAATGCATTTTAATATATATATATATATATATATATATATATATATATATATATATATATATATATATATATATATAGGATCTTGGAACATTTCATATTAGGTGTAAGTTTATTTAAAACTGTTGTTTATTTTCAGAAAGATTTTATTAAAACTTTAATATAAAGTATATAAAGTTTCTGGGCTAAAAATAGATTTTTTCAAACTTTCTGGAAGTTCGTTCGAACGAGTTTGTCATTCGAACAACAATGTCATTCGAACGAGTTTGCCAACGAGTTCCCATATTTGCCACTGGAACTTCGTTCGAAATGTCGTTCAAACGAAAAGGATGTTCAAACGAGATTTCTAACGAGTTCACACTGGAACTTCGTTAGAAGGCTCGTTCGAACGAGACTTCGTTCGAACGAGATTTGGCGGGAACAGTTAATTGGCAGTTTTGAGCAGTTTTTCTCCACTTTTCCACTTCTTTTCCCACTAACTTTTTACTTGAATATGTAAGTGCAGGAATAAAATTTTCTAACTGAACCTTTTCATATCTTACAACCTCTAAGAGAGAGTTTGAGAGAAATATTCAAAGGGAAAAAGTTCATTATTTTTTAGTGTTCAATTCTTCAAGAAAACATCTTTTAAACACTTGTTTTACACCCGAAGTTTGTTTAATCCAAGTTCCATATATATATACTTTGCTTGGAGTGTTTGGCACCGGTTCTCATCTCTACCGTTTGAAGATAAAGTTTGGGTTTGCTTCTAAATCCCACAAAGAAGAAGAAGTTTGCGTTGATTTATCCACTTAATGAAAGGCTCCTAGTTTGGGTGACGGTGACCATATAAAGTCCGATCGGTGGATTTCGAGACCGCGATGGAGCTCCGTGGTTATTTGCTAGGTGAAGGTATATACAAGAAGAAGCGTTGGGGCTTTAGAGGGATCAAGTTAAGTGTTGTAAGTCTTACTGTCTTCTATTTGTAAAACCATACTTAGGGGATATAAGGCTAGGGCCGTCCGAAGTCTTTTCCAGTTGTAGGTTTTTCCTCGTACATTGCGGCGTAGTGATTTATTGATTATTTTATCTTGCTATACTCACCTAGAACGCATGCTTAAGTAATTCAAGATAAAATTGGTTTTTAATCACTACTTGTTTAATTTGGTGCTAATTAAATATTAGGTAATGTGTAGTTAATTCAAGTCATGAATTTAATTTGTTAAAATTGATTTGGCCTAATTTGGTAAAATTGACAAATATGACTTAGAAAAATTTCTAGGACTTGGGTTAAATTAATTGTGTTGAAGTGTAATTAACATAAGTGTGTGTTTAATTTAATTTCACGGTGTATAAATTTAATTTGAGAAAAATTAAATGTTTGTTAAGTTGTTTTGTTTAAGTTGAACCATGCATATCTATTTAAAAGCAAATTAATTTTTGAAGTATAAAAAGGTTTTAAATTAAAAATTGGGGGCCTTCAGGACTTTTCAAATTGGTATCAGAGATGGAGCGCTAATTTATCGCGTCAATGATCCATTTTTCGGCTTCCATAATTTTGGTGCTCCTTGTACTTTTAGGTGGTTCATTTTTACTCACTCTCATTTTTTTTCTCGATGGGATGTCTTAATGATAGTTTGTCCATTTCTAATGATAATTAAGTTTTTGCTATCCGAGAGGAATTTAATGGGCTTAATAATTGTAATGAAAAATTAAGAGAATTGCAAAAAGAATTAAAATTCTTGAAAATGAAAATTCTTGTTTTAAAGCTAAAATTTAATTTTTTGCAAACCTCGCTATCTCAATAAGCTATTTTTCGTGAAAAGCTCATGGACATAAATCACAATTATAATATTTTAGAAATGTCCAAGAAAGAGAGTGATAGCCGAGAAAAGACTCTTAGGGACAAGTTTGCTCACATTGAGCGGGAGTGTGATAACCTTCTAGGTGTAATTGAAAATTTAAAGAAGGAGTCCCATAAATTTGAGGAGCCTAATTTATTACTTGAGTCCAATATTTTAAAAATGAAAAATAATTTACAAGACTCGAGTAGTAGTGATGGTTCTAGCTCTTCTAGTTCAAATACTTCAGTTGCTAAAGCTAAAACTATTATTTGCTTTAGAGGGTCTACTTTGACCAAAGACTTTAGAAAAGGTCACACCTTAGGTAACATTTCTCATGTTTTCACATGCTTGCATTGTGGTAGAAAAGTTCACCTTAGGTCATTTTGTTTTTATCTTAAAATAAGTCCTAGGAAGTCTATGTCTAGCATTTCATTAGTTTCCAAATCCCATCGTTTTAAATATACATCTATATGGATTCGGAAATCATTTTTAGACGCGCTAGATATTAGATTTGTTGATTCTGATTTTCTTTCACATGAAACCTCCCTTGCTAAATTTAAAGATTGAATGTGTTAGTTGTTTGCATACTTTAGCTTTTGTACTTCTTGCTATATTATCATGCTAAATATATGCTTGTTTATTCATTTTTTAGTCTATACTTCATGATCAATCACATGCTAGAATAATGATTTTTGTTTATCTTTTGTATTATCTTTTTTTTGTTTACATTAAATGAAAAATACAAAAAGATTTTTGTTTATCATTTGGATTTTTATCTCTTGGTAATTTAAGCTTAATGAAAAATTCAAATGATTTTTGTTTGTCTTTTCAGTATATATTTTTATTTCTGGTTAATAATTTCAAAAACTCAAAATGTTTTTTTGTGTGTGTATTTTTGTTTGACACATTTTATGTGGCATATACTTGTGTTTGAATCCCATCTTTTATGCTCCCATGTGGCTAGAACTTTTGGTTTAGATTGTTAATCCTTATTATGTGCTTTATCATGCTTACATGGAGTAGTTGGATTTTGTGTTGATTAAATAGATTCTATTTTTATATGCCTCTATTCACACATGCACGAGCTCTTTTGAAATTTAACTTCATATGTATATTTGAGATTTGGGAGGTGTTCTCTGACCAATCTTGTCATCTACATATTTGTGACCTAGGAGGACTAGTGGATGTCAAAATTCATTGCACGTGAGATTTGTGAGATAAAAAATGATAAATAAAAATGTGCACGGGGAAGGGCTCCGAAAGGATTTATTATCCTTTGCGAATAGTAAGCCACCGTTTGAAGGGACCTAAAAGAAATACGTGATCCAATGGCCTAAAAATAGAATATGGCATTAAAAAGAAAAATAATTTCCAAGGCCTATGCTTAATTGATATATTCATTCAAAATATATATGCTTATTGAGGGAGATTGGATGGTATATCAACGTTTGCACAATGTCCGTTTATCCTAGTTGTACTTTCAATGTCATGACTCTATTGGTTTGTAGAATCATCAAAAGTCTAGGCTTGTATGCATTATGTCTGTTTGTTCATTTAGTTCAATCTATATTATCACATGAGGTTATATTCAAATGTGATGAAGTTTGCAATCAATTGAGAACTCCGTGAATATGTTTTAAGTGATTGGGTCTAAATTTAATTGTTACTAGTTCACACCCCAACACTTTCATTTCGATATGACACATTTTTGCCATACCAGTGTGAAAAGCTTATCTTATTTTGTGTAATTTTGGTGTTTATATCTATATGTGTGTACTTATGCTTATCTTGTTTCTATTGTGTATACATATATATAATATTTTTTGAATGTTTTTTCCATGTTTAATTAATCCTTTTATGATTCAATTCATAATTGGTACCTTGTTTGTTGCGTAGTTTGTTTGATATCACATGCTTAGAATCTTATTTGTCTATTTGGTATCACTTGTTTTCGCATCATAGTTGGTATTCATTTGTATGGATTAGTTATGATTTTGTTGCCTGTGTGCTTTAATATTCTCATCACTTTATACACTAATGTATGTTTATCTTGTTATCCCATTTTATTTATCCCTTGCTTCGTTTAGAGGGTGTATATGCTTTAATTGGGGAGAAAAGTTAAAGTTTTAATTCTTTAGCCTTTGTCTATTCCTGAACAAAAGGGGGAGAATAATAGGGGGATAAATGGTATCTATTCCTATTATAATCGTATCTTATTTTGGGGGAGATTTATTTTAGGGGGAGACGTCTTTATAAGTTGATCACAGTTAATAAAGGGAGAGAATTACTTTAGATGGGGTACTTACTTTACTTGCATTAAATATTATGATATTCCCTACGCGTGTAATGTGTTTGCTTGAGTGTCCAGGAATTATATTCTAACTGGCAACTTTCACCGGCAAAGATTTTAATCCTTGGGTTGTTTGAGTCAAGCATTGTAATTTTATTTTGGGTGGGACTTTTGTCGGTCTAGTAGAGCTTGATGGCCCTTTAGGATTTTTGATTGTTTTTATCTCGAAATAGCCAAATGGGGATATTTGTAAGGACACAAATTTCCAATTGAGTCCTTTGTAATTTTGGCTCAATTCTGGACAAAAACGTTTGAGTCTTAGGATAGAGTTATTGATCATCCTTCAAAGCCTATGACGTACTAAAGTTGAGGACGTAGCAGCCAAGTTTAAAGCTTCATCAAAATGCCGAGTTTAAAGTGCCTCATTTCTACGTCATCAACAATGTTCCATTTACTCCCAAGGTATGAATGCATTTTAATATATATAGGAGCTTGGAACATTTCATATTGGGTGAAAGTTTATTTAAAACTGTTGTTTATTTTCAGAAAGATTTTATTAAAACTTTAATATAAAGTATATAAAGTTTCTGGGCTAAAAATAGAAATTTTGGAACTTTTTGAAAGTTCGTTCGAAGTGTCGTTCGAATGAGTTTGCCGTTCGAACAACAATGTTGTTCGAATGAGTTTGCCAACAAGTTCCCATATTGGCCACTGGAACATCATTCGAAATGTCGTTCGAACAAAAAGGATGTTCGAACAAGATTTCCAACGAGATTTCTAATGAGTTCACACTAGAAATTCGTTAGACGGCTCGTTCGAACGAGACTTCGTTCGAACGAGATTTGGCGGGAACAGTTAATTGGGAGTTTTGAGCAGTTTTTCTCCACTTTTCCACTTCTTTTCCCACTAACTTTTTACCTGAATATGTAAGTGCAGGAATCAAGTTTTCTAACTCAACTTTTTCATATCCTACAACCTCTAAGAGAGAGTTTGAGAGCAATATTCAAAGGGAAAAAGTTCATTATTTTTGAGTGTTCAATTCTTCAAGAAAACATCATTTAAACACTTTTTTTACACCCAAAGTTTGTTTAATCCAAGTTTCATATATATATACTTTGCTTGGAGTGTTTGGCACCGGTTTTCATCTCTACCGTTTGAAGAAGAAGTTTGGGTTTGCTTCTAAATCCCATAAAGAAGAAGAAGTTTGTGTTGATTTACCCTCTTGGAGAAAGGCTCCTAGTTTGGGTGGTGGTGACCATATAAAGTCCGATCGGTGGATTCCGAGACCGCGGTGGAGCTCCATGGTTATTTGCTAGGCGAAGGTATATACAAGAAGAAGCGTTGGGGATTTAAAGGGATCGAGTCAAGTGTTGCAAGTCTTACTGTCTTGTATTTGTAAAACCATAGTTAATGGATTTGAGGCTAGGACCATCCGAGATTTTTTCCCGTTGTGGGTTTTTCCTTGTACATCGCGTCGTAGTAATTTATTGTTTATTTTATCTTACTATACTCACCTAGAACGCATGCTTAAGTAATTAAAGATAAAATTTGTTTTTAATCACTATTTTTTAATTTGGTGCTAATTAAATATTGGGTAATGTGTAGTTAATTCAAGTCATGAATTTAATTTGTTAAAATTGGTTTGGCTTAATTTGGTAAAATTGACAAATATGACTTAGGAAAATTTCTAGGACTTGGGTTAAATTAATTGTGTTTAAGTGTAATTAACATAAGTGTGTGTTTAATTTAATTTCACGGTGTATAAATTTAATTTGAGAAAAATGAAATTTTTGCTAAGTTGTTTTTTTTTTAAGTTGAACCATTCCTATCGCTTATGCATATCTATTTAAAAGGAAATTACTTTTTGTAGTATAAAAAGGTTTTAAATTGAAAATTGAGGGCCTTCGGGACTTTTCAGAGGGTCCCATGATCATACGGACAGTTCCTACGAGTTACATTGGACCCGTGCAAGACGCTGACACCTCTCACTAGGCCGTGTGGGGGAAATAAGGGGTTCCCCCCCCCCCCCCCCAACGGCACATTTTCAAGCCTAAGTGTTGATTTTCTCTATTTAGAGTTATGATCTCAAATCGAGGTTCTCGTGACCTCGCGGTCGATTCATACGAGTAACATTGGACCGGTGCGAGGGGTTGGCGCTGCTCATAGGGCCATGTGTGGGGGGCCGCTAAGGGGTTTCGTCCTCCAACGACACGTTTTTAAGCCAAAGTGTGGATTTTCTCCGTTTTAGTCTGTACTCTCAAACCTAGGGTCTCGTGACCACGCAGTCGGTTCCTACGAGTTACATTGGACCCGTGTGAGGTGTTGGCACCGCTCATGGGTCCGTGTGGGTGGCTCTAAGGGATTTTGCCCCCCAACGGCATGTTTTCAAACCTAAGTGTGGATTTTATCTGTTTTGGGCTGTGATCTCAAACTGAGGGTCCCATCACCACACGGTCAGTTCCTATGACTTATATTGGACCTGTGCAAGGTGTTGACGCTGCTCACGGGGCCGTATGGGGGGCACTAAGGGGTTTCGCCTCCTAACGACCCAAGTTGAAGACTAAGTGTGGGTTTTCTCTGTTTTGGGTCGTGATCTCAAACCGAGGGTCCCGTGACCACGCGGTCGGTTCCTACAAGTTACATTGAACCCGTGCGAGGTGTTGTAGCCTCTCACATGGCCTTGTGGGGGCCACTAAGGGGTTTCGAACCTAACGGTACGATTTTAAGCCTAAGTGTGGATTTTTTCTGTTTTGGGCCGTGCTCTCAAATCGAGGGTCCTGTGACCATGTGGTCAGTTCCTACGAGTTACATTGGACCCGTTCGAGGAACTGGCACTGCTCACGGGGCCATGTGGGGGAACTAAGGGGTTTCCCCCCTCCCCCAACGACACATTTTCAAGCCTAAGTGTGGATTTTCTCTATTTCGAGTTGTAATCTCAAATTGAGGTTCCCGTGACCTCGCTATCGGTTCATACGAGTTACATTGGACCGGTGCGAGGGGTTGGCGCTGCTCACAGGGCCATGTGTGGGGGGCCGCTAAGGGGTTTCGTCCTCCAACGACCCATTTTTAAGCCTAAGTGTGGATTTTCACTGTTTTGGTCCGTACTCTCAAACCTAGGGTCTCGTGACCACGCGATCGGTTCCTACGAGTTACATTGGACCCGTGAGAGGTATTTACACCGTTCACGGTGTTATGTAGGGGGCGCTAAGGGGTTTCGCCCGCCGAAGACACGTTTTCAAGCCTAACTGTGGATTTTCTCTATTTTAGGTCGTGCTCTCAAATCAAGTGTCTCGTGACTACACAATTGGTTCCTACGAGTTACATTGGACCTGTACGAGGTGTTGGCACAACTCACGGAGCTGTGGGGGGGACGCTAATGGATTTTGCCCCCCAATGGCACATTTTCAAGCCTAAGCGTGGATTTTCTCTATTTTGGGTCGTGCTCTCAAATTGAGGGACCATGCAGTCGGTTCATATGGGTTACATTGGACCCGTGTGAGGTATTATCGCCACTCACGAGGCCGTGTGGTGGGAGCTAAGGGATTTCGCCCCCAACGACATGTTTTCATGCCTAAGTGTGGATTTTCTCTGTTTTAGGTCGTGCTCTCAAACCGAGGGACCCGTGACCACACGGTCGATTCCTATGAGTTACATTGGACCCATGTGAGATGTTGGTGCTGCTCACGGAGCCGTGTGGGGGGGGGGACTTAAGTGTTTTACCCCCTAACAACACGTTTTCAAGCCTAAATATTGATTTTCCTTGGTTTGGGCCATGCTCTCAAACCATGGATCTCGTGACCATGCGGTCGGTTCCTACGAGTTACATTAGACCCGTGCGAGGTGTTAACACCGTTCACGGGGCCGTGTAGGGGGAACTAATGGGTTTCACCCGCCGATGGCACGTTTTCAAGTCTAAGTGAGGATTTTCTCTATTTTGGGTCATGATCTCAAACCGAGTGTCCCGTGACTACAGAGTCAGTTCCTACGAGTTACATTGGACATGTGCGAGGTGTTGGAACAAGTCACGGAGCTGTGGGCGGACCCTATTGGATTTCTCCCCCCAACGGCACATTTTCAAGCCTAAGTGTGGATTTTCTCTATTTTGGGTCGTGCTCTCAAATCGAGGGACTATGCAATCGGTTCCTATGAGTTACATTAGACCCGTGCAAGGTATGATCACCACTCATGGGGTCGTGTGGGGGGCGCTAAGGGATTTTTCCCCCCAACGACACGTTTTCAAGCCTAAGTGTGGATTTTCTCTGTTTTGGGTCGTGCTCTCAAACCGAAGGACCCGTGACCACACGGTCAGTTCCTATGAGTTACATTGGACCCGTGTGAGATGTTGGCGCCACTCACGGGGCCGTGTGGGGGGAACTTAGGGTTTTTACCCCCTAACAACACGTTTTTAAGCCTAAGTATGGATTTCCCCTAATTATGGTCGTGCTCTCAAACCATGGGTCTTGTGACTATGCAGTCGGTTCCTACGAGTTAAATTTGTCCCGTGCGAGGTTTTAGCACTGCTTACAGTGCCATTTGGGGGGTTCTTTGGGTTTCACCCTCTATGGGCTTGTTTGGAAAGAAAAGCTGTCTTTTTTGCCTAGCCAATTGCGGTGTGTTGTAGATCTCATTGAAATTGTTTTGGAAAGGTGTCCTGGATAATATGATGAGTTTTCCCATTTGGATTTTGATAGATTATTCTAAATACGACCCCTCTAAAGGAATCTTTAGTGAATCTTGATGAAGGCCACAATCCCTGTAATGGTAGATATTCTCATTATGGGGAGTTTGGTCTTCATTAAGATCCACCAATCCAGGACAGTCCAATAGAGGATTCATATTTGGAATACTCTATCAAACTTCAAACGACAAAACACATCATATTATTTCGGAGTCCTTTCCAGAATAATTTCAATGAGCTCTACAGCACGCAGGATCCGATCGCATGGTTACGGGGCCGTTTGGGGGGCGCTAAGCGGTTTCACCCCCCAAAGGCACATTTTCAAGCCTAAGTGTGGATATTCACAAATTTGTTCCGTGCCCTCAAATCGGGGGTCATGTGACCATGCGATCGGTTCCTACAAGTTACATTGGACCCATACGAGGTGTTGACGTTTCACCCCCTATCGACACGTTTTCAAGCCTAAGTGTGAATTTTCTCTATTTTGGGTCGTGCCCTCAAATCGAGGGTCTCGTGATCGCGCGATCGGCACATATTAGCTATATTGGATCTGTGCGCGGTGATCACTCCCCTAAAGGGGCTGTTTGGGGGGCACTAAGGGGTTTCGCCCCCCAACGGCATGTTTTCAAGTCTAAGTGTGGTTTTTCTCTATTTTGGGTCATGCTCTCAAACTGGGGGGCCTTGACCACGCGATCGGCCCCTACCAGCTACATTGGACCCGTGCACGGTGATTGCTCCCCTAAAGGGGACGTTTTGGGGGGGTTCTAAGGGGTTCCTCTCTCCAACGACACGTTTTCAAGCCTAAGTGTGAATTTTCTCAAATTATCGTCATATTCTCAAATTGAGGGTCCAATGAACACGCGATCGAATTCTGCGAGTTACATCGGTCTCGTGCGCGATGATCGCTACCCTATAGGTGCCTCTTTGGGGGGATCTTAGGGGTTTCTCCCTCTAATGGCATGTTTTCTATCCTAAGTGTGGATTTTCTCAAATTATTGTCATATTCTCAAATTTGGGGTACCGTGATAATGCGATTGATTCCTACGAGTTACATTGGTCCTGTGCGAGGTATTTGCACCTCTCACGGGGCCGTTTGGGAGGTGATTTAGATTTTTTCCCTCATAAGTCATGTTTGGCAAGAAAATCTATCGTGTTTTGCCTACCAAATGCAGCATGTTGTAGAGCTCATTGAAAATTTTCTGGAAAGGAGTTCGGTTAATGTGATGCGTTTCACCGTTTGGAGTTTGGTAGAGTATTCCAAATACAAATCCTCTCACTATGTGGAGTGTTTCCTTCATCAAGAACCACTAATATAGGACACTCTAGGGAGCTCAAGGTAGCCTCACAGGGAACTCAACTTATGCTGAGGAGATAAAGGATGGGGAAGCAGTTTCTGCTGAGCTAGCTCGATAATAGCCCCAACGTTTGAACAATTTGTATTAGCATACCGACCCCACTGTTATGAATAAAAGAAGTGGCCTCATGGGAACATAAAAATCTTGACGACCCTTATTGAGGGTTTTCCAGCTGTTAACCTTCTTGTAAGGCCACCTTGTAATGTTGAGTTCCCCGCACCTTGAAATTAATCCCTCACAAACATTACCGCTCACTCTACTCAACAAAATTGAACTCCACCATCTAAAATAAATAATGGGAACACTTCCTATTGTTGTAAAAAGCCAGGGATTCACTTGTGGGAGACTATGTGGCTCCGTTGGTCCAAAGACTATCCAGACAAAACTCCAAAGAAACTAGCGGAGCCACGTAGTCTCCCACAAGTGATTCCTTGGCTTCTGTGGGACTTGCGAGCACTTGCAATTTTTTTCTAGATTTATCCTTTCCATTATCATATCTAGGCTCACTTCATATAGGACATTCATCCTTCTCTCCGTGCTCGTTGCAGTACAATATGCAATTATACTTGCATGTATGAATAGAATTTTATTTCAAACCCAAACCATTCAAGCTTTTTTTCATGGTATGATAAATGTCAGGTAATGTGTTCTCTTTTGGGAGAATATCTTTAACCCACTTAAGAATTTCGGTCACGCTGTTCCCCGATAAACTAAATTGGCTCTTCAAATTATGCAAACCATTCATTGAATAAATACCGAGTGATCTTCATCGCAATTTTTATACAACTGTCTAGCTACATCGGCTTTCAGTCGTATGTATTGTCGATCTCCTAGAAGTTCAACATCAGAATTTTCATTTAGTTGGCCACAATGCGCATTATCCGTATCCATAGGTTGGTGGTTTTGGCAGTTATGGAGTACATAAGCATCATCAATTAAGTCGGTCAATGGACGATGTTTTTGTGAATCATATACCACTTTCACTCGTTGGGATTCCATTAGGAGGTCGAGCTCCGACAATTTTTCCGGATCATAAGGTATATTTTTTTCACCATGATCGATATGTCCATATTTTATGGTTTTGACAGATTCCCCACTATATTAAATGCAATTCAACATATTCTAATGAATTATATTTTTTGTTCTCACAACGGGTGCACGGACACGGAATCTTATCATTTTTAAGATTTGTGAAAGCGTATTTAACAAATTCTTGAATGCCATTTACATGATTATTTGAAATTCAGCTAGTCTCTCCCATCCACTCTTTGTATAGCGGGAAATCCATGGAATAATTGGAAAATTCCAGTCATGTGGATATAGGTTAAAACCGAAATCCATGTAATAATCGATGTAATAATCTGCAACTGAAGAAATAACAAAATATTATTAAAACTAAAACAAAACCAATATTCTTAAACGAAAAAGAACAAATATTCTTGAACTGAAATAAAACCAAAATTCTTACAACTGAAACAATTTTTTTTATTACAATTGAAACAAAATAAAATATTATTCGATCTTTTGCAGCAGATAAATTGGCTGAGCAAGAAAATATTTTTTACATTTCCTCATTTTCAACCCATCACTGCCTGTAGTAAACACAAGTACATATCCGCAGCCATTGTATATTTCATCGATCAATATTTGAGCCTCACCCGTCTCCAATGGTCGGTTGTATACTTTAGTTCCGACAACCTTCAAGATGAGTGTGGATATCCCAATAAACCTCTTATTGCTTAGGTCTTTGAAAAAGTACTTTTTGCCATAGTGACCATGACTTGTTGATGATGATCCAAGTCCTGTGACAGGCGGCATTTGGGAGGGTAATGTTGGATGAGGTGGCATTTGGGAGGCGAATGTTGGATGAGGCGACATTTGGGAGGAGAATGGTAGATGAGGAGGCATTTAGGAAGGGAAACTTAAAGGGGGTGGATAGGTAAAACCTTGAGGAATTGGCGAGGGTAAGGGTAACCTTCAGGAGGAGGAGGCCACATTGGAACCGCATAATTTTGGAAAAAAGACACAAGTTTCCCAATTTGATTCGCCAACATTCCCAGGTTATTTTTGATATCCTAGACATCCCCATCGATCTGGGCGTGTCGTTCGTCATTGGATGAGAAATGATTATTGATCAAAGAGAACTCGTTCACAAGAGGTGCGGTTTGTTGAAATTTTGTTTTTGGCATATGTGAGACAACACCTCTCATCCTCCCCCTTTAGTCATTTTCAAAGTTCTCGGTCAGGGCATTATTATCAAGGTCAAAGTCATTAGTAGGGATCGAACCAGACTGACTTCTGGTGGCCTCTCTTGATTTTAGCATCTTAGCAAAGTGTAGTAGGAATGTATTACCTTTACCCCATCGAGCATGAACGAAAATGTTGGACCGATTTGGTGTTTTACCCACAACCGGACCATCCTTTGTCCTGCTCTCCCATTCATTCTTCACATCCTCATAGGATTTGGATCCCCACATGTGGATATCATTTTTTGTGCCCTATTTTTTTTTCTCCCTTTGGACCAACTTTTTTCTGTCTCCTCATTCTCCAAAAACTTATTCCACTGCTCCACCAGAATTTCAAGATTTGGAGACACTCTCTCTTTCAAAGATAAAATATCGGAGCTCGCTGCCTCCTTCGGAAAATGTTTCTTTCGAAGGTTTCTCCTGTATGTCCTCAATGATTCAGCAACCCGAGATAAAACCTTATTCTTGGAACAATCGGGAAATGAGAAATACTTGAAGAGTTGATCGTTTATATCATCCTTGATGGCTTAATCAACCTGGTTCCAATTGTCTGGTCCACTAACCCCCACGTTCATATTTCTCAAAGCCAAACACCGGGATTTAAAATTCAGCAAGTCATTCCTATGATCCGTCGAGTTTTTCTTGAGAAGGGAGAACTAATGGGCTTCTTTTGGGTTGAGCGGGAGGCATCGACAACGTTAGATGGGGACAGTGGAGAAACGGGAGTGATGTATAAGGGTGTCAAAGAAGTTGGACTTGGTGAGGAGGAAACCATTGGTGGAGTTGTGTATTGCTTACCAATTGGTGTTGAGAATTCGGGTTGTGCACGAGATGATGAACCTCGTTGTGGTGTTCCCTTGGGTTATTTCCTCCCGACATTATCTATAAAACTGGAAAACTATAAGTGACTAAAATATTATAATAAGAAATTATAATTAATTAATCAAGCTAAAGACTATATATATATATATATATACTAGCGGAGTGCCTGTGCCTGAAGGCACGACGAAAATTTCCAAAGTACATAATCGCAAATCACTGCAAATTTCTGAAGTACGTAAACGTAAAAATGGCAAATTTTTTGTTCCCCAACAAAACAATGTGCAATAACATTCAAATACTCTAAATTTAACCCCAATATTACTACTTGGACTTGTGACACGACACCATCACCAAGTAACACAAACACACCAATCAACATAAAATATTTTCTGAAGTGTTGAATCCATAAACAATTTACATCATAAATATATTTTACAACACAAATAAGTGTAAATAATATAAAATTTTTGTTTACAACACAAAAGTGTAAATATTTAAAAAAAAATTTGGACAGAGTCTCCCTTGTTTATAGGATTATCCGCCCTGTTAAAAAAATTAAAAAAAATAATCGAACAAAAGCAATACTATCACAATTATAGTATGAGTGATGCATAGTTGCAATGATACATAGTAATCCCTCCTAATCCAGAATTCTGGCGTATATACTTTTGTGTGCCTCGCGGAGGCTTCGACCCTCTAGTGTGAAATCTTCGTAATAGTTGTACATATATCCATCGGATCCACTAGAGTAGTCGGCTATAGAAGATTCAATGAATGTTTTCCTATGAAAAAACATGGTGTTGACTGAGTATACATTTTTTCGATTATATATAGAAGCGAATATAAAATAATTAAAGTGTTAGGAGATAAATAACTCCCGCTTTCATTGTACCACACTATCATCTACAGTTACCAAATCATTAATGAAATTAAAGTCATGAATATGTAAAGAAAACACAAATTAAAATCAATATTCCAACTTGGGTGTTCATTACTTCCAACTTAGCTTATAATATAGTGAATCCTTTTATGTAGAAACATACCTCTATTTGAACACGAAGAATCACAACACGAAGGGACTGGATATAACTGCAGTCCCTATTAGGACACTATACCCTTGGCCTTCAAGATGTTCATATAGTTTAGATTTAAGTAATCAGTTGTTGTTTGGGACTGGATGCATTTAAGTAATTAGCTGGATTTAAGTAATCAACTGTTGTCCGGATAACTGCAGTCCTTATTGGGGCATTATACCCTTGGCCTATTGGGACTAGCTACATCTAAGTAATCTGCTACTGTTTGGATTTAAGGAGAAGTTACAATGGTTGCATCCAAGTAACTAGCCTCTTGTTCTTTCGGATAGTTTATTTCAATAGGAAACCATCAGAAAGGGTGGGTCTTGAGATAAGCAACTTGAGATCAGGATGAAATCGAGCAATATCCTTAACCAAAATATATATAATAAATGTAATAATTAATTCAAACATTAAAGGTTTGCAACAATTATTAAATTTAACTACTAAAAGGATAAATGGAAAATGTAACTAAAAACCAAGACAACCATTAAGATAAATTCCAGCATAGTAATTCAATCTGTTAAATGCAAATTGTTGAAAAGAGAATCCAAAGAAAACTAAACTCAAACATATTTATTATAACGCATCTTATGAAACTCTCTCTTGGTATCTATTCATTAGCATATACGGGTTTACTCAAACATAAACACGGTGCAATTTAAAATATATTGATTACCTCTATTGGTACTAACATGGCATTCAATTTTATTGCAAGAATACTGAACATAGGATGCTAGTTGAGTCCCCTATTCGAACCTCACTCACCATCTCCAAGAAGTAACTGTGACTGTAAAATCAAATTGTTCAGCTTCTCAATAATTTATAGGATGAAATTCACAATAGTGGAAATTACATAGTAACTGTGACTGTCAAAAATATTCTGGCTACTTGATTTACACATGAATAGATACAAATATATCCGTTATCTATAAACGTTATTGAAAACGAATATTTGATGACGTAAATAATTCATATGCGCACGTTTCGGCCAAAAATGAACCGAGTAACACAAATTCATTTATAAACTAAAAATTCATTGAATAAAAAGTTGAGCAGAAGAGACTGTGTTTCTTCAAAAGAACATATAGAAATCCTAAATAAAAAGTAACGAAGTACCTAAATAAAAGGAGTACCTTTAAACCTGAATAAAAAGTAATAGAGTACTTGAATAAATCAAATTCAATCATTTAATATACCACATCCCAATTAGTAAAAACATATACATTCATATGCAGCGCTTATGCCCAACCACATCAATCATGAAAGACAAAGCGTAGTCACACCGAGCTACAATAGTTGGGCTGAGCTCAGGAGTGGCAGAATTGTTCTCAAGAAGTTCAAGAAGCAAAAACAATTTGGAACTCTATGAGAATAAGATATGAAAGGCTTGTGAGTTCCAAAAAGATATTCAAATACTGTTAATGGTTATATTGTATGGGAATATGCCTCAACAATATAAAGCATGTAGAAAACATATAGACCGTGTGGGATCTCCAATAAGGTGTCCTAATCTAAAAAACAAACAACCCAATGCAATCATTAATGCATACAGCAGATGAATTAACAAATCCACGTATAGAAGATGTATAGCACATATAGCAGATGTAGTATATGTATAGCATATTAGAGTATTCTACAATACCGTATCCTCAAGAGCCTTAGTCACGGATTATAATATTCTACAATAACAAATCTTCAATACCAAACCTTACAACATTCAGAACTCTAATTATCTGTGTGTTTCTAATTATGACTGCATCAAGGTGCGTATGCATGCCTCAAATTCAAACGTAATTCTGGATTCTGAAACCATAACTACATTAATTCCAAACGAGAAATAGTTGGCACATATGATACAATAATATAAATGACATAATACTCTGTTCTAAACATAGATATTAATCAACTAACCCTTACCTCATATGTATGTTGACCACAAAGTAACCATCATGATCCACTGACAAAGTACCATGTTCTGAATGTATGTTCACCATGAAAAGAAAAATTGATACTCAGGAAGTTCCCTTCACAAAAAACTATTTCCAGCCGTAAGAATTGAAGCATAAGAATTGAAGTATCACATTAGCTCCTGATGATCCAGATATAGTTAAAATACAATCACCATGAGTATGATTCAAATAGGTAGCATGATTGGGTCTAGTTATAACTCATGCCAACACCTTTTGATTAAAAGATATCACTATTGTCAAAAGAATGTTCTATCAACTTACCCCCTACACGACCATTAATCAGACTTACCCCTGCATTTGTATCATCCCCTTTGTACCTTATGAATTATTTGTTACATGCATGGGGGGTTATGATAAATAATGAACGTGTATGATATAAATAGAAGCATAAAAACAATATCAAGCGACATTGAGTTCTCAATTTTGTATTTAACAAATGTTACAATTTGAGTGAAGTAAGAACGGGGTTGGGGGGGGGGGGGGGATCTCCACCCTATTCCTATTGAGAACAAAGAAATATATGGAGATAGAGTTTAAATACCAAAAATATGTGTTTCATGTTCAAAAAATGTATGACATGATCTAAAACCTAAGTGAGAGAGAGACTTGTTTTAAGTATTAAAAAAGAGAAATGAATTAGTTCAGTTGATATGTAAATAAAAAATGAATTAGTTCTTTTAGCCAAGCCAAGAACATTAAATTTTCAGTGGATATATATTCCTAAAGCCAAGAAGAACATTAACAAAGAGAAATAAGGCTCATATGATGATGTATACCAAGGAAGGGATAATTAAAATAACTAATAAACTCTAATTTTCAATAAAGAACAAACAAAATGAAAGTTATTAACACTAATAGATTCATTGGTACATGAAAAAAACATAACTAAATACGTTTTGCAGTGTAGTTTGCAATCAAGATTGCTAATTTTTTATACGTTTGTGAGTCCCTTGAACCTCGACTCATTCTGATTTATAGGGACCTGCTGCTACTGATTCTTACAATGGATATATATACTTTATGTTATTTATTGATGATAAATCTAGTGCCATTTGGTTCTACTTGTTAAAACCAAAAACTGAGGTTGCAATAATTTTTATGGATTTTCATACTATGGTGATCAGTTAATTTGCCACTAAAGTTAAAATTTCCAGGTTTGACAATGGTACAGAGTATACTAAAGGACTTTTTCCCGAATATATTCACAGCTAAGGCTTTCTTGACTAAACCTGCTGCATTGGTATTCCACAATAGAACAGGGTGGCTGAGAGACAAAATCAACATATCCCAGAGGCTGCTAGAGCCTTAATGTTACAAATGAATGTTCCCAAAAACGTATGGTCTCATGGTGTGTTAACAGCAGCATACCTGATTAGTCGCACTCCTAGAAGAGTTATTGAGTTGAAATCACCATTGGAGGTTTCAAATCATTATTAAAGATTGTTATGGTTCAATTCCATAGGCTAGTAAGACGTTGATTAGACTGTTCTAGTGATCAACTCCTGCTTGATTGATTTCCCTAGTATTAGACCCCTTTCATGGACCAAGCGACTAAAAACCAAATGAATGCGAAAATTTATCCCACACTATTAGACCCCTTTCGTCTTCCTTCATATCTCCCTCATACTGGTAAGCAAAAGAGGCAGTTCCAAAAACAAAACCCTTTGGAAAACTTCCTCTGTTAATGTCAAATCATCAAACAAATATAAATCCTCAAAAATAGAATCAAGGTATCCCAAATCTAGTCATATAAATACCTATGGCATAATAATCATAACATAATACCTATAGCATACTATATATATGTATTGCTAGAAATATTGATTAACACACATATTTAAATACCTATGGCATAATATCACACAGAAAAATAATCATAACAGATATATGGTGATATAAAAAACTAAACAAATCCCCAAAATTGATCTATTTTAGCAACCAAAACAACTTTGTACATTGTCCATAATTGTGTCATCAACTATGAACGTAGTCCATAAATTTGTTAACTTAAAAAAAATGAAACATAACAGATAAAAAGAAATAAAAACAAAACACAAAGTAACATAAATTTGTATTGCGTGTTACATACCCATAACGGCCCAATCTAATTATTTGTCAAACCAAGAAACATTTACGAAGTTATTTAATTGCTAGGTCTACACTGTTATATAACCCACGAATCTGAGTAAAACTACTAAGGCATTCAACAACATATAAAATAACTCATCAGTAGGAGCTCAAGATTTAGAGCTTCATTAAACATTTAAATCATCTCATTTAACTATACAATTACCTTGCATTTTTTGAGTGGCTATATGAAAATATTATGGAGATGGCCTGTATATAAGAATAAAACATATAAAACAGAAAGATGGAAAATATGTCAAATACATTAGAGTCAATATAAAAAAACAAAAAATGATAAAGAAAACAAAGTGATGTATATTTTAACAATAAACAATACACAAAACATGTTTAAATCTTGTAAACATATTAGCAAACAACTCATAAGCACACCATAAGAGATGGTCAACAAAGAAAATAAAAAGAACAATAAAAAAATTCAAAGGTTAGAAGCCTCGTAGGACTAAGGTTTAGAAATCCTCACTTAATGAATTAAATCTTGAAATATACTAAACATAATAATTGCAACAAATCTTGTAGTGATACTCATCATTCAACTTAATATCACAACAACAGTGTATACTCTTAATAAAAAATAGTCCCCACATCACGTCTGTTTGCAGGCATAATTTCATCAAAAATGTGTTCATGCCTTTGCAATGTGAACTTGAAGTTTGGGCATAGATACAGAAGCTTATTTTATCATTGAATGTAAAATTCTACAACTGACTAAGATAAATAGCTAAAAAGAGTCCCTAATATCACACAAACTCAGATAAACCATAATTGAACTCCAAAACCATAAGAACAAAATGTGAAGCAAACAAAGTCACAAACTCACATAAACCACAACTGAACTCCAAAACCATGAGAACAAAAATCTGAAACAAACAAAGCTGTAATGAAAAAATAATTAAAATCTTAAGTTCAAATTGATATTACCTTATCAATCTCGCAAACACCATGAAAGAAACAATTCTTAATCAACCCCGAAACAAAGAAGAAGAAAATACCCAATTCAAAACAAATGGTTCAAAGCTTCCATTTTTAAAATCCACAACTCAAATTCAAAACAAATGGTCCAAGGTCAAAATAGAGTTGCAAACATAGAGATGTGTGTGTTGTGTGTATGAGTGGGTGTGTGCGCAATTTCGAACACTGAAAAATTAGTATAACACATCAAACTAAATTAGGCCACACCAATAATACCAAATAATTTAGGCACACACACATCTATAGTTTATTGGAATACCTTTGGTGAGTCGATGATCCAAGAACAATTAAAACAAATTTACTCTCCGTAAAGGTATTTTTCTCCAAAATGTGACCATGGAAAAATCATAGCATCAAATAATGTTGTAATATATAAATGCTAATTTCTAAGATCCATACCCATATTGAAATCAAAGAGTAATTTATTTATTTCAAATCCTAAGCTTAAAACTTTATTTTAAAATGCAGAAATAAAAAAAATAAAATGAAAAAAAAGCAATCCATGATTTAAAGAACAATATGCAGCGAGTAAATGTAATGAATATACATAAAAGGACTAAGTTAATCAATTGAAATGGTGGATTTCCAAGACTAAAGTAGTGTACCTTTGAGCTTCAGAAAACAAATCGAAGTTCTAATCGAGTCCACATTCTAACATCTATTCCCCTACAAGAAAAGATGAATATGAGACGGAGATAGAAAAACAAACAGAACAATCACCAATATTTACAAAATCTGCAAAATAATACCAACCCCTACTTATGAAGAGAAAACTAAAAAAATAATGTGATTTTCATAGAAACTTTTGAATAAAAACAACCAAAACCCTAAATGACAATAATATGAAACATTACTTAAGGCCTTAAAATCTACTTTCCTAAAATTACTCAAAATCCCTAAATGGCAGTAACATGAAACATTACTATAAAAATGTTTGATAGATCTACAAAATCAAAATCAAACAAATAATGACAAAATTGTACATCAAATTCAAACTCTAATTCTCCAACATTGGGAAAAAATACAAACGTTTGATAAATCCAAAACCCTAATATCCATTCTCTAGAGATTAAGAAAAAAATCGGGAGAAGAAGAAGATCGTACCCTACTCCTCCACACCCCTCTCCCGTCACCCCTTCTCCCCCCGCTTACTCAACTCCCCTCCGCCTTCTTTCCACGATTCCTCAGCACTATCCATGTTGCCGATCCTCTTAGGTAAGTTTCAAATGGATTAACTTTCTATATGTGTGGTTTTACCTTATCTTTAAGTTTCGCATCAAAAGAAACAAATAAAAAACTAGGACTTATTTAGGTATTGTAAATATTTAAAAAACTTTGTGTAATACAACATTTTAGCTCTGTTTTCACTGTGTCTATATTTTGGATTTCATATTTTTGGTTTACGATTTCACACTATAGACTTTTGGGTTAGATTGTTTGGAGTGATGAGTAGCTAATTGACTTTTGGGAAATTTGTTTTTGCAGATTTGATGTTTCTACTTTCAGATGGTGGTTGGGAATAAATCATGATTCGAGCATATGCCCCATTTGATCAGGTAATTTTTCTTAGCTTTAACATCACTATACATTATTAAATTTTTCCTGGCTTAACATCACTATACTTTATTAGATTTTTCTTGGGATTTCAGATTTGCGATTTTTTGGTAAGCTCCCAAAGGTTAGATCTCTCTTCTTCAAATTTACGATTGTCCCCACGATTTTAGATTTATGATTTGGGTTTTGATATGTATATTTGTTCTAACTTTGTATTGGTTTGAGAAAGGGTATTTTTTATTCTATTATATACTTTGGTTTTTATATTTTTGAGATTTAAAGAATGTATTGTTGGATTCAAAATGGATTGAAGAGTTAGTATATAGTACATGTTTAACTGGGTTCATAAAGCTCTTTTCCCTTAGTTTATTGAAGATTTTTAGGATGAAAAATTAAATAATGTAGATAGACTTTGATTTCTCAATTTTGTTACTTTTAACTTTTGTCGAGTTTCATTTTTTTAGGGAATGTTCTTAAACTATATTTTTTATTGCCAAAATTGCTATGTTTTTTTAGTGAATGGTGGAGTTTATGCAGATACTCTTGAATATGTATTCTTTTAGAAAGGAGAAATCCCGTTGATTCGAATTTGAAGATGTTAGAAATCAACTTGGCACTGATTTTATTGTTGCTCTTATTTTTAAAAGTTTTTTTGCTTTATTTTGCAGATCGACCCCTAACTCCTAGTAAAATTTGAAAATCAGGTATACTCTTGGAAAATTCAAAAACCATGTATATACGGATTTGAATTTTTTTTATGATCTGTTTGATTTGTGGTTCTTTTATTTTCACATTACGATATTTAGGTTTAAATTTTTTGTTATGATTTACTTGAAAGAGTCATTTCCATGATTTTCTTCTTTCATTATTAATGGTTTGATCCTTTTCAAAATTTTATTCAGCATATTTCAATATTGGAAATATGCTTTTGTGACATCTTCAGGGGGAGAGTTGTTCCTATATGGCTGAACCATTGAGTTCAATATGACAAATTAGCGATCCTCTATATTTGGCATCCTATACTTATTAGATGTTAGGCTATCAACTGTTATTATGAATCCGCTCTCTTGACAAACCTCATACTTCAATTGCTCTATAGTTGAAAATTTTGAGTATTATCGTTTACTCCGAGATTCCTTGGGTTGATATGTGTCACAATAGTCAAAATTACTGAGATATGAACACAATGCTTTTAACACCCATTCGTGCACCGATCCAATTTGGGTACGTATTATTGTGTTATTACTTTTTTTTCCAAACACGTACTAGATCTAGAAACCATTCTTCGATTTTCATCAATATTTACCAACCACCTATATGAAGACTTATATTAATGGTTAATATTATTCTACTGTGTTTTTAATAGGAAGCAATGAGGAATGGAAGAAGAGGCGTGAAAGAAAGCATGTTACTTATCTGTTTAGCAGAAGAGGCACCGAAGAAAGTCGTTGTTCAGCATGTTACTTCTCTGTTCAGATGAAGAAGCATGGAAGAAAGCAGCAACTGAAGCTAAGAGGAAAAGATAATTGAGAGGGAATCAACCCATCAGATTTTGCAAAAGATGGAAAAGACGGTTAATTTTAATGTGAATTGTGAGTTTATGAAAGACCCGAAAGGGCTAAGGGTTTCCCCCGCTGAACAACTGAAGAGTTTGGTAGGTGAGACAAGCCCATATCATTATCATGATGTTCTTGGGAGTTTTAAAATAGTGGGAAATAGTAATCCAATGCAGCAAATTGGATTTTACATGAAGGCAGATGACGAAGAGGAAGAATAAGCTGAACGCAAAATTGTTCCAACTTTAGTAGTAGACGTTGCGGAGGATGGAGTGACGCGATGAAATTGGTTAGTTCTCATTATTTGAGAACTGTTCTTCAAGTGTAGGTATAGATTTCCTCTATATTTTTTTGGCAATGTATTTAGATGTCTTTTCACGTAGGTGAACTGATTTGTAATGTCTTTGATTCAAATAATTTTTAATGTTTATGCATTGATGTTATTTTGACAACTTTAATTGGAGATTAGGAGAAGAGCATTATTATGTTCTAATCATCTGTAGTTTATTTTTTACAGGAACTATGACAATGGACAATTATTAATAAGGGATACAGCTGATCCTAAACTTCATAGGATTTAAAACTGTTTTTCACAATTTGATTTCTATTTATCCGATTGATGTTTGTTTATAAATGTAATGATTACAAAATTTGCTATTATATTTGTCAATTGAAAAATGATTCCAATATCCTAGAATAGTTTTGTGGATTCACAATGTATAACCACTCTATGTTTTTGCTAAAATGACATGCTATCATCCACACCTCATGGCATCGATGAAATTTTACGAACTATTTAGTCGATATCTTATTTTATTGCCTTAAAATATAAGTGGTACAAGTATTGCACAATATTAAAATTATTGTAACTATTGCACAATATGAAAATTATTGCACTCTGTCTTGCAGTGATCCTTACTGTTTATTATGTCTTGGTCATAAACTGCGTTAAAGTTAAGATAATTGCATAGTGGTAAGTTGTTCAATGTTGTCATGTTTATCTTTTCGTATAAGTATCTCATCTTCTACATTTGTTGTATATATTGCACTATTTAAAAATTAAGACAAAAATTGAACTATATAAAAGCATCAGTGCTTTTTATTTGCAATCTTATGTTTAAAAATATCTTAACAATGATTAATGTTTGTTAATTTTAAAACTGCATAGATGATGATTGCATCGGTAATATAACTTGAGAGTTGTGTGTGATAATGAGATGGACAATGAGATCTCAAAGTTACATAATACAATGATTTTAAAAGTTTTATAGACAGACTAATGTACCTATTGACCCTAAGTTCAATTTGGTTTCGTCAATGTTTTGGTGTTTATTTTGCTTTGCTTTAGTACAGTACACACATGGTTTTGTTTATTTTAATAGAGTACACATATGGTGTTGTTTATTTTAGTAGAGTACACACATAGTGATTTGCTTTAGTAGAGTGCAAATACCTGTTATAGTTGTTCTTGCTCTTCTTACAAGTTTTTATTTGTAGTATGACATCATTTAAGGGTTTTAATTTTCCTTGTCATTTTGAAGTGCATTTGATAATGAGGCTGGGGTTTACGGATAAAATCTTACAGATATCATCTTCCTTTTCTTTGCTTACACTTGACCAACATTGATTGATTATGTTTGTATTGAGCTCTTAAAAAAATGCTACTGAGATGAAAATTGGAGATGAGTTTTTAAAGGCCAAGTGTTTAATGAGTTGTGAGTTTTTCCTTAATTCTTGAACCCAAGTATAAACAACTTCAGCAGATGGATAGTCCTTTGTAACCCCCCAATTACTGTTCAGTTTCCATTTGGGATAGAATTAAAGTTTGTTGTATATTATGAACCACAATAAGCTCCACCTACGCTAGAATATTGGATGCAATGGGTTGCTCGGTTATCACACCGCTGGAACCATTCTTGATCAAAATCCCTAAAAGGCTGCTGAGGTATTCCACGAGGGGCCAAACCCAATCTCTGTTCTAAATCCCTATAAGGCTTCTTACTATACATATGAATACATGGTTCTGTTATTTAAACATATAAATATGATTCAAGTCAATATTAATTCACGCATTCCTTTTCATTTAATATATCTTATACGTTATATTTTGTACATATGCATACATGGTTCTGTTATTTTATGCAGCTGCAATAACCAATGCTTGCTGCCATATTAACTCTCAACTGACTCTCCGTGATCAATATTTTTATATAAAGCTGCAATAACCAGTGCTTGCTGCTCACTTGGCTCATCAGCCTTGATAAAGTAGGTGAAACTGAGTCTCTATAGTACTCACTCACACACCAACAATAGTTTCACATATTCGTGAACATTTTGGGCTTGGTTTTAAAGATTTTCTTCTGAGATTTTTGTTTAATTTTTATTACTATTTGTATTGCAGAGCACCTATGTGGATATTGGTTGTGTTTGCTTGGATGTCCGATCAAGGCAGGCACTTAAATAGCTATGTTAATATGGTAGATTTTTTAGTGATTGGGTTGTAGATCCACAAGGCATCATTGTAAATATATGGGGTTATGATCTAGACAACCTTTATTATTTCTTATGGAAATGACGAAGGCTTTGATTTCAAAATGTTTGCTGATGTGAACACTTGAGGGTTGAAGAGGAAGATCCGGAATGGGCCTAAACACCAGCTTTCATTTTAACGCCTTTTGACATTGAAATCATCACGATACCGCAGTACACCATCAACATTATTGAAGAGACATTTTGGGTTGATTATTTCATTCAGAAGGTCTGTTCGTATTAGCCGAATAGCTAAGAGTGATGTCTTGGGTGATTACAGCTTTGAGGACGAAATCAGGCCTCTTTCCACATGTCAATTATGTCTTTAATTTTAGTGTAAATTAACTTTTTTTCAAGAAAGAAAAGGTAAGAAGCCCACAAGGGCAAATTTAGATGGGGTGGCAGTGAAACGAGGCAAGGTTGACCCATCCCAACAGTTATGTAATAGTAAAACATACCGTAGTAGTACATTGTGCATGAATTTATCACAATGCCAATGTGTTGTAGCCATTAATTAAGTAATATGCCACAAATATGTTGCATTGTGTGTTGCGATATGATAAGCATGTTGTAAACAAGGTATTTATTTTCCACGTCATGATATAGACCTTATGTAAACCCACTATCAACTCACTATTTAGGGCCACTATCAACTCCCTATTTAGACCCATAATTTTATTAATTCTTCACTTATTGGTCTAATCACCTCCAATCATGTCGTCTTCGGTTGGATCTAATCATGTCCATTCAAATCGTTTTTTCTTATTGTGTTATTGTGTCATGTCGTGTTCACGTTAAGAAAAAAAATTACGCTATCGTTTTGTGTCATGTTAGAGCCGTTGGATTATTATCATGTCGGGTTGGGTCATATGAAAACACGATCTATTGATCCGTTTTGCTAGCCCCAATATAAATATATAAAAAATTGTCCAAATTTTAAAAATTGTTTACAATTGTGCTGTAAGAAAATATTTTTACTTAATTATACAAGATTAAAAAATTGCCCAATTTTTCTAAACTAATAGGTTTGTACAACAGGTTATTTAAAAAATTGCTTATCTATTGCACCCTAAATATGACTTATGGTCCTATTAAGGACGTACAATTTTTAAAATTAGTGTCGTGCCTTCAGGCACGGGCATACCCTAGTGTGTGTGTGTGTGTGTGTCTCTCTCTCTCTCTCTCTCTCTCTCTCTCTCTCTCTCTCTATATATATATATATATATATATATATATATATTTGTGTGATATACAAATATCGTTGTGAATGATATTTATGTGAAAGCATACCCCTCTAGTGCTATCATCGGAGGTTGAGCAATGTGGGTGAATCACCTGGCTTAAGGAACAGGGAGAGTAAATCCCCCAGGTCATATCGTCCAGGATTTTTATTGCGTGATCTATTTCCATAGGTGAACCGCTTTTATTATGATTTGGTTTCACTTTCGGTGAAGGAAATATGACCGCCTCCACTACGCTTGCGATACTTTTGCCGAAGATCGATGTGAGTTAGTCCGACTTGAGGTGGCTGGGTTAAAGTGAGCATGCCAAGGACATGATAGCATTTTAGGGAAAGCATCCGGTGAGTTATTACTCGAGAAAAGATGGTTGTTATACGTGACATGTGTGTGAATGTTGTAGTATACTAGTACGTATATAAAATTAAGAGGTAATTATATATAGGAATAATGCATAAGTGTGAATGTATTTCTTATATAACTAGTGTGAAAGTTATATGTTTTAAAAAGGGTTTTCTATATAACTTGTGTGAACGTTATATGAATTAATATAGTTGAACCGATTAGTAAGTTAAGGAGTACATAACTTAATAATCAAAGTAAGAGTACTCGGGATAGAGTAGCGTGGGATAAATAGATGATACGACTAGTTAGGTGGGGTATCATAACTAGTAAGGTCAGAAGGCAAGAGTTAGTTATGCACATTAGATGAGGGGTGAGCTATACCTCAAAGGAGTGTGACACTAGCTTAAATATGAAAAGTGCGCATGCATATTTAATTATTGCAACTTAACTGCTTGCTAAATATTTTCAAAATGTTTTACTTGGGCTCTGACTCGTCTCAAAATCTTTTTCAAAAATTTTTAGGTGTCCAGCCACAGGGATGCCCAGTTTGAGGATTCTATCCAGGGATGCGCTATTGCAGCTCATGTGGAAGTTGCAGGACTTTGCTATAGACGCTCCATTCATTTATTCCTAGTGTAGGATCTGTATTTACATTCTGGTACTTAGTTATTTATTTCACCTTATGTATTCTAGTTATGGTTTCGGTTTATCATTGTATTCTATTGTTGAACCGATGGTTATTCGGTCACCTTTATTTATATTATTCATCAGTGTTGGATTTAGTTACCAGTTTGTGTTGATGGTTTATTATTTATTTCCACATGACGTTAATTAAGGAAATATAAAAATTTGGCACCACTCTAATTAAATTACTACGTGGTTAGTAACTTTAAAAAGTTTTTTTTGACAATGAGGCTAAGAATGAGCCATATGAGACTAACGTTTTATTTTGATCATAGGTAGGTCACCCAATATTATAATAGGTAGGGTGTCAGAGTATAGTGTAATGTAATAATATTTCTTTCTTTCTTGAGAAATGGGTATTCAAAAGCAGCCAGTGTGCAACCTTCCAGTTCTACACACATTTTCATTTCAATATTGTTTTTAGCAATGAGGTTACATAACTAAAGGCATGAAGGTTGTGTGAACATTAACATCTAATTGCACTATTTCATGTATACGAATGCAACTTTGACAAATTCTATGATCGGATTTTTTTGTTATGTTTTCATAATAATTTAATTATATTATCATACACTGTAATTGATCACAACAAGTATTGAATTCGTTACCATACTACAAAAGTATTAGTAAGTGGTGTTTATTATATATTGTTCTTTACCGGATTTGTTATGATTTTGTTGTAGCTAATTATAATATTCATGCGCATCGCACGAGTTGCATGTTAGTATAAATATAAAACTAAATAAAACGATACATACAATGAAATGATAAAATAACTGATATGCATGCATAAATAACGTGAAGTGCATAAACCATCAGCCATGACAAGTAATCATCCAATGTAAATAAAAACAGATAAATAATAAATATATTTGACATAAAGAAATCCTATCTAGCTATCGGTAACATGCTTGAGAGGAAAATAGGAAAAGGAAACTGAGTCCTATCTAGATAGAAATAAGTTGATGCAGCTACATCAATCTTCTAACATCTATGACTACTGCTAGCAACGGCCCGAAAGATCTAATCCTATTCCTCCTGTTGTTGTACACCTAGGGTTTTGAAAATAAAAATATATTTGCTAGTGGGTCAAAGCCCGAAAAAAGTTTGAAAATATTTTACTAGTAGTTAAATGCTTTAAATAAAAGCATACTGTGTATTGTGAACTAATGCATTCATTTTATTATCCTAATTATACTACCCCATCAAACTCGGACAATAACCATTAACAAATCCCATCCCACTAATAATCACCATTAGCTAACCATATTCCCATCCCACTAATAATCGCCATTAGCTAACCATATGTTAACCTCACTACGTATACTTTCATATAATAACATAGCTACACACGTGCTATAAATAAATATTTACACAATATAATAACATAGATATACCCATGCTATAAATAAATATACACATCATATCTCATACGCGCACACACACACACACACACACACACACACACACACACATATATATATATAAATTCAACAACTATCGTGACATGCCCAAATGGAATACTGCATGCATCCTACTCTAGGAATGAATTAACTGAAGTGGCTAAGTCAAAGTCCTGAAGCGTCCACATGTGTCGCAACTGCGTAACCCTGGAATAGAAAAGTTATGATGTCCCTATGGTTGGACACTTAAAAGGTTTTAAAAATACTTTATAGCAAGGGTTAGAACCCAAAACATTGGAAAATATTTAGCAAGTGAATTTAAATGTAGTAAATTAAAAAGCATGAATGATCTTCATATTTAAGTTAGTGTTGTGCACTCTCTTGAGGACACCTCGACCCTTGACTAATGTGCACGCCTAATGTACCTATACATGACCCATCTCGCTATCTACCGTGTAACTAGCCCTGTCATATATATATATATATACTAGCGGAATGACCGTGCCTGAAGGCACGGAGAAAATTATCCAAAGTGTTGAATCGTAAATAATTCAAGTAAAAAAAAATTTACAACACAAAAATGGGTAAACAATTTAGAAAATTTGGACAAAATTTCCTTTGTTTATAGGACTATCCACCCTGTTTAAAAAATAAAAATACTCAACAACACAAATAGTATGTCGTGGACCTCGTATAAACAATGTAATCAATTACACGTGTGGTCTAATGTTTTAGTGAAGTCAATTAGAACCCAAAATAAATTACATGTATCTATTTAAAGATAAACACTCAATTGCAAATCAATTACTTTGTAGATATGAAAAACAATCAGAACACTCGTTACATTAACTATTCAATGAGTAATCTTCAATACAACTTCATGTTTACACTACAAATTGTCTGTTTCAACTATGATGGCCTTATGTGGAGGTTAGCTATCATCGGCAGCATGAAAGAACAACTTGTGGTGGTCGTACAGGATTTTTTCTAAAATAAATTTTGTTGCTACCCTTTCATCCATCAAGATTTAATAAATATTAGTAAGAAAGCATAAAATCATATAAATCATTATAGTAAACAAAGAATAAGTGGACTAACCTTATAAAATTAATCATGAAGGGAAGTGACTCCACTCAATTTCGATAAATTGTTCATTTAACGAAAATAATTGAAATCATACTAAATATAGATATCCAACAACCTATTACATGATATAAAAAAACATCATCCAATAAAATCAATAAAGTGTAGTAAACAATTAATATTTTTTTTAAATAAGAACATCATTTACCAAAACAATAGATAATTACGTCAGCTCTTATTGCACCCCTTTATAAGTCAACTCAGTACTGTCTCGATGATAGTAATAAACACATAGTTTTTGAAGTATCAAATACTAAAACACCATAACACAACATGTTATTTGGACCTAATAACTTTCAATTAGAAAAAATAGTGTCATCGCGTGTTGGCGGTCTATTAGGAATTGACTGTCTTAATCTTCGAAACCTCCCGTCTCTCCAATTATAGGGAGCATAGGACTATTACTCTGAATAAGGATCTACTTGAGATATTAAAATGCATTAGTATCATGAAGGCTCAAGAACGCTCTGTCCACTCCCCTCTTCCCAGCATGCCCCATTTGTCCAATCATAATTTATGACATGTGCAACATCAGGTATATCAATCCCACGTCCATCTACATCGGTAGCAAGCAACACATTATACCTCTTAGCAAACGTTTAGTGTGAAAAGGGTTGGAATCATCTTACATGTACCTGTAAGATGACCATAATTGATTTATTATAGTGTTCACATTTATTTGAAAGTAAATGTTTTACCTCCAGTGATTATTATCAGGTGCTTTGATGCACCAGGGGGCATATACATTTTTTCCATATTAATTTTTTGACCTGCAAAAGGTTCCAAAAAAGACTAAGCATCCGAGAGATTAGAACTCAACTACAAACTAAGCATCAAAGAGATTAAAAATCGACTCTTGATAATTATATAAAAATCAACTACCAAACTCTAATTATTTTTATTCTGTTAGAAAACAAAATCATAGGCTATTATATCACCAAATCTGCAACAAAATACATAGTACACAAACCGAGAAACCCCAAAAGATTAAAACAGTAAAAAGTCACATTACAGAGAAAAATCATCATTTGTAAATTGAAAATGAAATAAATGAAGAGGTGCCGTAGGATTCCGTAATTCCGGGTCGGTCACGACTAAAATTTCTAACGATTGCAACATATAAATCAAGAAACCACATCAAAATAATAACACAAAGTTACCTCCCTGTACATACCTTACAAATAATGCAAATAGAAAAAAAAAATAATGTCATGATAAAAAGTAGCTTGCAAATTTAGTTTGAAACCCACCTATCACATATGATATGAGATTGGGCATAGTATTAGGGGTTTCAAAAATAGTATATACCACTATAAACTCCTTAAAAGGGATAATAATGTTGTTAGATATGCTCAAATGGTAAAAGAAATGTCAGATCTTTACCCTGTACGACACACATCACCCGCTTAATGGAACAAATTCATTATTTAGTTCTTTCCAAACCTTAATATCTAGAATTCTTTACAAAATCGCAGACCAAAATCATGGAACGCAGTAAATGAATCGACCAAGGTAAAGATAAAACATTCAAAATGCATATAATTCAAAGTTAAAAGTCCCAAAACTAAATACTCATGTATATTACAATAAACAAATTGATATTGTTTTTATCAAAGCAATTGTATCATCAAATAAAGTAGTGATAGGCAGCATATAAGTTTAGATAAATTGGAGCTCGTGCTTGAGCTAATTAGTCGATTAAAAAAGAACTTAGTTAGCAAATAGTTCACTTGTCAGAGGCTAAAATACTATGTCAAAGGTGAAGTGTTATGGCAAAAAATACCCAAGGCAACATACAATGGCAATTATGATTAAATTAGATGAAAGTAAGTACTTATCGTGTTGAATTCAGTTACCGACCTTATCCTACTACGGAGCCTTATGCTTGTCCAAGAAAAGGTGGACAAACACCTCGACGGATCCAACAACTTTGTGGAGCGCAACTGTTGCAAGGATGAACGCTTAACTAACTTATGGTGGACCACAACTTCAGCAAAAGACCATATTAAATGAAATAAAGTGAAGCAAATTATACAAAATGAAATAAAGTGCAAACAAATATACTTGTACATACCAAATTATTTATCCAAATCCACAATGATATATAATGCATAACACACATACCCCATTTGTAGGTCTAAGGACACATAGTCACCCACATCAAATAACTATTATGGAACACTCCAGTTAATCAAATACGCACCCAAACCCAAATTTCAAAAAGACTCTCTATGGCATTATTTTAAACAGTTTGCATGCAAAGTCAATATAAAATCACAAAATAAATGCATTCATGAGATTTGGGGTCTTAACTTTCCACAATTTGTTCACCAATCATTCATGATTGTAAGTTATTTGAGTGATTCGTATTATTATATCTCTTTGGAAAAAGTTTATAGGACTTATTACGTACTAATTGAATCAGGATTTTAAAAGTTTTTGAGAATGGTATGAAAGTTTGAACACGTACCTTAAACCAAACTATAACAAATGGTAAGAAACAGCTCATAAGAAAGCATACGTGGGTCACACACATCAGAAGAACATATTTAGAAACAAATTGGCAAAATGGTAAGTTGTTTTTGGTGATGGTCATTGAAAGTTTTATTGAAATTTTTTTTCGAGTACAGAGTAAGCAATATCAACTGCAATTGTTAATGCATAAAGATTAACAAAATATATCTATTAAAAATAAATATAAATATATTAAAAAAATAGATTGTGCAACACAACACCCAAAACCCACAACCACCCCAAAAATTCTTTGTCCCTTTTTTATGATATCAACATATCCATATCTTTCAGCTTCAAAAAGAGTGTTAAGAAGAATCAAGATCCACCAAAGTTACGTGAGAAGCCTGAAGATGATGATGGTCTTATTTGTCTCTAATCTTTGGAGAAATTCCATAAAATAATTGTCCGTGAGCTGAAGAAAATTTTCCCACTTAAGGCATGGATTCATAACAAATCTATAATTGTGAACTATAGATCTAAGGTATTACACACACTAAAGTTTTGCTCAATTACGATCATGAATGTGTAAAATTGTGCTCAATCAAGAACAAACAATTATACAAAATGAAAAATCTTACAAATTTTAAGCTTCAAGTTAAAAGTACCCAACATTGTTGTCTAGCACATTCCGTAAGTGAGGATATTGGTCCCAACCTCTAATCTTCTCTTAAATGTTGTTTCTTAAAATAGTATCGGCAGAAAGATATCAAAGAAGATGTCGGTAATATGATATAGAGAATAAACACCGTTATCAAGCACAATATACGCACCCGAAGCATGTGACTAAATGGAGCTCTCACCATGACCTGTAAGCACAAAGCAGGTCGATAGTTAAGCACAAAGTACGTGAATGTAAAAGCAAAACTGAACATAGAAATAGAGATTTAGCAACCAAATTTATCTTCTACAAAAAAAATATTGACCATGTACTGAGGGACAATATAGTAAAGTTTGTGTTGTGTGACCAAAATGTATATTGACCATGCACTGACCAAGATGTAATATCTAAAGATCAATTATCAAAAGTGTTTGTTTACACTGTTAAAGGATGGTAAGATCATACTTGAGCAGGTGATTTACACTGGATAACTAAGGGGTTCTCCTTCAAACAAAATGAAAATTGTTTTTGGTTGCAAAAAGGCATTATTTACCCGATGTGGGACTATATATCTCAACAAACTGTAACTAATCCACCTCCATATCGGACCTTAAAAAATGTCTTTTAAAAATATACAAACCAAATCCATAATTATGTTAGGAATTACTGCATTTGAAATTAAAACAATTGTTTTGGACTTCCCTATTAAATTCATATATATCATAAGGTCATAAATGAATAAATAGTCCAATAATAAGTTTTATCCATTCAAACAACAACATGATTCAGAATAACTTTACATACTGACTTAGCTACCTAGATGTCCAAGAACAAAGTTAAACATTGAAGCTGCCTAGAACCTGTTACACAGCTTGACTGTGTGAGATCTGCCTCCAGGGCTCGCCGACAAAATAAAAGGCTATAAATCACCACGTTGGTCAATTAAATTGGATTACAAAAGTTATCAATGTCCTATAGTTATCAAAGTTACCAAATTATTTAGAGGGAGTAGAGCATTCTACTTCAAATGGAAAGCTAAATATGATCACGAAAAGAAGTAACGTTAGCATATCAACAGTTTTTTCTCTTGAGATACTTGTCCACCACGTCCAGTAAACCATATGTATCTTAAGGAAAGGAGTGTATAAAAAGTATATGGGAAAAGACAAGGATAAATATAGCATAACTTTAGATGAACAAAAAACTATATCATAATTTTTCTAAATCACCTTCCAAATTTGCACCCCACCAATTTCTAAAATTTTCCTTTTGATAGTGAACTGCTACTACATTTACTGTTCAATTGATCCACGTCTGGCTTGTATAGAAAAACTCGAACCTATATTTGGCTACAAAAGTTTAATTTGACTCCTTTTACAATTTAGGGACCAGTCCATACTGGGCTCGCTACGTCCAGAAAGAAGACAAATTTAAGAAAACTCAATTTATATAAGTTAATACGCAAGAATAAAATTTGAAGAAGTAACTACCATTTACCCGACATGCTTTTCAATCTAATGTAATTTTGATATTGAAAACAATCTGTTCCGCATAGATTAGGTCATCCTTAATGGTGGTTAATAAGCCATGCCACCCATATCGCCACCCATTGAAGGGGATTCTTTCTCGTCCTTGGAAAGTTCTATTAAATATAAGGATAATTTAGATTCTATTCAAAAGGAGATTGAATAGTTTAGCTATACCATTTCTAGAGATGCTTTGGAATCTTTTGCTCAAGTAGGTCTATAAGCTCTAAAAAGAGAAGTCACTTTGGAAGGATAACAGCAGCTCCCGCAAAGATAACAGCACATCCCGCAATCGAAAACACCTTTCTAGCTTTTTATCTATAACTTATTTTCACCTCAAAGATAATAGCAGCTCCCGCAATCAGAAACACAAAGTTCCCTAAGAAGATCTGCAGTAGCTTGAACAGCTTTCTCCTTATCCATCAGCCCAGTTGTAACATCAGTTGCATGACCATAAATTCGTTTCTTCGTTGGAGATTAGAATGAAGTCCATCAATTCAAGTCGATAATATTTGATTTCTCAATTTCTATCAAACTTGATTCAGATTACGTTACCCCTTGAGATAAAAAAAGCACTTAAAAAAACTATAAGTGGACTCCGAATAATCCATATAAAAACTATGGTTCCCTAAAAATTAGAGGCTGTTATAACAATGCTGTTATAAAAGTAATGGATCGACGAATATGATGCCGAGAAAGTAATGTGCCTACTCTGGAATCATAACAATGACCATGCATACAGAGTAGTCCTCACAATCTTTCATAATCGCGTCACATATGTCGATCTCGCAACTTGGTTATCTTCACGGGTCTCCAATCTACTAATGAATGTCCCATTTATAAGGTTTAATGAGATGGAGAAAATAAGTGTGCGTGTACTATTCTATCAGACCAAAGAAGATCAAAGTGTACTATTGTAATATCAACGCACTTGATCCTAGTAAAGATTAGGATGCTACTTATCCTAGTAAAGATAGAATCAGGTACCTGATGTTGGTCTGATAATTTTGTACACCCAACCAATGTACCTGATCCTGGTCTGATAACATTAGGATGTAACGTACCTGATAGCATAGTCCAACCAACTAGCATCTTTACTGCAGATAGCATAGTACAACCAGCGTACCTGATGCTGCAGATAGCAAAGTACAAAATTATCAGATCATCAAGTTTTTGGAACGTTAGGATGCTATTGACCACAACTTAGTCTTTCAGGTTTGTATTATAAGGATCATATAATTTTTGGCCCCGAATGCGCTATTATCGAATGCAAGTTAGGATACACTTCATTTTTGTCATTTTTTTTATTTCGACTAAATTTGATAATAAAAGTAGGTGTATGTAACTGATGAAGGTCGAGATATGTGGAAGGTGAACCTAAACTTGAAGTAATATGACCAAGGTATATAAATAATATATATACAGTTAAATCCTTACCAAAAACCATTATAGAACTACAAAAAAAAAGTATTAAAAGGAAAAACATAAAACTATTTTTTTCTAATTGAATGGAGTATTTAACTAATGAAACAAAAAATAAGTACAAAACATTTGTCAACTTAACGCATATTTCACTGTATTGATCTTCAAAGACAATTGATATACACATCAAGAACCTCCACACAATTAGGGCTAAAAAAGTAAGTCATTCAAAAAGATCATCTCTGTAATCAGATCTGATACAATGCCATCAATCAAAATCCTCCACAATATCCAGATCTCAAAACATATACATATGGCAATTATTATATGGAAAAAGAAGTACAATCCTCCAAAATATCCAAATCTCAAACCATATACATATGGCAATTATTATATAGAAAAATAGGTGAAATGAGGAATATATCTATACCTTTCCTGGCCAGCAGTCAATATGTCCGTCGAAGTAAATATGTCTTACAAACTCTATATTAGGAATAGCCTCAATTTCATGTCTATCAACAGTTAAAGTTTCTGTGGAAGAACAAAAAGATTGACTGAGTTTGGTAGCATAGTTGACACATTTCGGATCTTATGAAAATCACCCATCCATTCTCTTTTATCAGCAGTAGTAATCCCCTCTCTCGAAGCAAACATCCACGCAAAATTTTCCTTTAACGTTAGTTAGTTTCTCCTCGTTTGAAGTAGCTACAAGTGGGGATAAATCGGTGGATATGTTTTTAATCAGCTCCTCATAAACGAAAGAGACACAGGGGAAATTATCAGTATCCCTAGGTTGATGGCGTAATACGCGATTAGATCTGAGAGCCAAAATCGAAAAAATAAAATACATGTTAGATCCGTTAGATCTGTTAGATGCAAAATTGAAATAATACTCTTAAAGAGAGAGTGTGTACCTATTTCCAAAAATGATGTTTGTATAGATCATCTAGGAGTTTACATGGGAGAGAGGCGGAGGCGAAGGATAAGTGCAAAACCTGGAAGCATTGGACAATATTTAATTATAATCAATGACACTTAGTGCAAATAATTTGCAATAACCTCACCTTCTCTATCGTAAAATGGGATGCTTGGAGATTAAATAAAGATAGAGATAATTTTAGAACTATTACGAATATGCAACAAATATGACACGCTCCATGACCATGGCAATGGCGACTGTAATCATCAATTGTTTTCGAGGCTATTTAACAAAGATCACGAAAAAATAATATACCAAAGCTGCGTAATGCATTCTAAGAAAACTGTACCCTTAACTTCAATTAATTGATGTAGTATCATAAAACAGAGCATCTCTATTAGGTATTGCAAAATATTTAACTAAACTATGTGTCATGATAAAAGGAACTAAGTTTGTAAGAGAATGAAATGTTACCTCAATGGCTTCATTAGTGGTACCTAATATAGTAACTTCTTTAGAGTGGCTCCACCACTAATGCATCCATTGAGGTATGATGAATTTAAAAAACATAATTCAAATATGATGAATCTAGAGTGATAATAAAATACAATTTCCAATGATTCAGTATGATGTGTCTAGTTCAAGAATTATGGCAACCAAATAAAACTCCATAAGGCATGTTATAATGATTCAGTATGATGTAAGTTGAGGTATGTTACATTTATCCTTCGTGTGTACAGGGTAAAACCGGATGGAAGTTATGGAGGCATCAAATTCCATAAGATTATATTATTTCTTCATGAACCCAAAATTTAGAGCAATAGTAAATCAAATCCCTGTGTTCTTTTAGAGAACTCGCTTGTGTTGTGGATCGATTCTGATACTACTAAAAATCATGTAAAAAAAATTGCCAATTGTGTTCCAAGTCATAATGGATTTTAATCACTTATTACTTGGGCAAGTCAAATCCATTAAAGAAAATAGGTTATATTATTTACTACAACTAAGCTTAAATGAAGGTTTCTTTTCTCAGTGTTTCTAGGGAAGGGGTCATCTAAAAGAAAGGTACTCAACACATGCATTCTTTAACTAAATAGTGAAAAAAGGGAATCACAACAGTTCATATTCATTTAAATGGTTGAACTCCATAATTTTTTTTCAACATTAAGGATTGAGCACATACATCAATTTTTTATCACCTGCAATAGACGTCATTATGCACCAAAGAACCACCAAAACTTATGAAATTAGAATCTTATACCAACTCTAACATTGTGAACAGTAGAACCATGTGTGACGAGACTTGAAATAGTTGTTTTCAACTGACCATAAATAACATCTCGTTTACTTTAAATCCAAGGTCACAAATAAGGATGTATAAAACCATATGAGCTTTTTACTTTGAAAATCTAGATAAGCTAAGCCAAATTGGATACTTGACTGAGATATAAATTATCTTGAAGTCTAAGCTATGGAATTCCTCTGCTAAGCCAAATTGCTTTTAACTTTGAAAATCCAGTCTAAGCCAAGAGAAGCTAAGCCAAATTGTTGTTGTGGAGTTTAAAAGAATATAGAGGATATGAGGGGCTGTGGAATTCCCCTACTAAGGAAGATTTTTTGGATGATAACACTTTATATCTCCATCTTCTTATTGAACAAAAACTATAGTTCATATATTACCCGAATTAAGCCTTATATCACAACATCATATATATTTGAGAAGAAAATTACCAAAAGGCAAAACGTAAGCCTAACAACTGGTAGTATGTATAACAAACATATAATAGTGGCATAATCGCAAAACTAACTGAGTAAGAATTACATTAAAATGCATGAATGGAAAAGATAAAAGAGTAAACTGTGACAAGCCGCATTCCAAAATAAAGAGTGGCCAGACCGATACCTTGACATAACGGAATCATGGATGGATATCATCCTCAGCATCATAACAATAAAATAGGTATACGGGAAAACCACTCCCTAAATCAGAAAGCAGGTTGTCATAAATTATTGGTTTGATAAAGATTTAAGAAATAAATTAAACAACCCAAATCTGATGAAAGTGGAATTTCAAAGGAACATATAGATAATTACCTAAAACAACATACAATAAAAGAACCGAATAATCTGTCGGTCCACAGTTACATTCAAATTGTTACAACAATTCAATATTTTACATACTACATTCATTAACAAGTACAAAAGATGGGCCACTAGCCCGAATGGAAGACCCGGTCATATCTAGATTCCAAAAATGAAGGCGTCTAACAAACATCCTATAATAATCCGCAAGATCATACAGCTCGTCAAAAGCATAGGAGTAAGGAAATCATAACGGGCGCCCTTGCGGAGGAGCACCTGAGCGGATACAATAACATGCACAACATGGAAAATGAACGGGTCAGGTCCCGATTTATATATGATTCCCAGAAGAGTAAGAAACATGATAGATATGGACAATGAATCATAAATAATGTGAATAAAAATCTAACAACCTAATCATAAAATGTGATACTGCATTTATATAGATTTCTAACAGTTATTAAATTAAGCAAGAGAAATAAAATTAAATCTGATTTCTTCTCATATCTTATCATTTTTCAATCCTTAATAGGAATATAATTTCCATCATATCTTTCCGTTTTTCCATTCCTTAGCAGGAATATAATTACCATCTCATTCTTATGGGAATTTACATACCTCAAGTCCCACTTGAGTTAGAAAGGTTATATTCTTATACATATAACGTTTCTAAGACCGCCCCTCCGAGTTTCCCCACTGGGCGCGCCCCTAAATGACTATCATCTTCCAGGGCCTATCTATACAAGACAACCTGGGAACCTAATGCACGTCGGGAAGTGGCCATATGCCTGCGAGTGAGTCATAACCACATCCGGAATTACCTCACTAGCGCAGAAAAACATATACAAATCCCGTATATGGCTGAGGACTATAGTCAGCCTGCATTCCATAGTTAGGGGACATCACCTCATGCGTGAGCTTCCCTTATGATAGCATTTAGAGAGGTGTGTTTAAGTAATTTAACAATTATCGAATTTAAATCTCATTTTCATTACCATTAATCACATGTGTTCCATTTTACCTGAAACTATCATCTTTGAATATTTCTTATTCAATTTCATCATATTTTTAGGTCCCGAAGTATTCTCTAAACAATTTCCCAAAATCTCATAAGTCTCAAGGTTTTATATACCTCAAAAAGGCCTCTAAAATCTTCACATATGGGCTTAGAATTCTATTTTCCAATTTATTTACCAAAGGAGAAGTGATGCCTAAACATCACTTTAAGTACCCTAGAATTAACCCCAAGTGATCCCATTCAACTATAGGGTAACGACCAAACTCGACTAAAACTCTAGTATCCTATGTTTACTTCATTCAAGAAGGATCCTAGTTCATAATCCTAAGGGAAAAGGTCAAAATTTGAAAAGAAAATAAAAGGAAAAATGCAGGATTTCCGAATCGATTCGGACTAGGGCGAATCGATTCGGCCAAACAAGCGAATCGATTCGGACTAGACGAATCGATTCGTTCAGGAAAACCAACATTCTGCATAACATCTGAATCGATTCGGGGATAATTGAATCGATTCGATTCACCCAGACCTGGACACTGCCTCTATTCGAATCGATTCGGCCAGGCCGAATCGATTCGGTCCTGCAATTTTTGCCAATTTTGGCTATGGAGTCTTGGACTCCTAATCTCTTCCAAACTCAACCAACCCAAACCCTTAACATTTATTGCTACTAATTGGGTATAAATACATGCCACAACCATAATTTCATCATCAATAACCATTCAAATCAATCTCCAAACATTCCAAGCCCATAAATCAATTACAAGCCCTAAATTTCTCAAACCATACATAACCATAACTATCAATTCTAATTACTCTACTTAAATCATAAAATAGCAAGTAGATAACTTGCCTCAATCTTGTAAGTTCATATTTTGATGAAGTTGTATGCAAGAACAATCACCTAAGCTTCAATCTCTCACTTTCTCCCAAGGTTTCTTCTTCTCTTTGTTTCGCTAGGTTTACTAATTCAATTAGGGGAATAGTGACTTAATTGAAGACATAAATCGTGGCTTATGTCCAAATTTCACGCTTTAAGTGATTAATACGCGGTAAAATAATACGCAACTACTCATATAAGCTACAACCAGTCAAAAGTGCCCGGAACCTCAAAATACAATATGGCACATAATTTGACTATCTCGAACCTCCCGGAACTATTGGCACCCTCCAAATTATCATTTGGAGATTTTATAATTCATTTTAGGTTCCGGTTTCATTTTTTTTAAGCCAAATGTCATTTTAAAACATATGACATTACAAAACATAACATATCAAAATTCACCTCTACATACGGTAATTATGCAACATCAAAGTAGATATTAACTTTTCTTTCTTAAATCAATACCTACTCCACATACCAACATCTTTATATCTAATCACTATATCTAGCAAATTAAATATAAAATAGGACCTCAAAAGCGAGGGTTGTAACATAAACTTGGCAGAGTAATCACCTCGGCATTCACTATCGTTTGATTGCCATGAATCTTCAAAGTTCGGCACCTCAAAATCATTTGATTACTTTGTAAATCATTCCAAATGAACTAAATATATGGAAAGAATATTCAAATACAAAATATATATTATACCTATTCTTTATGACTTTCAGTCAACTCGTGTATTGCTAGGAGATTAAAACATCTCAAATTTATACTCAATCTCTTGATGAAACAATGTAGATAGATTAGATATCATAAAAATAGATAAACACCTTGATATAAACATAATGGATGAACTTATATACAAAGTAATATGGTAAAATATATGTAGTACACATAATTAAAGGGAAGGAGAGAAAGCAAACTTAAAAGTATTCTTTATGCATTAACAATTGCAGTTGAGATTGCTTACTCTGTAGAAATAGGTGATACGACTGGTTAGGTGGGGTATCATAACTAGGAAGGTAAGAAGGCAAGTGTTAGGTGTGCACATTAGATGAGGGCTGAGCTATACCTCAAGGGAGTGTGACACTAGCTTAAATATAAAAGTGTGCATGCATATTTAATTATTACAATATAACTGCTTGCTAAATATTTTCAAAATGTTTTACTTGGGCTCTGACCCGTGTCAAAATATTTTTCAAAAATTTTTAGGTGTCCCGCCATAGGGACACCCAGTTTGAGGATTCTATCCAGGGATGCGCTACTGCATCTCATGTGGAAGTTGCAGGACTTTTCTATAGACGCTCCGTTAATTTATTCCTAGTGTAGGATCTGTATTTTCATTCTGGTACTCAGTTATTTATTTGACCTTATGTATGCTAGTTATGGTTTCGGTTTATCATTATATTTTATTCTTGAACCGATGGTTATTCGGTCACCTTTATTTATATTATTCACCAGTGTTGGATTTAGTTACCAGTTTGTGTTGATGGTTTATTATTTATTTCCACATGTCGTTAATTAAGGAAATATAAAAATATGGCACCATTCTAATTAAATTATTAGGTGGTTATTAACTTTAAAAAGTTTATTTGACAATGATGCTAAGAATGAGCCATATGAGACTAACGTTTTATTTTGATCACGGGTTGATCACCCAATATTGTAATAGGCTGGGTGTCAGAGTATAGTGTAATGTAATAATATTTCTTTCTTTCTTGAGAAAGGGGTATTCAAAAGCACCCCGTGTGCAACCTTCCACTGCTACACACATTTTCATTTCAATATTGTTATTAGCAATGAGGTTACATAACTAAAGGCATGAAGTTTGTGTGAACATTAACATCTAATTGCACTATTTCGTGTATACGAATGCAACTTTGACAAATTCTATGATCGAATTTTTTTGTTATGTTTTCATAATAATTTAATTATATTATCATACACTGTAATTGTTCAGAAAAAGTTTTGAATTTGTTACCATACTACAAAAGTATTAGTAAGTGGTGTTTATTATATATTGTTCTTTACCGAATTTTTTATGATTTTGTTGTAGCTAATTATAATATTTATGCGCATTGCACGGGTTGCATGCTAGTATAAATATAAAACTAAATAAAATGATACATACAATGAAATGATAGAATAACTGATATGCATGTATAAATAACGTGAACTGAATAAACCATCAACCACGACAAGTAATCATCCAATATAAATAAAAACATATAAATAATATATATATTTTACATAAAGAAATCCCATCCAGCTATCGGTAACATGCCCAAGAGGAAAATAGGAAAAGGGCACTGAGTCCTATCTAGATCGAAATAAGTTAATGCAGCTACGTCAATTTCCTAACATCTATGACTACTTCTAGAAACGGTGCGAAAGATCTAACCCTACTTCTCCTGCTGTTATACACCTAGGGTTTTGAAAATAAAAATAGATTTGCTTGTGGGTCAAAACCCGAAAAAAGTTTGAAAATATTTTACTAGTATTTAAATGCTTTAAATAAAAACATATTGTGTATTGTGAACCTAATGCATTCATTTTATTATCCTAGTTATACTACCCCATCTAACTCAGACAAAAACCATTAACAAATCCCATCCCACTAATAATTACCATTAGCTAACCATATTCCCATCCCACTAATAATCGCCATTAGCTAACCATATGTTAACCTCACTACGTGTACTTTCATATAATAACATAGCTACACACGTGCTATAAATAAATATTTACACAATATAATAACATAGCTACACCCATGCTATAAATAAATATACACATCATATCTCATACGCACACACACACACACACACACACACACACACACACACACACACACACACACACACACACACACACACACACACACACACACATATATATATATATATATATATATATATATATATATATATATATATATATATATATATATATATATATATATATAATATGATAGGGTTTTTGAAAATGTACACATTTTTAACTGTGCGGATTGATGCCACCTCCTTACTTATGTTGCCAAAATGAAGGGTTGAGATCACACTTCTTTCTTTTTTACAAATCGACCCATAAATTATTTTATTTCCCCCTCTTTTTTACTCATCAAACATAAAAATTAATTAAAAAATTAGGGTATTTTGGTAACATACTCCCAGATTTTACCCACACACTCCCATCTTTTTCTCGATATCTCCCACAAACCCCTGTCACCCTCATTTTCTTTCACTCGACCGGATTCCTCTCCATCTCTTGCATATTGGTATCATCCCAGAAGGTACTCTCTTTTCACATGCTTTACATATTTCTACTTCAACCTCTGGGGTTTATCATTGTGTTTGTTTTGATTTTGATCCACATCTCCACCATTTTGTTTTTGAAACTCTAAGGTTTATCATTCTGATCCGAATTCCATAACCATCTAGGTGCATAAGGTATGGGTTCAGGGTTCCATTGGATTTCTGAGAAGATATAAGAAGATACAATTAGTACACTAACATAGCAACCTATATGGAAGAAATTAATGGTTTGGCTTCTTCATTCTTGAAATAAGATCAATTGCTCCTTATAGAAATGGAATTTTTGTTTTATTCTATTTTACAAGTTCTATTTTATATCTATGTTTTTATTATTGACACATGTTGTATCTCTTTTGTTTTGTGTCAAAGGGTTAACTTATATAGGTATGGGTGCTAATTTGTATGGTTTGTATCTTTTATTTAATTATGAGACTATACAGAACACAATGAGTGTGGTTTTTGGGTATATTCTCTATTGTACATCTGTAGGTTAGTTCTTTATTCTATTTATGTTTATTTTTAGGTATTTGTATTCACTTATGTTTATAGTTTAATGCTCAAAATTAATTTTTTTTGATTTTATTTTTAGGTATTTGTATTCACTTATGTTTGTATTAACATATCTTTATTCTATCTATTGGTTTTAGTAGTTTTACATTTAATTATTTTTAGTCATTTATAAGGTGATAGATTGATCCTATTGAGGCGAGGATTTACTTTTAGTGTTTTACTTTATTGTTTTGATCTCTCATATCTCTGTCTCTAATTCTATTTGTTTTCTATAGAAACTCAATGGGTTTTGTAGTTTTAAAAACTATATGCATAAATATGCATCTAGGTATTTGTTGGTATGTCATAATTTTGAAACATTTATGTTTTTTCTTCTTACAGATGGCAATGGGGAGAATTTGGGGACATCCTCAACATAAGTTGTGATCCCCCTCATATGAGTTTATATAATGAGGGTGGAAATTTAAATTTCCTAATGTTTGAAATTTAAACCCCTACGATGATGACTTTAGTTGATAGTTTAATAGAGGCTGACTTTTCATAACATTTGGGGGTGTAAAAGACACTCAAAAGGTAGAAAATGACAAATCTGAGAAAAAAGGCTTAAAAACTTAAACAAAGCTTTTGTTGGTTTTGATGTCCGGTCACTACCCCCCTTGGCGCCACTTCTTTTTCTTCTTGGAATGCAATCACATGGTTTCCAGCCGTTTCATTTCATATCGGGTGTCTAAAGCAAATTTATTTTTATTGAAATGAGTGTTTGATGGTGTTGTAAGTCCAATCTTAATTACTTTGCTAGTGAACTAATAATGTATGTTATTACACATGTTTGAGGATGTTGTTTGAGTATATGGTCTAAAAGCATGTTCAAGATGAATCTTTTGAATTTTTTCATGTTGTTTGTTTTGTATGATTTTGACAGATACTAATCATTTACATGTAATGTAATTTAGTACTTAGTTATGGTACATTTAAGAACTCTACAAGAATATGATTTTTTACTTTTTTTTTATTTTTGATGACTCTATTTTGGTACATTTAAGAAATCTACAATTGAATCCAACCTTAGTTATTTATATATTGCATACAGGGGGCAAGAGAGACTACTGACATGGTAGTACATTTAAGAAGTCTACAATTGAACCAAATTCTATTCCTTCTACCGTCTTTGTTTTCTTTTTCTTCAAAGTTGATGTTTGGATGATAATACCACAATAGTTGTTTTATTAGTCCAGCATGAAAATCATTTTGATTGCGTGTTTGATTGAACCGGATGCACTTTATTTGGAACATGGAAACATAGCTTTCTTTGTTTTGGGGTATTTGATTTTAACTCCCTTGAAGTGGTATCAATAAGAACTCTAACCAACAGTGCATATTAGATGGAAATGACACATAGCACAATAGGTGAGTTTATGTTCCAGTGAAGGATTATATAAGTCGGGTTTTTTATGATGTATGTTGGCATTTTTCTATTGTTATGCATCGTTACTATTTATTAAAAGTTATCTAATTTTTTAACAAAAGTTATGTAGTTTTTTATATCATTCCAGATATAAAGAACTGTTTCACACGTGTGTGTGAGGCTAAGAAGATTTTCATTCCAATTTTTTATTAATTAAAAACACCCACAACATATATGAGTAAAATGAAAGGTATAATTTTTTTGGTTTCTTAATGTAGAGAAAAGCTTAGGTGCATGTTTCTTCTATATAAGACTCAGTAGAGGTAAATGAACTGCACTGTAAGGATAAATAGGTAGTTGTACACTTGAGACTGTTTAAAGTTATAGATTAGGCAATTGATTGAATTGTATACTTCTTATACATGTAGTTGTTAAAAATTAGTGCTAGCTTGATATTTTGAGTTATCTACTTGAGATTGTTTAAAAAAAGTTTTTATTTTTTATTTATTTGGGGCCTAATTTCAGATTGTGCTTATATGTAGGTTCTCTTCACATAAATAAGTTTTTAAATTTGTTAGGGAAAATCTTTTGTTTAAGATATTCTCAGAAAGAATTTTGATACTATATGCAGCTTATATGCAGGTTCTCTTCACATAGTTGAATATTTTTTTCATGAAATGCTCTCACATTCAACTTGAGGATACTATATTAGGTTTGTACTATTGCTTAACTACACAATTTTCAATGTACTACATAACAGTTGTGTATTACAATGCAAAGCATTTATTTATGAGTTTAATAAGTTCATCTTATTTGGGTTTCATATATTATCTTTTGGTGAGAACTAACTCATTTTATAATATCCGCACGTTATATAGTACAATACCACATACCGTGATTCATGTTTGATGAAATGCCAATGTGAACCATTTTCTCCTTTTTTTGTAGCAAAGCTAATGTATCATATCATATCAATTTGGGTTTATTGTGTTTCAGTCTCTTGTTTTTGTTCCTTTTCTTTTTGGGGGGTTTGGAAGTATAACTATAAAAAGTGTTAATTCAAAAATTCCCCTTTGTTTTTGTGTTGGTTGGGTCTGTATGGTTACATAAAAGGCTTCTATACGTGGGTGCAAAAATAAGGTTTCATGTGTAATTAATTTATTCTTTTATTATGTTCTTATTATTTTGTAGGATTGTGTTCCTGGATTTGTAGGGTGGTACAACAGGCTTTTCATCTTTACACTTTTCAGCAAGTTTGAGAGCATCATGAAGTTTTTTTATAATCTTTAGGCCTCATATGAGTATGTTACTGTCCCAACTAAGCAGCATCTGCCACTATATTATGTTGGAATTGAGTGGCACCGTAGGCGTGTATATGAATTAAATTTGCTTATTCAATATGTATTTTTACTTATGAGTAACTGATGTATTCCAGGCAATGATGTGTGAATCACCCCGTAGAACGGGAGTGCGAACGCCTAACACGGCAAGAGAGAGTCATGACAGAGGAGACAACCTGGAAGATGATGATTTGAGGCTTCGACTCGAGACACCTCTAGTGGAGAAAGATCGCCTTGCACAATAGAACTCAGTGTTTACAAAGAAAGATTACAAATGTGAGTTTCAACATTTTCCTCGGAACATTACACCTGTCCAACATTGAAATGAAAAGATTGTATCTTCACATATGTCATTATTTCATCTTAGCAGTGGTATTTCCTTTAGTTAAGGCTTATATCAGGGAAAAAATAATTAAGGAAGCAAATTACTAACAACAATGTCAATTGAGAGTGAACTCGTGGAACTTAATGCTGATGAACTGTTTATTGAGAGTGAACTTAGAATGAAAAATGTCAGTGATCTTCTAACTATTATACTTGAACCTGCTTTTGGAATTAACTGTGTTAAGGATATTTTCGACTGAACTTTTAGATTTTAAGTTTGCTTATTTCTTTGATTTTATACTTCCCAGTTCTTTTTTGTAGGTACCCATATTTGTACATCCAGCAAAGGAATTAGCTTTCAAATTATCTCAAACTTAGAGTTCCTTGCTGAAGGGACCGCAATTGAAGATATTTTCCAACCTGACTGTGTCCTTATTTGAGGTCGGGAGACCACATAAGGACAAAAGGCTATTCAATCATTAAAGGATGTATATGTCCGAATCATCACCACTAATTTATGATCTGCAGGTTTGTCAAAGTTTGATGCCAATGCCTTCTTGGCACAGAGAATCTCCTCCGTTAATGGTAGGCCAACACTCCGTTGATATTTGAATGTCCACACACACATTTTAAATCTTAAATTCCAGTCCCTAAGAGTTATTCATATGTCCTTGTTACCTGTATTAATTTATATCAAGACAATATGGTAGGGTAAAAAATAATTGTAAATGATAATCTAGATATGTACTTTCATTTTCACACATGAATTTGGGTTGCATTAGGATTTTCACCCATACCCTAGGTTGGTATTGATGTTAAATTGTTGTCTTGTCTTGATGAAATCAATTTTTTGCATTAATGTTATTATATACACACACATTGATGTAATGGTGTTGTTCTAAAAAAAATGGGAGAGAAATAACAAATAAACACCACTCACATAGCCAGCTCAGAACCTTGCACACTAGGTGTTTAACAAAACGTCCCAACGAAAATTTTCACTTGATTTTCTCATTAAATTTTGACCTATCCTTTTAGACACATCTTTGCATATTTTTACCTGTTTTTAATATATTTGAATTGAAAAATTGGTTGCTATATCTACAAATTGGTTTGTCATTTTTTTAATCTTCTTAATCTAACTTCACTTTTTGTTGTTTTTTATCAATACACATTGTCGTGAGATACCATAAGTTAATTAAAAAATAATTTATTTGTTGCAAACTATATACGACGTATGGTACTATCAACAATGTACGCTTTTGAAAATTACCGTTGTGCCTTCAGACATGGGCATAACCTAGATGAGATAAGATTACACTGTTTTGTTGGGGAACAAATTTTTTACAATTTTGTAATTATGCACTTTAGAATTTTGTTCTGTTTTACGATTACGTACTTTGGAAAAATTTTGCCATTTTACGATTACCTACTTTGAAAAAGTTTTTCCTTGCCTTCAGGCATGGGCATACGCTAGTATACATATATATATATATATATATATATATATATATATATATATATATATATATATATATATATATATATCATTTGCTATATTCGTATAACCCATATCCCCAGAGCATGAACCTCGCAGACACATCCCTCGTGTGCTATCGGACTCTAGGTATACCACGTACCATAACTAAGCTACCAGGTCGGATCTCACCATCAAACAAAAATGAATTCAAAAACATTGGAGGTGGTCATAAACATATCTGTGGGGAGGCCCTCATAAATATACGTCTAGGGGTCGCAACCATACCACATCGCACCTAATCGGTCTTAAATCAACACTTATCTGTACACGTGGAATGTGTCCATGTAACAATACTTTGACCTGGGGAATCAATCCAATATCTTATGGTTAATGCCATGGTGGACTTCCCACTATGCACAACCTCCTAACGATAGTACTACCGAGTAATTATATTCAACCAATACACATAAATCACACACACACACACATACACCCACATAAAGATATATACAAAGTACAGAATACGTATGAAAATCCCACAACATACTAATCTATTGAATCTCAAAGTCAAAACTGACTTTTCGATTATATAGTTAATGTAATACCCCGTAATTCTGCATAGTTAGAAAAATACATTTTTATTATTTAAATTACATGAGTAGAGTAATTTAATGTGATAAAAATAAGTTTTATTTAAATTACGTGAGTAGAGTAATTTAATGTGACACGTTTTAAATTAAATTACATGAGTAGAGTAATTTAATGTGATGTAATGTTAATAAAGATTAATATGACGATTAAAAATTTACTTCATGAGAGTAGTAAATTTTAAATGTTGATATGTACGGCCTAGCGATTTATATGGACGTACCTGAGTTATCTCAACCGAGTGTCGCGCGTGGACAAAAATTGAAGATGAGATGAGAAACATATTTTAAGAGACTCAAAAGATAATTTAGAGTCCACAGATGATTCCGAAAGGGTCGAATTAGTCAAAATAGTGTACCCTGGGGTACTAGTTGAGTGTCGGGTCATTTTTGGGCTAAACCGGGACCATTCGAGGGCATTTTGGTCTCTTTACATTTATGGGTGAGGAGACCTACGAATTTTGGAACCCTAAGTCAGATTATAAGAGTTAGAGGCTAGGGTTAGAAAGGAAGAAAATACACCATAACCATTAGAGAGAAGAGAGAAACAATTTCCTAAGGCAAAAGAAGGAAGTAGGGAGAGTTCTAAGGAGATTTCACCACCAACTTGTTGGGATGGAGGATTGAAGGATAAAAATCATCAATCATCAACAACAACCACGAAATTAGACCCTACAAATCATAAGGCAAGTGGTCATTTGCAAAATACATTGAGTTATAATACCCATATATAAGCTTTATGAAGAACATGGTTTTTATGATATTTTTGGGAGTAAAACGCTTGATTATGATCCATGATTGATATGGATTTCATATAAAATGTTTTTAATCTCCAAATATTCTGATATCATAGAAGACTTGATGATTAAATCGAACTAAAAATCTGGACTTATGAGGAAAAGATGGAAAGATTGTATTTTTAGGGTTCTTGAATAATAAGAAGATTTTTAGTTAATTTGGACAAAATTTATATTGATATTGATGTTTTAAATCGTTAGTAATCATCCCAGAATATGTAGGAATGATTAGAAATTATTAGTTGCAAATATGGTGAATTATCATGGGACATAGATAAACAAAAATGGTGAAACCCGCATGAATAAGACGATCTGGGTCTGTCACTGCATGATCGTCGATCGACCTTGAATGTCGATCGATCGAGCAGTCGACCGATCGACCATATCCCATCGATCGATCGACCCTGGTTGTACTTTAGAAAATTTTGTGGATAAATTTCCTTTTAATTAACGTCACTTAATGGGAACCTTAGTGATGATATTTTACCTATGAGGAGACTTAATAAATACGAGTAGGTGTACCGTTAGATTTCTTCATAAATGATTGAGTGGAAAATTTGGGGAAATGGACCGACGGGAAGATAATCGATTGAGTCGTATGTCAGGAATGTGAGAATTTAGTTACGGAAAGAGTGAGATTAAATTCCATAAAAATACTAGAAGGTTAAAGATAACTTAACTACTGAATCAAGGGAGGGGTAACTAGGACCCTTAGAGTTGCATGAATACTCGAATAAATGCAATAGTGAAATAAAGTGTAAATTAATGAGTACGGTGAATATAAGTAAAATATATTACGTACGGACATGATTTGATAGGTCAGGTGTGTACCTACTACATTATATGAAATTTTGGGTTAAGAGAATTTTACCTAAATTAATTATGTTAGGGTCGATGAGACATTCCGAACTAACATAAAGTTATTATATGTTTGGGGTCGATGTAAAATGCCGAACCAAACCTTAAACTGGTGTCGCGATGAAAGAGTCCCGAACCAGAATATGTATATATATATATATATATATATATAGTTGGGGTCGATGGATCATTTCGAACCAACTCTCACTTGGGGTCGATGAATCATTCCGAACCAGGAGTCCTTTATGTGTGTCAAAAGGATATGTTAGTGATAACTAATATTTAATACATGATTGCGTGATAAAATGTGTTTCATATGTATCATCTACTGACTTAGAATAGTAGATAGTGAGATGGATTGTAAATATCTTAGTAATAATTAAATAGCGTGATGTAATTATTACAAGAATGATGATAACAAGAAGTGATTAAGTTATCTACGTTTATAGAACATGAAATATGGATTATTAAAATACCGCGAGTAGGTCATGGGGACTTAGTGAGGGAGTACATACAGGGGGTATCCTAATCTAGTTAACTGGGGTAGTACAACTAGGTAAACTAAGTACCCTCGTTAGACATGCACTATAGAAGAGAGGTGAGGAAGTTCAAGGGAGTGTGCGAAACCTTAATATGTGTAATCAATAACTCAATTGTGATAACTGCTTGCAAAATATTTTCAAATGTTTTGAGTACTAACTCTTACTATGTAAATTTTTTAAAAACCTTTTAGGTGCCCAGCCACAGGGACACCCAGAATGATTTCATTCCAGGTATTTGGGAGATGCAGCACGTGTGGATGTTGCAGGGATTGTTTAGACGTTTCCTCTTTTCCAGTTCTAGTGTGGGATCTCAGTTTTAGTATTCCTAGTTGGGACATGTTGTCCAATATATACTTTTACAGTTATTCTGATTCTGGATTTTGAGTTGGTTTTCTTGGCCGTGGTTTTCGGCAAGACTTTATCTGTATTCAATTATTTATGCGAATTGTTTTATTATTACTGGAATTGTATCGTTTTGTATAGGTTGTTTATTCTGCTTAAGGAAGATAAAATTTGGCACTAGCTTAATTTCACGTAGGTGGTTAGTAACTTAAAAAGCTTTCGGTAGTGATTCTAAGAATGAACCATTTAAGAAGTTTAAATTAAATTAAGGCTTGATCACCCAAGGTTTAATTAGGCGGGGTGTCACAGTTAAGTGTTAACTCATTTGAATTTTTGGATCATCTCACCTGAATCCACCCATATGTTGGCCTAACACACGTAACAAACCATAGAAATATTCCCTAGTAGTCCCAACCTACAACGTCAAGCCAGGAAACCAAAGCGGTTCGCTTGGAAGACCTAACCAATTCGCTAGACCAAACCGGTCCGCTTGGCAGGTTGAAGTTTTTTTGCTAGACCGAACTGGTTCTCTAGAATGAATTGATTCTCTCCCCAAGCAAATTGGTTTGGTGTGTTGGGTTGCTAATCCTCTTATGCATCGAGGTTTCCCCTCTTACACCCTCCAATAGAGGTCCTAAGCCTCCCAAAATCTTAAATTTATATCCCCCATCAATATGTAACAATTCGGAAGCATTCTAATAACAATTTAAACCTGATTCCATCATTTAAGCCCTAGAATTCCTAAACATTAATCAATTCTTACAACTCATAATCAATCAAACCTTGAAAATTCATTGATTCTAACGCCCTGTCAATATTCTACATGTTCATAATCATAAAACAAGATTTAGATCACTAAATTCTTAATAATTAATTATTATTTAATATCAATTATGGTTAGAGCTTAAACACAACTTAAATCCCTTAACTTGATTATCAGAGTTTTCATCTTTTAAAACTCAGATTTATTCTTAATTAATTATGATCGTAATTAATCGCAGAGAATGCAATCTAAATAAAGTAAGCGGTACTCTTTTGGACTTGAATTCAAAATCTCTACTCGATGATTAAATCGGGAGATGTTCTTCCTTTCTTGTCCAAGCTCTCTTCTCCCTTACTTCTCCTTGTTCTCTTCTCGTAAGTTCTCCCTTTATCACAATTATGGAGAGGCCAAAAGTGATGTTGTCATCCACCTCCTTAAACCTCATATACTCCTTAATCACACCCTAATTTCGTTTTTAAGTGTAGTCCTAAGGGTAAAAGGATGCCCACACCCATATACGGTCCCTACTACGTCTAAAAAGCCCTCGAAACCTAACTATAACCCCTGGAAACCTATTATGTACTATTTCGATCCATTCTGGATCAATGGTGAACTCAAAAAGGACATTCAAGTCACCCAACAAAAAATATTTCATCATCTCATTAACCGAACCTGACACGTGCGTACAGTACGCATCGCCCGTAACTATTTAAATCTGTTTATGTAACGCTCTATCGACATAACATAATAATTAGTCGTTTTCACTCATTAACAATAATATAATAAATCAAAACTTTATCTACTCATCACATGCATGTAAACAACAACAACAATAATAATAATAATAATAATAATAATAATAATAATAATAATAATAATAATAATAATAATAATAATAATAGTAAATATTAATCTTTAACTCGCAAATTAATATTTATATAAACCAATTTAATTTCTCTAATTAAATTAATAATTAAATTCACACGTCAAAATTAAAGACTCATAAAAGTACGTGGTATTGTACCCCCCCCCCCCCCCCCCCCGCCGCCAATAACGGAATTTCATCCTCGAATTTCATAAAGAGATCTGGATACTTTTTTTCACATTTCATCCTTGCGTTCCCATGTCGACTTCATGACATTGTGGTGTCCCCACTGTACATGCACTAATGGTACCACCTTTTACTGATCCAAAATGGCAATAAGTCTCTCCTCGTAATAATGCTCTGCTGTAATTCAATCTCCTCTATCACTATATTTCAATAAGCTAAGTCATCCCTGAGATACCTTCTCAATGATAACACGTGAAGCACATCATGAATCCTCTGCAAGTGCTCCGATAAGGGAAGCCTATATGTAATTGGTCGTACCCTCTCGATGATAGGAAAAGTCCCCACATACCTAGATGACAACTTCCCCTTCTTTTTGAACCTCACCACTCCCTTCATGGGAGATAACTGCAACAACACTTGATCACTCATGCCAAACTCCAAGAATCTTCAGTTTGCATCAGTATAACTCTTCTATAGGACTTGATATTCCCAAATACGACTTCTAATCAACTCAATATTTGTCAATTTATATTGAGTCATGTTCATCCCGAGAATCTTATTGTCTCCCACCTCTATCCTACACGAGAGAGAACAACAAGGTATCCCATACACAACGTCAAAAGGCATCATGGCAATAGTAAACTAGTATGAGGTATTATACGCAAACTCTACTAATGGTAAATACTTCTCCTAGATACCCTTAAAATCCAAAATACACATCCTCAACATATCCTCCAACATCTGATTCACCCTTTTTGTTAGCGTAATTTTTTGCGGGTGGGACATCATCCTTAATCACAACTTTGTCCTCATAGATCCTAAAAACTCTGCCAGAAGTGGGATTTAATGATCTTATCCCTATCCGAATAAAATTTTGAGAGGCACATCGTGCAGTCTCACTATCTCTACACTAAAATTTTTGTCATCATGCCCTGTCTTGTACTTCCCCCGAACTCGTAAGAAATGAGCTACCTCAGTCAACCGATCCATAATAACCCAAATGGAATTGTGACCCCACTATGACGTCAATAAACCCATGATGGAATCCATAAATATACTCTCCTATTTCCATACCGAAACATTCAATGACTACGAAACCCCGACTGCTCTCTGATGATTAACATTTACCATCTAGCAAGGGGTATACTTAGAGACAAACCATGTTATGTCCCACTTCATACCAACCCAAAAATATTGTCTCTACATATCTTGGTACATCCTATCCCCTATGGGATGCATCAAGAATCGTGACCCATACGCCTCCTCCATAACTACGAAACATAAGTCCTCCTCGTCTAGGACAATCAACCTCGAATTGAAGCGTAAGCGACCCTTAGAACTGACTGAGTAGGTGTCTGTTCCACCTGTGAACTACTATTCATCCATTAAACGGGCTTTTATAACCCTCAAAATGATCTCAGGTGTGAAGATCATCACAATTATATTAGCCTGAACTACCTCCTTTTAGCGAAGCTCAACCCACATCACCTTACAAACTTCTACCAACTGAACTGCCAACATATGGATCAACGCATCTTCCACCATGTTAGCCCTTCTTGGAGGATATTGAATATAGAACTGATAATCCTTCTACATGAAAATACACTGCAGTGATTGTCTGTGAACAACCAAAACTTTTCTCCCAAAAAATAATGCCTCCAAATCCTTCAGGAAAAAACAATCGTTATTAACTATAAATCGTGCGTGGGATAGTTATTCTCATTGGGATTAAGCTTGATAGATGCATAAGATATATCCCACTCCTTCTGCTATAGTACTCCACCAATTCCCTATGTACAATCATCGGTTAAAACAAATTACTCCACTCTTCCTTAGGTAATGCGAACACTAGTTCTGAAGTTAATATGTCCTTTAGCTCATCAAAAGCAAACTGATATGATCATCCTAAAAAAAATTTACTCCCTTACAAGTCAACTTCTTCAAGGGACCAAAAATATTCAAAACTCCTCTGATAAATCGATGGTAGTAACCTACTAACTGCAGAAAACTATGAATTTTTGTCAGTGTCGTGGGCTGGATCCACTCCGTCACCTCGAACATCGTACTCGGATCCATAAAAATCCCTTTCTCAGAGACTATGTGACCCAAGAACTACTCCTCCCACAACCAGAACCCACACACATCAAACTTGGCATATAACTGGTGATCCCGCAAAGTCTGAAGAACCATACAGTTGATTTTAGTTATTATTGTTATTGTGTTTTTTAGTTGGATTTAGTTTTTTTTGATAATTTTATTTGGTTATTGTTTATGTAGTACTCACCAATGTAGTTTGTTATTGGTCTCGTTAAGTTTAGTAATTTCATTTTACATTCTTCTTAAAGGATATGCATGAACAATTTTCACTCTATAAATGTTTCAACATTTTGCCATTAGCCATGTCATCCAACAATTTTAAAGTATTTTTCAGCCGATTTGGTTGAAAAAATTGAAAATATGATCAGGATATTATTCCTCAAAGTACTGTTGCACATGTATAATGAGAGTAGCTACTTGTATTATTTATTCTTATATGATCATAATGCATTCATTAAAAGTAAGTTTTTTCATACTTATCTTGAAAACTTTATTATTTTCTATTGGGTTGTATCATCATAAACATATATCAATTTAACTCGTTAATAAGGGTTGTACATATTGCAGGAAATAGGTCACACACTAGTAAATTTTTTATTGTTGTCTTGCTAAATTAGTTTATGTGGGGTGATTAAAAAAGTTGTAATCGATGTGATTTGTATGCAAAATTTTGGTTGTATAGAGATTATGGGCTTAATATTTTGATGCTTTATTACTTAGTTAATTAAAATGTATATTTGTATTCTCACGTAATCAAGTGTGGATAATAGTTAGACGTTCTTGCTCGATATATTATCTAAAGAGTACAAGGATGGTGCTAAGTCATTTATTATTGATAAACAAATTTATCTAAATGGAAATAACAACTTGAGATGTCCTTGTCGAGATTGTGTGTACATATATTTGCATGACTTACCAAACATTGAAACACATTTCCTAGTACGCATGGTCTCCTTTAGTTATGTTGTGCATCATAATTTGAATGCACAACCCTCAGCATGTTCTAAAAATGAAGACGACGACAATGATATGATAGGAATGTTAAGTGATGCATTTGGCCCAAATAATTTTGAATATGAGAGTGATCCAGAAATGAGTGATTCAGAAATGCATCGTGCCAAATTTGGTGAACTTTTTGTTGATCTTGAACAAAAACTCTATAAAGCTCATAAAAATTGCACTTCATTCCAATTTCTTATGAAATTGATTCATGTGAAAGTTCTTGATGGTTGGAGTAAAAAATCGTTTGATATGTTACTCAAACTATTAAAAGATCCTTTTATCGAGGCAAATATTCTAGTGTCACATTACGAATGTAAGAAAAGGTTATGGGATTCAGCATTGGTTTACAAAAAAAAATTCATGCGTACACATATGATTGCTTATTATTGTGGAAGGAGCACTAAAAAGCTAACAAATGCCCAATCTGTGATGAATGAAAGTAAAAGTATAATGACAAGCAGGGAAAAAGAATACCTTATAAGATACTATGTTACTTTCCACTGAAACCTAGATTGTAAAGACCGTTTATGTCAAGACATACATCGGTTGAATTGCAGTGGCATAAGTAAACACATGTTCTTATTAAGGGTGTCTTAAGGCATCCTACCAACACCTTGGCATGGAAAGATTTGATCAACAATATCCTCGATTTATAGAGGACCGTCAGAATGTTAGGTTAGGTCTTTCTTCTGACAGTTTGTATCCATTTGTAAATATGAGCAACTCATACAGATTTAAAATATGCAATTACGGAAGTGTGGGAAAAATCCATTTTTCATAATGGCACTATTGATTCCTCGACCTAAAGACACATGGATTTGTACTGAATACCATTAATTGATCGATTGAAAGAGTTGTGGGATGTCGGTGTTCAGACATGGGATGCTTACAAGAACGAATATTTTTGTTTGCATGCATCTGTTTGGGGACTATAAATGACTTTCCTGCATATGGGAGCTGGTTAGGTTGAAGCACAAAAGGATATAAAGCATGACCATTATGTAATGAAGGTACGTCATTCAAACCATTAAGGAATAAAATATGTTATGTGGGTCATCATCAATACTTACCTAAAAATCATCCTTGGTGAAGAAGTATACTTCATAATGGGAAGCTTGAACTGGGAGATGCACCCATAACACCCTACCTAATTAAATACCGAGTGATCCGTCCTTTATTAAATTAAAAGAGGTTTCTCATCAGGTTCATTCTTAGCATCACTATCGAAAACCTTTTAAGACTTACTAACCACCTAGTATTCAAAAAGCTGATGCCAAAATTTTAATCTTTTTATTAAACAAAAAAACAATATAAATATAAATTTAAACTATTCACAAAATCAAAGAATCTAAATTAGTACTGAATCAATAAATGAATGACTGGCAGAATAAACCATCGAAAAAAAATCCGAAATCCACTATAATAATCCAACAGAAACAATAAACTGAGTACAAAGTCTGACTGAATAAAATAGTTGGGGCAACAGGCCCAAATGAAATACTGAATGGAATCCTACTCTAGAATTAAGTAATTGAAGTGACTAAGTCCAAACCCTGCAGTCATTCACATCTGTTGCAGGCATGCATCCCTGGAACAGATCATCAAGTTTGGCATCCTTGTGGCTGGACACCTAAAAGGTTTTGAAAATATTTTTCAAGTATAGGTTAGAGCCCAGATCCTTTTGAAAATATTTTGCAAGTGAATTAAAATGCATGAATGCTCTTCATAGTTAAGTTAGTGTCGCACTCACTTGAGGTATTAATCACCCCTAAACTATTGTGCACACCTAATGCTTCTTCCTAACCCTCCTAGTTACACTAACCCGTCTAACCATTCTTGTCCGGGAAATCCTTGACACTCTACTCCAGCCCGAGTAATTTGTACTATAAATTCATAAGTTATTTATCACATTAACTTCATTAATACTTTTAAATTTGATTATATAAATGTCTCATTGGTTATATACAACAATTCCTTTTTATCTTATGTAATTCGCCCATATATAAATATCTACAATCTTATATACGTACATATATAATACTATTGCACTACATGTATTTTATCTGTATATAAATCTACACCATATAAACATATCATATGTCACAACTTTCACACACATGTCGTATATATAACCATCCTCCCGAGTAGACACGCATCGAATGTTTTCACTGAAATTCTATCACCCCATGTATACTCATCCACCTGGACACCCTAACTCGGTTACCTCCCCGAATAAGTAAAAAAATAGCAGAGGCGGTCATAGTTCCCACCAAGAGTGAAACTGAATCATACCCAAAGCGCCTCACCTCTAATAACAGACACTATGACCTGGGGATTATACTCTCCCTTCTCCTCAAGCCAGAGGATTCACCCACATCGCGCAACCTCCTATGATAGCACTAGAGGGGTATATATTCCTATAAATATTTTTCGCACCAACACAAATATATATATATATATATATATATATATATGCAACACAATCACCACATATATATATTTAATTTCAACCCGGCTAATCCGTGCACAAAACCTGTAGCACTAGCCTGAAATATCTGAGTCAATTAACCGACTCTAAACTTAATTAATTTCTTACATTAATTATTTTTATTAATATGGTGTCTCTCAACCCCAAAATACCCTAATAGATCCCCTCAGCCCTAAAGTTTAAACCTCTAGAATTTTTCACACCAAATTCCGTAGAATAATTATACTCTTATATACCCTCCCTATATATTTACACATGTTCCTTAAGTCCTGAGTATAACCGAGCTAAACAATTTCACTACTATCAGCCTTTTTGCCCAAAAAGGAATTCTTAAAATTTTCCCACTGTTATTTCTTTAGCCCAAAAAGAATTCTCTAAAAACTTTCACCACTGTTATCTCTTGATCCCACACAAGAAATTCTCAGGCATACAAAGAAGATAGCTAAACTGGTGATGGTTTTCACCCGTTGCTCGAATGACTCCCCGGATCGTTAGAACGACCAGGCACATCGTGCGAACGACTCCCCAGGTCGTTCGAACGATCGGTGGAGTTTCATCCCCTTCCTCTTTCTGCCGTGATATTCGCCAAGAACGAAACCTTCACTTCTTGATTTTTCCATAAATCTCAATTGTAAAACGCCCTTACACCCAATCGATTCCACTAGATTTATAAGACCAACTTATCGTTAACTAAAAATCCAAGTTCGATCCTCTCTGATAAGTTTTTTTTATCATATATGGTATAACCATTTTTCTCCAAAAAATTATTACTCAAATCCTTCTAAGAAACTAATATTTGGGTTTTAAATTCACAGGACTAAACCTCCAATAGTACACTTGATATATTAATCTCCCTAATTACTAAATTCACACGTAATGCTTCATCAATCAAAAACCCAATTTATATATCAACCCAACGCAAAAATAATGGTTTTAACACACCCTCTACGATATGAATCGATTATCATAGATCCTTATTAAAACAAATGAACCACTTGCCTTATAAATTTCATAAAGTTCTAATTTGTAGGTGATGATCGTGTATTTGTCTCCCAAAAATCTCCCCAAAGTTATCCCTCTTTTCTTCTCCGTAGAACTAGATTTTCTCTTTGAGTTGTGTCTGTCAAAACTTCTTTAATTTGGGTTTTATATTACCTTTCCTTTAGAGTTGTGTTCACCTCACACTCTTAAATTTATATTTTCTAATGTTGTTCCTGAAGTTATGCTTGTGGGCCAAGTTAAAATGGCCCAAACACCCCCATGTGAGCCTAGTTGTGCCTAAAAATGACCCGAGACCCAATTACTACCCTCGAGTACTCTTTTTTTACTATCTCGACATATCTGAAATCAGTCGTGCACTCCGAATTTTCATCCGAATTACTTTATAACATTCTTCAATTTCAACCTCAAAATGCGATGGGTGAAATCTAAAAATGCTCTGAATTAATTAAACTTTAATTCACCAAATTAAATAAATCCTCCAATTTAAATAATATATACAAATCACAAATTTAAATTTTCCCAAATTAAATAAGTTCTATTTCTCCCCCCCCCCCCCCCCCCCAAAAAAAAAAAAAATTAAATGCAATGTCCTCAAAATTACAGGGTATTACAGCACCAAGGGAGTTCTCCAGAGATAACATATTACAACAGATGGGTAGGGTCAAAAATATTAAAACCTTGCAAGAGACCTAACAATAAGGATCACAAGAGAAAACATACCCATGAGGAATTGAATTGGACAAAGAAAAGTATTTTCTTTGAGTTGGAGTATTGGTCGAAGCTAAAGTTAAGACACAGTCTTGATGTCATGCATATTGGAAAAAAATATGTGATAGCGTTGTCGGAACACACTTGAGTATTGAAGGTAAAAACAAAGATGTGAACACATATCGATTAAATTTGGCAGACATGTAGTGACATCAGATGAGAGAAAGAGATTTTATACATTTTTAAAATCAGTTAAATTTCCTGATGGATATGAAGCTAACATATCACAACATGTAAATATAAATGATGGCAAGATATCTTGATTGAAAAGTCATGATTGTCATGTTACCTGAAAATGAATTCTCCTAATTGGAATACGTCCATTATTGCCTAAGAATGTTCGTACAACGCTGATTGAGTTATCCAACTTCTTTCAACAATTATGTGCCAAAACGTTGCTTATGAAGGACCTTAAGAAATTCAAATAAGTAATTATTCATATACTATGTAACCTTTAAATAATCTTTCCTCCAACATTCTTTGATGTTATGGTCCACATGGTCATGCATTTGCCACGTGAGGCTATAATTATCGGGCCAACAATGTTTCCATTTGAGAAATACTCTATAAAAAGTTTCAATTTATATTTTGTTTAATGCATGTTACATTATGTTATATTACGTCAATAGGAATCTAGGGACACTAAAGTGAAGCGATAATAATAACGCTCAACTGAAGGCTCAATCGTAAAGACGTATGTTATTAAAGAAGAGTTACTTTTTGTTCAATGTACCTTCATTATATTGAAACCGAATTTTATCGAGTTGATAGAAATGATGATGCTCGCCCATTGCAGCAACAATGGGGACTATCGATTTTTTCCTACGTTGCCCACCTCTTTGGTGGAAGAAAATTAATATTATCACGAGAAGATGATATTGGTAAGATCCATTGGTACGTCTTGAATCATTGCGATGAGATACGACCACATAGAGAGTAAGCCTTATGCCAATATGTCATTAATTAAATATACTTATAATTATTAGTTGTGACACCACGACTAATTAAATACCGGGTAGCTACTCCTTTATTAAATTAAACCAAAATGCCAAGTTGGCTCAGTTAATAGCATCACTGTCGAAAACATTTTATTATTACTAACCACCTAGTATTTAAAAAGTAAGTTGCCAAATTTTAATTAATCTCTGATTAACATGCAGTAAAATATTTAATGCAAGAATAATATCACCATTCACCATAACGAAATAATAGAATAGCCATCACATGATATAAATAAATCCGGAAGAAAATCCTCACAACAAACTCCACAACTGAAATGAATAACTAAATACTGAATACTGAATACTGAATCAATACATGCCAAAGTCTGAAAAACTGAGATGGAAATGTATCTCTAATGGAACTGGGCAACATGCCCTAAAACTGAGGAATACTGAACATGGAATCCAAATGATAGAAGCGTCTACGAGCAAATCCCTGTAACTTCCACAAACAGCTACAACTCGTCATCTGAATGAGTATCCTATGCATGGTGTCCTTGTGGCTGGGCACCTAAAATGGTTTTACAAAAAAATAGATTTGAAAGCAAACGGGTCAGAGCCTGAATGAGGAGATATTTTAAAAACCTGCAAGTGCTTTAAAAAAACATTTAAAACATTAAATGCAAAGTACATGTTAGGACGTGCACTCACATGAAATTCTCACCTCTCGACTAAATGTGCACTCCTAACGTAAGTACCCATCTAAAATGACACTAACCACTAGCTAAGTGACATCATATCTAGCTAGACTGTCATTGGTTCTACCCTTAATACTCGGTTCCCGTTAACATTATAACGATATCAATTAAATAGGGGCTTAACGTAAATTCAGGTTCTCATATAAAAGTAATACAACTCGTTATAGATTCTCCCTTTTATGTTATTCCATAGTTATACACACAATACCATATGAAAGTTCCTATTTTATTAAGTGTATATTTTCCACAACATAAATATACAATATAAGCACCCCGAGACTAAGCTGCGGTGCACACATACTCTGTTATCCATCCCGGTACATCACGTACATAAGGATCACATATTCCGAATATCTCAGGAATAGTTCACAGATAACAACATCACAAAATAATGGAGGCGAACACAGTCACATCACATGGGTCACGCACATACCTGCGCTCCCACGATCAGCAGACTTATTAACATCCCAATAATTCCTTCTCTGACCTATGTTCATCGAGGTAACCAGTCTAAATCCGGGCAACACAAGGATTAGAGGGCCCTACGCGAACGCAAACCTCCCGTGATAGCAAGTATGGTAGGTATGTCATACACACAAATCATATATCAATACTAAGTAAACACGCATCTTAGTAATCACCGTAGTTTAATTGTAGTACATATCGCCTTCTCGTACTAACTTATAATTTATACAATTTATATAATCCTGGTTCATAATCATACACGCCATAATTTATTCTCACGTCGTAGTAGGCACTCACGTCTCAACCCAAAGTGTCTATTTGACTCTTTCCACAATTATATAATTTACTCCTCATTATGTCCCAAATGTCCCAAGTATACCAATACATCATCAAAAGAATGTTATCTCTATCCTCGAACAAGTTTATGGGACTCCCAAAATCAAAACAGGCCAAAAAGGCCTAAACTGCCAAATCGTTAGAAGTCTCGTTCGAACGAGGCTGTTCGAACGACAGTTCGTTCGAACGAACTGGCTATCTAACGAGATCTCGTTCGAACGAGATTATCGAACGAACATCCCTCTCGTTAGAACCCCAAACTGTCAACTCGTTAGAAGCTCGTTCGAACGAGCTCGTTCGAACGACCTGGGTAGGTCTTCTAACGAGTGACCAGATTCAAGCCCATAAATCCTATCTCATTTTTCACCAATTTCTACTCCTCAATACTCCTCTAAAATTTGTCCCAGCCATGTCTTAAGGTCTCTAATCAATCCTAAACATATCAAGGTCACATAATAACGTGTTTTAAGGAATCAATTCATCCTAAACATCATTAAATCATCAAGTCTCTTCACTTTTCCCCAAATTTTCAAGAACATAAACCCTAGAATTTAATATCATCAATTTACTCAAATTAGATCCGTTTATGTTACATCCAACATACATTAACATCTGGGTAATCATCTCTATATGATTCTACATGCAATTTCTTCTCAAAATTTAAGTTCTAAGTCCAAATAAAATGGGTTTTTATTAAACTCCCAAGAACAATTTGATTTATTGGATAGTCTAAGCATGGAAGAAGCATTTACTGCATAAAAATGTAATTTAAACCACTTGCCTTGATTCAATCTCAGATTTTTATGACGATTTGATGAAGCTCTCTCTCCCTTTCTGCAGAATTCCTTTCTATCTCTCTCTCTCCAAGCTTTCTTCTCCAATGGCTATGGTGGCTAGGGTTTGCTTTGGGAAATATTAGAAAACCTAATTCTAATAACCTACGTGCCTTCTAGGTTAATATGGGTTGTTAATGGGTTAAGTGGGTCAATTCCCAATCAGATAAAAACTCTTAATTTTCGTCATTATTAAATCCCAAAAATACAATATTACCAAACTACCCTTATAAGATGCCGGTATGGCCAAAAATACCCCGGGACCCAAACTAAACTCCCGGCTAGTGTTTTCTGACTATATCGACCCTTCCGGACGTGTTGGCGCACTCAAAACGACCATACGGTTAATAGAATTTAAATTCACTTTTATAAATAAAATAATTATATTCTGACGCGACTGTCTCACGCGTCCCAATAAAATGTCCAAATTGCCGTATATCAATCTCACGACAATTTTCATAATACAATATTCACATATCATCATATATACTCAATATAGTCAAATAGCAACTCACATCTCGCTAGTATTTTGTCCGGATTAATTCCCAATTAATTCTCATATAATTAATTAATCCCAAAAATAAATATCGCCAAAAATACGGGGTATTACATTAGTTTACAATTAAATGTGCTTCACTATATTTATGTAGTGAACATACGGAACTACTAGAGATGGAATCTCCAGATAACTTATATCAAAGGGAGCAACAAAAAATTCCAAAGAGGTTTAAAAATCAAGTAAGTTGATTTGAAATTAAAAATTGACAAATATTATTGACAATTAACAACATACTTAAATATTTATCCATTTTAGATGAGGAATTTGCGTCAAAAAGGGTCTCTACACGCCACAGATGAAATTTATGTGGTCATGATGTTCGTGGGGTTACATAAACTGCTTGTGTTGTTAATGGAGCTTGATTTCATACTAAAGACCATGATGACTACCTAACAACTCAAAACAGTGGGGTGGTTGTACCAGGGGAGCACGGTGATGAATTTATTGATTTTTATGGTTGGTTATGTAATTTTATCGAACTAAATTACATAATGGGGTACCAAGTCGTTGTATTCCAATGTGAATGGTATGGAACTAATCCAAAAAAAAAAAGAACACAAATGGATAATCACCTCACTTATATTAATGTTAGTGATACATGGTATGAGGATGATCCATTTGTTTTTTCAATACAAGTGTCACAAGTATTTTATTAGGATGATTAAAATCATGAACCGAATTTGAAAGTAGTGCAAAAAGTGCAACATAGACATATTTGGGATGTCCCGAAGGGAGACATCATGGGAGGTACTGATGATGGTACAACTAATGATGCAAATTAAGAAGATGACTCTTGTGATATAAAATGTGTTGTTCAAGAGGGAAATCTAGATGCGATACCATTAATCAAACCCAATAGCGGTGTTAATGAGATTAATATGCCACATATTTCATATGAGAATGATGATATTGCAGACGATAATGACATTAAAGGCGAAGATGACACATTAGAAGAATATTGCAGTGATAGTTGCGAAAGTCAACCAGACACTAATGATGAAAATGATTAAGAGCATAATTGTAGTGTTTTAAAAATCATTACACAAAAAAATTTCAAAAACTTAGTATGTGGTTAGCAAACTTGTAGAGTAAAAGTTACTTAGCATGGTTTTAGGTGAACCAATTTGTCTTTATTTTACATGAACGTGATATAGAAGTATTTGTGTTACAGTGTCCTCATTTTAATCATAAATATAGTTTAGCATTGAACTTCAAATCTTTTTAAGTTAATTTTCTAATTAGATAAAAGAAATATGAAAATGTATAGTGGACGTGTATTCTGCTATAAAATATGTGGTAATGAACATACATTTTCACAAACATGCCATATTTAAACCCAATATACTTTAGTATGATTTTATGAGAATTATAGGTTAGTGTGAATTTGATGGATGTGTATTGCACGTGTATGTTATTAAAATTACAATCTTATGTTTAAATAAATATGTGTAACATATATGTTTTGATTGTGAGATTATTCTTGTGTTATGCATGTTTTCATACTCTGTTTATAGTTCTTTTTACCATTGTATGTTCTTTACCAAAAACTTTCCAAAATTATTCATGTCCTTCAATTAGCAGACCTATTGGTTTATAATTCTTAAATTAGTAGAGTTTGGTTTATAATTCTTAAATAAACAGACTATCCAAAATTATACATATCCTAATTGAATCAATCAAATTATTAAATTAGCATGTTTTCATACTCTGTTTATAGTTCTTCATAGAAGACTTTGGTTTTGTGGAATTATTTTTCTCTTATTTTCCTAAAGTTGTCCCCTTACTCAACTGTTTTATGACAACATGTGCTTTTCTATGATTTGGCCACGTTTGTACAACATATAGTACATGGTTGCATCTTTATTAATAATTTAACTGATTTATTTGGGTTATTATATACCTTAGGGTGTTTTCTTTATTCCAGTGTTGATTAGTAATGTTTTATTTTAATGTGATTTTTTTCAGTATCAGTCCACATTATATACCTTAGGGTGTTTTCTTTTAGTCTTATATATGTGTCTAAATGGATATATTGCGTTAATGAGAAAATTTAAAAAAGAGTATGTCATTAAAGATGGTTTCTGCTAGTCTCTTTTATCCATTTATTGGTATTGTTTGCCTCAAAACTTCATTGTGTATATATGTGAAGATTTTTTCTTTTCAAATGCAAGAATCAATGAGAAAATTTTCAATTCTTTAAGAGTACAAAGTTCAGCTTCCTGATTCAGAACTTTCGATTTTCAAATGCAATAACTAAACTAACACATAAAGTATAAAGGAACTTACACATTTGTGTATACACCATTATAAAATATCAAATAATATGGGAGTAAACAAGTATTCCAACATAAGAATATAAAAATGTTATACATGACGAAATGAATTAATAAACATGTATTTTTTTTAAATTACTATATACACTTCGCGAAAAGTGAAAATACCAACTTTCACCATTTTGTCCTCACGGAGAATTAAAAAATTTCTTACATCAGATTAAATTCACATTCTTGAGAATAATACAGTGCTATAAAAATTTTACAAAATTTCGTGCGTCACGTGGTGCTAAAATCTAGCATTCACAATTTTTATTTCATTTTTTAGGGATAATTAAGAGATCATACTAATTCAGTCACGTGAGTGACTTAAACTCCATCATGTGAATAAGTTTAACCCTAACCCGTGTTTAATTGTTGCAGTAGGTCCTTTTTGTCGTTATGGTGGCTATGCTTTGAAATTTGTTTAATGTTTTGCCTCCTTTAACCTTCGATTCAAAGACGTTTTGGTAGTTTTTGTGGGATTGATGTGTTATCATTGAAATCGAAGATTACTGAAGCAATTCAAAGTCAGTTTTTTCAAATTGAAGTTACATTTGCTGTCAGTTTGTGATAATTGATCCAAGGTATGGGGTGTTGGTATGATCAATTTTTTATCTTTGAAATCAAAGATAATTTAATCTTGTTCAAATATATATTTTTTCCAATTGAATCCACATTATCTGTACGTTTTTTACAATTGAAACAATTCAAAGTCTTTTTTTAGAAATTGAAGGCAGTTCGTGTATCGGTTTGTAATAATTAATTCAAGGTTATGAAAATATATATCAATTTTATGGTTTTATTCATTTTTATTGTATATTTGGGTTACTAAGATGTTATTTTATTTGTTTTGTTTGAAACGACTATGTTTTCATTTTTTTATTTCCAATTGTAAATTTGATTTGATATATTTGTTCATAAGCCCTAACTTCATGTACTTAGCATAGCAAGTACTAATTAGATACATGTATGATACAGTTGTTTTGATTTTTTTGTTATATTATTTTTGTAAATTGTATATTGAAACTTTTTAGTAAATTGCTATATTATTTTGTTATTGAATTTATAGGTGAGAGATAAATATGAGCTTCTTGTATTAATTGTTAGTATAAATATTAGTTGTTTCATCTATTCATATTTATTTGTTAATAAGATTTGTATAATGTATTGAATTTATCTGATTTAAACTATATGCGACCTGAAACCATTATCAGATATCATAGTGAATTTATCTATTTGAAAGTCCACATAGGAGGAGTCTTTTATTAATATTTTTTGTAGTTTGCATGATCAAATTATTGTATTTAAATTAAATCAAATTCATTTTGTAGTTCATATGTGATTATATATTCTTCTTATTATTTTGGAGGTGTTATAGATTTTCTAGTATTGTTGATGTTCAAATTTTGAGAGAAAAGTTATCTGGTGAAGTGTGGGAGGAATACACGATTTGATGATTTGATTGATCATATATGCATAAAATGGAAGGAGTTATCTTCTTGAATTATTGGTTTGTGTTATAATCTTTCGGGGCATTTGTTTTATGCATTGGATGGTGAGTCAAATTTGAAGAATTTGATGTTTTATTGTGAGTCTCATTCAGTTCAATGTATTGATGTTTATGTGTCAAGTAAGATAATGGTTGAAGGGCATGATCAATTATCGACTGGAAGTGATAACGATCTTCAGTCGTATGTTGAGAATGAGATTGATTATGAAGTAAGTAGGGTTTGTTCTTTTTCTAAGCATGGAGAGAAGGTTTTGATGTCTAATGGTTGGTCGAAAGGTTTGTGTCATGTTGGTAAAAGGTTTGAAGGAGATGTTACTGAATTTTGGAGAGTTTTGTGTCTATTTTCAATTAAGATCGAATTTAAGTTTCGTTACGTAAAAATAACAATGTTATGATAACGACCGAATGATTTTACAAAGGAAGTACTGGGTGTGCATGGTATATTCACGGTCGTGTAGACAAGGGTAATTAATTTCTTGATGTAAGGGTTCTTGTAAATGAACATATGCATGGATATACATACGAGACAAGGAAACATCCAAGGATTAGTTCGAAACTGGTAGCATGTCTTATTATTGAGGAAATTAAAGAACGGCCCCTTACAGGCCCCGTGGATATAATGTACCATGTGGAAAAAAACTATGGATTAATTATCAATTATTACCTTGCATGGTAGGCTATTGAGAGAGCTAAGAAACAAATATATGGGGATAAATCTGTGTCATTTGATAGGCATCGATGGTATAGGGAAGCGTTATTGAGTTCTAATTCGGGTATCATATTTGAGATAGATTATGATGATGTTTCGGGACGGTTTAAAAAGTTTTTTGTGTCATTCCATGCATGCATTGAAGGATATAAGGTTTGTCATCCTCTATTGTTTCTTGATGGCACATTTTTAAAATACCAATATAAAGGAATTCTTCTTGCGGCCACATGAAAGAACGAAAATCAACGTATAGACTATTTTGTTTTGTTCATAGTAAATTTATTTGTTTCAGTTTATGTTCTTGTTTAATATAAGTCTGGTAATTTTTTTGGTTCAGGAATGTTTCCACTAGCATTTGTTATTGCTGATTCTGAAATAGAAGAAAATTGGGAATGGTTTTTGGAGAAGTTATGACATGTTACTTCTTCATGCATTATTAGTTTTATATAAGATAGGAATAAAGGACTTCTGAAGTCAGTTCTGAAAGTTTTTTCGAATTATTTCCACTTTTATTGTTTGTAACATTTTAAGAACAATCTTAGAGACTATTTATCCGTCTCATTTTCAAAGCCCGTGAGGGACAATCTTATGAACATGTTTCAAAATTGTGCATATGAATCAAATCAATTCAAATTTCACCAAAAAATGTATTTATTGCTTACAGAAGGATCCGATGCAATTCGAAATTTCTTACAGACTTTGAGGATGGAAAATTGGACGAGTTCGTATTTTCAAGGTCAGAAATATGGTGAAATATGTTCGAACGTTGTTGAGATGTTTAATTCATGGATCTATGAAGGCCGTCATTTTGCCAAAAATAAAGTTGGTTGATTATATTAGAGGCCAGATTATGAAGATGATGGCTGAGGGTAGGGAGATGGATAATCGATGGAATGGGTGTTTATGTCCTGAAATTAACAATTGAATTGCTAATTTTTTAAAAGAAGGTAGGAGTTGGAGAGTTAGTAAAGCATATGAATTTGTTTTTGAGGTTCATTCGAAGGAGTGTGTTATTCTTTATCTCTTGAAAAGAACTTGTTCCTATTGTGAATATCAAGTAAATGGATTTTTGTGGACTCATGTTGAAGTTGCTATTCAAAAGTCAGGGAACGATTTGGATATTTTCATTAATAAGTTTTTCAGCAAGGAGTATTTTGTACATTATCTCACAAAAGTGATTTATCATGTTCCTACATGTGAAAGGGATGACGAATATGATACAAAAATAATCATTTGTCCATCTGGTGTGAAGTGGGTTGCAAAGATATAAGAGCATTGCTTCTCGTGGTAAAGAAAAGAGATAAATTTATTGGAACGTGGGTTCACGAAAAATACCAATTTTTAAATTAAAAAATGAGATGGTTCACTCAATATTCCAAATTTTAAAATTCTTTCAAAATTAAAAAGTAAGATCCTCAAATCTTAATTATTTCAAAATTAAAATTAAATTAAACTAAAAAAATATTTGAATTTCCACTTAAACAAAAATGAATTCAATTCAAGTTCCAAATTAGCAAAATAGACCAAACATGAATTTTGCCAAATTAATTATGTTGACTTGAATTAAATTAAACTAAGCTTTACCCAAATTAAGTTAGCACCAAATTATACGAGTGTTGTGATTAAACCAATTTTATCTTGTTAACCTTAAGCATGCATCTTGGGGATTTTAGCAAGATAAAAAAGAACACAACCACTACGTCGCAATGTACGAGGCAAACTCACAATAAGAAAAATCTCGGACGGCCCAACAACAAGTCCACTAGGTATGGTTTTCCAAAAGACATGACAAAAATATTTACTCAATGACCTAACTCCCTTGCAAGCCTTGACGCTTCTTCATTCCTCCACCTCCGTATAGTCGACAACTCAAAAATCCACCTTTGTCTCTGAGTTTACTGATGGGGCACAACTACCGTCCACACATGAGTTCCTCCTCCATATGTACATCACGAATAAAAAAACTGAATGCTCTGTAGGAAACTTTCTCCTCTTGGGTAGAGAATAATATCCGGTGCCAAAATGATGATCTCAAAGAATATATATATAAAATAATGCTCATGTACGAACTAGTCTGGATTTTAAGAATGCGGACCGGACATGTGTCACCTAACGGTGCGTCTAGAAATTATGACCTAATTTATAGGCACATTCTCTCTCTTTTCTGGGCTCACCGTCAGGTGACACATGTCTAGTCCGCATTCTTAAAATGTGGACTAGTCTGCAAAAGAGCAGGACTGTATATATATATATTAGTACTTGGATCAAAACAAACTATTGGGTGTAAACTAGTTTTTGTTTGAATATGAATTCATTTGGGAATCACAAAAACTAAAGGACATTTGGATTTGGATTTTTTCTCTCACGAACTTGTTAAAACTCTCTCAAGATATCCAAAAGTCTATCAAAAACTGTACTCACGCACTAATAACAATGGTGGGAAAGCAGTGGGACGTTGAAAGTGAAAAATGCTCAAAAGCCTTCAATTTTTGGCAAACCTAACATGGTCGTTCGAATGACTTTTGAATCTCATTCGAACAAGATATGAGAAGATAATGTCGTTTGAATGACAATACGTACGAAACTTCGACCGAGATTACAGAAAAACAAAATGTGTGAAAGCTCATTTGAATGACTTGAGAAACTCGTTCAAACGAGGTTAAAAAGTCGTACAAACGACATTTCAGAAGAAAATTTATTTTTATTCAAAAATTATAAAATCATTTTAAACTTATTTCAATAAAAAATGACGCCCAAAAAATATATATCTAAGTTTTAATTTAACATGTGCATTCATACCTTAGAGACCATGGAAAAATATGAAAGGTTGATGACATCAAACATGGAATAAAAACTAGCAATGATGATATATTCAATTTATGCTTGGCCGCTATGTCTTCAACTCAAATGTCATAAGCTTGAAGGTCACAAACTTCTATCCTACGACTCAAATAGCTTTATGCAAAATTATTCAGCACTAACAAATTGACTCAATTAGAAATTTGTCCTTACAAATCTCCCCATTTCGCTATTTCGGGACAAAACCAAAATAAAAACCCTATGGGCTGTTAAGCTCATCTAAAAGACATAATCCCACCCAAAAATAAAATTATAGAATAATGATGCCATAAATTGGTATTATCAGGTCACAGATGAATGAAGCTCAAACAAGTATATAACTATGGCAATAATCACAACAAAGAAGGAGATGAGGTGTAGGGGATGAACACCTGGATTTAAGTGGTTCGATCAGAGATTACGTCCACTGTGTGTGGGAGTGAAATCCACTAGTAAATATGACACTAATGGCCTAGTTACAACACTAACTTTCTTGTCCTCTCTTTTGTATACAAATGAGCCGAGTTTTTGCTAAGGTTTGAATAATGCCCCCACTTATCATGGAGAAGATGAAGAGGATATATAGGGCTTGGGGGTTTAGTGTACCCCCAAGTAGGCATGGAATTTTCCTACCTAATAAGGTTGTGCCATCTGTCCTGCCACATGTATATCATGATGATGAAATATTCTATCACATGTGTGGGACATACTGCTATAATGGTTTAGTACGTGTGGGATCCGCAACCCACGTGCACTATTCCATGCGTTCCCCAATCCATATGCTTTGCCAGCTATCATTGTCGATTGTACTGCTCAGGCCGAGGTTGAGGTGATGAGTCAACACCCTGATGGGATTCACTGATGGTGGTGTTTTCTGGATCGACCGTCATATCTTGAGTAAGAGGACGAGGCCGAGGATACACTTTTAGTGAGATCATTGGGGTTGTACATGTAGATCTGGTATTCTAAGCAGAGATCGAGGTACAATATAAGAGCCATTAGGATGAGGCTGAGCCGACCCAAGATGAGTTCATGGTCTTAGGCATCGAGCTAGAGTCAACTGATGTAATCACACCTGTCATGCCGAGGCCCGAGGCTGAGTCATCTGAGCCGAGTCCTTCCAGGACGAGTTACAACTTCCCATTTATATCCAACTAAATATGGTCAGCTTATGCCAAGGCCTACGATACTAGACGAGGTGTTATTTAACATATCAATCAACCCCTATACCTTAGTCTCTAACATCTGGATGAGGCTGAGGGGTAATGAAGTTATTTCGTCTGACAATTGTTGAGAGGACACATGGCAGCCATCAGGTGAGTGGTATATTGAGTTGACAACTATCACGCTTCCCATAGGGTCGTGTCTAATTGAGGTGTGAATGATGGTTTAGACACTTAGGGTTTTGTGCTTATTATGATGAGGGTCATGGGAAACTGTGCGCCGCTTTAAGCATGCACAAATCATTACCTGCATATAAAAGGTGATATTTTTCAAATCTTTTCATCTTCCCCAATTCATTTCTCCAACGCGCCAACTCTCTGAACCAGAGCTCTTACCCCTTGCCTCTGTGCCTCCAAGCATGTTTCTAAGGTCATTTATGCTTCTCCATTCCCATTTCCCTTCCAAATAACCTTCTTCCACCATTATATTCAAGATTTTATAGTTTCTTAAATCATTTTAAGACTTCATAGTTTCCAGCGAGATCAAACATAACTCTGGCAGCTGGACTTGGCTATTAGGGGCATCCATATTGGTTTTGAGTGTTTTTTTAGTGGTTTCAGGCTTTTAGAGGAATGTTTTGCTTACTGCTTACAATTTTTAGGCTTCCATTTGTCCCCTTAATTCTCTCCAGTCACATTTCGGTTGTCCTTCATGTAAATTTTTTTCGCTGTTCTTGGTAGGAAAAAGATTCACTTTTGCCTTTTTGATTTTTGAGTCAACCTTAGTCAACCCCAAAATTTTTTGTGATTTCCAGCTTTAACTTAAGTGTTACCTCGACCACTGAATGTTAACAACCTTATATGAGTTAGCATTTCAGTACCCATCCCTTAGGGAGAGGTATTTCCAAGAGATAGGTAAGTTAGAGGATGAGGCTGATCCTAAACGCCAAGCTGACCCTGTTTAGAGACGACCCCTCTTTCCTGTCCCTTTGAAAATAATTCTACCCTCTCCTGAAGAAATGGTCGGCTCGTCTTCGACCCAATTCAACAATAGGGATTCATATGACGAAGCCATGAGGTATTCGTCGGCCCATCCTGAGGAGATGAGAGGGTATGACAACATGTCCCGAGCCTCATCACCAAATCGAGTCGAGTCGTCTGGACGAGATGATAGCTCTGCAGAGATTCTTTTAGACCCCACTGAGCCGATCATTAATACAAATATTCCCCTGACTGTGGTTCCTTTATCTTCCATGATCGAGGCTGAGTTCCAAAGAACATACCCCACTGTCAACACCAGGGGTGGAGATGGAGTGGCTGAAGACGACATGGATGAGGGCTTTGAGTCCGACAAGCCAATGCACTGTTGATACACTGAGCAATACCAATCCTCCATACATGAGCTTGACCTTCTTTACTTCAGACACCTTTATGGCATTAAACCCAACGTCACTTTACGAGTTCCAACCGAGGATGAGATAGTATACAATAGACGAGAGGGAGAAATTTCCCTCTACGAACAAATGTTTAGGGTTGGATTTTTCCTTCCTTTTGATCCGTCCGTATGGGTTATCCTCTCCAGTCTAGGCCTCTCTACCACACAGTTAGCCCCAAACTCCTAGAGGGTCATCTAAGGATACATCTCCTTGTGGAGAAATAAGTATGAGGATGAGCCCCTAGTTGAGATTTTTTATGCTTGTTACCACGTCTTGTCCTTCGTAAATTAGGTCAGTTACTACCACTTGGGGTCCAGGAACTCTAACAAGAAGGTCCTCCATGTCAATCAAACTTCCAATCATAACTGGAAGGAGAAGTTCTTCTATGCATCTAGGGCTTTGGAATTTCCTACCGACTCCGATCATGAGGGAAGAGATGATGAGTCGAGGGTACCCCATTCTTAGGTAAAGCCTTTCATGCTCTCTAAGTCTGACCCGACCTTAGTATAACCAATAAATAAGTCTGGGTTGAGGGTCGATTCATTAGATGACCTTTGTAAGTGAAGCAATTTCTTTCTTTCAAGTCATTTGTCTTATTTTGTGACTGTGACTAATAATCCATGTTATATTTTTGTAGATCCCCCTCCTCATCTGTCTGAGGAATTTTTCAATATGTACATACTAAGCCTTCATAATTCTTTAGGCAAGAAGAAGTAACCGACTTCCAAGGGTCAGTCGAAGAAGACAATAGCCACATGGCCGACTCCATCTGAGGTTGACCAAAAAAGGACTAACGATTAAGTTCCCCTTGATAGTAAGCCTGAGAGGGACACTCAGAGGCCAAGGGTTATCCCCCCAAGCTCATCTCTGCCAAGAAGTTCTAGAGCTATCTCTTATTATGGGGATTATTTTTAGGAGTATTAGCACAACAACATTCCCAACCTTAAGAAGTGCCCAGGCATTATTTTCCCTTCGGATACAAGATCCAAGAGGGAGATGCTTGGAGTTCCCACCAAGGATGACTACGAGTTCTTGGAGAAGATGGCTCCTCCTCAGGTCTTTGATTTTGGACTTTATCTGATGGCTCAAGTAATTATTTTTTTCTTATTCATAAGTCTTTTCTCGTACTCTTACCACGTCTGTACTAACATGATTTCCTGTCTATAGACTGTATGAACCTTTGGCTTTTCTAATAAATGGATTGTCAAGAATTATCCCAAAGTGTAGGAGGATAAATGAGCCCTCAGATCCGAAAAGAGGCTAAAGAAATTCCTGGAGTCTTGTCAGGCCAACCTTTTGCAGGCTCAGAATTATCTGACAATCAACGACGACTTACTGAAGATGAAAATGACCTGCTTAAGGAGAAGGACGATGCATTAGTCGCATTATCAGTCACATATACGAAGGAGCTTACTGAGGTCATTTATAGGGGAAAAGATGAGGCCTTGTCTCATGAGGCCTTTGAGAGGATTAGGGTTGAGGATGTGGAAGCTTTCAAGGCTTCGGACAAGTTCGGTATCTTTGCCATTATTTACTTCGAGAGAGGTGTAAAGATGTCTTGTCAGTGGATTAATACCATGTTCACTAAGGTGGTCTCTTCTATTTGGCCTTCCTTGGATGTTCCAGACTTGTTCAACCCCCTCTTTGATGCCGCTCTGGAGTATATGGAGCTGATGGCGGAAGCCAAGGCTGTGGCTAACGTTCAGTCCAATGTCCCCTCCCTAATAATACAGGTTGAGGGTGGAACTGAGCCTACCACCAAGGAAACTCCCACTATTAACCTTGATACGACTTCTTAGGGTGGCTGTCTTTGACCAATACCCTCTTTTGATTGTACTTCTATTCTGTCTATGTTGAATGCTTTTTATTTTTGAAGTTTTTCATCATCTCCGTACTTTGTCATCTAGATGTGAAATGGAATATCAAGTTTCTCTCTTATTTGTATTCTCTCTTGCCTTTTCTTTCATGCCTTAATTATGTTATTGTGTCGTTCCCAAATGTTTGCATGTTATGAATCAACCATGAATCCCTCATCTCGTCTATGGTCTGTCGTCTTGGCTGAGGGGGTAAATTCACCAAATTAACGATGTTTAATAATAACCACAACTAAGTGATTTTAAAATTTACATCCACCAGATTATGATGTTTTAGGCACAATTCCACCCTCGTCGTTTTGAGAGTGTGTGGAGGGTCATCCCATCCATGCACTCTCGTCTCGGCCGAGGGAGTAAATTCACTAAATTAGTGATGTTTAATTACAACCACAACTAAGTGATTTTAAAATTTCCATCCACCAAATTATGGTGTTTTAGGCATAATTCCTCCCTCATCGTTTTGAGAGTGTGTGGAGGGTCGTCCCATCCATGCACTATCGTCTCGGCCGATGGAGTTATCTCGACCGAGGGAGTAAGATCACCAAATTTGTTTAATAACAACCACAACAAAGTTATTTTAAAATTTTCATCCACCAAATTATGGTGTTGTAGGCACGAGTCCTCCCTCGTCGTTTTGAGAGTGTGTGGAGGGTCGTCCCATCCATGCACTGTCGTCTCGACAGAGGGAGTAAATTCACAAAATTAATGATGTTTAATAACAAACAAAACTAAATGATTTTAAAATTTTCATCCACCAAATTATGGTGTTTAGGCACAAGTCCTCCCTCGTCGTTTTGAGAGTGTGTGGAGGGTCATCCCATCCACGCACTATCATCCCGGCCGAGGCACTAAATTCACCAAATTAATGATGTTTAATAAAAACCACAACTAAGTGATTTTAAAACTTGCATTCACCAAATTATGGTGTTTAATAATAAATGCCATTCTATCTTATTGGCAGTCCATGGACGAGGTTGACCCCGTCTTGATTGTCGTATCACCGAGGTAACTTAAGCTTACTTCACCACTAATGATGTTTTGTAGCTTAAGATGAGTTGAAACATTTAAGCTAATATCTTAATAGATAATCAACATATGAGGGAACACTTGGAATTCATTTGCATTTCATTCATCTGAGTCTCACACATATGTATTACAATAGAATTGGAAAAAGAGAGGAGGACATTAATATTATTGGTAATATTTCTTGAGGTGGTCAGCGTTCCACGGGTTGGAGAATGGTTCTACTTCTAGGTTTTATAATATGTACGTTCCCGGAACCACGTCTTCGATTACTCTGTATGGGCTATGCTAATTTGGATGAAACTTATTGGGTTTCTGCCATGTCTTCTTTAGTACCAGGTCCCCTTCCTTCAATGGGCGCGCCTTTAATCGCTTGTTGTATAATCTTGTTATTCTTTGCTAGTAGGAAGATTTCCTAACCTCAGCGTCTTCTTTTCTTTCTTCCATAAAATCCAAATCCAACCTTATTTCTTTAACATTCCTTTGTGGGTCATACGTTTGAACCCTATGAGTAGGGAGGCTAATTTTTGTAGACACCACTGCCTCTGAGCCATAAACAAGCATGAAAGGAGTCTCCCCAGTTGGGGTCCTCTCCATTGTTTTGTAGTCCCATAGGACAACATACACTTCTTCAATCCATTTCCCCTTTGCATCTTATAACTTCTTCTTGATTCCATCGAGAATTGTTTCGGTTGTCACTTTCATATGACCATTAACTTGGGATCGGCTAGAGGTGGAGAAGAATTACATGATGCTGACCCTTTCGCTATACTTTTTCAGGGAGACGTTCTTGAATTGTGTTCCGTTATAAAAAATCAGGGTGTTAGGTAGGCCATATTTGCAGATGATATTTTTCTAGATGAACTGAAAGGTCTTATGCTCCGTGATTATAATCATCGGCTCAACCTTCACCCACATCAAAAAGTAATATATCTCCACGATCATATAGCGATAATTATTCATGGCCCTGGGTAAGGGTCCTACTAGATCAATTCCTCATACCGCAAATAACCAAGGATATATGATGGAGGTCAAAGGTTGATGAGGCTAGTGGGGAATGGTAGCAAAACTTTGGCACTTGCCACACTTCTTGACATATGTTGCACCATCCTTGGCCAAGGTCGGCCACCAATAACCCTAGGTAATGATTCTCTTAGGCAGAGACCTTTCTCTCACGTGACTGGTGGAGAAGCCTTCCTGCACGTCATTCAGGATGTATTCTATCTCAGATGGGTGGACACATCTGAGCATAGGAAGTAAAAACCATTTCTTGTATAAAGTGTCTCCTATGATGAAAACTTGGCAGCTTTATATCCCAACTTCCTTTTCTCAGTTTTGGATTTTGAAAACTACCCATCCTTTATGTACCTGATGAGGGGATTCATCCAGGAAGCTCCCATGTTTAAATTCAGACAGTATTCTGAAGCACTCTCCCCTTCTTTAATGGTCGACCGATGCAAGATTTTGATCGGTATCGTTCTTTTTATCTCCATCCTTGTAGATGAGTCTAGTCTTGTAAGTGCATCATCTCGGTCATTATCCATTCGAGGTATCCTCTTCAGCTTCACCTCTTTAAAAGTCTTCAATACTGACCTTACTTTCTCCAGATATTTGTTCATCCTATCATCTTTCACCTCATATGGCCCCCAGATCTAGTTCACCACTAGTCTTGAATCACTATGAACTAGGAACTGGCCGACATTTAGAGCCCGGGCCAAAGAGAGGCTTGCTATGAGAGCTTCATAGTCGGACTCATTATTAGAGGCCTTAAAACTGAACCTTAATGCATATTCAATATTTATCCCATCTGGTACCGACAATATCAAGCCTGCACCACTTCCACTCTCATAAGAGGACCCATCGACGAAGAGTCTATACACCATTCCATTCTTAAAGAAACTACCTTTTACCAAGGTTCCATTTTTGAAGAGGTATCGTTCCTCTTCATTCTCAGATACTTTTCCACTAGTTGAACTTGTCTCGACCTTGTTCGGGGGAGAGCCTACACCTTTTCCTTTCCCACAACCAGTGGTCTCAAAATTTTCGCTAGCGACCTCATCCCAAGTGAAATCAGCCATAAAGTCTGCTAAAGATTCCCTTTGATGGCCACTCTAGGCTCATAGATGATATCAAACTCTCCAAGCTCTATTACCCAAGCCATTAGTCTCTCGGACTTCTCAGGCTTGTGGATAACCTGTTGTAGTGGAGAGTCCGTTAGGATGACCATTATGTGGGCCTAGAAGTACGGCTTCATCCTCCTTGAAGAGTGAATCAGAGCATAGGCTAATTTTTCCATCCTAGGATACCTCTACTCGGCCCTCTGGAGCGCCTTACTATTGAAATATACCGGCTTTTGTATTCCATCCTCATCTCTTATAATGGCAGCGCTAATAGCCGACTTTGATACTACTATATATACATAAAGTTTTTCCCCTTGGATTGGCCATGACAATAATAAGGGAGAGCCAAGGTAGGACTTCAACTCTTGGAAGACCTTATCACATTCCTCATTCCATTCAAAAGCTTTTATAAGAACTTCAAAAAATGGAAGACATTTGTTTGTGGCTCTGGATACAAACCTGTTAAGTGATGCCACTCTCCTCATCAGCCTCTGCACATCCTTGGTTGAAGTTGGAGTCTTCATCTCCATCAAGGCCTTGATCTTTGCGGGTTTAGCCTCTATCCCCTCTGATTTATGATGAATCCCAATAATTTTCTTGCTCTGACGCTGAACACGCACTTTGCAGGGTTAAGCTTCATCATGTATCTATCCATTGTGTCAAAAGTTTGCCTGAGGTTGGCCCCATGGGTCTTTCCCTTGAGACTTTAGTAAGAACATCATCAATATAGACGTCCCTCGTCTTCCCAATTTGATCCTCAAACATCTTGTTCACAAGCCTCTGATAAGTGGATGCATCATTCTTCAAATCAAAGGGCATGACTTTATAGCAGTAGGCCCCCTTGTCAGTTATGAAGGTAGTCTTCTCCTCATCGGTCGAGTGCATGATTATCTGATTGTAGCCCGAGTAGGCATCCATAAAACTCATCAGTTCATGGCCTGCTATGGCATCAACCATCTGATCGATCCTAGGCAAAGGAAAGATATCCTTAGGGAATCCTTGTTCAGATCGATAAAGTCCACACACATTATCCACTTCCCATTAGCTTTGGTGACGATAACTGCGTTGGCTAGCCAATCAGGATATATCTCCTCTCTTATGAAGTCGGCTTTTTACAGCTTCTTCATTTCATCCCGGATGACCTCATATTTCTCCCACGAATATATTCTCCTTTTCTATCGTATCGGCCTAGAATCATTGGCCACATTCATTTTATGGAAAAAAAAGTTCAGGAACTATGCCCGACATATCCTCATGATTCCACGTGAGATACTCTACCTCTCTCTCAAGAGTTTGATCAGCTCTTCCTTGACATCTCCTCTCTGGGATTTGTTAATCTGGATGGTTTTTTCCAGCTCGTCCTCATTGAGGAGGATGGATTATACCCCTTCCATGACCTCCCCTTTCTTCAGTTTGGTCTCATCCCTGGGATCCAGGGTATCAATAATATAGGTCGTAGTTTCTTTATTGTGAGCTTCCCTCTCCTCAGCTAAGTTGAAGTAGCATTATCATGCCAACACTTGGTCACCTTGGACTTCCCCTACACCATAAGGGGTCAGGAATTTTACCATTTTGGGTACAGTGGATAACACGACCTTACATTCCTTGAGGGCCACTCTTTCCATTATAATGTTATAAGCTGAGTATATACTTTCATCCATGACAAAGAAATTGACCTTCTTTGTTAGACTTTTAGGACAAACATCTCCCATTCTAAAATATGTTTCATACATTCCCAATGGGTGCACCTTCTCACCACTGAACCCTATCAGAGGATGATGATAAGGGATGAACCTCTTTTTATTGAGTCCCAAAACTTTAAAACAAGGCCTGAACATAACATCGACCGAACTTACCTCGTCAACCAATATCCACCGTACGTCATACCCATATACTCTAGTTATAATTACCAAAGGGTCATATTGAGGAGATAGGATTCCCTCGAGGTCAAGTCTTGAAAACCCACAATCAAGGTGTCCATATCCATATTTTTTCTCTTCTCTGACTTTGTGCTTATTTCGGTCGAGTTAATGGCTTTGACCTTGGGAAGAGCCTTATCCTTGGTCACATGTGCCTTATGCTCATCAAATTCTTCACCACCCCCTCCCAAGCCTCCACAGATCATCTTCACATCGAACGAGATCATGTGGAGTCGACCTTTTGGATCATTATCCTTTGGTTGTAGGTCTGGGTCATCATCATCATCGTCATCTGAGGCGTCATTCTTCTTCCATGGGGCAACTTCCCTGCGCTTATCAGCCCTTCTTCTGGGATCGTCTAGTCCTCTTTTTGGGCCATCACTGCACACATACTTCCATAGCTTTCGAGCCTTAAGAATCTTTTCAATCTCATCTTTCAGGGTGAAACACTTGTCAGTTAAGTGCCCGTGATCTTGGTGAAATTCACACCATAAGTTTTTATTCCTCTTGTGAGGAGGATCTTTCAAATTCTTAGGACATCTTAGGGACCGATCATTCTTGATATCATTCAAAATGTGCTCGCAGCTGACTGTGAAAGGAGTATACCCGACAAACGTATCATCAGTTGATCTCATCTTTCCATCTTTACTCTTCTTCTAAAACGTGTTCCCACTGCTAGTGCCTTTCTCATCCTCATACTTAGATGCCATTAGCTCCTCTCTACATTCATGACCTTGTCGTCCATTGCCAATAGCTCAGCCATAAACTTTTGTGGGTCCTGAGTAAGCTTCCAAAGTAATTTCCCTTTCTATATGCCTCCTATTAACGTTGTTATCGCAATACATTTCTCATAATCCTCCCAATTAAACCTCATGATGTACTCCATGAGACTCTCATTCATCCCCTGTTTAACATACAGTAAGTGAGTAGTCTGCTTCTAGGATCTTATCCCAAAGCAGAAGTTGTGAATGAATCGTTCAGCGAGTTGCTTGAAATTTTCAATGGAGTTCTTCGGGAGTCAAGTGAACCATATATGGGTAGCTCCAGTCAAAGTGATTGAGAATGCATGATATTCAATCTCATATGAGACGGAGTATATGTCCGCAGCTGACTGGTACATCTCTATATGGTGCATAGGGTTGGTACTAACATCATACTTTGGAGTAACCACTAGCGTCTTGAACTTGGCAGGGGTTGGAAAGTTGACTATCTTATCTACAAAGGGAGATCCTTATGACTATCCCCTCTACAAGGGGTCACGTATCTTAAGGATGTCTCCAATATTGTTTTCTAGACTTTGAATTGAGTCATTCCAGGGCCTCTCGGACACTTCAATAACGTCAGTTTGGCCAATGTTATCCCCTGCTACCTCAACCAGCCAAACTGAGGGTTCCCCTGCTACTGACCTACATCAGATATTTACGTCTCGCTGGCCCTCGTCTCGACCACATGGGAGTTGGTTATCTGGCCCCACCCTCCTTGAGATAACATTGCTCCTTGACCTGGATAGCCTTTTTCTCAAATCACCAACTCTGCCAAGACTTTCAAAGGCCGACCCTCTACTTAATCGGTTAGAAGCTAAATCCCTTGGTCGGGCATCAGCCAATCATGACTTCGGCTTCCTTGGATGGGATGTACCGTATTCCCAGATACTTCGTATGGATCCCAATAATCAATTTGAGTATATTCAGCCTCATAATCATATAAACGGTTATTCGAAAGGGTTGTCCTTGCCTCCCCAGGCGTAAACGCCTAAGGTCAGCAACGTCAATCCTCTGTTGAAGAGGAGGTAGATCCTTGCGAGGTGCCTGGGGTCTCTCCTGTCCCCTTGATGATGCTCCCCATCTGTTGGAGTAATTATCTCTGGCAGGGCTCCTACTAGCCTAATTACCAAATTTTAGCTAAAGGCAACCAGCTGCTCTTGTATTACCTGTTGGCTTGCTGCCAAGGATTTCAATGTCACCACTATCTCTGTCATTTTTTACTGAAGAGGTGCGTTGCTAGAACTAGGGCCACCAGTTGTTGGTGGTGGTGGTGGAAATTCTTATGCCAGACATTAAACCTTACAGATGAGCTGCAGTCAAAGAGCAAAAGCCTTGTATCTCAACAGGAACTCTTTTAATGATGAAACAACTCCACAGGAGGGGAGGACTGGTTCACCACCATAGACCGGTGAAGACAAGCTAGAAAAAAGGAAGAGATGATGTTACTCTTTCCCAATGACAGCGCCATACTGATGATGCCAAAAATTGTTATTATCGGGTCACAGATGTATGAAGCTCAAACAAGTATATAATTATGGAAATAATCACACAACAAATCAACAAAGAAGGAGATGAGGTGAATGGGATGAACACATGGATTTAAGTGGTTCGACCAGAGCCTACGTCCACTGTGTGTGGGGGAGTGCAATCCACTAGTAAATATGTATCTAATGGCCTGGTTACAGCATAAGATTTCTCGCCCTCTCTTTTGTATACAAATGAGCAGAGTTTTTGGTAGGGTTTGAATAGTGCCCCCTACTTCTCATGGAGAAGATGAAGAGGATATATAGGGCTTGGGGGTTTAGTTTACACCCAAGAAGACATGGAATGTTCCTACCTAATAAGGTTGTGCTATCTGTCCTGCCACACGTGTATAATGATGATAAAATATTCCCTCACATGTGTGGGAGATACTGCTATAACGGTTTAGTACGTCCACGCGTTCCCCAATCCACGTGCTCTGCCAACTGTCACTACTGTTCGTACCGCCCAGGTCGAGGTTGAGATGATGAGTCAACCCCCTAATCGGATTAACTGATTATGGTGTTGTCTAGAGAAGTCGTAGTCACTTAAGTAAGAGGACGAGGCCGAGGATACACTTGTAGTGAGATCATTGGGGTTGTACATCTAGATCGGTTATTCCAAGGAGAGGCCAAGGTGAAATATGAGAGCCATGAGGCTGAGGCCGAGACGAGACGAGCTGATCCAAGTTGAGTCCATGGCTGAGTTGTCGGGCTAGAATCCACTTATGCAATGACACCTGTCATGCCGAGGGTCGAGGCCGAGTCATCTGAGCTGCGTCCTTCTAGGCAGAGTGGAAAATTCCCATTTTTGGCCAATTGAGAACGGCCGTCTTAGGCCGAGGCCTATGATCCTAGGCGAGGTTATATTTGGCATATCACGGACACTTGACTTACATATAGTAGAGAAGATTTTCTTGCTTTAAAATTTTTCTACTTAAGGTGAAAACCTGCACACTTAAACACACCATCAAATGCATAGGGAATATAACAATATAGATTGCATAATTAAATTCTCCCCCATATAACAATATAAATTGCATAATTAAATTCTCCCACTTTTTCTTACAAAGTCTACCCAATAAAGGACATGTCTCCATAACATAGATCTTCCCAAATTAAAAGGTTTAGATACAATTTCTCCCCCTTTTTGTTCAGGAATAGACAAAGACAAAAGTACAATAAAATAACCCATTTCTGCCCAATTAAATGAAATTCTTCGTGTAAATGTAATAAGAGATAATTATGATGGAACAATAAGTATTTCATGCAATGGTGTATAGTTTTACAAGTACAATAAAGAAACATGGCAACAAAAGATCAACTAACACTACACCAAAAATAGTAATTTGGCACACCTTGATATTAAAAATTTGGCATAGCTTAAAACTTTGCAAATTCTGGCACGGTTTAATGACAATCTGGCACACTTTAAAACCATGACAAAATTTGGCACTATTTAAAAGTGTGCCAAAATTGAGAACACAACTATATTATATAAATACCCTAAAAAAATAATACTCCTCACAAGTTTTTTCTCTCCTGCTAACTTTGCTCTCTCATTCTAGTCTCCCTCTTTATCTCACCTCGGTAAAGAAGGTTTCGGGTTCTGGTCAAGACACCACCTGCCGGTGTTGGCGGTCTTTGATTTGCGTAGGTCGGGTTCGGGGATGGCGGTGGTGGCGATTTCGGGTTAGAGGTATCCGGGGTGGTGGTTTCGAGTTAGAGGGATCTGGGGCTGGTGTTGGGGGTTGTGGAGGTGGTGGCGGTTTCGAGGCTGACGGGTTGATCCGGTTTGGAAGGTGGAATGGGTAGGTTCATGGATTTTCGGGTATGGAAAATTGGCCAAGTGAATATTCGTGAGTTCCACCAACGATTTTTTAACTCTCCTTGATTTCTTCTCAACTCAGGTATGTTTAGCGCTCCCTCTCACACTAAAAGTTTGTATGGTTCAATATAATCAATTATTATAGGTGTCATATTATGTACATAGTAATCTTTAGTGATTTTTTATTTGGTTAATTTGATTTAAATCAATATCTATTTGTACTTGTTTGTTGTTTGGGATGAATAGAGGATGGCCTAGTTTTAATAAAATTAGGGTTTCTCGTATTGCTATTTTTTTCGACCAATTAATCTGTTCTTCGCGTTTCATATTACCTTTTGTTTTTTAAATAAATTTCACATCTTTTCAGTAGGGAATAATAATGTGTTATGATGTTCATTTTTGTTAAAATCAATGACAACAACTTTACCCTAACATTACAATTTAATTTTAAATATACCAACTGTGTGAAGACATTTACGTTGGGCATTATAGCCTCCTAAATAGTAATTTTGTTTAGAAATTTCAAGTGTAACAAGCCAACGGCAACATCACATCACACCATCAAAACACACCTCCCACCACTGACCAAACTCTTCCCCCTTCCTTTATTCGTACCCCATCACACCCCCAACCCCCGAACACCATATTCTTCAATAACTCAACCCTTAACCTCTTTTTGACTCCAAAATAAGGTAATATTTACATATTTCTTTCATTTCCACACACATGTTGCATTTAATTTACACTTTTGAGGATATTTGTTTGTATATGTATGATTGTATGTTGAAAATTCGTATGTCAATGGGTAAAAATTATTTGTATATGTATGTGGTGTTTTTTTTATCTATATATGATGTTTGTATGTTGGAAATAACCCATAAATTTGTCAATTTATTTTTGTATTTGAATTAATCTAGGGTTCTTGAATTTTTTGCACTTTTGTTGAAACTAACTCATGAATATATGTTTGTGTGTATATGTATGATGTTTGTTAGGTGTATATGATGTTTATATGTTGGAAATAACCCATGAATTTGTCAATTTGTTTGTGTGTTGTCTAACATTCTTAAATCCTTTTTGTACTTAATTTCCATACATATATCCACTACTAAATCATTTGAATCCTTTTAGTGTTTTAGATCTCTCATATGTATGAATTGTTTTTTATGTTTCTCACTCTTGGATTCACTAAACTATGGTTCCTATCAGGTATAGTTTGTCCTTTATTTTACTTTTTATATGTTAGGTTTAGAGAGTTTAATGTAGTTGATACATAATTTTAAGGTTCATAATTGTATTCGGGGTTTATTGAAACTAATAACTTGGTTTATATGTTTTTTATAGACTTGAAGTGTGTTATTTTCTGTTATTTTTGTTGTGTTTATAATACTTTGTTTTTCTTAATTATGATATATTATTTATGTTTGTAGAAAATCGTGTTCTGTTTGTAGTTAATCATTCTCCTTATTTTCCATGCCTTCAGGGTATACCTAATTTGTGATGGTGTACAAAGAAGGAAGTGCGCCAGTTGTCTTTGAATCTCCAGAATGTCCTTGTTGGAGGCAGGGGCTATAGGTAACACTCTTCAAAATAATCATCTTTCAAATGCTTAATTTGTCTTTCAAATGTGCACTGCAATTACTAATATTGTTGTACATAACATTTTAAGTTTTTGAGGTTAGTTTGATAACATAAAAGAAGAGAACCAATTAATAATGGAATGTGATTTGTGTGGTGCCTTGAAAATGTTTGCTGAAATGAAGACAACAATATAGACAAAAGGGGTTATTTTGGGTTCTTTTTGGTATTCCACGGCCTTGAAAAGGGTGGATGTAGTATCCATCCACTGAAATGGTTGTTTGATACTTCTCCATGAAAACGAGTAATGCAAACTAATTATAATTCAAACTTGAAGCTTTAAAACTATAATTCAAACATAAATCTTTACAATTGGGATTCAAACTTTTTCAATTAGAATTCATTCGCGGCAATACCATCGTGAGGTATCGCATTTCAGTTGCGAAATTACGTCGTATCAATACCATCGCGAGTCCGTAAGTAATTCCTACATATGATTTTTATAATTGCAAACATATATAAAAATAATTAGCTTTAATTATGTTAATGACTTGCTGAATAATGATCCTAACATTCATGTTCCTACTATCATACACAGCTGAATACATACTTTTCCAAATCTTCCAAACAATACTAATTGATAGCACATTGATAAGGAATTTTATCCGCGCAGCTCCCGCTCTCCGTGCAGCTCTCTCTCCACTCGTCCCGCTCAGGTAACCTCATTCTCTCTCTTTTGTTATAATCTAACTCAAAATAAGGACAATGTTAATTTGCTAATGTAGGTTGAGAATGTTAGGTGGCGAAGATATCTTTTATGATAAATTATTACTTATTTTTCTTATACATACTATCACTCAGTTGTTTATTTCACTTGTGTTTTGTCTTTCCTAGTTAGCTTGAATTTATGGGATTGGTTCGTTAAAAGTATCTCTTTACCTTTATTATATATTCCTTGTCATCGGTTGATTTGTACTTCGATATGCCCCTCAAAATTGTTCAATATCCACAACCAATACTACGCAAAGAACAAGAGGATTGATTCATTTGATGAGAATTCGAAGAAGTTAGTTGATGATTTAAGAATTTTCAGACATTATTGGACCAAATGGGATACTTTTGAGAAATTATGGCGCGAAGAGTTCATCGGGTGGCTATCAAAATACAAATGAAATCTGGTTAGTCTAAAAGTATCAAATTCTCTTTAAATGTTGCAGCATTAAATAAAAAAAATGGCCTGAAATAGCGGCAACAAGTAGCCAAACGTAAAATGGCTTACGTTATGATCTTATTTAGTTAAATTGGTGGAAGGGATTTGCTGGTGGTTGGGTTTTGGAATTTTCTGCTGTGGTTGAGTTTATTTTAAATGTTAAAGCATGTTGAATTTAACGAATAAACAAATGAAACTATGTCAAAATTTTCTAAAATCAATAAATGTTCTAAATTGATTAAAAACATACTGTTAAAGGATGAAAACCCAAAATAACCTCCCAACAACTCCAAAGAGGCATGAACACCTCGTACGGGATCAATGTAACACGTAGGAACTCACCACATAGTCACAGTTTATGCTAGCACTGATTATGTCCAATAAAGGGTGCTTTGGGAAGAACTTTCTAATACACACCAATATAAGAGGCATGAACACCTCGCATGGGACCACTGTAACTTATAGGAATGGACCATGTAGTCACGGGTTAACTAGTTTGAGAATATGATGATAATTTAAAAATATTCAGATTTTTCTTAAGAACATACCATTTGAGGGTGAAAACCTAAACCATCGGGTTAAAGGGTGAAAACCTAAATCAGCCTCCAACGTCACCATAAGAGGCATGAACACCTCGCGCATGACCAATGTAACTTGTAGGAATTGACCCTGCAGTCACGAGACTCCCGATTTGAGAATATGACGATAGTTTATGAAAATCAACACTTAGACTTAAAAATAAGTCGTTAATGGGTGAAAACCTAAACCATCCCCTAAACGTCACCTAAGAGGCACGAACACCTCGCATGGGACCAATGTAACTTATAGGAACTGATCGCGTAGTCACAGGACTCCCGGCTTCAGAATATAACGATAATTTGTAAAAATTAACACTTAGACTTAAAAACAAGCCGTTGAAGGGTGAAAACCTAAATCAGCCCCCAAACGTCCCCATAAGAGGCACAAACACCTTTCACGGGACCAATGTAACTTGTAGGAACTGATCGTGTAGTCACAGGTCTCCCGGTTTGAGAATATGATGATAATTTGTAAAAATCAACACTTAGACTTAAAAACACACCGTTTAAGGGTGAAAATCTAAACCAACCCCCAAACAAACTCGTAAGAGGCACGAAAATCCTGTACGAGACCAATGTAACTTGTAGAAACTGCGCGCATGATCACGGATCTCCTGGTTTGAGAATATGATGATAATTTGAAAATATCTAAATTAGGCTTAAAAATAAGCCGTTAAAAGGTGAAAACCCAAACTATCCCCCAAACGGACCCGTGAGAGGCACAAATGCCTCGCATGGGACCAATGTAACTTGTAGTAGCTGACAGGGTAGTCACGGGACTCCCGATTTGAGAACATGATGATAATTTGTAAAAATCAACTCTTAGACTTAAAAGCAAGCCATTAAAGGGTGAAAACCTAAACCATCCCCCAAACGACCCCGTAAGAGGTACAGACACATCTTACGGGACCAATGTAACTTGTAGAAACTGCCCGCATAATCACGAGTCTCCCGATTTGGTAATATGACAATAATTTGAAAATATCTAGATTAGGCTTAAAAATAAACCGTTAAAGGGTGAAAACCCAAACCAACCAACAGACGGACCCGTAAGAGGCACGAAGACCTCACACGGGACCAATGTAACTTGTAGGAACTGACCGCGTAGTCACGGGACTCCCGATTTGATAATATGATGATAATTTACAAAAATTAATACTTAAACTTAAAAATAAGCCGTTAAGGGTGAAAACCTAAACTAGCCCCCAAACGTCACCGTAAGAGGCACGAACACCTCGCACGGGACCAATGTAACTTGTAGCAACTGATCGCGTAGTCACAGGCCCCCCTGTTTGACAATATGATGATAATTTGCAAAAATAAATAATTAGACTTAAAATCAAGCCGTTAAAGGGTGAAAACCTAAACCATCCCCCAAACGACCTCGTAAGCAGCACGGACACCTCTTACGGGACCAATGTGACTTGTAGCAACTGCCCGCATAATCACGGGTCTCCCAGTTTGAGAATATGAAGATAATTTGAAAATATATAGATTAGGCTTAAAAATATGCCGTTAAAGGAAGAAAACCCAAACCAGCCCCCAAACAGACCCGTAAGAGGCACAAACACCTTGCATGGGATCAATGTAACTTGTAGGAACTGACCGTGTAATCATGGGACTCCCGATTTGAGAATATGATGATAATTTGCAAAAATCATCCCTTAGACTTAAAAATAAGCCGTTAAAGGATGAAAACCTAAACTAGCCCCTAAATGTCCTCGTAAGAGGTACGGACACCTCGCACGAGACCAATGTAGCTTGTAGGAACTGACTGCGTAGTCACGAGACTCCCGATTTGAAAATATGACGATAATTTGCAAAAATCAACACTTAGACTTAAAAATAAGCCGTTAAAGGGTGAAAACCTAAACCAACCCCCAAACGTCACCGTAAGTGGCACGAACACCTCTCACGGGCCCAATGTAACTTGTAGGAACTGACCACGCAGTCACGATTCTTCCGGTTTGAGAATATGACGACAATATGAATATATCTAGATTAGGCTTAAAAACAAGTCGTTTGAGAGTGAAAACCCAAACCAGTTCCCAATTTGCCCCGTAAGAGGCACGAACACCTTGCACGGGACCAATGTAACTTGTAGGAACTGATCGTGTAGTCACGTGTCTCCCGGTTTGAGAATATGACTATAATTCCAAAATATCTAGACTAGGTTTAAAAACATGCTATTTGAGGGTGAAAACTTAAATTAGTCCCTAAATGTCCCAGTAAGAAGCACTAACACCTTGCATGGGACTAATGTAACTTGTGGGAGCTGACCATGTAGTCACAAAAATATCGATTTGTGAATACAATAATAATTTTCATTCGTATATGCAAATTTTCAGCTTGAATAAGATTTTTTTTCAAAATTACTCGGTTACTAACATCATCTCCTTTTGTATCTTATTTTTTTTACAGAATAACATTTTTCCATTAGCTTTTATCCATGTGGAACACATGAAGTCAATGGTCTACAACAAGAGGATTATTTACTTAATGTCCTTTATATTCAGGATTATATTTTTTTTATGTCCGTGCGAACTTTTGTAGTTTTATTGTTAGATTTTATGGACCTGCGGGCTTTTGTAATTTTATTGTTATAATTTATGACCGTGCGGGCTTTACATTACGCATGTATTATATTAACAGGTTTTAGAATGTTCAAACAATAGAGGAAACTCTTCCCAATCTTTTTGGTCTGTGAACTATTATTATTTGTAATATTTTTAAGTTTGTATGCACATTAGTTTATCAACAACTTTCGAGATTTGCAATTTATGAATTTTCTTATTTTCAAATAATTAATTTTTTATTTTTCTTTTATCCAAAAATTTGACACAGTTCAAAACCATGCCAAAAGTGTATCAAATTTTGGCACATTTTTGAACTATGCCAAAAGTTTCTCAAAATGTGCTCAATCTAGCACAGTGCCAAAAGTGTGCCAGAAATATCAAATTCTGACACGGTTTAAAAGTGTGCTAGAAGTGTTCATGTTTGGTCAACTCTGGCACACTTTTGAGTCGTGCCAGAAAGAACTCTCCATTTTGGAACACCTGATTCTGGCACAGTTCAAAACCGTGCCAGATTTGATCTAGCATAGTTTTAAACCGTGCCAGATTCCTGTTTTTGGTGTAGTGTAATCCACACTAAGATTAATAGATACCAACTAAGATGTTATATCAAGAAGATACCAACTAGAATGTATTAAGATAAACATGGGATATCAGTAAAAATGCAACAAGATAGATACATATTTCAACAAGATGCATACGTGGACTAGATAGCAAGGCAAAGACTTAAAAACAAATGATACCATATATCTAAATACTCAAAAAATACCAATGACACACAAGCACATATATATAGGTATAAATATCACACAAGACACTAAGCGCATTAAGTTTTTTACACTCATATGGCATAAATATATCTAAATAAACATGTGGTAAACGGAGTGAAGGGGTGTGAACTAGAGACAAAAAAAATAATGACCCAATCACTTAAAAATGTTCAAGGAGTTCCATTTGATTGCAAAAATATTACCAAACATAAATTTAGCCTCATATGACAAGATAAGGAGAACTCACAGAACAAACAAGCACAATGCACACATGCCTAGAATTTTAATGATTCTACAAGTCCATGAAGTCATAAAAAAATAAGCATAACTAGGATACATTGTCATTGAGAAAACTCGTTGATATACCCATCAAAACTCCCTCATAAGTAATAATTATTTTCTTTTATTTTCTTTTCTTTTTGATGATCATATCAAACTAAACTATGTTGGCCTTGGCTACTTTTTTCAATGCCACACTTTTAGGCCCTTTCCAATGGTGTCTTTCATGCAAAGGAGATTTTCTCCTTTCGCAGCCCTTTTCGTGCACCCTCATATATTTTTTTTACAATTCAAATAAATCTCACGTGCAAAGGTTCTTACATGCACAAATCCTCCATAGTCACAAAAATATGTAGATAACAAAATTTATAGGAGAACATCTCACTTAGCTCAAATATACATGTGAAGTAAACGTTCAAAAGAGCTTATGCATGTGTGTAAGAGGCATGTTACAAGAATCCATTAAGCAACTCAAAATCAAACTTCTCCATGCAAGCATGATAAAGAGCATTTTAAAAATTAAAAAACCAAAAGTTCTAGCCACATGGAAGCTGGGGAATAATATAGGATTCAAACACATGTATATGCCACATAAAATGTGTACAACTAAAATACATAAAAAAAGGGGAAAAAAACTTTTTGAGTTTTTCAAAATTTTTAAACAAACAAAAAAAATCAACTCAAAAGACAAGCAATTTTTTTCCAGTAAGACCCAATAAATGAAAATATTAAAATACAAAAAATAAACATGTCATAATTCTAGGAAAACACATATGATGAATCATAGACTAGAAAATGATAAACAAATATATAACAAACAAGAATCTATCATGAAACACAAAAGCTAGTGTATGTAAACAAAGCTAACACAATTAACCTTTAGCTTTAGCAAGGGGGAATCATGTGCAAGCAAATGAGAATCATAAATCCCATCATATAAAGCATCCAAATCAAATCCCCTAATCCATATGACTGAAACACGATGCTCTAGGGATTTGGTGACCTTTGTGACTCTGCCCTTAGACTTCCTAGGACCATTTCTAAGATTAAAACAAAACCTCCTAAGGTGACCCTTCCGACCATAATGTGTGCAAGTGAAAACACAGCGTGGAGTATAACCTAAGGATTGATCTTTTCGAGCGTTTCTTAGATGATTCTCTCAAAGTCATGGTTTTGGCTTTATTAGCGAAATATTTTTTAGTATCGAAGCCAATACCAAACATGCCATCTTTGATTTGAATAGTGCCAAAGATTTTATCTAATTTCTCCGACCTACACTACAAATCAAATTTTCCCCTACTTGAGTCTCTCAATTTCTTTTTAAGCTCCACTATTATACTCAATTAAACTCCTACTTTTTCCAAACTTAAGAAGTTATTTCTTCATAGACTCCATTAAGCCTCTAAGGCTATCTCTTTCACCTTCAAGATACTCTAGATTCTCATGAAGAGTTCTCTCACGTGCCTTAAGATCTTCAATTAACACACTTTCATCACTACATATGGGACGTTCTCTTATTCTATCATCTAACTTCAAGTTTGCCCTTTTTAATTTCTACTTCGACATATAACTCACGAAAGGAAACTTGGAGTTCATTCTCCTCCTCCTTATAACACCATGCTAAATTAAATATCGGGTGATCAGTCCCATACCCAATTAAAGCAAAATTTACAGTTGGATCATTTTTAGCATCACTTTCGAAAAAACATTAATCACCTAATATCCAACTAAGCAGGTATTAAACTTTTCAAATTTTAATTGAATAAAAATTCCATTTAAACCATTATGAACCATTTTCGTAATAAACCAAACCACAATAATAAATGAATCACAACAAATTTTAAATGCAGCTCGAATAATACTTTCCAGTAAAATATCTCAATACATAAATCCTGATGATAATAAATGTATCATAACGACATGAGTATAAAATCCTGACTCAAATAGAAGGGAAATACTATAATCCTCTTAGACGACATGCCCTATATAAAATCAACTACATAGTAGGAATTAACAAATATGAAGGTGTCCAAAACAAAGCTCCAATCTCCATAGCGTCCATAACTCGTCAGCATCATAATCCTCTAAGGCTGGCGTCCCTGCGGCTGGACACCTGATATAGGAGCTATAAGAGAGAGAAGAGAATATGCAAGGAAACGGGTCAAAACCCGATGTAAAATAGTTTTTAAAATAGAAAGTGAATAATTGCAATATTTAGCACTTATAATAGACATGTTAGATTATCAGACTCTCTCTCGAGATCCTCACCTCTCATCTAGAGTTCACACCTAACTTACCTCTAAGAAATTCTAGTTATAGTTCCCACGCTAACTAGATTAACCTAATGTATCCATTCTTTATAGCCCAATAATGTTATGAACATATATACCCATTTAGTTTCAACATGGATAAGCCCCTTATTTATTCAATTCAATTAAGTGTTCTCATACTTAATTAATTTTAGATATCATTATCTTTCAATTCTACTTTAGTTACACCATAGGAGACAATATATATATATATATATATATATATATGTATGTATACTATACTATACTGTGACAACCCGCCTACTAAAATAATAGGTGGCCAGCCCAATACTCCAATAATTACAGGAATCATAGATGGTCCATTCTTAGCATCACTGCCGATTAAAATAATAGTATGAGATAACCACCAATCATTTTAGAAAACGGATTGTCATATACAAGAAAAAATTTAAAAGTAAAAGAGAAACACTTAGACAATCCCATTTGTAAAAACGGTGGGTATCAAAAATCGATGAATAAAGTATGACAATACAATAAATAATCACCGAATAAACTGTCGGTGCACAGACCAATACAAATGATATGTTAAGTATTACAATCAATATTTACAATATTATAAATGAGTGCAATACCTTGGGCAAACACGCCCGAATAACTATACTGAACATGACTAGAGTACAGAAGAAAGGAGCGTCTACTACAAGTATCCTACAACATCCGCAACATGCTGTAGCCCCATGACAACTGGAATGGAATATGTAAACACGGGCGTCCATGCGGAAGAGCACCTGTAACGGCAAAGAATATGCAGAAACAAGGAAATATAGAAACCGGTCAGGGCCGGGTTTGATATGATTACCATGTGACTAAAATGCATGGCAGGTAAGTGCGTAATTCTCTCGTAGATAACAATAATATTCCTCACCTCTCAATCTAGCAGCAACCTAACGCAATATCGTGAGATGTTCTAGTTAACCCTAAGTACTAAGGGCTAACTTTTCCCCATTCTCAACACTATGCCCTATTCGTGCGTGGGGTGTCTCGCAAAGCGAAATCCAAATAAGGAACCCCCCCGATACATTACTACTTAGGCAAGGTTGATCGTCGAGATCCATTAGACCCTAAGCACGAAAATAAGAAATAAATAAATGTGTGTGCATAAGTGTGGGAGGTCACAACTACAGCTAATCAAGAAATAAAACATAAACCCATCCATCATCTAACGGCACAATTCCTAATTCTTTATTTAGGAATATACATATATGGTAAATTCATTTTATCAAATGTTTACCAATAATTCTCATTTCAAAACTTTCTTTACCAAATTTTATTTCCTTTCTTCTATCCAGGAAAAATACATAATTTAAAGCAAGTTTTTATTATCATAAAAATGCTTTATTTTCATATCATATCATCCGTTTTCCTTCTTCCGTCCGGAAAATGTATTTAACATCCCATTTCCCTTCTTCTATCCGGGAAATGTAAATTAAAGCCATTTTATTATCATAAAATGCTTTAATAACCAATAATGTCCCACATTATTGAATCATAGTTATATATATATATATATATATAACGAAATCTAAGACCGCCCGTCCGGGTTTCCCCACTGTGCGCGCCCCTAAATGGCTATCATCTTCCAGGGCCTCCAAGACAACCTGGGATCCTATCGAAACGTCGGGAAGCGACCATGTGCCTGCGGGATAGTCAAGACCACACCTGGAATCTCCTAACCAGCGCAGAAAATATAAACAAACGCTCACATGGCCTAGGGACTATATCCACCCTGCATCATTAGCCAGGGGGCTTCACCACAACGCACGCGACTTCCCTTATGATAGCGATTTAGAGAGGTGTGTATCCATAAATTATCATTTATGAAAAACATTACTTTTTCCATTTTTGAAAACTCATATTTTATATTTCCAAAAATCATTCACTTAGCCTTTAAGCACCAAGTTTTAGAAGGTGCAATATATTCTTATTAAGTCATATTTTATAAATGACCTAAGACCCCAAAGTGCCACTAACCTCAAAATAGCCTCGAATAGTTTATATAATTCGTAAACCCTCAAAGTGAGTCTCCATAATGGAGTGTCTCTCAAAAGCTCAATCTTAATATTTTAACTTCAAATATATCGTTAGGTTAACCTCCTATATCAATCGGGCATCAACCTAATCCAAACTAGTCCTCGGGTAAACTTAAATCTCCATTCTTAGCCTAGGACATTAGTCTACCCAATACAACCCTCTAGGACTCCCCATTACTTCCCAAAGGAAGGTTCCTAAGCCTCGAACCTAAAAGAAAAGGGCTAAAATAAAATTGGAAAAACCTCACCTTTTCAGAAGAGGTCGATCGATCTACCTCTGACCGTCGATCGATCGAAGGCTTCGATCGATCGATCGTCCAGGTTCGATCGATCGATCCTGGCGGACAGCTTCTTCTCCGAGAAGCTGTTTCGGCCATTAACGAGCCATCCAATCTTCTACCCGCTATTTCACCCAACCACAACAACAAATACTACTATAAAATCATTCCTACATATCAAATGACTAATTATTTCTCTTCAAATCAAATTAAAACATAAGATTTAGGATTAAACACCCAAAATCACCCAAAACCCATTTATGGTTTAAACCTCCCAAAACTTAACTACGCATGCAAATTATCACATTAAATCAATATCTAGCAAGTAAGAAACTTGCCTCGAGGTTCGTAGTCTCTGAACACCTCCGGTAGCGACGGATTCCGGCCCAAATCCTCCATTTCTCTCTTTCTCTCTACTTCTCCCAACTCTCTCTCTTCTCTCTCTCTCTCCTTTGGCTTTCTCACACAAATGAAGAAAAAGAGAGGGGGGTGGGGGATTTATGAGGGTCTAAAAATATAAACCCCCACTCCAAATTGCTACTACACCACTAAAATGACTCGTAACCACTTAATTGAGTCATAACCCCTTAAAAATGCCCAAATCCCAAAAAATACAACTGGGCACTTATTTCTACTATTCTAAAAATGACCGCACCCCCTATTTTGGCATTCGGTAAAGTGTGAACTATTTTTACGTTCCAATTCCATTTTAATTCATTAATTATACCCAAATTTAAATATAGGTCATAACCGTCGTTTTACATATAACGACGCAAAATACACAATATAACACTATTTACCTTCTCATAACGGTAAATAGTAAAAACATAGTAAATATTATCCCTAAGTCTCACGGGAGATAATATTTACTCCAACATTCCCTATTTTATAAAATTAGCCCATTAGGCAAAATAGTATAAAATAGTCGCTCGAAAACCTGGGTTGTTACATACTCCCCCCCCCCCCCCCCCTTAAAGGGGAATTTTGCCCTCAAAATTCAGGCGTAACCCATAACCATATCAAGGGTATACTATAATAAAAACCGTGCTATCATACTAGCAAACCCCCGAATAGAAATGTCCCCATAGGACTCAGACCAAGGTCATCGCTAACGATCCTACCCTTCTACTATGGTAGGAGATACCCACACAAGCTCAGCACTAATTGCCTTACTTTCCGAAACACGTTACCTCTACTAGGGAATAACTACACTAACTTACAATCGCTAACCCCAACACTACTAATTTCTATTCGCGTTGGCGTAACCCTCAAAAGTCTACTTGCTCACTGAGCCCAAACTAAAGGAAGGTTCCCGGACCACTCCCAGTCCTAGGAATATACTATTCGCTGTTTCCATTCCAACGAGTAGACAAGGCATATTTCCATTTATACTAGGCTACGCACAGCCTAACGTTTATCGAAAACGATCCGAACTATTGCACGGAAATTCGATCCATAAAAACTAATACTCCGATCTCTCCTTTAAATCAAATCCACCCCCACTTACGGGTGGTAGGATATACCCCATATCCCAACGGTTCCCCACACTTCCTGGAGACTTTACCTGTACCTTGACACGAATGTCTCGTCTCGGTTCACTACCATTACTAGAAACTGCATACAGATCTAAAACTCCTACTAAGAAGAGTTGGGCGTACACCTCCGGCTTAGTCCGCCCATTTCCATAGAGTAAGCAGCAATTGGACCAATGATCCACAGTTTTCTTAACTAGAATCATGACCGTTACATTATCAATAATTTGATAAAAATGTCCACGGATACACCCATCCTCGTTCCACACTACTTTTTACACATACGTAGGTGAAAGGGTCAATCACGGACATAAATGCTCTTACAATAGCGTCCCCTCGGTGAAGCTCACTCCACTTGGCATTCCATGCCACGAATAAACTCTAAGACGGTATCTACTCGGCGCCTTTACTATTCCCTTATATCCTATCGATAGTCCTTCACGATCACAAGCTTGTTATTCGTGAAAAGACTCCAAATTCCTGCCCAGGAGAAATGCCTCTAAGTCTTTAAGGCAAATACTACCGCCATGAACTTTTAATCAAGCGTGGGATGACACTTCTTAAAAATGTGAGACACACGAACAATATGTCCATGTTCCCATATGAGCACCTCCTGTTCATGGCAAAGACTCGTTCGTTAAATCCACTCTCGATCATAACAACACGAGTGCAGGAGAAAAGTCAGCTTACACTTCAACTCCTCCAAAGGTAGGTTACCCATGTAACCCTCTAACTAAGAGAGGCCCCACTACTAATGGCCTAACATTCTAACGAGCTTGAAATCCCATACTTCTCGTCTAGGGACCAAATCCTACTTAGAGTTAACCCACAACTTATTATGGTCAACTCCCAACCATCTTCCTAAACTAACGTCGCATGCCCTAAGGGCCTAGCATCCTAAGAATCATAAGGTCAATCTATCTATCCTAACCTAGTCGTATAAGTATAACACTAAATATCCCTAGTGTCCAAGACCTTTCCCGACTTCCGACATTAGCTCGGTTTCATGCGTGGGACGTCTCGCCGAAGCGAAATCCAAACAAGGAACCCTCCCGTTACACTACTACCTCTCATTGTCAGTCGTCGAGAAGTAACGGTCGAAGACACATGATCGGGATCGACGGAATCCTAATTCGAAACTCTACTACTACATATAAACGTCTACATTCTACCATAACAATTGAATGAGGCATTTACTTTCAGTAAGATGCCACCACTACTCTACTCCAAGATACACATATACCTCAACACAAATGGCCTTCTCATTTAAGGCAAAACCATAAGTCCCTATCGGACTTTCATCATCATAGTCTTCCCCACATCTATTTAGAGGAAAACCATCATTGTGCTCATACATCGCACATGAACTTAGCCCTTAATCACTCGTATACGTGATTCTTGGCTAAACCTTCCAACCCAACACTTAACCAACAGAAAAGAAAAGAAAGAAGAAAAGAACAGAAAAGAAAAATGCACATCTCTCCACTCCCAATGTCGTTAAGGTTCATGCGTGGAGCGTCTCGCCGAAGCGAAATCCAAACAAGGAACCCCTCCACACAGTCACCTTAACTAGCCGGTCATGGAGATAAGGCAATAGCATACACAAGCAAAGCAAACAAAATAAAATAAAATAAAAATAAAGGAAACTATCTACATATCGTAAACCACCTCTATAAAGTCTCAACCCGTATCCAGGAGAGATATTATAGAACAACTAGTCCTCCTCCTAGAACTAGAACTAGGATAGCCTCGCGATATATTCGCTTGCTATCACCCCAACCAATCTAAGAATATCTCTACTCGTATAATATATAATACAAGTAGCACGTACCACATATATCACCACTCGCCCCATCTACGAGTGAGAAGGAAAATATAGATTTCCCTTATCATGGAAGCCATATAAATATACTTACTATATATAAAAATATATACCGATACCATCACAAGCTCGATATACGCACCCGAATCTAGGGCTAACACCAAAGTACTCCCATCTTGCCTAAGGAATGCACTACTAGCACCCTAGTTAGAAAGTCCCACCAACATACTAGCCAACCTCCTTGGCTGCTACCGATAGTTCTAAGACATGACTTTCTAGTCTTACCCGAACTAAACTACTTCCATCAATGACTCAACTAGGAGTCCTATTCTTGCCGGTTGTCTTCAATCGACAAGATCAGAACGCATAGTTCCCTTGACTTCTTCTGCAAGGAGAACATCCTGCCAGCCTCCCCGACCTTAGCTCCACGAGCCTTCCCCAGGTGGATGTCCACCAGTGGGGTCTCATGAACACTACTTCTCCAAAAGTGTTTCCAACACTTACTTACGAGCCTAGCATTTCCACTGAGAGGCTCTCTCTATGGGCAAAAACATTCTGCCCCACCATAACGAGGCGACTATCATGTCCGCCACTTCAACCTTACTCCAAAGGGTGAAAGGTTTTCCTCAAATCCTCACACCTGAGCACTCCTATACCCAATTCTAGGCCAAAACTCTCGGGCCCTACGTTCTCACCGAACGAGGTTACACTTCCTCGATCCAACCAAACTTCAACATGTGGTTCTAATAAAGAACCTCTCAACTCCGAATTGACATTGCTCGGAGTCCCAAGCATAGTACCACTCTCTACCAGAAGCGGTACTTGGGAAAACTATTTTCACTGTACTTAGTAGTCATGACAGCATTATAAAATAAAGCTACAAAGGGAGAGACCTCCAAAGCGGTCCTTATTCCCGACCACAGCCTACAGCTTATAGTAATCCCATCCTATGATGCCTTCACAACGGCCTTCCTCAACGCCCTTCATCTAACGACTTACAAGTCTCACACGATCGCGCAGAAGATCTTCGGGGTTCTCACACCATAGCAGGAGAATGAAATCTCACAACAGAATTCAACGACCTTATTCCTAAGGCTCTACATCAAATAGAGAAAAACGCAGAAGACGTAAAACATCCGCACAGATTCCTAAGGACCCTAGAACCTAATGCTCTGATACCATCTGTGACAACCCGCCTACTAAAATAATAGGTGGCCAGCCCAATACTCCAATAATTACAGGAATCATAGATGGTCCATTCTTAGCATCACTGCCGATTAAAATAATAGTATGAGATAACCACCAATCATTTTAGAAAATGGATTGTCATATACAAGAAAATTTTAAAAGTAAAAGAGAAACACTTAGACAATCCCATTTGTAAAAATGGTGGGTATCAAAAATCGATGAATAAAGTATGACAATACAATAAATAATCACTGAATAAGCTGTCGGTGCACAGACCAATACAAATGATATGTTAAGTATTACAATCAATATTTACAATATTATAAATGAGTGCAATACCTTGGGCAAACACGCCCGAATAACTATACTGAACATGACTAGAGTACAGAAGAAAGGAGCGTCTACTACAAGTATCCTACAACATCCGCAACATGCTGTAGCCCCATGACAACTGGAATGGAATATGTAAACACGGGTGTCCATGCGGAAGAGCACCTGTAACGGCAAAGAATATGCAGAAACAAGGAAATATAGCAACCGGTCAGGGCCGAGTTTGATATGATTACCATGTGACTAAAATGCATGGCAGGTAAGTGCGTAATTCTCTCGCAGATAACAATAATATTCCTCACCTCTCAATCTAGCAGCAACCTAACGCAATATCGTGAGATGTTCTAGTTAACCCTAAGTACTAAGGGCTAACTTTTCCCCATTCTCAACACTATGCCCTATTCGTGCGTGGGGTGTCTCGCAAAGCGAAATCCAAACAAGGAACCCCCCCGATACACTACTACTTAGGCAAGGTTGATCGTCGAGATCCATTAGACCCTAAGCACGAAAATAAGAAATAAATAAATGTGTGTGCATAAGTGTGGGAGGTCACAACTACAGCTAATCAAGAAATAAAACATAAACCCATCCATCATCTAACGGCACAATTCCTAATTCTTTATTTAGGAATATACATATATGGTAAATTCATTTTATCAAATGTTTACCAATAATTCTCATTTCAAAACTTTCTTTACCAAATTTTATTTCCTTTCTTCTATCCAGGAAAAATACATAATTTAAAGCAAGTTTTTATTATTATAAAAATGCTTTATTTTCATATCATATCATCCATTTTCCTTCTTCCGTCCGGAAAATGTATTTAACATCCCATTTCCCTTCTTCTATCCGGGAAATGTAAATTAAAGCCATTTTATTATCATAAAATGCTTTAATAACCAATAATGTCCCACATTATTGAATCATAGTTATATATATATATATATATATAACGAAATCTAAGACCGCCCATCCGGGTTTCCCCACTGTGCGCGTCCCTAAATGGCTATCATCTTCCAGGGCCTCCAAGACAACCTGGGATCCTATCGAAACGTCGGGAAGCGACCATGTGCCTGCGGTATAGTCAAGACCACACCCGGAATCTCCTAACCAGCGCAGAAAATATAAACAAATGCTCACATGGCCTAGGGACTATATCCACCCTGCATCATTAGCCAGGGGGCTTCACCACAACGCGCGCGACTTCCCTTATGATAGCGATTTAGAGAGGTGTGTATCCATAAATTATCATTTATGAAAAACATTACTTTTTCCATTTTTGAAAACTCAAATTTTATATTTCCAAAAATCATTCACTTAGCCTTTAAGCACCAAGTTTTAGAAGGTGCAATATATTCTTATTAAGTCATATTTTATAAATGACCTAAGACCCCAAAGTGCCACTAACCTCAAAATAGCCTCGAATAGTTTATATAATTCGTAAACCCTCAAAGTGAGTCTCCATAATGGAGTGTCTCTCAAAAGCTCAATCTTAATATTTTAACTTCAAATATATCGTTAGGTTAACCTCCTATATCAATCGGGCATCAACCTAATCCAAACTAGTCCTCAGGTAAACTTAAATCTCCATTCTTAGCCTAGGACATTAGTCTACCCAATACAACCCTCTAGGACTCCCCATTACTTCCCAAAGGAAGGTTCCTAAGCCTCGAACCTAAAAGAAAAGAGCTAAAATAAAATTGGAAAAATCTCACCTTTTCAGAAGAGGTCGATCGATCTACCTCTGACCGTCGATCGATCGAAGGCTTCGATCGATCGATCGTCCAGGTTCGATCGATCGATCCTGGCGGACAGCTTCTTCTCCGAGAAGCTGTTTCGTCCATTAACGAGCCATCCAAGCTTCTACCCGCTATTTCACCCAACCACAACAACAAATACTACTATAAAATCATTCCTACATATCAAATGACTAATTATTTCTCTTCAAATCAAATTAAAACATAAGATTTAGGATTAAACACCCAAAATCACCCAAAACCCATTTATGGTTTAAACCTCCCAAAACTTAACTACGCATGCAAATTATCACATTAAATCAATATCTAGCAAGTAAGAAACTTGCCTCGAGGTTCGTAGTCTCTGAACACCTCCGGTAGCGACGGATTCCGGCCCAAATCCTCCATTTCTCTCTTTCTCTCTACTTCTCCCAACTCTCTCTCTTCTCTCTCTCTCTCCTTTGGCTTTCTCACACAAATGAAGAAAAAGAGAAGGGGGGGTGGGGGATTTATAAGGGTCTAAAAATATAAACCCCCACTCCAAATTGCTACTACACCACTAAAATGACTCGTAACCACTTAATTGAGTCATAACCCCTTAAAAATGCCCAAATCCCAAAAATTACAACTGGGCACTTATTTCGACTATCTCGACTATTCTAAAAACAACCGCACCCCCTATTTTGGCATTCGGGAAAGTGTGAACTATTTTTACGTTCCAATTCCATTTTAATTCATTAATTATACCCAAATTTAAATATAGGTCATAACCGTCGTTTTACATATAACGATGCGAAATACACAATATAACACTATTTACCTTCTCATAACGGTAAATAGTCAAAACATTGTAAATATTATCCCTAAGTCTCACGGGAGATCATATTTACTCCAACATTCCCTATTTTATAAAATTAGCCCATTAGGCAAAATAGTATAAAATAGTCGCTCGAAAACCTGGGTTGTTACATATACTACACCCCGAGACACAGCTGCGGTGCTTTATTACTCTACTATTATGTCCCAATACATCACGTCACTGTATAGGAGACTATAGGTTCGATAAAGATTCCTCGAACACTAAACATCAAACACAAATAGTGGAGGTGAACATAGTCATAAGCATTTGGGATACACACATACCTACGCACCCAAATGATCATTATATACCATTGTTCTCACTAATGGTAATCGACCTAAGCCCTATGTTCTCGAGCGACAAGTCAAAGATCCCATAGATTCATCAAGATACGACTTCCCTCACGCATAAATCTCCTACCGATAGCAAGTAAGCTAGGTATGTCATACACATAAATTATCAAACAATAGACATTATCATCCACCTATATAAATTTAGTTACTTATTCGACCTATGAATATTATTAGGAATTTATCATATTCCCAAGTACCCGTTGTATATATCAATGCCACTCGTACTTGTTAATTCTAATCATTTTATTTGTCACATTATTATTATATAGTTATCACTCACATAATGTCCTTATCACTTTCATAACGATTTCCCAACATTAACACAAGTCTTTCCTTCCCCGTTCATTAGTTTAGTGGCACACTCGGCTGCCCTATGACCATAACACTCACGATCGAAATATCTATTTGACTCGTCCCTATCAAGATCCTCATTACAATTTCTAGGGAATTTCTCGACTTTATTTTGCTTACACTTCTTATAATCATTTTTAAGTTTTTATTCATTAATCTTAAGAAATTTTCTAAACTCCTTAGCAAACAAAGCCATATCATCTGAGTTAATCTCAAACTCATCATCCGAAATCGGTGTTTCCTCCTTTCGAGATTTTAAAGCTATGCCCTTATATTTCTTCTTCACATCCTTGGAACAAAACATGTCAAGTTCATAGGTTTGCAAGTCGCCTACGAGTTGTTCAAGTTTCATAGAGTTTAAAGTGTGTAAAGAATTTAAAACAATCACCTTTGGAATAAATCTATCAGGTAGTGACCTCAAAATTTTCTTTACGACACCGTTATCGAGTATTTGTTCTCCCAAATTAAAACATGAATTCACAATATCCTACAATCTCGCATAGAACTCATCAAAACTTTCACTTTTTAACATCTTAATGGTTTTAAATTAAGTGGTAAGGTTTTGGGGTTTAGAAGTCTTAACGGCACTAGTACCTTCATGGGTGAGCTGGAGTATGTCCCATGCCTCCTTGGACGTTTCACACCTCATAATTCGACGAAACTCCTCTGGTGTGACCGTATTAAAAAGAGAACTTAAACCTTTGGAATTAAAGTTTGCTAACTTAAGATCATCCTCACTCCATTTTTCTATGGGTTTAAGAACATGAACTTATCCTTCTAGACACGTTGGTGAGGATACCCTCTAACAAGCAATTGCCAAACCTGCTTATCTAACGATTTAAGTGACGACATCATACGGGCTTTCCAATACACATAGTTGGAACCATCAAAAATAGGAAATTTTGAAAAGGGCATACTTTCCATATTCAACCCTAAAAATGATCTTAAAATAATAATTTAGTGTTCCCCTTTAATACCACTTGTTGGAACGTAGGCTCCCAACAAATACCAATTTTCAAATTGAAAAATTAGATGGTTCACACAATAATCCAAATTTTAAAATTATTTCAAAATTAACAAGTAAGATTCTCAAATTTAATTTCTTCAAAATTAAAATTAAATTAAACTTAACAAATATTTGAATTTCCACTCAAACAAAAACTAATTCAATTCAAGTTCCAAATTAGCCAAACAAACTAAACATGAATTTTGCCAAATTAATAATGTTGACTTGAATTAAATTAAACTAAACCATACCCAAATTAAGTGAGCACCAAATTATATGAGTGTTGTGATAAAATTGATTTTTATCGTATTAACTCTAAGCATGCATCTAGGTGCTTTTAGCAAGATAAAAAAAAATACTAGGCCACGATGTACGAGGAAAACTAACAATGGGAAAAACATAGGACGACCTAGCCCAAAGTGCACTAGGTATGGTTTTACAAAAGACACGACAGAAAGACTTACTCAATGACCTGACTCCCTTGCAAGACTTGATGCTTCTTCGTTCCTCCACCTTCGCGTAGTTGACAACTCAGGAATCCTCCTTCATGTCGGAGTCCACCGATGGGGCACAACTACCATCAACACGTGAAGTCCTCTTCCGTATGTACACCACGAATCAACAAAAGAGAATCATCTATTGGAAACTCTCTCCTCTTGGGTAGAAAATGATACCCGGTGCCAAAATTATGATCTCAAAGAAAATATATATATTGGTACTTCGATCAAAATAAAGTGTTGGGTGTAATGTAGTTTTTGTTTAAAGATGAATTCATTTAGGAATCATAAAAACTAAAGGACATTTGGATTTGGATTTTTTCTCTCAAAAACTTGTTAAAACTCTCTCAAGGTATCCCAAAGTCTGTTAAAAAACTGCTAAAAAACTTTGCTAAAAAAAAGTGTTGGGTGTAAACTAATGGTGGGAAAGTAGTGGGAGGTTGGAAGTGAAAACTGCTAAAAAACTGCCAATTTTTGGCAAAACTGACATAGTCGTTTGAACGACTTTTGAATCTCGTTCGAACGAGATTGCTGAAGATAATGTCCATTGAATGACAATATAGACAAAACTTCAAGTGCGATTGAAGAAAAACAAAATGTTTGAAAGCTCGCTCGAACGACCAGGAAAACTCGTTTGAACGAGACTGCAAAGTCATTCGAATGACATTTAAAAAAAATATTTTTCTTCAAAAAATAAAAAAATCATTATAAACTTAGTTCAATAAAAAAAATAACACTCCATAAATATATATCCAAGGCTCAATATAACATGTGCATTCATACCTTAGAGATCTTGAAAAAATATTAAAGGTTGATGACGTTATACATGGAACGAAACCGACAATGATGATATCCTAAATTTATGCTTGGTCGCTACGTCTTCAACTCAAATATCATAGGCTTCAAGGTCACAAACTTCTATCCTTTGACTCAAATAGGTTTGTCTTGAATTAAGCCAACACTAACAAATTAACTCAATTGAAAATTTGTCCTTAGAATTTTAAGTATGGCATTTGTCAAAAAGTAGGACATAACATAATAAGATGTCCAAAAAATGTGTAGATAGGGAGAGTTTTAGATTGTTTTTACGAAAGTTTTAGTTGATTGGATCATATATGTTTTCATATTTTGAAATGTGAATAATAGTATGTTATTGATTGCTTATATTTGTTATATGATTGCTTGGATTGTTTAAATGTTGGTATCAAATTCCAATTATTTAATTTGTAGGTTCATTAGATGAGTATGTAAATTACGGTAATTTATTTTGTTGTTATACAAAATGTGAATTTCCTTATTTTTATAAGTAATTTATTTTCTATCTTTTCATTACTATGTTTTGTTTATTGGTATCATATTCAAATTTTCTCTTCAATATAAGCATAATTGTTTACTATAAGAAATAAAGAAGTTTTTAAATCACTAAAAAAAGACAGTTTGCAAAAGAAAGTCTGTAAATTGTTATCCTTGTTAGAAATGTTAGGAAGTAATTGAAATAATCTAAATGAATTTGAGATTGAAAATTAAACATTTCAAAAGAACATTTTGGGTAGAACTAATACTAGTTGGTGATTTTGAATAACATAGTAGAGAGTTGTTGGGCATTTTCAACTGTGGCTACAGTGGAGGGCATAAAAAATATAGTAACAGGGGAGCTCATCCCTCTATCAGAGCAAGAAGTGGATGGTTGTGATAGGTCCTATAATACTTGTTGCAATGGAAGCCTAACGGACTATACATTAAGGTTCATCATACCCAATTGCGAACTAGGATTATATTGATATTGAATAGTAAATAAAATTATATTAGTTACACTAAAATGAAATTATTAGTTTTGATAATTAACTGAAAAATACTTTTGTTATTTTGTTGAATTTTTATTGCTCTCTTAAAAAAAATCGATTGATAAGAGGAGTAAAATTATTTGGGGGTTATACTTATTATACTTTTGTAAATAATTAAGATCAACTGTAAGACAAATTATTCATGAAATTAAAACAATAGGAATAAGTGAAATTTATCAGTATGAGATTAATATAGTGAATTTATTAGTATGAGATTAATATACTGAATTTATCTTAACTACATTAGGAATAAGTTATCATTATATGGAAACGAAATAATCGTTGAATTCTAGTAATGTCCATTTTTATAGGTAACCCCAATAATGAACATGTTGCAATTTTACAATTGGAAAAATATAAAGATCAAATAATGAAAATATTTCATTTTCATTTGTTTGTATAGTAACTTTGCAATACGAAATACTCCTTTACTCATAAAAAATGCATTAACATTAAAAATATTCATTCAATATTCATATTCAAAATATATCCATTCAATATTGATCTTTAAACACATTCAAAATGAAAATATTCATTTAACATATGACAATAATTGATGCTACAAATAAACTTATAATGCAACACTTCATCTTCAATCCAAAATAGTTGTGCTAGTGTTCATACTAACTAATACATTCATTAAGTACAAGTAACAAAGAAAAATGTATTTTTTTCAACTTTGAAAATGACTTTATCCATTTACATGTAATCAATCTTTTGGCCCTGCGCAAGAAGGTACTTGATCATCAATGACCTTACGAAGAACATGCGATTCTTCTTTATGTCAGTTAACATCGATATTCTCTCGAACATCTTCTTCTTGATGTAACAAATAATGACACCACAATCAACCCTATATAAAGAAAATAGTTTATTAATCAGTAATATAGTGTCAATTTAATGATACGTAAATAAAATAAATTGGATAGATGTTTACATATTGGGGTCTTGTTGTGGACAATTTGCTAATCTATTCATCTCGCATTTGAATTGATTCCTTATCAATCTATTTTCCTTTAGCTTGCTAAATTTTCCTTCATTAATAAGAGTGTCTTCCTCCAATTTTTATCAACATAGTCTCTGTAAAACAATGAAAAACAAATTATTAAAATTTCTATTTAGTGTAGTATAATTATAAACTATTCACATAGTCGCACAATATCTTAATAAGTGGGGCAAAAAGTGAAAATAGATGCCAAAGAGTAAACAATTAAATCTTTGGTAGCCGACCAAATGAATTGTATATTTATGATTTTTCTGGGGCTTAGAGGCACCTAAAATGAACTAGGGAAAAACAATGGGGCCAATGTTCATATCACCAAAAATACAACACATTATATATGAACAAGAAATTTTTTTAACTCATAGTTGTTGAAATTATGCTTATTTTTCCAAGTATAGCATATAAAAGTGATGATTTCCTAGAACCAACTGGCCCACGAAAATTGCAATTTTTTACCCCCATCTTACATACAAATTTACATCTCTAAGTGTTGCAGTGGATGATTTTAAAGCTCAACCGAAAATATCGGAACAAAAAATCTTTCTTCGCCCCACATTGTTAACTTCATTGTCAAGAATAAAAGAATCAATCCTTTCAAAAGTGACTATAACTTGTATCAAAAGATAAAGAGCATCTAAATTTATTGTAACAGTCTCTGACATAGTCCTTAAAGAAGCAAAAATTATGCAAATAGAGCCAACATACAATGTTAATCATAAGATAAATTTTCTAATTTTAATCATAAATAATTTATTTAATTGTATGTACTTACCGCCATAAATGCATCATCCACGTAATGGTCTTGGTTTGAATTTCTTGGAAGCATTGAATTAAAGTGTATCCATTGAACTTCCTATGTGTCCAACACAAGCAGCGTCCAATGAAATGGAGTTTTGTCATTTTTTTTCTTTCCCGAGTTTATGGGAAAGAATAAGTACCTGAAATGAAATTATGTATTATATCGTTAGCAAAAAAAGGTATTTACAATTTGTCACTTCATTTAGTATATCATCAACAAAATATTTTGTTAAAGCTATTTTATCTCGTATCAAAAGCTATTAACATGAGTTTGATATAATTATAAGAAGTTAGTCTAATAGATCAACATATATTCTTAAGAAATGAAAATAAATATATACCCAAGCCACTTAATTGAAAAACTGGTCCCCTTACCCAAATGGCTTTTGCGAAAGTGACGATTGAGTTGTAGCCTCCATAATTCTTTGATCATGTTCCAAAATCAGCATGTATGCATCAATGACCTGAAATTACATTTCAATGGAATTGATAAATTATGTAAAAATTCAGTAGATATCAAGTGTTGTAAATAGATATTGATAAATTTATTGTTTCGTTACATTATCCCTGAAAGGTCCGAAGTCTATTAGATGGTGCATATCAGAAAAAGTTACCCCACCCAACTTTGTGTCCTCGTAAATTATTTCCCAAAATATTGAGATAAAATATTATTAGGAATAGTAATGTACATGGTCATGTAATAATGCATCAAAAATAATAAAAATAACATTTCATTAACATGAACTTATATTGGTCCACTCTTCCTATACATAAATCAAGAATGAAAAAAATTGTCGGTGGTAACCATTTAACAATTGGATTATTAGATGGAAAGGTGAGATTCTTGAATTTTTGTTTCAAGGGTGATTGTGAGTTTACAAACTAGAGATTGATTGGAGATAATTGACTTATTTGAACATGTTTGGCTTTCGATGCCCCTGTGACTCTTCCAATTGGTTGATATTCATAATCTTCACCTCCTTTTTTCTGTCTCTCTTGTTTTTTATGTTGACCACCATTGAGTTTGCTTCTTTTTTTTTTTACCAAATCCACTTTCTATATATCAAGATCCTCAATTTCTTCAAGGTTTCTCTTTCTATCCTTTGAATTTTCACTTCGATCAAGACTTTCAAATTAAATTCCATTGGAATTTCTTTGTCAATTGAGGTTTCATTTCCAAACAGCTTCTTGATTCTTTCTTCTTCATTTCTTTTTTCCTACAACAAATTTATCTCTTTTTCCAAGGTTGGATACTGCTCCTTTTGTTGTTGAAGTTATTTCTTTAAAACTGAATTTGTACTTTATTTTTGTTAAGCTTCTTTTCTTTGTGTTTTTCTTTCTTCACTTTCATTTTCAAGTCTTTCTTCATTACTTTCAATTTTCCCTCATTTCCCTCCTCTCTATCCTTATTTTTTCTTTTTTTTTTCTTTTATATGCATCAATTCTTCCATCTTTGGCTGAGCATCGTCACATAATTTAATGAGAGATTGAATTTCGGCAGCAATCAGATGATGATCAGATAGGTAATATGCTTCCAACTCTTCAGTTAGATCATCTAAATGTCTAAAATTTTAGGTGTAAGTATCAATAAGCTTATCGTCATCATTTTCGGCATTCACATCAGCTGGCGATGCCTCATCTTTTTCAGTTTATCTTCCAAAGCTGATGACGGCACTTTCCCTATCAACTTCACTTATTCTGCTGTTCAAACCAACTCTGCTTTTATCACCTAGATAAATAAAAAATACTTTTGTTTATAAGTTAAATTATCACATATAAATATGATATAACAAGTTATTCAAAGAATATATCATTATCTCCAATCCAAGAACTATTTCAACATGTCTATAATTTATTTCCTTGTTCAATGGAGGAAGGTTTCATTTAACAAAGCGAGGTTGTTAAGTTGACTTTTCAGTTTTAAAGACTGTTGAGTGCTCAAAATACTAGTACTACAAAAGTTACAAATAATAAAAGTTTTTAGCATCTATGTCGTACAAATTTTATAATGAACAAGGATATGAAATAGAAAATATATATTAGTGTATTTTGTCACTTACAAGTAATAAAATAACACAACCAAAAACCTTCTCTGGCTCTCTGTCAAAATTACAATAGACAGAAGACATGAATGTATCTAATATCAGACTTAACCAATTTAACTTTCTCATTTCCTTGAGATTTTATGTGTACTTCACTAGAGACCACTTAATAATATTGTCGGTTGATGTGAAGAAAAGAGTTGCAAACAAATATAGATATATTAATATTTTTACATCTCTACAATCTTCTACTTTGTTTCCTTTAACTGCAGTCCTCAATTCTTTTTGGATAGCAGTTGCAGTTATGATAGTAGCATCTCTAAACCTTCTTTAGAAAAATGGTGTGTAGGGCTTGAACCCATATCCCATATTCACTTCTTCTGTTCCAATTAGTATGCCAAATATCATAAACACATCGTTGATTTTCATTAGAACCAACTCATTTCCAATTCTGAATCCCTTGTTTTGGATATCGTAAGACTTTATCAACGATATGCCACTATGGTCATATTTTCGACTGTCTTATTTTGTAACAACTTTAGTCAAAAATCATTAAAAATACCCAAAAAAGAATTTTTTTTCCCAATTCCTTCTTTTGGTAAGGATTGAGTTTAAGTTCTTGCAACAAGCGAGAAATACCTAACAAATTCGATCAAAACTAAATTTCTTTCTTAGGGAAAGGCTTTGAGTTTGTTACAACTTTATTTCTCTTCTTCTCCTTCTCTGTTGGTTGCTTAGCTTATTTTTTTGAAGTCGGACTGTCCACAAAGTCGGAGTCATGAATAAGTTTAAAAGTTGGTTTATTAGCTGAATTTCTAACTTTTTGTTTGCCTTTTTTAATCTTTTGTAGTTCATGGTCTTGACTTCTTGTACTCATTGATCTTCTAGACCTTGAACAACAATTAAAAACATCATATAAGAAGGAAATATATCTAATTTTTAAATAATTTTTAATATCAAAGATGAAATATGTACACGAGTGTGTAAGAAAAACTGATAAAATTACGAGCATGCAAGCAAAGTTTATCTTGTATGTGATGCCTTACAAGTATTATATAAAGGTAATTTGTATAGAAACTCGTAACCATAGTAAAACACCACGTTAGTACTAACTAAGTTCCAACAAATATTTTCAAATAAAAATAAGTTATAGAGTACACTGTTTTCTAGTATATACCAAGCATATGAATATCATAGTACAGTTTTTTTTTAAACAATACTGAACAATAGAAAACTATAGTAAATATATCTAAGTTCAAACATAAGCAAAAAAACTCAAGTTCCAACTAGCATTTTATTTGTTGTTGTATGTGTAATACAGATTCAATACCCTAATTCATTAGCATAAGTAACAAACTTCAGATTGGATACCAGAATTCATTAGCATAAGTAGTAAACCTCAACAATGTTATGCACATTCATTATATTCTTACGTATTACACTGCGCTACCTATGGCTTTATTAACCACATGATATTCACTGAAGATATTAGGGTATGTACAAATACACACATTATAATTGCGCTATACATTCGATGAAGAACTTAGAGAAATTAGTAAAAAGTTTAACAAGTGTTAATGATGTTCCAAATAAAAGTTGTATGCACATTGAATCATGAAGACAGATAGATTACCTAATGTATACGCAATAAACTTTAACATTATTCTATATATTACTGATATTCCGAGATATCATTGATAACTACATATTGCTTTGTTAACAAAACCAATGTAAGAATTCAACTTATTAACCTACGTATATTTATACATCCAAACATTATATAGCCTTTGCACATTTAAGGAAGAACGTAGAAAAATTTACTAAAAACTTTATCAAGTGTTATGTGCAAATCCTTTATAATGGTAATAACTTACATGCATAAGGTCAAACTACATAAATTGTTTCACAAAATCTATTCAACCTTTTTATTTGTTGTCGTCCGCGCCAGCGGTATTTGGTTGGCACGAATTGCAACTAATAAGAGAGAACATTAGTATATGCAACAAACCGTGACAAAACACAGATAAATTTACTAAAAACTTTAACAAGTGATATGTGCAAAGCCTTTATAATGCTAATAACTGAAATGGATACGGTAAATATAGATAATTTTTTTACATAATCTACTAACTCTTGTATATGTGTTGTGGTTTGCAGTAGTAGTATCCCATTGGAGATAATCGTAACCAATGACAAGGAACATAAGTATCTGCAACAAAGTGTGACAAACCACTGAAATATCTAATAAAAACATCAACAAGTTTTAATGATGTTCATAATAAAATCTTATGCACATTCAGTGACGAAGATAGATAGATTACCTAATGTATAAGAGACAAACTTCAACATTATTCTATGTATTCCTAATATTTCTACATATCATGGATATCAACATATTGGTTTGCTAATTAAAACATCATATGCATTGAACTAATTAACCTATGTATATTTACATATTTAAACATTATAAAACCTTTGCACATTCAAGTAAGAACATAGATAAATTTACTAAAATCAAGTGTTTTGTGCAAAGCCTTTATAATTCTAATAACTTAAATGCATAAGGTGAAAGTAGATAAATTAATTAACAAAATGTTGCATTATTCTAATACTTCTTCTTAAGCCTCCTTGGCGTCTACAACAATACATTAGTACTAAGTGAGTTCTAACAAATTTTTTCAAATAAAAAATAAATAACAGAGTACAGTATTTTTAGATCTATACCAAGCATTTCAATATCATAGAAACAATTTGCAATGCCAACTAATAAAGAGAAGAATTTTACTTTGAACTTGATAAAGCCAATGGAACTTTCAATTCATTCCCTTCTTTCATTTCATGCTTGTCCTTGTCAGAACTTGTTGTATTAACCATATTTCTAAAGCTTGCCAAAGAATAAGAAACCAATTTATTAACTGTAATATATATCTCAGTTTATAAATATATTTAAGATTTTGGTATTTCAAACTACTAAACTCTTCTATGTTAGCTACACATTCAAGGAAAAACATAGATAAATTTACTAAAAACATTAACAACCGTAATGTAAAAGACTTTATAATGGTTGTATGTATATATATATATATATACATTTGCTAATAAGTTAAATGCATATATTGGAGATAGATAAATTATTTCACAAAATCTATTAAACTCTTTTATTTGTTGTGGTCCGCGCTAGTGGCATCCCGTTGGGACGAATCACAACCAATAACACAATAGATCAGTATATGCAACAAAGTGTGACAACATTACTATTAATCTCTCTGCCCATTCCATGAAGAACAACTACACCAAATTGCTCATTTAGTAACAAACTATTTTTGTTATTACTAACAGTATTATACCATTATTATTTCTCACAATACATTACCGTTAGTAATCTCACATAAGTGTTAGTAATATTAGTTCAATATTTTAAAATTAATTTTTTTCCTTAGAAAGAAGGGTTAATTTTCCCTCTCCCAAATAATTGCCCCGCCTACACATATGTTCTCCAAATGAGACCTCTTCCCTTTCTTCTTGTCCAAATCATCCCCTTCTCCAAACCGATACCTCTTCCTCTTTTCCAAATCACAACCTCCTCCTCTTCTCCAAATCACGACCTCTTTCTCTTCCTCTTCTTTAAATCACGACCTAGGGTTTGGAAGAATCGCGACCTAGGGTTTGGAAGAATTGTGACCTAGGGTTTGGTGTGTTTCTCTCTCTCTCTCTCTCTCTCTCTCTCTCTATATATATATATATATATATATATATATATATATATATATATATATATATATATATATATATATATCTGATGTTTATTTATTTGAGTTCAACAACTTGTTTGCTAATTCATGTTATATTATATTGTTCTTTTATTTTATTGTGATTATAGATCTTTTGTTTTTCTTGATTTGTAGTTGAGTTATGAAAATGTTAGAAAATGTTTTGGATATGTTAATATGGAGAGCCATTGATTTTACATTTGTTTTTATGAATTAAAACACTATACAAAGTATTGTTGTGTTGACATAAATGCTCTCCATTAGAATTTACTTTATCTATAATTTACTTATAATGGGTTGAGTACTTTCATTGTTAATGTTTGAGAACCATTTGTGAGATTTTGGGTGGTTAGGATGGGTACGAAATATCTTTTAATTCAGTGTATCTTCATTTGGTTCTCTTTTTGTGCGAGTAAATGGCTCAAAGTGCTTCAGTTTGTCTATGAGTAGTCTTCCAATTCCATGATCTTATTTACAACTTTTATCTTTTGGTATTAAAAGATAAACCTCTTTTGTATTACTTATCAATTTGGGGCGTTCGTTAGGTATTATATGTGGATTTGAGTATTTAAGTTATTTATAATCATGTACTTTAGTCATTTTATTTAAAATTTTCTTAACCAATTTAGAGATGATGTATGTGAGTTTTCTCTTTATCTGTCTATGCAATCCCAATTAAAAAGTTGTAGTTTAGAGGAAACATATTGTTGTTGTTTTACATCCTAATGCAACTTGAACTTATTATTGCAACATATCTTTTATTATCGCAAATGGGGGTGATGAGATGGGCCTACTAAGATCACTAAGAAGAAAAGTATTTTATTTGTACTACTACAAACATATACCTTACTAAGGAGCATATCACAGAAGGTAAAATTTTAACCTTAAGTTGACATTTAACTTTATTTTATATTGTTGTGTTTTTCATTCTATTTTTTGTATATAATATTCAATTACTAATGCAGGGAATCTCTTTGTGATACAGTTACCATGCCTCACGATTGAATCTGATATAATCATTAATCGAAATCGTTGGAAGAAAAAACTTGCAAAAGGTATTAGGTCCCAACTCTGTTTCAATCTTATGATTATGATTATGAATAATAATAATTATTATTTATTACAATTCAAACGGGTGCTTCTTATATAGAGAATTTACTCTTTTAAGATCGATGGGGTAAAACTTGTTTGGAATAATGGAAATAAACCAACTTTATTTAAGGCTTCTTTTCACTTTTTTCCAAAAACTTCGACATTTCAACATAAGACTGCTCAATTTGAACAAAAATCCACAAATTCGCAAACCCAAATCCACAAATTACTCACGGGGAAGTGGAATGACTAGAGCGTCTGGTAGTGAAGGATCTCCAGAGTCACCGTGTTCTCAACCACGGTGGTAGTGAAGGATTGATCAAATCACTTCCACCACTCACAAACGCATACTCCCTAATTACCCTTAATGTTACTTTCTTTTATACTTTTTGCTACCAATCACAAGTTTAATAATTGGTTTTAGTTTCATTAGGAAAAAAAAGGAAGTTTTCCCTCCTTCCTAAGAGATAATCCTTTACACTCACACACCTAAACGAAAATTCCCAACTCATCACCTAGGGTTCTCTTACCCCCTTGCTATTCTCATCCTGTTGAAATCATTTAAAGCATTGTAGCAACTATTTAGCTATCTTAAGTTATATTTGGGGCCAGTTGTTATCATCAGTTTCTCATATTTGATTAATTTTTAAAAACTTGGAGGGCAGGAGGTGTATAACAATATCTTGTTCTTTTGGAAATCGCACGATGAAGAATTCTTTGTGGCAGATTCAAGTAATACTTTAAAACCATTGTGTATTTCTAGTAGAGTACATCAATGGTGAAGATTGATATTGCTTATATACATGGTATTTGACTTATGGTGATATTTACCCTCTTGGCGTATTTCTTTTTATTCACTATAGTTGGTTTATGTTGGCCTTTTGGTATTCATTGATATTTTCAAATCAAGAATAGCACTAGGATGATAAATGATTATTTTCTCTCTCTCGATGTGTGTATATATGTGTATTTTCAAATCAAGAATAACACTAGAATGTGAGTATATACATAGAATCCATCTTGGTATTCATAGCCTTTAGCCAAAGTTCAACATCCTTGTCTTGGAGTTCCTCATCATAGATTCCGGGATCCAATTTGTGTTCCCTCAGGACTTCACCAAAGTTCTCTTCGAAATACACCAACCTATCAGGCTGACCCTTGACCCTCCCACTATGACGTGGATTTACTTGTGGTTAAGTATAAGTGTCTCATGAATCTTGATCATCGAATATACTCCCACCAATATTAAGAAGTGTATTATTGATATCTACTTTCATTGGTTAAGTATAAGTGACTCGTGAATCCCGATCATCGAATATACTCCCAGCAATATTAAGAAGTGTATTATTTATATCTACTTGCATTTCTTCATATACAAGTGGTCCAAAATCATTTTCTTGTTATTGTTCTCTTAGTTCTTACAAGATAATCTTGCTCTTGGGCTTATAGTTAATTATATAATATTCCTCCAAGAACCTAGCATTTGTGCTAATAAATACTTTTTAGTCCTTAGGATCATAGAATTGGTCACCCCTGGTTCCTTTTGGATATCCCTTAAAGAGACATGCATCCATTCTTGATTCCAACTTCCCTGGATCCTTCAGTAATATGTGTGCTGGGCACCCCCATATTCGAACATGAGCTAGACTTGGCTTTTTCCCTTTTAAGAGTTCTATAGGAGTTGAAGAGACGAATTTAGATGTAACTAACTACAATAAATATATAGCATTATTTAATGTATAACCCAAAAAGGAATCTAGTAGATTTTTATATCTTATCATGGACCCAGCAATGTCCAAAAGAGTCCCATTACTTCTCTTTGCTAGAACATTTTGTTGTGGAGTTCCAGGTGTAGACAATTGGGTTATAATATCACATAGCAAAGTATGGATTATTTTACCATAATTGTCCATTTTTTTATGAGAATACTAAACAACTATCTGTATAAATAATGACTCAACAATTGGCTCAACCATATGTTTAAATAATGAATCTACAATTATTAGTTTAAATGTTATATCCCACCTTTAATGGTGTCATTTCAAATAGAATGAGAGTATATAAATAATAAATGTACAATCTTATATTAACTATATAATAACTCTCCACACCATTACTAGTGTTCATAATGTATTTTATGATGTCTTTTAAATCCTACTAGTTCCCATAAATAAAAAGACATTTGGTATATAGGGTTACGAAATGAAGAGAAACAGCCACAAACGCGACCACGACTGGATTGATGATTATAGGTTTGTTGATGTGAATTAGAGTGTGATTAGTTGGAAGAAGTTGGTGTGTTATGTTTATGGAAGGGTCTTCAATTTGAATGAGTGTTTGTACTGTCTGGAGGAGACCATGAAGATGTCAATTATCTATATTTCAATAGTCTTGTGTCTGAAAATGAAAGAAAAGATATAAAAAGAATATAAATTTTTTCTAATCTCATAATGCAGGCTTGCGGCAATGGTATTTATAAGAGTATTAAACACATGAAATAACTAATTCAAGTGTTCAAAGGTTCTTAGCTGCTAATTTGATCATCTGCGAACAGAATTTATAAGAGAATTTGATGAATGAGTTGGCCCAAAATTTTGTAAGACACACTTATGATGATGGTGAATGTGTTTCACACCCAAAATTTTTCTAATTTTTCACCTTTCATATGATGACGGTGATGTGTTTATGGGCAGCTTTAAGATAGTATCGTTAATTTTTAACACTAAATTTGTGCAGCCCCAAAACTGTGTTCATAATAGGAGGTGGTGAAGGGTCAGCTACTAGGGAAGCACTAAAGCACAAGTCAATTGAAAAAGTGGTTATGTGTGATATTGACCAGGTTAATATTTCCTTATGGCAAGAATTTTGGCATATATGTTTATGTTATTATGCTTGCATGTACTTGTGAGTGTGCATTTGGTGTAAGATTTGAAGAGTTCCTGGTAATTGTGGCCATTTTCTTCAGTATTTTGCAAATGTTTTACCGTTTCATTATGTTATATTTTATTAATTCAGAGGAGATTTTAACAGTCTCTCACAAGTGACAACCCTGCTGCTGTAGCCATAACATTTGTCTTCGCGTGTGAACCTCCTGTTGAATCTAAATTAGTTAGATGTTGTTGAATAGAAAAAAATCTTGTCTTTTTAACATTTGATCTTGATTTGTGAGTATTTATTTGTGTGAAGTCCTACTAAATTTTCCTACCATATATTTGTCTAATGTTTCTCCTTGAGTTTCCTTTTATTGTGTTTGGATGGAACACTACCGGGATACCATTTGCATCATGGGTACTGTTCAGGGGCCAACAATTGGCTCATTCAATTGGAGGTTTGTGACATCTAAACTTTTCCTAGTTGATAACAAAATTTAACGTGTACATGCTTGCTTACATTAATTATTCTAATGTGTAATTATATTGTTGAGTTGTGGCTTAAATTCTCTCTTTTGACACATTGGCTAGATATGTTGTTTTTTATATTTTATATTTTCGGAGGACAATTTGGTCGTTTATTGGTATATGGTGAAACTCTAATTTTTCCAGGCATACTTGTCATATAAATTGTCTTGTGTAAGCATTGGGGAGATACGTTTTTTTAGAGAAAGAATGGAAATATGTAACTATTGATTCTGCAAATTAGGGAAAATTTGCCATTTCTTTTGTGGACATAGTCCAAGTTGATCAAACGAGTAATGTGTTTTTGTGTCTCATCTATTTTTTCATTTTGTTCTCATTGATATTGGATGTGCTTCATTCTTGAGTTTGTTGTAATATGTATACTAACCTTTTTGGTACTCATTATTCTAACTGTTGTACTGCTTCATGTTATTGTTATTGATTGTGTCTAAACAAAACGAAAATCATTATATCACCATATAATATTTCCTGGGGAAGACAATGCTCATACTTTCAAAAGAATGTCCATGTTTTTTTTTACCAGGAAATGTTAAATTTGTTGGTTAATTTTTAGCGCTTTTTTTTCCGTCTACCTTTTGAAACTTTGAGGATTATTCCCCCTTCCATTTTCATATGTGAAAAAATGAAATAGTTTTGAGAAGGGAGGGGCTAGAAACTCTCAAAGAGGGTTTTATGGATCTATTTCTAATTATCAAAATTCCTCTTTTTAGATGAATACTAATGTAATTGTTGGTGTAGAATAGCCCTCATGAAACCAACCTATTGCATTTTACATAATATTGTATACAAAGATATTAATATGCTGGACATAATAAAAAATATCAAAATCAAGTAATTTAACTTTCACTGTATCAAAATACAAACCCCCCTAATATTAGACAACTGTTGAGAACACATATATAGACATTCAACTTCTTTTTGAAACAATTTTGACGTATTTCACAGACAAGAAGTGAATTGCATCCCTTAAATGCGAAAATACCCAAAGGCATAAGTATATATATCTTTTATAGATTAGATATAACTTATAATGGGGCATTATGGACTGCAGATTTATCATATTCCACTAGTGATACTTGTTTGCAGAAGGAATTTTCAAATTTTGTCCAGATAGCGAAAGGTATGTGCAATATTTTACTCGGCTAGTTGTTAAATTACAAAGACACCCTTTCTTAAGTCTGTTAGCTCTATTGTTGGCAGTCAAGCTTATCAAGGATGCTGCCACAAAGAAGTCAAAAGAATATGCATTTATTCAATACTAGTCAAGATGAAGTTGTTCAAGCTACTCTAGCCATTTTTTGTTATTATTCTTGTTTTCTATTTTGGGATATATTTTTTTTCTTTCTGCTGCTGGAAATTCGTGTCCTTTCTCTTTGGCTTAGCATTTTGATGGCTAAGCCAAAAATAGTTCATTTTTTATTTTGCCTCATTTTTTATTGCTGTATTTTTTTTCACTCTAAAATTGCTTTGATTTCTTATCTGGTGTGATTTATCTCTATTTTTTTTTTTTGGATTTTTCTAAAGTGGTTTGAAATCACTGAGTTTGGTATTAATCTGGTGTAATTGACCAAAGGTTCTGAATTTGGGGAGGCCTTTGGATTATATATATTTTTTAAATATCTAATAAGATTAGTAACATAATTTTACCGTTACTAATTATGAATTTTAGTGTTACTATTAGTAAACATAATTTTACCGTTACTAATTTTCATCTTTCTGTTACTATCAGTAACAGAATTTACCGTTACTAATTCTGAATTTTTCGTTTCTATTAGTAACACAACTTTAGTATTATTAATTCTGAATTTTATCGTTACTATTAGTAACAGAATTTAATCGTTACGAATTTTGAATTTTACTGTTACTATTAGTAACAGAATTTTTCCGTTACTAATTCTAATTTTTTCCATTACTATTAGTAACATAATTTTACCGTTACTAATTCTAATTTTTCCCTTACTATTAGTAACAGAATTTCACCGTTACAGGCTTCGTGCCCCATACCTTTTTTCTAATAGAAAAATTGTGTTACTAATATATTTAGCAATAGGAAAATTGTGTTACTAATGGCGTGTTTTGGTGTAGTGAACGCAAATAAAAATAGTAAAAAATTTAATAAGTTTTGAAGGAGTTCAAAATGCATGTGGTATTGCCTACATGATAGGTTAAAAAATATATTCAAGTCTCTTATTTTTTGTTATATGCGTGAATCTGGTCAATACCGGAATTGAAACCAATAGAAGAGAACATTAGTATATGCAACAAAGTGTGATAAAAAAAAATAGATAAATTTAATAAAAACTTTAACAACTTTTAATGATGTTCAAAATAAAATTTGTATTCACATTCAATGATGAAGATAGATAGATTACCAAATCTATAAGCAACAAACTTCAACATTATTCTATGTATTCTGAATATTTCTACATATCATGGATAGCAACATATTGGTTTGTTAACCAAAACATAATATGCATTAGACTTATTAACCTATGTTTATTTATACATCTAAACATTATAAAACCTTTACACGTTCAAGGATGTAGATAAATTTATTAAAAACTTTATTAATTGTTATGTGAAAAGCCTTTATAATGTTAATAACTTAAATGCATAAGGTGAAAATAGATAAATTAATGTATCATAAAATGGGTGTACTTGTATCATACTTTTTCTTAAGCCTCATTGGCTTCGCCAACAACACATTAGTACTAAGTGAGTTCCAACAAATTTATTCAAATAAAAAAAAAAGTAAAAGAGTACATTGTTTTTACATATATATCAAGCATTTCAATATCATAGCAACAATTTGCAATGCTAACTAATAAAGAGAAGAATTGTACCTTGCACTTAATGGAGCCAATGGAACTTCCAACTCGTTTCATTTTTTCTTTAAATGCTCGTCCTTGGCAGAACTTCTTGTACTAACCTTTTTCTAAATCTTGCAAAAGGATAAGAAACCATTTTATTAACTATAAATATATCTAAGTTTAAGTTTTCTTTTAAGATTTTTGTATTTCAAACTATTAAACTATACTTTGTTAAGTACACATTCAAGGACAAATATAGATAAATTTACTAAAAACTTTAACAACTGTTATGTGACAGTCTTTATAATGGTTGTATGTATATATATAAACTTGCTAATAAGTTAAATGCATACAGTGGACATAGATAAATTATTTTATAAAACCTATTGAACTCTTTTACTTGTTGTGGTTCGCGCCAGCAACATCCTGTTAGGAGGAGTCACAACCAATAATACAGTAGATTAGTATATGCAAAAAAAGTGTGACAACGTCACGGTTAATGTCTTTGCCCATTCCGTGAATAAAACAGATAAATTTAATAAAAACTTTAACAAGAGTTGAAGGAGTTCAAAATGCATGTGGTATTGCCTACATAATAAGTCAAATAATGTATTCAAGTCTCTTATTTGTTGTTGTATGCATGAATCAGATTCAATACCAGAATTGCAACCAACATGAGAGAGCATTAGTATATGCAACAAATTGTGACAAAACACAAATATATTTAATAAAAAGTTTCACAACTTTTAATGATGTTCAAAATAGAATTTGTTTGCACATGATGAAGATATATTGATTAGCTCATATATAAGCTACAAACTTCAACATTATTCTATTTATTCCTGATATTTCTGCATATCATGGATGGATACATATTGGTTTGTTAACCAAAACATCATATGCATTCAACTTATTAGCCTATGTATATTTATAGATTCAAACATTATAAACACTGTGCACATTCAAGTAAGAATGTAGATTAATTTACTAAAAACTTTTTTCTTGTGTTATATGCAAAGCATTTATAATGCTAATAACTTAAATGTATAAGGGGAAAATAGATAAATTATTTCACAAAATGTTGTGTTGTTCTCATACTTCTTCTTAAGCTTCCTTGGCTTCGCCAATAACTAGTTCTTGTTGACATCAAAATAAACTGATTTCTTACTAAAATTATGAAAATTCAGCATATTCCCAAACGGGTCACACCCCTGTATTGCGGTTTACTCAATCATTTCCTTTAAAAGAGAAATCTCATCGTCCTTACTTCATGCTCTCTGAAATATTTGTTTTTTCGGTCTATTCGAGTTATCATTGGGAATTTGGGTAAAGACATTTTTCTTAACCCTCTTGGACACCTTAACCTCATTTTCCATTATCGTTTTTGTTTCGACCATGGTTGTAGTGTGTTTGGATCCCCATTTTTTGGTAGATGGACTATGATTTTTTTATTGATATATTTACATTTATATTGCAGTAAATTTATATAGCAATAACATAGATAAATTTCCTAAAAAGTTTAACCACTCTCAAAGTTGTTCAAAATAGAAGTTGTATGTTCAAAATTTACAGTTATGAACATAGATAGATTTGTTTGATGAGTGCATTTTTAAATGCTAACAAACTATTTTGTGTAAGAGAATATGAAACGTTAAATGTAAGTAAGAACTTAGTTTAATTTAAATCATATCATACTATTGTGTAATAGGAACTGTAATAGATACCACCTGTAACACCCCGCCTAATTAAATACCGGGTGGCCAGTCCCATACCAAATTAAAACAGAATATACAGTTGGCTCATTCTTAGCATCACTGTCGAAAATATTTACAACTCACCCAATACCCAATTAAGCTGGTGTTAAAAACTTTCCAAATTTTAATTTAACAAAATCCATTTCCAGTTTAAGAATAACACAACATATTTTATTCTACAACACAGATCACTAAATAAATAATTCAAAAGAATTTAAATGCAACTGGAATAAACATTTCCAAATAATATAAATCCTTTACAATAATCCCAACAATATTAAATGTATTAAAAAGTCCCGAATACAATAGAATTTGACCTCGATAGAAAAGATAACTGAATCCTTTGGGCAACATGCCCTAACTAAGAATACTGTGAATCAAAAGATGAAAAGCGTCTAAGCAAAACTTCCATAACTCCATAGCTCGTCAAAATCAACTATGGTTGGCATCCCTGTTGCTGGACACCTGATATAGAGATACAATAGAAGAGAAAATATGCAAGAAAACGGGTCAGAGCCCGAATGTGTAGATTATTTTAAAAACAGCAAGTATTTAACAAGTGCAATAAAGCATTTATTATGTACATGTTAGATCCAACTCTCACTTGCAATTCTCACCTCTCAACTAGAGTGCACACTTCACGTTTCCTATTAACCTCCTAGTTAATGGTTCCTCTTTTCTAATCTCCATATTAAAGTTCCATTCCCATATCATAATCCCCGTATGTCCCATACCATACGTCACATTATTATACATTTACATATCTCCTTTATGATTAGTTTCTCATTAACATGAATCATTACTCATTAATATGAGTTAAGCTTTTCAATTCTTTAAGAATAAACATTCATTAACTTAATTCCATAATCTTCCTCTATTCACCGTTATCTACAATTATCACCGTAGATAGATTTAAACACAATATATAATTATGTAACCATTTAATCCATTATATATATATTCATATATAATACAGCACCCCGAGTCACAGCTGTGGTGGAATGCATTACTCTGCTATCATGTCCCATCATCGCATGTCGCTGAATAGGGGACTACAGGTTCGGTAAGATTCCACGAACCACAAACAACAACAAACAAATTGGAGGCGAACATAGTTCTCGTATCCATGGGTCACGCACATACTTACGTACCCACAGTCAGCGGACTTATCAACTCCCCGATAAGTCTTTCATAGACCTATGTTCTCGAGCGACAAATCAAATATCCCATGCATTCATCAGGATATGACTGCCCTTAGGCGTAAACCTCCCACCGATAGCAAGTAAGCTAGGTATGTCATACACATAATCATCAATCAATCAAATAGGTATTATCATACCTATAATATAATATCAATAAGGTAATTATCACTACCCTAAGATATTTCCCATACGTAGCATTATATCTCTTTTAAAATATCATATCTTTACTACAAAAATTAATTATCCTCGCATCCTATAACATCTCTCCACTACCGACGTCGTTAAGGTTCATGCGCGGAGCGTCTCGCAAAGCGAAATCCAAACAAGGAACCCCTCCAATACACTACTACTTAACTTTGTCGATCGAGGAGGTCCGAAAACTTAAACTATGCGATCGGGATAACCTCATACCCTCTTTAAAACAAATGTATTCTAAGCTCCCATCTCATAAGATTCAAATAGGGTTTTCCTCATCTTATATTCAGTAAGAAGTTACTAATATCCTACTGGTCCATAACATTATTTCTCCCGAACTACTACGAGTTTAGTTCCCCTTTTAATTAAGGTTAAAACCGATAGTTTCAAATCTCTTATAAACACATATTCTTTCACTTAGGATTAAACCGTCTTGTAAACTTAAGGATACCCAGGTGTTATATTCAATCACCCCTACTGGTCCTATCTTAAATCCTCATACATCTCCATTTAGAATTTAACAAATGAATCTAGCAACCGAAATTCTATTCAATATAATTTCCATCATTTAAATCACTCGAATCCACATCAAATTTAATTCACATCTTATCAAGGGTTTACTGATATTTTCTAGGTCCCATAATCTCCAAATAATAATCACCAAAGATCCACGAAAGTTTTGGGATAAGAATCAACATTTAAAAAGAAACAACTTTACATAAACTAGGGAGGTCGATCGATCGAAGGCAGGGGTCGATCGATCGATCCCTCAGGTCCAGGCCTGATTTTCTGCATTTTCTGCAACTACGGGTTTCACCATTTTTACTCATTCAAACCTTCATATTAATCTCCAAAATGAGTTATTATGTTTACTACATGATATACCAACATATATGAACGATTTCCAGTACACTAAACATCCTAGAATCATCAAGGGATTGGATTAAAAAGCATGTTTATCTCCTTATTTCCAGAAATTATTAACATAACATATTCAAGAACATTTCAATGGTTTTCATACTTTCTTCAACAGATTCCTGACTAATTTCGTGGATTATTAACATCCTAAAACATGAGTTAACTTCCTATATCATTTCAGTTTTCCAGAAATCCATTTAATACTCCATTATTTCTTCCAAACAATAATAATCTTCTCTTTTCATATAATTCTAACATGGACAATATACAAACTTAATTTGCCATTACCAAACACTTGCCTTTCTTGTAGGTCTGATCCTTTGGTGTAGTATATCTCAGTTGGTTGTCCCTTCTCCGGTCAAACTCCGATAGTGGTTGGTGGTGGTGAACCTTGGTTCTTGTTCTTCTCCTTCCCAAGTGACTTTTCCTTTCCCAAGCACTCTCACACTCTCTCTAGGAACATGGCTGCTCTTATTTGTGAAGAGGAGATGAATAACTCCCATACACTTAATCTACCAATACTTATAATAGTGCCAAATCCGAATCACTATTCATCCCCCCTAGAAAAATGACCAAAATGCCCTTTCGGGTTGTCTATTCATTCCCAAATGACCCGAGACTCAAAATTGACATCCAAATAGACTTTTCTGACTATTTCGAACCTTCCGGACGCAACGACGCGGTCGAAATGACTATTAGATCGATAGAAAATAAATTTCCTTTTTAATTTAATAAACTAGTCCCGACACGTCCCATACCGCGTCTGACTAAAAATATAAATTACCGAATTTATATCATACAGTCATATCAATGACATCACATTCATATATTACCTAAATATCTTTAAGTAATATTCAGAATCATCGATTTTAATATCCATCGTCCGGATAAACCCGAATGAATTAATTAATAATAAAATCTAATTAATCCATTAATTAAAATATAACCCATTTTAAAAGTCATTTAAAATTATGGGGTATTACATTGAATAACTTGAGAAATGATGAAGTTAAAAATATAAATCTAAAATTAAATGAATAATTGCTCAAATTTGCCCCAAGTGCACTGATGAAAGGTTATAAAGATGATACATGGATAAATTTACTAAAAAGTTTAAGAACTTTTAATGCCATTATAAATAAAAGTTTCATGCGCATTCAGTGATAAAAATAGATACGTTTGCTTAATAAATGCATATTTAAAAGCTAACAAATTATGTATAAGAATATGAAACCTCTAAACACTAAGTGTATGAAACCCTAACAAATCGTAAGCATATGAAACCCTAACTTAAGTAAAAACTTAGTTTAATACAAAACGTAATAAACTATAGGAACTGTAATGTACCTATTTAGAGATTAAATCACATGGAAATGATGAACGTACCGATATAAATCAAAAAGTAGATGAACGGTTGCTTAAATTTTCGCAAATGAACTGATGAAGGTAATGATGATTTTCAGTTTTTCAATGTTGATACAGTAATGATTAAACACGTGACATTTGATACAGAGAATCGAATCGGCATACAAATTAGTTTTTTCATAGTTTTGGGTATTTGTAGGGGTAACTTTGGGAAAGCAAAATAATAGAGTTATTTTTCTGATTGACACGTTTTAACCCACATCGGACTTGATGAAACACTAGAGGCATGTGAGGGACCTACAAATATATCCCCCTTTTTTTACCAGTTGACTAATGTATTAAAAACAAATTTGGTTACTAATTCAAGATCGTTCAGCCAGGTGTAGAGAAAGTCGTCGAAAGAACTTATTTAATCACCGTGTGGGTCAAAATCATTTGTTCAACACACATATGAGGTGGTAAATTTGATAGGTAATATTTGTAACTTGCAGTTTTTGCTTATAACACAAATTTATTTACTTTGTTTTTTTTAATGGCAAAAGGATGGTAAGTTACGTGACACACCTATTGGGCGTATTGAACAATTTCATAACACCCATTTTGGTAGTGCTAGAGGATGAGTCAACCATGAGGCCGAGAATGTGCATGTAAGTATATACGATTAACACTTTTGTTTGATTTTCAAGTGCAATGGAAAATTAATATTTGGTGAATTAAATTCATTTTGCATATTGTTGACTGATTGTTTTCTGGTACATAAAAACACTTTATCTTTACTTTTTGCTTGGTTCATTAAAAAGTAGCTCTACCAATTTTATAAAAATAAAATCGTGACCTCAATTTAACTACAACAAAAGTCACGTTAAAAGTGGTAATAATTTGGGCAAGTTTTTTCCGAAGATCAATCCAATTTTGTAGTTAACTCTAAAATATCATAATTTATTAATGATAGTTGTTAAATATTGTGCCATTTTTAAGGAGGTAGTGAATATATTTTGACACTTTTTCTTTGCAGAACAACATGCTCGATATGCAATGAAACAATCCAGAGTTGACCGAAGAATTTTTTTTTTGAGGATATTCTTGGGAAGAAGTCGGGTAATGTTAACAGTTATGGACCTCGAATTGAGACATTTGGATCTTCGTATGGAGCACAAGCCATTGCAGAGAATGATGACTTGAAATCTGAGATCTATTGATTACATGTTGTTTTAGAGAGTAAAAATACAACAATCCAGAGTCAAGGAGTGATGATTGAGAAGATCATGGCGACGCTTAGTCGGATGAAGGGCTCTTCTTATGTTTGGATTATTCTGAATACTCCTCGATATTTTGAATACTCATAGATTTGGTTTTAGTAGTATTTAATATTTGTAGTTGCTCTAACAAATTGACAAATAACTTGTGTCTTAGTTCAAATAGGTCGTTATGACTTTTGTCTTAGATTTGTGTTTTAGTTGAAACAATTGGTTATGACTTTTTTCAATGTTATTTTTATTTTAGTACTTAAGTCGTTCTATATTAATTTTTTTATTTTCTTTTGTAACAAAAGCTCTTATTATCGCAACGAAAAAGACATAACTCATGTTTAGTGATGCTAAACACATTTGCGACGATTTAATTTGTCACTATTTGTTTTCGAATAAAGTAAAATTTATACTTGAAGGAAATTGAGTTCGAGTTAGGATAAATATTATTTTTTAAGTCATGCTATAATTTGTCGAATTCAAATTAATAACTGATTTTGTTAGGTTGGGTGATCTTGCACATATGGAGGAAGTATTATGGTTTCATAAAAACCAGAAGAGTTATATTTTCTTTAAAAATGTTCTCAAGTTATGTGTTCAGACTCCTCTACCACTAATGGCTTAATATACGGCAGTTATAGGTCGACTCAAAGTTTTGACGGACTTTTGTCACTCGATGACACTTCAAAACGCATTGCATTGTTTTTGGTGTTCATTGGTTACCATTTAAAATACAAACTAATGTAAATTTAAGATGTTAAGTCAGAATCATGAGTTCTTTTCTTATTTAGCGGTTTAATAGATACGCCCTTGCTACAATATATTATTGAAGGAATCATTTTGTTTCAATGCAGACTCCAGCCTACATCTCGTTACTTCTGAGTTTATTATTGTGACGGATCAACCACGCAGAATCCTACAGCTTCCTCTTAACGGACCAATGCAAGCCTTCAAAAAATATGCTTTCACCACTCACCACTCGATATTTATCTATGTGTATATGTGTAATTTTTACTTGCTGAGTTGTGACCTGATTATCCTACGTGTCTGGTACACATGGCTCAACTTGCAGCATCATTTGTCATCCACACCCTTCAGCCATCAGTCCACACTTCTCTCCGCTTCCACCTTGTGCGAAAACGCGCCTACACTTTTTCCTACCTTTTTCTCTCTCTTTATATATACCCGAAGCCTCCTATATCTCCATTCAAATCCAACCCACACAAAATATCTTATCAAATTCTCATCTTTTAGCCTCAGTTCTATTATATACTATTTGGAAATGTCTCACAATTGCTTGTCTGTTGGAACATGGTGGAAGAGACATACAGATGGGGAAGATTATGCCCCTGCAGCATGCATACAAGAAGATGGGGATGATGATGGAGATTACGATTATGCCCCTGCTGCATCTTTGGAGGGTGATGATGACGACAGTGGCTATGATTACGCACCAGCTGCTTAAATCGGTTAGATTGTTGTACTACTACTAGTAGTACATTAGAAGGGTTACTTTGTTGCTGTAATAGTACTACAGTATTCTCAGGCTAGAGTGAGTTCACGAAGGAAAGAAATGTAACCAAAATTTTTGTAGGTCGTGATAAATTAAAGGTTTTAGTATTAAATTAGTAGAGGACTATTGATGTGCACGCATTAGTTTATGGTAAGGTCTCATTCGAATGGTTTCATGAAATCTTTATGGTATGCGGTGAGTGGGAGAGGTAGCCGAATTAGGATATCACTATTGGTATAGACGGAGCAGGAAATTGCGATCCTAGAAAACAAAACCATGAAAGAAGTCCGAGCGGCTAACCGCCTAAATCTTTTCAAATTAACTTTGCAAACCGGGGACACAACAATGTACACATGATAATGATAATGAATATTGATGCACGGTTATTATTCTTTCTATTACTTAATAAAATTCATTTTATTATTGTAAAATTTGTATGCGCATCGGATCGCAAATAATGGGTCTATAACATGCTTTAATGCGGAGGAATCCTCTGAAACGTAACGGTTTGTTGATACGCCTATTTACGCTAACTCCTCTTTGTCGTTCTTCCAATCTTCTAAGCTAACTCTTCCTTGTCCTTGTCGAGCTTTCAATCATAGGATTTCTTGAGTTAGGGATTTATTGATATTATCTTAAGTTCTTGGAATCTCCCTTCTTAATTTGATATTTGATATGGATCGTTTCGCATGTCCGACCCTTGTATTCATTGTGTTGGGGTAAAAAGCATTTTCTTACTAAGCTAGTCTATTGTAATTGGCCATGTGATATCGTCCCATTCTGTTCCTCGGTGTATATTTTTCATATATTGCAACAAAGTTTTAACTATTAATATGATTTTTGATATCATCTTTTTTTTTAATCAATTTTATTAAGATAGAGACTCTTCCTAAAGTATTAGTTTTTGTTCAATCATGCATGGTTGTTTCGCATTTTGTAGTTCATTCAATTTATAATGTTTTCTTTTTAATTATCTTCTACTACCTCCGCCCCCTAAAGGTTTTTTTTATGACATATTTACACACAAAAAAATTGTCTTTTACTACTCAAATATTTACACATATTTACACACTAAAATACTAAAACTCAATTTATTTTTCATTTTGGAGCCATGACTCCCATCTCTCGTCTCTACCAAAATCCATCTTCTCTCTCTCCTAAGAATAGGTCTATGTGATCTCCTCTCTCACTTTACCAAACCCATCTCTCTCTCTCTCTCTTTACGTTCGTCAACAAGGTCGTGAAGAAATCGCTTTTAAGAAATTTGCTGAGGAGAAGACCAACTAAAAAAGTTGTGGTGGAGAAGAAACCCCATGAACAATGGCCTCTTAATTTCCCCCCTCCTTCTCTCTCTCTCTCTATTGCATTGTCATTACCTAGGTTTCGTTAAAATTCAAGGTTTCAAGGAATATGGTTACAGTTTTCATAAAACCATCTAACTAATGCATCGGTGAATATTGTGTAATAACTAGATTAATTATATGTTTCTTAATTTGTTATTTAATTTCCTAGTATTTGTTCGGATTTAGTTGACTCATTATAGAAGTTACAAAAAAACCATTAGCTCATGGGGAGGTAAAAAAATTATTAGTTATAATTTTTAATCCTTCTTCGCTCAAAAAATTAGGGCTTTGTTTGTGAAACCGAAGGACTATTTTCCTTCACGTCTCGACAATCCCCAAATCGATCTTCCAAAGGTTCAATGGATTGTATATTCATAATATCGTTTTATATGTTTGTTGTTCTTTTTATGTTTTAAAGACCCGTTTTTGTTTTGTTAAATTTGTTTATGTTCAATAGATATTTATGTATATATTTGTTAGTATAGATGGAGAGGGAGATGGTTGAGCCTTTTGAATCGGTGAAAAAAGAGTCGGATGCATCCGAAGTTGGTGGAGGGGCACCTGAGGACGATTGATGTGTTGACGCATTGAATCGGCTTGAGAAATTTCCAGTTAATTATCAGGTTTTGTTGTCCACACAGGTAATTTTGTCTTTTCTTTTCTTTATGCTTTTGTATCGTATTAATACTTTTACATGAATTTTTCTTATTTATGAGTCCATGTTGGTGTATTCTATTTGTGGGATACATAATTGGAACTTTGGAATCATTTATTTTTTATAAATTTAATCAGGTAACCTTAGGGTTATTCGGGTTTGGGGATTGACCCCAAAAACCATATACATATATGGGTAAGTTGTTAGATTATATTAAGAATGTGAGAACTCATTCCATCAGATATTTCATGTGATTCTTTTTGCTTTTCTTTTCATGACGATGTTCGATGTAAATTAAGAAAAAAATATATCAACTAATTAGCTCTATATATGGGACTCTATAAATTTCAGGGGTTCTATATATCGGCAAGCTGTTTTTTTTTCTATTCTTTTAGCTAATAAGAAATATTTAGCAAAAGTTGCACACTTGTCAACTTGCACATATGATTATGTTAAAAGTACGTTATAGATTGGTAATTTGCACTAGGATTATAAATGAGGCAGGCTAACCCGAGCCTAAGTATAACGAGATCATAAATATGTTTGGATTGACTAGTTTGTCTCACAGATAAAAATTGAACGAGCTTATAAGCGATTGAATACGGGTCAAACTCATATAACTTGGTTGTCTTATACTATTTTAGTATGATTTAGTAATTTAGCCTAGCGTAAAGTGAATTAGCCTTTTAGCTATATTAAAAATGAAGATTGAAGCATATGTATGTATGATGTGATTCAAATGTGATTCTACAGTATGTAGGTAGGTGTTTCATCTATGTACATAATCAATTGAGTGTATTACCCATATGTATGTATGAGTGTATTACTTGAATTTATTTAAGTAAAACCTAACCGGGACACTTCAGTCAATAAATTAAGCTCATTTACTTACTTACCTACCTACATACATTTTTTTATTATTTGCTATGATATCTCGAAATGTTATCTAACTTTCCATATAGACTTAATAAACCAAAATGCAATTTTTTTATTGACATACAGCTATTGCTTTCATCTTCAATGGCAGGATGGTTAGGCTATGGGATACGAAAACACAGAGTTGTTTAAAATTATCTACACACAATGCTTATGGTAAGTAGATATGCACATGTTGTGAGTTTAAAATTAGCCCTAGGATGTGCATCAACCGGTTTTTATGTAACTAATACTCATTCAGATATTGCCATACATTATATGGTGTTTATGTAACTTTATAGCTTCTTCAGTCCCATTTGTGAGCGGCTAAGCAGAGAAATTGGACACCTTGTTATAAGTCCCATTAATGCATGGTTTACAAATGATGGTTACATATTTTAAAAAATCATTGGCCTTGTAGTAGGGACAAAAAGAAGAGGGTAAAAACCTTATCCTTGTCCCACAAAATTTGATTATCAATGTCCCTCTGAGGTTTAAATGCAATCAAGGATATTTGTTTTTCTTCATAGGACTACACTTCTTTTCATCAAACATTTAACTTGAATCAAAGCTAATTAATTTATCATAATTTTCCATGTCTAAGTTAAATTTTCCTCCTCATTTGGTCCTTACTTCATCTCATCCATCAATTGGGTTTCTTCAACTTTTGTGCCAACAAAAGCTTCATCCTCATTTATATTTACACAGGCCTTAAATTCCATCACAGTATGTTATGTTAATGTGTCTCCTTTAATCGCAATAATTTTTTTTCTAATTTTCAAAGTAGTCTTAAACTATTCAATTTTGTGTTAGTCAGCAATAATATGAATTTATCACATATAGTTCAATGGCCTAGAGTTTAAACACTAGCAAAATGAAAGATGCGCTTGTCTTACCCATATAGATGAAAAATGAAAGATACATGTCTTACCCATATTGAAGAAAAGTATCAGAATAAAAAGATTTATATTCCATTCTTTCTTTGTTTGTTTCTTTGATGCCGAGGGATGAATAATGGGCGAAGTGATGAAGTCTTCAGCTGAAATGTTGTTGGTGCCTTTATATGTTATTTGGTTTTCGAGGGAATCGTTTATTTTCTTATAACGATTGGGATTGAGTTATTGCCTTTTCAGAAATTAAATCTATTAACAACTAGGGAGTGTTGGACATGTCTAAAAAGACATTGTCGTCCACATTCCTATAGTTATTTAGAACCCCTTCCAGATTCTTCCTCGGGAGATGTTAGTTCTGACCTTGACGAAGATATAGATGTTCATAAAGAAAGAAATAAGGTACTATCAGGTTCAATTGATACTGCGATAATTTGTTACAAACTATTTTTCATTTCTTTTCGTCCCTTTTCTTTTATTTTCTGGGGTAGAAAAATTATAGGAGAAAGTTTGAAAAGTATAATTCAACTTGTTTATTTTCATTAATAAGAGGAAGTAAAAACATTTTGGGGATTTCTTATAAAAATTGCATCATTCATGGTGTCTTTCATGACTACCGATACCGCTGCCTCGAGTTACTGGCGAAATACGAAGGTAAAAAAAAATTGGAAACTAGAACCAGAGAAATGTGAGAGGGGGAACCTGCAGTCCTATGGTAGGTTAATCTTTTAATTTCCTAATTTCTATTTATGGAGTGTGTGTATTACATATGTAGTAATAAGTACGCACACCATTTGATCATTAACATCGGTTTTATAAACTCATTTTATAAAGACTTAAGCAGGTATATAAAGACTTATGTGTCACTGTGGTACACAATGTACCACCTATCATTTGCCTAAGGATCAGCCCATAAGGACAAAAAGACCAGAGCATCACTAGAGAGTTAGAGCTGACTATCTCAATCATATGTTTAAGCATCAGTTTAGCAAAGAAGGTGCTAACTATCATATGCTTAAGATGATACATGGGAGAAATCAATGGTAGAAATTTTTATATCTATACTAAGGCCAAGAAATTTCAATGCCAATGATGACAACTTCCATTTCATCATAAAAGGTAACATGGTTGTTAATTTTCTTACAATAGGCACCAAGAACATGACCATGATGATCTCTAAATAGACCTCCAATGAAAGCAGGTCTAGGAGAACCAAGAGACATGCCATCTGAGTTGAGTTTTACTCAAAAATAAGGAGGGGGGAGCCACTAGACAGTGATGATAGAAGGGACTTTGGGAGGTATACCTGAGATTTTAAAGGCTTTGAGAATTTCATTGTTAGTTATGGAGTTATGCATATGGACAGGGGTGTGGGGGACATGAACTGAACCCAAGAGAGAATAAAGTACTTGTCTCTGTTTGTGTTGACAGGGGATTTTTAAAAAATGAGAAGATTTTGACTCTCCATATGACGTCAAAGATAAGTAAGCAAGATACAATCCAAATATTGAAAATTTGAGGGCTAAGCTTAATAGTGCTTTTGTGCGTGATTATTTTTATATTTTATTACTACTATAATTTCTATTATCATTTAACATTCGACATGTTATCCACTTGCAGAAGGTAATTGAAGTAAAATGAAAGAAGAAAGCAAGAAAGAAAAAAGGCGTAGTTTACTTGAAATTTTTGTTGTCATACAACTTAAAAATAGTGATACTCTTTGAACTGTTACTTATGGCTGCCTATTATGATGTTTTTCTATATAGTTTATTGCCCATTTTTTTCTTTTCGATCTTTACAGTTGTTTTGTATTTCTAGGAACATAGAATTCTTCTATCTGGACTTTTTTGCACTTCTATGAACATTTTCTTATCTTGTCTCCTACTCAAATTTGTTTTATAGCTTGGAACTCATTGTATGGCCTCATTTTTCTGCCAGGAAGAGATTCAAATCTCTTTCTACACCTTTATTTTACAAAACCTCACCCTTCAAGGTAATTACCTTTTCTCTTCTTATCAAATTAATTAATTAAGATTCGAAACGTCACTTGGTTTCAATATGAGTATTATCTGCATTTACACTGGAACACGTGGGATAACTGGGAAAGTAAAGACCTAAAGCTTCAAAAATTACTTATATTCCTACGATTTATGAGTCTCGAACTTCGAAAAGGAGAGGGCTTCATGTCTTGATGTTGATTACTAAACAATTCGCCTACTCAACAGACGTAAGTTTTAGGTTTGATTGGGTGTAAAAGTGAGAAAATTACAAATAGAAACATAATTTTTTGGATAAAGTATACTTAATTTTTAAGATAAAAATAGGGCATTAAAGGGTAAAATATAAAAAATATAACCAATTGGTTCAGAAAGAGGCATAGACACCTCGACATGGATTATTTTAACGTTTGTGAACTAGTCGTGTTCTTATCGAACTCCCAGTTTTACAAAATGGCGAGTATATGGAATTTCTAGACTTAGGCTTAAAAACATATTGTTAGAGGGCAAAAACCCAAAGCAGTCCCCTAACGACCTCGTGAGAGGCAAGAACACCTTTCACGGTGTAGGAGCTCACCGCGTGGTCACGGGACTCTTGGCTTGAGAATACAATGATAATTTAAAAATATCTAGACTTAGGCTTAAAAACATGCCGTTAGAGGGTGAAAACCCCAAACAGCTCCCAAACAGCCCCGTGAGAGGTAGGAACACCTCGCACGGGTCAATGTAACTCGTACAAAGTGACCGCGTGGTCACGAGACTCTTGATTTGAGAATACGATAATAATTTGAAAATATCTAGACTTAGACTCAAAACATGTTGTTAGAGGGATAAAACCCAAAACAGTCCCCAAACGGCCCCGTTAGAGGAACAGACACCTCATACGGGCCAATGTAACCCGTAGGACCTGATCATGTGACCACAAGACTCCCAATTTGAGAATATGATGATAATTTGAAGATATTTAGACTTAGGCTTAAAAACATGCCTTTAGAGGACGAAAACCCAAAATAACTCCCAACGGCCTCGTGAGAGGCACGAACACCTCGCATGGGACTAATATAACTCGTAGGAACTAATCGCGTTGTCACGGGATTCTCGATTTTAGAATATGATTATAATTTGTAGGTATGACGATAAGCATTTGCAATTTTTTAAATTATTTGATTACTGATATCATTTTTTTGTATCCTATTTTTTGTATCCACGTGGAACACACGAAGAAGACAATGGTTTACAATATGAAGATTTTTTATATAATGTATTTGACATCGAGGATTCTATTTTTTTTTTGTGTTACGGCCATGCGGCGATTTAAAATTTTATTGTTTATTTTTATGGTCGTGCGGGCTTTTGTAATATTATTGTTAAATTTTATGTCCATGTGGGCTTTACATTATGTAGGCTTTATATTAACAGGTTTTAGAATGCCCAAAAATTAGAGGAAATTCTGTCCATTTTTTTTGTCTATGAACTATTAAGACATGTAATATTTTGAAGTTTGCATGTACATTAGTTTATCAACATCGTGCCACATTTGAAATTTGTGAATTTTCTTTATTTTTTGTAAATAATAAATATGTCCCTACCAGATTTGGAATTTGTTTTCAAATAATAATTTTTTTTATTAATTGAAAAATCTGGCACGGTTTAAAACCGTGCCAAAAGCGTGTCAGATTTAATATCTGTCATGGTTTAAAAGCATGCCAAAAGGGTGTCAGATTAAAATCTATCATGGTTTAAAAGCATTCCAAATTGGGTAATCTAGCAGGGTTTTAATGTGCGAGAAAATTTGGCACCCCTGATTCTAGCACGATTTTAAACCGTGTCGAATTGCGTTTGACATGGTTTTAAACCGTGTCAAATTGCTATTTTTAGTGCATTTCTATCGCAACAAGTAATCTATTCTACACTATAAAATCCAACCCTACATTTAACTTTCAATATTATTTATTCCTCCACGTGGCACCTCTCATTCATTTATATGCAATCATTTTCTTATAAGGGATAAACCAAGAGTCGTAATTTCATAATAATGCATTCCCTCTCCCTGAGTCACTCCCTCACCCCTAGATGTATTTATAGATCCCTCTCTATGTATAGCTTCTCTTGGTCTTCATCGTGAACCATTTTATGTGACGTTTTTAGTCTATTAGTGTCCAAAAGTCCCACAAAAAACTCACTAAAAAAAACTGCATACTTACATCTATATTTTACTGAATAAGGGATATACAATCCTTTGGGAGACTACATCATCTCCAAGGCCTTAAGTATCATTTCATCCACTCTAATTGCCACATGGCTAACACCACTTTAGGCATGGTAAATTCTACAATACCAATATTTGTTTACTCTTTTTTTCCTTATGATGTGTGTTTTTTCTCTTTTCATATGTGTTTTAAAATTTATTTCACCATAGGTGGTTGGTAATTGCAAACTAACATTTTTCATTACGGCCATTCGAACATTACGTTGCTTCATTGTTAGTGACCAATTGTAATTTGAATATTTTTTCCAATTTTTAGATGTTTATTTGCTGCACTTGATTGAGTTTTTATAAATAGATTTATTATTTATTGTTGGGTGTTGTTTTTTCACAATAAAGCGATTTACAAACAAATGTGATTAATGGTATGTAGTTTAGTTGGTTGAATTTCTCAAGTTATTTGGGGAGGACATGTAGTATATGCCTGAGATAATGACAAGTAATCAATGTGGGACTAATTAAAATGGGCACAAATGAAGAGTTTGGAGGCTATGACATGTTCAAAACACTAACATGGTTGAAGGCCACTTGAGATACAAATTCACCTCCAACTGGAGTGTTTAGTGAACAACTAAAAAGGAAGAGAGAAGTGGCATTAGTCGAACAAATTCTAGAGGAATTGGCAACAAATATTTCCATTCATATTTATACGAAATTTTTTGATGGGCGTATAAGATTAGATTAATCTTTTTTTTAATACCATTTTTTTTACATATTAAAGGAGAGGCCAAGACTTTTATGTAAAATGGAAAAAGTAATAATTATTTTTATCAAATGACTTTTCGTTTAATTTTTAGTACACAAACTTTTACCACCTGCAACAATTCAAAGTGTAGCAGATGCACCTATAGAAAGTTTTTTAACAGATAGAGAAGCTTATAGGGTAATATAAGGGCGGAGTTTTTGATAATGCATCCATTATGTATATTTTAACTGATAATCTACATATAATTTTTTGAGTTTGATGTAATTTATTCGTGTTTCACTAATTTGATGATTCTGACTAAAATATCATATGTTCATTAGTATGTTTGTTGCTTTTATTTTATTTATTTTTATATAAATGTCATTTGATGAGATTAAGTACTCAAAGAAAATTTAAATGTGTGTTTAAGTAGCCCATTTTCATGGCTTGAAATTTTATATTTTTAATTTTAACAATTTAAAATTTAAAATATTCTAATTTGAAGGTATGAAATTTGGGTTTTATCATATTTTTACCACAACTTTAATTATATTTATGGTTTGATGGTGTTTCCAAAAAAAGAAAAAGTTCTCTGATTACTTCATGAGTAAACAACGAAGTGTTAATCCAACCTTTATATATATGTGGATTTTTAGGTAAATGTAATTTTATCTATCACATGTGTTCTAACTATCCATTACTAAAATATGAAATAGTTTACATAGCCTTATTTGATTCAAGAAATACATAGCCTTATTTGATTTAAGAAAACTTGAGGATATAAAAATTAAAAACTTAAGTATGTATAGTGTAATGTAATAACTTTATTTCCTGAGCAATGAGAATTCAAAAGCACCTCGTGTCCAAACTTCCAGTTTTACACACTTTTATTTCTATATTGTTTTTAGAAATGAGGTTACTTATCTAAAGGCATGAAGGTTGTGTGAATATTAACGTCTAATTGCATTGTTTCGTGTATACGAATACACCTTTGACAAATTCTATGATTGGATATTTTTGTTGTGTTTTCATAATAATTTAATTATGTTATCATATATTATGATTGTTCACAATGAGTTTTGAATCTGTCATCGTACTACAAAATTATTCGTAGGTGGTGTTAATTATATATTGTTCTTTACTCGATTTTTTATGATTTTTTGTGGCTAATTATAATTTTCACGCGCATCGCACAAGTTGCATGCTAGTATTAATACAAAACCAAATAAAACCATCCACATAATGAAATGATAGAATAACTGATATGAATAATAAATAACATGAACCAAATAAACCATCGGCCATGATAAGTAATCATCCAACGTAAATAAAAATAGATAAATAATAAATATCTTTGACATAAATAAATCCTATCCAACTATGGGCAACAAGCCCGAGAGGAAAATACTGAAAGGAAACTGCGTCTTATCTAAATAGAAAGAATTTGAGGCGACTAAATCAATATCGTAGCATCCCCAGCGAGTGCTCACAATGGCATGAAAGATCCAACCCTGATGTCCCTGCTGCTGTTGTATACCTGGGGTTTTAAAAACAAAAGTATATTTGCCAATGGGTCAAAGCCCGAAAAATGTTTGGAAATATTTTGCAATTATTCAAATGGTTTAAATAAAAACATGCAGTGTATTATGCACCTAACGCATTCATTTTATTTTACTAATTATACTACCCGGTCTAACTAAGACAATAACTGTAATCAAATCCCATCAGGCTAATAATCACCATTAGCTAACCTCACTACGTATACTTTCATATAATAACATAGCTACATACGTGCTATAAATAAATATTTACACGATATAACAACATAGAAACATCCATGCTATAAATAGTTATACACATCATATCTCATATATATATCATTCGTTATATATGTGCAACCCGTATTCGCAGAAAATGGACCCCGTAGATACATCTCTCATGTCATATCGGGCTCCAGGTATACCACTTACTGCAACGAGGCCACCAGGTCAGAATCAGACCATCGAACCCCAACGTAAACACAAAACCCAATCGGTCTCCACACCTACACCTATCCTCACACATGGATGGTGCCCTGACACGATCACAAATGTGCATCTAGTGTGCATGCTGATATAGGCTCAAGTGCAAGCCTGTCGCGGTAGTAATAAACCCAGTAAGTAGGGATCGTCTCCACGAAGAACTAGGATGATGAATCGTAATGACGCGGAATAGGTGACTCACCCAAAAATTGACTCTTGAAAAGAAATAAAAAAAAGGTGATTAAGGATAATGGACAAGATATTAACTCTAAGTGAAGGAAAATTAACAAATAACTAAACTAAGTGTAAAGAAATAAATATACTGAATGAATTAACTATGAATAAGTAAAGATAGGTCGGGTAACAATCCCCTAAACCCTAGTACATTTACCGTAAAGACTGATAGATTTTGAATTAGAACTTAAATTGAACCTGAAATTTATTAATCCTAAGCATTATATATATGAGGATACGAGTCCTCACCATATATAATCAAAGGTAAGAACAAAGTGGTGTTGAACAGCTACATGCGCATCGCATTCTTAAACATCCCGGTTACCTAGGGCAAACGAGGTTAAAAGATCAACGATGATTGTGCGTACTACATGATACGATTCTCTTAAAATTAAATTAAAACCCTATTTTCTATATGGGTAAATTATATTGGGATGGGTTCATGCACCCCAACCCTTAAAAACTTTGCCAGACATGATCAAATTAAACAAAAACACCATTTCTAAAGTGCAGGAATTCAAGAGTAGTTTGGAATATTTGAGAAGAAAGATTTTTGAATTAAGAATTGAAGACTACAGGTCACTAATTAATTTAACTAACTACTAAAGAAATTGAAAGAAAAAAATAAATGTTACTTGCAATGAAGAAATCTGGAAAGTAAAATCTGAATCTTGAATTAATTGCACAAATTCAAAACTAGGGTTCTTCTCTACAAGATCCCTCTAAAAACTAATGAAATTCGAACCCCTTAATGTTTGATACTAAACCAAATTAAATACACTTCGAATTTTTCAAGAGTTTGAACCAAGTAAAAATCTTAATAAGAAAAGAAAAATCTAGAAAAATCCCAACCGGCCCAGTCTGGCGGGCTTCTTCGGTTCGGTTTGGTAGTACCCAGATCGATTCAGTATTTTCTCTAAACGGATCAGTCTGGTGCTTAAAAGTGACCACTGTGTTGTTGGCTTTCCGGACCGGTTTATTTTTTACTAACCCCGATTCGGTCCGCTGGGGAATTTGGTCCAGTGTTCTTTCTCTTGATTATCTCATCTTCGTGGCTTCATATCTTCTAGCTCGATGCTCAGATTGGTATGTCATTTCTTCCTACGCGCTTGTGGACGCGAGGTCTAATATTTAATGGGGTCCCTCGTTCAAAATCTCAATGTAAATTGACCATTTTTTCCTCTGTCTTTCCATCCTTAATTGATCCCTCAGTTTTGGATTTCTTTTTTCTTCACTTAACATTAAATACCTGTAAAAGCATGAAAAACACACAAAACTCGAGGCACTATGTGGGAATGGTCAGTAGCATATAAATGAGATAAATCAATATGTTTTACTTTATTTGAGGAGCTAAAAGCTCCTACATTAAGGGGATAAATTCGGAAGAATTTATGCCTAATCATGGCCATGCAATAGTACTATGACCTAGAGAATCAATCCAACATCTACTGGTCAAAGAGAGGGTGGACTACCCACTACGCACAACCTGCTAATGATAGCACTATCGAGGTTGTATGTTCAACGAATACACATCAATCTCTCTCTCACACACACACACATGTGTGTGGGTGTGTATATATATGAAGTGTAGACTATGTATATAAATCCCACAACATACTAGTCTACCAAATCCCGAAGACGAAACAAGCTTTTCGATTATACCATTAAGTGTTCACTCATTTGAATTTTCAAATTTTCTCTGATATGTATAATATAGTCACCATGGCTGTGGATAATTAGTAACAGGACGCTTCTTGGGATCAGACAGGCCACGACCACAAACATTTACCTAGCCTTGGACCACATCCATTGATTCATCTGCTTCTTCCTGGGCTAAAATAGGTCGCGGCACCTCTCTAGGCCTTGGACGCTACCTGGGTTTAAACAGTTCGCGGTCCCTAATAGCTATCTAGATTCTATGAAGATTCCATATTCGTATGACTTATCCACATGTCACGTGCTCTGAGAATGTGACACTTGAAGTCCTCACCTCACAGTTGAGGGGATGATTCAGTTGGAGAAGCCCTGCCAAACTATCAGCTCACTCTCTCTCTCTCTAGAGATAACCATACTTGGGGGGCTCACCACCTGTCGTAGTTTTTAGGACAACTCTCACAGGCCACATCTAGGCTACCTACTTAGTTAATATCATGTACTCTCTTACCCTCTCAACTTTGTATGCCTCCAATGGCCCTTTAACTTTGTATTATACCACACACATAATGAGAGTAGTGAATCACAGTGGACGTAGGATCATTTTTTATAGCCGAACCACTCTATATTTTGTGTTGTTTTCCTTATTTCTTATTTAGTTCTTCTTATACTTGATATAATGGTTGAGAAGGATTTATGTACGATTTCTCGTATAATAATTTTGGCGCCGTCTGTGGGGACTGAGGTATTAAATCTGGTTTCCTTTTTACATTTTAGGTTTCCTTACACCTTATTTCATCCATGAGGGCCTTCTGGCCACTATCTCGGGGGTGGAATTTGGGTTGTGGGACTCAGTTTTTTGCATATAGAGCCTCGTAAGGTGATTGTTTATTTTCAAATGTTTTTCTTGGTCTTCTTTTTTATGACCTCAGATCTGTTCTTTGTACCCTGGTGATGTTACCTTACCCATATAGTGTTGAAAATCACAAAAGACGATAGCCTCATGAATGTGGGTAACTAGGGAAGAGAGTTATTTATTCCTTTTTACTCATTCTCTACTGTTTACACCCACGATCTAGGGTTCACTACCAGACTTTTGTTATTTTTGCACCTAAAGGATGTTTGGACCTTGGCAAACCCATAGTAGGCATATTTTGTACGCTTTCTATGAGTGATCTCAGGTTTTGGGATTAATTTTGGGGTCAGATCCTTCACTACCTCAGGCAGGATGTGTCCTGGCAGTTTAATTGCCTGAATGCTGTAGCACTCCTAGGGCATTTGGTCTATACATATCCTACAGTTCACCTGGAAAAATTAGACTTATAATAGCATCCTCAGACTCAGTTATGGGTAAATTCCCTTGGTCAGACCACGACATGACCTACATATGTACCTCAGTCCATGGCCACAGCAGTGTAATTTTACAGACTATCAAAGACTGTAGCCTTGTTACTATACTTGGTTAACTCTCTACATCTCTCGATTTCTCAACATCGTTTAGTTGATCTCCGTATGTGTGTGTGTGTGTATATATATATATATATATATATATATATATATATATATATATATATATATATATATATATATATATTTAAAGATTAATATTCGTAAGCGATGGAAGGAAGCTCTGGATCAGGTTCACAACAAAAAAAGCCGATAACTCAGTTACTGAACTATATCAATCACTTGTATGACAACCAGGCCTCTCTTCAAGGCCAAGTCAACCTTCTAGCATAGGATGTTCTGATGTTGGAGTTTTCAGTCTTCACCTCCATGTAGAAGGTCGTAACATCAAATGTAGCAGAGTACAAGGCTGTAGCCAAAGCTCCATAGAATAGGAAACATGAAGAGCTTAAGCCATAGAACGCTTATGAAAAATACACCCCACTGGCTTCAAGTGCAGAAAAAATACTTGAAAACATCAAAGAAGACAAGTGGCTAAAATGGCAGTAGAAGCTGAGGTCCACTCCACATAAGAGAGTTCGGGCCAAGTGGTGCAAATTTCATCAAGATCATGGACACAACACCAGCAATTGCTTCGCATTGAAAGATTAAGTTTAAAGTCTTTAGATTCAAGGGATGTTGCAACGGTTCCTAAAAAAGGCTTGAGGGATGCAACCATAGACTGAAGGGCCACATGCTTAATTTCTGCCTTAGTTTATATTTTATGTTAAGTCTAAATTGTAGATTTTACACACATGTTTTGTATTTCGCTTACAAACTTTATATATATATATATATATATGTGTGTGTGTGTGTGTGAGAGAGAGAGAGAGAGAGAGAGAGAGAGAGACATAGAGAGAGAGATAGATAGTTTCAATCATATATCAACTCTTAATCTCCTCATTTATAACCTTGTGTGTGTGTGTGTGTGTGTGTGTATATATATATATATATATATATATATATATATATATATATATATATATATATATATATATATATATATATATGTGTGTGTGTGTGTGTGTGTGTGTGTGTGTGTGTGTGTGAATGATAGTTTCAATCATATATCAACTCTCAATCTCCTCATTTATAACCTTGTGAAAAATCTGTGTCTTATCAGATTTTAAAAGGAAACTTAATGGCCAATTATCTCGAAAGATTATTTATGTCATGAGGAAGAATCTATTGAGGAAAAAAGGTGACTGTTGTAATTGTCCTATAATATCCCTCTCTTTGCCAAAGCATTTGAAGATTTGGGATGCTTCAATTAGCCTCAGGGGCTCATAATACCCGTTATTAGCTTTTGAATTGCTTCAATTGGCCTCGGGGGCTCATAATACCCGTTCTCAGCTTTCGGGATGCTTCAATTATCCATGGGGGCTCATAATTCCCATCCGGGGATGGCTTGATAAATATCTATCTATAGTTATGGGTGGATTTATTAACAACCCACCCTATAAAGGCTAGAAAATACCTAACTTGGAAAATCTTGATAATACCTAACCTAGGGAGGACTGAAAATACCCATCCAGTCTTAGGTGGCCTTCTAAAAAACCCAACCTGGGGAGGCTTAAAAATTCCCCAAGATAAAAGAAAAGGAGTTGCAGTAAAATGAAGTGGATCAAAAACTTAATTGTTCATGGCAAAGGAAGTACTTCCTCACAACACCATTACAGCAATCTGCAGCAACACTTTAATATAATGAGCCAAGACTTAATTGTCTGTGGCAGAGGAAAATAACTCTATCCACAGTTGTAATATTTCTCTGACAATATTCATTATTCTGTGTTGACCTAACAGTTCACAATAAGGGAGATCAGTTTCTAATGATGCTAAGATTCAACACCACCAGATAAGAGGTGGAGAGCTCAAATAATGATAACAATGGCAGCCATAGAGATATATATGTATAAGTATATATAAAGGGGATGAGTATAAGAGGAATGAAGATAATAATATATAGTGGTTCAGCCAATTAGGCCTACATCCACTTTGAGTGTGTGATCTACTAAATATGGCACTAATGGTCTTGGATACAATGCACATAAGCTCACTCTCTCTACTGTGTGTACAGGCAGAGTTTTTTCTTGGGTTATAATTATCGATCCCTTTACAAGGTTGAAGATGAAAAGTATATATAAATCTTGGGGGGTGTAGTGTACCCCGAAGCATGCATGGTGCATGCGAATGATGATCTAGCCAATCCCCTGCTGATAACTGGATGTGCCACTTGCAATTAATAATGACCTAATATTCCTTCACGTGAGGGGATGATATTGTTATAACGGTTTAGTCCACGTGCCATATGAGTCCCATGCATTTCTCAAGTCACGCGCTGTGATGATGTTACCGTCGACCTAGGATGCCAAACCGAGGCTAAAGTTGATGCTGACATTTGGCCCAGCTAGATGCAGGCCTCGTAGTGTCATCCCCTCATAGGGTCGTCCGACCCTAATGAGGGGGTCGGTCCCTTGTAGGGTCGTCTGGTCCATGATGAGGGGTCGGACCCTTGTCGGGTTGTCTGGTCCATGATGAGCGGTCGTCCTCTTGTAGGGTCGTCTGGTCCATGATGAGGGGTCGGCCTATTGTATGGTCGTCTGGCCCTGATGAGGGGTTGACCCCTTATAGGGTCGCCTGGCCCTGATGAGGGGGTCGGCCCCTTGTAGGGTCTCCTGGCCCTGATAAGACCCCTGTGCAGTAGTTGTTGAATCCTCGTCCTGGACTTGAGCCCTCGTTCGAGGTGAGGGCACCCTCAGCCTGGCCGAGGGTGTATATTGGTATATCAGTTTCCATAAAGAGCAACATTTCTACAAAAGTATTATTCCTACAACCATCATCTAAAGTTAGTGTAAAATGAATATTGTTGTAATCTATGAGGAGCTGCAGCCAACATTTGAAATTCAACCAAAAAATTCAGGACTATAGTAAGGCACAAAAGGATGCAGTAAATTGAAAAGGTGAGATAAGGACTTAAAGGTCCACGACAAGATAATCTTGGGCTCATTTGAAGTTCATGACCACAACCCCTTGGGCCATAATAATTTTAGGTTCCACACAGCTTAAGCCAGTATCTAATTTTCATGCAAATATTTTAGACTACAATATTGAAAGACAAAGGAAGTTACAACTAAGCCAATATTACTACATCACCATCTCTAATCCTAGTTCGAACTGAGAAATTTGAAGCTTATTACCACAACCTTTTTGAGCCGTAACCTTTTTCAACAAAGTACGACACGACTGCAGCCTTACATTAGAGTGCAAGCCCTGTGTCTTAAGTTCCATTACAAATATGCACATTCAACATTTAAGTATTTAACGGTATATAAAAGAGTGCAAGGCCGCAACATGTTCAAGATAAATACAAAAATGAATGACAAGATGGAAGAAATGGCATCCAACGAATATGTGGTTGCATCCCAATATATGAATAACTGGTAAAAGATGGATTAACGTTTTACATCAAAAGTGGTTATAGCCCTATATAAGTTGAATAGATCAAAGTCACAAAGTATAAGATAATGTCAATATGGTCGTAGCCTTACAAAATATGATGGTCCCAGTGGTCAACTAGGAGGTTACATCATCATCTTTATCTCCTTCTACATCTCCATCTGTAGTCTTTATTTCTTTATTGTCCTTCACATCAAAATCTAATTGCTTCTTGGATCTATCCTACGCGGAAGCTCCAGCTCTATCACACATTCCAAGCATTTAGCATCACTGAACTTCTAGGAAAAGACAACATCCTTTGACTCAGGGAAGTTTTTGGCAAGTCTGTGCCCGAGTTCCTAAAAGCCACTGAGATATGCCCTATTATTAGCGGTGAAGAAGTCCATGTAGATCTTATAAGAGTCCACAACTTCATTTCTTTCTTGTGCCAAGGCTGCGACATGATCATTATTCATTTTACTGATAACCTCAGCATGTTGAGCTTCAAACGACTGCAAGGTTGTGACATGGCTAGTTGTAATTTCCTTATCTCAATAGCATTCAACTTTTCTTGAAGGGTTGAAGCATGCTTGGCCGATTACATGGCCCCCTTCCTTGCAGCATCTAAGTCTTTCACGACCTGATTGAAATTTTCTTCAGCCTTTTATTGGGCCTCAGTTATAGTCTTGGTCTGAGAATCAACATTCATATTATAAGCTTCAAGGGCCTCAGTAGAGGACTTTTTTCCAGCTTCAAAGGAAGAAGTCTTGGATTCTATAAATCAGTCTTTTAGGTAGACTCTGCAACCTTATACATCTTGAACAACAGCTCATGTTTGGCCCTTTGGGAAATGACCACCTCTACAGATTGAAAAATAATAAAAAGATAACTTAAACATATAAAAATACAACGAAAACAAGAATAAAAGTTTCAAGAAAGAGTACCCTCAACAAGTTGTAGAGGGCATATTACTCCAAGTCCTCGGCATCCTCATCCACCAGACGGTCGAGATCAGGAACGTACACTCCCCTTCTCACTTTAGAGACATCCCTGGAAGTTGTATCCTAAGAGGATTTAGGATTAGCATGCCATAATTGAGGCCGGGAATGACCATCAGGTTCTCAATTAGCTCTGATTTGGGGATTTATCAGGTAAGCATTAACCTCCACCAGTGTCCATGGCGAAGAAGCAGAATTAGAAATATGAATAGGGTTGTTCCCTTAAAAATCTAAGACACTAGGCATCAGACTTGTCGCAGTTAGTTGAACTCCAATATTATCTTTTAACAATTCATTTTGTGTCTCTATAGTCGTGACATTAATAGCCCTAGTAAAAACAGTTGGCTCAGCCCCAGTATGGGTCGCGTCCCTTTTAATGGAAGGGTTGGCCTCTTCAACCCCAGCAAAAACAGTGGCCTCGGCCACAGGAGCTGCACTCTCGGGTGCTCCCTTTCTCTTCTTTTGCATCTTCTTGGGGGCTTGGTTAAGGACAACCGTGTCCTCATCCATTTTTGCAAATTGGGCAGCGAGAAGTTAGCGATCAATCTCTTCCCCTGAGGAAAAAATCAAATAGGCCCCGTTAAAAATAGAAGCTGCAGCAAAATATATAAGCCAAAATAGAAGCACTACAAAAGTACCTTCCGCGGTCATTTTCTTCGGCGAGACCTTAGATGGAAAATAACCTCGCTAAAAAATTGATGCGTAGGTAACCAACACAATCAATTTCTTCTTATAATCACTGAATCCTTCAGCATCCACAACTTTGTTTTTCTTATTTTTGCTAAGGTTAAGATTGTTAAGAGCTGTAAACAAATATTAGATAAGGATGCACGAGAAAATAAAAATAATTTTACAAATGTAAAAGTTTCTATAGTTGGTCACGTATTTTGGAAGGACGCCCCCACGTCAATGACATCCTATGAGTTTTCTCTCCCTTAGATTCCTCTGGATGGATTTTCCAATTCTCCCCAGAAACGAAGAAAAATTTGCATTTTTAGTTTTAACACTGGTCGGCCTCTTAGTATGCAAATACTCATTTCCATTCCTCGAAGTATGATAATAATACCATGGAAAGTCCACGGAGTTCTCCTTTGGCCTATAGAAATTGAAGAACTTCACGGGAGTAATTTCCTTGTCAAACTTCTTCTGCTAAAGGTCAAGAGCGACTAGAATGTCCCTTCAGCCATTTGGGCCTAGTTGGTTTGGACCAAGATTCATTTCAATAAAAAAATTCCTAACATGTATAGGAATTGGAAACCATAACCCCAGGAGAAATGCGTGCAAAGGAAAACAGATTCCCTCTTTGGGGACTGTGATATATGACATGAGTTCCGTAGAAGGGATGTGCAGATAACTCCTTGTGGAAATTCAAATGTCATATCCAAATCATTAATAAACTCTTCATCCATGATGCATCGAACTTTTAATTCCGTAGGAGCCTTCTCAGTTCTTTTAAAGCATCCAGTTGGGATATTTCTAGCCTCAGATGGGACAACTGACGTCCCACTAGCCGCCGCGGCCACCAATTCATCAAGAGGATTGTTGCTAGAGTTTGTATCCTCCTCCATAGTATCTGCAGCCTCCCTAGTGTCCCAACAATTAGAGGAGTCTATGGAGTCAGAATCAAGTGTCACATAGTTGGGGTAGTCTTTGAGTACACAAGGCCCAATTTTTTTCAAAGGCTTTATCAAGGTAATTTTAGGAGGAGGAATGTCAAAGTGCTTTCTCTAGAAGGATCCCAACTCTCATAGAGCCGTAGAAAAACCTGAAAATCAGAAGATCTCAGTAATTAGGTACCGTAGCCATTATGATCAGGGAAGCCTCTTAGAGGCCGCGATAAAAATAAGCAATTAAATAAAGAGTCAAAGGCAATAGTCCATTTACTAACTTCAGATTAATGGTCGCAGTAACATGTAGGCTACAGCTATTAAAAGGTATAAGTTGTGGCATTAAGTAACTGTGAGGCTGTAGCCAAGAAGCTTAAGAACTAAAGACTATAGACAAAGGAGTTTTGATTACTCAAGGATTGAAAAGAGGCTGCAGCGAAATAGCATAGCTTATGCTACTAGCTGCGGCCAAAGGAGCAAATACGTAAATGATTGGATTATAAATTCTCAAAGATTGAAATTCCAAAACCCTAAGGTTTTGTCCAAGAACACCAAGAACATGTTATTGGCCAAAATAAAAATCCGAAATGGGGATAAGGGGTAATTCAACCTAGAAAAATTAAAAAATTCCAATCCTAAATTAGATCAATTTCCACTATTACTCCTAATTTGTAGCTATGTGCCAAAAACCCAAGAAAATTCCAAAATCTAGTTTATAGCCCAATTACTCAACCAACAGAAACCTACTTTATAGCAAATTGGGGAAAATATAAACTACACTACACATGGAACTGGGATAAGATTGTATGAAATTATGGAAGAGTCAATAATCCAAGTGAAATTTATAGAAAATGGATTCACAAATCCGTGGACGCAAATAAATTTAGATAAAGATGATTACCTAGAAATCAGTGGAAAATGGAGGAACAACCACGAATCTCCCTTGCTCCTCCTTGAGCCACCATGGGAAACTCACCAAAAAAACTCAAAGAATGCATTGATAGATGTTAGCTTTCGATTTTCTCTCGAAGGTTTGCTTAAGGTAATGAAGGCCAATAAAAATCCAATCCATATAGAAGGACGTTGGAAGGTGAAGCGTCTCCTTGCAGTGGCCGTAGCATCAAAACCATGAACAAGACACCGCGTCATGATAATAGAGTACATCCGCATCCCCAACTCACCAACTCTTTGCACTATGACTTGGGGGATTATTGATATGTACAATATAGTCACCATAGCTATAAATAATTAGTAACATGCCGCTGCCTAGGATCAGACAAGCCATGACCACAAACACTTACTTGGCCTTGGAACACATCCACTAATCTAGTCTCTACTACCTCGGCTCAAACAGGTCGTGAAACCTCTCTAGGCCTTGGCCTCTACCTGGGTTCAAATAGGGAGCAGTCCCTACTCTCACACCAGAGTTGATAGCTTTCTAGCTTCTAGGATTCCATATTCGTATGACTTTTCCATGTTTCACGTGCTCCAGGAACGTAACACCGCCTTTAGGAATTCTATAAAAGAACTCATCACCGCACCATTGAAGGGACAATTCACTTGGCGAAGCCCTACCAAACTCTCAGCTCACTCTATCTCTCTAGAGATAACCATACTTGGGGGCTCACCCCTTGCCGGAGCCTCTCCGGTCTGCTCTCACAGGGCACATCTGGCCTACCTACTTTGATAATCTCATGTACTCTCTTACCCTCTCAACTTTTTATGCCTACAATGGAACTTTAACTTTGTATTATACCACACATACAATGAGATTAATGAATCACAGTGGACGTATGCTTATTTTTTATAGTCGAACCACTCTATATTTTGTGTTATTTTCCTTTTTGCTTGTTTGCTTTTTCTTTATACTAGATATGATGGTTGAGAAGGATTTACATTTGATATCTTGTATCATCAGTCTCACTCGAACCCATCCAAGTGTTGTCCTAACACATGTAAAAACCCTAGAAATATTCCTCAGTCATCCAAACCTACCTTGCAATCCCATACATCCATTTTCCAAGCAGTAACGGGTCAAAAAATGAGCAACAAAAATTTAGGCAGGCCAGTAAACCGAACTTATTTGCTTGGCAAACTAAACGAGTTTGCTGGACTATACTGGTTCACTTGGTGGATGGAACAGTTTTTCTAGAACAAATTGGTTCTCTAGACCGAACCGATTCGCTTCCCAAGATCCTCTTTTTCTTCTGGGTTTCACCTCTTAAACCCTGCAATGGACGTCGTAAGCCTCCTAAAACCTTATATTGATATCCCCCATCAGTCTATGAAGAACCCAGAAGCATTATAATAATAAATTAAGCACGATTCCATCATCTAAACCCTAGATTTCCTAAAAATTAATCAATTCCTACAACTTAGAATTAATAAAACCTTGAAATTTCATTGATTCTAACACCTTATCAATGTTCTACATGTTCATAATTATAAACCCATAATTAAATCACTAAATTCTAGACTATTTATTATCATTCAATATTAATTACGATCAGAGGTTAAATACAACTTAAGTCCCTTCACTTGATTATCAAAGTTTTCATCGTTTAAATGTCTTATTTATTAGTAATCAAATATGAATGAAATTAATCGTAGAGAATGATATATAATGAAAGTAAACACTAGTCTTTAGGATTTGAATCCAAAGTCTCTACTCGGTAATTAAAACTAGAGATGTTCTTCCTTTCTTCTCCAAGCTCTCTTCTCTGTTTCTTCTCCTTTTTCTCTTCTCTTAAGTTCTCCCTTAATCACAATTATGCAGAGCCCAAAAGTGAGGTTGTTATCCACATCCTTAAACCTTATATACTCCTTAACCAAATCCTAATTCTGTTTTTAAGTGTAGTCCTAATGGTAAAAAGACACCCATATCCTTCTACGGGCCCTACTACATTTAAAAAGCCCTCAGAAACCATCTATAACCCCCGGTTACCTATTTGGACTATTTTGACCCATTTTGGACCCGACATGTGCGCATAGTACGCTTCGCCAATAACTATTTAAATCCGCCGATGTAACTCTCTATCGACATAATATAATTAGTCATTTTTCACTCATAAACGATAATATAATATATCACATCTCTATTTACTTATCACACGCAAGAAAATATAAATAACAATAACAATAACAATAACAATAACAATAATAATAATAATAATAATAATAATAATAATAATAATAATAATAATAATAATAATAATAATAATAATGCTTAACTAGCTAATTAATATTTACCGAAACTAATTAAATGCACATGTGAAAATTAAATACTCCTAAAAGTACGGGGTATTACACCCCCCCCCCCCCCCCCGTAATAACAAAATTTCATCCTTAAAATTCGAACGTACTTGGCAAAAAGAGCTCCGGATACTTTTCTCGTATGTCATCCTCATGCTCTCATGACTAATCAGTGACATTGTGGTGTCTCCACTATACACGCACTAACAGTAGAACCTTTTACCGAAGCCTCCACTCACTATAGCCCAAAATGGCAACAAATCTCTCTTCATAAGTAATGTCTAGCTCTAAGTCTATCTCCTCTAGCGCTATATGTACCTAAGTCAAGTCATCCCTAAGATACCTCCTCAATTATGACACATGAAGCACATCATGAATCCTCTACAAGTGCTTCGGTAAAGGAAGTCTATATGCAATTGGTCATACCCTTTCGATGATGGGAAAAGGCCTCACATACCGAAGTGCCAACTTCCCCTTATTTCCGAACCGCATCACTCCCTTCATGGGAGATACCTGCAACAGCACTTGATCACACATGTCAAACTCCAAGAATCTCTGGTTTGTATCCCCCACCTCTAACCAACACGAGGGAGAACAACAAGGTCTCCCATACAAAGTATCAAAAGGCATCATGACAATAGTAAACTAGTATGAGTTATTATACGTGAACTCTACCAATAGCAAATACTGCTCCCAGTTACCCTTAAAATTAAAAATACACATCCTCAGCGTATCCTCCAATATTTGATTCACCCTTTTCATTCGCCTATTGGTCTGCGATTGATACATTTTGCTCAACCGCAACTCCATCCTCAACGCCTCCTGAAAACTCTGTCGAAAGTATAATACAAAGATCTTATCCCAAATTTAAACAATATTGAGCGGAACCTTGTGCAGTCTCACTATCCCTACAATGAAAAAATTAGCATACTGCCATGTCGTGTAATCAGCCAATCCTTAATAAACTAGATGGAATTGTGTCCCCTTTGTGACATTGGTAACCCCATGATGAAATCCATCAATATATTCTCCCATTTCCATACTGAAATCTCCAATGTCTACAAAACCCCGACTAGTATTTGATGATCAACCTTCACTATGTGAGAAGTCGTACATTTGGAGACAAACTTGGCTATGTCCCACTTCATATCTTCCCACTAATACTACATCTTCATATCTTGTTACATCATATCCCTTTCGAAATGCATCAAGAATTATGACCCATTCGCCTCCTCTATAACCGCGCATCTTAAGTACTCATCTTCTGAGACAATTAACCTCCCATTGAAGCATAATCCACCATCAATACTGATTAAGTAGGACTCTTGCTCCACCTACCAATAAATATTTATCCCTTTCACATGACATTACAACCCTCAAAATGATCTTGGGTGTGACAGTCATCATTGTTATATAGGCCCAAACTACCTCCTCCTTCTGATGAAGCTTAGCCCACTTCTGCTTCCAAACTGCTTCCGACATATGGCTTAATGCATCTGCCACCACGTTAGCCTTTCCTAGATGATACTGAATATCGAACTGATAATCCTTCGTGAACTAAAGACATCTACACTGCCTCATGTTCATCTCTTTCTATATGAAAAGATATTGCAGCGACTTTTGGTCCTTGAATAACTGGAATTTCTCCCCCAACAAATAATGCCTCCAAATTCTCAAGCCAAAAATGACTGCTGCTAAATCCAAATCGTATGTGGTATAGTTTTTCTCATGGGTCTTAATCTTACAAGATTCATAAGTTATAGCCCACCCCACCTGCTATAGAACTCTCTTGAGTCCCTGTATAGACGCATTGGTATAAAGAAAATACTATACTCATCCCCTAGGTCATGCGAGGACTTATTTCAAAGTCAACTTGTCCTTTAGCTCATCAAAATATAACTGATAATGGTCATCCAAAATAAAAGGCACTCCCTTATGAGTCAAATTTGTCAAGGGACCCGAAATTTCAATATCCTCTAATAAATCGGTGGTAGTCACCTCCTAACCCCAGAAAATTATGAGCCTCCGTAGGTGTCGTGGGATGGCCCCACTCCCTCACCTATGACATCATACTAGAATCTATAGAAATCCCTCTCTTAGCTACGATGTCATGTAAGACTTCACCTCTCACGACCATAATCCAAACTTCTCAAACTTGGCATATAACTGGTGCTCCCGCAAAGTCTAAAGAACCATATGTAAATGCTCTGTATACTTTCCCTCTGTTCGAGGATAAAATAAAATGTCATCTATGAAAATAATGACAAACTGATCTAAGAAATCCTTGAACACCCTGTTCATGGGATCCATGAAAACTTTTGGTGAATTAATTACCCCAAATGACATAATCCTGAACTTGTAAGATCGGTATCTCTACAAAAATGCAGTCTTAGAGACATCCTGCTCTCAGATACGTAATTGATGGTAACTCGATCTTAAATCAATCTTTGAGAAGTATGCTACGTCTCTCAACTGATCTAACGATCCATAGATACGCGGGAAGGGATACTTGTTCCAAATCATGGCCCTATTCAGATCTCGATAGCCGATACACAATATCCATGACCCATCATACTTCTTCATAAATAGATCAGGGGCACCCAAGGTGATGTACTCCTACGGATAAAACCCTGACCCAAAAGTTGTTGAATATGATCTCTTAACTCTCGCATCTCTAAAGGAGCCATATAATATAGTGCACGCGCTCTCAGCCTAGTCACCGATGCTAAGTCAATCATGAATTCAATCTCATGACTCGACGGTAACTCTGGTATCTCCTCAAATACATCAAAAAATTCCCTAATCATAGGGATTAAATCCAATCAGATGATTATACTCTCTTAAGTCTCATGTTCAATGTAATATATACATATATATATATATATGCATGCTCGACCCTCCCTTCGAATGAGTCATTACCACACGAAACATACCCTGTCATGGAAAAGAAAATACGATAATCCTACTATGACAGTCCACCATCGCTCTATACGTTGCTAACCAGTCCATACCCAGAATAACACCATACCCGTACATCTCTAAAATGAGCAGATCCTCTACTAAGTACAACCTCTCAATGTTCACACCCACTCCCCTGCAAATGGAAGGAATGAGAGCTCCACTACCTAATGATGAATTTATGGCCATAATAATATATAACGATGTGTCCACTAAAGCCGTCTCTCATGCAAATCTACTGCTAACAAAAGAGTGTGACACTTCCATATCGAACAACACCCTCCCCATGTGCCCAAGAATAGTAAATACACCGTCAACTACTATAAGTATTGGTGGCAAAGCTGTCCCATGAACATTGTACATAAGCCCAAACTATAAATGCCCCTACGAAGGCGATAATGCTGGAACTGCGGGTAGGACTGAAAGTTGCAGTACCTGCTACCCCGACTGGGAACCTTGCTACTAACCCCTAGCTCTATTCAAGCATGCACTCCATATGCGGCCCTACTCTACACATATAAAACATGTTCCTATAAAATCTTCTGGCCTCTGGCCCTTTTGTCCCTGGTGATGCTTCCCTTGTCTTTAGCCCTGTTGACACGATAACTATGGCCCTACTAACCTCTAATCTATTTTTCTAGCCCTTATGGCCCTACCTGTAACTACCATTACCTTACATGAATCCCTTACCCTAAGTCCTTCTGGTGGTAACCCCCTCCTAATGCCTACCTTACTGTTGCGATGCCTCGGTGGCACCATTGTCCCAATCCTGACCTAGTGGTTCGACACTCTTGTCCTATTCTCTCCACTCATATAGAAGTGATGATATTGGAAGTGAATTAACAAGGAGTTAATGAAATTAGTATAAGTTCTCAACACTGGGTTCCCCAATAGATGCTGACGGATCCTCTAATTAATCCCGTCCATAAACTTAAGAATATTCTTCTCATCAGTGTTCACTTTATCTGGCACAATGTTTGGTAGGCGAGTGAACTCCTCCTCAGACTTGGCCACTATTCATCCCTCATGCATGAGATATAAAAATCTCCTCTTCAGCTCTATCTGTCCAATCGACGAAAAGAACTTGTGATCAAACTGCACCTATAACTCTGAATAGTCATAACATTTCTCTCCTCAGATGTGGTAACTAACTCCCACCACTATAGATCGTCCCCAACTAGTTAAACGTAGCTAGTACCTACTTATGAATATCACTGCACCCAACCACGCAAAGATTCCTCTGAATGTCCTTCTTTCATTGGCTCGCGTCTACTACATTTGCACTGCTCTGAAACACCAGTAGGTGATACTTTTGCAAGGCCTCTCTAAATCTTTCCCATATGGACGACATTGTATGACTTCCACTGGTGGTTATGAGTGTGTCTGGGGCAAGTGATACGCCATGTATATCAGAGTAGCATTAACTGCCTGTGCTACTATGGTTGTGATCTCTGATGTAGTCATAGTCCCCTGAGCGGCCTACGGCTCTGACTAAGTTTCCCTCTCTGCGTCCCTCCTCATTGTATGTGATGGCCTACCTCTCATGGTGTTTGGCATTGAAAAGTAAAACGAAATTGTGTTAGATTCCAATTAAATATATAAAATATCAGAAGAACGTAAATGCCCAATATAAACAATAGTGCTAAATATAGGGCTCTATACCAAAAAAATGCAATGCTGACAACGTAGTAAGTTTTCACATATCCTAAAGGACACTTAAACATGATACTCTGATACCAACTCTGACACACCTCCTATTCTAATATTGGGTTACCGATCATTATTAAAATCTAATAGGAATCTAGTATGATTTTAGTATCAACATTATTGTCGCAACAATTAATATAAATATAAAACAAAAATTAACCCATATATACAGTGAAATGATAGAATAACTGGTATGAATAAATAAGTAACGTGAACCATTTAAACCATCGGTCACGATAAGTAACCATCTAATGTAAATAAAGAACGATAAATAATAAATATCCCTGACATAAAGAAACCTTATCCATCCATGGGCAACATGCCTGAGAGGAAAATATTGATAGGAAACCAAGTCCTATCTAGATAGAAAGAAGTTGAGACGGTTAAATAAACTTCATAGCATCCACATCTACTACTCGCAACGTCATGAAAGATCTAACCCTAGTATCCATGTAGTTGTTGCAGACCTGGGGTTTTAAAAATTAAAATAGATTTGTCTGCGGGTCAAAGCTCAAAAAACGTTTGAAAATAATTTATAAGTATTTGAGTGCTTTAAATAAAAATGCAGTGAATTTCCTTTATAATTAATTTATTGATCGCACTCGCATGAGACTAAACCTCACATCTCATCTAAAGTGCGCACCTAACGCATTCATTTCATTATCCTAGATATACTACCCACTCTAACTAGGATAATGACCGCTATCAAAGATTATCTTTACTAATTATCGTCATTAGCTGACCATATGCTACTCTCACTAGGTATACCTTCATATATTAACATAGCTACACACATGCTATAGATAAATATTCACATAATATAATAACATAGATACACGCGTGTTATAAATAGATAAACAAATCATATCTCGTATACAAATACATACATATATCACTCTTTATATGTGTATAAATCGTATCCTCAGAGCATGGACCTCGCGAATATATACCTTGTGTGTTATCGGTGTCCAGTATATCTCGTACCACAACTGGATCACCGGGTCAGATTCTCACCATTGAATCCAATGTAAACACAAACAATGGAGGAGGTCATAAACATACGTCTGGAAGTTGCAACCATACCACATAGCATCTAATCGATCTTCAAACCAACGCATATCCTTACACATGGATGGTGGCCATGTAACAGTACTATGACTAGAGGAATCAATCTAACACCTGCTGGTCAATGCCAGTGTAACACCCATTATTTTTATAATAATTAATTGGTAAAATTTAACATAAATAAATTTTATGAATGAGTTTATTTATTGTAATATGCATGATTGTGATTCATTGATGCAAATGTCTATATTCATAGATAAATAAATTTCATGTTAATTAAATTATTATCATATCGTGATTAAATGTAATAAAATGTATAACTTGGGTAGACATGATTTGAGGCGCATTCCGAAGTGAATTGGGAGCTCGTTTAGGCATTTTGAACATCTTAAGATGGACACGGGGCATAGTTATACCCTTAAAGGAGATATTGGACCATTCCGGATAATATTTCGATCTTGTTTGAGGGCCCAAAAGCGAGGGTTTAAGGGGAAAATGGTATTAGGGGTTAAATAAGGTTTATTACCCAAACCAATTAGAGGTTCCATCCATAATAGAGTTTCCCAAGTAGCCCCACACGCTTTGGTCAAGTCACCAAGGCTAGAGAGGGAAAGAAGAACCAAAATTCAAGAGAGGAGGCTTAGATCATCGATTTAAGGCAGAATTTTCTTGCAAAACTAATTGTAATTTTTTTTATAACTTATATGCATATTTTCTCATAACAATTTCGGGTAAAAAGTTGATTTTGTGATTGAAAATAATTTTAATGAAATCTAGGACTGTTTAGAATAAATCTGGAAATAATTGTGTTTTAAGAATTAAACACTTTAGTGACAAACTCGGAATTGATGTCATTTTATTAAAAAATTGCCTATTAGAATCCTTGTGATAGGATTGTTGTCTTAGATGATTTCAAACCATGTGTTGATTACTTTAATATGGAAATTTTTAGATAGAAACTATGATCTAAAATTAGGTTAGATAAACTCCAGTGTTTAGATCCGAATTCTTAAAGTTATGGGGAGTGATCTTACATAGATCGTTTAGATAATTACATAAATGTTTTTTCTTGATCATGATGGAACTATAATTCTTGAAATAGAAGTGGATAAAGCATTAGAAAATAAATTGAGATTTTGAGGATGAAATTTGTATAGAAAAACGCAATAGTTCTAAGCTTCTGCCAAAAATTGAATAGATTCAACCTTCCAGGTGAATCGATCCGGCCTGGGGCTAACAATTTCGGCCTTAAATTAGAATCGATTCAACTTTTGGGCTTGAACCAAGGTTGGACAGAGAAAACGTTCGAAAAAAAATTTAAGAACTCAAGCAAGTATATGGGAGGTTATTCGAGTGAGTGGATATTTAATTAAAAATAGTTTTGTGTCTCTATTCATTATTTGGAGAATTTAATAATTAACTAGATGGTTAATTCTTAAGGCAAAGTTTTTATATGAAGATTGATGAAACTCAACTAGATGGTAATTATAGGGATAATTACATATACATATTACGTGCTAAAGATATGCATTTATTATTTGTGTGAACACACCCATGTTTGTGGACAACCTATGGGTTGGGGGTTGTATACGTCTTTGTAACCGCATCACGCATCGGCACGGGTCGATTAGGCGTTGTGTTGGTCATTATTTTAGGCCCTATGTGGCAGCACCTCTTACAATGAGGTAAGTGGGATAGCCGGACTCCATTGTCATCGTCGGATATATGGACCTTACAATGGTGTACTGTGTAGGGACTATCCCACTTATCTGTGTTTTGTTATGTTCGTTTGGTGAGGGATTCTTTCGAACTTACCGATAGAGCAAAAACTTGATACCGAAGGTAGATGCCTTCATGTGTTGTACATATGTAAGGTCATATATAATTACGTAAATTTATTGAGAACAAATTCATGTACTATAATGATGTAGGTGACTATTAATGAAAGCAATGCTATGTAAAATACATAATGTGATGATATGATATTTCTTAGGGACAGTATTGTGGGGACATTCTTGGGAGTAGAATCATATGTGTAGATGTTTATCTCCCGGTTATTAGTTGTTATAGATGCCTTAAATATTGCCATATTGGCATATATATTGAACTTTATATTTGGGACTTGGGTTGGAATGCATATAGTATTGCACTCAGATCAGTGGTGAGGTACTTACTACATGCGAGTGTCGATGGGCAATGTGTAATGTGAATTAATTGAATAATTACATATTTATTTTGTAAGTTAATTATTGCAACTTTAGAGCGCTGGCCAAATTATAAAATATTTTCCCTCTAGGTTTGCCTAGACACGGACAACAGGGCTGACAGGGGATCAAACTTGTCATCACATTTATCATTGACTACATTAGTTTGATTGATTCTAGCATAGGTTACTACTCTTACTTTAGTTATTTTATTATTTCAGAGATTGTATGGGTGTAAGTTCGAGATTTATCATTTACTCATTTTATTTTCAGTTATATTGGAGTTACATGTTTTATAACTTATGGAAGTTGAGATTTAATCAGTGTCAGTTATTATTTCAAATGATTTCATTCTGCGTGTTTGGTTTAAAATAAAAATGTCATATTATGGTTTGATGCTGAGAATCGTATAGATTGTTGAATAATCCCAATCTTCGACATATTTTATCTGGCCAACTCTTACATGGAAAATGGGGGTTATTACAACCAGGGTTGGCAACTCACTACGCGAAACCTCCTAACCATAGAACTACCGAGTAGGTATATTCAACAAATAAACATCAATCACACGTATATAAATATATTACAGACTACGTACTAAAATTTCACACCGTATTAGTCTACTAAATGTCGAAGTCCAAACCGACTTCTCGATTGCACAATTAAGTGTTCACTCACTTAAATTTCCAGTTCGTCTCACCCGAACCCATCCAACCATTGTCTTAACACATATACCAAGTCCTGGAAATATTCTCCACTAGTCCCAAACTACCCCGGAAGCCCATACATCCATTTTCCAAGCATTAACGGGTCAAAACAATGCGCAACAAAAATTCGTACAGGCCAACAAACCAAACCCATGTATTTGGAAGACTGACTTGGTTCGCTAGATAAAACCAATTCTCTCCTCCAACGAACCAGTTCGGTTTGGTGGGCTACCAATTGTCTTCTTCTTCGGATTTTCACCTCTTAAAACCTCCAATGGAGGTCCCAAGACTCCAAAAAACTTAAATTAATATCCTCCATCAGTATATAACTAACCCAAAAGCATTCTAACAATAAATTAATCCTAAATCCATCATTTAAACCCTAGGATTCGTAAACAGTAATCAATTCTTACAACTCAGAATTAATCAAACATTGAAATTTCATTGATTCTAACACCCTATTGATGTTCTACATGTTCGTAATTATAAACTTAAAATTAAATCATGAAATTTTTAACTATTAATTATCACTCAATATCAATTATAATCAGAGGTTAAACAAAAATTAAATATTTTCACTTTATTATCAAAGTTTTCATCTTTTAAATCTCAGATTTATTCCCAATGAATTACGAACATAATTAACCGTAGAGAATGCAATCTGAAGCAAGTAACTACTTGAATTTTAGATTTGAATTCCTAGTCTCTACTCAATGATTGAATTCAGAGATGTTCTTCCTTTCTTCTCCAATATCTTTTCTCTATTTTTCCTCCCTTTTCCCTTCTCTTAAGTTCTCCCATAATCATAATAATGTATAGGCCAAAAGTGAGGTTGCCATCTACCTCCTTAAGCCTTATATACTCCTTAATCACACTATAATACCATTTTTAAGTGTAGATCTAAGATTAAAAAGACACTCATACCCCTATACGAGTCATACTACATCTAAAAAGCCGATGGAACCCAACTATAACCCCGCGTACCTATTGTGTACTATTTCAACCCATTCTAAATCACCGGTGCACTCAAAAAGCTCATCCGAGTCACCCAACTATAGATATGTCATCATCTCATTAGCTGAGCCGATACGTGCATACAGTACGCATTGTCTATAACTATTTAAGTCTGTGGATGTAACTCTCCATCGACATAATATAATAATTCTTCGCTTGTCACTCATAAATGGAAAAATTATAAATCGCATCTCTATTTACTTATCATATGCATGAAATTTATAATATAATAATAATAAATATTAATCCTTAACTCGCTAACTAATATTTACCGAAACCAAATTAATTTTTCCATTAAATTAATAATTAAATGCACACATGAAAATTAAATAGTCAAAAAAGTATAGGGTATTACACCATTCCACTATTCATTCTCTCATTTTAGTAAAGTTATTTTATAAATAATATTTATATGTTTTTAATAAACTTTTTTCCATTATGAAAATATTATTTATGTGGCATTCTCTCTCAGGTCCAAACTGAACCATGTATGAAGCTCATCAGATATATGTTTATGCATATCAGTGTTTATATAAGAATTTGGTCGGTCCAAAAAAACACCCTTTGTTTGTGAAAATATATTTTATTCAACATTAATTATACTACATGTGGAACCATTTCATGATAATTTATGTCTTTCTTGGATATCATAAATTTTGTTGAATCCTTATTATTTGTGAAAATAGATTTTTATACAATAATAATTATAGTATTTCATTTTAAGTGGGTTTACTTAAATTCTCTACATTTGTGTGAATGCCTGGTTCACTGATTTGGAGTGTTTAGATGATCCATGACTTTGGCTAAAATTTAGCGTGATCGCATCCTTTTCGACATCCTCCAATGTTGTCATATTTTATTCCATAGAGAACGAAAAAGTAGAAGTCATGATTGGATCTCCAATGGTTAATGTTCCTCTAAATTAAATGATACAAGAATTCGAGTTCTATGAAATACAAGGGAGTTGAAATTGTTATTGTTGGCAGTTGGATAGGAAGCTAATATCACCATTTCACCATTTAAGGTTACGATAATTGAGTTGAAGTCGTATGCTAATCTGTTTTGCACATATTTTAGAGTTTTTGTTGATTTTATATTGTCAAGGGGCTGCAAATGTTATTATGGTTGTCCCTATTTGTTTTTTTTTTCAAGAGATTTTCCTTTCAAAAATTAAGAAATTGTACAATTCAATATAAAGACTATTCCAATGGCTACTAATTATGTTGTTAGCCATATATCATTAATCACATTCTTGATTAATGATAAAATTTGTTGGCTAGATCATGTACTTTTCAAATAAAATTTAATAGCAAATTACATATAGTCTTTATATATTATAAGATGTTATGCAAGACTTAAAGACTTCTATTTGTTTAGGGTGTCAACGTGGAACCTTCTATATCTTGTCTAATAATTGCTAATAGATTCACGTATAAGTTTTGATAAGAGTCTTTTCTCCTTCCTCTATGGCCCTTCAGTTCCCCCACCCGTTCGTTCCCTCTTCAAAACACTGCATTTCAAAACCAAATAACACAAATCCAATTAATTATCTTTCTCCCATTTCCCATCACTACCCGTATGTACCATCCTATTACGATCCCCATAGTATTCTTTTGTATTCTTTTTCTTTAATTCACTTATTCATCAACATCTATCCATTTTCTAACACTCCATCTCATTCTATCTCACATTCTCTCTCATTTTTTTTCCTAATGATAATCCAAAATTTCTTCTTGACCTTCATACTTCTTCAGTAAGAGTTTCAATGATATTCAAGATATTTTTCATAACAAAATACTTTGCAAACTAGCAAAAAATAATTATCTATCTCTTATGGCAGAGAACCTTTTCACTCAAAAAAGAGGTTAATAAGACTTTTAATGTAGTGGAGAAGTTGGTGATCCATCACCCGCCCTAAAAATTTCACCAGTGAGATTTCTTTTATATTTTAATTTTTGTTTCTTAAGTTGAAATAATGAAGAAAGATAACAATATTTTATATTGGTTTAATAGAAAAAATGTAAGAGAGATAGGAAAGGTTGTTATATCTAATAATCAAAGTTTTGCAAGTGCTAAAACAGAGCTCTCAAGATAGCTTTGTAACTCTTGATGATTATTATATTATGTGCAAATGGTGATAGATTTTATAGTAAGAGACTTTGCAACTAAGTTTAATTTTTCATCAGTCGAATATAAGATGGAGATGGTAAAAACATATGATATTAGATGCTTAAATAATTTACAAATATCATTTTTTTGCTGATATAGTGATGTGTCAAAATCAGGGTAATTAAATTTAAATTGATAGTCAAGAAGAAGACGTTGATCAATATCTTTAAAACTCAAAATGGTGGGAATCTGTTGAAAAGAATGTTGATTAATATTGACTCAGTCATACAACTAACAGGAAATGTCGGGTTACTCTCAGTAGTTACCAAAGTTTTACTAAGTCAGATCTCAGTGATATTTTGAGTGTTATTCTCCTTCTTTTATTCAGTCACTTAGTTGTGTTTGCCTGTGTATAAAGGGAACCTCGTCACTTGTTTTGTACATAAAGAGTGCAACTAGTTTAATAAGAAAACTCTTTTTAATTTCTTCATTTTACTTGTAAAATTCACATGGTATCAGTGCATATTCCAAATTATCTCTGCTTTTTTTATCATGTCTAGTTCAAGTGCATCATCATCGACAATGGGCACAGATATTTCCCCAACTAATAGTATAGAGAATTCATACTTTCTTCACTCTTATGATTACCCTGGTGTTGTCCTGGTTAGTCACCCTCTCAGCAGCGACAACTATCCAATATGGTGTCGTTCTATGACTATGGCTCTCTCCGCCAAAAACAAAATGGGTTTTGTTGATGGAAGCATACCTGAACCAAACTCAATCGATCCTCTTCATTCTGGTTGGTCAAGAGTTGATAAAATGGTACTATATTAGCTCTTTAACTCCCTTCATCGTGATCTGGCTCCTTCAGTTTTGTATGCTAAATCTGCTGTTATAGTTTGGAAGGACCTTCATGATCATTTTTCTCCATCTAACGACCCTCGCATTTTCCATCTTGAACGTGCAATTTCCAACCACACCCAACACAATGACTCCATTGCCAAATACTACAATTCTCTCAAATCCTATTAGGATGAGCTGTCCACTTATGAACCACTGCCAAACTGCACTTGTGGTGCTTACCATACTTATGCCAATCACTATCGTCAAAGGCAACTCATGCAACTCCTCATGGGTCTTAATGATTCCTATGCACACATATGCAGCTAAATCCTCTTAATGGATCCATTGCCCAACTTGGGCCTTGCATATTCCCTTCTCCAGGAAGATGAATCTCAACGATTGTTACATTCCACACCGTTACCGAACAAACATTCCACCATGTTGGCACCCACCCAACCAACATATCATCCGCAACCTTTCACAAATTCCACCGCAAGGTATCATCAACCTGATACTAAATTCAAAGCTAAAGAAAATGTTCATATTCTGATACACCAGGACATACCAGAGACGTTTACAACAAATTAAACGGTTATCCTTCTCATTCCAAGGCTAAAGAACGTTGCACATATTGTGATATTCCTGGACACAGCAGAGACATTTGTTACAAATTGCATGATTACCCCCCTCATTCAAAAACTTGAATCTGAATCTAATTCCCAAACACTAGTTCATCTTCAACATCGTCTGATCCTCAGCTTATTTCTACATAATATCAACAATTATTGTGTCTCCTTGCAGAGGTAACACCGCCCCCGAGGGTTAATCTTGCAGGTAATGTTTAATGCCTTCTATCTGATGTTTCTTCTTCTGCATGGATTATAGACACGGGTTCCATTAATCGTATCATTCATTCTTCTCATAATCTACATAACATATCTCGACCCACTTCTTCAACTCGTGTCCTTATACCCAATGGTATCTCTGTCGAAATTTCTAGCACCGCTTCCCTTCAGATTACACCAAACATTCTCCTCACATATGTGTTTTGTGTGCCATCTTTTAAATAAAATTTTCTCTCTGTTAACAAATTAACCCAAGATTTAAATTCTCCAGTGATTTTCTACCCCTTTTATTGCCTTTTTCAGGACCTCTCGATGAAGAAGGTGATTGGTCGGGGCAATAAACGCAGTGGAATATATTGTCTTGATTTAGATTCAACTTCACACGTACTTGCTCCTGCATCTTTGGCTTCTAGCACCTGTTCTTCCACTTTGTGGCACAACCTCTTGGGCCACCCTTCAAATGATCGATTACATAATCTACGCAGTGTTATTTCTTTTAGTTTTGCACACAATTCAAATGTATGTGGTGTTTTCCCTTTGGACAAACAAGCACGTTTATATTTTCCCTCAAGTTCAATTTCTAGTAAAGATATTTTTGAAATGGTTCACTGTGATTTATGGGTTCCCTATCACGTTTTCTCTAGTACTGGTGCTAGATATTTCTTAACAATTGTTGATGATTACTCACACTGTACATGGACTTATCTAATGAAATTCAAATCACAAACATATGAAATTCTTTGCCATTTCTCTTCACATGTTAAAACTCAACTCAATCTCTCTCTCAAAATAATTCGTAGTGACAATGGTTTTGAGTTCTTTTCACGACCAATGACGTCTTTACTTAATGATGCCGGCATTATCCACCAACATAGTTGCGTTAGCACGCCTCAATAAAATGGCGTTGTTGAATGTAAACACCGACATATTTTAAATGTTGCCCGTTCCCTTCGTTTTCAAGAACATATTCCTCTTCCCTTTTGGGGTGATTGCCTCCTCACTACCACATATTTAATCAATCGAATTCCCACACCTCTTCTCCACGATTCCACTCCTTTTGCCTAACTCTTCCATACACCACCCCCATATGACCACTTACGAGTTTTTGGTTGCCTTTTATATGCTTCACAAGGTCATATTCATCACGATAAATTTCCCCCCCCGTGCACATCATTGCATGTTTATTGGGTATTTATCTGGACAAAAAGTATATTGCCTCTATGATCTTGATAAACATACCTATTTTACCGGTCGTGATATCATTTTTTCTGAAAATTCGTTCCCCTTTCACACTATTTCTACTTCACATAGTGATTCCACTTCTCACACGGTAATCCCATTACACATACCTGATTCCACTATCAATCCCATGAGTACTGATTTCTTCCTTTCCGATCCACATTTAAACACACCATCCTCCCTAGGCCTTCCTAACCCTCCTGCTTCTGCGGATTCTTTCCCCACCACATCCTCTCCTCTTTCCCCGATTCCATCTCCTCTACCTCAAGGTGATGTTCGACACTCCAGCAGACCCAAGCATCATCCTTCTCACCTTCAAGATTACTATTGTGGTATTGCCCCGTTGTCCAAATCACCACCTTCTCCACGGTTCCATTCAAGTACTTGTTATCCCCTGTGTAATTTTCTCTCTTACCATAATTTTACATCCATACATATTGCTTTCCTTTCCACTCTATCTTCTGGACAGGAACCGACTTCTTTCACTATTGCTAACAAACCTCCCAAATGGAGAGATGCCATGGCTGCCGAGAGTCATGCTTTAGAGGTAAACAACACTTGGACCATCACTGAATCACCACCAAATAAAACCCCAATCAGTTGTAAATGGGTTTACAAAATCAAATACAACTCTGATGGTACTATTGAACGCTATAAGGCACGCCTTGTTGCCAAGGGTTTTACACAAGTTGAGGGAATTGATTATATTGAGACATTTGCCCCCATTGCTAAACTTGTCACTGTTTGTTGTCTTCTAGTCGTGGCTGCTGTTAAAAAGTGGACCCTTTATCAACTCGATGTAAATAACGCTTTCCTTCATAGTGACTTACATGAAGAGGTTTACATGCAAATTACTCCCGAGTTTCCTAAACAGGGGGATAGACGTGTATGTCGTCTCAATAAATCCCTTTATGGTCTCAAATAAGCATCTCGTAACTGGTTTGCCTAATTTTCTTCTGCCCTCCTTGATGTAGGATTCATTCAATCCAAGGTTGACTACTCAATGTTCACCTCCCAACGTGGCACTTGCCTCACTGTTGTTTTTATTTATGTTGATGATATCCTCATTACAGGAAATGATGAGGTCTCCATTTCTCTTCTCAATAAATTCTTCCACTCTCGTTTTCACATCAAAGATTTAGGCACCCTCAAATTTTTTCTTAGCATTGAGGTGGCCAAATCACTGCAGGACATATATCTCTCTTAACGTAAATATACTCATGACATCCTTTCCAATACGGGCACTCTTGGAGGCAAACCTTATGATTTCCCAATGGAGCAGAACCTTAAGCTTAGTCATACTGATGGTATCCTTCTTTCTGATCCGTCTAAATATCGTCGTCTCATTGGTCGCCTTTTATATCTCACAATTACACAACCCGATATTGTCTACTCTGTTAACATCTTAATCCAGTTCATGTATCAACCTCATGACACTCATTGGGCTACAACCCTTCGTGTCCTCCGCTACCTCAAGTCCTTTCTCGGCATCGACATATTTTTTTCATCCTATAGCTCCTTACAGTTCAAAGGTTACTATGATTCTGACTGGGCTTCGTGCCCCATTTCCCGTCGCTCCACTACAGGATATTGCATCTTTTTCGGCAAAAGTCTTATCTCTTGGAAAACTAAAAAATAATATACTGTATCGCATTCCTCTGCTGAAGCAGAATATCTCTCCATGGCAGCCGCAACATGTGAACTCACTTGGTTACAGTACCTTCTTTCTGATCTCCGCATTTCATGTTCCCCAACAACACTTTATTACAACAATCAAGTAGCTCTATATATTGCATCCAATCCAGTTTTTCACGAACGCACCAAACACATCGAGATAGATTATCATTTGGTTCATTAAAAGATTCAAGCAGGTGTGTTTTTTACTGCATATGTTCCCTCACAAAATCAGCTTGCTAATGCTTTTACAAAATCCATTGGCGAAGACATTTTTCAATCACTGATATCCAAGTTGGTTCGCCACCTTCACTATCCAACTTGAGGGGGAGTATTAACTCAGTCATACAGCTAATAGGAAATGTCAGGTGACTCTCAGTAGTTACCAAAGTTTTACCAAGTCAGATCTCAGTGATATTTTAAGTGTTATTCTCCTTCTTTTATGCAGTCAGTTAGTTGTGTTTGCTTTTGTATAAAGGGAGCCTTATCATAGTCGTTTTTTACATGAAGCGTGCAACTAGTTTAATAAGAAAACTCTTTTTCATTTTTTCATTTTACTTGTAAAATTCACAATTAACTCCATCCTCAAAACCAAGGATCAAACATATTCCCATGTTCTTATTTTTTCGTTTCTCTGTTTTGAATAGTGGATACCATATACATATCTTATATCTTCTATAAGTTATCTCCTTGAGGATTGCAATAATATATTATGTTTTTAATTAAATTTATTTATTAGAAATTCATGTTTCACTTTTATCGTTTGGCTATATACGAATGCTCAATCAATATATATATCAACAAAAATCATGAATTTTCTAATTAATCTTGACTTCGTTTCGATTTAGTTGTTTGATAGACACAATATATTACTGCAGAAATCATTATGTTTCAAAGAAGACTCAAACCTACATCCATTACATCTTTCCCTTAATGGACTCATGCAAGCTTTCCAAAATATACTTCCACCACTCACTGCTCGATATTTATCTTTGTGTATATATGTCAATTTTACATGTTGACTTGTGATCTCATTATCCTACGTGTATAGTTGAAGCATCATTTGTCATGCCCACCCTTCAGCCTTCAATCCACAGTTCTCTCCACTGCCACCTTGTGCCAAAACGAGCTAAGGGGAGGGCCTATGGTGTATAGTGGTGGATAAGTGCCCGGCCTAGAAATATGATTTTTTTTATATAAAACTAAGTAAATCTCTAACAATTAAAAAACATAAGATGAGGGTAAAAAAATATAAAAATTAAAGAAATAATTATTTATATATAAGTTCCATGAGAATAAAGTTTCTCTAATTAAGGTTTATTGACTTTTCAATCATTATTAAGTCATATTTCTAATTTTTTTTAAAACAAATTCACAATTTTATCGTTTTAAAATTAATAATCCGTAACTTCTTATGGGAAGTTACATAAGTGGTTCAACTTTTTTCATCATATTTTTAAACTTCAAATGATCATGATTTTTTTATTGACGTATCCATTTTTCGCAAAATTATTATTTATGAAATCTGCTCACCGAGATCAATCAAACAACATACATGATCCCTATAAAATTTCAAAGAAACAAAATTTACACATACAGACTGTACAAACTTAAAAATGAAATAGTTTTATATTTGTGAGATTTTCGCAAACAATAACATTTAATGTCTTAATATTACACAAACAGTAAAATTTATTGTGTTCATAAGAAAAAGAAATCTATATCTTTATCAAACAAGATCCAAGGAGTCCCTAATATTTCAATGAAAAAAATTACACAAAAAGATATATTTACTATGTAAACCTTTAAAATGGATCTTAATTAATGTTTGAATAGTCAATAGGACTTAATAAAAATCTCAAAATCGGAATTATATATACGTATACACATTAACTGGGTTGTCACATTAGTTTTTAGGATTAAATAATAATAATAATAATAATAATAATAATAATAATAATAATAATAATAATAATAATAATAATAATAATAATAATAATAATAATAATAATAATAATAATAATAATACAAACAAATCGGTTAAATAAATGGATCAAGTAATGTACAAACCCATACATATATATATATGCACTAGAAAATGAAATAGTTTTATATCTGTGATATTTTCTGTAAGGACATATTTTCATAGGTCCGTTATCAATTTATTATGTCATATACCGCTACACCGTCAAAGAGCATTCAAGAGACATCTACATTAAAGACGGATCCGAATTACTCAAGTTCTTCATCATTCAAGACTCCGCGAAGTTTACTTTGGTAAGGTTATGTTTTTAATACCTTAACTTTTCACTTAGAGCTTTTGGGATATTTTTACAAAATATTTTCTAAGTGTTGGAGCGAAATTTTTCGTCAAAGTTTAAGAATGATTATTTTTTCTAAGTTTTGAAGCGGACCTCGATTTTGACGCCCAGGTCGTTCGCGCGAGATCAGCATCTCGTTCGAACGAGATTGGAAGTCGCGCGATGTCGTTTGAACGACAAGCGTACTTCATTCGAGCGACATATGCTTCTCATTGGAACGAGCTCTATTTACGAGGTGGCATTTTTTCCCTATAAATACTCATTATTTGGTTATGTTTTTCTTAAGAAGTCACAGCGTTTTGACGAACAGAAAAACGGCGAAAGCAGAATCCTTTTTGGCTTCTTCCTTTAGGGTTTTAATCCGTTTTTGTTTTCAATTCACAAAACTCCCATATGCTTTAGTGAATTGTTTTGGTGTTCAAGAACACAAATTTTGCCCTGGTTTATTCTTTGTGGGGAGAGCTCTACAACTGACAGCTGCGTGCTATTGTGGAGGGAGTCCTTGTGAAGAGAAGACAGCGTGTCTAGGACTATGCGTCCTTGTGGTATAGCTGCGCGTGAACCACTGCAGATTTCTAGCCGTTGCTTTGAAGGTTTAACGAAGACACCGTGCGTTACTCTTGTGCGCGAAAGAAAGATGGTATGTAAGTCAATGGTTTTGTAAAGTTTTCAAAGTTCTAAAAATAAAAGGTTTTGCCCTGCGGGGATTTTTCCTTAAGCTTGTGCCGCATGCTTTATTTATTTTATGGTTTGACACACGCATACACGCAGCTGAATGATTTTGGGCTAATTTATTTTGGTTTAAAAATAGACACTAATTAAATAAGTGTACCAACATAGAAAGTTGCGAATTTAATCAATTGTCACACAGTCTCACACTTTACAAATTGGTATCAGAGCGGGTTACTCTAAATTATCGAGTGATCCTGATTTTTAAAGTTTTTACCCTGACACAATTTGACTTCTCACGTCATCAAATTGGTATCAGAGCGAGTTGCGCTAATTTATCGCATATTCCTATTTTTCGCAAAATTGTGTGATATTGATTTTTTTGAAAAATTAGTTTTGTGAAAAATCGCATTTTTTCAATGGAGCGTTCATTTAATAAAGTGCCTATTTTTTAAGGAAATAATTATGCCCATTGGAAAGCTCGCATGAAATCCAGTTTAAAAGCTATTGACGAGCGTGTTTGGTTGCTTTGTGAAAATGGGTGGACTCCTCCCACGGTCACCGTTAATAACATAACCTCTTTAAAACCAGTGTAAGCCTGGCCTGAAGATAATTATAAAATGTCTAATTTTAATTCACGTAGTTTGAGTGTTATTTCTGGAGGTGTCACTCCCAATGAGTTTCGCTGAATTATGACGTGCACCACGTTTAAAGAGTCTTGGGATGTTTTGAAATTGACACATAAGGGTACGAACGCGGTTAAAGAATCTAAGTTACAAAATTTGGCCACCCAATTTGAGACTATCACCATGTCTGAGTCTGAATGCTTTGATGATTTTTATGCACGTTTATCGGATATTTTTAACAGCAGTTTTAATTTTGGTGAGGTGATTGATAACACGCGTGTCGTTAAAAAGATTTTAAGATCTCTTCCAAAATGGTTTATTCCTAAAGTCACTGTTTTGAACTCTTTGGAAAATTTGAAATCACTTAATTTGGAAGAACTTGTAGGAGATCTTCAAACCTATGAGATTGACATGTTTCCCAAAACCATTAAGGCTAAGGATAATGGCATTGATTTAAAGACTCGTTGTAACATAAAGAAAGAAAAAGTTTGTGAGTCTGATTCTGAGGGAGACTTTGATTTTAATGATATGGCCTTGTTTGCAAAAAATTTTAAAAAATTTCTCAACATGAACAAAAATAATTCTTCCAATTGTAGAATGCGATTGTGTGATAATCGATTAAATTAAATTCGCAAGTTTCCAAGAACCCTTGTTTAATTAGAGTCTACTTATAAACCAAAATAAATCAGCCCCAAATCATTCAACTGCGTGTGTGCGTGCGTCAAGTCATAAAATAAATAAATCATGTGACAGAAGCTTAAGGAAAAATCCCCACAGGGCAAAACCTTTTATTTCTAGAACTTTGAAAAGGTTACAAGACCATTGACTTACATACCATCTTGCATCGCCCACAAGAGTAACGCACATTGTCTTCGTCAAACCTTCAAAGCAACTGCTGGAAATCTGCAGTGGTTCATGCGCAGCTATACCACAAGGACCGCAATCCTAGACACCCAGTCTGAAATCTTCATAAGGACTCCCTCCATAATAGCACGTAGCTTTCGGTTGTAGAGATATCCCCACAAATAATAAACAAGGGCAAAAGTTGTGTTCTTGAACACCAAAATAATTCACTAAAGCATATGGGAGTTTTGTGAATTGAAAAAAAAAGGGATTAAAACCCTAAAAAGAAGAAGCCTAAAGATTACTGCTTTGGCAGTGTTTCTGGTCTGGAAAATGTATGGACTTCTTAATGAAAACGTTACCATTTAATGAGTATTTATACAAAAATGCACCGCCTCAAAATTCAAGCTCGTTCGAACGAGAAGCATATGTCGCTCGAAACAAGTACACATGTCATTCAAACGACATCGCGCGACTTCTAATCTCGTTCGAACGACCCGGGCATCAAAATCGAGGGTGCTTCAAAACTTAGGAAAAATACTCATTCTCAATATTTGCCGAAAAAGTCCGCTTCAACACTTAGAAAATATTTTGTAAAAATCTCCCAAAAGCTCTAAGTGAAAAGTAAAGGTATTTAAAACATAACCTTACCAAAGTAAACTTCGCAGAGTCTTGAATGATGAAGAACTTGAGTAATTCGGATCCGCCTTTGATGTAGATGTCTCTTGAATGCTCTTCGACGGTGTAGCAGTATATGACATAATAAATTGATAACGGACCTATTAAAATATGTCCTTACACCAATAAAAAGAAATTTTTTGAGAAAAATAAAAAGAAAGGGAAGGCCAAAGAAAGCAGTGAGAGGAAAAAAGAGAATGACTCCGATGAGGAGTGTGAGGAAGATTTTGAGAACGTGTCTTATTTTGAATGCGGGGGTAAGGGGCATAAGTCATTTAAGTGTCCTACGTGGACTAGAAAGAAAGGGAAGAAAGTATCCATGCCTTCCACACTTAGTGATAGTGAGGGAGATGAGTCCGATAAAGGTTTAGGACATGGGATGGTTGTCGCTTTTCTAGTAGTGTGAGCACACCCACTTTGTCTTACGAGAGTGCACACGAGAGCTATGATAGTGACTTTTGTTCTTCGAGTGAGGGAGAAAGCGAGGAGGAGAGTGGAGATGAAAGTGATCTCCAAAAATCTTTTAGAGATTTGTACACCGAGACCTTGAAAACAAATAAGTATAATAGAGATTTAGGTTGTCGTATTTTAGATTTGTAGAGAGGGAAGGAAGTTTTGAGAAAGGAGAAGTGTGATTTGACCGACATGTTGTCTAGTCTGATGACACGTGTATCCCAACTCGAGAGTGATCTCGAACGTGCTAGGGAGGTCAAAATCATGTTTGAGAACGCACCAAAGAAGGTTGAAAAGGTGTTTCTTAAGGGTAAATGTGAGAATTTAGGAATAAGTCATGACGGTGCTTCTACTTACCAATTAGCACCCGAGTTGGTTCCCACTTTAGTGATAGATTCACATGAGTCTCACCCTCACCCAACTAGGCGTCCCATTCCTATTAGGAAAATGCGTCCTAGAGGTTTTGAGAGAGTTGTTCCGAGGCCTATTTATGTTTGCTCACATTGCAAAAGGAGAGGACGCCTTAGGGAATTTTGATTTAAGTTGGGGTATGTGTCACTTTTTGCTTCTACGCGTATTTCTGATACACATGCACCCACACATGATTCTTTACATGCTCCCGGAGACAAAAGTGAGAGAGTTTGCACATTTAGGTGAGCAAGTTAAGTTTTTAGTCAAAACTTCACAAGAATTGATGGAGGTTTTTCATAAGTTGTCACCACCTTTGGAAAACCCCTCTGCACCCAACGATTGAGGTTTGACTTGTTTACTAGCATAGAATCTTTTTGATGATGTCATTATTTGCCTATTGCTAGTATGTATCATTTTTGTATGTTTTATTTTTTTGAAATATTTTTGAAAAAATACAAAAAGATTTTATTTTGATAAAATTTTGAGAAAATCCAAAAAGTTTTTTGTATTTTGTTTGCACCGTTTATGGATGGACACTTAGGAAGACCGAGTCACAACATCATTCCATTTTTTTCATGTGACTATTTGATAGTGTTTTGAGACAATAGGTCAATTCATCCTTGTGCTTTATAATGTTTGGAGTCATTAATATGTAAGTAAGTGTTACTTCCTACATGTTTGACTCATATTTCCTTTATTGCACACATCCATGGATTTTTTTTATTATTGTGATTGTCTTATCACATGTTGGTTGGGTTTTTTCACTTCAATCCTGTCCTTTAAAACCAACTCAGCGCGATATATTTTGATAAGAAAATTGTGCATATAAGAACCGTTTTGTAAGTTTGTGTGCTTTGTTTGAAAACGGGGAAGGGCTTCAAAAGGTTCATTTAGCCTTTGCGATTCTAAGCCTCTGTTAAAAAGGACCTAAACAATTGAGGAATTATATTATCCGGTGTCCAAAGAGGTTAAAAGAGCCCGAAAAATTTAAAGGAAATAAAAAGAAATTCATGCCAATTATGGGCCATTTAGGTTTTTGCGTCAATTCTCCAAAGTTTGAGAATTTAGATTACCTATAAAAAGAAAATATATATGAGGGTGTTTGGTTGTAGATTAAAATGGGATTTCACGTCCTTGAAATTCTTGAAAATGCGCTACATAGTTTTGGACGTTATTAATGTGGAAATTATTTGACTTTGATTTGTTGAATTGTATAAGACGATGTCATTTAAATTCAACAATTTTTACACATAAGGATACTTTTAATGTTCATTCGTTAAGGGTTCACTTATGCATCATGCACATATGATTGATTGAGTTGATTTACCTATCTAATGTGATCACACCCATTCATTCCATTTCCATGACTTGGTTGTTTGAGTTTAAATCCATGGTGTGAATTTTATATCATATTTTTCAAAGTGGTATCTTATTTTTTGTTTGAAAATTTAAAAATTCCAAAAATAGTTTGTGAGTTTTTTTAGATATCCCTTTGCATGCACGTAGTTTGATCCATGTTTGCTATATTTTTTTTCGTGACACTCCATATTTTGATTATTTCTTCTTATCTGTCTATTTGGGGACATCATAAAAAGGGGGAGAAAGAATTCTCATGTTATGGGGGAGTTTTTGCATTATGGGGGAGATTTGATTATTAATGATTTATTCTTATATTCTTATCTCATTTCAAACTCGATGCATCACGAAGATTTTTGCTTTATCTCATGTGTGTAGGTACAAAGATTGAAGATCATGATGTTGCACACCCTAATGAGAAAAGCTTTGAGATTTGACGAAGATGATTGAAGAACATTTTTGAGGTCTTGCAAATTTATTTTTGGGAGGGTAGATTTGTATAGGCAATTTGGTTTTTAATAATTCGGTTTTTTTATGTTTGTGCCGGCATAGACATAGCGTGATATTTGTAAGGACATATTTTCATAGGTCCGTTATCAATTTATTATGTCAAATATCGCTACACCGTCGAAGAGCATTTAAGAGACATCTACATCAAAGACGGATCCGAATTACTCAAGTTCTTCATCAATCAAGACTCCGCGAAGTTTACTTTGGTAAGGTTATGTTTTTAATACCTTAATTTTTCACTTAGATCTTTTGGGATATTTTTAAAAAATATTTTCTCAGTGTTGGAGTGGACTTTTTCGTCAAAGTTTAAGAATGAATATTTTTTCTAAGTTTTGAAGCGGACCTCGATTTTAATGCCCAGTTCGTTCGCGCGAGATCAGCATCTCGTTCGAACGAGATTGGAAGTCGCGCGATGTCGTTTGAATGACAAGCGTACTTCATTCGAGCGACATTCGCTTCTCGTTCGAACGAGCTCTGTTTTCGAGGCAACGTGTTTTTCTTATAAATACTCATTATTTGGTTCCGTTTTTCTTAAGAGGTCACAGCGTTTTGATGAACAGAAAAAAACTGCGAAAGCAGAATCCTTTTTGGCTTCTTCCTTTAGGGTTTTAATCCGTTTTTGTTTTCAATTCACAAAACTCCCATATGCTTTAGTGAATTGTTTTGGTGTTCAAAAACACAACTTTTGCCCTTGTTTATTCTTTGTGGGTAGAGATCTAAAACTGAAATGTGCGTGCTATTGTGGAGGGAGTCCTTGTGAAGAGAAGACTGCGTGTCTAGGACTGCGCGTCCTTGTGGTATAGCTGCGCGTGAACCACTACAGATTTCTAGTCGTTGTTTTGAAGGTTTGACGAAGACACCGTGCGTTAATCTTGTGGGAGAAAGCAAGATGGTATGTAAGTCAATGGTCTTATAAACTTTTCAAAGTTCTAGAAATAAAAGGTTTTGCCCTGCGGGGATTTTTCCTTAAGCTTGTGTCGCATGCTTTATTTATTTTATGGTTTGACACACGCACACACGTAGTTGAATGATTTGGGGCTGATTTATTTTGGTTTAAAATTAGACTCTAATTAAATAAGTGTACCAACGTAGAAAGTTGCGAATTTAATCAATTGTCACACAGTCACGTTATTTACATTTTCAAAAATAGTAACATTTACTATATTAATATTACAAAGACAGTAAAATTTAATGTGTTCACTAGAAAATGAAATCCATATATTTATCAAACAATATCCGTGGAGTCTATAATATATCAATGAAAAAAATTACACAAACAGTGAGATTTACTATATGCACCTTTAAAAATAGAACTTAAATAATGGTCGAATTGTCCATAATACTCAATTAAACAAAATCTCAAAAGAAGAATTACATATAATAATACATATTAATTGGGTTGTCACATTAGTTGTTAGGATTAAATAATAATAGAAACAAATTGGTTAAATAAATGGATCAATTAATGTGTGTGTGTGTGTGTGTGTGTGTGTGTGTGTGTGTGTGTGTGTATGTGTGTGTGTGTGTGTGTGTATATATATATATATATATATATATATATATAAGACATGTATTATTATTTTAACTCATTTACTCGCTCAAACACCCATTTATCCAATATTTTCTTGTTGTCGAAGATTTGTGTCAGTGGCACCCCATGCCACCACATGTCCCCCAAATCGGAGCTCCGGTAAATCCGACTCTCAAACTCCCATCACTCAATATTCTTATATTTTCAAAGGTTCGAACTAACGGCATCTAATCCCCACCCCCACAAGTCCCCATTGCTGGAGGTCCAATGACCTTCATCAAAGTTCCCGTTTAGGGTGGATAAGGGTAGCATGGGGTGCCACTGGTGTGGACCTTTAAAAATAAGAGAATATAGTAAAAATGGAATTTGGATCCACTGGAGCCCGGTTTGGGGTGAGTAGGAGTGACATGGGATGCTGATAGCGAGGTCCTTTAAAAATAAGAGAATATTGGATAAAATATTGGATAAATGAGTGTTTGAGTGACTAAATGAGTTAAATAAAAGTAGGCGTCTTTTAACAATATATATACATATTTGTGTGTATGTGTGTTTACGGAATTCTACATTAATTAACTCATTTATTTAACCAATTTGTTTGTATATCTGTTTAATCCTAATAACTAATGTGACAACCGAGTCAATATGTATTATTATATGTAATTCCTATTTTGAGATTCTTTTTAATTAAATTCTACTGACTATTCAACCATTAATTAATTTTTATTTTTAAAGGTGTACACAGTAAATGTTACTATATGTGTAATTTTTTTCCATTGAAATATTATGGACTCCATGGATCTTGTTTGATAAATATATGGATTTTATTTTCTTGTGAACACTATAAATTTTACTATATGTGTAATATTAATACAGTAAATGTTACTGTTTGCAAAAATGTCACTGATATAAAACTATTTCATTTCTGGTTCATACAGTAAAGTTTATTGTATGTGTAATTTTTTTCTTTGAAATTTTATAGGGTTCATGGATCTTGTTTGATAGATCTCGGCAAGCAGATTTCATAAATGGTAATTTTGCAATAAAAGGGATTTGTCAATTAAAAATTATGATCATTTGAAGATTAAAAATGGGATGAAAAAAAAGTTCAACCACTTATGTAACTTCCCACACGAAGTTACGGATGGTTGGTTTTCAAAGGGTAAAATTGTGAAAAAAAAATTAAAAATTAGGAATATGACCTATTTAATGGTTGAGAAGTTAATAGGACTTAGTTAGGGGAACTTTATTCTCGTGGGACATATATATAAATAACCTGTAAAGAAACCCTTAACCATATTTTAAATGTATGTCTCTCATTTTTCTACAAAACTAAATAAATAAACAAACAAACCAAAAATACCCAAAAAAAACTCTGCCTCAACTCTTGTGGACTTACCAAAACTCACTGCCATAATTCACATCGCTACTATTACAGTCTACCAGACTCTCTCTCTCTCTCTCTCTCTCTCTCTCTCTCTCTCATGATTCACTCACATCATACGAGGCTTTAGTTTAGGTATAATTATTTTTAATTATTTTATTTTACTTGAATTATTTGGATTCATTTTGTTGTTTAGATTAGGTTTAAAGATATGAAAATTTAAATTAATTTAGTTACCGTTTGACTTAAGGGTTTGATTAATGTACTACGGGTATTTGTGCTATTGTATTCGAGTTTATTTTATATGAGTTACAATTATCTAAAAGTTCATGTCATTAAATGAATATTTGTAAAAAATTTATAAGTACCACAAAAAAATTCGGCTCGGAAGCCACCGCTCGCAAACCACCAAAATGGTGATGATTTATACATAGCATTGATGATTTATACTTAGCATAGCCCCCACCTAGAAATTTTTTAGAGATCCACTGAACCAGCATACATTTTTTCCTACCTTTTCTCTCTTTATATATACCCGAAGCTTCCTATATCTCCCTTCAAATTCAACCCATATAAATTATCTTATTAGATTCTCATCTTTTAGCCTCAGTTCTATAATATACTATTTGGAAATTAAAAACGATATCATTATGGCGAAAGAATAAGAAATAATGATGAAGAGAATATTGTTTTTGGTATTTACTTTTCATAAAGTAAACGTACAGGGAAAGACTTAATAAATATTAGCTAGGTTCCACAAAAGGTGGAACAAACATATCAAGAAACGTCCACTAATTGAACAGCTCTAGAAGACCTGTTGAACATGCATGTGTTTTCCATCAGAATAGGATAATCTTCAACAAACAACTAGTCACATATCTCTTGCTTAATATCCAGTGGACAGTTATCATCTTGTTGATACGGACTAGTTATAATCTGATAAGGCAGGTGTCTCAATTTTCCCCTTCAAATGAAGGTAGGGAGCAATGAACACACTAAGCTTGTGTCTGAGAAATTCAAATTGAGACGTGGCCAGTGGCTTAGTGAAGATACTAGCAAGCTGATATGAGGTGGGCATAAATTGAGTAACCAACAGTCCTGGAGCAACATTTCAAAGTACAAAATGATAATCAAGTTCAACATGTTTGGTACGAGCATGGAGAACAGGATTGATAGTCATATAAAGAGAGCTTAAATTGTCACAATACAATGTCATAGCACCAAACGCAGAAATTCCAATGTCACAGAGAAGATAAGTGAGCCACATAAGTTCAGCAGTGGCAACAGTAAGGGCCCAATATTCAGCCTCACATGAGGAACGTGCAACGGTAGGCTGCTATTTAGAGTCCCAAGAGACATAATTTTGACTGAGAAACATACAAAACCCAAAAATGGACAGACGAGTTAGAGGGTAGCCAGCCCAATCAGCATCAAAGAAACCATATAATGTGAGGGATGATTGGGATAAGAGACGTACTCCCATATAAGGAGTTTTATGCAGATACCGAAGAAGGCGTTTAACATGTTGAAAATTAGAATCACTTGGGGCATGCATTGATTGACAAATTGTGTTAACAGAATGAGTGATGTTCGGACATGTGAGCGTGGGATATTAAAGTGCACCAACAAGTGAGCGAAAGACGGTAGGGTCATGAAAAGGGGTCGAATGCAGTTGATCAGATTTAATATATCGAGGCATTTGAATAGAGTTAGAATAAAGCATGGTCGCCTTGGTGACAAGAGAGATAACATACTGATGTTGAGATAGGAATAGGCCGCCACTAAAGGGAATAACTTGAATACCCAAAAATTAATGAAGATTGCCAAGGTCTTTTAAGGAAATTTCACAGGCAAGTTTGTTAGTAACATAGGTAAGGAGAAATGAGTGGCTACTAGTCAGAATAATATCATCCACATAAAGGAGGAAAATAACAGTGCAATGGGAGTGATGAATAATAAAGAGAGAGAAGTCGGCCTTGCTACACGCAAAACCCAATTTAAGAAGATAAAGATAAAATCGATCAAACCAGGCACGAGGGGTATATTTTAAGCCATTGATAGCTTTGTTAAGCTTGCAAACATGGGATGGGAATTTAGTATCTTCAAAATCGGGTGGTTGATGCATGTAGACAACTTCATTGAGATATAAATGGAGAAAGGCATTTTTAATACCAAGTTACTTAATAAGCCAGTGGTTCGTGAGAGTAAGAGATAAAACAACATGAATGGTAGCCGGTTTAACAATCGGACTAAAAGTTTCACCAAAATCGACCCCTTCAACTTGATTATAACATTTAGCAACCAAGTAAGCCTTGTATTTATTTAGTGTGCCATCAGCGTTCTGTTTGGTATGAAAGACCCACTTTAAACCAATAACATGCATATTAGGATGTGATGGTAGTAAGTCCTAAGTGTGATTTGTATCAAGATCATGGATATCCTCTTGCATAGCCTGCACCCAGTGTGGTTAGGAAAGAGCCTGTTTGAGAGAGGAAGGTTCGACAAGAGGGGTGAAATCCAGGAAGGCAGTGGGGTGATGGGAAAAATATTTAGAGCGTGTGATCATAGGATTTCTGTTGGTAGAAGGCGTGTTAAGATCCACGATAAGGTTGAGGGGTGGGAGATTAGAATGAGAGGCTAGTGGTGTAATTAGGCTGGAAAGGTCCTGAATATCAATGTGGGTAACGGATGGAGATAAGGGAGGGTCATAGTTAGTCATGGGGTCGATGGATGTAACACGGCTGTGAGCTAAAGAACTGGTGGGTATGGCGCAAACTGTGTGAATAGGGCTGGCAGCTAGAGAGCCGATGGGTGTGGCGCAAGAAGGTCTAGGGAAGTTAAGGTCTCGACGGTATTGATTTTGTAAGGTAAGGGCTAGGTCAAATGAAGATGTACGAGGCTGGAGTGCCAATGTATTAAGCTGACGAGCTTATGTCGACTGGTGAGCAGATTGGTCTTAGTTTGATAGGTTAGTGACTTGCTGAGTTGGTGTAAAGGTAGTGAATCATGGGTGGGAGGACTAGGAAGTATTAGATGTTGGGTCTATAGGAGCAGGTAAATGAAAAAATTGTGATGTAGTTTGAGATAGATTTTCAGAGTATTTTGAGGAGTAGATGGTAATAGTGTAGTATTTAGTACTACAAGGTTTAAAAACTCTTGATATGTCACTAAATCAATGGGTTGTGGTTAAGGAGGATTTTGATTTGACTGGTTATAAAGTAAAATATTTTCATCGAAAATGACATGGCGTGAAATAAACACATGTTAATGTAATACCCCGTATTTTTATGGCCTTTAATTATGGGATTAATTCAATTAAATTGCGATAAATTAATTTAATATTAATCTAGATTTTAAATTGAATATTTACTAGCGTGATGAGAGTGAGTAATTATTGGTGATAATTATTTTGAATATTATTACTTAATGAGTAAAGTCATATATGAAATTTAATTTATTAAAATTGTCACGAATGAATAATACGACAGTTATAGAAATTAAGTCGGGACACGCATGTCAGTCGTGTCGAAACTAATTTAAGGAAATAAAAAGTAAATTAATTCTAAGTCTCTCATATCGTCATGTTGAGTGCGTCAATGTGTCTGGAATGGTCAATATAGTCAGAAAAGTATACCTGGGGGTTTAGTTTGGGTCTTGGGATGTTTTTAGGCCTAATCGGCAACCCGAAAGGGCATTTTGGTAATTTTTAATTTTAGGCCTTAATTAATGACAAAAATTAAAGGGTTATATCTGATGGAAGATAGATTCTTCAAGGGTTAGAATCACTTGAGTTGCAGATAGGCTATGGAAGAGAGAAGAAAGAAGGTTTCCAAGCGGGAGAACTATCAATCCTACACCGTTCCCACCAATTCCCCCACCAACGCGTAGATCGGAAGAAGAGGATCATTTCTATACCACTCAAATTAGTCGAATGAGGCCTTTGATTTCTAGCAAAGTATCTATCTTGTTGTTCTTGGTTTGATAATTCAACCATGTTAGTGTAGGAAATAAAATTATAAGTTTTTATGGAGATTTAATGTAATTGGAAAACTAGAATTTATATGTTTGAATGGAAATCATGTTAGGTTGGTATCCTTATCACATGTAGAACATTTATCACGAATTTTAATGATGATTATAGGAGGAAATATAGAAATATCATGTGGATTTTAAATTAATATGGTACACTAGGGTTACAGACCAAATCATGAATTATGCCCATTAAATGATGATTTCTTAAGGATTTAATTTAGATTTTACATTAGAAATCATTCAAACCTGTTACTATAATGTTTGTGATGTTTGTTTGGGAGTGTGGGACACTTTAATTGAGGTTTTGATGATTAAAATGGAAGAAACTCATACGCATTATTTGTAGAATTTCTGGGCCTCTAACTGATTGACCTTGAATGTCGATCGATCGGCCCTTTCCTTTGATCGATCGACTCCTCCTAGAATTTGAATCTTCTTTCCTTTTTAATGTTAATCCAACCCCAATGTATAAGGACCCTTAGGAATAACTTAAATATCATAATAGGACTTGAGAAGCAACAGTAGGGTTGTGGGCAAGGTCCGGGTAGTACGATTTCATACGGAATTTAATCGTGGGATTACGAGGTATAAAATGGGTTATGATTATGTGTGTGATAAATTGGGGATTCTGCAACCCGATGAAGACTTAGACCAGTAGGGTAGAGAATGTACACTTACTGATTGGATATTTATTAAAATGATACACTTCGAGGATCAAGAAGTACTTTCAAACTTGCGATAATTGAGAAAATAAAAGAATGAATTAATTATGTAGGATTCGGGCGCTACGCACCATGTATGGTTAGAATATGCTATGGGTCGTAAGTGTACCTATTTGAATAATGTAAATATATTTATATGAGTGTATGTATATATATAGTATGTAAATATTTGTGTTTAACCATACCCGCGCTACTTGCTATCACGGAGGTTTTCGCACAGTGACAGTCTTATATCGATGTGACCTTTATGGGGGATATTAATTTGTACGCTAGAACATAGGATCCTTGGTATAAGTTAGCTGATAACGATAGTCAGATGGTCCTAAGAGATGTGAGTGTATATGCTAACCTCTTAGTGATTGGGAACTACGCTTTGCCTCCAATATATGTGTATTTTGTGTTAATACAGTTCAAGAGTGGATCCGAACTAGTATTTTCCTTACTTGTACGAGATGTGCAGGGACTGGATAGCATAGTATGCCAGCACCATAGATTTTATGTGGGGTACACTATTAATGTGTATATATATATATATATTAGGAGTGATAAACATATATACTTGTGATTCATCTACTGTACTTTTAAGAAAAGAAAATTGAATAATTGATATTGAATAAATTGAGTGTTTGAGAACTTAAGGCCGTATTGAGATATCTACATATGTACCCGACTTGTTAAATTCAGAAAGTTGAACATGTATCAGTTATAATTATGTGAAATCATGAATGAGGGTTGATGAGAGGAGACTGGGTGTAGAATAGTTAACTGAGTTAGAACTAACTAGAATAGTTAGTAATGCGTTAGGCATGCACACTAGTTGAGAGGTGAGAATTACCAAGTGAGGGTAACACAACTAACATGTATGTAGTATCAACTGGTAAGCATTTTCAATACTTGCTAAACTATTTTAAAGCTATTTTACACTCGGGCTCTGACCCGTTTCCTATCATCTCCTCTTTCCCTTGTATATATATATATATATATTACAGGTGCCCAGCCATAGGGGCGTCACACTTAGATCTTTGGATTGTTGACGTGCTGCAGCTAGTGTGGGAGTTGCAGGTCTTTGCATTTAGACGACTTCATCCTTGTCATCTCAGCTCTTCACTTAGTCATTTTCGATAGGGCATGTGTCACCCATTTCTATTTTCTGTTTAGTTCAGAGTGACTTTGTACTCTTTATTTATTTTAGTATTCAGTTTTATTTGGGATTGTTTTAATGATTACATTGTCCTTCAATTTGGGATATGTAATAGTTTCGTATTTGGTTGATAGCAGTGATATCCTTTATGAATAGAACTATAGCCAATAAATACAAAAGGATAAGATTTTGGAATAAATTTATTTTTTGAGTTTTAGTACTTAAATAAGGCAAACACCGACAATAAAAAATTCATAGTGTGGAGTAATTTGGATGTGTTCCATGAAGTTTGAAAAAGGGGGTGGTGCGATTTAATGGAGCAGAAGGTAAGCGGTTGATTAGGTAAACTGCGGTTAAAAAGGATTTAACCCAAAGAGATAGTGATATATTGGCGTGAAATAATAATATTATAGCAGTTTCGATAATGTGTCTATGTTTTCTCTCGGTTACACCGTTTTGTTATGGGGTTCCTGGACAAGATATATGTCTAACTATGCCATATTTTTCAAGATAGAAATAAAGTTATCGCTGTCGAATTCACCACCACTATCACATTGGAAATTTTTTATCTTCTTTTCAAATTGTGTTTCAATCAATTTGTTAAACGTTAAATTTTTTTTATGAAAGTCGAACTTTCGTTTAAGTGGATATAACCATGTGAAACGAGTACAATCATCGACAAATATAACATAAAATTTAAATCCTTGAGAAGATGTTATAGGAGCGGGTCCCCACAAATCACAATGAATTTATTCGAAAGGAATACTAAAAATTGTATCATTTATTCCAAATGGCAACTTATAACTTTTTCCTAGTTGACAACTTACACAAATAGTACGAGATTTATTCCAATTGTCAACATGTAAAGCATGACATTTATTTAAAAAATTTAAAGACTTGATTTGAGGATGTCCCAATCTTTGATGCCAAACTTGATCACTTGCTTTCTTGTCATAAATAGCATTAAGAGCTTTGATAATACATAAATATTGCGTATTTCATCCCTCGAACCTACACATTTTAGCCCCCTTGGGTGCTTTAATCTCTATATTTAAGCCCGTTAACCAGACAACCTCGGTTTATATTGTTAACATGCTATATGAGGTATAATTGGGCTATTGTAGGTATATAGGTACTAAGTATGGAGTTCGGACGCATTCCGGTGAAGTTCCGTACGCAATCGCACGTTCAAGGGCATTTTAGTCTTTCACAGCTTGGGTACCTGGACTGACATTTCACGGAAGTTGTATTCCTCCTTGCTAGCTTCGCGTGTCCGTGAACGATGTGCGATTTCGAGTCCGTATGATGAAGTTACGGCGATTTCAGCGGAGGGAAAAACAATGAACCAAAAGAGGAGAAGAAAAGAGGAAGAAAGGAATGCAGTGTGCTGCTGCAATTTGCTCAGCTTGATCGATCGATAGACCAAAGGGGTCGATCGATCGATGCTCTGTTGTCTGCAGATATTTTGCATTTCTTTTTTTTTTCTTCTTTTCTTTTATTCCAACTTACTATATAAGCCAATTTTGTTGTAATAAGAAGATATAGCAGTATATACGCGATTTTAGGTTAGATAGCTTAGGGTTTGCGTGGTTTGGAGAGTTCTTCTTCATTTATACTTGGTTTAACACCCCATTTATTGTGTAAGTTGACTATTCATCATCCTCTCCATTAATATAGTTTGTATTTCTTTAATTCTTGCTTTCATAATTAGGTTTACAAGATTTGTTAATTAGTTTACTTGCTTTCTTTAATCACTTTCTAGTCTAAATTTATCGCGTTTATTTACCTCTTTCCATTTACCGCGTTTTTACAATGATTTCTAGGTAATTTAAATTAGGTTGTGTTTGAATGGAACTCACTCGAGTTAACGCGTTATTTTGCTTGGTGATAGTGTTTATGGGTTTATTTCGGGTGCGTTGTCCTTGTTATTGTGCCTAGGAGATTTGACAGGGCATATCATGTATGTCCCGTGCTTACGACCTTTCGTGCGCAATTTTCAGTATATTTATTGATGCCAAAATCTTATTAGTCTTTTATGTGGATTTAGGGGCATGACAACCCTTGGTTCAATTAACTGCCGAAATGAGACGCATTCTAAATAACTCGTCGACCCATGTAACCATTTTATACAAATTAACTCGGGTGAGGGATATTCGACGCAACCTATAGTTTTACTCGCTTTGTTAAACTAGCTTTATTTTTCCTCGCCTAGATTACCATTTCCATTTTATGCATCTTTTCCCTTTTTGTGTATAATCATCTTTTGCACTTTTATTTAGGAATATCAAACCTTATAAATTCTAGCACTTTACACACTCACACCTTTCGCACCTTAATCCAAATGGCGCCGTTGTCGGGGATGTGTTTGTTTTAGACTTTATTTGATTTAGTATTTCATAGTATTTTCTTTCTATTTGTATTATTTTCTAATATTTTGCAGGACTTCCACATTTGAGCACTTAGAAACGCTAGAATTTCCCGCGCGCACTTACTTTGTGAAATTCTCCATTTCGAGCCATTTTTGGGGTAAGCATGTCTTATTCCAATTCTTTCGGTAATCATTGTTATAATTCTCAAAATTCTCGCAAGACTGTGACTTTCGGTCAATACTTAGAATCCTAAAAATTTGCAGATTCACATATTACTTTGGGCTAGTATAACGAAAGTCAAAATTTGGGTTATTGGAATTTTGATGATGATGATAATGGTTTTGAGCCTTTACCTCCTTATAATAGGAGTTTTGAAATGAATTTGAATTATTTTCAAAATTCCTGTAATAATGAGTTTTCATTTAAGTCCTATGGTAATTTTCAAAGTTCCCATTTTCATGCATCCGCACCTCAACCTATGACTTTCGGTGAGGGCTTGCGTATGTATGAGAATGAGAAAATTGAAATCTCTATTGGGAAGAAAATCGTTCGTGGGAACATGATTTGGATTTATTATTTGAGTCCGACGACGATTTTGCTTCCGAGACTTTCAAAGTCGAGGAATGTTTTGAACCAAATGAGGTACTTGTGCCTACTTTGGAACAAGCCATTCTAGACTTTGCCCATTGCATAATAGATATTGAAAGTGAGGATGATAATGATGTAATATCTATTTGCAGTGAAATGATTTCTTCTTTGGCCCCCAAAGAAGATCATTTCATTGAAAATGATATTATTTCATTTGAAACTCAATCTTCATGCGATGATGATTCATCTCATGAGTTTGAATTTCTTTCATCCCCATTTTCATTCTCTATTACCCCATCGGAACAAGTACTCGATGATTCATTTTCAAACTTTAATGTTTTAAGCCCTATCGTCGATGAAGAGTACTTGCTCGAGTCGCCCTCCACAATCGAATCTTTGCCTTTGTGTGCGCCGCCTCCCATTCCAATTTAAAAATCATTGGGAGGATATTCATCTTTTCTCGGTCCCCACATGTTTTTGTCTCCCGGGAAATCCAAACCTCCCATCGTCCCTCCAAAAATTTTAATTGGCGATGGTTCATTTCTTCTACCTTACACATGCCTTCCGTTGTTCAAACGGAATCCATCTTTTTCGGAGGGCATGCTTGTATGTGAGGGTACACCGATTATCCTACAAAGTCAAATCATTTTTGCGGTGGACCCTCAGTTATTTAGACTTCTAGTGTACAGTTAGTGTGGAGTCAAAATAGTAGGTTGTATATAGTTAGCTTTTTATTCTTTCTTTCTTTTGTTTTTCTTTCCTTTTTGATTTAGTTTAGTGTAATTAGTTAACTTTTTGTTATTTATTTTTTCTATGCTCGGTACTAACTTGTTTTGTAGATTCTTTGGACTTGTTCTTATGGGGATTGCTTCAATTTTGGGTAATATCGCTATTTTCCTCTCTTTAACTTAGTTCTTAATTTACATTGAGGATAATGTCAAGTTTTAAGTTAGGGGTGTGGGATATTCTATCCATTTCATTATTTAGTCCATGTTTTTGCTCACATGTTAGTTACTTAGTATGCTTTTCTTAGAAAAATTCAAAAATTTCAAAAAGATTTTCTTTCTTTTTTCTCATTTTTTGGGCATTTTGCCTTTGTTTCCGATGATAAATTTCAATAATTGCCCGATCCAATAGACAACCCAACGATGCATGTTCTCGATTTTAGAAGTTATTAGACTTTAGTCTCACTTATTGATATTACGAATAACTTCATGAATTAAACTTTAATCCCATGAGCACGTGCACTTTTTTGGTTATATTGACTTGGTTTAAGATTTTTATAACTCGGTAATCTTTTATTGCATTGTATATACTTACACCGAGTAAGCTTTGTACCCTTCGTCGTTTGTGAGTGTTATACACTATTATTTTCGTATTTAAAACGTTCAATTCGTTGGTAATCTCTCTATTCTTTCTTTTGACCGTTCATTAATTGAGTTCATACTTGAAATGTGTTACTTGAGCATGATTTTCATATATTATTTTGATTCGAGAATTGCGTTAACTTTTGGAAATGATCATAGGCCCTCTTTGTTATATCACCCATATTAGCCTTGACCTCACCTTATGTGTTTATCCTCGTCAACCCCTTTGAGCCTAAATATAGCCTTTCATTTCATAACCCCATTCCCATAACCAACTCAAAATTTGAGTTTTAGCCCATATATACACTTTCCACACCTTTGTTTGGAATGTTACTTGGGATTGAATGATGATGTTTTGATGTCGGTTGCAATTTAGGCATATGAGAGTTTTATAAGTAAAGAAAAGAAAGTAGTGGAAAAGAGAAGAAAAAGAGAAAGAAAAAAGAAAAAGAAAACAAAAGAGAAAATGAGAAAAAGAAGAAAAGAAAAAGAAAGAGAAAGTTGTAAATGTTGTATATAGTTCAATAAGCTTTGATTACTCTCCCGGATGACATATGTAATGCCTTTTTGGAACTTATTTTCCAATTTTGATATTGCCCGCATCTTCCCATTATCACGAGTTTCCATTCCGAACACTTTGAATCCGTACATACATATCCTTCGTTTCGTACCCTAGCCTAGCCTACAATCCTATTAAAGTCCTATGTGATCTTAGGTTGATGTAATTTAAAAGTTTAAATAGTTTTGATAATCTGTGAAAATGCATTTCGCCTCCTTTAATGTGCGGTATCCTTTCATTGAGATTATATTTTTCATTTTATATATAGCGTTCTTCATATGTGATATGTGTGCGGCCTAGTTACCATTTACATTTTCTCTTGAGCCCGCATGTTCCGTGTGTTACCTCCCTGTTTCGAGTGAATTTCATTTGATGAGTGTAATGCCCGTGAGGATTGAATATATGCTTGCTTTAATTTAGTATCCGTTTTATTTAAGTTTTTTTTTCAAATCACACTTTGCATGAGCTCTCCCCCATCCCACTTTTTAAGGTTTCAATTCTATGAGGTGCATTCTATAATGTTAATGATTTAGACTTTTGTTTGAATTCATTTATTGTGCTAATAATGCGTATAAAATCCTTTTCACCATTGTTGGGCCTGTCGCATGTTGGGTTGGGCATATTTTGAGGAAACCATGTGATGTTTGTGGGTATCATCCTAGAAAACCCTCACGAGACAACACTCGTCCACTAGGGTAACCTAGGGGTTTAACGGCTTATTGCATATGCTAAATGCAATCGAATCGCCCGCGAAAGTGGCCTTTTGGTTTTATAACATACTTTTGTCATATCTCCTACTTTTGGTTTGCTTGTAGTTCTTGTTGCATCCTATTTCATTGCTAGGGACTAGCAATGTGTAAGTTAGGGGGTGTGATAATACGCAAATATTGCATATTTTATCTCTCGAACCTACGCATTTTAGCCCCCTCGGGTGCATTAATCTCTATATTTAAGCCCGTTAAACAGAAAACCTCAGTTTATATTGTTAACATGCTATATGAGGTATAATTGGACTTTTGTAGGTATTTAGGTACTAAGTATGGAGTTCGAACGCATTCCGGTGAAGTTCCGTATGCAATCGCACGTTCAAGGGTATTTTAGTCTTTTCACAGCTTGGGTACCTAGACCAACATTTCACGAAAGTTGTATCCCTCCTCGCTAGCTTCGCGTGTCCGCAAACGGTGCGCTATTCCGAGTCCGTATGATGAAGTTACAACGATTTCAGCGGAGGGAAAAATAATGAACCAAAAGAGGAGAAGAAAAGAGGAAGAAAGGAATGCAGTGTGCTACTGCAATCTGCCCTGCTTGATCGATCGATCGATCGATCGAACATTCTAAATTGCCGAATTTTGGCCTTGATTGATCGATCGACCAAAGGGGTCGATCGATCGATGCTCTGTTTTCTGTAGATATTTTTCATTTCTTTTCTTTTCTTTCTTCTTTTCTTTTATTCCGACTTACTATATAAGCCAATTTTGTTGTAATAAGAAGATATAGCAGTATATACACAATTTTAGATTAGATAGCTTAGGGTTTGGATGATTTGGAGAGTTCTTCCTCATTTATACTTGGTGTTGATGTAAAAAATTAGATCGTATCTAATTATTTAATCACAGATAAAATAAATGAGACAAAGAAATTTTAAAGTGATTCAGCCTTATAAGAATGGCCTACATCCACTGTTTCTGTTATTGATGATTGTTTGGGAATTGTCGATTACAAGTTCAATCAAGAAATTTCGGTCCCCTTACAATGAGGATTGTACAATTTATTTATAGCCCTGAGGCTGTAATGTGACAGGATAATACATTCAATGCTGTACATGTGAAAGGATAATATATTAAATGCCCCTTAATCGTATACATCTGAATGATAAGCATTTAATGAACAGTCAGACTGTTGGTTTTCCTGCTATTAATGCTTTGTTCGAGGTGCAGCTCGGACCGCCTAAGTTTCTCGGACCACCTGAGCTTCTCGGTACTCAAGAGTTCCTCGTAGAGTTCTTGTTCCTCGGAGTGTATGAGTTCCTCGAAAGTGTTTGTTGTTGTCACGTAGATTGCCACGTGTCTTCACTTAATTGAGCCATGTCAGCAGACTAAATTTGGTATCAACAAAAGCCCCCAATGTTTCATAGTTCGAAATTTGAGGAGTGTGGAACATTCTTTCTCGGAATATGGCAGTTTTAAATGGTCATCCTGAAATTTAGGAGTCTTTTATTTGTCCTTCCAAATTCGTAGAATCGGGCTTTTTTGAATTTTTATACTCGCTTCGATTGCCGCGCCCTTTTTGTCTTTTTAGCCGCCAGTAGCGTAACCGTCTCTTTTCGTACTCATTACTTTTTCCTTTCCCCAAGGAAAGGTATTTAAGCATCACAGACAATCCCATCGTCTTCTACTTTTTCAAATTTATATCTTCGCGTTTTCCATTGTCTTACTCTCTTGTGCGTTCATCCTTTTCATCGTTCGTTGTCAACAGATCCACTCTTTTTCTATAAGATCTTCTTCCTTCTTCTTCATTTCCTTTATTCATCATGGTTTACCTTGTTCAATCTCTTGATAAATTTCGTTCTGATTTTTCTATTCCTTCATGGGTTGTTCTGGAGGAACTTTTTGAACCTTATGATTATTTCCGTTTCGCTGAGGGACATTGGTTCCCCAGTCTTTTTGTTGCTGAGTGTGGATTTTCTTTTCCGCCAAATCCTTTATGTCTGGAATTCTGTGAATATTTTGACGTTGTTCCTGTAAGAATAGCCCCCAATACATGGAGAATAGTTAATGGGGTTCATAGACTAAATCAAATTCATGGAACTCGCATAGGAATTCCAGAAATCATGTTTTGTTATAGATGGGCTGTTGGGGATAATACTTTTTATTTAAAAACTAGATTTTTAAATAGGGCTTTAGTGGTCAATCTCTCGGATGCCAATAGGGACTATTTTGAGCATGGGATTGTTATAAAAAATTGGCAATATGCTCCTTTATCTAGAGATGAAGTGTATCAGGGTCCCAAGTGCCCTCCCTATGGCAATGGGATAGGTTATTTTTATTTCATTTTATTTATTTTGAAATTATGCTTCCTCTATGTTTGAGAAAATGTGCCACGGGTATTTTAATGTTTATTTATTTGCAGTTGACAGTAAAAGAAAGTCCCCAAAAGAGGCAGACGTTAATATAAGGCACTTAAAACTTATCTGGAGTTTGCATCAAACTGTTGCTGACGAGCACATTAGGTCAGCTTCATATCTGCTACAGTATAAGAGTTACACCACTTCTTTCACTGCTCGTCCGGTGATAAGCGACGCAGAGCCAGTACCAGCTTCTACCAGTTCTTCGCCTGAGTCACACGTTCCTTTAAGTGAAAGGATGAAGAAAAGAAGACCTCCTACTCTCTTCGAGAAACCTGCCTCTGCTGCTGGAGAGGCAAAAAGAAGTAAGCTTGATGTCCCAGGAGAAGGGACAAAGAAAATTGATGCATCTTCCTTGGCTGCTCCAAAAGGTTGTCGAGAAGCCCCCAGTGGCCCCGAGCAAGGCTGCTGCTCTAGGCGAGGTGATTGTCATATCACCGACCAAGAGTTCCTCCTTGTTTGAATCTATTCATGTTCCCCCGAGGAAGCTGAAGAAGAGCTCCTCGGTCAATTTGGCTGAAACCATCTCTCAGCCCCCAACTACTGGAACTGGTGTTCCTACTTTTGTTCCCTTGAGCTCTGCCATGAGCTCGGTGAAGACTTGGATCATTCCCGAGATCCAAGGTATTGAAGAGAACCTTTCTCGGGACATGGTTACATCATTAGCTGCTCTCCATATTGCTTATGTAAGTCTTATTATTTTGAACTTTTCATCTTTCCTTTGTTATATCTGTCTCTGACTTGCTTTCATTTTCTTTTCACAGTTGGTGAGCTGTTTTAACACAATTTTAAAGAAAGATGAAGCTATTAAAGCTTCGAGCTCCTCGTCTGGTGTAGAGGAAGCTCGGATGGGTCTGACACGATCTTTGGAAGATTCTCGTCAGAAGCATGATGCTGATAAGGTTGTTTGGGAGAAGAAAATTACTTCAACTGAGCAGGAGAAAGCTCAAGTTATTGAAGTCTCCAAGGAGTTGGAGCAAAAATTAAATAGTCTGGAGGAGAAGAATAAAGAGCTTGAAAGGAAGCTCAACAATGCTGAGGAGTTTGAAGATAAACTCAAGGTTGCTGAGAAAAAGTTGGGTCAGCTTCAGGAAGTAAGTCGGCAGAAGGAGGAGGTTGAGAGTAAACTGAAGGCTGCTGACAATCTTCTGTCCGAGAAGATTTCCTCGGAGAAGTTAAAGAGGAAATTGGCTGTGAAGAAATCCTTCAGCGCTGGCTGGGATGAAGGGTGGAACAAGGGCTTGGCTGCCATGATGTCGCAAGTAGAATATGGCAGCCTCAAGTACTTTAGAGATGGGTGGGTCGCTTCTCTACAGGAGATGAAGGTTGATGAAAACTCTGAACTCTTTCAGTGACACATCCCTGGTCCCCCTCCAACTCCTGAAGATGAAGAAGAGGACGAAGCTGCCTCCGAAGAGTCTTCCATGCTGATGGGAGATCCAGTTTCTCATCCCCCAGCCATCCATCCTATTAACGAGGAACTTCAGCAAATCGCTACTTCCTCCGAGCAACTGCCAGCGCTCCCCGAGCAACTTTATGTTCCCTCCGAGCAACCTACCTCCTCGTCCCAGCCTCCCGAGAAGGTTTTAGGAGACAAGGAAAAGGTGTTGAGTTGTTCGGGTTTATCTCTATTTTATTGTTCTTTGTCAAATCTAACCCTGAACATGTAACTCTGAACTTTATGATATAATAAAATTTGAACTTTTGTTTATGCTTACTGTCGTTTCTGCTCTTCATACTCTGTTGGTACTCTTATTAATTATTGCTTTTTCTTCCTCTACTAGTTTCTGGCTAGGATGGAATTATTGTCTGCTCATGATACAAAGTTGTTGCGGCAATGCAATGAATATTTTAAGGCTAGTCACACAGATCCGAGTGCAGCACAAATCGTCAACATCCTCGACCAAGATGCTTCGGAACAGGCAGTTGAAGCTTACCAATATTTGAAGTGTCTGCTTGATCGTGCGGTGGCCAATAATGTAGCTTATTATGATATGATTGAGGATCTCTAAGGCACCCTTAAAGACCTTCAGCAACAATATAAGAAATCCACTGCCCTCTTGCACGAGGGGTACGAGAAGAAGTATCAGCAAATCATTTCGACAAGGGATACGATAAACTTTTTGCTGGCTACGATGTAAGGGAGAGAACTCTGAGGGCTGAGGTCGAAGAGTGCAGACAAATAGCTAAATTATTAGAGCAAGAGAATAACAACCTGCAAAGAGAGTTGTCACAGTTGAAGTCTGCAGCTTCCACTTCAAAAGCCTTGATCCCAGTGACTGATGAGGGATTCTCGTTCTTGGAGGTCGAGAACGCCAACTTGAGGGATGAGTTGGAAACCTTGAAAAGATCTGGCCCTTCTACATCTTCTCGTGGACGAGAAAGAGCTCCTCGGGGATGAGCAAGAGCTGCTCGGATTCCTGTCAAGGAATAGAGGACTCAATCTGCTTTAGAGAACCAGGCCTTCCAGCTGATGGCGAAGAACTAGGCATTGGCTGAGATGTCTAAGAAAATCAGGGACCTGGAAGAGCAGCTTTCTGCGCAGAAGTCTGTCTTGGAGAATAAAGAACTTTTTATCAAAAATCTCCACGAGCAGCTGGAAAGATTGACATATCAATTCCACAAACAGCCCAGGGAGTTCTGGATGGCTGGCTACAACGAAGCTCTCTACCACTTGGATGATCGTATCCAGAATGCAAATAATGAGGGCTACAAACAGGGATGGCTGAATGCCTTAGGTGTGCTGCAACTCGAACAGGGTCATTACTTGTGGGACTACCATGATCCTGGGCTGCTCGACCTACCCGTGCCACCATTCAAACTTGATGTGAGTTGGATCCCTGCTCGGGCCATTCCTCAATGCTTAATTTCCAACTATCTCGGTGACTACAATCTCCATTCAAGTGTCGAGATATCTCATCCCGAGAACCTCCAAAATCGACCATCCGTGATGAATATCAGGATGTTAAAAGATCTTAACTTTATAAATTCTCCTCTTGCTTTAAATGATCCTCCTGCTGGCGAGGAACCTGTTTCAAATGCAGAGGGGAAGAGACCAATAGAATAGTAATATTGATGTAACAAATTTATATTTCATTCCTGATGTATCTTGTTCTAAATTTAATGAAATAATTTTATTTGTAAATCTTGACTGCTATTGTTTTGTAACACTTTACATCTGTGCATGTGTATCTGTTAAAAAGATAACAATATTGTGTTATTTGTCGAGCAACTTATTGTCGACTAGTTTGAATTTGTGGTAGTCATTTGGCAAAAATAATGTTTTGTTTCTCGACCAACTTAGTAAAAAGTTACGAGTATCAAAAATGTTGCTCGATCACTTTCTCGTCTTCATAAAATGTTTCCGACCAACCAAGGTCGGTAAATTTTCCTTCTCGATCAACTACAGTTAGTGGGTTTTTATCCCCGACTAGCCATAGTTAGTGGATTTTTCCTCTACGAGGAGCTTTGGAACTTTCTTTACCTCCCGACCAACGTTAGTTATCGTTTTCGACCAACTACAGTTAGTGGGTTTTTATCCTCGACCAGCCATAGTTAGTGGATTTTTACTCTATGAGGAGATTTGGCACTTTCTTTACCTCCCGACCAACTTTAGTTGGCATTTTCGAGAATATATTTACTTCCTAACCAACATAAGTTGGCATTTTTAGGAATAATTTTACTTCCCGAGGAACACATAGTTTTACTTCCCAGAGGAATACAAGTTTTACTTCCCGGGGGAATACAAGTTTTACTTACCGGAGGAATACAAGTTTTACTTCCCGGATGAATACAAGTTTTACTTCCCGGTGGAATACAAGTTTTACTTCCCGGAGGAATACAAGTTTTACATCCCGGAGGAATACAAGTTTTACTTCCCGGAGGAATACAAGTTTTACTTCCCAGAGGAATACATTTGTTTCTCGACCAACCTTAGTTGGCATTTTCGAGAAAAATTTTGAGTAGTCCGAGTTTTGCCGAGTTTCGCCAAGTAGTGTGTAGCACTAGTATTCCCCGAAAAACTTTCAATAAAAAGAGAGAATTCGGCAGAATATATTCATTTTATTCATACTGACAGAACTGCGTTACATGAAAATATACATCATTGATAATACTTGCGCAGGTGCTCTGCGTTCCATGCATTCTTAAACTCTTCCCCCTCTAAAGTTGTTATTCGGTAAGTTCCTGGTCAAACAACTTCTGTAACTTGGTATGGTACATGCCAGTTTGCTTCCAGTTTGTTGTGCTTTTGAATCACCTTCTTTAGCACATAATCTCCTTCTTTCAGGTCGCACTTCTTCACCCTCTTGTTGTAGAACAAAGTTGTTCACTGCTGGTAAGAAGCATTTCTAATGGCTGCTTCTTCTCTAACTTCCTCGAGCATGTCTAAATCCAATCTTCTCATTAAGTCGCTGGTAGGGGAATTGAAATTTAGTACCCTGTGTGTTGGGAGGCCCAACTCGACAGGTATAACAGCTTCACTTCCAAATGCCAGCATATATGGTGATTCTCCAGTTGCTACTCGGGGAGTAGTTCTGTAAGCTCATAATACTGATTGTAGCTCGTCGATCCAATTTTCTTTCGCATCATCCAGTCTTTTCTTCAAGCCATTCAGCAGTGTTCTGTTTGTCACTTCAGTTTGTCCATTACTTTGAGGATGGCCTGGTGCTGAGTGGATCTTCAAAATATTTGACTGATGACAATAGGCAGCGAACTCCTCGTTGTCAAATTGTGTTCCATGGTCTGTGATGAAGGCATGAGGAAGACCATATCGACAAATAATGTTCTTCTAAATAAATTGGTACACCTTATTGTACGTCATATCAATGAGAGGCTCAGCTTCAACCCACTTAGTAAAATAATCCATTGCGACGATGAGGTATTTGAACCTTCCTCTGGTCGTCGGCAGTGACCCAACCAAGTCTATTCCCCATATGGCAAATGGCCAAGGGGAAGTAATGGGTGTCAATAATGCTTGGGGAGTTCTTCAGATGGAGGAGAAGCGCTGGCACTTGTCATATTTCTTGGCATAGGCTATACAATCAGCCCTCATCGTCGGCCAGTAGTATCTCTGCGTCATCACCCTTTGTAAAAGCGTTCGACCTGCTACATGGGCTCCACAGGACCCTTCATGGACCTCTTCAATTAAATCTTTCACCTCGGAGGGATGTACACATCTTTGCAAACCTGCCATAATTCCTCGTCTATATAGAATACCGTTAGTTAATATATACCGAGCAGCTTTAAACTTCAATTTCTTGGCTGCGAGCTTGTCAATTGGTAATTCTCCCTCCTCAATAAATGCCCTGATGGGATCCATCCAAGATGGTCCTAAATCAAGGGTAATAAAATTCGTCATTAGATCTTCATCTATACTCCGACCAGCTAAAACTTCAATTGGGATTGTTCTTCGTATCTCGGTACGAGTAGCTGATGCTAATCGGGCTAGGGCATCTGCTCTCGCATTCTCCATTCTTGGTATTCTGACCAGCTGAATAGCAGTAAATTCTGACACCAGCCCCTTTGCCTTTGCATGATACCTAATCATTAATTCTCCTCTGACTGCATATACTCCCATCATTTGGTTTACGATCAATTGCGAGTCACTGAAAACAATAACATGTTCTTCCCCCCATGGTTTTTGCCAAACTAAGACCTGCAATAAGGGCTTCATATTCAGCCTCATTATTCGAAGCTTTGAATTGGAAACGTAGGGCGTATTCCATATCGACCTCATTCGGACTGTTCAAAACTATCCCCGCGCCACATTCTGTAGTGCAAGATGAACCATCCACGTACAGACTCCATATAGGTAACTCGTCTTCAAATTTCTGATCTGACAGAGTTCCTCGGTGGAAAATTTATTGCTTCCTTTCATCCTCCCCTGATATTTCTTGCTCTTCGTCGATCATATTTTCTTGCCCTTTTACCAACCTGAGCTGGTCTGGGCTTGAATTTGATGATCCTGTAACATCCACATGTTGATCAGCGAGCAACTTTTGTTCCTCGGGGGTATCAGGATAGGTGAACTCTGCTATAAAATCTGCTACTGCTTGGCCTTTTAGCGATGATCTGGGTTCATAGACTATATTATATTCACCGAGTTCTATTGCCTAGCACATCAATCTCCCTGATTTTTCTGGTTTATGAAGGGATTGCCTCAACGGCATATCAGTATATACTACTATGGTATGAACCTGAAAGTATGGCTTCATTCTTCTACTTGCCTCAATCAATGCCAGTGCCAATTTTTCCAGCCTTGGATATCTGATCTCTGCTCCTCGGAAGGCCTTACTTGTATAGTAGATTGGTTTTTGTACTCCATTCTCCACTCTTATCAATGCCGAAGTAACTTCATTCTCGGACACTGCCGGATACAAGTATAATTTTTCTCTCGTCACTGGCCTGGATAACAGTGGAGGTGCTCCCAAATATTTCTTCAAGTCTTGGAAATCCTTCTCACATTCATCATTCCATTCAAAAGTCTTTCGGAGCGTCTTTAAGAATGGGAGACATCGATCAGTTGCTCGCGATACAAATCTGTTAAGTGCTGCTACTCGTCCTGTAAGACTTTGCACCTCTTTCGTCGTTGTTGGAGATCGCAGCCCTAGCAGAGCTTTGATCTTTTCAGGGTTAGCTGCAATGCCTCGCTGATTGACAATGTATCCGAGAAACATGCCTTCTCGTACTCCAAATGTGCACTTCGTCGGGTTCAACTTCATTTGATATTTATCTAGTTGATCAAAGGTCTGGTTTAAATCAACTAGATGATCAGCAGCTTTCTTACTCTTTGTCAGCATATCGTCAACATAGACTTCCATATTGCAACTGATTTGTTCAGCAAAGACTTTATTCATCAGTCGCTGATATGTCGCACCTGCATTTTTCAAACCAAAAGGCATAACATTATAACAATAAGTTCCCCTAGGGGTAATGAAAGAAGTACTCTCCCTGTCTTCAGGTTTCATTTTAATCTGGTTGTAACCAAAATAAGCATCAATGAAGCTCAGCAGCTCGTGTCTCGAAGTAGCATCCACCAGTTGATCAATTTGGGGCAGTGGAATGTGATCCTTTGGGCATGCTTTGTTGAGGTCGGTGAAGTCTACACACATCCTCCATTTGTTGTTCTTCTTTTTCACCATCACCACATTTGCTAACCAGTCTGGATATTTAACATCTTCAATAAAACAAGCCTTCTGGAGCTTCTCGACTTCCTCCTGTATAGCTTGATTCTTCTCGGGACTGAATACTCTTCTTCTATGCTTCACAGGCTTGATCTCCTTATTCACATTGAGCTCGTGACATTAGAAATTTGGGTCTATCCCTGGCATATCCTCATGACTCCACGCAAAAGTTTGCTTTCTGCTTCTTAGGAAAGTTATCAATTCCTGTTTTAGTGAGGCTTCCAATGATGAACCTACTTGAGTAGTTCGTTCAGGGTGCTCATCGTCCAGAATGATGTTTTCAGTAGGTTCCACCACTTGACCCTTCACGAGTTGTGACTCATCTCTAGGATCCAATGTTTCAATTTCTGCCCCTTCATCCACTTGATAAGTAGTAGTCTTTTTCCTTGATTCCTCCAGTTCCTCTTGCTCGGCGGATGAATAATAGCATTCCCAAGCTACTTTCTGATCACCTTTCACAACTCTTACTCCAAAATTTGTTATAAATTTTAGGCATTGATGTACAGTAGATGGTACATCCTCGAACTTCTTCAATCCTACTCTTCTCATGATGATATTGTATGATGATTGAACATTCTTATCCATCACGAAGAAGCGTATTCTTTCTGTTCGACAAGAAGGCCATGTACCAATGAATATATCCAACTTTATCGTCCCAAGTGGAAATACTTTCTCGCCAGCAAAACTGAGAATAGGTCTATGATAAGGCTCCAATTGAGATAGCTTTAGATTTAAACTATCGAAGCACGAGTAGAACATGATGTCTTCCGAGCTACCATTGTCGACCAGCACTCTTGAAATCATAACCTCCTTCATCCTCATTTTGATCACCAATGGGTCATCATGAGGATAAAGAACACCTGGGAGGTCATTCTTTAAGAAACTAATGGCCAATTTCTCTTTGTTCACCTTTCTCGGGCGATCCTCCTCAGTTAGATTTATTCGTTGAATGTATGAGCAAGCTTGAGCCTCACAGAGGTAAGCTTTTCTCTCTGCAGTAAGGTCTCCTCCTCCTGCATCTCCACCAGTTATAACATTACAGTCAAATGACCCAAAGCGTATTGAAAATACCTCACGTTCTGACCGCCTCGGTCTCTTGGGAAGATCGGGGTCATCTTCTGGATCAACTTAATGGTTTCTTTTCTTGTTCTCCTCTGCTCGACAAGGAGATCTAGATCTTTCTCTTGTTCGGTCATTGTTTCTTCTTTCGCTTCCACAATCAACATACTTTTCCAGTTTTCCTCATCTGATGAGTGTTTTAATTTCATTTTAAAGAGCTATGCAATTTTTGGTCATATGGCCATGATCTTTGTGAAACTCGCAATATTTTGCTTTATTCCTCCTGTTAGGATCTGCCTTCATTTTCTCTGGCCAATTCAATTCCTCGTTGTTCTTGATTTCTTTTAGAACATGGTTGATGTCCTTCTTCAAAGGAGTATAATTATCGAATTTCTTCATTACGTCCCATACCGACCTAGTTTTTGAATGTTTGTCATTACCATTGTTCTTATGCTCTTTCTTCTTAGCTTTATCACCTTCCACCTTGGTTTCTTTGGCATCCATGTTCTTCTTCGCAGCCATAGCCTCCTCGGCATTCATAATCTTGGACGCTTTTCCCATCAGATCTGACATGGTTTTAGGTGGATCTTTGGCCAAAATGTAGTACAACTTGTTGGGCAGTAGTCCACTCATCAAGGCAGTAATCGCTGTCTTCTTCTCATAATCAATGACTTCAAGTTTCTCGTTATGAAAATGAGTTATATAATCTCTGGTGCTCTCACCAGCTTTTTGTCTAACACTTAACAAATGTGCTACTCATTTAACTGGCTTTGCCCCAAAATAGAAATTCCCAATGAATAACTCGGCCATTTGAAGAAAAGTTGAGATCTTACCCCGAGGAAGATTATTATACCATATTTGATAAGATCTGGAAAGAGTTCTCGAGAATGCTCTGCATCTCATCTCATCTGGAACAGCATAGATGTCGGCTGCAGCTTGGTATTGTTCTATATGAAGGACAGGGTCAGTCTTTCCATCATATTTGGGGGGTCACTACAGGTGCTTTGAACTTTTATGGTGTTGGAAAATCTACAATGGCATGGACAAAAGGTGTTCCTCGAAAAAAGGTTTATTGTAGAGGGTTCTTGGCCTTATCCATTTCCCCTAATCTATCCTCCAGCCTTTGAATAGAGCCTTTCCATGCATCATTTCCTTCCTCGGGCCTGTTGGTTCGAGCAACTGATCGAGTTGATGTGGCTTCCTGGGATCTATCTTGACGAGCAGCTGGTCGCGACTGGGCAGATCCTTCCCTTAAATCTGATGGTCGTCGAAAACTCCTCGATGCGACTTTAGGAGGACTTCTACTCCTTCTAAGACCTAATCAATCAAAAGGTGATACCTTGCTTAATCTTTCTAGCGCACTAGTCCTTTCTGGAGAGAGAGTGATACGTTGTTCAGTATCTGTGGATCGCACTGACGAAGTTCATCCAGGTTGATAAGAAAAATCTTTAGACTCCTCATTACGATATGAATCGGTACGCCTAGTACGCGAAGAAGGTGCACGGGTATTTCTTTGAATACATCGCGGTCTTGAATGGGTTAGTGCACCGCCATGGAGGGTTTGTATGAGTTGTCGCATAGTTTCTTGCATGACGGTCTAGCCTTGAGACAGATTTGTCATTATTCCAGCCAGATCTAGAATATTTGGTGGAGCAGATGGATTTGGAGGTCTTCCAGCGTTTCGATTGCTGGATTCTGGAATATCATCCATTTGTGATGAATTGTTTTTTGATGAAAAATGATATTACCAGTCGCTTTCCACAGATGGCGCCAATCTGTTGATGTAAAAAATTAGATCGTATCTAATTATTTAATCACAAATAAAATAAATGAGACAAAGAAATTTTAAAGTGGTTCAGCCTTATAAGAATGGCCTACGTCCACTGTTTCTGTTATTGATGATTGTTTGGGAATTCTCGATTACAAGTTCAATCAAGAAATTCCGGTCCCCTTACAATGAGGATTGTACAATGTATTTATAGCCCTGAGGCTGTAATGTGAAAGGGTAATACATTCAATGTTGTACATGTGAAAGGGTAATATATTAAATGCCCCTTAATCGTATACATCTGAATGATAAACATTTAATGAACAGTCAGACTGTTGGTTTTCCTGTTATTAATGCTTTGTTCGAGGTGCAGCTCGGACCGCCTAAGCTGCTTGGTACTCAAGAGTTCCTCGTATAGTTCTTGTTCCTCGGAGCGTATGAGTTCCTCGGAAGTGTTTGTTGTTGCCATATAGATTGCCTCGTGTCTTCACTTAATTGAGCCATGTCAGCAGACTAAATTTGGTATCAACACTTGGTTTGACACCCCATTTGTTGTGTAAGTTGACTATTCATCATCCTCTCCATTAATATAGTTTGTATTTCCTTAATTCTTTCTTTTATAATTAGGTTTACAAGCTTTGTTAATTAGTTTACTTGCTTTCTTTAATCGCTTTCTAGTCTAAATTTACTGTGTTTATTTACCACTTTCCATTTACCGCGTTTTTATGATGCTTTCTAGGTAATTTAAATTAGGTTGTGTTTGAATGGAACTCACTCAAGTTAACGCGTTGCTTTGCTTGGTGATAGTGTTTACTGGTTTATTTCAGGTGCGTTTTCCTAGTTATTGCGCCTAGGAGATTTGATAGGGCGTATCATGTATGTCCCGTGCTTACGACCTTTCGTGCGCAATTTTCGGGATTTTTGTTGACATCAAAATCTTATTAGGCTTTTATGCGGATTTAGGGGCGTGACAACCCTTGGTTTAATTAACTGTCGAAACGAGACGCATTCTAAATAACTCGTCGACTCATGTAACAATTTTATACAAATTAACTCGGGTGAGGGATATTCGACACAACCTATAGTTTTACTCGCTTTGTTAAACTAGATTCATTTTCCCTTGCCTAGATTAACATTTCCCTTTATGCATATTTTCCTTTTTAGTTTGTAATACACCTTTTACACTTTTATTTAGGAGTATTAGATCACTTAAATTCTAGCAACTCGTCCCTGTGGATTTTTGATACCCGACTTACCGATGTGCTTGCCTCGCAATTGTAGTCGTAATTTAGGTTTGTTTGTATTGAGTTGGCGAAACGAAAACAACGACTGTGCACTTTACACACGCACACCTTTCGCACCTCAATCAAGCTTCCTTATGATTTTCTTCAAAGGTGTAAAGTGACCCTCTTCTAGTTCCTTTTTCAAGCTCGATATGGGACTTCTTGTCCTTGACAATAAATCCATTATTAGTAAATTCTAATAAGCACTCATTGTCTTGAAGTAATTTACTAACAGAAATAAGATTCTTTTTTTGGAAACAACCGAATCTTTCAAAATTAAATTTGTTTAATTATTTTTCTCCGATATTAGTCATGTCAAGTTTCAAACCATTACCTATAATAACTTTATCACTTCCTTTATATGACATAAGTTTAGAAAAAAATACCGGTACCATTTGTCATGTGGGATGTAGCTTTATCACCCTTTGTAAATTGTTTAAACAAAGGTGGCCTTGTCGTATTTGCTGAAGTAGCTTGATTTTGCACATAAGGAATTTGCTGATTTTGAGAGGGTTGTTGAACACCACCAAACTATTGATTTTGGTTTGTAGATTAATTACCATAATGAGTCATTATTGGTCTAAACCCATAACCTCTAGATGAGAACTAACTGCCGAAGTTGTATCCATGAAATCCTCCACCCCTCTTGAACCTGGATCCTCCATGGTTGTGATATTGAGTAGAACCTCTATTTTCATTAAATGACATAGAGTGGTCAGCTTGTTGCATTTGGGATTCACTAAATATTTCCTCTCAAATTTCAAACCCTTTGAGTGAAGATATCGGTTGTGAGAGCGAAGGATACAGAGGTTTGCCTAACATGACACTACGAAAGACCTTGTATTTTGGTCCCAAACCTTTAGTAAAGTGTAATAACCCTTGACTTTAGAGACTGAGAAATTAAATTTTTGGGAAAATATAATTTCATTAAATTGGAGAATTTTAAAATTTGGGAATTGAAGTCCAAAAATAGAGAACTTTTTAAAGTATTCCGGATGATGATATTGAGGGTACCATCGATCCCGGAAGGGTCGAGATAGTCAAAATGACTCTCATTGGGTTTTATTTCGACTCCGGAATGTTTTTAAGTCAGTTTGACACGAATTGGAGTAAACGAGTCATTTAAAATGTGTATTAACATTAAAATTGGGACTTGTGTTTTAGGGATTTAAAAGGCTTACGGGACAAGCCTTCTCAGTTGAGAGAAAGAGAGAAAAAGCCCTAGAGGGAGAAAGAAGAAAGAAAAGAAGAAGAAAGGAAGAAAGAGAGGAGAAAAAGCTTGGGATCTCCAGCCAAAACGCGACAGCGAGGACGATCCAACCTCTACAAGTCTGAGGTAAGTGTTTAATCTTGCTAAATAAGTCATTTGTGTATTTGATTTCATAATTTGTGGGTTAAAGAAATGGATTTTGGGTATAAATATCAAAACCTAGATTTTTGGGTTTAAATCTTGAAATCAATGTTTATATATGGGTTGATGACATATAAATTGTTGGCATGGGATGTAGGATGAGTTTACATGTTAAGAATATTATTGGGTTAAAGATTCGGGGGTTTGGTGATGATATTTGGGTGTTTCAGGATTTAGGGTTTGCTGAAAATAGGAAAATCGAACAAGATAACTGGTATGGCCGGTCGACCGCGCCTTAAGGGAAAAGCCTACTGCATTTCTTCGTAGGCAAAATTTGGACCCGCGGTCGACCGAAGGTCTGCGACGGTCGATCGGTCCCCTATTTTTAGCCCAAAATTTGGATTTCTTTCTTCCCCTTTTATTTTGGAGTTTTATTCTTAGGGGCTTTCTTAATGGGCTTAATATGAAGGGTTATGATATTAGATTAATGGAATAGGGCCCTGGGTCGAATAGGGACTTGCGGGCCTATGTTAAACTGATTCAGGAGGATGGAATGCCTCTTTTAGTAATGAAAGAAATATGGAACTGAAGTGATTGGAGGGTTATGTTATCATGATAGAGCTGGGTTATCATGAAATGGTTATAAATAGTGGAGATCGTCCCTTTTTGCTTACGTGCGTGTTAATAATGGACATTCCGAGGTAGTGAGGGATCTCAGGGAGAACAGGAGTTTTAGCTTGAGATCATAAGTGATTTTAGATGTTATTGAGGACCGATGAGAGAGAGTGGTCGTGTATCCCTAGTAATGTTTAACTTAAGAAATAGATTGCAAGCGCAATAAGATTTAGGAGTGATTGATCCATAGTCAGATCTGAGAGCGTTAGGTGCATACTAGTAACAAGAATAGTGTGAGTAATGAAGGGGATTTTAATAAATTGATAAGATCCTAAAATGGATTTAAGTTTAACACTTGAGGTTGTAGACTATTAGTTATGAGCATACCAATAGTCAAAATTATTATTAGATTCATCAATGTGCTCTCGAATATAGATGGTATGTGTAGTGATGGTTTCCTACACTAAACTTTGGGTGATAACCCTAATGTTGGATATATATATATATATATATTCGTATGTTGTTTGGGAGACTATTCATCAAAGGAAAAATGGATAAATATGCTTCAAGTGAGGGATTGTATTCACATATCGAAGTAAATTAAATGAGTTTGTGGTGACGGCTTGTATATTGAGGATTATGTATACTTATAGTCGAGTTTAGATATCTTATACATATGAACGAGAATTAGTTTGTATATATAGATATATGGATATGTGAATATGTATATATATATATATATATATATATATATATATATATGGATGGATATGAATATATGGATATATTTATGTCATGGATATACATGGTATGAATATCTAAACCGTATATGATGGTTTAATGTTTGATCATATGATGGGATCACATGGATGTATATATATTGCACATGTGAATGATATATATGCTTATGTGGTTAAGCATACCCCGCTCATACTATCATTGGGAAGTTTTCGCGCAGAGGGTGAGCATCCTGGCTCAAGGAGCAGGGTGTGTATAGTCCCCAGGTCATAGTCATCCAGTGTGTTATTATGTGATTTATATTTTTGGGGTGAGGCGTGGTGGGTATGTCTCGTCTCATTGACCGGTTAGGAGCTATGGCCGCTTCTCGGGACATCGTGTGTGTGTGTATGGCTCCGATGTAGGTGATATTGAGACCGACTGGGGTCCCCATGATGGTATGTGAGTAATGCCCTGGAAGATGGTAGCATGATGCAGTTTTATCGGCGATATATATAGCCGGGTATATTATGTGTATGGCCATTGTACATCATATGTGGTATGTACACTTGGCTATGGGAATGGACGATTGTGTATATATATGGTTAGATAAATGCCTATATATATATATATATATATATATATATATATATATCCTATAGATGAAAGGATATGAAATCTTTGTGGAGTACATCTTGGATGATTATGGTGTATTAGATTGATGGGGGATGATGTATCGTAATTTAGGAATATTTCGGTTACATCATCCCAAGGATATTATTGGAGATTTTAAGTTGTTTTTATATTGTAACCTAAATTTAGTAGTTGTAGTAGTATAAAATTGTATGTATGGCATAATGAATCTCTAGGATCGATATTGTCAAGGAGTAGTGTAATGGGGTGGTTCCTTATTTGGATTTCGCTTTGTGAGACACCCCACGCACGAAACGCAGTGCAGTGTTGAGATTGGAGAGAAGTTTTGTCAATAATAATTTATATCCATGTTATTTAGTAATTAAATCATATGATTAAACCCTAATGTATATGGGTAACTTATTAAGAATTATAATTAATTAAATTATAAACCGGAATCCAATAAGCCTATTATGGCATATTGTTTGTAAAAATCATTAAGTGTGTTTAGAAAGAGTGGATTCTTGGGTTAAGATAGGAAGGAAATTCTCGTGGGTATAGGCTGGGCCTATGATAAGTGAGGTTGTCCTTATAAATGGGGGGTAATTTAACTAAAATTTCATGACGCGAATAGGTGCGCGTCGTTAGATGAGAGGTGAGTTGGGTTTCACGAGAGTGCGATTTCACTTTAATTATGAAATAAGTGCACCGATATTTATTATGCACGATTAACACACTTGCTAAATATTTTTCACAACTCGGGCTCTGACCCATTTACTTTTTTCTCATATATATATATATATATATATATATATATATATATATATATATATATATATATATATATATATATATATATATATATATATATTACTACAGGTGTCCTACCGCGTGGATGCTGGATGACCTTCTATCCAGAGTCCTGGGAGCCGTGACAGGTGCGAACTGTTGCGGGACTTAGATTGTAATCGCTTCCTACTTATTTAAAAATCTAGGTAGGATTCATGTTGTATATTGGGTTTATACCCAAAGGATATTTATAGATATGTATATTTATTTCATTTCAGTTATTGTATTGGCTGTGACCCGACGGCTTATTCGGGTCTACTCCTTTGTGGTATATTCGGTTGTAGTTACTTATTTTTTTTTATTCTAGCATTTCATTTATCATAGTTCTTTTATGCATCTTTATTTCCTTTATTAGTAGTGTTATAGTGTTGGTTTGTTGTTTGTTGCATGTTTTATTAAACTTTAACATCTCGCTTATATGATATCGGGTAGTTAGTCTATATTATATTTGTATCGACAGTTGGTGTTGAGACTGAGCCATCTGAAACTCCTGATTTAATGTAGTATAGGGTTGGCCACCATTAGTATTTTAACCGAGGTGTTACAGATTGTATCAGAGCATCAGGTTCTAGAGTCTTTAGGATCTGTGTGGGTTTTCTGCGTTCTTCCGTTAACGTTCTTGATATAAAGCCCTACTATTAGGATTGTTGTGTTCACAGCGTTTATCTTTTTCTGTGAAGTGTATTCACTTGATCGACGTTCTGATAGCAGTTGCTCTCGTTTCAAACGTCGCCTAGATTTTTGTCGTCTAGGAAAGGACAAGATTAGAGATACAATACCCATAACTGATTTTGGGTACGCTTTGATTGGGGGTATTTGTTTTCCTCCGTTCAGGCGGTAATAAGAAAGATAACTCTAGTAGTGGTTCAGGGTGACCAATCAGTGGTTGAATAAGAAAGGGAGAATTACTCGAATGGCGAATCTTGGACTTAGTAAGGTAAGTCCGAGGAGAGGTGTATAGTGTAGTCCTTGGGATGTTTAGATTGAGAAACCCGTCGACCTTCGTTAGGAAACATGATGTTGGTGACTCTTACCGAGATGAGGTAGGTGGAGTTGTCCCAATATCAGGAGTATTGCCTCTTGGGACGAGGGAGAGAGAAATTGGAGACTCAGGTTCGTTGCGTAGGACTGAGGGAGTTTTCGGTAGTTGCAATCGTGTTTTGTCCTTCAAGATGGTTAGGAAGGATTTTGAGGAAGATGTTTCTCTTGTGGAGAAATAGGTTTAGGAATAATGATTGTCCTGGAGGAAGTAGAGGACCCTGAGTTGAGGTTCAAGGACGGGGTGAAACCATTAGATTATGGAAGTATAAGGTAAAATACCTTTCTTTGGGTTTAAGTCGTGCTTTATGCGGTGTTAACAACGTCGCGCGTTAGGTATATTGAGCAGTTAGCCGCTACAGCGTCGGAGTGTATAGAATTTACTTGGAAGAAGGAGTGAGAAAATACGTCCTTTGTATGGCATCTTTTGAGAAAATACACCTTCTCATGAAGAGATAGTAGGGAGTTGTGCTATTGCATCCGGAAATGAGGATAATTGGAGCTTGTTAAGTTGTGGTTTTAAGCCTATTGTCTTATGGATAGGTTCGGGTGTGAAATTGTAGTGTTCTAATGAGGGATGAACTTATTTTATGGAAAGGTGTTGATGTGATGTAGAGGAATTTTATACTTGAGAGATTCAGAGTTTAGTAGGTGTATGTTTAGCAGATAATTTCGCTCATAGTTGTGCTAGTTTTGAGAACTAGGTGTTGGATAGAATATTATATTTATTGAGGCCTTGTGTCCTAAACATAAGGTGTTTGATTGGCGTGTCGAAAGACGCGGAATTTATTTAATTATATCATACTATTACATAGGCCTTTGGGAAATATCTAATATGAAAATCTTTTATAAAACCTTAACACAGGTTCAACTAGTCTCAATCCCCGACCTAGCTACACAGTAGTGTATTGGGAGGGTTCCTTGTTTGGATTTCGGTTGCGAGACGTCCCCCGCACGAAGGTGGCTAGCGTCAGGAATTGAGGAGAGTTCAACCATTGGAATTTGTTTTTTCAAACTTTTATATAGTTAATAGGTTGTAATAGATTATATTGGTGATAGTATATTATGATTTGAGGCTAATGGAGCCTAATTAAAATTCTACGAGTGGAGCTCGCGCACGGGGTGTATGGGCGCCCTGGGTAGTAGTTTGTTTTAAAAATTTATATGGTTCGACATGAGAACTAGTAAGGATCAGTATATTGATCCTGAGGATTGATGCAAGGACTAGATGATATTGAGGTCCTAGGCATATCTTAAATTTCGCGAGCGAAATTTTTGTAAGGGGGGAGTATGTAACAACCCTTGACTTTAGAGACTGAGAAATTAAATTTTTGGGAAAATAAAATTTAATTAAATTGGAGAATTTTAAAATTTGGGAATTGAAGTCCAAAAATAGAGAACTTTTTAAAGTATTCCGGATGATGATTTTGAGGGTACCATCGATCCCAAAAGGGTCGAGATAGTCAAAATGATTGTCATTGGGTTTTATTTCGGCTCCGAAATGTTTTTAAGTCAGCTTGACTCGAATTGGAGTAAATGAGTTATTTAAAGTGTGTATTAACAATTAAAATTGGGACTTGTGTTTTAGGGATTTAAGAGGCTTACGGGACAAGCCTTCTCATTTGAGAGAAAGAGAGAAAAAGCCCTAGAGGGAGAAAGAAGAAAGAAAAGAAGAAGAAAGAAGAAGAAAGGAAGAAAGAGAGGAGAAAAAGTTTGGGATCTCCTGCCAAAAAGCAACAGCGAGGACGATCCAACCTCTAAAAGTCTAAGGCAAGTGTTTAATCTTGCTAAATAAGTCATTTGTGTATTTGATTTCATAATTTATGGGCTAAAGAAATGGATTTTGGGTATAAATATCAAAACCTAGATTTTTGGGTTTAAATCTTGAAATCAATGTTTATACATGGGTTGATGACATATAAATTGTTGGGATGGGATGTAAGATGAGTTTACATGTTAAGAATATTATTGGGTTAAAGATTTGGGGGTTTGGTGATGATATTTGGGTGTTTGAGGATTTAGGGTTTGCTGAAAATAGGAAAATCGGCCAAGATAACTGGTATGGCCGGTCGACAGTGCCCAGGGGACCGGTCGACCGCGCCTTAAGGGAAAATCCTACTACATTTCTTCGTAAGCAAAATTTGGACCCGCGGTCGACCGAGGGCCTGGGACCGGTCGACCGGTCCCCTGTTTTTAGCCCAAAATTTGGAGTTCTTTCTTCCCCTTTTATTTTGGATTTTTATTCTTAGGAGCTTTCTTATTGGGCTTAATATGAAGGGTTATGATATTAGATTAAGGGAATAGGGCCCTGGGTCGAATAGGGACTTTCGGGTCTATGTTAAACTGATTCAGGAGGATGGAATGCCTCTTTTAGTAATGAAAGAAATATGGAACTGAAGTGATTGGAGGGTTGTGTTATCATGATAGAGCTGGGTTATCATGAAATGGTTATAAATAGTGGAGATCGTCCCTTTTTGCTTACGTGCGTGTTAATAATGGACATTTCGAGGTAGTGAGGGATCTCAGGGAGGACGGGAGTTCTAGTTTGAGGTCATAAGTGAGTTTAGATGTTATTGAAGACCGATGAGAGAGAGTGGGCGCGTATCCCTAGTAATGTTTAACTTAAGAAATAGGTTGCAAGCGCAATAAGATTTAGGAGTTCATAGGAGTGATTGATCCATAGTCAGAATTGAGAGCGTTGGGATCATACTAGTAACAAGAATAGTGTGAGTAATGAAGGGGATTTTAATAAATTGATAAGATCCTAAAATGGATTTAAGTTTAAGACTTGAGGTTGTAGACTATTAGTTATGAGCATACCAATAGTCGAAATTATTACTAGATTCATCAATGTGCTCTCGGATATAGATGGTATGTGTAGTGATGGTTTCCTACACTAAACTTTGGGTGATAACCCTAATGTTGGATATATATATATCCATATGTTGTTTGGGAGACTATTCATCATAGGAAAAATGGATGAATATGTTTCAAGTGAGGGATTGTATTCACATATCGAGGTAAATTAAATGAGTTTGTGGTGACGTCTTGTATATTAAGGATTATGTATACTTATAGCCGAGTTTATATATCTTATACATATGAACGAGAATTAGTTTGTATATATAGATATATGGATATGTGAATATATATATATATATATATATATATTTGTATGGATATGAATATATGGATATATTTATGTTATGGATATACATGGTATGAATATATAAACCGTATTTGATGGGTTAATGTTTGATCATATGATGGGATTATATGGATGTATATATATTGTGCATGTGAATGATATATATACTTATGTGGTTAAGCATACCCCGCTCATGCTATCATTGGAAATTTTTCACGTAGAGGGTGAGCATCCTGGCTCATGGAGAAGGGTGTGGATAGTCCCCAGGTCATAGTCGTCCAGTGTGTTATTATGTGATTTATATTTTCGGGGTGAGGCGTGGTGGGTATATCTCGTCTCAATGACCGGTTACGATCTATGGCCGCTTCTCGGGACGTCGTGTGTGTGTATGGCTCTGATGTAGGTGATATTGAGATCGACCGGGATCCCCAGGATGGTATGTGAGTAATGCCCTAGTAGATGATAGCATGATGTAGTTTTATCGACGATACATATAACCGGGTATATTATGTGTATGGCCATTGTACATCATAGGTGGTATGTACACTTGGCTATGGGAATTGATGATTATATATATATATATATGGTTAGATAAATGCCTATATATATATATATATATATATATATATATATATATATATATATATATATATATATAGATGAAAGGATATGGAATATTTGTGGAGTACATCTTGGATGATTATGGTGTACTAGATTGATGGGGGTTAATGTATCGCATCTAAGGAATATTTCGGTTACATCATCCTAAGGATATTATTGGAGATTTTAAGTTGTTTTTATATTGTAACCTAAATTTAGTAGTTGTAGTAGTATAAAATTGTATGTATGGCATAATGAATCTCTAGGATCGACATTGTCAAGGAGTAGTGTAACGGGGTGGTGTCTTGTTTGGATTTCGCTTTGCGAGACACCCCACGCACGAAACGCAGTGCAGTGTTGAGATTGGAGAGAAGTTTTGTCAATAATAATTTATATGCATGTTATTTAGTAATTAAATCATATGATTAAACCCTAATGTATATGGGTAACATATTAAGAATTATAATTAATTAAATTATAAACAGAAATCCAATAAGCCTATTATGGCATATTGTTTGTAAAAATCATTAAGTGTGTTCAGATAGAGTGGATTCTTGGGTTAAAATAGAAGGAAATTCTCGTGGGTATAGGTTGAGCCTATGTTAAGTTAGGTTGTCCTTATAAATGGAGGTAATTTAACTAAAATTTCAGTACGCGAATAGGTGCGCGTCGTTAGATGAGAGGTGAGTTGGGGTTTCACGAGACTACGATTTTACTTTAATTATGAAATAAGTGCACCGATATTTATTATGCACGGTTAACACACTTGCTAAATATTTTTCACAACTCGGGCTCTGACCCGTTTACTTTTCTCTCCTGTCTGTAAATATATATATATATATATATATTAATTACTACAGGTGTCCTACCGCATGGATGCCGGATGACCTTCTATCCAGAGTCCTGGGAGCCGTGACAGGTGAGGACTGTTGCGGGACTTAGATTGTAGTCGCTTCCTACTTCTTTAAAAATCTAGGTAGGATTCATGTTGTTTATCAGGTTTATACCCAAGGGATATTTATAGATGTGTATATTTATTTCATTTCAGTTATTGTATTGGCTGTGACCCGACAGCTTATTCGGGTCTACTCCTTTGTGGTATATTCGGTTGTAGTTACTTATTTCTTTTTATTCTAGCATTTCATTTATCATAGTTCTTTTATGCATCTTTCTTTCCTTTATTAGTAGTGTTATATTGTTGGTTTGTTGTTTGTTGCATGTTTTATTAAACTTTAACATCTCGCTTATATGATATCGGGTAGTTAGTCTATATTATATTTGTATCGACACTTGGTGTTGAGACTGATCCATATGAAACTCCTGATTTAATGTAGTATAGGGCTGGCCACTCGTTAGGTGTTACATAAAGGTGATAACTTTGATATCATCATCCAAAGCTTTATAAATGGCAGCAAGAGCATCACACAAGTTTTTAAACTCTTTAATGTAATTATTAAGAGTTTTTCCTTCCAATGTGATATCACGAATTTGCTCTTTCAATTGAAATTCTTGTTCTTTTGTTGATTGCAAAATAATTTCTTCTAAGCATTCCCATGTTTCCTTTGTAGTGTTGCATCCTAAAATAAGAAACTTGAGTTCTTTTTCAATTGAACCTTGTATCCAAGTTTTGAGAAGTACATCTTTTTCTTCCCATTCTTGAAATTCCTTTGTTGTCTCTCCCTTCTCATTGTACTGTGTAAGAGGCTCTTGTGTGATAATATCAGTTACTTTCATGGCTGGAATGTATTGGAGTACTTGTGTTCTCCATATCAGGAAGGTATCTGGTTCCAACTTAACATTGCAGATTGCAATAAGGTGATGCAAGGAGTTGATGTTAAGGGAAAGAGTATTTGTTTGTGACTCAGATGCCATTGAACCAGATAGCTCTGATACCGTTAAGAAGATATTAGTATGCAGAAAGAATAAGAAAGAATGATGGAGAGAATATTGTTTTTGGTATTTTCTTTTCATAAAGTAAACATACAGCCAAAGACTTATTAAATACTAGTTAGGTTCGACAAATGGTAGAACAAGCATATCAAGAAATGTTTACTGATTGATCAGGTCTAGAAGACATGTTGCACACGTATGTGTTTTCCATCAGAATAGGATAATCTTCAACAAACAACCAGTCACATATCTCCTTCTTAATATCCTGTGGACAATTATCAGCTTGCTAAAGCGGACGAGTATAATCTGATAAGGCAGGTGTCTCAATAGAAATTTCTCAAAGTTGCATGACTATTGAAACATGGTGGAAGAGATTGGCAGATGGGGAAGATTATGAAGAATATGATTATGCCCCTGCAGCATGTATAGAAGAAGATGGGGATGATGATGGAGATTACGATGTCAGAATTGTATTATTTAATTATTTATTAATTAAACAATTCGGCCAAATTTTGTAATTATAATTTAAATAAATTAATTCTCCTGAATTAGTGTCATTCAAATAAGGGGACGAATTTGATTAAATTAAATAAATAATCTTAGAAAATTGTTACTCCAAAGGTCACATAACTTTTGGTATATTTGTGAGTCCCTTTAGCTACTTTAGTGGATGGTAATTATGAGTTTTAAGGTAAATTCTAGTTCCCCTTCCACCCTATATATAGTGAACTAATTTCCACTATTTGGTACATAATAACACAAAAAAAATATCTACGCTAGGAAGGGAAAAAATTGTTTTTCCAAAAAATTTCATAAATCAACACTCTCGCAATTTTTAAGAGCATTTTTTGGAGCTTAAAGGAGGAAGAGCTAGGAGTTTGGAAGTTGTTTGTGAGGAACATCAACTTCAACAAACTAATTAAGTATCAATGGAGAAAGGTAATTTTACATAAAGTTTGAAGGATAAATTAAAGCGGTGATTGCATGATATATTGAAGATCTAATAAGAATTAATTATTGTTATATGTATAATTCTTATTCATGTTAAAATATAATTTACATTCGGTATCAGAACCAAGTTGAAATATTATCATGCTATTCCTCTAAGTATTTAAAAGGTCAAACTATATGTTGATAAACTCAGTTTTGTTTTTTGTTTAATTCCCCATTGTTTTGTTTATCGTGATGATTAGTATAACAAGCTAATTTTAACGTTTTATTTAGAACTGATTTGTTTATCATGCTGATTCGTATTTCATGTTAATATTGAAAGAAATTTTTTTGTGTTTCTTAACAAATTCTGTCAAATCTGTTAAGAATTTTTCCTATCACAATTTTTTTCTGTTAAGAATTCCTGTTTGATTTTTGACAAATCTGATTTAAAACAGTCTTGTTTGTTTTGATTTTTTTAGAACAGTTTTTTATTATTAATAAATATGTTTAACATAATTCTATTTGTTTGACATATCTATTGAAAATCTGTTTAACAAATCTACTGAAAACGGTTTTAATTGTACAACAAATTGGTTGGAATTTTTGTTTTGTAAAAAGTTAAGAATTCACATAAAATAGTTTAATTTGATGCACTAAAACCAGATATATATATATATATATATATATATATATATATATATATATATATATATATATAGTTTTGATGTCATTTTAATGGTTATCTAATCCGTTTCTATCAACCCTACAAATTTCAAGCAATTCGGGAACAAAAAATTTCAAAAAGCGCTTGTGGTGAATAGTGTTTTTTACCCCGAACTTGCTCCGAATGCAATGAAACTTGGTAGTCTGATTGGAAATGGGCCAGAGACCGATTTCCACGACCTTTGGTGGTGATGTAAACTATTTTTCGGAGATCCAAGATCTTTTAGGCCCTCAAAACTCAAAATTTGCCATTTATGGAAATAATCTCGAGGGGTATATCTCACTCCAAAAAATTTATTTTTAAATTTCGCAAAAAGTTTTGAGATTCTGGAGTAATTTTCTTCAGTTCATGATGCTAACTCATTTTTTCCATTTTTGGCAAAATTTTATGTTTTTCATATTTTATAAATGTTGCATCTAGAACTGTTTTATAAACCTCGTTCTAATGATCCCATATTAGTTGAATATTCGTGTCAAACACGGGCCAGTATATTTCAAATGGTAGGATATTAGACTTGTGTGGATTTAATATTCATATTTTTATGAGTCTCGTGTCAAACACAGGCCAGTGATTCATAACATCGAATATTAAAAATATTACAATTCTTTTTTAATATTCATATTTTTATAAGTCCCGTGCCAAACACAGGCCAGTGATTCATAACATTGAATATTAAATATTATTTTTTTTATATTTTCATTAAAGCGTCTCGTGCCAAACACAGGTCAATGACTCATTATGTGAAATATCAAATTTATGTCCATTCTAAAGTTTATTATTATATAGTATTCATCAACTTTAGAATTATTAAATAAACATTAAATTGTCTAATAATGCGTTTATTTAATCACAATTTATAATTAAATTTTCTTCTTTTACTGTTTTGTTACTCAAGGGCAACTTATAATATAATTTAATTTATATTATAAGTTATTGACAATTATATATATTCATTTTCTTGCAAATTTTAGCAAGTTTGTTATATTTTAATTAGAGTGATCATTTTGCAGTGAATCTTAACCTGTTTTCTCAAGCCTCAGCCTTTTTGAAATTTGACGGAACTAATCTGTCGGGATAGTACGAGAAAATTGAGTTTAGCCTTGGAGTTCTAGAGCTTGATATAGCACTTCTTACTGATGAACTCGCTGCTATTACTGAACAAATCAGTGAGGATGATGTACTCATATATAATACATGGTCAAAATTGAACAGGCTTTGTCTCATATTTATTAGAATGTGCATTGTAACAAATGTGAAAACTTCCCTACCTAAAACCACCAACGCGAAATAGTATCTGATGAATATTAAGGATAGATTTCGCACTACTGACAAATCCCCGGCTAAAAAACTTATGGCTGACTTGACCACTATGAGGTTCAATCGCACTCGAACTATGAACGCACATATTATTGAATTGACTAACATTGCTACAAAACTGCGAACTTTAGGTTGTATGGTGGACGATTATTTCTTGGTCCAATTTATTCTAAACTCCATGCCTTATGATTATGGGTCTTTCCAGATTCATTAAAACACCATTAAAAATAAATGGAATGTTAATGAACTGCAAAGTATGTTAGTTTAGGAAGAAGGGCGTATCAAGCAGCAAAGTGGTAAGGTGAACAAATTACAAGTAGCAAATGCAGTGGCCAATAAAGGATCTGGTAAGCAAAGGAATAGAAAGGGCATGAAGCAGGGTCCTGGTCCTTCTAAAAATGAGCCTTGTCCATCGCACCAAAATAAGGAAATCGGGCCAAAGCAAAAGTTCTACATGTCATGTTTCAAATACTATGCAGGGCTTCCTTTCAATCCGAGAAATAAAGTAAAATGAAGATTTTCTTTACATGGAAAACCAGGCCAAAGCAAAAGTTGAAGCTATAGGAGTTTTTTGTTTAAAATTACAATCTGTCCTTTATTTGGATCTTGAAGACACTCTTTTTATACCCATTGTTTCGAGAAATTTAATTTCCTTGTCTAAACTCTCAATAAGGGTATTGTCTTTTAGCTTTTAGAATAATGGTTTTACATTATATAAGAATAATTGTATTTTTGGCTCGAGTTTTTTGTCGAATGGTTTGTTTCAAATTAATCTTGATCCTTATTTTTGGAATCTTTATTGTCTCTGCATACTAATATTGGAACTAAACGTACCTCATTTAATGATAATTCTTCTTACCTGTGGCATAAAAGATTAGGACACATATCCAGAGAGAGAATTGAAAGGCTTATTGAAGAGGGAATTATTCCTACTCTGGATTGGTCCGATTTTAGTGACTGTGACTGTATTAAGGGTAAACAGATCAAACACATAAATAAAGGTGCCACACAAAACACCCAGCTTCTTGAAATTATACATACAGATATTTGTGATCCTTTTTATGTTCCTTTAATTGGAGGATAAAAATACTTTATCACTTTTATGGATGATTTTTCTCGATATTTCACATTGTATTTGTTACATGATAAAGCTCAATCCGTTCATACGGTTGAGGTTTATATTACAGAAGTCGAACGATAATTGGACAAAAGGGTAAAAATCATTTGATCAGATAGAGGCTATGAGTTTTATGGAAAATATGATGAATCGGGGCAACGTCCTGGTCCTTTTGCTAAACTCCTTGAACGTTTAGGTATTTGCGCACAATACACAATGTCAGGTTCACCTTGGCAAAATGGTGTAGCTGAACGACGCAATCGTACTCTTTTTGCAATGGTTAGAAGTATGATAAATAGAACTGATTTACCTATGTTTTGTGGATGCGTGCTCTTATAACTGCTACACATATATTAAATAGGGTTCCTAGTAAGGCAGACTCAAATACTCCTTTTGAACTGTGAAAAGGATGGAAACCCACTTTAAATCATTTTCATATTTGGGGATGTACAGTAGAAGCACACATTTATAATCCACGTGAAAATAATTTGGACCCTCGAACATTAACTTGTTATTTTATTGGGTATCCAATAAAATCTAAAGGGTATAAATTATACTGTCCTGGCCATACAACAAGAATTATTGAAATCGAAAATGCTAAATTCATTTAACTTGGTGAAGTTAATAGGAGTAATGCAGTTCGAAATGTGATTATTCAATAAATCAAGGAAAATCCTCCTCTTCTAAGAACTCTAGATAATCGCAATGAGGTTCCTCATATTCTTATTGTTCATACTGATGTTGTTGAACAGATTATTGCTCCGAACAACAACGAAGGACATATGGATGAACCACATACTAAACAACCACTTCATGAGCCTATTATTGAAACACCACAAGACATAGCTCTAAGAAAATCTCAGAGAAATTGGAGATCAACTATTTCAGATGACTATGTGGTGTATCTTCAAGAAAATGAATTTAACATTGGGGATATTGATGATTCGGTCTCTTATGAAAAAGTTATTTCTAACACAGATTCTAATAAATGAATTGATACCATGAATGATGCAATAAAATCTATGGATTTTAATCAATTCTAGGAGTTAGTCGATTTTCCTAAAGGTATACAGCAGTCGGGTATAAGTAAATATATAAGTCCAAACGTAACTCAAATGGCAATATCGAACGACATAAAGCAAGACTTGTTACAAAAGATTTTACTCAAAAAGAAGGCATTGATTATAGTGAAACCTTCTCTCCGATTTCAAAGAAGGATTCACTTAGAATCATATTGGCACTCGTAGCTCATTATGACTTATATCTACATCAAATGGATGTTAAAAAAGATTTTCTCAATGGGAGTTTAGAGGAAGAAGTTTATATGGAACAACTAAAGGGCTTCATTCAAAAAGGACAGGAACACAAAGTTTGTTTGTCAAAGAAATTGATATATGGACTTAAACAAGCTTCTCGGCAATGGTATTTTAAGTTTCATCATACCATTATGTCCCATGGGTTTAAGGAAAACACTGTTGATCGGTGTATATACCTAAAGATCAGTGGGAATAAGTTTGTAATTTTGGCCTATATGTTAACGATTTGCTTATCGTCAGTAGTGATATTATTTTACTAAAGGGCACTAAGAAGTACCTTTCGCAAAATTTTTAAATGAAAGATTTAGGCTAGTCATCCTTCATGATTGGGATAGAGATTTATCGTGGCCGATCACGTGGATTGATAGGATTTTCTCAAAAGACTTACATTAACAAAGTTTTGCAAAGGTTTGGCATGAAAAATTATAATCCTATTAATATTCCAATTCTAAAAGGGGAGAAATTTAGTTTAAATCAATGTCCCCAAATTGAATTGGAAAGGGATCGCATGAAAGGTGTGTCATACGCTTCTCTTATAGGGAGTTTATTATATGAACAGGTTTGTACTCGATTGGATATTAGTTTTGTCATTGGGATGCTAGGCAGATTTCAAAGCAATCTGGGTGACTTCCATTGGAAGGCTGCAAAGAAGGTGTTAAGGTACTTGCAAGGAACCAAAGACTACATGCTCACTTATATGATATCCGATCACCTTGAGGTGATTGGTTATTCAGACAAAGATTTTTGGAGGATGCCTTGATAGTAGGAAAAACACTTCGGGTTATGTTTAACTTCTAGCAGGAGGAGCCATTTCATGGAAAAGTTCTAAACAGGGTGTCACCGCTTCTTCAACTATGTAGGCTGAGTTTGTGGCTTGTTTTGAAGCTACAAATCATGGGTTATGGCTGCAAAATTTTATTTCAGGACTTAGTATTATGGGTTCAGTATCTATGCCGCTAAAGATTTATTGTGATCATATCGCAGCAGTCTTCTTTTCAAAGAATGATAGATATTCAAAATAAGCTAAGCATATTGAGACGAAATATCTATCTGTCAAAGAAAAAGTTCATAAACAAACTGTGTCAATTGAACACATTAATATTAGTGATAATATAGCGGATCCTTTAACGAAAGGGCTATCTCCGAAGATATTTTTGCAACATACTAAAGAGATGGGTCTCGAGTAGTTAATTATGTCATTGCTATTTGCTTAGTTATTTGACACAACTTTTTATATCAATAAAGTATTTCTGAATTCTAAATTTCTGTCTTAATTGTATACATGCATGTAAATAACTAATGTGACAAAAAAGTCTTTTATAAAGACATTATGAGACCATTATAATAACTCACATATTTATCCTTATTAAGTATGACATTGGTGGCGTGGTACATGGAAGGAACCATGCTCTTGAATTAGTGTTGAACCGTCATCACTCATACTAATGAAGTATTTAGTTAAGGTTCGTAACGATGTTAATACCTGTGCAACTTATGTTAATCAATTCATTATGTATAACCTTATTAGAACCAAGTGGGCGACTGTTAGAATTGTATTATTTAACTATTTATTAATTACAAAATTTGGCTAAATTTTATAATTATAAATTAAATAAATTAATTCTCTATAATTAGTGTGGTTCATATAAGGGGACGAATTTGATTAAATTAATTAATTAATATTAGAAAATTATTATTCCAAAGGTCACATGATTTTTGGTATATTTGTAAGTCTCTTTAGCTACTTTAGTGAATGGTAGATGATGAGCTTTAAGGGGAATTCCGGGTCCCCTTCCACCCTATATATAGTGAACCAATCTCCACTGTTTGGTACACAATAACACACAAAAATATATCTGGGCTAGGAAGGGAAAAATCTGTTTTTTCAAATTTTTTCATAAATCAACATTCTCACAATTTTTTAGAACATTTTTTGGAGCTTAAAGGAGGAAGATCTAGGAGTTTGGAAGTTATTCTTGAGACACGTCAACTTCAACAAACAATTCAAGTTTCAATGGAGAAAGGTAATTTTACATAAAATTTGAAAGTTAAATTAAAGTGGTGATTGCATGATATATTGAAGATCTAATAAGAATTAATTATTATTACTATTATTACTATTATTACTATTATTATTATTATTATTATATGTATAATTTTTCATGTTAAATATAATTTACATACGATTATGCCCCTACTACATCTTTGGAGGGTGATGACCAAGACAGTGGCTATGATTACACACTAGCTGCTTAAATTGGTTAGATTGTTATACTACTACTAGTAGTAGTACAATACAAGGTTTAGTTTGTTGTTGTAATAGTACTACAGTATTCTCATGTTAGAGTGAGTTCATGACTACGAAAGAAACAGAGAAAATGAAATCAAAATTTTTGTAGGTTCTGATTGATAATATATCAAAGATCTACAATCAAATGGAAAGAGAGAAAAAGAGGGGCTAGGGTTTCATATTGCCATACACTAGAATGTCTTACAATAAAAGGAAGAAGAGAGAATAAATATATAACCTACTACAACCACCTAATAATAATAGGAGAAGGGAAAATACTAAAATACCCTCAATGCTAAATAAAACTCTAATACCCCCCCTCAAACTCACGATGCTGCAGCGAGAAGCATTGAGAGTTTGCCAACCAAAAAACGAAAACGCTGAACTGGATGAGACTTCGTAAACAAATCAGCTATCTGTGCGGAAGAAGAAACAAAAGGCAAAGTGATGGCTCCATGCGTAAGATGATGACGAGTAATATGACAATCAATCTCAATGTGCTTAGTCCTCTCATGAAAAACTGAATTGTGAGCAATCTGAATAGCACTCTTATTATCACAGTACATAGGAGTGGGCTGAGAAAGAGAGACACCCATATCTGCAAGTAACCGACGTAGCCAAACAACTTCGCGAGTGGTAGAAGCCATAGCACGGTACTCGGCTTCCGTGGAAGACACAGAAACAACAACTTGCTTTTTGCTCTTCCAAGAAACAAGAGAATCACCCAGAAACACACAAAATCCAGTAACTGATTTGCGATCTGCAGGATCACCGGCCCAATCAGCATCAGAGTATGCACGCAGCTCCAAAGAAGAAGATGAAGGAAGTAAAAGACTCTGAAATCGAGTGCCTCTCAAGTAGCGCAATATACGATGAACAGCTGCCCAATGAACTGTAGTAGGAGCAGTAACAAACTGACTAACAAAATGGACAGCATGAGCTATATCTGGACGAGTAATAGTGAGATAAACCAAGCTGCCCACAATAGTGCGATATAAGGTGGGATCAGGTAAAAGAACACCATCATACGGGGAAAGATGAACATTAAGCTCCAAAGGGGTATCAACAATCTTAGTATCAGTGAGGCGAGCACGCTCAAGAATGTCCCCGATGTACTTAGATTGTGAGAGAAGATAACCCTTTGGAGAATGATCTACCTCAATACCCAAAAAGTAACGTAGGGGCCCCAAATCCTTCATCTCAAAACAACGAGATAATTCAGACTTCAACGTTGTAATTCCACCAACATCATCCCCAGTAATAATCATATCATCAACATACAAAGAGACCAAAATACGACCACCGGAGGTGCACCTGATAAAGAGAGCTGAATCATTCTCACTTGGAATGAACCCAAGAGAGGTAATCACGGCAGTAAACTTCTCAAACCAAGCCCGTGGTGCCTGTTTGAGACCATATAAGGCTTTCTTAAGCCTACAAACTTCACCAGGACCATGTGGAACACCCGGAGGAGGAGTCATATAAACCTCCTCATGAAGATCACCATTCAAGAACGCATTTTTAACATCCATTTGCGATATATGCCACTGACGAACAGATGCAACAGCAATAAGAGTACGAATAGTAGTCAATTTCGCAACAGGGGCAAAGGTTTCGTCATAATCCATACCATATTGCTGAGAAAAACCCTGAGCAACCAATCTTGCTTTGTACCGCTCAATTGACCCATCTGACCTGGTTTTGATTTTATATACCCAACGAGATCCAATTGCCCGCTTACCAGCAGGTAAGGGGACCAAACTCCAAGTATCTGTCTGATGCAAAGCAGAGAGTTCCTCAGCCATAGCCTGTTGCCAAAGAGGATCAAGAACTGCCTCTTTATAAGACGAAGGCTCAGAGAGGCAGTGAACAGAGGATAAAAATGAAGCAAAAGAATCAGAATAACAAGAATAAACAAAATCTGGTGACTGAGTGGACTTACGTGGACGTTTTGGACAGCGAGAAGGAGGTTCCACCGTTTCAGCAGGTGCTTGGGTGGCCACACGAGAAGGGGGAGCATCAGGAACATCGGATGGCAAAGTACCTGCATCAGTAGAAATAATAGGAACAGGAGCAACATGGGGTGGCACACTATCGGTGGTGCAAGGTACTTCAGATGGCACACTCTCATCATTATCAGAGAACGGATCAATATTGAAGAGATCAGATTTAGTGAGTTCATGAGGGCTATCAGGAATAGAAAAGAAAGGAATACGCTCAAGAAACACAACATGGCGAGAGACATATAATTTTTTTGTAACTGGATCATAACAACGATATCCCTTTTGACCCTCACCATAACCAAGAAAGACACAAATAGCTGACTTTGGAGATAATTTGGTACGTTCCACACGAGGTCGAAGAACAAAACAAGTACAACCAAACACCTTTAAGGAAGAATAATCAGGGGCACACCCATACAACTTTTCAAAAGGTGACAAACCTGAGCAATGAGAGGTCGGAATCTTATTAATCAGATTAACAGCAGTAAGGACAGCCTCTCCCCAAAACTCACTAGGGACATATGCAGATAATAAAAGAGAGCGAGCAGTTTCAACAATGTGCCGATGTTTCCGTTCAGCAACACCATTTTGCTGAGGAGTGTCAGTACAAGATGATTGGTGAATAGTTCCATCTAAATCAAGCAACTCACCGAAATTTTGAGAAGTATATTCCCTACCCAAATCGCATCTAAAGCATTTTATAATAGTAGAATGTTGAGTTTTGACAAAGGCACGAAATTTATTATAAATATCAAAAAAATTCGAACGTCGTTTCATGAGAAAAACCCAACAGTAACGCGTATAATCATCAATAAAGGAGACATAATATCGAGACCCTCCTCTTGTAATAATAGGAGACGGTCCCCACACATCAGAATGAATAAGATCAAAGGGTGCAAAAGTAGAGGAAATACTTCTATTAAATGGTAAAGCTGAAAATTTTGCAAGTTTACAACCGCTACAATCAGAGATATCATGGCAATGCAAATTTCCTAATTTTCCTGTGGAAGCCAAATATTTTAATCGTGAACCTGAGACATGACCAAGACGAGAGTTCCATAAATAAAAGCTAGACGAATCTGAACTCAAACGAAAGGATGACAAGTCAACACTGGAAGCTGCAACCATTGGAACATTAAGTTTCTCCATGATGTACAATCCCCCCTGCCTACGGCCTGTCCCAATCACCTTCTGAGACTGTGGATCCTGCACATGACAAAAGGTAGAAGAGAAGGAAACTGAGTAACCGGCATCACATAGTTGACCAACAGAGATAAGATTCATTGTAAGCTTAGGAATGTGGTAAACATTAGAGAGAGAGAAGTTGGGTGATTCAATAGTCCCAATACCCGTTGAGGGCATGGGAGTACCATCAGCAGTCATAACGGGCAACGAAGAAGTGGGACAAAAAGAACCAAAAGAGGACAAATTTGGTGACATGTGATTAGAAGCGCCGGAGTCTAGAATCCAAATACCTGAGGACTTACCTGGTGAAGAGATGGACATGGCATGAGGCTGTGTGGCAAGAAACTTTTGAAACTGCTCAGCAAGAGAAGACATGGATGGAGCTAAGGATGAAGAACCTGATGCAAATGAGTCTGATGGCGGTACAACTGCTGCAGTATTAGGCTGTGAAGGCCTATATGAACGCTGCTGAGATTGGTTATTGGATTTCCAACCAGAAAACTGCTGCTGAGATGGTCGACTATTTGATTGTTGTTGTTGTTGTGCTCGCAACTTAGGGCACTGAGACTTCCAATGACCCTTCTCCTTACAGTAGCTACATTCATCACTTGCAACTCTCGAATAAGGCTTGTTCTGATTACTGGAAAGAGGCCGAGAGGAGGCTGCGAAAACAGATGGATTAGGGTCCGAAGAAATTACCTTCCCTGACTGAGTCTTGAGACGAATCTCCTCGGCTAACAACTCGTGAACAACGGAATCAACAGTTGGAAGTGGACTACGATGAAGAATCGACCCACGAAGACCCTCAAAATCATCACGCAATGCCATCAGAAACTGAACCAGGCGTTGTTCCTCCCTATTGGCAACATATGGTGCAAAGGCCCGCAATTCAGCCGACTCTGTGAGAGCCAACTGATCCCATAGATCCGTCCTAGCAGAATAAAACTCCTGAATACTCAATTTATTTTGCTCAAGAGCCCGAATATCGCACTCCAATTGGTACTTTTTTGCGAAATTAGATTGGGTATACAATCTGCCCAAATGATCCCAAACATCCTTTGCATAATCATACTTAGCCAACTGCATACCTATAGAAGGTGCAACGGAGTTGTTGATCCAAGTGATGATTTTCGAATTGTTTGCCTCCCAAACATCCAACAACTCTGCATATTTTTCAACATTCGTCTTATCATTAGGCTTACTTAAATCGCCATTAATGTAACCCCAAAGCTTCTTCCCTTTCAAAAAATTCTTCATAACATAACTCCAATACGTATAATTTTTTCCATCTAATCTGACACTAATTGATTGCAGCGAATCATCTCTTTCACCAGCCATTGCGAAAATAAACAATCAAACAGTACCCATACGGAACCAAATCAAACGAACTAAACAATTAATCGAACAAACAGGAGGAAAACGACCATAATTACCTTCAAAACAGTCGAGCGAACAGAAAAAGTACCTCCGAAAAAATATCAAAGATCCCGCTCTGATACCATGATAATATATCAAAGATCTACAATCAAATGGAAAGAGAGAAAAAGAGGGGCTAGGGTTTCATATTGCCATACACTAGAATGTCTTACAATAAAAGGAAGAAGAGAGAATAAATATATAACCTACTACAACCACCTAATAATAATAGGAGAAGGGAAAATACTAAAATACCCTCAATGCTAAATAAAACTCTAATACTGATAAACTAAAGGTTTTACTATTAAATTAGTTGACTCTTGATTTGGACGCATTAGTTTATGGTGGGTCTTGCTCTTGCAGATCTCATTCAAATGCTTTCATAAATTGTTATGGTATGCGGCTAAACGTCTCGTTGTTTTTAAATTAACTTTGCAAACGAGGGACACAACAGTATACATGATAATGATAATGAATATTGATGCACGATTATTAATCTGCTGTTACGTATCATTTAAAATTTGTTTGCACATCGGATCACGTATAACGGATTTATGACGTACCTTAATGAGAAAGAATGTCTAGAAATATCAGTTATTAATATGCCTATTTACGCTAATTCCTCCTTGTCGTGCTTCCAATCTCAGCGAGTACTCTGGTTTGGCTACTATAGTTGCCTCAAATATCCATGTAATAAAACATAGGGTTCTAGGTAATGAGAGAAATGTAGGAAGGAGAATGGACGGACAAAGGCTTAAGATTTTATGCCTCTTTATATTAGTCACAAAGGCAAATATTTATACTAGCAAGGGTGGATCCAGCCCAGGCCGAAGCGGGGCGGCCGCCCCAGTTCAACTTTAAAAAAAAATTACATGTTTATTTATAATTTTGTTTATATTTTGTGTTTGTTTATATGTTTATTTATACGAATTATTCATAGAGATAGAGGTATGTTTATATGTGTTTGTTTAGCAAAATAAAATATGTGTTTTTGTTTATATGTGTTTAAATTTATAATGAATATTAAAATTAAAATCCCTAGAATCTATTAGTGTGAAATTTAATTTATAATGTAAAATTAGCCTAAAATTAAATTAAATTTAGTGTGAATCTATTAGTCTGAAATTAAATTAAAGTTGTTGTAAATATAGGAAGTCAATGGAGAAATTTTTTAAACGAAAAAGAGGAAATAACACACCAATCGTATCCGAAGCTGAGGTTCAACCGCATTCAAAATGAAAAAATTTGGGAATCCAAATTTGGTTAATTAATACCTCAACATTTTTAGGGCTAAAAATTAAAAAAATATATATAAGTAAAAACAATCCAAAAAAAATCGCTTCGGAGGCTCCCGCTCTCGAACCCCCACTTCATCAAGAAATTTCGTTCCACTTTACTTCAAATCGTGAATCCGCCGCTATATACTAGTAGGTGCCTTTTCATAAACTAATATGTATCTATTCATATTAACCACTCTTAAATATCTAACTGGATCGCATTTGGGTCAAACCCATGCAACTTTTTAACGATTACTTTATATATACTCACACACTAGTGCATGTAATGCACTTGATTACGATAATAAATATTTGTATAAATCAAGAGACTTCAATAATTGGATAAGGTATGATAATGAGAATCAAACATCATTAAAAAATTTATTGCAGATTATTTTGTGAGAACAACTTTATGGAACGTGTTAAAAAATAAGGATCAGAATTAACAATATTGCATTCACTTTTTTCTATATATCTTTCAATATAGCAGGTACATGTATTTATGATAACACACATTGTTCAAGAGATAACAATAACTTAGCTGTTGGTAACAACTAATTCCTATAATATTGGCAGTGTTGCTTTTTCAACCGGTTTATCTTGTGGCGGCTGAGTAGTAGGTTTGACTAAGTAATAATGGACTGTTTCAACGTGATCATGTGGTTTGACATTCGCCCTAAAGCGTAGTTAAGATGGAGAAAGAAAACTCAGCTTGCGACATGGAGTTTGGAAGACTAAGGTAGGAAGAAGCTTTATGAACACATCAGCAACCTAAGTTGTGGAAGGAACAAATTGAGCAATCAAAGTGTCCTTTGCCACTTGTTCTCGAATGAAGTGATAGTCAAGTTCAACATGCTTTCTACCTTCATGAATAACGGAATTAATGGTGAGATAGAGAGCACTGATGTTATCATAGAAAAATGTAGGAGGTTTGGGTGAGTGAATTCCGATATCATGCAGTTAATAAGTAAGCCACATAACTCCAGCAGCAGCACTGGCAAGTTATTTGTATTCAGCTGCACAACTAGACTTAGCCAGTGTAGGTTTCTGTTTAGAAGCCCAAAAGATACAATTGGAGCCAAGAAAGATACAATACCCAGATGCAGATCTTTAGATAGTACGACTGCCTTCCCAATCAGCATCAGAAAAGCCATACAAGGAATTAGATAATTGAGGAGTAATCTGAATTCCATGAGAGACAGTTCCACAAACATAGTGAAGAATCCGCTTGAGAGCCTGAAAATAAATGGGTTGTGGATTGAGCATATGTTCGCACATGGAGTTGACTGCATAACTAAGATCATGTCAGGGTTAAGTACTGTAGAGCATTAACCATGGATCAGAAATAAATGGAGAGAGAATTATGGTAGCACAGTGAGACATGATTTGGACTTGGTGATTGCAGGAGTGGGTGTGGGCATGCAACTATTTAACCCAACCCTGGATAAAAGTTGCAAAGCGTACTGTGTTTGACTAAGAAATAAAAAAAGCAGAGAAAAAAGAATCCACTTTGATGCACAATAAGTAATAAGGCGACCCCAAATCCTTTAATGCAAAGGCACACGACATGTTTGTTATGACTCTAGAGAGCAAAGAGGAATTACTGCCAGCAATAATGATGTCATCGACAAAGATAAATACAAATACCCTTTCATGAGAACAGTGCAAAATGAAGAGAGAACGATATGCTCTGCTACGAAAGAAGCCAAAGCAGAGATGATGAGAACTTAGTCGTTCAAACCAAGCACATGGGGCCTGTTTCGGTTTGTAAATGGCCTTATACAGTAGGTTACATGATTGGGATGATTGGATCAGTAAAACCTAGCGGTTGGGCATTACAACATCTTAATCAAGAACACCATGCAAAAAAGCATTTTTAACATCTAATTTTCTGAGAGACCACTTGTGAGTCACAAATAGAGAGAGGATGAGTTTAATGATGGCACATTTAATAATTAGACTAAATGTCTCAAGGTAATCAATGCTCTCAACTTGACTAAAGACTTTTGCACTACACCAAAATGGATGATTGGTCACGGACTTTGTCCCTGACCAGGACTGTGGGTCGTGGCCAAGGTCCGTGACCAATCTGGGCGTGACCATTTTCGTGGGTCACGGCTCAAATCCCTAACCAATCATGGGATCACGGATCTGAGGGTCACAGTTAGTGGTCACGGATATTATCCCTGCCCATACAGATTATTGGTCACGACTTTGGGCCATGCCCCAACCGAGCGTATCTCAAAACATGGTCACGGTTTTACGCCGAGTGACCCTATTAATACAAGAAAAATAATAATAAATATAGCCACGGCTTTAGGCCGTGACCCACTTTATGCGTGAAAAAAATAAAAATGGTAATGGACTTTGTCCATGACGTTTTAACTATAAAAAAATTGGGCATAATTTCCTCTATTTTCTGAACATTCTAATACATGCTTAATATAAAGCCCGCATGTCTATAAAATTTAACAATAAAATTACGAAAAACCCGCACAACCATAAAACTAAACAACAAAATTATAAAAAACCACACGGCCGTAAAATTAAACTATAAAATTACAATACCCCGCATGGCCATAACCACATAAAAAAGAATCTAGAATTTCAACAACAATATATAAATAATCTACCAATTGTAAACCATTTCCTTTTTCGTGTGCTCCTCCTGGATAAAAGCAAACGATACAATGTTATCCTGTAAAAAATAGGATACAAAAAAGAGATATAATATCAGTAACCAAGTAATTTTAAACAAATCCTATTCAAGCTAGAAAATTAAATATACGAGTTACAATTATCGTCATATTCTCAAATCGGGAGTCCCGTAACCACACGATCAGTTTTGCAATTTACATTGGTCTCGTGCGACATATTCGCGCCTCTCAAATGACCGTTTAGGAGGTGTTTTTGGTTTTTGCCCTCTAACAGCATGTTTTTAAGCCTAAGTCTAGATATTTTTAAATTATCATCATATTCTCAAACCGGTGGTCCCGTGACCACGTGGTCAATTCCTGCGAGTAACATTGGTCCCGTGTGAGGTGTTCGCGCCTTTCACTGGGCCGTTGGGGGGTGTTTTGGTTTTCGCCCTATAACGACGTGTTTTTAAAAGCCAAGTCTAGATATTTTCAAATTATCGCCATATTCTCAAACCAGGGGTCCCTTGACCACGCAGTCAATTCCTGCGAGTTACATTGATCCTGTGCGAGTTGTCCGCGCCTCTCACGGAGCCGTTTTGGGGGGGTGGATTTTCTCCCTCTAACGGCTTGTTTTTATGTCCAAGTCTGGATATTTTCAAATTATCATTATATTCTAAAAAGGGGGTCTCGTGACCATGCGGCCAGTTCCTAAGAGTTACATTGGTCCCATGCGAGGTGTTCCGACTCTCACGAGGCCGTTTGGGCGGCATTTTGGGTTTTCGCCCTCTAATGGCATGTTTTTAATCCCAAGTCTAGATATTTTCAAATTATCGTCATATTCTCAAACCGGGGCTCCCATAACCACGCAATGAGTTCCTGCGAGTTACATTGGTCCCGTGCAAGGTGTTCCCCCTCTCACGGGGATGTTTGGGAGGTGTTTGGGATTTTCGCCCTCTAACGGCATGTTTTTAAGCCAAAGTCTACATATTTTCAAATTATTATTATATTCTCAAATCGGGGGTCCCCTGACCATGTGATTAGTTCATGCGAGTTTTCATTCATCCCGTGCGAGGTGTTCGTGCCTCGAACGAGGTCATTTAGCGGGTGTTTTGGATTTTCGTACTCTAACGGCATGTTTTTAAGCCCAAGTCTCGATTTAAAATATCGTCATATTCTCAAATCGGGATTCTCGTGACCACGCAGTTAGTTCCTGAGACTTACATTGATCCCGTTCAATGTGTTCACACCTCTCACGAGGCCGTTTGGGGGTGTTTTTGGGTTTTTCCCTCTAACGGCATGTTTTTAAGCCTAAGTCTAGATATTTTCAGATTATCGTCATATTCTCAAACCTAAGGTCATGTGACCATGCGGTCAGTTCCTGCGAGTTACATTAGTCTCGTGCGATGTGTTCGCACCTCTCAAGGGACCGTTTGGGGAGTGTTTTGGGTTTTCTCCCTCTAACGGCATGTTTTTAAGCATAAGTCTATATATTTTCAAATTATCGTCATATTATAAAATCGAGGGTCCCGTGACCACACGGTTAGCTCCCGCGAGTTACACGATTAGCCTCTCACGGACTATTTGGGGAGTGTTTTGGATTTTCTCCCTCTAATAGCATGTTTTGAAGCCAAAGTCTAGATATTTGTAAATGAATAAATCTACACAGACCCACTTTGGTACCCTTTTTTAAATACTCAGTGCATAAAAATGCTATACCTTGCTGTTGTGGGTCATGTCAACGTACAAGGTACAACCCCTTATCAGCCTTGTCTTATTAGGCGGGTACCAAAGTGGGTATGGAAAAAGGTTCCATATAGTGGTACTCTTTGTAAATTATCATCATATTCTCAAACTAAGGGTCTTGGGATTACGTGATCAGTTCCTGCGAGTGACATTGGTCCCGTGAGAGGTGTTCCCACCTTTAACGGGGTCGTTTGGGGTGTGTTTTAGGTCTTCGCCTTCTAACGGCATGTTTTTAATCCCAAGTCTAGATATTTTTAAATTATCATCATATTCTCAAAACGGGGGTCTCATTACCACGCGACCAGTTCTTACGGGTTACATTGATCCCACACGAGGTGTTCCTGCCTCTCACGAGACCGTTTGGAGGGTGTTTTGGGTTTTCTCCCTCCAACAACATATTTTTAAGCCTAAGTCTAGATATTTTCAAATTCTCATCATATTCTAAAACGGGGGGTCCCATGACCACGCGGTCATTCCTACGAGTTCATTGGTCCTGTGTAAGGTGTTCGCGCCTCTCACGGGACCGTTTGGGGGGTGTTTTGGGTTTTCTCCCTCTAATGACATGTTTTTAAGCCTATAACTAGATATTTTTAAATTATCTTCATATTTTCAAACCGTCGGTCCCTTAACCATAAGATTTGTCCCAACGAGTTACATTGGTCCGGTGCGAGGTGTTGCACCTCTCACAAGGCTGTTTAGGGGGTGTTTTGGGTTTTCGCCCTCTGACTGCATGTTTTTAATCCCAAGTCTAGATATTTTTAAATTATCGTTATATTCTCAAATTGGTTGTACCGTGACCACGCGGTCAATTACTGAGAGTTACATTGGTCCCTTGCTGGGTGTTTCCACCTCTCCCGGGACCGTTTGGGGGGTGTTTTGAGTTTTGGCCCTCTAATGGCATGTTTTTAAGCCTATGTTGAGATATTTTTAAATTATCGTCATATTCTCAAACCGGAGTCTCATGACCACACTGTTAGTTTTTGGGAGTCACATCATTCTCATGCGAGGTGTTCCAGCCTCTCACGGGACCGTTTGGTGGGTGTTTTGGATTTTCGCCCTCTAACGGCGTGTTTTTAAGCCCAGGTCTAGATAAATTCAAATTATCGTCATATTCTCAAAACATGAGTCCCGTGACTACACGGCCAATTCATGAGAATTACATTGGTCCCGTGTGAGGTCTTCGCACCTCTCACGGACCGTTTGGGGGGTGTTTTGGGCTTTTGCCCTTGAACGGCATGTTTTTAAGTCGAAGTGTAGATATTTTCAAATTATCATAATATTCTCAAATCGGGGGTCCCGTGACCACCTAATCAGTTTCTGAGAGTTACATTGGTCCTGTGCAACGTGTTCGCACCTTTAACGGGGCCGTTTGGGGGGGTTGATTTTTGCCCCTTAACAACAAGTTTTTAAGCCTAATTCTAGATATTTTCAAATTATCATAATATTCTCAAACCGCGAGGCCCATCACCACGATATCCAACATACTATACAAAAATCAAACAAATAATTATCACGTACTCCTTCTAATTATCACATACTTCTTCCAACATACTCTCCAATAACAAGCCCACAACGAGTAATTATCCAACAGCCAAATCAAGCAAAATCAATAATTATCCCGTACTCCTTCTATCATCTAAAAGATTTAAATGATAATGCATATATATCAATTATATAACTACTTCAGTTAAAGTAAAGAGTACATGGTTCCTGCTATCCAAGAAGACCATTAAACAAAGTCTTTTGAATGTGTGATTAGACCAAATTTATCTTAGAGCCCCCAACGTATTATTTTACATGTACATTTATTGATTAGTTTCTTTGATACAATCTTCATAAAATGAAGCTAATTAACTTCATTTTATAAAGACTACATCGATGAAACTGATCAACAAATGTATATGAACAAGAACACGTGGAAATTGAGTTGGGTCAATTTGATCCAATCACAAATTCAAATGACTATATTCTCAAACCGTGCATCTTGAGAAAGTAACTAAACATCCGAATGAATATAACATATTATCAAAAGTTAAATTACATAAATCATATTAAACATTCATAAAAGTACTAAACACTTATATATCAAAGTAAAGCGTTAATACACTGTCAATATCATAATAGGATACAAATAAGATTGGTAAAAATAAACTAATATTTTGATACTCAATCTTCCTCTAAATTAACTAAAAGATCCTTCAAATTAAGGTTGTCATCAAGAGCCTACTGTAACTCTTTTGGGTACCTTAATGCATCTACTTGAGTAGTCATACCCTTTGATCCATGCACAACAATAAACCAATTGCCATCGTTTATGCACTTCGAGTAGAATACCTTCTTTAGGTTCTGAAAGGCACAAATAAAAGGCTCGTCGACTATGCGACCTTTACTCTTCAGCTTTGATAAATCTGCCATAATAAGTTTGGAGTTAAGATCAACTTTGCAAACATTTGTTGTATCCTCCAACTTTACGCAATCACAATAGAATACGGCTTTTATGACATCTAAGTAATCAAGTTTTAGGATTTATTGGATTATCGCATGATAGGTTAGCACGTATTCTTTGGATTTTTAGCACTTTTGCTAGTGATACAGGTGGTGAGGGTAGAAATTAATGTTACACTGTTTTGCATCAAAAGCTTTTCCTCATATGGATATGAAATGAAATCAAGACTGTTAATGCGGAATTTCTTAAACTCTTTTGTACGAAAACTAGGACCTTATGCTAGGTGTATAAATATGGAAGAGATGTCACCTCTTTTTAGAACTTCCTGTATTAATGAATTTGTATTAGGGCATGTTTTTACCACACTATAATAAAAACCACATACATAAGATGTGAAAATTACCTGTTTTGACACCCATGCCCTAAAATCAGTTCTCGTGCAATTTCTCATTTGATTTTGGGCAATTTCTTTCTCTTACTTCCTATTAATAAATTGTAGAGCTTAGATCATAAGATATAAATGCATATAAGCAAAGAAAAAGAATGCAGTAGATATTCGCTCTTTCCAGTCTTAGACTTTATCTTGCGATTCGAAGACATAACGAGTTACTTACTCGTGTTGTAGATTTGTTAGTTTCACCTCTTTAGGATTCCCAAACGACAATTTGTCCTCAAACTCTTAAATTTCGTCGATCACTGGATATCCATGAGGATTGAACTTCCACACCTCTTGTTCTCGCATATGTTCCCTAGTGTATATGGATGATTCCATGGCTACGTATTCTTTAGCACTTAACCCTCCAATATACTGTGTATTCTTTACGTGATCTTTGAAGGTTTTCATCAACTTCTCAAAAGGATACATCCAATGCTACCTAACGGGGCCACATAATAAATCTTCATAGCATAAATTCACAAGAAGGTGAATGCTGATATCAAAGAACAACAGAGGAAAATATTTCTCTAATACATAAACTGCCTCAGCTAAAGTTGCTTTAATGTGCCTTTTGTTTATCACTTTTGCATAAATTAGGGTAAAACAAAAATTAAGTTGCATAGCTGCCCGATGGAGATCTTTGTGTTCATAAAATCAAGGCCGAAACAACAGAGGGATTAATTGGATGATTACGTGTTAGTTATGAGACTTGCACCATTTCAAGTCACGTGCTTGGTAGCTTACTACCCTACGTAAATTACCAGAATAATCTATTAGTGTCTTCAAATTGAACGTGTCTAAGAGGATCTTATTTTCACTAGTAGTCAAAGTGAAAGAAGCCCGGGGGGTAGAAATTCTTCATGTTGTAGGATCATTTTTAATCACAATTTCTTCTTTATTTTCACATCCTATAGATCTTAACGGGCCCGCTCTCCATCATTGGAAGGAGATCCACCCAGACATGTTCCCATCAGATGTTCTGGAACACTCTTCTCTATGTGCATCACATCGATTACATGCCTTACATGATGATCTTTCCAATACGGAAAATCAAAAAATATTAATCGCTTGGACCACGGTTTTACTAGGGTCGTTCGAATACCCCCTAGCTTTATGCTTAGGGTTTACAAACTAGGGGTGTTTACCTACGTACCTATTTCTCGCAATCTTAGTTGTCGCCTTCTAGTCGATTTACTAACCATAAAGTCGAGCTGGTGGTGTTCTACGCTTATGAACGACAGGCAAAAAGTTACACTTTTCATTCTTAAAAGGGTGACTGGTAGGTAGAAATCTACGATGACCCGTGTAACTCATCTTACCACTATGTTTTAGCCAACAGGTTTTAGTTTCCTCCCCACATATGGGACATACATAATAACCATGATCGTTACAACCAGACAAGGTCCCATAAGTAGAGAGGTCGGGGTTCGCCCACATCACCTTTGCTTTAAGTGTGAAATCTTCACCCTTATGAGAGTCGAACTCCGTCACACCTTTATGTCACAAATATTTAAGTTCTTCAATTAATGGTTCTAATAATAACTCAATATCATTGTTGGGAGCCTTCGGCCTGGGTATCAACAAAGATAACAATGTGAACTCCTTTCTCATGCATAATTTCGGAGGGAGACTGAAAGGCACTATAAGAACTGGCTAATAATTATGACTTGTACTTAGATTACCGAAAGGTTTAAACCCATCGGTTGATATTGCAAGATGAATGTTGCGCGGTTCCTTTGCAAATCATGGTGTTGTGCGTTTGAAATTTGTCGGACTGGAGAATCAACTTGATGACGCATCAGATTCTTACCCACCTCACATCGAGCGTGCCATGTCATGGCCTCCGCTATATACAATACAATAAAAAAACCGTTTTAACAGTGGCCCAATTGAAAAATACTTCAAAGCTTTTGTGGGACTTGCTAGCACTTGTAATTTTTTGCAGGTTTGTCATTTCCAATCTCCCAAACCACATATCTAAACTCATTCCATGCAGTAAATTCATCCTTCTCTTCGTGCTCGTTGTGGTACAATATGCAATCATACTTGCATGCATGAATAGATTTGTATTTCAAATCCAACCCCTTTAAGCTCTTCTTCATGATAGCTTAATTTTCTGGTAACTTGTTCTCTTTTGGGATAATTTTTTTAACCCACTTAAGAATTTTTGTTACGTTGTTCTCAGAAATGCCAAATTGACTCTTCAAATTATGAAAACTAATCATTGCATATAATATCGAGTGATCTTCGTCGCAATCTATATAAAATGGTCTAGCCTCATTGGCTTTCAACCGTATGTATTCACGACGTCCTGGTAGTTCAGCATCAAATTTTTCATTGTCGTATCCATAAGTTGGTGATTTTGATGGTTTTGGAGTCCGTAAGCATCATCAATTAAGTTGGTCAACAGATGATGTGTTGAGGAATCATGTACAACTTCCACTCGTTGGGGTTCCATTACGTGATCGGGTACCGATAATTGTTCCGGAACATAAGGTATATTTTTCACCATGCTATATCCATATTTTATAGTCTTGACAGATTCCCCACTTAATTAAATGCAACACAACGTCTTCCAACAACTTATATTTTCCGTTCATACAACGGGTGCACGGATAGGGAATCTTTTCAGTTTTAAGATTTTTAAAAGCGTATTTAACAAATTCTTGAACGCCCTTTACATGATTATTTATTATTCAGTTAGTCTCTCCCATCCACTCTTTGTATTGTGGGAAATCCATATGTAATAATCTTCATTTTTTAGTCATGTGGTAATAGGTTAGAAAAATATTATTATAACATGAAACAAAATTAAAATTCTTATAACTGAAACAAAAAAATATATTATTACTACTGAAACAAAATCAATATTTTTACAACTGAAAAAAAAATTATTACAACTGAAACAAAAAAAAAATGTTATTACAACAAAAAGGAAAGAAAATACTATTAGAACTTGGTCAACATATAAACTGGCCAAACAGTAAAAGAGTTTGCATAATTCTTTGATTCCATCCCTTCCTCATTGTCATCGAACATGGATACATCTCCATAAACGGTATATATATCATTGACCATTATTTGATCCTCACCCCAACCTAAAGGTCGGCCGTGTACTGGAACTCCAGGAATCATGGACATGAGTGTGCACACCCTAATAATCCTCGTGTTGCTCTGGTCCTTGAAATAGTACAGTTCGCCATAGTCACCTGAGTTGTTACAGGCGGAGGCACAGGGTAGGGGAATGTTGGAAGAGTCATTATTTTGGAGGGGAATGTTAGATGAGGCGGCATTGCATGCCTATAACCTTATACGCAGTGTAGGCCTATAACCATGAAAAAGTCTCACAAGTTAACCAATTTGATCCGATAAGATTCCCACGTTATTTTTAATCTCCTGGACATCCCCAGCGGTCTTGAACGTTTTTCCCTAAATGGATGAGACACGATTCTTGACCGAAGAAAGCTCATCCACGAGAGGTGAGGTGTGTTAAAATTTATTTTTGGTATATGTGAGCAACCACCTCTCGTCCTACCCCTTTTGTAATTTCCAAAGGTATGGGTCAAGGCATTAATTTCAAGGTCAAAGTCATCAATAGAGCTCGAACCGAACTGAATGCTGATGGCCTCTATTGATTCTAACGTCTTAGCCAAGTACTCCATGAATTTATTATCTTTGTCCCGTCGAGCGTGAATAAATAAGTTGGACCGATTTGATTGTTTACCGACATCTGGACCATCCTTTGTCCTACTCTCCCATTCATTCTTCTAATCCTCAGAAGATTTGTATCCCAGACCGTGGATATTAGTTTTTTGTGCCCTAATTTTTTTTTTATCTCTGCACTAAATTTTTCTCCTACGCCTCATTCTCCAAAAAATTATTCCAGTGCGCTGCCATCATTTCAACATTGGGTGGAAATCTCTCTTTTAAATCCAGAATATCGGAGCTCACTGCCTCCTTTGGGAAATATTTCTTCCAAAACTTTCTCATGTAGGTCCTCAATGCTTCAGTAACTTGAGATAGAACCTTACTCTTCGCTAGCGAGGGAAATGAGAAATGCTTGCACAGTTGATCATATATGTCATATTTGATGGCTTGATCAACAAGGCTCCAGTTATTTAGTCTACCGACTCCCACATTCATTTTATCTAGTGACAAACATCGGGCTTTAAAGTTCATAACATCATTCCTATCACCATCGTGTTATTTTTTAGAAGGGATAACCCAATGGGCTTCTTTTGGATTCAATGGGAGGCGTCGAGAGTGTTGGATGGGGGTGTTGGAGCAACGAGAGTGTTGGATGAGTGCGATGGAGCACTTGGAGTTGAACTTGGTGAGGAGTGAACCATTGGTGGAATTATGAATTCCTCACCCATTGGTGTTGAAAATTCAGGCTATGCACGAGATGGTGAACCTCATTACGGTGTCACCTCTCGTCACTTGGCCCTCGGGTTGTTTCCTCTCCACATTATGTACAAAAATAAAAAAAACCATAAGTGACTAAATAATTATAATAATATGAAATTAAATTTTATTAATCAAGATTATGACTATATATATATATATATATATACACACCTTTTTAGAGTAAGACACTAGAATATGTTTAATGTGTGTGATCTCCGTCCATTCGGTATAATTTTTAAGAACCTATGAATTTTTACACATGGCCAACTAAGAGGAAGAAAATCTATAATTTATTTGTAGATATTCGTGACATGAACCCGAAATCCCATTTTTTTCAACTTGTTGGCAAGATTCAATTTTACGTGCATATAGCGCGAGACATCACAGTCTATGTCAATGCTCTCTCTACGCAGTTGTATCCATAATGGGTGGATTTTTTTCGGCCTTCCCCAACAATGTAACCAAGGTCAAGGCTACGTCGGGATTATGTGTGTGAAATATATTTTCTATAACGTCATCCCACTTTTCTGATAGGAAAAATAGAATACAATCGAATAGGTAATTTAGCTGTAGATTAACTCCATAATTTACAAGGTAGTATCTGTTTCTTCATTATCCTCCATAGGAAAATATAATTGCTTCCTGGCTCTATCCTTCGCGGCAGCTCCAGCTCTGTCACACATTCCAAGCGTTCAGCATCACTGAACTTCTAGGAAAAGACAACATCCTTTGACTCAGGGAAGTTTTTGGCAAGTCTGTGCCCGATTCCTAAAATCCACAGAGATATGACCTATTATTAGCGGTGAAGAAGTCCTTGTAGATCTTATAAGAGGCCACAACTTCATTTCTTACTTGTTCCAAGGCTACGGCATGATCATTATTCATTTTACTGATGACCTCAACATGTTGAGCTTCAAGCGACTGCAAGGTTGCGACATGGCTAGTTGTAATTTCCTTTTTCAAAGGCTCAACAGCATTCAACTTTTCTTGAAGGGTTGAAGCATGCTTGGCAGATTACGCAGCCTCCTTCCTTATAGTATCTAAGTCTTTCACGACCTAATTGAAATTTTCTTCAGCCTTTTATTGGGCCTCATTTACAGCCTTGATCTGAGAATCAACATTCATATTATAAGCTTCAAGGGCCGCAGTAGAGGAATTCTTTCCAGCTTCAATGGAAGAAATCTTGGCATTCTACAAATTAGTCTTTTAGATAGACTTTGCGACCTATATAGCTTGAACAGCACCTCATGTTTGGACCTTTGGAAAATGACCACCTATGTAGACTGAAAAAGAATAAAAAGATAACTTAAACATTTAAAAATACAACGGAAAGAAGAAGAAAAGTTTGAATAAAGATTACCCTCAACAAGTTGTAGAGGGCATATTACTCCAAGTCCTTAGCATTCGCATCCACCAGACGGTCGAGGTCAGGAACGTACATTGCCCTTCTCATTTTAGAGAAATCCCTGGAAATTATATCCCATGAGGATTTAGGATTAGGATGACGTAATTGAGGCCGCGAATGACCATAAGGTTCTCAGTTAGATCTGCTTTGGGGATTTTCTAGGTTAGCATTAACCGTCATTAGTGTCCATGGTGAAGAAGCAAAAGTAGAAATATGAATAGGGTTGTTCCCTTAAAAATCAGAGACATTGGGCATCAGACTTGTCGTAGTCAGTTGAACTCCAATATTATCATCTAACAGCTTATTTTGTGGCTTTATAGTCGTGACATTAATAGCCCCAGCAAAAATAGTTGGCTCAGTCACAGTATGGGTCGCGTCCTTTTTAATGGAAGGGTTGGCCTCTTCAACCCCAGCAAAAATAGTGGCCTCGGCCATAGGAGCTGCACCCTTGGGTGCTCTCTTTATTTTCTGCCACATCTTCTTGGGGGATTGGTTGAGGACAATCGTGTCCTCATCCATTTTTGAAAATCGGCCAGCAATAAGTTAGCGGTCAATCTCTTCTCCTGAGGAAAAAATCAAATAAGCCCCATTAAAAATAGAAGCTGCAGCAAAATATATGAGCTAAAATATAGAAGAACTGGAGAATTACCTTCCGCGATAATTTTCTTCGGCTGGACCTTAGATGGAAAATAACCTTGCTGAAAAATTGATGCGGAGGTGACCAGCACAATAAATTTCTTCTTATAATCACAGAATCCTTCCGCATCCACAACTTTGTTTTTATGGTTTTTGTTAAGGTTAAGACTGTTAAGAGCTGTACACAAATATTAAAGAAGGATGCAACAGAAAATAAAAATAATTTTACAAATGTAAAAGTTACGGTAAGTGGTCACCTGTTTTGGAAGGACGCCCCCACATCAGCGACATCCTATGACTTTTATCTCCCTCGGAGTCCTCTGGATGGATTTTCCAATTCTCCCCAAAAACGAAGAAAAAATTACCTTTTTAGTTTTTAACACTTGTCGGCCTCTTAGTATACAAATACTCATTTTCGTTCCTCGTAGTAAGATAATAATACCATGGAAAGTCCACGGAGTTATCCTTTGGCCTATAGAAACTGAAGAACTCCACGAGAGTAATGTCCTTATCAAACTTCTTCTGCCAAAGGACAAGAGCGACAAGAATGACCCTTTAGCCATATGGGCCTAGTTGGGTTGGAGCAAGATTCATTACAATAAAAAAATTCCTAACATGTATAGGAATTGGAAGATGCAACCCCAGGAGAAATGCATGCAAAAGAAAACAGATTCCCTCTTTGGGGACTGTGAAATATGACTTGTGTTTTGTAGAGGGGGTGTACATATGACTCCTTGTGGAAATTCAAATGTCATAGCCACGTCATTAATACAATATTCATCCATGATGCATCGTATTTTTGATGCCATAGGAGTATTCTAGTTCTTTTAGAGCGTCCAGTTGGGATATTTCTAGCCTCCCAACTGACGTCCCAGTAGTCTCCGCAGCCACCAATTCATCAAGAGGATTGTTGCTAGAGTTTGTATCCTCCTCCATAATATTTGCAGCCTCCCTAGTGTCCCAATAATTAGAGGAGTCTATAGACACAGAATCAAGTGTCACGCAGTTGGGGCAGTCTTTGATTACACAAGGCCTAATTTTTTTCAAAGGCTTTATCAAGGGAATTTTAGGAGGAGGAATGTCGAAGTACTTTCTATGGAAGGGTCCCAACTCTCATAGAGCCGCAGAAAAACTTGAAAAGCATAAGATCTTCATAATTAGGTACCACAGCCATTATGATCAGGGAAGCCTCTTAGAGGCCGCGATAGAAATAATCAATTAAATAAAGAGTTAAAGGCAATATACCATTTCCTAACTTTAGATTAATGATCGCAGTAACATGTAGGCTACATCTATTAAAAGGTATAAGCTGCGGCATCAAGTAATTTTGAGGTCATAGACAAGAAGCTTAAGAACTAAAGACTATAGCCAAAGGAGTTTTAATTACTCAAGGATTGAAAATAGGCTGCAGCGAAGTAGCATAGCTTATGCTACTAGCTGCGGCCAAAGGCACAAATACGTAAACGATTGGATCATAGATTCTCAAAGATTGAAAATCCAACACCCTAAGGTTTTGTCCAAGAACATGTTATTGGTGTTCTTTCCCAAAATAAAAATCTGAAATGGGGATAAGGGGTAATTCAACCTAGAAAAATTAAAAAAATTCCAATCCTAACCTAAATCAATTTCCACAATTAGTCCTAATTTGTGGCTATGTGCCAAAAACCCAAGAAAAATTCCAAAACCCTGTTTAGAGCCCAATTACTTAACCAACATAAACCCTACTTTATAGAAAATTGGGGAAAATATAAACTACACTACACATGGAACTGGGATAAGATTGTAAGAAATTATGGAAGAGTCAATAATCCAAGAGAAATTTATAAAAAATGGATTCGCAAATCAGTGGACAAAAATAAATTTAGATAAATATGATTACCTGGAAATCAGTGGAAAATAGAGGAACAACCACGAATCTCCCTTGCTCCGCCTTGAGCCATCATGGGAAACTCGCCAAAAAACTCAAAGAATGAATTGACAGAAGTTAGCCTTCGATTTTCTCTCGGAGGATTGCTTAAGGTAATGAAGGAGAAGAAAAAATCCAATTTATATAGAAGGGCATTGGAAGGAGAAGCGTCTCCTTGCAGTGGTTGTAGCATCAAAACCATGAACAAGACACCGCGGCATGATCATAGAGTACATCCGCAACCCCAACTCGCCAACTCTTGGCACTACGACTTGGGGGCTTATTGATATGCACAATATAGTCATCATGGACGCGGATAATTAGTAATAGGTGACTGCCTAGGATCAGATAAGTCATGACCACAAACACTTAATTGGCCTTGGAACACATCCACTAATCCAGTCGCTACTACCTGGGCCGCGGAACCTCTCTAGGCCTTGGCCTCTACCTGGGTTCAAACAGGGAGCAGTCCTTACTCTCACACCGGAGTTGATAGCTTTGTAGATTCTAGGATTCCATATTCGTACGACTTGTCCAGATTTCACGTGCTCCAGGAACGTAACACCACCTTTAGGAATTCTATAATAGAAGTCCTCGCCTCACTATTGAGGGGACGATTCACTTGGCGAATCCCTACCAAACTCTCATCTCACTCTAGCTCTCTAGAGGTAACCATACTTGGGGGCTCACCCCCTGTCAGAGCCTCTCCGGTCAACTCTCACAGGGCACATCTAGGCTACCTAATCTACTAATCTCATGTACTCTCTTACCATCTCAACTTTGTATGCCTACAATGGAATTTTAACTTTGTATTATACCACACATACAATGAGAGTAATGAATCACAGTGGACGTAGGCTTATTTTTTATAGTTGAACCACTCTATATTTTATATTCTTTTCCTTATTTCTTTTTTGATTTGTTCTTTATACTAGATATAATGGTTGAGAAGGATTTATGTTCGATATCTTGTATCATTAGTCTCACTCGAACCCATCCAAGGGTTGGACTAACACACGTACCAAACCCTAGAAATATTCCTCAGTCGTCCAAACTTACCTTGCAAGCCCATACATCCATTTTCCAAGCAGTAATGGGTCAAAAAATGAGCAACAAAAATTGAGGCACGTCAGCAAACCAAACTGATTTGCTTGGCAAACTGAACGAGTTTGCTAGACTATACCGGTTCACTTGGACGTCCTAAGCCTCCTTAAACCTTAAATTGATATCCCCCATCAGTCTATGACAAACCCATAACCATTCTAATTATAAATTAAACACGATTCCATCATCTAGACCCCAGATTTCCTAAAAATTAATCAATTCCTACAACTTAGAATTAATAAAACCTTGAACTTTCATTGATTCTAACACCCTATCAATGTTCTACATGTTCATAAAAACTCATAATTAAATCACTAAATTCTAGACTATTTATTATTATTCAATATTAATTACGATCAGAGGTTAAATACAACTTAAGTCTCTTCACTTGATTATCAAAGTTTTCATCGTTTACATGTCTGATTTATTCGCAATCAATTATGAATGTAATTAATCGCAGAGAATGAAATATAAAGAAAGTAAACACTAGTATTTAGGATTTTAATCCAAAGTCTCTACTCGATAATTAAAACTGGAGATGTTCTTCCTTTCTTCTCCAAGCTCTCTTCTCCGTTTCTTCTCCTTTTTCTCTTCTCTTAAGTTCTCCCTTAATCACAATTATGTAGAGCCCAAAAGTGAGGTTGTTATCCACATCCTTCAACTTTACATACTCCGTAACCAAATCCTAATTCCAATTTTAAGTGAAGTCCTAATGGTAAAAAGACACCCATACCCCTATACGGGCCCTACTACATTTAAAAAGCCCTCAGAAACCATTTATAACCCCCCGGGTACCTATTTGGACTATTTCAACCCATTTTGGATCATTGGTGCACTCCAAAAGGTCATCCAAGTCACCCAACTAAAAATATTACATAATCTCATTAATGAACCCGACACGTGCGTACAGTATGCTTCGCCAATAACTATTTAAATTCGTCGATGTAACTCTCTATCGACATAATATAATAATTAGTCATTTTTCACTCATTAACGATAATATAATATATCACATCTCTATTTACTTATCACATGCAAGTAAATAATAATAATAATAATAATAATAATAATAATAATAATAATAATAATAATAATAATAATAATAATAATAATAATAATAATAATAATAATAATAATAATAATAATAATAATAATAATAATAATAAGAATAAGAAGAAGAAGAAGAAGAAGAAGAAGAAGAAGAAGAATAAGAATAAGGAATATTAATGCTTTAATAGCTAATTAATATTTATCAAAACCATGTGAAAATTAAATACTCCTAAAAGTACGGGGTATTACTCCCCCCTCCCAATTAAATTAATAATTAAATACACATGTGAAAATTAAATACTCCTAAAAGTACGAGGTATTACTCCCCCCCCCCCCCCGGTAATAAAAAATTTTCATCCTTAAAATTCGAATTATGAATCCTCTACAAGTGCTTCGGTAAAGGAAGCCTATATGCAATTGGTCATACCCTTTCGATGATGGGAAGAGGCCTCACATACCTAAGTGCCAACTTCCCCTAACTTTCGAATCGCATCATTCCCTTCATGGGAGATACCTGCAACAACACTTGATCACCCATGTCAAACTCCAAGAATCTCAGGTTTGCATCCCCCACCTCTAACCAACACGAGAGAGAACAATAAGGTCTCCCATACAAAGTGTCAAAAGGCATCATGACAATAGTAAACTGGTATGAGTTATTTTATGCAAACTCTACCAACAGCAAATACTGATCCAAGCTAGCCTTAAAATTAAAAATACACATCCTCAGCAAATCCTCCAATATTTGATTCACCCTTTTCATTCGCCTATTAGTCTGCGAGTGATACATTGTGCTCAACCGCAACTCCATCCTTAGAGCCTCCTAAAAACTCTGTCGGAAGTATAATACAAAGATCTTATCCTAAATTGAAACAATATTGAGCGAAACCTCGTGCAGTCTCACTATCCCTACAGTGAAAATTTTTGGCATACTGTCATGTCGTGTAATTAGCCAATCCTTAATAACCTAGATGGAATCGTGTCCCATTTTTGACATTGATAACCCCATGATGAAATCCATCAATATATTCTCCCATTTCCATACTGAAATCTCCAATGTCTACAAAACCCCGACTAGTCTCTGACGATCAACCTTCACTATATGACAAGTGGTACACTTGGAGACAAACTTGGCTATGTCCCACTTCATATCGTCCCACCAATACTGCCTCTTCATATCTTGGTACATCATATCCCTTCCGAGATGCATCAAGAATCATGACCCATTCCCCTCCTCTATAACCGCGCATCGTAGGCACTCATCTTCTGAGACAATCAACCTCCCATTAAAGCGTAAGCCACCCTCAATACTGATTGAGTAGGACTCTTGATCCACCTACCAATAATTGTTGATCCCTTGCACGTGACATTATAACCCTCAAAATGATCTTGGGTGTGACAGTCATCATTGTTATATAGGCTCGGACTACCTCCTCCTTCTGATGAAGCTTAGCCCACTTTCGCTTCCAAACTGCTGCCGACATATGGCTTAATGCATCTACCACCACGTGAGCCTTTCCTAGATGATACTGAATATAGAAATGATAATCATTTATGAACTAAAGACATCTACGCTGCCTCATGTTCATCTCTTTCTATATGATAAGATATTGCAGCGACTTGTGGTCCTTGAATTACTAGAACTTCTCCCCCAACAAATAATGCCTCTAAATTCTCAAGCCAAAAATGACTGCTGCTAAATACAAATCATACGTGGTATAGTTTTTCTCATGGGTCTTAATCTTACGAGATTCATAAGTTATAGCCCACCCCACTTGCTATAGAACTCCCTCGAGTCCCTGTATAGACGCATTAGTATAAACAAAATAATATACTCATCCCCTAACTGGTCCTTTAGCTCCTCAAAATATAACTGATAATGGTCATCCTAAACAAAAGGTACTCCCTTACAAGTCAAATTTGTCAAGGGACCCAAAATTTCAATATCCTCTAATAAATCGGTGGTAGTCACCTCCTAACCCCAGAAAATTATTAGCCTTCATAGGTGTCATGGGATGGCCCCACTCCCTCACCTATGACATCGTACTAGAATCTATAGAAATCCCTCTCTTAGTGACTATACTAGAATCTATAGAAATCCCTCTCTTAGAGACTATGTGATGCAATAACTGCACCTCTTACGACAAGAATCCACACTTCTCAAACTTGGCATATAACTGGTGCTCCCGAAAAGTCTGAAGAACCATATGTAAATTCTCGGCATACTTTCCCTCTGTTCGAGGATAAACTAAAATGTCATCTATGAAAATAATGACAAATTGATCTAAGAAATCCTTTAACACTCTATTCATGATATCCATGAAAACTTTTGGTGCATTGATTAACCCAAACAACATAATCCTGAACTTGTAAGACCGGTAACTCTTCAAAAATGCGGTAATAGAGACATACTGGTCTCAGATACGTAATTAATGGTAACTCGATCTTAAATCAATCTTCGAGAAGTAAGCTACTTCTCTCAAATGATCGAACGAGCCATCGATACGCGAGAAGGGATACTTATTCCAAATCGTGACCATATTCAGCTCTCGATGGTCGATACACAATCTCAATGACCCATCATTCTTCTTCATAAAGAGAACAGGGGCACCCAAAGGTGATGTACTCCTACGGATAAATCCATGACCCAAAATCTGTTAAATATTATCTCTCAACTCTAGCATCTCTAAAGGAGCCATATGATGCAGCGCACGTGCTGTCAGCCTAGTCCCCAATGCTAAGTCGATCATGAACTCAATCTTCTGACTCGATGGTAACTCTGGTATCTCCTCAAATACATTAGAAAAGTCCCTAATCATAGGGATTGAATCCAATCAGACAATTATAACCTCTTAAGTCTCATGTTCAATGTAATATATATATATATATATAGGCATGCTCGACCCTCCCTTCGAATGAGTCATTACCATAAGAAACATACCATGTCATGGAAAAGAAAACACGATAATCCTACTGTAACAGTCCCCCATCGCTCTATACGTTGCTAACCAGTCCATACCCAGAATAACATCATACTCGTACATCTCTAAAACGAGTTATTTCGCTACTAAGCACAACCTCTCAATGTCCACACCCACTCCCCTGCAAATGGAAGGAATGATATATCCACTACCTAATGATGAATTTATGGTCATAATAATATATAATGATGTGTCCACTAAAGCCGTCTCTCATGCAAATCTACTGCTACTAAAAAAGTGTAACGCTCCCGTATCGAACAACACCCTCCCCATGTGCCCAAGAATAGGAAATATACCATCAAATACTATAAGTATTGGTGGCAAAACTGTCCCATGGACATTGTACATATGCCCAAACTATAAATGCCCCTGCGAAGGCGATAATGCTGGAACTGCGGGTAGGACTGGAAGTTGCAGTACCTGTTGCCCCGACTGGGCACCTTGCTACTAACCCCTAGCTCTATTCAAGCATGCACTACACACGTGGACCTAATCTCCACATACAAAACATGTTCCTATAAAATCTTCTGGCCTCTGTCCCTTTTGGTCCTAGTGATGCTTCCCTTGTCTTTAGCCTTGTTGACCCGATAACTATGGTCCTAATATCCTCTAACCTTTTTTCTATCCCTGATGGCCCTTCCTGTAACTACCATTACCTGACCTAAATCCCTTACCCCAAGTCCTCCTGGTGGTAACCCCGCTCCTGATGCTTACCTTACTGTTGTGATGCCCCGGTGGCACCGTTGCCCCACTCCTGACCTAGTGGCTCGACACTCTTGTCCTCTTCTCTCCACTTATGTAGAAGTGATGATCTTGGCAGTGAAGTAACAAGGAGTTAATAAAATCAGTATAAGTCCTCAACATTGGGTTCCCCAACAGATGCTGACGGGTCCTCTAATTAATCCCATCCATAAACTTGAGAATATTCTTCTCATGAGGGTTCACTTTATCTGGCACAATGTTTGGTAGGCGAGTGAACTCCTCCTCATACCCAGCCACTGTTCATCCCTTATGAATGAGATCTAAAAATCTCCTCCTCGGCTCTATCTGTCCAACCGATAGAAAGAACTTGTGATCAAGCCGCAACCATAACTCTTAATAGTCATAACATCTCTCTCCTATGATGTGGTAACTAACTCCCACCACTATAGAGCTTCCCTAACTAGCTTAAACGTAGCTAGTACCTGAATCTAAGTATCACTGCACCCAACCGTACAAAGATTCCTATGGATGTCCTTCTTTCATTGGCTCGCTGCTACTATATTCGCACTGCCCTGAATCACCAGTGGGTGGTACTTTTGAAAGGCCTACGTAAATCTCTCCCATATGGACGACATTGTATGACTTCCACTGGTGGTTATGACTGTATCTGGGGCAAGTGATGCACCATGGCTATCATAGCAGCATTAACTGTATGTGCTACAATGGTTGTGATCTCTGATGTAGTCATAGTCCCCTGAGCGGCCTACTGCTCTGACTAAGTTTCCCTTTCTGCATCCCTCCTCATTATATGTGATATCCTACCTCTCCTGGTGTTTGGCATTTAAAATCAAAACGAAATTGTTTTAGATTCCACTTAAATATATAAAATATCATAAGAACGTACATGCCCAATATAAAACAAGAGTGCTAAATATAGGGCTCTATACCAAAGAAATGCAATGCTGACAACGTAGTAGGTTTGCATATATCCTAAAGGACACTAAAACATGATACTCTGATACCAACTCTGACACACCTCCTATTATAATATTGGGTGACCAATCATTTATTAAAATCTAATATGAATCTTGTATGATTTTAGTCTCAACATTACTGTCGCAACAATTAATATAAATATAAAACAAAAATAAACCCATATATGCAGTGAAATGATAGAATAACTGGTATGCATAAATAAGTAACGTGAACCAATTAAGCCATCGGTCACGATAAGTAGCCATCTAATGTAAATAAAGAACGATAAATAATAAATATCCCTGGCATAAAGAAACCCTATCTGTCCATGGGCAACATGCCTGGGATGAAAATATTGAAAGGAAACTAAGTTCTATCTAGATAGAAAGAAGATGAGATGGTTAAATAAACTTCATAGCATCCACATCTACTGCTCGCAACGTCATGAAAGATCTAACACTACTATCCTTGTAGTTGTTGCAGACCTAGGGTTTTAAAAACAAAAATTGATTTATCGGCGGGTCAAAGCTGAAAAACGTTTGAAAATAATTTACAAGTATTTGAGTGCTTTAAATAAAATTACAGTGTATTTCCTTTATAATTAATTTATTCATCGCACTCGCATGAGACTAAACCTCACATCTCATCTACAGTACGCACCTAATGCATTCATTTCATTATCCTAGATATACTACCCACTCAAACTAGGATAATGACCGCTATCAAAGCTTATATTTACTAATCATTGTCATTAGCTGACCATATGCTACTCTTACTAGGTATACTTTCATATATTAACATAGATACACACATGCTATAGATAAATATTCACAAAATAGAATAACATAGATACACGCATGTTATAAATAGATATACAAATCATATCTCGTATACATATACATACATATATCACTCGTTATATATGTATTAACTGTATCCCCAGAGCATGGACCTCGCGAATATATCCCTTGTGTGTTATCGATCTCCAGGTATATCACGTACCAGAACTGGATAATCGGGTCAGATTCTCACCACTGAATCCAAACGTAAACACAAACAATGGAGGAGGTCATAAACACACGTCTGGAGGTTGCAACCATACCACATCGCATCTAATCAATCTCCAAACCAACGCTTATCATCACACATGGATGGTGGCCATGTAACAGTACTATGACTAGAGGAATCAATCTAACACCTCCTTATCAACGCCAGTGTAGCACCCATTATTTTTATAGTAATTAATTGGTAAAATTTTATGTAAATATATTTTATGAATGAGTTTATTTATTGTAATATGAATGATTGTGATTCATTGATGCAAATGTCTATATTCGTAGATAAATAAATTTCATGCTAATTAAATTATTATTATATCATGATTAAATGTAATAAAATGTGTAACTTGGGTAGACATGATTTGAGGCGCATTCCGAAGTGAATTGGGAGTTCGTTTAGGCATTTTGAACATCTTAAGTTGGACACGGGGCATAGTTATACCCTTAGAGGAGATATTGGACCAATTCGGATAGTATTTCAGTCTTGTTTGAGGGCCCAAAAGGGAGGGTTTAAGGGGAATATGGGATTAGGGGTTAAATAAGGTTTATTACCCAAACCAATTAGAGGTTCCATCCATAATAGAGTTTCCCAAGTAGCCCCGTACGCTTTGGACAAGTCATCATGGCTAGAGAGGGAAAGAAGAACCAAAATTCAAGAGAGGAGGCTCGGATCATCGATTTAAGGCAGAATTTTCTTGCAAAACTAATTGTAATTTGTTTCATAACTCATATGCATATTTTCTCATAACAATTTCGGGTAAAAAGTTGATTTCATGATTGAAAATAATTACAATGAAATCTAGGACTGTTTAGAATAAATCTGGAAATAATTGTGTTTTAAGAATTAAACACTTTAATGACAAACCCGGAATTGATGTCATTTTATTGAAAAAAATGACTATTAGAATCCATGTGATAGGATTGTTGTCTTATATGATTTCAAACCATGTGTTGATTACTTTGATATGGAAATTTTTAGATAGAAACTATGATATAAAATTGGGTTAGATAAACTCTAGTGTTTAGATCCGAATTCTTGAAGTTATGGGGAGTGATCTTACATAGATCGTTGAGATAATTACATAAATGTGTTTTCTTGATCATGATGTAACTATAATTCTTGAAATAGAAGTGGGTAAATCGTTAGAAAATAAATTGAGGTTTTGAGGATGAAATTTATAGAGAAAAACATAATAGTTATGGGCTTCTACCAAAAATCGAACAAATTCAACCTTCCAGGTGAATCGATTCGGCCTGGGGTGAACCAATTTGGCCTTAAATTAGAATCGATTCAGCTTCTGGGCTTGGACCAGGGTTAGACCGAGAAAACATTTGAAATTTTTTTAAGAACTTAAGCAAGTATGTTGGAGGTCATTCAAGTGAGTGGACATTTAATTAAAAATAGTTTTATGTCGCTATTCATTAGTTGGAGAATTTAATAATTAACTAGATGGTTAATTCTTAAGGCAAAGGTTTTATATGAAGATTGATGAAACCCAACTAGAGGGTAATTATAGGGATAATTACATATACATATTACGTGCTGAAGATATGTATTTATTATTTGTGTGAACATACCCGTGTATGTGGATGACCTATGGATTGGGGGATGTATACGTCTTTAGAATCGTAGAACGCATCGGCACATGTCGGTTAGGCATTGTGTTGGTCACTATTTTAGGTCCTATGTGGCATCACCTCTTAGGATGAGGTAAGTGGGATAGCCGGCTCCATTTTCATCGTCGGAGATATGGACCTTGCAATGGTGTACTTCATAGGGACTACCCCGCTTATCTGTGTTTTGTTATGTTCGTTTGGTGAGGGACTCTTTCGAACTTACCGATAGAGAAAAAACTGGATACCAAAGGTAGATGACTTTATGTGTTGTATATATGTAAGGACATATATAATTATGTAAATTAATTGAGAACAAATTCATGTACTCTAATGATGTAGGTGACTATTAATGAAAGCAATGATATGTAAAATACATTATGTGATGATATGATATTTCTTAGGGACAGTATTGTGGGGACATTCTTGGGAGTAGGATCATATGTGTAGATGTTTAGCTCCCATTTATTAGTTGTTCTAGATGGCTTAAATTTTATCGTATTGGTATATATATCGGACTTTATACTTGGGACTTGGGTTGGAATGCATATAGTATTGCACTCAGATCAGTGGTGAGGTACTTACTACATGCGAGTGTCGATGGGCAGTGTGTAATGTGAATTAACTGAATAATTACATATTTATTTTGTAAGTTAATTATTGTAACTTTAGGGCGCTGGCCCAAATTATAAAATATTTTCCCTCTAGGTTTGCCTAGACACGGACAGCAGGGCTGATAGGAGATCAGACTTGTCATCACATTTATCATTAATAGCATTAGTTTGATTTATTCTATCATAGGTTACTACTTTTATTTCAGTTATTTTATTATTTTAGAGATTGTATGGGTGTAAGTCCGAGATTTATCATTTAGTCATTTTATTTTCAGTTATATTGGAGTTACATGTTTTATAACTTATGGAAATTGAGATTTAATCATTGCCAGTTATTATTTCAAATGATTTCATTGTCCGTGTTTGGTTTAAAATAAAAATGTCATATTATGGTTTGATGCTGAGAATGGTATAGATTTTTGAACAATCTCAATCTTCGGCATATTGTATCTGGCCAACCCTAACATGGAAAATGAGGGTTATTACATTCAGGGTGGGCTACTCACTGCACGAAACATCCTAACCATAGAACTACCGAGTAGGTATATTCAACAAATAAACTTCAATCACACGTATATATATATATATATATATATATATATATATATATATATATATATATATATATATATATATATATATATATAAATATTACAGACTACGTACGGAAATTTCACACCGTACTAGTCTACTAAATGTCGAAGTCTAAACCGACTTCTCGATTGTACAATTAACTGTTCACTCACTTAAATTTCCAGTTCGTCTCGCCCGAACCCATCCAACCATTGTCTTAACACATATACCAAGTCCTGGAAATATTCTCCACTAGTCCCAACCTACCCCGGAAGCCCCATACGTCCATTTTACATGCATTAAGGGGTCAAAACAATGCGCAACAAAAATTCGTACAAGCCAGCAAACTGAACCTATGCATTTGGAAGACTGAGTTGGTTCGCTAGATTAAACCAATTCTCTGCCCCAATGAACCAGCTCGGTTTGGTGGGCTACCAATCGTCTTCTTCCTCGAATTTTCACCTTTTAAACCCTCCATCATTTAAACCCTAAGATTCGTAAACATTAATTAATTCTTACAACTCAGAATTAATCAAACCTTGAAAGTTCATTGATTCTAACACCTTATTGATGTTCTACATGTTCGTAATTATAAACTAAAAATTAAATCATGAAATTTTTAACATTAATTATCACTCAATATCAATTATAATCAGAGGTTAAACACAAATTAAATATTTTCACTTTATTATCAAAGTTTTCATCTTTTAAATCTCAGATTTATTCCCAATGAATTACGAACGTAATTAACCGTAGAGAATGCAATCTAAAGCAAGTAACTACTTGAATTTTGGATTTGAATTCCTAGTCTCTACTCAATGATTGAATTCAGAGATAATCTTCCTTCTTCTCCAAGATCTTTTCTCTATTTTGCCTTTTCTCTTCTCTTAAGTTATCCCATAATCATAATAATGTGGAGGCCAAAAGTGAGGTTGTCATCTACCTCCTTAAACCTTATATACTCCTTATCACACTATAATCCCATTTTTAAGTGCAGCTCTAAGATTAAAAAGACACTCATACCCTTATACGAGTCATACTACATCAAAGAAACCTATGGAACCCAACTATAACCCCCCGTACCTATTGTGTACAATTTCAACCCATTCTAAATCATCGGTGAACTCAAAAAGCTCATCCGCGTCACCCAACTAAAGATATGTCAACATCTCACTAACCGAGCTGATACGTGCATACAGTGCGCATTGTCTATAACTATTTAAGTCCACGGATGTAACTCTCCATCGGCATAATATAATAATTCTTTGCTTTTCACTCATAAATGGAAATATTATAAATTGCATCTCTATTTACTTATCACATGCATAAAAGTAATAATATAATAATAATAAATATTAATCATTAACTCACTAATTAATATTTACCGAAACCAATTTAATTTTTCCATTAAATTAATGATTAAATGCACACATGAAAATTAAATACTCATAAAATAGGGTATTACACCATTCCACTATGCATTCTCTCATTTTAGTAAAGTTATTTTATAAATAATATTTATATGTTTTTAATAAACTTTTTTCCATTATGAAAATATTATTTATGTGGCATTTTCTCTCAGGTCCAAACTGAACCATGTATGAAGCTCATAAGCTATATGTTTATGCATATCAAATTTTATATAAGAATTTGGTTGGTCCAAAAAAATACCCTTTGTTTGTGAAAATATATTTTATTCAATATTAATTATACTACATGTGGAACCATTTCATCATAATTTATGTCTTTCTTGGATATGTTAAATTTTGTTGAATCCTTATTATTTATGAAAATATATTTTTATACAATATTAATTATAGCATTTCATTTTAAGTGGGTTTGCTTAAATTCTCTACATTTGTGTGAATGTCTGGTTCACTGATTTGGAGTGTTTAGATGATCCATGACTTTGGCTAAAATTTAGCGCGATCGTAACCTTTTCAACATCCTCCAATGTAGTCATATTTTATTCCATAGAGGACTAAAAAGTAGAAGTCATGATTGGATCTCAAGTGGTTAATGTTCCTATAAATGAGATGATACAAGAATTCGAGTTCTATGAAATACAAGGGAGTTGAAATAGTTATTGTTAGCGTTTGGACATGAAGCGAATATCACCATTTCACCATTTAAGGTTACGATAATTGAGTTGAAGTCGTATGCTAATCTTTTTTACACATATTTTAGAGTTTTTGTTGATTTTATATTGTTAGTATCTCTTTCGATTTCAAGGGGCTGCAAATGTTATTCTGGTTGTCCCTATTTGTTTTTTTCAAGAGATTTTCCTTTCAAAAATTAAGAAATTGTACAATTCAATGTAAAGACTATTCCAATGGCTACTAAATATGTTGTTAGCTATCTATCATTAATCACATTATTGATTAATGGTACAATTTGTTGGCTAGATCATGTACTTTTCAAATAAAATTTAATAGAAAATTACATATAGTCTCTATATATTATAAGATGTTATGCTAGCCTTAAAGACTTTTGTTTATTTAGGGTGTCAACGTGGAACCTGCAATATCTTGTCTAATAATTTCTAATAGATTCACGTATAAGTTTTGATATGAGCCTTTTCTCCTTCCTCTATGGCCCTTCAATTCCCCCACTTGTTCGTTTCCTCTTCAAAACACTGCATTTGAAAACCAAATAACATAAATCCAATTATTTCTCTTTCTCCCACTTCCCATCACTACCCATTTGTACCATCATATTGAGATCCCCATAGTATTATTTTGTATTATTTTTCTTTAATTCACTTATTCATCAACATCTATCCATTTTCTAACATTCCATCTCACCTTCTCTCTCATTTCTTTTTCCCAATGATAATCCCAAATTTCTTCTTCACCTTCATACTTCTTTAGTAAGATTTTTAATGATATTCAAGATATTTTTCGTAACAAAATACTTTGCAAACTAGCAAAAAATAATTATCTATCTCTTATGGCATAATGACTTTTCACTAAAAAAAAGAGGTTAATAAGCCTTTTAATGTAGTGGAGAAGTTGGTGATCCATCACCCGCCCTAAAAATTTCACCAGTGAGATTTCTTTTCACTTTTAATTTTTGTTTCTTAAGTTGAAATAATGAAGAAAGATAACAATATTTTATATTGGTTTAATAGAAAAATGAAGGATAGATAGGAAAGGTTATTATGTTTGATAATCAAAGTTTTGCAAGTGCTAAAACAGAGCTCTCAAGATAAATAGCTTTATGACTCTTGATGATTATTATATTATGTGCAAAATGGTGATAAATTTTATAGTAAGAGACTTTGCAACTAAGTTTAATTTTTCATCAGTTGAATATAAGATGGAGATGGTAAATACATATGATATTAGATGCTTAAATAATTTACAAATATCATTCTTTTGGTGATATAGTGATGTGTCAAAATCAGGGTAACTAAATTTAAATTGATGCTCAAGAAGAAGACATTAATCAAGATCTTTAAAACTCTAAATGGTGGGATTATGTTGAAAAGAATGATGATTAACTACATCCTCAAAACCCAGGATCCAACCTATTCCCATGTTCTTATTTTTTCGTTTCTCTGTTTTCAATAGTTGATACCATATACATATCTTATATCTTCTATAAATTATCTCCTTGAGTATTGTAATAATATATTATATTTTTAATTAAATTTATTTATTAGAAATTCATGTTTCACTTTTATCGTTTGGCTATATAGGAATTGTCAATCAATAGATATATCAATAAAAATCATGAATTTTCTTTTAGTTATTTTTTTTTGCAGAACAACACAATCATCATTACTGTCTGGATTGGGTACAATTTTTTTGTGGCAGACTGCTCTTAAAGACTCGAGGTTTTGACTGATTTTGGCGGCTCGTTGCGTTCATTTGTTACCATTTAAAATACTAACTAATGTAATTTTTAAATGTCAGGGATCTACAAAACTAAAGTGGGAATCTTGACTTCGTTTCGATTTAGTTGTTTGATAGACACATTATATTACTGCAGGAATAATTATTTTTCAAAGAAGACTCAAACCTACATCCATTACAGCTTTCCCTTAACGGACTCATGCAAGCTTTCCAAAATATACTTCCACCACTCACTACTCAATATTTATCTTTGTGTATATGTGTCAATTTTACATATTGACTTGTGACCGCATTATCCTACGTGTCTAGTTGCAGCATCATTTGTTATGCCCACCCTGCAGCCATCAATCCACAGTTCTCTCCACTGCCACCTTGTGCCAAAATGAGCCAAGGGGCGGGCCTATGGTGTATATTGGTGGATAAGTGCCCGGCCTAGAAATATGATTTTTTTTTATAAAACTAAGTAAATCTCTAACAATTAAAAAACATAAGATGAGGGTAAAAAAATATAATAATTAAAGAAATAAGTATTTATATATAGGTTCCATGAGAATAATGTTTCTCTAATTAAGATCTATTGACTTTTCAATCATTAAATAAGTCATATTCCTAATTTTTTGAAAAAAATTTCACAATTTTACCATTTTAAAATCAATCATCCGTAACTTCTTGTAGAAAGTTACATAAGTGGTTCAACTTTTTTTCATCCTATTTTTAATCTTCAAACGATCACGATTTTTTATTGACATATCCGTTTTTCGCAAAATTATTATTTTTGAAATATGCTCACCGAGATCAATCAAACAACATACATGATCCCTATAAAATTTCAAAGAAAAAAATTTACACATACAGACTATATGAACCAGAAAATGAAAGAGTTTTATATTTGTGACTTTTTTGCAAACGGTAACATTTACTGTGTTAATATTACACAGACAGTAAAATTTATTGTGTTCATAAGAAAATGAAATCTATATATTTATCAAACAAGATCCAAGGATTCCATAATATTTCAATGAAAAAAATTACACAGATAGTAATATTTATTATGTAAACCTTTAAAAATGGATCTTATTAATGTTTGAATAATCAATAGGACTTAATAAAAAAAGAATCTCAAAATAGGAATTATATATACGTATACATATTAACTTGGTTGTCACATTAGTTTTAGGATTAAATAATAATAATAATAATAATAATAATAATACAAACAAATCGGTTAAATAAACGGATCAACTATTGTATAAACCCATATATATATTGTATGCACTAGAAAATGAAATAGTTTTATATCTGTGATATTTTTATAAACAGTAACATTTACTATATTAATATTACAAAGACAGTAAAATTTAATGTGTTCACTGGAAAAGGAAATCCATATATTTATCAAACAAGATCCATGGAGTCCATAATATTTCAATGAAAAAAATTACGCAAATAGCGAGATTTACTGCATGCGCCTTTAAAAATAGAACTTAAATAATGGTTGAATTGTCCATAAGACTCAATTAAACAAAATCTCAAAAGAAGAATTACATATAATAATACATATTAATTGGGTTGTCACATTATTTGTTAGGATTAAATAATAATATAAATAAATTGGTTAAATAAATGGATCAATTAATGTATACACCTATTCCCATTTACTTGCTCAAACACCCATTTATCCAATATTTTATTATTGTTGAAGGTTCGTGTCAGTGGCATCCCATGCAACCCAATGTCACCCTAAACCGGAGCTCCGGTGGATCCGGCTCTCAAACACCCTGTAATACCCCGTATTTTTGTGATATTTATTTATGGGATTAATTGAATTAAATGCATATTAATTGGAAATTAATCCGGATTAAAAATACAAATTAATCCGAATTAAAAATACTAGCGAGATGCGAGTTAGTATTTGATATTAATGAGTATATATGGCTATATATGAATATTGAACTATGAAACTTGTCGTGAGATTGAAATACGACAATTTGGAAATTTTGTTGAGACGCGTGTGACAGTCGCGTCCGGAATATATTATGATAATTAAAAAGTGAATTTTATTTCTCTAAACCGTATGGTCATTTTGAGTGCGCCAACGAGTCCGGAAGGGTCGAAATAGTCATAAAACACTAGCCGGGGGTTTAGTTTGGGTCCCGGGGCATTTTTAGATAATACCGGCAACATATAAGGGTAGTTTGGTAATTTTAGAATTTTGGGATTTTTTATTAACAAATTTTAGGAGTTTTAAATGGAAAATTAAAAGATCCACTAACCCATTACCAGCCATTTACTAATTAGAGGGCTACGGGGGTTATTAGAAATTGTTCCAAAAGTTCCTTAGGCAAAAACCCTAGCCACCATTGTTACTTAGAGAAGAAAGCTTGTAGAGAGAGAAGAGAGGAGGATTCTGCAGAAAGAGAGAGAGAGAATACTCCATCAAACCGACATCAAAATCAGAGATTCAAAGAAGGCAAGTGGTTTAATTTCATTATTTTGCAGAGAATGCTTCTTCCATGCGTAGGAAATTCAAATAAATTGTATTGTTCTTGGAGTATGATGAAAACCCATTTAATTGGATGTAGAGATTTAAGAATCTATTGAGGAATTGCATGTAGAATTGTATGTAGGTGATTAATCTGATGATATTATATTTTGGATGAAACAAAAACGGATTTAATTAGACCCATTGGGGATTTAAAAATATTAGGGTTCATGTTCATGTGATTTGGGGATAAATGAAGGGATTTGATGATTCTATGATGGTTAGGAAGATTTGGCCCTATATAAACGTTAATATATAACCTAAGTATGTTTAGGAATGATTAGAACCCATGTACAATGGTTGGATTAATGTTTAGATGAGTTTGGAGAGAAAGAAAAGTTGGAAAAACGATATAGGGAAAATCTGGGCTCGAATCTGGCCACTCGTTAGAAGACCTTCCCAGGTCGTTCGAACGAGCTCGTTCGAACGAGATTCTAACGAGTTGACAGTCTGACTTCTAACGAGAGGGAGGTTCGTTTGATGACTTTCGTTCGAACGAGATCTCGTTAGAAGGCCCAGTTCGTTCGAACGAACTCTCGTTCGAACAGCCTCGTTCGAACGAGACTTCTAACGAGCTGACAGTTTAGGCTTTTTAGCCTGTTTTGATCCCGAGTGTCCCGTAACCTTGGTTATATGTAGAGATAACACTTCATTGTTGATTGATTTTTATAGTAGGGACATTTGAGGTATAATGAGGAGTAAAACCTAGAAGTGTAGTTTGAACCTAAGGGGAATTATGAATTAGGACGCGAGTGCCTATACGATGCGAGAACATTGACGGCCTAAATAATTATATTAATCGGGAGCATATAAATTGTGTAGGATTATATGTCGGTACGAGAATGAGAAATGTACCACCAATAATTATGGTGATTACTAAGATGTGTGCTTACTTAGTATATGTATTGATTTTATGTGTTTGACATACCTACCATACTTGCTATCACGGGAGGTTTGCGTTCGCTTAGGGCCCTCTAATCCTTGTGTTGCCCGGATTTAGACTGGTACCTTGATGAACATAGGTCAGAGAAGGACTTATTGGGATGTTAATAAGTTTGTTGATCGTGGGAGCGCAGGTATGTGCGTGACCCATGTGATGTGACTGTGTTCGCCTCCATTATTTGTGATGGGGTTATCTGAGAATGATTCCAGAGAGATTCGGAATGCGTGATCCTTATGTACGTGATGTACCGGGATGGATAGCAGAGTATGTGTGCACCGCAGCTAGTCTCGTGGTGCTTGTATTGTATATTTATGACGTGAATAATATACACTTAATTAATGGTAACTTTCATGTTATTACTGTGAATATAATTATGGTAATTTTTTGAGAAAACATAACGGGTTATATGATAGTGAATTGTATTACTTATTGAGAATCCGATTGTATGTAAAGCCCTCTATTTATTTGATAACGCTAGCATATAATATGGAAATTGAGTAGTAAGGGTAGAACTTATTACGATTTGGTTAGATATGGATGATATTTAGATGGGTATGGTACGTTAGGAGTGCACATGTAGTCGAGAGGTGAGAATTTCATGTGAGTGCATGTCCTAACATGTATTTTGCATTTAATGTTTTAAATGTTATTAAAACACTTGCTGTTTTTAAAATGATTTTTTACTTTCGGGCTCTGATCCATTTGCTTTCAAATCTATTTTTGTAAAAACCATTTCAGGTGCCCAGCCACAAGGACACCATGCTTAGGATCCTCATTCAGGTGACGAGCTGTAGCTGTTTGTGGAAGTTACAGGACCTTGATTGTAGACGCTTCTTCTATATTGACTCTCTATTCAACATTTATCAGTTGTAGGGCATGTCGCCCATTTCTTTAGAGACATTTCATTTATTTCAGTTATTCAGACTTTGGGCATGTAATTAATTCAGGATTCAGACTTATGTTATTATTTCTATAGTGGGATAGTTGTGAGGAGTTTTCCTCCGGACTCTTATATTTATTTGTTGGTTATTTCATTACTTCGCTATGGTGAATGGATTATGTTGTTATTCCATTATTCTTTTATTGCATGTTAATCAGACTTAAATAAAATTTGGCAACTTACTTTTTAAATACTAGGTGGTTAGTAATTATTAAAATGTTTTCGACAGTGATGCTATTAACTGAACCAACTTGGCATTTTGTATTGAATTAATAAAGGAGTAGCTACCCGGTATTTAATTAGTCGGGGTGTCACAGGTGGTATCAGACCATCAGGTTCTAGTGTCCTTTAGGATCTGAACGGCTTATTATGTTTTCCGCTGAGCTTTCTTTGATATAGAGCCCTATATTTTAGGACTGTTGTACTCTTTTGTATATGCTACGTTCTTCATCTATTTTAAGTTTATAACTGCGAACTTATAAACTTCATTCTTATTTCAGATGCCTCCACGACGTGCACAAAGGATTCCCAGGGATGCAACGCCAGAACCACAGCCCGCACCAATTCAGGGCACGATGAATGCCGCTGAGGTTGCAGCCATTGTGGCCCAGGCGGTAAATGCCGCACTTACCGTAGTTCAGCAGGCACCACCTCAGGCGCCGATAGCCGCGCCAGTTCAGGAACATGCATTCCCGTCTGCTTGGGAACGTGTACGTGATGCTTTTCAGAAAGCACACCTCCGGAGTTCGCAGGTAGCTCCGATGTGGTAGTTTCGAGTCAGTGGAGGAAGGATATTCAGTGGCACTTGAGGATGTACGAGTGCACTGAGGTTCAGAAGCAGATACTAGCTACCTTTAAGCTAGTGGGGTATGCACTGCAGTGATGGGGGTCTATTAACACAGTGGAGGAGAGAGACACTCTCACTATTCAGGAGTTCTGGGTGCGGTTTGACCACAAGTACTTTCCGTCAGCTGTTCACACGGAGATGAGGAGGAAGTTATTGAGACTCAAGCAGGAGGGTAAGACTGTGGCCGAGTATGAGGCCGAATTCACTGATCTTCTGAACATTGTTCCGGATGAGTTACCGATAAAGGAGAAGAAGATACAGAAATTTACAGACGGTTGACTTGGAGGATTCGTCAGCATTTGTTGGGGAACCTATCATTGGCCACTTATTCTGATGTGGTTAACGCTGCATTGCTCCATTGTCAGGATCACCGCTTTCACATGGCTGTGGGCAAGCGATCGGGAGAGTCCAGCCATCAGGGCAGGACTGGAGGAAATGGTGCCAGCGGGGCACAATCTGTTCAGAGGCAGAGACAGGGCGACCAGGGTTCCCAGCAGGGGGATAAGAAGAGGTTCAGGTCTGGAAATTTTAGGCACGGACAGGGAGGTTTTCGGCAGGGCCATCAGGGTCCGAACGGCCATCAAAACCAGCAGGGTCAGAATGGTCAACAGCAGTTTCAGCAGGGCCAGTGGAGGAATGGTAACGGCCACCAGGGCTGGGGACAGCAGGGACAGAGAGGGGTAACTTCCTGGGGAAGTGTTTCATTTGTGGCAAGACTGGCCATAAACGCCAGGACTGTCCTGATAGGGGCAGGGCCCCGCAGCAGCAGTAGGGTGCTCGACATGAGCCACATAGGCCACTTTTTCCACCTGCTCTCCCAGCTCCAGCCCAGGTGCCAGCACTTCCATCCATTCTAGAAGTTCCTATGCAGCAGGGGCAGTTACAGTATGGACGTGTCTATAACGTCCACCAGGAAGCGGCTCCACAGGCACCACCCGCGATTGAGGGTATGTTTCCTATCCATGGTACTATGGGTCGGGTTTTGTTTGATACTGGGGCAACGCATTGCTTTATAGCTACACATTTTGCGAAATCCTTAGGGTTGTTAGCCACAGCAGAGAGCACAGTGACGTGTGTAGGCTCACCATTGGGGAGTGGGTCGCTTATTTTCTTTATATACCGGGGAGTGGGGGTAGAGATTGGTAGTCTGGTATTACCTGCAGACATGTTGGTATTAGATATGCATGTACACGATGTGATTATCGGTATGGATTGGCTCGCTGATTATAGAGCCATGATTGATTGTTTCGGTGGGAGCATTATTTTTGCCATTCCGAGGCAAGAGATGTTTGTAGTGGCGATGCCTCGCCCATAGGGAGGTTCGACCGCTCATTTGTACTACATAGAGGAGGATTCCTCTAAGGAGGTTGTTATTCCTTTAGATTCGATCCCAGTTGTCAGGGAGTATTCGGACGTATTTCAGGAGATACCAGGCCTATCCCCTAGTCGAGAGATAGACTTTGTCATAGACTTATTGCCAAATACGAGACCTATAGCACGCGCACCGTACCATATGGCTCCGACAGAGATGCGAGAGCTACGAGATCAGATTGAGCAGTTGTTGGGTCAGGGGTTTATACGAAGGAGTACTTCGCCGTGGGGTGCCCCTGTGTTGTTCGTGAAGAAGAGAGATGGTTCACTGAGATTGTGTGTGGACTACCGAGAGTTGAATAAGGTCACGATACGGAATAAGTATCTGTTGCCTCGAATCGATGACTTATTCGACCAGTTGAGAGGAGCTTCTTTCTTCTCGAAGATTGATTTGATATCGGGATACCATTAGTTACGTATCAGGGAAGAGGATGTCTCGAAGACTGCGTTCTTAACGAGATATGGTTCTTACGAGTTTCGGGTTATGCCTTTTGGTTTGACCAATTCCCCAACCGTGTTTATGGACCTGATGAATAGGGTGTTCGGGGATTTCCTAGATCAGTTTGTCATTGTCTTCATCGATGATATTCTGGTTTACTCCCAGACAGAGGAGGAGCACGCCGAGCATTTGAGGCAAGTTTTGCAGACACTACGTCAGAACGAGCTGTATGCAAAATATGAGAAGTACGGGTTTTGGCTGAAGGAGGTCCATTTTTTGGGACACATTATTTCCGACCGGGGGATATCTGTTGATCCGGGGAAAGTATCCGCGGTGAGGGAGTGGGGACAGCCCACGACACCAATGGAGATTCGTAGTTTCTTGGGATTAGCAGGATACTACAGGAGGTTCATTCAGGGATTTTCGAAAATAGTAGGTCCTTTGACACATCTGACTCGTAAGGGTGTGCCATTCATCTGGAGTGATGCCTGTCAGTTGGCATTCGATGAGTTGAAGGATAAGTTGACCTCAGCACCTTTGTTAGCATTGTCGAGACCGGGAGTTGAGTATCTAGTCTACACCGATGCATCCTTACAAGGACTTGGAGGTGTATTACAGCAGGAGAGTCAGGCCATAGCTTATGCTTCCCGTATGCTAAAGCCTCACGAGAAGAATTACCCCACTCATGACTTGGAGTTGGCGACAGTGGTATTTGCCCTACGGATTTGGAGACATTACCTGTTGGGGGAGAAGTTTCGATTGTTCACGGACCAAAAGTCCCTACAGTACATATTCATGCAGAAGGAGTTGAATATGCGGCAGCGAAGGTGGCTTGAGTTTGTGAAGGACTATCAGTTTGATATCCAGTACCACCCGGGAAAGGCTAACGTGGTAGCAGACGCGTTGAGCCGTAGGCCAGTAGATAAGGTGGCAGGAGTGTGGAAGGCCAAGTGGAAGGAGTTGGGACACCAGGATGCAGTGGCCCGATCGTTCATGTCTGTGATGACCGTTACACCTCAGATTGTCATGAGGGTAGTAAGGGCACAGGCAAATGACTCGTTCTGTCAGGAGTAGATAGTTCGATTACTAGCAGAGGGAGCCGAGTCCTATACCGTTAGCTCAGACGGGGGATTACGCTTCAATGGGAGATTGGTAGTTCCGTAAGGGGAGGAATTACGGCACGAGGTGATGGCAGAGTCACACGGCTCACGGTTCACGGTACATCCCGGTGGGGACAAAATGTACCAAGACATGAGACGACTATATTGGTGGAGCGGGATGAAAAGAGATATTGCCGTGTTTGTTTCAAAATGCGCCACTTGTCAGCTAGTAAAGGTGGATCATCAGAGACCGGTAGGACTTTTACAGCCATTGGAGGTCCCAATGTGGATGTGGGAGAGCATATCCATGGACTTTATCACGGGGTTGCCTACGTCACAAAGAGGTCACGACTCCATTTGGGTAATTGTGGACAGGTTGACCAAAGTCGCTCATTTTCTACCTGTAAGGACAGACTACACTACGGGATAGTATGCCAAGATCTTTATTGCAGAGATAGTGAGACTTCACGGTGTTCCCCTAAATTTCATGTCTGACCGAGATAAGATCTTTGTTTCACGGTTTTGGGAAAGTTTTCAGGAGGCCATGGGCACGGAATTGCGATTGAGTACAGCGTATCACCCGCAGACTGATGGGCAGACTGAGCGTACAAACCAGATGTTGGAGGACATGCTACGTATGAGTATCATTGATTTTGGGGGTGGATGGGAGCAGTATCTTCCACTGGTGGAGTTTGCTTACAACAACTCCTACCAGTTCACCATTGGCATGGCTCCATTTGAGGCGTTCTACGGTAGACCTTGTCGTTCCCCAGCATGTTGGTTGGAGGTGGGGGACAACAAACTACTTGGGCCGAAAGTGATTCAGGATACTTCGGCGAGGATAGAATTGATCCGGAGTCGCATTCGGGTAGCTCAGGACAGGCATAAGAGCTATGCTGATGCGAAGAGGTTCTTCAGAGAGTTCCAAGTGGGGGACCAGGTTTTGCTCAGAGTATCTCCTATGAAGGGGATTATGCGTTTCGGGAAGAAAGGGAAGTTGGCACCGAGATATGTGAAACCATTTCCTATTATTGAGCGGATTGCACCGGTTGCGTATAGGCTTGGGTTATCGGAACATTTACATCGGATTCACGATGTGTTTCATATTTCCTCGCTAAGGAAATATCTTAGAGACGATTTGTCTCACTCTCATATTGCTTTGGAGGACATCGATCTCCAGCCTGATAGCTCCTATGAGGAGGGGCAGATTGCTATTTTGGACCGAAGTGAGCGGAAACTGCGGTCAAAAGAAGTTCCGTTAGTACGTGTTCAGTGGCGACATCATAATGTCGAGGAGTCCACATAGGAGCGCGAGGATGAGATGCGCGAACGTTATCCAGAGTTGTTCTTACCAGGTACTTTCTAGTTCCGAATTTCGGGACGAAATTCAGTTATTAGGGGGGAAGTATGTAATACCCCGTATTTTTGTGATATTTATTTATGGGATTAATTGAATTAAATGCATATTAATTGGAAATTAATCCGGATTAAAAATACTAGCGAGATGCGAGTTAGTATTTGATATTAATGAGTATATATGGCTATATATGAATATTGAACTATGAAACTTGTCGTGAGATTGAAATACGACAATTTGGAAATTTTGTTGAGACGCGTGTGACAGTCGCGTCCGGAATATATTATGATAATTAAAAAGTGAATTTTATTTCTCTAAATCGTATGGTCATTTTGAGTGCGCCAACGAGTCCGGAAGGGTCGAAATAGTCATAAAACACTAGCCGGGGGTTTAGTTTGGGTCCCGGGGCATTTTTAGATAATACCGGCAACATATAAGGGTAGTTTGGTAATTTTAGAATTTTGGGATTTTTTATTAACAAATTTTAGGAGTTTTAAATGGAAAATTAAAAGATCCACTAACCCATTACCAGCCATTTACTAATTAGAGGGCTACGGGGGTTATTAGAAATTGTTCCAAAAGTTCCTTAGGCAAAAACCCTAGCCACCATTGTTACTTAGAGAAGAAAGCTTGTAGAGAGAGAAGAGAGGAGGATTCTGCAGAAAGAGAGAGAGAGAATACTCCATCAAACCGACATCAAAATCAGAGATTCAAAGAAGGCAAGTGGTTTAATTTCATTATTTTGCAGAGAATGCTTCTTCCATGCGTAGGAAATTCAAATAAATTGTATTGTTCTTGGAGTATGATGAAAACCCATTTAATTGGATGTAGAGATTTAAGAATCTATTGAGGAATTGCATGTAGAATTGTATGTAGGTGATTAATCTGATGATATTATATTTTGGATGAAACAAAAACGGATTTAATTAGACCCATTGGGGATTTAAAAATATTAGGGTTCATGTTCATGTGATTTGGGGATAAATGAAGGGATTTGATGATTCTATAATGGTTAGGAAGATTTGGCCCTATATAAACGTTAATATATAACCTAAGTATGTTTAGGAATGATTAGAACCCATGTACAATGGTTGGATTAATGTTTAGATGAGTTTGGAGAGAAAGAAAAGTTGGAAAAACGATATAGGGAAAATCTGGGCTCGAATCTGGCCACTCGTTAGAAGACCTTCCCAGGTCGTTCGAACGAGCTCGTTCGAACGAGCTTCTAACTAGTTGACAGTCTGAATTCTAACGAGAGGGAGGTTCGTTTGATGACTTTCGTTCGAACGAGATCTCGTTAGAAGGCCTAGTTCGTTCGAACGAACTCTCGTTCGAACAGCCTCGTTCGAACGAGACTTCTAACGAGCTGACAGTTTAGGCTTTTTAGCCTGTTTTGATCCCGAGTGTCCCGTAACCATGGTTATATTTAGAGATAACACTTCATTGTTGATTGATTGTTATAGTAGGGACATTTGAGGTATAATGAGTAGTAAAACCTAGAAGTGTAGTTTGAACCTAAGGGGAATTATGAATTAGGACGCGAGTGCCTATACGATGCGAGAACATTTACGGCCTAAATAATTATATTAATCGGGAGCATATAAATTGAGTAGCATTATATGTCGGTACGATAATGAGAAGTGTACCACCAATAATTATGCTGATTACTAAGATGTGTGCTTACTTAGTATATGTATTGATTTTATGTGTATGACATACCTACCATACTTGCTATCACGGGAGGTTTGCGTTCGCTTAGGGCCCTCTAATACTTGTGTTGCCCGGATTTAGACTGGTACCTTGATGAACATAGGTCAGAGAAGGACTTATTGGGATGTTAATAAGTCTGCTGATCGTGGGAGCGCAGGTATGTGCATGACCCATGTGATGTGACTGTGTTCGCCTCCATTATTTGTGATGTGGTTATCTGAGAACGATTCCAGAGAGATTCGAAATGCGTGATCCTTATGTACGTGATGTACCGGGATGGATAGCAGAGTATGTGTGCACCGCAGCTAGTCTCGGGGTGCTTTTATTGTATATTTATGACGTGAATAATATACACTTAATTAATGGGAACTTTCATGTTATTACTGTGAATATAATTATGGTAATGTTTTGAGAAAACATAATGGGTTAAATGATAGTGAATTGTATTACTTATTGAGAATCCGAGTGTATGTAAAGCCCTCTATTTATTTGATAACGCTAGCATATAATATGGAAACCGAGTAGTAAGGGTAGAACTTATTACGGTTTGGTTAGATATGGATAATATTTAGATGGGTATGGTACGTTAAGAGTGCACATGTAGTCGAGAGGTGAGAATTTCATGTGAGTGCACGTCCTAACATGTATTTTACATTTAATATTTTAAATGTTATTAAAACACTTGCTGTTTTTAAAATGATTTCCACTTTCGGGCTCTGACCCATTTGCTTTCAAATCTATTTTTGTAAAAACCATTTTAGGTGCCTAGCCACAAGGACACCATGCTTAGGATCCTCATTCAGGTGACGAGCTGTAGCTGTTTGTGGAAGTTACAGGACCTTGCTTGTAGACGCTTCTTCTATATTGACTCTCTATTCAGCATTTATCAGTTGTAGGGCATGTCGCCCATTTCTTTAGAGACATTTCATTTATTTCAGTTATTCAGACTTTGGGCATGTAATTAATTCAGGATTCAGACGTATGTTATTATTTCAGTAGTGGGATAGTTGTGAGGAGTTTTCCTCCGGACTCTTATATTTATTTGTTGGTTATTTCATTACTTCGCTATGGTGAATGGATTATGTTGTTATTACATTATTCTTTTATTGCATGTTAATCAGACTTCAATAAAATTTGCCAACTTACTTTTTAAATACTAGGTGGTTAGTAATTATTAAAATGTTTTCGACAGTGATGCTATTAACTGAACCAACTTGGCATTTTGTATTGATTTAATAAAGGAGTAGCTACCCGGTATTTAATTAGTCGGGGTGTCACACACCCGTCACTTAATATTTTTATATTTTTGAAAGTTCGCACTAGCGGCACCTAATCCCTACCCCCACCAGTCCCCATTATTAGAGCTCCAACGACCTTCATCAAAGCTCCCATTTGGGGTGGGTAAGGGCGGCATGGGGTGTCATTGGTGTGAAAATAAGAGAATATTGTAAAAATGGGGTTTGGATTCACTAGAGCTCGGTTTGGGGTGAGTAGGGGTGGCAGGGGATGCCAATATCACGGTCCTTTAAAAATAAGAGAATATTGAATAAAATATTGGATAAATGAGCGTTTGAGCGACTAAATGGGTTAAAATAAAAATAGGTGTCTTTTTAACAATCTATATATCTCTGTGTGTGTGTGTGTGTGTGTGTGTGTGTGTGTGTGTGATTTTGTGGAATTATACATTAATTAACTCATTTATTTAACCAATTTGTTTGTATATTTGTTTAATCCTAATAACTAATGTAGCAACCCAGTCAATATGTATTATTATATATAATTCCTATTTTGATATTTTTTTTAATTAAATCCTTCTGACTATTCAACCATTAATTAAGTTCTGTTTTTAAAGGTGTACATAGTAAATATTACTGTATGTGTAATTTTTTTCATTGAAATATTATGGACTCCATGGATCTTGTTTGATAAATATATAGATTTTATTTTCTTGTGAACACTATAAATTTTACTATATGTGTAATATTAATACAGTAACTGTTACTGTTTGCAAAAATGTCACTAATATAAAACTATTTAATTTTTTGGTTCATACAGTAAAGTTTATTGTATGTGTAATTTTTTTCTTTGATATTTTATAGGCTTCATGGATCTTGTTTGATAGATCTCGGCGAGCAGATTTCAAAAATAGTAATTTTGCAAGAAAAGGGATTTGTCAATTAAAGGTTATGATCATTTGAAGATTAAAAATGGGATGAAAAAAAAGTTCATCCACTTATGTAACTTCCCACACGAAGTTACGGATGATTTGTTTTCAAAGGGTAAAATTGTGAAAAAAAATTAAAATTTAGGAATATTACCTATTTAATGGTTGAGAAGTCAATAAGACTTAGTTAGGGAAACTCTATTCTCGTGGGACATATATATAAATAACCTATAAAGAAACCCTTACCCATATTTTAAATGTATGTATCTCAATTTTTCTACAAAACTAACCAAATCAACAAACAAACCAAAAATACCCAAAAAAACTCTCTGCCTCAACTCTCATGGGCTTATCAAAACTCACCGTCAAAATTCACATTGCTACTATTACAGTCTACCAGACTCTATTTCTCTCTCATGATTCACTCACATCATACGAGGCTTTAGTTTAGGTATAATTATTTTTAATTATTTTATTTTTCTTGAATTATTTGGATTCATTTTGTTGTTTAGATTAGGTTTAAAGATATGAAGAATTTAAATTAATTTAGTTACCATTTGACTTAAGGGTTTGATTAACGTACTACGGGCTTTGTGCTGTTGTATTCGAGTTTATTTTATATAAGTTACAATTATCTAAAAGTTCATGTTATTAAATGAATATTTGTAAAAAATTTATAAGTTTCTCAAAAAAAAATTCGGCTCGGAAGCCACCGCTCGCAAACCACCAAAATGGTGGATGATTTATACATAGAATTGATGATTTATACTTAGCATAGCCCCCACCCTGGAATTTTTTAGAGATCCACTCAACCAGCATACATTTTTTCCTACCTTTTCTCTCTTTATATATACCCGAAGCTTCCTATATCTCCCTTCAAATTCAACCCACATAAATTATCTTATTAGATTCTCATCTTTACCCTCGGTTCTATAATATACTATTTGGAAATTAAAAAATATATCATTATGGAGAAAGAATAAGAAATAATGATGAAGAGAATACTATTATTGGTATTTACTTTTCATAAAGTAAACGTACAGCGAAAGACTTATTAAATACTAGCTAGGTTCCACAAAAGGTGGAACAAACATTTCGAGAAACGTCCACTAATTGAAGAGGTCTAGAAGACCTGTTGAACACGCATGTGTTTTCCATCAGAATAGGATAATATTCAACAAACAACTAGTCACATATCTCTTGTTTGATATCCGGTGGACAGTTATCAGCTTGCTGATGCGGACGAGTATAATCTGATAAGTTAGGGATTGGGTTATGATTGTGTGTGTGATAAATTGGGGATTGTGCAATCCGATGACGACGTAGACCAGCAGGGTAGAGAGTGTACACCTACTGATTGGATATTTATTAAAATGATACACTTCGAGGATCGAGAAGTACTTCCAAACTTGCGGTGATTGAGAAAATAAAAAGAATGAATTAATTACGCAGGATTCGGACATTACGCACCACGTATGGTTAGAATATGTTATGGGTCGTGGGTGTACCTATTTGAATAATGTAAATATATTTATATGAATGTATGTATATATATAGTATGTAAATATCTGTGTTTAATCATACTCACGCTACTTGCTATCACGAAGGTTTCCGCAAGGGGACAGTCTTATCTCGATGTGACCTTTATAGGGGATGTTGATTTGTACCCTAGAATATAGGATCCTTGGTACAGGTTAGCAGATAACAATAGTCAGACGCTCCTAAGAGATGTGAGGGTATGTGCTGACCTCTTAGTGACTGGGAACTACGCTTCGCCTCCAATATATGTGTATTTTGTGTTAATACAGTTCGATAGTGGATCCAAACTAGTATTTTCGTTATTTGTACGAGATGTGCAGGGACTGGATAGCAGAGTATGCCAACACCATATATATATATATATATATATATATATATATATTAGGAGTGATAAATATATATACCTGTGATTCATCTATTGTGCTTTTAAGTAAAGAAAATGGAATAATTGATATTGAATAAACTGAGTGTTTGAGAACTTAAGGCCGTATTGACATATCTATATATATACCCGACTTGTTGAATTCAGAAAGTTGAACATGTATTATTTATAGTTATGTGAAATCATGAATGAGGGTTGATGAGAGGAGACTGGGTGTAGAATAGTTAACTGAGTTAGAATTAATTAGAATAGTTAGTAATGTGTTAGGCATGCACACTAGTTGAGAGGTGAGAATTACCAAGTGAGGGTAACGCAACTAACTTGTATGTAGTATCAGTTAGTAAAAATTTTAAATACTTGCTAAAATATTTTAAAGCTATTTTACACTCGAGCTCTAACCCATTTCCTGTCATCTCCTCTTTCTCTTGTGTGTGTGTGTGTGTATATATATATATATTATAGGTGCCCAGCCACAGAGGCCTTAGACTTATATCTTTGGACTGTTGACGTGCTGCAACCAGTGTGTGAGGTGCAGGTCTTTGCATTTTGACGACTTCATCCTTGTCATCTCAGCTCTTCACTTAGTCATTTTAGATAGGGCATGTGTCGCCCATTTCCAGTTTCTATTTAGTTCAGAGTGACTTTGTACTCTTTATTTATTTCAGTATTCAGTTTTAGTTGGGATTGTTGTAATGATTACATTGTCCTTCGATTTGGGATATGTTATTTGGAATGATTAATCTAGTTTTTTTATTCCACTTGGATGGTTTGGTATTTAATATTATTATATGTGTTCATAAAAATGGTTTGGTATATAAACTCGTAACAATGGGACTTAATTTATAAAATTAAATATTTTGACACTTAGCTTAATTATTTATTACGTGATACATAAAGACAAATTATTTTTGACAGTGATGCTAAGAATGAACCAACCGAACACTTTGTAATTTAATGAAGGACTGATCACGGTATTTAATTAGGCAGGGTGTCACAGTTTCGTATTTAGTTGATAGCAGTGATACCCTTTATGAATAGAACTATACCCAATAAATACAAAAAGGATAAGTTTTTGGAATAAATTTATTTTGAGTTTTAGTTCTTAAATAAGGGAAACACCGACAATCAAAATTTTGTAGTGTGGAGTAATTTGGATGTATTCCATGAAGTTTGAAAAAGGGGGTGGTGTGATTTAATGGAGCGGAAGGTAAGAGGTTGATTAGGTAAACTGCAGTTAAAACGGTTTCCACCCAAAGAGATAGTGGTATATTGGCGTGAAACAATAATATTATAGCTGTTTCGACAATGTGTCTATGTTTTCTCTCGGTTACACCATTTTGTTATGGGGTTCCTAGACAAGATATATGTCTAACTATGCCATATTTTTCAAGATAAGAAATAAAGTTATCACCGGAGAATTCACCACCACCATCACATTGGAAAATTTTATTCTTCTTTTCAAATTGAGTTTCAATCATTTTGTGAAATGTTAAAAAAGTTTGATAAAGGTCGGACTTTTGTTTAAGTGGATATAACCATGTGAAACGAGTACAATCATCGACAAATATAACATAAAGTTTATATCCTTGAGAAGATGTTATAGGAGCGGGTCCCCACAAATCACAATGAATTTATGCGAAAAGAATACTAGAAATTGTATCATTTATTCCAAATGGCAACTTACAACTTTTTCCAAGTTGGCAACTTACACAAATAGTAGGAGATTTATTCCAATTGTCAACATGTAAAGCATGACATTTATTTAAAAAAAATTAAAAGACTTGATTTGAGGATGTCCCAATCTTTGATGCCAAACTTGATCACTTGCTTTTTTGTCATAAATAGCATTAAGAGCTTCCTTATGATTTTCTTCAAAGGTGTAAAGTGACCCCGTTCTAGTTGTGGGACTTCATGTCCTTGACAATAAATCCATTATTAGTAAATTCTAATAAGCATTCATTGTCTTGAAGTACTTACAGAAATAAGATTCTTTTTTATTTTGGAAACAACCAAAACATCTTTCAAAATTAAATTTTTGTTTAATTGTTTTTCTACAATGTGAGTGATGTCAAGTTTCGAACCATCACCTATAATAACTTTATCAATTCCTTTATATGAAATAATTTTAGAAAAAAATACTGGTACCATTTGTCATGTGGGATGTAGCTTTATCACCCTTTGCAAATTGTTGAAACAAAGGTGGCCCTGTCGTATTTGCTGAAGTAGCTTGATTTTGCACATAAGGAATTTGCTGATTTTAAGTAAATACCACCAAACTATTGATTTTGTTTTGTAGATGAATTACCATAGTGAGGTATTGTTAGTCTATACCCACGACCTCTAGATGAGAACTAACTGCCGAAGTTATATCCATGAAATACTCTACCCTTGTTGAACCTGGATCCTCCACGGTTGTGATATTGAGTAGAACCTCTATTTTCATTAAATGCCATAGAGTGGTCAGCTTGTTGCATTTAGGGTTCACTAGATATTTCCTCTCGAATTTCAAACCCTTTGATTGAAGATATCAGTTATGAAAGCGAAGGATACAGAGGTTTGCCTAACATGACAGTACGAAAGACCTTCTATTTTTGGCCCAAACCTTTAGAAAAGGTGAAAACTTTGCTATCATCATCCAAAGCTTTATGAATGGCAGCAAGAGCATCACACAAGTTTTTAAACTCTTTAATGTAATTATTAAGAGTTTTTCCTTCCAATGTGATATCATGAATTTGCTCTTTCAATTGAAATTCTTATTCTTTTATTGATTGTAAAAAAAAATCTTCAAAGCATTCCCATATTTCCTTTGTAGTGTTGCATCCTACAATAAGAAACTGGAGTTCTTTTTCAATTGAACCTTGTATCCAAGTTTTGAGAAGTACATCTTTTTCCTCCCATTCTTGAAATTCCTTTGTTATCTCTCCCTTCTCATTGTACTGTGTAGAAGGCTCTTGTGTGATAATATCAGTTACTTTCATGGCCGGCATATATTAGAGTATTTGTGTTCTCCATATCAAGAAGGTATCTGGTTCCAACTTAAAATTTCTTATTACAATAAGGTGATGCAAGGAGCTGATGTTAAAGGAAAGAGTATTTATTTGTGACTTAGATGCCATTGAACCAGGTAACTCTGATACCGTTAAGAAGATATTATTATGCAGAAAGAATAAGAAAGAATGATGAAGAGAATATTATTTTTGGTATTTTCTTTTCATAAAGTAAACATACATCCAAAGACTTATTAAATACTAGTTAAGTTCGACAAAAGGTGGAACAAGCATATCAAGAAACATCTACTGATTGAACAAGTCTAGAAAACATGTTGAACACATGTGTTTTCCATCAGAATAGGATAATATTCAACAAACAACTAGTCACATATCTCCTTCTTAATATTCGGTGGACAGTTATCAGCTTGCTGAAGAGGACGAGTATCATCTGATAAGGCAGGTGTCTCAATAGTAATGTCTCAGAGTTGCATGATTGTTGAAACATGTTGGAAGAGACAGGCAAATGGGGAAGATTATGAAGAATATGATTATGCCCCTGCAGCATGTATAGAAGAAGATGGGGATTACGATGTTAAAATTATATTATTTAATTATTTATTAATTAAACAATTCGGCCAAATTTTGTAATTATAATTTAAATAAATTAATTCTTCTGAATTAGAGTGGTTCAAATAAGGGGACGACTTTGATTAAATTAAATAATTAATCTTAGAAAATTATTATTCCAAAGGTCACATGATTTTTAGTATATTTGTGAGTCCCTTTAGCTACTTTAGTGGATGGTAGATGATGAGTTTTAAGGTAAATTTCAGGTCCCCTTCCACCCTATATATAGTGAACCAATCTCCACTATTTGGTACACAATAACACAAAAAAATATCTACGCTAGGAAGGGAAAAAACTATTTTTCCAAAAAATTTCATAAATCAGCACTCTCATAATTTTTACGAACATTTTTTGGAGCTTAAAGAAGGAAGAGCTAGGAGTTTGGAAGTTGTTCGTGAGGCACATCAACTTTAACAAATGAATCAAGTACCAATGGAGAAAGGTAATTTTTCATAAAGTTTGAAGGTTAAATTAAAGTGGAGATTGCATGATATATTGAAGATCTAATAAGAATTAATTATTGTTATATGTATAATTCTTATTCATTTTAAAATATAATTTACATGTGGTATCAGAGCCAAGTTGAAATATTATCATTCTATCCCTCTAAGTATTTAAAAGGTCAAACTATATGTTGATAAACTCAGTTTTGTTTTTTGTTTAATTCTCCATTGTTTTGTTTATCGTGATGATTAGTATAACATGATAATTTTAACGTTTTATTAAAAACTGATTTGTTTATCATGCTAATTCATAATTCATGTTAATATTGAAAGAAATTTTTTTGTGTTTCTTAACAAATTCTGTCAAATCTGTTAAGAATTTTCCTGTCACAATTTTTTTTCTATTAAGAATTCTTGTTTGATTTTTGACAAATCTGATTTAAAACAGTCTTGTTTGTTTTGATTTGTTTAAAATTATTTTTTATAGTTAATAAATCTATTTAACATAATTCTATTTGTTTAACATATTTGTTTAATAAATCTGTTGAAAACATTTTTAACTGTTTAACAAATTTGTTGGAATTTTTGTTTTGTAAAAAGTTAAGAATTCACATAAAATAGTTTAATTTGATGCATTGAAACCAGATATATGTAGTTTTGATGTCATTTTAATGGTTATCTAATCCGTTTCTATCAACCCTACAAATTTCAAGCAATTCGGGAACAAAAAAATTTTAAAAAAGCGCTTCTGGTGAATAGTGTTTTTACTCTCGAACTTGCTCCGAATGAGATGAAACTTGGTAGTCTGATTGGAAACGGGCCAGAGACAGATTTTCACAATCTTTGGTGGTGATGTAAACTATTTTTCAGAGTTCCAAGATCGTTTAGGCCCTCAAAACTCAAAATTTGTCATTTATGAAAATAATCACGAGGCGTATATCTCACTCCAAAAATTTTAGTTTTAAATTTTGCAAAAAGTTTTGAGAATTTGGAGTAATTTTCTACAGTTCCATGATGCTAACTCATTTTTTCCATTTTTGGCAAAATTTTATGTTTTTCATATTTTATAATTGTTGCATCTAGAAGTATTTTATAAACCTTGTCTTAATGATCCTATATTAGTTGAATATTCGTGTCAAACACGGGCCAAAATATTTCAAATGGTAGGATATTTGACTTGTGTGGATTTAATATTCATATTTTTATAAGTCTCATGCCAAACACATGTCAATGATTCATAACATCGAATATTAAAAATATTACAATTCTTTTTTAATACTCATATTTTTATAAGTCTCTTGCCCAACACTGGCCAGTGATTCCTAACATTGAATATTAAATATTATTTTTTTATATTTTTATTAAAGCATCTCGTGCCAAACATAGGTCAATGACTCATTATGTGAAATATCAAATTTATGCCCTTTCTAAAGTTTATTATTATATAGTATTCATCAACTTTAGAATTATTAAATAAATATTAAATTGTCTAATAATGCGTTTATTTAATCACAATTTATAATTAAATTTTCTGCTTTTATTGTTTTGTAACTAAAGGGAAACTTATAATATAATATAATTTAATTTATATTATAAGTTTTTGACAATTTTATATATTCATTTCCTTTCAAATTTTAGTCAAGTTTGTTATATTTTAATTAGAGTGAGCATTTTGTAGTGAATCTTAACCTGTTTCCTCAAGCCTCAACCTTTTCGAAATTTGACGAAACTAATATGTCGGGATGGTACGAGCAAATTGAGTTTAGCCTTGGGGTTATAGACCTTGATATTGCACTTCTAACTGAAGAATCCGCTACTATTACTGAACAAAGCAGTGAGGATGATGTACTCATATATAATACATGGTCAAAATTGAACAGGCTTTGTCTCATGTTTATTAGAATGTGCATTGCAACAAATGTGAAAACATCCCTACCTGAAACCACCAACGCGAAACAGTAACTGACGAATATTAAGGATAGATTTCGCACTACTGATAAATCCCTGGCTGAAAAACTTATGGCTGACTTGACCACTATGAGGTTCAATGGCACTCGAACTATGAACCCACATATTATTGAATTGACCAACATTGCTACAAAACTATGAACTTCCACCACACCAAAAAACAGGAAACTGACAAGGTTTAAAACTGTTCCAGATCAAATCTGGCACGGTTTTGAACTGTGCGAGAATCAGGTGTTCCAAAATGGCAATTTTTTTCTGGAACGGCTCAAAAGTGTGCCAGATTCAGCCAAACAGGAACACTTCTGGCACACTTTTAAACCGTGCCAGAATTCGATATTTCTGGAACACTTTTGGCACAGTTTTTAACTGTGCCAGATTCAGCCAAACAGGAACACTTCTGGCACACTTTTAAACCGTGCCAGAATTTGGTATTTCTGGCACACTTTTGGCATAGTTTTTAACTGTGTCAGATTCAACACAGTTTAAAAAAATGTGGCGCAGTTTAAAACCATGTCAAATATGATACACTTTTGCCACGGTTTTGAACTGTGCCAAATTTTTATAAAAAAATAATTATTATTTGAAAGCACAAAATTCACAAATTAATAATATTTCGCGTTGTTAATAATCTAATGTGTATTCAAACTTCAAAATATTACAAGTCTTTAACAGTTCACAGACCCAAAAAAAAAATTTGGCAGAGTTTCCTCTATTTTCTGAACATTCCAAAACCCGTTAATACAAAACCTCCCTAACATAAAACCCGCACGGCCATAAAAGTCAAATATAAAACAACAAACGATCGAACGGCCATGACACAAAAAAATGAAATCATTGTAAACCATTGAGTTCTCTGTGTGTTCCACATGAATACATGCCAATGATAAACTGTTATCCTGCAAAAAAAATAGGATACAAAAAAGATACGATATTAGTAACCGAATAATTTACAAAAAAAAATTACTCAAACTAAAAAATTACATATATGAGTGCAAATTATTGTCATACTCTCAAATCGGGAGACCCGGGACTACGCGGTCAGTTCCTACAAGTTACATTGGTCCCATGCGAGGTGTTTGTGCCTCCTACGGGGTCGTTTGGGGGATGGTTTGGGTTTTCACCCTTTAACGGCTTGTTTTTAAGTCTAAGTGTGATTTTTACAAATTATCGTCATACTCTCAAATCGGGAGACCCGGGACAACGCGATCAGTTCCTGCAAGTTACATTGGTCCCGTGCGAGGTGTTCGTGCCTCCTACGGGGTCGTTTGGGGGTTGGTTTGGGTTTTCACCCTTTAACAGCTTATTATTAAGTCTAAGTGTGATTTTTTCAAATTATCGTCATACTCTCAAACCGGGAGACCCAAGACTATGCAGTCAGTTCCTGCAAGTTACATTGGTCCCGTGCGAGGTGTTCGTTTGTGCCTCCTACGGGGTCGTTTGGGGGTTGGTTTGGGATTTCACCCTTTAACGGATTGTTTTTAAGTCTAAGTGAGATTTTTGTAAATTATCGTCATACTCTCAAACCGGGAGATCTGGGATTATGCGATCAGTTCCTGCAAGTTACATTGGTCCCGTACGAGGTGTTCGTGCCTCTTACGAGGTCGTTTGGGGGTCGGTTTGGGTTTTCCTTAACGACTTGCTATTAAGTCAAAGTGTGATTTTTGCAAATTATCGTCATACTCTCAAATCGGGAGACCCAGGACTACGCAGTCAGTTCCTGCAAGTTCTATTGGTCCAGTGCGAGGTGTTCGTGCCTCCTACGGGGTCGTTTGGGGGCTGGTTTGGGTTTTCACCCTTTAACGACCTGTTTTTATGTCAAAGTGTTGATTTTTGCAAATTAGCGCCATATTTTCAAACTGGGAGACCCGGGATAACGCGGTCAGTTCCTACAAGTTGCATTGGTCTCGTGCGAGGTGTTCATGCCTCCTATGGGGTCGTTTGGGGGTTGGTTTGGGTTTTCACCCTTTAACGGCTTGTTTTTAAGTCTAAGTGTGATTTTTGAAAATTATCATCATACTCTAAAACCGGGAGACCCGGGACTACGCGGTCAGTTCCTGCAAGTTACATTGGTCCCGTGCGAGGTGTTCGTGCCTCCTACCGGGTCGTTTGGGGGCTGGTTTGGGTTTTCACCCTTTAACGTCTTATTTTTAAGTCTAAGTGTGATTTTTGCAAATTATTGTCATACTCTCAAACCGGGAGACCTGGGACTACGCGGTCAGTTCCTACAAGTTACATTGGTCCCGTACGAGGTGTTCGCGCCTCCTACGGGGTCGTTTGGGGGTTGGTTTGGGTTTTCACCCTTGAACGGCTTGTTTTTAAGTCTAAGTGTGATTTTTGCAAATTATCGTCATACTCTCAAATCGGGAGACCCGGGACTACGCGATCAGTTCCTACAAGTTACATTAGTCCCGTGCAAGGTCTTCGTGGCTCCTACGGGGTGGTTTGGGGGCTAGTTTAGGTTTTCACCCTTTAACGGCTTGTTTTTAAGTGTAAGTGTTGATATTTGTAAATTATCGTCTTATTCACAAACCGAGAGACCCGGGACAACGCGATCAGTTCCTGCAAGTTACATTGGTCCCATGCGAGGTGTTCATGCCTCCTATGGGGTCGTTTGGGGGTTGGTTTGGGTTTTCACCCTTTAACGGCTTGTTTTTAAGTCGAAGTGTCATTTTTGCAAATTGTCATCACACTCTCAAACTGGGAGACCCGGAACTACGCGGTCAGTTCCTAAAAGTTACATTGGTCCCGTGCGAGGTTTCCGTGCCTCTTACGGGGACGTTTGGGGGCTAGTTTGGGTTTTCACCCTTTAACGGCATGTTTTTAACTCTAAGTGTGATTTTTGCAAATTATCGTCATACTCTCAAACTGGGAGACCCGGGACAACGCGATCAGTTCCTGCAAGTTACATTGGTCCCGTACGAGGTGTTCGTGCCTCCTACGGGGTCGTTTGGGGGCTGGTTTGGGCTTTCACCCTTTAATGGCTTGTTTTCAAGTCTTAAGTGTGATTTTTACAAATTATTGTCATACTCTCAAACCGGGAGACCTGGGACTACGCGGTCAGTTCCTGCAAGTTACATTGGTCCCGTACGAGGTGCTCGTGCCTCCTATGGAGTCGTTTGGGGCCTGGTTTGGGTTTTCACCCTTTAAAGGCTTGTTTTTAAGTCTAAGTGTGATTTTTGCAAATTATCGTCATACTCTCAAACCAGGAGACCCGGGACTACGCGGTCAGTTCCTACAAGTTACATTGGTCCCGTGCGAGGTCTTCGTGGCTCCTACGGGGTGGTTTGGGGGCTGGTTTGGGTTTTCACCCTTTAACGGCTTGTTTTTAAGTGTAAGTGTTGATTTTTGCAAATTATCGTCTTATTCACATACCGAGAGACCCGGGACTACGCGATCAGTTCCTACAAGTTACATTGGTCCCGTGCGAGGTGTCCGTGCCTCATACGGGGTAGTTTGGGGGCTAGTTTTAATTTTCACCCTTTAACGACTTATTTTTAAGTCTAGGTGTTGATTTTTGCAAATTATTGTCATATTCTTAAACCAGGAGACCCGAGACTACGCGGTCAGTTCCTATAAGTTATATTGTTCCCGTGCAAGGTGTTCGTGCCTCTTACGGGGTCGTTTGGGGGTTGGTTTGGGTTTTCACCCTTTTGAGGTGACCCCGAAAATGCAGGTCGGTGCGCAAAGACTTTATGTGCGGAAGTAAACTATTGTTGAGTAAACACCTTAAACCTACGAGTTTATATGAATGATGCCAAGAGGGACCAAATTAAACTTTTACTTAATCTGATTAACTTTTATGAAAATAATTTTAATTTTCAAAGTTAATTAAAGTCCAAAACAGATTCAATTTTTAGGCGAGTTTCTAATTATTTAGTCCTACCTTTTCGTGTGAGGTGAAATGCAAGAAATGTACAACATACGGTATTTATTTAACGTCGCAAAAACCCTTCCCCGGGAAAAACGACGAACTCCTCTAGGAGTTACCTAAACTACTTCCACTAAAACAATAAAAGAATAGGTACGAGTTACAAACAACAAACTTAACAATTAAAGAAGAATGATCTAGCTATTACCCCACACGACCAAGTCTACCCTGGTTGCTTATTCAGTTCTCTCTTTCGCGTTCTTCACTTCTCAGCCTCCCCTCTAACTTCTTTAAGCGCAGGTTGGCTCAGTGCCTATTATTTACTTTTTAGTGAAGTGTGTGTGATGCAACAGAATATATAACACCTATATCTTTGCAAGTCTTGTGTTATTCAAATCAAGTCATCTTGACTTTGAATACACTTTTGAAAACTTTCTTTTCTCTTTTCTTTAAATCTCGAACACTAGACTTGTTCAGATATTACACAAACATGTGTCTACGTGAATACAAAGTGAGTGATATATGAGTGATATGAGATGCAAACAATTTCAGAAAATCACTTAAACAATCAAGCAATCAAGTTCACACAGATATATTCTAGACTGAACAGAAATAAAACATATCAAGCATACAGCCAGAAATATTACAAACTGTTTATAACTATTTTAGATTAAAATGATTTAATCCAGTTTAGTTCAAGTTCCAATCAGTCTGAACAGTTCGGGTTCTTGATTAGGTCCAGTATGTTCTTGTTCTCAGTCCAAGTCCTTGGTCAAGTACACAGGTATAAATTTGTTTAGTCCAAGGTCATATATCCAGTATCAGGTAATTTTGTCACGATTCACAACTCGTATTAGGTTTAAATCTCTAAACCTATAATAAGTTCCACTTTCGTGTAAATCAGATTTCCAGAAATAATCAATTTAAAACAAAGTGTTTTAAATGAAGTAAGATCACTACTGGTTCTAGTGTGTGTAGTGTTTATAAAATATAACAGCACAATACTTACACAAACACTTTAGATCTAGCACATAACAAATCTGAAATTACAAGAAAACAAGAACAATGATAGAGAGACTTACAAAACGATTTTTCAGAATGAAAAATCAACTGATTTGGAAATGCAGAATTTCAGAGATTAAAAACCTTCCATTCTTGAATCCACAAAACAACTTGAAGACTCAGCAATGTTTTGTAAAGAATACACACAAGATTTCTCTGAAAATACTGGTGTTTAGTCTCTCTCGCTCAGAATAAATTTTGGCAGAATTTATGCTCAAAAACGAATTTTCTCGGGTTGAAAAAATGAAGACACAATGTCTCTATTTATAGAGTGCACAAGTGTGTGCTGATAGGTGTAAAAAGGTTCACACGGATTGACAAAGAATACACACCAGCCACTGATAAAAATAGATCTAAGGGCTCACAAAGAAACACAAAATGGTGTGTTAAAATTGTGACACGTATAAAGCAAGTTGTAACAAACTAACAGACTAATAAACAAAACGTTTATTAAAACAGTCGTTTTGAAAAACTGAACGCCAGAAGAAAAAAAATATTACCGTTGCTCAAAAATGAAACTGCGTCGTTTTAGTGAAATGGATCCAAAACCGTTTTTGGTTTAAAGAAAAACCGTGTGCGGTAAAAAGATTCCGACGTCGTCGGTTTTTATAAAACAAAAATTATTTTTGATTTAAAAAAAATAAACACGACATCGTTTTTAAAAAGAAACAGTTTCGGTTTAAAAACAAACCATAGGCGGTTCTGAAAAGATATAAGGGGCGGTCAAATCGAGCAGATATTGGGAACACGCCAACTGTGATAACAGCAAAAAAATCAAATCGGCTTACAGCCTAAGGCATGGGCTATGCACAAAATGATGAAGTCTCTGACCTGTGAGGTCAAATCGGTACTACATGGGAGCACACAATTGTCCAACAGCTAAAGCAAAAACCACATATGAAGCACATAACATATATTAAAATATGTATAATAGCTTTCAATCACCAACAGCAAACGTGGTCACATACAAAAGTTAAAGTCTAAGGTTCTTACACATATATACATCCAAGCATACATATCATCATATATATATATAATCATAAATGCATGCATGCATACATATATAATATACTAATATATACATATCACATATAAGCATAATATACAAAACGTACGCACACTTTAACATATATATATACACGCATGAACCATATGCATATATAATATTATATACATGCATATATATATTCGTAAAAAAAATAATTTTAACAAAAAGAATAATTCTGCAACAAAAAAAATTATTTAAAGTCAAAATTATTTTCACAGAAATATATATATATATATATATATATATATATATATATATATATATATATATATATATATATATATATATATATATATATATATAATAACACGCACATGCACAGTTAACATAAAATAACAAAATGTATTTTTAATTTCAAAAAATATTCTGCAATTTTTATTAAGAAAAATATTTAGTGTCAAACTTATTCTCTCAAAAACATTTTTCTTGTAAAAATTCCAAATTAAAATTTTTGAACTCAAAAATAATTTTATTATGACGAAACAAAACATTATCATAAGATATGATAAAAATGCAAAATGCAACGTGGTGTTGTGTCCTATGTGAAAGAAATTCCTATGAGCCATAAGATTACCTTTTTCTGAGATGGCGGACTGAATGGAGATCACATTTGATGTAGATGGACAAAGAGAGCTTGGAGTCGATATGGGGACACGCAATCCTAAATTACAAAAATATTTTGTCAAAATTCAAGTACAACTAGATGAAGTCCTATATAGCTGAAGCACGAAAAGCAAACCCTAGGTGTGCTCTATATAGGGCCTTCAAACTCCCCCATTGGACTAATTTTGACAAAATCCTTGAGTACATCAAATGATATACTAAGGAAAAATAAATCCTAATATGTCCTATACAAAAGAGTATCTAACTACCCACCCATCCTAGAAAAGAAAAGACACAACTCAATCGGATGCACGGTTAAGAAAACCTGCAAAACATAAATACACAATCTGCCAAGAAATCAAGTTAGTAGCATATGTTCTACCAAAATATGAAAATGACGGAATTAACTGTGCAGAAATTATAAAACATGACACGTACGAAAAATATCAACAACAAAGGATTAAAATATGTACTCAATTCTCCCCCATTTTGTCTAAATTAGACAATGGAAAAGAAAGAAATAAAATAAGTGTTCATAATCTGCAAAATAAGCGTCTCCTACATTACACATGGCTTTAAGAGATACCGGTGATTAGTAGGTACCTTTATCCTAAAACCTCAGAGATCTAGTATACAGAAAGCAGATTAAACACAACTAATTGTCGAGTACAGTCATTCCAATCATATGTCTTAATTTCTCAAACCGGGATTTATCTAACGGTTTAGTGAACAGATCAGCTAGTTGATTTTCAGTAGGAATATGTTCAATTACAAGTTCTTTTGCTTCAACCAATTCTCTAATAAAATGATGTCTTATGTTGATGTGCTTAGTCCTACTATGCTGGACAGGATTTTTGGCAATACAAATGGCACTTTCATTATCACAATAAAGGTGTACTTTGGATTGAATAATACCATAATTTGATAGCATTTGTTTAATCCAAATAAGTTGAGCACAACATGCACCAGCAGCAACATATTCAGATTCAGTAGTTGATAAAGTTACACTAGTTTGCTTTTTACTAGACCATCCAACGAGATTCTGTCCTAAATAATAGCAACCACCCGAGGTGGAACGACAATCATCCGTGCTACCGCCCCAATCCGCATCCGAGTATCCAATTATCTCATAAGAAGAGTCGTTGGTATACCAAAGTCCAAACTCAATCGTGCCTTTAACATATTTTAAAATATTTTTAGCACAAGTGAGGTGAGACTCTTTCGGACTGGATTGAAACCGCGCACAAATACAAACAGCATACTGAATATCAGGTCTAGAAGCAGTTAAGTATAATAGACTACCAATTATGCTACGGTATAATGTGGGATCTACATCTGGGCCACTATCGGATTTAGATAATTTAGTTTTTAGAGCTATAGGTGTAGATGAGATTTTAGCATTTTCAAGTCCAAATTTAACAAGTAAATCCTTAGCATATTTGGATTGTGAAATAAAGAGGCCATCACTTTGCTGTCTTATTTGAAGTCCTAGAAAATACTGGAGCTCCCCCATAAGTGACATCTTAAATTCACTACTCATGTCTTGTGAAAACTTTTTAACTTCATTTGGTGAGGTTGACCCAAAAATGATGTCGTCTACATAAATTTGAGCAATCAAAATGTCATTTTTATTAGATTTCTTAACAAAAAGAGTTTGGTCAACACCTCCTCTAACAAACCCATGTGAAGATAGAAAAGCAGCCAAACGTTCATACCAAGCACGAGGGGCCTGTTTTAAACCATATAAAGCCTTCTTAAGTCTATAAACATGATTAGGGAGTTTGGGATCTTGAAAACCTTTGGGCTGCTCAACGTATACTTCTTCGGAAAGAATACCATTAAGAAAATCAGATTTTACGTCCATTTGAAAAAGCTTAAATTGTAAGTGACAAGCAACAGCTAGAAGCAATCTCACTGATTCAAGACGGGTAACCGGGGCAAACGTGTCGTCACAGTCTATTCCTTCTATTTGAGAATAACCCTATGCTACAAGTCTAGCATTATTTCGAATGACTATCACTTTTTCATCGGTCTTGTTTTTGAAAATCCATTTTGTACCAATTACTTTGATATCCTTGGGCCTTGGAACTAAATACCATACGTCATGATCCGTGAATTGAGCTAGCTCCTCTTGCATCGCATCAATCCAATATGAATCATTAAGTGCCTCATTTACTGATTTTGGTTCCACAAGGGATACAAAAGCAGCCATATGAGCTACTTGACGTAATTGATTTCTAGTCCTCACGGGCGCACGAATATCACCAACAACTTCGGCGGAGGGATGATCTTTTGAAACCCAGTTAGGCACGGCAAGGGTTGGTGCTGGTAAAGATTCATCTTCTGTCAAAACAGAATCATTTAATATATTTATATCCAAATCAGTTTCTACAGGTGGATCTTTACTAACAGGTTCAATAGTGCTATCAATTACAACAACATTAATAGACTCTAAAATGGATTTGGTTCTTAAGTTGAAAACTCTTAAAGCTCTACTATTCTGAGAATACCCAAGAAAAATGGATTTATCTCCTTTGGCTTCAAATTTTGAAAGATTATCACGATCATTGCAAACATAACAAATGGAGCCAAAAGTACGAAAATATTTAACATTGGGCTTTTTGTTGAACCAAAATTCGTAAGGGGTCATTTTGGTATTCTTCCTAAGATATACACGATTGATAATATGAACTGCAGTAAGACAAGCTTCTTCCTGAAAGTATAGAGGTAAATTTTTAGCATGGATAAGGACTCTAGCCATTTCTTGTACAACTCTATTTTTCCTTTCAACCACTCCATTTTGTTGAGGAGTTTTTGGAGCACTAAACTCATGAGAATAACCATTAGCCTCACAATACTCAATGATACCAGTTTCTTTAAACTCGCCACCTCTATCACTTCGAATTCGAGTCACTTGGGTGTCTTTCTCATTTTCTATCCGAGTCAGAATTTTCAAAAAATTGTTAAATGTTTCTGACTTAGCTTTCATGAAAGCTACCCAAGTAAATCGAGAAAAATCATCCACAATAACTAGGATATAAGAATTTCCATTTAAACTAACAGTCCTAGTTGGACCCATTAAATCCATGTGGAGAAGTTCAAGAGGTGCCGAGGTGTTAATGTCTTAAACCTTTTTGTGAGGAGATTTGGTAATCTTACCCACTTGACATGGACCACAAACAGCAGAGGGACATTTCTTTATATTAGGTAGGCCTCTAACAATGTCTTGTGATGATAACCGATTTAAGGTATCAAAACTGATGTGCCCCAACCTATTGTGCCATAGGTCAGTATCATCTAAAAGAGTAACATTACAAGACAAGGAGCCAGAAGCTTTGTAACAGTTATCCGTGGTACGATTGCCTTTTATGTAACTTTCTCCCATATTAGTCAAAACATCACAGGAGGTTTTGGAAAATTTAACTTGGCAACCATTATCACAAAACTGACTGATAGAAAGTAAATTAGCTCTCATTCCTTGAACTAATAACACATCATTAACATTGGGTAAACCTTCTTCATTAAGAGTACCTTTGCCAATGACATGGGAGGTCTTACCATCTCCAAAGGTCACGTTGCCACCTTTATAATGAACAACATCCTTAAGTTTGGTAATATCACCCGTCATATGACGCGAGCATCCGTTGTCTAAGTACCAACCAGCACTATGCATCTCACAGCGTAGGGCTGTTAAGACTACAAAAGATTTTAAATTCGAATGTTTTAGCTGGGGTCTTAGATCATCAGATCTGATCCAAATAGGCACCGTTTTAAATTTGTTTTGTGCAATAATTTCGGATCTAAGAAAGGATTTACCAAATGATCTTGATTTGTGATTATTCCAAGTTCTAGGCTTACTAAAATAGTGAAATGATCCATTGCGATTTGAGGTTTTATAACCAAATCTCCCACTTTTTGGGTTAAAGTAAAAATTATCATTTTTCTTTTGAAACCGTTGGCACTCAAAGTTTTGGTGTCCAAAAACATCACAAATAGTGCAGAATTTATTAGATGTAGGAAGGCCAGAATTACAATGTTTTTTAACAAAGCAAGTTTCAAATTTCTTACAAGAATTGGACATAACATGTCTAGAAAGTCTCTTAGCAGGGGGACAGTATCTAGAAGAGGATGTATCAACAAAATTTTCAATGAAGTAATCAATGTCATTTTCAAAGTCATTTTCGATTAAAACTTGTTTTCCTTTGGCCTTTTCATTTGACTTGCTTTCCAACGGAAGAGCCATTTCTTCTTTGGCTTTAACAAAGAGGACTGGTTTGGAAAAATCATTTATTTCCGTAATAGGACCATCATAACCAAACCCTCTTGTATCACCATGATAGCGTTGGACAGCAATCAATTCTTCAAGGTCAAAGAATTTTATGTCACGACTACGACACATTTTAAAGGCAGTTTCACAAACTTCTTTAGACTTTTCAACTTGCAAAAGTGCAGCATTATAGTTGTCTTCTAAAGAAGTCAGATTTTCATTTAAAGTCGTAATCTGAATTTTAAATTCAAGTGACTGTTTTTCAAAATCAATTTTGACATTGCACATTTCCACAGAATTTTGTTGAGTTATCTTATATTGATTCTCTAGGGACTCACTAAGCAATTTAACCAGATTAGATAATTCTTGTCTATTTTGCAAGGTCCTCACAAACAGTTCAGCATAGTCATCATAGGCAACAGAATTTTCATGCTCATTAGTGTCCGTGTGTGAAATGTTGCTATCATCAAATTCAGCATCATTAATGGCACGTTTAGCATCAAACGGAGCAGTTATTTCTAGCATAGATGGTTGACTAGCTAGTAAAGACTTAGCAGCAGCAATTAAATCAAACACTTCATCAGAATAAGAATCATCTTCAGAATCAGACATTCCAGCAAGATATACATCTCCACAACAGTCATAAACTTCTCCAAAAAACGCAAGGTAATTTGATTCAGTTTCAGCTTGGTCTTCGTCTGATTCAGAATCAGAGGAATCATCCCAAGTTTTAGTAATGTTTGCCTTGAGCTTTTTAGGATACTTTGACTGTGGTTTGGATCTACATTCAGCAATAAAATGTCCAAGTTTACCACAATTGTGACAAGCCATTTTCGATTTATCAACCTTACTAGTAGAACTATCATGATCAGCCTTTACTTTAGAATTTCTGTTATGGGGTCGATTGGCCTGACGAGACTGATTATTCTCTTGCATATGTCTTTTAGCAATAGAGTTTCTATGCTTCAAGAGTTTCTTAAATTGAGAAGACATAAGTGCAAGTTGATTGTCAATCTTATCAATGTCATCCGACTCAACATCAGAATCATTATCAGACTCAGATTGTTGCTTAACTACCTCATGTTTGTATTTATTAGGACAGGCAGTTTTAAATGCAACCTTAGAAGAATTAGTAAGATCATTCTTAGCATAAGAAGTAAGAGTCTTTCTAAAAGCTGTTTCAAGTTCCATAGTTCTCAATTTAGAACTAAGCAATTCAAGCGTAAGAGAAGGATCATCCATTTCTTCAATGATATAACGTTTATGATCAAATCTAGGGGCAAGGGATCTCAAAATCTTAGCACACACTTCTTGATCAGTATACTCAACATCATTAGCATGCAATTGGGTAATAATATCAGTCAAACGCATATAGAAATCATCAAATGGTTCGTTATCTTTCATAACAAGCATATTGTACTGTTGGATAAGCATTTGAGTTTTGCATCTTTTTACCCTAGCATCGCCTTCATGTGCTATTACTAAAGTATCCCATGCATCCTTACTAGTAGTGCAGTGACATATACGTTTCAATTCATTTTCACTTACACTCATAAAAATCGCATTCTTTCCCTTATTATTGAAATTGCTTATCTTTTTTCTGATCAACATTCAATTCAGTGGTTTTAAGTTTTCTGAAGATAGTGCTACCTTCTGCTATAGGAGTAGTGGGGTGTTTATAACCATTTTCAATTAAATCCCACACGTCATCTCCTAAAGTCCCTTGAATAAATGCTACCATTCTAATTTTCCAATAAGAAAAATTTGAGCCATCAAAAATAGGAGGTCTGCTAAAATTACCAAGCCTAAGTAATTGACTTGAATCATCCATTAAAACAAGGTGAAAAGTGTTTAACTAAAGTTTTGAAAACGATCTTTAAAAGTCTAGCTCTGATACCACTTGAAGTGACCCCGAAAATGCGGGTCGGTGCGCAAAGACTTTATGTGCGGAAGTAAACTATTGTTGAGTAAACACCTTAAACCTACGAGTTTATATGAATGATGCCAAGAGGGACCAAATTAAACTTTTACTTAATCTGATTAACTTTTATGAAAATGATTTTAATTTTCAAAGTTAATTAAAGTCCAAAACAGATTCAATTTTTAGGCGAGTTTCTAATTATTTAGTCCTACCTTTTCATGTGAGGTGAAATGCAAGAAATGTACAACACACGGTATTTATTTAACGTCGCAAAAACCCTTCCCCGGGAAAAACGACGAACTCCTCTAGGAGTTACCTAAACTACTTCCACTAAAACAATAAAAGAATAGGTACGAGTTACAAACAACAAACTTAACAATTAAAGAAGAATGATCTAGCTATTACCCCACACGACCAAGTCTACCCTGGTTGCTTATTCAGTTCTCTCTTTAACTTGTCCTCACTTGTTTTTGTGTTCTTCACTTCTCATCCTCCCCTCTAACTTCTTTAAGCGCAGGTTGGCTCAGTGCCTATTATTTACTTTCTAGTGAAGTGTGTGTGATGCAACAGAATATATAACACCTATATCTTTGCAAGTCTTGTGTTATTCAAATCAAGTCATCTTGACTTTGAATACACTTTTGAAAACTTTCTTTTCTCTTTTCTTTAAATCTCGAACACTAGACTTGTTCAGATATTACACAAACATGTGTCTACGTGAATACAAAGTGAGTGATATGTGAGTGATATGAGATGCAAACAATTTCAGAAAATCACTTAAACAATCAAGCAATCAAGTTCACACAGATATATTCTAGACTGAACAGAAATAAAACATATCAAGCATACAGTCAGAAATATTACAAACTGTTTATAACTATTTTAGATTAAAATGATTTAATCCAGTTTAGTTCAAGTTCCAATCAGTCTGAACAGTTTGGGTTCTTGATTAGGTCCAGTATGTTCTTGTTCTCAGTCCAAGTCCTTGGTCAAGTACACAGGTATAAATTTGTTTAGTCCAAGGTCATATATCCAGTATCAAGTAATTCTATTCCGGTTCACAACTCGTATTAGGTTTAAATCTCTAAACCTAGAATAAGTTCCACTTTCGTGTAAATCAGATTTCCAGAAATAATCAATTTAAAACAAAGTGTTTTAAATGAAGTAAGATCACTACTGGTTCTAGTGTGTGTAGTGTTTATAAAATATAACAACACAATACTTACACAAACACTTTAGATCTAGCACATAACAAATCTGAAATTACAAGAAAACAAGAACAATGATAGAGAGACTTACAAAACGATTTTTCAGAATGAAAAATCAACTGATTTGGAAATGCAGAATTTCAGAGATTAAAAACCTTCCATTCTTGAATCCACAAAACGACTTGAAGACTCAGCAATGTTTTGTAAAGAATACACACAAGATTTCTCTGAAAATACTGGTGTTTAGTCTCTCTCGCTCAGAATAAATTTTGGCAGAATTTATGCTCAAAAACGAATTTTCTCGGGTTGAAAAAATGAAGACACAATGTCTCTATTTATAGAGTGCACAAGTGTGTGCTGATATGTGTAAAAAGGTTCACACAGATTGACAAAGAATACACACCAGCCACTGATAAAAATAGATCTAAGGGCTCACAAAGAAACACAAAATGGTGTGTTAAAATTGTGACACGTATAAAGCAAGCTGTAACAAACTAACAGACTAATAAACAAAACGTTTATTAAAACAGTCGTTTTGAAAAACTGAACGCCAGAAAAAAAAAATATTACCGTTGCTCAAAAATGAAACTGCGTCGTTTTAGTGAAATTGATCCAAAACCGTTTTTGGTTTAAAGAAAAATCGTGTGCGGTAAAAAGATTCCGACGTCGTCGGTTTTTATAAAACAAAAATTATTTTTGATGTAAAAAAAATAAACACGACATCGTTTTTAAAAAGAAACAGTTTCGGTTTAAAAACAAACCGTAGGCGGTTCTGAAAAGATATAAGGGGCGGTCAAATCGAGCAGATATTGGGAACACGCCAACTGTGATAACAGCAAAAAAATCAAATCGGCTTACAGCCTAAGGCATGGGCTATGCACAAAATGATGAAGTCTCTGACCTGTGAGGTCAAATCGGTACTACATGGGAGCACACAATTGTCCAACAGCTAAAGCAAAAACCACATATGAAGCACATAACATATATTAAAATATGTATAATAGCTTTCAATCACCAACTGCAAACGTGGTCACATACAAAAGTTAAAGTCTAAGGTTCTTACACATATATACATCCAAGCATACATATCATCATATATATATATAATCATAAATGCATGAATGCATACATATATAATATACTAATATATACATATCACATATAAGCATAATATACAAAACGTACGCACACTTTAACATATATATATACACGCATGAACCATATGCATATATAATATTATATACACGCATACATATATTCGTAAAAAAAAAAAATTTTAACAAAAAGAATAATTCTGCAACAAAAAAAAATTAGTTAAAGTCAAATTATTTTCACAAATATATATATATATATAATAACATGCACATGCACAGTTAACATAAAATAACAAAATGTATTTTTAATTTCAAAAAATATTCTGCAATTTTTATTAAGAAAAATATATAGTGTCAAACTTATTCTCTCAAAAACATTTTTCTTGTAAAAATTCCAAATTAATATTTTTGAACTCAAAAATAATTTTATTATGATGAAACAAAACATTATCATAAGATATGATAAAAATGCAAAATGCAACGTGGTGTTGTGTCCTATGTGACAGAAATTCCTATGAGCCATAAGATTACCTTTTTCTGAGATGGCGGACTGAATGGAGATCACATTTGATGTAGATGGACAAAGAGAGCTTGGAGTCGATATGGGGACACGCAATCCTAAATTACAAAAATATTTTGTCAAAATTCAAGTACAACTAGATGAAGTCCTATATAGCTGAAGCACGAAAAGAAAACCCTAGGTGTGCTCTATATAGGGCCTTCACCTTTAGCAGCTTGTTTTTAAGTCTAAGTGTGATTTTTGCAAATTATCATCATATTCTCAAACCGGGAGACCCGGGACTACGCGGTTAGTTCCAACAAGTTACATTGGTCCCGTGCGAGGTGTTCGTGCCTCCTACGGGGTCGTTTGGGGGCTGGTTTGGGTTTTCAACCTTTAACGGCCTGTTTTTAAGTCTTGTGTTGATTTTTGCAAATTATCGTCATATTTTCAAATCGGGAGATCTGGGACTACGCGGTCAGTTCCTACAAGTTGCATTGGTCCCGTGCGAGGTCTTCATGCCTCCTACGAGGTCGTTTGGGGGTTGGTTTGGGTTTTCACCCTTTAACGGCTTATTTTTAAGTTTAAGTGTTGATTTTTGCAAATTATTGTCATATTCTCAAACCGGGAGACTCAGGACTACGCGGTCAGTTCCAATAAGTTACATTGGTCCCGTGTTAGGTGTTCATGCCTCTTACGGTGACGGTTGGAGGCTAGTTTAGGTTTTCACCCTTTAACGGCTTGCTTTTAAGCCTAATCTAGATATTTCAAATCTTCGTCATATTCTAAAATTGGAAGACCCGTGACTACGCGGTCAGTTCCTGCAAGTTACATTGGTCACGTACGAGGTGTTTGTGCCTCTTACGGGGTCGTTTGGGGGCTGGTTTAGGTTTTCACCCTCTAACTGCTTGTTTTTAATCAATTTAGAACGTTTATTGATTTTTGAAAATTTTAACATAGTTTCATTTGTTTATTCTTTAAATCCAACATGTTTTAACATTTGAAATAAACTCAACAGCAGCAGGAGAAAATTCCAGAACCAAACCACCAGCATATCCCTTCCACCAATTTAACTAAATAAGCTCATAAAGTAAGCCATTTTACGCTTGGCTACTTGTTACCGCAATTTCATACCATTTTATATTTAATGTTGCAAAATTTAAAGAGAATTTGAGACTTTGAAACTAACCAGATTTCATTTGTATTTTGATAGCCACCCGATGAACTCTTCGTGCCATAACTTCTCGAAAGAAATTTACAAACTTATAGAACCGGTGTCTCGATTTCAATAAAGCCTACAGATTCCATCGTCTAGGGTATCTCTGGTACAATCTACATAAGGAAAACATTAATCAACATATGAATAAATTTTTTACTTTCACCCTCAATCGCATTTGAACTTTTGTATTACACCCTCATTTATACAATAATTTGAGATACACTCACAAAAGCATCGAAAAATTGGTTAGTTGAATAAAGTATGTGTACCTCCATTATACCTGCTTGAATAAAATATGGGAAACATTCTGTGACACCCCGCCTAATAAAATACCGGGTGATCCGTCCTATACCAAATTAAAACAGGAATCCCAGTTGGATCATCCTTAGCATCACTGTCGAAAACTTTTTAAAACATACTAATCACCTAGTATTCCAAAAGCTGGTGCCAAATTTTAACTTTTTAATTAAACAAAATAGTATGTGCGGAAATAATTATAATCCATTCACACAACTGAATAAAACTCAACTGAATAATTAATTACACAGCATGTCGAATAAACCACCGGCCACCAAGAAAATAATCCAATACAAATAACCAACACCGAAATAAAATAAGTCTGAAAGCTGAACTGAAAGTCTGGGCGACATGCCCTAAATAAAACTGAAACTGATACAAGATTCCTACTCTAGGAATGAATGAAAGATGCGTCTAATCCAAACTCCTGCTAGCATCCACATATGCCGCAGCTCCGTGTCCCTGGAATAGAATATCAATCCTGGCGTCCCTGTGGCTGGACACCTAAAAGGTTTTGAAAATGATTTTATAGCAAGGGTTAGAACCCAAAACATTTTGAAAATATTTAGCAAGTGAATTAGCTGCAATAATTTAAAACGCATGAATGCGCTTCATATTTAAGTTAGTGTCGCACTCCCTTGTGGACATTATCACCCCTCCACTATTGTGCACACTTATCGGTTACCTTGACCCCTCACCTAGTTGTACTACCCCGTCCAACTAGTCCTGGTATAACTTCCCCCTTGCCATACTACTCTAACCCGAGTACAATGATTCTTGAATTATAAGTTATATCACAGTTAACTTAATTAATTCCTTCTTAAATAGTAGCATATAACCGTGTCACAAGTTATATAAAGTAAATACATCACACACTGTATTATTACCCGTATATAATATTGAATATTCATAGTTATGAAATGATCCTTTTAGGATGCCACTGTTAAGGGCAAACCATGAGTCATATTTGTTTTATAAGCACGACATATCCTATTTATATAACAGTTTATATAACCCCTATTTATAAACAGGGGCATATCTTAAATGCTCAAAGGTGAAACATGTTCATATAAAACAACTGCAAAAACTATTTATGAACTATTTAGAGCGTATCCTAGTCTTGAAACATGGATTTTGTATGCAACACAAATAATACCATAACTCCGTGTTTCATACAAAATCGTATCCACCCTGCATTTAAACAAAACTTTAACTCCATCAAGCATTTAAACAAACATAGTGTAAATAAATAATTAACTCGACAAATCTCATATTCACCTAACTCATAAGAAAGCGTCGTCAAACCCCCAAGCTCCAACCCCGTTCGCCGCATTACCCTTAATAACCAAACCACCTATTTCTCTATCTGTATATAACTCTCTCTCGCTCTCTCTCACATACACACACACATACGTGCACAAAGACACACATTGCTCATATTTAATTTATTAAATTGGCTACTTTGGAACAAATCCAATAAGCTGATGTTTAATTAAAAAATAAGCTAAACTCAACTAAACCTAACAGAGTACAAGTACTAATAAAACAAATAGGAAGTAAGGTTTACAATTTTCAATGCCACTTTTGCACTGATCCCTCACCTTCGGCAATGCTCCTCCCCTGTATACAAGAAAATTACACATGAAAGTTACACAAGCGGCAATGAAATAATAAAATGCTACGAGTATTGTACACTGTCACGAGATAAGTCATGAAAATTCTTCATTGCAATGACACATCATCTTGTGTAACTACCCATAGCATTACTCATAAATTATTATAGCCAAGAAAAGGGATGAGTCACTCAATCAAATGGGACTGCAGAATCAACAAAAACATCCTGAAGCTCCTTTCTCCTGAGATACTGATGCAAAATCGTAAGCCTAGCCATCTCAAACGCAAAGTAACCCAAAGCCGAAAAACAAGCACTATGAAGCACCCTAGGCCCCATCCCCTTACTAAACCCCACCCACCCTTCTTCCTTCAAAATCTACTTCATTATCTCCCACACGCTATTCATCCCATCCCCATGAACCTGAGTCATCAACCTCGTCTTCACCACATCCAATGGCGTCATCATAGAAGACGATATCACACCCGCTAATGCCCCACAACAAACACTCTGAAAGGGCTCCAAATTAACCTTTTTTGTCCTATCCGAAATAGCAGCCTTTAAATACTCAAAAGAGGAATAACTCAAAATCCCAGCAGGAAAATTCCTCAACAATGTAGCTGAGTAACTAGCATAAAGACTCAAAAACCCATCTTTCTCCAAAATCCTCAATAAAACTGCCCAAGATCTCCCATTTTCCCCAACTTGCATTCTCTGAGTAATCAACTCTTTAGGCGCCATTATAGCTGATGAGACAATATTACCCATAGCACCAGCTTGTGGAGGGATAAAGAGAGATAGGTATTACGATAATTTAGATAAAATAGATTTCCCAAACTCGCAGGTGTCAAAATAGATGGCGGATGAGGCTGTGGAGCCGATTATGACAGTTGAGACACCAAGGTAGAAGCCAAGAATGCCTTTTTATTGGAAGGTTTGGAGAACGTCATCAAGGGAGTTGGTGTATATTTGAGAGGCGCCTCCTTTGGTTTTGATGGTGTATAAGGGGTAGAGACAAATGCAGGTGAAGGTGTCGATGATGTCGTCGGCTGAGGCGCCGATGAGGGCGCATTCGAAGACGAAGAGGTTTTTGAAGAGGGTGCGAATTATGGGGGAGTCTTTGGTGGCGGGTTTCACCCAGTTTTGGGAAGTGGGTTTTGGTTGGGTTAGGGTTATGGAGGTTGAGGAGAATTTGAGGTTGTGGTGGTTTGTTTTGTGAGTTGGGGTGGATAGAGACGAACGGGAGAGCTAATTGAGAGAGGAGAGAGAGCGGGAGACAAAATTTTGGATGGAAGCATATTATTTTTTTAGACTATTTATATTTTAGTAAGTGTACTCAATTTTGGCACACTTTAAAACAATGCCAAATTTTGGCACTGTTTTAAAGTGTGCCAAATTGCTATTAAACCGTGCCAAAATCTGGCACAGTTTTAAACTGTGCCAGATTTTTAATATCAGGGTGTGCCAAATTATTATTTTTGGTGTAGTGTTTAAGTCGTGTGGTGGACGATTATTTCTTGGTCCAATTTATCCTAAACTCCTTGCCTTCTGATTATAGGTCTTTTCAGATTCATTACAACACCATTAAAGATACATGGAATGTTAATGAACTGCAAAGTATGTTAGTTCAGTAAGAATGATGTATCAAGCAGCAAAGTGGTAAGGTGCCTAAATTACAAGTAACAAATGTAGTGGTCAATAAAGGAGCTGGTAAGCAAAAGAATAGAAAGGGCATAAATCAGGGTCCTGGTCCTTCTAAAAATGAGCCTTGTCTATCGCACCAAAAGAAGGAAAAAGCAACAGTCACATGTCAATTCTGTCACAGAAGAGGCATATTACAAAAGACTGTATTAAGTGTAAAGCTTGGTTTGAAAAGAAAGGTAAGCCTTGTGCTTTTGTTTGTTGCGAATAAAACTTAATTGATGTTCCTTCTAATACATGGTGGATTGATTCTGGTTCTACATGTCATGTTTCAAATACTATGTGGGGCTTCCTTTCAATTTGAGAAATAAAGAAAAATGAAGATTTTCTTTACATGGGAAACCGGGCCAAAGCAAAAGTTGAAGCTATTGGAGTTTTTCGTTTAAAATTACAATTTGGCCTTTATTTGGATCTTAAAGACACTCTTTTTGTACCCACTATTTCGAGAAATTTAATTTCCTAGCCTAAACTCTCAATAAGGGGATTTTCTTTTAGCTTTTAGAATAATGGTTTTACATTATATAGGAATAATTTTGTTTTTGGCTCGAGTTTTTTGTCGAATGATTTGTTTCAAATTAATCTTGATCCTTATTTTTTGAAATCTTTATTGTCTCTGCATACTAATGTTGGAACTAAACATACCTCATTTAATGAGAATTCTTCTAACCAGTGGTATAAAATATTAGGACACATATCCAGAGGGGGAATTGAAAGGCTTGTGGAAGAAGAAATTATTCCTACTCGGGATTGGTTCGATTTTAATGACTGTGTGGATTGCATTAAAGGTAAACAGATCAAACACATAAATAAAGGCACCATACAAAACACCCAGCTTCTTGAATTTATACATATAGATATTTGTGGTCCTTTTGATGTTCCTTCAGTTGGAGGAGAAAAATACTTTATCACTTTTATAGATGATTTTTCCTGATATTGCACATTGCATTTGTTACATGATAAAGATCAATCCGTTCATGAGGTTGAGGTTTATACTACAGAAGTCGAACGATAATTGAACAAAAGGGTAAAAATCATTCGATCAGATAAAGACTGTGAGTTTTATGGAAAATATGATGAATCGGGGCAACATCCTGGTACTTTTGCTAAACTCCTTGAACGTTTAGGTATTTGCACACAATACACATTGTCAGGTTCACCTTGGCAAAATGGTGTAGCTAAACGTTGCAATCGTAATCTTATTGAAATGGTTAGAAGTATGATAAGTAGAATTGATTTACCTATGTTTTTATGGATGCATGCTCTTATGACTGCTACACATATCTTAAATAGGGTTCCTAGTAAGGAAGACTCAAAGACTCCTTTTGAACTGTGGAAAGGTTGGAAACCCTCTTTAAATCATTTTCATATTTGGGGATGTACAGCAGAAGCACGCATTTATAATCCACATGAATATAAGTTGGACCCTCGAACATTAACTTGTTATTTTATTGGGTATCCAACAAAATCCAAAGGGTATAAATTATACTGTCCTGACCATTCAACAAGAATTATTGAAACCAAAAATGTTAAATTCATTTAACTTGGTGAAGTTAATAAGAGTAATGCAGTTCGAAATGTGATTATTCAAGAAATCAAGGAAAATCCTCCTCTTCTAAAAACTCTAGATAATCACAATGAGGTTCCTCATATTCCTATTATTCATACTGATGTTGTTGAATCGATTATTGCTCCGAACAACAATGAAGAACATGGATAAACCACATACTGAACAACCACTTCATGAGCCTATTATTGAAACACCATAAGACATAGCTTTAAGAAAATCTTAGAGAAATTGGAGATCAGCTATTTCGGATGACTATGTGGTGTATCTTCAAGAAAATAAATTTATCATTGGGGATATTGATGATCCGGTCTCTTATGAAAAAGTTATTTCTAACACATATTCTATGAAAAGGATTGATGCCATAAATGATGAAATAAAATCTATGGATTTTAATCAAGTCTGGGAGTTAGTCGATTTGCCTAAAGGTATAAAGAAGTCGGGTATAAGCAGATATATGAGACCAAGTGTGACTCAAATGGAAATATCGAACGACATAAAGCAAGACTTGTTGGCAAAGAATTTACTCAAAAAGAAGGCATTGATTATAGTGAAACCTTCTCTCTAGTTTAAAAGAAGGACTCACTTAGAATCATATTGGCACTCAGATCTCATTATGACTTAGATCTACATCAAATGGATGTTAAAACAGATTTTCTCAATGGGAGTTTAGAGGAAGAAGTCTATATGGAACAACTAAATGGCTTCATTCAAAAAGGACAGGAACACAAAGTTTGTTTGTCAAAGAAATCCATATATGGACTTAAACAAGCTTCTCGTCAATGGTATTTTAAGTTTCATCATACCTTTATGTCCTTTGGGTTTAAGGAAAACACTATTGATCGGTGTATATACCTAAAGATCAGTGGAAATAAGTTTGTAATTTTGGCCTATATGTTGATGATTTGCTTATCGTCAGCAGTGATATTGGTTTACTAAAGGACACTAAGAAGTAACTTTCGCAAAATTTTGAAATTAATGATTTAGGCTAGGCATCCTTCCTGATCAGGATAGAGATTTATCGTGATCGATCATGTGGATTAATAGGATTTTCTCAAAAGACTTACATTAACAAATTTTGCAAAGGTTTGGCATGAAAAATTATAATCCTATTAATATTCCAATTCTAAAAGGGGAGAAAGTTAGTTTAAGTTGGCTGTTTGGTGGGTGTTTTGGATTTTCTCCCTCTAAGCACATGTTTTTAAGCCCAGATCTAGATAAATTCAAACAATCGTTATATTCTTAAACCGTGAGTCCCATGACCATGCGATCAATTCTTGTGAGTTACATTGGTCCCGTGCGAGGTGTTCACACCTCTCACGGACGTTTGGGGGGTCTTTGGGGCTTTCTCCCTTAAACGGCAACTTTTTAAGTCGAAGTGCAGATATTTTTAAATTATCATCATAGTCTCAAACCAGGGGTCCCGTGACCACCCGATCAGTTCCTGAGAGTTACATTGGTCCCGTGAGAGGTTTCCGCACCTCTAACTGGGCCGTTTGGGGGGGGTTGGATTTTCACCCCTTAACAGCAAGTTTTTAAGCCTAGACCATGGCTTCACTTTACTAGGGTCGTTCGAATCCCCCTTATCTTTACGCTTAGGGTTTACAAACTGGGGGTGTTTGCCTACGTAGCTATTTCCTGCAATCTTAGTTGTCGCCTTCTAGTCGATTTGCTAACCAGACAGTTTAGCTGGTGGTGTTCTGAGCTCATGAACGATAGGCAAAAAGTTACACTTTTCATTCCTAAAAGGGTGACTAGTCGGTCGAAATCTATGATGACTCGTGTAACTCATCTTACCACTATGTTGTAGCCAACGGGCTTTAGTTTCCTCCCTACATATGGTACATACATAATAACCATGATCATTAAAACCGGACAAGGTCCCATAAGCAGGGAGGTCGGGGATCACCCACATCACCTTTGCTTTAAATGTGAAATCTTCACCCTTATGAGGGTAGAACGCCGTCACACCTTTATGTCACAACTGTTTAAGTTCTTCAATTAATGGTGCTTATAATAAATCAATATCATTATTGGGAGCCTTCGACTTGGGTATCAATAAAGATAACAATGTGAACTCCTTTCTCATGCATAGTGTCGAAGGGAGACTGAAAGGCACTATAAGAACTGGCTAATAATTCTGACTAGTACTTAGATTACCCAAAGGTTTAAACCCATCGGTTGATATTGCAAGATGAATTTTGTGCGGTTCCTTTGCAAAATATGGTGTTGTGCGTTTGAAATTTGTCGGATGGGTGAATCAACTTGATGACGCATCAGATTCCCACCCACCTCACATCGAGCGTGCCATGTCATGGCCTTCGCTATCCACAATACAATAAAAAATCGTTTTAACGGTGGCTCAAGTGGAAAATACTTCAAACCTTTTGTGGGACTTGCGAGCACTTGTGATTTTTCGCAGGTTTGTCATTTCCAATCTCCCAAAACACATATCTAAACTCATTCCATGCAGTAAATTCATCCTTCTCTTCGTGTTCTTTGTGGTAAAATATGCAATCATACTTGCATGCATGCATAGATTTTTATTTCAAATCCAAACCCTTCATGCTCTTCTTCATGATAGCATAATTTTCTGGTAACTCGTTCTCTTTTGGGATAATTTCTTTAACCCACTTAAGAATTTTTGTTACATTGTTCTCATAAATACCAAATTGACTCTTTAATTATGAAAATTAATCATTGCATATAATATCGAGTGATCTTCGTCGCAATCTATATAAAATGATCTAACCTCATTGGCTTTCAGCCATATGTATTCACGACGTCCTGGTAGTTCAGCATCAAATTGTTCATTGTCGTATCCATAGGTTGGTTATTTTGATGGTTGTGGAGTCCGTAAGCATCATCAATTAAGTTGGTCAACGGACGATGTGTTGAGGAATCATGTACAACTTCCACTCATTGGGGTTCCATTACGTGGTTGGCTACCGACAATTATTCCGGAACATAAGGTATATTTTTTCACCATGCTATGTCCATATTTTATAGTCTTAACAGATTCCCCACTTTATTAAATGCAACACAACGTCTTCCAACCACTTATATTTTCTGTTCATACAACGGGTGAACGGATAGGGAATCTTTTCAATTTTAAGATTTTTGAAAGCGTATTTAACAAATTCTTGAATTCCCTTTACATGATTATTTATTATTCCGTTCGTCTCTCCTATCCACTCTTTGTATTGTGGGAAATTCATATGTAATAATCTTTAATTTTTAGTCATGTGGTAATAGGTTAGAAAAATATTATTATAACTGAAACAAAAATAATATTCTTATAACTGAAACAAAAAATATATTATTACTACTGAAACAAAATCAATACTCTTACAACTGAAACAAAAAAAAATGTTATTACAACAAAAAGGAAAGAAAATACTATTCGAACTTGGTCAACAAATAAACTGGCCAAACAATAAAAGTGTTTGCATAATTCTTTAATTCCCTCCATTCCTCATTGTCATCGAACACAGTTACATCTCCATAGCCAGTGTATATTTCATTTACCATTATTTGAGCCTCACCCCTACCTAAAGGTCGGCCCTGTACTGGAGCTTCAGCAATCATGGACATGAGTTTGAACACCCTAAAAATCCTCGTGTTGCTCTGGTCCTTGAAATCGTACAGCTCGCCATAGTCACTATGAGTTGTTGACGATGATCCAAGTCCCGTGACAGGCGGAGGCACGGGGTAGAGGAATGTTGGAAGAGTCATTATTTTGGAGGGGAATGTTGGATGAGGCAGCATTGCAGGCCTATAACCTTATAGGTAGTATATGCCTATAACCGTGAAAACGTCTCACAAGTTGACCAACTTGATCCGACAAGATTCCCAAGTTACTTTTAGTCTCCTGGACATCCCCAGCGGTCTTGAACAATTTTTCCTAAATGGATGAGACACGATTCTTGATCGAAGAAAGCTCGTCCACGAGAGGTGCAGTGTGTTAAAATGTGTTTTTGGTATATGTGAGCAACCACCTCTCGTCCTACCCCTTTTGTCCTTTCCAAAGGTTTGGGTCAAGTGATTAATTTCAAGTTCAAATTCATCAGTAAAGCTCGAACCGAACTTACTACTGATGGCCCTTATTGATTCTAACGTCTTAGCCAAGTAATGTAGGAATTTATTATCTTTGTCCCGTCGAGTATGAACAAATAAGTTGGCCCGATTTGGTTGTTTACCGACATCTGGACCATCCTTTGTCCAACTCTCCCATTCATTATTCAAATCCTCAGAAGATTTGGGTCCCAGACTGTGGATATTAGTTTTTTGTGCCCTAATTTTTTTATTTCGCTCCCTCTGCACCAAATTTTTCTCCTATGCCTCATTCTCCAAAAAATTATTCCAGTGCTCCACCAACATTTCAACATTGGGTGGCACTCTCTCTTTCAAATCTAGAATATCGGAGCTCACTGCCTCCTTTGGGAAATATTTCCTCCAAAAGTTTCTCATATGGGTCCTCAATGCTTCAGTAACTTGAGATTGAACCTTACTCTTCGCAAGCAAGGGAAATGAGAAATTCTTGCACAGTTGATCATATATGTCATATTTGATGGCTTGATCAATAAGGCTCTAGTTATCTAGTCTACCGACTCCCACATTCATTTTATCTAGTGACAAACAACGGGCTTTTAAGTTCATCACATCATTCCTATCACCCTCAGGCTATTTTCGAGAAGGGATAACCCAATGGGATTCTTGTGGATTGATCGGGAGGCATAGAGAGTGTTGGATGGGGGCGTTGGAGCAATGAGAGTGTTGGATGAGTGCGTTGGAGCACTTAGAGTTAGACTTGGTGAGGAGTGAACCATTGGTGGAGTTTTAAATTCCTCAGCCATTGGTGTTGAAAATTCAGGTTGTCCACGAGATAGTGAACCTCATTGCGGTGTCACCTCTCGTCACTTGGCCCTTGGGTTGTTTCCTCTCCACATTATGTACAAAAATAAAAAACCATAAGTGACTAAATAAGTATAATAATATGAAATTAGAATTTATTATTAAAGCTTATGACTATGTATCTATGTATGTATATATATATACACCTTTTCAGATTAATACATTAGAATATGTTCAATGTGTGTGATCTCCATCCATTCGGTATTAGTTTTTAAGAACCTATGAATTTTTACACATGGCCAACTAAGAGGAAGAGAATCTATAATTGATGTGTAAATATTCGTGACATGAACCCAGAATCACATCTTTTTCAAGTTGTTGGCAAGATTCAATTTTACGTGCATATAGCGCGAGACATCACAATCTATATCAATGCTCTTTCTATGCAATTATATCCATAATGGGTGGATTTTTTTTTACCTTATCCAATAACGTAACTGAGGCCAAGGCTACATTGGGATTATGTGTGTGAATTATATTTTCTATAATGTCATCCCAGTTTTCTGGTAGGAGAAATAGAATACTATCGAACGGGTAATTTGTCGATAGATTAACTCCACAATTTACAAGGTAGTTAAATTTTTCGATATTTTATTTCCATACCTATAAATAGGAGTACCATATATATGGCATCCACTAATAAAAAAGTTATTAATGCGGTCCAATTGAAACCTCTCCCACCCTTCTTGCCAGTGATTATCACCTTGCCTCATTTTTCCTGAGAAAAGTGTACGAGGGAGTGAATATGAGTTCTACAACTAACGGCTCTAATTAACTAGTAACTATTAATTCAAATATATGATGTATAAGGATATATTAGTTTGATTAAGTTTTGATTCATCACTACCTTTCTCTCAACCCCTTGCATTTTAGATCCCATCAATGCGAAATCCCAACAACAACACGGGAAGTGGGTGAAATGCCAATTCGACAAGTATGTACATTACGAGTCATTAGAATTTTGGGACAATATTACACTTTGGGGTCTGCTCGTTCTTCATATTTACCTATAGGGGTACATTACTTCTCGTATTTACTCATTGGGGTCCCCTAGTACTTTTCCATTTAGTTAAGATCCGTTTTAAATTCTCCCTCATATGTATACTAGAATTACTAAAATTGAAAAGTCAAAAACTAAAACTAACGGATGGATAGACCTTCAATACCATACCCCGTACACCCTGAGTATATAACCGCCAATATAATATGATGACATGCATATAACCCCCAATACAATGTCTAGGATTTATTGATTTATAAATCCCATTTTCTTGAAAAATAACTATATATATATACACACATACCATACCCCTAAACCCCGAGTATATAACTTCCAATATAATATGATGACATGCATATAACCCACAACACGATATACATAAAAAAAATTACTTATTAAAAATCCTTTTAATTATTTTTTTGTCAAAACAATATAATGTCTAGGGTTTTGAACAATATTTCGTTAAAAACAATAACCCCCAATACAATATCTAGGATTTATTGATCCCCTTTTCTTGAAAAATAACTACACACACATACTTTAACCCTAAAACTGAGTATATAACCCCCAATATAATATGATGACATGCATATATCCCACAACATGATAGACGTAATTTTTTTTACTTAATAAAAATTAATTTAATTATTTTTTGTCAAAAAATATAATGTCTCAGGTTTTGAATAGTATTTTGTTAAGAAAAATAACTTTCAATACAATGTCTAGGGTTTATTGATTTATGCATCCCCTTTTCTTGAAAAATAACTATATATACATATGCACACATACACACACATATACACAAAAATACGCACACATATACACACGTAACACATAAATATACATAGATATACACACATATACACATAAATAGACACATACATGCACATATACCCTCATAGATACATAGAAATACACCCAAGTTTGGGTTTAACACAAAAATAAACCAATAAAATTAATTAATGAATATGTCCTCTCGAAATACTTATACAAATACTAAATCTACATCTATAAATACAAATGAATTAATTAGCATTAGGGTTACCTTTGAGATTGAGTGAGAAATCGCCGAAATTACTGAGAGAGAGAGAGAGAGAGAGAGACAGAGAGAGAGAGAAGGGTTTGAGGCGGGAAGTAAAATGAGAGAGCTAGGGTTTTTGTTATAAGAACACTGGTCACTGCCTAGGGTCGTGACTAACCACCATGACCCTTTAAAAAATCGTGTAAGCAACTAGATGGTCACAGTCTTTAGCTGTGACCCACGCATTGAGATGGTCACGACCCAAAACTGTGACCCATTAGTTGTGTATGCTGACCTTAATCACGGGTTTTGTTCGTGACCCTACTGTGAACAAACATGGAGGGAATTTTGACGAGATTTTAGCGTCAAGATGGTCACGCCTTGGTCATGACCCAAAACCTTGACCCATAGTGGTCACGGATTTGGTCCGTAACCACTTCCAAGAGCATCCATGACCACACTGGGTCATGGATATGGTTATTCCATATTTTATATGGTAATGGATTTGGGCCGACACTCCCTAGGCATGACCATTTGCTGGATTTAGTGTAGTGTTGCCACTAGCTGAGCTATGTATTTATCTAGAGAGCCATCAGTAAGAAGTTTGTATGAAACAACCATTTGGAGCCAATCATATGAATATCGAAAGTGTGTTGAACTAATGTCCAAGTTTATAGTGAGCGAAAGCATGTAACTATTCTCTGATGGCTTGCATCGAGTGGTATTAAAGCAAAGCATCATTAAGACTGTGAGGTTCCAAAAGAGTAGTTTGTACATTGGTCCTTAGAATATTTGTGTATATCTAGATGCTTCTGTTTTAAACATGCTTTTATTCATGTCTATGCCAGACTGGATTGCATCGCTTCATCAACTCAATGACTTGGGGGGATTTTTGAACCTTTTTGGATATGATATATGACATTATACATTTTAGGGTTCTCCCATATAATTTTTTGCACTTTCAATGCACTTTTTCAATCGTCAAACTATTACACATTTCAAACTTGTGCAAAGGGAGCCATTCATAATCATTTACTTTGAAAAATCCTTTAAAATGGCATTTTTATAATTATGTGATGTCTGGCATATGCAATTGGTGCGCACGGGGCAAAATCATGCATTGTAAATGGCATCATGCGAACATAATCTTTTTTCAATCTATTATTAGTTAATATTTAAGTTAACTAAAATCGAATGTAAGTAAATCTATCCCGAGTACCCAAGGCTCTTAAATATAGGTATCAACACACCTAACTCATACAAGATCTTGTTCGAAACACAAACCACCCTAAACTAGGGTTTACAAACACGTTCTAATTCATGATTGATAAAACCCAATTACAATAATCCCTAGATTCCATGTGTGGGACGTCTCACAAGTAAAATAAAACAAGTAACCCCCTTATAAAATTATGTTTAGGTCGAATGGTTGACAAGACTCTATCTGATAATGCTAACCATATGAACACAACACAAATTCCAAACCATACATAACCAACCAAAAATTTGAGCGTTGTGCACATACCATAAGAAATTTAATAAAAATTAAGAAAATATGAAACAAATGCCCATGCGTTCATAATTGAATTATTTACATTTTTAAAATTTGACATCCGTGTGCACTGCCCTAAATGATATCGTGCGCACGCCCCAAAAATGCCAAATATCGAAAACGTATCTTTCTTCAATCCTGAGTCCGCTGTTATGATCCCAGACCCCAAATCCGACATTAACCGCATTAACTAAGGTTCTACTAGCTCAAATACACCCAAATATGACCCACGAACAACAATAAATCAACTTTTGAGATATGTCTTCTAGTTTCAAATGAATTAATCAAAGTTTGAGTTTAAATTTCATATTCTAAGCTCACGAACCTTAATTTCATATTTCTAATAATTAACTCTCATATTGGTTTCAGTATTTAAATTAAATTAGGGTGTTCATAAGATTCATTAACATTATGAAAAATACAATGAATTATATTGAATTCAAATGTTAATTCATCAAATTACTCATCAAACAATTCTAGTTGATTAAATAAGGGACTAAGGAAAATTTTCAATTAAACCAAATCAAAAGTGGATTTATAATATCAAACTCATTTTATAATCATATTAGTTAAGTATTTGAGAATGCAATCCCAATAGGCAAGGGATGTTCCGATAAAACAAAAGGTATATTTTATATTTTTCAATTTTAAAGATAAAAAATTTTAACAGAATAAATCCAACTAAACTTAATCACCAAACTAAGTCCTTTTTGTGAAAAAGTGAGTTACCTAATTTTATCTTTTTAATAAAAAAACATGCACCTGGGTGATAAGTAGTTAAAATAAATAAATCCAACACAATATGTTGATCTACAAGGAAAGCCGTAAAGGGAGAAACCTCAGACGACCCAGCCAAACAGATCGCTATGATAAGGTTTTTTAAGACTAGAAAGTGGACTTAGTCAACAACTTGTCTCACTCATAAGACTTGAGACTCTTCTATCTTAAACCTTTCATCCATAGTAAAATGCAAGAGTCCACCCATGCAAGTTGCCATAACGCTTGAGTCCATTCACTTCATGGGTATCCACTAATGAGGCTTGGTAACAGTCTACGGAATCGGAACAAGGAACGCCGCTTTTTCACCGTAACACAACAAACCAAGTACGGAGTCCACCACACAAAATAGGTTATCAACGCAAGATGTAGAGAAAAAATGTTTGGTTCCCAAACAAAAAAGATCTCAAAGCATAACAAAGATGAAACTTGGACCTTTAAACGTAATGGGTGAAACTATGGTAGTGGAACTTTGGTAAACATGTGTAGAATTATTTTATTGCCAAAAGTTTTTAACAAACCTGAGTCCAACATGCCTTAAATAGAAAAAACACAAATTTCTAGGCAATGAACTCATTCGAATGAAAACACATATCTCGTTCAAATGATAAGAACTTTTCGTTTTAATGAAACTCCAGTTCGTTCGAATGAATAATCTTTCTCGTTCTAATAAGCTTCTGATGATCTTATAATGAAGCAAGTCAGTTAAGCAGACTGACCTTATTTGATGTTCGTTAGATGGTAATTCAAATGAGATTCTAAAGTCGCTCTAATGAGATCAAAATGTGTTTCAATAAAAACTTCTCTAACGAGGTTCAAAACTCATTCTAACGAGATCAGAACCAAAAATATTTTCTTCAAAAAACGTTTTAAAAAGAGTTCCAAACATTTTGTTCAAAACAGACACCCATAAAAAATGTCCAAGGGCCATTTTCCAAAATGCATCCATACTAGGCATTTGTTTCGGCCGAATCGGATTGGAAAATGCCTCTTCGAAAACAATTCTTTTGGAAATAAAATAATTATTCGAATTTTCGATCCGATTCTTTCGAAAAATCCAAATTCGGAAAAATCAGTAAAAATCGAAAAAAATCACGAGATATATTAAAAATCCAGATATTTTGGAAATTCCAAAATTTCAAAAAAAATAAATTTTCGATTTTCAATTACTCAAAATTCTCATTTTAAATAAACAAAGAAAAGGTTTTAACCCAACATCTAAATACATGAGGATTTGACCCATTTGTTCATTTGTGTAAAAGTTAAGAGGATACTCTCCTTTTATAGATCACACTTTGGAGCCCTCTCCCTCTCCCAACCAATGGGAGATATGGCAAACTTTCAAGAAAATCGAAAAAATCAAAAATTGAAAAATAATTTCGAAAAATCGAAAATAATTCGGAAAATAATTGGAAAAATTAGATCAAAAAAATCAAAAAATCAAAATTCAGAATTATTTTTCGATTCTTTTTCGAAAAAATCAAAAATCGACAAACTAAAATTTCATTCCAAATTCAAAAAAAATCGGATCAAAAATCGAAAAAATCAAAAGTTCAAAAAAAAACACTGCCTTATCCATAGTTGTGCGATCCTCAATAAACGTGAAGACAAACTTGGCACTAAACACGTCTCAATGTATATCCACTTTGAATATTTGTCGCTACTCTTTATCAAACATGTCATAGGCTTACGAGATCGACAATACAAAGCCTAACCTATGAATCAAATGTTTTCCTTAGAAATAAGCCAATTACATACAAATTGACTTGATTGAAATTTTATCCTTACAAATCTTCCCCTTTGTCTATTCCCGGACAAAACCTAAATTGAAGTCCTATGGACTGTCAAGCTCTCTAAAAAGACTTAAGTCCCACCCAAAGTAAAAAGAGTGCAAACGATTGACATACACACAAACTTGAGTAGCTTTGCCCGCTTGAAAACTTTGTCGTGTGTTGTAAACTTGCACGCTTTAACACACCTTCAAATGAAAAAAGAATATAACAAGTATAAAATCTGCATAAGTATAAATAAGTAACTATGTCTAAAATAATATTAATCTGACATCACCCCTAAGATAAAGATATCCTAATCATGGAAGGAAGGATACCATTTCTCCCTCTTTTTGTTCAAGAATAGGCAAAGCAAGATAGCATAAAACTATTACTCCCCTAAAAACCAAATCTCCCCGTAATTATGTCAAAATGATATACCAATTTTGAAATAGAAAGGATGGAATAAAATCATGCAATGGTGTACAATGTAGCAAACACAGCATGGCAACTCGAGCACAAATAATCCAATCTACGATCAAACAATATTAATATCCATGCAAAAAGATATCAATATGAATGAGCAATGAAGTATGATGCCAATTTAAAATTACCAATTTAAGAAAAGTAATTTCAATTCACATAATGAGAGATATCAATATGATCATAAAGCGTGCCAAATAAAATTCAAAGATAAAGCATGTGGGAAATATGGATTAAATTCAAACCGGAAAGACTCAAAGACATAAGATATTATATATATATAAATATGTGTGTGTGTGTGTGTGTGTGTGTGTGTGTGTGTGTGTGTGTGTGTGTGTGTGTGTGGAGAGGTTCAAAAGTGAACATCAAAAAGCGAACATTTTAGCGAACATTCACAAAAACACCCAAAACCCATGAATTTTAACTCCTATGTTGTAATTGGTTCGCGCCAGCGGCAATGGACACGCGTGTTTTTTAATACACGCACCTTACCCCCCACCCCCTACAAATCCGACCACGTAATAATGTCATGTTCTTATCGTCAATTACAAACTTTATTCTGAAATAATTCCCATCTCCATTGTCAAGTATTATTAACTTACTACAGTATTTTTACAGATGGGTGTCGAACTAATAATGATAAAACACCAGTCTAGTCTAATTTTATTAAGATATAGATAGCATCAAATTAAATCTACCATCAGTGGGTGGTAGCGCCAATGGTTTAAGCAGAATTTTGTGTGAAGAGATAGAGAATAGTTGCGAACAAGGAAGACATGAAGTGACTAGCTGGTTAAAAAAACTTCTTCATCTATATCTGGTTGAAGATGTTGCATGTTTGAATGGAACCAAATGGGGCCTTCAAACAGAATTGGAGTGTAGACATTTCTGACTTTCTGCTGCAACTGAATTTTGGGTCTATTTTTAGTGCGAGTGGGTGGGTGGTTGGGGGGGTAGGAGTGTGAAAAAAATATTGGATCGACACGCGTGTCCGTTGCCGCTGCCACGGACCAATTTTATCATAAGAATTAAAATTAATGGGTTGTTAGGTAGTTTTTGCAAATGTTTGTTAAAATATTTGCTTTCTAATGTTCGCTTTTGAACCTATATATATATATATATATATATATATATATATACTCGGCATACGTATATATAAGGTATAACAACCACAAAAACTCGATACAAACAAATAAGTTTTACACACTAGCATAGTATCAATATATCTAAACATGTGGTGTGAAATGAATGAGTGTCAACTAGATACAAATAAGTTATTACCTAAACACTCAAACACGTTCAAGAAGTTCTATTTGACCGCAAAACTTTATCAAACTAATATTTAGCCTCAAGTAACAAGATAAAGTGAACTCTATGAACAAACAAGAACAATGCACACAAGCCTAGAATTTTGATGATTTTAGCATCATGACAAAATAAGCATAACTAGGATTCATTGTGCAAACCCGATGATCTTCAACTATAATATCTTCAAAATAAAAACATATAACATATATACTATTCACTCAATCCTTTTGAAGCTGTCATTTTTAAAAATCAAACAATCTAAACTATGATGGACTTGGTAGATTTTCTATTTTTATTTCCTTTATATCTTTTAATTAGGCTCTTTCTAACGGTGGATTTTCCGTAAAGGAGATTTTCTCCTTTCATATCCCTTTCCCGTGCACACTCATATTTTTTAATTAAAAAAATATCTCACGAGCAACGGTTGTTACACGCACAAATCTCCCATAGTAACAAAATATGTAGATGAAAAAATTGATTAGTGAACATCTCACATAGCTCAAATATAATATGTGAAGTTAATTTCAAAACACTCGTGAATTTGTGCGTGGAGGCATATACAATGCTAAATCTAATAAGAAAATAAAGTTCAAAACCACTACGTACAAGCATGAATAAGAATAATGTTATTATTGACAATCATAATCAAATGTCCTAGTCATATGGATAGCACGGAATGAATTGGATTCACACACACCAATATGACACACAAAATGTGTAAAACTTAAATACACATAAACCCAAAATATTTTTGAGTTTTCTGAAAAAAATTCAAAAGAAAATACCAATTAAAAGAAAACTAACTCAAAGGACAAACAAAATCTTTTTGTATTTTTCAATTTGACTCGATAAATGAAAAATCGAAATATAAATGACACACAAATCATAACACTATCTAATATACATTATAAATCACATATTAGTGTATAACAAGCATGTGGACGTAATCAACCATAGATATATCATGGGAAGTAATAGGTGAAAGCAAACGAGAATCCACGAGTCTAATATGTTAAGCCTCAAATTCCAACTCCTAGCCCACATAAGTGTAACATGACACTTAAGATCTTTGGGAACCACGGTGACTCTATTTATAGACTTTCTAGGACCTTTTTTAAGATCATAGAAAATATGACAAAGTGATTTTTCCTGTCGCATTGTGTGAAAGTGTAAACACAGTGAGGGGTGTTACTTAAGGGTTGACATTTCCTAACGTTCCTAGTCGACTCTCTAAAACGCATGGTCTTTTCTTTAGTAGCGAAAAAAACTTTATCATCTAAGACAAGCCCACACTTATTACCTTTGATTTGGACGATGCTTTCCTAATCAAATTGGGCACGACTCGAGTCTCACAATCTCTCTTCAAGCCAACTATTCTTGACTTGCGTAAATGCCTAGACTTTTTAAACTCTAAATCTCCTTCCTAATAACCTCCACCAAACCATGAAGACTATCTCTCTCACCCACAACATACTTTATCTTCTTTCTAAGAGTCCTCTCATGTCCCATAAGATCCTCAATCAAAATACTATCATCATTCACTACGGAGCGTTCCTTTAAACTAGCTTCAAAATTCAAGTTAGCCTTCTTTACCTTCTAACTTTTTGCATATAACTCATAGAAGGAAACTTAGAGTTAACTCTCTTCCTCCTCTTCTTCATCCTCAGTCTCATCTCCACTCTCACGACCATGACTCACTGGTATTCGCAAACAATAGCCTTTGAAGTGTCATGAAAAGAAATATGTATATGGAAATGTTTCTCATCAAGGTTCACATGACTAGACATGAATGCGATAAAGTTACTCTTAATGGGGGAATCAAGTCCCTCTTCTGAATACTATCATTAAGGGTGTTTCTTTGCCTCATTCCTCTGTTTAGTGGGGCCCTCGACTACCTTATGGCCATAACCATCATAACTAAAACATCACGTGGTTATGGACTTTAGAGATTTTAATTCTTTTATGTTTTTACTTTAAGATTGTGACTTTAGTTGCTTTAGCCGAATAGACTTTCTAGCAATAATCCTTTTGTGTACTTTGGTCTTACCTGCTATCACTATGTTCGTGCCATAGTTGTTTATTGTATACGCATGGCATTATTAGTGCCTTTATATTTCGTGATCGAACAGTGCATTTATTTGATAGGATTTTTAGGTTTATTTTTTAAACCTTAAGATTTGTACCCTACATGATTTGACCTGCTATGACCGAGGTATACTTACACCTTCTACTTCCTTAGTTTCGGTATAGCCTAAAAGCGAGTTCATCTTTGGTAGATTTCATACGTGTGATGTGCTATAGACTTTTAGATTTTCGACTATACTTGCTTGGTTCGACCATACCGTATAGTTCCAGCTATAACAGAGTTTTTTTTAAGTAGCCTTGGATTCCTTATCAGCTACACTGTTTTGGCCATAGCTTTTGGTTGTTAACTTTCGGCTTTATACCAGCCTTAGATTTCGTACAGGACTTGACTTGATTTGTTGGAAGCCACAGATTTTGTCATATTAGATCTTAGGTTGGATTTGACCGAGTAGATAAAATTTAGGCCTGGTATTACCTTTTATATGTTTACCTTATGGGTTATTTAATTAGAGCCACACACCTATATTTCTTATTTAGATTTTAGGTTTATTTTTTTTAAACCTTAGATTTTAAAGCCTTCTAGCCTTGGGAGAGTACACGTACAATTACTTTTATAACTGTTGGTTAATAGGAGGTTTCGTCTTATCACACCTTAGGTGTACTTGGCCGAGTTTTATATTTTATCCCTGTTGGAGATCTTAGGAGCGCGTCTTGCTGTTTTGGATTTGATGTTGACCTGTCAGAGCTACCATACCAGTTGTTACAAAGTTATTGGATTGAAATCTTTAGGTTTATTGCCAGTTAACCTTTAGATTCTTCTGATTGGTTTATTTAGAGACTTTGCCGGCTGTCCTAGTTATATCCATTGGAGAGAGTTTGTTACAACTAAAACCCTATACCATTCTTGTTATATCTGTTAATGGTTTTAGGTTCTTGAGTTGTTTGTAACAGACTTGGTTTGTTAATCTGTTAATTAGTTTTAACTCGAATTAATCATAACCTTTGATTAATATCTTTTAATCTGAACCCTTAATTTAAAAGTTTCCAGAATATTGTTTTCTCACCTATATAAACCTCATTAGAGAGTTTATTTATGTTAGCTATACAGATTATATTTTCTAGAGTGAGAAACACAAGAGGGTTTAATATTTTTAGAGTGAAAATTATTGAGAATTAGATAGAATATCTAAGAGAGAAGAAAGTATTATTTTACACATTGTGTTCATTCTACTTCATCTTTATTCTATTTTTGTTTTTGATTCTCAATGATCTTGAACATCATCTCATAACGTTAGAGATTGAAATATTGTGTTATTGTAGAGAGAATTTATGTGCTTTCATGCTGAAATATTTTTTTACAAAAACTAGAATTCTTTAGAATTTTAGATCCAAATTTTATTGAATATTTTTATGATCTACATATTCTGATTTTATGTTAGATGGTATACGATGTTTAAATCAGAATTTCTCCAGATCTTGCATGTTTATTGAAAATCTTTTTAAAGATTTTTTTTCTCATATTTGTGAAATAATTTGAAAAACACTTTCCTCATAAAATTGAAAATAAATTTTTGAGAGACTGAGAACACATATTTCTTAAATGATTGAATAATCTTGTTGTGTGTTCATGATAAGTGTTGTATGTATTTCTTATAAAGAGTGTTTATAATATTTTTGATTGAAAATTTATTTTGTAAGTTTTTGTAGAAAACTTAATTGGTTGTTAATTGAAAATGAATTTTTCTTAAGTTTTTATAGAAAACTTATTTGCTTAATTACAAATATATTTTTGTTAACTTTTTTAAGAAAACTTATATGATTGAGATTTGAATTAAGTTCTTGCATGGTTTGCGTTTAGAACATATTCACTTACACATTTTGCACAACTAGTATGTTGTTGAGAGATCAGTTTTGACTGAGTTGGAATTCGCTAAACAAGAAGAACGGAGTTACGAAGTTGAGAGAACAACTACAACAATCAGAACTGCAGAGAAGTTAGAAGGATACCGGTGGGTACATTCCTAAACTTGTATAGGTCTGTTTGTGTGTTTAGTTTGTTATATAGCTTGTAACCAATAATTCTTTTTAGTGAAATTTTGGTTTACTCCGTAGAGGGAGTCGTGGATGTTTTCCCTAGTTTGGGTTTTTACCACGTTAAAAAAATCATACTTGTGAATCTTCTTATCCTCATATTATTCTTTGTATGATTTAGAATTAAAATTTTTACATGATTTAATTACTTGAATTGGAATAATTCTTCATATGAGATATATTGAATTATAACGTAATAAATCAGATTTAATTGATTTTAATTTCCGCATGAATTAAAATTTGATTAGTTAGATAATAAAGTTTTTCTTAATTTGATCATATACATGTTATTAGAAAAACTTGCATGAAATCAGAGTATGTTTATGTGTGCGTATAGAGATTGTTTCATGGGCGCATCTCAAGAAATGTTTCCTCATCCGGGAGGAAATTTTTCACAAAGAATTCAAATTGTCACTTTTGTATTAATTATTTCAGGAAACGACCTTGAGATTTTATTGATTACTCGGTTGTGGGGTGTCTCCTCTCCCAACTTAAAAGACAAGTTAATTATGTCGGATTGTCTAACGTAGAACTCATCAATGGTTTCACTATCGAACATCTTAATCATTTCAATCTGAGGGGTGAGGTTTTGGAGTTTGTAAGACTTAATAGCACTAGTTCATTCATGGTTGAATTTGAGTATGTCCCAAGCCCGTTTTGACATTTCGTAAGTCGTAATATGATGGAACTCCATCAGGGCAATAGAATAAAATAGAGCATTTAAACCTCGAGAATTAAAATTTATTAACAATGCTCATCCTCACTCCATGATTCTACGGGTCTCGGCATCTTATTCTCTCTAACTAAGGTAGTAGGTGGAGTCTAAACATTTAACAACACTTGGCATTCCCTCTCATTTATTGCCTTAAGTGCTGATTTCATATGCATTTTCCAGTATGTGTAGTTTATCCCATCAAACACCGAGATTCTAATATCATCAAAACCACCAAAATTCATGCCTAACTTCACGAGATCAAAACACAATAATTTAGCGTACCCCGCTCTGAAACGAATTTGAGAATGCATTCCCAATAGGTAAGGACTATTCAAAAGAAACAAAAAGTCAATTTTTATATTTTTCAATTTTAAAGATCAAACTATAAACAGGAAAAAAAAACTAATTAAACTTAATCACCAAATTATATCGTTTTCTGTGAAAAAATTATTTACCCAATTTTATCTTTTTGACCTAAAACATGCATCTAGGTGATAAGAAGATAAAATAAATAAATCCAACACAACACATTGATGTACGAGGAAATGTACAAATGGAAAAACCTCGAATGACCCAGCCCAACAGGTCACTATAATAAGGTTTTACAAAGACTAGATACTAGACTTACTCAACGACTCATCTCCCTCGCAAGCCTTGATGGTCTTCCACCTTCAATATTTCCTCCACAATAAAATGCAGAAGACTAACCACGCAAACTTCCACAATGTACGACTCCACGCATGCCTCGGTATCCATCGATGATGCTTAATAACTGTCTAACGAATCGAAACACGGAACCTCGCTTCTTCATCGCAACACCACAAACCAAGTACGAAGTCCAATGCACAACATGTTTTCAACGCAAGATGTAAATAAATAGACTTTGGTCCCTAATAAAAAGATCTCAAAGTATAAGAAAGATAAAACTTGGATATTTAAGCATAATGGGTGAAACTAGGGTTTTAAAACTTTTGTAAACCTGTGTTAAATTTATTTTCTCCAAAAGTTATTAAAAATCCGAGTCCAACAGACCTTAAATAGTAAAAACACTAATTTCAATGGTGCCAACTTATTCGAACAAAAACACATATCTTGTCCCAACTAAAAGCGGTTTCTGTTCTAATGAAACTCTAGTTCGTTCCAATGAACAAACTTTCTCATTCGAATGAACTTTTAATGAGACTCTAACAAAATCATGTCTCTTAAACAGAAAGGCGTCGTTTGATGTTCGTTAGATGGACGTTCCAATGAGATTCTAAAGTCATTCTAATTTGATCAATACTCATTCCAATGAAAACTTTTTTCATTCTAACGAGATCAAAATCAAAAATATTTTTCTTCAAAAAACATTTTAAAAATAGTTCTAAACATTTTGTTCAAAAACAATACCCATAATAAATATATGAGGACAGTATTCCCAAATGCATCCATACCAGTGAGATTCTCGAAAAATGTGAAGACAAACTTGGCACTAAACATGGCTCGATTTATATCCACTTTGAAGCTTGGTTGCTATGTCTTCATCAAACATGTCCTAGGTTTATGAGATCAACAATAAAAAACCCAACCTTTGACTTAAATTTTTTATCCATAATTAAGATAATTACATACAAATTGACTCGATTGAAAATTTGTCCTTACAGAATCCAAGGATACTACAACAACATAAGCCTAATTAAATACTAAAACTAAGTAAACTTACCTATCGATTGATTGATAAATCAATCCCTAAATCCCTAAATTCCTCTTCACCCCTGGGTGCCTCTCCATTAATTAGCCTCTAGGGTTTCTCTCAAGCCTCAAATCTGATATAGGTTTAGTTTTATAAGCTTATAAACCTATTTCCCAATAAATTGTCCTTGGACCTCACTTAAGCCCCAACCTAGTGAACCCAAATAACCTTCTAAATGGCCAAAAACTCTTTTCAATTTATGTACCAACCCAATGGGCTTAAATCCTAATATATTAAGTCAAAATGCACATTCTAAATATCCCAAAGCCAACCTTAGATATGATACTACACAAATTATTATTTATCCAATATGAATCCAAATATTAATTAATGAATTATCTTATATTAAATCCGATTCCAAATACGAATAATATGACACACTTAAAAAATAGTAACAACCATATCACAAAAATCACACATAATTCATTTCCACGGTTAAATAATGCACAATTGAAAGAGGGTATTACATGTTTTACCCTTTAAATAAGGAATTTCATCCTCGAAATTCGAAATCATTATACTTTTACGTAAATTTCTAATAATATCTCACTCGTAGTGTCCTCACACTGGATAAATAATCTACTAATCCTATGACCCTATACAGACTATGGTCTCTTGTCGTAAATTATGTTGGCTAACATTTACCAAACAAGTCTGACCGTTGAAACATCAACTTGTCCCTGAGGAACTCACTTATTTTTATACCCATGGAAACATCATTTATACACTGACAGGGATTAGGTGAGGTCAAATGATATCAGGATTTCCCTATCCACAATTGTGAAAAGAACCTATGCATAGAAATGCTAACTTCCCATTCGAATTTTAACTTCACAATTTCTATCCTCAAGGAGATCTTCAAAAAAACCTGACCTATCTCCTAGGACCCAAAATCACGTTTTCATTCGATTCAAAAGCTCCTTTGGCTCCTCTAGCAATGTTCATATTTTCTATTGCAAACACCACTTGTTCTGAAGTGTCCCAAATACATTCCCATATAACCACTTGATTTTCAAGTTAACTCACTCAAATGACCAAGATTTCTCCACGTTCTCCCTTGGGACCTTTGTACCCTATAAGAAGTCAAAAGGGATATAGCATCCTACTTCTACATTATATTTACAACCAAATACAATTCTTCAAATGTCTCTGACAATCTACCTTCACTTTTGGCAGAGACCAACCTAGATATCAACTATGCTAATAATCACTCCACTTGACTATCAATACCGACCCCTTGTCTTATGGTATAACTGGTCACCCTTGAAGTGTACAATATACCATAAATTACACGTCTTGGTTAAAACTGCTTCTCATAGCTTGTGGCACTCCAAAATAAACAATTTCAATTGGACCTATAACCTCCAACATGCGTTAACGCGGAAAGGAACTCCTCCCAATTACAACTTATATACCTTCTCTGGATAAAAAGTCCAACTCTTTGGTTGAATTACCCATGTACAACATCAGGTGTAATGGCTACCACTACTATAAATTCTTTTTCTTTAATAAGATATCATTGTTTAACCCAATAACAAACCCCTCAAAGCAAAGATACTTCTCTTGAAATGAACTAATAGGTCATCGACACGCAGTGATGAACACTTGTTCTGCATTATTACATTGTCAACTCGAGGCGGTCCATTCAATAAAGCAAATTATCTATCATTGAACAAAGTGGACTGAAGTTTATCCATAATAACTTAGTACTCGATATATATTCTTTACCTTTAAACCGTGGTGCCTTATCCCATGGAAATTTATCCTTAACGATGGAGCTAAACCCACTAAAATGCCCTCGCAACTGGTTTAACACTAATGCCAACACTAAGATAAAAATTAATCTCTGATGTAAGTGGTAACTCAGTTGTAATACATATACAACTGAAACTTTGAACTATCAATAATGTCTGTAAGAAACCATAACCCCTCATGATGTACTCACATATACAAATACCTGTATGCATCAGGTCGTCTTCTCTCAAGTCTAAATGGAACTAAAAGAAATAATAATTTCCCAAACAAGGAAAATATAAAAGCCCGCCCATAGTTGTCGATGTAAGTGTAATAAATATACTTACTACTAAAATCTAATTAATAGAGATCCAATGACAATGTGTCTAAATTAACAAAATGGTTTGAAGCCAAGTCGACCAAATAGACTGTCACATCTCTATAATCACGATGGAAAGCATCCCCTTACCCTCTGGGGTATCCTCATATAAATCAAGCTCAATGATAACATTTATATATCTCGTAATCATAGTAAGCATACTACTAATAATGAATAATAACTCCTCGGTGTCAAAATAAGTCTCATGCGTGTGAGCCAAAATATAACTGTAATCATTCCCCATTGCTACTTAAAATAAAAATATTTACCTATTTGGCATATAAAAAATAAGTGGCATCGTTCACCACGAGAGTACCAAATAATCGTCTAAAGGAAATAGTGAAATGGTTGCCCTTCCGACGACCGTGCTGACCCTTTTTCCACAATCAATTCTACTAAAACTCACCTCATTAACCTTAATCTCATTAGTCATGGCCCCACTGGCCATAACTTTCTTGGCTCTAGTGGCTATATTAACCTTGATTGTATGCTTCCAAAACCTCTTAGGTTCTACTCCCTTTATGTTATTCCTTCTATGAGTGAGGCATTCCCTGACTCAGGATAACGCTACACCATTTCTAGTCATTTAAACCTAAATCGGTCTTAATTTTCCCAATCTTAGAAACTATATCCTTCATATAGTTATAATGATTATGTTGATCTAGAAGGACGACTTCCACCACCTAAACTCGAATAGTGAAGGATAATCATCCAATAACACCAATTGAATCCCTTACGTGTAATTCCCCGAGTTTTCAAAGGATTAATTTAAGGTTCATAAATTGTAAATTGTGAAAATAATTAATAGTTATAACTTGAAATTAATAATTTTTCTAAAATGTGAAATTCATATGTTTTCGAATTTACAAAAATGAAGAATCGTTTAAATATGTCAATTTGGACTTTTGTGGAGGGAGTAATAGTCGCTTTAGTAAAAGGTGTTTAATCTATTAGAATATTAAATTTGTGTAAAATTAAGTTACTTCGAACGCATTCCATTTAAGTATACTTTTAATTAGACAATGAGCCATTTGTGTAAAGAAAGGTGTGGATCTTATCTTTCCAATAAGATTTGAATCAGATCAATTGGATTTTTGTGGAGGACGTAATAGCTATTTTAGTAAAAGCTATTTAATCTGTCTGAATATTAGACTTGTGAGAATTTGTGACTTTTCAAAATTATAATAGGATAAGGACTCATTTATTTTTTCCTATTTAAAGGGAGCTTATGATTGTATCTTTTCAAACCCATATTGACCTATTCCCAGAAGACTTTTTCTCCCAAAATACCTCCCTTCTTTCATAAAAAATCTAACCTCCATTAAAGAATATTTTCAAGTTTATTTTTGAAGAAGAAGAACCTGTTTTCTCAATAACATCCAAGAGAATTTCTCTGTTAACTTTTTAAGAGGAGCACAACCATATCAATGGATTTTCTCTACCACAACTTTGATCAGGCATTATTACTTCTAGTGTTCACCTTAAGTGTTGTTAGTTTTAAATATTGCCTAAGCCTTAACTAATTATATTTTCTTAAAATTAATTGGGAAGATTAATTTTGGAAAGTGAAAGTAAAAAATCGGGGTTGTTTTTATTAAGTCTAAAAATATAATTTAAAACTTGAAACAATCACATGCTTAGATTAGAGGTTTGAATTCTGGTAGAATTGTGGGATGATTTGCATAATAGAAATAAAATATGAACTTGGAATAATATTTCGACTTATAAAATGACAACAATAATGTGTAGGTTATAGAATAGAATTATTGTTGTGTAATGTTGTTAATAGACATGTTAAAATGAAATCATGTGTTAATTGGTAAAATATCACTTGTGTTAAAATTATAAATTTGACAACTTATGTTACTATTTGGTATAGTTTGGTTTTTACATGATTAGATGAATGTAATTGAAACCGTAGGATTAATTGAAAAAATTATTGTGATAAATTAAAATATGATTGATGTTGGCATTATTCATATTAAATTTTGGCAGCATGGTGACGCTGGAACTTTGGGAGTAGTTATACTTTTACCCTTATTTTATAGGTTGCTTGCTAGGTATGGGACTAGTATATAGACTTGGTTGCTGTTAGCACCTCATAGGTATGGGACTAGTGAGTGTGTGCATGTACGGTTGGTAATTTTCTAGGTAGGACTAAGTAGTATGCCATTACTTTATTCTGTTAGCCTAGGTGCAAGACTAGGTGGTGATTTTTGGTAGGTAATCTCCCTATGTGATGGATAGGTAATACTTATGGATTTTGTGATCTCTATGTATGGGACTAGGCATGATTTTTATTATGATACCCAAATTAAAGGTGGGGTTAACAGAAAATAAGAGAACTTGATTAAGAATTAATAATTAATGCCTAAGATAATAAACGGGTATTGAAATAAATTTGTAAAGTGTGTACGTGTAGGGATAATGATAATTGGACTGACTGGCTATGGCAACATGGGTGTGTGTTGCGTCATAAGTACGTACAGGGCTAACGATAATTGGGTTGACTAACTATAGTGACATGTCATGTGTGAAACCTCTCTTTGCAGAGCTAACAAAATTGGGCTGATTGGCTATAGTGAGGGGAATTACTGTGATAGGTTGTAACTTAAGCCCGCTAGGAGTATGTGCAGGATCAATAGAAAGGTTTACTGGCTATAGTGGTTTCGCACAAATAATATTAATTAAAAAATTAACTTGAGTAAGATAATTGTTTAAAGCTAATTTACTATTATAATCACGTAGTTAGACTTGAATAATGGGATGGATTAATTGTGTAATTAGTTAGTACTATTTTACTTTACTTGCATGTTATTACATCGCGTAATTTAAAATACTCTATTGTAATATTTATCACGTATGATGCTTACATCTCGATTTATGGATCCTAATTGGGAGGATTAACTGCTATTCATGAGGTGGGTTCTAACCCATTGCATTGACTAACATTTTAGATAAAGTTACTGGAATAGCTACATAGGATGGATTGGAGATTTGTGGAGTGCAGCTGGAGTTTTTTTTTATCGTTTTAGTAGTTTAAATTCATTACATTCCATCATTTTATTTATGAGACAGTTATTTATGGATTTAGTGGCCCATTTGGTTCCACATTTTTTTACGATTTTCAGTTAGAGATTTGTAGTTGGATTTTAAGTATTAATTTATCTTTGAAGCTAATTTTTAATTTAGGGTTAGCATGGTGATTTATTGTGTAGACACCACATTCTAAGACCCCCTAAGTATTCCCTTAGGTCCTTAGCACCTCCCCATCTCACTGTAAACCCTGGGTCGCACTTCGAGTACCGATCTAGATCCCACTAGGCACCCCAGGCCCCGTTTGACTCTGATCAACTCTATCGTCAGAGAGAAAGCTCTTTGAATCTTCTAAGGCCACTGAAACTCCTTTCCAACGGTCCACCCCATCCATGAAATAGCATAACCGTTCGGATGAACGATCAATTTTCCCCCATAAATCGATCTGAAGGCCACCGGGCGCTCCCGAGATCTAATTGACCAAAGTCAACTCTTCAACTTAAATGAGACTAAATGAATCTCCTAAGAGATCTGAATACCCTTTCTAACGGTTGGCCCCGTGCATGATTTTGACTATGGTATGGACGAATGATCTGTTTTACTCTGAGAGGTCCCCGGGCATTTTCGAGCCCCGGTTGACCAAGGTCAACCTTCTGAACCAAGCAAAACTCTTTGGTATGTCAAATTAAATATTATAAACTTTCCAACGGTCCACCCCGTGTGCGATTCTGACTTACCATACGGACGAACGATCCGTTTGTGTCCGACGATCTCCCGTCCAAAGGACCTACGTGCGCTTCCAAGCCACATTTGACCCAAAGTCAACTCTCGAACTTGGGATAAGTCCAAAGGTATCTTGAAGGTATCTGAAATAAATTTCTAACGGTATGCCCCGTGCGCGATTCGGATCGATGACTTGTGTTCTACGACTATTTTTTTAAGAAAATATGCACGGGACTACCAATTGGCAGGTCCAGATCTCTGCCTATCGGCACAGTGTATGGGGTCACATGCCAATAGGTACCCCCAGGGTAGGACGATCGGCACCCCCGTATACCTATAAATAAGGGCCATTACCTCATTCCCAATGGACAAAAAAATGAAGAACAGATCCATCAGCATTAGTGATCTCAGCAACATTCCCTTGAAATCAGCGAGGTCCCTCATGTGAAGCTCCATCCAAGCTTACATTCCCATCCTTTTCATACCCAACTTGGAAAATATCCTTCCCTCTCATCAACATTCACCAACACTCAAGGGAGTTCATCCAGGATTAAAGATCAATATTCAAAGAAGGTATAATTCCTTTTCTCTCTCTTTAAATTCCTTATTTTTGCATAATAAACATTAGATTCATAATCTAGTTCTTACTTCAGTTCATACACATTAATATCTGCACTTTTATTAGTATATTTCACATACTTTATTTTCTATAAAAATCCCAAAAACAAATAAAAGAGGGTTACACCTATAGATTCCGAACGGAATTATCCATCACACTTTTTCCAAAACCTAAAAAATACATTTTTCTACACATACACATACAATAAATTTCCCTTCTAATCTATGGGACAAACCCCACCCCTATGCTACATTCGACTACGTGGACTTTGATGCCTTTATAGGCTACTAGGCGTCTCAGATTAAAATCCAAGACTCGAGTCCAATTTTCCAATTTTCTCAATTTCTCAAAATTCCACATTTTCATATATATATCATGATTGTTTGCGTTACGTCCGACACATATTATCGTATCCTAATAACGATCAATATCGTGATGAACGCACAAATCATACTTTCTACATATGTTATTTTGGAAATATTCATATGGATGACCTCACTCTACCTTAATTTATGGTATGAGTTGAATAAATCCGATCTCCATTATATAAACACGCACACGCACTTTACGGGGATATAAAGGTAAATAATAACACTAGACGATGAGAGACCGGGAGGGATGGGTTCCTAACACCTTCCCATTTCGCCCCCAAACCTTCGAAGTATTGATTTCATATGCATCAGTTTGTCCTTGATGCCGCTCTCTCGAAGTGGCAACATATTTTTTTGCCTATTTTGTGCAAAATAGGCTGGCGACTCTATCTCTTCACATTTACCCCCACATCGATGACGGCTGAAACAACCTTCCCAAGAGGGGTGCGAGACCACGGCGCGGCCTTCCCAAGGGGAGATATATCTCTCTCTACCTCTCCCCGGAGCCTCCCGGGATGTCCACAGATTTGATTGTGTGGATATTTATATTCGTTGGATAAATTTTCAGATTATTTCTTATGGAAAAAGTTGTTAATGTCTCATATTTCTGTCACATGCTAAGAATGGTGTTTTAATTTTGACACATGACGTAGTTTGGCAGTGGGGACTGGCCACCTCCAATGTTAAAATGCACGCGGTGTCACATTAAGTAAAATTTTCTAACACAACATGTCTACACAATTCTTTAGGATAACGCAAAAGTTTTTATTTTCCTCTATATCATCTCTCCAGGTGCAGAAAGAGAAAAAAAAATTTAATTCCCCCCTCATACTGGCTATGACACAATCGCATTAATGAGGTCTCGAAAACTTACTCCTCATTCTATTATGAACGATCGCTGTAACGAAGTCTCGAAAACTTACTCCTCATTTAATTCTCCCTTATACTGGCTATGACATGATCGCACTAACGAGGTATCGAATACTTACTCCTCATTCAATTATGAAAATGACTAACATCAGCCCCATGCGCGGGATATCTCATAAAGGAAATATAAATACGGAACCCTACCGATACATTTGAGTATTATTTGAATCATTAATTTGGGACAATGGTGTGAAACCCCTTAAGCAGTCGTCGTTATACATAGTATAAATCCTAAATGATACCAAGTTTAGGATACCAAGACCCTAGGATAGTAATACCTAAAACCTATAATGCTCTGATACCAAGTTTTTATATAATGATATCCATAAATAGATTGATCGGGTCGAATATAAAAATCATGAGAGATAAAAACTTTTGGTGACATTCTCAGCAGAAACGAAATGAATAAAACTAAACAAGCAAAATAATGCGAGACAATAGAAATACGTAATAAATAAAATCCATCTCTCACACCATATAAGTGCCCACACAGATACATACAACTCTAGAATAGACATCTCGTCTATAATATAAAAATAGCAATTGTAAAACATCATACTCGAAATAAACTAAATAGATGCAATGGCCTGCCGAATCATAAATAAAATACAGGAAGTGGATGAGCTACACTGCTCAACTGCCACATCATAGGAATGACATAAAAATGTCACCAGAGATAATCCTCCAATGAATCAACCTAAGTCTACGACAGTAACAATAACCTAAGACCTATAAAAATAGATTCAACAACAACATAAACAAAAAGTTTACAAAGAATAATAATTTAAGTGAAGTTTGGGCACAATAATAATAACACGCCTCCATCCCATTTTAAATAAATCTTAATTCAATTAAGTTACCTAACCCAAAAAGCCTAAACAAACATTCAATTCTACTCCCAAAGCCATATGTGACCCAAGTGAAAAAGTTCTTCTCTGTGTTCAATATTTTTCACTCTCTCATTCTTGAATTAATCTTTGATATTAAGAACCGTTTACTTTATGGTAATATATAATCTTAAGTGTGTCTAGATAACTAATGAAAGTATCGCTAACAGTCTCTAAGTACGATACTGAACACGCGTCACAAGTATATACTTTGTGAACAGTCTCATGCCACTAATGTAGTACATACATATCTAGAATATTTATTAGATGAATCTCGAGTCATATGTGCATGATTATACATATCTAGTATAAATCACATACATCTATAGTATAAGAAATAGATTGGTACGACCCCTCAAGTACTGCAATATAAAATCATAAAAAGTGGATGAGATATAGTTTCTACGTCTAATATCCACATAAGTACGGTCCTCGGCACGTAAAAGTAAATGGGGCACACGGAAACTAGTAATAAAAGTACAAAGGTTTATCCTTATTTCCTTTGAGGATACTCATGCCTACTTAGATATAGATATAGATCGCTCCAAACCTATAACTTAAAAACCATCGACAAGGAACAATCTCTACGCATTCCCATCATAATGTAAGACCTCCATACCCAAGGGTGTATTGTAGAGCTCGATCGTATACTCCCACCTTGGGATACGGGTACATCAACCATAGGATTAAGGTAAAAGGACCAAGGTAAATCTCGACTCTATCACCAGGGTGCCAGTTAATGCCATACGTGTCCTATCAAAACCCCTCCTAGTACATACCCTACGAGAACACACATGAACCTAGTATGATTGCACAAAAAGAAAATAAGCAAGTATAATCATATGCAACAGGCTAAGCAACAAGTATAAATCCCAATGAAATTGGGCAACATAATAAGTCTCTTTCTATTACTTGTTAATATTCACGTTAAAAAAAATTGAATCTATGTAAATCTAGCCTAAATATCGAATGCTCTCAAATATAAGTATAAACAAAACTAACTCAAACAAGATCACGTTCAATATACTAACCACCCTAAACTAAAATTTATAAATACATTATAATTTACGATTTATAATACCCAATTACAATAAATCCACAAACTTCCATGGACCACATGCATAGGATGTCCTGCAAACGAATCCAAGCAAGATTCCTCTTCATACACTTCTATCTAGGTCGAATGATTGAAAAGACGTTACATGATAATCCTAGCCATATTCCAAACCCCACCTCACAAACCCAAAATTTTAGCTTTTCACATTGTTGGTAAAAAATTTATAAGAAATTTAATAAAAAAAGATACGAAACAAGAACCTACATGTTAGTAATTCAACTATCAACAATTAGAAAATGTGACATCCATGTGCACACTCCTATAACAATACCATTTTCACACCCCAAAATCCTAAATTTTAAAAAGCGTATTTCTTCAACCTTGAGTCCACTCTTTTGATCCTAGGCCCCAAATTCGCCATTAATGGCCTAAACTAAGGTTTTACAACCTTAACTACACCCAAATATGACCCAAGAATATCAATGGGTCAATTTATAATATATCTTTATGTAAGGACATATTTTCATAGGTCAGTTATTAATTTTTTATGTCATATACCGCTACACCGTCGAAGAGCATTCAAGAGACATCTACATCAAAGAAGGATCCGAATTACTCAAGTTCTTCATCATTCAAGACTCCGCGAAGTCTACTTTGGTAAGGTTATGTTTTAAATACCTTAACTTCTCACTTAGAGCTTTTGGGATATTTTTTTTCACAATGTTTGTTCTAAAGATTTTGTTTTCGGACACCTTTCCGTAGAAAAATCATAACTAATTCATAAAAAATCAGAATGATACGAAACTGGCGGCCACGCGTTCGTATCGAAATTTTCTACAGGATCGCGTGGAATCTCGCTTGATAGGTCGTTCGAATGACCTACAATTGTCGTTCAAACGACATAGCATGTCGTTAGATCTCGTTCGAACGACTTTTGTCCTTCGTTCGAGCAACTTGCGATCTCGTTCGAACGAGCTCTGTTTTCGAGGCGGCATAATTTTCTATAAAATCTCATTATTTGGTTCCGTTTTCATTAAGAAGTCACAGCGTTTTGATGAACAAAAAAACTGCAAAAGCAGAATCATTTTTGGCTTCTTCCTTTAGGATTTTAATCTCTTTTTGTTTTCAATTCACAAAACTCCCATATGCTTTAGTGAATTGTTTTGGTGTTCAAGAACACAACTTTTTCCCTTGTTTATTCTTTGTGGGGAGAGCTCTACAACCGACAGCTGCGTGCTATTGTGGAGGGATTCCTTGTGAAGATTTCAGACTGCGTGTCTAGGATTGCGGTCCTTGTGGTATAGTTGCGCGTGAACCACTGCAGATTTCTAACTGTTGCTTTGAAGGTTTGACGAAGATACCGTGCGTTACTCTTATGGGCGATGCAAGATGGTATGTAAGTCAATGGTCTTATAAACTTTTCAAAGTTCTAGAAATAAAAGGTTTTGCCCTGCGATGATTTTTCCTTAAGCTTGTGTCGCATGATTTATTTATTTTATGGTTTGACACACGCACACACGCAGTTGAATGATTTGGGGCTGATTTATTTTGGTTTAAAAATAGACACTAATTAAATAAGTGTGCCAACGTAGAAAATTGCGAATTTAATCAACTATCACACAGTCGCGCACTTTTCAAATTGGTATCAGAGCGGGTTACTCTAAATTATTGAGTGATCCTAATTTTTAAAGATTTTTCCCTGATACAATTTGACTTCTCACGTCGTCAAATTGGTATCAGAGCAGGTTACGCTAATTTATCGCGTGATCCTGATTTTTCGAGGATTTACTTTCTAATACAATTTGTCTGCTCACGTTTACAAATTCGTATCAGAGCGGGTTACGCTAATTTATCGTGTATTCCTATTTTTCGCAAAATCGTGTGATATTGATTTTTTTTTTTTTTAAATCAGTTTTGTGAAAAATCACAATTTTTTCAATGGTACGCCCATTTAATGAGGAGCCTATTTTTGAAAAAATTCACGACCATGCTGAAAATTTAAAACTTTTGAATTTGAATCTTTGCAAAAGAATTAAAGTTTTGGAAAAAGAAAATTCTCGTTTTAAATCCGCAAACGATCTTTTGCAAACGGTTAAAAATCAAAGAGATTTTTATCGTGAAAATTTTGTTTCCTTGGACCATGATTTTGTTGCTTTAAAATTGTCCAAGAAGGAGAGTGATGCGAAGGTCTTATTTTTAGAAAAGGAATTGGAGGACCTTAAAAATTCGATGGTTTGTGTTTGTGCCAAAGATGATAAAAATATTTTAGTCAATGAGTTTGTGGCACGTGAAGAGACTCTTAGGGAAAAGTTTGTTTTAGTTAAGGGAGAGAGAGATACGCTTTTTGGAATTATTGAAAACTTGAAAAAGGCGTCCCTTAATTTGGAAGAGTCTAATTCTTTTCTTGAGTCAAATAGTTTGAAATTAAAAAATGATTTGACAGACTCAAGTAGGTTTGATAGTGATGGTAATGGCTCATCATGTTCTCATGCTTATAATGATAAAGCCAAACCCATTATTTATTTTATAGGGTCAACTAATTCCAAGGATATTAGAAAACGTCAACCCAAAGGTGTCGTTCCACCCGTTTACACATGTTCATATTGTGGGAGGAAAGGTCACCTTAGGCGCTTTTGTTTTGATCTTGGAAAAAGTCCTAGGAAGTTTATGTCTAGTGTTCCCATGGTTCCTAAATCCCCTACACGACGTTTCGCATCTATTTGGGTTAGGAAATCACTTTTGGATACGCAAGATTTTAGAATAGTTGATTCTCATTTGCGTGCACATGATTCTTCTCTTGTCATATCATATAGATGATTGTGTTCGCATGTTTGTCATACACTAGTTGTTATTTCATGATATATATTTGCTAGTGTGTTGACATGTACTTTTTGTATATATTTTTTTATTTCGAAATTTTTTTGAGAAAATCCAAAAAGATTTTTGTATTTTGTTTTCACTATTTATGGATGGAGACTTAGGATTTTTGTTTGCACTATTTACAAAAACATAAACATGACCAAATTAAAATGTCACACAATACGAAATTATTTTTTTTATTCGGTAGTGTTTTTGTATTTGTAAATAAATTAAAATAATATTTTGTGTCATGCCATGTCTCTTTTATTTGGATTGTGTTCGTATTAGGTTAAAAAAATATTTCGAATTCACATTGTGCCTCAAGTAAATGAAGTGTCAATTTTTTAAAAAACTGGACATAGTCTCTGTTGATGTAAAAAATTAGATTATCTCTAATTAATCAATCACAGATAAAAATAAACAAGATAAAAGATTTTTAAAGTGGTCAGCCTTAAAGGAATGGCCCACGTCCACTGTTTTGTTATTGCTGACTATTTGGGAATTCTTAATTACAGATTTTACCAAGAAATTCTGAGTCCCCTTACAATGAGGATGATACAATGTATTTATATCCCTCAGGCTGTAAATGTGAAAGGGTAATACATAGCTGTCCAATAGGCGTATACATCTGTATGATAATAATGAGCATTTCATGCGCAGTCGATTTATTGATTATCCGGATATTAATGCTCTGTACGAGATGCAGCTCGGACCGCCTAAGTAGCTCAATATTCATGAGTTGCTCGGTACAGTAAAGTTCCTCGGAGAGCACCTGTTGCTCGGAGTGTCTGAGTTGGTCGGGGAGGTTGAGTTCCTCGAAGTCAAGGTGTTGTTCAGAAATGTATGTAAGTGCCATGTAGATTGACACGCGTCTCCACTTAACTGATCCACGTCAGCAGACTAAATTTGGTATCAATAGAAGCCCCCAATGTTTCAAAGTTCGAGGTTGAGGAGTGTGGAACATTCTTCTTGAAATATGGCTGGATTAAATAGTCATCCTGAATTTTAGGAGTGTTTTCCTTGTATTTAATTTTCCTTTTGAATTCATAGAATCAGACTTTTTGAATTTTTCCCACTGCTTTGGTCTCCGTGCCTTTTTTGTCCTTTTAGCCGCTGGTAGCGCAAACGTCTTTCTTTGTAATCATTATCTTTACCCCTTCCCAAGGTAAGGTATTTAAGCGTTGCAGAAAATCCTATCGTCTCTTACTTTTTCAAATTTTTATCTTTGATCTCTCCATTTCTTCTCCATCTTGTGCATTCATTCCTTCCATCGTTCGTTATCAACTGATCTACCCTTCTTCTGTAAGATCTTCTTCCTTCTCTTTTATTTTCTTTGTTCATCATGGTTTACCTTATTGAGTCGCTTGATAAATTTCGTTCTGATTTTTCTATTCCTTCCTAGGTCATTTTGGAAGAACTTTGTGGTCCTCCTGATTATTTTCATTTAGCTGAGGTACATTGGTTCCCCAGTCTCTTTGTAGCCGAATGTGGCTTTTCTTTTCCTCCAAATCCCCTGTGTTTGGAATTCAGTCAATATTTTGATGTGGTACCTGCAAAAATAGTCCCCAATACATGGACAATAGTTAATGGAGTCCATAGGTTAAATCAGATTCATGGAACCCGCTTAGGAATTCCAGAGATTATGTTTTGCTATAGATGGGCTGTCAGTGATAGTACTTTTTATTTGAAAACTAGGTTTTTAAATAGGGCTTTGGTTGTCAATCTCCCAGATTCCAACAGGGATTACTTCGAGCATGGGGTTGTCATGAAAAATTGGCAACATTCTCCATTAATTGAAAATTACGTATATCAGGGTCCTAGATGCCCTCCCTATGGCAATGGGATAGGTTGTTTTTATTTTATTTAGTTTTTGAAATCATGTTTTCTTTATATTCGATAAAATGCGTCACTGATATTTTGATTTTTATTTATTTGCAGTTGACAGCAAAAGAATGTCTCCAAAGGAGACAGAAGTTAATTTAAAGCATCTGAAACTTATCTGGGGTTTGCATCAAACTGTCACTGACGAACATATCAGATCATTCTCGTACTTGTTGCAGCATAAGAGTTACATCTCGTCTTTCACTGCTCGTCCAGTGATAAGTAACATAGAATCAGCACCAGTTTCTGAAGGTTTTTCTCCCGAATCGCATATTCCTCTTAGTGACAGAATGAAGAGAAGAAGAGCTCCTGCACTCTTCGATAAGTCTGCCTCTATTGCTGGAGAGGTAAAAAAAAGTAAGCAGAATGTCCCAGAAGAAGGGACAAGACAAATTGATGCACCTCCTCCATCTGCTACTAAGAAGGTTGCCGAGAAGCCCCCTGTGGCTCCAAGCAAGATTGCAGTTGTTTCCCCTCCAAGTGAGGTTATAGTTGTATCACTGACCAAGACGACATCCTTGGTCGAGAATGTTCCTGCTCCCACAAGGAAGTTGAAGAAAAGCTCCTTGGACAATTTGGCTGAATCCATCTCTCAGCCTCTAACTACTGGAAGTGGTGTTCCCACTTTATTGCTCCGAGCCCTGCCATGAGCTCGGTGAAGTCTTGGATTATCCCCGAGATCCAAGGTGTTGAAGAAAATATTTCTCGGGAGAGGGTTACTACCTTGGCAGCTCAACATATTGCCTCTGTAAGTATTACTATTTTAAACTTTCATTTTTCAATGTTATGTCCTTGCACTGATTTACAATTATTTTCTTTTTCCAGTTGGTAACTTATTTCAACACCATTCTAAAAAAAGATGAAGCTATTAAAGCTTCAACCTCCTCGTCAGGTGTGGAGGAGGCTCTTGTAGGTCTGTCACGGTCCTTAAAGGATTCTCGTCAGAAGTATGACGAAGACAAAGCTTCTTGGGGGAAGCAACTGAAAGCCACCGAGCAAGAGAGAGATAAAGTTGTTGAAGTCTCCAAGGGTTTGGAGGAGAAGATAAAAGATTTGGAAAATAAGAATAAATAGCTCGAGGGGAAGCTTCAAAATGCTGGAGAGCTTGAGGCCAAATTCAAAGCTGCTGAAGAGGAGTTAGGCAAACTCCGTGAAGCGGATCGCCGGAGGGAAGAGGCAGAAAAGAAATTAAAAGCTGTCGAGGAACTCATGACTGAGAGGGTTTCCTCAAAGAAGGCGAAGAGGAAACTTGCTGTTAAGAAGTCCTTCAGTACTGGATGGGACAAGGGTTGGAATAAGGGTTTGGCTGCCATGATTTCACAAATGGAGTATGGCAGCCTTAAATATTTCAGGGATGGTTGGGTGGCTTCTCTGAGAGAGATGAATGTCGATGAGAATTCAGACCTATTTCAGTGACACATTCCTGGCCCCCCCTCCTTCTCCTAGGGAAGAAGAAGAAGATGAAGTTCCTTCCGAGGAATCCTCTATGGTGATCAGAGATCAAGTTTCTTATCCCCCGGTTGTCCAGACCTCCTGCGAGCAACTTCAACCAACCAGCATTTCAACCGAGCAATTTCCAACACCCTCCGAGCAACCTTCTATGCCATCCGAGCAACCTACCTCTTCGTCCCAGCCTCCCGAGAAAGTTTTAGGAGACAAGTAGAAGGTGTAGAGTTGTTTGGACTTTTTCTCTTTTCTTTTTTGTTAAATGTAACTCTGGGCTATGTACTTCTTTTATGATGTAATAAAATTTAAAGTTTTTGGTTGTGCAACTTAACTCCCTTTTTCTTGATCTGCTTTTATTCTTCTTGCTATGTCTGCATTTTATTGATCCTTTCTATCTCTTTTCTTTATTAGTTTATGGCTAGAATGGAACTCTTGTTAGCCCATGATACAGAACTAATGAAAAAATGTAACGACTACTTCAAGGCTTGCCATCCTGACTTGAATGAATCTCAAATCGTCGATATCCTCGGTCCAGATGCCTCAGAGCGAGCAATTAAAGTCTACCAGTATTTAAAATGCCTGCTCGACCGTGCAGTTGCTAATAATGTGGCATACTATGAGATGATTGAAGATCTCCAGGGTACCCTCGAGGAACTTCAACAACAGTACAAGGAGTCTACTATCCTTTTTCATCAGAGATATGAGAAGAAATATCAGCAACTAAGTGTTGATAAGGGATATGATAATTTGTTTGCTTCTTATGATATAAAGGAAAGGACTTTAAAGACCGAGGGTGAAGAGCATAGGCAGATCGCCAAATTGTTAGAGCAGGAAAATAATAATTTGCGAGGAGAGATATCTCAGCTGAAATCTGCAGCCTCTACCTCGGGTGCCTTGGTTCCTATCAACGATGAAGGTTTTTCTTTCTTGGAGGTCGAAAATGACAATCTGAGAGATGAATTGGAAACCTTTAAGAGAATTGGTCCTTCTACCTCTGCTCGCGGACGAGCAAGAGATTCTCGGGGACGAGCAAGGGCTGCTTGGGTTACTATTAAAGAAGCTAGAACGTAGGTAGCCTTAGAGAATCAATCATTCTAGTTGGTGGCGAAGAATCAAGCATTAGCTGAGATGTCCAAGAAGATTCTGAATCTGGACGAGCAGCTCTCTGCACAAAAGTCTGCCTTGGAGAGTAAAGAACTTTTAACAAATAACCTCCACGAGCAACTGGACAGGTTAACCTATCAATTCCACAAGCAGCCCAGAGAGTTCTGGATGGCTGGTTATAATGAAGCCCTCTACCATCTAGATGATCGGATCCAAAATGCAAATAATGAGGGTTACAAGCAAGGATGGCTGAATGCCTTGGGTGTGCTGCAGTTAGAACAGGGTCACTATTTGTGGGATTACTATGACCCTGGGTTGCTCGAGTTGTCAGTGCCACCTTTCAAACTGGATATGAGCTGGATTCCTTCTCGGGCCATTCCTCGATGCCTGATTTCAAAGTATCTCGGTGACTACAGTCTTTATTCCAATTTTGAGATATCTCGCCCTGAACACCTACTTGATCAGCCCTGAGTAATGAATGTCAGGATGCTCAAAGATCTAAATTTCATCAATTCCCCTTATGCCTTAGACGATCCTCCTGCTGGTGAAGAACCTGTTTCAAAGGCAGAGGGGAAAAAACCAATAGAATAGGATTCTTGATGTAACAATTTTTTATATAATATGTATTTCGTTTCTCAATGTATTTTGTTCTGGTTTTAATGAAAAACTTCTAGATTTCTTTGCAATCTTAATTGTCATTGTCTTTGGAAATATTTTGTAAGACATTTCTAATGAATGTGCATGTATATCTGTTGAGAAGATAAAGATATTTTGGGCTATTTTAAATTGTCGATCAACTAGAGTTGGTTATGCTATTTTAAATTGTCGATCAACTAGAGTTGGTGAAAACTTATTGTTGACTATCTGAATTGATGATAATTATCTGACGACCAAGTAGAGTTGGTGATATTTTATTTCTCGACCAACTATGGTGGTAGTTTAAAATGTCATAAGTATCAAGAAATTTATCACTTTTTAATTTTAAGCCCTGAAATGACTTTCATTTCTTTACCCAACTGTTTTTGACCAACCGGAGTTGGTGGTTTTTGTTCCCGACCAACCTTAGTTGGTAGATTTTTATTTCCGACCAACTTTAGGTGGTGGATTTTCTTCCCAACCAACTGTAGTTGGTGTTTCTGGGAAATTTTTATTCCCGACCAGCCTTAGCTGGTGGATTTTCTTCCCAACCAATCGTAGTTGGTGTTTCTGGGAAATTTTTATTCCCGACCAGTCTTAGCTGGTGGATTTTCTTCCCAACCAACCGCAGTTGGTGTTTCTGGGAAATTTTTCATTCCCGACCAACTATAGTTGGTGGATTTTCTTCCCAACCAACCGTAGTTGGTGATTCTAGGAAATTTCTATTCCCGACCAGCCTTAACTGGTGGATTTTCTTCCCAACCAATCGTAGTTGGTGTTTATAGGCTTGATGCGTAGTGTGTAGCACTAGTACTCCGAAAAAATTTCAACAAAAGGAGAGAATTGGGCGAAATATCCAAAACTTTATTCATATCGAAGAAAACTGCATTACATAGAGATTAAATTACTGATAATATTTGCGCAGATGCTCTGCGTTCCATGCATTTTTAAACTCCTCTCCTTCTAAGGTTTTGATTATATACGTCCCTGGTCGAACAACCTCTGTTACTCTGTAGGGCCCATGCCAGTTAGCTTCCAGTTTGTTGTGCTTTTGAATTACTTTCTTTAGCACATAGTCTCCTTCTTTCAACTCGCATTTCTTGACTCTCTTGTTATAGAACAGAGTTGTCCGTTGCTGGTATGCAGCGTTTCTGATTGCTGCTTCTTCTCTAACTTCCTCGAGCATATCCAAATCTAATCTTCTCATCAAGTCACTGATAGGAGAGTTGAAATTCAGCACTCTGTGTGTGGGGAGACCCAGCTCGGCGGGAATAACAGCTTCACTTCCAAATGCCAACATATATGGAGATTCTCCTGTGGCTGCTCGTGGAGTAGTACGATAAGCCCATAGTACAGAATGTCGCTCGTTGATCCAATTTGCCTTTGCATCATTTAATCTTTTCATTAAGCCATCCAGCAGCATTCTGTTTGTCACTTCAGTTTGTCCATTGCTTTGAGGGTGGCCTGGTGCAGAGTGGGTTTTCAATATGTTCGACTGATGACAATACGCAGCAAACTCCTAGTTATCGAATTGGGTTCCATGGTCTGTGATGAATGCATGAGGAAGACCATATCTACAAATGATGTTCTTCCATATGAATTGATACACTTTGTCATATGTCATATCGATAAGGGGCTCGGCTTCCACCCACTTAGTAAAGTAATCCACTGCGACGACGAGATATTTAAACCTTCCTCTGGTCGTTGAAAATGGCCCGACCAAGTCAATTCCCCACATGGAAAATGGCCAAGGGTAAGTAATGGGTGTTAATAATGCTTGGGGAGTTCTTCAGATAGTGGAGAAGCGTTGACATTTGTCACATTTTTTGGCATAGGCTATGCAATCAGCCCTCATTGTCGGCCAATAGTATCCCTGTGTCATTATCCTTTGCAGAAGTGTCTGACCTGCTACATGGGCTCCACAAGACCCTTCATGGATTTCTTTGATCAAGTCTTTCACCTCAGTGGGATGTACACATCTCTGCAAGTCAGCTATAATTCCTCTTCTATATAGAACACTATTGGTCAACATATAACGAGCAGCTTTAAACTTCAGTTTCTTGGCTGCGAGTTTATTAGTTGGTAACTTCCATTTCTTAATATATGCCCTGATAGGATCCATCCAAGATGGTCCTAAATTAAGGGTAATAAATCTCATCATCAGATCTTCATCTATGCTTCGACTATCCAAGACTTCTATTGGGATTGTTCTTCGTAGCTCGGTGCGTGTGGCTGAAGCTGACCGAGCTAAGGCATCTGCTCTTGCATTCTCCAATCTTGGTATTCTAATTATCTATCCTACAATCGGGCTTGATAAAACCTCCATAGCTTTTGCATGATACCTGATCATTAATTCTCCTTTGGCTGCATATACTCCCAGCATTTGATTTATGATCATTGCGAGTCACTAAATACAATAACCTACTCTGCCCCCATAGTTTTTGCCAAACTAAGACCTGCAATCATAGATTCATATTCAGCCTCATTATTAGAAGCCTTGAATTGGAAGCGCAGAGCATACTCCACATCGACCTCATCCGGGCTGTTCAAAAAAATTCCTGCCCTACAGCCTGTAGTGCACGATGAGCCATCCGCATATAGATTCCATATAGATACCTCGTCTTCAAATTTTTCATCGGACAGAGTTCCTCGGTGGAATATTTGCTGCTTCCCTTTATCCTCCTCTATCACTTCTTGTTGCTCGTCGATCATCTTCTCTTGCTCGCCGACCGCCTTAAGTTGATCAGGGGTTAAATTTGATGATCCTGTAACATCCACAGGTTGGTCGGTGTGCAGCTTTTGCTCCTCGGAGGTATCAGGATAGGTGAACTCTGCCATAAAATCTTATATTTCTTGCCCTTTTAGAGATGATCTAGGATCATAAACTATGTCATATTCACCAAGTTTTACTTCCCAGTACATCAATCTCCCTGATTTTTCTGGTTTATGAAGAGCTTGCCTCAATGGCATATCAGTATACACAACTATGGTATGAGATTGGAAGTACGGCCTCATTCTCCTACTCCCCTTGATCAATGCTAGTGCAAACTTTTCCAGTTTTGGATATCTGATTTCTGCTCCTTGCAAGGCTTTGCTAGTGTAATACATTGGTTTTTGCACTTCATCCTCCATTTTTATCAATGTCGAGCTAACTGCATTCTCCTACACTGCCAAATACAAGTGCAATCTTTCCCCCATCACTGGCCTGGATAACAGTGGAGGTGCTCCCAGATATTTCTTCAATTCTTGAAAAGCCTTCTCGCATTCGTCATTCCATTCAAACGTTTTTCAGAGTGTTTTGAAGAACAGGAGGCATCTATCTATTTCTCGTGATACAAATCTATTAAGTGTTGCAACTCGCCCAGTGAGACTTTTTACTTCCTTCTTCGTCGTTGGAGATCGTAGTCCCAATAGAGCCATGATCTTCTCTGGGTTTGCTTCGATTCCTCGTTGGTTGATAATATACCCGAGGAACATGCCTTCCCGTACTCCGAATATGCACTTAGTGGGATTTAGCTTCATTTGATATTTATCTAGTTGATCAAAGGTCTGGCCTAAGTCAATTAGATGGTCAGCAGCTCTCTTGCTCTTTGTTAGCATATCATCAACATAAACTTCCATATTGCAACTGATTTGTTTTGCAAACACCTTGTTCATCGATCGCTGATATGTTGCACCTGTATTTTTCAAACCAAAAGGCATAACATTATAACAATAAGTTCCTCTAGGGGTAATGAAAGAGGTACTCTCCCTGTCTTTAGGTTCATTTTAATCTGGTTGTAACCAGAATAAGCATCCATGAATTTCAACAACTCGTGTCCCGAGGTAGCATCCACTAATTGATCAATTCAGGGCAAAGGAAAATGATTATTTGGGCATGCCTTGTTAAGGTCGGTAAAGTCTACACACATCCTCCACTTGTTGTTTTTCTTCTTCACCATTACTACATTTGCCAACCAGTCTGGATATTTGACATCGTCAATAAAGCAAGCTTTCTGGAGCTTCTTGACCTCCTCTTGTATGGCTTGGTTCTTCTCGGGGCTGAACACTCTTCTTCTCTACTTCACTGGCTTGATGTCCTTATTCACATTGAGCTCGTGACATAAGAAATTTGGGTCTATTCCTGCCATATCCTCATGAATCCAAGCAAAAGTTTGTTTTCTGCTTTTTAGGAAAACTATCAATTCCTGTTTTAGTGAGGCATCTAACGACGAACCTTTTTGAGTTGTTCGTTCTGGGTGCTCGTCTTCCAAAATGATATTTTCAGTAGCTTCCACCACCTGACCTTTCACGAGTTCCGACTCGTCTCTAGGATCCAATGTTTCAATCTCTGCACCTTCATCCACTTGGTAGGTAGTAGTCTTTTTCCTAGATTCCTCCAGTTCTTCTTGTTCGGCAAATGAGTAGTAACATTCCCGAGCTACTTTTTGGTCACCCTTCACAACTACCACTCCAAAATTGGTTAGAAATTTCAGGCATTGATGTACAATAGATGGTACTTCTTCGAACTTCTTCAATCCTACTCTTCCCATGATGATATTGTAAGCTGACTGGACATTCTTATCCATCACAAAGAAACGTACTCTTTCTGTTCGACAAGCAGGCCATATACCGATGAACATATCCAACTTGATCGTCCCAAGTGGAAAGACTTTTTCGCCAGCAAACCCGAGGAGGGGCCTGTGATAAGGTTCCAACTGAGACAACTTTAGATTTAAACTATCGAAGCATGAGTAGAACATGATATCTGTCGAGCTACCATTATCCACCAGTACTCTTGAGATTATTACTTCCTTCATCCTCATTTTGATCACCAGTGGATCCTCATGAGGACATAGTACACCTGCGAGGTCGTTCTTAGAGAAACCGATGACCAATTTTTCTTTGTTCACCTTCCTCGGGCGATCATCCTCAGCTAGATTTATTCGCTGAATGTATGAACAAGCTTGAGCCTCATTGAGGTAAGCTTTCCTTTTCGCAGTAAGGTACCCGCCTCCTGCATCTCCACCTATAATAACATTACAATCAAATGATCCAAAACGAATTGAAAATACCTCACGCTCTGGCTGTCTTGGTCTCTTGGGGAGATCGGGGTCGTATCCGGATCATCTTCATGATCTCTTTTCTTATTTTCTTCTACTCGACGAGGAGATCTAGACCTCTGTCTTACTCGGTCGTTGCTTTTTCTTTCATTTCTTCAATCAACATACTTAGCCAGCTTTCCTCGTTTGATGAGTGCTTCGATTTCATTCTGGAGAGCTATGCAATTTTTGGTCGTGTGACCATGGTCTTTATGGAACTTGCAATATTTGGCCTTATTCCTCTTGTCAGGATCTGACTTCATTTTCTCAGGACATTTTAGTTCCTCGCTGTTCTTGATCTCTTCCAGGACATGGTTTATGTCTACTTTCAAAGGAGTATAATTTTCAAATTTCTTCAATATTTCCCATGATGTCTTTGCTTTTGACTGCTTGTCACCATCATTGTTCTTATGTTCTTTCTTTTTAGCCTTATCAACCTCCACCTTGGTCTCTTTGGTGTCCATTTTCTTCGCAGCCATAGCCTCCTCGGCATTCATGATCTTAGCCGCTTTTGCTATTAGTTCTGACATGGTTCTGGGTGGATCTTTGGCCAAAGTATAGTACAATTTATTGGGCAACAGTCCACTCATCAAAGTAGTAATTGTTGTCTTTTCCTCGTAATTAATAACTTCGAGTTTCTCGTTATTGAAACGAGTTATGTAATCCCTGGTGCTCTCACCTGTTTTTTGTCTAACACTTAACAAATGTGCCACTCGTTTAACTGGTTTTTCTCCAAAATAGAAATTTCCAATGAAGAGCTCGGCCAGTTGAAAGAAGGTTGAAATCTTCCCCCGAGGAAGATTATTGTACCATATTTGTGCAGATTCAGTAAGAGTTCCCGAAAATTCCCTGCATCTCATCGCGTCTGGCACGGCATAGATGTCGGCAGCAGCTTGGTATTGTTCTATATGAAGGACAGGGTTAGTTTTTCCATCATATTTAGGGGTCACAACAGGTGCTTTGAACTTCGATCGTGTGGGAAAGTCCACAATTGCCTGTATAAAAGGTGTCCCTTGGACAAAAGTTCTTTGTAGAGGATTCTTGGCCTTAGCCATTTCTCCTAGCCTATCCTCCAACCTTTGAATAGAGCATTTCCATGCATCCTTTCCCTCCTCGGTCCTATTGGTTCGAGCAATTGATCGTGTTGAAGTCACTTCCTGGGATCTATCATGTCGAGCAACTGGTTGTGATTGGGCAGAACCCTCTCTTAGATCAGATGGTCGTCGAAAGTTTCTCGATATAGCCTTAGGAGGACTTTTATTCTTCCTAGGGCCCAATCGATCAAAAGGAGAGACCCTACTTAATCTCTCCAATGAACTAGTCCTTTATGGAGAGAGAGAGTGATGTGTTGTTCAGTATCTATGGCTCGTACTGACGAAGTTCGACCCGGTTGATAAGAAAAATCATTAGATCTCTCAGTGCGATATGAATCGCTTTGCCTAATATGCGAAAAAAGTAAACGGGTATTTTTTTTAAACACTTCGTTGTCCTGAATGGGTCGGCACTCCACCCTGGATAGTTTGCATGAGTTGTAGCATAGTCTCCTTCATGGTCGTCTGGACTTGAGCCAAATTGGCCATAATTCCAGCCAGATCTTAGACATTTGGAGGAGCGAATGGATTCGGGGGGTTTCCCGTGTTTCGATTACTGGATTCAGGATTATCAGCCATTGGTGATAAATTATTTTGGTGAAAAACGATAATTACGGTCATTTCCCACAGACGGCGCCAATCTATTGATGTAAAAAATTAGATTATCTCTAATTAATCAATCACAGATAAAAATAAACAAGACAAAAGATTTTTAAAGTGGTTCAGTCTTAAAGGAATGGCCTGCATCCACTGTTTTGTTATTGCTGACTGTTTGGGAATTCTCAATTACAGATTTTACCAAGAAATTCTGAGTCCCCTTACAATGAGGATGATACAATGTATTTATAGCCCTCGGGCTATAAATGTGAAAGGGTAATACATAGTTGTCTAATAGGCGTATACATATGTATGATAATAATGAGCATTTAATGCGCAGTCGATTTGTTGATTATCCGGACATTAATGCTCTGTACGAGATGCAGCTCGGACTGCCTAAGTAGCTCGGTATTCATGAGTTGCTCGGTACAGTAAAGTTCCTCGGAGAGCACCTGTTGCTCGGAGTGTCTGAGTTAGTCGGGGAGGTTGAGTTCCTCGAAGTCAAGGTGTTGTTCAGAAATGTTTGTAAGTGCCATGTAGATTGACATGTGTCTCCACTTAACTGATCCACGTCAGCAGACTAAATTTGGTATCAACAGTCTTCTTTTTTTATTGGACTATCCACCCTACTTTAGGGATAACAAAAAATCCAACTGTATTCAAATAGCCCAAATTCATCAAACAAAACTAAAATGCACAAAAATGCAGGCCCTTACCATCGGGATGTATGTAAATGTATTGAGGAATAATCGATACACAAACATCCATAAGAAATAAGTTAGAATTATAAAGATAAAATTATAAAGATAAAAACTCATCCCCAAAATAAAATATTGCTTATGGTAAACATGATTTAAATATTAAGAAAAGAAACACTTCGGCCATCACTAACACCTGCCAAAATCAATACGAAATAAGTTAGAATAAAAATGAACTAAGTGATAGAAATTACAAATTGAGTATATAATAAAGCAAATACACGTTAATAAAGTAGAAAAAATATCAGATATCCATCTCTAAGTGATACTAATGTCTACACTTTTCAATACCCAAACAGGGGGTAATGAAACAAAATATGTAGAAAAGAATAGGAAAAAAAAAAGAGAATCATACCTCAAAGGAATTCCAATACAATGTAGGATAATAAATAAAAAATGGTAAAGAAGTAAACATTACAATTAAAAGAAGTGGAATATTAAACTCTCTTGTCGAACCATAATACACTAATTCAATGACTACATTTAAATTGCAGTTGTTCTCGTCTCCGAAACATTAACATATTCCAATTTCATTTAAAGTTAGGAACAAAATCTTATGCCTATAAAGATTTTTAGGACCACTTGAGCTTAAAGAAAAAAACTTTAAAAACTCAGTTTAGATATGAAATCATTCAAAACCGATGGTATATATTATGAAATTGAAAAAATAGAATTTATCACTATAGTCTCAATAACTCTAAAGTTAAAGGACTCAATGAAATACAAATTATATCAGGTCCTACTACTAATAATAGTAGATCCTAAAGATAAGCAGGGTACCCAAAATACAATAAAATTCCCCCTTGTTTTAAAAACGTCATATAACAGGAAAAAAATATCATAAACCATTTTTTCTTAGGAACTTGTTTCCACTTTCTTAGCGTTTTTGAGAGTTTCTCAACACCCTAGTTTACGACAAACAAACACGCAAACATATCGTCAATAAACTAACAAATAAAAAATTAATTGACGAATGGCACTATTCAAACAACAAACCACAAATAAAAAAACTACAATAAATCGCAAACAAAAACCAGATCAATAAAACAACAATAACCAATAAACCACAAACAAAAAATCAGATCCCCAAATACCTCTCAGGAACTTGTTCCACTTTGTTAGCATTTTTTAGAGTTTCTCAACACCCTGGTTTACGACAAGCAAACACGCAAGCATATCGTCAACAAATTAACAAATAAAAAATTAATTAATGAATAAAATTAATTAATGAACAACAAACCACAAAAAATCAGATCCCCAAATCGCATCATCCCCGAATACCTGTTGAAGAACAAACTAATAAAAAAAAATTAAAAAATCAGATCCCCAAATCGTTAACACCCTACGCAAGCAGATCTGATTCAAAACGATACGCGCGTGTGTGTGTGTGTGCATTTGCGTGTGTGACAGATCTGCACATGTGTGCAACAGATTTGTTTATATGTCCTTGTGTGTGTTTATGTGTGTGTGTGTGTATTTATGTGTACTTGTGTGTGTGTGTTTGTGCATGTGTGCGTGTTTGTGAGTGGGGAAGGGGGAGGGGGCTCCTACCGGCATCGGCGCCGAATAGACGTGTGTGTGTGTGTGTGTGTGTATATGTTTGCATGTGTGCGTGCGTGTCTGCGTGTGTGTGAGTGGGGAAGGGGGTCACTATACCAAAATGGAAAAATTGGCACCCTTTCAGTGGCTAGCCTTGTCACGGTCAATGACCGTGACAAAAAGACACTCGTTTTTTGTCACGGTCAATGACCGTGACAATCCTTATAATATTGTCACTGTCAAGGACCGTGACACATCCGTGACAACTTTCACAGCAAAAAACCCTTTCCCCTCCTTTTTTCCTCACCGATTTGTTCCCTCCAATTTCTCTCTCTCTCTACGCTGCTCTCCCCCTCTCTCTCTCTACTTTTAGGTTGGTTTCTCTCTCTCTCTCTCTTCCATTTATATATGTGCATGTGTGTGTGTATATATATGTGCGTGTGTGTGTATGTGTGTGTGTGCATGTGTGTGTATGTGTGTGCGCATGTGTGTGTGTGTGTGTATGCATGTGTGTGTGTGTGGTGGGAGAAGGGGGTGGGGAGGGAGGTGGGGTTGTGTGTGTGTATGTGTGGTGGGGGAAGGGGGTGGGGCAGGGTGTGTGTGTATGTGTGTGTGTGGTGGGGGTGGGGTGGGGTTATTTGTGTATGTGTGTGGTGGGGGAAGGGGGTGGGGGGAGGGGGCAGGGGGAGGGATGCGTGTGTGTGTGTATGTGAGCATGTGAGCATGTGTGTATATGTGTGTGTTTGTGCGTATGTGCGAGAGAGGGAAATGATGCGGGGGTGGGGCTGTGTGTGTGTGTTTGTGTGTGTGTGTGTGCGTGTGTGGGGAGGAGGGATGGGGGTGGGGGTGGGGCAAGGGGAAATGAGGCGGGGGTGGGGCTTGTTAATTTTTTTTATTAAATTTTGATTGGTTTATTAGATATCTTCCCTCATATGCAAGTAGTGTCCCTTGTAAACGAATTGATTGATTATTAATTTTTTTAGTAAATTAATATATGAAAGTAGGATTGCCCCTCATTGTAAATTAGTAAATTAATAGTTGTATACTTTAATTGTTAGTTTAATTGATGAAAATAATTAATTGAGTAGATGAATTAGAAGGAGTACGGGATACACATTTGTTGTTGACATTACGGTTGGATTACAGTGGATCGATGTTTGGTTGGTTAATTTTAAAAGTGGCATGACAACTGAATTATTGTCCATATGGGGGTGGGATTTTTCAACTTTTTTTGAAAATTACCTTGTATAACGAACAATATATATATATATATATAGTATGATAATTAAAATAAACATACTTGAAATTACATATAGTGCGCATAGATACTAGCCTTCTAGTTCTTATGCGTACGCATTCAATAGCCCTTAGACCCGTTCGAGAGTCATTACCCCTGTAATGAGATCTCTTGAATTGTCCCATTTGGACAGTTTGGGACTGCATAATTTATGTATAATAATATTCTTAGTGGCTTAAAGTTGTTACTTTTGGAGGAAGTTCTGCAGTCGTATCCTAATGTTCTCTAGGTACGTACCAAATTGACAAGTGTGAGTGTTATTTCAATTGATCAATTGAAATAACACTCACACTTTCCAATCTACGTCGTGTAGTTGGAGAACTATGGGGATATGCTGCCAAATTTTTCTCAAATCGTAACAATGTGCATGAGCTGTTAAGTATATTACAGAAAAATGCGGTCTTGAATGGGATAGGACCACTCACCCTTTAGAGGAGATGGAGGAAATAGAAATTTCTATTATAAATTGAATTTGAAATTTAAAAATCGAATATAAATAAGACATAATTAAATGAAACATAATATAAATATAAGTTTTGTTTATTCTAATCCATGAATATACGCTTCTTACCTTTAATAGGTGATTAGTTGTGGTAGTTGTGATGGGATATCTAAAATACAAAGAGTGGATGGGTGAGACAAATGAAATGGGGGATGTGTTTCATAGAGATGAAAACAAATTTGTGAAATACGCAAAGAAATGTCATAATGATGAAGAGTTTCTGTGTCCGTGTGCTAGGTGTAAGAATGTTAAGGTGTTTGAGGGAAAAATAGTTGAACTACATTTGTTAAGATTAGGTATGCAAGGTAGTTATCGATTTTGGAGTTTTGACAGTGAATTTAAAGTTCCTTTTGTCCCCGACTAACCTTCATAACAACCTTCAACAAGTAGGATAGATGTAGAAGGGGACGACGTAGATCATAATATGTTAGAGGATTTAGTTGATAATGCTTACGGAGTTTATGAAGCAGAGGAGAATGAGGTGACTGATAATGTACAAGGTTCAAGTGCTCGTGAAGATATCACGATAAACCTTGACGATGACTACCAAATTTTAAAATTTAAGGCGACCCAACCATTATACTCTGGCTGTGAGAAAGATCAAACAACTTTACATGCCATGGTTGGTTTGCACAGTTTGAAGATGCAGTACGGTTTGTCTGGCAATAGCATGATAGGAATTCTGAAATGGGTGAAGGGCTTACTACCCAAGGAGAATACGCTTCAAAATAGCTATCCTGTTATGAAGAACAGTTTGAAAGGTTTGGGAATGAAGTATAAATTGATTCATGCTTGTGTGTATGACTTCATACTATACCAAAAGGAGTATGAAAATCTCGATCGTTGTCCGGTATGCGATGAACCTAGATATGTCCAATCTACTAGTAAGGAAGGCACAAGATCAAAAGTGCCTCAAAAAGTGTTGAAATATTTTCCCGTTGGGCCTAGATTAAAGCGATTTTTCACAGTACCATAGATAGCGGAGGCAATGACTTGGCATGCTAGGGCAGAAGTAAGGGGTAATATCATGCATCATCCTATTGATTCTACAGCCTGGAGGAGGATGAATTATGAGTATCCCGATTTTGCTCGAAAATAGCGCAACATTCGTTTAGCTATATCAACAAATGGTTTCAATCTATTTGGAAATCTAAGCACCAATCAGAGTGTATGGCCAGTGATCCTAGCCCCACTCAACCTCCCTCATTCATAGTGTGTGAGACCTGAATTTTCGATGATGGATATGTTGATACCTGGCCTAAAGGAACCAAGTGATGACATTGACGTCTACCTCACTCCTTTAGTAGAAAAATTAAATGAGTTGTGGGAAGAGGGTGTGCAATCACTTGACTCTTTTAGAAAAGAAGAGTTTACGGTGAAAGCTATGTTGATGTGGGAAATTCATGATTTTCCAGCTTATGGGACATTATCCGGTTGTGTAATACATGGTTATTTGGGGTGTCCTATTTGTGGAGAGGCGACTGAATCTCTTCATTTATCCTTTATCTCAAAAAATGTATACCATTGCCATAGGAGGTTTTTACCCCCGGCTCATAGTTTCAGATTTGAGAAAGGTTTCAATTTTTTATTGGGTGGGGTTGAACATAGGTTACCGCCGAGACAACTTTCAGGTTCAGAAATTGAAAGTAAATCTTCTGAATGTGGCCCTAATATGCCAGGTAAGAATCCCAAATTTAAAAATGTCAAGCATAAGAAGACCCAAACTGGGAATGATACTGAGACAAGAAAGGCATGGTCTAGGAGGTCAATTTTATTTGACTTGCCTTATTGGAAGAATAACCTGGTGCGCCATGTATTGGGTGTGATGCATGCAGAAAAGAACTTCGCTGAACATATTATGCAAATTAGTATTACCTTCTCACTCTTGTGTGATAAGGTAGTCAATCGACAACACATCGTGGCCGCAAAATTGGCGGTGACCGAAGCGATTTGTGTGTTGGATAAGTACTTTCCCCCAGCATTCTTTAACATAAGTGTTCACTTGTTGGTACACCTATGTGACGAGGCACTTCTTTGTGGTCCAGTTAAATATCAGTGGATGTATCCGTTTGAAAGATTGATGAAAGTTTTAAAGATTACGTTAAGAATACGCGATACATTGTAGAATCAATTGCAGAGGAATACATCATCGTGGAGTCATCAATATATACTCGGGATTATATCCCTGACTCGACTAGCGTTGATGACACTGATGAATACGTCGATGATGGTGGTCATGTGATGGGAAAACGAGTGAAATTAACGAGTTTGCAACATGAACAAGTAGTTCGTTATCTATTTGACACACGTGAAGATGTCGAAGAATAAAAAAAGAAAGTTTCGATTATTATAATGTTTAACATTATTTTAGATTATTTTATACATATTTAATTTTGTAATATGTAAAAAATATGAACCCTGTGAGAATAATAAAAGACGAAAAATAATGGTACAATCAGACAGTGAATTTAGGTTGTGGTTGGCACAAGAGGTAATTATAATGAAAATGGTCGTTATATAACATTATATTACACTCAAATTTTACAACTAATATAATTAATTTATCTATATTCTCAGCTCTTAAAGATGGGTGATGCGACATCAAGGCTTGCTCGTCTAGCCATTGGACCCTTGTTCGTGGAACAAGAGTACAAAAAGTATCGATTGAATGGTTATATTTTCAGCGCTAAAGTGTACGACGAAAGTACAAATGTACAGAACTCGGGCATTTCATACAAGGCTCTTACTTTCTTTCGAGCGAGCGCAAAAGATAAAAAACTCGTTTAAACTGAAATGACTTACTATGGTGTAATTCAAAATATATTTGAATTGGATTATATAAACTTCAAAGAGGTTGTATTTTGTTGTGATTGATTAAGAGTTGAGGATAAAAATGCTTGTAAATTTATTCCTGTCACGAATTTGATCATGGTTGACTTGTCCAAGTTGAAGAGCTACGACCACGTGAGCGATGAGCCGTTTGTTTATGCATTTCCAAAGGTTAACTAAGTGTTTTACTCAGAGTATATCAACAATGAGTCGTGGTCAATTGTCCAACACGCGCCAAAGCGTCTAAATAGTAGTGTGGATGACTTGGGTGCTCCTACTGAATATCAATCCATTTTTTATGATAACCCGAATTTTAAACAATTTTTCAATTTGTAATAAATATTCCAATTTATACTGAAACATCCATTTTTAATGCTTTTAATTGATTTGCACTTTATCATTTTCATTCTTGTGTAGTGTGCGTGTGTGTGGGCAGTAGGGGTGGGAGTGGGCATGTTTCGGATTTTTAGTAATTGTACATATTATGAGCTAGATGCTGTTGTTTTGGAATTTAGAATTGAGGTGTTTAATAGTAACAATTCATTTTTATTTGTAGTAATTGTACATATTTGCATGTCTTCTTCTAATTCATTTTGATTTGTACTAATAACATTTTGTTTTACAGCAAATGTCTCCTTCAGGTATTAAGGCGAGGATGATGATGCTGGTGTATTACCCCGTGACTTTGGGACTGAGAAATTAAAGTTTTGGGAGAAATAAAATTTATATAAATTGGAGAATTTTAAAATTAGGAAATTGAAGTCCAAAAATTGTGGACGTTATAAAGTATTCCAGATGACGATTTTGAATGCGCTATCGATTTCGGATGGGTTGGGATAGTTGAAATGATTGTCCTTGGGTTTTATTTCGGTTCCAGAATATTTTTAAGATAGTTTGACTCGAATTGGAGTAAACAAGTCATTTAACATGTGTATTATCACTTAAAACTAGGATTTGTGTTTTAAAGCCTTAAGAGGCTTACGGATCAGCCCATATCATTTGTGAGAAAGAGAGAAAGAGAAAGAAGAAGAAAAAAAGAGGAGAGAGGAGAAAGCTTGGAGATTTCGGCTAATACACGGTCCCGGGGATGATTCAACCTCTACAATTCTGAGGCAAGTGTTTAATCTTGCTAAATAATTCATTTGTGTATTTTATTTCATAATTTGTGGGCAAAAGAATTGGATTTTGCATATATATGTCAAAACCTAGATTTTATAGAATAAATCTTGCATTTGAGTTTTATAAAGGGATTTGAGGTTGTATGAAGTGTAGGGATGATTATATAATGATTTTATGTTAGAAAACATGTTAGGGTTGAAGTTTGAGGCTTAGTAGATGATTAAATTTATTTTGGGAAATTTGGGTTTTGGTGAGAAAAGAACCATTTCGTAGCCTGCTGAACAGGCCGAATCGATTCGGCCCCCTCTCGAATCGATTCGGAATGTTGCAGTCTCCCAGGTCTGTGTGACCGAATTGATTCAGGCCCAATGCGAATCAATTAGGCTTGGGACAGTCTCTCAGGTCCTTTCGACCAAGTCGATTCGCATTTGGAGCAAATCGATTCGCCCTTGAGACCGAATCGATTCGGACCAGGCCGAATCGATTCGGAAACAGGGCTATTTTGGTGAGGTTTTTCTATAGCGAGTTTTGATCCACTTCGATTGGGTTTATTGATTTGGGACATTATTATTTGATGTGGGAGATACGTTTTAGAGATTTATTGGGAGTTTCTCACAAGATATGATTGTGGGGACGAGTTAAGCTATTTTAGGAACTTATGCTCATATACATTGAAGTTGTTGTATCGAGGAAGTAGGGAAACCTCATTAAGGATGGGAGTTCCATTTAGAGGTCAGAAGTGAGCTTAGATATGACGTAAGGTTGAGGATCCTTTGAAAGAGTTATGAGGGTATGGAGTGGAAATTATAAGTCGATTTTTGTGTCGAATCCTTATAGCGATAGGATTCTATTTAAGATATGATTGGGGACCAATGAGAAGTAAAGGTCGCGTATCCTTAGTGATGATAAACTCAAGGAAGAAATTAGTAATTACGTTGATGTTAAGGGTTCATAGGAGCAATTGAACCGTAGGTAAAATTGTGAACGATTGGATCGTACTATCAATTAGAATAGGTTGTGTTGTAAATGTAGTCGGGACAGTTACTATATATTTGTGTGTGAGTAACAATGGGTATTCGAATACTTGATGGGATCATGAAATGAATTTAGGATTAATCTTGAGGTTTGCAGACTATTAGTCATGTGTATACCTATAGTCGGGATTATTATTGGATATATCGATGTGAATTCGGAAATAGACAGGATGTATAGTGATTGTTACATACGTTAAACTTTGGTTTAGTACCCATAATGTGGTATATATTGGAAGACTATTCATATCATAGAGGCAATGGATGAATATGCGTCAAGTGAGGCACTGTATAAGGGAGAATGCTTTGAGTAAGTATGCGTCGTAACAAGGATGAGTATTACGAGAGTTGTATACATTTCGCTAGCTTATCTTACCTAATGAATAAGAATTAGAGATAGGGTATGCATATATATATAGAGATTTATATATATTTAAATGGATATATAAATATGGCGCGAATGTATATTTCTTGTGTGATGATTTATACATATGATGTGATTGCTTGTATATATATACTGTGTGAATGATATATATACTTATTGTGTGAGCATACCCAGCACATGCTATTATGGGAGGTTGCACGGTGTGGGTGAGGCCCCTGGCTTGAGGAGCAGGGTGCGTATAGTCCCCAGGTCATAGTCGTCCCTTATTATTTGTGTGATTTTATTTTGGGGGTGAGAAGTCTTAGGTATGATTCGTTCTCACTTTTCGGTTTGGATCTATGACCGCTTCACATACGTTATGATTAATTTTATTACCATGGCGGTGTGATAATAGTCCGATTGGTGGTAACCCAAGAGAAAGTGAGTAATTCCTGGAAGATGATAGCATAGTGTAGTATTTTTGTATCCTATAACCGTTTACGTTATGTGTATGGCAAAGTGTACATTATGTGTGTTATGTATACGTGGTTATAGGAATGAATGATTGCTTATATATATTTAGAGTAATATATATATATATATATATATATATATCCTATAGGTGAAGGTGATATGAATTTTCTAGTATGTACATCTTGGGTGATTTTTGGTGAACTAGTTTATCAGGGTCGAAGGATCGTACTTAGAGACAATTGCAGTTATATCGACCCCAAGGATTTAAATGGAGATTCAAATTGTGTATTTAGAGATGGTATTCAATAATTAGGTAGTTGCAGTAGTAAGATTTGTGTGAGGACATAATGGATCCCTGTAATCAACATTGTAAAGGAGTAGTGTATCGGGGGGTTCCTTGTTTGGATTTCTCTTTGCGAGACGTCCCACGCACAAAACGTAGTTCAATGTTGGGAGTGCAAAGAAGTTTTGTCCTTAGGAATCAGATGTATGTTATTTGGAGAATAAATTATTTATGCTAAAACTTATGATAATGTGTGTCGTGCTAAGACTAATAATTTATTTAAGAAAATAATATATATATATATATATATATATATATATATATGTGTGTGTGTGTGTGTGTGTGTGTGTGTGTGTGTGTGTGTGTGTGTGTGTGTGTGTGTATTTATGTGGGGTTAGAATGGAAATGGATTTTTGGGTTATGTTAGGATGGTGGGTTATGCGAGTATAAGCCATGCTTATAGTTAGGTTGGTTGTCCATAAATGTGTCGGGTAGCTTAATTAAGGTTTCGGGACATGAATAGGCGTGCGTTGTAGATGAGAGGTGAGTTTGGGGTTTCACGAGAGTGCGCCTCCACTTTAATAATGAAATAATGTATTTATATTTACTATGCACGTGAATACACTTGCTGAAAATATTTTTACACCTCGGGCTCTGACCCGTTTATATTTCTCTTTTGTTATATATATATATATATATATATATATATATTGTCCTCTATAGGTGTCCCACCGCAAGGATACCGGATGCTTTTCTATCTAGAGTCCTGGGAGACATAGCAGTTGCTAACTGTTGCGGGATTTAGTTTATAGTCGCTTTCTATTCCTTTGAAAATATAGGTAGGATTCATGTTGTATATCGGGTTTATACCCAAGAGTTATATGTAGCTGTTTATATTTCTCCCTTATGGTTGTGGTATTGTGTGTGACCCGACATCTTATTCGGGTATATTTTCCTTTTGCGTACTCATTTTATTTTAATTCTAGCACTTTCTTTTATCATGGTACTTGTGTGCATTCTAACTTTTTCTTGTAGTTCTATATTGTTGGGTTGATATCCATTGTATATGTTATTTCAATTTTGGCATCCGCTTTTATAGTTTTTGGGTAGTTAGCCCTATCTAGTTTAGTATCGTCAGTAGATGCTAAGAATGATCCATCTGAGATTCCTGATTAAATGTAGTATAGGGATGGCCACCCGTTATTATTTTAAGCGGGGTGTCACAGCTAGTTATGATGATGTCGTTTGGGCTCGGTGGTAGTGGAGGCGACGAGGGCTCCTCGGCCCCTAGGCTCCCCGAATATGGCAAATTGGGGATGGCCATCGAGAACAAGTCGGGGCTATTAGCAAGTTCCCTTGAGCTGGTAATGACGATCATCAGCCCGGGGTACATTAGTTGGAAGGAGGTGCCATATGATCTCAAGTTAGCTGTTTGGGTGGAACTACAGGTAATGTATTTATATTTATATGAATATGAATATGAATATTTCAATTTCAATTTCGATTTCTATTTCATTTTATATTTATATTTATATTTATTCGCAACTAACATTGTTTTTGTTGGACAGGAACAATTCAGCCTAAATCCAAAGCTACGTGATTCCGTCTGGGAGAAGTTGAGGGAGCAACACAAAATGTGGAAGAAAAATATGCGGACCCGGTACTTTGGGAAGACACGAGAGTCCGTTATTCGAACGCTTGAATCCGTCCCACCGAAGGAGCCGATCTCATTGGCAAAATGGCAACAGTTCATTGACAATGAGATCGGGGAGCGACAATTGGCATCTCGCCAATCAGGGAGGGAAAATCGGGTAAAAAATACGGACGTGCACTACTCCGGTAGGACGTCTTACGCCACGGTGGAGCATAGGATGATGGTAAGATTTAATTTTTCTATAACTAAAGAAATATATTATTCTGTATTATTTTACTTTACGGGGCCGATACTAATTTTACTTTATTTTATTTCAGGGGACGGGGAGTGGCCCTGGGGGTAGGCCACATAGGCTCGATACTTATGTGGCTCTTCGGACGAAGAAGGGGAAGGACAAGGAGGTGTCCTCGAGCGTTGCGGCCACGATTTTAAGTAATCCGACAGTTTACTTTTTGTTAATTACGTTATAATTTTTTAATTTACTTATTTTACTAATCATGTGCTTTTTGTCATTTCAAGCAAAGATTAAGGAAGAGCATGAGTCGCATTCTGATGCCGACAAGGCATCTTTGTCCACAGACGCACTCAGCCAAGTGATTGTCTCTGGTCGCAAAGGGAGGACAAGGGGGTGAGCTCGCAGGTGGCCAAATCTAGGATCATCGGATTGAAGACGAGCGACACTGGGTTGGCTCGAACGGTTAACTCGCATGACGTGGAGTTGTCCCGTTTGGAGGCGACGGTCCAAGATATGTTCTCATTTATGAAGCGTTCGTTGGGCAGAAACCATAAGGGGAAAGGGGAAAGGGGAGGAGAAGGTGGTGAAGGACGAGATGCGAGATGACGAGGATGTGGACCTCGCTGCTTCATCGTCGACACGTGCGGACTTTGATGATCCACTTCCCTATTTGACTCCCTTCGATCGACCGATGTCGACACTTGCTTGGTTGAACATGTTTATAATGGACATATTTGATGGACAGCAGATAGGGCGGAGGTTGAGGGACCCGAATATCGACGTGAGCTTCAAAACATAGAGTCCAAGGTGCTCGTCACGCATGTGATACCCATGAAGGAGAACTCCCCATTGTGGTTGTGCGAACAATACGGCACGGTGTATATTAGTGGGTGTATTAATTCGTATATCGTGTGGCTTACTCACCTCCTCAGAGTTAACCTTACCCCAGACTTTTAGTGACATTATTTGAATTGAATTGTTTTAAGTTGCTACATTTGAATTATATTTGGATTATATCGTGATGCATATTGTCTCTATTTTTAATTTATATTTGTATTAGCTCTATTTTATTTAGATAAATGATGTTTCAACAGGTACAAATATACTACTGGGCAGTGGCAGTGGCCATACTGCCCAGCAGATTTTTTTTCAATTCTGCCCAGACTTGTCACGGTCAATGACCGTGATAATTTTTTATAAAATGTCATGGGCTTGTCACGGTCCTTGACTGGGACAAAACTTGTCACGGTCGAGGACCATGAAATGACCGTGATAATTCTAACGAACTTGTCACGGTCAATGATCGTGACATGTCCGTGACAAAAAAGTTGTCACCCCAGGAATTGTCAAGGTCAATGACCGTGGCAATTCGGCAGACTTGGTGTAGTGGGTTTACCTGGGGCGGGAGGGGGCGGGGGAGGGATCTCTGGAGGGGGCCAGCGCCGGAAAGAGGAAAAAGATAGAGAGAGTGAGAGAGAGAGAGAGAGAGAGAGAGAGAGAGTGTGTGTGTGTGTGTGTGTGTGTGAGAGAGAGAGAGAGAGAGAGAACCGTCTGAGGTGAAATGGGGGGGGGGTGAGACAATTATGGGGAAATAAAAAAATTTAAGGGGGAAATGAAAAAGTGAATTTAAAATTCAAATTTTGAATGAAAGTTGTAAGAATTCATCTCAACCCTTAATTTTGGAAAAATGTCTTTTGATGTGGCACTCATCCTCACCCTTAAAAATGTACACGTTTTCAAAAACCAAGCTATCTTATTATATATATGCCATAAAGTTTTTTATGTATTCCATCAAAAAAGCTAGAAAAACCAACACGAAGCATATAAAGAGAAGGAGAGGAAGATGCTTACGTCACTGTTATGGACTTATAAGGTACGCCTTATTTTTGCATTATTCTAGATAGCGTATTTTATATTCTAAATTATTTTCTTTAGCATTTCTTACACATAGTATGAGAGCCAATAATTTAGGATGAGAATCTCTTTATTTATATAGTATATATTCGGATTTTTAAACCACTTTAAAAATTATTTGGGTATATTTTCGGACGAATATTATAAAGTTATCAAAATTTAATGAACCATGTCTCAAATTGATTGTCTATATATATATATATATATATATATATATATATATATATATATATATACATGTGTGTGTGTGTGTGTGTGTGTCTGTGTAAATTACTCCTTAATGTGATCTATAATTTAATAATGCCAATAGTAAATTTGGTTTATAAAAGGGTACTCTAAATCCCAAGAGTGAATTTGTTTAATGAATGGGCACTACAAATACTAAGAGTCAATGTTATTTAAGATGGTTATCAAAGGACAACTTTCAATAATTAAGGATTTCGGGACTCTTGGGTATCTATCGTGATGAATGGTTTAGATTAATTGACTCTTAAAGATTTGGGTCCTCTCCATGCCTATGAATAATTGTTAAAATTATTATTTATATGTTTGTACATACAGCCCTTTTAAACACTAAAACTTTGAACAGACATATCTTTTTCGTTTTAATTCTGATTTAAGGCCCGTTTACGCCGATAAATTGGTTCTTGTGAGTCCTACAATTCTGTAAAAAATATAATAATAATAATAATAATAATAATAATAATAATAATAATAATAATAATAATAATAATAATAATAATAATAATAATAATAATAATAATAATAATAATAATAAAAAAAAATTATATATACACTATTATTATTATATGTGGATAATGAATTGATTTTTTTCTTTTCTACACAAAAAGAAAAAATATTTGCACCCTCGGGTTATGACGTACAATCATCAACCTAAAAGGGATAATTATATGCCATAATTGTTGAAGGTAACATGAAGTGTGTTAGCATGATCATTGGTTTGAAAAAATTATTTCTACCTAAAGTTGATGAGGCTTTTTTGGTGATTTATATGCATCCATGCTAATCATCTTCATGATTATGAGAAGAGTATCTAGTGGTGTGTCATGTTGTATGCCCAAAGGTGACTACATGGTGATGCATTTTGGACTCTTAGTGATCCTGTGGAATTTATTTTAATTGTAGTACCTTATTGCATTTTTTTTACAATTCCCAAAGATATTTTCACAATAATGCACTGAGGAATCATTTTGTTCTTTTGAACATTATTCATAAAAAAATATTGTATCATCTCGGTTGCTTGAATAGTTTATTATGCCATATAATATAGTATGTAAATTTGAATATCTCTACTATCACATCTATTGTGCCTCTAAATGGTAGTAGTTTTAGGTCCTGGAAGAGTCACATAGAGATTACCTTAGGCTTTATGGACATAAATGTAGCTATCATAACCGATTGTCCTCCCCCAACCACTTGAAAATGGCACTGACACTGGTTCGATCAATCTTGATAAATTGAAAGAGCGAATAGTTTGTCATTCATTATTATTATAAATCCATTTCTTTTAACCTTAAATATTGACCAAATGCTAAAGACTTCCTTGCAAATGTGTCTGCCAAATTTCAAGAATTTGATAAAGATGAAACAGTTGATCTTATGGAAAAATTTACCAAAATGAAGTTTGAAAGTGGTGGTAAAATTAGAGAATACATTATATCCATGGTCAACCTAGACAATGATATAAGAATGTGATACCTTGTAAAATTCAAAAATAAATCGATCGGGTCTAATACGAAATTACAAAAATCAAAACAACTGAATATCATTATAAGCATGATTGGAAATAAAACTAAATGCATAAAATAAATAAATGCACAAGGAAGTGAACCAACTCATATAGATATGATAGCAAATGTACTTCAAATACTATAATTATATCAATATTAGTCCACTGAAATGATAAAACTACACAAATTCGACTCGGTCGAATATAAAGAGTGATAAAGAGTGTGAGCACCTAGACTCGACACCTAAATCCTAACTGAGCACTAACAAATGGAGATACATATAAGATATCAGTGCGGAGGAGAAAGTATCTTCCTATGTCCTAAAAAATAAAATCAATAACAACGTTAACAAAAAATTTACGAATGGTAAGTTAAAACTAAGTTTGGGCTACAATATAACTATGCATCTACCTTATGTATTTTAATTTTCTTTAACTTATCTTAACCCAAACAATCCTAATTATCTCACGCGTCTACTCCCAAACCCAAGTGAACCCGACGATTATGTATTATTCATCTCAAGTGAATATAGGTAAAGGTTACATTATTAAAGATTCTAAACATATCAAGTCTATGAATATATCAGGGAATATAGACAATCTCTAACTCTACATTTACATAAGTATGGTTCATGTCACATACATCATAAATGGATACTAGTTAGAACTAATATAACAAAATTCTACTTCCTGACATGGGTAACACCCATCTCTATCCATCGGGGTACCTAAGTGGTCTCCATAATAATCATGACTAGGGTAAATCCCGCCTCTGCCCGAGTGGTCTTCATCATAATCATGATCGGGGTAAGCCCGCCTCTAATGAAGTGGTCTCCATCATAATCATGACTAGGGAAAATCTTGCCTCTATCGAAGTGGTCTCCATCGTAATCATGGCAGGGTAAATTCCACCTCTACTGAAGTGGTATCCATGTAATCATGACCAGGGTAAATTATGTCTCTATCGAAGTGGTCTCTGGCGTGCGCTCCCCATCAGGATATCCCTTATTGTACTCAATACCATGAGGAATCAATACCACGCATGTATTGCACATAAGATATGCGAGAAAATGTAACCCCTCATTTGTATAAACTAACCCACAGGGCTCACGTAATATCACTATTAGATAAGCTTATATACACGCTACCATAATCGATCCACACAATGCTAACTCTAACTCCCAAGGTCCTCAAGTCTAGATATAGTCCCATACCTAACGTATACCAAAACCACTCACAACCATTATATCACATCTCATATAAATCTATCCCGATCTCTCAAGGTTTCACATCTAGGTAATATAACTAACCTAACTTAATCACAATAAAAAGCCCAAACCAAACTCACCCATCCAGAATTTCAATTGTGCACACTCTTAGTATAAAATTCATAAGAAATTCAAAAAATTTGAAATCAATGCCTGCGCATTCATATTTCATTTTTTTACAATCATGGGTAGTCGATCGATCGAGCCTTAGGGTCGATCGATCGATGGTACCTGTATAAAAGGACTCATTCTTACTTAGGAGGTTTAACCTCAAAAACCTCCATTAAAGCCACTCAAAGCTCCCAAATCAGATTCAAACCCAATCTCCTTCATATATAATGACCCCATCATTAATCCAAACCTATATCTAACAAATTTCCAAACCTATATCTAACAAATTTATACGCTTATAACATGATTAAAGGATTAGATGAATTTCTAAGTCAAGAACCCTATTTTTATGTATTCAACCCAATTTGATTCCATTTAGATATCAATTTGTTCCATTATCTAGGGCTTTTCAAATATTTATCAGTACTTAAATTTCTTCTAACAATTTCATATCAATTCTGTCTTCAATTCAATAAGAATTCAATCCAATTACAATGTATGCCAAGAGCATGAATAATAATCTAAATTGTCATCTTAATTTAATTACTAAACTAGTTAGTTAATCTCCAATTTAGATTTCAATCAAATTATGTTTTGATTTTAATTAATAATTACATTATAAATCAAAAAATAATTAAAATCCTACAATAATTATACTTGCCTTGATGGAAAGGGATGAAATTGTAGCCCAAGTGCCCCATTTCTCTTGGTCTCCACGTTCCCTCGTCTCTCTAGCTCTAGGGTTTCTCTATATTTGTGTTACAATGAGTTAGGTTAAACCTAATGCCCTTTTATAAGTTTAATTTCGAAATTGGGTTATGGATCTCAACCTATTGAGTCCAAATACGCCTCTAAATAATCTAAAACAAAGCCTAAATCCAATATTAATCTATAGGGATTAAATTCATTATTTGAACTCTTAACTAAACATTATGCATCTCCCAATTTTCAATCCAAAGTGCCAAACTAATATCTTAATCTTCCAACAATTACGAATCTAAGATTAATAATAAAAAAAATTATTAAATAATAATTGATTCATTCCTGTGCCTTAAGTCCGATTTCAAATTTATATACCCAACACATACGAAAATATATATAGTGCATCACGTGTCATTCCATGCACATACAATCATAAATAATAATTCCATCATTTTATTAATCCATTAAATTTATGGGATATTATAGAAAACCCTAGATGTTCCTTTACTAGGTGCTTTTGTTGTTCACCAAGTTCTGAGTTCTCTCCCCCTTGAGTCCATCCAACTCAAAACAACCTATAATGCATTGAAATATAAATGGTATCTGGATGAGCTTATTTATGTATTCTTTCATGAAGAGCGAAGTCTCCGTGGTGAATCCACCAATGTTTCCAATCTCAATATCAAGTCCAAGTGGTTCACTCCCTCATCCAATCCATTCCACATGATCAGTTCCTCTCATCTCAAGATTCATTCTTATAAGTTCAAGCACCAATCCCAAAATCAAAACTCCAATAAGTCCAACTAGTCTGGCGGTCTCAAGCCCAAGATAGGAAAATATGAGTATAGTTTTTGTCCTAAGAAAGGACATTGGAAATGCACTTGCCGTAACTTTAAAAAAAGATTGGCAAAAAAGGAAGAGAAAAAATAAAGGTAATGCTTCATTTTATGCTTGATTTGAATCTAATTTGGTAGATGTTCCACTTAATTCTTGGTGGCCTGATAACGGATCATTTATTCATGTTTGTTATTTTTTACAGGGATTTCAAAGCAAGTGAAAACCATGTAAAGAAGAAGATTACCTCTATATTGGCAATGGAGTTAAAGTTGAAGTGGAAATGATTGGATTTGTGCCCTTGCAATTGGGGAGAAAATATTTTCTACTTTCAGAAAATGTTTTCAACGTACTGCATATGAGAAAAAATTTAATACTTATTTCCCTTTTGTATGATTATGGTTATTTCTTTTCGTTTGCCAATAAAAAAAATTTAGTTAATCGTTAATTCTATTATTTTTGGTGGTGATGTCCGTACTAGTGGTCTATATCATTTAAGTGTTTCGTTTTTTCATGAATATATACTTGTTACATCATCTAGTAAGAAAATACCTTTTCCCCATGACAACTCATGTGATCTTTGGCACAAACATTTGGTTCTATTTCTAAAGAATGCATCAATCGTCAAATCAAAGATAACATCGTCCCTTCTCTTGTTTGGTACAAAGCTCTTGTTAGGGAAAACTTCTTGGTATTGGCATTTAAAATGCGTAAAAATTTTATCCCTAAATGATGATATGAGAAATCGGACACATGTCGCTCTCGAAAGTCATATCAAGTGTAGAATAAATGTAAAGCAAGCAATAAAGAAAGGAACATATAATATAAAGTGGTTCGGCTATAAAAATGATCCTACAACCACTTTGGTGCTTCACTCTCATTATGTATATAATGTAATAGAAGTTTACAATGCCATAAGAGGCGTACAAGAGGGAGAGTATAAGAGAATACATGTAACTGGCTGGAAAAATAGCCAATGACTTATCCTGATAAAGGTTGATCCGGTTGTGGCTACAGAGAATGGAAGCCCCCAAGTGTGGTGGTCTCTATAGAGAGAGAGAGAGAGAGAGGTGAGAGTTTAGCAGGGCTCCATTGGGTAATTCTCTTTTTTTAGTCACCCCCCCCCCCCCCCCAGTTATGAGGTGAGCTCCTCTATTTATAAGAGATATAAAAGTGGTGTCATGTACCTAGGACATGTGGGATATGGATAAGTCTGGATAATGAATCCTTCTTGAAAACATTTAGCTATCTACAAATAGGGGTTACGACCTGTTTGGACCCAGGAAACAGCTATCTTAAAGGAGGGTGCCGTGGCATGTCTAATTCCAGGAAGCGGACAATTCTAACCAAGGTTGGGTATGTCGGTATGAGTAAGGCTTATGACCTATTTGATCCCGGGCAACAGCCATGTAAAGGGTGTTACTGCGGCCTATCTGAGGCTAGGCAATAATTAATGCAAGCCAAGGCTAACTGTAAGGTGTCGCGGCCTCTCTGGCCCCAGGCAGCGACTTCTATTGTCTTTTCCCCGGCATTAAGGACTATTTAGGCAATATCAATAAGCCCCCAAACCATAGTGCCAAAAATTAGAGAGTTGGGGCTGCGGCTAAAGTCAATGTCCTGTGATGGACGCGATAACTTGCGATGCGACTCTTCAACTTCCCGTACCTTCTTATATAAATGGGTTTTGGCCATGGATCTCATTACATTTTCCAAACTTTTGAGAGAAAATCGAAGGACATACTCTTTCATTTTGTCCTTTGAGTTTTCCAACGAGTTATTTGTGGTGGTTTTATGGCATTTTGTTGGTGGTGCACGGTGATTCGAGGCAGTGTTGAAGCTATTTTTTTATTTTCATCAATTTCCAAGTAATCTTCAAACTAATTTCATTGTTTTCTACCCAAATTTCTAGAATAATGTTGTTTCTAGCCCACATATTGTTTCTTCTAATTGGATTTTGAACAAGTTAGATGAATCCCTTGTTGCCTAATTTGGTTTCTGATTTTCGATAAAAACCTGGGGGTTCATATTTTTGCTCTTCAATCCTTGTATCTTGTAATCACATATCAATTGATTTTCAATATGGTTGTTTGCTATTGTATGACTAAATTTTTAGAATATAAATGAACAATTTAATTTCTGGGTAGATAGAGCTTTGGGGATTTGATGAGGATGTTGACATACGTTGGGCATTTAGGTAATTTTAGGTGCTTGGGTTGGACTGTAGTTTGAGAATTTGGAATTTTTTGGGATTAATACACACCCTGTCCCTTTTTTCGAACATGATTTTTGGCAAAGAACATCAAGAACATGTTCTTGATGTTCTTGGCCAAAACCCTAAAAACTTGGGTTTTCAATCCTTGAGCCTATGGGATTAAAACATTAACCTATTTTCATAACCGTTCACGACCGACAATGTGATTTTGCTATTTCATTGTGGCTCCATATCAATACTTGTCATTATAATCCCCCCTGGCTACAGTCTTTGATCTTTTAATTCAATGGCTGAAGCCTTTAATTCTAGAATCAAATGGCTATGGCTTGTAGGACGTACTTTCTTTCTAGGCTTTGACTGCTCAACTTTCCTGTTTTATATTTTTGGTCGCAGTTGTATCCTTGTGTTTATCACTCCTCTTAGTTGTAGTATATATCTTAGAGTTAAAAAATCCATTTAGTTCAACATTAAAAATTCAATTGGCTACAGCCTTAATTTATTAACAACTGCCGCGGCCTCTAAGAGGCTTTCCTGACCATAATGGCTGCGGCACCTAACATCGGAGCCTTTTTTCTTTTCAGGTTTGTTACGGCCCTATGAGTTAGAACCCTCAAGAGTTTCTGGAAGGCTTTTGGAAAACTCGCTTCGGCATTTCTCCTCCTGAAATTCTTTCGGTAAGGCCTTTGAAGACTGTTGGTCCTTATTTGCTTAAGGACCACCCCAACTGCTTCACTATTGATTCTGACTCCGTGGACTCCTTAAATTGTCGAAATACTGGTGAGGCTGTAGCTATGGAGGAGTATTCAAATTCTAGCAACCACCCTCCTCCCGAAGTGGAGGTTGCGGTAGGTAGATCTTCTGAGACTAGGAATGAGCCAACTGGTCCTTCTAATAGAACTGAGATAGTTCCTGCTGCCTTAAACGTGCACTGCATTATGACCGATGAGTGGATTGGTCATGTTGTCACAGCGTTTGAGTTCCCTGATGGAGTTATAGTTTCCACTCTTGTGGTAGAATAAAAATCATGATCTATTTTTCCAAATGATGGGATCTGCATGCCTTCGTCTATGGGCTACGGCTATCTGTTCCAGTTCCCATCAAGAGAATCTTGAGTGCCATGAACTTAGCACCAGACCAATTAAACCCAAATGGTTGGAGGGATATACTTGCCTCGTTGGTACTTTGGAAGGAAAAGTTCAGCAAAGATATTACTCCCGCGGAGTTCTTCCGTTTTTACAGACCATAAGAGAACTCCGTTACGTTTCCTGGTATTACTATTTTGCTATTCATATTAATTAAGAGTATTTATATACTGAGAAGCCTTCCGGTCTGAAAAACTAGAAAGGAAAGTATTTATGTATCTCTAGAGAGGAATGAGAAATCCATCCAAAGGAGTCTGAGAGAGATAAATCATATAGAATGCCACGGCAATGGGGACGTCCTTCAAAATTGGGTATTTTTTTAATGCAGCACATTCTCAACCTTTTCATATCAATTTATTCTTTGCGGCTTCTATTCACACTACCTTTTTTATTTCTTATGTTGCGCTATATGCTGATGTGTTGTGCATCCCTTGATGATCTGAAACTCAACAGCAGGGGAAAAAACAGAGTTCAGGAAGCGTCCAGATTTAGTGACACATCTAAACGATTCTCTGTCTTGGCCACTTCAGCAAATTTTTATAAGTTTGTTTATTTTCCCAGCAAGCATATTCTGCACAGAATGGCTCCGAAAGGTAATTTCACGCCTTTCATTTACTTGATATATATATATTGCCAGAGCCTCTTTTTCTAAACTTTGTTTTGATACAGGTGAGGAGATTGATCACACACTTCTGGTCGCTCAACTTGAACAGATGGACGAGGATGCAACCTTCCTCAATAATGCCTCCAAAAAGGGAAAGAAAAGAAAAAGATCTAAAAAAGTTAAATACACAGCGGCAGGTACCCCCACTCAGCCCATTTATGGGTTAAATATCGTTACCGAGACTGTCGCAGTTGATCCATTAATGGAGAATGCAGTAAATGTTGCCAATGCCGATAATGCTACATCCAACGAAAGGCAAGAAGGCCCATTAGATGATGACATTGATCCATAACTTGTCGTGGATGGTCTGATGTCCTCTGTAGACTTTCAAGGAGGGCACAGCCCCTACATGTTTTTACTTTCGGATCTCCTCCACCTCTTTTGCGAAACATTGTGGCAGTGAATGCCAACCTGCTAATTCCCCAAAGTAGGTCAAGGGTTGGTCGTGATGGTCGTCCGCGGCCTCAAATTAGACAACCCAATCCTAATTCCTTTTGGGACATCCAGAGCAGTCAACCGGATGAGAAAAGTTCCAGTTATTGTTGACTTAGACAGCTTGGTGGAGGAAGACCATGAGGATTTGGATGAATACTCCCTCTATAGTCTGCTGCGGGAAAGAATTTCTTCACTTTACAACATTTCACTTTATTTTTCTGTATAGTATCCATTATTCTAACATTTACAATTTTAGGTTGCGGACGTTGTCATCTCTCAGCGAAAAAAATATGAAAGCCTGTATAAACTGCATCAGACCACAGCATCAGTTCGTAAGACTGATTTAGAAAATATCTGGGCGTCTTCCTTTGAGGCCGATAAAAAATCATTTGTTGCGTCACTTAAATTGACTAAGATGAATTTGGAGACTGCTATCAAAGCTAAGGGGGAGGCTGAAAAGAATTTTGTTGCGACTGCTACATCCCTTCAAGCTGCTGAGGCTAAGGCTGTGGAGGCTGCCAGGCAAGCCTCCTCCTTTGAGAGAAAGCTCAACTTTCTCCAGCAGAAGTTCAATTAATTGGAGCAGAGAAGAACCTCCATGCTCCAACAGTAGGATACCGATCACGTCGCGGCCTTAAAATAGATGGAGGAGTCCAGGCTGCAGATGATGTTGTAGGTGCATACAAGAAATCTAGGGACTTATTCCTTAAAAATAAGAAAGCCTATCTCTGCAGCTTCCAAGAACTCAGGCACAGGGTTATAAAAAAATTTATTGAATCAAAAGAAAAAATCCTTGGTTGGGGGCTCAGCGATGTTAAGAATTTGGAGTGTGTGGCTGAAATGAGGGTTACGACAAAAAGAGAGGGCAAGACAGAGGCTAGAAGTAGAGGTTGCGATAGATGACGAAGCCACTGAGACTGCAATTAATAGTGATGATGGGGATGATGTAGATGATGTTGCATCCTAGCTTACTTCTATAACTTATATTTTGATTCTGAACTTTATACAGGGTTACGTCCCTCATTAATTTCTATAATTTTGATCAGCTTATATTGGGTTGCATCCCAAGATGAACATTTTGCAATTACCAAACTTAACTTCGTTGCTAGAAATGGGTTGCATCCATATTTTGCTAAGCTGTGTAAATAAATCAATATACATATGCATTCTACCTTTAGTTTGCATCTTCGATATTTTGATTGCATGAATGTCTTCTTTTCTTTATTTCCTAGTTTTCTCCTCTGCCCTTTGCATGCTTATTCATTTTATCTATCATGTTGCAGACTTTAATTGATTCCATTGTTCAATTATTCCCTTTGCATGCTTTTTACTCTATAATGCATGCTTTCTAATGATGGGCCACAACTGTTTGGCACTTTGTTGCAAATTAGTTGTGGCTTAAATAGGCTTGTTTATCGTGACACATAAATGTTAGTGAATTGAGTGCCTTCTTTGTCGCGGTTGTTTGGCGTAGTGTTGCAGCAATATTTTAAGAATATGTACTCTAAATAGGCTGTAGCTATGAGTGATATGGTATTAACTTTGGAATTCTGCTGCAGCATTACTAGACTGGCGGACTGATGGGAATTACTTCTCATACCATTGATAATTAAGTTCCTGGATCCTTCTATTAGCTATAGCTCCTTTTCTCTTCTTATTTTGGGTCACTTTAAAGTCTCCTCGGGTTGAGTTATCAATAAGCCACCCACGGATAAATGGGTTTTTTCAGGCCACCCTAAGCTATGTATTATTAAGCTTCCCTAAGATATAATTGGATATATATTAAGCCATCCCTAGCTGGGTATTAGGAGCCCCCGTGGCTAACTGAATCGTCTAGAAGCTAATAATGGGCATTGTAAGCCCCCGTGGATAACTTGGTCCTCCGAAAGCAAATAACGGGCATTGTAAGCCCCCGTGGCTAATAGAAGCGTCTAGAAGATAATAATGGGAATTATAAGCCCCGGAGGCTAATAGAAGTAACCCAAGAGCTAAGACCTTGTAGTTATGGCTAATTGAATCATCCCGGGAGCTAAGAACGGGCATTATTAGCCCCCATGGCTAACTAAAGCTTCATGAATCTTCAAATAGGGATATCGTAGGTTGATTATGGCCGTCCCTCTGTCTCCTTGTTCGGACCTTCCGGAAATAAATAATCGATCGAGATAACTGGCCATTAAGCTTATTTTTAAAATTTGACAAGACAAACATTTCTCATAAGATTATAAAAGAGGATAATATAAGATTAAGAGTTGTTATATACGATAAAAATGTCATTCATATATTCATATATATAAAGTTCGTTAGGGAAATACAAAGAACGTGTGCAAAAGCTACACTTTAGTTCTAACAGAAAATAGAAACTAAGGCAGTAATTTACCATGCGAGATTTAGATTAATGGATGCATCCCTCAGGCCTCCTTTATGAATTGCTGCAGCATTCCCTGCCTCACAAGCTTTTCAATTTCATCTTTCAGTGCGTAGCATTTGTCAGTGCTATGGCCATGGTCTCGATGGAACTCCCACCACTTGGCCCGATTTCTCTTATGTGGTGGTGCCCAAAAGTGAGAAAAACAAGATAGAAATACCTTGTTCCCACAAACGGCGCAACATTGATGATACAACAAATCGGACACATGTCGTTCTCGAACATCATATCAAGTGTAGAATAAACATAAAGTAAGCAATAAAAAAAGGAACACAGAATATAGAGTGGTTCTACTATAAAAATATTCCTACATCTACTTTGTTGCTTCACTCTCATTATGTATATAATGTAATACAAGTTTACAATGCCATAAAAGGCGTACGAGAGGGAGAGTAGAAGAGAATACATGTAACTGGCTAGAAAAATAGCCAAGGACTTGGCTTGCTAAAGGTTGATCCTGCTGTGGTTGTAGAGAATGGAATCCTCCAAGTGTGATGGTCTTTAAAGAGAGAGAGGTCTGAGAGTTTGGCAGGGCTCCACCAGGTAATTCTCTTTTTTTTAATCCCCCCCAGTTATGACATGAGCTCCTCTATTTACAGGAGATATAAAGGTGGTGTCATGTGCCTAGTATGACACCCCGCCTAATTAAATACCGGGCGATCACTCATTTATTAAATTAAATCAAGGTGAACAGTTGGTTCATTCTTAGCATCACTGTCGAAAAAAAAATAACTTTTCCAATTTAAACACCCTAATTAATTAACCTAAGTGTCAAAACCATTTTTTAAGACATTACTTTCCAAATTTAATTTTATAAACCAAGATTTAAATGTTTACAACTATACAATATTAAGGAATCACGACACAATTATCCTGGAACATATAATCCAAATAATTTAAACATTCAACAACTAAATCCCAACATTTAAAACTATAAGTAAAACATCCAGACAGTAATAAATCCCAAAGTGACAATACTAGAAATAAATGAATCGCAATGTCCAATAAAACAACTAGATAATGGAAGCGGGCGACACATGCCCAACTGAATAAATAAGCTAGGAATGGAATCAAATAAACGAAGTCGTCTAAGCAAGAGGCCTGCAACTCCCACCTAAGCTGCAGCGCGTTCCTTCCAATGGATCCTACGCAAGACGCCCCTGTGGCTGGGCACCTGTAATATATACATATACATACAAGAGAGGAAGAGGAATAGAAACGGGTCAGAGCCCGATAGTGTAAATGATTTAAAATTTGTTTAGCAAGTATTTAAAATGTTTACAGGCCAATGCAACAACATATTAGTGTGACACTCTCTTAAGAATTTCTCACCTCTCTTCTAATGTGCACACCTATCGCACTAATCTTCCCAATGGCTTAACTTATCTTAGGTTACTCGTAAGATATAAAACTGAACAATATAATTGCTTAAGAGGAAAATTTCATTTGGTCACAAAGTTCTCATTTAAACCTTATTTGTTAATAAAGTTTCCCAGTATCCCATTATACCTTTCAAAACAAGTATTTCCAAATTGAAGCCAAGATTCATTTCTTACTTACCATAACACAGTAGGCATTTCCAAATTTCAGCATTTCATATATATATTAAATACTCGTATAATATATATATATATATATATATATATATATATATATATATATATATATATATTCTAACAGCACCCCACATAAAAATTATGGTGCGGGCATACTCTGCTATCCAATCCCCGTATCTCTCGTACTAAGGGGAATACAAGTTCGGAATCACTCTCGAGCTGTATTAACACATACACAAACAATATTGAAGTGAAGCATAGATTCCAAGTCTCTAAGAGGTAAGCACATACCCTCACGCCTCTTAGGACCGTCTGACCATCGATCATATAGCCTGTGCCAAGGATATCTATCCTCTAGGGTACGAGTCAATATCCCCCATAAAGGTCCCATCGAGATAAGACTGTCCCAGTGCGGTAACCTCAGGGATAGCAAGTAGCGCGGGCATGATTTTTACAGGTATATAGTATATGCATACACAGTCATATAAATATTCTACTTTTATCATATCAATTTAGGTTCATCCCATAACCCATAATCACGACATTTATTCTTATTTTCCCATTATTTGTTATCACGTATAACTGTTTGTCTCTAACTTTAATTCGAGGGGTTATTCCAACTTACTACGTAACGCTCATGGACTCTATCCTCCCAAGTGTAAAATTCAGTAGGTATTCATCTATTTTCCATCGTAACCATTTTTACGTATCTCTCCCTTTAATACAAAATTCCATCGTCCCTTATATATAAACACCCCAAAAATATAAATTTTGCCTTACATTAAAGGTCTCTTAATCATTTATAAATCCTACTAGTCATCTTTATCTCCCAAAATATTTTAATAAGGGTGTCTAAGGAGTATTCTTCATTTAGAATCAATTCAACAATTTTAAAAAGGGGAATTTAAGTCTGCCAGGAGGGGTCGATCGATCGAGGGCAGGGGCTCGATCGATCGAACCTTCGATCAATCGAAGCTCTTGGCTCGATCGATCGATCAAACAGGTATGGCGAATTCTGCAGTTAACCAGTTACGGGTTCTAACACATAACCTCACCCAAATCCAGATTTTTCACACCCAAACTTCCTAAAATTTGTACTATAATCAGTATACACCCATATTATTCATCTTCTACGTAAAGCATAAAATTTTGCATCAATAACCATGGATTTATAGGGAAAAAACTTCATAAAAATCTCAAGAACCCTAAAATTTCTTTAACATGGTTCTAATCAATCTTTTCTAGAATTTTCTTCTTCTAAAACATCATAAATTCGTGGTTTAATCCTCTATATGTGAAGGGGTGTCCAGATTATCATTCAAATCATAACTACATGTGATTTCCTATCTCCAAATTAGGTTTTCTTCCATGAAACTCATCCTAATTTCCGAATTTCAAAAATTTCAGAAATTTCAGAATTCTGATGCCTGTAATTTCATCCTAGACTAAGGAGTATTCTTCATAAATTTCAGAATTCTAATTTCTGAAATTTCAGGATGAGTTTGGTGTTTTGGTGTCTAGACTAAGGAGTATTCTTCATAAACACTTGCCTGTAATGAGATTTCCTAGACTAACGATTGCCTGTAATAAGCAAGATAAACACTTGCCTGTAATTTCAGAATTCTGATTTCTGGATGATTTTGGTGTGGTTGCCTTCCCCGTCGCGCGATCTATGCGTTGGTGGTGGTGGCGGTGCAATCGGATAACGTTTTGGCCTTGGATTGCTTGGAAAGCTTCCTCCTTCCCTCTCCTATGGTCGTTCTAAAGTTTTGAGTCTGATAACCCTAAAGGACAATTCTCAATGGCTGATATAGCCTAATAATTTTCGTGGGTTTAATTACCCAAAAATGCAAAATGTCCAAAATGCCCTCCCGGGGTGCTAAATTGGCCTAAAAATGCCCCGAGACCCAAACTAAACCCCCGAGTACACTTTTATGACTATCTCGACCCTTTCGGACACGTTGGCACACTCAAAACAACCATACGGATAACTTAAAAATATTTCACTTTTATTAATCAATATTTAGTCCCGACGCGACACGAGCGCGTCCCGACTCAAATTTCCAAAATTGTCATTTTACTTGTGACATTTCATAGAACCAATATTATATTACTTTACTCATTTGTAGTATTCAACAAGTTTCCCATAATTACTAACTCACATCACGTTAATAATTATAAAGTAATTAATTTCCGAATTTATATTAAATTAATAACTCACATTAAATTTAATAATTCCCCAAATTAACAAAGCATAAAAATACGGGGTATTACATACTTCCCCCCTAATAACGGAATTTCATCCCGAAATTCAGAAAATAAGGCATACCTGATAAGAATAAATCTGGATATTTCTCGCGCATATCTGGCTCGCGCTCCCAAGTGGATTCCTCCACATTATGATGCTCCCACTGGACCCGTACAAGTGGAACTACCTTCGACCTCAATTTCCTCTCGCTATGGTCTAGGATAGCCACCGGTCTCTCCTCGTAAGAGTTATCAGGTTGTAAGTCTATCTCCTCTATCGTGATGTGGGAGTGATCCATGTCATCCCGAAGATATCATTTCAACGACGAGATGTGGAATACATCACGAATGCGATGCAAATGCTCTGGCAGTCCCAATCTGTATGCTACCGGCCCAATCCTCTCGATAATGGGAAATGGTACCACGTACCTCGGGGCCAATTTCCCTTTCTTCCCGAACCTCATTACTCCTTTCATAGGAGATACACGTAGTAACACTTGGTCCCCCACATTAAACTCCCGGAAGAACCTTTTCGCATCGGCGTAGCTTTTCTGTCGGCCTTGGGCTACTCGAATGCGACTCCTGATCATCTCAATTCTCGCGGAGGTTTCCTGAATTACCTCTGATCCTAGCAACTTGTTATCCCCCATCTCGAGCTAACAAGTTGGGGAACAACAAGGCCTGCCGTACAAAGCCTCGAATGGAGCCATGCCAATCGTGTACTGATAAGAGTTATTATAAGCAACTCTACCAGTGGAAGTTGTGGCTCCAAACCTCCTCCAAAATCAATAACACGTATGGGTAGCATATCCTCCAACATCTTATTAGTACGCTCTGTCTGTGCATCTGTCTGTGGGTGATAAGATGAACTCAACCTCAACTCAGTACCCATAGCCTCCTGAAAGCTCTCCCAGAAACGCGACATGAAAATTTTGTCTCTATCTGACACAATATTCAGGGGCACCCCATGTAATCTGACAATCTCAGCAATGAACAACTGGGCATACTGACCCGTGGTATAGTCTGTCTGCACCAGCATAAAATGATCCACCTTGGTCAAACGATCTATAATCACCCAGATAGAGTCGTGTCCCCACTGTGATGTAGGTAACCCTATAATAAAATCCATGGAAATACTCTCCCACTTCCACGTGAATACCTCCAATGGCTGAAGCAACCCTGACGGCTTCTGATGGTCCACCTTTACCAGCTGGCAGGTAGAACACTTAGACACGAACTCAGCAATGTCCTTCTTCATCCCACTCCACCAGTATTGCCGCCTCATATGCTGGTACATCTTATCTCCTCCAGGATGCACCGCAAATCGGGACCCATGAGACTGGTTCATCACTGCATGACGTAATTATGCTCCTTCTGGAACCACCAATCTCCCATTAAACCTCAAACCCCCATCAGAACTAACAGCATAGGACTCAGCACCCTCAGCTAAAAGTCGTACAATCTTCTTCTGACAAAACGGGTCTGCGGTATGTGCCTGAATCACCCTCGTAACAATCTCGGGTGTCACTATCATAACAGATATGAAGGAACGATCTACTGCGTCCTGGTGGCCTAACGCCTTCCACTTTGCTTTCCAGACGTCCGCTACATCGTCTACCGGTCTACGGCTCAGCGCATCAGCAACTACATTGGCCTTCCCCGGATGGTACTGTATGTCGAACTGATAATCCTTCACAAACTCTAACCATATGCGTTGACGCAAATTCAACTCTCTTTGAGTGAATAGGTACTGCAGTGACTTGTGGTCTGTGAACCAGCGGAATATCTCCCCCAATAAATAGTGCCTCCATATCCTCAATGCAAAAATGACTGCTGCTAACTCCAGGTCGTGGGTGGGGTAATTCTTCTCATGCGGCTTAAGCTTGTGGGAGGCAAAAGCTATAGCCTTCTCCTCCTGCTGAATTACTCCCCCAAGTCCCCGTAAAGAGGTATCGGTGTAAACCAGGTACTCCACACCCGGCTTAGGTAAAGATTAAGTGACTGATGGAAATTTAGTTTATATCCCTGCTTATAAAGAAATGACTGAGTTTCCATTATTCAGACACAGTAAAAGACAACATAATGAAATTATAGGATAAGGGAGAGAAATCTAAATTCTCAATGATAATTAATTTAAAATAGTATTTTGACTATAGAGGAAGATCTAAGTATTGGAATGCGTTAAAACAGGAACACGATTTTGCCAAGATGAGATGAAGCTGGATTCTGAAGATCAGCCCGATCGGACATCATTAAGATCGACTGTTCAAATCTTTCCAAATGGAAGTATGTGATATAATATTATTTTATGTTCCACATAATGATTATATGTGATAATCATGTTGATCTAAGATCCTAAGGTTAAGTATATAATACATAATGTTTTGTATGATTAAATAACGAATAACATGTATAATTAGATATTCATGTGTTAAATTTATGGATCCATATAAAATTATTATTTTACGTGTTCTTTGGATTATGTTTACATGTGGTATCAGAGCTTAGGTTTCTTGCGAACGTCATTTTAACCTTAATAAGAATCCACCAAAAACAAACTTCATCGCGTCATAGGATTTTCATCAAACAAGTGGGTTTCAATTTAATCTTCAAATAGTATTATACCTCTCACTAATATCCCAAATAACTATCTCAACACAGCCAATCATTTCAAAAAATTCATGGATTTCATATTATCAATACTAGTCTAAAAAAATCACTGACTTCAAATTGTAGTTACGACTATATAACCAAGAGCGTATATATATGTATAAATATACACTCACTCCGTCCCAAATTTAGAGTCCCATATAGATTAAGGATACCGCCAATCAATCATCAAGATCAACACATGTTTACTATTGTGAAATTTGGTTTGTTGATTATATTCCAAAAAAGGAAATGGATTATTAATTTTGGATAGCCCAAGTAAAGGATCTCTCGACTCCACACACAAAAAAAAATGAATTTCAAACTCTCAAATACTGAATGAGACGGTGACTATTATATTGAGTATATATTGATCACCCACCTTGGTTTGTCCCAGCGGCAAGGGTGAGCTTAGGACTGTGTGGTGAAGCGCACGATCCTGAGTTCAATTCCCCTGGGGTATGCCAGAAATTTAAGCGAGACTTGTGTGGGTGGTGGGTCCTGCGCAGTTCCCCCGTTTAACTTGCACGGGGGAGTCCAAAGTTCTCGTTCGTGTGAAGGTTTAGAGTATCAACCATTGAATTTTAAGGGAAGGCTCTCATACGGGCACCACCTACGGAGCCCCCATACGGGCACCACTCCTGGAGTTCTTGATCTACCTGTCCCCCCTTTCAAGCTTGACCTTAGTTGGATTCCAACCCGGGCCATTCCTCGCGTGCTATTCTCCAAGTATCTTGGTGATTATAGTATTCATTCAAATTTTGAAATATCTTGCCCAGAACACCTGCTTGATCGTCCATCTATAATGAACGTCAGAATGCTATAAGATTTTAACTTCATAAATTCCCTTTATAGTCTTGATGATCCTCCAGCAGGGGTAGACCCTGTATCAAAGGCAGAGGGAAAGAAACCTATAGAGTAGTATTTGTTTATGTAATGAACTCCATTAATATTACATGTAATCTGTAATTTATATCATATGTAATTTGTTCTGGTTTTAATGAAGAAATCTTTAGTTTTCTTTGCAATTTTAATTGTTATTGGTTTGGAAATATTAATTGTTATTGGTTTGTAAATATTTTATGAAATATCTCTTTTATTTACTGATGAACATGTATGTATGTCTGTAGACAGATAAAAATGTCCTGTTTGGTTTTTTAAAACTGCCGACCAACCAGAGTTGGTGATATAAAGTTCCCGACCAACCAGAGTTGGTGGTAATTGAATTGCCGACTAACCGGAGTTGGTAGTATAGTTCCCGACCAACCGGAGATAGTGGTAATTGAATTAACGATCAACCGGAGTTGGTCGTATAGTTCCTGACCATTCGGAGTTGGTGTTAATTGAATTGTCGATCAACCGGAGTTGGTCGTATAGTTCCCGACCAACTGGAGTTGGTGGTAATTGAATTGTCGATCAACCGGAGTTGGTCGTATAGTTCCCGACCAACCGGAGTTGGTGGTAATTGAATTTCCGACCAACCAGAGTTGGTGGTATTTGCTTCCCGACCAACCGGAGTTGGTGGTAATTGAATTTCCGATCAACCAAAGTTGGTCGTATAGTTCCAGACCAACCGGAGTTGGTGGTAATTGAATTGTCGATCAACCGGAGTTGTTCGTATAGTTCCCTACCAACCGGAGTTGGTGGTAATTGAATTGTCGATCAACCGGAGTTGGTCGTATAGTTCCCGACCAACCGGAGTTGGTGGTATTTGTTTCCCGATTAATCGGAGTTGGTGGTAATTTGCTTCCCGAAAAATTGAAGTTGGTGGTAATTATATTGCCGATCAACCGGAGTTGGTCGTATTTGTTTCCCGATCAATCGGAGTTGGTCGTATTTATTTCCCCAACAACCGGAGTTGGTGGTAATTTGCATCCCGATCAACCAATCAACCGGAGTTGGTGGTAATTATATTGTATAGTGTGCCGCACTAATATTTCGAAAAACAAAATTTAACGAATAACGAAAAATGGGGGAAACATCACTTTATTCATATTGAAGAAATTGTATTACACAGAAATTTCAACTACTGATAATACTTTCTTAGATGCTCTGCATTCCATGCATTCTTGAATTCTTCTCCTTCTAAGGTTTCAATCCTGTATGTCCCTGGACGAACAACTTCTGTCACTCTGTAGGGTCCGTGCCAGTTGGCTTCCAGTTTATTATGCTTTTGGATGACTTTCTTCAACACATAATCCCCTTCCTTCAAATCATATTTCTTAACTCTTTTATTATAGAACGAAGTTGTTCGTTGTTGATATGCGACATTCCTGATAGCTGCTTCTTCCCTGACTTCTTCTAGCATATTTAGGTCTAACCTTCCCATTAAATCACTGACAGGAGAATTGAAGTTAAGTACCCTATGTGTAGGTAAACCTAATTCAACAGGTATAACTGTTTCACTCCCAAATGTCAACATGTATGGGGACTCTCCAGTTGTTGTTAGTGGTGTGGTGCGATAGGCCCAAAGCACAGACTGTAGTTCGTTAATCCAGTTTTCCTTTACGTCATCCAGTCTTTTTTTCAAACCATTTAGCAGTGTTATGTTTGTCACTTCAGTTTGCCCATTGCTCTGGGGATGGCCTGGTGCAGAATGGACCTTCAGTACATTGGATTGTTGACAATATACAGCAAACTCCTCGTTGTCAAATTGGGTTCCATGGTCAGTAATGAACGCATGTGGGAGTCCGTATCTGCAAATTATATTTTTCCAAATAAATTGATAGACTTTGTTGTATGTCATATCAATAAGAGGCTCAGCTTCCACCCATTTAGTAAAATAATCCATTGCAACGACTAAGTATTTGAATCTTCCCTTAGTCGTTAGTAGTGGTCCGACCAAATCTATTCCCCATATATCGAATGGCCAAGGAGATGTTATGGGTGTTAACAATGCCTGAGGAGTTCTTCGGATGGACGAGAAGCGTTGGCATTTGTCGCACTTCTTAGCATAAGCTGAGAAATCAGCTCTCATCGTCGGCCAGTATTACCCCTGCATGGTTATCCTTCGTAGGAGCGTCCGACCGGCTACATGGGCTTCACAAGACCCCTCATGAACCTCTTCGATCAAGTCTTTCACTTCGGAGGGATGAACACATCTTTGTAGTGCTGATATAACTCCTCGTCTATATAAAATACAATTGGTTAATACATAACGAGCAGCTTTGAACTTCAATTTCTTGGCTGCGAGTTTATCAATTGGCAGAGTTCCCTCTTCAATATAAGCCCTGGTGGGATCCATCCAAGATGGTCCCAAATCAAGCGCAATGAAGTTTATGATTAGATCTTCGTCTATGCTTCGACCAGCTAGAATCTCTATTGGGATTGTTCTTCGTAGCTCGATGCGGGTGGCTGATGCTAGTCGTGCTAGGGCGTCTGCTCTTGCATTCTCCAGTTTTGGTACTCTGAATAGCTGAACAGCAATAAAACTCGATACCAACTCCATTGCTTTTTCATGTTACTTGATCATTAACTCTCCCTTTTGCTGCATATAATCCAAGAATCTGATTTACGATTAACTGCGAATCGCTGAATATAATAACCTGCTCTGCCTTCATCGTTCTGTCTATACTTAAACCTACAATCATTGCTTCATATTTGGTCTCATTATTAGAAGCTTTAAATTGAAAGTGCAGAGCATACTCCACATCAATCTCATCTGGACTTTTTAAAATAATCCCTGCTCCACTACCTGCAGTGCATGAAGAGCCATCCACATACAAATTCCATATGGGTAACTTATTATTGAAATTTTCATCAAAGAGAGTTCCTCAGTGGAATATCTGGTACTTCCTCTTCTCCTCTTCCAGCTCTCCTCGTTGCTCGTCAGTCATCTTTCCCTGCTCGACTGGCATTTCTTGTCGCTGGCCTACCGACGTAAGTTGGTCGGGGTTTGCATTTGATGATCCTATAACATTCACAGGTTGATCAGTTTTTAAATCTTGTTCTTCGGTGGAATTTTCTTGAGTAAACTCTACGATAAAGTCTGCTACTACATGCCCTTTGAGCGACGACCTAGGCTCATAGATTATGTCATATTCACCGAGCTCTACTGCCTAGTATATCAATCTTCCCTATTTCTCTGGTTTATGCAGAGCTTGCCTTAATGGCATATTAGTGTACACAACTATAGTATGGGCTTGGAAGTATGGTCTCATCCTTCTCCTGGCTTCAATTAGCGCTAACGCCAACTTCTCCAACCTTGGATATCTGATTTATGCTCCTCGGAAAGCTATACTAGTGTAGTAGACTGGTTTCTGCACTCCACTTTCTATTCTTATCAATGCCGAGTAAACTGCGTTCTCTGAAACTGCTAGATATAAGTACAATCTCTCTCCCATCACTGGTCTAGATAGCAAGGGAGGTGTTCCTAGGTACTTCTTCAGTTCTTGAAAGGCCTCTTCACATTTATCATTCCACTCAAATGTTTTTCGGAGTGTTTTGAAGAATGGGAGACATCTATTTGTTGCTCGTAACACAAATCAGTTGAGTGCTTCTACTCGCCCTGTGAGACTTTGCACCTCATTTATTGTGGTTGGAGATCTTAGCTCTAATAAGGCCTTGATCTTCTCAGGATTTACTTTAATTCCACGTTGGTTGACAATATATCCGAGGAACATTCCTTCTCGTACTTCGAATATGCACTTAGTGGGATTCAACTTCATTTGATATTTCTCTAGTTGATCAAAGGTCTAACCTAGGTCAACTAGATGATCAGTAGCTTTCTTTCTCTTTGTCAGCATATCGTCGACATACACCTCTATATTATGACCTATCTGTTCTGCAAACATCTTATTCATCAGCCTCTGATACGTCGCACCTGCATTTTTAAGACCGAAAGGCATAACATTATAGCAATAAGTTCCCCTTGAGGTGATAAAAGAGGTACTCTCCCTTTCTTCAGGTTTCATTTTGATCTGGTTGTAACCAGAATAAGCATCCATAAAACTCAACAACTCGTGTCTCGAGGTAGCATCCACCAACTTATCGATTCGAGGCAAAGGAAAATGATCATTTGGGCAGGCTTTATTAAGATCCATGAAATCAACACACATCCTCCACTTATTATTCTTCTTCTTTACCATCACCACATTTTCTAACCAGTCCGGATATTTTACGTCTTCAATAAAATAGGCTTTTTGAAGCTTCTTGACCTCTTCTTGTATAGCTTGGTTCTTTTCAGGGCTGAACACTCTTCTTCTTTGCTTCAGTGGCTTGATTTCCTTGTTCACATTAAGCTCATGACATAAGAAGGCTGGGTCTATCCCTGGTATATCTTCGTGGCTCCATGCAAAAGTTTATTTTCTGCTTCTTAGGAAATCTATCAATTCCTGTTTTAGTGAGGCATCCAACGACGCACCGATTTGAGTTGTTCATTCTGGATGCTCATCGTCCAGAATGATATTTTCAGTAGCCTCAATGACCTGGCCCTTAACGAGCTGAGACTCATCTCTTGGGTCTAAAGTCTCAATCTCCGCATCTTCTATCTCATCTACCTGATAACTAGTGGTCTTCTTCCTGGATTCTTCATGATCTTCTTGCTCGGCAGATGAATAGTAGCATTCCCAAGCTACTTTTTGGTCACCCTTCACCACTCCTACTCCAAAGTTAGTTGGGAATTTTAAACATTGATGTACAGTAGATGGTACTGCCTCTAACTTTTTCAAACCTACCCTTCCCATGATGATATTGTAAGCTGATTGAACATTTTTATCCATCACGAAAAAGCGTACCCTTTCTGTTCGACAAGCAGGCCATGTACCGATGAACATATCCAACTTGATCGTCCCAAGTGGAAAAACTTTCTCGCCAGTAAAACTGAGGAGGGGCCTATGATATGGCTCCAACTGGGATAGCTTTAGATTCAAACTATCAAAACATGGGTAGAACATGATATCTGTCGAGCTACCATTATCTGTGAAATCATTACTTCCTTCATTATCATTTTGATCACCAATGGGTCATCATGAGGATATAGCACACCTGCGAGATCATTCTTAGAAAAACCGATGACCAGTTTGTCCTTGTTCACCTCCCTCGGACGATCATCTTCAGCCAAATTTATTCGCTGTATGTATGAGCAAGCTTGGTCCTCATTGAGGTAAGCTTTTCTCTCTACCGTTAGATCTCCTCCTCCTGCATCACCACCTGTAATGACATTACATTCAAATGATCTAAAGTGGATTGAAAATACATCACGTTATGGTTGTCTTGGTCTTTTGGGGAGATCGAGGTCATCTTCTGGATCATCTTCATGATATCTTTTCTTGTCTTCTTTTGTCTGAAGAGGAGATTTAGACCTTTGCCTTCCTTGTTTGATGGTTCGACCACAGGTTTGACGATCAACATACTTGGTAAATTTTCCACGTCTAATGAGTGCTTCAATTTCATTCTGAAGAGCTATGCAACGCTTGGTCGTGTGACCAAGATCTTTATAGAATTCATAATATTTGGACTTGTCTCTCTTATCAGGATCTGCCTTCATTTTTGCTGGCCAGGCTAGCTCCTCGCTATTCTTGATCTCTTCCAGAATGTGATTTATATCCACCTTCAAAGGAGTATAATTTTGTATTTCTTCATCTGTTCCAATGCTTGTTTACCCTTTGATTTCATGTTACCACCATTATTCTTTTGATCCTTCTTTTCGGTTTTACCATCTTCTACCTTTATCTCCTTAGTGTCTGCGTTCTTCTTCGCAGCCATGGCTTCCTCGACATTCATGATTTTTGCTGCTTTTGCCATCAGTTCTGCCATGGTCCTGGGTGGATCTTTAGCTAAAGTGTAGTACAATTTATTGGGCAACAGTCCACTCATCAAAGCAGTAATTGCAGTTTTCTCCTCATAATTAATTACTTCCAGTTTCTCGTTATTGAAACGAGTAATATAATCCTTGGTGCTTTCACCTATCTTTTGTCTAACACTTAGCAAATGTGCTACTGGTTTGGCTGGCTTTGCTCCAAAATAAAAATTTCCAATAAAGAGTTCTGGTAGCTGAAAGAAGGTTGCAATTTTCCCTTGAGGAAGGTTATTGTACCACATCTGAGCAGATCCGGTAAGAGTTCCTGAAAATGCCCTGCATTGCATCTCGTCTGGAACAGCATAGATATCAGCAGCTGCTTAGTATTGTTTTATATAGAGAACAGGATCAGTTTTGCCATCGTATTTTGGTATTACTACTGGGGCTTTGAATTTTGACGGTGTGGGAAAGTCCACAATCTCTTGTATAAATGGTGTTCCTCGGACAAAAGTCCTTTGTAGAGGATTCTTGGTTTTAGCCATCTCTCCTAATCTATCCTCCAACCTTTGAATTGAGCCCTTCCATGCATCATTTTCTTCCTCGATCCTATTGGTTCGAGCAACTGATCGTGTTGAATTAGCCTCTTGGGATCTTTCATGACGAGCAGTTGGTCGTGATTGGGCAGAGCCTTCCTTTAAATCAAATGATCGTTGAGAGTTCCTTGACACAATCCTAGGGGGACTTCTATTCCTCCTAGGACCCAGACGATCAAAAGGAGAGACTCTACTTAACCTTTCAAAAGCACTTGTCCTCTCTGGAGATAGAGTGATGTTTTGTTGAGTGTTTGTAGCTCGTACCGAGGAAGTCCGTCCATGCTGATAAGAAGGATCATTAGATCTCTCAGTACGATATGAGTCGATAGTTCGTGAAGAGAGCAAACGAATATTTCTTTGAACACTTCATTGTCCTGATTGGGCCGGCACTCCGCCTTGAACGGTTTGTATGAGTTGACACATGGTTTCTTGCATGGCCATTTGCCCTTGGGCCAAATTAGCCATTATACCAGCCAGATCTGAAAAACTTGGGGGAGCAGAAGGATTAGGGGGAATCCCAGTGTTTCGATTACTGTATTTCGGATTATCAGCCATTGATGATGAGTTATTTTGGTGAAAAACGCTAATTACAGTCATTTTCCACAGACGGTGCCAATCTGTTGATGTAAAAACTAGATTCGATCTAATTATTCTAATCACAGATAAATATGAATAAATAAATACGAGACAAGAGATTTTAAAGTGGTTCAGCCTTAAGGAAATGGCCTGCGTCCACTATTTTTGTATTGCTGGCTGTTTGCCTAGAATTCTTGACAAGTGGTTCTCTCAAGAAATTCAGATCCCTTCTAATGAGGATGTTACAACGTATTTATAGCCTTGAGGTTGTACATGTGAAAGAATAATGTGTTGTCTTCTAGCAGCCGTCTACATCTGTATGATAATAAATGCACATTTAATGCGTAGTTATCTTCTGGTATGCTTGACGCGTACGCAACAAGTATTTGAGTTGCTCGGACCGCCTTAGTTGGTCGGCCCTCTTGAGTTGCTAGGACCTCTTGAGTTGCTCGGACCATTGGAGTTGCTCAGACCTTATTCGTCCAAAGTCTTCATATTCACCATGTAAATAGACACGTGTATTTATATGATTGATCCATGTCAGCAGATTAAATTTGGTATCAACACATACATTACGTAATATGTGTGTGCATGTATGTTCCATGAAAGTAAATTTTTCTGCACACACTATGAATTATATATTTAAAGTGAAATTGAGGATAAATCAACTTATGATCTCTGTGAATGCAACCAAATAAATTAATTGGTATATATATATATAATCACATAAAAAGAAATTTCATAAGATGAGTGGGCCACAAAAAAATTTATGACCCAATTAAAATTGGATTTGGTTCCCTTATTGTGATTTTCTTTGGTGGAAATTTAATTATCTCTTTAAATCTGCTTATTTTATAAAACTATAAAACAAAAATTTTGAAACGTTTTCAGTGACGGTTTTCTTATACCTCTAATAAGCAATGATTGAGATTAAAATTGTCGACTTACTCGTAATTTAATAAAAAAATTATTTCAATCCGAAACAATCTAATGATCAAAACTCACAATTTTTAGTGACAAGCGTTGTTTTGACTATCTGAGCAAGTTTAAGCCCTCAAAACCTTATATTTGTCATATTGATAATGAAGTTGACAGCTATTTCTTTCTCCATTTTTTTAAATTCCGCTTATTGGAGGTTATTTTATGAGTTTTCTTAATTCTTTTGCAGTGATTACTCAAATTTTTTCGTTATTGAAAATTTTAGATTTCTCCATAATATATGTTTAATAAATATATTAGTTGTCTTACCTTGTTCGCTTGTCATAATATTTTTGTTAAACACCAAATATTGTCATGACTATTATAATTATGGTTAAGGTTTTGACATTCATCAAAGTGCCCTAGTCTATAATTGTAAATATTAAATTATTGTGTATAAAATTGGATGTGTGTAGGTCCAAATAATATTATGTTTATTAGATTGTTGATGCAACGATTATGTGACTTGTTCATTGTAAAATTTCTACGATTATTAAATGAACATTAATGAGTAATTTTTTGCATCAATTTAACGTCGAAGGATTTAAATTTTTCCCTGAAACTAATATTTACGTGAAGTTTAATTTAGTGCTCAAATTTGTAAATATTATATTAATGAGTACATACTTAATTATGTCCAATATGAGTAATGGAATATTAAAAGCATGCCTTAAAGTTTTTTTCTCAATATTTACATCACGATTAGATTATGATTTCACCAAAGTGGTATAATCTAATAAACTGTAAATATTGAATTTTGTAATAACATTCAAATATTATGTTTTGTCAAGCCTTTAGGTTTTTATATCAGTATGTATATCACGATTGGGTTATGATTCTACCAAGGTGGTCTAATCTAATAAACTGTAAATGCTGAATTTTGTCATAACATTCAAATATTCTCTTTTGGTTGCGTCAAAGAGTCCGGATATAATTTTGAGTGTTCATATTATTAATAATTTTATTATGATTAAGCCGTTGTTATTTGGTTGCTCCAAAGAGTCCAGTTACAATGGTGAAGTTAATATTAATGGAAAATATGTTTATTTTTTTAAGGTTAATTTCAGTTGCTCCAAAGAGTCCATAACCTTCCTTAATTTATAATTATACTGTCCATTTATGCCTTTTAAAAATATTAATGCTTGGTGAAATTATTATACAATCCATAAAATAATGTAATATTCATATAATGGATAATTTAGTAGCCACATAAGTGACCCAACTAGAATGCTTGTGAATAATAAAATTAAAAATAAAAGTGATAGTTATAACTCAGCATGCTTATATATGTGAAGACAACAACAGGGTATATTTAGTTCATTTCGTCAAGTAAGATAATTTTTCAAAGAAAATTTATTTTGCGTAACTGAAATAAATATTAAGGAATTATGAAATTGGGTCATGAAAGGTTATTTTGGATAACATGTCCATCTAAATTACATAAAATAGTATCCAATAAAGTCATACGTAAATATTCAAAGTTATTACGAAAGAAAGTCCAAATTTATAAAATGTTATTAATGTACGTGTTGTCTTCTCAAAGCATTAATGTAGTAATCTATTTATCTCATTAATTGTATATCATTTTATTTCTCTAAAATTGCATATTTTTATCCATTTTAATGTTCTTGGCACTCACTTCTTAGAATGAAAAGAAGAATCTAAGTTTCACTTAAAATTTTTAAATGGTTATAATTCACTTTTACTCGAGAAACCCACTATTAATGAATTAGTGTGTGACACTCTTTTTAAAAAATTTAAAAATTATTAAACGGATTAAGCATAATGTTTATGCAAAATCTCATAATGTTAGGGATTAAACTATGTGTACCCATTATGTAACATACATATTTTAAACAATATTGTGTGTATTATAATGTGTCTGTTTGATATGACTGAAATAATTCGTTTTATTTTTCAAAACTAGAGCGCTATGAAAAATAGTTCTAAATCTATATGAGGATGCTTACAAGTTAGATTATAAAACAAACCATAAATTCGTAGATTTCTTTTCCTATGTTATTTTGGAATCTTTTTAAAAAAAACTCAATGACTTTTCAAAATATTTTTCTCTATTTTATCGTGAGAGACTTTTCTTGACTATGCAAAAGATCTTTATATTTATATGAGAATATATTTTCTTAATTATGCTATTCTAATTGCTAGTTTGTACAAATTATATTCTGATGAAAATTTTACAAGAAAAATAATTTTGATTCAACATCATAACGTTGAACTTAAACATAGATTTATTATAACTCTTAAATCTTATGGCATAATTGAATATCAGATTCTACTCGTAAATAACACATACAAACGATGAGAGCTAGTGCCAAGAACCCTCCAAGAAACTAGGGAGAACTCTCCTTCTCCCAATAGGCTACGACCCTTTTCTGTAATGGAAAACATGGTCAATCCCTCCATTGAAACAAGAATTCCTCCTAAACCTCCAGACCCAACCAATGTTTGGACCAAATCTTTTGCAAGTGTTCTCATGAATAAAACAACCAAAGAATTGGAATTAAAATCACCAACCACTTTCAAGGGAGAACCATCAGTCATCTTCTCAGAAGAAGACATTTCATGTCATATTAAACCATTCAAACATTCAATTGTAGGCAAATTTTGTCATGGGAGACCCTCAATGGATTAGATTCGTAAAATTTTCCAAAATTTTTCTTTGAAAGCAGCATATTCAATTAGTCTTCTTGATTCTAAACACATCTTAATTAGACTCAACTGCGAAGAGGACTATCTTAGGCTATGGCTGTGAGATCTTTGGTACACTGACAAATACCCAATGCGAATATTCAAATGGACAGTGGAATTTACACCAGATGAAGAGAGTCCAATTGTTCTAGTGTGGATAAACCTACCCAAATAGCGTTTACACTTTTATGCAAAATCCTCTTTATATTAATTAGCATAACTTGTAGGGAAACCTTTAAAATTGGATGATTCAATAATTTTTATCTCAAGACCAAGAATAGCATATGTATGTGTGGAAATCAATATTCTTAGAAAAGAATTCACAAGGTCTATATTGGAAGTGGAACCGGGAAAAAATTAGGTTCTTCTCAATTCAATGCTCAGAATCATCTCCTATTAGGTAAACCTCCTTATGACCCTATTTTCAAAAGGTTCACAAGCTCATCAGGTAAGTCAAAATATCTAACTATATCCAAGATTTCTAAATGATAAATTTTATCTACAAGAATGTTAGAGGAGTTACAAATAAAAAAACTAATAGGAGAATTAAAAAATAAATTAGAACACATCATTTACCTGCAATAGCCTTGCTAAAAACAAAAGTAGGCATTGAGACACTATCAAAATATCAAGTGAAGTGGCAATTCCCTAATAATATGGAAAATTAATCAAATAAGATTTGGTTCTTTTGGCAAAATGATCTTTAAACTTCTATAATTTACTATTTTGATCAAATGATTTGTCTCAAAATTGACATTGCCACTCTCAACTTATCGGTTTACCTTGTGTTAGTATATGCCAAATGCACTGTTATTGAAAGAAGATCCCTATGGTCTGATCTAGAACACATTGCATCTATAAATCCTTCTCTCCCATGGCTGATCCTGGGATACTTAAATGTAGTTTCAAGCGAAGAAGAAAAAATTGGAGGAAATCACATTGATTTCCATGCCATTGAAGACTTCAATGATATGATTGTTTCTAGTAATTTACAAGATTTAGGATATTATGTATCTAAATTCACATGGACAAATACTAGAGTTAATGGAACAATTTTCTGCAGGTTGGATAGAGGTTTAGTTAACATTCATTGGTTAGATCAATTCCCTAACTCAAATATATCCCATTTATATAAAACATGTTCTAATCACAGTCCTCTCCTGTTAAATATTAAGACTAACTTAGATCAATTACCTAAACCTTTTTAATTTTTATCAATTTGGTGCGTTGACTCTAATGTCAAAGATATAATTGAAGAGGCATGGTCATCTCAGTACATAGCCCCTCCAATGGTTTTGTTTGCTATTAAGTTAAAGGCTCTTAAAACTAAGCTGGGAAGTTGGAATAAAAACCACTTCAAAAATATCTTTCAAAATGTTCATGATTCAGAGGATAGTTAAAATCAAAGAAAATGACTTTGAATTATGCCCTGATGCTTCAACCAGATTAGGTTTAAATGAAGCTAGAGCTCAATTAACTTTAACTATGAAAAGAGAAGAATCCTATTGGTATCAAAAGAGTCATCAAAAATGGATCAAATTAGGTGATATGAATACCAAATTTTCCCATGCAACAGTTAAATCTAGACATAGAAGACTTGCTATTAATAAAGTCAAAAAGAGTGATGACCAATGGCTTGATTCTTCAGATGAAATTGAAAACCAATTTATCACTCATTTTGAGCCAATTTGGAAAGCAGAATTCAAAATATTGACAAGGACTTTATAAAGGTAGTAGATAAGGCCATTACTGATGATATGAGCACCACATTATCTGCATTTCCTAATGAAGAAGAAATTTGGTCAGAAATTAGAAGCTTGGATTCAACAAGTGCTCCACGTTCAGATGGATATGGTGGGGATTTTTATACAAAGTTTTGGGAAGTTATTAAAAAAGATTTAATCAATGCAATTCATTCCTTTTTTGTAGGATCTGAAATTCCCAAAAGTTAGTCAGTAACAAATATTTCTCTTATTCCTAAAGTAGATAACCTAACAACATGTGCTCAATATAGACTTATAAGTTTGTGCAATTTTTCATACAAAGTTATACCTAAAATTTTGAGTGATAGACTATGGTTAATTCTTCCACTTATAATATCTCCTAACTAATATGGTTTTGTTAAAGGAAGGAGTATTCAAGATAACATTCATTTAGCTTAAGAAATGGTGCAATCTATAGGCAAAAAGGTATATGGGAATAATGTTAGCATTAAACTAGATATGGAAAAAGCATATAACAAAGTATATTGACCTTTTTTATGTCAAGTTCTTAGACAATTTGGTTTTAATGAAATATTTATAGACATGGTATGGAGAATTATCTCAAACAATTGGTTCTATAAATATAAATGGATTTCTCACTCCTCTGGAGGCCTTAGACAAGGAGATCCCCTGTCTCCTAGCCTGTTTATCTTAGCTGTTGAGAGTTTTATCAAAAACATAGATAAACTTTTGAAGTTGAACACAGCCACTCCATACTCTCATCATAAGAATCGCCAATCAATATCTCATTTGGGATATGCTGATGACATTATCATTTTTTCAAATGGTGCAAACGAAAGTCTTAAAACTATTATCTCTCTTCTTAAAAGATATGAAGAAACTTTAGGCCAGTTAGTAAAGTTTTCTAAAAGTTCTTTCTTTGTTATTGACCAATTAAGTATTAATAGAAGAAATTCTATATCAGCAAATTTTGGTTTAAACCTCAAACACATCCCAATGAAATATTTAGTTTGTTATATAAACAAGGGTAGAACTAAACTTATTCAGTTTGCAAAACTAATCTCTAAAGTTAGAGAAAAACTAAATACATGGTCTTCTAAATTAGTCTCTCAAGCTTCCAGATCAACCCTTATAAGACATGTTCTACTCTCAATCACTATCTATATTATATCAGTCTTAAATCCTCCTAAAACTATTTTGAAAAGACTTAATAATATTTTCTCAAAATTTTACTAGGGAGCCACAAACAAAGATCATCCATATCAATGGACCAAATGTCAAGATACTTATTTCCCTTTTGAAGATGGGGGTCTTATTTTTAGAAGTCTTGAAGATATTGTAGCAGCTTCTAGAATAAAACTTTACTAGAAATTTTTATTTGACAAAGGATTATGGGCTTCTTTTGTGCAATATAAATACAACAAGGGCATACATATTAGATATGGATCACCAAATGTTGCTGACAACTACATAGATTTACTCTGGCTTGTCAATGGATCGGATTTTATCCGAATCCAAATCTGATCCATTTAAGCGGATATGGATTATGCCTAAAATCCGATTACCCGATTACTCGTTTATTAGATGGAACGGATTTGGATTCATATACTCCAATCCGTTAATAATCCGATCCGATTAATATTTTTAATATATATATAAATTATATATAATATATTTTTAGTTAATATATATTGTATTTAATAATATTTTAAATATTTATTATAATAGTTCTTTATTTCATTATCTATTTTTTGGGAACATTTGCAAAATAAATTTATGAAATAAGAGTTGAAAATAAAAATGTTGAAAAACAAGTTTAACATAAACGGATAATAGAATCGGATCCGAATCCATTTATCATATACGGATATGAATTTGGATTTACCTGATCCAATCCGATTAATAAACGGATCGGATCCGAATCCATTTAACATTAATGGATATGGATTTGGACTTGCCTGATTCGGTCCGAATCCGATCCGTTTACAGGCATATATTTAGATACTCAGAATTGGACTCCTTCAAAAACTGGAGACTTCTCAATTAAATCTGCATACAATATCTATAGGAAAAAAAGGTCATTGTCTTTGAGCTGGAAGACCAATTGGGAAGCAGAATGCCTTATGAAGATATCAAATTTCATATGGAAATTGCTCAAAAACTTTGTTCCATTTGAAACAAATATTAAAAATGTTAGTATAAGGCTTGCTTATGTTTGTAGATCATGTTTTTTAGATGAAGACAAATATTAACATGTGCTATTAGAATGTCAGCTATCCAAAGAGTTTTGGAAGTATTTTACCACATTATTTGGTTTAACTCCTAGCTTTTCATCTTGTTGATCAATGCTGTTATCATGGTGGTTGATTAAAAACAAAAGAGATTATCAGAAAATCCTTTTCTCTATTATCCCAAAGATAATTTTCTGGGAATTATGGAAAGCCAGAAACAATCTACTTTTTTAAAACAAAAAATCTCCATCCTCTTTCATTATTCAACAAGTGATCTATCTAACTTCATAAATCTTTTACAATATTAAATACTATGATACATTTAATTCTGAGGAAAATAAAATTCTTGAATATTTTAATATCAAAATTCATCCTAAGCGCATTCAAATAATTACTTGTGCCTGAACTAATCCCCCTACATGTTTCTTTAAGCTAAACATTGATGGGGCCTTTAAAGGTAACCCTGGTCCAAGTGGTATAGGTGGGATAATTAGAGATTCGGAAGGACATTTTATTACAGGATTTGAAAAATTCATAGGAATTGAGTATTCTTTTTATACAGAAGCAATGGCTTTAAATGAAGGCTTAAAGTTGATCTCTAATCTACATATTCAAAATGCAATTGTGGAATCAGACTGTAAATTTCTCATTGATGTAGTCTTGAGGAAAGTAAAGTCACCTTGGAAAGCTAAACCAATAACTGAAGACATTCATTTATCTTCTCAAATGAAAATCAATCATATATGGAGAGACACAAACTCAGCAACAGACCTTCTTGCCTCAAGGGCAGCTATTAACAATCAAGATGCAACATATTGGAACTTAAATTCTCTTCCTAAACTGGTTAAAGGACATATTAATATGGATAGGCTTCATGTTCTTCATATCAGAAAAAGGATTATAAAATTGTAATGGGATTAATATAAAATCCCAAGTTTATTTCAGAGTTTGCATTTTGCTTCTAACCCCAAGTTTTCTTGATTTTCTTATAGAGTATCGGGACCAACCTCTAAAATTAGGCTAGTCTGGGTTTGTCAAGATTTGGAGAGGCTTTTTCTCTATTATCTTAAAAATTAATGTAATGTGTGGGGGTATTGTCCCACTTTGCTAAAAAAAATTGAATATCAAACTATTTTAAATCTGGACTTACTTTGATGATTTAACAAATTATATTGTCTTTGGATTGTCAATTATGAATCTTGACACTCATGTTTGAGCTCTTGAGGTTTTACAATTTTAGAACGATCTATGTGGCCCAAGTGGGACATTATAGTCCTTGGATAGTGGACCTACATAGATCGTGTCGTTATAAAACAACAGGTCAAAGAAACAATGTTAATATCGCCACAAGAGTTATTCACACAAAAAATAAATACATATGTCAAGAAGTATATTATATTAATTCCACTTCACTTACCCATTTTGACACGCTTGCATGATTGGGAATGTCTAGTACATGCAAGGATTTAGATACCACTAAAAGAATTAGAATTTAGAATTATGTCTACGCTTTCAAGAGGTTACACTGTTTATTATTGAAATCAAACATGTCAAATTCAATCCTTGGATAGTGAACCTATATAGGTCATGTCGTTATAAAACAATAGGTTATAAATGGAATAATGTTAATATCGCCACAAGAGTTATTCACATGAAAATGAATATATATGGTTAGAAGTGTACTATATAAATTTTACTTTACTTACCCAATTTGACACACTCGTGTGATTGGGAATGTCTATTACATGCATGGATTTACAATCCACTAAAAGAATTGGAATTTAGAATTATTTCTACACTTTCAAGAGTGTACACTATTTACTATTAAAATCGAACATGTCAAATTCTTTAAAGAAAGGTGACATTAGTGGTAGAATCAAATCACCTAATGTGGTTATAAAAGAACTTAAGATAATCTTGTCATTCCCTTAACTTCCACAATAATTGTTCTTTTCGTTAGTTGATATGAATAGTTTTGAGAAGCTTTTAAATGAGTTTTCTATTCTGAATGATTGTGAGATTTATCACAACAATGTGAATTTGACATGGGAGTAAGAAAATATTTTAATTTTGTTTTCACGGGTTTAAAAAAAATTATAATGCGATTAATTTACCAAAAATAAAGTTTGTAATCGAGTTGAATTATATAATTGACACACTAGAGTCGAGTGTAAATGCATCTTAAGAATAAAGCACGACCTTGATGATAATCAACGATATAAAGCTAGGCTTATGGTCAAAGTTTTCATTACGAAAAGAGAAATGGGTGTAAATAAATATTTTCACCTATATTTTAGAATGTGAAATTATTATGGCTTTACTAGCTCCTTTTGAGTAAGAGTTACATTTAGTGTGAAAACTTATGTGAGTTTAAGAAAAGAATTGTATATTTTGAGAAAACACTGTATAAACTTATTTCAGTTTTCCATCAATAGTATTTTAAGAATACTTTATGTATTTTGATAACTATATATATACCTTGAAGTTAATGGGAGTAAATTTATGCATTTCTTAAATTTCTCAAAGTAATGAATGATAGATTAGAGAAATAAAATATTTAAGAGTATGAAGTAATTTGATGCCTAAAATATTATATGATCACATTTATAATAATTGTTCTCCCATAATTAAGTAGGTTTATTTTGGCCTAGTGGACAATATTATGAAAGAGTGAGAAATAATTAAATATTGTGTGTAGCATGCTTTGTGGCTATAATTTATGGATTATGACTGCGAAAATTTATTTCGGGACTTGGAGTTGTCAACACTTTTACCAAGTCGCTGAAATATTATGATAATGTCATTGCAATCTTCGTTATGGAGAACTAATAGGTATATTAAAGAACCTTGGTGATGATACAAGAAATTGGACATACATCCTTCTCAACCATCATATCAAGTGTAAAAAAGAAATAAAGCAAGTAAAAGGAGATAAACACTAGATACAGAGTGGTTCGGTTATAAAACTGAGCCTATGTCCACTTTGGTGCACTTATCTCATTATATACATTGTATAGTACAAGATAATGATGTTATTAGAGGCATACAAGAGAGAGAATATAGGAGAATACATGAATTCTAAGTTGGGCAGCTCGGGATGTGGCTTGTAAAGGTTGATCTAGTACGGCTATAGTAGGGGGTGAGCCCCCAGATGTGGTGATCTCTAGAGAGAGATATGAGAGTTTTGCAGGGCTTCTCCAAGTGATTCCTCCCCCAAACAGTGAGGTGAGAACTCATATTTATAGAAGCCATAAAAGTGATGTCACGTGCCCGAAGCACGTGACATATGGATAAGTTGGATGAGTAAGGAATCCTTTTAGAAACAGGACAGTTGTTAAGTGACTGATGTGAGAGTAGGTTTTGCAGCCTATTTGAACCCAAGCAACGGCCAATGTCAGGATGGATGTCACGGCCCGTTTGGCCCCAAGAAGTGGTCGATGCTGACCATGACCTATCTGATCCAGGTGACAGTCTCTAGAGGTAAGAGGGGATAGGGTCGCGACCTGTCTAATCCCAAGCAGCAGCCAATATTGGGCATATCAACAAGCCCGCAAGCCATAGTGACAAGAGGTTTAGTGTTGTGGATGTGTTCTATGCCCTTGCTATGGAGTTATTTCTCATTCTTTGCAAGTTTCCTGAAAGGGATGCGGCTAGTTATCGCGGCTAATGTAAATTGACGCTTCATCTTCCAGCTCCCTCTTATATAAATGGGATTGGTCCGTGACCTTCATTACCTTAGCCAAAACTTTGAGAGAAGATCGAGAGAAAACCCTTGTCCTTTTTACCCTTTGTATTTTTGTACGATCTTCTGGCGGTAATTCTAAGGTGATTCGTGGTGGTTCAGGGCTGAGAAACTGTCCATCTTCCCTATTTTCATCATTTTTCAGGTAATAATTTCTTTAATCTCTTATTTTCGTACTGTCATTTCAATTTATTCATGTATTTCATGCTTTTGCAAATCTATGCTCTCTAAATCCCTTTGTAAATCAATTTATGCCCTCGATTTCTGAAATTTTATAGAAATTTGGGCTTTTTGGTTGTTGAATTTCTGGGCAGTTAAGGTTTTTAATATTTTGGGTTTTTTGGATGGAACTTTTAGTGTTTGGACTGGATTTGAGATTTTTGAATGGGTTTGGGTACTTTTTGGGTTAGGATTTGGTGTTTCTGGGCTTAATCTATACCTAGACCCCATTTTGGATTTCGTTTTTAGCCAAGAACACGTTCTTAGCAAAAACCCTTGGGTTTTAGTTTTTTAATCTTTGGAGGTTGGTAGTCTAAACTGTTTACCTATTTTTTTCCCTGCCCGCAGTTTGGTAGCATAATGATGCCATTTTGTCATGGCATTCCTTCTATCCTTATGAACTCAAGATTTCCCCTGGCTGCATTCCTTTGTTCTGGAATGATTAACTGTAGCCTTTACTCTTCCTTGGTTTTTTACCAAAATTTTCCTTATAGCTTATTTTTGGGTTAGATGGCTGCAGCCTTTCACTTGAATTTTTCTTTGTGTTTTTATTATATTGGTTGTATCTGTCGTGGCCTCTACCAGGCTTTTCTGATCATAGTTTCTGCGATACCTAACTGCGTAGTCCTTCTGCTTTTCAGTTATTATCGTGGCTTTATAAATTGGAATCCTTTGGAGTATCTGGAGGATTTCTGGAAAAAAATCACTTCGACATACCTCCTCCTGAAATACCTCTTATAAAACTTTTGAAGGCTAGTGGGCCCTGCCAACTTAAGGATTGCCCTAATTATGTCATAATAGATTCTGACTTCATGGAATCTTCCAATTGTATGGACCCTAGGGAGGCTGCAGACATAATGGAGGAAGATCCTCACTCCAGTAATAACCCTCCAGTTGAAGTGACTACTTCGATAGTAACTTGGACTTCGGTCGTCCCATTAGAAATTAGAAATGCTCCTAGTGGATCCCCTAACCAATCCACCAAGAGAGCTCCCGTGGCACTAAACCACCATTGTATCATGATAGAATAATGGATTGGGGATGTGGTCGCAGCCTTTGAGTTCTCAGATGGGACAATTTGTACTCGTCCTACCGCGTAACAAAGATCATATTATGTGATCCCCAATGAAGGGGTATGTTTTTCTCTTCATGCATTTGTCTTAGGGTTGAGAATACCAGTTAATATCCCTTTGAGGAGGATCTAAGTGCTATGAACCTATCCCCAGCCCAATTGGACCCCAATGGATGGAGGGAAATCCTTGCTTCTCTAGTGCTTTGGCAAAAGTACTTCAACAGAGGCATTACTCATGTCGAGTTCTTCTATTTCTATAGACCAAAGAAGAACTCCAAATACTTTACATGGTATTACTAGTTCATGCTAAGGAGTGGAGATATATCCATGTATACCGACAGGCCTACCTGTGTTAAAAACTAGAAAGGCAAGTTTTTATTTTTGTCCGGAGATAGTTGGGAAATCTTCCCTGAGGGAAGTGAAAGGGAAAAATCCTTTAGGATATCGTGGACGTGGGGACGTCCTTCCAAAGAAGCTATTCACTTCTCGTAGTCTCTATTCTTGATAATACTTTTATTTTACCCTTTTATTTTATTCTCTACGACACATACTAACACTTTGGTACAGCTCTTGGCGGGCTGAAGGTTAATAACAGGCACGTAAAGAGAGTTACAGATGCGGCTAACTTGAGTAACAAAAAGAATAAATTATCTAACCTTGTTACCTCTACGTAAATCTTTGAACAAGGATATTTTGCATCTCAGCACTAACTCAAGAAAATGGCTGCGGAAGATAAGTTCAATATTTCTCGACATTGCTTTGTTACGGCCTCTATTCTAGATTTGTTCTTAACTGATTTTCTTCTTCAGGGGATGCTAAGGAGATTGACCGCGAACTTCTTGAGATCCAACTAAATGAAATGGATGAGGATTCTCTTGGCCTCAACTAGGCTCCCCGGAAGAAGGGAAAAAAGAGAAATAGGGCACCCAATGAGGGAACCACAGTTACTGGTAGGTTTACGACTGTGGAAACTGAGTCTAACAGAACTATTGGAAAAGATAGAGTCCCAGTTAAAGACGTCTTCAGTAGATGATGACATTGGGAAGAAACTTTTGGCGATCTATCTAATGTCCACTGGCGCATATTTTCATGGGGACAACCCCATTCACGTTTCCACCACTAGTAGCTCGTCGCGAAGGGTGATGGCGGTAAAAGAAAATTTATGAACTCCATAAAGCCAGGTTATGGAGGATCGTCAGTGGCCTCAATTAAGGCAGCCTGATCCTAAATCTCCTTGGGACACAACGGCCATAGCCGTCTCAAGAATGAAAAGGGTCGCGGCGGCTTCTGAGGTGTCCCATCTTACTAAGGAGGACGCGGATGATCTCGAGGGTTTCACCCTTCATAGTTTGCTGAGGGTAATTATTCAAGGGTTTCACCCTTCATAGTCAAAGATGATGAAATTATGGAAATATGGAAAAAATACTTTGAGAGGTTATTAAATGGAGATAATGGGAGTAGATTAGATATAGAGGAACTTAGGGAGACTCGAGAAGATATATTTTTTCGTAGAATTAGGACAACAGAGGTCAGTATTGCTCTAAAAAATAAGAAAACGATGAAGGCTTTAGGACCAGATGGAATCCCTATTGAGGTTTGGAAGTGCTTAGGGAAGGATGGAGTATCATGGCTTACAAAATTATTTAATAGAATTTTAATGACTAATAGGATGCCCGATGAATGGAGAAAAAGTATTTTAGTACCTATTTATAAAAATAAAGGGGATATACAAAGTTGTTCAAATTATCGTGGTATTAAGTTAATGAGTCATACAATGAAACTTTGGGAGAGAGTGATTGAATATAGATTGAGATTGAAGACAACAGTATCTGAGAATCAATTTGGGTTTATGCCTGGGAGGTCAACAATGGAAGCAATCTATTTATTGAGGAGATTAATGGAGAGGTATAGAGAGAAAAATAAGGATCTTCATATGATTTTTATAGATTTGGAGAAGGCGTATGATAGGATACCCAGAGATATAATATGGTGGGTTCTACATAAAAGAGGAGTGACTCGCAGATATATTGACGTGATCAAGGATATGTATGATGGTGCGATGACTACAGTAAGAACATCAGCTGGAGAAAGTAGTGAATTTTCAATTACGGTAGAGCTACACCAAGGTTTAGCATTAAGTCCTTATCTCTTTGCTCTTGTTATGGATGAGTTGACTGGACAAATACAAGATGAGGTGCCATGGTGTATGCTATTTGCAGATGATATTGTTTTAGTCGATGAGACTAAGATGGGGATAAATGCTAGGTTGAAATTGTGGAGAGAATCTTTAGAAACAAGAGGATTTAAAATAAACAGAACTAAAACAGAATATGTGGAGTGTAATTTTAGTAGTAATAGGAGGACAAATGGAGATGTGGTGAAATTGGAGGGTCAAGAAATACCTAGAAATGATCATTTTCGTTATTTAGGATCGATTATACAAAAAGATGGAGATATTAGTGATGATGTTACGCATAGGATTAGAGCAGGTTGGGTTAAGTGGATAAGTGCGATCGGTGTTCTGTGTGATAGGCGTATACCTTTGGAGTTAAAAGGAAAATTTTATAGGACGGCCATTAGACCCGCCATGTTATATGGGACAGAGTGTTGGGCAACCAAGAAACAAAATGTGCAGAAAATGAGTGTGGCGGAGATGCGAATGCTAAGATGGATTTGTGGTAAAACTCGAAAGGATAAAATTAAAAATGAACAAATTCGTGAAACGGTAAAAGTAGCTCCTATAGAAGATAAATTAAGAGAAAATTGACTTAGATGGTTTGGACACGTCAAACGTAGACCAATGGATGCTCCTATAAGGAAGAGTGATTTAGTTAGTATTGATGGTAACCCAAGGGATAGAGGTAGGCCTAAATTAACTTGGTGGGATATTATAAAAAAGGACATGATATCATGTGGTTTAACCGAAGATATTGCACTGGACAAAATGGAATGGAAAAATAGGATTCATGTAGCCGACCCCAAATAATTGGGAAAAGGCTTTGTTGAGTTGAGTTGAGTTCTGTCTTTTTAACTTTTCTTTTCAAGTTACGGAGTCTACTTTGGCCTTAAGAGATAGATATGAAAAGCTGTATAGCTAGCATCAAGATGTGGAGACAAGCCACAAGGCCGAACTTAAAAATACTAGGGCTTCATCCTTTACAGCCGGAAAAAGTTCCTCTACCGCAGCCCTTAAATCGGAAAAATTGGATGTTGAAGCTTCTATCAAGGAAATAAATGAAGCCGAACAAAATTTTATTAAGTTAATAGAATCCATCACAACTGTTGAGGCCAAGGCTGCTAGGCAAGCCTTATCCTCTTAACAAAAGTTTAACTTGGCATAGAAAAAACATGACGAACAGGTTCAAAGTCACTCCGCTGCACTCCAGAAACTTCATGATGAGCACGCCACAGCCCTTAAACAAAAGGACGATATTGCAGCCTTGACAAAGGCTGCTGAAGATTATGTGGGTGGTTATAAGACTTCCAGAGACTTTTTCCTGACTAATAACAAGGTTTACCATCGTGGGTTACAGGATCCTAGGCAGAGGGTGGTCAAAAACTTCCTTGAATGAAAGGAAAAAGTCCTTTCCTGGAAGCTCAGTAATGCTGAGCATATTGAGTGTGTGGTAGAGTTTAAGGGGTTAAGGGCAGCTGCGGAAAAAAGATCTAGAAAGTAGATAGAGGATGTCGTTGATGATGAGACTAAGACCGCATAAGACGATGGAGAAGAGGAAGATGAGGAGGCGGCCTCATTATTGAGTCCAATCTGTTGTGATTATTTGTATATTTTTGGGGTTGCAACCATATTCTATTTGTAATCACACAGGGTTGCGACCATATTGATCATTTTGTAATTTATACAAAACATTGAACTTATTTTATTTCTATTTGTAATTTATCATATTAATCAAGCTGCCTTTTATTTGTATACTGATTTTTATACTATTTGTAATTGTCTTGAGCAGGTTGCGGCCTTATATTGTTTTTAACCTTGAATGCTTGCACAATTCCTTTAGACAAGAGAACATAGGCTTACAAACTTTAGTGATAAGCTACAACTGTGTGGATCTAGTTGAAAATTAGTTATATCCCAAAAGGCTATGGCCATAGGCTTCAAATAATTCTCCAAATATTTATGTGTATGTCGCTGCCATTAAGAAGATGGTTGGGTAAAATGTTCCTTTTTACGATCTGAAGAACTAGGATTGGAAATGTTGATGCAGCAATATTGGTCTGGTGGACTATGGGGAATAATTTCCCATATCGCGGACAATAATGTCCTTGGCCCAATTTTATTCAACTGACTGCAGCTTCCTTTCTTCCTTTGTTTTGGGGCATTTTCAAGCCTCCTCGGGCTGGGTTGTCAATAAGCCACTGATGGCTGGATGGGTATTTTCAGGCCTTCCTAGGCTAGGTATTATCAAGCCTCCCCAAGCTAGTTATTTTTATTCCACCACATACTGGGTTGTCAATAAAGCCACCTATGGCTAATAATGAATATTATGAGCCCCCAAGGTTGATCGACACATCCCGAAAGCTGAGGGGGGTATCTTGAGCCCCGAAGGTTAATAGAAGCATCCAAAAAAATGATCTTATTTATGAACATAAGAATCCTATAGTTTTGTATGTTTGTGCATCGTGAGGGACGTTATGGGTCAATTAGGGCCATCACCCCTTATCCACCATAGACTCCTCTTGGAATAAATGATCTTCCGAGATAATTTGTTATTTTTCCCTTGAAATATGTTTAAGACGAAGGTCTTTCATAAGATTATAGATGAGGAGAACAAGAAATAAAATATGATTAAATCTACTGTTCATGTATTTATATATCTATCTTTGACTTTATTAGTAAAATACAAAGTCTATAGTCATAAACTACAAAGAGATTAACAAAAATAAAAATAGAAATGCTTCAAAGTTAAAAATAGGCATGCACTTTTAGTTGTGGGTTGCGCCCTTTGAGAATCGCTGGAGCATCCCCTGCCTAACGAGCCTCTCAATTTCATCTTTCAAGGTGAAGCAGCTACTGGTGCTTTGGCGGCCATGGTCTTGATGAAATTTACACCATTTGGCCCGGTCTCTCTTTCGGGGAGAATATTTTAGCTTCTCGAGCCACTTTAGCAATTTGTTCTCCTTGACGCTTTCAAGGATTTCCTCAACACTTTCTATCAGTGGGGTATAATCTTCATAAGCCTTCTCTGGCTTTGGCTCTTCTTTCTTCATTTTCTTGGTGACTTTACTTACGGCCTTTTCCTCTACAGCCTCTGGTGCTACAGCCTTTTGCATGGAGGTAAAGGCTGCAAACTCCAGCATCAAAACCCTTTGTGCCAAGAGATTGACCTGGCCTTGGAGAGAGGCCTGACTGTCATACAGGTGGTTAATATAGTTCAACATATGAGTTATCTCTTCATTCTATTGCGAACCTGACCTGGGGATTCCTTCTATGGCTTTTGTTATGTCAATATTTAAACATATATACTTTGAGATGAACTAAACAGTGGTGAGAAAATAAAGGAATGTAGAGAAAAACCAAGTATAGTAAAACGAATGCAGTCTTTGGTAATCTCCAAAATTACACTGTTGTGGTCGCAGCTTTTTATACACATGTAGTTACTGTCGTGGCTTTATCAAGGTAATATTCACCATAGTTGAGTCTGGTGACAATTTACCATAAGCCCTTTTTCCCAAGTGGTGAACTGGGGAGTGAAGCTATACACCAACTATAATAGAATGGTTGTGGATTATAGGCAGTTAAACTGCCAGTTCGTATCCTGCCTCGGGGAGTGGAGGATGTGATTCCAAAATTGGACCAAGAACCTGAGTTTAGACCATAGATAATGTATTGAATAGTCCTCCTAGGAATATACTAAGGACAAAACGGTCCTTAGGTGCAAAAAATAGCACAAATCTGGTAGCAAACCCTAGATCATGGTGTAAAGAGCAGAAATGAGTAAATATAACTCATCCCTGGTTACCCACCTTCATAAGGCTATATCCTTTTGTGCTGTTCTGGGTAGGGTAATATCACCGGGGTATAGAAAAAAGATCTGAGGTCATAAAAAAGGACCAATAAACAGATCTGGAAATAAATAATCCCCTCAAAATGAGGGTTTATATGTACAAGTATGAGTCTCACAACCCAGATCTCACTCATGGACAATGGCTTCGAGCCCCCGTAGATGAAATAAAGTGTAAGGAACCCTAATATATAAAAGGAAACTATTTTTAATACCTCGTTTCCCACATACTATACAAGAATGATGATACGATAAATTGTACATACATGCTTCTCAACCATCATATCAAGTGTAAAGTATAAATAAAGCTAGTAAAGGAGATAGACACAAGATATAGAGTGGTTCCTCAATAAAAATGAGCCTACGTCCACTTTGGTACACTAATTTCATTATATATATTGTATAGTACAAGATTGTGATTCCATTAGAAGCATACTAGAGAGAAGAGAGGAGAATACATTAATGTAGCTAAGTTGGGCAGCACAGGATGTGTCCTGTAAAGGTTGACCTAGTGCGGTTTTGGCAGAGGGTGAGCCCCCAGATTTGGTGATCTCTAGAGAGATAGATGAGAGTTTGGAAGGGCTTTGCCAAGTGATTCCTCCCCCTCCCCCTCCCCCTCCCCCTCCCCCCCAATAGTGAGGAGAGCACTCCAATTTATAGCAGCCATAAAGTTAATGCCATGTGCCTGGAGCACGTGACATATGGATAAGTTGGATTGCTAAGAAATACTTATAGAAATACGACAGCTATCAAGTGAATGATGTGAGAGCAGGTACCGCGACCACTTTGAACCCAGGCAACGGCCAATGCTAAGATCGCTACTGTGGCCTGTTAGTGAAATTGAAATGTTAACCTATCAAGCTTCTCTTGAAGACTCTGAATGAAAAGTCCATTAGTCTCTAACACTGATTTATCTCCAGAGATTTGATTTTCCAATTCTCTAATTTTCTTGGACATCTCAGACAAGGCTTGATTTTTTGCCATCAATTGAAATGCTTGATTTTCCAACGTTGATCGAGTACGAGCTTCTTCAACAGTACGAATAAGAGCTCTTGATCCTCCCCGAGTAGGTCGAGAACTTGGTTCCTCGGCAACATTCTGTGCAGCTCTTCCTCGTCCACGAGAACCTCTTCCTCGTCCCCGAGTAGCAGTAGAAGGCCCAGCTCTTCTCAAAGCCTCTAATTCTTGCCTTAATTTGGCATTCTCAACCTCCAAAAATGAAAATCCCTCGTCAGTCACTGGGATTACAGCTGTTGAAGAAGAAGATGCAGACTTATACTGTGCTAGCTCTTTCTGCAAATTATTGTTCTCTTGCTCTAGCAGCTCGGCAATCTGTCTACATGCTTCAACTTCACCCTTTAGGGTTCTCTCCCTAACATCATATCCAGCGATGAGCTTCTCGTAGCCCTTCTCGGCAGAAAGCTGTTGATACCTCTTCTCATACCCCTCATGCAAAAGGGCAGTTGGTTCTTTATACTACTGCTGAAGTTCATCGAGAGTACCTTGCAAGTCTTCAATCATTTCGTAATAAGCCACATTGTTGGCTACAGCACGATCAAGTAAACATTTCAAGTATTGATATGCCTCCACTGCTTGGTCTGAAGCATCATGACCAAGGATATCAGCAATTTGTGACGCACTCAGGTCAGTATGGCCAGCTTTAAAATATTTATGGCATTACTGCATCAGTTTTGTATCATTGGCAGACAGCAATTCCATTCTAGCCATAAACTAGTAAAGAAGAGAAGGCAAGAGTTAATAAAAGAAGCAGACAGAACATCAACAACGTAGAGGAATAAAAAGGTGATTTTTATTACATCATCAAAAGGAGTACAGCGTTCAGAATACATAGTACAAGTAAAAGAAAAGAAAATAGATACCGAACAACTTCACACCTTTTCCTTGTCTCCCAAGACTTTCTCGGGAGGCTGGGACGAGGAGCTCGGTTGCTCGATGGAAATAATAATTTGGTCGACTGGAGTTGGAACTTGTTCAGGAGGAGCAGGAAAAGATGAAATCTCCTCGGTAACTGTTTGAATAGGTTAGGAAGTAAGGACTTGATCACCCACTGTCATTGAAGACTCCTCGGATGCAGCTTCATCTTCTTCCTCATCTTCAATTATAGGAGGGGGGACAGGAAGATGTTGTTGAAATAGCTCAGAGTCCTCGCTAACCTTCAATTCTTACAGGGCAGCAACCCAACCATCTCGGAAGTATTTCAAACTCCCATATTGCACATGGGTCATCATGGCTGCTACCCCCTGTCCCATCCTTTATCCTAACCGGTACGAAAATATTTTTTCACAACCACTTTTCTTTTCATTCTCTCCGAGGATAGCTTCTCGGATAGAAGATCCTCGTAGGCTTTCAACTTGACCTCCACCTCCTCCTTCTGGCGATTTACTTCTCGCAGAAGGGTTAGCTCTTCCTCAGCCAATTTTAACTTATTTTCAAGCTCCCCAAAGCTTGTGAGCTTCTCGGCATATTTTTTATTCTCTCTCTCCAAGTCTTTCACCTTATTTCCCAACTGCACTTTCTCTGCCTCAGATGCAGCCAACTTCTTCTCCCATTCACCCCTATCCTCATCATACTTTTGACGAGATCCTTCAAAGATTGGGCCAAGCCCTGTAAAGCATCCTCTACTCCAGACGAGGAGCTAGAAGCCTTAATCGCTTCATCTTTCTTCACTATGGTATCAAAGAAACTCACCAGCTGAAAAAAGAAGAAAATAATGATAAGTCATTGCAGAGATACTTGTATTGATGGAAAGAAAGAAAAATTCAGGATAAAAGAAACTTACTGAAGCAATGTGACGAGTAGCTAGGGATGTCAGCATATCCCTAGACATGTTTTCCTCAATTCCTTGGACTTCAAGAATAGTCCAAGTCTTTACCGAGCTCATTACAGAGCTCGGAGGAATGATAGTTGGAACACCATCTCCACTAACTTAGAGCTGGGGAATGGTTTCAGAAAAATTGACCGAGGAGGATTTCTTCAGTCTCCTCGGTGGCACTTCAACAGTTTCAACCAAAGAAGAGCTTTTGGTTAGGGAAATGGTGATCACTTCCACATGTGCATCCTTCTTACTAGGAGCCACTGAGGGCTTCTCGGAAACCTTCCGAGGAACAACAGAAGGGGCAGCATCTATTTTCTTTGTACCCTTTGGGACGTCAGCCTTGTTCATTTTTCCATCTCCAGCAGAGGTAGTCCCCTCAAAGAGAGCAGGAACTCTTCTTTTGCCCATTTTCTGACTTAGAGGAATGTGAGAGTCTGGTGAAGAATCCTCAGAAGCTGGCAATGGTTAACTAATGCTGACCACAGGACGAGCAGTAAAGGATGATGTATAGCTCCTGTACTGCAACAAGTATGAAGCAGACCTGACGTGCTCGTCTGCAACTTTCTGATGCAAACTCCAGATATGTTTTAAATGCTTGATATTAACTTCTGATTCTTTTGGAGTTTTTCTCTTACTGTCAACTGCAAACAAATACATAGTGAAATACCAGTCATACATTTTATCAAACATAATGAAATAATAATTTCATAAATAAAATAAGATGAAAATAACCTATCTCATTGCCATATGGAGGGCATTTGGGACCTTCATATACTTCGTCTCCAACCAAAGGGGCATGTTGCTAATTTTTGATAACTACCCCATGTTCAAAATAATCCCTATTGGCATCAGGGAGGTTGACTACTAAGGCCCTATTCAAAAATCTAGTTTTTAAATAAAAAATATTATCTAAAACAACCCATCTATAACAGTACATAATCTCAGGAATTCCTATACGGGCTCCATGAGTTTGATTTAACCTATACACTCCATTAACTATCCTCCATGTGTTGGGAGCTATTTTTGCAGGGACAACATCGAAATACTGACAAAACTCTAAGCACAAAGGGTTTGGTGGAAAAGAAAATCCACATTCAGCAATAAAGAGGCTGGGGAACCAGTGTCCCTCAGCCAAACGAAAATAATCTAAAGGCTCAGAAAGATTTTCCAGAGTTACCCAAGATGGAATAGAAAAATCAGAACGGAATTTCTCAAGAGATTCAGTAACATAAACCATGGTGAATAAAATAAATGAAGAAGAAGGAAGAAGATCTTACAGGAAAAAGGGAGATCTGTTGACAATGAACGAAGAAAAGGATGAACACACTAGAGAGAGAAAAACTATGGAAAACTCGAAAGCAGAAATTGGAAAAGGTAGAAGACGGTGATATTGTCTATAAAGTTTAAATACTTTGCCTTGGGAAACAGCGAAAGAAATGATTACAAAAAGGAAACTATTACGCTACCGGCGGCTAAAAGGACAAAAAGTACACGAAGATCGAAGAGCTTATAAAAAATTCAAAAAGGCGGATTCTGCGAATTTGGAAGACACGGAGAAAATGCTCCTAAACACCAGGAAGGACATTTAATATTGCCATATTCCGAGAAAGAATGTTCCATACTCCTTAAATTTCGAAATATGAAACATTGGGGGCTTCTGTTGATACCAAAATTAATATGTTGATACAGACGAATCATAAGAAGACACGTGTCGATCTATGTGGCACAATAGCAACGAGGAAGGTTATTTCCCTGACCAAGTCAGATTCCCTCCGAGCAACAAGTATACTCCGAGGAACTCCAGCTCTCCGAGGAACTCCAACGCTCCGAGGAACTCTTGAACGACGAGCAACTAAGGCGGTCCGAACTGCATCTCGGCCACAGCATTAATTTCCAGAAACTCAACAGTTCAACTATTCATTGAATGCTTTTCATACAAACGTATACTCTTAAAGGGCATTAATTGTTTACCCTTTCACATGTACAGCCTAAAGGCTATAAATACCTTGTATCACCCTCATTCAAGGGGACCGGAATTTCTTGATAAAATTACATATCGAGAATTCCAAAACACTCAGCAATAACATAACAGTGGACGTAGGCCATTCATATAAGGCTGAACCACTTTAAAATTCTTTGTCTCATTTATTTATTTGTGATTGAGTAATTAGAGTGATCTAATTTTTTACACCAACACATATATAATACATTAATATGTGTATAATAATTATAAACGAAAAATATATATGTAGATGTACACAAAATTACGTATGGAATAATATAAAGTTAAATAATATTATCAATAAATACATGATACTTATATATAGTTTTATACATGTATTATTAATGTATGAAATAATATAAAATATATATATATAGTATATATGTATTAAAAAATATTATCAATTCATGTATGTATATAATTTTATAGTGAATTATACATGCAATATCATTATATATATATATATATATATATATATATATATATATATATATATATAAACTTTCATACATACATGATACAAGAAAGTTTACATACATACATATATACATCATAAATTATATACATGTACATTTAATATCATGTATTTTTATGTATATTTAATGAGGTATGTTGGGGAGTTTAACTACACATACACACACACACACACACATAATATAAATATACATGTTTGCCAATTTTCTCAAATTTTCAAAAAACTGTATTTAAAAATAAGTTTACCAAACACACACCAATAATTATGAACACAAAAAATTGAATTTTAAAACTGTACTTAAAAACAGCGTTTAAATCGAGTTTTCTGAATACAGAACCAAGCGGGCCCTCAGTATTGATCATGTGTGAGTGATTCCATAGTGGAAGACTCGAGGTCTTATTAAAGGGATGTTTGACTTTTGAGGCATTCTAGGTTTTATGAGCATGGTCGTGCACAAAATATTCGTGGATCCTTATGATTTGTATATATCGGGAAGGTTTTACTAGTGTCATTATTCCGTAACACACTTGTCATTTGCAAAGCTATATACATGGGGATGATTAGCACTTATAACCATGAAGAAGTCTTATGTCGTTCAAGGGCATAATGCTTCCACGATTCGGTGTTGGCATTTTCATTGGGAAGAAATGATAATTGAGGTTATTCGTTCATTCATAAAATTGTTTTTCTAAAATTGTGTATTCACTCGAGTAGTCATATATATATATATATATATATATAATAATGCTATTGTGCGGACTAGTCCGCATTTTAAGAATGCAGATTAGACATGTGTCACCTAACGGTGCACCTAGAAATTATCGCCTAAATTATAGGCACACTTTCTCTCTTTTCTGGGCTCACGGCGAGGTAACACATGTCCGGTCTGCATTCTTAAAATGCGGACTAGTCCGCAAAAGATCAGGACTATATATATATATATATATATATATATATATATATATATATATATATATATATATATATATATATATATATATATATAGAGAGAGAGAGAGAGAGAGAGAGAGAGAGTCAGGCTCTCCAACATACCTCATTAAACATACCTATGAATATACCTATTTTTTTAAAATAGTAAAAAAAATAATTTTGAGTTGATATTTTTTATATGAGTTCATGATTCAATGTGTCCCTCTAAAAATATTCAGCTCAAAATAATATTTTTTGTTATTTTAAAAAATAGATAAAAATCTGACAGATTTATAGGGTAAAAACAGTCAGCTTTTTTACCTATTTTTTAAAAATAACAAAAAATATTATTTTCAGTTGATTTTTTTTACAACGGCACATTGAAATATCATGGACCCATATAAAAAATATCATCTCAAAATTATTTTTTTTACTATTTTAAAAAATGGGTATGTTACTAGGTATATTGATAGGAGGTATGTTGGAGATCCTGAGTCAATATATATATATATATATAGCAATGCTCTTGTGCGGACTAGTCCACATTTTAAGAGTGCGGACCGGACATGTATCACCTACACTCTTAAAATGTGGACTAGTCCGCACAGCTCTTGTGCGGATTGGTCCGCATTTTAAGAATGCGGACCGGACATGTGTCACCTGGCGGCGAACCCAGAAAAGAGAGAGAGTGTGTCTAAAATTAAAAAATAATTTTTAGGTGCACCGTTAGGTAACACATGTCCGGTTCGCATTCTTAAAATGCAGACCAATCCGCACAAGAATATATATATATATACATATATATATATATAACCAAGTGGGAGAATGTTAGTTTCTTGGGGATTCATATTTATAATTGTTTTAATAAATAATCGAGTGAAAAAATTCGTGTCAAATGTGTATAAATATGCGCCAGTACCATGTGTACAAATATATGGGGATGATGATGGAGATTTCCCATGCGGCATCCTTGGAGGGTGTTGACAATGGCAAGTGTTATGATTATGCACCACTGCTCAAATGGGTTCGTAGAAATAGTACATTAGAAGGGGTAAATTGTTGTTATACTAGTAGTACCGTATTCATGTTAGAGAGTTCACAAAGGAAAAAAATGAGGCGTAAATTCTGTAAGTTATGATAACAAGGTTATACATGTTGTTAGTCAAGGGCTCTTGATGTTGAGGCACTACTTTTGTCGGGTCGAGACTAGGCCTGTCAATGGGTCGGGTCTGGACCCGGACCCGACCCGAACCCGATCCGTATAATAGGGTCTGAGCATATTTTTTTAGACCCGAGACCCGAAGACCCGAATACCCGAAGACCCGTTTATTAAACGGTGATGATGCTGAAATCTAGCACCACCGGATAAGTGATGATGAGCTCAAACAATGGCAGCCATAGAGATGTAAGTGTATAAGTGTGTAGAAGGAGGTGAGTATAAGAGGAATAAGACAATGATGTATAGTGGTTTAGCCAATTTGGCCTACATCCACTGTGAGTGTGTGATCCACTAAGTATGGGCACTAATGGCCTTGGATACAATGCACATAAGCTCACTTTCTCTCTCTACTGTGTGTACAAACAGAGTTTTAGCTAGGGTTCTAATTATCAAATCGATCTCTACTGTAGGGTTGTAGGTGACAAGTATATATAGGTCTTGGGGGTGTAGTGTATGTGACACCCCGACTAATTAAATACCGGGTAGCTACTCCTTTATTAAATTAATACAAAATGTCAAGTTGGTTCAGTTAATAGCATCACTGTCGAAAACATTTTTAATAATTACTAACCACCTAGTATTTAAAAAGTAAGATGTCAAATTTTAAAATAAGTCTGATTAACATGCATTGAAAGAACAATGAAAGAGTAACATAACCATACACCATAGAGTCTCAATAAGGTAACCAACAAATAATAGTAAGTCCGGAGGAAAACTCCTCACAACAATCCCACAACTGAAATAAATAAAACAGTGAATCCTGAATTAATTACATGCCAAAGATCTGAATAACTAAAATAAGAAATGTCTCTAATAGAAATGGGCGACATGCCCTACAAATGATGAAACTGAATATGGAGTCAAGACAAAAGAAGCGTCTACTAGCAAGGCCCTGTAACTTCCACAACAGCTACAGCTCGTCACCTGAATGGAAATCCTATGCATGGTGTCCTTGTGGCTGGGCACCTAAAAGGTTTTTACAAAAAAATAGATTTGAAAGCAAACGAGTCAGAGCCCGAAAGTGGAGAGTATTTTAAAAATAGCAAGTGTTTTAATGACATTAAAACAATGAATGCAAAATACATGTTAGGACGTGCACTCACATGAAATCCTCACCTCTCGACTAATTGTGCAGTCCTAACGTACCGTACCCATCTAAGTGAAATTCATATCTAACTAAACCGTCATAAGTTCTACCCCTTTCTACTCGATTCCCATTATACATTCTAACGTTATCAATTAAATAGAGGTTTTACGTAAACTCGAATTCTCAATTATTAGCAATACAATTCACTACAGGTTATCCCTTTTTATTTTCTCAAAGCGTTACCATAATTATACTCACAATACCAACATAAAAGTTCTCATTATTTAAGCGTATATTATTCACGTCATGAATATACAATAAAAGCACCCGAGACTAAGCTGCGGTCCACACATACTCTGCTATCCATCCCGGTACATCACGTACATAAGGATTACGCATTCCGAATCTCTCAGGAATCGTTCTCAGATAATAACAATCACAAACAATGGAGGCGAACACAGTCACATCACATGGGTCACGCACATACCTACGCACCCACGATCAGCAGTCTTATTAACTTCCCAATAAGTCCTTCTCTGACCTATGTCCTCGAGGTACCAATCTAAATCCGGGCACACAAAGATTAGATGGCCCTAAGCGAACGTAAACCTCCCGTGATAGCAAGTATGGTAGGTATGTCATACACATAAAATCATATACATATACTAAGCATGCACACATCCTAGTAATTATCATAATTTATTAGTGGTATACTTCTCATTCTGATACCAACTTATAATGTTACGCAATTCACATATCCCCGATTAATACAAACATTTAAATCGTCAATTATTCTCACATCGTAATTAGTCACTCACGTCCTAATTTACAATTTTCATTTGGTTCAAATCACACTTCTATGTTTTACTCCTCAATATATCCCAACTATATCAATTAGTCATCAAGAGAATGTTATCTCTACAATTAAACCAGGTTACGGGACATTAGAAATCAAATCAGGCCAAAAAGGCCAATCTGTCAACTCGTTAGAAGTCTCGTTCGAACGAGAGTTCGTTCGAACGAGAGTTCGTTCGAACGAGAGTTCGTTCGAACGAAGTGGGCATCTAACGAGATCTCATTCGAACGAAAGTCATCGAACGAACATCCCACTCGTTAGAAGTCAAACTGTCAACTCGTTAGAAGCTCGTTCGAACGAGCTCGTTCGAACAACCTGGGCAGGTCTTCTAACGAGGTGACAGTTTCGAGCCCAGAATTTCTAAATTCGTTTTTCCTCCAACTTTCTCTTCTCAAAACTCATCCAAACATTATCCCAACAGTAATTTAAGGTTCTTAATCATTCCTAAACATACTTAGGTCGTATATTAACATATTTATGGGGTCAAGTCGCCCTAAACAACACTCAATTATCAAATCTCCCCATATTCCCCCAACCCTTATGAATATGAACCCTAGAAAATTAAAGTCATCACTATCCACAATTAAATCCATTTTTGTAACATAAAAGTTGTATTTCCAACAGTATAATCATCCAAACACAATTCTAAATACAATCTCTTTATCAAAACATGAGTTTCTAATTCCAATTTCATGGGTTTTTACAAATCTCCCAATACAATGCAATTATATCAATTTCTAAGAATGGAAGAAGCATTCGCTTGAAATTAACGTAATTAAACCACTTGCCTTGGATTATTCGCTAAATTAGGTGTTGAATTGATGAAGGTTGCTCTCTCTCCTTTTTCTCCCAAGGTTGAAGGTTGAAGATGAAGGTTAAGATTTTCTCTTTTGGGAACCTCTCCTAACTTCTCATGAAACTCCCGTAGCCCATTAAGTCATTTAGTGTTGTTAGTGGGTTTAGTGGGTAAAGACTAAATCAGATTTTAACTTCTAATTTTCGTGGGTTTTAATTCCCCAAATTTCAAAATTACCAAACTACCCTTTTGGGTTGCCGGTATGGCCTAAAAATGCCCTGGGACCCAAACTAAACCCCCGGCTAGTGTTTTCTGACTATTTCGACCCTTACGGACTCGTTGGCGCACTCAAAATGACCATACGGTTGATAAAAATAAAATTCACTTTTTAATTCAAATAATTACATTCCTGACGCGACTGTCACGTGCGTCCCAACTAAATTTTCGAAATTGTCGTATTTCAGCCTCGCGACAATTTCAATATTTTCAATATTCATATATTGCCATATATACACATTATAATCAAATACAAACTCACATCTCGTTAGTATTTTATCCGGATTAATTCTCAATTAATTCACATTTAATTTAATTAATCCCATAAATAAATATCGATAAAAATGCGGGGTATTACATACTTCCCTCCTAATAACAGAATTTCGTCCCGAAATTCGGAACTAAAAAGTACCTGGTAAAAACAACTCTGGATAACGTTCGCGCATCTCATCCTCGCGCTCCCATGTGGACTCCTCGGCATTATGATGCCGCCACTGAACACGTACTAACGGAATTATCTTTGACCGCAGTTTCCGCTCACTTCGGTCCAAAATAGCAATCGGCCCCTCCTCGTAGGAGCTATCGGGCTGGAGATCGATGTCCTCCAAAGTAATGTGAGAATGAGCCAAATCATCTCTAAGATATTTCCTTAGCGAGGAAATATGAAACACATCATGAATCCTGTGTAAATGCTCCGGTAACCCAAGTCTATACGCAACAGACCCAATCCGATCGATGATAGGAAATGGTCCCACGTATCTCGGTGCCAACTCCCCCTTCTTCCCAAATCGCATCATCCCCTTCATAGGAGAGACTATGAGTAAAACCTGGTCCCCCACTTGGAACTCCCTGAAGAACCTCTTCGCATCAGCGTAGCTCTTCTGCCGATCATGAGCTACCCGAATGAGACTCCGTATCAATTCTATCCTTTCCGAAGTATCCTGAATCACTTCCGGCCCAATTAGTTTGTTGTCCCCCACCTCCAACCAACATGCTGGGGAACGACAAGGTCTACCATACAACGCCTCAAATGGAGCCATGCCAATGGTGAACTGGTAGGAGTTGTTGTAAGCAAACTCCACCAGTGGAAGATACTGCTCCCATCCACCCCCAAAATAAATGATGCACATACGCAACATGTCCTCCAACATCTGATTTGTACGCTCGGTTTGCCCATCGGTCTGCGGGTGATATGTCGTACTCAACCGCAACTCCGTGCCCATGGCCTCCTGAAAACTCTCCCAAAACCGCGAAACAAATATCTTGTCTCGGTCAGACATGATATTTAGGGGCACACCGTGAAGTCTCACAATTTCTGCAATAAAAAGCTGAGCATACTGTCCCGTAGTGTAGTCTATCCTTACGGGTAGAAAATGAGCGACTTTGGTCAACCTGTCCATAATTACCCAAATGGAGTCGTGACCTCTCTGTGACGTAGGCAACCCCGTGATAAAGTCCATGGAGATGCTCTCCCACATCCACATCGGGACCTCTAATGGCTGTAGAAGTCCTGCCGGTCTCTGATGGTCCACTTTTACCAGCTGACAAGTGGCGCATTTAGAAACAAACATGGCAATATCTCTCTTCATCCCGCTCCACCAATACTGACGTCTCATGTCTTGGTACATTTTGTCCCCACCGGGATGTACCGTGAGCCGTGCGACTCTGCCATCACCTCGTGTCATAATTCCTCCCCTTCCGGAACTACCAGTCTCCCATTGAAGCGTAATCCCCCATCTGAGCTAACGGTGTAGGAATCGGCTCCCTCTGCTAGTAATCGAACTATCTGCTCCTGACAGAACGAGTCATTAGCCTGTGCCCGTACTACCTTCGTAACAATCTGCGGTGTAACGGTCATCACAGACATGAAAGATCGGGCCACTGCATCCTGGTGTCCTAACTCCTTCCACTTTGCCTTCCACACCCCTACCACTTCATCTACTGGCCTATGACTCAACGCGTCTGCTACCACGTTAGCCTTCCTCGGGTGATATTGGATATCAAACTGATAGTCCTTCACAAACTCAAGCCACCGCCGTTGCCTCATATTCAACTCCTTCTGCGTGAATAGGTACTGTAGGGACTTGTGGTCCGTGAACAATCGAAACTTCTCCCCCAAAAAATAATGTCTCCAAATCCGAAGGGCAAATACCACTTCCGCTAACTCCAATTCATGGGTGGGGTAATTCTTCTCGTGAGGCTTAAGCTTACGGTAAGCATAAGCTATTGCCTGACTCTCCTGCAGCAATACACCTCCAAGTCCTTGTAAGGACGCATCGGTGTAAACAAGATACTCAACTCCCGGTCTCGGCAATGCTAACACAGGTGCTGAGGTTAACTTATCCTTCAACTCATCGAATGCCAACTGACAAGCATCACTCCAGATGAATGGCACACCCTTACGAGTCAGATGTGTCAAAGGACCCGCTATCTTGGAGAAACCCCGAATGAACCTCCTGTAGTATCCTGCTAGGCCCAAGAAACTACGGATTTCAGTCGGTGTCGTGGGCTATCCCCACCCCCTTACCGCGGATACCTTCCCCGGATCAATAGATATCCCCCGGTCGAAAATAATATGCCCCAAAAACTGAACCTCCTTCAGCCAAACCTGCACTTCTCATACTTTGCATACAGCTCGTTCTGACGTAGCGTTTGCAAAACCTGCCTCAAATGCTCGGCGTGCTCCTCCTCTGTTTGGGAGTAAACCATAATATCATCAATGAAGACAATGATGAACTGATCTAGGAACTCTCTGAACACTCTATTCATCAAGTCCATAAACACGGCTGGACCATTGGTTAACCCAAAAGGCATAACCCGAAACTCGTAGGAACCATATCTCGTTAAGAAAGCAGTCTTCGAGACGTCCTCTTCCCTGATATGCAACTGATGGTATCCCGATCGCAAATCAATCTTTGAGAAGGAAGAAGCTCCTCTCAGCTGGTCGAATAAGTCATCGATTCGGGGCAACGAATACTTATTCCGTATCGTGACCTTATTCAACTCCCGGTAATCCACACACAACCTCAACGATCCATCCCTCTTCTTAACGAACAACACAGGGGCACCCCACGGCGAAGTACTCCTCCGAATAAACCCCTAACCCAACAACTGCTCAATTTGATCTCGTAACTCTCTCATTTCAGCTGGAGCCATACGGTAAGGTGCGCGGGCAATAGGCCGAGTGCCCGGCGTCAAATCGATCACAAAATCTATCTCTCTACTCGGAGGTAGTCCAGGTATATCCTGAAATACATCGGCAAACTCTCGAACAACCGAAATCGAATCAAGTGGTATCACCACTTCTTTAGAGGTCTCCTCCTCTATATAGTACAAATGAGTGGACGATGCTCCCTGAGGACGAAGCATCGCCACTAAAAACATCTCCTGCCCGGGAATGGCAAAGATAATACTCCTACTGAAACAGTCAATCATGGCTCGGTACGCAACTAGCCAATCCATACCAATAATGGCATCATACTAGGTCATCTCTAACACTAACATATTCGCGGGTAAAGTAAACCTCCCAATCTCTATACCCACGCCTCTACATACAAGTGAAATCATGGAACCCCTACTCAACGGCGAATCTACACAAGTAACCGTACTCTTGGCGGTGTCTAACAACCCAATGGTGCGTGCAAATCTTATAGCAATGAAACAGTGTGTAGCCCCCGTGTCAAATAAAATGCGCCCCATAGTCCCCTGAATAGAGAACATACCCTCAATGGCCGGTGGATCCTATGGGGCTGCGACCTGCTGGAGATGATACACTCTCCCATACTGAAGTTGTCCCTGTTGAACTGGGACTGCTGGAATAGGTGGTAATGCTGCCATCTGTGGCGGTGCTGGGAGGGCGGCGGGAAACATAGGCCTTTGCGGCTCCTGTCGAGCACCCTGCTGCTGCTGCGGGGCCCTGCCCTTATCAGGACAATCCTGGCATTTATGGCCAGTCTTGCCACAAACATAACACTTCCCCGGGAAGTTCCCCCCTCTTTGTCCCTGCTGCCCTCGGCCCTGGTGGCCGTTACCATTTCTCCCCTGGCCCTGCTAGCCCTGCTGAAACTGATGTTGACCATGCTGGCCCTGATGGTCGTTCGGACCCTGATGGCCCTGCCTAAAACCTCCATGTCCGTGCCTGAAATTCCCCGATCTGAACCTCTTATGATCCCCCTGCTGGGAACCCTGGTCACCTTGCCTTTGCCCCTGAGCAGATTGTGCCCCACTGGCACCGTTTCCCCCAGTCCTGCCCTGATGGCTGGACTCTCCTGATCTCTTGCTCTTAGCCATGTGAAAGCGGTGATCCTGGCAGTGTAACAGTGCAGCGTTAACCACGTCAGAATAAATGGCCAACGAAAGGTTCCCTAACAAATGGTGACGGATCCTCCATGTCAATTCATCGGTGAACTTCTGGATCTTCTTCTCTTCTGTCGGTATCTCATCCGGAACAATATTCAGTAGATTAGTGAATTTGGCCTCCTACTCGGCCACAGTCCTTCCCTCCTGTCTGAGATTCATTAGCTTCCTCCTCATTTCCGTGTGAACAGCTGACGGAAAATACTTGCGATCAAACCGCACACAAAACTCATGTATCGTAAGAGTATCTCTCTCCTCCCTGGTGGTAATAGACTCCCACAACTGCAGTGCAGATCCCACTAGCTTGAAAGTAGCTAGTACCTGCTTCTGAACCTCGGTGCACTCATACATCCTCAAGTGCCTCTGAATGTCTTTCCTCCACTGACTTGAAACCACAACATCGGAGCTACCTGCGAACTCCGGCAGGTGCACTTTCTGAAAAGCATCACGTACACGTTCCCAAGCAGACGGGAATGCATGGGCCTGAACTGGCGCGGCTACTGGCACCTGGGGTGGTGCCTGTTATACAACTGCTAGAGCGGCATTTACCGCTTGGGCTACAATGGCTGCAACCTCAGCGGCATTCATGGTGCCCTGTATTGGTGCTGGCTGGGGCTCTGGTTGTGCATCCCTAGGAACCCGTGGTGCACGTCGTTGAGGCATCTGAAATAAGAGTAAGGTCTATAAGTTTGCAGTTATAAACTCAAAATAGCTGAAGAGCGAAGCATACATAAAAGAATACAACAGTCCTAAAATATAGGGCTCTACATCAAAGAAAGCTCAGCGGAAACATAATAAGCCGTACAGATCCTAAAGGACACTAGAACCTGATGCTCTGATACCACCTGTGACACCCCGAATAATTAAATACCGGGTAGCTACTCCTTTATTAAATTAATACAAAATGCCAAGTTGGTTCAGTTAATAGCATCACTGTCGAAAGCATTTTTAATAATTACTAACCACCTAGTACTTAAAAAGTAAGATGTCAAATTTTAAAATAAGTCTGATTAACATGCATTGAAAGAACAATGAAAGAGTAACATAACCATACACCATAGAGTCTCAATAAGGTAACCAACAAATAATAGTAAGTCCGGAGGAAAACTCCTCACAGCAATCCCACAACTGAAATAAATAAAACAGTGAATCCTGAATTAATTACATGCCAAAAATCTAAATAACTGAAATAAGAAATGTCTCTAATAGAAATGGGCGACATGCCCTACAAATGATGAAACTGAATATGGAGTCAAGACAAAAGAAGAGTCTACTATCAAGGCCCTATAACTTCCACAACAGCTACAACTCGTTACCTGAATGGAAATCCTATGCATGGTGTCCTTGTGGCTGGGCACCTAAAAGGTTTTTACAAAAAAATAGATTTGAAAGCAAATGGGTCAGAGCCCGAAAGTGGAGAGTATTTTAAAAATAGCAAGTGTTTTAATGACATTAAAACAACGAATGCAAAATACATGTTAGGACGTGCACTCACATGAAATCCTCACCTCTCGACTAATTGTGCACTCCTAACGTACCGTACCCATCTAAGTGACATTCATATCTAACTAAACCGTCATAAGTTCTACCCTTTTCTACTCGATTCCCATTATACATTCTAACGTTATCAATTAAATAGAGGTTTTACTTAAACTCGAATTCTCAATTATTAGCAATACAATTCACTACAGGTTATCCCTTTTTATTTTCTCAAAGCGTTACCATAATTATACTCACAATACAAACATGAAAGTTCTCATTATTTAAGCGTATATTATTCACGTCATGAATATATAATACAAGCACCCGAGACTAAGCTGCGGTCCACACATACTCTGCTATCCATCCCGGTACATCACGTACATAAGGATTACGCATTCCGAATCTCTCAGGAATTGTTCTCAGATAACAACAATCACAAACAATGGAGGAGAACACAGTCACATCACATGGGTCACGCACATACCTACGCTCCCACGATAAGCAGTCTTATTAACTTCCCCATAAGTCCTTCTCTGACCTATGTCCTCGAGGTACCAATCTAAATTCGGGCACACAAAGATTAGATGGCCCTAAGCGAACGTAAACCTCCCGTGATAGCAAGTATGGTAGGTATGTCATACACATAAAATCATATACATATACTAAGCATGCACACATCCTAGTAATTACCATAATTTATTAGTGGTATACTTATCATTCTGATACCAACTTATAATGTTACGCAATTCACATATCCCCGGTTAATACTAACATTTAAATCGTCAATTATTCTCACATCGTAATTAGTCACTCACGTCCTAATCCACAATTTTCATTTGGTTCAAATCACACTTCTATGTTTTACTCCTCAATATATCCCAAATATCCCAATTATATCAATTAGTCATCAAGGGAATGTTATCTCTACAATTAAACCAGGTTACGGGACATTAGAAATCAAATCAGGCCAAAAAGGCCAATCTGTCAACTCGTTAGAAGTCTCGTTCGAACGAGGTCGTTCAAACGAGAGTTCATTCGAACGAAGTGGGCATCTAACGAGATCTCGTTCGAATGAAAGGCATTGAATGAACATCCCACTCGTTAGAATTCAAACTGTCAACTCGTTAGAAGCTCGTTCGAACGAGCTCGTTCGAACGACCTGGGCAGGTCTTCTAACGAGGTGACAGTTTCGAGCCCAGAATTTCTAAATTAGTTTTTCCTCCAACTTTCTCTTCTCAAAACTCATCCAAACATTATCCCAACAGTGATTTAAGGTTCCTAATCATTCCTAAACATACTTAGGTCGTATTTTAACATATTTATGGGGTCAAGTCTCCCTAAACAACACCCAATTATCAAATCTCCCCATATTCCCCCAACCCTTATGAATATGAACCCTAGAAAATTAAAGTCATCAATATCCACAATTAAATCCGTTTTTGTAACATCAAAGTTGTATTTCCAATAGTATAATCATCCAAACACAATTCTACATACAATCTCTTTATCAAAACATGAGTTTCTAATTCCAATTTCATGGGTTTTTACAAATCTCCCAATACAATGCAATTATATCAATTTCTAAGCATGAAAGAAGCATTCGCTTGAAATTAATGTAATTAAACCACTTGCCTTGGATTATTCTCTGAATTTTGTGTTGAATTGATGAAGGTTGCTCTCTCTCCTTTTTCTCCCAAGGTTGAAGGTTGAAGATGAAGGTTAAGATTTTCTCTTTTGGGAACCTCTCTTAACTTCTCATGAAACTCCCGTAGCCCATTAAGTCATTTAGTGTTGTTAGTGGGTTTAGTGGGTAAAGACTAAATCAGATTTTAACTTCTAATTTTCGTGGGTTTTAATTCCCAAAATTTCAAAATTACCAAACTACCCTTTTGGGTTGCCGGTATGGCCTAAAAATGCCCCGGGCCCCAAACTAAACCCCCGGCTAGTGTTTTATGACTATTTTGACCCTTCCGGACCCGTTGGCGCACTCAAAATGACCATACGGTTGATAAAAATAAAATTCACTTTTTAATTCAAATAATTACATTCCTGACGCGACTGTCATGTGCGTCCCAACTAAATTTTCCAAATTGCCGTATTTCAGCCTCGCGACAATTTCAATATTTTCAATATTCATATATTTCCATATATACACATTATAATCAAATACCAACTCACATCTCGTTAGTATTTTATCCGGATTAATTCTCAATTAATTCACATTTAATTTCATTAATCCCATAAATAAATATCGATAAAAATGCGGGGTATTACAGTGTACCCCCCAAGTATGCATGGTGCATGTGAATGATGATCTAGCCAATCCCATGTTGACACCTGTAGATGCCAAATGATGACATAATATTCCCTCACGTGAGGGTGTGATTTTGTTATAACGGTCTCCCATGTGTCATGTGAGCCTCACGCGCACTGTTCCACGCGTCTCCCAAACCACGCGCTGTGATGATGTCACCCTCGGCTTTTGATATGAGGCCGAGGGAAAAGTTCCTTCTGGTAATGAGTCTGTCCTAATTTGGGCCTCGTACTGTCGTACCCTCGGAGGTTCGTCCGGAGCCTGATGAAGGGTCGGCCCCCTGAGGGGTCGTCCGGGGCCTGATGAAGGGTTGGCCCCCTGAGGGGTCGTTCGGAGCCTGATGAAGGGTCGGCCCCCCTGAGGGGTCATTCGGAGCCTGATGAAGGGTCGGCCCCTAAGGGGTCATCTGGGCCTGATGAGGTGCAGGGCGCCCTCGGTATGGTCGAGGGTATATATGGGTATATCAATCACCCCCCAGCCCTTAGCCATAGATGATGCTGGGATGGCTGAGGGATAATGTTGCTTTTGATGAGTGACACCTGTCAAGTTGATGTGACAGCTGTCAAATTTTTATCCAATGTTGTTCCAGTTTTCAAGGCATGGCGGTTGCATGCTGCTTGGGGCTTTGTGCCCTAATGATGTCCTCCTCGTGGGTTGTGCTTTGGCTTGGGTAATGGGCCCACTCATTACTAAGGTATATAAGCAATTTTTGAAACCATTCATTCTCTTCTTCTTCTTCGCGCCCAAGCTCTCTCTCTCTCTCTCGCTTCCAGCCTTCTTGCCATTTCTGCAGTTTTTGAACCTTCAAGCTTGGCAGCCTCGCCATTACTCCTCTTGTAACACCTCGACCCTAGTGCCCTACTTATCTTCATTTCTATTTGCTTTCCTGTTTTAAGCTCATAGGGCTAGATTTTCTTAGGCTGTTCCATAGCTTTTTCGATGTAACCTCCGGTAAGTTGTTCTTAAATTGTTCTTGATAGAAAACCCTTCAATTCTTAGGTTTTGATCGGAAAGTCCACCCTGGTCAATTGTGAGATTTGTTTGTAGTTAGGCTAGGTTACCCAAATTCTTCAAAGTGTAGGGTCTCCCCCTTAATGCTTAGGAGGCTTTATAATTTAGCCGAGGAGTTCCCATCCTTGCGAGAGAAGCTTTTCATAGAGATCAGATGAATAGATGAAGAGGAGGAGAGAAGACGAGGGGCCGACCCTAATTGGGTACGACCCATTTTTCCCATCCCTCTTGCCACAGTAAAGCCATTTGCGCCATCTGAGTCTTGTGGGTCATCCCATCGTCCTGCCGAGAATTATTCAGGAGAGATGGATGGGAGAGCGTCGTCGCCCACTGGCGCTGGGCCTTGTGGGAGAGGAGAAGATTTTGACCTAAGCCCAGGCCGACAGGCCGAGGGTATGGTTTCTTCCGAGGTTGCCCCTGTGACAACCCTATCTCTATATGCCTTCCAGATGGCTTTTCCCCATAGGTCTCTGGCAAGTGATGAGGCCGAGGGAGAGGGGACAGAGGACGAGGGTGAGGACTCAGATGATGATCAGGTTGACACCTCCCATGCCTCGTCCTATATCTCCTCAATTAGGGCTCGTGACCTCTTGTTGTGAAGGCATGCCTATGGAGTGTCCCCAAATATAACTATGAGGGTTCCCTCTGAGTCTGAGAGGGTCTTCGAGGGTGAAGAGGGTGAGGTTGCAGTATACGAACAGATGTTTAAGGTTGGTGTCAGATTCCCTCTGCATCCTGCTGTCGTAGATATCCTGTCAGCCCTCGGTGTTACCCTCTCTCAGCTTCCTCCCAACTCCTGGAGGACGATCCTTGGCTACATCTCCTTGTGGAAGAATGCTTTCACTGATGATCCATCGGCCGACGTATTTTTGGCCTGTTACAATATCACCTCCTCGTCCAAACAGCCTGGGTACTACAACCTGGGGGCGAGGAGGTCTGACAAAAAAATTCTCCACGTGGCACAGACCTCCAACCACGATTGGAAGAAGATATTTTTCTTCATTTCTGGGGAGTGGGAATTTTCCGCCGAGTCTCCACATTTGGATGATAGTCCGAGGGTTCCCAGAAGATGGTCAAACCCCTCGATGAAGGCCAGGTCTGATCCCGGACTTAGCCTGGATGAGAAAGATATAGTTGAGTATCTGAGGGAACGAGGGAGAGGGGGTGAGATTGCAAAAATTTGGAGATTTGATGACCCCCAAGTTCCTCAAAGAAGCTGGTCTGAGGGTCGGCCCCCTGACAAAGCTATGTGAGTTACATTAATTTTTGCTCATTCTTTACTTTTTTTAAGTGTTTCATCTTTATCTCTGCATCTTTCTAACGTATCGTCCTCCTTTCAGGTCCTCCTGCAGGTATATCAGCTCAACTTTGGGAAATGACTGCTCCGATCTTATTGTCTGGTTTAGGCAAGAAGAAGGGCAAGGAGCCTCAGCAGGCTCCGAGGAAGACAAAGGCCGTGGGGCCGAAACTTGTTGAATCGACAGTCGACGGTCACAAAAGAAAAGAGCCTGAAGTCCCTGCTGACCCTCGGCCAAATTCTAGGACGAGGCGAGGGTGGAGTCATCTGAGGGGACTGGTTCCTCTTCTAGCATGGGAGCCTTCTGGTCCCAAAACTTGACATCATTGAAGGCCGATCCATCTTCCTTGATCACGAACCTAAGGGCAGCTAAGGCATCCATGTTTTCTGCCCCCTCGGCTGCTGATTACGAATTTCTGTCAAAGATGCCCCCGGCCAAGGTGTATGACTATGGTCTGCACTAGGGGTGTAAGCGGTACGGTTTGATCGGTAAATAGTAGATACCAATACCAAAACCAAACCGTACCAGTTTACCACCTGGTACACCAAAATCAATACCAAAACCAAACCACCTGGTATTTCGATTTTTTCGGTAATTTCGATTTTTTCTGGTTTTGGTAAATTCTGGTTTTTTCTGGTTTCGGTAAATTCTGTTTTTTTTCTGGTTTCTGGTTTCGGTTTTTTATGTTTCGGTAAACAACACTAAAAGTCCCCAAAAACCAAAAACAAAACCAACCAACTTTTTTAAATATTAAAACCAAAACCAAAACCAACTTTTTTCTAGTTTTGGTAAATTCGGTACGGTAATTTTGATAAATTCGGTACGGCACAGTAATTTTGGTACGATTTTTTCTGGTTTCGATAAATTCGGTACGGTATGGTTTTTTCTGGTTTCATAAAATTCGGTATGGTAATTTCGGTAAATTGGTTTTTTAAATATTAAAACCAAAGCCAACCAACTTTTTTGCAGTAATTTAGGTTTCGATAAGACTGGTTTCTGGTATTTTAATATATGAAACCAAAATCATTTTTTTCGGACCAAAACGGTACGGTATGGTAAAAACCCGTACCGCTTCCACCCCTAGTCTGCACGCACTGGCTCAGGTACTTATCTTTACTTCAACTAGTTGAATTTTTCACTAACTGTTTCCTCGGCCTCTTAACAAGTGTCTTTTTCTGTGCAGTTTGTCTGTGCCTTTACCTCAGCCACTAAGTGGATGGCTGAGAATCAACAGAAGTTTCATGAAGCCGAGAAGTCCATTCAGCATGAGGCCGACCTGCAGACAGAGCTCGAGACTGCAAGGACTGAACTGAAGAGTGCCAAGACTGAGCATGCCAGGGTCTTAGATGAGCTGACGAGACGGCATAATGCCGACCTGCAGGCCAAGGACCTGCTGATAAAGGAGAAGGATGAAGCCTTGCTCAACTTGGAGGTTCAGCACAAGGTCGAACTAGAGGCGGCTGTCAAGAAAGCCGAGGCCGATGTTGTGAAAGCCTACAAACTCTCAGACGAGTTTCAAGGCTTCGGCCTTGAATACTTGGAGAGGGGAATTAGGATGGCCTGTCGATGGGTCGTCTTAAAGTTCGCTGATGCAGTGTCGTCTGTTCGACCTTCTCTTGAAGCAGTTCAGCTGGATGATCCCCTCATTGCTAAAGCCTTAGCTCAAGTGGAGTCTCAGCATGTCGAAGGCATGGACACGTCTGATGGTCGGTCGGTCATGGTCATAGAAGAATCTCCCATTGATGTCGAGGCCTTGCCCTCTGATTTTGCTCCATAGGGTGGCTGTCTGTAGCCTATACCCTCTTCGTGTAATCCATTTTTGTACTTTATTTTTGTAAAATGAACAACATTTTGTAATATAATGCCTCTTGCTGTCTTCCATGCTCGTCTCTTATGTGATTTGTATTGTGGATTTTTTGTACTAACAGTATCACTAACCCCTCCCTCGTCTGTCTTGAGGACCATGGTGGGGTCGTCCCCTCCATGCGACCTCATTATAGCCGAGGGTTATAATCACCAAATTTATGGCTTTAAATAAAGTTTTCCCTCGCCTTTCTTGAGGGCAATGGTGGGGTCGTCCCCTCCATTGACCCTCATTATAGCCGAAGGTTCCAATAACCAAACTAATGGTTTTAATTAAAGTGTTTCCTCGTCTTTCTTGAGGGCAATGGTGGGGTCGTCCCCTCCATTAACCCTCATTATAACCGAGGGTTCCAATAACCAAACTAATGGTTTTAATTAAAGTTTTCCCTCGCCTTTCTTGAGGGCAATGGTGGGGTCGTCCCCTCCATTGACCCTCATTATAGCTGAGGGTTCCAATAACCAAACTAATGGTTTTTAATCAGGTGTTCCCTCGTCTTTCCTGAGGGCAATGGTGGGGTCGTCCCCTCCATTGACCCTCATTATAGCCAAGGGTTCCAATAACCAAACTAATGGTTTTAATTAAGTCTTCCCTCGTCTTTCATGAGGGCAATGGTGGGGTCGTCCCCTCCATTGACCCTCATTACAGCCGAGGGTTCCAATAACCAAACTAATGATTTTTAACCATGTGTTCCCTCGTCTTTCTTGAGGGCAATGGTGGGATCGTCCCCTCCATTGACCCTCATTACAGCCGAGGGTTCCAATAATCAAACTAATGTTTTTTAACCAAGTGTTCCCTCGTCTTTCTTGAGGGTAATGGTGGGGTCGTCCCCTCCATTGACCTTCATTACAGCCGAGGGTTCCAATAACCAAACTAATGGTTTTTAACCAAGTGTTACCTCATCTTTCTTGAGGGAAAAGGTGGGGTCGTCCCCACCATTGACCCTCATTACATCCGAGGATTCCAATAACCAAACTAATGGTTTTTAACCAAGTGTTCCCTCGTCTTTCTTGAGGGCAAAGGTGGGGTCGTCCCCACCATTGACCCTCATTATAGCCGAGGGTTGCTTTTACCAAATTAATGGTTTTTAAGTCTTCCCTCGTCTTTCTTGAGGGCAATGGTGGGGTCGTCCCCTCCATTGACCCTCATTATAGCCGAGGGTTATAATTACCAAATTAATGGTTTTTAATCAAGTCTTCCCTCGTCTTTCTTGAGGGCAATGGTGGGGTCGTCCCCTCCACTGACCCTCATTATAGCCGAGGGACGTTTCTGAAGATGTTTTCATGCGTACTAGAACTGATAAACACAGGATGAGGGGAAACACTGATATTTCTCATTAATTTTCCAGGTGTTCTGTTGGAGCAACTCCTATTACAATTATGGTCTATTAAGACCTTACAACACTACTGATAGTATTTTTTTCAAATGATCTGCATTCCAGGGGTTGGAAAAGGGTTCCCCCTCTAGATTTTCTAGTCTATAGGTTCCAAGGACGACTTCATCGATGATCCAATATGGGCCATGCCAATTAGGATGGAGCTTGTTGGGCTTTTGCCAAGTCTTTTTGAGGACCAAGTCCCCCACTGCAATTGGCCTCTGTTTCACCCTCTGATTGTAAAACCTTGCGGTCCTCTGCTGGTAGGCGGCCTACCTTATCTCTGCGTCTTCCCTCTTTTCCTCAATCAGGTCTAAGTCGAGTCTCCTTTCTTCTGTATTTCTCCGGGGGTCATAAATTTGGACCCTATGAGTAGGAAACCCAATCTCGACGGGGATGACGGCTTCTGAGCCATAAGCTAGCATGAATGGGGTCTCTCCGGTAGAGGTCCTCACTATCGTCCTGTATGCCCACAGCACGACATATAACTCATCGACCCATCTTCCTTTTGCCTCCTCAAGCCTCTTCTTGATTCCATCCAAGATTGTCTTGTTTGTAACTTCTGTTTGCCCATTGGCATGAGGTCGACCCGGGGTAGAGAAGAATTATTTGATACTCACCCTTTCACAGTACTTCTGTAGAGAGGTATTCTTGAACTGAGTCCCGTTGTCAGAAATGAGGGTGTTAGGGAGACCATATCTGTATATAACATTTTTCCAGATGAACTGGAAGGTCTTCTGATCTGTAATTATGACCATCGGTTCGGCCTCCACCCACTTTGAGAAATAGTCAATAGCTACGATGAGGAACCGATAATTATTGACTACTCTTGGTAAGAGTCCTACAAGGTCGATCCCCCACACTGCAAATGGCCATGGGGATGTAATGGAGGTAAGAGGCTGATGGGGTTGGTGAGGGATGGTGGCAAATCTCTGGCATTTATCGCACTTTTTTACATATGCCACGGCGTCTTTCCCCAAGGTCGGCCACCAGTACCCTTGGGTGATCACCCTCTTTGCTAAGGATCTGCCCCCGATGTGGCTTGAGCACGATCCTTCATGCACATCTTGCAAAAGGGATGGGACCTCAGATGGGTGCACACACCTAAGTAAGGGGAGTAAAAATCCCTTTTTGTACAAGGTGTCCCCAATGACAGCGAACTTTGCAGCCCTGTATCTCAACTTCTTCCTTTCTTGCCTTGGTTCTGGCATCTCCCCCTCCTTAATGTATCTGATCAGAGGGTCCATCCATGAAACTTCCTGCGAAACATTTAGGCAATTACCAAGTGTTTCCTCAGCGTCTTCAGTAGTTGGCCGAAGCAAAATTTCCACTGGGACCGTCCTCCTGATGTCTGTCCTAGTTGTCGAGGCCAACCTAGCAAGGGCATCAGCTCGGCCATTGTCGAGCCTAGGTATCCTCTTTAATTTCACTTCCCTGATGCCCTTCAGTAACGACCTCACCTTCTCAAGGTACCTAGCCATCCTCTCGACCTTGGCCTCGTAGGCTTCTAATATCTGATTCACTACTAGCCTTGAATCACTATGAACCAAAATCTGGTCGACACTAAGAGATCTGGCCAAAGAGAGGCCTGCTATCAAGGCCTGATAATCAGCCTCGTTGTTGGAGGCCTTAAAGTTGAACCTCAGGGCGTACTCAATGTCTGTGCCGTCGGGTGCTGATACTATTAATCCAGCTCCACTTTCGCTTTCGCAAGAGGACCCGTCGACGAAGAGACTCCACACGGTGTGCTCTTCTGAGAAACTTCCCTCGGGGAGTGACCCCTGTCTAAATAGATATCTTCCCTCTTCGTTTTCAACCACTTTCCTCCTAGCGGTGCTCGTCTCAGCCTTATCTGCAGGTGTGTCGGTGAGCTCACCCTGTCGGGTATCTATCTTCCCGAGGCTCTCACCCTCGGCTTCATCATCTTCCTAGGTAAACTCGACCACGAAGTCTGCCAATGCTTACCCCTTAATGGCCATCCTAGGCTGATACACTATGTCAAACTCCCCCAGCTCTATAGCCCAGGCCATTAACCTCCCTGATTTTTCAGGCTTGTGCAAAACCTGCCTAAGGGGAGAGTCAGTGAGGATGACCATTGTATGGGACTGGAAGTATGGCTTCATCTTTCTTGATGCACGGATAAAGGCATAGGCCAACTTCTCCATCCTTGAATATCTTCGCTCTGCCCCCTGGAGTGCCTTGCTGTTAAAATACACAGGCTTCGGTATCCCGTCTTCGTCTCTCACAATGGCGGCACTGATGGCTGACTCTGAGACGGCGAGGTATACATAAAGTCGTTCACCCTGAACGGGCCGTGATAACAGCAAGGGAGACCCCAGGTATGATTTTAATTCCTTGAAGGCCTCATCACACTCTTTACTCCATTCGAAGGATTTTCTAAGAATTTTGAAGAATGGTAGACACCTGTCTGTGGCCCTAGATACGAACCTGTTCAAAGCAGCAACTCTCCCTGTGAGCCTCTGAACGTCTTTAATGGACTTGGGGGTCTTCATCTCAACAAGGGACTTTATCTTTTCAGGATTGGCCTCGATGCCTCTTTGGTTGACAATGAACCCCAAGAACTTCCCTGCTCCGACCCCGAAGACACACTTGGCCGGATTAAGCTTCATCTGGTATTTGTCCATCGTATTAAAGGTCCTCTCCAGGTCTGCCACATGGTCCTCTGCCTTCAAACTCTTAGTCAGCATGTCATCTACATAGACCTCCATAGACTTCCCAATTTGGTCTTCGAACATTTTATTTATGAGGCGTTGGTACGTTGCCCCCGCATTTTTTAGGCCAAAGGGCATGACCCTATAACAGTATGTCCCCTTGTCAGTAATGAAGGTTGTCTTCTCCGAGTCTTCAGAGTTCATGAAGATCTGGTTGTACCCTTAATAGGCATCCATGTGCGCCTCCCTTGTGCGCCCTCTTGTGCGCCTCCCTTGTGCGCCCTCTTGTGCGCCTCCCTTTCTTCAGCGGAGTTGTAGTAACATTCTCGCGCTGTTATTTGGTCTCCCTGGACTTCCCCCACCCCGTAAGGGGTAGGAAATTTAATCATCTGATGGACCGTAGATGGCACAGCTTCAAACCCCTTGAGGGGCACACGCCCCAGTATGATGTTGTAGGCCGAAAACACATGCTTATCCATCACAAAGAAACTGACCTTCTTGGTAAGCCATCTCGACCACTCGTCCCCCATCCTGGCATCGGCCTCATACACTCCAAGGTGATGAACCTTTTCCCCACTGAACCCAATCAATGGATGATGGTATGGGACGAGTCTAGCACGGCTGAGACCTAAGGCTTTGAAGCACGACCAAAACATTACATCTGCAGAACTGCCTCCATCGACCAATATCCTCGGCACCTCACACCCGTGCACCCTAGTTGTGATGACGAGTGGGTCATCGTGTGGGTCTAGGAGGCCTTTAAAGTCCATTCTCGAGAACCCCACTATCAGAGTGTCCATATCAATCTTCTTCCTCTTTTCGGACTTGACCTCCAGAGAGGTTGAGTGTACCGTCTTCGTCACTGCCTTGGCCTCAGCCACATGGGCCTTCCTGTCAGCGACCTCAGACCCTCCTCCTGCTAGACCCCCGGAGATCATGCCCACTCCGAGCGAGATCATATTAAGCCTCTTGACAGGACCTTGGTCATCTCTCGACGGGAGGTCAGGGTCGTCCTCATCATAAGAAGGGTCGTCCCCTCTTTTTTGAGGACCTTCTCTACATGTATCGGCTCGCTTCTTTCTGGGGTCGTACCCTTGGCCCCTCTTGAAGGCACCTTTATCGACGTACTTTCTGAGCTTCCCTTCTTTCAGCATCTTCTCAATCCCATCTTTCAGAGCAAAGCATTTTTCTATTATGTGGCCGTGGACTTGGTGAAATTCGCACCAGGGTTCTTGTTCCTCTTGTTGGGGGCTGCCCTCAACTTCTCAGGCCACTTCAGGGATCGGTCACTCTTTATCTCATTGAGAATTTGTTCACAGTTGGCCGTTAGAGGGGTGTAACCAGCGAACTTGTCATCCGTAGACCTCTTCTTCCCCTCTTTGTTCTTCTTAGGGTATTTACCCCCACTAGAGCCTCATTTTTCGTCTTTGTATTTTGCTGCCATCGCCTCTTCGGCGTTCATCACCTTTCCTGCAGTTGACAGTAATTCAGCCATCGTTCTTGGAGGGTCTTCAGCAAACTTCCATAACAGCTTCCCCTTTTGGAGTCCTCCAATCAGGGCTGTCATAGCTATGCTCTCCTCATAGTCTTCCACCTCCAGCTTCTTTTTATTGAATCTGGCTATGTAGTCCCTCAGACTCTCATTCTTCCCCTGCTTAACATAGAGCAGGTGGGTGGTCTTCTTCTGTGGCCTCACCCCAAAGCAAAAGTTGTGGATGAACCGGTCTGCCAACTGCTTAAAGTTTTCAACGGAATTTTTTAGAAGAGACGTGTACCAGATATGTGCAGCCCCCATCAGGGTACCAGAAAAGGCACGACACCTCATCTCATCTGAGATAGAGTATATATCTGTTGCTGATTGATACATCTCAACATGGTGGACAAGGTTGGTGCTCTCGTCGTATCTTGGGGTGACCACAGGTGGCTTGAACCTTGATGGCGTAGGGAAGTTGACTATCTTTGCCACAAAGGGTGAGCCTGTGGTGTATCCCTTCTGAAGAGGGTCCCGGCTCTTCAGTATATCACCGATCTTATCCTCTAGTCGCTGGATCGAGTCATTCCAAGGACTCGCAGGGTCGGCTTGGCCGATGTTATCCCCTGCCGCCTCTTTAAGGTGGACGGAGGGTTCTGCTGCGGCAGGCCTATGTCGGCTATTTACTTCCCTTTGACCGTCATCCTGTCCTTGGGGTCGGCCATCTGCCGCCTCCCTCCTGGATCTCGCGGCACTCCTTGACCTGAATAATTTTTCCCACAGGTCATTTACTGGGCCCAGCCTCTCAAAGGCTGATCCCCTGCTCAAGCGATCAAAAGCAGAGCCTCTCGGGCGATCATCAGGATTTGGTCTTCCGCACTTTCCTCTACTTTCCTGGAGAGGTCGTATAGTATTGTTGGAGACCTCATATGGTTCCTAGCATTCTATAGGGGCCTCCTCTCCCTCCAGGTCATCATACCTGTCCTCAGGACAAGGGTTTCCTTGCCTCCCCAGGCGTAGACGCCGGGGGTCACCAACATCCCTACGCCGCTGAGGGGGTGGCAGGTCTTTGCGTGGTGCCTGGGGTGGTCCCCTGGCTTCATGCTGTCCTGGAGCTGCTGCCGGAGTAATCATCTCAGGTGAAAATCCTGGTGGTCTTAGTATGTTCTGGCTTAGAGCTGTGAACTGCTCCTGCATAATCCATTGGCTTGCTGCCAGAGACTTTAAGGCTGCTGCCACATCAGCCATCTCAGACTAAGGTGGTGGCTGACTGGAACTAGGTCCTCCCCCATCATCCGGCAGGGGAAGTGGTGGTGGTGGCATCTCAGGTGCCATGTGTTTGAGCTATGAAAAGCTGAACTGAAGAAAAGACTGGTGAGCTTGAGAGCCTTAGTGGGTCTCTTTCAATGGTGAAACATCTCCTCTCAGGGGGAGAGCTGGCTCACCACCAAAGTGCCCAGTGAGATCAAGTTGTACAAGGGAAGAGATGTTTTCTCTTTCCCACAGACGGTGCCAAACTGATGATGCTGAAATATAGCACCACCGGATAAGTGATGATGAGCTCAAACAATGGCAGCCATAGAGATGTAAGTGTATAAGTGTGTAGAAGGAGGTGAGTATAAGAGGAATAAGACAATGATGTATAGTGGTTCAGCCAATTTGGCCTACATCCACTGTGAGTGTGTGATCCACTAAGTATGGGCACTAATGGCCTTGGATACAATGAACATAAGCTCACTTTCTCTCTCTACTGTGTGTACAAACAGAATTTTTGCTAGGGTTCCAATTATCAAATCGATCTCTACTGTAGGGTTGTAGGTGACAAGTATATATAGGTCTTGGGGGTGTAGTGTACCCCCCAAGTATGAATGGTGCATGTGAATGATGATCTAGCCAATCCCCTGTTGACACCTGTAGATGCCAAATGATGACATAATATCCCCTCACGTGAGGGTGTGATTTTGTTATAACGGTCTCCCATGTGCCATGTGAGCCTCACGCGCACTGTTCCACGCGTCTCCCAAACCACGCGCTGTGATGATGTCACCCTAGGCTTTTGATATGAGGCCGAGGGCAAAGTTCCTTCCGGTAATGAGTCTGGCCTAATTTGGGCCTCGTACTGTCGTACCCTCGGAGGGTCGTTCGGAGCCTGATGAAGGGTCGACCCCCCTGAGGGGTCATCCGGAGCCTGATGAAGGGTCGGCCCCTGAGGGGTCGTCTGGGCCTGATGAGGTGCAGGGCGCCCTCGGCATGGACAAGGGTATATATGGGTATATCAAACGGGTAGGGTCTGGATCTTATATAAAACCCGGACCCGAAGACCCGACCCGAATTCTACATTATTATTTTGTATATATACACATATATACTATAAATTTATATATATTTATAAATATATCTTATCAATATAACATGTAAGTATTATATATAAAAATATATATTTATGTATATAATAAATATAAGTAATATATGTTTTATTTATCCTAATAATATTCTACAATACATTACAAAATATATTAATTTAAGATTAAATAATAAAGAAGGGGGATAAAATAAAATAAATATAAAATAAATGTACATATTTGACCAGACCCTGACCCGAACCCGTGACCCGAAGACCCGAACGGATCCGGGTCTGAATCCAATATTATAGACCCGATGAAGACCCGGACCCGAACCCGAATCCGATAAAGAGCCGATTACACGGATCTGGATCTCCCTAAACTCGACCCGTTGACAGGCCTAGTCGAGACTCTAGATGATCGCATACAATGTCTTAGGATGGTTTGGTTAACTTTATTTATCGTGTCAAATGATAAATAAGTTGTTAAATAACATATTTGTTTATAATTTAATGTGTTTGGTATAAAAAGTTATTTATAAGTTATTTGTTAATATATAACATTTTTTATACATAAATTTGTTATAAATATTAGCAAACTTTGCTTTGATATTTGAGTGAGAAATATTTGTCACACAAATTTGTTAATGTACAACACATCATACACATAAATTTACCAATGTACAACATCTCCTATGCATAAATTTGCCATAAATGTTGACAAACTTTATTTTGCTATTTGAGTGGGAAATATTTGCCATACAAATTTGTCAATTCTTACAAGTGCTTTTTTTATTTTTTTTATACTAAAATATTGTTAAAAATATTTATAAATTGTTAAAAAAAGGTTTTAACTAAAAAATAGTTTTATAAAACTGTTATAAATAAAATAAAAAAACTGTTTTAAATAAAAAAACTGCTTAAAAAAAGTTGTTCTAAAACTATTTTAAAAATATTTAGAAACTCTTTTAGAAGGTTTAAAAACTGTTTAAACATTTTTAAAAACTGTAAAACTATTTTTTTAAATCATTTTTAATAAACTGTTTTTTCGTAACATTTTTTAGTAATAGTTTTTTTGGTAACATTTTTAAAAAATGTTTTTTTAATAAATAATTTTTAAAATTCTTTTAATAAACAGTTTTTTCGTAACATTTTGAACATTTTTTCGTAACATAAAAACTTTTTTTCCGTAACATTTTTAAAAACTGAAAAAATTGTTGTTTCGTAACATTTTTATAAACTGTAAAAACTGCTTTTAATAATAAAAACAGGGAAGAAGAAAAGAAAAAAAAACTGTTCTTTAGGTTTTTTAATAAATAATTTTGGGGTAAAAAACATTTATTATATGTAGTTTGTTACCTTTTTAATAAATAAAAACGAGGAGTAAAAAGGAAAAAAAAAACTATTTTTTTATTAAATAAAACTTGGAACGAAAATAAAAAAATATAAAAAAAATAAAACATATTTTTTGTTATTATATATGATAACAGGAACGAAAATGTGTTATTAAAATATTTTGTCTAAAAACTTTGTTTTATCTTATTTGGTGTTTCCTAGCCTAACGTGAAAAAAATAATATTTGTCTTAGCAAATTTTATCTATGACAATTTTTACCGTGACATGATAATATTTGTCATGAGATGCACCAAACGCCCCCCTTAATGGAATTTTATGATAACAAATTGAATATGTGACTACCCTACTAGTGACTATATGAATGGTAATGCGTTTGATGATAGTCATGGTGATTACTGGTACATTGTTATTATTTTACTACAATTAATACTATTCATCCTTGATTACTTTATAGTAGATGCACACTAGTGAATATGATTCAACTTAATTATAGTAAATTATACTTCATTAAATTACAAGCCTTCATTAGTTTTGATAGCATATAATAAATGAGGAGCAAAGTCTAGAAAAAATATACCATAATATAGATTATTTTTTGTTACAATTGAGGGCAGTGGTGGACCCGGAATTTTTAGTTGGGGGGTGCAAAATTTTTCGATAAAGATCGGGGGTTTGGGGGCGGGAGCCCCAGAAGCGATTTCTTTTTTTGGGGGGGGGGTATTATTTTTTTGCAAATTTTTATACCTAAAAGTTTAAAGGTTAGTATTGACAAATTTTTAGCTCCCATTTTGTTCCTGAAATTTTTAAAAATACATCAACATAATATTACCCTAAATCTCAAATACCAATCACAATATTTCAACTTAATTACCTTAAATTTGAAAATATATTCCAAAACAATAATTTACTAATTTTTACAATAAACTAATTTAACAATCCTAATCATTTAATTATTTAACTGGAAAAAAAATGTTGAACTGAAAAAATATGTTGAACAATTATTAACATATATATTTATCGTTTATCAAAATAAATATTGAATTTAAAAAAAAAAGAACGAAAGAAAGAAAGTTACATGTTTGTTGCTTGCTGCTGCTACGATTCGACAACCCGAGAGAGAGAGAACTCCTTCCTTCGGCGCTGGCAGCACTCGCAGGGCGGAGGGAGAGAAACTTGGAAGGCACAATAGCAGGGCACCACTACAGAGGGGAGCACTGCTTCTCTTCGATTCTGATTTGGGGGCAGCAGGCCATAGCAGAGGGGGGGGAGAAATTGAGTTGGGTTATGCTTATTTATATTTTCGCGCCTTGTATTTTAAAATGGCAAAAACTCAATGCCTTTCACTATAAAACATTACAAAAAAGGTCAAAAAATTAGCCTAAACCAGGAAAAAGTTCCAAAAAATCTGGGTGGACGGCCGCCCACCTTCGGGACCACCTAGGTCCGCCCCTGATTGAGGGGGTAATGAATGAGATAGACACATTAAGGCCCTGTTTGGTTTGCAATTTTAATTCTGTTTTTGGTGTTTAAATACAATTCTGATAAATAATTGCATTTGACAACTTGTTTTTAAATACTCGATTATAATATTTCTGTGTTATAATCAAGTTTTTAAGATAACAACAAAAAGGTGTTTTATAAGTTCTGTTTTTTATTTTTAACTCAGAATTATCCATTCTTAATATTTTAATGCATTTATATCTTAATATATAATATTCATTAAATACATTAATATGTGTGTAATTCTTATAAATGAAAATATGTATGTACATGTACAAAAAATTATGTATATTTTATATATAGTTTTATACATGTATTATTAATGTATGGAATAATATAAAATATACATATGTATTAAAAATTCTTATCAATTTTTATATATATATATATATATATATATATATATTGTGAATTATACATGATATATATATATACAAACTCTCCAACATACCTTATTAAATATGCATAAAAATACATGATATTAAATGTACATGAAAATAATTTATGATATATGTATATATGTATGTATGTACATATGTATACATTCATTTATCATGTATGTATGAAAGTTTTATGTATGTGTACACACACACACACACACACACACACACACATATATATATATATATATAATATAAATATACATGTTTGTCAATTTTGTCAAACTTTTAAAAAAATTGTATTTAAAAATAAATTTACCAAATGTGCACCAATAATTATAAACACAAAAAACTGAATTTTAAAACTGTATTTCAAAACAGCGTTTAAATCAAGTTTTCTGAATACAGAACCAAACGAGAGCTAATCTTCTGCCAAATCTGTAACAACTAACAAGAGAGGTGTTATACACACACATAATTGGCGCGTGTGTGTATACCTAAGCCATTACTGGCGAATCGAATACTCTCTCTGGAAAAAAATCTTTACGGACTAAATTTTTAACAATCTGCAAACAGTTATATTTGTTTTGGCAACATTGATAGAAAAATGTCTCAAATTATTATTACCAAGTTTGGATATTTTATTAAGAATATAGAGATTCATTTCAGAATCTCCTTGTTAAGAATATAAATTCACTAATTGGAAACTAAAGCCTTACTAACAATATATTAGATCATGGTGCCCCTCCGCCGTCTTTAAATTAGATTGTGATCATATACTCTCATATTTAACATATTATGCATGGATCAATAACTCAATTGCTCAAAGTCACCAAATTTATATATGTACACGTGTTAAGCCCATGCCAAATCACACGTAAGGGAAGTCGTTGAGCACATAAAGTTAGGCATTGGAAAACTAAGACCTTACACCGTAACATATAAGATCCCGGAGACTCTACCCATTGCCAATTGTTATTTAGTTGTATGGCCCAATATTTAACATTTCCTACACGTGCTTGTGCACATTATTTGGCGTTTTAATGTTTAAATTGATATATAATTATGTAGAAATTTGATGGAAAGGGAATACCACCAGAAGGTTTGAGTAGAATAAGAATGTGTTTGGGGATACCAGGCTTTCATTGGGCACAATATCAAGAGTGACATTCACCTAAGAGTTTTAGATAGAAAGGAAACGGAGATAAAAGGAATGTGAAATGGTGATGGTTATATTCCTCTTACAAGAGAGTAATTTAGAGAAGTCATATTCTTTTCTTAGTTTATGGATTTTGTAGAAAAATATAATGTCGTATGTCTTGTACAATGATCACACAAAGCCTGCCCAAACTAGGAGTTAGGGAGAAAATAATAATGATAGACATTAGCAATTGTGTTAAGCACCATCAATCTATGTAAAATTTTAATAGATACTAGCATGCAACCCGTGCGATGTGTGAACGTATATAAATGGAATACAAAAATCAAATATTATAGAAAATTACTTACATCAACAATGAATTGTCATTTTTTGGCGCAAGATTTCAACTATTAAAAATTCAAATTATTATCTTGCTTAGTGTTTTATGGTGAATGATTAAAAAATAGGGGACCCAAAAGTAAGGGTGCCATCTTAGACATGACACAATGAAACTATCCAAAGTTGATTGAAAATTGACACGATATGTCTTGTTCATGTAAATTATGACTAGTATTATGGCATCATGTCAATCGTGTTTTTACTTGTGTTTTTAAGTATTATCTTATTTAATTTGTGTGAAAAATATTAATTATGTTAGTTGTGTCATGTTTTAAATGGACCATATTTGTCTACGATTTCGTGTTGTAGTGGGCTCGTACCTAAATGATACTTGGCATGTGGGGCGAGGCTCAAACACAACCCAAAACACGGATGTTTACCCTTACAAAAAAGACACAATCACATAGAAACCAAAAATAAAACATTCACATGAGAATAAATTTATATTCGAGTAGAAAATTTAAATTAATAAGAAACGGATAAGAAAATTTTTAATTAATCTTTTCTCATTTAATTACTAATTAATGCAATGAAATTCCATCTCATTTCCTTCTTTCCACTATCTAAACATGTGCAAAATTAACATTTCTTTATCCAAAGTTTGAGTAAATATTTTAATGGTATAAACGACTTCAACAGAGCACTCAGTATTAATAAATAAAATGTAAATATTTATAGGTAAAGAAATGTAATATAATGAGAAATGCAATGCCAATAAACTATTTTTCGTGAAGGGTAACCAAACTCCCTCTCATCTCCCTCTCATCTCCCTCTCATCTATTGACCTCTCTCCCTTGTACCTCATATCAATAACCTCCCTTATCTCTTTCTTTTCTACCCCTCTCCATGCTCCTTTTCTCCCCCAAATCATAAATGTAACACCTCGTATTTTTATAATTTTTATATTTGGATTAAATGTGGATTAAATTGGGATTAATTAAATTAAATTGGAATAATTAATTCGAGGTTAAATAAATACTAATTAGTGAGATAAGGGTTAGTATTTATTTATAGTGAATATTACTTAGTGAAGGAGAGTGAGAAATACGGCAATTATGATAAATTTAGTCGGGACACGCGTGTCAGTCGTGTCGGGACTTAGATTTGGAAATAAAATATTATTTCATTTTGGGTATTTCATATGGTCATTTCACGTGAGCTAGTGTGTCCGTAAGGGTCGAAATAGTCAGAAAAGTCTATCCGAGGCTTTAGTTTGGGTCTCAGGGCACTTTTAGGCCAAACCCACACCTCGAAGGGGAATTTTGGTTTTATAAAATTTTGGGAAAAGTGGACCGACGAAAATTGGAGAGTTAAAGTATTAGGCACGTATAGGCAATAAGGGTTATCAGTTGTTAAGCCAAAAGAGAGAGCACAGGAGGGAGAAGAAGGGAATTCCTAGGAGTTTTAAGGCTAAAAGTCATCATCTGGCACCAAAACCACCACCAATTTATAGATCGGGGAGATAGGACCACAACCATATCCTTATTCATCAACGGATCAGAACTACCAAAAAAGGCAAGTGTTTATCATGCTCAATTATGTGCATATTGATAATACGCAAATATTACGTATTTCATCCTCCGAATCGACGCATTTCAGCCCCTTCGGGTATCTTATTCCCTTTATTTATGCTCGTTAACCAGAAAACCTCGTATTTCTACATTAACATGTTTTGCAAGGGTTAATTGAGCTTTTATAGGTATTTGGATGCTAAGTGTGAAGTTCGGACGCATTCCGCTCGATTTCCGTACGCGATCGCACGTTCAAAGGCATTTTAGTCTTCACAGCTTGGGCACCTGGCCCAACATCTACAAGGAAGTAGATATTTCGTTTTTAAAGAGCTATAGCTTAGGGTTTGGGTGATTTTGGGTAGTTCTTCTTCATTTCTTCTTGGATTGACACCCTTTTAGGTTTGTATGTTGCACTATTCATCTTCCTCTCCATTAATATAGTTTGTATTTCCTTATTTCTTGCTTTGATAATTAGATTTACATGCTTTGTTAATTAGTTTACATGCTTTAATTCATTTCTTTCTAGTGTAGATTTACCGCGTTTATTTACATGCTTTCATTTACCGCATTTTTACGATGCTTTCTAGCTAATTTAAATTAGGTTGTGCTTGAATTGAACTCACTCGAGTTGACGCGTTGCTTGGATTTGGTGATGGTGTTTACGGGTCTATTTCGGGTGCGTTGTCCTAGTTATTGTGCCTAGGAGATTTGACGTGGCATATCATGTATGTCCCGTACTTACGACCTTTCGTGCGTAATTTTCGGGATGTTTGTTGATGCCAAAATCATATTAGGCTTTTATACGAATTTAGGGGCGTGAAAACCCTTGGTTCAATTAACTGTCGAAACGAAATGCATTTTAAATAACTCGTCGACCCATGTATCCATTTTATACAAATTAACTCGGGTGAGGGATATTCAACGCAACCTATAGTTTTACCTCTTTGTTAATCTAGTTTCAATACACTCGCCTAGATTAAATATTTCCCTTTTATGCATCTTTTCCTTTTTAGTTTGTAATCACCTTTTGCACATTTATTTCAGAGTATTAAATCATATAAATTCTAGCAACTCGTCCCTGTGGATTCTCGATACCCGACTTACCGTTGTGCTTGCCTCGCAAGTGTAGTAGTAATTTAGGTTTGTTTGTATAGTCGTGGCGAGACAGAAAATAATGACTGTGCACTTACTCGCGCACACTTCTCCCGCACTATCAAAATGGCGCCGTTGCCGGGGACTTGTTTGTTTTAGACTTTATTTGATTTAGTATTTCATAGTATTTTATTTCTATTTGTCTTATTTGCTAATATTTTAGTAGGACTTCCACATTTGAGCACTTAGAAACGCTCGAATTTTTCCCCCGCACACCTACTTTGTGGAATTCGCCACTTGATCCATTTTGGGGGTAAGCATGTCTTATTCCAATTCTTTCGATAATCCTTGTTATAATTCTCAAAATTCCCGCAAACCTATGACTTTCGATGAATACTTAGAATCCCAAAGTATAACAAATTCAAATATGACTTTGGGCGAGTATAACGAAAGTCAAAATTTGGGTTATTATAATTTTGATGATGATGATGATGATAATGATTTGGGGCCTTTATCTCCTTATAATAGGAATTTTGAAACGAATTCGAATAGTTTTCAAAATTCCTATAATAATGAGTTTTCATTTAAGTCCGATAGTAATTTTTAAAGTTCTCATTTTCATGCATTCGCACGTCGACCTATGACATTCGGTGAGGGCTTGCGTATGTATGAGAATGAGAAAATTGAAAATCGTTATCGAGAAGAAAATCATTTTTGGAACATGAATTGGATTTATTATTTGAGTCCGACGATGATTTTGCTTCCGATACTTTTGAAGTCGAGGAATGTTTTGAACCAAATGAGGTACTTGTGCCTACTTTGGAACAAACCATTCTAGACTTTGCCAATTGCATAATAGATGTTGAAAATGAGGATGAAAATGACGTAATATCCATTTGCAATGAAATGATTTCTTCTTTGCCCCCTAAAGAAGAACATTTCATTGAAAATGATATTATTTCCTTCAAAACTCAATCTTCATGCGATGATGATTCATCTCATGAGTTTAAATTTCTATCATCCCCATTTTCATTTTCTATTATCACACCGTCACAAGTACCCGATGATTCGGTTTCAAACTTTAATGTTTTAAACATTTTCGCCGATGAGGAGTACTTGCTCGAGTCACCTTCCACGATCGCATTCGTGCCTTCGTGCGCGCCGCCTCCCATTCCAATTTCAAAATCATTGAGAGGATATTCAACTTTTCTCGGTCCCCACATGTTCTTGTCACTCGTTCAATACAAACCCCCCCATCGTCCCATCAAAACTTTTAATTGACGATGGTTCCTTTCTTCCGCCTTACACATGCCTTCCGTTGTTCAAACGGAATTCATATTTTTCGGAAGGCATGCTTGTATGTGAGGGTACACCGATTATCCTCCAAAGTCAAATCATTTTTACGGTGGACCCTCAGCTATTTAGACTTCTAGTGTACAGTTAGTGTGAAGTCTAAATAGTAGGTTCTATATAGTTAGCTTTTTATTCTTTCTTTCTTTATTTTTTCTTTCCTTTTTTATTTAGTCTAGTGTAATTAGTTAACTTTTTGTTATTTATTTTTTCTATTCTCGGTACTAACTTATTTTGTAGATTCTTTGGACTTCTTTTAATGGGGATCGCTCCAATTTCGGATAATATCGCTCTTTTCCTCTCTTTGACTTGGTTCTTAATTTACATTGAGGACAATGTCAAGTTTTAAGTTAGGGGGTGTGGGATATTCTATCCATTTCTTTATTTAGTATATGTTTTTGCTCACATGTTAGTTACTTAGTATGATTTTCTTAAAAAAAAATCAAAAATTTCAAAAAGTTTTTCTTTCTTTTTTTCTCATTTTTTTGGCTTTTTGCCTTTGTTTCCGATGATAAATTTCAATAATTTCCCGATCCAATAGACATCCCAATGATGCATGTTCTCGATTTTAGAAGTTATTAGACTTTAGTCTCACTTATTGATATTATGAATAACTTCATGAATTAAACTTTAATCCCATGAGCACATGCACTTTTATGGTTATATTGATTTGGTTTGAGATTTTTATAACTCGGTATTCTTTTGTTGCATTGTATATACTTACACCTAGTAAGCTTTGTACCTTTCGTCGTTTGTGAGTGTTACACACTATTCTTTTCTCATTAAAAACGTTGAATTCGTTGGTAATCTCACTATTCTTTCATTTGACCGTTCATTAATTGAGTTCATACTTGAAATGTGTTACTTGATCATGATTTTCATATATTGTTTTGACTCGAGAATTGCGTAAACTTTGTGAAATGATCATAGGACATCTTTGTTATATCACCCATATTAGCCTTGACCTCACCCTTATATGTTTACCCTCGTCAACCCCTTTGAGCCTAAATATAGCCTTTCGTTTCATAACCACAATCCCATAACCAACTCTAAATTGGAGTTATAAACCATACATACACTTTCCATACCTTTGTTTGGAATGTTACTTGGGATTTAATGTTGTTGTTGTGATGTTGGTTGCAATTTAAGCATATGAGAGTTTGAAAAGTAAAGAAAAGAAAGTAGTGAAAAAAGTGAAGAAAAAGAGAAAGCAAAAAGCAAAAGAAAACAAAAGAAAAAAATGAGAAAAAGAAGAAAAGAAAAAGAAAGAGAAAGTTGTAAATGTTGTATATAGTTCAATAAGCTTTGATTACTCTCCCCGATGACATATCTAATGCCGTTTTGAAAATCGTTTTCCAATTTTGATATTGCCCGCATTTTTCCATTATCCCGAGTTTTCATTCCGAACACTTTGAATCCGTATATACTTATCCTTAGTTTCATACCCTAGCCTAACCTACATTACAACCCTATTAAAGTCCTAGGTGATCTTAAGTTGATGTAATTCAAAGGTTTAAATAGTTGTGATAATCTGTGAAAATGCATCTCACCTCTTTTAGTGTGCGGTATCCTTTTATTGAGATTACAGTTTTTCAGTTTATATATAGCGTTCTTCATTTGTGACATGCGTGCGGCCTAGTTTCCATATACATTTACTCTTTATGCCCGCATGTTCCGTGTGTTACCTCCCGTTTCAAGTGAATTCACTTTATGAGTGTAATGCACGTGAGGATTGAATGTATGCTTGCCTTTAGTATCCAGTTTATATAAGTTTTTGCAAAATCACACTTTGCATCTGCTCGCTCTCCCCCCCCCCCCCCCCCCCACACACACACACACACATTTTAAGGTTTCAATTCTATGAGGTGCATTATATAATATCAATGATTTGGATTTTTGTTTGGATTCATTCACTTTGCTAATAATGCGTATGAAATCTTTTTCGCCATTGTTGGGTTTGTTGCATGTTGGTTTGGGCATATTTTGAGGAAACCATGTGATATTTGTGGGTACCATCCCTGAAAATCCTCATTAGACGACACTCGTCCACTAGGGTGACCTAGGGGTTTAACGGCTTATTCCATACGCTAAATGCAATCGAATCGCCCGCGAAAGTGGCCATTTGCTTTTATACCATACTTTTGTACTATTTTCTGCGTTTGGTTTGCTTGTAGTTCTTGTTGCATCCTATTTCATTGCTAGGGACTAGCAATGTGTAAGTTAGGGGGTGTGATAATACGCAAATATTGCGTATTTCATCCTCTGAATCGACGCATTTTAGCCCCCTCGGGTATCTTATTCCCTATATTTATGCTCGTTAACCAGAAAACCTCGGATTTCTACGTTAACATGTTTTTCAGGTGTTAATTGAGGTTTTATAGGCATTTGGATGCAAGTGTGAAGTTCGGACGCATTCCTTTCGATTTTCGTACGCGATCGCACGTTCAAGGGCATTTTAGTCTTTTCACAGCTTGGGCACCTGGCCCAACATCTACAAGGAAGTAAATATTTCATTTTTAAAGAGCTGTAGCTTAGGGTTTGGGTGATTTTGGTTAGTTCTTCTTCATTTCTTCTTGGATTGACACCCTTTTGGGTTGGTATGTTGCAGTATTCATCTTCCTCTCCATTAATATAGTTTGTATTTCCTTATTTCTTGCTTTGATAATTAGATTTACATGCTTTGTTAATTAGTTTACATGCTTTGATTCATTGCTTTCTAGTGTAGATTTACCGCGTTTATTTACACGCTTTCATTTACCGCGTTTTTACGATGCTTTCTAACTAATTTAAATTAGGTTGTGCTTGAATTAAACTCACTCGAGTTGACGCGTTGCTTGGCTTTGGTGATGGTGTCTACGGGTCTATTTCGGGTGCGTTGTCCTAGTTATTGTGCTTAGGAGATTTGACGTGGCATATCATGTTTGTCCCGTGCTTACGACCTTTCGTGCGCAATTTCCGGGATATTTGTCGACGCCAAAATCATATTGGGCTTTTATGCGGATTTAGGGGCGTGACAACCCTTGTTTCAATTAACTGTCGAAACGAGATGCATTCTAAATAACTCGTCAACCCATGTATCTATTTTATACAAATTAACTCGGGTGAGGGATATTCGACGCAACCTATAGTTTTACCACTTTGTTAATCTAGTTTCAATACACTCGCCTAGATTAAATATTTCCCTTTTATGCATTTTTTCCTTTTTAGTTTGTAATCACCTTTTGCACTTTTATTTCGGAGTATTAAATCATATAAATTCTAGCAACTCGTCCATGTGGATTCTCGATACTCGACTTACCGTTTTGCTTGCCTCGCAAGCGTTGTAGTAATTTAGGTTTGTTTGTATAGTCATGGCGAGACAGAAAACAACGACTATGCACTTACACGCGCACACTTCTCGCACTCTATCACATATGTTATCCATGTTAGGGTAGATTTGAAGAAATACTCGTGATATTATAAATTTGGCAGTGAAATTGAATGTTAAATCAACTCTTTGGGTAGGAATTTCATGTAGTTCGAGTAATCATATGTTGATAATATGAAACCTGAGAATTATGCATAATAATCACGAAACTAAATCTGGGTTTAGGTTGGACCTTAATGGTGAAAAGATATACCTATGACTTTTGAGGATTTAGTGATTTAAGTTATCCTTATATGAATATTTTAGGGTTTTGATGTTAAAATATGTTAAGGATCATCCAATTACTTATAGATAAGGTTTGGGGACTCTTAGTTTTGGTTTTGATGAAATCTGAGGAGTTTTAGGTAAACAACAATGGTCAAAAACGTAGTTTTAAAGGAAATGGACGAACTGGGTTATTCTCGTTCGAACGATTTGGAAAGTTGTTCGAACGAATATGTTCAAACGAGAATTCTAACGATATTTCAAAAAGCATTTTATTCGAAGTTCATTCAAACGACCTGGAGTTTTCGTTCTAACGAGATTTCAGGTTCGTGCGAACGTGATTTCAAAAAAATAAAATTCTCTCCGGACTTAGATGGGTGGATCACTTTTGATGAAATACAATAGAGAAAATAATCATGCGTTACAAAGTACCATGAGTATTAGAGAGAAATATACTGCGTACTTGAGTTGTGTGTTGCGTGTATAACTATATTGTGTGTATGACATACCTACGCTGTTTGCTATCAGGAAGAGGTTTTGAGACGTGGACGGTCTTATCCTAATGAGCCCATTGAGGGGCTTTTAGACTTGTACCCAAAACGTAGAACGTTAAATACGTGTTATCTAAGAGTATGATAGTTTTGACGGTTGAATGGGAGCGTAGGTATATGCGTGACCCATTTGGCTGGGAACTATGTTCGCCTCCAATATATGTGAATTGAATTTAAGGTTCAATTGAGATACTTAACCGATAGTCCTTTATTTCGTACGTGAGGTACTGGGACATGATAGCAGAGTATGCATGCACCAGGAGGTCTCGGCCTAAGGGTGCAGTATTGTTTTATATATATAATGATAAATATATATAATGATGACTTATTCTACACTGTGTGCCTAGTTGAAGAGAAAGATAATAATATACAAGATAACTTTAGTATATGGAATGAGAAATTTATAATTGATGTTTGGATAGGAAATATGTTATAATGTATTGTATGGGCGATACTGGTGAATGTTACGAGTTACCGTGTGAAGTAATAAATTTGGGTTGGACTAGTTTGACGGGGTAGTATAATTAGGACGAGTTAGATATATACGTTAGTGTGCACATTAGATGAGAGGTGAGCATGTAAACTGAGAGCACGTAAACCTAACATGTATATAATATTAGCTAATTTTGCATTTAAATACTTGCTAAATTTTAAACTGTTTTACTCAGGCTCTGACCCGTCTTCTCCAAATCTCTATTATTTTTGTAAAACATTTTAGTTGTACAGCCACAGGGACACCACGGTTAGCAGGTTCTATCTTTTAGCGCGCTGAAGTTGCTGTGGAAGTTGTAGGTCCTTGACATTAGACGCTTCAGTATTCCTCATTTCTTCATTATGAGCAGTTATTTCATTCAGTCGGACATGTTGTCCATTTCTATTTAGACATTTTCAGAGATGTTGGATTTTATTCTATTTAGCATATCATATACAGGCTTTATTATGGATGGTTGTATTATTATTTCAGACTGGATTTGTGTGTTTCAAACACCCTTTTTATTCTATTATTTTATCTATCATATGGTGGATGTATGTATGGGAATGGTTTATTATTAAATTGTATTGTGTTTTCCTGTTAACTAAAAATATAAATTTGGCACCAGCTTTTCAAATACTAGGTGGTTAGTTTATATTAAAAAGTTTTCGACTGTGATGCTAAGAATGGACCAACTGGATATTCTGTTTTGATTTAATAAAGGCCAGATCACCCGGTATTAAATTAAACGGGGTGTCACAATAACTATCTCTCCCAGCAGGTAGTACTATTAGACTTTAATTCTTAATTTTGGGATTAAAATCAAATCTACAATTGTGTGGTTACATACAATCCGAATTTGAAGAATTTATTGGAATAATAATACGTTTTAGTGAGATATTTCAACAGTTTTCTTTAATGGCTAAGAAAATCAAAGATAATGAGGAGATTATTGGGTCCTCTCTCTCTATTTAAATATTTGTAGTCTCTCCATCATTCTACACCTTTGGCAAATTATGAAATTAGAAGGACAAGATGGAGAAAACTCGGTTCTCTATTTCAACACATTTTTAAGGATTCAAAATTGGTCCTAAATTCATGACTAAGTTAAGAAAATAGAGTTAAGTTTGAGATCATGACATGAGGTATTATGGACCAATGTACGTGTCCTTATCATCCCCTATATTAGGCAAATTTATATATGAACATATATGATAATAAAGATCCTAATTATAATGCATAAATAGTTATGATTTCATTATAGATTAATTTTTATGCCTAATGGAATAATTAATGTTTTCAATTATGTTTACATGTAGTATCATAACCTTATTTCAATTCTGTATTGTTTCATTTAAATTCCGAACCATAAAAAGCGTGAAAAACAAGATTTTTTTATTTTTAGTGATGATTTTAGCGACCCTTTTCCAAAAAACTTGTATGTTAGAATTAATCGAAAAGGACATAGTTTAAATGCAAACGGCTTTCAGTAGAAAAACATAGCAGCGTTGCGGGTAATGGACGTTATTTTTCGGCCATCCGAGATCATTCAGGCCTCCGAAAATCAATTTCTTATTTTCAGATGATGCTAAAATGTTATTTTTAAATGATCAATCATTCCGATCTTTATAGTATTATTTATTGAATATGCTTATTATGTAAAACTTGATTATGGATATTAGAAGTCTACCTTAAAGGTTTTTACATCAATACGTACGTTATGGTTGAAAATACCTAAATAAGTTGTTTAACACAAGTTAAAACAGTCTAGTAGGTTCCGAAATTGTTTCTTGAAGAAACGCTTTTAGAAAACAAACAAAATAATACAAGATATGTTTAGAAAAAGTTATGAATGAGTTATATCAGATATTAGTGAATAAGTTTTGAAAATCAAAACTAATTTTTAGTTATAGTAGCAGTAGAGCAGTAGGGATGAGAGAATTAGCAAACATGCACAGTACACAAGAATTTTAACGTGGTAAAACTCCACCCAAATGGGGAAACATCCACGGAGGTCTCTACACCTCAAAATAAAAAATCCACTAGAATAAGTTTTAAGGTACAAGTAAGCAATGAAACTTAAACACACAATATAGACCTAAATCTAAGTTAAGAAGTTATACCAATTCCGTTAGGTAACTCCAAATGTTGAGGCTCTGGTTTGGTTTCTCGTCGTTCAACAGCTTGTCTGCTTAAGCTCCTTCTTTACATCGACTTAGAAGTTAAAATATCTCAACCAACACACAATTTCAGTGATGTTATGTGAAGGTGTTTGTGTGTGTAGTACCTAAACACAAGCATGAACACACCCACAGTTATACAAACAATTATCCTATAATTACAAGATTCTTCTCAGAATGATATGCAGGATTTTACAATACTGAAATTAGATTTTCTTTCGAAATAACTGATTTTCAGATCTTTATTCTAGAGAACCTTTAAAAATGAGATTCTTCGAAGCTCTATTTATCTACACGTTTTTCAAAATGAAAAACTTATATCTAAACTTTGAAATCCTCAAAATCAGTTTTGTAAAACATAAATAAGAGAGTGTTGGATTTAAACGAAAATAAAACATATACACAGTGAATCCAACAACAGAGTATGATTTATTGATAAAGAAATCAGATTTAACACCTATGTGACTGTATCACTTAGAAATCAGATTTACAAGTTTCAATATTTAGAAACGATTTCTAATTTTGAAGTGATGGTGTTGGAAAAGAGATTAAAACTAAAGAGGATGGATAACTCTACAAACCAGAAACCCTAAAACTCTCAAAGATATTATCTAAGATAAAATGAATAGAGTTTGGTTTGGGTTTTGTATTTTCTCTGGAGTTTTATTTCTCTCCCTCTCTCTTTTTCTCTCAAACCCTAAGGTTTTCATAGATTGTAATTGAAGGGATGAAGGGTCTTATTTATAGGGAGGATAGAAGGGTCTGGATGCTTGAAGCAAATCAACGGTTGTGGTGAGATTGACTGTTCGAATTACTTATCCAAAGGCTCACAATGCACCGCCATTATTTGAGCTCTGATTGGTTCATTTGGATAGCACAAGGATTGAAATAAAACGCATGCAGACCATTGATTTAGATTAATCGAACATCCAAGATTAAAACTACAGAATGTGTCTATGAGAAAACACAAATCTAACCGTTTGAAGAGCAACACATGTAATGCTTAGATTAACTCACAAACGCGTGTTTTGAAGTTCTTAATAATCCCAATTACTACCCTGATATTCTCTGTTGCTTTTAATTTCTACCCAACCCAAATTTTAGGAAGTTTTAAATATATAAATTCAGCCCCAAACATATTAAAAACCCTAATATTATTTTTAAAAAAAGGTTTTTAAATGTTTAAAAAATTCCTACAAATTATTAAAAATTATAGAAAATCATTTTAATCCAATTGTTAGCACACACACCTATTATGTGAAAAGTGAAAATTAAAATATGCAATCCTAGAGTGTTGTGTCTTGGTTTTCTACCTGTAGAACCACCTTCTCGTTGATGTAGACATTTGTTAATCTTTATGAAGAAATGAGGCTTAGGGTAAGAATAAGGATGACACAAATTTTATCTCTATTTTCAAACTAGATAAGCTCCTATATATTAGACTCAAGTAAGTCAAATATATAGTGTTTTTCAATCTCCCCCTTTGGAAATATGAGACAAAATCTCCTTTGAGTCCTCTAGGACTCACAGGGATACAAAAAAGATAAGAAAACCTTAATCATATACAAAAGTTCTATCTACCCCATATCCTAAAAATGAAAAAGAACATAACTCAACTAAATATAGACCAATACCCTAAATAAATCCAATGAAGACAGTGGTAATGATTCCTGAAAATAAAGCAGCTAAGATCAAGCATTTTTAGTTGAATTGTGCAATAAATGTCCAAGATGGAATCAAATATCTCTCCCACATTTTGTCTCAAATGGACAAAGGGTAAAAAATCACAAATAAGCATATATTAACTAAATATAGACACTAATCAATATGTATCATGCCAATAGATTTCCTTAGAGACTCAAATCTTAAATTATCTAAAGGCTTAGTGAACAAATATTTCAATTGAAGTTTTGTGGGCAAATAGTTAATTTCCAATTCCCTAGATTATACTAATAAGCGAATAAAATGATGTCTTATTTGTATGTGTTTGGCACGCGACTGTTGAACGGGATTTTTGAAAATATTAGTCGCACTTTGGTTATCGCTAAAGAGATGTAATTTATCTTCGGTAATGCCATAATCGTTTAACATCTTCTTTATCCACATTAATTGAGCACCGCAACTACCGGAGGCTATATATTCTGACTCGACTGTTGAAAAGAAGTACGGTTTTGCTTTTTACTACTCCATCCTACTAAGTTATTACCTATGTAATAACAAGTGCTTGAAGTGTTTTTTCTGTCATCAGAATAGCCAGTTTAAACATATGTGTATCCTATTATAGTGTTAGATGTGTCGTTTGTGTACCATATTCCTAGATTTATAGTGCCTTTGACGTATTTGATAATCCTTTTGACACATAATAAGTGACTCTCTTTAGGAGCGCTTTGATAGTGGGCACACACACATACAACATATTTGATATCTAGACGGGAGACAGTGAGGTATAACAGGTTACCTATCATACTTCTATAGAGGGTAGGATCAATAGATTTCCCATGTTCATCTTTCGATAATTTGAATGAAGTACTCATGGTTGTCCTAGCTTCTTTGGCGTTTTCTAATCCAAATTTCTTTACTAACTCAAAAGCGTATTTTGATTGTAAAATGAACAATCCATCAGACTTTTGATTGACTTAGAGGCCTAAAAGGAATTGTAGCTCCCCCCATCAATGACATTTGGAATTCCCCATGCATAATATTGAAAAAAAAAATAACTTCCGTAGGAGAAGATGATCCAAAAATAACGTCATCAACGTAAACCTGGGCGATTAAGACTGATTGTTAAAAAAATTCACGAATAATGTTTGGTCATTATCACCTCGTCAAAAACCTTTATTGATAAGAAAGGTCGATAGGCATTCGTATCAGGCCATGGGGACTTGCTTAAAACCATATAACGTATTTTTCAATCTATAGATGTGGTTCAGGTAATGAGGATCAATGAAGCCGTTCGACTGTTCAACACATTTCCTTTGTCAAAATACCATTAAGAAAAGCGGATTTCACATCCATTTGAAAAAGTGTGAAATGTAAATGACATGATATTTCTAAGAGTAATCGAACAGACTCGAGGCGAGTTATGGGGGAAAAGGTTTCCTCAAAGTCTACTCCTTCAATTTGACAGTAACCTTGAGCTACTAATTTGGCTTTATTTCTAACTATCATCCCAGATTCATCTGACTTATTTTTAAAAAACCATCTAGTGCCAATAACCCTTTTATTTTCTGGCCGAGGTACTAGATAGCACACGTCAGGACTCTTGAATTGAGCGAGCTCCTCTTGCATAGCATCAATCTAAAAAGATTCATTTAAAGCTTCATTCACATTCTTTGGTTCCACTAGGGACACAAAGCATGCAAAATGAGCAATATTTCATAATTGGGATCTTGTACGAATAGGCTCTTTAGGGTTACCAACTACTTTATCTAAGGGATGGTCTTTAGAAACCAAGTTAGGTACTCATGGGATCTCAGTCGGTAAAGAATCAACTATCTCTGAAGAGTCATAATTTAAAACATTTTCATACTCATCCACTATAGTTGGCTCTTATTCATTGCTCTCAATATTAGTGTCACTTATAATCACATTTATAAATTCTATTAGACTTTTGGTACTCATATTATAAACGCGATAAGCCCTACTATTAAGGGAGTATCCCAAAAAGATAGATTTTTCGCCACGAGTTTCAAATTTAGATAGGTGTTCTCTGTCTTTACAAACATAACATATACTCCCAAATGTTCAAAAATATTTTAAGTTGGGTTTTTTGCCATACCAAAGTTCATGTGGAGTCTGTTTGGTATTTTTCCTAAGATAAACCCTATTGATTATGTGACATGCTGTCTGAACTGCCTCAACCCAAAAGTATTTTGGCAAGTTCTTTGCATGTATCATTACCTTAGCCATCTCTTGGATTGTGAGATTCTTACGCTCGGCTCTACCATTTTTTGTGGCATTTTAGGAGCACTGAATTCATGTTTGTAAACATTGTAGTCACAATATTTTGTTACACCTAAGTCGTTAAATTCACCTCCTTTATCGCTATGAATTCAATTTACTTGGGTATTCTTTTCATTTTCAATACGTAAAAGGACTTTTAAAAATTCACGAAAAGTATCAGATGTTTGTTTTAAGAAAGCAACCCAAGTAAAACGAGTGAAATCATTCACCATGACTAGAATATAATTGTTACCACAGAGGCTTACAGTTCTAGAAGGACCCATCAGATCCATGTGGATAAGCTCTATAGGTTTTGTGGTTAAAATTTCTTTAACTTTCTTATGAGCATCTTTAACTATCTTTCCTTATTGGCAGGGCCCACAAACAATGTTTGAAATAGGTTTTATGTTGGGCAGACCTCTAACGATTTATTGGGAGCTTAATTTGCTTGGGCTGTCGTAATTTGTGTGACCCAACATATTGTGCTAGATTTAATTATCTTTCATCCTCGCTATATTACTGATCTCAGTCCCTAAATTTACTGTGTAGCAGTAATCAGGAGTTCTGAGGCTCGTAATTATACAGTCTCCATTATCGTTTGAAATTTTATAGTTTGTTTTTTAGAAGGTAACTGTGTGGTTAACTTTAAGACCTTTTACTAAAAGGACGTCTTCGAGGATAGGTAGTCCTTTTTCTTAGAGTGTCCCTTTACCTATGATCTGGGTTGATACTCCATCTCCAAAAAAAACTTTTCCTCCTAAGAAGTCAGTTTTGTTGGTTAATTTAGTATCGTCCCCGATCATATGTTTGGAGCAAACCGAGTCTAAATACCATCCAGAAGCAGTGTGTTCAGCTTTTAAAGCGCTAATCATAATGTTACACTTCTTTTGGGGTATTAGATCATCTTTTCTAATCCAAATTGCTCTTGTTTTAAAATATTTGCGCGAGTTTGCTTGAATTTTATAAAATTTGCGAGCATTAGATTTTTCTTCAAAAGATTTGTGCTCCTTTACTTGAATTTTGTCAAACCTTTGAGAATTTGGTTTAGTCATGTATCTAAGGCTTTTCCTCTTGGACTTTCTTTTAGTATTAGATCGTTTATTCCTATCACGATAGTTAGAGTTCTTATCAGGTTGCCTAGGAAGGACGTGGTTATTTCTGTTATATCTAGAGTAGTTAATTTTTTTATAAACACGTGAATCGAAGATGTGTTTATATATATTTTTTTGGAAACATTCTTCAAGGTAGTGTCCATAAATGTCACAGTAAGAACAATATAGACATTTAGATGGTTTTTAAGATTTTGAAACTCTTTAAAAATTGGCTTGTCCATCTGTTGGACTTTGGTCTTATGTCTAACTGCAAGAGGTTGAAACAGAGGGTCTCCTTACCTCATAGGGGGCACACATACTTAGCTCTAGGCTTAACATTAGACTTTGAACTATTTCTCATAACAATGTCTGGTACTTTCTGTTTATTATCAAAGTCATTTTTTAATGCTTGAAAATCTAGACATAGGTCACTAGGTATTATTCCTCCAAGCATAAATTTCACATTTGGAAAAGGTTTATTAGGTGCCTTGGGTTTTTGTTCAAACCTTATGCCAGTTTTATAATCAGAATTGGTTTTACTTGATGATACACAATCATCAAAACAGTTAGCGTTATTTTCAAATTAATTTTTTTTTTAAGATCGTTGAAACTCTCTCTTTAGATTGTTCCAATTCCAGTAAAGTAATCTTTGTATTTCTTTTCCAAAATATCATTTGACTTTGAAAGTTCTTTGACTTATTCAAGAAAAGACATAGTTTAATTTTCATTATCCACACATTGAGTGGTGTAGTCCTCAGCACTCGGTTTTACCATAAGACTTAGGGCTTCTATTTTCTCAATAAGGTCCTTGACTATTTTTTCAAGTTTAGTGTTTTTCCTAAGAGTTTTGGTATAGAATATGTGAATCGAAGTCACTAAGTTTAGTGTGTGTATTGTTCCCTAGCGCTTCATTTTTAAAACTCAAGCACACATTCAATTCGTCATTCAAGTGTCCCCTTTGACTCACACTCCTCGTAGATGAACTATTAACAGTATCAATAGCATTAGCAGTCTCTAGGTACAAATCACACAAACCAGCAGGCAAAATATCATGCGACATAACAAGATTAGACATTTTATCTTCAGGTTTAGCATGAATTATAAGCTTATCATCAGTATATAAAATCTTAGAAAAGAATGATATGCAAGGATCAAATACTTTGGGTGACTCGGGCTCATCATTATCTGAGTTGCTTGAGTCATCCCAAGTCTTACAAATATTGGCCCTATTGTTTTTGTTGTTCATATTCAGATTAACTCTGCACTTGTTAGCCATGTGACCTAATTTTCCACATCCAAAACATTCAACATCCTTAAGATCATTGTCAGGTCTATTGTTGTTCTCAATCTGGTGTTTTTCATGCCTTTTCTCATGAGGTCTATTATTCGAAAACTTTGAATAAGAAGGCTTGCCTTGTTTAGCAGCAACATTGTTTCTAAATTTTAGGATTTTCTTAAACTATTTAGACATTAAGGCAAGTTGATTATCCGAAATTTCTAAGTTAGATTCCTCATCAGAATCTAACTCAATGTTATGGACAGTAAAATCGGGTTTGGTCACTTTAGACTGGAAAATAAGATTGGGACTGGAATGTTTCTTATCACCATTGGAGATTTATTTCTTAAACTCTAATTCCATTTCCACTGTTCTGAGTTTGCTAGTGAGGAGTTCTAGAGTGAGATTTGGGTCATCCATCTCCTTAATTGCATATCTTTTATTATAAAATTTTTGTGGGAGTGATCTTAAAATTGAAGACACAATCTTTTTCCTATCATACCCAATCCCATTAGCATGCAGTTTGATAATAGTATCAGTCAACCTAATGTAAAATTCATCGTAAGTCTCAGTCTCAGTTATGATGAGTGTGTTATACTGTTGTATAAGCATTTGGATCTTGGCAACCTTAACACATGTGCCACCTTCATGGGCAGTGACCAGCGTGTCCCAATTTTTCTTAGAGGTTTAACAAAAAGATATTATCTTAAATTCATATTCATTTATTGACATAAAAATAGCATTCTTTCCTTTATTGTTATTATAGGAGGCCAATTTTTCTTCCTTTGCGAACTCACTGAGCAGTTTCTTAACTCTTTAATTACTACCTAGGTTTAGTAGGATGTACATATGTAAGAACATAATTCTTATCATGTCCATTTATTTTAACTGGCTTAATTTCGGACAAAATAAATTAAGTCTAAGCTAGTTTTATTATGGGGTTTAATTGAAGCCTACGATAAAGTTCAAGTCCAAGAATGTGCAATTAAAGCTTTAAAGAAGATTTTAAGTCAAAACGTGTTGCATATGTTTAAGATCACTCTGGTATGAATACTTGTGAGTAGTTGGTTAATTTTGTACGTTGATTAAAATCGGGGTGATTTAAATGTTTGGGAATCAAATCTTTTTATGTTTAAAAATATTTCTGAATTACATATAGTTTAAAGAAAATTCGAGGATTTATTTAAAAGAAAAATATTATTTTTAAACACTGTCGCTCGAACGAGACAGTGGGTCGTTCAAACGACATCCCCATGTCGCGCGAACGAGATCCACTTCTCGCTCGAACGACCTGCCGCCTCAATTTTTGTGTTTTCATTTTTTTGGACTCTGTATTGCTCAGTTATAAATAAAAACGTCTCTGCGAAAGTTTTACCAAGCAGAACAGTTTCGAAAAACTCATTCCCTTATAGTTTTTCATTATACAGTGTTTATTCAAGATCGTATTACTCAATTCCAAAGTTAGTGATCTTGAACGTGTTTACCGAAAGACAATTCATTCATTGACTACACCGTTTTGTGCTTTGTGGGGAGAACTCTACAACCGGAGAGTTGTGTGCTATTGTGGAGGGAGTCTTTATGAAGTTTACTATTATAGAGAAGCCGTTTCTTTTCCATTGCTATCCATCTGGAGTTCTTGCGGGAGATTCCAGTCGACGACATCAGAACCGACACCTGCGTGTATTTCGTATATCACCCTATTTCATTATAATCCGTGTAAGTTGTGTCTTACAAATTATAGTGAAATAAAAAGGTTTTGCCTTTCGGGAATTTTTTCTGAAATTATTTCTTTTAACCGCATGCTATATTCATGGAATGGAGTTAATGACTTAAATGCATGTTTAGGGTCTAAAAAGTTAAAATTGATTTTTAACTAAAAATTGGAACAAAGTTATTTTTACCTAAAGTTCACACTAAAGGTCCTTTTCAAATTGATACCATAGCTTGTTGCACTATCTTATTATGTTTGTGATACCGTGACTTTAGGAATGCCTTTTCGTGATTTTGATGATTTTAGAATTCACTTGTTTGAATCATCTAATTGGAAATCACACATGCAAACTTCTCTTAAAAAATTGATTAATAAGGATGATTGTGAAAAGTGTCTTTGTTGCGAAGGGTTTGGTCACAGGATAGATGAGTGTCCCACTAAACTTAGGGAGAATTTTAATAAACCGATAAATCGTGTTTCTACCCTTAGTGATAGTGACCCAGAAGAAAAAAAATTTATGCTAGTAAGCGTGAACTTCCCATCTTTGTGGTTAGTCATGTAAATGATAAAGACTTACCTTTGCATGATTCTTCCGTAACTATAGAAGTTGATACACCTAAGAGTGAGGGTGAGGTGAGTGAGGATGAGAGCGAAGACGAGAGAGATTTGCAAACTGCTTTCAAAGAATTGTATGAAGAAACATTAGAAGCAAAGAAAGTAAACGTGAAATTAGGAGCTATGTTGAAAGAACGTGACATAGAAATAATTAATTCCAATGCTTTAATTGAGGATCTTAGGGCACGTGAAAGGAAAATTCGAGAGAATCTGGAATATGTCGAGGGTGAGAGACACTATTAGAAAAATGACAATTAACGACAGCTAATTTGTTGTCCCAAAAGGCCATTTGTTGTCCCCAATAGTATATAGGACAGTCATAAGGACAGGAAGAGTTGTCCTTTCAGGTGGGCATCATAAATGACTAAAAGGACAGCAGCTGCTGTCCTTTTTAAGTTTTTAGGACAACAGAAAGCCGTCCTTTTAGCTCCGTCCCATTAAATCCAAATAATACTATATGTTTATAAGGACGGATGTTGCTGTCCTTTAAAACAAAGTATTAGGGATAGAATTAGCTGTCCCAAATAGATTTTGACGCCTAAAATGTGGCGCCAAATTAATATTTTAAATGACAGTTATAGCTGTCCCAAAAGATGAATATATATATATATATATATATATATAAACTGTATTGTAATCCGCCTAAATTCAATTTCTAATATAATAAAAGTAAATTAAAAAAATAAAAACGCAAAGTCATATTATACAAAAATTTAACCTTTAAAATAATAACAAAATCAAATAGTATATAATCACACTTCACAAAATAAACACCACCACATACTTTCAAATCGTAATTTCCACTTCAAAGTTAGTTACATAGATACATAGTCAAGCATTGTTATTGGAAGTATCAATTGTTGCTACTGCTGGAAGTGGTGGTAGCGAGATGTCTGCCTCTCGTAGCATACGAGCGATTTCAATCCTAGCTTCTGCTAGAGTTTCTCTCTTGTCCCTTCTGACTCTTTCTTGTATCTCATTTTCTAAATCTGCATGCAAAAAATCAATTTCTTCTTGATGGTTATTCCCTCATGCCTCAACATCTTCTCAATAATGAGTATCTTGCTCATTGACCTCCTTCTCTAGTCGAGCAATCTCATTACGATAATAATGAGATGATGTGGTTTAACGCGAAGAAGTTGGTTTAATACATATTCCCATACACAATGTTTGTTCATGTTCATCAGGTCCTATCACGTCCTCAAATATAGCATCCCTCACTTCAACCCTAGTTTGTTGATCCAGTGGTAGCACATCCAATTGTCTTTTAATCATTTCCTACAAATTGAGAAAAAAACATATAGCACAATCAACCTCTTTTTGTAATTGAAATTTGCAAACATCCACCAAAATAAAATTTGCAATGTAACCAAGTCATTTACATTGCAATTACACCTGTGTATACCTCTCTGCCAGCCGCTCCATCATCGACATCGTATGTGAGATCCTTTTTCTTGCGTGTCCATCTCCAAACACTCAATTTATCGATGGGCTCCTGTTTTGACTTCATCTAATTTATATAAAAATAGAAAACGTGTTAACAAAATCCTAAACGAACATATATATAATCATATTAAAGTAAGTACATAAATACTAACTTGTTGCTTTATTACAGCAATTGAAGTTCTCCCAATTCTAGGGCATGAACACAAATATGCTCGGTTAATTATATTCATATTTGCCACTCGATGCAAGTGGAAATAAATAATGTTAATGACATTTCAAGTTACTTGTAATTGTTTGTATATCCTCGCCACTGATACAATATATTATTTAAAAACAATCGACAAAGTTTTCTTTGTTTTTACATGTAATCCGACATGTTTAATCATCAACATTAACATCAATAATTAAAAAATATATATATAAAAAATATCTTCCACCAATTCAAAATAGACCCCACCCTCCCCCACGCATCTCGCCCGAACTCAAAACATCTCCCACATGCCACTACCCTTCCCCAAACTAGCCCTCAATCCCATCGAACCCAAAATAAACCCCACTCCCACCCTCCCCCACACACCCGCACCCGAACCCAAAGCATCCCCACCACCTACCCGAATCAAAGATAAGCCCCACCCGCCCCACCGATACAATGTATTATTTTTTTAAAATTTTGACAAAGTTTCCTTTATTTTTACATGTAATCCAACTTGTTTAATCATCAACATTAACATCAATATTTAAAAAAACATATAAAATCTCATCCACCAATTCAAAACAGCCCCCACCCTCCCCCACACATCCCGTCCGAACTCAAAACATCCCCCATACCCCACCCTTACCCAAACTACCCCCCACCCCCACCCGAACCCAAAACAACCCCCACACTCCCCCACACACCCGCGTCCGAACCCAAAACATCCACACACCCCACGCGAACCAAAAATAACCCCCACCCGAACCACCGATACAATGTATTATTTTTTTAAAATTTCGACAGGATTTCCTTTGTTTTTACATGTAATCCAACTTGTTTAATCATCAACATTAACATCAGTAAATAAACAAAACATATAATATCCATTCGACCAATTCAAAACAAACCCCACCCTCCCCCACACACCCCGCCCGAACTCAAAAATATCCCCCACACCCCACCCTTACCCAAACTAGCCCCCACATCCCACCGAACCCAAAACAGCCCCCACACCCATCCGAACCCAAAATAGCCCCCACCCTCCCCCACGCAACCGTGCTCGAACCCAAAACACCCCCACACCCCACCCGAACCAAAAACAACCCCCACCCGAACCACCAATACAATGTATTATTTTTTAAAAATTTCGACAGAGCTTCCTTTGTTTTTACATGTAATCCAACATATTTAATCATCAACATTAACATTAATAAATAAATAAAAATATATATAAATCCCTTCGACCAATTCAAAACAGCCCCCACCCTCCCCAAAACATTCCGCCTGAACTCAAAACATCCCCCACACCCCACTCTTACCCAAACTAGCCCCCACATCCCACCGAACCTAAAACAACCCCCACCCCCACCCGAACACAAAACAGCCCCCCTCCCCCCCCCCCCCCCACACCCTCAAACCCAAAACATCCCCACACCCCACCCGAACCACCAATACAATGTATTATTTTTTTAAATTTTTGACAAAGTTTCCTTTGTATTTACATGTAATCCAACTTGTTTAATCATCAACATTAACATCAATTATTAAAAAATATATATATAAAATCCCTTCCACCAATTCAAAAAAGTCCCACCCTCCCCAACACATCCCGCCCGAACTCAAAACATCCCCCACACCCCCACCGAACCAAAAATAACCCCCACCATCCCCCACACACTCGCGCCCGAACCCAAACTAGGCCCCACATCCACTATTTTTTTACATGTAATCTAAAAAGTTCTAACTAAGAAAGAGATGGATACCTTTGATGCTTCTTCACCCCAAATTTTCCCTAAGACTTTCCATTGATTCAGATTGACTAGAGGGGGTGTAGTTGCTAAATGCACCGCATCCGTGTTCAATTCCGTATAGTACTTCCTCTTGGTCTCGTACTTAAAAGATCTCCATTGAACTCCAATCTTACGCGAACATAGGTTTTGGTAATTTTCTGGTGCATTTGTGTTAATCTAAGAACAAAAAATGCATTACTTCATATATTAATGATTCTAAATAATCAATTCTACTAAAACAAGATTAATTTAATATTACCTGCACTTGTTACCAAATTAAGTCAAGTTTTCGTTGATCCATTTTAGTCCAAGAAGGCCAAGTCAAAGGAAATAAATCCCCTTGATGTGCATAACAACCGAGTTGACTCGCCAACTTCTTCGCATTGTACAAAATCAATGAGTAGCATCACCTGTACAAAAGCTATGAGTAAGCACATATAAATATTTACAAAATCCTATTGTATATATCTTTTAGTATATACCCTCATGTGAGATGAACTGCAACTCATTTTGCACTACACCTGAGGGTGTACCATCGATACTACCTATTAAAAAAATATTATTAACACAAGCACATAAGAAGTGGCGCAAATGAGTATATTGTGTTTAGTGCAATATTTGAATTCCTAGAGAAATAAAAATTTATATACCTGAATCTGAGATGGGTGGTGATGCATGTGCCGCTCCGCTAGCAAACGAGGATCTAACCATAATGAATCAGTTACAACAAAACAATATATACAATTAGTTATTATATTAATAAAAAAAATTGATAAAAATAAGAGAAACATGTCATATGTCATATGTCATAGTGCTTACATATATTCATGTTAATTTACATTTAACAACCCTCATAAAAAGTGACGTAATTCGATAAATCCTTCATCACGTTAAAACAATATATTAGCATACATATAAAAGATATACAATTTAAACATAACGAGTGTGCACATTTTATTTAAAGAAAGGGAAAGCTACAAAGTCTACGCACATGTTGAAAATATCAAAACAGCTCATTTTGAACTAAAATATTTTTTAGGGGTACCCTGAAATGCTTTCCACACATAAAAAAAGGGGGGAAATTACTCTTAGGTCCCTCACAAATAAATTTTAAACACAAAAGGAATTTTGACAAATTTTAAACACTTAGGTCCACTAATTCTCTTATTGTAGAAGTTCACGCTAGTGGCATAACAAGTGGACCTAATTATAAATTGTGCTTAAGTGTTTAATAATTGTTACCAAGGTACCTAATTGTAAATTGGCCAAAAAAAAAAATCTGCTCAAAATAATGGCTTTTACTATTGTAAAAAAAATAGTCGTTAAGCCCAAATTGAACTCATCATTGTTGGATAGAATTAGTTGAATTAAACTATAAAATAACCAAATGATTTTATATTGGGATTAGTTTTATTTGTTTTGCAATTTTTAACCCTAAAAATCTTATGGTTAATATTCACCAATCAATTTTTCAGCTACAATACAACACAACAATCAAATTTTGTTAAATTAAAGATTTCAGAAAATAAATAAACTTTCAGCAAAAAAAAAAATCAAAAAAAAAATCAAAAAATAAAAACAAATTCAGCAATATAAAATCTCACCAACAAAGGTTCGTACAAATTAACTAAAAAAAATTCAGTAATATCCATAAGATTTCAACAATAAAGTTTCATAAAATAAGAAAATACCTAATGATTTCAGCAAAAAAGTTCAATAAAATTACCAATGACAGAGAGAGGCGGGTCAGGAAGCTAGGCAACAAGTCGAACGGGGCAGGCCGAGGCGGCATCAGAGCAGGCCGAGGTGGGGAGCAGGACAATCCGAGGATGGGGAGCAGGGCAGGCCGGGATGTGGACACGGGATGGAGAGGGAATGAGAGAGCGTAAGGGAGAAGAGGGAGAGGAGAGGAGACGAGAGTTTTGGGATGCAAAGTGAGAGAGAGAGAGAGAGAGAGAGAGAGAGAGAGAGAGAGAGAAAGGTTGTAAGAGTGAGTGAGGTAGGGTTCCTTCTTCATTTTACACAATTAAAATTAGGGAAGTGAATATTTAAAAGGACATCCTCAAATTGTTGTCCTTTTTGTCGCGATATAAGGGATGGTAATAAAATGTTGTCCTTTTTACTGTGATTAATAAAAAAGTGGGAAATGAATTATTTTAAGGGACGGTAAAATTGTTGTCCTTTTTGGTGCGATATAAGGGACGGTAATAAAATGTTGTCCCTTTTGCTGTGATTAAAAAAAAAGCGGGAAATGAATTATTTTAAGGGACGGTAAATTACTGTCCTTTTTTATGTCTTATAAGGGATAAAAATAAAAATGTTGTCCTTTTTCAAAAGAGATGGAATAAAAAAATAAGAGAGGGAACGAAAAAATAAAAGGGGGAAATGAATTATTTTAAGGGACAGTAAGTGTTGTCCTTTTAGAGTTATTTTAAAGGACAATAATTTTTTATTGTCCTTGAAACTATTTTCAGTGTGTTATTAAGGACAGATAAAATATTTGTTGTCCTTTTAGACTATTATAAAGGACAGTTAAATCTTCATGTCTCTTATACGTTTTTTAAAAGGACAACTTTTAAGTTGTCCTTAATTGTCATTTTTCTAGTAGTGAGAGATAGTCTTCGAGGGTTAATGGAGACTATGAAAAAGGAACTTCTTGAGTTTGAGAACTCTACGTGTTTATTTGAGTCAAGGATAGGTGAGCTTGAGGAGAAATTGAGAGATTCGAGTAAAGTTAAGTTTGATTTGGAGGCTAGGTCTGAAAAGTTAGACAAAATCTTAGGCACCGTCAAAACTAAAGATAATCGGCGTGGTATTGGCTTCGATAATTATGTCACACCTGCTCCCAAAGCCAAAATCGTGCAAACAAGAGAGCCGCCTAGGAACTTTAGAAGAGAGCCGCCTAGGAACGTGAGGTATAATCGGCCTATAGCACATACTCCTCACCGTACCTACACTTGCACTCCTTACGGTAGCAGAGGTCATCTTAGACGGTTTTGCTATGATCTTAAGAACGCTCCTAAAAGGTCTAAAGCCATTCCGGTTCCCTATACCCCTTCTCGTCAGTTCACACCTAATTGGGTTAAGAACTCGGATTTAGAGGCATTAGGTATTAGGCTTGGTGATTCTCGTGTCATTGTTCGTAGTCCTCCTCATGTTTCATCTTTCGATTGAAGTTGTTCATCGATTTTTCATAATCTAGTATTTGCATCATGTATTGTATTTTGCTAGTGTTATGACGTGTGTCTAGTTTTTGCTATTTATTTGAGTTTTATCAAAAAATACAAAAAGATTTTGCATTTTATAAAACTTTTGAAAATTCAAAAAGATTTTGCTTTTTATAAAATTTGTGAAAATACAAAAAGATTTTTCTTTTTTGAGTCGTGAGGTTACATGGTTGATGTAGGATATTAGTGTGCTTGACCCCCCCCCCCCCCCCCCCCCTCTTTTCTTTTCATTATTCATGTGGCTAGGACTTTTGATCATGATTAGTGATGCTTAGAATGACCTTAACCATTGCACTATGGGGTTGTTTCGAAGTTGATATGCAGTTTGATTCGACTTTGTGTATATGACGGTCTTGCACACATGCATGAGTTTATATGAATGTTTGACTTCTCTTGCATATTTGAGTTTGTTGAGACGTTCTTATCTCAATTTTGTCATCTATGCGTAAGTAAACTTAAGGAAGAGGTTTTCTTGTAAGAACCGTTTTCCGTGAGAATTGATATTGAAAAAATGATGAGTGTTCACGAGAAAAAATGATGATTATAAAATTGACTCGTCGTGTAAGTCACCGTTTAAAAGAGCCCAAAAGAAAATCAAGGCAATAGAAAGAAATAAATGCCATAATTGGGGCCAATAGGACTTTCTCTAAGTAGATATTGATAAATATTTCTAAAGATCTTAAAAAATTCATATATATGAGGGAGTTTGGTTGGAGATAAATTTAAACGAGTTTGCACCATGAATCCTACGTTGAAACATCGTATCATGACGCTATTGTTCTCAGAATCGTCAATAATTCGGACTTATGTGCATGTAGTTAGTATAAGTCATTAAACTCACACTTATTTTGTCATAAACGGCTTTAATTTGATGATTTCTTACTATCAATTAGAACTTCTTGATCGGTTCGACATATTGAAATTGTGTATCATTTGTTCTAGCTCACGCCCATTTAGTCCACATCCAAGATTGAGCACATTGGTACTATGTTAACATGTAATTTCGTCGATCGTTTTACTTTGTTTTCTATTTTCTTTTCTGTTTTGACTCTATTTTAAGTCTTTTTCTGATTTTCGGTTACTGTTTTGGGATAATTTTTTCACTGGGCAAATCCTTATTATTTTGGGGCTATTTATGGAATTTTTCGATTTTGGTTCGAACGACATTCAATGTCGCGCGAATATGTCATTCAAGCGACATATCAAGTCATTCAAGCGACATATCAAAGTCGTTCGAGCGACTTTGAGTGACATCATGGCTTTACTTAACACAGCTAGTTCGATTTTTTCATTATCTCATAACCCTTCCCTTTATTTTCAAAGCGGCAACAGCGGTTCTTTCCCTCTTCAAAATCGCCATTGTTTCTTATGTATTCTCTGGCAACTGACCCAGTTCATAAACCGCCATTTGTGTTCCTCATACTGGCTCTCCTGCGTGTAGACCCTAGTTCCCCTCTTCCCGACGGTTTCACCTTCGCGGTGGTTCTGTGTGTTTTTCCGGCATATGTTTCTCCAGAGGTTTGTTCCCCGGCATCTGTCCATCCAAAGTTTTAGTTCCTCCAAATTTTCATTTTCGGGGATTTCAAGGTATTTTTATGTTCTGATCTTTTTTTTAAAATCATTTGTTGAGAGGAATTTGTTGTCGGTCTAGTATATTATTTCTGATTTTTTACTGTTCTTGTGGTTGGTGTTCGCGGTGGCTCGGTTGGATGTGTGTGCGGAGATAGGTTCTTAGGTGTGTATTTCTCAATATAAGTACCCTCACACTTTACACACCTCTATGTCATGCTGCCTAGACGTTGTGGTGCCCCGATAGGCCGATTCGATGAGCCACCACCCTCTGCTCAAGCTCAGAGCTCTCGGGCCAATAGGCCCCCATACTCCCCAGTGAGATGGATCACCCGTGTTGAGCATGATCATTAATGCTTATTGGGTCTCCACATTCGGTCTGTTGTTCAGGAGAGGGTGTTTCGTTATTCTGAGTTTTAGGGGTTAGGCATTCAGCACTTGTTGACTGGTAGGGGTTGGGATTATATATTTGAGGCTCGTGGGGTTGTCTATCCGGACATTGTCCGAGAGTTCTTCTTTCGCGCTCTTCCCCACACTGAGGGGATCTTTTCTACTGTTATCGGCGTTCCTGTTCTCGTCACAGCAGATCTCATAGCTGCTTTTTTACACCTTCCCCGTATCCCTGATGCTATGTTTCCTCGTTATACCGACGATGGACTTACTTATGATGATATTTTGCATCATTGCTTTAGTGAGATTCCCTGGGCAGGTACTACCATGTATCACCGCCAGCTCTTTCTTGCCTTTCGTGTACTTAATAGGTTTGTGTTAGCATCCATTTATCCTCAGATAAATCATACTCAGATTGGGTCTGACATCGTCTATTTTATGTACCATGTTTCTCAGGGGTGTGATATCGATTTACCAACTGTCATGCTACGTGTTATATCCTCTATCACAGTCAGTGGTACCTCCCCTGTCCGCCCTGCTCTTCCTTATAGGATATTCATTTCCATCCTTTGCACTACTGCTGGGGTTCCTGTTTTAGAGGTTGATCAACATCTCCCTTCGCCTGGTATTATTGATCATAATACTTTCACTCGATCAGAGAGTCATTTGCCACAGGCGGCGAGAGCTAGGGCTCCACCTGTTGAGGGAGCCTTTCTCGATGCTAATCCATGTCATCCTGATAGTCACATTGTTCCGAGCACTTCTGATTTCTTTCAACCACTACCCTCCACTCCTACACCCACACGTCCTATTGAGGAGGAGGTTTCTACTTTACAGGCACAAGTAGCTGCCCAGACCAGGATGTATGACACTATCATTGCTAAATTTGATGCTGAGGCCGAAGCACGTGTTCGTGTTGAGTCCAGGATGACAGCATTCTTTGATGATATGCGACAGAGAGAGCAGCTGAGAGGCGCAGGATCCTATGGACTCAGTCATATTTCATCTACATATATTGATGATGTTGCTAATCCTACTGATGTCTAGCTGTATTTTATTTTCATTATATCTGAGACATTGAGATTCCTATTGTATTTATTTATTCTCATATATGATGTACTCTTATGTACAGTTTTATCTCCATTGATTTTATCTTATGGCATGGATGTATAGTTTCTTTTGCAGTTTTAGTGATTCTCTCATTATGATTCAGTTACTGCTATCTTTTACTATCCATATTCATACTGATATTGTTTATCTAGCCCCGCTGTTTATTCCCATATCTTCATGCTAGATTTCATTTGGTTGTCCCTCATTTTATCTATTCCAGGCAAAAAGAGGGAGAGATATGTGATGTAGGGGGAGTATTTATTATGATATTATACTTATTGTGTTCCTCCATACTTCACTTGGGTATCTGTTTATGTCTCGTGTGTGTATAGGTATATTGTTTAGAGATTCAGATATTTATGGACACATCACATTCAGAGACAGAAGCAGATTCAGATACTTGCCATTCAGAGACAGAATCAGATTCAGATGCTTGTCGTTTATTCAGTTTCATTATGTCCTGTATTTCTGTTTAGTTTTGTCCTAAAATATCCAGAGGGGAGATTTGTAAGAACATAATTCTTATCATGTCCATTTGTTTTCATTGGCTTAATTCCGGACAAAATAAATTAAGTCTAGGCTAGTTTTATTATGGAGTTTAATTAAAGCCTACGATAAAGTTCAAGTCCAAGAATGTGCAATTAAAGCTTTGAAGAAGATTTCAAGTCAAAACGTGTTGCATATGTTTAGGATCACTCGGGTATGAATACTTGTGAGTAATTGGGTAATTTTGTATGTTGATTAAAAGTTGTGTGATTTAAATATTTGGGAATCAAATATTTTTATGTTTAAAAATATTTCTGAGTTACATATAGTTTAAAGAAAATTCGAGGATTTATTTAAAAGAAAATTATTATTTTTAAACACTGTCGCTCGAACGAGACAGCGGGTCATTCAAACGACATCACCATGTCACGCGAACGAGATCCACTTCTCACTCGAATTACCTACCGCCTCAATTTTCGTGTTTTCATTTTCTTGGACTCTGTGCTGCTCAGTTATAAATAAAAACGTGTCTGTGAAAGTTTTACCAAGCTGAACAGTATCGAAAAACTCATTCCCTTATAGTTTTTCATCATCCGGTGTTTATTCAAGATCGTATTACTCAATTCCAAAGTTAGTGATCTTGAACATGTTTACCGGAAGACAATTCGTTCATTGACTACATCGTTTTGCACTTTGTGGGGAGAACTTTACAACCGGAGAGCTGCGTACTATTGTGGAGGGAGTCCTTATGAAGTTTACTCTTATGGAGAAGCCGTTTCTTTTCCATTGCTGACCATCTGGAGTTCTTGCGGGAGATTCCAGTCGACGACATCGGAACCGGCACGTGAGGGTATTTTGTATGTCACCCTATTTCATTGTAATCCGTGTAAGTTGTGTCTTACAAATTATAGTGAAATGAAAAGGTTTTTCCCTTCGGGGATTTTTCCTGAAATTGTTTCTTTTAACCGCATGCTATATTCATGGAATGGAGTTAATCACTTAGATGCATGTTTAGGGTTTAAAAAGTTAAAATTGGTTTTTAACTAAAAATTGGAACAAAGTTGGTTTTACCTAAAGTTCACACTACAAGGCCTTTTCAACATATCCATTTTTAATAGAACCCCGCGCTTCATCTCCCAAGGTCCCTTGGATGAAATCTATCATCCTTACTTTCCAGTAAGGGAAGTTAGTCCCATCAAAGAGGGGAGGCCTGGACAGATTCCTAATCCCTCATATTTCTCGTCCATGTTTGTTTTGAAAAACAGTTTCAAAAACACATGATCTAATTTTTTTTTTTAAACCAAATACATTGCTCTAATACCAATTGAAAATACCTATCTAAGTTGTTTAACACAAGTTAAAACAGTCTAATAAGTTCTGAAATTATTTATTGAAGAAGCTCTTTTAGAAAACAAACAAAATAACACAAGATATGTTTAGAAAAAGTTATGAATGAGTTATATCAGATATTAGTGAACAAGTTATGAAAACCAAAACTAATTTTTAGTTATAGTAGCAGTAGAGCAGTAAGGATGAGAGAATTAGCAAAAATGCACAGTTCGCAAGAATTTTAACGTGGTAAACCCTCCACCCAAATGGAGAAACATCCACGGAGGTCTCTACACCTCAAAATAAAATAAAAAATCCACTAGAATAAGTTTTAAGGTACAAGCAAGCAACGAAACTTAAACACACAATATATACCGAAATCTAAGTTAAGAAGTTATACCAATTCCGTTGGGCAACTCCAACTATTGAGGCTCTGATTTGGTTTCTTGTTGTTCAACAACTTGTCTCCTTAAGCCCTTATTTACCTCGACTCATAAGTTGAAATCTCTCAACCAACACACAATTTCAGTGCTATTGTGTGAAGGTGTTTGTGTGTGTAGTTCCTAAACACATGCATGAATGCACACACACTTATACAAATAATTATGCTACAAATTACAAGATTATTCTAAGAATGATATGTAGGATTTTACAATACTGAAATTAGATTTTCTTTTGAAAAAACTGATTTTCATATCTTTGTTCTAGAGAACCTTTAAAAGTGAGATTCTTCGAATCTCTATTTATCTACACGTTTTTCAAAATGAAAAGCTTAGATCTGAACCTTGAAACCCTCAAATCAGTTTTGTAAAACAGAAATAAGAGAGTGTTGGATTTAAACGAAAATAAAACCATATACAGAGTGAATCCAACAAGAAAGTATGATTTTTTGATAATGAAATCAGATCTAACACCTATGTGACTGTATCACTTAAAAATTAGATCTACAAGTTTCAATATTTAGAAACGAGTTTTGATTTTGAAGTGATGGTGCTGGGAAAAAGATTAAAACTAAAGAGGATGGATAACTCTATGAACCCGAAACCCTAAAACTCTTAAAGGTATTTTTTGAGATAAAATTAACAGAGTTTGGTTTAGGTTTTGTATTTTCTCTCGAGTTTTATTTTTCTCTCTCTTCTCTCTCTCTCTCTCTCTCTCTCTTCTCTCTCTTTCTCTCAAACCATAAGGTTTCCAAAGATTGTAATTGAAGGGACGAAGGGTCTTATTTATAGGGAGGATAGAAGGGTCTGAAAGCTTGAAGCAAATCAACGGTTGTGATGAGATTGGTTGTTCACATTATCAATCCAAAGGCTCACAATGCAGCACCAATATTTGAGCTCTGATTGGTTCATTTGGATAGCACAAGAATTGAAATAAAATGCATGCACACCATTGATAAGGATTGATCAAACATCCAAGATTGAAACTAAAGACTGTGTCTATGAAAAAACACAGATCTAAGCGTCCCACGAGTAACACGTGTAAGGATTAAATTAACTCACAAACGCGTGTTTTGAAGTTTTAAATAATCTCAATTACTACCCCAATATTCTCTGCCGCTTTCAGTTTCTACCCAACCCATATTTTTAGAAGTTTTGAATATAAAAATTCATCCCAAACATTTTAAAAACCCTAAAATTATTTTTAGAAAAAAGGTTTTTAAATGTTTAAACAATCCAAAAAATTATTAAAAATTATAGAAAATAATTTTAATCCAATTGTTAACACACACATCTATTATGTGAAAAGTGCACTTTAAAATATGCAGTCCTAGAGTGTTGTGTGTTGGTTTTCTAACTGTGGAACCATCTTCTCGTTGATGTAGACATTTTTGAATCTTGAAGAGGCAATGAGGCTTAGGGTAAGAATAAGGATGACACAAATTTTGTCTCTATTTCCAAACTAGATAAGCTCATATATATTAGACTCAAGTAAGTCATATATATAGTGTGCTTCAATGGTTAGGTTATGATTCCACCAAAGTGGTCTAATATAAAATCTATAAATGTTGAAATTTGTGATACATTCAAATACTATGTATATGTTGCTCCAAAGAGTCCAAATATGGTTTTGAGTGTTCAGATTATTAATGATTTCATTATGATAATTAAGCCGCTATAATTTTGTTGCTCCAAAGAGTCTGGTTGCAGTGATTGAATTAAATTTTAGGGCAAAATGTTTTTTTAATTTGGGTAAATATTGGTTGCTCCAAAGAGTCGACATATTTCCTTTAGTTTATAAACACACTGCCTATTCATGATTTTTGAAGAAAGTCATGTCTGTTTAAATCATTATACAATTCATAAAATTTGTCCCTTGAAAATTATCGTTATTATTTTGATGCAATATCTTAAAATTTAAGAATAATTTTATTGCAACAGTTCCATTTAGCCTTTTTAATCTAGCTTCATCCACTCCAAAGTTTGGTGGAACTAATTTTTCTATTTGGAGTGGACGGGTTTAGTTCACCCTTGGATTAGTTTATATATATATATATATCTTCTTATTGAACAACCTACTGCCATTACAAATGAGATAAGTGAGACTAAAAAGAAGGTATCTAAAGTGTGGAAAAGGTTCCACAGACTGAGCCTAATTTTTTTAAAGATGACTATTATTCCCTCCATTAAAAACTCTCTACCCAAGACTGACAATGCCAAGGAAGTTATGAATAATGTCAAATAGAAGTTTCAACATACTGATAAGTCCCTAGCATGGAAACTAATGGGAAAATCACTATAATGATTTTTAAATAATCCCGTACCATGAATGAGCACATTCTAGAGATGAACAACCTTACTGCTAAAATAAGGACTCTAAAGATGTAATTGGATGGTGCTTTTGTCATCCAATTCATTCTTAACTCTCTTTGAGACCAGTATGCACCATTTGTGATAACTTACAGCAGTATAAAACATAAGTGAAGTATAAATGACGCGATGTTTAAACTGATTCAGGAAGAGGAACGTTTAAAGAAGAAAAAAAAGTCAGTTAGCTCATTTCACCATGCCATCGGGGAAGAAGAATACATCAAAGAATGCGGATGGAAAGGGAATAAAGTGAGGTGAACCTAGTGAATTTGAAATAGTTTCAAATAAGAAGAATAAGAAGAACAATAAGTGTTATTTCTATAAAAAGAGAGGAAACTTTTAGACGGATTGCTTGAAAGGTTGAGTGTACTACGGAAAAGAAGCGTAAGCCATTGGATTTAATATGTTTCGAATCAAACTTAACTAATTTTCCTTCAAATTCTTAGATTTTAGATTGTGGTTCAAGCACTCATGTTTCTACATCCTTAAAGGGATACCTTTCTACCCGGACCATAAGACCAAATATAGCTTTTTAATACATGGAAAAGGAAAAGATAAATTAAGTTGAAGCTATCAGCAAATTTTGACTTATTTTGGATTCCACATTTGTTTTAGCTTTAAAGGACACATATCATGTTCCTAGTTTTTTTTAGAAACTTAATTTCCCTATTAAGACTTGATGTTGACTATTTTTCTTTTGAATTTAAGAATAAAGGCTTCAACTTATTTAAAGGACTTAGTTATGTTGGTTCTGGTGTTGTGATTGACGGTTTATACCAAATAATTTTGGACATGCATTACTTACCCTTCAACCCAACTGTGGAATTAAGTGTGCTTCAATTGTATAAAAATTCTATCTTATGGCATAAAATTTTAGGGAACATATCCATGGATAGAGTTCGAAAATTCGTAACACAAGGAATTCTTCCTCACTTGGATTTTAGTGACATAGGTCTATCTGTGGATTAAATTAAATAAAAGCACCCTCCCTCGTTTGTCCCAGTGGTAAAGGCGAACTCAAGACTGTGTGTTGAGTCGTATGGTCTTGGATTTGATCCCCCTAGGTATGCCAGTAGCTAAGCAAGGCTTATGCGGGAGGTGGGCTTTCGCATTGTCCCCACTGTTTAGCTAGCAAGGGAGAGTCCAAATGATTCATTTGTGTGGAGGTTCAGTATTATCAAAAAAATTAAAGGAAAGAAAATCAAACATACAAGCCGATCAAGCAGAAATGTAGAGTATTCAACCCAAAGAAAAACATGGCTATCCAAGAGGAACTGGACAAGCTGCAGAAAGCTCATTTCATTGAAGATGTCAAATATTCTTGTTGGTTGGCCAATGTTGTAATGGTCAAGAAGAAAAACAATAAATGGAAAATATGCGAAGACGTGACCATCCCTCCCAGTCGGCGTGCGCGCGAGGGGGTCTCGCGGCCTCTCTAGGGGAGCTTCGACCGCCGTCAATTGGGGTGGTGTATAGAATAGATTCGCCAGCCTATTTTGCATAAAACGGGCAAAATAAATGTTGTCGCCTTGATGGGAGGGAAAACGAGTGTTCGTGTAGGGACAGACTCGTTGATTTCGGCTCCCGCTCTACATGCAAAAACCTAAGCTACAACTACACTTGACAAGCAAGCACAACGGTAATTCGGGTATCGTAAGAAATCCACAAGGAGTGATTGAATTTTAGATTTTAATTATTTAATTACTTTGGGAATAAAAGGGTAAAATAAAAAAAATGTGATGGTTGGGAACGGTGATAAAAAAAAAAATAAGTTACGCTACACAAAAGTAAAACGAGGATCAGGATCGCATCCTACCACACGGATCAAAACAACTACGAATCAAAATTTCGGCTCGAAAGCTATTTAACCGAGCATATTCAATAAAGCATAAACATCATGCGTGAAGGGATTCTAACCCAAATATACTTGATAAAACATTTAATCGAAAATGGTCACACGCGGATAAAATTCGAATTATCGCTATAAACACTAAAGTTACGTGACAAATAAAGTTAAACGCATAACAATCCAACTTAATACTTGTCAACTCAATTAAACGCAATTTTACACGAAACCCTAACTTTCGAGGTCTGAACCCGTAAATGGCGGAACTAAATCCCGACCCTATTTATCTAAGGGCTAAGGATGAATTAAAATAAATTAAACTAATTAAACTAATCTAAGAAATAAATAACTAACTACAACTAATTAACAAAGCATGAAAGTAAATGACATAAATGGAAATAAAGGAAAAACAACAACTATATTAAGGAAGACAATGGAATAGTAAACTTTCATACATAGAAATGGGCAAAACACCCAAAATGGTGGAGTAGGTAAAATCTCCCTTACAAACCCTAAATCCTAATGTGAAATGTAAGATATTTACAAAGAAAAACAAAGTCTCACTTATACAGTAATTTGGAATTAAAATAGAAAAGAAAAGGAAAAAGAATTTCAAAACCAAAAGTTGGCCAAAAATAGGGGATCGATCGATCGACCCCTTTGGTCGATCGATTGATCGAAGAGAGTTGTGCCCACTATCTTCGATCCAAGGCAAAAAATGAGGAGTCGGTCGATCAATCCATCAGGTATGCAACCTCCCCTGCTTTGGGTTGAATGAAATCCTCTTTTGCTCAAAGTCTCGTAACTTCTTCGTTCTAGCTCCGAATCACGCACTGTTTGCGGCCACATGAAGCTCTCTCATAGGGCTACAACTTTCGTGAAGACATTGGGCCAGTGCCCAAATTATAAAATGACTAAATTTCCCTTGCGCGTGCGAATTTGTACGGAACTTCACTGGAATGCATCTGAACTTCATACTAAGCATCAAAATACCTATAAAATCTCAATTAACCCATGCAAAACATGTATTTATAGAAATCCGATCTTGTCTGATTAACGAGCATAAATATAGGGATTAAGATACCCGAGGGGGCTAATAACGCGTAGGTTAACAGGTGAAATACGCAATATTTACATCGTATCACACCCCCTAACTTACACATTGCTAGTCCATAGTAATGAAATAAGAAACAATAAGAACTACAAGTAAACCAAAGACAAGAGATAGTAAAAAATAGGGACAAAAAGGATAAGGCCACTTTCGCGGGCGAACGATTGCATTTAGTATATGCAATAAGTCGTTATATCCCTAGGCTACCCTAATGGACGAGTATCATCTTTTGAGGGTTTTCAGGGATGAAACCCACAAACATCAAATAGTTTCCTCAAAATATGCCCAACCCAATATGCGACAAACTCAACAACAACGAAAAAGATTTCAAACACATTATTAGCATATTGAACAAATTCAAGCTAAAGTCTGTTATTATAAATAGGTTAAATGCACCTCATAGAATTGAAACTTTAAAAGTGGAAGGGGGAGAGCACATGCAAAGAATGATTTGGCAAAAAACTTAAATAATTCGGATAAACATAAAAGCAAGCATATATTCAATCCTCACGGGCATTACACTCATCAAATGAATTCACTCGAAACAGGGAGGTAACACATGGGTTGAAACTAGATTAACAAAGCGGTAAAACTATAGGTTGCGTCGAATATCCCTCACCCGAGTTAATTTGTATAAAATAGATACATGGGCCGACTAGTTATTTACAATGCATCTCGTTTCGACAATTAATTGAACCAAGGGTTGTCACGCCCCTGAATCCGCATAAAAGCCTAATATGATTTTGGCGTCGACAAATATCCCGGAAATTGCGCACGAAAGGTCGTAAGCACGGGACATACATGATATGCCCCGTCAAATCTCCTAAGCACAATAACTAGGACAACGCACCTGAAATAGACCCGTAGACACCATCACCAAATCCAAGCAACGTGTCAACTCGAGTGAGTTCAATTCAAGCACAACCTAATTTAAATTAGTTAGAAAGCATCGTAAAAACGCGGTAAATGAAAGCGTGTAAATAAACGCGGTAAATCTACACTAGAAAGCAATGAATCAAAGCATGTAAACTAATTAACAAAGCATGTAAATCTAATTATCAAAGCAAGAAATAAGGAAATACAAACTATATTAATGGAGAGGAAGATGAATAATGCAACATACCAACCCAAAAGGGTGTCAATCCAAGAAGAAATGAAGAAGAACTAACCAAAATCATCCAAACCCTAAGCTACAGGTCTTTAAAAATGAAATATTTACTTCCTTGTAGATGTTGGGCCAGGTGCCCAAGCTGTGAAAAGACTAAAATGCCCTTGAACGTGCGATCGAGTACGGAAATCGAGAGGAATGCGTCCGAACTTCACACTTGCATCCAAATACCTATAAAACCTCAATTAACCCCTGAAAAACATGTTAACGTAGAAATTCGAGGTTTTCTGGTTAACGAGCATAAATATAGGGAATAAGATACCCGAGGGGGCTAAAATGCGTCGATTCGGAGGATGAAATACGCAATATTTGCGTATTATCACACCCCCTAACTTACACATTGCTAGTACCTAGCAATGAAATAGGATGCAACAAGAACTACAAGCAAACCAAACGCAGAAAATAGTACAAAAGTATGGTATAAAAGCAAATGGCCACTTTCGCGGGCGATTCGATTGCATTTAGCGTATGGAATAAGCCGTTAAATTCCTAGGTCACCCTAGTGGACGAGTGTCGTCTAATGAGGATTTTCAGGGATGGTACCCACAAACATCACATGGTTTCCTCAAAATATGCCCAAACCAACATGCAACAAACCCAACAATGGCGAAAAAGATTTCATACGCATTATTAGCAAAGTGAATGAATCCAAACAAAAGTCCAAATCATTGATATTATATAATGCACCTCATAGAATTGAAACCTTAAAATGTGTGTGTGTGGGGGGGGGGGGGGAGAGGGAGCACATGCAAAGTGTGATTTTGCAAAAACTTATATAAACTGGATACTAAAGGCAAGCATACATTCAATCCTCACGTGCATTACACTCATAAAGTGAATTCACTTGAAACGGGAGGTAACACACGGAACATGCGGGCATAAAGAGTAAATGTATATGGAAACTAGGCCGCACGCATGTCACAAATGAAGAACGCTATATATAAACTGAAAAACTGTAATCTCAATAAAAGGATACCGCACACTAAAAGAGGTGAGATGCATTTTCACAGATTATCACAACTATTTAAACCTTTGAATTACATCAACTTAAGATCACCTAGGACTTTAATAGGGTTGTAATGTAGGTTAGGCTAGGGTATGAAACGAAGGATAAGTATATACGGATTCAAAGTGTTCGGAATGAAAACTCGGGATAATGGAAAAATTCGGGCAATATCAAAATTGGAAAACGATTTTCAAAACGGCATTAGATATGTCATCGGGGAGAGTAATCAAAGCTTATTGAACTATATACAACATTTACAACTTTCTCTTTCTTTTTCTTTTTCTTTTCTTCTTTTTCTCATTTTTTTCTTTTGTTTTCTTTTGCTTTTTGCTTTCTCTTTTTCTTCACTTTTTTCACTACTTTCTTTTCTTTACTTTTCAAACTCTCATATGCTTAAATTGCAACCAACATCACAATAACAACATTAAATCCCAAGTAACATTCCAAACAAAGGTATGGAAAGTGTATGTATGGTTTATAACTCCAATTTAGAGTTGGTTATGGGATTGTGGTTATGAAACGAAAGGCTATATTTAGGCTCAAAGGGGTTGACGAGGGTAAACATATAAGGGTGAGGTCAAGGCTAATATGGGTGATATAACAAAGATGTCCTATGATCATTTCACAAAGTTTACGCAATTCTCGAGTCAAAACAATATATGAAAATCATGATCAAGTAACACATTTCAAGTATGAACTCAATTAATGAACGGTCAGATGAAAGAATAGTGAGATTACCAACGAATTCAACGTTTTTAATGAGAAAAGAATAGTGTGTAACACTCACAAATGACGAAAGGTACAAAGCTTACTAGGTGTAAGTATATACAATGCAACAAAAGAATACCGAGTTATAAAAATCTCAAACCAAATCAATATAACCATAAAAGTGCATGTGCTCATGGGATTAAAGTTTAATTCATGAAGTTATTCATAATATCAATAAGTGAGACTAAAGTCTAATAACTTCTAAAATCGAGAACATGCATCATTGGGATGTCTATTGGATCGGGAAATTATTGAAATTTATCATCGGAAACAAAGGCAAAAAGCCAAAAAAATGAGAAAAAAAGAAAGAAAAACTTTTTGAAATTTTTGATTTTTTTTTAAGAAAATCATACTAAGTAACTAACATGTGAGCAAAAACATATACTAAATAAAGAAATAGATAGAATATCCCACACCCCCTAACTTAAAACTTGACATTGTCCTCAATGTAAATTAAGAACCAAGTCAAAGAGAGGAAAAGAGCGATATTATCCGAAATTGGAGCGATCCCCATAAAAAGAAGTCCAAAGAATCTACAAAATAAGTTAGTACCGAGAATAGAAAAAATAAATAACAAAAAGTTAACTAATTACACTAGACTAAATAAAAAAGGAAAGAAAAAATAAAGAAAGAAAGAATAAAAAGCTAACTATATAGAACCTACTATTTAGACTTCACACTAACTGTACACTAGAAGTCTAAATAGCTGAGGGTCCACCGTAAAAATGATTTGACTTTGGAGGATAATCGGTGTACCCTCACATACAAGCATGCCTTCCGAAAAATATGAATTCCGTTTGAACAACGGAAGGCATGTGTAAGGCGGAAGAAAGGAACCATCGTCAATTAAAAGTTTTGATGGGACGATGGGGGGGTTTGTATTGAACGAGTGACAAGAACATGTGGGGACCGAGAAAAGTCGAATATCCTCTCAATGATTTTGAAATTGGAATGGGAGGCGGCGCGCACGAAGGCACGAATGCGATCGTGGAAGGTGACTCGAGCAAGTACTCCTCATCGGCGAAAATGTTTAAAACATTAAAGTTTGAAACCGAATCATCGGGTACTTGTGACGGTGTGATAATAGAAAATGAAAATGGGGATGATAGAAATTTAAACTCATGAGATGAATCATCATCGCATGAAGATTGAGTTTTGAAGGAAATAATATCATTTTCAATGAAATGTTCTTCTTTGGGGGGCAAAGAAGAAATCATTTCATTGCAAATGGATATTACGTCATTTTCATCCTCATTTTCAATATCTATTATGCAATGGGCAAAGTCTAGAATGGTTTGTTCCAAAGTAGGCACAAGTACCTCATTTGGTTCAAAACATTCCTCGACTTCAAAAGTATCGGAAGCAAAATCATCGTCGGACTCAAATAATAAATCCAATTCATGTTCCAAAAATGATTTTCTTCTCGATAACGATTTTCAATTTTCTCATTCTCATACATACGCAAGCGTACCTAGTAAATGCCCAACAAAGGAGAAAAAAAGAAAGAAAATATTTTTGAAATTTTTTAAGTTTTTCAAAGAAAGCGTACCTAGTAACTAAATGTGAGCAAATCCATGGAAAAAATGAAGAAATGGATAAAAAAATATCCCGCACCCCCTAACTTATATGTTGCATTGTCCTCAATGCGCATTAAGAACACAACACAAAGAGAGAAAAAGAACGATATTACCTAAAATTGGAGTGATCTCCATAAGCACAAGTCCAAACGAATCTACAAAACAAGTTATTACTAGGAATAGCAAAAATAAATAACAAAAAGTTAACTAATTACACTAGAGTAAATATAAAAAGGAAAGAAAAAAATGAAAAGCTAACTATGTACAACCTACTATTTAGACTTCACACTAACTATACACTAGAAGTATAAATGGTTGAGGATCCATCCAAAAAGGGATTTGACGTCGAAAGATCAACGGTGGACCCTCCAAAGCGAACATGCCTCCCGAAAGATAAGAATTTCATTTGAACAACGGAAGGCATGTGGGTGGTAGAAAAAGTGAACCATCGCCAATTATAAAATTTGGGCGGACGATGGGGGATTTGGATAATAAGGGGGAAAGGTACAATTGGGATTCAAGAAAAATCGACTCATCTCCCAAAGGTTTTTTAATTGGAATGGGAGATGGTGCACACATGGGGATAACATCCATCGAAAATAAGTCCGGTAAAGAGTTCTCATCGATAAAAGATTTATAAGTTTAAATAATTTCTACTGACTCATAGGAATCAACCGGTAATTCTAATGGTTAGATCACGAAAAACGAATATGGTGATGAAACAAATTCAATTTCAATCGACTCATCGTCGGAAGGAGATTGAATTTCGGGAGAGAAAGATGCACACTCGATGAGAAATTCTTCAAAAAATTTAGGTAAAACATAAGTTTCCACCTCCTCGTTGTTTTGTATATAAGAATTCATCTCATCGCAAAGTGCTCCAAGTCTCGATCCAACACCATTTAGGATTTCCAAACCTTGGGAGTAAAGAAGAAAAGTTTCTTCCAATGTAAGCTTCATCGGCTCTAGATCATCGGATTCCTCATTTTGTTGAAATTATTCTTCACATTCATCGGAATAAGAATCGTTATTAGATTCGAATAATGAATCTAACTCAAGCTCCCAATAACAATTTTCATTTTGATAATTGTTTTCTAGTCTTTCAATCTCAAGAAAATTTTCAAAATGAAAAACTTGAAAACTATCCCCAAAGTCAGAATCATTAGAATGACCGTAATAACTATAGAAGAAAGATATGGTTACCGATTTTTTTGTAGATTGAGAATCCGAGCAAGAAAGTGAGCAACCGCGAATCAAAGTTTCTTAGCCCTCAAATATGCTAATCCTGCAAAAAAGGTTAAAACAAAGGATATAAATAGGAAAGGAAAAAATACTACGAAATAATAAAACAATTACAATCTAAAACAAACTCCCCGATAACGGCGCCATTTTGATGGGAGGGAAACCGAGTGTTCGTGTAGGGACGCCGTCGTTGATTTCGGCTCCCGCTCTACATGCAAAAACCTAAGCTACAACTACACTTGACAACCAAGCACATCAGTAAGTCGGATATCGTAAGAAATCCACAGGGAGTGACTGAATTTTAGATTTTAATTGTTTAATTACTTCAGGAATAAAAGTGTAAAATAAATAAAAGAAAATGTGATGGTTGGGAATGGTGACAAAAGAAAAGAATAAGTTACGCTACACGAAAGTAAAGCGAGGATCGGGATCGCATCCTTCCACACGGATCGAAACAACTACTAATCGAAATTCTGACTCGAAAGCTATTTAACTGAGCATATTCAACAAAGCATAAACATCACGAATGAAGGGATTCTAACCCAAATATACTTGATAAAACATTTAATCGAAAATGGTCACACGCGGATTAAATTCGGATTATCGCTATAAATACTAAGTTTGAGTGACAAATAAAGTTAAACGCATAACAATCCAACTTTGTTACACGCGGATTCAATTAAACGCAATTTTACACGAATTCCTAACTTTCGACGTCCGAACCCGTAAATGGCGGAACTAAACCCCGACCCTATTTATTTAAGGGCTAAGCATGAATTAAAATAAGTTAAACTAATTAAACTAATATAATTAATAAATAACTAATTACAACTAATTAACAAAGCATGAAAGTAAATGACATAAATGGAAATAAAGGAAAAACAACAACTATATTAAGGAAGACAATGGAATAGTAAACTTACATACATAGAAATGGGCAAACCACCCAAAGTGGTGGAGTAGGGAAAATCTCCTTTACAAACCCTAAATCCTAATGTGAAATGTAAGATATTTACAAAGAAAAACGAAGTCTCACTTATATAGTAAGTTGGAATTAAAATAGAAAAGAAAAGGAAAAAGAAATTCAAAACCAAAAGTCGGCCAACATTAGGGGATCGATCGATCGACCCCTTTGGTCGATCGATCAATCGAACGGAGTTGAGCCCACTTTCTTCGAACCAAGGCAAAAATTGAGGAGTCAATCGATCGATCCATCAGGTATGAAACCTCCCCTGCTTTGGGTTGAATGAAATCCTCTTTCGCTCAAAGTCTCGTAACTTCTTCGTTCTAGCTCGAAATCGCTCACCGTTGGTGGCCACGCGAATCTCTCTCAGAGGGATACAACTTCTGTGAAGACATTGGGTCAGGCGCCCAAATTGTGAAATGACTAAATTGCCTTTGAGCATGCAGATTTGTGTGAAACTTCACCGGAATGCGTCTAAACTTCATACTAAGCATCCAAATACCTATAAAAGCTCAATTAACACCTGCAAATCATGTATACATAGAAATTCGAGGTTGTCTGGTTAACGAGCATACATATAGGGATTAAGATACCCTAGGGGGCTAATAACGCGTAGATTAACGGGTGAAATACGCAATATTTGCGTCGTATCAAGCCTCGAGAGAACGACATCAAAGACATACTGATGCTTACAAAATCAATAATTTCAAGGATTCGGTGACTAAGTTATGGAATGGAAAGGTGTTAGGTACCCATCATACCCTTTCGATCTCTCATGGGCATGTGTTATTCTTCTCTTTAATAACTTCGTGAAGTGTGTGCGTGTGTATATAAATGGAGAGTGGAATTACTCTACTTGCATCATGGATTAAGGTGGAGTGAGATCATCCTTAGAAGTGTTCCCAAAATAGTAATTAAAAATATAATGTGTGTGCTTATCGAGTCACTGATTGTTATATGAGAACGATGGTATGTGTCAGATAAAACACAAGCATGAATCACAAATATAATATATGAAAATAATATATAAACGAAAATAGGGAAAGAGGACTCGAATCTCGGATTTTACCTGATACACGTACGTAGCCTAGAAAGACATCAAAGTCCACGTAGTTCGCATATAAAACAGGGTGCGGTTTAGTCCATAAACCCAACCAGGGACTTTTCTCATAGGTGTGTGTGTAGAAAAAGGTGTTTTAGTGTGAGCAAATGTAATGAGAAATCCCCGTTTGGAATTTATAAGCAACCCCTTCTTTTCTTACTTTTGGTTTTTTTATAAAAAATATAGTATGAGAAATAATACTAATAAAGAGTTAGATACTAATATGTAAGATATACTAAAATGAAATGCTAAAATAAGAATTAAGTAACTAATGCAAAATGAGAGAATTTAAAGGGGAGAGTGAAAGATTTGGACCTTCTTTGAGACCTTGAAGTTAATCTTGAATGTTGAAGGGCTACTCTTGCATGCGAATGGAGGTGGTATGAGGAGAGATAAGGTAATTTGCCAAATTGGGTAGGGAATGGATGGAAATGGAAAGTAGGAAAGGGATTTTAAGATGAAAACCACGCTGACTTCGAGAGAATGTTACCGAGATCACTGAAAGGGATGTTTCTTAGGTGCCTTGAGAAGTGAGATCATGCTTTCCTTATATAGGGTCAAGGGGGTACCGATCGACATTATCCTTGACCTGCCTATCGACAGGCACCCTCAGATATACTGGCGATAGGCAGGAAAATGGCATTGCCATTCGGTAGTCTTAGGCAGATTTTTTGAAAAAATAATCGTAAAATGCAAACCGTAAGTCCGAACCACGCACGAGACGAACCATTGGAAAGGGTATTCAGAGACCTTTAAGAATCCTTGGGTTTCTCCCAGGTTTGTGAATTTATTGTGGTAAAATGGGGCTCAAAAGCACCCATTGGTCCTTTGGACAGTAAAACTTCGGACGACGATGGACCGTTCGTCTGAACCGTAAGGCTGATTCACGTTGAAAATTTTATGCAAAACCTTTTGATGTTCCAAAGATATTTTCTCGATTCGAAGAGTTGACCAAGGTCAAATGGGGCTCGAAAGCGCTCGGTGACCCTTCAGAATAAAACGGGTCGTTCGTTTGTACCGTAAGACTGATTCATGCACGAGGTATACTGTTAAAATGGGGATTCAGATCCCTTCGATGATCCAAAGAGATTTGCTCAAGTTAAAGAGTTAACATGAGTGGAACGGGAATCAGGAGCACTCGGTAGCCTCTAGATCAATTTTTAGGGGGAAACGGATCATTCGTCCGGATCGTAAGGCTGATTCTACCATGGAGTGGGCCATTGGAGAGGGGATTCAGGGCCCTTCAAAGATCCATTAAGCTTTCACTCATGTGAGAAAGTCGATCGGAGTCAAATGGAGTTCGGGAGCGCTCGGTGGCCTCCAAATCAGTACTCAAAGTATGAGCTAGGGTTTGTGGTTAACGAGAGAGTGCTAGGGATCTAAAAAGATGCTTAGGGGTATCGTAGAATGAGGTCTCTACAATAGACATTAGCGACCTCAATAAAACATGCCCAAAATTTCATTTTCCTTTACCAAGGATTGATCAATTGGTAGATCCAACAACAGGTCATAAGTTACTAAGCTTTAGATGAATACTCTCGTTACAACCAGATCAAAATGAAACCAGAAGACATAAAAAACACATGTTTCATCACCAGCTGAGGCACCTACTGCTATAACGTAATGCCTTTGGGGCTTAAAAATGTTAGAGCAACATTCCAAAGGCTAGTAAATAAATTGTTTAGGAGTAAATTGTGGAACATATGGATGTATATGTGGATGACATGCTCACAAAGAGCAAAAAGGCAACCGATCACATCCAAGACCTCTGCCAAATATTTGACCAACTTGAAAAACACCAAATAAAGCTCAATCCGACCAGGTGTGTGCTCGACTTATAAGAAGAAATGTTCTTGGTCTTTATTGTGAATAAAAAAGGGATTGAAGCGAACCCTTACAAAAATCAAAGCATTGATTGATATGCAATCTCCTGTATACAAGAAAGATGTTCAGAAACTTACTAGGATAGTGGATGACCACAACCGGTTTGTCTCTTGAGCTACTGATAAGTGCCTACTATTCTTTAAAGTTCTCAAAAAAACTTTTGAATGGAGTGAAGAGTGTGAGATTTCCTTTTAAAGCTAAATAAGTACATGGGATCTCTGCCATTGCTTTCCCGACCAATAATGGAAGAAAATTTTACTTATATTTAGTCGTTTCAAAATCTACTGTTAGCTCGGTGTTGGTCAGACTAGAGAATTGAGTGTAAAAACCAGTGTATTACTCCAGCAAGGCATTCCGGGGAGCTAAAATCAAGTATCTACGCCTGGAGAAACTAGCTCTTGCCCTCATTGAAGCATTAAGGAGAATGAAGTCATACTTTCAAGCATATAACATTGTAGCATACACAGATTTACCTCTTCGCCATGCACTCCACAAATAAGAGTTGTCAAGAAGATTAATGTCTTAGGTAGTAGAGTTGGGAGAATATGAAGTAGCTAATGAGCCAAGAATAGCGTTGAAGGGATAAGTAGTAACAAATTTTATTACTTAATTCATATATCAAAAAGTGATCAATAACCCAAGTTTACCTGCCGAGCATACTTCCTTGGAATAAAGATCTACTATAAAGCAAACTGAAGTTCCAGGAAATGGCTCAGCGATACTCTGAGCAGAGCAATAAAATATTCCGTCAAAGCATTTTATCTGAAGAAATATTTAATGAAGACGTTCTAATATGGAAATTGTATGTGGATGGATCCTCGTGTGCCACTGGCAGTGGTGTTGGTCTTATCTTTAATACCCCAGATGATATTAACGTGGAATATGCACTTAGTTCTTAGTTCCAAGCTTTCAATAACGTAGCAGAGTACGAAGCACTCATCACAGACTTGGAATTAGCCTTATCACTAGGAGCCGAGTAGGATATGGCACACAGTGATGCTCAACTTATTATTGACCAAGTACTCTAAATATATGGAGTCAAGGGGGACCTTATGATCAAGTAATTATCCAAAGGTATGGAAGTCATCTCTAAGTTTTTAAAAGTCCAAATGGTTTGAATACCAAGTGTAGAGAATGCTCGAGCAGATGAACTTGCTCGGCTAACTTCAGTGACCAGAACAAAACTTAGGAGAATTATCCCAATGGAGATTCTTGCATTCAGAAGTATAGACGAGAACATTATGGTCAGTTTCATTACGGTGGATTTGGGACCATCATGGGTGGATCCTATTAAAGACTACGATGACAAGGGTATGTTACCTGTTGATCCAAAAGATACAAGGAAGGTAAGATACAAGGCAAACAGTTATATGATAGAGCGAGGAGTCCTTTATAAAAGGGGCTACACTATTTCATTAGTTCGATGTTTACACCCCGTCGAGTTATCGAAGTTGATCAAAGAAGTGCATGAAGGTTCTCGTGGGGCTCATTCAACTGTTCAGTCAACTGTACGAAGGATTGCTACGTAGAGATACTACTGGACGACGGTGAAAGTTGACTTTATTGCTTTTGAAAAGAAATGCGATAAGTGCCAGAAGTTTACTGTGATACATAGAGGATTGGGAGTGCTCTAACTCCAATAACTTCCCCATGACCTTTTGCTATTTTGGGGGATTGACCTGTTCGGGCCACTGTCGATGCCTAAAGGCAGGTTCAAATACTTTATGGTGGCAGTGGACTACTTCACAAAGTGGGTAGAGGCTGAACCATTGGTTGAAATGCCTTATGAAAGGGTTTTCTAGTTCATATGGAAACATATAATATGCATAACAGATATGGCATGTCGTATGCTTTTATCACTGATCACGACACTCAATTTGACAATGATGACTTTGAGGCGTACTGCAGTCTAAGATTCAAAAACTTCATTCTGCCTTTGGACATCCACAGTGAAACGACCAAAGATAACCAACAAAACCTTACTTCATGGATTGCAAAAGAGTCTTGATGATGCATAAGGCAGTTGGATTAATGAATTGCACACTATTCTCTAGGCATATAGAACCACGCTAAGAATAGCTACTAGAGAAACTCCCTACATGCTTGCTTTTGGGAAATAAGCAATGGTTCGAGACAAAATAGGTTTACCAACTCATATAGTGTTGAACTTTGATTACCCAAAAAGTGACCTCATGAGAAGGTTGGATCTGGAATTAATTGATGAAGTCAAAGAAGATGTTGCAGCCTGAGTAGCTGCTTATCAACATAGAACTACTCGATTTTACAACAAAATGGTAAAGCCGATCAACTTAAAAGAAGGAGATTACGTCCTCAATAAAGTTATCCAAAAAGGAAATAAGTTGGAGGTAAACTGGCATGATCCTTATCGCATCTCGACAATCATTCGACCCAAAACTTATTGCTTTGAACACTTCAGGGAGAAGAATTTAAGAATTCGTGGAATGCCGATCATCTTATGAAATACTATTAGTAGATATGGTGATCTTTTGATGTAATCTTTTCACACAGTTTAATCAAAATCGTGATTTCAGACCAATTATGCTTCAGTTTTATTTATTTATTTTATTTTCGGAGTACGGTGATGACGACAACGAAATCCCCAACAAACTTTTCCAATTGAAAAGTTTGGCAATTGAATAGTGGGTGCTATTGGCAATTGAAAATATGAGTTTTATCCCGGGGTGATGGGGTTTGTTCTGTGTGACACGAGCGTGTCACAGTAATTTATTAGTACTAGATTCTCATGAGAAACGGGTTTAGTAGAGGTATCGTTAATATCACTATAATAGTATATATTCACCGTTGAGTTAGTGGGGCTTTCTTGAGTTAGTGGAGAGACATGGACATAGACTATTTGATTTATGTGTCAGGAGACAAAATTTGTGATATCTATTTATGTTCTTTGGACCCACGCATTTCAATGATCGACAATGTTAGGGAATAGTGTAGTGGGGAAAGATCCTTTGAGCTTCGCTGTGGGATGCTACACGCATGGACCTTAATAAACGTTGGGAGTGGTGAGACGTTGTTGGATGCGAGTGCACCGGTTTTAAATGTTAAATTATTGAACGTGTAGAAAAAACACTTTAAACTAAGAGTTATTACAATATATGGAGAGGAGAGCTGGGTAGTGCTGCGAAGGAAGCACTGAGAGAACTTTTGCACCACAAGTTAATGGGTGGGGCAGTATCGAGAAGAATTAAATTTCAAATTATGGGGTAATCGAGAATACCTGTATGATATAGCCACGCTGAGAGTGCGGAGATGCACTTGAGATAAGTGTGTTACATATGACACGTTAGTGATATTTATGTCGGGATTTTTGGGCTATAGTATATAATATGGTAAGACTTTGTGATTGTTGTTTCGAGGTATGATTTAATTGTGTAGTTATCACTTGAAAAAGGGTCTAGTCTATATACAAGTGTATGTATGTCATTGTGTTGCATAATAAACTTATGAGAAAATGTTGGTATTGTTATATTTGATCCCGGGGAGCAGGGATGTTTACTGATGGGATTCAAGGTGGATAGGATTTTTATCAAGTGGGGAGATATAGCTCATGATTCATTTGCGCTAGGAAACTAGTGATAGTAGGAATAAAGTATTGTATGATGTCTTTTGTAACATGAGAGTTGACGAGTATACTTTTATGTTAGTAGATGGAAATTTTGGGGTACGTGATATGCAGTGAGGACCTAGAAGATCTCAATGACTAACAATGTTAGGTAGTAGTGTAATGGGGGGTTCCTTGTTTGGATTTCGCTTTGCGAGATGTTTCACGTATGAAACTTAGTGCATCGTTGGAAGTGGGGAAATGCTTGGTCATTAGTACATAAGTTTGGTACCTTAGTTAATATATACATATATGGCTATAACTCTGAGTTTAAAGTTATATTACGATTTAATACTAGTAGAGCCGAGTGACTTTCATGCAGATGAGCATGGGTACAGGGTGTATGGTCTCCCTAGGTAACAAATTTAATTATAATATAATTCACGATTACAACGGGTAGATATAGGAGTAGCGATCTTAAGGGCATGTGAGTAGGGAAGTATTCGAGGCTTGGAGTACTATACTCATCAGAATTTCGAGGACGAAATTCATTTAAAGGGGGAAGAATATAACACCCCGTATTTTTTAGGATAAATAGTTTATTTAATTTGGCGAATCAGAATTTAAACTATCCAAAGAATTTATTTAATTTGGACGATTCAATTTAAATGGAGAATTAAGATTTACATTAATTCGATTTATTTCTTTTAAGAATACATGCGTCATAATTTGAGGTTAAAATTTGAGATTTTAGTTAAGTAACTTGAATGACGATTCTGAGTGCACGGTTGGTTCTGAATAGGTCGAGATAGTAAAAAAAGAGTACCCGAGGGTAGTAAATGGGTCTCAGAACATTTTTAAGCATAATCGGGCCCACACGGGAGTGTTTAGGCCATTTTAATAAAGCCCACAAGACTAAAAACAGGATTGGCATAATAAAACCTAAATGTGAGAGGGTGTGGCATTCATAGCTCAGTTAAGAAAACCCTAGTTGCAGAGGAGAAAAAAGGGATCAAGTGGGAGCCAAACCAAGAAGAGATTGATGTGTTCTTCGTCAAATCTTGTCTACAACAAAAGAATCAGAAACTACGAATTATCCAATCAAGTAGTTAAACTTGCTTTTATTTAATTTGCAGTATTGTGATTCATAACATGGTGGGTGTAAAACATATTCATTTTGGGGTGGGTCATTTTCTAGAAATGGGTTTTTGTAAAATTGGGTATTATGTGTGAAATTGATACACAAATTGATTACGAATCTTCATGTATTATTGGTATAAATTAATCCATGATTTCAAACTCATGAATTTTTATTGTGTGATGAATATTGGTGGAATCGGAGTTAGGAAGAAAGTTTTATAAGTCTTGTGTAATTCGATTTGTGAATATAGAGATGATTTTTAAATCGATAACAGTTAGAGATGTTAAAATGAATTCGGACCTGTTTAAATATTGAATGAAATACGAGGAGATGTGGAAATGTTGGAAATCATTTTTTTTCACTAGGGTTTATCAAAAACTTAGAGTGCTGGAGGTTATAGATATGGGATAAAGTGACAATGGCGGAATCAGCGAGGAAGAGGAAGAAACTGGATTAGTAGACGGTCGTTCGAACGACATGGAAGTCGTTCGAACGAGATTAGTATCTCGTTCGAACGATATTGTTATCTCATTCAAACGACTCTAGGTTTTAGACATGGAGATAGGTCTTTTCTCTACGAACGCGTGGCCGCCAGTTTCGTATTTTTCTGAATTTTTTAATTAATGATTTTATTACACAAGGTTATCTGAAACTGAAATTCTTTGAGAGAAATCAAATCTGTATTATTTAGGGATGTCTGTAGATGAGTGTAGGACACTGAAAAATATTAAGAAATATTATTTTTACCATGGAATTGGATGGGAATGAATTCAGGGTATGGATTCGAATGAAAATTTCGGATGAAATCAGGATATGGTCTGGATTGTGATGTGCTTGGTATCTTCAAAAAATATGAATGTAAGTTAATATTTATTTAATAATGAGTCGAGGATTGTGACTCTAATATTTCAAGCTAGTTCATCGGGAGTTGGGCACGGAGTGGCCGGATTAATTTATTATTGGAAATATATGATAAATTATCGAATATTAAATTTGACAAGAGGTGTTAACTTAAATAGTTGGATTTCGAGGAATAAATTTTAAAATAAGAAGTTACGGACCAAATGAGTAAGTTGGAGTATTGTAGTTGGGTGACACTACTTTAATAAATTAATTAATGTGAAATTGATTAAATTAATCGGTGTAATTTTAAATGTAACGAATTCGGGGGATGAGCGAACTTATAACTTAGATCAGTAGGATATGAGTGAATTACCTACTGAAATATTTTAAAGGATAATTGGCACACTTCAAGTAGTGAGGGATACTCGAAAATATACGATAAGAAGTGTAATTGGAATTAAATAATACGGATATGCTACGTATGGGATATATGATATAGGTTGTATTTATACTTATGTTGATTTTTATGATTTATTATGTGTATGATATACCTACGCTACTTGCTATCACGGGAGGTTTCGCGTCGTGGACAGTCTTATCCCGATGAGCCCATTGGGGGGATTTTAGACTTTTACTCCAAACATAGGACCTTAGACACGTGCTATCTGAGAGTATGATAGTTTCGACGGTTGAATGTGAGAGTAGGTATGTGCGTGACCCATTTGGATGGGGACTATCTTTGCCTCCAATATGTGTGATTTGTGATGATGGTTCGAGTGGAATACTGAACCAATAGTCTTTTATACAGTGCGTGATGTATCAGGACTTGATAGCAGAGTATGCATGCACCGCAGGTATCAGCCTAGGGGTGTTGTATTGTATATATATAATTATAATAAGAAATATATATACTTGTGTTTTATTATACTATGTGTGCTTGGTAGATGATGTATCGGGACATGATAACATAGTATACATGTACCGCAACTCAGCCTAGAGGTGTCGTATTAATATATATGTAACGAAGTGATAAATATACGCTTATGACTTATTTTACGTTGTGTAATTAGTAAATGAGAAAGATAATGACATCTAAAATAACCCTAGTGGGTGGAGGATTAATCATATAATGAGAAATTCATAATTGGCTAATTGATATAAAGAATCTAGTAACGTATTGTATGGGCAATACGGATGGGATCAACGAGTTATTATGTAGAAAGAGACTTAATACGACTAGCTAGGTGGGGTATCTTAACTATAAAGGTTAGCAGACAAGCGTTAGGTGTGCACATTAGAAGAGGGGTGAGTTATACCTCAAGTCAACACGACACTAACTTAAATATGAAGAGTGTGCATGCATATTTAATTACTGCAATTTAACTTCTTGTTAAATATTTTCACAATGTTTTACTTAGGATCTGACCCGTGTCAAAATATTTTTTAAAACCTTTTAGGTGTCCATCCACAGGGACGCCCAGTTTGAGGATTATATCCAGGGATGCGCAGATGCATCTTATGTGGAAGTTGCATGACTTACTATAAACGCTTCGTTCATTTATTCCTAGTGTAGGATCTTTATTCCAGTAATCATTTGGGCATGTAGCCCTCAGTTTTAGTATTCAGTTATTTATTTGATCTTGTGTATCCAGGCTACTGTTTCAGTTTATTGTTGAACTGATAGTTGATTCAGTTACTTTTATTTATATTATTCATCTGTGTTGGATTTATTTATCAGTTTGTGATTGATGGTTTAATTATTATTTATCTCCGCATATTGTTAATTAATGAAAGATAAAATTTGGCACCATTTTAATTAAATTACTAGGTGGTTATTAACTTTAGAATGTTTTCGATAACGATGCTAAGAATGAACCATATGAGACCAATATTTTATTTTGATCACGGGCTGGCTATCCGATATTTTAATAGACGTGGTGTCACATAGGTGTTAAAAAAGATAGTTCCATTACAAGGGCAAAAGAAATAAGCAAAGAAAAATATTCAAACAAAAAAGCAAGCGCAAACTAGCCAAAGAGTTACACCTTATCCTTCTCCTTGGCAATAACCTCAAGAGGAGGCAGGTCGGCTCTAGCAGTTGGCACCAATGAAGACTCAGTTGGCACCATGAAGGAATCCACATAACCCTCCCCATCATCTCACTCCTCATCTAAGTTGGGAGGACTGCCTGGATCAAGCCTCTTGAATAGATCAGAGTCCGCCTGTGTGCTGACCTCCTTAAAGGCATCCGACCATCTAACCTTATAAGAAAGTTTCTTGGCATACTCTATCTGGACAACTACAGCAACAGAGGCTTTATCCCATCCCTTGTTAGTGGTCTCTTCCTTATGAAATTTGTTCTTGGCCTTTACCTCTAAAACTTGTTTATCCTTTGAATCCACCTCAGCAGTTAGGGTGGTAACCTTATCTTTAATAGTTTTGGCCTTATTCTCGGCCTCCTTTAAATTCTCCTCAGCAGAAGTAGCTCTGTCTTCAGCCGCCTAGACTTTATCTGCACAGGATTTTCTCTCATTATCAAGCGCCTTTTCTAAATCCTTCAAAGACTTCTGCAAGCCTTCGAAGGCTTCATCCACATCAGCCGAGGAAGATTTAGTTGATCGTCCTTCTTTAGGAGATGATTATAGTCGACCAAGAACTGTAAAAAGGAAGTTCCTCACATCAATACTAAAGATGTTCAACAAAGAGTATTGAAAATAAATAAATAGAGAAGGTAAGCATTTACTAAGGCAAAGTTCTGGTAGGCATTGGGGCAGCCACCAACATATCCGCTGGAAGAGTTCCAGCCTTTATCAAACCTCTGGCCAATCCAGGTTTGATTGCCACAAAGGCATCTTCAATGCCGCCTTGGTCGGCAGAGGCTTTCTGGGCCTGCTCCTTACTATTAGGCAAACCCCTCTTCAACCTCTTGAATTGAAATTCGTTGGCTCTGGTTTCTTCAATATTTAGGACTTGAGTCCTCTTTTTAGCAACCTGAGGCCTCTTGCCAGCATTAGTGCTCTTCTTAGCAAGAGGAGGGGATACTGGTCCACTTAGTAAGTTTTGGATCTTCCTCTTCACCATGTCTGTAAAAGGTGAGGTGGGGATGGTAATAAGGTTTAGAGATTCAAAGGAAGATGATGTTCCTCCTTGTGCAAGCTCCTTCTCAACCCCAGTTGATTCTGCAACCGAGGTAGAAGCATGTTCCTCGTCCAAGTGAATGAGGGATGGGGAAAAATGATTATTGGCCTAATAATAAATGAAGTGATAAAACTCTTGTATTCGAGAAGAGTAGAATCTACTCGGGGATTCTCCTCTCCAACTCTTTGATGGATATCCCACAAATATTTAAGCTCTTCATTATTAATGTCTTTTTCCTTGGGTCACTTCTTTTTGCTTTCTTCTGCATAAAAACAAAGCAAAAAAGCTAGTCGACATATCATCAAACAATTAGTATACATGAGCGGAAATTAAAAATTTAAATACAGTACAACCTATGCTATGCCCTTCCTGGGGGAACCCGGGTCCAGTATATCTTTTCCCATCATCCTGGGGCATATTTCCAATCCTTCACAACTACTTCATAGTCCCAGTAGTCCTTATTTGAATCAAGTAAATTGACTACCAAAGGCCTACTAGCTTGCCTAGTTTTTAAATAGTAAGTATTGTCACCAATGGAGCCCCATTTATAGCAAAATATCAATTCGGGGCTACCTATGCGGGTGCCATGAAATTCGTTCAACCTATTCACACCATTCACTGCCCTCCACGTATTTAGGTATACCCTTGCTAGAACAACATCAAAATATTGGCAAAACTGAAGGAACAGATAGTTAAAAGGAAAAGAGATGCCACACTCATCGATGAACACGGGGGGGGGGGGGGGGGGGGATCCAGTGACCCTCAACCAATGACAACACGTCAATAGGGGGCTTGCTATTATTAAACCTACCAAACTAGGGATTTTCTCCTTTTTCTAAACTCCTCTAAAGAACCTTCATCTACAATATACACCATGATGTAAAGGAATAAAATCAGAAAGAGAATAAAGCTTACATAACTTGACAAACAACAACAAATAGCAAGTAGCAGCAGAGGGCCAATGACAGAGGTAGAGAAAGAAAACTTGAGAATAAAAGAAAGCTTAAGTTCGAAGTACAGTAGTGAAAAGAACTGCAGGGGGGGAGGTGGGGAATCTATCCTATTATAGTTTACCTTGAAAAAGGAGAAACAATGATTAACTGAACCAATGACTGATCTCTTGACGGTCGCACTGTTCCAAATGCATGAAAAGACTGTCATACCCATTGGCGCTTTGTAATTTTTCAAATTATTTGCAAAATTGCCACTGCCTGCTAAACCAGATCATCCAGAAGGTCGGCTGCCGACCACCATTATACTAAAATACCGAGCAAGTTTTTAGAGCTCATCCTCCATCCTTTCAATAAAACATTAAGAATGAAGCATTGGGAATTTTTGTTGTGGGTTAAATTGTTCATGCCATGTGGACTTATGACATTGGGACACGTGTCCTCACAAGTAGACACCTCAGCACTTCACCCACACTTGATTGGCTCCAGATGAACTTGGTTGGGACACCGGGTGACCAACTGAAGAAGATGAACCATAAAAAAAAGAAAGGTCATCCACATGGGATTTACCAAGAGACACTCCACACGTGTTTTACGAGACCAATAATCTCATTCATTATGTACCGGTGTAAATGCATGTATCTATAAAGGCATTCCAACCCTTGGTTTTCGGACCCCTATAAATATTTTATTTCCCCTTAGCTCAAAGGACAAGTCATTATTGTACTAAAAAGGCTGCACAAAAATTTGTGTAACCATAAACCATAATAACATAACCGTGGATGTAGGCTTTCTCTTAGCTGAATCACGTTAAAAACCTTTAGTGTATAATTTATTTTATTTCTTGAATACTTGTATAATTATCTGTGATTATAGAATTGGTACTATGTGGCTAAGATAATCTTGATACCAATTTTTGACATTAAAGCAAATTGTAAATGTCCAGTATATGGTGAGATCAAACTGTAATAGAGTATACACTGTTTAATGAAACCGTGAGATGAGAATACACGACTATAGACAACCGTAACATGATACCCATAGTTTACGCTCACCGTATGTCCCCATATCACGATTACATTCAAACATAAATGTATATCCAGATGCCATCGAAATATGCCACTAAAATATGTCATCTCTTACGTCCAGATGCCACCGAAATATGCTATCACCTAAGGCGACGAGCCGCCCTAGGTACAATATATCCATTTTTTCTTATACTTTTTTCTTTGTTTTTAGGTAGTTTTAGACATTATAAAGTATGTAGATGTGTTTTAATACTTTAAAATCATCCAAGGAGCAGTGCACGTCCAACTTTTGAGAAGCTTTAACATAAACTTTTTTTTCATCGATGGCAATGTAACCTATTTCAACCACTTTTTCTGTATTAAAACAACCCCACAACAGCACAAAGAAATAACAAAATCAAGCTTTTTGTACAAATGAAAAGGGTGAAAAATGGCTAGGTTTAATCGTGGTATGGATGTTTCGGTGGGAGTAAGGTTTAGAATATGAAAGTTTTGTTTTGGTTAACCATGTATGTTATTTTTTGATTATTTAGGGATATTTTAGATATTTTGATTAAATAAAAAGGTACGTCACGCCCCACAAAATCCGACAGACGGGGTGACCAACCACCGCCTCCGAACTAAGCCAGACGTGAACTAAATAAATACCATTCTTAACATGAGACAGATACGAGGAATAAATAAATCAGTCCATAAGATAAAAATTGAATCAATTTCAAATGATCATAAACAACTAAGCGATAAAAGGTCCATCACATGCTAAAACTCCGAATAAATTCAATCTCCAATAATGATTAAGCAAAATATGAATAATAAAGATTTGAATAATCCAACTGAAATCCTCTAAGCAATTTTGGAACCTAATGGCCCAATAAAACTCAAATGAAGTCTCATAATTAAATACGAATGAAAAGGAAAGTCTAACTAAACAACGTAATACAATGAATAACTCCAGCTGCACCTCCAAATGATTACTTCGATAATCATATGCAACTTCTCCAAAACTTATCATGAAAAAGTTAGTCAACGCACGAGGTCAGATCCCCAAGCATGAATACAACTACTCCCCTAAAATAGGATCCTTGAATCCAGACAGTAGCATTATACCCAATAAATATCACAATAGAATATTTTAATTTAACGAGATAATTAAACGCGATAAATATAAATCACTAACTACCCATAGAGATACCCATTCAAAAAGGCACACCAATATGATTTTAAATTTTCAAGTCCCACGATGTTAATTTTATTTAATTAGCTCATTTTATTATTGTTCTCATTTTTTTATTATGACGGTCCTCTCGTCCCGGGTGGTAATCCACCAAAGTGTCACACTTCCCCTTGTCAATAGCTAGCTGAATCCGTTTAAACTGTCGATCCCTCGCAATATGGCAAAGTTTCAACTCATGACACGACATAAATCGCCCAAGCTGACCCGTTTAAACTGTCGGTCACTGACACATTATGTCGCCACCATTTTAATACCCGATTTTATCTTTAGGCATTAATTCTCAATTTCTCAATTTATAAATTATCCCACCCTTTTAATCGATGTGAGATCCTCAAAATACCCCTTAATCCCATACCTAAGGGCCCCACGTTATCAATACGTCATACCCTATGTATAGGATGAATTTATAACATAAACATCAACCTAGTCTCATGCCTAGGCTAGCGTAACGACGATACAGTGACAAAAATTAGCCCACCCCGACATAATAAAGTCGTAATAATCTATCCTCACTAGTCCCATACCTAGAAGGCGTAAATCATCAGAAGGCCTACCCACTAGTCCCATACTTAGAAGGCATCCTAAGATATAGGGAGAGCAAAAATACCCAACAACCCGTCGTCATAAAAGGCAATTAAATAATACCAATAAGTCACACAATCAATCATAATTAATCAACGTATACAACTACATATGATAGTCCAATTCAATTAAATCTTAATTTAATTATCATAACGTCAAGATACCCAATTAATCCCATTTAATTATTTTAACTTAAATACACCGAGATTTCATCATTAATACAACAAAATTTCAATTTCATTATCTCTACATAAACTACGTGAGTTATACGCACCCAAAAATTATTTATTTCAAAACTAGGATTTTTTTACATGCAACCTACACCAATAAAATTCAAAATCCACTCATCAATCCTACGTACCCAAGGGTTATGAATATTATTCAGATTAAAAGATTTAATAAAAACAGTCCCATAATTAGTGTCCACTTTCTCTAATTAAGTTATTAATTGATTTTAAGAAAACATGTAATTAAGTGTTTAGGGGACACTTAAAACGCATAATATTAAAGAAAAATAATAGAGTATTCATGCCTGAGATTAAGTTGAAGAAAACTGGTAGCATGGTTGGATTCCTCTCGAAAAATTAACAAAGAAGTGTTTTTGAACAAACTTGATTAAACCCCAATTAAGCCTCCCAAAACTTGTGACAAAAACTTGATTATGTTGGAGGTTGATGATTAGAATTGACTTCTAATTGAAACATGACTAATTCATATAAATAAAAACAAACCTCATGAGTATAACTGTTGATTGGAACAATAAAATCCCTTCCAAACTAAGAACAACTATTATAATTAATATATTCTTCTTGTGCACCAGTAGGTTCAATGACTTCATATCTACAAAATTTACAGAATGAGTAAAATCAATACAATGAGAGATATTTATTCAAATTCACGAAATAACCCATTTGAGTCATTCAGTTCTTTTCCAAACTCTCTCCAATAACACACCTCACATATATCCATTTCATTATTGAGAACAACAGTACGAAGTCATAACGTAATAACACAAGAAGAGCAAGAAAGGTCGTATAGAATAAGGAGAATATTATCTGTGCCGAAGATTTGTAAGTGCATGTAGAGAGCTGGGGGTGAAGGAGAATTGCAAGTGGGAGGAAATTGATGAATGGTTTGATGAGAGAAGCATCGTATTGGGGGAAATCGAAGAGGTAAAAAATTATTAAAGATGAATGGATTGTATACATGGGTATAAGCAGAATTTTAAAATTTGTGAGGGTATTTTGGACCATTGATCAATCTAAATGTTTTACGCTCCTTTTAAGTTTAGTGATAGTGATAGTGATAGTTATAGTGATTTTTTTTTTAAATAATGTTTTGGTGATGTTTTTTTGGGTGAAATTATCACGAGCCAAAAGGAAACGATAAAAGTTGGGTCCAATATTTGCAATTACCTCCTTGTATCATCAGTTCATTGGAACAACATGAACTTGGTACTTCACCTTAGTTTTGGTTCCAAAACTTTTGGCATCCCACAAAAGTACGCCTCTTTTGTTTTGTCTCCTAGGAAAACAAGAAGATTTAGTACAATCACAGTCTCCACATCTCTTAAGGTAACATAAAATTTAAGATAAGTGGGTTTGTTTGTATAAAAAGGCTGTTTGTTGCATCTATTACTATTTGTTATTGAATAGGCAGTAAATGAAGAAAAGTTAGTGGCGGTGGTTGGGGGTGGAGCAGCTGGAATATATGGAGCAATTAGGGCTAAAACTTTAGCACCTAATCTTAAAGTCATGGTTATTGAAAAAGCCAAGCCCCTTTCAAAGGTTTCTTTCTACTATTCTATTTGGAGTGTATTGTCTTTTATACTATAATGTTTGTACATTTGCTGAGAACAAATGTTGAGTTTTTGAAGGTTAAAATTTCTGGAGGTGGTCGATGCAACCTCACTAATGGCCATTGCCTTGACAATCTGGTAAGGACTAATATGTACAGACCAAACTTCTAATGTACTCCAAATTGTGTCATCAAAAGTTCCAAAAGTGCCATAAAGATCATAAAAACATGTCACTATATATTATTTTTGAGTGATAGAGTACTCATTTGGAGGGCATTTGGCCATACCCATATATATATATTGAAATTTGTGTGCACCTAATATGTTCTTTACATGTTTAATGAATATATATTTGAATACAAATTTGTTGACCCACTGTAAAAGTGGGTCTTGACCCTCTCACATGATTTATTGAAACATTAGAAATTGTAGGACTGAGTCTAACTACTTGCTTATTATAGGGAGATACTCAAAAGCCAATAGAGCATTGCCTCTTTGGAATGAGTGATGATAGTGAGATACTCAAAGGCCAATAAGTCTAAAGTCAATGTGATACAATGAGATACTCAAGGGCCAATAAATCTAAAATAAAATTCAAAACGGCACATACTAGCGTAGTTTGTAACTAAAAGATCATATGCCTAACTGCAATCGTAACGGATAATTTGGAATGAGAATCCTCATTCAAACATTAGTATATGGTACAAGAATTCATATTTTCTTGAAATTCTTACATGATTTACTTGGGTGGAGAGTTCTGTAAAAATAGGACGTTTCAATTTTTTTTAAACAGTTATAAGTGAAATAGAAGGGGAAAACATATAATAGTTGGAAAATAATAAATAGCAGGAAGGCTACTGCAGACAGAATAAAACAAAACAGCCAAGAAGGGGCACAACTGATCACAAAACAAGTTATCATGAAGATCAGAATTGCCTATCCAAATGGCAAAAACTGAATAAGAGTTTTCTAGGCAGCAAGTGAAAGTCTGGAATGTCTTGTCTATTTTAACTCATCCAAGTTTGAACCCACTCCCCATCTTCTTAAACTCTGTGAATTGGCGTCTTCAACAAGAATAAACTATTGATTATTGAATAAGCATTAAGAAATGATAAAATACCTGTGTATATAGCAATTCCTCTTTTCGTCAATTTTTTTTCTGCTTTCTTCATCTTAACTCCAGGAGAGACAGAACACTAACTCATGAACAAATAGACTAATTCCAAATATACGCAAAACTGAAGATTCTCATATGAATTCAATATGAGATTTGGTTGAGAAAGAACGGAAAAGCTAAAGACATTTAAATAGATAAAACATATCATACCTTTTTAGAGAATACTATATTTTTTTTTTGGATTTGCCAATAATTTTGACATTTCAGAACTAAAAACAAAAACTGAATGGAATTCTTTATAAAACGAGCAGTACATGCAAAGGGAAGGGTTAAGAAGGGAGTTTATTTCGTGCTAAGGCTCCATGTCATCAATGTAAAATAAATTTAACTAGATTTTGGGCTGAATCTATTGAGTGTGGTTTAGTATCTATATTTTATTTGAAATACTTTGCTACATTGAAGCTAGGGAGCATTTCGTTTGATAGATAGCTATGTGATGTTTACAATGTTGATGCTGACGTTGTTGAAAGATGCTGGCAGAACATTACCCAAGGGGTAATAAGGAATTGAGGGGCTCATTCTTCAACACGCACAGCCCAATGGATACCATGACCTGGTTTTCTGATCATGGGGTGGAACTGAAGGTAGTCTTGGTAGCTACATGTTTAAGCTTTAATTTTTTTTTCCTTCTTATTTTGCAAATGCTGTTTTTTCCTTCTCATATTAACACATGTGGTTTATGAGTAGAATTTGGTTTAACTGTTTTGCTTCAGATTGAGGCTGATGGAAGGGTGTTTCCTGTCAGTAACAGTTCATCTTCTGTAATTGATTGCCTATTGTTTGAAGCAAAGCAGAAGGGAGGTATGTTGCAACTACTTACTATATGGTTACCTTAATAGTTCCTTTTGCGAAATAGTTTATTTTTTTTTGTAGGCCATCATTGTTTGGGAAACGAGAGGTTGGGGTGGGGGTTCTCTTAACCTCCTAATCTTTCCTCACCAATCATGACTTAATTTTATTTGGTGAATGTTTGTTTGGTGCCAACGGATGTAGATAATCGGTTAACTGTCTAGTGCTACTTATTGAGTATGCCATTCTCTCTCTCTCTCTCTCCACAACATGGTGCTTTGTGGATTTGATTTGTGTATAAGACACTTTGTCTAAATAAATTTAAATTGTAGATATAAGCTTTAGCAGCAATGTATGGTAGAAATCAGAAAGAAGAAAAAAAAAAACAATCTGTAAGCTATCTTTTTGCAGTTCTTTGGAAAGTAGAACAAGCAATATAGGAACATGTGGAAATATAAAGGTCAGAGATTTCCAATCAGCTGTATGGTGAAGGATTGAGGATTATATGTCAGTATTTATTAATTATTGTCTGTAAAAATTTAAACCCCCCTTCTATTCTATAAAAGGTCTGCTCATGCCTCTTTATTAGAAATATGTGAAGTTATCTGCTAGTTTCTTGTGTCATATTTATTTATCCCATGACAGGAAAAAAAGGGTGGGGGGGTGGGGGGAGGGTGGTAGCATTTTGTTAGGCGTTTACTTAAGTTCTGTAACTAAGAAAAAACCTTTGTGTTGTTCTTCACTGTCTTAAAGGTTAAAGTCCATTAATAATGACCTTGGGTTTTCTTGCTGCAATTATCTGTTCACGTTGTGATTTGTTTCTCATAAAGCTTAAATGTAATCTCTCATTATCGGTATGCGCTTGCAAGCATTGAAGCTGAGATTTGAGTTCCTCGATCAGTTGTACTGCAGACCGGCAAAGTTGTTACAACTGCATCTACTACAGCTGGTGCGAAATTCATTATCAAGCTTGAGAAACGTACAATTGATTATGTAGATTCCGTTGAGGCGGATTATCTATTAATTGCTAGTGGGAGTAGCAAGCAGGTTGTTATTGGTAATAGTCTCATTGAGATATTGTAGTACTGTGGCTAGAGTTCTCTTTTAAGTCATATTGTTGCTGTTCCAGGGTTATAATCTTGCTACTCAACTTGGTCACTCTATTGTCGATCCAGTACCAAGCTTATTTACTTTCAAGATTGATGATATGCAGTTAGCAGAGTTGTCGGGGGTAAATATCTTTTCCAACCTAATAGGACCTTTTTAGTGCTAGTTAATTGCAGTAGTTAATCATGTTACCGAAAACAAAATTAGTGTTTATAATGGTTCGAAGTAAAGGCTGCAACTGAACCCCTACAGCTGAGTTGACGTGGTGCTACCCACCAATCTGAAAGCGTTACTTGTGCCTATGTATCAGTGAAATCAACTCGACACAGCTTGGCTCGCCAACGTTGATACTAAAGTATCTCGATCCACCTAGTCAATTTACTGACTCCCCAAGTCTTATTTCCTATTATTACTCAATTTTTTTGATCATCTAAAGGATGTATCATTTCATCTCGTCCAAAACCGATACCTAGCGAGTCTTAGGCCAAAAGCTTATCTTTGACCCATGGTTATTATTATATACCGTAAGTGTAAGTTGTCATTTTTTACATTACAAATGTTATGAAATTTATTTTAGTATTGATAACAGCAATCATCTTAATACTCAAAATTTAGAATTGGCTTACCAGAACTGATAGGACTGTAAATTGATATATAATTGAAAATTCAATTATAAACATTATTAACTTATTCAAAAGAAAATAAATTATTTCTTTCTAGTAAATTACATCTATGGTCCCCGAACTTTGGCGTTTGTAAAGAGTTGGCCCTTGAACATTTTTTTGTAACGATTTAGCCATTAAACTACCGTAGCATTACAATAGTGGCTCTTCCGTTAACTTTAACGGATAAAACTCAAAATGTCCATTTTACCCCCCCCCCCCCCGCATTTTGGCATCAAATTTGTAATGGAGACTATCAATTTATATTGGTTTGTGATATTTTTCAGCAAAGTAAAATTGTAACCATATTATTGCGACATATAATGAATTTAATTATTCAAATTACCTATGAAGCACGGACTCGACACATAATACGTGTTTCGACACGACACGCGACACTTGATTTTTCCAAAAACTAGGATACGACACGCTAGGATACGTATAATATATAATATATGTTAAAATATATATATATATATAAATAAAGTAGATTCTTTTCCATAAAATACATTATTAGAGCATTCCTAACATGGAATTAAGAAAATGGACCATATAAAATAAAATTCATACACACTTTAACATTAAAAATCATAAATAAGGCAGAATTATAATCACACAAGAAAAAAAATTAAAAAAAAAATGTCCTTTTTACGTGTCCGAGCGTGTCGGCAACGTGTCCAAACATGTCCCAACGTGTCAGAGTGTGTCGAACTCGTGTGAAAGCTGACTCGTGGCTTCCAAGAGAGTGTCGGTGCTTCATAGCAAATTACACATATTTTACTTCAATATTACCGTACAACTATACGTTATGGTATTCGTGTTTTTGGATTGTGTTTTGGCCTGACACGACATGATAAACACTATTTTTCATGAATATGACGTGATGTAAGGACACAAATTTCCAATTGAGTCCATATATAGATTTGGCTCAATTCCGGACAAAAACATTTATTCATAGGATAATTTGTAAATTGTAATATTCTCAAGCCTATGAAGTGTTTGTTGAAGACGTAGCGGCAAAGAGTATAAAGCTTCATCAAAATGCCGGTTTGTGTGCCTCGTTTCTACGTCATCAATCATCGTTCCATGCTCCCAAGGTATGAATGCAATTATATATATATAGGAGCTTGGAACAAAGTTTATTGGGTGTTAGGTTATATAAAAACTGCGTTTTGTTTTAAGAAAGAAATTATATAAAACTTTAAAATAAGTTCATAAAGTTTTCTGGGCCAAAATCGTATTTTTCAATCTTTCTGGTCGTTCGTTAGATATGTCGTTCGAACGAGTTTTTTCGTTCGAACCAGATGTCGTTCGAACGAACCTGCCAACGAGTCTAAACTGGTCCGTCGTTCGATATGTCGTTCGAACGAACTTTCTGTTCGAACGAGGTATCTAACGAGATTCTAACGAAGTCCATACTGGTGCGTCGTTAGAAGTCTCGTTCGAACGAGAGTTCGTTCGAACGAAATGTCGTTCGAACGAGCTGTCAGGCGGGAACAGTTTTTGGCAGTTTTTGGCAGTTTTTCACCCACTTCCCCACTTGGTTTTTAACCAACTTTTACTGACTTTAATATTTGCGGGAATCACATTTTTGAAACTAACATTTCCATAACTTTTCCAACTTAGTTTATCTCTTAGAGAGAGTTTGAGAGCAAAAATGGTTTAGGAAAATGTTCATGTTTTGAGTGTTAATTTTTCAAAGAGAAAATCCTTCACACTCTAGTTTACACCCAATTGTGTTTAGTCCAAGTTCTTATTTACATATTAAATTGCTTGGAGTTTTGGCACCGGTTTATCTCTACCGAATTCAAGAAAGAGAAGTTTTGGTTTGCTTCTACATCCATCAAAGAAGAAGACATTTTTGTTGCGATTCTACCCACTTGGAGAAAGGCTCCATGTACGGGTGACGGTGACCATAGAAAGCCCCATCCGTGGATTCCGAGATCGCGGTAGTGTTCCGAGGTTGTCAGCTAGGAAGAGGTGTCTACGAGAAGAAGCGTTGAGGCTTGAGAGGGATCGAGTCAGTCGTTGTAAGTCTATCTGTCTTGTAATTGTAATTCCGTATCTAGTGGACTTGTGGCTAGGGCCATAGTTGTCAAATCGCGAATCGTATCGTGAATCGTTTACCCCCCGAATCGCGAATCGTGAATCGAATCGTGAATCGTATCGGTCGAATCGGAACCAAACGATAAAAACGTAGTAAAACATATGTAAATGGAATTTAACACTATAGAATTGGTAATTAAGCGTAATATGACAAAAAACTAATCATAGCACATGATAATATACCAAAATATATCACAAAAATTAACCGTAGTACATGTTCTCATCCATTTTAAGCTTAAAAATGTAAAAAACAAAAATATTTCATAAAACAGCCTACATATTAATTTAAAACACCCTACATAAAACAAATATATATATATCATAAAGAGCCTATATATTAATTTAATGTAAAAAAGAAAAAAAAAAAAAAAAAAAAAAAAAAAAAAGCAAAAAAAAAGTGAATCGGACCGAATCGTGAATCGGACCGAATCGGACCCGAATCGGAAGATTCGAATCGTGAATCGCCGATTCGGTCCGATTCTTTAGACATTTGCGATTCGAAGGTTGATTCGAATCGTTTTGGTACTGAATCGAATCGAATCGTCCGATTCGAATCGCGAATCGGACGATTTTGACAACTATGGCTAGGGCCGTCTGAGGTTGTTTCCCGTCTTGGGTTTTTCCTCGTACATCGCGGCGTAGTGTGATATTGTTTATTTTATCTTGCATCATAACGTAGAACACATGCTTAGACTAATTCAAGATAAAATTCGGTTTAAATCATCACACTCACTTTAATTTGGCCTTATATTAAATATTCGATAATGTTGTTTAATTCAAGTCATTTGCTAAAATTTGGTTTCGCCAAACTTGCTAATTTTGATAAATATCACTTAGGCAAATTCTAGGACTTGGATTAACTTATTTTAATTTGTTTTGAAGAAATTAAAATTTGGCTTTGTTTATTGTTGAACCATCATTCAACGCTTCCGCATCATTTATTGAATTCATATAAAAGGAAATTACCCTACGCTTTCACGTGACACGAAATCGTGTATTTTACCTAAAAGGAACGCATGCCGTTTAAAACACGACTAATACGATTAATAGTTTTTACACCCAATTATACACGAAAATTCACAAAAACATGCATAAAAAATGAATAAAGTGACATGGCACGATAAAATGACTCAGTTTTTACAAGAACATGACACTTCCCGACATAAACACGACACTAAAACAGCGTATTTTGTAAATTACAGGTGACTTTCGTGTCACGTCCATTCTTATGTTTAATTGGGTATAAAAATCATTAATCGTGTTAGACGTGTTTTAAACGGGTCATTTTCGTGATAGATAAAAAAACATGATTTCATGTCGTGTTGTGTTCGTGTCAAAATTTTGTTTGTCGTGTCTTGTTGTATCAGGCCAAAACACAAGGCAAAAGTACGAAGACCACAACGTGGTTAAAAGTAATTGTAAAATATTATTCTATAGTTGTATAATGGTATTTTGAAGTGAAATATGAATAATTTGAATTATTAAACGTGTCACTAAAATATTTACTTCGCTAAAAAAGCACATATCCATATATAAATTGACAAAAGCCCCACTTTATAATTTGGTGCCAAAAAGGGATATTTTCCGACAAGGTTAGCGGAAGGGCCAACAATGTAACGTTACGATAGTTTAGGGGCTAAATCGTCAAAAAAATGTTCAGGGGGCAATTGTTACAAACGCCAAATTTCCGTGGCCAAGGTGTAATTCACTTCTTTATATATTTAGATTAATTAAAAAACTGACAAATTAGGAAAATAGAAATAAAAAAATAGACAACGGACATAAAGACTCGGGAAATCTCTCTCTCTCTCTCTCTCCACCCACACCACCATACTACCACAACCCCCTGCCCACCACCACCATCCCACTATCGAAACCCACCACTAATCATGTAACTCTAAACTGAAACCCAAAATCAAAATGAAACCCTAAGTTCAATGGAGTTTTAGATTTGGTTTCAATGGAGTTCGCCCTAAGTTGCAATGGTGCTCAAATATCGTTTTGGAATTTCTTCAAGTAGCCCTTTCAAATATATTACAACAACCCCCCTCCATGAATATGCCAATTTGATTGAAGATGAGTTTTTACCAATTCTTCACTGTTGTTGCAAGCTATAGGGGAACTTAAAAGATTTCCTTCTAGGTCATGATGTATTTTATTCTTCATGGTTTTCGATTATTTATTTAATTTTTTTAGGGTCGCCAGATTGCGATTCGGTAGAGGGGCGGGTGAGGATGACAATGGGAGAGCAGGGTTGGGGGCAGGGACTTTTTTTAATTATTGTTTTCTTACTTTCTTTTCTTTTCTTTTTTATTTATGTCTATTTATAGATGTATTTATGTTAAAAAAGGTACCACAGTCTAAATGAATTAATAAAATGTACTAAAGTCTAAATCGACGTATTGTAGAGGTACTTAAATAAAGGCAACAACAAATATATTATTACTCAACGTTCATTGTTATGTCACAAGATAGCTGCGAATTGACCTCTAAGTCAGGGACTTCATTGCTAGTGTGATATTTGATGCAAAATTAGAGTTCACTCTTTTCATGGTCCCTTCCACATTAATTAATTTCATATCCTTCTGAAGTATCTGTACGGGATTTTTATTTTGTACTGCTTTGCATTTGAAATGAGGATTTGGTTTTTGTCTCACATTTAGATCAATTTCATTTGAAGGAGGGTGTTTTTCATTTTTCTATCTTTTAAGTACAAATGGTGGTCGGTGATTGTTTCCTTTCAAATGACAACTTAGACATTCATATGCTATGAAGATTACAACTCAGTTTTGTTTTGTTCCCTTCTGTTGCTGTTAAAGTTCTCATAATATTTCTGATGGAAATGGGCCCCATTTTAGGGCTTTATTAGTCATTTTGTTTTCTTTTGTATTTTCTTTTATGCTATTGTATTTTTTCTTTCTTTCGCTTTATTATTTAGAGGTGAGGAGTAGTAATGGCATTTTTGTAATTAGGGCCTTAGCTTAGAACCTAAGCTACTCCTCTCCTTTAAATATCCACATGCAAGCCTCATTTGAGGTAAACTTGAATTTTGAAATAGAATATAGTGCTTCTTTCTCTAAAGTGGTGTTTATATAATTTTAGGAGCTTTTTGACGAGTGGTTTACGTCAAATTGGTATAAGAGCGGGTGTCGCTCCACATTGTGATTGGTGTATCGGTGTTTTTTTTAATCAAAATCGTATGCTACTCACAATGGCTCCCCAAAAATCTAAACAACAACATGACGAGATTCGAGAGTTGAGGCAAGAATTAAACGAGAAATTTGAACTTTTCTTCCAACTCATCTCCTCCAAAATCCAAAACTCAAACCCTAGCCAACTTCATTCAAACCCTTCGACCCCTATCTCCGGCTCATCCAACCTCGAAAACACCCCTGTTGTCTCTGCCTTCACCCCACCTCCCTTCGATCTGCTCCCCGACCCCCAAAACCCGCACCCCCAGACCTTAGAACCACTGCCACCGCTGCCCTGCCTTGGGCAGCAACCCGCCACCCACTCTCCAAGCCCCTACCACCTTACCCCGATGCCACAACCTTATCCCTGCCTCTCTCTAGCCCCGCGATCACCCCTGCCTTTCCACCCTCCTCGCGACCAACCCCTCCTCCTACCACCGCTGGAATCCAGCCTTCAACCCCCCAAACTCCAGCCGACATCGGTCAATCCCCATCGCACCCCTTTTCCGACCGGGTCAACCTGAAACCCAACCCCATCCTCTGATTCAGTTCCTCCGACCCTGATCTGCCCCAGCACCCTTCAAAACCCAATTTTTTCACCCCAGGGTAGCCCACTCCTAGGGTTTTACCCTTTTTGTGTCCAAAATCAATTTGGGCCAACAAATCCAAGTCCAAATCCTTCTAGATGCTTCAAAACGATGATTTTTGATCCAGGTGGAAGTTTTTAGGGTTGCTTTGGGTGTAGAAAGGGAAGAAGAAGAAATAAAGAAGAAAATTGTGGGATGTGCACTCCTCAAGTTTCAAGAATTATTTTTGGGCCTTCACAATTATTTTTTTGCATAATTTTGGTATTTCCTCACGAATTCCTCAATTTTTTTTTGAATACTCGAGGACGAGCTTGGTTTTAAGAGGGGGAGAGTGATGGAAATGAGCCCCATTTTAGGGCTTTATTAGTCATTTTATTTTCTTTTATTTTATTTTGTTATTGTCTATTTCTTCTTTTGCTTTATTATTTAAAGGTGAGGAGTAGTAATGACAGTTTTGTAATTAGGGCCGCTACTCCTCTCCTTTAAATACCCACATGTAAGCCTCATTTGAGGTAGACTTGAATTTTAAAATAGAAAAGAGTGTCTCTCTCTAAAGTGGTGTTTAGATAATTTTAGGAACCTTTTGACGGGTGGTTTACGTCAATTTCTGTGTTACATTTTTCATACCCATAGTTGGTGGTGTATATATATATATTAATTTATAAAAGGCTCAAATTTTCCTTTTCTGTTTTGCGTCCACAGGTTACATTCCCTAAAGTTAAAGCAAACTTGAAGTTAGAAAGTGTGCGGAAGAACATACCTGAACTTACACAGGTATGCTTTTCTCATTGATACATTTGTGAACTCAAAAAATGTATGTGAAATGACAGTAATTTTGGTATTTTAGGTTGGACCTATGTTAGTCACACACTGGGGACTTAGTGGACCAGTAATTCTTCGGTTATCTGCTTGGGGTGCCCGTGAACTCTCCAGTTCAAATTATAAGGGTGAGAATTACCTTGATATGTTCCTTTTTTCTCCCTTAATCTTACTATTTTCTTCTATCAACTGAGGTAAAAATTGCATTCAGGGATGCTTTTTGTGGATTTTACTCCTGATCTTCATATTGAAGATGTTAAATCTGTTCTGATTCAACAAAAGAATCAGTTTGTGGTAATTTTATTCCCTGGCCTTTCGTACTTGTGAGCTTCTGCTACTTTATTCTGAATATTATTTTGTACGGCTCAGGGGACAGTGAAATGTCCCATCTATCTATGCCGTTTCTACAAGAAACTCCTCTAAGCTATTTTCAATTCAACAAACCCCTGAACTTAGCATTTTGTTGCAAAGACACCTTCTGGGGACTTTTTAGCATCACACTGGGAGGTCTTTGGTACAAAAAGCTTATATTAAAGGGTTTGCATTATAAATAGTTTAGGGGAGTTTCTTAAAAATACTGTATAGCTCACAGGAGTTTTTTGCACTTTACTCTATATTTTATGACCATGTTTCCTTTTTAGGGTGACTGTTGTTTTGACAATCCAGCAAATGCAAAAGGAAAAAAGAATAATCAACATTGCATGTGTGTGTTGGATCCCATAAATGGGGAATTGATCTAGATAAATGCTGTAGAGACTTGTATTTTCACTCCTGTTATATGGTGAGTTAGACAAGAAAAATTACTGGTATCCATAACTCATCACAAGAAATCTCTATCGAAATTACTTGGCCTTGTAAATTTCATTTATGTTATGGATAAGAGAATAAAATATTATGTTACGGACGAGAGAATAAAATATTGGCAATCTAAGGGGTAAACTAGGATTTACAATTCTCTGCCCAGGCCACAATCTTTTCTTGAATATTCAATTCTTGATTAAATTAATGATAATTACATAATATATGTATATATAGAGGCAGGATCAGATAAGTTCAGCTTAAAGACCATTTCTATTTGGACCAAATTTTTTAAAATAGTAAAAAAAATTATTTTAAGTTTATATTTTTGTGTGGTATTTAAATTTTTAATAAAAATCGGTCAAAATATGTTAGTTTTTAAGCAGTTTAAAAAACTGTCATATTTTGACCTTTTTTTTTAAAATGGCTAAAAAATTTCATTTCGAGCTGTTTTATTTTGTGGCTACCCTGAAATGTTTAAATACCGCCCAAAAAAAATCAACTCAAAATAATTTCTTTTACTAAAAGGTCGTACCCAGCGCACAAGGCTCTCACTTAACTGCAGGTATGGGAGAGACGGATGTCGGCTGACCTTACCCCCGTATATGGTAAGGCTGCTCCCATGTCTTGAACTCGAGATCAATCGTAACTTTGGCGAGGGCACTTGCCATCGCACCAAGGTACGATAGCAATTGATCTGCATGGAGCGATCCTTAAGTTGGTCCGCATTGGATCGGGGATATATATATATATATATATATATATATATATATATATATATATATATATATTTTAAATCTTGGACTGGACTAACTAATTAGATACCTAGCTTGACTTGTCCCCCCAAAAAATCTTAGTTCGACTGTAATAGTCTTAAGATACCTAAGGGGTATCTGAGACTGCTCTATTGTTGTTCCCCGATTGGTGACGCCGATTCAAAGGCGTCCATATCATTCCCTGTTTGGTGAACCTGATTCAAGGACATCTTCGTCATTGCTGGTAACATAGATAAGTGGCGGTGATTATAGTGACTAGAACGGGTTTATTTGTGTCCTGGTAGTTCGATCTTCATTTAACCTTTGTGCTGGATCGCTACCTCTGTTTCATTTAAACTCTGTTCTGGGTTTATTAACCAGCTCATATTTTTTTATTATTATATTTTTTATGTGTGTGCAACATTCGAAATTGCGTTTGTGGCTATGGCCTCAAGGCTACCCTCAAAGCGAGGCTAGAGCGTCAGAGGATATTTTTAAAACATAGCCTCAAATAGATATAGTGGTAGCCTTAAGCTGAAGTGCGCTTTGAGTTAATTTGAGGCGTAAGCCTCAAATATTCGCTGGAACCCTAATTTTAAACTAACAAATTTACTTCATTTTGGAAACCTCCTCTGTCTCCCTCTCTCCCCCTCTCATGCAAACTGTGTGGAGCTTCTTTCCTTCGGTTTTATCGAGCATCACTTCAATTTGTTTACTGAAAATCCTATTCAGTAAATCCTCCGTTTTGTCCGCTGAACAAGCCTTCAATTTATTAACATATGACTTTTATTTACTGACCTTTAATGTAATTTGTTTACTGAGTATAATTTATATAAATGTATAGTTAAGTACTGTAATGTGTATATGTTTACTACTAAAGAGGTTTATGATGGTTGATGAAACAATTGCATTTGTTAATACTTATGATGATACTTACTTTTATTATGATTTGAGATGAAGATGAATTATTTATATTTTGTTGACTTTCATTGTCTTTCTTTTTTTATTTTATTTTATTATTGTAATAATGGTTGTGAATCTTCATGATGAAGATTATGTCATATGGTTTTGTTTTGTTTTGTTCTTTTATTTTGTTTTTCCTTTTTTTTTATTCTTTTCAAATTGAGGCTGTAGCCTCGCCTCGTGCGGGGAAAACACTTCGATGCCATTTTTAGGATTTTGGAACATTGTGTGTGGGGTGTTGGGAGGAAATCGAGCTATTACCCGTGAGAGCTCAGTCCACTAGGCTATCCCTATGGTTCATAGCCCATCAACTTACTTTTCATCTTGTTCATAATACATCGTTAATCTCTTCAGCTACATTTCTGCTATCCTACTACTCATAGAAGTACTATTGAATCATGTTTGTTGCAACCTGATTACCACGTAACTCGTACGTTGGTGGATCAATGTTCATCTGGTCGCTCTTATTTATCACTTTTCATACAGATTTTGACTGTCATAATTTACTCGCCCTCTTCATGGCTTCTGATTCACCACCCGCAAACAACTAGGGTGTGTCCACCGGGCTTTGATTCTAATTTGCTCATGCTATGATGTTTACATTGGCAGAGAACAAAAAAGCTCTTCAGAAGCAGTTCTTGTCGATGATCAGCATCTGCTGGTCCAATAAATCGCAGGAACGAGGGAAGATCCTCCCCATTACCTGATCATTCCACAATTCCCACTTTCCTAAATTAAATCAACTATAACCCAAATCAATTCTAAATAAAACATATAAATTTTAATACATTATTCTATGTAATACCTCAACCTTTTTTATTAATACTTAATATTTAGTCACCTTTTACTTCGGGTTGAAATATTTCTTGCCCAGTTCACCATCTGTTGCTGCTGCACTGTCATGTGGCTAGGGGTTTGTGGGTGTGTTGCTTGTGCTTTTTGGGATGTCTTTTTAACAGCGGAGACGGTGTTGGAGGCGATTGGGATATGTATGTCTCAGCATGGATTGTGATTTGATGCTTGGGAAGGTCTCATAAACTAATTTTTGTTTGGGAATGATCTCCTAACATTTTTTTGTGCAAACTTAAATTTGCAGTGTAGAATGCAAATCTGGTTTTGTATTTTGAAAAAGTGTGATTGTAATGGTGAAATTATAGCGCGCACAAATGCTGCAACAGTTATATAGTAAGAATGTCCAAAACATGCTTAAAAAAAGAAAAAAATATTAGTTTCAAATTTTCTTATGTCTGCCAAAGCTCAGAGCTCTGGCGATATCCATCATACAAATTTGGGAAAGCAATAACGTTAATGTTTTAGCAAAATTAATTAAAACACTCCTCGTTTTACAATAAAAGTTGAATCATTATTTATGAAAAATCCTAATATAGGTGAAAAGCAAATATGGACTTAGACTTGTAAAAAAATAAGGGTCTTCGTATCGGGTAAATGTATCATCAAATATATGGGTGAAGCCATTTCCTTGATAAGAAAACAATAGTTTTAAAGAACTGAATCCGAGCACAAGTCTACGATAATGCAATACCCATACTAATACTGCCCACGTGTGTATCACCAGTTGTATAAACGAGTTTGGTACCAGCAAGGGACCAGCTATTTCAAATGTTGGAAATGATGACCCCAATTTTAAAAATCTTTCACATATAAAATCAATTTCCTTTTAAGATGCGGAATAGAGATGGCTCAACACAACACACACAAACAACAAATTTTAAATTCTTTCAATTTAAAATTAAACAAAACTCAAAGTGAAATTGAATTAAACAACTTCTAAATATTTTGCACTTAAACCAAATTAATTCAACTCAATTCCTAGAATTTGCCTACACCATATTTTCAATATTACCAAATTAGGCCAAATCAATTTTAACAAATTAAATAATGACTTGAATTAAATTAATTTCAATTTACCCAAAACATTATTAGCACCAAATTAAACAAGTAGAGATTTAAACAAAATTTTATCTTTTTACCTAAGCATGCATCTAAGGTGAATTTTGCAAAAGATAAAATAAATAAATCATTACGCCGCGATGTACGAGAAAAAACCCACAACGGGAAAAAGCCTCGGACGACCCTAGCCTTAAGTCCACTAAGTATGGTTTTATGATTACAAGATAGATGACTTACACAACTCGACTTGACTCCGTCCAAGCCCCTGACGCGTCTTCTTGTAACTACCTCTGCCTAGCCGACAATCCCGGACTCCACCGGAATCTTGGAATCCACCAATGAAGCTTTAGGAACAACTGTCAACCACACATGATGCCTTTCACCATGTGAGAATGCCGCAGCAAAACAATGAACTTCTTCTTTATGGGATGTAGAAATAAACCCAAACGGACTCTTCAATTTGGTAGAGTAAAACCCGTTGCCAAACACTCCAAGCAAGATATATATATATATATATATATATATAGGGAAAGGATCAAGTGAGGTCCCAGTTTGAGGACCCTGAATGAGGACCATTTTTTTAAAATAGTAAAAAAAATATTTTTGGGCTGATTTTTTTTTAATGATTTTTAAACATTTCAATAGGACCATAAAAAAATAATCAGTTCAAAATAATTTTTTTTGCTATTTTAAAAAAATCGGTCAAACTTTGTCAGTTTTTAAGTTGTTAAAAACTGACAAAGTTTGACCGACTTTTTTAAAATAGTAAAAAAATTCATTTTGAGTTGATTTTTTTTATATGGCCCTACTGAAATGTTTAAAAACTATATAAAAAAAAATTAGCTCAAAAATATTTTTTTTTACTATTTTATCAAAATTGGTCCGCGCCAGCGGTATGTAAACAGAGGTCCTCATGAGATCCGCTCTCTCTCTCTCTCTCTCTCTATATATATATATATATATATATATATATGGTACTTGGAATAAACTAATATGGGTGTAAACCAAAAGTGTTTTAGACAGATTTGCTTTTAAAAACACACTCAAAACTTGAACCTTTTCATAGAGAAAATAAACTCTCAAAACTCTCTCTCTAGAGATTGTTGGATGTGAAAAAGTTGGTTTGAAAAGGTTGGTTCCCGCACAAGATAAATCTGTCAAAAAGTAGTGGGAACAAAAGTAGTGGGAAGATGGAGAAAACTGTCAAAAACTGTCAATTAATTTTCCCGCCGGAAATCTCGTTCGAATGAGATTTTCGTTCGAACGACCCTTCTAACGAAGTTTCCGAGGCCAAAAGGGAAAATTCGTTGGCAAACTCGTTCGAACGACATTCTCGTTCGAACGAAAAATTCGTTCGAACGACAATATCGAACGAAGTGACATTCTATAAATTTCGATTTTAAGCCCAGAAACTTTATAAACATACACCCAATAAATTTCCAAGCTCCTATATATATATAAAATGCATTCATACCTTAGGAGCATTGGAACCAATGTTGTTGACGTAGAAACGAGGCACAATAAACCCGGCATTTGATGAAGCTTTATAAGCTTGGCTGCTACGCCTTCAACTAACGCGTCATAAGCTTGGAGGATACACAAGAACACTATCCTATGACTCAAACGTTTTTGTCCGGAATTGAGCCAACACTACAATAAGACTCAATCAAAGACTTGTGTCCTGACAAATCTCCCCCTTTGGCTATTCCGGGACAAAAACCAAACAAAAATCCTAAAGAGCCGTCAAGCTCTACTATACTCAAACATCCCACAAAACTTGACTCAAGACCCAATGATCAATTTCTTTGCCGATGAAGGTTGCCACTTAGAAGAAATTCCTGCACACTTAAGCAAACTATCAAACGCATAGGGAATATCAAGAATATTAAAAGCATGTAAAATAAATACTCCCCCTAAATTAATTCTCCTTTATCAACTATAATCAACCTAAGAAGATAGCGCTATCCCCCTAAGTTAAATCTCCTAAACTTAGATAAGATTATAATAGGATTATATACCATTTCTTCCCCCCATTTTTTGTTCAGGAATAGACAAAGAGATAAGATCATGAAGCTTAAAGAGATAAGATCATGAAAGCATATGGGCAACAAAATCATAGCTTATCCATACAAACAATAAAGGATACCAACGAAGATGCAAAAAAATGATACCAATGTGATACATAAGAAGCTAAGCATGGGATATCAACAACAATATGCAATAAGTTAGATACCAATTATGAATTAGAAGCATAGATGGACTAGAAAGCAAGGCGAAGACAAATAGAATACCTTGTATATGAGTACATAATAACTATCATTAACACACATGCACATATACTAGATATAAACACCACAAATGACACAAAATACAATTAAGCTTTTCACACTCTTATGGCAAAAATGTGTCGTGAAAACGGAAGTGTAGGGATGTGAACTAGCAACAATTAAATTTAGACCAATCACTTAAAAACACGTTCACGGAGTTCTCATTTGATTGCAAACTTTATCACAATTGAATATAACCTCATGTGACAATATAAATTGAACTCAATGAACAAACATGCACAATGCATACAAGCCTAGAATTTTGATGATTCTACAAACCAATAGAGTCATGACAATGAAAGAACAACTAGGATAAACGGACATTGTGCAAACTGTTGATATACCATCCAAACTCCCTCAAAATAAGCATATTAAACTTTGAATGACTATATCAAACTAAACTAAATAGGCCTTGGCAGATTTTTTTTTTAATGCCAAATTTTAATTTTTAGGCCTTTGGACCACGTATTTCTTTTAGGTCCATTATAAACGGTGGCTTACACGAGAAGGATAAAATTTTCTTTCGGAGCCCTTCCCCGTGCACATTTATAAATATCATTTTATCACTCAACTTTCACGTGCAACGGATTTTAACATGCACTAGTCCTCCTAGGTCACATAATACGTAGATGACTAGATTGGTAGGAGAACACCTCACAAAGCTCAAGTATACAAGTGAAGTTAAAATTTCAAGTGAGCTCGTGCACGTGTGAATGGAGGCATATAAAAATAGAATCCAACTACTCCATATAAGCATGGTAAAGAACATTTTAAGGATTGTCAATCTTAACCAAAAGTTCTAGCCATATGGAAGCGAAAAAGTAGGGATTCAAACACAAGTATATGCCACATAGAGTGTGTCAAACTAAAATACACACAACAAAAATCTTTTTGAGTTTTTGAAAATTTTAAACCAAAAATAAAAAATATTTACTCAAAAGACAAACAAAATCTTTTTGTATTTTTCATTTAATGCAAACTTAAAATGAAACAAATATAATACAAAAGATAAACAAAAATCATAATTCTAGCATGAGATATGTGATAAAGTGATGACTAGACAATGATTAAACAAGCATACATTTAGCATGATAATATAGCATGAAGTACAAAAGCTAACGTATGCAAACAACTAACACATTCAACCTTTAGATTTAGCAAGGGAGGAAGCATGTGAAAGTAAATGAGAATAAAAAATCCTATTTTGTAATGCAACCAAGTCGGATCTCCTAACCCAAACTAATGACGAATGACGATCTTAGGGTGTAGGAATCTTGGCTACCTCGGTTGCCTTACGTTGGGATTTTCTAGGACCTCGTTTAAGATCAAAACAAAATTTCCTAAGATGACCTTTTCGACTACAATGTGAACAAGTAAAAACACGTCTAAAGTTGGTACTTAAGGATTGATCTCTAAAGGCTTTCCTAGGAGATTCTCCAAAAACATTGGTTTTGGCTTTATGAGTTGACTCATTACAAGTATCGAAGCCTAAACCACATGTGTCATTTTTAATTTGGACCATTCCTAATATTTTATCTAATTTCTCCGAACGACGCTCCAAATCAATTTTGACTTTACTAGAGTCTTTTAATTTATTTTCTAATTCTAAAATTCTAGACTCTAACAAAACATTTCTCTCTTCAAACTCAAGAAACTCCTTTTTCATGGACTCCATTAAACCTCTAAGGTTATCTCTCTCGCCTTCTATATATTCAAGCTTCTCTCGAAGAGCTCTCTCACGTGTCCTAAGGTCTTCAACCAACACACTATCATCAACGACCATGACACGCTCTCTTAAAGTAGCTTCTAACTTCAAATTTGCTCTTTTTAATTTAATAGATTCTTCATATAGTTCTTGAAAAACATTTTGAAGTTCACTCACATTAATCTCTTCTTCATTTTCACTCTCTTTCTCTTCTTCACTCTCATAACCATAAAAAATGAGGGAATCATAAACTTTGACCTCGGAAGTGTCATGTGTTTGTATATCTTCATGGGAAGATTCATTATCGATGCTCACATGACTTGCCATAAAAGCCACAAAGTTGGGCGTAGTGGGGGAATCGGGTCCCTCTTCCTTATCACTATCACTAAGGGTTGCATTATAGGAAATTGGTTGCTTACCCTCTCTCCTTAGTTTAGTGGGTCACTCTCTCGCCCTATGGCCATAACCCTCACAACTGTAACACCTATTTGACTCGTCCCTATTTAAATTTTCATCAATAGTTTTAGGGATCTTTTCGGCTTTGTCATGCTTAGAATTTTCAAATTTCTTAAAATCATTTTTAAATTTATCTTTGTTAAATTTAAGAAATTTATGAAACTTCCTAGCAAACATAGCCATATCTTCTGAGTCACTATCTCTTTCACTCTCTACTACTTGTTTTTCCTCCTTTTGGGCTTTCAAAGCAACGCCCTTATCTATTTTCTTTTTAGTTTTGGAGGGAAACATGTCTAATTCATAGGTTTGTAAATCACCTACGAGCTCTTCTAATTTCGTAGAGGCTAAAGGGGGTAAAGAATTTAAAACGGTCACTTTAGGAATGAATCTATCGGGTAGGGACCTTAAAATTTTCTTTACTACTCGGTTGTCGGGATTTTCTCTCCCAAATTAAAAGATGAGTTAACTATATCGGAAAGTCTAGCATAAAATTCATCAAATGTTTTTTTTCCATTCATTTTGATGGTTTCAAATTGAGTGATGAGGTTTTGGAGTTTCGAAGCTTTTACGACACTAGTTCCCTCGTGAGTGGGTTGTAAAATATCCCAAGCTTCTTTAGCGGTTTCACACGTCATAATGCGTCGGAATTCATCCGGTGTGACCGCGTTAAACAAGGCATTTAAACCACGGGAATTAAAATTTGCAAGTTTAAATTCATTCTCACTCCATTTTTCTGTGGGTTTGGGAACACGCTCATTATCTACCAAATGTGTGGGTAGGGACCACCCGTTAGCAACAGACAACCAAACCCACTCATCGATAGATTTTAGTGCCGATTTCATCCGCGCTTTCCAATACGCGTAATTAGATCCATCGAAAATAGGAAATTTTGAAAATGGTGAAAAATTCATTTTTAACCAAAAATATTTAAAAGGACCTTAACGCAATAAATTAGCGCTCCGGCTCTAATACCACTTGTTGGAAATGATGACCCCAATTTTAAAAATCTTTCACATATAAAATCAATTTCCTTTTAAGATGCAGAATAGAGATGGCTCAACACAACACACACAAACAACAAATTTTAAATTCTTTCAATTTAAAATTAAACAAAACTCAAAGTGAAATTGAATTAAACAACTTATAAATATTTTTCACTTAAACCAAATTAATTCAACTCAAGTCCTAGAATTTGCCTACACCATATTTTCAATATTACCAAATTAGGCCAAATCAATTTTAACAAATTAAATAATGACTTGAATTAAATTAATTTCAATTTTACCCAAAACATTATTAGCGCCAAATTAAAAAGTAGAGATTTAAACAAAATTTTATCTTTTTACCTAAGCATGCATCTAAGATGAATTTTGCAAAAGATAAAATAAATAAACCACTACGCCGCGATGTACGAGGAAAAACCCACAACGGGAAAAAACCTCGGACGGTCCTAGCCTTAAGTCCACTGAGTATGGTTTTATGATTACAAGAAAGATGACTTACACAACTCGACTTGACTCCATCCAAGCTCCTGACGCGTCTTCTTATAACTACCTCCGCCTAGTCGACAATCCCGGACTCTACCGGAACCTTGGAATCCACCAATGAAGCTTTAGGAACAACCGTCAACCACACATGATGCCTTTCACCATGTGAGAATGCCCGCAGCAAAACAACGAACTTCTTCTTTATGGGATGTAGAAATAAACCCAAACGGACTCTTCAATTCGGTAGAGTAAAACCCGGTGCCAAACACTCCAAGCAATATATATATATATGTGGTACTTGGAATAAACTAATATGGGTGTAAACCAAAAGTGTTTTAGAAAGATTTGCTTTTAAAAACACACTCAAAACTTGAACCTTTTCATAGAGAAAATAAACTCTCAAAAACTCTCACTAGAGATTGTAGAATGTGAAAAAGTTGGTTTGAAAAGGTTGGTTCCCGCACAAGATAAATCTGTCAAAAAGTAGTGGGAACAAAAGTAGTGGGAAGATGGAGAAAACAATAAAAAACTGCCAATTAATTTTCCCGCCGGAAATCTCGTTCGAACGAGATTTTCGTTCGAGCGAAGTCTCGTTCGAACGACCCTTCTAACGAAGTTCCAGAGGCCAAAAGGGAAAATTTGTTGGCAAACTCGTTCGAGCGACATTCCCTTTCGAACTAAAAACTCGTTTGAACGACAATATCGAATGAAGCGACAGATTCTATAAATTTCGATTTTAAGCCCAGAAACTTTATAAACATGCACCCAATAAATTTCCAAGCTCCTATATATATAAAATGCATTCATACCTTAGGAGCATTGGAACCAATGTTGTTGACGTAGAAACGAGGCACAATAAACCCGACGTTTGATGAAGCTTTATAAGCTTGGCCGCTACGTCTTCAACTAACGCGTCATAGGCTTGGAGGATACACAGGAACACTATCCTATGACTCACATGTTTTTGTCCGGAATTGAGCCAACACTACATTAAGACTCAATCGGAGACTTGTGTCCTTACGTCAAATTTAAAACTTCATGAATAAAGCATGTAAGCTAGTGAGTGTGTGAGAATGGTTTTTTGGCATAAGTTTAAATATTTGTTATTGTAATTGTAGGAGTGTAGAGATTGGTGGGTTAGGATTATTGTCCCTCGAGGACCGAGACATAACCACTTTAGAGAAATCTTGACCCGATAAATGGGATAACAATAATATTATGTGTGCAATAATATGGGAAAATAACATGAATTCGAAATGGACAAAGTCGGTAATTATCTGATAGTGTTGACGTGGAGGGTGAGAGAACAAACTCTTTTCAAGGAATAAAGACCAAAAGACAGTCCAGACACCAAGATAATCATCATCGTTGTCAGGAGTTTGGTTATCAAAGGTATGGGAAAGTGTTCAGAGCTAATAAAAGGAGCAACAGATTTATGAGAGAATGTTGGGGCGTTGGGGATGGGGGTGTATTAATGAAGGTTTTGAAGTTGCTGGCTGGTGAAAGCTTTTGTGTTGGGGCTTGATCAGTGGTGATTTGGAGCATGGTTCAAAATTTTGGTCTCAATCTGTGACTCAGATGCCCAATATTTAACCCGGTCGTTATATCGGGCGATACACAACAATACGCTATTAGAGCCCAAAAAATTCCGGGAAAAATATAAGAAATTTTTAAAGAAATAAGATTAAAATGTGGACCAATTAGATAGGTTCAAAACCATCACTAGATATGCATAACATTGTCTAGTTTATTATACTAATGCGCAACAGTTTTGTTAGCTTCAATATTTCATAATAAATCAATAGTAAGTTAGCAAAACTATATAATGACACGTTAAATTTCATTAAGGAATTACATAGAACTGATTATATGGTTTTCACCATTTTCACCCCGTATATAGTTGCGATATCGATCATGGCAAGGATGTGAATATGGTTGATTTCCTCCGGTGTGGTAAGGATAAAAATATGAACCTCCGAGCACTTACGACCTTGCTACAGTAGTAACGGAGAACAACTTTCTTCTTATCCCACCACCAAGAGTACTAACATACCCCCAACTAATATCTAGTTGAGGAGGCATTGTACTAAGTAACAAGCCTTCCCATAAAATGTATCAAGGAATACTACACAATTTTCAAAATGATTACTAATTTATTAAAAACTTACAGCCAAATATTAAGAAAGTCTTAATTTATTAAAAACGTGCAACAAATTTTTAAGAAAGTCTCAATTTATTAAAAATGTACAACGAAAATTTGAAAAATAGTGCTAAGTTATTTAAAATGTACAACAAATTTTTAAGAAGTGCTAATTTATCTAAAATGTTTAACAAAATTTTAAGAACTAACGCTAATATACAAAAAATTTAAAACAAAGTTTTAAAAAATAGTACAAATTTATTACAAAATGTACAACAAATATTTAAGAAATAATACTAATCAAAATTTGTAAAACAAAGTTTTATTAAATAAGTTCACTACACAAGTGATTCGTTAAACACAAAATCCTTATATTTATTGTACAAAAATGAGTTGTTCAAAAATGTTACAGAACCTGACATACAAAAAAATAGAGTAAAAACACTAAAACCAACTCATCTCAGACCACTTGCTAAATTCTGCGACAAAACAGAGGGGGCAAAGAATGTGCAGCCGAAGGAAAAGAAATCTCCAGCCCTTTCAATCTTTGGAATATCAGAGAATGTGAAGTGAAACGCATCGGAAATATCACAAATAAATAAATTACTCCAATCTCTAAGAACTCAAAATATCATTTAATAGCAAAAGTAATTAACAGGGGAGCCCCTGTGGATTTATTTGTAGACTACCTAAGACTTGGGGAGCAAGTTCTAGGATTCTTTTTCGACTTAAAAGACTAACTAAAAGATAATTACTAATAATTAAATAAATAAGCATGCTGAGTTAAAAAAGAAAAAGAAAAAAGGAAGAATCTCCCACGAGGGGGACTCTGTGCCGCATGTCACTCCCCCTGCTTTGAAAAGCTCGCACGAGCGCTAAAGTGATATGTTGTCTGTCTCCGGCGGCATATGAATATGTGTGGTAAGGACCTCCGCATGCTCTGGTGGTTGCCCCATCTCTTCCTCACATTCTGAAACTAAAACCGACTTTCTCTTTTTGATGTGACAGTCTGAAGCTCGATGCCTTAACACCCCACAATCATAGCACTTAAAGTGGACCCCCGAGTAGTGGTAATCGCAGTGGTAGTCTGTGTTGCAATCTTTGTAACAGGTGTTTTGGTGGTTGTCCCACCCCTTGCCGTAGTAGCTCCTGCCTTGAAGTAGTTCTCCATGTTCCGTGCATATTCGATTGCTTGGCTCCAAGAACTATTTTGACGCAAGCCGTAAGCTGGAATCCATGAATGTAACGATCGATTTGCTGTTTCGTGCTCTCCTTGATCTAGCTCGGGTGCAAAGTAACTGAAATTGTTCTGCTCCTTTACGGACTTGTAACCCTACTTTAGACTTTGAATGCATGCAAATAGGGCTCTTTAATAACTCTTGGGGATGAAGGCAGTCATCATCTCAGCCTCCTTGTGTTCCCAGGAAGCCAAATTATTTGCAGCTCTATCTTGCATCAACTGATCCCACCACACTAAGGCATAGCCCTCTAATTCGCAGCCACATATTTAACACAACTATAGTCCCGGTCTTCCTTTAGGTAAAAGTACTCCATATGTTTTAACTAATCTATAAATGTATCAGGATCCATCTATCCGTTCAAAATACTCAGATCGATTCAGAGATCACCGTGCATCGCTTTGCTATACAACCTAATTAAAGTATTACGACTATCCTCTGTTAGCCCCCCACCCTTTGACATATCTTTGGTGTCCTCATTATGTAGCCCGTTTGGGTTCCTTAGGGTTGCCATGGGGCTGTCTAACATGGTTGTTTAGGGGGCTGACTTTTCGGACTTGTGTTATGCGGTTTCACGTTTGCCGTTTTAAAAGGACAATTGTTATTCATGTGCCCTTTATTCCCGCACCCATGACACACGTTCGTGAGACGGAATGTAGAGGGGTTGACCTCCATACCTCACATCGTGGTGCAAACTGTCAAGGTAAGTCCCCATTCGTTTGTTTGGCCTTTCATCGGCATATAACGAGTGTCGGTTAAGTGGAATAACATCTTCTTCGTTAGTCTCCTCTTCATCCACCCTCAATTTTAACGGGTCGAGCTGAATTACTTGGACCTATTGTGACATGTTCTTTTTGAATCCTTTGTAACCCCACGACACTGATTGCAGGGCTGGATGAATAAAACTCGTTTTTCCCCGACATTTGTCAAATATTTGAAGGGCAAGCCCTCAATAAGGATCATCTCCTTCTTCGAGTGCTCTCCTTTTCCACCTGAGCTCGCTCTCATGTCTCCATTTTTGCATCAGACACATCAACGAACTCCATTTACGTCGTTCCGAAAGTCTTTATGGGCTGTTTGGACCAGTTTTTGTGTCCCAAATCTGTCTGGGCCTCTTAAAAAAGTTCATCAAAAATCCCCTCGGATGGCCCATAGAGCTGCGTTGCAGCACCAGCGTGCCGGACAACCCTCGGATTGGCAACGGAGGGCCTGTGGTTTCGTTCTGACCTCCTCTTGCCTGCGATCACCCTCGTGGTGGTCCCATGCGAAGCGTGGATCCCCTTGCTGCTCCTTTCGCTCCTGTCGGCACCCTCTAGCTAATTGCAGCTTTGCTATGGTGGGTGGGGTGGGTCACTGTGTTGCTGGTGTTGACCATGGGCCCACCGACTTCCATTCTTGTGAATTTTTAGTAGATGTGACTTTGCTGTTGTTGGATACTTTCGACTCGAGTTGCCATGTTAGATAACATCTGTTGGATGTTTTCTAGGGCAGATCCTTGGGCGTTGGATTGTTTTGTTGCTTTGGGAATCATCCTTACATTTTGGTTTACACACACGAGTAATACACACGCTAGGGTTTGATAATCAAGAGCGAATTTGGCTCTGATACCAGTTTGATGTGAAACGCAGCAGAAATATCACAAATCACCCCATCTCTAAGAACTTAAAATATCATTAATAGCAAAAGTGACTACAAGGGGGAGCCCTGAGCTTCCTTTATAAACTACCTGTGACTTGGTGAGCAAGTCTCCTAGTTTAGTGAGGAGTCTTTTCCGACTTAAATGACTAACTAAAAGATAATTACTAATAATAAAATAAATAAGCATTCTGAATTAAAAGAAAAAGAAAAAATGAAGAATCCCCCACGAGGGAAACTTTGTGCCGCACGTTAGAATGAGTTTGTGATTTGGAAAGAAACAAGCGCAAGTGTTTTATAAGGATTCTAAATTCATCCCTAAACCATACGATTCTCACCCTTGCTTTGACCAACATAAGTCCAAAAATCGACAAAAAATCTTCACTCAATGTTAAGAAATTCTTACCCATTTATTCTGCCTGGCGCGACCCATTTATCAAGCCCGCTAGCCCTACTATTCAGCGCGATCCATTTAAATATTGAAAGTATTTATTTATTTTTCTTGTAAATACTACTCCTCTCTCTTCATTACTATCTTTATTTATCCATCAAAATACATAATATACATATATATAGTAGAACTATATAAACTTATCCACCTATATATATAATATTAAAAAAAATTTAATAAAAAAAATTAATAAAAAATAATATAATAATGTATGTACGTATGCATGTTAAACATGCATGATATTTTGTCTTCCATGTGCCCAAGGAAGACATAAAATGTCATGCATGTTTAACATGCATGACACAAAAAAATATACCATATTACACTATATTATATGGATATTGGCCCATTAGGCCCATTTAGCCAATATAGTCCGGGTATGGAGTAGGGCTTGGGCCTTGATATTCATGTTTTGGGCCTACCCGATCCGTTAAAAGCCCGACCCGTTGGAGAGCCTTACTCAAGTGTTAATTTAATTTTTTTTTTTTTGCAGCCTTAATCTTTGTGGCTAGTTGTGAATGTGGCATTTGTTTTTTTTCGTAGCATACGTCATTGTATCCTAGGGTGGGGTTCCATCTACCCCTTTGGCGGGATTGTTAATGAATAGTTTAGTTATTAGCAAAAGTTAAGAGTTAGATTTTATTTATTATTGTTTCCAAGATTTATATTGTAGGGTGTATACTTAATTGCTTATTCACATATTTGAACTAAAAAAAGGTGATTCTTTTCACCATTTTTTATTTCATGGAGTCACCCCAAATCAAACAGTGATGCAAAAGGGACTGGATATGCCATCTCAATTGAAAACCATATGGTACTCAGTGAGGAGGTTAACATAGCAGTGAGGATGCTCATACCTAACATTTCAATCATTCTTGTTCACTCTCCAATTTCAATCTTATTTAGGGCTACAATCGCAGTAACTCTGCCTTGCACCATATATTTCCAGATGCCATTTTAATTCGTTGTGATACTGAGAGTGGCTTTATATATATTTTTTGATTCTTTTCTCTTTTCTTTTATTTTTTTGCTCCTGCAGAAGCAAAAAGTACTCAATTCGTGGCCTTCAGAACTCGGACTTGTGAAGAGATTTTGGCAATACATATTAGATCGTGAGGTTGTATGACCATTCCAATTGGAGTCTTGCTATGAGTCCCATATAAATCTCCTAAAACCTCCCCCAAAAGTAATAAATTTTTGTGTCCTGGCGGGACACATACCACAACGCACACACTTAACAGGTAAGTGAGAGAATAAGTGGAATCCACCCACGTCACTTTTGGTGGAGGTTTTGGTAGTTGTATCATTATTCTTCCAGTTGTGGAGAAAAAAAATGTCGGGGTGGGGTTCGCCAGGGAAATTATTGACAACAACTTTCTTTTGATCATACACAACAGGGCATAGGTGGAGATATCTTGTGGGCTTCCATTTCCAACAACTCATTAATGGCTGTTGCTTCTCTATTAAAGCAGTGTTCATTTAGAGTGAAAGGGAAGGTCCTGCTCTGCACTTCACCTTAAATATATATATATATACAGGCAGGATCCTGTGCACACTAAGTTTGCACATTATTTTTTTTTTGTGTGATATATAAACATTTTAAGGGACCCATATAAACAAAATCAGTTCAATTTTTTTTTTTTGCTATTTTTAAAAATCGGTCAAACTTCCGTTGTTTTTAAGCACTTTAAAAGTTGCGAAAGTTTGACCGATTTCGTAAAAAATAACAATTTTTTTTTTGAGTTGATTTTTTTATATAGGTCTGTTGAAATGTTTAAATATCACAAAAAAAATCAACTCAAAAATTTTTTTTTTAATATTTTAAAAAAATTGGTGTGTGCCAGCACATGTTCAAACTTCGTGTGTACAGAAGCCTATATCTCTCTATATATGGGTTATTTTGACTTTTGACCCCCACTTTTATGGTCAAGTTTGCATTACATGCCCAAATTTAATAAGAATTATGGAATAGCCCCCCAAAATGTTGCAAAAGCTTCCGAGTGTGAGCAATAAATTCTCTTGAAGCGTCGCTAAAACCCTTACCAGGGTGCAACTCAAATAATTTTTTAATTTTGAGGGAACTTAAAACAGACCATGAAAGTGTGGGTCTAATCCAAAATATCTCTGATTTTGTAAAAATGTTTAAAAATAGGGATCCATTTATCCAGGGACAATTTAAGGATGAATTTGTCACTGCTGGAGGCGTTCCATTGTCTGAGGTGTAATCTCTCTGTCTTTTTATGTGTGTGTGTGTGTGTGTGTGTGTGTCTGTCTGGCTTTTCTGACCCATAACTACACCGCAATGCCTTCCTGAAGATCTCATTGAAGACGATGGAGAGCAGGATTCAGCCCCATCTATTCTTTGCTGGAGAGGTAATTCTACTTGAAGTGCTTTTGTATCACTATATCGCGATGTGGTTTACTAATATTTTGGAGCTACATTCCATGACTACTAAGCTCAGAACATGCCAGGGCCGGCCCTGAAATACAAATTGATAAGAATCTGTGCAGAAATTATAATATAGGGCCCTTCATGCACTTGCATCATTGTTCTCGTGGGTATTGTCCAGTGGAACTTTCTAATCTCACCTAGTTTTTTATACTATTTTTAGAAATACTATTAATTTGGGACGAACTACAAGGAAACCACAACCATTAATTTGGGATGGAGTATAGCTTATAATAAATAGGCCAACGGGGCCCTGTGGGGCTGCCATTATCTTACCTATAGGCAAAGGTTCTTATCTGTATATTTTTGTCTGTGTCTTTCAATTATGGCATTTAAAAGTTGGGAACTTTTTGTAGGTACTAAATATTGATGGAGTAACTGGGGGTTTTAATTTCCAGGTTAGTAAAACAGATATAGACCAAAAATCGACCCTTTTTTCTATATATTATTATATATTAATGTATGAATTCCTGTTATAAAATAGAAAATTGACGCGTTGATTATTTGTTTGTTACAGAAAAACAAAACAAAAAATATATTATCAAAATGCCTCAAATGATATTCACCTGAACTTTTAGCAAAGTCAACTAGCCAAAAAAGGGAATCGTTTCCTGAAATTTTATATATAATTTTTAGCTTCGGATACATCAACAGTCTGTTCCACATTTATTTCTCTAAAAATCTGATAGCCCATCGTCTGAATGTTCTAAATGAACTAAAATCTTCAATCCTATCGTTCTATTCTAATCTTTCTAAACGGCATCTCAATAACCACGTGAGCAAGTGCATTAAACTTAAAATAAATTCGGGGAATTTGACATTTTTCTTAATATTTAGTGACATTTGTTAAAAAGCGTTTTGCTGGACTGACATCAAGCACATGAATAGTGACTTTAAAAAATTTAAATCCCTTAAGACACTGGCATGACATCTTATGTGGAGTGACATGTCAGCACTGGTGATGTGGTTCTGCATTTCCGGACTGCCAAGAAATGCAGACGTGGCACTATTACTCTAAAACCAGTGTTGACGTGACACTACCACACGCGAGTGTGTCACTGCTAAAGCCTGTATAACGGATCCGATGTCACTATTGGACCGTTTGTAGGTTGTGAAAATAAGGTGCGTCTAAAATTAAATGATAGTATTTTCAAGTAATTTAATCTCAATTTTCAAGAGCTGGATCTTGAGTATTGTTGGCTGTTCCAGAATGCTTGGTCAGGTGGATACATTGCAGGCACGAGTATTGGTAACCTGGCAGCAGCCGCTACTATGACGGCGATGGAAGTTGTTTGATATGAACACGTTACCCACAATCAGCCTGATTTAGTAGTTTTCCCTGCGTGTATATATAATAGTGTCATCTTATTCTACTTCCTCAGGAACTTAACTTTCTGTCGACGGTTGAGTGGCAAGTCTTTGAATGGAAGACGTGACTACGTTAAATATCTATCCACTTTTTGTTTTCCACTTTATTCTCTTCAGTGTTTTGATGTTCTATATTACTGTCAATGTAGCAGTCTACTTGAAATATAGATTATTGTCAGCAGGTTATGCATTATACATGGAACTGTATCTAAATTATGAGAATGCTATGAGTACCATGAAATTACACAATGTTATATTGCAATGGAGAGTGTATAATACTTTCTTGCAATGGCACATCAGCTTGTGTAACTTGTGGAATTTTTTTGTGCCCATTACATTTTCCATAAATTATAGGGAAAATGCAAATTTATCCCCAAGGTTTGGGGTCACTTTGAAATCCATGTCAGTACTTCCAAAAGTTGCAAAATTAACTCTTTACATTTAATGATGTATTTCTAAACGTTTGCCAGTCAACCGTTTAGAAACTTAACGAAATGGATGAATGGGCATCCTACCGTGGACAAGTTATACTAATCTAACAAATAAACAATTTACACATGGCCAAAAAGAATTAAAAACATAAAAACATAGAACACAAAACTAAAAACAATTTAAAATTATAATATAAAAAATATGACACTGAGAACTCTTTCCCCACGAACACACATCGACCTTTTCACAGCTGACCACCACCAACAAGTCACCCTCTCTCCTTTGCCGCTGTCCCCATTGTGTGCCACCAACCCTAGTGTGGACAAAATTGTGTGTCGATCAATGACTTCAGATGATGACATACTGGAAGGCAAAGTTGGTGTGGGTTTCAATTGGGACAAAATGATTTTAGGGTTTGTGTGATTTGTGGAACTGCAATCAATCACATAAGGTTTTGATTTGGATTTGTGTGTTTTAAGTTTTGATTTGGATTTTTATTTAAATTTTGATATGGATTCCGTGTATGTCAGAACCCAATTACAACCCGTGAAATTGATATGCAATTGATTAAGTTGGATGAGTTAAAAAAATAAAATTGATTAAGTTGGAAGAACGCCCATAATCCTTGTTTGTGGAACCTTTTTGATATTACCTTTTTGTTTGTGAATCTTGATGATTTGATGAATCTTGTTGATTGCACCCCATCAAAGACCATTCCTCTGGATTCACTTGCAACTCATAAGCACTAAAACCCCTATGTTTCCCATTTTGTTTTGCACCTCCCTTCTCTCTCTCTCTCTCTCTCTCTATATATATATATATATATATATATATATATGGAGAGGATCTCCAAAGGACATAAAAAACGGATCAATTTTTTTAAAATGGTAAAAAAAATATTTTGAGGTGATTTTTTGTGTGGTGGTAATTAAACATTTCAGTGGAGTCCCCCCCCAAAAAAAATCAGCTCAAAATGAGTTTTTTTTGCTATTTTTAAAAAGGGGCTTTAATGGTCTAGTCCTTGGACTAGCAATTTTGGACAAAAAAATCAGGCCCAACAAATTTTAAACGATTAGGTCCAACATATAAATACCCCGAAATTAAAACAAACACGCACTATTCAGAAAACGAAGCGCCATTCAGAAAACGAAGCGCCAAAAACATTGTATTCTCTCTTGTATAAATCGTACCGTCTCTTCGATCAAAACCCCAAGACGATTCTATTTCTCAATCAAATTTTGGTCAACAACAACATATAAATATTCCTGATCGAAGCTCTAGAAACTCTGTTCGATCAAAATCCTAACTCTCTTCAATCAAAACCCTAACTCTCTTCTTTCAAAACCTAATCGTTGAAGTTCTACATTTTACATTCTAAATCAAATTCTTCCAAACAGCACTAACAAGTATGTATACATTCTCCTATCACCTTTTTGTCCTTGTGTATTTTGTGTTCTCATATGTATACATTTGTAGACATATGGACTGATGAAATCACATTCTTCTTTTTCATGCGTATTATTCATCATATATTTAGAATGTATTCATCATATGGACTGATGAAATCAAACATTGTATTCATCATATGGATTGGAATATGTACATGTACAAGCCCTGTGTTGCGTGTACTATGTGTATTTTGCGTGTACTTTTTAAAAGTACACGCAAAATTAACAGAGTACACGCACATTGAAAATGAATTTTTCAATTCATTATGCGTGTACTTTTATGTTTTATACATGTACTCTATAGAATATCTACATGTACAAGCCCTGTGTTGCGTGTACTATGTGTATTTTGCGTGTACTTTTATAAAGTACATGCAAAATACACATAGTACACGCACATTGAAATTGTATTTCTCAATTCATTATGCGTGTACTTTTATGTTTTATACGTGTACTCTATAGAATATCTACATGTACAAGCCATGTGTTGCGTGTACTTTTATAAAATACACGCAAAATACACATAGTACACGCACATTGAAATTGTATTTATCAATTCATTATGCGTGTACTTTTATGTTTTATACGTGTACTCTATAAAATATTAATTTCAAATCCATATTTCATCAATCCTATGTTATTTTGGTCCCGCCCAGCGGCATTTGATTTATTTTCCATGAGTTTTTAAGAAGTATTATTATTTTGTTAATATTTAAGAGTGTTTTTTGTCCAATAGCCAGCTGCATTTGAATCCAATGTCCATGTACACGAACATTGAAATTCAATTTGTTCAATCCAGTGTCCATGTACTAATGTGTATTATGAGTGTACTATTTTGTATTGTTGTGTTATTGTTTAGGAACCGTACGATCAAGCATGTTCAACTACAAAACTGCTGCTTGCACGTTCGAAGATCTTAACAATACAAAACCTTTCACATTGACAGTGAATAGTACTAATGAAGACGAAATTCGTTTTCTCCTTCGCATTAACAATAGAGCTAAAAGGTTACTTGGTTTCTACTACTACTATGAAGACATTTACTGCACTTTTGATGTGGAACAGCTTCAAGTAACTGAATCGAAAGCGAAGGATTTAGCTAAACGAATTGAGCAATATTGCTTAAGGGGTTTTGATAATGTTGGAGCTTTTAGCATTCAACTATTGTATCACTTCTTTACTGAATATGTTAGGAGTAGAGAATATTGGTTTTTCACTTGTCGAACAACCTCTGTTAGGTATTACCATGAAACTGACGATATATATTATCGCCTTTAGCATGTATTTTGATGAGACTTGTATAAATTGTTTGTGAGAATATTGCATGTACTTTTGTTAAATACGCTTGTATTTTATTGTTTTAGTCTATTTTTTATTCTAATTCGCATGTATTTTATTTTTTGTACATATAATTATAGGTTAGTAATTTAAATTTTGTTTATAGATCAATATAATGGGGATGAAGATGAAAGCAAGAAGAGGAAAGAAACAAAAAAAGAGCAGTTCTGATGATAGTTCTTCATCCAGTTCCAGTTCCAGTTCTATTGTGGCATTGAAAGCTAAACGTCCTGCAAAGAAGAATGACCAATATCGGTCAAATATTGTTAGCTTTCTCCATGATTTGCATCAGATTAAAGATAAAATAAACAATAGCCATATTGAACTTCTTAAGAAGACTCCATTTTGGGAGCTTTTCAATGCCTACTACAGTGAGAAAGTAGTAGAAGTGGACCACAAGAAGACGGATAAAAATATTTTATCAATTATCGAGCTGTACAATACGGAAACCAAAAGTTTCCGTATGAAGAGCAGTATTCCAATAATGCCAATATATATAAGTGAAATATTTGGCATACCCCTGGTGGAGGGTTTAAAATCAATAGAACTGAAAAAGGGACCGAATACTGCTAAAAAATCTGGATTACAAGCACGATACTTCTTAAAAAGAATAGGAAAGTCAGAAATTTTGAATGGTTTGAAGAAATCAGTTGAATTGGAGACAGATGAAGGAATTGCTGATTTTGTTAAAATTGTGTGTCTCCACTTCCTGAACACGTTATTTTTCTCCAACTCAAACTTCACCCTTGGAGAATTTTGGTTGAAATACATTGAAAATATTGAGGAAATGAATAAATATGATTGGGCATCTGCTGTGCATGAGTTTCTGATACATTCACTTGACAAATCAGCAAGTTCAAAACCTAGCACAGTTACTGGATGTGTCATTTTCCTACTGGTGAGCAAAAAAACATTTTGATATTTCAAAATTTACATAGCAATACTCACGTGTAGTTTCAAAATACACTTGAAAATAAACTTGTATTATCAAAATACACGTGAAAAATTCACGTGTATTTTGAAAGTACACGTTTATTTTAACGTGTATTTTCAAAATACACGTGAATTTTTCACGTGTATTTTGATAATACACGTGAATTTTTCACGTGTATTTTGATAATACACGTTTATTTTCACGTGTATTTTGAAAGTACACTTGATATTCCTGATATTTCAAAATTTACATACCAATACTTACCTGTACTTTGAAAATATTACGTGTATTTTCAAAATACATGTGATATTTTCTCTTGTTCTTTCAAAATACAATTGATATTTAACGTGTATTTTGAAAATACACGTCTTATATCACGTTTATTTTGAAAATACACGCTAAATATCAATTGTATTTTGAAAATACACGTCTTATATCATGTGAAAGGACACTTGTATTTTACAAAGTACACGTGTACTATGTTTTGTAAATATAACCGGTGTACTCTCAAAATACTCTTGTTATATCTTCTGTCAAGTACACGTATTAAATTCATTTTGTTTTTTGTATGATCTCAGTATTGGGCATGCGAGAAATTTGAAATCATTTCTCCTGTTGAAGAATATAAAGAAAATACTCCAAAATTCCTGAAGTGGAAGTTGTCGTCTTTGAAACAATGGTTTGTGAAGAATGACTTCGCAACAACAACTTTGAAGCAGGCTACAAGTAAACCAGCTTCTAAGGACTGTCCTGTACAAAAGGAATCTCAGTTTGAAGGGCCAAGTTACTCTTTGAACATATCTACAGAAAGTCCTATACATGCTGATTCATCATCAAACAATGTTGCTGAAGATATTGATGACAATGAGTTTTCACATGGTTGGAATATTCCCCTTAAAAACATTGTGACTCCAAAGAAAAAGAAGGAAAAAGATCAACCAAAGGTTAATTTGGAGGAACAAATTGTTGTTTTGAAAAGGGAGTTGTTGGAAAAAAATAACCAACTATCTAAAGCAGCTGTAGACATTAATGTTGCACTTGATAAGGTGACCTCTTTGGAGGTGGAGAGTGCCATTTTGAATGTACAGTTGCAGGTAGATCATGATTCACTTTTTGAAGCCCATGAGGAAGTGAAGAACTTAAAGGTGGAGAATTCCAACCTTTTGAAGAAAAAAGAGTTATTAAATAAGTTGGAGGTAGAAAATGCCCAACTAGTTGAGTTAAACAATTCTTTAAAAGAAAAGCTTGATCAAGTCACAATGAGTGACTCAGATAGAATTAAAGAATTGGATGAATCATTTAAAAAACAGGCAGAATCAACACGAATTTTGGAACAAAAGAATGGATATCTGTCTCTGACTAATGAAGATCTAAAAAGAAAGTATGATGATACATTGCAACAATGGAAAGATGCTGACTTAGAAAAGATGACTTTGAGGCAGAATCTTGAGGAGTCAGAGTGGAAAAGAACTCAACAGGTACTTTTGAATGCAGAGTACACGCAGTTTTCCTCTAAAGTACACGCAGTTTTCCTAAAGTACACGTTCAAAGTACACGCAGGTTTCTCAAAGTACACGCAGTTTTCTCAAAGTACACGCAGTTTTATTTCATAATATTTTAATGCAGTTTTATTTGATATTAGATATAATGAAGACTACATGCATTATTTTATTAAAAATAATGCATTGTTTAAAATGTAACATTTTTTTTGCATTACAGGAAAACAATAATAAAATCCTTAATGACGAAATTTCGGAGTTGAAGAAAATGCTTGAAGAATCAGAATTGAAAAAACTGACCAGGTATCTATAAAATACAATAGATATTTATTACACGCTACACTTTCTTAATTTTATTATAAATTTTAGGTATATTATAAATTTTATAAAGTACACGTATTTTATAATACACGCGTGTACTTTATAAAATACACGCACTTTTATATAATACACGCGTGTATTATATAAAATACACGTAAGTGAAAATCAATCATTTTGTCAAAAAGTGCTAACAATCCAACATTCCTTGTTAAATATATCAGGAAAACATTAATAAACAACTTCTTGACGAAATTTCGAGTTTAAAAATTGAATTAGCCTCAAAGAAAGTTGAGGGCAGCCCCAAAATATCCAAAAACAAAGGACCTCTTACTAGAGGTCAGATGAAAAGAAAAGCTGACGGCGAAACAGAAAAGCTTGAACCAATGAAGAAACTAAAAGAGTCAAAGCTTAGAAAACGCCCTACAACAATAGCTGAAAAAATGAAGGAAACTCGCGTCAAGCTTGAAGCAATCGAAGCATATAAATATCTCGATGAAGCTTCGAAGAAAAAGATTGAAGAGTTTATTAAAATTGCTGAGCCAGGGTAAAGTTTATTGTTTTATGATTTATCACTTCGCTAATTTATATTTTTTTTGGTGCAAAAGAATAAGGTTAATATTATTATACTATTGTTTTATTGATTATATAAAATGCAGGGAGTTTATTTTCCAAGGGATGGTTTCGTATGTCCCATGGGAAGATTTACTTGAAGTCCTCAAAAATCAAGAAATTTCAAGCCAAGTATGTAGTCCAAATATTAGACATCCATTAAATTTCAACATTATTATTTCCTCACCATTTTATATTGTGTGAAACAGATAATACTTGCCTTTTGCGAAGTATTGAGATTAAAATTGTCAGAGGAAGGGCTCTCCTACTCACACACTTTTTCTGATTATTGTTGGGTAAGTACAAATAAAATGAAAGTTTTGATAAACAATATTTCAGTTTTTCTTATTAACACTTGTCTATAATTTTTATTCAGATAGAAGCTTGTAGAACAAACGGAGTCAATAAGAAGGAGGAATTATACAAGGATTTATTTGAATACTTAGGCAGTTGTAATAATTTGTTCATTGTACTTAGACATAGTATAGGACATTTCACATTATTTGTGATATACACTAAAGAAAATAAAGTGGTCCACATGGATCCCCTCCGACCGAATGACACGGAAAAGAACACAACATTCTTCGATGATGCAAAAAAATTGGTTAGTGCCTAAACTTAATTAGTAATGTTACTCGTACTTATATTATACACTTGTACACGTGCATTATATAATGCGTGTACTTTGTATTAGTTGTACATAATTACATAGATTATCAAAGTACACGCATCATATTTTAAAATACACGTGAAATGAACCAATACAAGTTACGTGTACTTTAATATTATGCGTGTACTTTTAACTCATTAGGCAAAGTACACGCATCATATATAATAAAATACACGTGATATTTTAAAATAAAATATGCGTGTACTTTAATATTATGCGTGTACTTTTAACACATTAGGCAAAGTACACCCATCATATTTTAAAATACACGTGATATGAAAAAATAAAATATGCGTGTACTTTTATATTATGGGTGTACTTTTCACTCTTTCATCTTCATATACTCTTTTATTTGTGTACACTAAATATTTGTCTTCTTAACAGTTTTCTGTCTTCCAAAAATCACTGTCCGAATTGAAGACTGAAGCAGAAACAATGAAAAACAATGGTTACAAAATTCAGAGGAAATTTGAAGAAGGCACCCCAAATGAGTTTACAATGGATGATGATCCATTGACAGAGCAAGAAAGAAGGACTGTAGATTTCTTGTTGCAAAGTGATCTCAAATTTGAACTAATAAGAGATCACGAATGCCCTAAACAATATAATGGGTAAGAAAAACTTCATTTCTAAAAATTACTAATTTGTATCCTTTCAAAAAATTTCATCACATCATTCTAATTTTTATATTTGTTTTATTGTAATTTTAGGGTTGACTGTGGGGTGTTCTTCATGTACTATATTGAGCAAATAAGCAGAAACAAAGAAATGCAAAAATTCTTTCAAGACCCTGACATGCTTAAACAAAGAGCATATGTACTCAGGGAAATTCTTCTGTCAAAATATTTCTTCCCCCGAAATGGAAAAAAACATCTATAAATTGTGATTCAAATTCAAAACATATATTTGTAATTTGTTTTGTGTTATATTGGTTATTGTTTACAATATTTATTACACCAAAATGGTTTTTTCCAACTCAAACTTCACCCTTGGAGAATTTTGGTTGAAATACATTGAAAATATTGAGGAAATGAATAAATATGATTGGGCATCTGCTGTGCATGAGTTTCTGATACATTCACTTGACAAATCAGCAAGTTCAAAACCTAGCACAGTTACTGGATGTGTCATTTTGATATTTCAAAATTTACATAGCAATACTCACGTGTAGTTTCAAAATACACGTGAATTTTTCACGTGTATTTTGAAAATACACGTGAAAATAAACGTGTATTTTCAAAATACACTTGAAAATAAACGTGTATTATCAAAATACACGTGAAAAATTCACGTGTATTTTGAAAGTACACGTTTATTTTAACGTGTATTTTCAAAATACACGTGTATTTTGAAAGTACACGTGTATTTTGAAAGTACACTTGATATTCCTGATATTTCAAAATTTACATACCAATACTTACCTGTACTTTGAAAATATTACGTGTATTTTCAAAATACATGTGATATTTTGGTATGTAAATACATGTGTATTTACATACCAAAGTGGTTTTTTCCCGCTGGCGCGGACCACAATCCACGTAAGGTTTAGACAAACAATGCATCTGATTGTTATGAAACAATGTAAAATTAGTTTTCACGAAAAATACAAGTCATAATTACTAAGTACAATTAATTATCCAAAGTACACGCATTTTCACTAAAGTACACGCAGTGGTTAATATAATAATTATTTATTATTTTAATTGAAAACTACTTTGAAGAATTCATTAAGGACACAATAACCAAAATCAATTTATTAAGCTCAACTACTCACTTCCCAACTACTTCTGGTCAAGAAATAAATAACTTTCACTTTTTCCTATAAAAGAGTAATATTTGTTCCTTTCTTAACCATTACATCTAGGGTAAAGATTACATAATGGCTATTCCAGCAGAAAAATTACGAGAAACTCTTGAGAGAGATGAAAGAAATAAAAAAAAATAAGGCAAATTGAGGAAAATATTTCCTCATATGAAACTGCCTTTGAGCAGTTTCAAACATATGTGAGGGAAGGCTATTCTGGACTTCCACCCAATCCCATAGATTTATTTGATGTGGATGAGGACCCTCCTCAAACACATGAAGAACTCATTTATTTCTATACACAAGAAGTTCCCCTGAAAATCGCAAAGCTGAAGGAGAAGAAGGCTCTCCATGAAGGCCTTGTAGCTGTCATAGAAGAAGAAATTCGACACTGGTCGAATTTCATTGACTCTCTCCCTGACACCCTGGATGCCTTTGACAAACATCCCTACTAGAAGCCCTGTTTAGTTTTTTCAGTTTTCTTTATTTGAAAAATTGTACTTTATTTTTTTGTTTTTAATAAAATTTTTATTTCTTTCATGAATATGTTCTGAGTTATTTCATACACCCAATATAGTAAAGTACACGTGAACCCTTATAAATATGATCACGTGTTTTGTTAAAAATTTTAACATTTATAACATTTCATCAAAAAAAATTATATAAATGCGTGTACTCTATATATTACACGTGTACAATACAAAGTACACGTGTAATATATAAAGTACACGCCTATTGAAATAATGGTATAATAATGCGTGTACTCAAGACATTATATAAATGCGTGTACTCTATATATTACACGTATACTTTATAAAGTACATGCATAGTCTATAAAGTACAAGCAAATTGAAATCTCTATATACTCTAAAATGCAAAACAGGGCATTTATTATGCTTTGCAATTAGCCTATCCACGTGGCACATCATTTATTGATAATTATTTCTGACAAGTGGCATTGGGTAATTATTACTCAACTATCTTAAAGGTGTCTCTATTAGTGAATCTGTCTCTTTGATTTCCAACGAACTCAGTTACGCTTTTCAAGTATTTGACTTCCTCAAAAGTGACAACTCTTCATTTCCAACGTACTTCTCTCTCCCTCTTTTCATCCCTCTTTGTAATGAAAAATAAAGTGGAATGGTTCCATGTCTCACTACCCTATGGCCATTGATATAATCACAATAAACATTAAGAAGAATTTTTTTACAATTAACATTGATGTTGGTCCAATTTATAATAGAAAATGTAGTTATTTAATCATCGAGCATTAGAAACATATGTACTACATAGTGCATTATATTGTTGTAATGGTTTTTCGAAATGATATTTTTTTAAATTATAATATTTTATATCACCACATGTTGTAATTAAATAACTACAAGTTGTATTTTTAATTAAAACCTCGCTCTTCAATGCAAATGTAAATAAGAAGGATATTTTTGTTACAAATTTTTTAGATATATTTTTTCTTATGTTTCGTACATTGCGCCTCTCTCGCGCATCGCGCGGGCTTACAACTAGTACTTGTATAATAATGACGCTGGCGCGGACCATAATACCCATAGGAGTTTAAGAATATGAGTGACCCAAATATCTTTTATAAAGTACAAGCAGATTGTAATGTCAAAAACCATTTTCGAAATAGTACATGCATTTATATACGTCTACTTGATAAAATTACATGCAGAATACATAAAATACACGTATATTGAATTAGATTTTTGTCATATCAATATGCGTGTAGTTTTCTAAAACACGCATGTACAATTATATTTAAATGCGTGTACTTTAATTATCAATGCGTGTACTTCATAAAGTACACGCACATTTCATCAAGTACACGCACATTATATTTATATTATGCGTGTACTTCATGCATGTACATTAAGTAAAGTACACGCATGCTTTTATAAAGTACACGTATATTGAATTAGATTTTTGTCATATCAATATGCGTGTAGTTTTCTAAAACATGCATGTACAATTATATTTAAATGCGTGTACTTTAATTATCAATGCGTGTACTTCATAAAGTACATGCACATTTCATCAAGTATACGCACATTATATTTATATTATGCGTGTACTTCATGCATGTACATTAAGTAAAGTACACGCATGCTTTTATAAAGTACACGCATATTGAACTGACCATCCACAACTGCTAAATGGGACCAATTATGAATATAAAAGTCAAATGGGATTAGGACAAACAAAACTTTCACAAATGGGACTATTGCTAAAATACCTAAAATTTCTTTGGACATCAAAATGCGCGTGTACTGTACATAACATGCGTATACAAAGGTAAAGTACACGTGAACACAAGGAATAATGATCATGTATGTTTTATGAAAAATATGTGTACAGCAACACAAAAAAAAATTGATATATGAGACTTAAAAATAAATTACATTCATTTATGTGAAACAAATGGTTTATTAATTAATTTATTCAATCAAATGGTTAAAATGAATGAATTCAACAATTTTAAAAATAGTCAAATGGGTTCCTTACAAGTAGACCTGTAATGACCCGTTTTACTACACCTCGAGCAAGTAACTTCCCTTACTGTGATCTCACCAGAAGACTTTATTCTCTTATTTCTTGGCCTGCCTGTCGGTCTCTTAGTCATTGGTGGAAGGATAGATGGATTTTCAGGAATAGGAATATTTAAGGAAATCAAATCAGGAAGAGGAACTATAGGTATCGAGTATGATTTTCTGTAGAAAGATACCTTATAGTACTCCTCAATATAATCATAAATACTGGTCCCTTTCTTCCGCACAACACAAACAGCATGAGAACATGGAAAACATCTAATCTGCCAACTCTTACAAGAACAAGTCCTTTCTCCTAAGTCAACTGTTGCTCGCACTTCTGAATGAACTTCAAATACAATTTTGACTTGAGCGACTAATAGTCCAATGTCGGCTTTTATTCCAATTTTCATTCAGTAACTTTTGAAAAAAAGGACATAGCTCATTTGCCCAAGTGTCAGACTCAACAAGTTTGTTTGCATTGAAATTCATAATCTTCACTCTCAATTTATCAAGCATATTCATTACTGGTAAATGCCTTTCCTCCAATATCCATGAATTGAATGACTCCGCAACACTAGATGCCATGTCACCATACCGTTTACCAGGGAAATATGCACAGGACCAATTCTCGGGAGGCAAACTATCAATGAAATCGGCAATAGCAGCTCCTCCTTCCTTCTTCAATGCTTCAATATTCTTGTGAAATACATCTACTGAGACAGCATATGCACAAGACAAAAAATCTTTAACAATTTTCTTTCGAAATCCAGCACAATTCCCTCGAATTTTCTTTTTTATATTCCCTTGTAAATGATGTATACAGTAGGAATGTGCAGACAACGGGAAGGCCCTCGAAACAGCTTCAAGTAATCCATTGTTTCGATTTGATATAAATGTTATGTTTCGATATTTCTCAACTACTGCACTATGCAAATTGACTAGAAACCACATCCAGTTATCTTCGGTTTCGGAATCAACAACAGCATATGCAACAGGAAAAAGTCCTGAAATTTAAAAATATATTAAAATTAAAATAAATAACATATCCATGTACAATACTTTGTATATTGATGCTGCTGGCGCAGACCCTAAAACACATGGGAAATATATTGTGTTTAATCTAAATTGTTTGTAAATAACAAGACAAAGCATAAAAATGTACCGTACACATGATAAAATGCACGTTTACTCATCAATCTTTTGCTTGGCTTTATTATTAACAAGACTAACATCAATATACACGCATAAAAATGTAAAGTACAGGTGAACTAAACAAAAACATTCAAAGGTACTTTACATTTTTAACATTTACTTTGCTTTATTATTTCTAAATAACAACACCTATCATCAAAGTACACGCATAAAAATGAAAAGTACACGTGAAATAAAGAAAAACATTCACGTGTACTTGACATGTAAAATGCGTGTACTTTAGTTTGTATTCAACATAACATCATCATCAAAGTACACGCATAAAAATGAAAAGTACACGTGAAATTAAGAAAAACATTCACGTGTAGTTGACATGTAAAATGCGTGTACTTTACTTATTACTACACATAAAGTCATCATTATCAAAGTACACGCATAAAAATGAAAAGTACACGTGACATTAACAAAAACATTCACGTGTACTTTACATGCACTATGCGTGTACTTTACTTAGTATTACACATAATAAGACATATCATGACAATACACGTAGAAGAATGAAAAGTACACGTGAACTAAAACAAAGACCTTCAAAGGTATTTTATATTTTTATGCTTGTATTTTGATGTTATGGAATGGAACAAACAAAATTTCAATGCAATACACAAAATAAAATATTTAAAATTCATTTACCATTGTTCCCATTCCTTGCAGTAGCTGATAGTATTGTTCCACGGTAACGGCTCTTCAAAAAGGCACCATCAAGAAATAAAACAGGTCTGCAATATTGAAATCCATAAATACATCCTCTAAACATTACAAATATTCTCTTGAATTTTTTACTCTCATGTTCCACGTCAAGGATGCAATGCGACCCAGGATTATACTGCAATAGAAGGTCACGATAATTATTCATTAATGCATAAGAAACCTTTTCATCACCATGTATATCAACAGCAGCCATCTCTTTCGCACGCCATGCATGTTGATAAGCTATATCAAGACCATAATTCTTCTTCATATCTCTAACTACATCAATTGGTCTCAATAGCGGGTTATCTCTAAGATCATCAGCTACCAATGTTGAAACCAACTTGGAGGCTATCATTTTGGCGGACGAACTACGAAAGACACCTCTACATGTATGCTCATTATTCATTGAACGTATGTAAAAGTATCCATTTATTGTAGATAATGAAGCATGAATTCTCCATATGCAATTCTCAGTAGTCTTTTTAGAGCATTCAACCGTCACTCGAGTTTTATCATTCTTCAAATACACATACTTGAACCCAACCTCAACGGCATACTTTCGCAATTTATCCCGAAATTCCACTACACCTCCTTCAAAACACTGCTGCTCATGACTTATATAAGTCTTCCAATCATTCGAAAGATAGACTTTCGACTTACTTGACTCCACACCTCCAAGATAAAAGTAATTTTCAATGCAACTATTAAAATCATTTTTAGTGCCTGATGATAAAGACTCTAACCTCTGTGTATTTGTATCACCACTGTCAACCCTCTCAGACCTTGTATTACTGCAGTCAACCCCTTCAAAAATTCGATTAGAGCAGTCAACCCGTTCATCTCTTGTATTACATGGAAATGGTAATGAATCAATGACATATATCCAAATGAAATTAGCTTTCACGATCAATTGGGACCGCAACATACAACAAACATCGTTGTCACAAACCAACATGAACCGACATTCATCACCAAATGAATACCTCAATGAAAAACTCCCACTTCTCAAATTAGTAAACCTAATACACAACTCATTGCATATGAAATCTAATGAGCTATCTTCAAATATTTCAATACAAGCCATTTATCCAAATAACAACACCTTGCTATTACACTACTTACAATAATGTCCTGCAGTAAAACAGAGACGAAAAACATTTACTTCAAGGTCAACAATTCTAAAAATGTGTGCAATAATTTAATGCATGAAATATAAAAATATTTATTTATAATTAATATAAACTTACAGGCACTTTTTAAAAACCTATACAGGAAGCAATAAACCACAAACATATTATCAAATATCAATCACGTGTACTTTATAAACATTGCGTGTACTTTGAAAACTAATATCGAACTGGTTGTTTCCGCTGGCGCGGACCTATATCAATAAGTGATTCAATACCAAATGAAAATCAAGGACTCTTAAAATTAGAATGAAACATCAATAATATTCATTCAGTACATTCAACTAAGAATTACAAATATTGATAAATATAACTTATTTATTAAGAATCCAAACATAAATGCATAAAAAACACAAATTAAAAACATATACGTATATAACGTATAAAAAGCTATTCAATCACATGAATGAATATTACAATGAGTCTCTTGAATTAAAACAAAGGACATATACTTATTTTAATCGATTGAAAATAGAAAAATCAACTGCTGATAAAGATAAACTTACAAATGATAGAGCCAAGTGATACAGGTAGAATCGAATAAGAACACTGTAATCGATTATAGGACAGACGATCAAAGCATAAGATTGATGTTATTTTCGATTTCGGAGAATAGTCGTTAGTTGCAGAGAAAACTCCAATAGCCGATTAGGTTTATGATTTTTTTAAATTGGGGGTATTTATATGTTGGACCTAATCGTTTAAAATTTAGTTCACCGATTTTTTTGTCTAAAATTGTTAGTCCAAGGACTAGACCGTAAAAACCTATTTTAAAAAATCGGTCAATATATATCATTTTTTAGCAGCTTAAAAACTGACATATATTTGATCGATTTTTTAAAAATAGCAAAATTGATTTTTTTTGGGACTTCCCTGAAATGTTTAATTACCACACAAAAAAAATCAGTTCAAAATATTTTATTTTACCATTTTAAAAAATTGGTCCCTTTTTTTAGGTCTGTAAGGACAATTTGTCCATCATTTATTAGTTATGTCATACGCCGTCACACCGTTGAAGAATATTCAAGATCGAATCTACGGCAACGGATCCGAATATCAAAAAGAAGAAGGAATCAGATTTCTGCAGAGCCGGACCGGTCCGCCCAGAATAAAAGAATCGATCCGCCTGCGGACCGGTCCGCCTCATACCCGGACCGATCCGCCTGCTGAAAAGTCAGTACACCCCGGATCGCAAGCGAACCGAAGAAGACAAAAATAAAAAGAACCGGTCTGCCTACCCGGGCCGATCCGCCTCAGACCCGGACCGGCCCGCCTGGGATAAACACAAAACAGATCGTGTTCAGATTTTTAAGGCCCAAGACTTCTTATTTAATCCCATTACGGGGAGGTGGTTTAGTGAGACTTCCACACGATTTTCAGAGTACAAAAACTCTAAGTCTTCACCCGTTGAGTCCCAAGACTCCAGTTTTTGTTGATTCACACAACCTCTCATACATTTGTGAATCTGTTTGTAACCCTAGAACACAACCAGTTGCTGTTCAACCCTTGTGGATATGATCGTTCTTCTTCTTCTTCATTGCAACCCTCCTGGAAAGGGATATTTCCAGCCGCCGACTACAGAATCCGATACCTGAGGGTAATTCTTTGTCACTTGTATTTTCATTGTAATCCGAAATTGTACAGTTATAATATTGTAATGAAAATAAATGGTTTTGCCCCTTTGGGGGATTTTTCCTCACAAGCATGTGTTTGAATGTTCTTGCTTAGTTCATTATCTTATTCAATCACATATTGTTGCATGTTTAGGGTTTGTTTTGGTTAAAAGGTGTTTAATATATAATTTCCTCATTTGAACGCAAGCGTATACTATCTCAAATTGGTATCAGAGCAGGTTACGCTAATCTATCGCGTATTCCTAATTTTTTCGCAAAATTTCTCTAAGATATCAATTTTCTGAAAAATTGATTTTTGAAAAAGTGCGTGTTCAAATGGAGAAATCATATAATAAATTGCCTGTTTTTGACGGGACAAATTATGCTTATTGGAAAGCCCGCATGAGGTCAGCTTTAAAAGCCATAGATGAAAGGGTTTGGATTTTAGTTGAAAGAGGGTGGACACCTCCCTCTGTCACTGTGGAAAACGTGACTAATTTAAAACCTGCCACCTCTTGGATTGAAGATGAATTTAGATGGTCTGCTTTTAACTCTAAAGGTTTGAGTGCTATTTCCGGTTCCATCACTCCCGATGAGTTCCGACGTATCATGACGTGCACCACGCCAAAGGAGGCATGGGATGTTTTACAACTTACCCATGAAGGAACCAATGCTGTAAAGAGTCTAAATTGCAAAATTTAACAACTCAATTTGAAACCATCACCATGCATGAATCTTAATGCTTTGATGAATTTTATGCTAGACTTTCTGACATTGTGAATACTAGCTTTAATCTTGGTGAACATATTCCTAATGCTAGAGTTGTTAAAAAGATTCTTCGTTCTTTGCCTAAGCGTTTTATCCCTAAAGTCACTGTGCTAAATTCTATGGGTAATTTAAATACGCTAAAATTGGAAGAACTTGTAGGAGATTCGCAAACTTATGAAATTGATATGTTCCCTAAAACTGCTAGGTCTAAATATAAGGGAATTGCACTTAATGCCAAAGAGAAAAAGAGTGAGGGGTCGGCTAGAAAGAGGGAAGAGTCATCTAGAAAGAGAGAGACTGACACGTCAGATTCTGAGTGTGATTTTGACTTAGATGATTTGTCTCTTTTTGCAAAAAAATTCAAGAGGATTCTCAAATTTAAGAAAAATGGCAATTTTAAAGATAAAAAGAAATTTGAGAAAAATAAGTTTGAAAAGAAAAATGAAAAAGATTCCAAAAATCCTCCTAAGAAAGAAAGTGAGAGATGCTTTGAGTGCGATGGTAGGGGTCATAGAGCCTTTGAGTGTGCCACTCGTCTGAATAGAGAGAAAGGGAAAGCTGTCCTTAATGCTACTCTTAGCGACGACAGTGAGGTCGAGAAGGTGGATTCAGGAGATGAGTCACCGCATGAGTGTAACTTCACCGCATTCATGGCCCGTCAAGTGAGCACTCCTAGTTCTCTTCACGACGATGAGGATGATGCTTCACAGGGACACCTCGACAGTGAGATCGATGTGAGTGAGGGGGAGGATGACTCAAGTGAGAGCGAGAGTGATATTCAACGCGCGTACGCTAAGTTATATTCTGAGTCTTTTAAAACTAAAAACGTAACAAAGCGCTAGTTCTTAAGATCACCGGCTTAGAGGAAGATTTAAGAAAGGCGAGAGAGAGAGAGTCCTCCACCTTCACCGCCCTGAGAGAGAGAGAATCTGCCTGTGTTGAGAAAGAGTTTTTGTTTAGAGAGAGAGAGAGAGTGTTTTTGAGAAAGAAAGAGGGGACTTGACTAAACAAGTGGCTAGTCTTACGAGTGAGCTCCATTTCTCCGTGGAGACTCGAAAGAAACTTGAAGCTTTTGTTGCCCAGCTCACACATGATCTTGAGAAAGCATGGGAAGTCAAGGTACAAATCGAGGACAGATCAGGGAAAATGGGAAAGATGCTCCTCGGCCCCGCTTTAGGTTTTGGTGATAGGCATGGAATTGGTTATGATAGTGGCTCCACCTCTCAAATTGCACCTGGACCAGTTCCTAAGTTTACTACTACTCCTTATGGTCATCGTCAAAAACTTTAAAGGAGAATTCGATCGAGAAAAGCAAACCAAGGCCCGCCTTTGACTGTGTTCTTTTGTACCTATTACAAAAGAAAAGGCCACCTCAGGGAGTTTTGTTATAGCATTGGTCGGACACAACGTACTACAGCTCCACGTCAGCATACTGATCATTTTACCAGTCTGAGAGAGCGAGTTGAGCTTTTAGCTGCCACCTCTCAGAGTTTGATGGAGGAATTCCGACGGATGCCTTTGCCGTCAGTGAATGCTTCTCACATTCCAGCTAAAACCAACAACAACAAAGGCAAACAAAAGGTCTCCACTTCTTGGGTACCTAAGAAAGATAAAAAGGCCTTTGTTTTTCATGTTGCTCTCAAGGCACATAATTCCTCTCAGTGGTATTTTGATAGTGGATGCTCCAGACACATGACAGGTGATGTTTCATTTTTTACCCACCTTGATGATTATGAGGACGGTAGAGTCACCTTTGGAGATGGGAGCAAATCTAGCATTGTAGGACGAGGTACTGTAGAGTTACCAGGATTTCCTAAGCTAGAAAATGTGTTGCACGTCAAAGGTTTGAAAGCAAACCTTCTCAGCATTAGCGAGATGTGCGACGCTGACTTTGCAGTAAAGTTTGACCGGGACACTTGTAAGGTCTATAATCAAGCCGGTAAACTATTAGTGCAAGGGGTGAGGACAAAGGATAATTGCTATTGGACTGAGCCCACATCCTCTCTTGTCTGCAACAGCGCCACGATCACTCCTATGGATCTGTGGCACCAACGTCTAGGTCACATAAATATTAGAGATCTCACTCGCTTAGCTAGAAAGGACCTAGTACGTGGCTTACCATCTCTTGGAAGGCCAACTTCGACGGTTTGTGGACCCTGTCAGATGGGAAGACAAATTCGTAGTCCCCATAGGAAGTTGCATTCCATTACCACCTCTCGTGTTCTTGAGCTTATACACTTGGACCTTATGGGTCCCACTCGTACCGAGAGTCTAGGTGGTAAGAGGTATATCCTAGTGATGGTAGCGATTTCTCCAGGTACTCCATTGTAGGTTTTCTGAGAGAGAAATTCGATGCTGTAGAGTTTTTAACGACCAAGTGCCGTGTCTTACAAAATCAACACGGAGTCACTATTAACAGAATACGTAGTGACAACGGTACTGAATTTAAGGAAGCAACGGTAGATTTGTATTGTGTTAGCCTTGGGATCAAACATGAGTTTTCTGCTGTGAAGACTCCTCAGCAAAATGGGATTGTTGAGAGAAAGAATAGAACGATCCAGGAAATGGCTAGATCTATGCTTCTAGGTCGTAAAGTTTCTAGGAGATTTTGGGCAGAGGCAGTGTCTACTGCATGCCACACGGTGAATAGGGTTTATCTGCGTCCACACACACTTCAGACACCTTATGAGTCGTGGACTGGCAAGAAGCCCAACCTTGCATCTTTCCGTGTCTTTGGGAGTAAATGCTACATCCTACGGGATAGAGAGCAATTAGGAAAGTTTGACTCCCGGAGCGACGAGGGAATATTGCTAGGATATTCATCAACTAGTAGAGCGTACCGGGTTTTTAACCTGAAGAGCTCTAAGGTTATGGAATCAATAAACGTCACCGTGCAAGATGCCGAACCTTCGACGGTTATTGATCCTAACCTTCAGTGTGAGGATGAGGACTTTTCTGACAGTGATTTACTTGTCCCTCTCTCACACTCTGTGAACCCTAGTCCTGTGCTAGGGGACACACCTGCTTGGGTTCGCAAGAGTCATTACCCCTCTGCCATTGTTGCTGATCCCACTCTTGGGGTTAAGACTTGTGCTCAGCTAGAGAACGTCGTTAGCCACTTTTGCTACACGTCCAACGTCGAGCCCAAGAATTATAAAGAAGCACTCAAGGATGAACACTGGATATCTTCTATGCAGGAAGAGTTGCTTCAGTTTAAAAAGAATAATGTCTGGGAACTTGTCCCCCGACCTAGTGAGACTAATGTGATAGGTACCCGGTGGATTTTTAAGAATAAAATGGATGAAAATGGTACCATAATTCGAAACAAGTCTAGGTTGGTCGCTCAAGGCTACACACAGATAGAGGGTGTAGACTTTGGGGAGACATTTGCTCCTGTTGCGAGGCTTGAGTCCGTCCGTCTACTACTCGCCATCGCATGTCATCTGCGCTTCAAGTTATATCAGATGGATGTCAAGAGTGCATTTCTGAATGGCATTCTACAGGAGGAGGTTTATGTGGAACAACCAAAAGGGTTTGAAGACCCTAAGCACCCTGAGCACATTTTTTATCTAGGAAAGCCTTGTATGGTTTGAAACAAGCACCCCGTGCTTGGTACGAGAGGCTTACTTCCTATCTCTTAGCTCGTGGCTTCAAGAGAGGGGGAGTAGATATGACATTGTTCGTCAGGAGAGATGACGGTGCTATTTTGGTTGCCCAGGTCTATGTGGACGACATAGTCTTTGGATCCACATTCTCCCAGCATGCTCACCACTTTGAGGAGGAAATGATAAGTGAGTTTGAGATGAGCATGGTTGGTGAGCTTACATTTTTCCTTGGTCTCCAGGTTCGTTAGCTAGAGGATGGGATGTTCATCTCCCAATCCAAGTATGCTAGAGACCTAGTGAAGAAATTTGGTTTAGACTCCGTTAAGCATTCACCTACACCTATGAGTACCACTACCAAGCTTAGTAAGAACACTTCAGGCAAGGACGTAGAGCAAACCTTATATCGGAGCATGATAGGTAGCCTTCTCTACTTGACTGCCAACCGTCCCGATATAGACTTTAGTGTTGGAGTCTGTGCGCGATATCAGGCGTCCCCGAAAGAGTCACACTTACTTGCTCTAAAACGTATTATTAAATACGTAAGTGGGACTCTCTCATACGGTATTTGGTATTCCTTTGATACTGATGACCGTTTGTCTGCCTATTCAGATGCCGATTGGGCCGGGGATGTAGATGGTTGTAGGAGCACTTCTGGTGGGTGTTTCTATTTTGGTTCTGCTCTTGTCTCCTGGCTGAGCAAGAAGCAAAATTCCATCTCTTTGTCCACTGCGGAGGCTGAGTACATAGCCGCCGGGAGTTGTTGCACATAACTCTTGTGGATGAAGCAAATGCTGGAGGATTATGGGATCTCACAGGACACCATGACCATTTCCTGTGATAACACGAGCGCGATACACATATCCCGCAATCCAGTCCAGCATTCGCGCACCAAGCACATCAGGATACGTGAACACTTTATACGATAGCTAGTTGAGGAGAAAGTCGTATCCCTGAGTTTCGTTTCCACCGACCATGAGTTAACCGACATTTTCACGAAACCTTTAGATGCCCTTAGATTTGAGAGTCTTAGGAAGTCTTTGGGGATTTGCACAGTTGACTGAGGGGTTGGTCTATGTCTAGAATATGATGTTTTTTTTCATGTTCATATCATATGCTTCCTATTGCTAGTATGTTTTCTATGTATCATTCTTTAGTTGTACAGCTATTTATTTTGTTTGAAAAATCCAAAAAGATTTTTTTGTTGTTTTTATATATGAAAATTTCAGAAAAGCCCAAAAAGATTTTTGTTTTTTTATGCACCTTTTTATGGATGAACATTTAAGATAGCCAAGTCACACCTTCATTCCATTTATCCATGTGACTGTTTGATAGAGATTTGAGACGCTACATCATTTCATCCATGTGCTTTACATAATATGGAGTCTTTGAGATGTAATCAGTGATATTATTCTACATGTTTGACTCCTATCTCCTTTATTTCACACATGCACGACTATATTTGATTATTGCACTTGTCTATAACATATTGGCTTGAGTGTTTCCATCTCAATTCTGTCTATATAACTTACAATATGCGATAAACTTGACAAGATTGGAATGCATGTAAAAACCGTTTTGGTGAGACTGAGTGTTTGTTTAAGAACGGGGAGGGGCTGCGAAAGGTAATTATCTATTCTTTGCGCAAAAGCCACCGTTCAAAAGGACCTAAAAAATGGAGGAATTTTATTATCCAGGGTCCAAAGAGGTTAAAAGAGCCCAAAAAATTTAAAGGCAATAAAAAGCACTTCATGCCAAATATGGGCCACTTAGGTTTCACCATCAATTCTCCAAAGTTTGAGAATTTAGAATGCCTCTATTCAAAATTATATCTGAGGTAGTTTGGTTGGAGAATATAAACGGGTTTGCACTTCCTTGAAAGTCCTGAAAAAGCATAAAAAGTTTTGGACGTTATTGGTGTAGAAATCATTTTTAGCTTTGATTTGTTGATTTGATTGAGTCAATGTCTTATATTTCCATTTTTTACACCAAAGGAAGACTTTGAGTTCATTTGTTAGGAGTATCCGATATTCATCGTGCACATATGTCATGTTTGTATGCATTGATTTTCCTATCGAATTTGATCACACCCATTCATTTCCGTCATCATCGACTTAGTTGTCCTGTGTTTATTCATGGTGTGATTTTGTTGGAAAAATTTTTGAAAAAAAATTCAAAAAATAGTTGTTTATTTCCTTGTGACACCCCGTCATTGCTTGTTTGAATTATTTCTCTCATTTGTCTATTTGGGGACATCATAAAAAGGGGGATAATGAATTATCTTATTATGGGGGAGTTTTGAACTTTTGAGTTTTCTCATAAATTGCTATATATTTTTATCTCATTTCAAACTTGATACGTCACTTGGTATTTGCTTTGTCTCATGTGTGTAGGTACTACATTGATGATCAGTGAAATACACACCCCTATGAGAATAGCGTTGAAGATTCCTGAAGAGTTGAAGAACAATCGATGAAGTCTTATTCAATTGTACTTTTTCAATTTTGGGTTCATGGAAGGGTAGATTTGTATAGGCAATTTCATACTTGATAATTCGAATGTTTTTATGTTTGTACCGGCATAGACATAGGGGGAGATTTGTAAGAATAATTTGTCCATCATTTATTGGTTATGTCATACGCCGTCACACCGTTGAAGAATATTCAAAACCGAATCTACGGCAACGGATCCGAATATAAAAAAGAAGAAGGAATCAGATTTCTCCAGAGCCGGACCGGTCCGCCCAGAATAAAAGAACAGATCCGCCTGCGGACCGGTCCGCCTCATACCCGGAATGGTCCGCCTGCTGAAAATCCAGTACACCCCGAACCGCAAGCGAACCGAAGAAGATAAAAATAAAAAGAACCGGTCCGCCTACCCGGACCGATCCGCCTCAGACCCGGACCGGTCCGCCTGGGATAAACACAAAACAGATCGTGTTCAGATTTTCAAGGCCTAAGACTTCTTATTTAATCCCATTACGGGGAGGTGGTTTAGTGAGACTTCCACACGATTTTCAGAGTACAAAAACTCTAAGTCTTCACCTGTTGAGTCCCAAGACTCCAGTTTTTGTTGATTCACACAACCTCTCATACATTTGTGAATCTGTTTGTAACCCTAGAACACAACCAGCTGCTGTTCAACCCTTGTGGAGAAGACCGTTCTTCTTCTTCATTACGGCCCTCCTGGAAAGGGATATTTCCAGCCGCCGACTACAGAATCCGATACCTGAGGGTAATTCTTTGTCACTTGTATTTTCATTGTAATCCGAAATTGTACAGTTACAATATTATAATGAAAATAAATGGTTTTGCCCCTTTGGGGGATTTTTCCTCACAAGCATGTGTTTGAATGTTCTTGCTTAGTTCATTATCTTATTCAATCACATATTGTTGCATGTTTAGGGTTTGTTTTGGTTAAAAGGTGTTTAATATATAATTTTCTCATTTGAACGCAAGCGCATACTCTCTCAAGGTCCTCTCTTTGAGGTTCGTTTTTGATCCTCTCTGTATATATATATCAAGGTTCTAAAAAACGTGGGGCGTGATCGAGGCGTGGAGGCCAAGCCTTAAGCCTTAGAAGCCTAGGCGGGCCTTGGCGTAAAAAGGCGTGAAAAGGCGTTTAGGCCTTTTTAATATTTTTTAACCATAAGAAGGCTATTAAAATACTAAAATTGTACATATCATAAAAATATGTCTGAATATTTGCAAATAAAAATACTATTTGATTATTTTGGATGAGATAATGGTTCGGTTTGTAAAGAAATCTTTAAAAGGGGATATCGTTTCACTAAAGCATTATTGTTTTTAGAGAAAAAATACGCCTTAAGGGTTTTACCAAGTATAAGGCGTCAAAATCTTAAGGCGGGGCGTTTCTCCCAAGCCTCAAGCCTAGGCGTGCCTAGGCGAAGCCTAGGCGGGTTTTTTAGAACAGTGATATATATATATATATATATATATATATAAACATGTATTTGCATATGTATGTATATGTCTGCGTGTGTTGATTTGAGAGAGGAAAGGAAGAACCCAAGATGACAGAAAGAGAATTGGAAAACCAAAAGAAGAGAGATCACAAGAAGAGAAAAAGAGAGTTGGGGTGTGTCGGCTGTTGTCGGTGGCGGGTGTGTTGGTGGTGGGTATGTTTGATTTTTGTTTTTCCAATTTAATATTCTGTTTATATTTTCTCATACGTTTTAGTTAGTATTGTTTTTTTTTTGTCTTTTAGTTTAGTTTTTCTATTTTTGTACTTTGTGGTTGTAATAACCCGAAATTCTAATAATGATTTAATCAAGAACTAAAATGAAATCTTGATTTTTGATTGTGCATTTATGGCATTTAAGGATGATAATTAGTTTGACATATGGGGAAGGGAGCAATATACGGATATAACGAAAGTATTTAAAGGTAGGTTAGTTGATGTAGCTAATTGTAAAAACAACAACAAAGGAATTTGAGAAATATATGTATATGTAGTTGCGTAAGTCGAGAAGTGGGAAGCCACGAGTACGGATGATATGGGCACGCTGACGAAGGTGTTACTCGCGATTGCGAGAGTATTAGTTGCGGTCGCGACCTTGGGCAGTAAGAGTGTCAGACACTTTTACATGTCGTCGAGTTTCTATTGGTTGAGGAGGATCCCCCTTATCCACTCGATCCCCAATTTAAAACATCTATCCGGACAACTCACCCACAAATCCTTTATCTCCCTCATTTTCAAGGGCTTAGTATATTTTTATCACATTGTAAGAGAACTCTTTTCCCTCCCCACAAATCCATTTCCCTTTCCACTAAGAAACACAATTATCTCCACACTCTCATACACCATTGGTAAACAAGAAAACACATTTGTATAATTTGATGAAGTTTTGGAGGTTGGGATTTAGAGGGAGATTTTATTGTCCTAAATTATCTTGAAAGCTTGGTGACACCTTTAAGGCCACCTTTGGAGGTGGGGGGTTACCCTTCTTCAACGTCTTTCCTCACATGTTTGGACTCTATAAGTGAAAAATTTCTCTAGTATTATATTGTGAAAATTTGTATATGCATGCTAGTAAGCATATTGATTAATATAGTGCTCATATGTGCTAACTATGGTGTTTTCTTTACTAGTCCATGTGGAAAAAATATAAAGCGAAGTGAAATGCGTAGTTTCAAGGCATTAAGAGATTCAAAATATAGAAATGGTTGCAGAAGAAAGTGTTGCAAATGTTATTATTTTTAGTACACGAGGATAATCAAGCACTTTTTTGTGTTTTAGGCAAAATACATGTTCTTAAAGAAGTATATTTTCATGAAATTATAGTTGGGATATATCCATAATGAATTTCACGTTTAATGAGGTTAAACGCAAGTATAGTCGATACATGTTGTTTAACATTTAGGAAATGTTAGGTGAAGTTGCTAAGTCTTAAAGATGAATAATGTATATGGTCATGGGTTTAGTATTACAAACTTTTGATTTTATAGAATAAGTTGCTTACATTGTCAAATAACCTCTTTAATGACATAAATTATGAAATAGTCCCTAAAGTTATAAAAAATATGATTTTTACCGCTAAAGTATAAGTTTCACATAAGAGACTTTTAGTTACACATATTTTGAAAAAGTGAACACTAGAGTTAGTAAAATGTTCTTAAACTTGAAAGTTAAGAAATTTACCTTTTATTTTATTTTATTTATTTTTATAAATGTTATAAAGTGGTCAAACTTGGGAAGTAAGAAGGGGACTTTGAGTCTTATGCTAATGAATAATGTATAACGACTTTTATTGTAAGAATGTGTTCGAAGTGACTAACTAATTTGATAAAAGACATGATAAGGTGGAATCTACCTTGCTTTTATTGGCCTTAGGGCCGAGTGTAAAAGGCGCGTTTGTGAAAATAATAAAAGTATGAGTTAAGAATAAAGTGTTTTTGTTTGGTTTGGCCGTTGGCCAGGTATTTTACTAAAAAATGATGACTGGACAACAATAATATGAACTTAATGGAAAGTAAAAAAGGATAAATCAAGGTAAATTTATGAAGGCCTCGGAGCCCTAGGGTGAGGCTTCGTCCTAGACCCAAAATAACTAGTGAGGGAAGCAATGCCTGCAATATTTATGACAGACGAAGAGAACCCGTAAACATAAATGTGATACGATGGACTCGAGGATATTATGGTAATTAATAAAAAGGAAATGAATCTATTAAATCCAAGGAAAAAAGGAAAATTGGTTAATTAAATGATAATGAAAATTGTTCCAGGTTTTAAGCAATATGGTTCTCAAATAATGGCAATTATGTAATAAAGTAAATTGGTGAAACCGAAATATGAAATGAAATGAAGGGCCTTGTATTTGAAAATTAAAGGAATAATAAGATGGCTAATAGGTGGGTAAGAAAAACCCAGGCTTAACACGTAATCTGTGGGTAATTTGATGTGTTCTAAAAAGGATAAGAAGAGTAAGAATTTGACACTTGTGAGTGAATGACTCCTTTCAAACATCAGGTGAGTGTATTGAAATGTTATTTTTTTGGAACCCTGAACATGTGTTAATTCGACTATAAATGGATAATTTTAAAAATGAGACAGACGATTTAAAGATAGTCCAAGAATATGATCTTCATAATCAACCGAGTGCATTAATGGGTTAAAAGGACATGTCAACATAACATGCCAAATGATGAAAATAAGGGTTAATGGCAGTAAACCAAATTAAATATAATGTTTTAGAAATAAACATGGTTAATGTATATATTGTATAGTAATTTTATATAAAATCTTGATAGTATTATTCTATTAATAACAATGGATTTGTTTATGTATTGTATTTTGTTAGGGAATCCCACTGGACATTGGCTCATCCTATTCCCTTTGTTACGACAGGTTGATTGAAATTTCATCTTCTGAGAGCATTTTTTAGGTAACTGATTTCTTATTCTTACGTTAGTTGATTTGATTACTTGAACCCTAGGGTGTTGCCTAATGGGTTCCACACTTGATATTATTATGCTTATATGTTCTGAAAACAGAATTTCATACCTACTTGGTAACTTGAAGTAATTAAAATAGATTAGAAATTTTATTTAGGTTGCTTCATATCACTTCACACTTAACGCAGCGGGTTCGAGCGAGTTGACCAACAGGTAACCCCAAATTCCAGTTCGGGGCCGTACAATTTGGTATTAAAGCTTTGGGTTCGATTTCCTTTCGAGAGTGACATGTAATCATTAAATTGGATTTGATCCTTCTACTATCAAGTTTGGCCTTGAGACTTGGCACTATAAGGTGAGTGGGAACTTCGGTTTGTACGTGCATGAGATTGCGACATTGGGGTAAGGATCAAGGAATCATTGGGAGGCTTCTATCATAACAACAATGGTGTAGGATTTTTTTATTGTGGCATTTCCTATTGGTATTCTGGCATAGAATAATAAGTGGTTTATTAAGAGTTATCCTCAGAAACGTATATCGTTGCTAGCGTTAGTTAGGGATTCTTTAAAATCGTGCAACATCTCGTGGCGGTAAGTAGTAAGAAGTTGGTAAATAAGGTTGTGGCATTCCATTCCACATTGGGAATTAAAATAAATTCGTTGAGAAAATGTAACTAGGAGCGACCCCATCGGCGGGATCATCAGATGTTCCAATTAGGCACCCACCTAATGGGGTTGTGAGGGTTAGGAAAGGCTCAAACCTAGGAGTATGTCTTGTTGCAATTCCTTGTTGAGTCATGAACCCTAGTCACAAATAACATTGATGTGAGACAAGGATAAGAGTGCATAATTATGGTTCTAAAGAACCGTGAGTAGCATTGGTAAGTGCTCGAAAGGAATATTGAATCATTGACTCAACTTGGAATCGTAACAAACGTTGTAAAGGAATTTGGAAATGAATGCGATTAAGTCTTAGAGTAAACAATGTTAGGAGAATTAACTACAAGTGGTGTTAACTTGTGTAATCATCGGTGATGAGTGCATTATTTTTTATTATTTATGCTCAAATGTTGATATTTTTAGACCCGCTGTATCATAAATAATGAGATTTTAGAGTTGTTTTTGTAAATTAGAAGAAAAATGCAAGTTCGAAATAATTCGAGTTAAAAATACAATTTTAGCAATTCAAGCGTGTGAAACTATAATTTTAGAAACTTTATGGGATTAAAATAATTTTATAATGTTTATCTTGTCAATATAAAGTTCTCCCTGAAATTTGGTTAATTTTGGAGTTAAAATGAGTGAGATATGAATTGCGGTGGTGTGGGTGGGTGGGCGGTGGGGTGGGGGCTAAAATGCAAACTTTTATGATCCTAAATATGAATTAATTAATTTTATTTTGCATATTTATAGGTGCCTTAGCAATTCGGAAATCAAAGGATTTGATTTGCAAAATTTGTTAGGATATGACGCGACACGATACAGTTGACACAACTCTACAAAACGATTTTTATAAATTCGCTCGAGTGTCCGTTGAATTCATGCCATAACTTTTTGAAAAGATCTTTAAAAGAGTCACAACTTTATAGTCGAAAAAACTTGAAAATATGAAGTTTTGAAGGTGCAAAATTAGTTTGGAAAATCTAATGTGAATAATGGCGAAAATGCAAAAAAGAAACGAAAAATAAATAAATTAAAAACAATAACACGCCTACCAGCCTTCTTTATCTCCATTTGACACATACTTCCACCATAAAAGTGTTTTAAAGATTCTCATTATTTTTATATTAAATTATTTTTCGATGCCTTACCGATTCCTCAAGCTATAAATATGACGAGTTGGGTTCAGCATGAGACAACATATTTTGGGAGGAAATTTTTCGGACATAAGACAATTTGGGGAATTTTAGACACAATTTTAGGGAGAGAAAATACGAAAATTTATTTTAGGAGCACCAAAAATAGTAAATACTTATTTTTATTTTTGAGTGTTTCTGAGGTATTTTGTATGCAAGTTTGGGAGGGACGTTTTATATCAACATTCAAAATTTGGGACTGCATCTTTATAAGTTGATTATTATTAATGATAATTATGATTTCATCTTATAATTTTATTATTTAAATTATGATGCTAGTGTAATTTAATTGCTAGGATTAGGTGAAATTTACAATGATTACTTACTGCATATTTAATTTGTTCCAATTCTCTACTTATTCTAAAGCGTTTTGGTATTCATTAAAATAGTCACGTGAGTGATATTTAAACTTTCGAATTGTTATTTTATTTACATTATTTGATTATATATGCTTACGTTTGATGGATTATTCTTATGTTAAATTGTTTGATAGTCCATACTTATGTTTGACATAAAATTCTTAGAAGTAATAAATTTAATTCATATGTATTGTATAATCTAAAGTGCTTAACAAGAAGTTAATTGTAGTTGATTGTCAGATTGTCCACGTGTGAATGATATTTTACCTTCTCTTTCTCTCTCATCTCTACACCCATATGTTTTCCACTCAACTTTTTATCTTTCACCTTTTCACTATCTCTCCAAAAATTATATTGGCATTAGGAGAAGAAAAGAAACGAACTTCTCCCTCTCTTGGAAATAGACCACATCTGGCACCTTATCCGATGGGTTACCGACGGTGGTTTCTCCCTTACTCGATTTTCTTTCTTTCACACCAGGTTTCTGTTGAATTATCCTCTTCTATTTGGAGTTTGCAGGACACGTTAAAAATTTTGGTTAGTAGGGTGGATCTGTGGTGAGAGAGGGTTGGAAAAATGGCAGAAGATAAATGCAATCTGAAGAATCCAGCGGTAAAGAGGACGAACAGTTTTTTTAGGATGAGGAGAGTGGTAGTGGGTTTTCTAGGCAGAGGAGATTTTTTAGTGTAGAAGAGAAGAGAGACACATGTATGGGGCTTTTGGTTTGATAATGTCCCTTTTTTTACCGGTTTGACCAAATAGACAAAACCCCTCTCATTTTACCCCCCTTTTCTCTTTTTTCATTTGTGAGAGACCTTGTCTCTTTCTCTTGATGGATACATTTCTAAGCAGAATTGATGTGCTAAAGTGTCTTCTTCTAATATATATCTCTTTCTCAAGTAATTTCTTTCACTATAACTTGAAACCCATCTACATTTTCGTCTGTTGTTATAATGCTGATGACAATTATCGGGTTTATAATTTTTTGATTGCTGATTAAAGAGGTTTTAGTTTTCTACAACAAGTATAATCTCTTGGTATCAACTGTGACAAAGTTAGAAATAATATAAATTCGAATTACCCTGACAAATTTTTAGAATTGTAAGTAATACTATCTAATATATTGTCTCTTGATGGAACCAAATCACAACTCAGATTGATCTGGTCATTACTTGAGCAATCATTTGGAAGAAATAGTTCAGTGGTAATTGTAATTCTAATATGGATTTTGTGAAGTTGGTGTGCATTTGATAAATAAAGGTTGGCAGGATGAAAAAATATCTACAATCAGTTTCTTTATCATTTGATGAAGATTGGAGTGTAAATTGGAGAAGACAACTAATTGCTTTATATAAAGTAGACTTCTTCAAATTTAGTACCTGGATGGATATACAATGGAAAAAATTATTGCATATACTTCAATTTATGGTAGAAAAAAAAATCTATTGGTCAATTAGAAAAAAATGACGACATGACTCACTATCATATTTAATGTGTTGAGAGGAGGATGGTGCCACAGTGTGGATAGCTCAAGAATATTTTCCAATTTTAGGGGTTAAATTTGTATTTTTTCGCCTTAACTGAAATTTTCTAATGTGCATTCAGTTTTATTATTCTTATTTTTAGAATTGTGATTTTTTATGTTGTCCCTTCCTAGCTGATTTCATCTGTTTTTTCTGTTCTTTTGTTTATTTGTTGAGAAAACATTGGATAGGATTTTTGGGACTTTGTGTTTCAACAACTTAGTCACCTAGCAGCAATCAGATAGAGTTGTTACACCATAAGTGGACTAATGATTATATGAAGAAAATATGCTCGAAATAATAATGAAGGTGAGTAATTACTCATTCAAATATGTGTAGATCGTTCATCTGGATGTTAAGTAGGGTGACTAATTTATGTATACATGTAGATTTGACTGCCACTTTTCCTTGCCCAGTTCTAAAAAAATGCTTTATAATTCCAAAAATCACATGCTCTCTAATAGGATTTTGTTAATAGTTCCACCGTCCCTATAATTGCGTCTCGCTAACCAACCATGACATTTTTTTTATAATGAATTTAGATAAGTTGTCGGAATGCTCTCTGTATGTTTTGCGAAGTTTGGTTAATTTCTATTACAATAGATAGGTCATGGAGGTGTCAAACTCACAAGTCATAACACAATCTGTTAAACTTATTTTACTCTAATTAACATTTTTAAAATTGTTCTGCCATGGCATGGGCGACATGGCATTTAAAATTTTCTTTACAAAACATAGTGTGATTTTATCATAGGAGTCTTTGTTTTGTCGTGTAATGTGGAAACTACAATATTATATGAACCGCCCTTCTACAAGATCATAAACTGAAAACACTAATTCAATGAGTAAGAAACAATAAATGATGGTCAGACAACTTTGATGCCCAAATTGGCAGAATACCAAATCATAACACACACCTAACTGTAGCGAAAAAGCACAAATCTAAAAACATACGTTGCACTGAATTATGTTATAAAATGATTATTTAGAAAGAAAAAAAATTATCATGGTACAAACACTCCACATCATCTACATGATAGACTCGAGTTATACCACAAGTGAAAAAGGAGGTCTTGCAAGACAATATAAAATTTAGAGTCTCCTTTGTCCATTATCAATTAGTTTTGGGTTGGGTGTTTCAAGATCTCATATATTATTTTGCAAGACTTTGATTTTCACAGACTATCATGACCGTGGGATGGTACCAGTTCCCAAAGAGGATTTCATACACTAATGTATAACTCGCGTATCGCGTGGATTTCCAACTAGTCCTATTAATATTTGTACTTACATTTGATGGATTATGCTTATGTTAAATTGTTTGATAATCCATCCATATGTTTGGCATTTAATGCTAAGGTGTGATACTTTTAAGGAAATATGAATTTTCGGCATCTAAAAATAGATATACAAAAATTTTATTTAAACTTTCACGCTTTTATCTTTCTAAATTTACGCGATGAGAGTCAGTACAATTTTGAATTATAAAAGGGAATTGCGGGTTAGAGTAATTAATCATAATCTAGTAAAAATGGTAATCGAATCTGACATCCTAGTAATCTTTCCATTCTTGTTACATACTTTGTGTCACTCATCTATTATTATTTATTTTACTTTATCTCTACATCTTATTTCAACACCAATATTGTCTAGTTTGAAAGTTGATAATTTATATGAATTAACCAAATCTTCGTGGAATCGATCCATACTTACACTCGCTATATTTCAATAGCCCATGCACTTGCGATAATTGTAAATTTAACAAGTTTTTGGGTTTGTTGATTTTTAAGTTATTGACTTTGAGACTAGTTTTACTTACTCCACAATAAAAATCCATAAAAACACATAAAAATTACAAAACCCAAAATAAATATAAAAAAATATTTTTTTACTCTTCTGAAAATTTCGGAATCTGTTTTTTTTGTAGTTAGTTAAACAAAATTATATTTTATTTTTTTTCTTAGTAAGCAGTAGTCTTATCACTAGTTTTCTCATAAAAACGTAAAATGCATAAAAATTTGAAAAATCCATTTTGTTCTTGAAATTTTCCAGGTTTCATTTTTTATGTAGTTAGTCCAAAAAAACAAAAAATATTTTTTTAAAAAGAGGACATCCTGTGATTTATTGAATGAAAGAGAGAATAACCTCTCTAAGTGACTTACATCAAGAATAAGACTAGAAGAATATAACTATTTACATTTAAGAATCCTAATATAAGGAATGCTATGGACATATAATTTGATAGCTCCTTTAATAATAGAAGGAAGCTCTGAAAATATATAAAAGTTGAAAGGTTTTTAGTTTTCAAACCATATCTTGAAAGAAAATCAGCCACATGAATCGAATCTTTGAATATATGAGATACTTTGATGTTGACTTGGCCTGCTACCTTCTGAATCTCTGAAATTTCTTCTTTGATCTTCCAAGGAACCTTTAATTTATTGTTGATACACTTCACTGAAATTTCCGAGTCTGATTCCACTTCAGTCTCATTCCACCTTTTGTTTAAATAGTAGGAGATTTCCTCGTTAAGAGCCAAACATTCAGCTACTATGCTTGATCCTCCTGTGCTATAATTAGAGAAAGCCCAGAGAAATTTCCCTTCATCATCTCTTAGCACTGCTCCATATCCTATATTTCCATTCTTATCACAAGCACCATCAGTGTTAAGTATAAGTTTCAAACAGTGAGGTCTAGTCCACCTGACATGAATCATTTGATATTGAGGAGTTTTAGGAGTATCAATGTTAAAAAACCTTAAGATTTATAAGAAGGAAATAGAGGAGCCTGGTTTCAAAGAGATGGAATTAGCAGTATCAAAGCTTCTATTTTTAACCCTCTATATAATTCTTCTGTCAGACATTTGGAGGCCTTCATACACTTCTTAGTTTCTAGCAAGACATATTTCATAGAGGATTGTTGCATGAATGATTTTGCACAACCATTCAGAGATCTGATATTTTACAGCATGGCACCACCTATTTGAAAATATGGAATGGATAGAGTCGCCTAAACCCGTCAGTTTCCCAAAAAATTCCCAAACCTTGCAAGCAATAGGACCTTTGATGAATAGATGACTCATTCCTCCGATTTGAAACAACAGGTCGGCCACCCTCAGATTTGGAGTGCCCTATGCAAAACTAAATTTAAGGTCCTTGCAAAAAAATATTATAAAAAATTATTAAATACTCAAAAACTCATTGAAAAATAGTTCTTCTAGCATTTCTACTTACAAAATCATTGATTAAACACACAATTAACAACGAATCTAATAGATAATTTATTCTATAAATATCTTAATTGATTGAATATAAAAAAAATATGAAAAAATGTCACCTGGTTTGAGCCATTTATTATTCCCTCTCCAATTTCATATACTTGGTTAGTAACTTAGTGTAGAAAGTAAGAACCTGATAACAAAAAAAATAATTACATAAAAAAAATATTAATAAGTAAGACCTTGATGAATTAAAAAACAAATTAGTATAAAAAAACATAGCCAACAACAATCTACATTTATTTTAAATACCTATTCATACTTAAAAGAAAATAGATTAAAAAACTATTGTTTGTTTTAGTAATCTATTTTTTTTCATAAAAAAATAAATAAAGAGGTCTTAATCTTACATTTGCCTTCAAGCCTTTTAAACTATGAATAGTTTCTTGATTCTTGACTATGCCTTTTTTAGACCTCATGCAAAAATCAAAACAAAAATAATAGTAGTACAAAAAGAATATAAGCAATTAAGCATCAAGTGCATTTGTACAGAGAGAGAAAGAGGTACGTTGGAGAGAAGAGAGAGAGAGAGAGAGAAAGAGAGAGAGTGGGGCGGTGAAAATTACAAATGAAAGAGAGAGAGTGGATACCAAAAAGATTGTGGATAGTTAAAAAAATGAGTCCCTAGAAAAATGAGACTCTTAAATGAGTTAGATCAGATTTTTTTGGATAGTTGAAGCATTCTTTATACATATTTTTTTTATAGTTGATAAAATGGGCCCCTAAAAAATTAAAATCATTTTAAAATGGGCCCTAAGAATATACATAAAATATTTTTGAACTCCTAATATATATATATATATATATATATTAGTGATTGTTCTAAAATGGGCCCCGTGCTATTGCCCACCTAGCACATGGCTAGGTCGACCCCATGAAACAATATCTTGAGACAAGAGATACTCCAGCTTTTTTAATGTTAATATCAAAAGGTATACTATTATTGAGAATTCTCTAAAAAATATAAAAAATTTTGAAAATTAAAAAAAATATTCCAGTAGTTTTTTTTTCTCTAGAATATTAAAAAAAACATCATAGTGTGCTTGTTTGCTTTATTCTTTATTTTCTTCTCTTTCGTATTAAACTACACTGTAGTACTTTTGTCGTGTTACTTTTATTTACTATTTTTTTTTGTGTCGCACTTTATGCTTGGTGTAGTTTTTTTAGTAGCACATTCATTCATACAAAAAAAAGAAAAATAAGAGGGATAAAAGAGACAAAAAATCTCGAAAAAATAAGCAACGGTGTGAGAGATCTAATGATACATGTGCAATCTTGCCACACGCACAAGGTACTCCTGATCGATTTCAAATAAAACTTTGGTCCAACGTAAACAAGTGATCGTAAAAAGTCCTCACTAGAGGTACGTTTTGCGTGCTCCTTATGTGGATTTATTTTTGCATAATTCAATTAGCACGTTGCATAAATTTAACTTAAGGGCAAACCCCATTACAAGATAAGGTGTGGATATAATCACCCTTCCTTGGCCCAAAAATTATTAAATTAACCAAGTATTTGCAGAATCCAAACCATCACTTTTAATTTAAAACTAATTAGACGCTGCCCTAGGGTGTTCACATAACTCGTAGAAAAACTCTTAACAAGGCTAGAATTTAAAGCTACTCCAACGCGGACTTGTCAAATCGGTTCCGTTTTACCTAGTTTAGGATTGGTAGTTTTTAATGCGTCTTTGTACCAACCACCCACCTGGAGGTAAAATTAGAATTTGAAGTGATAACCGTAGTTGGTTGCCTGTTAAATTCTCCCTTGTTAAAGAGTAGGAGCTTTCTAATTAGGGACATTAATTTGAAGACTCGTGTTGTCGTCGATTAAACTCAAAAAAACGAGATTTAAAAGTTGAAATATCCCTCACTTAAATTAGATAAATAAAATTGTGCTGTGTTAGTTTAGGAATTACGTGGTTTTGAGTTAAATTATTTGCTTTTTCTTTATATATATATTTTTTTAAAAATATGAAAAAATATAGAAATAAAAAGGAAACAAATTCGATTGAGGCACGTCATGTATGCGTAATTGGTTTTGAGACAATACCAGTACATTAGGGAGTGAGGAATCCATCGATTTTCCAATCACCTTTATCGGAAGTCTCATTTTTTTTGAAATGGGAGGCGACGCAGTACCCCGAGTCCTTAAGGAATACCTATATCCCAATTTGTCTAGTCAACCATCGTGTATCGTTCTTCCCCCACATAATGTCGGTAACTTTAAAGTTGACTCGAAAACTATCCAAATGTTACCCGTGTTTAGGGTTACGTAGAAAGAGGACCCCTATTTTACATATGTGAATTCGATGAGATTTATGGGACAATGAAATGCTAATAATTCTTTGATGATGTTATTCGACTTAATTGTTCTTATTCTCTTTGAAAGATAGCACGTAGAGCTGATTCTGGTCACTCGAACCCCAACTGATTCCTAGTTGGAACCATATGAGTATAGAGGTTCTCCAAAAATTGTTCCCGACCCAATAGACGGTGTCGATACATCATGCCTTAAACATATTTAGCCAATGGGATGGAGAATCAGTCTCTATATACTTAGAATGGTTCAAGGACTTTCTACAACAATGTCCATATCATGGGATCGAGTTAGGACGCTAAGTACATATCCTATAGGAAGGGTTTAACTTTAATACTTGAGCGATCAATACACCATTTGGTCTTTTTTTTATCACAGTTAAGAACCTTGACAAAAAGGAGTTGTCACAGTCAATGATCGTGAAATTTCTTGGGGTGACAAAGCCCCGTGTCATGGTAATGGACCGTGACAATAACCCTTTGTCACTGTCCTTTTTACACTGATAAAATCATTAAAAAATGGGGGTAACAAAGACTTGTCAGGGTCAAGGGCTGTGATAATATAATAATTATCATGGTTATGTCATGGTCCTTGACCGTGACAAGTATTAGTGTTGTCACGGTCTTGTCACTGTCAAAGACCGTGACAAGGTCAATTTATCCTTGCGCATGACTGACTTTTCCCGTGCGCACGGGGGAGTCAGTGCTGAAATGTTTAACGATCATGTACACATACTAAAATTAAGTTCGTCCGTACGGGTAAGGTTTTTTCTATAGCATTGCCACAATCAAGGACCGTGGCAATACTGTAAAACATGAAAAAAAATTGTTGCTGACCAGCAGTAAACCTGTTTTGAAATAAGTCATGTTTTTGTTCAAACCAACATCAACACAATCAACAATATAATATAAAAATATAATACACATCAAAATCAAAATACAAAATTTTATATATCAAACCAAATTAATGTTTCAAGTTAATTTAAAATACATCAATTTCAAATACACCAATTCCTACAATAAGTTAGTTACACCTGAGGAAAAGTCGGCCTAATGATATATGCCCCCAATGTTTCGTTAATATGTTAGACACTGACTTGTTGGTCCAACCACAATACCTCATCCTCTTTCCCTACTATAATCTCAGTAACCTGTACCTGGGACTCAAAATCTTAGAGTGGACGGTTATGCACCATGGTACAAGGAGTGATGCTTATGTCCTTCACTCCCTTGGAAATTGGGGAGCCTCCATGCATGTCAAGGATATAGACCATCTCCTCATCTGACTCAAATGATTTCGGGATATTTGGGTTGGGGTGGAGTACATGTTGATATACCCAAATATACCCTCATCCCGACCTCATTCCTACTCAGCCAAAGCTGACCTGCAATATTCATTCCCAAATGGTGGAACATGCCTCGTTCGGAGTCCCATCCTGATTTACTTCAGCCTCAGCCTACTCAACCTCGGCTTCATCACCATGATGCCTTGCATCTATAATTCGGCATGTAGCAGGGCCCTTGTCCTCGACTTGACTCAAGACGAAGACGCTAGGGCAAGGTTTCTTACCGTCACGTATCTTCAGCGGGTCATGACTTTCATATAGCTCTGCCTAGGCCTCATCCTTCTCAAGAGAGGATGGTCGACCCAAGGTAGCTCAGTATCAGCAGGGATCCCATTAGGGGGTTGATCCATCATCTCGTCCTCGTCCTATACAGTGAGACCGATAGTAAAACCTGGCAAGGCATGTGGTTTGGAATACGTATGGGACAGTGCGCGTGGGACGCAGACTCCATGTGGAGAAAATCATTACAACCATATCATTCTCTCACGTGAGGGAATATTTGATCATCATGACCTACATGTGACAGAGTCAGTTAGATCATTCTCATTTACTAGGAACATTCTGCACATGCCTATTAATTGTTTGGGGGTGCGCTACACCCCTAGGACACTATAAATACTTATCTTCTACCTCATGGTAAAAGATCGATGATGGAAAACCCTAGCAGAACTTGCCAAACTGATTGTAAGAGAGAGAAAAGATTGAGTGTTGTATTCACAGGACATTAGTGCCATTGTAATAGTAAAAAGCCCAATTCACACTGCACAATGGACGTAGGATCTGACTGAATGACTTAAATTCAGATGTTCTTCCTCTTTGCCTCATCTCTCTATCTCTCTCTACTATTATATAGTTGTATATCTTCCATTGTTGTACTGGTGTGAGCTTGTTCATCACTTTGATCTGGTAATACCAATTCTGGTATCATTAGTCTGGCACCATCCGTGGGAACGAGGATTGTCATCTCTTCCCTTTCCTAGCTTGTACTCACCGGAGTCTCTGGTAGTTAACCAGTCCTACCCTCTTGTGGAGCTGTTTCACTATTGAAAGAGCTATTGTTGATCTTCTAAGCTTCTACTCTTCAGTTGACAGCTCATCCATCAGGTTTGAAAGATGGAATCAGAATTTCCACCACTAGCTGGTGGACCTAACTCTAGCCATGCACCTCCTCAGTCAGAAATAGTGGAGGTGGAGGTGGCGGCAGTGTTGAAGTCATTAGTAGTGAGCCAACAGGCGATGCAGGACCAACTGATTGCCTTCAGCCAAAATGTATTGATGAGACCTGATATAACCAAAGTGCACCTTCATACTTAGAAGAAACTAACCTCGGTCTGTCTCACAGCCGAGGTGACAAAAGCTCAGGATAAACATCAGTAATAGTCTCTCATAAGGTCGGCCCTGACAGGCATAGCTGTAACCCCAATACATTAACCTCGTCTTGATTAGCCGAGGTCAGTAAGATCTAATGCACTAAACTATCCTTTAACACCAGCATCGGCCCAAGCCGACATTACATTCAGCAAAGCCTGAGGGGCTCAATCATTAAGCAATAAGTCATCATCGGCCCAGGCCGACGTTACACCTCATATCTAACCTCGGCCAGCCATCCTAGATGAGGTCTTCATGGATGTTGATCTCGAACAACGCAAGGATCGGACCTCACCAAGCTCGTACTCCTCCAGGCTGAGGTTGACACCAATCGAAGACAACCGAGCATTTACATGCATGTGTATTGCTTGGAACGCGTGGACAAATCTGTTATAACTGAATCATTCCCTCCACGTGAGGGAATATTGAGGTCATCATTGTTTAGTTAAGATCAGCCAGGTGTCATCCTTATACTGGTTAGATCTTCATGCACATGTTCATTGCATGCTTGGGGGGTACATTACACCCCCTAAGCACTATATATAGAGGTTATCCTTTACCTTGTAAAAGGATCCATAATTGCAACCCTAGCTGAAACTCTGTCACTTTACATAATAGAGAGAGAAAGCTTGAGAGATTGTATCCATAGCCATTAGTGCCTTCATTTAGTGACATTATTCACACACACACAGTGGACGTAGGCCAGATTGGCTGAACCACTTACATTCAAGTGTTTATCCTCTTCTCCTCACCTCATATATATATATACATATATTCTCCTGTGCTGGCATTGTTACCACTTGCTTGAGCTTGTCAACACCTTATCTGGTGGTGATGTTCCCAGCATCATAATTTTTGCACCGTTTGTGGGAACGAGAAGGTATCTCTTCTTTTTTTGCTGCTTAACCTCGCCGGAGACTCTGGTGGTGAACCAGGCCTCACCCCTTATGTGGAGCTGCTTCACCATTAAAAGAGGCACTTTAAGGTATCAAGCTCTCTAATATTTTCATTACAAGATCTTTAGTCCTAACATATGGCACCGGAGTTACCACCACCTCCTCCACCATCTGGTGTTGGAGGACCTAGTTCCAGCCAGGCACCACCCTAGTCCAAAATGGCTGAGGTGGCAATAGCCTTGAGGTCCTTGGCAGCAACACAACAAGCGATGAAGGAGTAGTTTGCCCAGCTCAGCCAGAATATTATAAGACCACCTGGGGTCTCACCGGAGATGATTACTGCTGCGGCTGCTCAACCCCATCCTGAAGCCAGGGGACCACCCCAGGCACCGCAAAAAGACCAACCTACTCCTCAACAGAGGAGCGATATTGCTGACCCTAGGCATTTACGTCTGGGGAGGCAAGGAAACCCTTTCCCTGAGGATAGGTATGATGATATGGAGGCAGAAAATGCTCCAGAAGACTACTGGGAGCCGTAATAGGTTTCGAATAACACTGTACGTCCTATCCAGCAGAGCCGAGGTTGTGGGGGCTGAAGAGATGGGGGTGCCCAACAAAGAGGATAAGCTTTTGATCGCTTGAGTAGAGGTTCGACCTTTGAAAGGCTCGACCCAGTTAATGACCTAAGGCAGAGGTTATCCAGGTCAAGAAGTGCAGCTAGCTCACAAAGGGAAGATGGTGAACATCGGCCTCATCGCGGTTAACCTCATCTTGGTCGACCCCAGTATGGCCGAGATAGGGATCAAGAGGAGGTAAATAGCCGATGTTGTGCATCGGCTGGGGAACCCTCAGTTCACTCCTTGGAGGTGGATGGCGACAACCTCGGCCAGGCCGAAGTTTTAAAGCTATGGAATGAATCCATTCAACGTCTTGAAGAGAAGATAGGGAACCTCATCAAAAGTCGAGACCCACTACAAAGAGGGTTCTCAGAGGGCTCCCCATTTGTGGCACGAATTGTGAACTTCTCAACCCCTGCTAAATTCAAACCGCTAATGGTGTCTCCTAAGTATGACGGAAGTACCAACCCTGTATATCATATTGAGATATACCAGTCTGCAACAGACATTTATTCAATCCCAGATGAGATGAGGTGCCGAGATGTCTCAAGCATTTTAACGGGAGCTGCACATATTTGGTTTACTTCTCTTCCGAAGAACTCTGTTGAGAACTTTAAGGGCTTAGCTGAACGGTTTATTCACAATTTCTATTTTGGGGTAAGCCCTTAAAAGAAGACCACTCATCTGCTGTATGTAAAGCAAGGCAAGAACGAGAGCCTAAGAGACTACATTACAAGATTCAACAAAGAAAAATTGGAGGTTGAAGATTATGAAGAGAATAGAGTTATGAATGCCCTCATTGGAGGACTTCAGAAGGGGAAGTTACTGTAGAAACTTACTGAAGACCCTCCCAAGTTCATGGCAGAGTTATTAGCAACAGCTGGTAGGGTCATGAACGCTGAAGAAGCTATGGCTGCAAAATATGAGGATGACAATGGAAGCAGCAGTGGGAAGTTCCAACGGAAGAAGGATGGAAAGAAGAGGGATGCAGTCGAAAAGTTTTCACATTACACTCCTCTAACAGTAAGCTGCGAACACATCCTCAACGAGATAAAGAATGACAGGTTCCTAAGATGGTCGGAGCAGCTGAAGTCTCCTCCGCACAAGAGGAACAAGAACATATGGTGTGAGTTCCACCAAGATCATGACCATATGATCGATAAATATTTTGCCTTGAAAGATGAGATCGAGAAGATGCTGAAATTTGGGAAGCTCAGAAGGTATGTGGCTGGCAGAGCTTCTAAAGGGGGAAGAGAAGACCCTAAAAAGAAGAGGAATGATAGATGTCGGGAAGATGCCCCAGCCATAAGAGCAGAGGACTCAGATGATGATGATGATGACCCGGATCTCCCACCAAAAGATGATAATGTCCCGGTGAAGAGAGTTGGTATGATCTCTTTCGGGCTGAATACCATCTATGGAGGTTTAGCGGGAGGAGGTTTAGAGGTCACTGATCGTAAGGCTCATCTGGCAGAGGCTAAGTTAGTAACCAAAGCCGAGGTTGTGAACTTAGCATCTATAGAGGTAAAACACGAGAAGAGGAAGAAGGTAGATATGGATACCCTTATAGTTGGGTTCTCAAGACTTGATTTTAAGGGTATCTTAGCTCCTCATAATGACCCTCTGGTAATCAACACGAGGGTTCATGGGTGTAAGGTTCAGAGAATCCTTATTGATCGGAGTAGTTTAGCAGACGTGATGTTTTGGTCCTGTTTTAAGAGCCTAGGCCTCAGCAGAGCTAGGCTTGTGCCCTATCATCATTCGTTGATCGACTTTAGCAGTGAAAAGGTTCATCCATTAGGCATGTATGAGATGAATGTACGAATGGGAGACGAGTGGCCTAAGAGGTTGACCAGAAAAATTAATTTTTTCGTGATGGATGAAAACGTCTTCTCAGTTTACAACCTCATCATAGGACGAGTATCCCTCAAGGAATTTAAGGCAGTGCCTTCAACGGTCCACCAAATGCTAAAAATCCCGACCCCCTACGGGGTAGGGGAAGTGCAAAGTGACCAAACTTCGGCACGTGAATGCTACTTCAACTCAGCGAAAGAGAGAGAGGCTCATAAGAGGGCAACAACCACGTAAAACATCGACACACTTGATCTTAGGGATGAGATAAAACTCAAGAAGGGAGAAGCCACGGAAGAGGTAGAATCCATCGTCCTCAATGAGGACGAGATAAAAAAAACTGTCCAAATCGGTAAAGCCCTAAGACCCGAGATCAAGGAAGAGCTGGTGAAGCTATTGAGGAAGAGGCAGAGTGTCTTCGCTTGGAGCCACGCGGACATGCCGGGTATTGACCCTGAAGTTATGTGCCACAAACTCAATGTTTTAGAAGACGCTAAGCCCATGAAACAAAGAATAAGGGTTTACTCAAGGGAAAAGTATGATGTCATCAGGGAAGAGATCAGAAAGCTTGAAGAGGCCAAGTTCATCAGAGAGGCCATATACCCTGACTGGTTATCTAACGCTGTCATCGTATCGAAACCTAATGAGAAATGGAGGATGTGCATAGATTTCACTGATTTGAACAAGTCTTGTCCAAAAGACACCTTCCCCCTGCCGTGAATTGATCAAATGGTGGATGCCACAGCAGGGCATGAGCTTCATGGATGCCTATTCTGGATATAACCAGATTTTTATGGACTCGGAAGACTCAGAGAAGACAACGTTCATAACCGACAAGGGGACCTATTGCTACAAGGTCATGCCCTTCGAATTGAAGAATGCATGGGCCACTTATCAACGTCTTGTAAATATGATGTTAGAGAATCAGATTGGTAAGACCATGGAGGTATATGTGGATGACATGTTGACGAAGAGCTTGAAGGCCGACACTCACGAGGCCGACCTGAAAAGGACCTTTGACACCATGGATTTATACAGAATGAAGCTCAACCCTGCCAAGTGTGTCTTCGGAGTAGGAGCAGGAAAGTTTCTTAGATTCATCATCAATCAAAAGGGAATAGAGGCTAACCCCGAGAAGATCAAGGCACTGCTTGAAATGAAGACACCTAGAAATATCAAAGACGTTTAGAGGATAACTGAAAGAGTTGCTGCACTTAAGAGGTTTGTCTCAAGAGCTATAGAAAAGTGTCTTCCTTTTTTCAAAGTTCTAAGGAAGGCCTTTGAATGGGACGAGGAATGCGACAAATCTTTTAAAGACCTTAAGTCCTACCTCGGATCCCCTCTGCTCCTATCTCCACCCATCCTGGGGGAGAAGTTATATGTGTATCTAGCTGTTTCAGAATCAGCCATTAGTGCGACCGTAGTAAGAGGAGACGATGGAGTCCATAGGCCGATATACTTCAATAGTAAGGCCCTTCAGGGGTCTGAACATAATTATCCTCGAATGGAAAAGTTAGCCTATGCCCTGATACACGCTTCCAGGAAGATGAAGCCATACTTCCAATCCCACTCTATGGTTGTCCTCACTGATTCCCCACTAAGACAGGTCCTCCATAAGCCTGAAAACTCAGGCAGGCTGATGTCCTGGGCCATCGAGTTAGGGGAATATGACATTGTTTATCAACCCAGGCTGATGTCCTGGGCTATTGTTTACTCCAACATCCCCTATTTTATAAAATTAGCCCATCAGGCAAAATAGTATAAAATAGTCTCTCAAAAACCTGGGTTGTTACAAATGCCTACGTAATAAAAAATACTTCAAAGTCCACGTAGTTTGGTAATCATGCAAGGATGGATTTTAACCCATAAACTCGAAACTAGAATTTCCCTTAGTTGGTTAAAGAAAAGTGGACAAGTAGCATGTGAAAAGAGTGGAAAAATTCTACTTTAGGGTTTGAAGGTGAACCCTCTTTTTAGCTTTTTTGGTTTTATGAATATATATTTTTTGTATACTAAAAACAAAAAAGAGATTAGTTAGGGTGAGAAAATAAAATAAATTAAAAATATATCAAGAGTGAAGAAAAGAGTAATAAATGATACTAATTCAATGAGATGTAAAAGGATGAAAATATACCTCCTATAGAACTTTGCTACTGATTTTGAAGTGGTGTGGGCTGATTTTAACTGTGGTTAAATGGTGGTGGAGTAAGGATAAAATGGATGGAAAAAAGTGGGGTGAAAGTGACGTAAGAAAAGTGGAGAGAATGTTTAAAGGGGAACGTTTAGGATGATGGTGCACTAATTTCGAGGCAGAAAATGTTCTCATTACTAGAAAAGGGATCCTTGAAAATGAGGCGATGGCCTCCTTAAATAGAAAAAATTAGGGTTAGGGGTATACCGATTGGTATAAGACCTGGCCTACCTATCGGCATACCCCTGATTTGCTGGCGTAGTAAAGTACCCCTCTGCGTATAGGCAGGGGATCTGAGTTTCCTATTGTCAGTCCAAAAAGAACTTTTTCAAAAAATGGGCATAAAATGCAAAATCGTAAGTCTGAATAACGCACGGGTGGGACCATTGGAAATGGTATTTAGATCCCTATGAAAATCTACGAGGCCATTCTCGATTTTGAGAGATGACCAAAGTCAAACAAGGCTCGAAAGATCCCGATGGCTTCTAGACAAGGGTACTCGGAGTAAAAAGGCAAGTCTGCGAGAATCGTAAGGCCAATTCATGCATGGTAGGGAACATTGAAAAAGGTATTCAGATCCCTATGAAAGTACAATGAGCTACTCCTGGTATTAGAGGGTTGACCAAAGTCAAATGGAGCTCACAAACGTTCGACAGCCTCTAGGCCAAGTTTTGGAGTAAAAAGTCAAATAAGCACGAAACGTAAGTTTGATTCGTCCATGGTATGGACCGTTAGAAAGGGTATTCAGATCTCTATGAAAGTGTAATGATCTATTCTCGGGTTGGACAGTTGACCAAAGTCATACGAAGCTCAAAAGCATCGGTCAGCCTCGGGGTTAAGGTTTAGAGTAGGATCTGGGGTCTTATGGTGAAAAAAAAGTGCTAGGAACCTAAGGAGGTATTGTGATGGTACTAGGATGGGGTGTCTACACCAACTATGGGGAAAATAAGGGAAACACACCTAGGATGCAATGACCAGTCTAGACACTAGTTCCCGAGACCTGGGGTATTATTGTATGTGGCAGACCTTAGTTTTATTTACTACAAGGCTATGTGTGTTTTACTAATTAAAGTCGCCACTGAGTTCGCCCACTAACAAGACTGCCCATTACTGGTAATAGTTCATGTCCTAGGCTATTGACCCATTACCAATCTAAACGATGTAAATGTAAACCTTGTGCAACAAAGGCGAGGATACTATCACTAAAATAATACAATGTGAGGCTTACCTGTGACACACCATAAAATCCATAAATAGATTGATCAAGTGTAATACAAAAGTCACGAGAATAAAAATATTTAGTAACATTCTTAGTATAAAGAACTAAATAAAACGAGATAAGTAATGAAATAGAAGATAATAAAATGGTTAACCAAATAAGGCCTCTAAGATACGATTAAGTGATATAATAATCAAATCCAACTCTAGAATATAAAATGTATCTCCATAATACAAATACAATTATGTATAAATTCTTCAACAATAATAATGTATCTCATACAAATCTTGGACTGGGGAAAATCTAAAAATAATACATCCAACTGAAATCTTGTAATAGAAATAACTACATGAGAATAAAGGAGCGAGTGATCTCAACCACTACATCCTATAAATAATAGATTAAACTGGAATCAGTGTTGGAGAGATCCTCCAACTAATAGCTCAAGTCTGTGGCAGCCATTGTGGCAAAGACTTGTAGAAAAATAGTTCAACAACAAGGATAAAACCTAACAAGTCTAAAGAGAGTAATATTTTAACTAAAGTGGGCCACAACAACAACAACAACAACAACAACAACAACAACAACAACAACAATAATAATAATAATAATAATAATAATAATAATAATAATAATAATAATAATAATAATAATAATAATAATAATAATAATAATAATAATAATAATAATAATAATAATAATAATAATAATAATACACATCCCACCCATATTTTAGTAAGTTTTAAGTTATTTAAGTTACCCAACCCAACAACCTAAAATAAGCATGTGGCTCTAAACCTAAACCCATGTGCATCTCAATGTGATATAATTTCATCTTTAATTTAATATCTTTACTCTAATAATTTTAAGTTCAACTATATTATTAGGAATCTTGTAATCTACGATAAACTCATGCATTAGTAGTAAATCACATACTAATAATTTCTTTTTTCTGTTAACTGTCTCAAATTATACTTCTAAATATGTACATCTCTAATGTATCAACCTTCAACTTTCTCAAGTCACAGTTCAACATATACATCTCTAGTATATCCTACCGTATTATCCCGACTACTACAATAGATATGAATGTCACATAATACAGAATATTCATGAGTATGAACAACTTACCTCAAATCATATGGGCTATGATCAAGATCGATGAATGTCAATATAAAAATTTCCTCCCAAACTTGCACACAAAATGCCTCACAAACACTCAAAAATAAAAATACAATTATTTATTATTTTTGGTACTCCTAAAATAAACTCACATGTTTCCTCTCCCTAACATTATGTCTAAAATTCTCCAAAATGTCTTATGTCCGAAAAATGTTCCTCCCTAAAAATTGTTGTCTCTTATGTTGAACCCAAATGGTCATATTTATAGCTTGAGGAATTGGCAAGGCACGGGATGGGTGAAATAGCTAAAATAAATTAATATAAAAATAATGAAAATCTTTAGAACACTTTTATGGTGAAATTATGAGGTAAATGGAGATGGAGCAGGCCGATAGGCGTGCCATTGTTTCTAAATTTTGTTTTTATTATTTTGTTTTCTCCTTTATATATTCGTCACTATTGACATTAAATTTTTCAAATAGATTTTTCACATTCAAAACTTCATATTTAAAATTTTTCTGAACTAAAAAGCTGTGAGTCTTTTAAAGACCTTTATGAAAAGCTATGGAACGAATTCAACCGACACTAATGCGAATTTATGAAATCTTTTTGTACAGTTGTGTCAATTGTGTCGTCTCGCACCATATCCTAACAAATTTCGCAAATCAATTCCTTTTTTTTGAAATCCCGAGGAGAGTATAAAAATAAGAAATAAAAATAACTAATCGTTTAGGAAATTAAAAAATTACCTTTATTTATATTTTAGTCCCCGTAATTCATATCTCACTCATTTAACTCGGAATTCAATTAAATTTCAAGGAGAACTTTATATTGCACGGATAAATCTTATAAAATTATTTTTTAAATTATAGTTTTATCCCCAGGGGTTACTAAAATTGCATTTTTAACTCGAATTATTTTCAAACTTGCATTTTTCTTCTAATTTACAAAAAAAAACTCAAAAAACTCATTATTTATGATACAATGGGTCTAAAAAGGTTTATATTTGGGCACAAATAATACAAAATAATAGACTCATAAAAAACCCTCAAACCTAAATGTAATACCCCGCACTTTTATGGATAATTAAAATTCATAAGTAAGTATCAATTTGGGAATTAGAGGAATTATCGTGAATAGAAATTTCTGGAGTTTTCAAGGATTAGATGATTTTGATGTGTGTTATATTTACCTTTGGGATTAAGTAAATGAATCGGAGTATTTTAATTACATGTTGCAGTTGGGTAAAGCGACAAAGGATAATATTTTAAACTCGAAAACCCGTATTGAGACGTATTGGGTTTAATTTGTGGATTGCGATCAAGTGCCTCGGATGGATATATTGAGTGCGCGTTGATTTTAGAATGGCCGAGTTAGTCAGAATAGAGTATTCGGGAGTAGGGTTTGGATTACGGGAATTTTTGGATCAATAGGGACTCGTAATTGAGTAAACGAATCATTTTTGGGTTTAATAAGGGATAAACCCTTTTCTCTCTTATAAAAGACACGAGAGAGTGGGAGAAAGGAGAGAAAAAGAGATAGATGAGAGGGGAGGAAGAGAGAAAAGAGAAAGAAAAGGGAGATTTCGGCCAAACTCCGCATGATTTGACTCGAGGTTGTCGGATTTTATCCTCCAGGCAAGTGTTTACTTGCTTTATTTAATTTAGTGTACATATCTCATATTATAGTTGGTAAACTATAAAATTTTGGGTTAAACCCCTTAAAATAAATTTGGGTAATCTGAGTATGAGTTTACATATTGATGTAATGCAAACTCTTAATGATTTCTAGTGTTAAAGCCATGATAATGGAGTGTAAAAACGATTAGAAATAGGGGAAATGGCAAAACTAGTGTTTAATGGGTTTTTAGGATAAATCTAAGAAAATTGGTTTAATCCTCTAAATTTATTGATGTATTAGTTAGAATCATTGATTATATGAATATAGTGTTGTTGGTGGAGATTTGAGGCCATAAAAATGGAGTTTGGGGTTGGTTGTGGGCATTTTGGAAAACAAATTTTCAGGGGACTGGTATGACCGGTCGACCGCGCCCCTATGGCCGCTCGATCGCGTCAATGTAGAAAGGCCTACTGATTAGTTTGTTAGGCTTAATCTTAAACAGCGGTCGACAGGGGGTCCAGGGCTGGTCGATCGGCGCTCTGTTTTCAGCCCAAGATTTTGGAGATTGTTATTCCTTCTCCTCTTTGAGTTTGAACTTTAGGGGATTTTTAAGTTAGTGTACTATTGAGGGTTATGTCCTAAAGGACTTAAGGAATTGTAAATTGACCCTGGGTTATATAAGAGGTTAGTCCGGGGTATGGATTTATCGAATGTTAGAAAGAAAGTGACATTTAGAGAAATTATTCAGTTAGCATATATGGGTATATTTATGTGGATGGAATAGATAGGGGCCATCCGTAATTGAGTAGATCCTATGAGGCAACTAGGGTGGAAATTTGGGATTATAGGCTCAAGATAACTTAAGGGTATACTCATTATATGGTTATGATTTGGGATATTTAGAGAGTATATAAATCCCTAACGGTGAACAAGGTGCGAGGTATATTTATGTAAGAGAATACTTATGGGATAGATATCTAAGTAGGAGAATACTTTAATATCATTTCAAGATTGGCAATCATAGCCATGTATACATTTAAGGAGTGATAAATGTATATATTTATACGATTTGATTATAGTATATATTGTATGATACGAATACATATATATCTGTGTATGATTGGTATATGTGTATCTTAGAGGATGATTCCACGGGTTTTCCTTTGGTATAGGGTTGGAACAGCCAGATTATATATTTTCTCTAGTGCGATCCAGGGAGGTTGCGCGATGTGGGTGAATCCCCTGGATTGAGGAGCCGGGAGAGTATATCCCCAGGCCATTATCGTCCCGCATTCGAGTGGGATATGTGTAACTCCACTTGCAGGGGGGACATGACCGCCTCCACCATTGTGTATTTTACCATGACCATGATGAAGTCTGGCTTGGTACCGTAGTACAGTGAGTAAACTCGGATTTGGATAGGCACTACGAGACTTCATCCTCGAGTTATAGCTCAGTAGGATGGTTATTATACTTATGTTTGCGATAGGTATCATTATATACTGGATGCGTATAGTATATTGCTTGCATATGAAGATGAGGCATCATATAGTAAACTTATGTATATTAAGGGAAAAACCTAATAAGGTGTATTTCCCCTTTCCGGTAGATTTGGATCCGGATTTATATAAATGAATAAGAAGTTTTAGTAAGAACATTATTATATATCTCTATATATATGAGTCTTATACGCGTCATGTGCTGAGGGCCTAATGGATCTCGACGATTAACATTGTCAGGTAGTAGTGTATAGGGGTTCCTTATTTGGACTTTGCTTCGCGAGATGCCCCACGCAAGAACATGGCACAGTGTTGAGACTAAGGAAAAGTTTAGTCTTTAGTGCTCGGGTTAATTTGGATTGTTAGAAGTTTGATGAGAAATTAGTTAGGCAGGGTAGCTTACTAGGTAGGTATTAGATATACGATAGGCGTGCACTATTAGAAGAGAGGTGAGGGGTATCTCATGGGAGAGCGATAGCAATTTAAATATGAGGTAAAACATATTTTAAAAATATTGCACTTATGCACTTGCAAAATATTTTCACAACTCGGGCTCTGAGACGTTTCTATATTTTCCTCCCTTGCTCTCTATATATGCACATTATAGGTGTCCAGACACAGGGATGCCTGGATGACGAATTCCTTCGAGTCAGAAGTCTGCAGCAGCAGCTGTGGATGCATGCAGGTTTATTGTAGACGCTTCCATCCTTATAATCTAGTTGGGAAGTGTTGTATAAACATTCGGGATAATAACCCAATTTCATTCAGTTATTCTTTTACCGCCTTTTAGTGCGGCCATTTTATTTAGTTATATGTTGTTAAACCAAGTGTTCGGTTATTTTATTTTGTTTCAGTTCTTTTTATATACTACTGTGGATGTTTTAATTTATATGGTTTGTCTAAAGAGATTAGTTAAATAAAATTTTGAGCCCCGCCTAATAGGTTATTAGTAATTAATTTAGTTTTGGACAGTGATGCTAAGAATGAACCATATTCGAATCCTTTTTTCATTTGGTACAAGAGTGATCGCCCGATATTTTATTAAGCGGGGTGTCACAGATGGTATCAGAGCATCAGGTTCTAGTGTCCTTAGAAATCTGTGCAGACGTACTACGCTTTCAGCATTGCTCTCAATTTGATATAGAGCCTTAGGATTAGGATTGTTGATTTCTCTTGTGAGATTTCGTTCTCCTGCCATATCATAAGATTATAGTAATCTTTTACGTGCTCGTTCTAGATTTGTGTGCTGATCGGTGAATGACGACCATAGATGGCCATTGCAAGGGTAGCAGAAGGAGGGACTTATGGGAGCGGTTAGTGGAAGTCGGAGACTAGGACCGCAGTGGAGGTCACTCTCCTTGTGGAATTTATCAAGGATGGTTGCAATGACTACTAAAGAATAGTATTTACGAGTATCCAAATACCGTTGTAGTAGAGAGTGGTGCTAAACTTGAATTACCCAATGAAGTAAATTGGGAAAAAGGTTCGAAAGGTCTTTAATAAGGACCATACGTTGAAGTTTAAGTTATATGAAGTAAGTGCTATGTGATTTCGCGGAAGTGAAAGGCTCAAAAGCTTTGGCTTAGAGCGGGGTGTGGAAATACCCATATGTGAAAATTAGAGGAAAATTTTTCACTCGTGGGAGCAATATTGACATGTTGGGAATGGTGGTCACCATATTCGGGGGAGCATGACGTGTTGCTCATAGAGGAATCTCAGGGACAGTTTTAACCGCAAATTCCTTTGGTTGATTAGGAAGGAAAATAATACAGTTTTGGATTATTCATATAAGGACCGGTCAGAGTTCGACAGTGCATAAAGAGTGACATGGAAAAGTGAACCTAATGCCGAAGTAAGGTAGGTACAATGAAGACAAAGTCCCTCAGTGGAATGATTAGGCTCACTGGATAAGTGTTTCTAACACTTGTGGAGAATCTCTATCCATGGAACCCCATTAGTGAACATCCACCCGAGGAATTCATTGAACCAGGGTTGTTGAATCCGGTAGTGGAGTTTCCTTTTAACAAAGAAGTTAAGGGAAATATGAAGGCAATTATCAGGATTTAGGCTATAGAGTCCGAGATACTGATAACATTAACCTAGTCAGGGTGACCGCATGTGGGGAATGCGCAATGTGGAAGGAATAACCACACGCTTTGACCTTACCCGGTAGTAATTAAAGGACAATAATAGGGTGCCAAGGTGGGACATCAATTTAAGAAGTTTTGTTTCAGTCAGGGCAAGTATATTATCTCTAGGATCCATTTGGAGCAGCTAGGGTGTTTGGCGAAGTTATTATGAGTTTCACCCCGGATGAAGGAGGTATATTCAGTGTGACAAGATTGAGTCACAATATTTTATTTGCCCTAGATTCGTGTGTTATTCGAGTTTACAATAAGTATCGATAACATTGTATAGTATATGTTTGTGTTTTTCTCGCGATAGCGCGGATCTATTTTCTTTCATTCGCTGTGAAAAGCGGGTGTTAGTATTTTGAGTTTATATCAGATTGTAGTGCTCGTTTTGTGTGAGTTATACGAGTATGGTGTTATTTTGAGTATAATATGATCTTCCTTGATTGGAGCGATAGCAGGCTAATGATTACAAGACTATCGTGTCCAGAGTTCCAGTGTGGAACAGGTTGTTGTTGCGATACCTCACCTAGATACAGGTTGAGTTCGCATTTATTATATGTATAGATGAAACTTCGGTGAGCAGATGTTTCATTATCATGATCTGAGTGCGTGGCGACCTTATAGATATGATTTAAGGTATGCAGGGTTTATCATTGAGCTGTGAGGTTAAGCTCATTATTGTTTGCTCTAAAGACTTAGTGCTAGTATGAGCGCTTGGTGGTGTGGCTCCTGGAAAGGAATAGGAGTTCAGACCACATTTTATTGAAAGAGGGGATAGGGCTATCCCGATTACACATTAGAGCTAACGGACCTCCATAACCGTCAAAGTTAAGTAGTAGTGCATTAGAGGGGTTCCTTGTTTGGATTTCGCTTATGAGACGCTCCACGCATGAACCTTAACGACGCCGGGAGTGGAGAGATGTTATGGGATGCAAGGATGTTGGTTTTGGTGATAAGTTATATGGTGTGGAGGAAACACTATATACTGGGAGCCGTGTGATGATGGTATGCTTATGGAAATATAAGTGTTATGGAGAAGCACTGAAATGGTTCTCTCACCGCAAGTAGGTGGGTAAGGCAAGGTAAAAGAAAATTGATTTGAGGCTTATGGCCATGCCTTGGATGAAAAGGCAAATTTGGAGGTAGTGTGTTTTGGCTAGGCGCCTCGATTTTTTAGACTTTCTTTTTTGCCAAGGTGGAAGGATAGAATGGTAAAGGAGCGTTAGTAGGTTAGCGAGGTAGGACTTAAGACGTCCCGCTGGTGTGCCTTAGGCCTTTCTATCTCGATGATCGATGATGTGAGGAAGTAGTGTAACGGGAGAATTCCTTGTCTGGATTTCGCTTTGCGAAATGTCCCACGCATGAAACCGATCAAATGTCTGAAGTTGAGAAGGTCTGGGGCACTAGGGCCATAGTTATAATAGTACTATTTTACGTATGTAGGAAACGCTTTGATCTTAGAATTATTGGGAAGTAAGGCCAGTAAAGTAATGGCGCCGATACAAGAAGGTTGTTGGGAGTAAACCACAAGAAGGTTAGTGGTTTAACTTTGAAGAGGGTTGGATTTCCAAGTATAGGAAGAATTGAATTTTACGGGTTAGGAAAACCCATGTGTGATTATTACACCGAGGAAATAAGGCCCATTGCTTAAAGAAAGAGTACGTATTGGACGTTTACAATAGTTGTGCAGAGAAGAACGGTTTATAAGGTGTGTGGGCACCCTGGTAAGTTGGTTTTATATACCGCTTGAAATAGAAGGGGCGTAGTATATAAAGTTGAAGAATATGCCGTGAGGCGGTTGTAATGGATTTGGAGTGTTTTGGATGGAACGTCGTAAGAGGTACCCAATAATCTAATTGTATAAGGCAATCAGAGGTAGCATGCCCAAGATAAGTGATGAGACGGATGGGAATAGTCAAGCATTAGAGTAATTTCCTTTTAAGAGAAATTAGATATCCTGATATAGATGAGAGGACACTTAGAATAGTGATTCTCCGATGAGATTTCGATGTTAGATTAGTGGTTATAGGCTCGTTTTCTCTCTATGTAACACTAGAAACAATGGGTGCGATGCGAAGTTATTAGAGTCACCTTAAGACAAGGTAGTGTTATAGCATATAGGGAATTTAGTTAAGCTAGTGCGTTATAGTATGAACCTTGAGATAGGTGGGTACCGAACGAGTCTTTGGTTGAGGTGTGATTAACGATCCTAGGTTGGTAGTACTGGTCGTATCCGAGTTTCACGGATGAAATTACATTGTAAGGGGGATTATGTAATACCCCGCACTTTTATGGATAATTAAAATTCATAAGTTAGTATAAATTTGGGAATTAGAGGAATTATCGTGAATAGACATTTCTAGAGTTTTCAAGGATTAGATGATTATGATGTGTTTTATATTTACCTTTGGGATTAAGTTAATGAGTCGGAGTATTTTAATTACATGTCCCAGTTGGGAAAAGCAACAAAGGATAATATTTTAAATTGGAAAACCCACATTGAGATGTATTGGGTCTAATTTGTGGATTGCGGTCAAGTGCCTCGGAGGGAGATTTCGAGTGCGCGGTTGAATTTAGAATGGCCGAGGTAGTCAGAATAGAGTATTCGGGAGTAGTGTTTGGATTTTGAGATTTTTTGGATCAATAGAGACTAGTAATTGAGTAAACGAGTCATTTTTGGGTTTAATAAGGGATAGACCATTTTCTCTCCTATAAAAAACATGAGAGAGTGGGAGAAAGGAAAGAAAAAGAGAAAATAGAGAGAGAGAGGAGAGGGGAGGAAGAGAGAAAAGGGGAAGAAAAGAGAGATTTCGGCCAAACTCCGTAGGATTCGACTCGAGGTCGTCGGATTTTATCCTCCAGTCAAGTGTTTACTTGCTTTATTTCATTTAGTGTACATATCTCATATTATAGTTGGTAAACTATAAAATTTTGGGTTAAAAACCTTAAAATAAATTTGGGTAATCTGAGTATGAGTTTACATATTGATGTAATGTAAACTCTTAATGATTTCTAGCATTAAATCCATGAAAATAGAGTGTAAAAATGATTAAAAATGAGGGGAAATGGCAAAACTAGGGTTTAATGGGTTTTTAGGACAAATCTAAGAAAATTTGTTTAATCCTCTAAATTTATTGATGTATTAGTTAGAAATCATTTATTATATGAATATAGTGTTGTTGGTGGAGATTTGAGGCCATAAAATGGACTTTGGGTTGGTTGTGGGCATTTTGGAAAACAGATTTTCGGGGGACTTGTATGACCAGTCGACCGCGCCCCTATGGCCGCTTGACCATGTCAATGTAGAAAGGCCTACTGATTAGTTTGTTAGGCTTAATCTTAAACCGCGATCGATTGAGAGTCCAGGGCCGGTAGGATGGTTATTATACTTATGTTTGTGATAGGTATCATTATATACTAGATGCGTATAGTATATTGATTGCATATGAAGATGAGACATCATATAGTAAACTTATGTATATTAAGGGAAAAACCTAATAAGGTGTATTTTCCCTTTCCGATAGATTTGGATACGGATTTATATAAATGAATAAGAAGTTTTCGTAAGAACATTATTATATATATCTGTATATTTGAGTCTTATACGCGTCATTTGCTGAGGGCCTAATGGATCTCGACGATCAATATTGCCAGGTAATAGTGTATCAGGGGGGTGCCTTATTTGGATTTCACTTCGCGAGATGCCCCACGCACGAACATGGCACAGTGTTGAGACTGTGGAGAAGTTTAGTACTTAGTGCTCGGGTTAATTTGGATTGTTAGAAGTTTTGGTGAGAAATTAGTTAGGCAGGGTAGCTTACTAGGTAGGTATCAGATATACGATAGGCGTGCACTATTAGAAGAGAGGTGAGGGGTATCTCATGGGAGTGCGATACCAATTTAAATATGAGGTAAAACATATTTTAAAAATATTGCACTTATGCACTTGCAAAATATTTTCACAACTCGGGCTCTGACCCGTTTCTATATTTTCCTCCCTTGCTATATATATATATGCATATTATAGGTGTCCAGACACAGGGGCGCCTAGATGATGATTACTTCGAGTCAGACGTCTGCTGCAGCAGCTGTGGATGCATGTAAGTTTACTGTAGACGCTTCCATCCTTGTAATCTAGTTGGAAAGTGTTGTATAAACATTCGGGCTAATAACCCAATTTCATTCAGTTATTCTTTTACCGCCTTTTAGTGCGGCCATTTTATTTGGTTATATGTTGTTAAACCGAGTGTTCGGTTATTTTATTTCGTTTCAGTTCTTTTTATATATAGTTGTGGATGTTTTAATTTATATGGTTTGTCTAAAAAGATTAGTTAGATAAAATTTTGACGACCTCCTAATAGGTTATTAGTAATTAACTTGGTTTTCAACGGTGCTGCCAAGAATGAACCATATGCGACTCCTGTTTTAATTTGGTACAGGAGTGATTGCCTGGTATTTTATTAGACTGGGTGTCACACTAAACTTTTCTAGTCTTCGAGCAAAACTAATAATTTTAAAATTTAACTCACTTTCCTAGGAATCACGATTGCACGTAGCATGTGAAATAAGCAATTAAATCCTAGGTTACCCTATTGGACGAGTTTTGTTTCGTGATGGTTTGTAGTGAATACACCCACAAAATTCAAAAACTTCATTCAATTTACAAAGTACACAAAAGTAATATAACCAAGTCTTAAATGCAAACTTCAAAAATATAGTAGAACCTCACTTCTCAATCTCAACTTATTGTATGTGTGTGCTTAACTAATATAACCATCCATTTCAAAAGATTTGATCATGATGTTTCCAATCCCAAAGTTTATTTTGATTCAAAATCTCATGGGATGCACTCACAATCAAACACTCGAATAGCGATTATTTTTTCTCGGTATATGTAAATAAAATCGTATATTTAATGAGCAAATCTCACATATCCATGATGAAAAATGAAATTTTTATAATTGATGAATATGATCTCGAGAACTGTTCATACCTTTTCACTATTTGAACTGTTCGATATAGTATTAGGAAAATTCTCTCTCTTTCTCTCTCTATGCCGGCTCTTCAGCCAGACGGCCATGCAAACCCTCCAAAACCACATAACATAGCTAGGGAAGCAAAGAAATCCTTCGCTCCTATCTTAGACCTGTCCAACCACAAGAGTTCTCTCATCAAGCAACCATGTTTGTATAAGGGCGAACCAGCGCTTCATTTTGAGGATGGAGATATCGACATTCTGGAAGCTTGCTTTCGGCATTTACTGGTGGGGAAATTTTCATTTGGCAGACCTCCTCTGGAAGTCATCAGAAAAGATTTTCAAAACTTCTCTCTTATAGGAGGTTTTACTATAGGCCTTTTGGATAATCAGCAGATTTTGATCCAGCTTCACTCACAAGAAGATTATTTACGTATTTGGCTACGAGGACAATGGTCAATCTTTAAATATTCAATGGAGGTTTCAAAGTGGACTCCATTATTTAACAGATGTCAGGATTGCCCAGTTGTGCCATTGTGGGTTTCACTTCCATACCTGCCTGTTTATTTTTTTGATAAGGGAGCTCTCTTCTCTATTGCAAAACTCCTTGGAACTCTTCTTAAATTGGACGAGGATACTGCATTGGTGTCCAAGCCAAGCTAGGATTCTCATTGAAATTGATATTTCAAAGCCTTGGCCACCACGAGTTTGGATCGGATGTGGATCTAAGCCTGGATTTTTGCAAGCCATTATTTATGAAAATGCACCCAGTTTCTGTATTTCCTGCATGAGGAAGGGGCATATTGAAGCTGAATGTTCTTGTAATAAATAAATGATAAGCATTGATAATCAGAGTTGCTTGCCGGCACCGGTGGACAAAGGCAAAGCGGTGGTGGTGGATTCATCTTGGAGGAAGAAGTCAGCTAACAAACCCTACACAATCAAGGGGTTCAAATGTTGTTTCAAACTTTGTTGCACCAAACCCAATTATTCCAGCCTCGGTTATAGCGAACCAACAAAACTCATCCATTCCTTCTAAACCGCTAACCAAAACTGCTTTTCAAAAAATAAACCAAACGTTACGCAAAACCTAAATCTCGCTTCAATGTCCAAAAACCCCACTAACTTTTCTCCTCCACCTATTGTCCCACCTTCACTTCTCTACCTATCTCTTGCACCAATATATTTTCTTTATTAGCTGATGAAACAGATAAAACTCACGAGTTAAACTCATATGCTCTTTTAGTTAGCAATGATGAAAATTCCCAAGTTGTAAACAACACCAAGGTTACTTTACCTGGAGATGAATCAGGTCTGGATATAGAAACTTATGAAGAAGGAGAGGTAAATGGATTCGAACATGCATGATCTTCCAAAGCTTAGATCAGTTCCACCTAACCCGGGGATTTTCAACAGGACAAATGTCTCTCGAAAGCCAAAAGGGTGGAATTCCAAGTATAAAGACCTTTTTAAACCATCATAGGCATCTGACAGTGAGGAGAATGAAAATTTAAAACCACTGAATATTGAACACTTGGTAGATTTCGCAGAAGCCATTGGATTCAAATACAAAAAGGTGTTTGAAGTTGGAAAAAAAGTTAAACGTCCCAGGAAGCTATGGATCCAAACCAAATAGTACACTACAAGATCTGCGGGTAAGCCCTCACATAATTTTTTTTCCAACGTTTAAATGATCAGCTGCCAATTTTGGAATATTAGGGGCATGGGAAATGCCCCTTCAGTTCCAAGACTGAAAAAGTTAATTCGAAATTTTAACATGTATGTTATTTGCTTATTGGGCCCTAAAATTAATGCTGAGAATATAGTATATCTATGTAGACGAATAAATTTTCATGGTGGGGTGTCAAATGTCACTAACAAAATCTGGGTGCTTTGGAAATATGACTGGTCATTCAATGTTTTAAGTGATCCTAATCAGATTCTTTCACTTAAGGTGGATCATGGGAATTTTCCTCATCATTTTTTCATCGCCTTGTTTATGTTAAATGCAAACTGGCTGGTAGAAGGAATTTATAGGTAGAGTTAGAAAATATTTCAAACTCTATTCAAGGCCAATGGATTGTGGGGGGTGATTTTAATGTAGTACGGTCCCAATCAGAAAAAGTGGGAGGGAGAGGTAATAACAGCTTAGCAGTCGACAAATTCAATGGATGTATCTCTCAATTAGGCTTGTCAGAACTGGATTTTAAAGGTCAAAATTTACATGGTCTAATAATAGAGATGGGGCCAATCGGATTTTAGCATGACTTGACAGACTCCCTTGTAATTCTAACTGGTTTAATAATGGATTTATCTCCTCAGTAGATTTCCTCCATAGAACAAATTCAGATCATTCTCCACTGATTCTTAGCCTTAAATCGGACTTGGATGGTATTCCTAAGCCATTTCGTTTTATTAATGCTTGGATAAACATGAGGATTTTAATAAGCTGATATTGGACTCTTGGAATGGATATTTGGGTAGTGAACCTTTATACATATTTGAAACCAAACTTAAAAGGTTAAAATATGTTCTTAAATCTTGGAATATTAATTCCTTTAAGAATATCCATCAAAGAGTTAAAAATGCGGAAGACTTATTAATTTCTAAGGAAAATGCTTATGATGTTGATCCTAATCGGGAGAATACGGAGGAGTTTTTCAGAGCTGAAGTCTTGTTCAACAAAGAAATGGGCATTGAGGAAGAATATTGGCGTCAAAAGGCAAGGGTCAAATGTAGTATTGAAGGTGATTTCAACACTAGTTTTTTTCATACATGTCTAAGGAAAAAAAATCTAAGCTTCTTATTCATGGTGTAAAAAATGAAAGAGGGGAAGATGTTATTGGCCAAAGCAATATTGAGGAGGAATTGGTTAAGCACTTTGAAGCGATACTCACTAATAAGTCCGATATTCCTTTAGGTTTTAAGCTTTTGGATGTCATTCCTTCCATAATATCTCAAGAAGAAAATTCGTTCCTCGCAAGGTTTTCGGAGATGGAAAAAATTAAAATTACAGTTTTGGAATGGATAAAAATAGTGCAACGGGCCGGGGTTTTTTCAATATTCTTGGGAAACTATTAAATTTGATTTGCATAATGTTATTTTGTCTTTCTTTGCAAGAAATGAGCTTCCAAGAAGTTGGACATCGAATAATGTTATTCTCATCCCAAAAATAGCAAAGCCAAATTTTTGTAGCGACTATAGGCCTATTATTTTATGTAATTTTTGTAATAAAATAATTACAAAAATTATGAATAATAGGCTTGGTCTTTTGCTTCCGAAAATTATTTCAAAATATCAAACGGACTTTGTCAAAGGTCGTAATATCATGGATAACATTTTGAAGGCACGGGAACTTATGTCAAATTTCAACAAAAAAATACGAGGGTCCAATGTTCTAATTAAATTGGATAGGTCAAAAGCGGATGATAGGATTTCTTAGCTATACATCATCAAAGTTCTTTGTATTTTTGGATTTTCAGAAACTTGGATTGATATGGTGTGGCGTGCGATTTCTAATTGTTGGTATTCCATTTGTGTTAATGGTAAATCATGTGGATTCTTCAAATCTAAATGTGAAGTTCGTCAAGGTGATCCACTTTCTTCGAGTCTATTTATCATCATCACCGAAATTCTGTCAAGAAGTCTCCTCAAACTTTTTATTCAATAGAGGGGAAAAAGTTTTTCACTTTCGAATGGTTGTGACATTATTCCACCTTTATCATTTGCTGATGATTGTATTATTTTCACAAATGGGGACAAAAGGAGCCTTACACGCTTAAGGGAATTCTTACGCCAATACGAATCAACTATTGGCTAGCTTATTAATAATAGCAAATCGTCATTTTCATGCCCAGATTCAACGTCCAGCAATCGCTGCCAGACCATCAAGTCAGCTACCGATTTTATTAAAAAAAATATCCCGATTAAATATCTGGGAGTACCTCTATTTTGCGGTCGGAAATCTGCCATGTTATTTATGCAGCTGGAGGCATCTCTCAATCAGAAGGTTTTGAATTGGGCTGGTAAAATGCTTACTCACAGTGGTCATCTCACACTTCTTAGATCGGCATTGCAATCTATGTGCTTCCACATTTTTTGTGTCCTAGACCCCCCGTTTTGATTATTCAGCGTTTAGAACGGAATTTTGCGTCATTTATATGGGGTGTTAAAGGTGAACAGTTGAAGCATAAATGGGTTCAATGGCAGCAGATGTGTCTTCCTTATTCAGAAGATGGAGTGTCTATTAAAAATTTAGCAGATATTGTCAAAGCATACTCATGTAAGCTTTGGGCTTACTTTTATAAAGGTGGTAATATCTAGGCAGGTCATATGCATAGAAAATACAAGTCTCGTGAGGGACATAATTTTTATGGATAACCTTCATTTTCAAGCTTAACATGGCGTAGAATGCAGAAAGTGTGGGACATTTATCATAATAATTCAGAGATTAATAATCCATTAGTTTGGAGGCCAAATGAAAATGGATTTTTTTCTTTAAAGTCTGCTTGGGATCTTGTGCGTTATAGAGATTGTAAACGGTTTTCCTTTTCAGTTATATGGAATCCCAGAATTCTTCCTAAAGCCTCATTCTTTATGTGGCGACTTATTCGTAAGGCAATTCCTTTGGATCCGTGTTTAAAGAGCCTCCACATTTTGTTAGCTTCAAAATGTCTATGTTGCACAGTTCCCGTAGAAAAAGATTTCGATTATCTTTTGGGGTCTAATAGTCTTGTTCAAGAAGTGTGGAAGCATTTCTCCGGTATTATGGGGTATAAATTTAATTTCTCCTCTCTCAAAAGGTTCCTCATGTCTTGGTGGTTACATTCTAGAGGAAACAATATCAAAGCTTTGCTCTCCATTATTCTTCATTGCTACATTTGTTGGAGGATTTGGTGCTCGAGAAATAGCAGTGAATATGATGGTGTTGTGATGAAAGCATCCAAGATTAATGATCTAGTCCATGAAGATGTGTGAATTTCATTTCAAGCTAGGCCTTACAAAGGTCCTAAATCTATGTTTTTTGTTAGGTTTCATTTCAGACTTTTTTATTTCTTGCTCCTGATTTTCTATGTAAACCACTGGTGAAGGGTTATTCTTCACTTCCTATATGATAAAATTCTATTTTCTTTAAAGAAAAATATGATCTTGAGAACGAAAAATCAATTACTTTCTGAAAATTTTGAATGACACCATAATTTCTATGCATTTTCTCTCCACGTTATAGCTAACTTCCCTTGAGATTGATTTGAACTTTCTTTCGGTTATATTTTGGGCTCGAATTTTGGTGAGAAAGAGCGGATTTTGGAGTTTTCAAAATTTTTTGAGAATATAAAGGTGTTTCGGTAATTTTGACTTTTAAGCACTTTTTCTAACCTTTGTTTTCTTTTTCTTTTCCAAACTCACATATTTTTTTCTTTCTTTTTTTCATTTTATTTTCTCATTGTTTCTTTCTACCCTTTTTTTCTTTTTATTTCTTTTCATACATTATTCTTGCAAACTTTGTTTCCTTTTGACTTTTTTTTTCTACTGTGATTTTACCCAAGTATTCTCAGTAATTGGGTATCGTTTAATTTTTTTTTTTTTTTTTTTTTTGGGGGGGGGGGTGATTTCAAGGAAGAAGCCAATTATCTTTTGGGCACAAATGGTACTATAAGGGAATTAAGGTTCATTTAGGGTTAATTTTGGGCCTTCAAAACGATGGCCTAATCTCATATCTCAAGTTTCGTTAAGTTAATTTGTATCTCAAGTCAACTTACTAAGACTTCTAGTGCTTAAGATTCATGTTTTGACTTTTTTTCAGTTATCAAACAAAATAAAAATATTGAGATCATCAACGAATTTATTGTTGAAGGAAAGTTTGAGTAATTTTAACTCGGATTGATTTAATTCTCTCAAAAATGATGAATGCACAAAAATCTCATTGGGTTCAAATCTCCATATTTACTGGATAAGAATTTTAACTTCGCCTCAATATCCATGTTCAATCATATTATATGGCTAATGTGTAAAAAATTATAAATTGAGAGATTTGTGAAGTAAATATATATTAAGAGTCATTTAAAAAACTCAATTGTATTGAGAATATTTTGGATTTTTGAAAAATTATCTGATTTTTTAATATATTTTTTGTATATTTTTCTTTTAAAAAAAATTACCATCCTTACCCCTAAATATAAATTTTATATTATCCTCAATGTTTGCTCAAATAAAAATATGGACAAATAAAAAAAAGTAAATAGCAAAAGGATTATATTATAAGAAAATTCCACTAGTATTACCAGCTTCCAATCGATCTCACATGCTTTTCATCATAAACCAAAAGCCGAAACAATTGAGAGATAACCAAGTAGACAATATATACACATGAAGGCACACAATGAATGCAGTGAGTGAAATTGTGGTGATGTACAATAACAATATGGCATAGATCGTCACACCCAAGTATATTCTTAGAGTTAAATCCCTAATGGTTCATTAAGCCTAGGTTCCCCTCAAATAAAAAATGATATATCAGGCTCTATATCGAAAGTAACAACAGTTATGTCATCAATATCATGTAAATACTCACACGAAGAGGGTGGTGAACAGGGTGAAAAAGGATAATACGCCGTGAATAAACATGCGTCACTAGTCGAAAATGCTCGAATGATTTCCTCGACTACCCCTTCATTGATAAATAAAACGTCACTTGTAAGCACACTCTCTAAAGGTTCATAGAGTTTTAGTGCACAGAGAAGGAACTGATTCAACTTAGTTTCCCAGACGCTCTCCTCGATGTTACGAAACAAGTCCAATAAAGATTAGACTTCACAAGTGAGATCTTCATCAACCGGCCCAAATTCTTTCTCAAAATCTTTCAGTCTCATATCAAGAGACAAATCAAGTGGACAAGCAATTAGATTGATGGTGTCAGCATCCCGTGGGTATTGACACCATACACTTCCTAAATGTACTTGACTTCTTTTTCACCATCCGATGATGGATTCTTTAAATTAAACACATTCAGTCCCATGGTCATGTTTCCAAATGATAGGCTAAGTTTCCAACCCTAACATCAAATGATATCGTCAGATGTGGCCAAAAAGGGTCGATTGAGGATGATAGCGATTTGGGTGGATGGGTTTAGTAGGTGTTGCATGTCTAAGACCAAAAAGTCTACAGGAAATACAAACTCACCCACTTTAATAAATACATCTTCTACAACACCTCTAAAAACCTTAATGGATCGATTGGCTAAGGACAAGGTCGTCTTAATGGGATTAACCCCCCAAACTAAGTTTCTCATACACGTAGTATGGCAAAAGGTTCACGCTCGTCCCTAAATCTAAGAGTGTTTTCTCAATGATCTTGATAGAGATCGTTGAAGTTTTGGGATCCTTATACTTAATGAGGTTTTTATATGAAATAATCGATCTAGATCACTCGACGAGAAATACTTTGTTAGGAACCTTGGTGGACCTCTTAAAGGTAGACGTCGTTCAAAATTCTAGCGTAAGATGGGACTTGTTCTATAATATCAAGTAGTGGGATATTAATGTTCACTTGCTTAAATACTTCCAACATCTTGTCTGCGTGTGCCTTTTTCTTTTAAGGCACCAAATGTTTGGGAAAATGAGCTTTTGGGATGTAGGTCGTTACGGATGGCTCGAAAGACATTGGTGGGGGAGTGACTTGACCCCGACAATTTTCATAGTTTGGTGGGGGTCATATTTATCCTCGACCTTGTTAGGTTCAGTTTTGCTCGACTCGTGGACATTAGTGTCTACATCTTTCCCCAAAATAAGAATGATTATGGAATTGACATTTTCTTAGGTTTTGGATGAATTGGTAACATCTTGCACAACACATTGGGTTATAGTCATATTACCCTTTGGGTTGGGTTCGAGTTGACTCAGGAATGTTCCCTTGTTTCTCTCACTTAAAATTTGGACTAATTGGCTCACTTGAACCTCGAGTTTGGCTATGGATTAAGTATTCACATGCAAGATTTGTTGGGTGAATTGAAGGGCACTTTGATTCGACTGCTAGAATTGGAGGGTATCTTGCACAAGAAAATTTATCGTATCCTCTAAAGATTGGATCTATTTATATGAAGGATACAGTGGTGCGGGTAGAGTCTTTAGGCAACTCTAGGGTGGGTTATCGAAAGAATGACCTTCTTGGTACTAAACCTTAGACCATAAAACATTGGGGTGATCTTTCCACCCTGAGTTATATGAGATCGAATACGGGTCGTACCATGGCCTATTTTCATATAGGGCATTCGCTTTCTCTGCTTAAACCTTATTAGCCGGGAGCGTTGGAAATTTTTTGACCAAATGATTGCATGCGTCACAACGTAAACACATGGCGATGACCACATATTGGATAGCCAGTAGTGAACTATGGGATCCCACTTTACTTATTTCAAGTGTTTTTAAATAGCAGACCAAGGTGACCATTTGAGTGAACATATCAAAATTATGTTCAACTTGGTGCATGGTACCAATGTTGGTTGGGCTTGACCTAGATTCTCGATGGGGTTCCCAATATTGGGACTTTTTTTCTACGACTTTTAAAAATTTCCAGGCACTAATTTCATTTCATTCCGTAAAATCTTTGTTGCACATTGATAACAATATCCACTACACCAAAAGACAAAAAATGTCACCAAAATCTAGACATATATTATCACGATCCTTATCTGTGATAACGTAAGGACAGATTTAAGATAGAGTCAAGTTGTATGTATTTTTTAGTATTTCATGTTTGGAAAAAATTGTTTTATTCATAGGTTAGGCTTTGTGTATGTTGACCTTCCAAGTCTATGACATGCTTACATGAAGACATAGCGGTAAAATTAGAAAACCTAAATCATTATGTCATGTTTCGGGCCACGTTTTGTCTTCATGTTTCTAGGATCCCTCATGTATGAATGCATATTTATTTTGATCCTTGGATATTTTATATTTGGATGTTATGATTTTAAAATGTTTTGAAATGATTTTATCCATTATAATATTTATTAGAAGGAAAATATTTTTTTGCCAGGTCGTTAGAATGAATTGGTATGAAAATCAAACGAGTTACCGTAACTCGTTAGAACAGGGTTCCTACGAGATATCGAACGAGGAATTTACACATTACATAAGTTTACTTATGTTGATTCGTTAAAAGTTGTCCTAACGAGATAAGGGGATTCATTCGAATGAGGTACATTTTCTTCGAACGAGCCGACGATAATTTTCCTTTTTCGAGATTTTTCTTAAATGATGTCATCCCTATATCAATTTTGAAAAAAAATCTATAAATAGGACGGAGCAGCAGTTTTATTATAGATAAAAACTTATGTTTTGAGATCCCAAACTCTATCAAAAATCTCTCCACAACCCTAATTTCACCCAGTTGTTTTGGACTAGTGTTCATCATATTATTCTTTGAAGATCCTATTTTAGTAACAAAAGCTTCATTCTATACATCTATTGAGAATTATTTTGTTGCTGTGGACGTTGTTTGTTTGCTAATCTATTGCATGAGATTGATACGAAAGGAGAAATATTCCTTACGTGAAAGGCCACTATTGGCAAGAGCCTAAAAAATTAAGAGGCAAAAGAAAAGCAAAATTGCCAAGTTTGTTTGATTCATTCTTCAATTGATTTAATATCTTCAAAATGAGAGAGAAAAATAAAATATTGAATATCTTGACTTTGAGGGTGTTATAAATTTAATATCAATTGATTTGCACAATGAGTCCTAGTTATTTCATCTTTGATGCTATTGATTTGAGAATCATCAAAATTTTCTAGGCCAGTTTACATTTTGCTTGTTTGCTTATTTATGAGTTCTCTTTATCTGTCACTATGAGGCTAAATCTTTATTTGAAAAAATCAATACGATGGAATAGAACTTTGTGGATATTCTGAGTAATTGGATCATATTTCTTTTATTTCTTGTTCATGCCCCTTCACTCCGTTTACCACATTATGTGTAGACATGTCGATACTATGCTAGTTTGTAAAGCTTATGTGTGTTTTATTTCATTTTATGGTGTTTTATATATATATATATATATATATATATATATATATATATATATATGTGTGTGTGTGTGTGTGTGTGTGTGTGTATGTGTGTATATATATATATATATATATATATGTGTGTGTGTGTGTGTGTGTGTGTGTATGTGTGTGTGTGTGTGTGTGCATCATTGGTATCTTTTTGCATATTTATATCATTTTGTTTTAAGTCTTTGCATTTACATGAAATCCATATATGCCATATGTTTGATCTTTTCTTTCAATTGATATCTTTTTGGCATGTTTATGATCATATTGGTATCTTATGGTTAATTGTTTACATCTCTATTGATATCATTTTGTTCAGTATGTGGATTAATTGTGCTCATGTTGCCATGTTGTGTTTGTTGAACTTAACACCATTGCATTATAGTATTCTTTCCTATATATTTCCAATTGGTATAACATGTTATTTGTAGGGGAGAAATGGTTTTTTTGGGGGAAAGGTTTATTATGCTTTCTTTATTTGTTTATTCTTTAGCAAAAACAGGAAAAAATGGTATCTTTCACTTAAGTTTTTAGGAAGAGATGTTTATCTTAGGAGGAGACGTCTTACCTAAGTGGGGATCATTAGATATATGGGGAGTTTAATCTTATGCAGATTTTATATATTGTTATATTCACTTTGCATTTGAAGGTGTCTTTAAGTGTGCAGGTTTTCAACATGTGATAAAGCTACAAGTGTGCAAAGCTATTCAAGATTATGTGTCGATCAAGTTGTACTTTTCCCTATTAGGGGTTAGGGATTGAGTCTTAGATGAGATTGACGGCCCACGGGAGTTTACATTTGTGGTTTTATCCCGGAATAACCAAAAGGGAATATTTGAAAGGACAAATTTTCAATATAGTCAATTTGTATGTATTTTGTCTTATTCTGTGATTGGACAAAATTGTTTGACTCGTAGGTTAGGCTTTGTGTATGTTGACCTTTCAAGAATATGACATGTTTACTTTAAGATATATTGACCAAGTTAGAGCATCTACATCAACGTATTGTGTTTTGTGCCACGTTTCATTTTCATGCTCCGAGGAACTCTGAGTTATGAATGTGTATTTATTTTCATCCTTGGACATTTTATAATTCGGTGTTAAGATTTTATAAAATTGATTTTAAAATGTTTTAAAATGATTTATCCTTTTTAATATTTTTAAAATAAAAATATTTCTTTTGCAAGGTCGTTAAAACAACTTGGTATGTCATTCGAACGAGTTATCCTAACTCATTAGAATAGGATTCCAACGAGATATCGAATGGGCATTTACATGTTACACTGGAATCTCTTTTGAGGATTCGTTAGAAGTTGTTCGAACAAGATAAGTGTCTTCGTTCGAATGAGATGTACCTCGTTCGAACGAGCCGGTGAGGATTTTTTTTCAATATTTTTCTTAAATGATTTCATCACTATCTTTAGTTTTGAACAATGTGACTTTGAAAATATTTCTTAAATGATTTCTTAAATGACATTAATAGAAAACAACTTGTGCAAACTTTAGGTTTGAACAATGTGACTTTGATATTTGTTTCGGCTCAAATATATGTGTTTATTTGTGGTAATATAGTTGTACTTACAAGTCTATCTTGATATTATTAGAAAGTAACTTTTGCAATATCTAGGTCTAGTGGTTTGATAAATTTGACTTTGATATATGTTTGGGCTTGAATATATGTGTTTATAAAAAAAAATTGTGGGTTTATTTAAAAATGTGAATGATTTTGTAATTTCGTATGTATAATTTATATGTATAGTGTGAATAATTTAGTCAAAAATAATTTATGGGTTTAACATAATGAAAGTTCTACCATAATTTTCAATTTGATATGTATAAGCGGCTTAGGGTTCCGACCTAAATTTTGAAAATTGGATTCGATTAGGTAAAAAAGTATAACTAAAATGAATTTAGTATGTATACGTGGCTTAGGGTTTCAACTTAGGTTTTGAAAATTACATTCAATTAGGTTATAAAGTATAATTAAAACCAATTTGGTATGTATACGCGGCTTACGGTTTCAACCTAGGTTTTGAAAATTAGACTCGATTAGGTTATAAAGTATAATTAAAACCAATTTGGTGTGTGCACGCGACTTAGTATTTTAACCTAGGTTTTGAAAATTAAATTCAATTAAGTTATAAACTATAATTAAAATCAATTTGGTACGTATACACGGCTTAGGATTTCAACATGATAGTTTTTCAACATTGTTATTGTTAACTAATGATTTAATTTCCCATGAGGATAAACTAATTTGTAGATTCACCCATTTTCTTCACACATGGTAGGTAATGATTCCTAAAAGATGTTATGGGGTATCCTCTATATAAACAAGGTATGGGTGAGACAAATAGATTCCGATATGTGTACTGCAAAGGTGCTAATGAGTTTCTAAAATTCTCTAAGAGGTGTCTCAATAATGAACATTTCTCCTGTCCTTGCGCACGTTGCAGAAATGGGAAAGTGTTTGAGTGGAAAATGGGTGAACTACATATGTTTAGATGAGGTATGTAAGATGATTACTAGGTATGGGTTTTTCATCGAAAAACCCTTTCTCGAACAACCTTCACTACAATTGTTAAGTAAGACAGCAGTGGAAGGACAGGAGGATCTCCCCGTAGAGCATAATATGTTAGATGATCTAACAGACGATGCTTAAAGAGTTCATATGGTGGAAGACAACGAGGATTCTGATAAGGAAGACAATAAAGCTTGTGGTGGAGGTTCTAGTTGTCATGACTTTGTTGGGATAAACCTTAATGATGACTACAAAAGTTTGGAAGTCAAATCGACCCAACTGTTATACCCTAACTTCGGCAAATATTAAACACCTTTGCATGCCATGGTTGGCTTGCATAGTTTGAAGAGTTGTTATGGTTTGTATGGCAAAAGCGTGTCTAGAATTCTGAATTAGGTAAAGGGTTTGCTCCCCAAAGAAAATACGCTTCCACGATAAGGCATCTCTGAGTACGAATGCACTGATCCAAGTGCTAGGCCAAGATAAAAAAGGTTGTACTCAGGGTGTCAGCTCTCGAATAGGAAACTTGAAGCTGATGGATGTGGCTTGGAGTAACAGTGGGTTGTCCTCCAAGGTTGACACGTACAAATTAACCACGAACTCAAAATTTGAAACTCTCTAACAAATGATGAACAACATGCTTGAATGGTTCAAACGCACCATCACGGATAAAGGGAATGTCAAGGTGAAGGCAAAGGATAAAGGAAGAAGGATAAGGTAGGTGATGGGACCATTACTCAATCCCCCTAACATACTATGGTCAACTCATCATCCCCGTACGGCATGTGACGGTACCAGAATTGTTATCACCGGATCAAAGTGATGAACAAGCTCACACCAATACAACAATGGTTAATATATACCAATATAATAGTAGAGGGGGATATATGAGTCAAAGAGGAAGACCACCTGAATATAAGTGTTTTGGCCGGAGCTAACATCCACTGTGCAGTGTGAATGGTGTTTTTTACTATTACAGTGGCACTAATGGCATGTGAATACAACACTCGATCTTTTCTCTCTCTTACAATCAGTTTGATAGAGTTATGTTAGGGTTTTCCATCATCGATCTTTTACCATGAGGTAGAAAACAAGTATTTATAGTGTCCTAGGGGTGTAGTGCACCCCCAAGCATGTAATAGGCATGTGCAGAATGTTCCTAGCTAATGAGAATGAGTTAGCTATCTATGTCACATGTAGGTCATGATGATCAAATATTCCCTCACGTGAGAGAATAATATGGTTGTAATGGTTTTATCCACGTGGGGTATGTGTCCCACGCGCACTGTCCCACACGTATTCCAAACCACGCGCCCTGCCAGGTGTCACTATCGACCGCACTGTATAGGATGAGGACGAGATGATGGATCAACCCCTTGATGGGATCCCTGCTGATAATGACCTACCTCGCGTCGATCTTCATCTCTTGAGAAGGACGAGGCCGAGGCAGAGCTATATGACGGTCATGACTCGCTGAAGATACATGACGGTAAGAAACCTTGCCCTGTCATCTTCGTCTTGATTCAGGTCGAGGACGAGGGCCCTCTACATAGAGGATTGTAGATGTATGGTACAATGATGATGAAGCCAAGGTTGAGTAGGACGAGATCAAGGTAAATTAATTTGGCACTCCAAACGAAGCATGTTCCACCATTTGGGAATGAATGGTGCAGGTCGTCTTTGGCCGAGTAGGAGTGAGGTCGGGACGAGGGTATATTTGGGTATATCAATCACCCCCTAGCCCTTAGCGATTGATGTGAGGAGATGGATAAGGGATAAAGTGTTCCTTGGGTGAGGCATCCTTTCAACTGTTTGGTAGTCACTTACAAGGGGACACTTTTTGATCATTGTGTAGGATGAGTGCTATCCAAGAATAACGGTTGTCAGGCACACTTGGAATATTTTTCCCTAATGATAATATACACTAAAAATTACGTGCCACTTTAAGAGTTGTGCAAAATTATTGACAATATTTAAATGTTTTTTTAAACCATTTTCTCTTTCTTCTCTTGCGCGTGTTTCCATTTATCTCTAAACCTTATATTCCAGAGCTATATCTTTCTCCTCCATTGTTCAAGATTTTTTTGGTGACTTTCCTAAGTCCCCAGTGGTTGTCATCGTAGCTTAACCTTCCAGGTATTCCCCCTCACCTTTATTTGTTAGCTTCTTGTCGTTTTGTGGAATTTTTGTGCCTTTTCAATTTTTCCAGTAAACTGGTTGTCTTTCCAGTGATTGTGTAGGGTTGTTGTTGGGTGGCTCTTGGGTTAAAAATGGTTGATTTTGTGGTTAAGAGTGGTTACCTCAGGGTTTGTAGGAATTGTTAGGATTTTCCCCTCCTTGTTTACCCCCATTAGGCAGCTCCAGTGAAGCACCGATTATCTTCTCCAGTGGAACTTAATTTGTCCTTGAGTGTTCTTATCGAAAAACATCTCATTTACCCCTTTATATCCTTGGGTCAACATTAGTCAAATCCCCCAAATTGTTTGTGTTCTTCAAAGTTTTTAACTAAGTCCCACCCCGTCCTTTGGATGTTATAAGGACTCTACAAGTTGGCCGAAGAGTTCTCCACACGTAGGGAGAGGTGTTTCCAAGAAATCCATAGGGTAGAGGAAGAGGAAGAGGATAAATGTAGAATCGACCCCATTTGGGTATGATCCATCTTCCCCATTCCTTTAAAAATAATTTCCCCCATTATCTTCTGAAGTTTTTGGCTCGTCTTTAGGAGCTTTCGGTTCGTGTTCCACTGAAGTCGAAGATAAAGATTTCGAAGAGGCGATGAGAGAATTACGATCTCGCGCATCGTCTTCCTCTGAGGCTGGGTCGTCTATCCAAGACGATTCATATATTTCCATTCATTCTGATAGGGACGAGCCGATAGTTAATCCCTCTGTCGTTCTTGTCTCAGCTATGACCCCTGGTGAATTTTGCGAAATGTTCCTAGAAGGGCCTGCCCCCTAAAGACGATACCCAAGAGGTCGATGCCGAGGATGAGGACCTAGTTGATACTTCATACGCTGGGTCATTCGTCACTTCTGTTAAAAAGCATGATCTCCTTTTATGGAGACATTCATATGGCATTAAATATAATATTACAATGAGGCTCCCAGATAAGGATGAGAAAGTCTTTCAAGGCCGAGAAGGGGATATCTTTGTGTACGACCTGATGTTTAGGATCGGTGTTAGACTTCCCTTTCATCCTTCCATCAGATCCATCCTATCTATCCTAGGGGTTTCCCCTATTCAGTTAGCCCCCAATGCCTGGAGAATCATCCTTGGGTACGTCTATCTATGGAAGAACACCTTTACATATGAGCCTTCAGTTGAGCTCTTCATGGATTGTTACAACATATCATCCTCATCCAAACAAAGCCGGATACTATCATTTGGGATCTAGGAAACCAGATAAAAAGCTTATTCATGTAGCCCAAACATCAAACCGTTACTATAAAGAAAGGTTTTCTTCATCTCTGGGGCTTGGGAGTTTCCATCTAGGGTCGATCCTGATGAGGACGAGCTGAGAGTTCCACGTGCTTGGGAAAATCCCTCTATGATAGCTAGGTCAGACCCTGGCCTTAGCCTTGAAGAACAGGATGTGGCTGATTAACTGAGGGACCAGGGAAATGAGGGTGCCCTTCCTAAATTTGAGGATCTCATGACCCCTGAGCATCTTGAGGAATCCGTTCTGGGGGTCTGCCCCCTGGACGAGCTATGTGAGATAATTTAATTTTTGTACAAGTCTTACCTCATCTCATATATTTTTTATACTTATTGTTCTCTTCCTTTACAGATCGTCCTTCGAACATCTCAGACGAGATTTGGAATATGACAGCCCTAAGTCTTCTATCTGGTCTAGGGAAGAGAGGCAGCAAATAACCATCCAAAAAATCAACAGCTAGGGGACCGACCCCTCCTGAGACCACCCATAAAAGGAAGGAACCCATGGTTCCTATAGAAACCTATCCTAATCCTCAAACGAGGTCGAGTGTAGGCTCAACTGAAAATGCTCCTAAGTCTTCCTCTTTTTTGAGACTTTTTGGGCATCCAATCTATCCCAGCTTAAGGCCGACCCACTCTCTCTGATCACCAATATGAAGGTAGCCAAGGCTGCCATGTTTTCGAATCCCTCGGTGGCCGACTATGAATTTTTGGGAAAAATGCCCCCACCTAAGTTTACTACTTTTTCATCCACCATATGGCGCAGGTATCATCCTCGTACCTTTTGCAATCATCTTGTATTATATTTATTTCCCATCTAACTCTAATTTTTCTACTTTTGCAGTCTGTTTGCGCCCTTATCTTGGCTACTAAGTGGATGGCCAAAAATTAACCAAAGTTGCTAGATGCCGACAAGGCGATTTAAGCTGAAGCTGAAAGATTGTCGAGCTGATCGCAAAAAGGCTATGGACGCTCTGAAGTTGGACCATGGCAAATATCTTAAGGAGAAGGACAATATCATCAAGGAGAAGGACGGGGCTTTAAAGATTCAATCCGAACAATTTAAGTCTGACCTTGCTGCAGCTATCCAGAAGGCCAAGGACGAGGCCATCAAAGAATATAAGGTATGTGGTGAATTCCAAGATTTTGGCCTGGAGTACTTGGAGAGGGGAATCAATACAGCCTGCAGGTGGGTCGTCTTAAAGTTTTCTGATGTAGTCTCCTTCATTCGTCCATCACTGGAGGTTTCTCACATTGGGGACCCCCTCTTTGCAGAGGCTTTATCATATGTTGAATCCTTGGCCACCGCTGAGGGAGAAGGGACATCGGTTGATCCTCCTGCTGAGATGGGACATATCAAAGCTCAGGTGATCGCTGCATCCAGAGACGAGACCGAGACCAATGTCCATGTCGAACTGACTCGGTAGGGTGGTTGTTTGTGGTCGACACCCTTTTCTTTTGTAATCAGCTTTTCGTCTTTGTAAACATTTGGTTTATCTCACCATTTTTATTGAAGTGTAATCTCAGCTCACATCTCGAATGGATAACATTTGTCCCTATATTGTCAAATTGTCTGTTTGTTTTTATGTATGCAATCGTCTGATGTTTTAATCAAATAAGCGCAATAAAATGGCTTTATCCTGATTCACCAAATCATAAATGAACATTCACACATCGTCTTATCCTTGGATGAGATGAAAAATGCTAAATTTTAAATTCACCAATTTAATGATGTTTAAAATGAACCACACTTTTGATTTTTTAATTTGAATCCACCAAATTATGGGGTTTAATCACAAGTCACGTCTCATCGTTTTGAGAGTGTATGGATGAGAGTCGTCTCGTCCATGCACTATTATCTCAGCCGAGAGAGAATTTCCACCAACTTAATGATGTTTAAGATCAACCACATTTAAGTGATTTTGAATTTTAATCCACTAAATTATGGTGTTATATCACAAGTCCCCCCTTGCCGTTTTGAGAGTGCACGGATGAGTGTCGTCACGTCCATACACTGTCGTCTCGGCCGAGATAAAATTTCCACCAACTTAATGATGTTTAAGATGAACCACATTTAAGTGATTTTGTATTTGAATCCACCAAATTATGGTGTTATATCATAAGTCCCCTCTTTTATCGTTTTGAGAGTGTATGGATGAGAGTCTTTTCATCCATGCCCCATTGTCTCGGCAGAGAGATAATTTCCACCAACTTAATGATGTTTAAAATGAACTACATTTAAGTGATTTTTCCCCCTCTCAGTGTTATTGAGAGTCCTTGAATGAGGTTAACCCCATTCGAACTGTCATGTCACCAAGATCATTTTAATGCTACTTCACCACGAATGATGTTTTTATAGCTTAAAATGAGTTGGATCTTACAAGCAATAAATATTCACACAACAAACAAAATAGGAGAGAACACTGTAATTTTTCATTTCATGATCCACTTCTTGTGTACATGTACAATTGGCACTGAAATGAAATTGGTAAGAGATAAATTTAACAACTCTTACACGTAGTATTTTTTTAGGTAATCAGCATTCCAAGGATTGGAGGATGGTTCTCAATCTAAATTTTTTAATCGGTACATTCCAGGAACCACTTCTTCAACCACTCTATACGGACCATGCCAGTTCGAATGAAGCTTGTTGGGTTTTTACCATGTCTTCTTCAGGACAAGGTATCCTACCTTCAGCAACTGAGGTTTCACCCTCTTATTGTAGAACTTCGTTGTCCTTTACTGGTAGGCATCTTGCCTAACCTCGGCATCTTCTCTTCTTTCTTCCACAAGGTCTAAATCAAGTCTTCATTCTACAATATTATCTTTCGGGTAATACGTCTGAACCCTGTGGGTTGGGAGGCCTACCTCCATCGACACCACCGCCTCTGAGCCATAAGCCAACTTGAATGGAGACTACCTAGATGGAGTCTTCTCCATCGTCCTATAAGCCCGTGGGATAGTATACACCTCCTTAGTCCATCTCCCTTTGTCATCCTCTAATCTTTTCTTGATTCCATCAAGAATTGTTTTGTTTGTCACTTTTGTCTGCCCATTGGCTTGGGGTCGTCCTGGAGTGGAGAAGAACTACTTAATGTCGACTCGTTCATAATATTTATCCGGGGAGATGTTCTTGGACTGCATCCCATTATCATAAATCAGGGTGTTCGGTAGGTCGTACCTACAGATGATATTTTTCCAGATAAATCGGAAGGCTTTCTTCTCTGTGATTGTTATCATCGTCTTAGCTTCACATCCTCAACCACATTCAGCTTGTGGTAGAGGACCTTCAGATCAATGTCAGGCATATCCTCATGACTCCAAGCAAAAATGTTCTGCCTCTTCTTTAACAGCTTGATCAGCTCCTCTTGGACCTCCTTCTTTAGGGCTTTGCTGATTTGGATGATTTTTTTTGCTCGTCCTCCCTGAGGATGATGGATTCTACCTCCTCAGTAGCCTGTCACTTCTTCAAATTCTTTCCGTCTCTAGGGTCCAAGGTATTAATGTTGTAGTTCATAGTGGCCCTTTTGTATGCTTCTCTCTCCTCGGCTGAGTTGAAGTAGCATTTATGTGCCTCAACTTGGTCCCCCTAAACTTCCCTTACCCCATATGAGGTCGAGAATTTAATCATCTGGTGGACCATTGAGGGAACAACCTTAAATTCCTTGAGGGCTACCCTTCCTAGAATTATATTATATGTTGAATATACATTTTCATTCATGTTGAAGAAGTTTATCCTCTTTGTTACACATCTCGGCCAGCTATTTCCAATTCCCACTTCCATCTCATATATACCTAGTGGTTGAATTTTCTCACCACTAAAGTCGATGAGTGGTTGGTGGTAGGGAATCAACCTCTTCTTGCTTAGGCCCAAACCTTTGTAATAATCCCAAAACATAATGTCGACTGAACTGCCTCTGTCTACCATAATCCTTGGGACCTCATAGCCATGTACCAGAGTAGTGATGACCAAAGCATCATCATGTGGAGCCAAAATTCCTATGAAATCCAATCTCAAAACAACAACAACTAAGGTATTGATATCAACTTTAGCTCACTTACCTTTTATAGGTTCTACTCCAGCTGAGTTAATAGTCTTTGGTTTTGGTGGTAGAGCTTTGGCCTCAGCCATATGGTTTTCCTATCTACAAGTTATTTCCCTCCTCCTGCAAGTCCTCTGCAGATCATCTTGACCTCATGTGAGATCGTATGTAGCCGGCCTTTTGGATCAGCAAACTTATGAGGGAGGTTAGGGTCGTCTTCATCGCAGTCGTCCAAATCATCGTTGTCTCGACCGGCTGGAGCATCTGGCTTACACTTATCGCTTCTCTTTTTCTTTTGGGTGTCGTCTCGACCACCTTTAGAGTTGCGATTGTCTACATACTTTCTCAGCTTACCTGCTTTCAACATCCTCTCAATTTCATCCCTGAGAGCAAAACATTTATCGATCAGGTTCCCATTGTCACGACCCCAACCCAATAGTAATAGGGAATGAGTGTCTTGACATGCCACCAAGGCATTCAATGTTATGGACTTAAAATATTTCTTAAAATAAATGCAACGAAAATACATTCACATGGTCATGAATCGTAAACTATTGAAAAAAATGGAATTACGTCATCAGAGCTTTCTAAAAGGGAACTTCGTATATATTAAAGTATGAACGGATTACAACTTATGCCAAAATTAAAAACTTATTACTAAAGAGACAAACATGCTCTATCTCCTAAAAACAAACGTTATATTTAAAAGTGTAACAGAAGAGCTCCTTAAGTTAGATCTTCAACATAGTCCTTCTATACTCCATCCTCCAGTCAAATTATTTCCTGAAAAATCGTTATTTATGCAACGTCAGCTAAAAATTGAATAAGATTTAATCTCCCGACATTCCAAGGTTTTCAAAAAATAGATACCTATTCAAGTCAAAAGAGAAGGAATATACATATATGGATAGAAACTTGCAGTAAATAGATATATATTTTGAAATGATAGTACATATATCACAATTGCATAGCTCAGAATAAGAAGAATGCAACAAATCAAATGTGATATCCTTTTCTTTCAATCATATCATTTTAATGGACAAGTACACTCTAATACCGTATTCTTCTACCATATTATTCCCCGGTAGTTGAGGGTCAATCGAACATGTTCATCACAACGCCTTATTTAGGGCATACCAGCGATAACCCAGCTGGGAAGGTCAGTCAGTAAAGAGGTCCCTTAGGCCGAATCATATTTTCAATATTCAATATCATTTTCAATAATCATTTTAATCGGTATGTTTATATGGACAAATATAAGCATATCACAATTGAATCAATCATCGGCATCACATGAATTTTGAGAATAAAAGCAGTTCACAAAGTATATGTAGTTTGCATAATATCATATAATCAAAATACACAAGGAATGTTAGAGTACTCACCTAAAATAGAGGCTCGAAAGTATAGATATTGAGTCTTGGATCACACATTAATCTAATAAATACTATAAAGGTTTAATTATGTATTCTAAATAAAGCCCAATTCTAAATATTGTGTTTTAATCCTAAAATATCTTGATGAAAAAGGTTACTAAAACCAATTTCTCAATTTTTAATATTCATTCATCGTATTTAAAGAATTCAATTCATAGTTCTTCCTAATCAGTCGGTTCCCAGTAGAGATGGAGGGTCACAGGGGCACCACTTAAATACCGTCTCATCTAGACAGAACATTTTCGGATTTATTCCCAGTAGAGATGGAGGGTCACAAGGGCACCACTTAAATACCATCTCAACTAGACAGAATTTCACCGGGACTGACTTTGGAATTACTTAAATGAGATTCCATAATACGAGCAATTGCTTACAAAAATCATTTTAAAACTCGTATATATATATATATATATATATATATATATATTTCAAACAAGTTGACATATTTTAAAAATAAAATCAATTTAGTTTGTTTCCAAATTAGTAAGCTCTTTAGTGTATTTTACCAGCATAACTACTAAGTAAAGCTATAAAATACGAAATTTAAAACTACAAAAATGAATTATAACATTTAAATAAAATCATACCTACGAAATGAATTCTTTCTTCGAAATTATAGAACTCCTTCTTAAGATATTTCCCAATCTTTCTATCACTCTTTCTTACTATAATTCTCAAGGAATTGGTGTGAGTTTCCAATGAACCCTAAGGCCCTATTTATAGGTTTCCAAAAGTATTACGGTGTTGACATGTGTCTAGGTGATCAAGCATTTACGGTGGCAAGTCATAGTTTGGGTGTCACATTCCGGGGTGGTCTTCCAGTCTTAACATCACCAAATGTGGACAAGTGTTTTAGCTTTCTCTCTGAAGACGACATGTGTAAGGTGGAGGTGACCAGCACGTGGTGGAAAGGTGATAAGAAGTCCTTGAAAATATTTTATTTACAAAATGGCCCTTTTTATATTTTTATTTTAGTCCTTATAGTTTCATAAAATTATATTTTCTACCCCAAAACTTATTATATACCTTAAGATATGTCATAAGATTTCGATGTAACAACCCTCGCTTTTAGGAGGCTAATTTTTATATTGATTTTTCGTATGAGGTAATTATATAAAATGTTGGAACTAGAGCAAATATTAATTTTTGAGATGAAAGTTAATATTTCCTAGATTTTTGCATATTTACTGCATGTGAAAGTTAATATTATTTGATTGTATGTTTCACGGGGTCATATAATTTAAATGACATTGTGGTTTAAATGAGACCGGAACTGGACATAATTAATAAAATATCCGGATGCCATTTTCGAGGGCGTAGTTAGTCCTGGAAGGTGCGAGACAGTCAAAATAAGTGCCATATGGTATTTTTGTATTTCGGGCACTTTTACCTGGTTTTAACTTAAATGCGTATTTGGGAGTCATTTTAATGTGGTATTAACCACTTAAGTTGGGAGACTTGTGTTAAGCCCCGATTTTAGTCTTCTAAATCCCCTAATTTCCCCATTTTATGTCTTAAACATAGAGAGAAAAGGAGAGAAAGAGAGAAGAAGAGAAAAGTGGAGAAAGAAGAGAGAAAATGAAGATTAAAGATGGATTGTTGCTTCTACACAAAGAAACCTGAGATTTCAACTTCAAGGCAGGTTTTCCACTTGCTACTATGTGATTTAAGATGAATAATTTGTGTAATAGTTGTGTATTTGCATTTATGGATCAAAAATAGAATTTATGGGATTTAAACCCTAATCTTGGTTTTGATGATAAAAAAATTGAATTATAATGTTTATAAATCATGTAGGATAATCTTTGGGTAGATAAAGGTTGTTGGTTGAGTTCAAATGGAAGAGATTGGAGATTTGGGGAAATTTAAATCTTCACTTGGGTTTAGTTTTAGAAGATGAAAGAGCCCTAGGTCTGCTATGACCGATCGACCGCGGTCCCAGGATCGGTCGACCGGGCCTTTGCGGGAGGGCTTACTGCTTTCTCACAAAGGCATAAATATTATGCGCGGTCGACCGCGGTCCCCTGACCGGTCGACCGGCCCCTCCCATCTGAGGTTTCTGCTTTTCTTTTTTGGCGAAATTTGGAGACGCGGTCGACCGCGGTCTTAGGACCGATTGACCGGTCCCCTGTTTTTTTTATCCTTAAAACTTTATTTTGTTACCTAGATTTATTCTCCTCAATAGGGACTAAGAACCTTCTTGAATGAAGTAAAATTAGAGTTTGAGAGTCCTAGATGAGAGGGGTAACCTTTCTAGATTAGAAATGCGTTATGTGGGGACTTTTTCGGGGATATGCCAATTGATGTTAGGGCATTCTTTTCTTCTAGTTAATTATTATGAAACTAGGGGTTGTAGTGTTATATTTGGGAGACTTTAGAAGCTCAATGGAGCTATGTTAGTCTTGATGGTTTACAATAACACCACAAACGAATCTTTGGAGAATAAATTGAAAGTTTATTTATTCATCGAGGTTACAACGGTAAGATGGATTAAGTATGGCTCCGAGTATAATATGAGGTATTTAGAATAATGTAAATGATTATGATTTCGGATAAAATGAAACATATATATGGAAAGAAAATGAAATGGAAGTGGTAATAATGATGGTAAATGATAATTTACTTAATCATAAATATGGTACATGTTAATTTACGGATACACACCTCTCTAAATGACATCATAAGGGAAGTTCGCGCGCTTGGTGATGCCCTCTGGCTAATGAATGCAGGGTGGATATAGTCCATAGGCCATATGAGCGATTATGTTATGTTTTCTGCGCTGGTGAGGAGATTCCGGGTGTGGTCTTGACTCTCCCTTAGGCATATGGCCGCTTCCCGACGTCTTACGTTATAAGTGCCCAGGTTGACTTGTATAGATACAATCCGACTCTAATTAAATTAATTATCACACTTATTAATTTAATCCTACCCGAGTCTACAATCCGACTCTAATTAAATTAATTTTCACTCTTATTAATTTAATCCTACCTGAGTCTACAATCCGACTCTAATTATATTAATTATCACTCTTATTAATTTAATCCTACCCGAGTCTACAATCAGACTCTAATTAAATTAATTATCACACCTATTAATTTAATAACTTGGTGTCACCCTACCATTATCCCCGGACTCACTTACTTGGCCCGTAACTTAATATTTCCCGAGTCTATGTCCCGACTCCAAACTAATTACTTTCTCTCAATAATTAATTTAACACTTGATGTCACTTAACCAACATACCCGGACTCGCTCACTTGGTCCATTTTACATCTCATAAAATCATGCCCATATTTTCGCCTACAATGTGTCACACATTTACTTCCATAAATTTCCCAATTATATTTGCCTATAATTATCAACATACCCGGACTCGATTCACTTGGCCCGAAATTTATTATTTCCCGAGTCTATATCCCGACTCTAAATTAAATAGTTTATCTCCAAACTTAATTCAATATATTGAGGTCGCTTGATCAATATACCCGGATTCGCTCACTTGATCCGTATCTCACTATTTTGGAATAAAATTTCTCAAATCCATTCATTAAGTGCCCCACATAAATTCATCCTAGTCCCAATTACTTTCTCCCATAATTTCTAGGAATATTTATTTCATAATTATTTATCACTTATTAATGTATGAAACTTAACTTTTACTAAATTTCCCTTTATATAACTAACTGGCCGAACTGCCCAAATTTCGCCATCATCGATCGATCGAGCCCCCTGGGTCGATCGATCGATCGTTCCAGTAATCGTCTTCTCCAGCCACTGTCAGCCATGGATGAAACTTAAAGCCTAAATTCTCAACCTAAGCCCTTACCCAAATACAAATAACACATCCTCAATATAAGGAAATGGTCTAAACATCCCACAGACCTAAATTCATCATCACTATCCATAAATTCCAAGGTTTTCCCGATTTGGGTATTATCCGGGTTTCAAATCCCCAATACGAATTTCATTCATTTTATCAGCAATTAACCATTTATTCTCACTGGTTTTTAACATACGATTCATTCCTCTACATTCTAGAATCATAAACACAATAAATCTCACCCTTAATCCCATTAAGGTATATTAATTTCCAAAAACCCAATTTAAATTTTGGTCACACACCCAAAAAGAAATTTTGATTAACACATCACTATGATATGAATTGATTATTATCAATTTAGAAATCACAACAGTTAACCACTTGCCTGAAATTGTTCGTAGTGTCTGATCCATTGTTGATGTCCCTTAATTTGGCTCCAATAACCTCCAATTTGCTCTTGATTTGCTTTCCCCCAAATTCCCTCTCAAACCCTAGGTTTAGAGTTATGTTGGCGGCTATTCCCTAATCTCTCAATTAGGTTAAAAACATCCAATCCCGTTTTTGGCCATGTGGGTCTAATTAAAAAGGCCAAACTCACTCCGTGTGGCCCCGGCTATGCCTAAAAATACCCCGAGACCCAATTACTACCCCCGGGTACTCTTTTCTAACTATCTCGACCCATCCGGACGCAACCGCGTACTCAGAATTTTCATCCAAAATACTTTTCGAAATTTCCAAGTTTCAACCTCAAAATGTGACACACGAGATTTTGAACCATTAAACTTAAAAGTCGCCAATTATAAATAATTCGGCTCACTCAAATAAATTCTCCAACTCATGAATTTAAGTTTCTCCAATTTAAATATTTTTATCACTCCCAAAAATAATTAAATATTAAATCCTCAAAATTACGGGGTGTTACATACTCCCCTCCTTACAAAGGAATTTCGTCCTCGAAATTAAAATGAGCGTAATGTTCCAAGCTTCGCATATTACTCTCTAGTCATGTGACTCCGAGCCTGGTATGTATATCCCATCCCCTTATAACCATACGTTACATAAGTATGCATTTAGATTAACGAGGGCGCCCATACACCCTATACCCGTGCTTAACCGGACAAAATTCTCCTTAATTAACCCGAGTGATCACACACCCTATCCCCGCGCTCTATCGCACGTAAGTTACCCGTAATACAACTTCAAACCCGTAGTCATAACACATATATATATACATATATTTCCTTCCTGAGTACCCAACCCATGTGCTAATGTCCAAATATTTCCCCACAACATACTTGTCTATCAACACAAAAGTATAAACGCTTATTCTCATGTTACCAAGGACAACATAAAATACCGCACCCTTACTATCACGAGTCCTTGCGCAAAATAAACCCCGAGCTATCGCTCTTTGCTCGAACATAAATCTAATCACCTTGATTCACTTCAGTAAACACCCCTACTTACCGGGATAAAATGTGCGAACACAAGACCTCACTATGTGCTATCGCACCACGCCATTCAACATATATACACACACATATACAGGCTCTACGCCCTCTCAGGTGGTACCTAGTACCAACCATACCCCGGTGTCGTGAACACCAAAACCTAACACCACTATCCACAATAGTTAAATTCCATCGCTATCTAGTCGATTTTTAGGAAATATTATCTACCCTACTCCCATAGTTCTCTAAGGTAGTAACTCCTCGCATAATTTAAACCTTCACTCAGTGTACACCTCCACTCTCCCATGAAGAACACCAAGGAAACTCCGCTACCCTACGAAAAGTTTATTCACATATGGTGGCTGCTACCGCCAACGCACTCACTAAATTCGACTCACCCGCGAACTCTAGTGAAAAATAAGTCTTATATTATGACAATCTCCTTGTCACTCAAAAAAATACCCCATACCCCTAGGGTAAAAATAATTACCTCTATACCCCAGCTGCAACGGCTGATTCTCGGGTTCCGGAGCAGCTTCTCCCTGCCCGAATGCATCCATGACTTGCTTTAGTGGCTGTACATCTAGGACCTCATCCTGAAGTTAACCCCTACCTCTCTTAAGACAATCTCTCTTCATGTGTCTCGCTTCCCCCACAAAAAAAATACCTTCTAATACATTCACCCTGCCACTGGTCCTTTCCATGCCGACCTTATTGAAATTCTTGGCCATCCTGCCGATAGCCTCCAGTTCTAAATCGTTTGGCATGATTTCCCTGCCAAAAATCCTGCCCCTGATCTCCCCCAGTCTGCTGCTGGGATACTCCACTGGTATTGTTCCCTCCTGCCTTATCCGACTGGTTAGTTCCCACTCCCCTCCCGGTTTCTTTCTTGTGAAAGTGATATTCCCGACAGTGCCGGAGTGCCGCGTTAACGACATCAGTATAATCTACTAATGCGGAATTATCAATTAAATGTTGTCTGATTCTCCATACTAACTCGTCCATAAACTTTGCTTTCTTTCTCTTTTCCTTGCCTACCTCATCCTATATATAAAATTTTGCCAACGAGTGAATTCTTCCTCGTAATCGGCCACTGAACGCCCCCTTGAGTCACCTCATAAAATGTTCTCCTCGTTTTGTTCTCAACCGCTGGCGGAAAATACTTGCGGTCGAACCGCACCCAAAACTCTGCAATAGCTAGTGTGTCCCTTTCCTCAATTGTGGTGATTGACTCCCACCACTGTAGCACCGCTCCCACTAAACTAAAAATGGTTAGCATTTGATTCCGCACCTCATCGCAATCTCCCATGCGTAGGTGATGCTGGATATCTCTCCTCCTTAACACGCTAGCACTACATCTGAACCCCCTCGCGACTCTGGTGGGTTCCCACTAAAAATAAGCTCTCTTTCTTGTTTCCACCCCGACAACTCCGCGTGAGTCTGAACATCTGACGCCACTAACACTTGTGGCTGATCCCGTGGAAAGTACCCTGCCGTTGCGACCACCGTCGCTTCAACTGCCTGTGCCACTATTTCAGTTTCCTGTGCTGCCAAAATTATCTCTGGCCGTTGCTACGGTAACTCTTGCTCCTGACGAGCCTCCCTCATCTCATCTCCCCCTGCTGCTCTCTCTCTCCTGGGCGTCACCTGGAATGAGAATCGAATTTGTATGAGTTCACTCTCAAATATAAATTTTGCAGAAGAACGTATATGCGCATACGTATGAGAATACAATAATCCTATAATAAGGCTCTATATCAAAGATTGCTAAGCCGAAACGTAAAAAGACGCACAGATCCTAAGGACACTAGAACCTGACGCTCTGATACACCCTGTGACTCCCCGCCTAATAAAATACCGGGTGATCAGTTCTATACCAAATTAAAATAGGAATCCCAGTTGGATCATCCTTAGCATCACTGTCGAAAACTTTTTAAAACTTACAAACCACCTAGTATTCCAAAAGATGGTGCCAATTTTAACTTTTTAATTAACAAAACAGTACATGCGCAATTAAATATAAACCATTCACACTACTGAATGAAAAATAAACTGAATCATTAATTACACGACTTGCCAAATAAATCACCGGCCACCAAAAAAATAATACAATACAAATATCCAACACCGGAATAAAACAAGTCTGAAAACTGAACTGAAAGTCTGGGCGACATGCCCTAAATAAAACTAAAATTGATACAAGATTCCTACTCTAGGAATGAATCAATGATGCATCTAATCCAAACTCCTGCTAGCATCCACATATGCCGCAGCTCCGTGTCCCTGGAATAGAATATCAATCCTGGCATCCCTTTGGCTGGTGTAATAACCCTCGCTTTTGAGAACCTATTTTATATTTATTTTCTAGGTATAGTAATTAGATATAAAATGGTGGCATGTGGAGTAAGTATTAATTTAGTGAAGAGAAGTTAATATTTACTATGATGTTGCATATTTACCTTAAGTGTAGGTGAATATCACTATGTTGTGTTTTATTGTGTCTTAAAATTTAAAATGACACTTTGGCTTAGTAATGAATCTGGAACTTAAATGAGTTATAAAATTTCCAAATGATAATTTGGAGGGTGTAATTAGTTCTGGAAGGTGCGAGATAGTCAAATTATGTGCCATATTATATTTTTATGTTTGGGCACTTTTGGACTCGTTATAGCTTAAATGTATAGTTGCGTATTATTTTATCGCGGTATTGATCACTTAAGTTATTAATTATAGACAAAGGCACGATTTATGTCTTGATTAAGTCACTATTCCCTTAATTGCATTCCTAAACCTAGAGAGAAATAGAGAGAAGAGAACTTTGGGAGAAAAGAGAGATTGAAACTTGGAGATTGATCTTGTCTACAACTTCATCAAATCTGAATTATCAAGCTTGAGGCAAGTTTTCTACTTGGTATTATATGATTTAAGTTGAATGATTAGTGTTGAAAGTTGTGGGTTAATTACGGTTTAAGAAAGTTAGGGTTTTTATTTGGATTTATGGGCTTTACATCTTTGGAGGATGATTTGATTGGATGTTGGGGTAAATTATGGTTGTTTGATGCATTTATAATCAGTGGGTAGCAATAAATGATAAGGGTTTTGGTTGGTTAAAGTTGGGTAAAATTTGGAGTCCAAGACTCCATAGCCAAAACTTGGCAAATCTGCAGAACCGAATCGATTCGGCCTGGCCGAATCGATTCGCCTTGAGGCAGCTTCCAGGTCTGAGTCGGTCGAATCGATTTGGCTCGTTCGAATCGATTCGGAAATTATGCAGAAGGTCATTTCCCCCTGACCGAATCGATTCGGCTAGTCCGAATCGATTCTCTTTTCTGAACCCAAATCGATTCGGTTAGTCCGAATCGATTCGAAAATCCTATATTTTCTATTTCTTTTGTTTTTCTTTTAAATTTTAACCCTTTTTCTTTAGGCTTTGGACTTAGGAACCTTATTGAATGAAGTAAACTTAGAATCCTAGAGTTTAAGTTGAGTTTGGTCGTCACCCTAGAGTTGAATGGGTTCACTTGGGGTTCATGTCATGGGGATAAAAAGTGATGTTCAGGCATTACTTTTCATTTCACAAATTCTTAGGAATTAAGAGTTATAAGCCCATACTTGGAGATGTTAGGGGCCCTATTGAGGCATATAACACCTTGGGATTCGTAATATTTTGGTGACCATTTGGAGACCAATTCGGGACTTAAATATGATGAATATTAATGAGAAATATTCAAGGCTTATGGTTTCAAATAAAATGAAACACACATGTGATTAATGGTAATGATAATGAGATTTAATTAGTAAATGTTAATTTACTTAAACACACCTCTCTAAATGCTATCATAAGGGAAGCTCGCGCATGAGGTTATGTCCCCTGACTAGTGAATGCAGGGAGACTATAGTCCTCTGCCATAGGCGGGATTTTTATATATTTTTCTGCGCTAGTGAGGTAATTTCGGGTGTGATTATCACTCACTTGCAGGCTTATGGCCACTTCCCGACGTGCGTTAGGTGCCCAGGTTGTCTTGTATAGATAGGCCTTGGAAGATGATAGTCATTTAGGGGCGCGCCCAGTGGGAAAACTCGGAGGGGCGGTCTTAGAATCGTTATATGTATAAGAATATAACCTTTCTAAATCAAGTGGGACTTGATATTTGTAAATTTCCATAAGAAAAGAAGATGGTAATTATAATCCTGTGAAGGAATGGAAAATGAAAAGATATGAGGAATAATGATGTTTAATTTTATTATCTTGTCTAAATAATAATTGTTAGAATCATTTAAATTGCCTTATTATATTTGGTGATTGGGTTGCTAGATTCTCATTTACTTCATGCATGATTAACTGTTCATATCTATCATACTTTTCATTTAGCTGGTGATCATATATAAACCGGGCCCTGACCCGTTCATTTTCCATGTTGTGCATGTTATTGTATCCGCTCAGGTGCTCCTCCGCAAGGGCGCCCGTTATGATTTTCCCATTCCAAATACTTTCGAGGAGCTATGAGATATTGCGGATTATTACATGATATTTTGTTAGACGCTTCTCTTTTTGAATTCTAGATATGATCAGGTCTTTTCATTCGGGTGTGTGTGGCCCAATGTTTGTAATTGCTTAATGGATGTATTATGTAAATTATTGAACTGTTGTTATACCTCGGATGTAACTGTTGACCGATAGATTATTCGGTCCTTTTATTGTATGTTGTTTCCGAATTAAAATAAGTTTCTTTGGAATTCCACTTTCTTATCAGATTGGGTTGTTTAATTTATTTCCTTCTCTTTTAATCAAATTAAAATTTGGCAACCCGTTTTCTGATTTATTGGGTGGTTTTTCTCGTATACCTATTTTATTGTTTTGATGCCGAGAATGATTTCCATCCATGATTCCGTTATGTTGAGCTATCGGGCAGGCCACCCCTTATTTCGGATCTCGGGTTGTCACAGATGGTATCAGAGCATCAGGTTATAGAGTCCTTAGAAATATGTGTGGACGCCTTATGTCTTCAGCGTTGCTTTTTATTTGACATAAAGCCTTAGGATTAAGATAATTGATTTCTCTTGGGAGATTTCGTTTGTCTGCCATGAGGTAGGACCCATAGAATCTTTCGCACATTCGTGTAAGATTCGTAGGTCGATTGAAGAAGGATGCCAAGGATGGTCATTGTGAGGGCGTCATGAGAAGGGACTACTAGGAACGGTAAGTTGTGGTCAGAGATGAGGACTGCCTTGGAGGTCTCTCCCTCTTTGTAGCATATTTTTATATTGCTACTGCGACTGCTAGTTACAGTAGATATAATTTTCCAATTATTGCTTGAAGTAGAGAGTGGTACTAAGCTTGGGGCTCCAAGTGATGTTAAAAATTTAAGTGGGGAAGAGCCCGTGGCGAGGGCCACATCTTGAAGTAAGATGGAAGTGATGCGTCCTCATTTGGTGGATGCATAAGGTCTAGGAGTTTGGCCTAGAGGAGGGGTATAGAAGTACCCAGGTTATAAGGATGGAGGAAAATCCTTCACCCGTGGGAGTAGTATTGAAATGATGGGAACGGGGTCCCAATAATTTTGGGTACATGAAATTTTTCCCATGGAGAAGCTCGGTGGACACTTGCAACAGCGAGTTTCTCTGGGATAACTGGACTGATGCGTAGGTGGATTCTCAAATGTTCACATGACATTTGGTCGGAGGCCGACAGTGAATAAAGAGTGGTAGGGTTAGGGAGGCCGTGCACTATAATACGATTGGTATAAGGAAGAAAGAGCCCTTCGGGGGAACTTTATGCTCCAAAATAAGTGTTGTTGACACTTTTGAAGGATTAGTGTTCATGACATCCTGTTTGGTGGACATTCGCCCGGGGAGGATTCAATGAACTAACGAAGGGGAGGTCGGTAGCGTACTCTCTTTTGTTGAGAAAGAAAAAGGGACTGCGTGGGCAATTGTTTTCACGCCAGGGTTGGAAATATGGCTATGACGTGGGGTGTAGAATCCCTCTTTTTTATTTTTTTTTATTGGTGAATAAGGGCAAAGATAAAGTGCCTAGTCAGGGTGATGATGGAAGTAATATTGGTTCGGATATGACTCGAATACGGTGTCTGAGAACCATTAGTATTAACCCGGAGTGATTAGCAAGAATGTTGGTGGGAATTCCACCTTTGTAGTGGGTGGTGTATCCCCCACAATAAGATAGAGTGGTATTGTGTTTGCTCTCGATTCGGGTGTGTATATCGAGCTTGCGGTAGTATTGACGCTATTATAAATCGAGTAATTATATGACTTTCGTGGTATAGAAGTTCTATCTTTTCCTTCACTCGTTATAAGGCGAGTGACAATACTTTTTAAGAGTATTATGTGTGTTATGTATTACGCGTATTAAGTATATAATGCGAGTAAAGATATTTTGGCTTGATTGGGGTGATAGCAAGCAAATATATTGCGAGGCTATCTCACTTCTAGTTTCAAAATGGAACTAGTTGTTCTATAATATCTCTCCTGGATACAGGTTGAGACTTTATAGAGTTGGGTCAAGGTAGGTAGGAGATTTTCGTTATTTGTTTAGTTATCTTGATTGAGTGATTGATGGTTTGTTTACCTTGTTTTTGTTTGTTATGCCTGATCTCCATGACCAACTAGTTAAGTAGTAATGCATAGGAGGGGTTCCTTGTTTGGATTTCGCTTTTGCGGGACGCTCCACGCGTGAACCTTAACGATGTTGGAAGTGGAGGGATGTTAATCCTTCTTCATTTATTTTATTTTGTTTTATTTTCATTTATTCATTTATTTTAAATTGTTGTTATAAATGGGGTTGATAGGTTTAGCCGAGAATCACGTAGTTGAGTGATTAAGGGCTATTAAAGTGCGAGATAGAAGCACTGTGTATAGTTCTCTTCTCTGATCGATGCGAGGAAGACTGAGATATAAAGTCGAATTGAGACTTCAGGTTATGCCTTGAGGAGAAGGCCATTTAGTAAGATACGTGTACAGTGGGATAAATAATTGAAAGACTTTACATAAAGTAAATGTTAGATTTATTGAGATCCTTAATTATGAGAATGGAAATACATAGAAGTAGAATCTTATTAGTAGGGTTGCGAGTTAAAATTTTACCGGTCCCGATCATGTGTCTTAGACCGCTATATCTTGATGACCGACGATGCAAGGTAGTAGTGTAACGGGAGGTATCCTTGTTTGGATTTCGCTTCTGCGAGACGTCCCACGCATGAAACCGAGCGAATGTCGGAAGTTGAGAAAGGTCTTGGGCGCTAGGGATATATTTAGTATTATACGCATATGACCTAGGTAGTATAAATATAGATCGATCTTAGGTTTATTAGTATGTAAGGCCTTTAGGGCATGTGACGTTGATGTAGGTAAGCAGTAGGGGGGTTGACCACATAGGGATTGTGGGTTAACCTTAATAGGGATTGGGTCCCTAAGAGCGAGTAGTATGGAATCTCGAGAGGTTTAAAAGTTTAGGTCGAAGTAGATGAGGCCTTTCTTAGATAGAGTGTTACGTTGGTAACTTAATTCGCGGGAAGTTGAAAGGATAAATTGACTTTTGCTCCTGAGCCCATGTTGTAAGGCTCGAGGGTAGATCTAATGAATAGTCTCTGCCAGGAATGGGGAGTAATAATACTGGAGCATGGACCCATTTGTTTATGCGTCTCACAAGCTTAAGATTTTGTGGGAATTATTATTTCACGCTTGATTTAAAATTCATTGCGGTAGTGATTGCCTTAGAGAAAAGAGGCACTACTTCCTGGGCAGGAAATTTAGTCTTCTCGCAGGCGATAAATTCTTACAAGGTGTAGTGGGAGGAATTGAGTTGGTTTATGAAGTTCATAAAGGACTACCGATTGAAGATATTCCCTTTTGCTAAGGGAAAGAGATTTGGGTAGTATATGTGACGAGTAGAAAACCCTTCGGTGAACTCAGTCAGAAGGATGTATAGAAAGCTACATGGAAGGAACTCAGTGAGGAGGATGCGGTGGCGAGAGCGTTCATGTCGATAATGACCTTTACTCCCACCATTATGGCAAGAATTGTAGAAGCCCAAGGGAAAGATGAGGGTTACCAAGACCATATTCGCCGATTACTGTCCGAGGAAGCGGAGTCCTACTCGATTAGTTCTGAGGGTGGATTACGCTTCCATGGAAGGCTCATTGTCCCTGAGGAGGGGGATTTGAGTCTGGTGGTGATGGCCGAATCTCACGGGTCTAAATTACGATACATCCTGGTGGGGACAAGATGTATCAAGACATGCGCCGTCAGTATTGGTGGCCAGGCATGAAGCGGGATACCTCTGAGTTCGTGTCCCGATGCACGACTTATCAATTGGTCAAGATTGATCATCAGCGACCGACAGGTTTGTTGCAATCGTTAGAGATTCCAGTGTGGAAATGGGAAAGCATATCGATGGATTTACGGGCTTGCCAAGATCATAGAGCGGGTATGATTCTATTTGGATGATTGTCGACCGTTTGACTAAGTCGACACACTTCTTGCCCGTGTGAACTGATTTTGACACTGCTCGCTATGCCCAATTATTCTTTGAGGAGGTGGTTAGACTCCATGGGGTGCCTTTAAATATAGTTTTCGACTGAGATAAGATCTTTGTGTCCCACTTTTGGCGAAGTTTCCAAGAGGCGTTGGGGTCCGAATTGAAGTTAAGCACTTCTTACCATCCTCAAAAAGATGGCCAAACTAAAAGAGTAAACCAAATGTTGGAGGATATGCTTCGTATGTGTATGCTCGACTTTAAAGTTAGTTGGGAACAATACCTTCCATTGTTTGAGTTTTCTTATAACAACTCTTACCAAATTACTATTGGAATGGCACCTTATGAAGCTTTGTATGGAAGACCTTGTAGATCACCCGCTTGTTGGTTGGAATTGGGCGATAATAAAATTCCTTGGACCTGAAATGATCCAAGATACTTCTTCTAAGATTGAACTCATTCGGAATCGCATTCGGATAGCTCAAGACCGCCAAAAGAGCTATGTCGATGCGGGTAGAAGACACGTGGAGTTTGAAATTGGGGACAAAGATTTGGTTCGAGCGTCACCGATGAAAGGCATTAAGCGTTTGGGAAAAAGGGGAAGCTTGCGCCATGTTTTGTGGGACCTTTTCCAGTTATTGCGAAGGTGGGTCCAGTGGAGTATCAACTTGCCTTACCGGAACCTTTGCAACAAATTCATAATGTATTTCATGTTTCCTTTTTAAATAAATGTAGGAGGTGCGAAGGTGCACTTTGGCGTATCCCTTTCGAGGATATTGACTTGCAACCCAACATTTCATATGAAGAACAACCGGTTGCTATTTTAGAGCATAGGGAGCGTAGGTTGAGGTCTCGTGTGTTACCCTTGGTGCGAGTCCAATGGAGTCACCATTATGCCAAGGAATTAACATGGGAATGTGAAGACAATATGCGGGAAAAGTATCCGCATCTTTTTATACAAGGTACATTTGAATTTTGGGGACAAAATTCCCTCATAGGGGGAGGGAGTATGTAATAACCCTCGCTTTTGAGAACCTATTTTATATTTATTTGCTAGGTATAGTAATTAGATATAAAATGGTGGCATGTGGAGTAAGTATTAATTTAGTGAAGAGAAGTTAATATTTACTATGATGTTGCATATTTACCTTAAGTGTAGGTGAATATCACTATGCTATGTTTTATTGTGTCTTAAAATTTAAAATGACACTTTGGATTAATAATGAATCCGAAACTTAAATGAGTTATAAAATTTCCAAATGATAATTTAGAGGGTGTAATTAGTTCCGGAAGGTGCGAGATAGTCAAATTATGTGCCATATTGTATTTTTATGTTTTGAGCACTTTTGGACTGGTTATAGCTTAAATGTGTAGTTGCATATTATTTTATCGCGGTATTGATCACTTAAGTTGTTAATTATAGACAAAGGCACGATTTATGTCTTGATTAAGTCACTATTCCCTTAATTGCATTCCTAAACCTAGAGAGAAATAGAGAGAAGAGAACTTTGGGAGAAAAGAGAGATTGAAACTTGGAGATTGATCTTGTCTACAACTTCATCAAATATGAATTATCAAGCTTGAGGCAAGTTTTCTACTTGGTATTATATGATTTAAGTTGAATGATTAGTGTTGATAGTTGTGGGTTAATTATGGTTTAATAAAGTTAGGGTTTTTATTTGGATTTATGGGCTTTACATCTTTGGAGGATGATTTGATTGGATGTTGGGGTAAATTATGGTTGTTTGATGCATTTATAATCAGTGGGTAGCAATAAATGATAAGGGTTTTGGTTGGTTAAAGTTGGGTAAAATTTGGAGTCTAAGACTCCATAGCCAAAACTTGGCAAATCTGCAGAACCGAATCGATTCGGCATGGCCGAATCGATTCGCCTTGAGGCAGCTTCCAGGTCTGAGTCGACCGAATCGATTTGGCTCGTCCGAATCGATTCGGCAATTATGCAGAAGGTCATTTCCCCCTGACCAAATCGATTCGGCTAGTCCGAATCCATTCTCTTTTCTGAACCCAAATCGATTCGGTTAGTCCGAATCGATTCGGAAATCCTATATTTTCTATTTCTTTTGTTTTTCTTTTAAATTTAACCCTTTTTCTTTAGGCTTAGTACTTAGGAACCTTATTGAATGAAGTAAAATTAGAGTCCTAGAGTTTTAGTTGAGTTTGGTCGTCACCCTAGAGTTGAATGGGTTCACTTGGGGTTCATGTCATGGGGATAAAAAGTGATGTTCAGGCATTACTTTTCATTTCACAAATTCTTAGGAATTAAGAGTTATAAGCCCATACTGGGAGATTTTAGGGGCCCTATTGAGGCATATAACACCTTGGGATTCGTAATATTTTGGTGACCATTTGGAGACCAATTCGGGACTTAAATATGATGAATATTAATGAGAAATATTCAAGGCTTATGGTTTCAAATAAAATAAAACACACATGTGATTAATGGTAATGATAATGAGATTTAATTGGTAAATGTTAATTTACTTAAACACACCTCTCTAAATGCTATCATAAGGGAAGCTCGCGCATGAGGTGATGTCCCCTGACTAGTGAATGCAGGGAGACTATAGTCCTCGGCCATAGGCGGGATTTTTATATGTTTTTCTGCGCTAGTGAGGTAATTTCGGGTGTGGTTATTACTCACTCGCAGGCTTATGGCCACTTCCCGACGTGCGTTAGGTGCCCAGGTTGTCTTGTATAGATAGGCCCTGGAAGATGATAGTCATTTAGGGGCGCGCCCAGTGGGGAAACTCGGAGGGGCGGTCTTAGAATCGTTATATGTATAAGAATATAACCTTTCTAAGTCAAGTGGGACTTGATATTTGTAAATTTCCATAAGAAAAGATGATGGTAATTATATTCCTGTGAAGGAATGGAAAATGAAAAGATGTGATGAATAATGATGTTTAATTTTATTATCTTGTCTAAATAATAATTGTTAGAATCATTTAAATTGCCTTATTATATTTGGTGTTTGGGATGCTAGATTCTCATTTACTTCATGCATGATTAACTGTTCATATATATCATACTTTTCATTTAGCTGGTGATCATATATAATTCGGGCCCTGACCCGTTCATTTTCCATGTTGTGCATGTTACTGTATCCGCTCAGGTGCTCCTCCGCAAGGGCTCCCGTTGTGATTTTCCCATTCCAAATACTTTCGAGGAGGTGTGAGATATTGCGGATTATTACAGGATATTTTGTTAGACGCTTCTCTTTTTGAATTCTAGATATGATCGGGTCTTTTCATTCGGGTGTGTGTGGACCAACGTTTGTAATTGCTTAATGGATGCATTATGTAAATTATTGAACTGTTGTTATACCTCGGATGTAACTGTTGACCGACAGATTATTCGGTCCTTTTATTGTATGTTGTTTCCGTATTAAAATAAGTTTATTTGGAATTCCACTTTCTTATCAGATTGGGTTGTTTAATTTATTTCTTTCTCTTTTAATCAAATTAAAATTTGGTAACCCGTTTTCTGATTTATTGGGTGGTTTTTCCCGTATACCTATTTTATTGTTTTGATGCCGAGAATGATTTCCATCCATGATTCCGTTATGTTGAGGTATCGGGATGGCCACCCCTTATTTCGGATCTCGGGTTGTCACAGCTGGACACCTAAAAGGTTTTGAAAATAGTTTTATAGCAAGGGTTAGAACCTAAAACATTTTGAAAATATTTAGCAAGTGAATTAACTGCAGTAAATTTAAAATGCATGAATGCGCTTCATATTTAAGTTAGTGTCGCACTCCCTTGTGGACATTTTCACCCCTCCACTATTGTGCACACCTACCGGTTACCTTAACCCTACCTAGTTGTACTACTCGTCCAACTAGTCCTCGTATAACCTTCCCTTGCCATATTACTCTAACCCGAATATAATGATTCTTGAATTATAAGTTATCTCACAATTAACTTAATTAATTTCCCCTTAAATAGTATCATATAACCGTGTCACAAGTTATATAAAGTAAATACATCCCACACTGTATTATTACCCATATATAATATTTACCACCCTTATATATGTACCTTTACTACAACATCCACACATATAACTTACGTATATCCATCCCTTCGAGTATACCCTCGCCGGATGATTCCCTCTAAAATGCTATCTCACTAGGTGTGCTCACAAAATCTAGTTTTCCCCAAGTTGGAATTGCTCACCAACTTGGCCCAAATTATAAACGTAGTGGAGGCGGTCATTTTCCTTCCCTGAAAGTGAGATAAATCCCTCACCCATATATACCGGACGCTATGACCTGGGGATATACTCACCCTACTCCTCAAGCTAGGGGATTCACCCACATCGCGCTACCTCCCTTAATAGCATTAGAGTATATAAATTGAATAAATATCTAGACACTAATATTTAATATCTCACACAATATATACACTTATATATATAGTATCACTACACCGTATATACATAATATAAACTCCGGCTTTACCATGTACTCAAAATCCCGTACACTGCCTGTAATTTAATATCACACACAATATATACACGTATATATATATACTATCACTACACCGTATATATATAATATAAACCTCGGCTTTACTGTGTACTCAAAATCCCGTACACTGCCTGTAATTTCCTGAGTCTGTGGCCTGACTCAACGTAATTAATTTTCTCACTTAATAATTTATCATCTTCCCGAGTCTATGGTCCGACTCTAATATATTTAATTCATACCTCAATTTATATAATACTTTCCTCGAGCCTATGGTCCGACTCTAATTAAATTAATTAACACACTTATTAATTTAATACCTTTCTGAGTCTATCACCCGACTCTAATTAAATTAACTAACACACATATCAATTTAATACCTCCTCGAGTCTATCGTCCGACTCTAATTAAATTAATTAACACACCCATTAATTTAATACCGATTCGAGTCTGTGGTCCGACTCCCAGTTAATTAATTTACACATTAATTAGTTTACACCAATCCGAGTCTGTGGCCCAACTCTAATATAATTAATTAACACACTTATTAATTCAATACCTTCCCGAGTCTACAATCCGACTCTAATTAAAATAATTATCACGCCTATTAATTTAATCCTACCCGAGTCTACAAGCCGACTCTAATTAAATTAATTATCACATTTATTAATTTAATCATACCCGAGTCTACAATCCGACTCTAATTAAATTAATTTTCACTCTTATTAATTTAATCCTACCTGAGTCTACAATCCGACTCTAATTAAATTAATTATCACTCTTATTAATTTAATCCTACCCGAGTCTACAATCCGACTCTAATTAAATTAATTATCACACCTATTAATTTAATAACTTGGTGTCACCCAATCATTATCCCCGGACTCACTTACTTGGCCCGTAACTTAATATTTCCCGAGTCTATGTCCCGACTCCAAACTAATTACTTTCTCTCAATAATTAATTTAACACTTGATGTCACTTAACCAACATACCCGGACTCTCTCACTTGGTCCATTTTACATCTCGTAAAATCATGCCCACATTTTCGCCTACAATGTGTCACACATTTACTTCCATAAATTTCCCAATTATATTTGCCTATAATTATCAACATACCCGGACTCGATTCACTTGGCCCGAAATTTATTATTTCCCGAGTCTATATCCCGACTCTAAATTAAATAGTTTATCTCCAAACTTAATTCAATATATTGAGGTCGCCTGATCAATATACCCGGATTCGCTCACTTGATCCGTATCTCACTATTTTGGAATAAAATTTCTCAAATCCATTCATTAAGTGCCCCACATAAATTCATCCTAGTCCCAATTACTTTCTCCCATAATTTCTAGGAATATTTATTTCATAATTATTTATCACTTATTAATGTATGAAACTTAACTTTTACTAAATTTCCCTTTATATAACTAACTGGCCGAACTGCCCAAATTTCGCCATCATCGATCGATCGAGCCCCCTGGGTCGATCGATCGATCGTTCCAGTAATCGTCTTCTCCAGCCACTGTCAGCCATGGATGAAACTTAAAGCCTAAATTCTCAACCTAAGCCCTTACCCAAATACAAATAACACATCCTCAATATAAGGAAAGGGTCTAAACATCCCACAGACCTAAATTCATCATCACTATCCATAAATTCCAAGGTTTTCCCGATTTGGGTATTATCCGGGTTTCAAATCCCCAATACGAATTTCATTCATTTTATCAGCAATTAACCATTTATTCTCACTGGTTTTTAACATACGATTCATTCCTCTACATTCTAGAATCATAAACACAATAAATCTCACCCTTAATCCCATTAAGGTATATTAATTTCCAAAAACCCAATTTAAATTTTGGTCACACACCCAAAACGAAATTTTGATTAACACATCACTATGATATGAATTGATTATTATCAATTTAGAAATCACAACAGTTAACCACTTGCCTGAAATTGTTCGTAGTGTCTGATCCATTGTTGATGTCCCTTAATTTGGCTCCAATAACCTCCAATTTGCTCTTGATTTGCTTTCCCCCAAATTCCCTCTCAAACCCTAGGTTTAGAGTTATGTTGGCGGCTATTCCCTAATCTCTCAATTAGGTTAAAAACATCCAATCCCGTTTTTGGCCATGTGGGTCTAATTAAAAAGGCCAAACTCACTCCGTGTGGGCCCGGCTATGCCTAAAAATACCCTAAGACCCAATTACTACTCCCGGGTACTCTTTTCTGACTATCTCGACCCATCCGGATGCAACCGCGCACTCAGAATTGTCATCCGAAATACTTTTCAAAATTTCCAAGTTTTGACCTCAAAATGTAACACACGAGATTTTGAACCATTAAACTTAAAAGTCGCCAATTATAAATAATTCGGCTCACTCAAATAAATTCTCCAACTCATGAATTTAAGTTTCTCCAATTTAAATATTTTTATCACTCCCAAAAATAATTAAATATTAAATCCTCAAAATTACGGAGTGTTACAAACCACTTCCATGCTAAGGGAAGCAAGCGAGGGGGAGATCCCAACTAGTTTGGAAAAAGAGGGGGAGGTAGTGCCAGTGGGGTACTAGTTGAGCAGAGTCAGAGGCAGGGTTCCCAGTAGGGGGAGTCTTCTAAGAGGTTCCGTTCTGGAGGTTTCAGGCATGGTCATGGGGGTTGGAGATAGGGCCAACCATATGGCCAGCAACAGGGACCACATAATCAACAGGAAGGCCAACAACAGGGAGGACAATAGGGCCAAGGTAGAGGTGGTAACGGCCAATCGGGCTGAGGCTACCAGGGACAGAGAGGAGGAAACTTCATCGGGAAATGCTATACTTGTGGTAAGACTGGCCATAAGAAACAGGAGTGCCCCAATAAGGACAGAGTTCCTTGGTAGCAGGGTGTTCACCAGGAGCCCCAGAGACCTATTTTTCCCACCGCCCTACCAGCGCCAGCTCCAGTTCCAGCTTTTCCCGCAGTTTCGATGCAGCAGGAGCAGTTGCAGTATGGACGTGTCTATAACGTCCACCAGGCCGCAGCTCCTCAGGCACCACTCGCAGTGGAGGGTAAGTTTTCTATCCATGGTACTTTGGGTCGTATCTTATTTGACATGGGGGCATCACACTCCTTTATAGCCACTAGCTTTGCACGGGCCACTGGGTTGTTAAGCACAACAGAGAGTACAGTGACTTGTGTAGACACACCGCTAGGTAATGGGTCGGTGATTTTTTTCATATGCGGGGGAGTAGGTATAGAGATTGGTAGTTTAATTTTACCGGCCGATATGCTAGTGTTAGATATGTCCGAGTACGAGGCCATTATTGGCATGGATTGGCTAGTCGAGTATAGGGTAATGATTTATTGCTTCAGTAGGAGTATTGTGTTCGCCATTCCGGGCCAGGAGATGTTCTTAGTGGAGATGCCTGGTTCTGAGGGAGGGTCGTCCACCCACTTGTTTTATATAGAGGATGAGACCTCTACAGTAGTGGTTCCATTCGATTCAATTATGGTCGTCTACGAGTTTGCTGATGTATTTCAGGATACACCGGGGTTGCCTCCGAGTAGGGAGATCGAGTTTGTGATAGACTTAGCACCAGGCACTCGTCCGATAGCACGTGTGCCTTATCCTATGACTCCGACAGAGATGAGGGAGTTACAGGATCAGATAGAAAAATTGTTGGGACAGGGCTTCATCCGTAGGAGTACCTCGCCATGGGGTGCCCCAGTTCTGTTTGTAAAGAAAAGGGATGGGTCCCTACAACTTTGTATTGATTATCGGAAGCTTAACAAAGTCACGATACGGAATAAGTATTCGTTGCCTCGCATCGATGACTTGTTTGATCAGCTGAGAGGAGCGGTCCACTTATCGAAGATAGACTTGAGATACGGGTACCATCAGCTACGCATCTGGGAGCAGGACATGGCTAAGACTGCTTTTCTAACGAGGTATGGGTCATATGAATTCAGGGTTATGCCATTTGGGCTAACCAACGCCCCAGCAGTATTTATGGGCTTGATGAACAGAGTATTCAGTTTGTCATTGTTTTCATAGATGACATCCCGATTTATTCCCGAATTGAGGAAGAGCATGTCGAGAACTTACGTATGGTTTTGCAGACCTTACGAGAGCATGAGTTGTACACCAAGTATGAAAAGTGTGAATTTTGGCAGCGGGAAGTACAGTTTTTGGGACACATTGTATTAGAGAAAGGGATATCTGTGGACCCTAGTAGGGTGTCAATGGTGAGGGAGTGGGGACAACCCACGATGTTGACGGAGGTATGGAGTTTTCTGGGATTAGCCAGATACTATAGACGATTTATTCAGGGATTCTCGAAGATTGCGGGTCCGATGATAAATCTGACTCGTAAGGGCGTGTCGTTTGTTTGGGATGATGCATGTCAGTTGGAATTTGATGAGCTGAAGGACAAGTTGACTTCAGCACCGGTACTAGCACTTCTCAGGGCGGGAGCGGAATACCTAGTTTATACTGACGCATCCCTGCAGGAACTTGGGGGAGTACTTCAGCAAGAGGAGCAGACCATAACTTTTTCTTCCCGGAAGCTTAAACCTCACGAGAAGAATTACCCCACCCACGACTTAGAGCTGGCAGCAGTCGTGTTTGTGCTTCGAATTTGGAGGCATTACTTACTGGGGGAACAGTTTCGCTTATTTATAGACCACAAGTCACTGCAGTACTTGTTCATGCAAAAAGAGTTGAACATGCGTCAACGCAGGTGGCTTGAGTTTGTAAAAGATTATCAGTTCGAAATACACTATCACCCGGGGAAGGCTAATATAGTTGATGATGCATTGAGCTATAGATCAGTAGATGACGCGATTGAGGCGTGGAAAGCAAAATGGAAGGAATTGGAACATCAGGATGCCATGGCCCGATCATTTATGTCTGCGATGATAGTTACGCCTCAGATTGTTACGTGAGTAGTACAGGCACAGGCAGCGGATTCGTTCTGTCAAGATCGGATTAGACAACTTTTAACCGGGGGAGCCGAGTCTTATTCAGTAAGTTCCGAGGGTGGTTTGCGCTTCAATGGGAGACTCGTTGTTCCATAGGGGGAGGACCTTTGACATGCAGTAATGACGGAGTCGCATGGGTCCCGATTTGCGGTACATCCCGATGGGGACAAAATGTATCAGGATATGAGGCGGAACTATTGGTGGAGCGGGATAAAAAAGGATATCGCAGAGTTCGTATCCAAGTGTACCACTTGCCAGTTAGTGAAAGTGGACCATCAGAGATCACCAGGTTTGCTTCAGCCATTGGATATTCCTACGTGGAAATTGTAAGGCATTTCCCTGGATTTTATCACCGGGTTGCCCACTTCACAGAGGGGGCACGATTCTATATGGGTTATTGTGGATCGATTGGCAAAAATAGCCCACTTTTTGCCCGTCAGGACCGACTACACGGCGGGACAGTATGCTCAACTATTTATTACAGAGATAGTGAGATTGCATGGTGTGCCTCTTAACATCGTGTCGGATAAAGACAAGACATTTGTATCTCATTTTTAGGAAAGCTTCCAGGAGGCTATGGGTACCGAGTTGCGATTGAGTACAACGTATCACCCGCAGATCGATGGGCAGACTGAGCACACTAATCAGATACTCGAAGACATTTTTTGCATGTGTATCCTTGATTTTGGGAGAGGTTGGGAGCAGTATCTCCCACTGGTGGAGTTTGTATATAACAACTCCTATCAGTTTATGATTGGCATGGCCCCGTTCGAAGCATTGTATGGCAGACCTTGTCTTTCTCCATCTTGTTGGCTAGAAGTGAAAGACAATAAGCTACTCGGGCCAGAGGTGATTCAGGATACATCGAGCAGAATTGAGATGATTCAGGATCGCATATGGGTAGCACAGGGCAAACATAAAATCTATGCCGATGCTAGCAGGTCTTTCCGAGAATTTGCAGTGGGGGACTAGGTTTTGTTGAGAGTATCTCCAATGAAGGGGGTAATGAGATTTGGGAAGAGAGAGAAGTTGGCTCCGAGATATGTAGGGCCATTACCTATTATAGAGAGGGTCGGACCAGTGGCTTACAGACTTGGGTTACCTGAGCACTTGCATCGTATCCATGATGTGTTCCACATTTCGTCACTAAGGCGATACCTTCGGGATGAGTTGGCACACACTCACATTACGATTGAGGAGATTGAGTTACAGCCAGATAGGTCATATGAGGAGAGACCGGTGGCTATCCTAGATTATAGTGAGAGGAGGCTGAGGTCAAAGGTAGTTCCACTTGTTTGGGTGCAGTGGCAACATCGCAATGTGGAGGAGTCTACTTGGGAGCGTGAAAAGGATATGCGTGAGAAATATCCAGATTTATTCATACCAGGTATGCCTTATTTTTCCGAATTTCGGGACAAAATTCCTTTATTAGGGGGGAAGTATGTAATACCCCATATTTTTGGTGATTTAAATAATTATGGGATTTATTATTACTGAGGGATTAATTGAATTTAAATGTGAGAATTAAATTATTAATTAATCCGAATCTAATAAAAATAAATATTAACTAGCGTGCCAAGGGTTAATACTTATTAATTTAATATTACTGTGAGATATGTAATATGGAACTGTACACTTTGATAAATTGTCGAGAGAGAATAATGCGACAGTTTAGCGAATTAAGACAGACGCGCGTGTGAGTCGTGTCGGGACTAATTTAGTGGAATAAATATATCAATTATTTTTAGTAACTGGTATGGTCATTTCGAGTGTACCGTTGAGTCTGGAAGGGTCGAGATAGTCGAAATAGTATACCCGAGTATTTAGTTTGGGTCCCGAAATAATTTTAGGCCTAATCGGCACCCCGAGAGGGCATTATAGTAAATTGGATTTTTAGGCTTAATTAATGGTCGAAAATTAATAGTAAAATTATCAACCAAAGAAAGTCCATTAGTGTTAAAAAGCTACAGGTAGTAAGAACGGTCGTAGGAAGTGAGGGAGAACTATTTCCAAGAGAAGAGGGTCAAATCGACACCACCTTGAACAACCACCACCACCACCGTGTAGATCGGGAGAAGGGGAACACACCCATACTAACAACGTCAAGAAATCAGACAACTAATTCAAGGCAAGTGTTTATAACTTACTGTATTTCGGTATTTATCATACTCATGTTAGTATAGGATTGTTAGAAACATGTTTTGGTTCATAACAATGATGAAATTGAGGAATTTGGATTGTAAATTGATTCTGAGATTTGCTAAATTAAAACCCTTCATGTATATAGACTAGAAATCAAGTTTTGAGGAACTTATGTGTAGAACAAATCTGGAAATAATGGGTTCTTGAATATGAATTGGAAGAACTAGGGTTTTGATAAATTAATTTTGGGATTTCATGTTTTATGGATGATTCGTAATGAATTAGTGATTCTAGGATGTTAGAATGCATATATTATTGATGGGATTCGAATTAGAACTGTTTGTTTGGAGTTTGGGATGTCGAATTAGAGGTCTTAGGTTTAAAATGGTAGAAAAACGCCGAAAAATCTGGGTAGAAGACGAACAGCGCAATCTCACGCGAAGTCGCTCGAAGTCGTTCGAGCGAGATTACATCTCGCGCGAAGTCGTTCAAGCGACATGTGGCATTCGTTCAAAAGACATGCCAGCTGGTTCGAGCGACAAAGTGAAATTTTGGGAATTTCTTAGAATCCAGTTTTGAGATTATTGATTTATGGGAGTGAGATAAATTTCCAAATAATAAACTTAAGTAAGACAGAATTTCGGAAAAAGTATGAGCGACTAAGTACTTTAATTATTTCGGCATGGAGAGAATGTACCTTAAAGATTATGAGAGGGATAATAATCTCAATAATTGTACTACGAAATGTTGAAATCAAAATACGTAAGAGAAGTATATATGTAGGTGAGAGAAATACCTATAAATTATAATAGGACGTGGGTATGCCTATTATGTGATATTATTATTAAATGCACTAATGGGTGATAACGCTGGGGTGTAAGAATCTTATTATTAAGTTTACTAATGGGTGACAACTCGGGGGTACAAGAATAAAATATAAGGATATTAATGGGTGATAACATGGGGGTACAAGATTATTTAAATAAGTGTACTAGCTAATGGGTGATAACCCGGGGGTACACCATTATGGTTAGGTGCGCTAATGGGTCATAGCCCGGGGGTGCAGTATTATAATATATGTATATAGGGCAGATGTGACTATATGTATATATGTACGTGAGTTGTGAATCAACCTGCTGTGTATAGCTTGTAGAGATGGGCATGTAAATTTATAAAGAAGATCTTAAGAGTATAATTGATTTATTATGAAAACAGGAAAATATCCTAATTAGCTATTCGACATAGGCTAATTTGATAACGTATTGTATAGGCGATACGGATTTACTAATGGTGAGAATAAATACTATTAGGATGAATTCAGACTAGTTATATTGGGTGGTATAGCTAAGGAGAAAATTAAATACACGTTAGGCGTGCACAATAGAAGAGAGGTGAGAATCTCATGTGAGAGTTCGAACTAACATGTACGTGATGCTTGCTTTACTGCAATTTTTAAATACTTGCTTAAACAACTATTTTTACACATCGGGCTCTTACCCATTTCTTGCATCTCTTCTCTCTCTTGCTATATATATGTATTATATCAGGTGCTCAGCCACAGGGACACCATGCTTAGAGATTGGATTGCTTGGCATGCTGCAGCTGTTGTGGAAGCTGTAGGTCATCGTATTAGACGCCTCCATCATTTCATTTCCATTCTTTATAGACTCTCTATTTAGGGCATGTGTCGCCCATTCCTTAGACATTTTTTTTTTAGAAATTATGTTCAGTTTACTTTTCGTTCATTCCCATTTGGATTTGTGGTTACTATGGTTTTGTTTTGAGGTTTTGAACTGGAAGGTCTTATCCAGTCTAGATTTATTTCAGCATGTGATTCTGATTCCGTATTTATATTAATTAATTATGCGTGGATGGTTTATATTAAATTTCTTGGTTTGGTAATTAAATGGTTTTAATTAAAAAGGAAAAAATGTTTTGACACCTAGCTTAATTATATTAAGTGATTAAATGAGTTATTATGTTTTTTGACAGTGATGTTAAGAATGAACCAGCCGAACATTCTGTTTTAAATTTTATAAAGGACTGATCACCCGATATTTAATTGGGCGGGGTGTCACACCTAAATAAATCATGTTGTTATAAAACAACAAGTCAAATGCAATAAGCCGATATCACCACAATATTTATTCACACAGAGAAGAATATATGGTTAAAAGTATATTGTATAAATTTCACTTTGCTTACCCAATTTGGCACGCCCTCATGATTGGAAATGTCTAACAGATATATAAACTTTGAATGCTCTAAAGAATTAGAATATTTTAATTATGTCTGCACTTAAAAGAGGGTACACTAATTACTTTCGAAATTGAAAATGTCAAATGTCAAATTCTTTAAAGAATGGTGAAATTAGTGAGAGTATCAAATCACCTGATGTGGTTATAAAAGAAGTTAAGATACTCATGGCATTCCTTTAACATGCAAAGTACTTATTCTTTTGGTTAATGGATACGAATAGTTTTAAAAAGCTCTTAAATGATTTTGGTATTCTGAATGATTGTAAGATTTATCCTAAGAATGAGAATTTGACAAAGGAGTAAGAAAATATTCGATTTTGATAATCAACAATACATGGTCAAAATTTTCGTTACGAATAGAGAAACGTGTGTAAATAAATATTTTCACCTCTAATTTAGAATGTTTAAATTTTATAGCTTTAGTGGCTCTTTTTGAGTAAGAGATTCATTTAGTGTGAAGACTTATTAGAGTTTAAGAAAAGAACTGTATACATTGAGAAATCACTATATAAACTTATGTCAGTTTCCCATCAATGGTATTTTAAGAATACTTTATGTACTTTGATTAAGTATATATATACCTTGAAGTTAGTGGGAGTGAATTTATATATTTCTTGAATTTCTCTTATTAATGAATGATAGATTAGAGAAATAAAAGAATTTAAGAGTATGAAGTAATGAGATGCTTAAAATATTATATGCTCACACTTATGATAATTGTCCTTTCTTGATTAACTAGGTTTGTTTTGATCTAGTGACAAATATTATGAAAGGGTGAGAATCAATTAAATATATGTGCATCGTGCTTTGGGGTACAATTTATGGATTATGGCTGCGAAAAATTTATTTTGTGACTTGGGGTTGTCGAATACTATTACCAAGTCACTGAAATATTATGATAATGTCGCTGCAATCTTCGTTATGGAGAACTGATAGGTATTTTTAAAAGCCTAAGCACATTAAGATATAATACCTATATGTGGATGAAGAAGTTCAGAAACAACAAGTGTCAGTTGAACAAATTCGTATAAGTGTTAACATAACATATCCACTAATAAACGGGCTATCACCAAAGAACATTCATGAAACATGCTTAAGATATGAGTCTTGCGTGTAGGCAATTAAGTATAATTATTAGTGAATTGTTTGGAGCTTAAATTTTGGCACTATACTTGATATCAATTAAAATGTGTTATGAACATTTCAATTTTGGTCTTGTAATATAAGTTTACATACATGTGAATTGATGAATGTCACAAAAAATACTCTGTTATATAAGACATTATTGGACAATTATTGAACAACTCAATTTATAGACTTTGTTGGATGAATTGTTACACTGTTGTGGTACATGAGAGCGATCGTGCTCTTGAATTAGTATGTGAGCGTCATGACTCTCATTAATGGTATGTTTGATTAAGGTATTTATGAAAAAAAATTATTGCGCTCCTTATGATAATTATGGATCAAGTTGGAGAATGTTAGAATTATTTTAACAAAATAATTTTACATAATGTGTCCCATAATTATATTAATTCTAAGAATCACTTTGGTTAATGAAAGGGTACTCCAAATACTAAGAGTCAAAAGGACCATTGATTATCTACCTTGATGAACGGTTAAGATTAAGTGAATGTTGGAGATTTGGGTTATATCTCTGCCTATAAATAAGTGATTGATTTTTCATCATTCAGACACACAAAAAGACAACATAATGAAATAATAGGATAAGGCAGAGAAATCCAAAGACTCAAGTTTATGTTAATTTTTGAAATATTATTTTGGCTATAAAAGAAGATCCAACCATTGGAATGTGCTGAAATTGGAATATGTTCTTGTCGTATACGAGAGGAAGCCGTGGTCCGAAATTCAGTCCGATTGAACAACGTTAAGGTCGACTGATCCGTCAATTTTTTCATTTGTGACATAATGAAAGTATGCGATTATAATATTATTTTGTATTTCGCATAATAATTATATGTGATAATCATGTTGATATAAAATCTTAATGTTAAATGTATAATACATAATATTTTATATTATGAAAGAACAAATAATATGTAGAATTTATAGATTCATAAAAATATGTTAATTACGTGTTCTTTAATTATGTTTGTAGATATGAAAATTTTTATAAGTATTTTAAAATTAAATAAAGAGTTTGTATATATTTATATACATTTAGTGCGATACATTAATCTGTCACTTCTATTATTTAATAATGGATCCAGCCAGATCAATCTCGGGGCGATATGTCATTGTGCACCAATTGCAATGGTAATTTTTAATGGCTTAAAATTATTGATACTGATACATAAATAGTGCTTTGATGATTAAAAGAAATTAAATGATTAATGTGGTGGCCCACAACATACTTGTACTTTTCAAAATGTATAATTTGTAGGTGCGGTGGCAATGGGTGAAAGGGTTACGGAGAATGATTGGCCGTTGCCTTTTGATTAATTCAACAGGCACGGTCCTTGTGGATGCTATGATATTGTTTGCTGATTTAATAAGGCGAGGAGAAACTGCCATATCTTCCCATGAGAGTTGTCTATGTATTCAGCGATAGTGGAAGTAGGTAGAGAGGGCAGGTGGTAATCTTCCACATATGTAGGTCTATTATTGACAACACTTTGGCAATTTAAATACATTGAAGACTGAGTTAAATAAATGGGAAATGCTTTGTGTCACAAATTACTCGTTCAAATCCTTCCCAAATAACATTAAGTGTTATACTTTATGGTATAGATCCCGTCAGAACACAATCCATTAATATTATTTGAGAGAGATTTGAAAGATTTATTTGGTACTCATATTATTACTCTAAATAAATATGGTGACATAAGCCGCCTTTATTATGGTTGACTACAGATCGAGCTGTTGAAACTTTGTGATAAATCTGTATTTGATATTTCACAAAGTACAAGAATAGTGGCTGGATTTTGTACCGAAGGCTAGAGGTTCTAACATATAAATCTCCATTAATTAATTAATGTTATTTTATTTGAATGATGCATCATGAAGAATGCTTAACAGATTCATCCAATTAGATCTCAATCAAAACACTTCTAATATTAGTATCTATTAAAACACTTTTAATATTAATTAATGTTATTTTATTATGTCCGTTGGAACGTGAGGTAAGTATTAGTTGCTTAATCTATTCTTAACTACTGAGAGGATCAGATTTCGAGTCTCACTTTTCGAAAAGCATGCGCCTATTCCTTATTTTTACAGGATTGTACTAGAGATGGAGGCAACAAGATTCCAATAACGGAATAATATAGCATGCTTAATAATTTGGCTCAACAAAGGTGTTTACTAAAAGCTGGTCAAGTTAGAGAACTTTTAGAGGATAGTGATACAGTGACATTGCGCCTGGCTAATTCCTACTAGTGTTGAGTCACTCAGCGATCAATACAAATTAAATATATAAATTTATATAAAGTCATTAGTTAATAAATTACTTAAAAATTTAGTTGTATATGATCAATTAAAGTCGTAATTTTATTGATATCTTAAATTTATTAACTTTTTAATTAATTAACGATAAGTCTAAATGATAAAATTACACTTATTAATATAAATACAATCATATTTATGTATGTAGATGCAATTGCAATTATAACTCTATCTACATTCATAAGTATAAATGTATTTATATTGATCAAGGTTCTAAAAAATGCGGGGCGTGATCGAGGCGTCGAGGTCAAGCCTCAAGCTTTAGAAATCTAGGCGGCGCTTAGGCGTAAAAAAATGTTTAGACATTTTTTAATATATTTTAACATTTTTAACTATAATAACGCTATTAAAAGTACTAAAATGATACATACCTTAAATTATGTCTGAATATATGCAAACTAAAATACTATTTTTTTTAAATACAAAAAAAAAACGCATTTTTTGGGACGAGAGGAAGAGAGGTTTGGGATACCATTTGTCTTTTGATTGTTTTGAATGAGATAGTGGTCCGATTTTTTAAAAACAGTCTTTAAAAGGGGATATCGTTTTACTAAAGCATTTTTATTTATAAAAAAAATGCGTCTTAAGCCTTTTACCAAGAATAACGCTTAAAATGCTTAAGGTGAGGCTTTCTCTCAAGCCACAAGCCTAGAAGCGCCTTTTAGAACACTGATATTAATACGTGTAATTGTATTTATATTCGTTTATCTACGTTAGTAGTTGTACAACACATGGACTTGTTGAAAAAACTATTTTTAGCTTGTCTTTATTGTTAGTTTCTAAAGAGTTCATGTATCAAAACACTTTTTAATATATATATATATATATATATGTGTGTGTGTGTGTGTGTGTGTATAGAGAGAGAGTAAGGCTCTTATATGTCACGATTCATACATCACAATTAGTTTTACGCCTTAAAAAAATAATTTTTTTTATACCCATAAAGTTAACCTTTCAATCAATATATGCTCAAAAAATTAACTTAAAATACAATTTTCACATATTTTTTTAAATTCCAATAAAAAACTGTTGAAAATACTTTATTTATAAGGGTCTGCGCCAGCAGAATTTTGTGATTTTTTAAAAAAAAATACCTAGAAAATGTATTTTGACCTAATTATTTGAACACATGTTGATTGAAATGTTAATTTCAATAGAAAAATAAAAAATTTGGAATAAAGGTTTCTTAGGACATAGAACTAGGTGTGATGTATAGAGTGTGATGTAATAGAGCATTCCTCTCACTATATATATATATATATATATATATATATATATATATATATATATATATATATATATATATATATATATATATATATATTAAAAGATGTCTTAATATTTTAATTTTATATAATCTTAACATGATTTAATTTTATGTAATATTTAGTTATAATATTATAATTACAACAGTTGGTATACTCTTCCTCCTCATATTCATAAATATTTTAGTAATTTGAGGTGTGGACTAAAAGTCAGTTATAATTTCATCTCTAGCTTAATATTTAATAGTATTGATAAAGTAAAGTTATTAATAGGTGCAATTACAAAAGAGAATGTTAAACACAAAAGTGATTGATATCATTTGCCTAAGACCATCTCTTATATACCCAAAATTTGCTTTCTTAATATCCCAAATTTCATATGCTCCCCCACTTTACTTTTTAATTCCAGAATTGTTGGCATATATGACCTCCTTGCGGCAATGCACTTGTCGCACGAGCTTGTTCCTACGGTAGTCCACTTGTCGCGGGGTTAGGGACCATAATATCGCAACAACTCTATTTCCAAAGACCAATTTCTGAATAATTTTATAAAAACCTCATATTCTTTTAACCGTTACCTTCCTCATCAATTTTCTTAATATTCGATTGAATTTAAAAAATTTCGATGGAAAACCTCTCCTCCAAGCCAACTCAGTCAAGTTTCAAAGGACTCTAGAAATCCAAAACTTCAGAGGTAGCCACTTAAAAAAAACTTTTCGGAGGATTAGGATGCCCTACTATTCCATTGATGAGTAGATATGTCTAAGGACTCCATATATAAAGTCAACAAAAAATGTCATTGTGGAAAAAGGTGGCCTAAGAATTCAATAAAAAGAATCAACATACTGAGCACCGTTCTACTAGTTCAGTCAAGACACGCTTCAACGCTACTAGTTGAGTCGTGAGCAAATTTTGTGCATTTGTTGGTCATGTTAAAGGAAACTTGTGCATTGGCCACACTAACCATGATGTGATCCCCTTATCTCCAAAGCATAAAAATTGCATATGTGGTCCTTTTTTAAGTTCATGAAGTGCTACCTCATTCTGAAGGACACTTCAAAATGAAATAAAGAGATCCAAGTGCGATGTAAATTACGTAAGAAGGTTAGGAATCATTCCAAATCTGGTAGGAGTACAACTATGCTTCCAATCCCAGCCAATCATATCTTCCTTGTGAGGAATCGTACGTTCCTTCAATGGAGAACATTTCATTTGAAGATGGTTTCCTCCTAATATTAACCCAACCAAGAGTATAGTGACCCATCAATAGAGATGTCATGAAGTAACGAAGGAAAACTGATAGTAGTTTTGTCACAAGCAACATTCCTAAGCTTGTGGTGGACTTAAATGGAAACTTGCACTCGATTTCTCAAAAGAGACTACAAGAAACAGCCCTGTTGGACACGAAAGTGCGAATTTCATCAAAAAAAGAGAAGTCATTGGAAAGAAACGTGGAAGAAGATATAGTCAACAAAGAGTATTCTCACTTGGACCCCCTCTGCATGCATATAAGGAGAAAAAAAATTGGACGTCCTCGACAAGTGGGAGGCTGGGGAGGTGAGGTTTGCACATCTACATTATTTCGAGTTCCACTCTGATGAATGATGTATTTAATTTAAGTTTATACTAATTTGCATTACTATTTAATTTTATTAGTTGTAGTAATAAAAGAATGCATTATTATTTAAACAACTAGTGTGAAGCCCGTGCGATGCGCGGTGCTTTGTCGTTGTCGATATAACTAAGTACTTTTTGAACATATAAAAGTTCCAAAGGAAATCTAACCATCAATGGATGCAAGGAAACTTATCCAAGCGAATATCATTGACCAATTCTTTACTCACCATGACTAATAACATACCACTTTTCCTCATTGGGTAAAAGAATCTAAATCAGCAAAAGCACATATCTCATCTTACCCATGATATATGATACAAATTGAGGATAGATGGACTTTATAATTTTTAATACAAAATTGTTAATCAGAAGAGAATGAAAAAAAAATACTTATATATCCCGTTTGTTTTTGTGGAGGGGTAAATAAAAGAACCAGTCATTTAATAATAAACATATCAAACAAACCATGAACGACAATGTAACAAAAAAAATTCCAACATCAACCCATAACTAGGAAACCCAAAACAAAAAAATAGAAAACACAAATTCAACAAAAATAAACGAAGAAGTTTTCTTACCAAATGCTTAATCTGATTAGGGGGTTCAAAAGAATCTACCACGTTCGTGTACTAATCACCTTGATCCAACTTTAGTGAGTCCTTCTCCTTGATATTTTTATCAAATGCATGAGTTAAATGTATAAAATGATTTTTTTGAATTATGTTTTTTCTTGTTGCTCTCAAGATCACTTTTACTTTGTGTATCTTTCATTCTTTTTAGTGCTTCTTCCTCAGAACTTGATTGCCAATATCAAAATCCCTCTATCTCTCCTCAACGCTTCCTATGATTCATGGCTGGTATTTTCTTACATACATAATAAGAAAAGTGAAAAAAATGAACAAAAAAATTGAATAGGTCTGTAATAAAAACTTAATTGGCATTGTGCATCCCCTTTGACATTAGCTCTTCCATAGCAACCCACTATATATGTTGTCCTCTAAATTGCAGTAGGACCATCTAGAGAGAAAAGAAAATCAATATATAATAGGGTCCATTTGATAGTAACATTTGCCATGGCAAATAAGGAATCTTTCTCATTTTCCAATTTTTAGTTGCGTTTGATAGCACTTACTTGCCCTGAAAAATAATTATAACCTACACTAAGGTACTAACACCTAAATCACAAAAAACTGATTTGCCATGGAATTCAATTCTTTGGGGGTCCCCAAAGAATTTAATTCTAAGAAACCAATGACTTAAAAATTAATTCCACCCTCTTCTATCAAACAAGGCCTAAGGGTTATTAGATAAAAGAGGGAAGAGATATTATAGGAAATGGGAGGTGCACAACATGTGTGTGTGCATGTATGTGTGTGTGTGTGTGTATGTGTGTGTGTAAGAGAGAGAGAGAGAGAGAGAGAGAGAGAGAGATTAACTAAATAGTACATGAGCAGAGGAAAATATGGATGTAGAGATTTTGGAAAATAAAGGGTCATATAACTTGATTATCTAAATTTTTGTTTTGGAAAATGAAGGATCATATAGCAGATGAAAGCAAATGGCTTTTCAGGTGATGGTTTTTTTCGTAAGAAGATATAAAGACATGAATTTTGGTTTGTGAAAGATCAAATGCAAAATTACTAATTCCAAGTATAATAATTGTAGATTTATTGGAAATAAGAATTGACTTTAATTAAAAATTTCCACGTGTTGGTCTGAAGATGCGACAAATGTCATCAATGGATTCCATTTTTTAGAAAATAAAGGATCATATAGCAGATGAAAGTAGACGGTTAAATACGTGAATTTTGGTTTGTGAAAGATCAAGGGCAAAGTGAATAATTCCAGGTGTAATAATTATAAATGCATTGGAAATAAGAATTGGGTTTAATTAAAATTGTCCACATGGCGGTCTGAAGATGAGACAAATGTCATCACTAGATTCCGCTGTCAATTTTAGTTATATACTATAATTGTGTAAAACATTGATACAGTAATAAAAACTAAGAATTACATAATGCATTTAATTAAGACAACGATTACACTAACAATCTTGGTAATACTAACTACATTGAACATAAATAAATCTAAAATTACCTATAAATATTTTTCCACTTTAAAGGCTTCCTTGGTGTGTAGTGGTAATTTCTTGCAGTTGACTTAGGCTTAGTAGTTTCTAGCTCAAACTCGTTTTCTTGGAGGTTCCTGCCGAAAGATGAGGAGGGACATGGCTTATCCTCCTCATTAAAGTAGTGATAACATTTGAGATTCAATTCAACGCCGGGATGCTTCGAACGATTGTTCTATGTGACATACATAAATGATGCTTCCTCGTATGTCTCAGACTTATGAATATGACAATCCACATAATCATCCATCTGCTAAATTTCATTATGGGCATTTGTATATATATAGGGATGAACTCCCTTGAATACGATATAAAATTCTAAACCAATCATTCTTGAATCGGCCATTATATATATATATATATATATATATATATATATATATATATATATATATATATATATATATATATATATATATATATATATATATATATATATATATAGAGAGAGAGAGAGAGAGAGAGAGAGAGAGAGAGTAGTCGACTAGCCCAGTGCACACAGTGGACTGCTCGACCCAAATCAGTTATTTATTTAGACTCGTGTATCTAACATGCACTTAAATGCATAGGGATATACTTAAATCGAACCAACAATATCGGAGGATATATTCAGGGACACCACAAGTTATCCACGAGCTAATTGAGTTACTTGTACAATTAAAATCTCTTATTTTTTACATCTATAAATTGTAATCCTTGGCCCTGAGAAATGGGATGTAACCTCGATCATTGAGAGACGCTAAAAAAACATAGTAACCTCTCTGTGGACGTAGGCAAGTTGCTGAACCACGTACATTTATTGTTGTGTGTGATTAATTATTTTCATCTCGATATTTCTTTTTGGATCTCTAGATTGTTATAATTCTTGCCCTCATAATTGGCACCGCCTATGAGAAATGATTAATTTTCCTAAGAAAGCACTCATCAATAGAAAGCCCATAATGTCTCACCATAGTAGTAATATTCCTCAGGTTGGAAATGTATAGGATGACCCAGTCCCACCTAGGGTCAGGTCAGAGATTTACCCGCAGTCAAATCCCAGGTTTTGCCAAGAAAGGCAGCCTTTTGAAGAAAGTCAGGGACAACCCAGGTCTACCCAGATCTCTAGGCTGGTTGATGATTATGAAGCCATACTTCAAGAATAGGAGGAAGCAACACGCCTATAGGTGGAAGAGAATGCTTGTCTGCAAAGGAAAGTTAAAAGAATGGAGAGGGATATCTATAGAGATACCATGCGACATCCTAATAGGACTCCTAGTCCTTAGGCGAGCAATACTCGTAGCCGAGGAAGGAGCTCCAGGTGCGACCAAGATATATCTAAATGCGACAGGTCGGAACATGATCAATCAGAGCGTGGCTAATCAGAAAGGCACCACAAAAGCAATGATCGTCAGGATGAGAACATCAGAATTATGGTCTAAAGAGAGACAGACCAACATCCAGACCATCAAGGATCCATATCTATTAGGGAGCTAGCCAGAAGAGCTCTCGACACCCAGATGAAATCCCCTTTTTCAAGGGCGATTAATGAAGAAGAACCCCTAAAGAAGTTTATCATTCCCAGGTTCAAGATCTATGATGAAAAGATAAATTCCATAGACCACATTCGTCAGTACAAGCACGAAATGATCCTATGGATCCACAACGACGCCTTGATGTCTTGAATTTTGCCTTCTAGCCTACATGACGTAGCACAGCAGTGGTTCGATAAGCTGTCCCATAGGTCAGTTAAGAGCTTTAAATCCTTGGCAAAGGCTTTCACTGGTTTCTTCATAACCAGGAGTTCCCACCCTAAGAGGATAGATTTACTGCTCATGATGAAGAAAAAGCCATAAAAGATCCTTCGTGATTATGCCAAGAGGTATTGGGATCTCTTCAATGAAATGGAGATCTACTCGGAATAGGTTACCATTTCATCCTTCAAGATTGGTCTGCCGACCACATCTCCACTGTACCAGTCCCTGATAAAGAAAGAGACCAGCATCATCGACGACCTGATGGCCTGTATTGAGACATACGCCAAGGTTAAAGATGTGGTTCACTCTAATGTAGAGGACAATAGTTAAGCAAAAGTAAGAAAATGAGGAGACAAAAGTGACACTCCAAAGAAAGGGAACGAGAATGTGGGTAAGAACAACTCTAAGAATGGGAGTAAGGACGATCCTTTAAAGGCATTCCAGGATGTTAACACAGTCTTTAAAGACCCCATCTATAAGATCTTGAATAAGATCAAGGATTAATCATTCATAAAGTGCCCAAGAAGATGGGTGGTGACCCAACGAAAAGGAATAACGCGCTGAGATGCGCATTCCATAAGGAAGGCAGCCACATGATTGAGAATTTCATGGCTCTAAAATCTCTCTTGGAAGAGTTGTCCTAAGATGGACATCTCAATAAGTATATAGATAAGAAAATTGACAAGGTCGTAACCAATGGCGACCAAAAACCAGACAATGTCCTTGATGATGACATGGGATAGGAGTTCGCAGTGATCCATGGAGCGTCCAACCTAAAGCATATCCAAAGGAACACTCTTTGAATGGAGCTGAAGAAGGTCACTGCTATCATGGAGGCATTCCAGATTAACCATGCAAATAGCCAAGCTAGCAAGCATCGGTGATCAGAGGATGCCGACTACACTAAACACATCATCGTTACTGAAGAATAACTGATCGGAGTGAGGATTCCACATCATGATGCACTCGTGATAACTCTCAAAATTGCAAATTGGGATGTCGATAAGCTACTGGTAGACCAGGGAAGCCCATTAGAGGAGATGTACCTAGAGTTATTTCAGAAGCTAAAGTTTAACCTATCTGACCTCAATGAAGCCACAGTTCCATTAGTGTATAATACCGTTGGAAGAGATAGTCTTGCTGGTTAGGGCAGGCATCATCTCGAAGCTGATTGTAAGGATAAAATTTCCAATTTCACCCAGTGTAAGTATTTGAATTATTCCCGGAACAAAACTTGTTTGATTCATAGATAAATTTTATATTATCACGATTCCCATAAAGTCTATTGATTCGTATCAAATATTGCATACTTCTGCCCGTTATCTTTATGCATTCTAGCACTTTTACGGTCCTAATGCCTATATTTATGCTCATTTGGATATATACATATTTTGTAGGGGTTAATTGTTCTTTTGTAGGTATTGGAACGCTAAAAGTGAGGATCCGTTGCATTTCGGAGAAGTTCTGTCGTCGGACACTACATTAAGGGAATTTTAATCAATTCACATTTCTTAATCGGCTCATGTAAATTCCACTAATGCGTAGTTCGTTGAGTTAGAATCGCGTGGCCGTAAACGATGCGTCGTTTGGAGTTCGAACAAAGAAGATATGCCCATTTCCGTTATTAAACTTTTCTTCCATGTGATGACCAAAGGATTCCAGGAAACAGAGTACCGGTCGACCACGTCCCTGGGACCAGTTGATCTTGTTTTTTCTTTTTGCCTATGAATGGAGACAGTGGGCTTTTACTTAAGGGACAGGTCGATCGGTCCCCTGGATGCGGTCGAGCGGTGATGCCAGAAATTTTGGGGTATTTTCTTTTCTTTTCTTTCTTCTTTATTTTTCTGCCACTTTCTATAAATATCAATTTTTGTTGTAGTAATCAGATATTCTAGTTTAGGATAGATTTTAGCTTAGGGTTTGGAGGTGGAGAGCTCATGCTTCTTCCTTTCTTGGTTTGACACCCATTTTGGGTTTGTAAGTGTGCACTATTCATCTTCCCTACCATTTAATATAGTGTGTATTTACTTATTTCTTGCTTTGTAATGTAATTTCCATGCTTTCTAATGTAGGTTTACGTGCTTTCTTCCCATGCTTTCTAGTGTAACTTTACTGCGTTTATTTACCGCATTTATTTATCACATTTTTAATATGCTTTAAATTAGGTTGTGTTTGAATTAAACTCACTCGAGTTGACGCGTTGCTTTGCTTTGGTGATGGTGTCTACGGGTTTATTTCGGGTGCGTTGTCCTAGTTATTATGCCTAGGAGATTTGACGGAGCATATCATGTATGTCCCATGCTTACGACCTTTCGTGTCTAATTTTCGGGATATTTTTTGACGCCAAAATCATATTAGGATTTTATGCGGATTTAGGGGTGTGACAACCCTTGGTTCAATTAACTGTCAAAACGAGACGCATTCTAAATAACTCGTCGATCCATGTGACTATTTTATACTAATTAACTCGGGTGAGGGATATTCGACGCAACCTATAGTTTTTACTCGCTTTCTTAATCTAGTTTCAATACACTCGCCTAGATTAATCTTTCCCTTTTATGCATCTTTTCCCGTTTTGTGTATAATCATCTTTTACACTTTTATTTCGGAATATTAAACCTTATAAATTCTAGAAACTTTTCCCTGTGGATTTTCAATACCTGACTTACCGCTGTGCTTGCCTCGCAAGTGTAGTAGTAATTTAGGTTTGTTTGTATAGTCGCGACGAGATAGAAAACAACGATTGTGCACTTACACGCGCACACTTCTCGCGTGCTAATCATCTATGGCGTGCTTATATTGAAGATGTAAGGAACAAGATTCAAAGATTATGTCATGCCGAGTTTTATTGGTGCATGTTTTACGTCTTCATTGCATCTCGATCTCTCAGGTATGAATGAGAATTGTTTATGAGACTCGAAAAATATTTTAAAGGATGGATATTTTGTTTATAAATGTTTTAAAATGTTTAAAATGATTTTAAAAGGATTACATTCATTTATTCTGAAATAATTATAGTTTAGAGTCGTATGAAATCACATCTTGTGTTTTGGTGGTTCAAACGACATTTAATGTCGTTCGAACAACATCACACAGTCATTAGAACGACATGTGTAAGTCTATAGAATGACACGCCGACTTAAACTTTTTTATTTAAAGAGTTTTTCTCAGAATTTTGTGGAGTAGTGTAGAACCAGTTTACAGTTTGATAGTTTCATTTTTCTGCACAAAAGTTTTCTAAGGTTTCCATTAATAAAAACCATCCTTAGAGTTTTCAAGATCCAAGCTTTCATATTCTATTGCTACAAAGATCTTGTTGTCACCATCAGAGTTTGTTCATCACTTTAAACAATTTGATTGTTGGGTTTTATGGTGAATAAACGAAGGAGTTCGTGTTTCGAATCCGTAGACGGTTTGCCAAGCTGCATCGATGGACACCAAGGCATTCGTGGATGCGTATGATGTAGACAGGTATCATAGAAGGACTTCTGCATGGGCACTGTGGAGGAGCAATCAAAGATAAGAAGAGCATCGAGAATTGTGGGGATCGAGTCGTTGTGTAAGTCTATCTGTATTCCTATGTAAACTCCGTATCATAGTGATTATCTGGCATTGTGAACTTTATTTATTTTACTTGATTTAATCACCTAGATGCATGTTTAGGATTAAACAAGAAAAAATTGGGTTTAATTAAAATTGGTCCACAAACTTGGTGCGTATAAAATTTGGAAAAAGGTTTTTCAAAGAAAGTTATTTTTTACATCCTTAAAGGACATTCGAAATAAAAAAGGGTCCTACAAATTGGTATCTGAGCTAGAAACATTTTTTTTTGCCTGTTGATCCCTTGTATTTTTATGGATGAATTTGGGAAATTTTGAAAGTTTTAGAGCTCCTATTTTTTATGGCACAAATTATGCTTACTGGAAAATGCAAAGGAGAAGTTCTTTAAAATAAATTAATGAGCGAGTGTGGTTGGCAGTCGAAGGTACTTGGCCAATGGAAGGTGAGAGTTATATCGCTTAGGCTAACTACGGCCTGCCGAACCAGCGCCCATCACGAAGTGACCCCCCAGTTACGGGATAAAATTTGGTCAATAGCCATCCTCTTTGGTGATGTAGTGTGTAAAATGAATGGTTTTTTATTAGTATATTATGGAGAGAGTATCTTTATTTGCAATCATGCTAAACAGGGGATAATGTGCAAGTATAAAGGGTAAATCTAGCATCTAGCATGAAGATTATACGAAGCATGGATATGAGAGAGTGAGTGGTGTGTATCTATCTACAAGTGAGTATGTGGTAGTGAACCTAAGTATGGATCAACTACAAGTGGTGTGTGACAAATGTGAGTGAGAATGGATATATACAAGTGTGATAAGTGGAGGTGTATGTTAGTGACACCTAAGCATGAATTTCTATGTGGTGTGTGTAACACGTGGATATAAGTGATCCTAGGTGCACATAGTGTGAAGTGTACATAGAGAATTTCTACAAGTGTGTGAGTGAGTAGTGATATAATCATGAGGTATTTATGCGTAAGAAATAATAGTGGAAAAAAGGGAACATACAGATAGGTGCATAGCACACAAGCAGGAAACAAAATACCCATGCAAACATAGTCTATCCCTCTTATGAAAATTGTCCCCAGTAGAGTCACCACTATGGCCATCCCATATCATATCCTCTCTCTCTTCCCAGTGGGGAAAAAGGGGGGGGGGGGGGGGGGGGGGAGAAAGGTCTAGTACCCGTTTTACTCTAGGAGAGTTTCGATCGTCTTCAGTGTGGGGTGAATGCAAATAGATGAAGTAGTCAACCTATTTTGCAAAAAATAGGAAAAATAACATGTTTTCGCGCGAGAGAGCGGCATCAAAGACAAACTGATGCTCACAAAACCAATAATTCAAAGTTTTGGGGTCTAAGTTATGGAATGGGAAGGTGTTAGGTACCCATCCATCCCTTTCGGTCTTTCATGGGCTTCTGTTATTGTTTTCCTTTATTTCTTCGTGAAATGTGTGTGCGTGCATGCATATATAATTGAGATTAGAATCGCCCAACTCATACCATGGAAGAGATAGAGTGCGGTTATCCATAGGAAATGTTCCAAAAATAATGTATATAAAATACGATTTATGCGTTTATCATGATATTGATCGTTATGAAGAAACGATAATATGTATTGGATAGAACGCTAAAAAGGATCACAAACATAATATGTATAATAATAATGCAAGAACATGACAAATGAGAAAATGGGGAATTTGGGAAAATCGGAAATTTGAAAAATTGGAAGAGTGGAAATTTAGAAAATCGGAAAATTGGACTCGAGTCTCGGATTTTAATCCGAAACGCCTACGTAGCCTATAAAGGCATCAAAGTCCACGTAGTTTTCATGCGGCATAGAGGTGAGGTTTATCCCATAGATTCCAATGGGGTTTATTATATGTGCATGCATAGAAAATGTGTTTTAGTTTATAAAAGTGTGATGGATAATCTCATTCAAAATTTATGGGCGTAACCCTCTTTTTGTTTGTTTTGAGTTTTTTTATAGAAAATAAAGTATGTGCAATATACTAATAAAAATGTGAGAGTTTAATGTGTATGAACTAGAGTAAAACTAGATTATGAATCTAATGTAATTTATGCAAAAAATAAAAAATTTAAAGAGATACGAAAGGATTTGGACCTTCTTTGAAGCTTGATCTTGATCTTGGACGAAATCCTTTGAATGTTGAGATGAATGTTGGATGAGAGAGGATGAGATTTTGCCAAATTGGGTATGAAAAGGATGGGAATGTAAGATTGAATGGAATTTCACATGAGAAATTTTGCTAATTTTGAGAGAATGTTACTGAGATCACTGATGCTGATGCATCTGAGGTGTGCCTTGGGAGTGAGATCATGCCCTCAATTTATAGGGTCAGGGGTGGTGCCGATCAACATGGTCCTAGACCTGCCAATCGGTAGTCTCGTGTTGATTTTTTTGGAAAAATGATTGTAGAACGCAATTTGTTGATCCAAATCACGCACAAGGCATACGGTTACAAAGGTAATTCAGATACCTTTAAGAGTCCTTTAGGCGACCTCGTGTTTGAGATTTAACTTTCGATGTGGCTCGGAAGCACACGTCAATCCTTTGAACGGGAGATCGTCGGACGAAAATGGATCGTTCATTTGAATAGTAAGTCAGAATCATGCACGGGGTGGACCGTTGGAAAAGGTTAGATGATGTACTTCAACATTCTAAAGAGATTTGCTCGGTTTGAATAGTTAACCTTGGTCAACTGGGGATCGAAATTTCTCGGTGACTTTTCGGAGCAAAACAGATCGTTCATCCATACTGTAAGTCAGAATTCCGCACAGGGCGGACCGTTTTAAAGGGTATTCAGTTCCCTTCAGAGAATCATTTAGTATCATTCGAGCTGAAGAGTTGATCTTGGTCAATTCAAGCTTGGGAGTGCCTAATGGCCTCTAAATCAACTTTTGGGGGAAAACATATGGTTCTTCTGAACAGTTATACCGTATTACACACGAGGTAGATCGTTGGAGAGGGGTTTTAGTGCCCTTCGAAGATTCAAAGATCTTTCACTCTAACGATGAAGTTGATTGGGGTCAAATGGGTCCCGGGAGCGCCCGGTGTCCTCCAGATTGATTTTTGATATTAAAATGGTTCGTTCATTCGAACCATTATGCCGATTCATGCAAGGGGAAGACCGTTGGAAAGTGGATTCAGAGCCCTTCAAAGATTCATTAAGATTTCGCTCTGTCAATAGAGTTTGTCAAACGGGGATCGGGAGTGACCGATAGCCTCTAGATCGGTACTCGGAGTATGACCTAGGGTTTATAGTGAAATGGGAAGGTGTTTGGGACCTAAGGGGAGACTTAAGAGGTCCTAGAATGTGGTGTCTACACATGCTAACTAAGAAAATCTTAAAGAAGTATCTTGTGCAAAAGTGACTTTTAGTGTTGTCAAACGCGTTTCGCTCGCTCTAGCGAGCTATTGCGCCTCTGCGGCTAACCTGAAGCGATCGTGCGTTAGTCTAGACTATTTATATGGGGACACAAGCAACCAGTGAGAAAGTGTCTCTATAGCGAGAAGGACCAACGCTGAGTTAGAACTACTGTGAAGAAAGTCACACTTTTGTCCAGAAATTTTGAAATATGAAGAAGAAAAATGCCAACGACATGTTTCATTGAGGTGAAACAGAGGCGAGGCAAGTCTCTCATGTGTCCAGAGATTTTATCCAGTTTTCCTTTATAAGATTTTTTCAAGAAATGTTTTGAGGCAAACACCAAGTATATGTGTTTCTCACGCGAACACTCATACTTAAAATGAAAAAAAGATGCACTTCTTTATAAAATAGATTTTTCTATATGAAAAGTATATTTTCATGTGTATTTCACAAAATTCCAAAACTAAGGTTAATAAAAATAATTTTAAATTATAAAAACAAATTAATCAACATGTATCTAAGTCCACTAAGTCTTATACCTTTTCATAAGTGGTGTGCTTGAGGTTCGGTATTGAGTGAATTCGATTTGTTCATGAAGCTTTTCGATGACCTCTTGAATAAAGGCTCAAACATGTTCTGTTCAAGAAATTCAAATAATCTATTATATGGGGAACATCGAGTATACTATACTCTTACAATCTCCACCTTTATCCAATTCTGAGATAAAAATATAAAAAGGTAAAATTACAAGCAAATGAAGGAAATCTATCATTTTATGACTCGCTTGGCCAAGGGAAAATACAAAAATAAAAAATTACATTTGTTTGAAGTAACTAATCACTACAAGATACTTAACCGTATTCAATAATCTATTGTTAAGACGTTCCTATCACACACTAGCAAACTCATCAAGGTACCAATGTGAAGAAATATGACAAGGCAATAGGATAAATATCATTGGAATATAATATTGTGAACTTGAACATCATATAATCTAAAATAGCGCACCTTAAATATATAATTCCTCTTAACAAACATGATATATCAACAAATAACTCTAAGAAACCTAATATGCTTTAATGACTATACTCTTCCTATCTAAAAACTTCTCCCCCTTTTATCATGGAAAGAGACAAGGGAAAGAACTATGCACATAGCAAGATCAAGTTCTTAAAGCATTTTAAGTGAGTAAAACCTGTTAATCAAACCAACAAATGGAGAAGATTATATAGTGAGTGAATAATTAACATGTTATTCTAGAAAATATATAATCATGAGATTAAAGGCTTAAGATCAACAAGTTAAACTAGACATGGGAAGATAAAATATATTAAACAAAGATATAAATAGAGCTAAAAGATAATAAGCATTCAAAAGTTAAGATTTTACAAGGATTGCAATAAGTATGATTGATTTGAACCAAAATACAAATAACTCTAGACTAAACAAAAAAATTCATTACCTCTTATTCAACTTTAACATCCCAAAGACACACAAATCAATAAGCTCCCTATTAGTGTTATGCAAGGTGTCCCTAACATTTTGCGCATGCGTATCAAACTGATATTGAATGTTTTCGTAGAAGAAAGAGCATCAGACGAAATTGTAATATCAAACTAGAGTCTAGTTGAGTAGATATACGAGAGACATGGGATCCAACTCATTTTCAGTTAGAGGGTATGAAATAGATGCTCATGATGTAGGGTGGTTGAGGGGAGAATGTGGTGGTATATTAGGGTCATCAAAGTTGCTAAGCTGAGCTATTGGCTTAAAATATGAATGAATAGTAAATTCAGACTTTGGCTTTTCCTCAACTTACCTTGGAAGCAAAGGAACTCCACACTCCAAAAGCGAATGCATGGTCAAACGATCATAGGGCAAAGCGTGAGATTTAAAACTATCCTTAGTGTGATCAAAGATTCATTCTAATATCAAGTCATACAGACACGTACCAACACCCAAACTAATGGCATATAGTAATCATGCATATTTGGAAGTTATGTTTTGAGGGTGTTATGTGGGAAAAATACAATAATAAGAAACCATATTTAGGATGAATAAGTCTATACCAAGATAAACATGCAAAAAATTTCTTCCATTCTATTCCTAATAATAGTTGTTTCTTAAAAGAGTGATAGCATCCCAATAGCTAGGTTCGCTAAAATACTTCTAGTAAGGATATTTGGAATACTTTTCTTCTGGAACACTAACGCGGTTAATTATCCACTTAAAAGAAATTTTCATTTGGATTCTCCTTATTTTGGCACAAGGAATTCTTTTACACTCATCATCATCACCATACACAAGAGTAGAATACAATTATTTCATTATGTTAGGGTAACATGGTCCGGTTTGAGAGAAAATACCGAACCAATCACATTTATCCAAAAACTCATGTAAAAAATATGGCAGAAAAATATACTAAATCTATTGACCTCTGCCAATGTAAAAAATGTGTGGTGAAGAATTCATCAAATCTGGGGTGTTTGGTGAAAGTCAAGGCACGTGACCTTAATTTTTCACAAGAGAGCCTGAAATCATAGACCAAGACACAAGCACAAAGATCCTATAGGATATGGAAATGAAAAACAAGGATCCTATACTAAACACTGTGAGTAGCCAAACCCCAAAAGTGTTAAGAAAAATATATACACACTAAAATCTACTCAAGAGATTAAATCTAAACTCATCAATCATAGAGAAGATCTCATCAAATCTATCAAAATAACTATCACATCGTCCTAAATATAAAAAGTAGTGAATCATAAATTTATGGAACAAAAACTTATCAAGATGATGATTAATCGACTAAAGTGAGGTAAATAAAACATAAAAGACTTCTAAGATGCTAAAATGGGGAGGAAGGCAATGGGTTCTCATAAAAGTGAAAGGGGGTTTGAGAGAAAAATGGGTAAAATATTAAAACATACCGATTTTTGTTTTTATCATTCCCGGGCATTGCTGCTGCAGTGAGGAAGTTATCGCAGGTCGCGACATCATCGTTGCAGCGAAGCTACAATAACATAAGTCGAGCTAGCCACCAGTGATAAAACCTATACAGAGACACCACAAGCGAAAAAAGAAATGTACATATAGATTCTTAACTATAAAGAAACTACATTTTAATCCCTAAAATACCATTTTCAATGACCAAACAAACTATAAAAGGGTCATACTGTCATAACCTAACCCTAATAGGATATAATGAACTAAATAGTTCACAAACCACACTTATTATTTGTGACACCCCACATAATTAAATACTGGGCGATCACTCCTTTATTAAATTAAAATCAAGGTGAACAGTTGGTTCATTCTTAGCATCACTGTCGTAAAAATAACTTTTCCAAATTTAACACCCTATTTAATTAAGCTAAGTGTCAAAACCATTTTTTTAACATTACTTTCCAAATTTTATTTTGAAAATAAAGATTTAATTATCTACAAGAATTCAATATTTAAAGAATCACAGCACAATAATCCTGGAACATATAATCCAATTAATTTAAACATTCAACAACTAAACCCCAACATTTAAAACTTAAAGTAAAACATACATGCTGAATAAATCCCAAAGTAAGAGTACTAGAAATAACTGAAATACAAATGTCCTAATAAAACAGATAAATAGTGGAAAGGGTGACACATGCCCAATAAGGAGAATGATAGAAGTGGAATCAAGTAAATGAAATCGTCTAAGCAAGTGGCCTGCAACTCCCACCTAAGCTGCAGCACGTTCCTTCCAAGGGATCCTAAACAAGACGCCCCTATGGCTGGGCACCTGTAATATATACATATATATACAAGAGAGAAAGAGGAATAGAAACGGGTCAGAGCCCGATAGTGTATATGATTTAAAAATTCGTTTAGCAAGTATTTAAATTGATACAGGCCAATGCAACAACATATTAGTGCGACACTCTGTTGAGAAATTCTCGCCTCTCTTCTAATGTGCACTCCTATCGCACTAACCTTCCCAGTGGTTTATCTCATCATATATCACACTATCCTTCCCCATGGATTTAACTTATCTTAGGCGACTCTCAAAATTTAAGATTTAACAACATCATGGTTTAAAAAGGATAATTTCATTTAGTACAAAACGCTCATTTTAACTTTATTGATTCATAAAGTTTTTTCAATATCATATTATATTTTTCAAAACAAGTATTTCCAATTGGAGTCATTATACATGTCTTACTTACCATAACACAGTAGGCAGTTTCCCATATTTCAGAAGTTCATATATATATTAAATACTCGTATAATATATATATTCTAACAACACCCCACATAAAATTTTATGGTGCGGGCATACTCTGCTATCCAATCCCCGTATCAATCGTAATAAAGGGAATAGAAGTTCGGAATCACTCTCGAACTGTATAAATACATACACAAACAATATTGAGGCGAAGAATAGTTTCCAAGTCCAAGAGGTCAGTACATACCCTCACGTCTCTTAGGACCGTGACTACCGATTCGATAGCCTGTACCTAGGATTTCTATCTTCTAGGGTACGAGTCAATATCCCCCATAAGGCACACGAGATAAGATCGTCCCAGCGCGAAAACCTCAGGGATAGCAAGTAGCGCGGGCATGATTTTCACAAGTATATAATATATGCATACACAATCATATAAATATACCACTTTTATTATATCAATTTAGGTTTATCCAATAACCCACATTTACAACATTTATCCTTATTTTCCCATTATTATTTATCAAATATAATGGTTCGTTTCTAACTTTAATTCGAAGGGTTTTTCCAACTTACTACGTAACCCTCATGGACTATATTCTTCCAAATGTACAATTCAGTAGATATCCATTTATGTTCCAACGTAACTCTCTCTTACGTGTCTCTCCCCTTTAATATATACTTACATTATCCCTTATGCAAAATATCCCAAAAATATAGATTTCGCCTTACATTAAAGGATTTGAATTTTATTTTCAAAGATGAGAATTTCAAACGGTTTCGAAATCGGAATTAAAATGGAGTTTTAATTGAATTTTTATTATCTCTAAGAGTCCTCAAAACATAAAACTGTCTAGAAAAAAAAATATTAAAAAATATTGAACACTCCGATCGAGCTGAATTTTTTTTCTGTAGCTTCCTCTCGTCTTCAGCTAATTCTCTGTAAAATTTCATCCAATTCCAACGGTCCGATCGTCCGGAATAAATTTTTTTTAGTGTTTGTATCTGATTAGAACTCTTTTCTTAATCAAACTCTTAATCCTTTACATGACAAAGGGCTTCCAGAATATCATATAAATCATCACTACATGAAAATTTCCCATCTCAAATTGGGTTTTTCTTCCATAAATCTCATCCTAATAACTCCTAAACTAATATGGATGATGCATCAATGAAATAAGAAAGATAAACATTGCCTGGGATTTTCAGAAATCTGGTTTGGTATTGAATTTGGTGTGGTTGCGTTCCCCGTCTCGCGATCTACACGTTGGCTGTGGCGGCGGTGCAAACGGGTGAGTTTTGAGCCTTGGAATGCCTTGAGATCTCTCTCCTCTCCTCTCTAATGGCCGTTCTAGTGTTTTGAGTTATCTAACCCTAGTAGATAACCTAAAAATCTGATATAACCCCTTTAATTTTCGTGGGTTTAATTACCCAAAAATACAAAATGACTAAAATGCCCTCCCGGGGTACTAATTAGGCCTAAAAATGCCCCGAGACCCAAATCAAACTCCCGGGTATACTTTTCTGACTATCTCGACCCTTCTGGACGCGTTGGTGCACTCAAAATGACCATACGAACAACTTATAAAATATTTACTTTTATTTATCAATATTTAGTCCCGACGCGACACGGGCGCGTCCCGACTCAAATTTCTAAAATTGTCATTTTATTCACTCGTGACATTTAATATAACCAATATTATATATTACTTTGCTCATTAGTAATATTCAACAAATTTTCCCATAATTACTAACTCTCATCACGTTAATAATTATAACATAATTAATTTCCAGATTTTTATTAAATAATTAATTCACATTAATATTAATAAATCCGCAAATTAATATAGCATAAAAATACAGGGTATTACATACTTCCCCCCTAATAACGGAATTTCATCCCGAAATTCGGAAAATAAGGCATACCTGGTAAGAACAAATCTGGATATCTCTCGCGCATATCGGCCTTGCGCTCCCAAGTGGATTCCCTCACATTATGATGCTCCCACTGGACCCGTATAAGTGGAACTATCTTCGACCTCAATCTCCTCTTACTATAGTCTAGGATAGCCACCGGTCTCTCCTCGTAAGAGCTGTTAGGCTGCAAGTCTATCTCATCTATCGCGATGTGAGTATGGGCCATATCATCCCGAAGATACCGTCTCAACGACGAGATGTGGAATACATCGCGAATGCGATGTAAATGCTCTGGTAGTCCCAATCTGTATGCTACCGGCCCAATCCTCTCGATAATGGGAAATGGTCTCACATACCTCGGGGCCAATTTCCCTTTCTTCCCGAACCTCATCACTCCCTTCATAGGAGATACACGCAGTAACACTTGGTCCCCCACATTAAACTCCCGGAAGAATCGTTTCGCATTGGCGTAGCTCTTCTGCCTATCCTGGGCTACTCGAATGCGACTCCTGATCATCACAATCCTCGCGGAGGTTTCCTGAATCACCTTTGGTCCTAGCAACTTGTTATCCCCCACCTCGAGCCAATAAGTTGGATAACGACAACGCCGACCATATAAAGCCTCAAATGGAGCCATACCAATCGTAAACTGATAAGAGTTATTATAAGAAAACTCTACCAGTGGAAGATGTGGCTCCCAACCTCCTCCAAAATCAAGAACACACATGCATAGCATATCTTCTAACATCTGATTAGAACGCTATGTTTGTCCATCTGTCTGTGGGTGGTAAGCTGAACTCAACCTCAACTCAGTACCCATAGCCTCCTGAAAGCTTTCCCAAAAACGTGATACGAAAATCTTGTCTCTATCTGACACAATATTCAGGGGCACCCCATGTAATCTGACAATCTCAGCAATGAACAACTGAGCATACTGACTTGTGGTATAATCTATCCGCACCGGCAGAAAATGAGCCACCTTGGTCAAACGATCTACAATCACCCAGATAGAGTCGTGGCCTCGCTGTGATGTAGGCAACCCTGTAATAAAATCCATGGAAATACTCTCCCACTTCCACGTGGGTACTTCCAATGGCTGAAGCAATCCTGACGGTTTCTGATGGTCCACCTTCACCATCTGGTTGGTAGAACAATTGGACACGAACTCATCAATGTCCTTCTTCATCCCACTCCACCAGTATTGCCTCCTCATATCCTGGTACATCTTATCTCCTCCAGGATGTACCGCAAATCGGGACCCATGAGATTGGGTCATCACTGCATGACTCAATTCTGCCCCTTTTGGAACCACTAACTCCCATTAAACCTCAAACCCCCATCAGAACTAACAGAATAGGACTCAGCACCCTCGGCTAAAAGTCGTACAATCTGTTCCTGGCAAAACGGGTCTGTGGTTTGGGCCTGTATTACCCTCGTAACAATCTCGAGTGTGACTGTCATAGCAGATATGAAGGAACGGGCTACTGCGTCCTGGTGACCCAACTCCTTCCACTTCGCTTTCTAGACGTCCGCTACCTCATTTACCGGTCTACGGCTCAACGCATCAGCAACTACGTTGGCTTTCCTCGGATGATACTGTATGTCGAACTGATAGTCCTTCACAAACTCTAACCATCTGCGCTGACGCATATTCATCTTTCGCTGAGTGAACAGATACTGCAGTGACTTGTGGTCTGTGAACAAATGGAACTTCTCCCCCAATAAATAGTGTCTCCATATCCGCAGTGCAAAAACGACCGCTGCTAACTCCAGGTCGTGGGTGGGGTAATTCTTCTCATGCGGCTTAAGCTTGCGGGAGGCAAAGCTATAGCCTTCTCTTCTTGCTGAAGTACTCCCCCAAGTCCCCGTAAAGAGGCATCGGTGTAAACTAGGTACTCCACACCCGGCTTCGGTAAAGCAAGGACTCGTGCTGAAGTAAGCTTGTCTTTCAGCTCGTCGAAAGCCAATTGACAAGCATCATCCCAAACATATGGTACCCCTTTGCGAGTCAGGTTCGTCAATGGACCCGCTATTTTGGAGAATCCCCGAATGAATCTCCTGTAGTATCCGGCTAACTCCAAGAAACTACGAACTTCTGTCGGTGTCATGGGCTGTCCCCACTCCCTCATCGCTGACACTTTACTCGGGTCAACTGGTATCCCCTGTTCAGAAACAACATGCCCCAAGAACTGTACATCTCGCAACCAGAATCCACACTTCTCGTACTTAGCATACTACTAATGCTCTCGTAAAGTTTGAAGAACCTGCCTCAAGTGCTCGGTATGCTCCTCCTCGGAGTGTGAATATATCAAAATGTCATCTATAAATACGATGACAAACTGATCCAAGAACTCTCTGAATACTCGATTCATTAAGTACATGAATACGGCTAGAGCATTTGTGAGACCAAATGGCATCACTCTGAACTTGTAAGACCCATATCTCGTCAAGAAGGTAAGTCTTTGAAACATCCTTCTCTCTAATACGTAGCTGATGGTACCCCAACCTCAGATCTATCTTCAAAAAGAAAGTTTCTCCCCTCAGCTAGTCGAACAGATCATCGATTCGAGGCAACGGATACTTATTCCGTATCGTGACCTTGTTCAACTCCCGGTAGTCCACATATAACCTCAGTGAACCATCTCTCTTCTTCACAAATAAGACTGGAGCGCCCCAAGGTGAGGTACTCCTACGAATGAAGCCCTGACCTAACAGCTGATCTATCTGATCTCGTAACTCTCGCATCTCCGCCGGAGCCATACGGTATGGAGCGCGTGCTATCGGTCTCGTATCTGGCAATAAATCTATGACAAAGTCTATCTCTCGACTGGGGGGTAGGCCTGGTATCTCCTGGAATACATCGGAATACTCACGAATGACTGGAATCGAGTCTAAAGGAATCACAACCTCCTTAGAGGCATCCTTCTCTATATAATACAAATGAGCGATCGAACCTCCCTCTGGGCGAGGCATCGCCACTACAAACATCTCTTGCCCCGGAATGGAAAAAACAATGCTCCCACCGAAGCAATCAATCATGTCTCTATAAGCTGCGAGCCAATCCATACCGATAATAACATCATGCTCATGCATATCTAAGACTAACATGTCTGCAGGTAATACCAAACTACCAATATCTACCCCCACTCCCTGGCATATAAAGAAGATAAGCGACCCACACCCCAGTGGTGAGTCTACACACGTCACTGTGCTCTCTGCTGTGGCTAACAACCCTAAGGCCTTTGCAAAATGCGTAGCTATAAAACAATGTGTCACCCCAGTATCAAACAAAACCCGACCCATAGTACCATGGATAGGAAATATACCCTCAATCGCGGGTGGTGCCTGTAGAGATGCTGCCTGGTGGACATTATAGACACGTCCGTACTGTAACTGCCCCTGCTACAGTGGAGCTGCTGGAATGGCTGGTAGGGCTGGCACCTGGGCTGGAGCTGGGAGGGCAGCTGGAAAAAGTGGTCTATGTGGCTCATTACGGGCACCCTGCTGCTGTGGGGCCCTATTACCCTCTAGGCATTCATGGCACTTATGACCATGCTTACCGCATACAAAACACCGGCCTCTGAAGTTACCTCCCCCCTGACCCTGTTGTCCACGGCCCTGCTGACCGTTACCTCCCCGCCACTGGCCCTGTTGGCCTTGATTAGCACGCTGTTGGCCCTGTTGGTTAGGCTGGCCCTGCTGGCCCTGCCTATAACTCCCAAATCCCTGCATGGAATCACCTGAACGGAATCACTTAGCAGGGTCCCCCTGATGGGAACTCTGCTCGTGTTGACGAGTCTTTCCATCAGATGGTGCCCCACTAGCACTACTACCCCCGGTCCTGCCCTGTTGGCTGGACTCTCCTGCTCTCCTGCTTCCCTGTAGATGGAAGCGGTGATCCTGGCAATGTAGTAACGCAGCATTGAGTACATCAGTGAAAGTACTCAGAGATAGATTCCCTATAAGATGCTGACGGATCCTCCAAGATAACCCGTCCACAAACAACATTATCTTCTTACTATCAGTAGGTGCCTCATCTGGCACTATGGTGAGAAGTCTCGTGAAATCCTCCTCATAATCAGCAACGGTAGAGTTATCCTGTTTCAAATTCAGTAATTTTTGCCTCATCTCAGTCTGCACGGCGGGTGGAAAGTACTTGCGGTCAAACCGCTCCCAAAACGACTGAATATGGACCGTGTCCCTCTCCTCCAAGGTGGTAGTGGACTTCCACCAATGTAAAGAGGCCCCCACCAGCTTAAAGGAAGCCAATAACTGCCTTTGCACGTCAGTGCACTCATACATACGAAGATGCTGCTAGATGTCTTTCTTCCATTGGCTGACTGTGATGATATCTGAGCTACCAGAGAACTCAGGGGGATGCGCCTTCTGTAAAGTGTCCCTAACCCTCTCCCATGCAGATGGAAGATGTGCTGGTACTGGCGCCACTGCCTGAATCTGGGGTGGAGCCTGCTGAACCACCGCTAGCGCGACATTCACCACCTAAGCAACAATGGCGGCTACTTCATTAGCATTCATAGTGCCTTGTGCCGGAGCTGCTGGTTGCTCGGCCTGGGCACACCTCTCCTTCGGTGCACGTCTCGGAGGCATCTGAAACGTGAAGAAGTTTATTAGTCTTCCGTCATTATCAAATCCCAAATGGCTGGAGACGTAAACGTAAAAGCAGGAATACAACAATCCTAAAAATAGGGCTCTATAGCAAAAACGTTATGCTGAAAGCGAAAATAAGCCGTACAGATCCTATGGACACTAGAACCTGATGCTTTGATACCACATGTGACACCCCGCCTAATTAAATACCGGGCGATCACTCCTTTATTAAATTAAAATCAAGGTGAACAGTTGGTTCATTCTTAGCATCACTGTCGTAAAAATAACTTTTCCAAATTTAACACCCTATTTAATTAAGCTAAGTGTCAAAACCATTTTTTAACATTACTTTCCAAATTTTATTTTGAAAATACAAATTTAATTATATACAACAATTCAATATTTAAAGAATCACACCACAATAATCCTGGAACATATAATCCAATTAATTTAAACATTCAACAACTAAACCCCAGCATTTAAAACTTAAAGTAAAACATACATGCTGAATAAATCTCAAAGTAACAGTACTAGAAATAACTGAAATACAAATGTCACAATAAAATAGATAAATCGTGGAAAGGGCGACACATGCCCAATAAGAGGAATGATAGAAGTGGAATCAAGTAAATGAAATCGTCTAAGCAAGTGGCCTGCAACTCCCACCTAAGCTGCAGCACGTTCCTTCCAAGGGATCCTAAACAAGACGCCCCTGTGGCTGGGCACCTGTAATATATACATATATATACAAGAGAGAAAGAGGAATAGAAACGGGTCAGAGCCCGATAGTGTATATGATTTAAAAATTCGTTTAGCAAGTATTTAAATTGATACAGGCCAATGCAACAACATATTAGTGCGACACTCTCTTGAGAAATTCTCGCCTCTCTTCTAATGTGCACTCCTATCGCACTAACCTTCCCAATGGTTTATCTCATCATATATCACACTATACTTCCCCAAGGATTTAACTTATCTTAGGTGACTCTCAAAATTTAAGATTTAACAACATCATGGTTTAAAAAGGATAATTTCATTTAGTACAAAACGCTCATTTTAACTTTATTGATTCATAAAGTTTTTTCAATATCATATTATACTTTTCAAAACAAGTATTTCCAATTTGAGTCATTATACATGTCTTACTTACCATAACACAGTAGGCAGTTTCCCATATTTCAGAAGTTCATATATATATATATATATATTAAATACTTGTATAATATATATATTCTAACAGCACCCCACATAAAATTTTATGGTGCGGGCATACTCTGCTATCCAATCCCCGTATCAATCGTACTAAAGGGAATACAAGTTCGAAATCACTCTCGAACTGTATAAATACATACACAAACAATATTGAGGCGAAGCATAGTTTCCAAGTCCAAGAGGTCAGTACATACCCTCATGTCTCTTAGGACCGTGACTACCGATTCGAAAGCATGTACCTAGGATTTCTATCTTCTAGGGTACGAGTCAATATTGCCCATAAGGCACACGAGATAAGATCGTCCCAATGCGGAAACCTCAGGGATAGTAAGTAGCGCGAGCATGATTTTCACAAGTATATAATATATGCATACATAATCATATAAATATACCACTTTTATTATATCAATTTAGGTTTATCCAATAACCCACATTCACAACATTTATCCTTATTTTCCCATTATTATTTATCAAGTATAATGGTTCGTATCTAACTTTAATTCGAAGGGTTTTTCCAACTTACTACGTAACCCTCATGGACTCTATTCTTCCAAATATACAATTCAGTAGATATCCATTTATGTTCCAACGTAACTCTCTCTTACGTGTCTCTCCCCTTTAATATATACTTACATTATCCCTTATGCAAAATATCCCAAAAATATAGATTTCGCCTTACATTAAAGGATTTTGAATTTTATTTTCAAAGATGAGAATTTCAAACGGTTTCAAAATCGAAATTAAAATGGAGTTTTAATTGAATTTTTATTATCTCTAAGAGTCCTCAAAACATAAAATTGTCTAGCAAAAAAAATATTAAAAAATATTGAACGGTCCGATCGAGTTGAATTTTTTTTTGTAGCTTCCTCTCGTCTTCAGCTAATTCTCTGTAAAATTTCATCCAATTCCAACTGTCCGATCATCCGGAATAAATTTTTTTTAGTGTTTTTATCTGATTAGAACTCTTTTCTTAATCAAACTCTTAATCCTTTACATGACAAAGGGCTTCCAGAATATCATATAAATCATCACTACATGAAAATTTTCCATCTCAAATTGGGTTTTTCTTCCATAAATCTCATCCTAATAACTCCTAAACTAATATGGATGATGCATCAACGAAATAAGCAAGATAAACACTTGCCTGGGATTTTCAGAAATCTGGTTTGGTGTTGAAATTGGTGTGGTTGCGTTCCCCGTCTCGCGATCTACGCGTTGGCGGTGGCGTCGGTGCAAACGGGTAAGTTTTGAGCCTTGGAATGCCTTGAGAGCTCTCTCCTCTCCTCTCCAATGTCCGTTCTAGTGTTTTGAGTTATCTAACCCTAGGAGATAACCTAAACATCTGATATAATCCCTTTAATTTTCGTGGGTTTAATTACCCAAAAATACAAAATGACTAAAATGCCCTCCCGGGGTACTAATTAGGCCTAAAAATGCCCCAAGACCCAAATCAAACTCCTGGGTGTACTTTTCTGACTATCTCGACCCTTCCGGACGCGTTGGCGCACTCAAAACGACTATACGAATAACTTATAAACTATTTACTTTTATTTATCAATATTTAGTCCCGACGCGACACGGGCGCGTCCCGACTCAAATTTTTAAAATTGTCATTTTATTCACTCGTGACATTTAATATAACCAATATTATATATTACATTGCTCATTAGTAATATTCAACAAATTTTCCCATAATTACTAACTCTCATCACGTTAATAATTATAACATAATTAATTTCTGGATTTTTTATTAAATAATTAATTCACATTAATATAAATAAACCCCCAAATTAATATAGGATAAAAATACGGGGTATTACATTATTTATTTATTTGTTTTGTAATACATATTCAAACAACTTCAAGGTTAAAATGCGAAATACTAAAAATCCAATCGTTTTAAGGAGACATAATTTAAACAAAACTCCCATACCATTTAACTTAATTACAACTAGTACAATGTATAAAACAGAACTGACGAGACCCTGCTATTCACTCAACCTCCTAGACTTGGCAGTGGAAGCTTCAAAACCTGAAGATGTAAACATGTAAAACCATGAGTTTAAAAACTCAGTGAATATACTACATCTCTATATAGTAAAAGTACTATATCAACATCTCAAAATATCAATATATCCATATCTGTGCCAAATTAGGCCATATACATATCTGGAGTTAATAAACCCCACATCTCCTGCCCGTAGGCAATAATCATATCCATGGGTTTTAATAACCTAATATCTCCTGAATTGCATAGCAACTCAACATATCTTGACTTTTATAAAGCCATAACATCTCAACATCTCTTGACTTTTAATAAGCTATAACATATCAACATATCATGACTTTTAATAAGCCATATCATCTCAACATACAATAGATACACATCATATCCATAATCAACTCAGTAAGTACACTCACATTGGGTTGTCAACTATGCATTCACGTTTCCTTCGGGTGGAGCTGAACTAGGTTGATTTAACCTTACACCTATTAATCCAACTAAATCAGTATTGAATATCAATCATAAGTATTATCTTAATATATCTATGTAACTTTCAATGACTATACAACAACAATATAATTCTACTTAAGTCACATTCCTTGAAACATGTGTAAAGACGAAACAATGGTATATATGTTGATAAGGTTATGAACATTCAACCATAGAAAATACCTCATAAGGAATCTATAACTAAAATCAAGTAAATATAAAAGTATACTTCTCAATGTATATACACATGAAACATGTACTTAAAATACCCTCGAGAAAGAGCAGATAAAAATATTCTTTCATGGGGTATCCAGTATGGCCTCAAATTATTGTCCTCCATACTTAACCATCCCATATTCATAAATTGTACATATACAGGTGTTCAAGATTATAAATATTAAAACCTATCTTAATATACTTTCTGTTAGAAGTGACGGTGTAATTTTTCAAGCTTTCTAGATCAAGTTATGACCATTTCTTTACAACCTATTAAATCTGCCCCATAAGCCCCTTTATCATTCCTTCAACTTTCAAGAATTTTCATACTTTTTCTACACCATAACTTTCCATGGTTTTCCACGCATTTTCAATAAACATAATAAATAGTACAGAATTAAAGTTTCATAAATTTTTGACTTCATTTGCTATGTCAAAATCTTGACCAGACTTAAGGCGTATCAAAATGAAATATACAAACAACAACTATGTGCCAATTTGCAACCATCACTAAGGCGTAAACACAAGGAGTTAAATTATAATTTTCGAATATGATATGAATATATGAGTCTAGTTTCATATCCAATTATAATTTCTCAATTCCAATAAGCACACAAAAATATATACCAGTTTGAATACAAGGGTTTTCAATACAAAGCAATATGGCCTACAAACACCACATATCTCACATGTGAAAAAAATACTTATTATCACAAAGGAGGATGAAATTTTAATCAATAATTCACGATTTATATACTTTGAAATAAGTATAAAACAAGATTAAAACAATATTAATCACATAATTATACCTTGGAAATACCCTAAGGATTTTGTTGGAATTTTTCCTAGCTTTTAATGTAACCCTTTCTTCCTTAACTTCTACTTTCTCTTTCCTCAAGCTAAAAACCCTTCAAACAGAACCTAGGCTTAAATTGGTTGAAGAAATAGGTTATAAGAAGATTTTTAAGTAGGCTAAGGATGATTACCATGCCAACCAATCAAATTAAACCATTTGGTTACTAAAAGATAATTTACCACTTAAAGGGAATGGACAGATTTGCCCCTTATTCGTAAATTCGGGCTAGCTTATTACTCGGACATCCGTTTGATGCTCCGTCTGTTGTGTTATAAACTTAGATCATATATCTACATATATATAGTTTTCACCTCAAGTCAGTTGTTATATTATAAGGGTAAAAACTAGTCTCTAACAGGAACATTTCTACCGAAAACAACAAAAATTTGTATTTGTAAATAATTCGACATTTCATGATTTATGAAAGTAGGATTAGACTAAACATAATCCCTTAAAATTAGATATATTAATAATACAGTATTCATATCACATAAGATAAGCATGATTTGAATATAATTTATCATAATTATATCCTGGTTGTCTCAAGTTCCCCCTTAGAAAATTTCGTCCCCGAAATTTAATACGAATGTAACTTACAAAAAAATTGGCGTTACTATTTATTCATGCTATCCTCCGTTTCCCAAGTTGCTTTTTTAATTCCATGGCTCATCCACATGACTTTAACTAAGGGAATAACTTTATTCCTTAATACTTTCTCCTTACGATCATTAATTTCCACCGGTTCCTCGATGTAAGACAAGTCTTCTTTCAGTTTAGTAGGTTGGGTTTTCAGTTATGAGATGGATCTGCCAAATGCTTACGAAACATCGATATGTGAAACACATCATGTAAACGAGACAATTCTGGAGGTAATGCTAATCTATATGCCAGGGTCCCAATTCTTTCCAACACTTCATATGGTCCAATGTATCTTGGACTTAGTTTCTGCTTTTTTCCAAATCTCATGACGCCTTTCCATGGTGAAATACATAAGAATACAAAATCTGCCTTTTGAACTTCTAATGGATACTTCCTTTTATCTGCATAAAAATTTTGCCTGCATTGCGCTATCTTTATTCTTTCCCGAATTATTTTAATCTTTTCGGTTGTCATATCTATCAATTCAGGACCCAAGATTTTCCTTTCACCTAATTTATCCCAACATAATGGCGTTCTACATCTCCTCCCATATAAAGCTTCATAAGGAGCCATACCAATGGTGGACTGATAACTATTATTATAAGCGAATTCCATCAATGGCAAATAATCATCCCAACTACCTTTAAGTCAAATACACAGGCTCTTAACATATCTTCTAATATTTGAATCATTCTTTCTGATTGCCCATCGGTTTGTGGATGAAATGCAGTACTGAACTTCAAACTTGTGCCCAGGGCATTCTGTAAATGAGGCCAAAACTTATAAGTGAATGTTGGATCTCTATCTGATACTATTGACACTAGTGCCCCATGTAAATGGATAATCTCATCAACGTATATACGTGCATACCTATCAACAGTGTAGGTCTTCTTAACTGGAAGAAATTGAGCTAACTTTGTCAATCGGTCTACAATCACCTAAATAGAATCATGCCCCTTTTATAATAGTGGTAATACTACAACAAAATCCATCATTATATGTTCCCACTTCCATTCTGGAATAGGCAATGACTGCAATAATCCTACCAGCTTCTGATGCTTTGCCTTTAGTTACTGGCATACTAAACATTTAGCTACAAATTCTGCGATCTCATGTTTCATATTATTCCACCAGTAATACTCTTTCAAATCTGTGTACATTTCGGTACCTCCAGGATGCATAGAGTAAATAGAACTATGTGCCTCTTCTAATATATCCTTCTTTAAATATGGATCATTCGGTACACAAATTATATTTTTATAACACAATGATTCATCATTCTTAATTTCAAAGTCACTCTCTTTACCATCCAGGATTTCTCGTTTCTTCTTCTCAAGGAATGGATCACTGATTTACAAATTTTGTATGCGTTCTGCCAGTAAAGGTCTCACTATAACGTGTGCAATTAACGCCCCCATTTTAGTTAAGTTCAACTATACTCCCATCAGTCTTAATTCCATAATATTGCCAACCCGTGCACTTTGAATACAAGATAACCTCACTAATGACTTCCGACTTAAAGCATCTGCAATAACATTAGCCCTCCCGGGATGATGGTGAATGGTACAATCATAGTCTTTAATTAACTCCATCCAACAACTTTGTCTCAAATTCAAGTCTCTCTGTGTAAATAAATACTTCAAACTTTGTTGGTGAGTGAAAATTTCACACATCTCTCCATATAAATGATGCCTCCATAATTTCAAGGAAAAAATAATAGCCGCAAGTTCTAAATCATGTGTAGGATAATTACGTTCATACGTCTTTAACTGTCTACATGCATAAGAAATTACCTTTCCATGTTGCATGAAAACACAACCCAAACCCTGATGTGAAGCGTAAGTATAAATTACAAAACCTTCTCCACTGGATGGAACAGTGAGAACTAGAGCTGATACTAGTATATTTTTCAACTTTTCAAAGTTGTGCTGACATTCATCGCTCCACACAAATTTCACTTCCTTTCGGGTTAATTTAGTCAACGGTAAGGCTATAGATGAAAACTCCTTTATGAATCTTCTTTAATACCCAACCAATCCTAGGAAACTTCTTATCTCCGTTACATTTCATGGTCTTTCCCATTGCACAATTGCCTCTATCTTCTTATAGTCAACATAAATTCCATCTCCCGAAACAACATTCCCCAGAAATACGAACTGATTTAACTAAAACTCACATTTTCTAAACTTAGCAAACAATTCACTATCTCACAAAACTTGCATCACAACTCTTAGATACTTCTCATGTTCCTCTTGGCTAGGTGAGTACATCAAAACATCATCGATAAATACAATCACAAATGATTCTATGAAAGGATGAAATACTCGATTCATTAAATCCATAAACACCGTAGGAGCATTTGTTAACCCAAATGGCATTAACAAAAATTCTTAATGACCATAACGAGAAAGAAAAGTTGTCTTAGAAATGTCACAATCTATCACCCTTAATTGATGATAACTCGATCTCAAATTAATTTTTGAAAACACTTTAGCACCCTTTAATTGATCAAACAAATCATTAATACGAGGCAATGGATATTTATTTCGAATAGTTACCTTGTTCAACTGCCGATAATCAATGTAAAGTCGCATGGTGACATATTTCTTCTTCACAAATAATACCAGAGCACACCATGGTGATACACTCGGTCGAATAAAACCTTGATCTATCAAATCTTGCAGTTGAACCTTTAACTCATTTAGTTCCACAGGTGCCATTATATATGGAGAAATAGAAATTGGAGTTCTACCAGGCACTAAATCAATAGTAAACTTTACCTCTCTGCTAGGTGGCAACCCTGGCAATTCATCTGGGAACACATCTATAAAATCTATAACTACTGGGATATCTTCTAATTTTTGTAATTCCTTGTTTGTATCCACAATATATGCTAAAACGCCTTGATAACCCTTATTTAATAATTTCCTCGCCCGAATGGCAGAAATAAGACAATTTGGAACCACATTTCTTTCCCCGGTAAATTTGAATTCTTCCTCCCCCGACATATTAAATGTAACTTCCTTGCAAAAATAGTCAATCGATGCATGGTAGGAAGATAACCAGTCCATACCCAATATTATATCAAAATCTTGAATATCTAGTAGAATTAAATCAATGGTCAATTCCCTCTCGCCCACATACAATACATAATTTTTATATACAATCTCCACTAACATCACATCCCCCATAGGTGTAGAAATATATAAACCACAATCTAGATAAGAATATGGTCTACCCAAATGCATGGTAAATGACAGGGCTACAAATGAATGAGTAGAACCTGGATCAATAAGCACATAAGAATGTTTGTTCATGACAGAAAATATACATGTCACCACCTCTGGAGTAGCCCGAGCATCCTGTAAAGTCATAGCAAATATCCTTCCCGAAGCGTTGGAACGACTAGCCTGTCCTCTACCTCCTCCTCTCCCTATGCCTCCAGGTGATGAACCTCGACTAGCAGTAGCTGATTGAGTCCCTACTATTAGCATAGGACATTTATTTTTGGTATGACCAATTTGATGACAGTGATAACACTCTACCCCCTTTAACTTGGGACAATCTGGACTGATATGGTCCTCAGCTTTACAAAAATAGCATGTAACAAGCTTAGACTGCTCATTCTCATTCTCCCGCTGTCTATTCTGTTGGCCCATCAATCCTACACCCCTAAAACTGCTTGGTGTCCTTTTCTGAACATGATTTCCAGTCCCTTTACTGTGCTGAAATATTTGACTCCCCCATTTTGAGTATTCTATATTGCTTTCCTTTTGATGAGATGGATCAAATCTAATCCTCTTTCCCTTTTGTTCCCTATTCTTTATTGCATCATTAACATCTACTTCAACCACAATAGATTTGTTAGCTAAAGAAGTATAATCTACCATTTAAAGTCTAGTGAGTCTAGACTTGATAACCATATTCAACCCATCCTGAAATCTAGTACATTTGTCCTCCTCATCATGTAAGAAACGTAATGAAAATCGAGACAAAGATATAAATTTAGTTTCATACTCCCTGACCGACATATTCCCTTTAGTCAATGATAAAAATTCTCTCTCTTTTTGCTTCTGATACATACGAGGAAAATACTTTTCATATAAGACTTTAATAAAGGAATCCCAAGTAATTACCTCACCTCACCCGGAGTAAGCAATAAATGTTTGGAACATTCCCACCAATATTTAGCTTCGCCCTTTAACATGAAAGTAGCCAAAATTACCTTTTGTGCACCAGGTACATTCATCACCCCGAAGATAGTTTCTGTGTCTCTAACCCAAGCCTCAACTTCTAAAGTATCTATAGAACCTGAGAATTCTAGGGGGTTTAATTTGATAAACTTCTCGTACAGAGTATTCTTCTCCTCTCGTTGTATTTGCCTTTCTCTTCTGGCCAAAGTCTGCTCCTCCAAGTACTTGGCTTGTTGTTCTGCTATGTGCGTCATAAACTTATTTTGTTGTTCTGCCATTAAAGTCATGGCATGAGCCATTCTCTGCATATCTGTAAGTGGTTCAGGTGCCTCCTCTACATTATTTGGATTTTATTAGTTTACTGTATTTAAAGACTCCTCATCCACCCTCTCATGAACATTTTCTCTTTCCATATCATACTATCTGTCATAAACCATAATTATAGAAACAAGTATACAACATTTATTTCTCACATAACGGTTAGTATTTCTCACAAGTTAATATAAATGACCCAAACCACACTATTTCTGCCACTGCCACATTTAGACTCTCTAACCCCAGAATATAAACACCTAAAGCTCGTATACCAAGTTGTCACACCCTAACCCCATTATGATATAATTAACTAAATAGTTCACAAACCACACTTATTATTTATTTATTTGTTTTATAATACATATTAAACCAACTTTAAGGTTAAAATACGGAATACTAAAAATCCAATCGTTTTAAGGAGACATAATTTTAAAAAAACTCCCATACCATTTAATTTAATTATAACTAGTACAATGTATAAAACAGAACTGACGAGACCTTACTATTTACTCAACCTCCTAGACCTGGCAGTGGCAGCTTTAAAACCTAAAAATGTAAACATATAAAACCACGAATTTAAAAACTCAGTGAATGTACTACATCTCTACATAGTAAAAGTACTATATTAACATCTCAACATCTCAATATATCCATCTCTGTGCCAAATTAGTCCATATACATATCCGGAGTTAATAAACCCCACATCTCCTGCCCATAGGCAATAATCATATCCATAGGGTTTAATAACCTAAAATCTCCTAAATTGCATAGCAACTCAACATATCTTGACGTTATAAAGTCGTTTCATATCAACAACTCTTAACTTTTAATAAGCCATAACATATCAACATCTCGTGATTTTTAATAAGCCATATCCTTTCAACATATAATATATACACATCATATCCATAATCAACTCAGTAAGTACACTCACATTGGGTTGCCAACTATGTATTCACGTTTCCTTCGGGTGGAGCTGAACTAGGTTGATTTGACCTTACACCTGTCAATCCAACTAAATCAGTATTGAATCTCAATTATAAGTATTATCTTAATATATCTATGTAACTTTCAATTACTATACAACAATAATATAATTCAACTCAAGTCACATTCCATGAAACATGTGTAAAGACGAAACAATGGTATGTATGTTGATAAGGTTATGAACATTCAACCATATAAAATACCTCGTAAGGAATTTATAACTAAAATCAAGTAAACACAAAAGTATCTTCTCAATGTATATACACATGAAACATGTACTTAAAATACCCATGGGAAAGAGAAGATAAAAACATTCTTTCATAGGGTATCCAATATAGCCTCAAATTATTGTCCTCCATACTTAACCATCCCGTATTCATAAATTGTACACATACAGGTGTCCAAGCTTATCAATATGAAAACCTATCTGAATATAATTTCCATTACAAGCGACGGTGTAATTTTTCAAGCTTCCTAGAGCAAGTTATGACCATTTCTTTACAACCTATTAAATCTGCCCTACAAGCTCCTCTATTGTTCCTTCAACTTCCAAGAATTTTCATAATTTTTTTCCAGCATAACTTTCCATGATTTTCCCCCCATTTCCAATAACCATTCTAAATAGTACAGAATTAAAGTTTCATAATTTTTTGACTTCATTTTCTATGTCAAAATCTTGACCAAACTCAGGGCATATCAAAAAGAAATATACAAACTGCAACTATGTACCAACTTGCAACCATCATTAAGGCCTAACCACAATGAGTTAAATTCTAATTTTCGGATATGATATGAATATATGATTATAGTTTAATATATAATTGGAATTTATCAATTCCAATAAGCACACAAAAATATATACCAGCTTGAATACAAGGGTTTTCAAAACAATATGGCCTACAAACACCACTTATCTCACATGTTAAAAAACACTTATTATCAAAAAGGAGGATGGAATTTTAATCAGTAATTCACGATTTAGATACTTTGAAATAATTATAATACAAAATTAAAATAATATTAATCACATAATTATACCTTGGAAACACCTTAAGGATTTTGTTGGAATTTTTCCTAGCTTTTAATGTAACCCTTTCTTCCTTAACTTCTACTTTCTCTTTCCTCGAGCTAAAAACCCTTCAAACTAAACCTAGTCTTAAATTGGATGAATAAATAGGTTAGAAGAAGAGTTTTAAGTCGGCAAGGCTTCCTCCCATGCCAACCAATCAAATTAAACCATTTGGTTACTAAAAGACAATTTACGACTTAAAGGGAATGGATAGATTTGCCCCTTATTCGTAAATTCGGGCTAGCTTATTACTCGTACATCCGTTTGATGCCCCGTCTGTTGTGTTACAAACTTGGCTCATATATCTACAACTATATAGTTTTCACCTCAAGTTGTTATATTATAAATGTCAAAACTAGTCTCCAACAGGAACATTTCTACCGAAAATAACAAAATTTTGTATTTGTAAATAATTCGACATTTCATGATTTATGAAAGTGGGATTAGACTAAACATAATAAATTAAAATTAAATATAATAATAACAAATTATTTATATCAAATAAGATAAGAACGATTTAAATATAATTTATCATAATCATATCCGGGTTGTCACACATACAATGCTCATGGTCATGTAAAATACTGTACAAAAGAATGGTTTTAGCCTTGAGTAGCCTAAGGTCAAATTAAAGCCAAATAAAAGATAGAATGATTTCAAAGACATAACTCGTGATAGAAAGGTAATAAAAATAACGTTAACTCATAAAATCAAAGATTGAAGATCAATGTGTGAACTCACTTTTGAAAAATATTGGCTTTATCCCTTAAATATCGTTTTATGATTAAAACCTTTTTTGTCTCGTATACCTTAAGTTACTCATTTTTTTGGATAGATAAAAATATTTTAGATATCACCTTTTGATAAAATTTTGCATATGGCTACTTTTGCTTATTCATTACAAAGGGTGGGCAATTACTTTTAATTATTTTAAGGTAGTTCTCACAATCCAAAGTTGCATCCCTTACCACATCGTCACTCATGATTTTGAACATATATATTTTTAACTCCAACTATGATGATAAAACTCTCATACACAAAAGGACTAATGGCGACACCAGTTCATCAAAATATCGCATTAAATTTTTAATTAAATTTGGAAGTTGATAATAAATCCCTTCATTATATTGTTCGTAGAAATACTCAAGTTTATTATGTGGTGTAAAAGTGTACGAGTTATGACAAATACTCCAAAATAGCAAGCTCAATTTAGTAAGGAAATTTCAGTTATAAAATTTAAGCATGGAGTATTAAAATCTATAAATAGAACAATTAGTACAATAATTAAGCATGTAGGTTAGCATTTAAGTTTATGGGATAAAGTAATAACTAACAGGAATAGAAGAGAAATAGTATACAGGGACAAAATCTAAAGGTATGAACAAAACAAAGAACATAACTAAAGAAAATAAAAAGTGATAGAGAGAAATCAAGATGCCTATCCAAAAAGAGTAAAATAAGCACTCTAAGACATATAAACCAAAAAAAATTTATTTGTTTTTTTTACAAGGACAAGCATTGACATGTTTATCTAGGGTTTATAGATCTTCTTTACCAATAATTTGCTTCGGTGCCCTATTCGGATTAATTCTCAAGGAGTTGGATCTAGGAACCGAATTGGGAAATGTGGGAGGATCAATCATTTTTCCTGACCCTTTGAGAGGCTTTCACCTTTTTCTTCCCTTTTTTGTCGACCTTTCTACACTTATCAGAATAACTTAAATGTGACACATGTTAAAGAAAAATATAAAATTCCTTAAGATGTCCTAATTTATGACAGTGTGTGCACCTTAAGGGTTGTGGGTCAATAGAGCGCTTGGACCATTACTTCCTAAGTCTATAGCAAAAATCCCACAAGTGTCCTTCCCTGATAAAATGGGAACATATGAAAGTCACATTCCCTTGTCTTTATAAGGGTATATACTGAGTTGAAGATTCACCAATACGAGATGGAGATATGGATTGGGATGTTATGAAAGATTGGTTAGACATAGAACCATACTTATCAAAATCGACTCCTTGTTTATCCATAATGGATAACTTGGCACTAAAAAGTATCTTATCCAACTTTTGAGACCTACCCACCATATTCTTCTTGAAAGTGGTCGCGGATAGTAGTTTAGTGTTAAGCAAAGAGATTTGGTTCTCTAGGGATATTCTCGATTTTTCACTTTCGTGTAGGGTCATCCTAAGGAATTAATCTCCATGTGAATAAAGTTACTGAAACTTTCTATAAAATATGGTGTACTACTCACCATATGTGGAGCAACAAAATCACTCAGACTAATCTCACTCACCATAGTCATTTGGTTCTCGGCATTGGCGAAGTCTGTGGAGATTTTCATGTTATGAGTTTCGAGGTCTGTGGACTCCTCATAAAGCCTAACTTAGTCCGTTTGAAGATCATTTTCCTCTTATTCATCAACAGTGCTCAAGGTGGTTCTAGATATCGTCATTTCTTTACTAAGCGAAAGAGTAAATAAAAATCATCTAACTCATTAAATTTCTTTGTTTCTATAAAAGTGGCATAGTTGCATTGTGGAGAGTCATCTTCGGAGTCTGACTCATCATCACTAAAAGTTTATTGATATGCATTTTTCCACCATCATGACTCCTATTTATGGAACACTGTTTTGACATATGCCCTTGACAACCACACGTAAAACATGTGAGGGTCCTTGGAGATTCATTTTTCTTTTCTCCACTTTTATTACCAATCTCAAGTCTAGGCAGATAGTTTTGGGGTTCACCTCTATACCGAAATAATTTTTTCCACTTCTTGGAAAATTTAGTGAGAAATGCCATATCATTTTGACTAACATCAAGGAAACTAAAATCGGGAGATGCCTTATTAGACTTAAAAGCTACATTTTTTCCTTTTCTTTAGGAGTCACTACTTGGCAATAAGAAAAAGTTGTCTCTTAGGTTTGTATAGGGGCCACCAATTCGCCTAAATGCATCGGTTTTGACGAAAATTCTCTAATCTCTCCAATATAATCCACTTTGCCACGGAACCTAAGGGAAGAGACCGTAAGATTTTTTCAACAATTTTATTCTATTTTGCACTCTTCCCCAATTCAAAGAGAGATGAAATTGTATCATTCAACTTAGCATAGAACTCATCAAAATTTTCATCTTCCTTCAAGGTAAGAAGATCGACATGGGTGGTAAGTTATTAAATCTTGAAATGTTTAATAGTGGACGTAGATTAATAGGTCATTTGTAAAACATCCCACGCCTCGTTAGACGTTGTATATGTGGATATACATCTAAAATTACTCGAGGGCACACAAAATAGTATTAAGTCATTTCAAGTTCCATCCACTCTCCCTTAAATCATTATCATCCCAACTAGATCCAATCTTATCAACTTGTACATCATCAAAATATGTTTTGTTACAAGTCCGTCCCACAAGCAAATTATTCCATATATAATCATACACAGACATTAAGTATTTTGTCGTACATGCTTTCCAATAAGAATAAGTGTTACCATTAAATGGAGGAGGTCGGAGGGTTTAACTTCAATCCATTGCACACAAAAAAGATCTATACCTAGGCTTTTACACCTAAAACTTGGAGATCCACTTTTATACTAGTTGAGAGTATGCCTATCGAGAGTAACTACCCAAATAAAAATTAATTAACCTAATTCAAGAAAATGGGTTGTTAATTTATTATTTCAAATGTGTTTAAAAATCCAAAAGTGTATGTGACAAAATATTTTACTGAGTTTTAGTATGTCTCAAGTTTTATCTCTTTATTGATGCAGTGACTCTAAGTGGTGTGCTTGATGTTTGGTATACAGTGAATTCGGTTTGTTGATTAAGCTTTTGGGTGATCTATTGGACAAAGTTTCAAGCATGCTTTGGTCAAGGATTTCAGACAATCTATTCTATGGAACACATGAAGTATACTATACTCTTACAAGGGTTACTCCTTTGCAAAAGCCAAAGTCAGAAGTCAGAATGATCCTCATCACTCCTCCAAGAAAACATTCTCATCTCAACGACAACATCCACAAAGTTGCATTTCCATATAAAATAATTTGGCCACTTTGAACAACCAAAAACACCTCGTATGAAGAATGGCTTAGACTAAGAGGGGCTTGTACCAAATAGGATATGGTGTCTGACAATTTCTAGGGGAATAATAAAAAAACATCCTTAAAGAGAAATACGGAGATCGAGAGATAAGAACTCTCGCATCCCAGGGAATAAATTGCATGTGGACGACTCACACACGCCACCCTCCACACATCCCTACCTCCTCTAGTCCTGTTAGACTACCTGTAACACCCCAGGGAATAACCTAAATATATCAACGCAACCAAAATGAAATGGGAAGCATATCCCACACACACAAAGTAAAACCTTGCATGATCCTCAATAAATTTAATAATACACTTTGATAAGAGAGCTATAAATATGTTACCCTATATTTAGTGATATCTCATCAAATATGTTAGATCTAAGAAAAAACAAAAAAAAATATAACATATCATACTTACACTATGAATTAAATCTCCAATTTTTCATAAACTGGAATTCGATAAAACCAAGGGTCTACCCAAACAAAAATATGTGTTATATGGATTAGTGGGTGAACAATACCACTTAAGTTGTTTAATTCAAGATTAAACAGTCTAAATGGATCTTAACATTTTTTGAAGAAACTCTTTTCTCAGAACAAACTTAGAACACAAGATGTGTATAAAAATAATTATGAATGAGATATTTCAAATATTGCGTATTCAAGTTTTGAAAACAAAAACTAAAACAGTTTGTAAATCAGCACACCAATTGAAGGAGATGAGAGGAAGAGTATGCAAGTACACAAGATTTCAACGTGGTAAAACCCCACCCAGTCGGGGAAAAATGCACGGAGGTCTCTACACCTCAAAAGAAAAATCCACTAAAATAGAGTAACAAGCTACAAACTATTTAACAATCTAAACACACAATCAGACCTAATCTAAGCTAAAAAATTATACCAACTCCTCTGTATTATTCTGACTTCTCCTAAGGCTTCGGATGTTGTAGATGTTCTCTCACCTTTGTAACTCCACTCCTTTTAGCTTTCAGTCGACTCCAAAAGTCAATGATCTCTCCACCAACACTTCTTTAGTGTTGTAGTGTGAAAGTGTTGTGAAGGGATGTGCCCCACACATGCATGCAACTCACACACACTTATACAGACAATATTCCTAACAAATTACAAATATCATTCTAAGATGCAATAAGAATTTCTGAATCACAGTTTGTTTGATAGTCTCAGACTACTGATCTTTATTTCTATCCACAGATCTTAAGGGAACTTTTCTATAAAAAGAAGCCAAGGTCCTAAACACTTTCTTTATTTTATTTACAAAGCCATTTCACAAAGTGTGAATATTTCACGAAAGTGTAAAACCCAATTCAAGATCTTAACTAGATCTAAGTATGATTTTTCTCATAAAATGAAAACAGAAATAAGTTCGTTGGTTATGGTTTTGAAAAACAATCAAGTAAGAGTAAAACAACCAACAAATATGGATTTCTTGAAAAAAGAAATCAACCTAAGGATATTAAACATGGATGTATCACAAACAGTTTAGATCTGCACTTTCTATTGAAAAAAATGAAATAAAAACTTCGTGAATGTTGGGCAAGAGATTAAAGACAGTAGATGATGGATCTTCTCAACTAATGAACACACTCAAACTCACAGGTTAATTTTCTGAGGAAAAATTAAGAGTTTAATTTAGGGTTTTTTATTCTCTCTCTCTCTCTCTCTCTCTATTCTCTCCCTTTTTCTCTCAGAGGTAAAATGATCCAAAGATTATAAACGTCTCACATGTGGCCTCTATTTATACTAGATCATGTAAGACTCTAGAAGCTATGGGCAAAGCAATGGTCAATATTAATTACAAATAATCGAAGTAAATCTTACAGCTGAGATGTAACCGCCTTAAAACTAGATTTAATTGGTTAACTCAGTTGTTACAAGGATTGTGAAAGATAACATGCAGACCGTAGATAATATAGATCCAAGGGTTCTCAATCAATCTCATATATGTGAGAGTAAAGAAACACAGATCCAACCGATATCTCAGTAACACGTGTAAGGCCACGATCAAGTGAAAAACGCGTGTTTTAAATTTCTAAAGAATCTCGTTTTCCACCATAGAATTCTCTGTTGCTTTCAAATGCTACGAAAGAAAGTTTTTAAGAGAAAAGGGTAATTATAAATCAACCCACAAAATTATTAAAACAAACTTTTAAATGAAAATAATGTTTTGATAAATTCCTAAAAATTATTTACCATATCCCAAAAATTATTAAAAAATCATTTTTATTGGATTTAACACACACACACATACCTAAATTATAAAGAATGCAACAAATGAATGCAATCCTAGGTGCAGTGTTGGTATTATACCTTTGATACTTTTAGAGGAATTTGATATGTAGAGTCTGAGGTTTTTTAGTATACAAGGATATGACTCAATTTTGTCACCATTTCCAAACTAGATAAGCGCTTATATAATGTAGACTCAAGTGAGTCAAAGATATATGGTGCTTCAACCTACCCCATTGGAAATATGAGATAAAATCTCCTTTGAGTCATCAATGACTCGTAGGGATACAAAAAAAAATAAGAAAAGCCTATTCCTATACAAAATTCTAACTATGCCATATCCTAGAAAAGAAAATTACATTACTCAACTAAATACAAACGAATACCCTAACAACATTCTGATAGCATGAGGTACTAATCTCCTGAAAATAAGATAACTAAGATTCAGATTTTGAGTTGAAGTAATCAAAATAATGTCCAAATGGACTCAAAGCTTCTCCCCCATTTTGTCTCAAATGGACAAAGGGTCTACACACAAATAAGAGAGAGAATTGTCTAAGCAGAAATATCAAAGATATATTACGAATCTACCATAACCATCCTAATTTATTTACATAAGGATTCAAATCATATATTTTTGAAGGGTTTAGTGAATAAATCAACTAATTTTAATTCAGTAACCAGGTAATTAATCTCCAATTCCTTTGATTCGACTAACTCGCGTATAAAATGATGCCAAATTTTAATATGTTTAGTACGAGAGTGTTGAACAGGATTTTTGGAAATATTAATTGCACTTTGGTTGTTATAATATAGATGTAATTTTTCTTCAATAATACCATAATCTCTTAACATTTGTTTTAGCCAAAGTAATTGAGCACAACAACTACCTGCGACGATATATTCAGATTCGGCTATGGATAAAGAAGTGCAATTTTGTTTCTTACTATTCCACCCTATCAAATTATTACCTATGTAATAACATGCTCTTGATGTACTTTTACTATCATCAGAACACCCTTCCCAATCAGCATTGGTGTAGCCAATTATCGTGTTAGATGCTTCATTTGTGTACCAAAGTCCTAAGTTGAGAGTTCCTTTAACATATTTTATAATTCTTTTAACGCAAAGTAAATGACTCTCTTTAGGATTATTTTGATAAAGGGCGCATGCATAAACAACATACATAATATCAGGACGGGAGGCAGTAAGCTATAAAAGACTTCCTATCATACTACGGTATAAGGTTGAGTTGATGGATTTCCCATTCTCATCTTTTAATAGATCAACCGAAGTACTCTTGGGAGTCCTTGCATCTTTGGCTGTTTCTAAACCGAACTTTTTGACAATCTCTAAAGCGTATTTGGATTGTGATATAAACAAACCATCTGAATTTTTCTTAACTTAAAGACCTAAGAAGAATGTAAATCCCCCATAAGTGACATATAGAATTCTTTATGCATAATGTCAGAAATGTTTTGACATTCATTGGGGAGGTAGATCCAAAAATGATATCGTCTATGTGTACTTGGACTATGGTAATATTTATGTCAAAGTGTTTGACTAAAAGAGTTTGATCATTCCTTCCTCCGTTAAAATCGTTGTTTAGAAGAAACGTAGATTGACGTTCATACCAAGCTCTAGGAGATTGTTTTAACCCATAAAGATCTTTCTTAAGCCGGTAGACATGATTTGGATGATGGGGGTCAATGAACCCTTTGGGTTGTTCTATGTAGGTCTTTTCAGTCAAGATGCCATTAAGGAAAGAAGATTTAACATCCATTTGCTAAAGTGTGAAATGAAAAGAACAAGCTAGTCCAAAGAGTAAGCGAACAGACTCAAGGAGAGTGACAGGTGCAATAGTTTCCTTAAAATCTATTCCTTCAATCTGAGAGTAAACTTGGGCAAATAATCTAGTTATATTCTGAATAATCATCCCAGATTCATCTGTTTTATTTTTGAAAAGCTAACGTGTGCCAATAACCCTTTTATTTTCTGGTCGGGGTACAAGATACCATACATCATGAATGACAAATTAAAGAAGTTCTTCCTGCATAGCACTTATCCACATTGGGTCATTCAGTTCTTCATTAACATTCTTTGGTTCTCTAAGAGGAAAAACATGCATAATGAGAAAGAGTACGTAGTTGGGATCTTGTACGAACTGGCTCAGTAGGGTTACCAACTACATTATCTTAAGGATGATCTTTAGAAACCCAGTTAAACACTTTAGGGGTCTCAGTTGGTTAGGACTCATCTATCTATGGAGAATCATAAGTTAAAATATTTTTGAATTCATCCACTATAGTTGGTCCTTTGATCTTACTCTCCACATTAGTGTCACTTACAACCACATTAATGGATTCCATTAAGGTTTTGGTATGAAGATTGTAGATACGGTAGGCTCTACTATTTGGGGAATATCCTAATAAAATAGCTTTATCTCCTCTAGTTTCAAATTTAGACAGATGTTCTCTATCCTTGCATGTTCTAAAGTATTTTTGGTTAGATTTCTGCCATACCAAAGTTCATAGGATGTTTGTTTGGTATTTTTCCTGAGGTAAACTCGATTAATTTTGTGACAAGCTATATGAATGGATTCTACCCAGAAATATTTAGGTAAGCTCTTCGCATGAATCATCACACGGTCCATTTCTTGAATAGTGAAATTTTTATGCTCAACAATTCCATTTTGTTGAGGTGTCTTAGGGCACTAAATTCATGTTTGTAACCATTATAGTCAGAGTATTCGAGGACACCTGAATCTATAAATTCACCTCGTCTATCACTACGAATTCTATCTACTTGGGAATTCTTTTCAATATTTATAAAAACTAAAATTTTCAAAAACTTACAGAATGTTTCTGATTTGTATTTTAAGAAGGCAACCTAGGTAAATCGAGTGAAGTCATCAACCATATCTAGGATATAACTATTTCCACAAAGACTAACAATACGATAAGAACCCATTAGGTCCATATGGATGAGTTCTAGAGGTTTAGTGGATAGAACTTCTTTAAATTTCTTGTGGGGAGCCTTAACAATCTTTCCTTCTTAGCAGGGACCATATATGATGTTTAAAATTTATTTGATCTTATGAAGGCCTTTAAGTGTCTCTCTGGAACACAATTTACTAAGGTTGTCGTAATTAATGTGACCTAACCTATTATGCCATATCTCATTATCATCCATTCTGGTAATGTTACAAACCTCTATACTTGGATTGACTGTATAACAATTATCTGGAGTATGGAGTCCTGTAATAATGCAATCACCTTTTTCACTTAAAATTTTGAAATTGTTCTTTGAAAAGGTGACAGTATGGTTGGAGTCACAAAATTACGATATACTTAGTAAATTAGCTTTAATACCTTTTACCAAAAGAACATCCTCAATAATAGGTAATCCTTCTTCATGGAGTGTTCCTTTACTAACGACATGGGCTGATACACCATCTCCAAATAAGACTTTTCCTCCGGAGAAGTTAGTTATATTTGAAAGTTTGGTATCATCCCCAGTCATATATTTGGAACATCCAGAGTCTAAATACCATTCAGATGTTGTGTCTTCAGCTTTAAAGGCACTGATCACAATATTGCATTTCATCTGGGGTAATAGCTCATCTTTTTCTAACCCAAATTGCTCTAGTTTTCAATTTGCACTTATTAACTCATATTTTATCAAACTTGCGAGCTTCAATCTTTTCTCTAAAAGATTTTTGCGTAGGTTTATGAGGATTATAAATATTTTGAGCAATTGGTTTAGAAAAGAATCTAGGATTCCTTCTTGTTGATGATCTATTAGTATTTGCTCTTATCTTCCTATTTCGATAGTTAGAATTCTTGTCCGTCTGTCTAGGTATGACATAATTGTTTCGTCTTCTCCTAGAATAGTTGAAGTTATGGTAAATGGGAGAGTGATAGACTGGTTTATATAGACGTTTGGAATAGAAACCATCAAGGGAATGTCCATATACATCATAATAGGAGCAGTAAAGATGGCTCGTAGAAATCTTAACCTTAGGAAAATTGTTAATCAAAGGCTTTTCTAAGTTTTGAGCTCTAGTCCTGTTCCTAGGTGGCACAGGATGAAATAACGAATCAGCTTGTCTAATAGGGAGTATATGTATTTAGCCTTATGTTCAATATTACGCTTAGAGTTACTTGATTCACTAGTGTCTAACTTTTGTTATTTTAAGTCAAAATCATTTTTCAAGGTTTGAAAATCTGGACAAGTTTCAACAGGTCTTTTGCCATGAGACACAAACTTGATAGGTTTAAAAGTTTTAATTTGCTTGGAATTATTGGGGAAAAAACCTATTCCAGTTCTGTCATTAGAATTGGTCTTACTTTTAGCAACACAGTCTTTAAAACATTTTGAGTTATTTTCAAATTTAGCAAATGTTTCTTTTGTTTGTTCCAATTCTAACAACGTCACTTTGTATTTATTTTCCAAAATTTCATTTGAGTCAGACAACTCCTTCAGTTTTTGTTCAAAAGTTTTAGTTTCATTTTCATGAATAAGACATTGCGAAGTATACTCTTCAGCATATTGTCGGATCATATGACTTAGGATGTCTATCTTTAGTGTAAGGTCTTTGATAATATTTTCAAGTCTAGTGCTTTTCTTGAGAGTTTTTTAGTACAGTGTGTGAATGTCAGAAAGGTACTCATTATCGGAGTCACTAAGTGTGCAGTGTGCAGTGTGTAGTGTCCCCTAATGATTCATTTTTAGGACTCACACACCCATTGGAATAAACAATAGATCGTTCCCTTTGACCCACACACACCGTATTTGAAGCATTATCATCATTCTTAAGTAATAAAGCAGAAAAATTAGTAGGGATAGCATCAGTCAACATATCATGATCAGATTCCTTATCATCAATGTATATGATTTTGCAAAGAACGACATACAAGGGTCATAAGTATTAGATGACTCGGGTTCCTCAATTTTTGATTCACTTGAGTCATCCCAAGTCCAGAATAAGTTATCCCTAGTGTTCTTATTCTTATTCAAATTAACTCTATAGTCATGAAGTATGTGTCCTAACTTCCCACATCTATAGTATTCAGTGTTCTTAATGTCTCTACTGGGTTCTTTGTCAAGTCTTTTCTCATGAGGACTATTATTAGAGTGGTTTGAATAGGAAGGTTTGCGTTGTCTATTTGTAATTTTATTTCTGAATTTCATAATTTTCTTAAAATGTTTATGTTGATATCAAATTTAGTCTGCTGACGTGGACCAATCACTTGAAGACACGTGTCAACCTACGTGGAAAATACAAATACTTTAGAAGAACAACATACTATCACCGAGTAACTCAGGCTCCCCGAGCAACTTAAGCGTATCGAGAAACTTAAGCGTACCGAGAAACTCAAGTGGTCCGAGCTACTTAGCGTGCATAGCATTAGAATGAAAAGACAGCTACGCATTAAATGCACATTATTATCGTACAGATGTATATGTCTACTAGATAACAGCGCATTATCTTTTCATATGTACAGCCTCAAGGCTATAAATACATTGTAACTTTCTCATAAGAGGGGGACTTTGGATCTCTTGGTAAACCTATTATCGAGATTCCAAATAAACAGTCAGCAATACAAACATAGTGGATGTAGGCCATTTTCATCAGGCTAAACCACTTTAAAAATCCTTTGTGTTATTAATTTATTTATCCGTGATTGATTAATTAGAGATAATCTAGTTTTTTACATCAACAGATTGGCACCGTCTGTGGGAAATGATTGTACTTAGCGTTTTTTACCAAAACAAGTCATCATCTATGGCTGAGAATCCGAAATCCAGTAATCGAAACACTGCGATCCCTCCAAACCCTTCTACTCCCTCAAATATTCAAGATCTGGTTGGCATAATGGCTAATTTAGCCCAAGGCCAAACATGATGCAAGAAACCATGCGTCAACTTATACAAATTGTTCAAGGTGGAGTGCCGGCCCAATCAGTACAACGAAGTGTTTAAAGAAATACCCATTTGCCATCTTCAAGAACTAGAAGAATGTTATTCCCGGAGGCTTCTCAATCTAGACGTATTGACTCATATAATACTTAAAGATCTAGTGATCCTTCATATCAACCAGGCCGGACTTCATCAGTACGAGATACTGATTCCCATCGAAATGTCACGCTCACCCCAGAAAGGACTAGTGCTATAGAGAGGCTGAGTAGAGTATCTCCTTTTGATCGATTGGGCCCTAGGAGGAATAGAAGTCCTCCTAGGATTGTGTCGAGGAACTCTCAACGACCATCCGACCTAAGGGAAGCATCTGCTCAATCATTCCCAACAGCTCGTAATGAAAGGTCCCAAGAGGAAAACTCAACACAATCAGTTGCTCGAACCAATAGGCCTGAGGAGGGAGATGAAGCATGGAATGGCTATATTCAAAGGTTGGAGGACAGATTAGGGGAAATGGCTAAGGCTAAGAATCCTCTACAAAGAACTTTTGTCCAAGGAACACCATTCGTACAGGCAATTATGGATTTTCCCATTCCATCAAAGTTCAAATATCCTATGGTGACGCCTAAATACGATGGAAAAAATGACCTTGTCCTTCATATAGAATAATACCAAGCTACTGCTGATATCTATGCGGTCCCAGATGAGATGTAGGGCATTTTCAGGAACTCTCACTGGGTCAGCCCAGATATGGTACAACAACCTTCCTCGGGGGAAGATTGTGACTTTCTTTCAATTGTCAGAGCTCTTTATAGGGAATTTTTGTTTCGAAGCGAAACTAGTCAAACGAGTAGCACACTTACTGAGTGTTAGACAGAAGCCAAAAGAAAGTACTAGGGACTACATTACTCATTTCAATAACGAGAAGCTTGAGGTAATTGATTATGAGGAGAAAAAAATAATTACTGCTTTGATGAGTGGGCTGTTGCCAGATAAGTTGTATTACACTTTGGCCAATGATCCTCCTAGGACCATGGCAGAACTGATGGCAAAGGCAGTCAAAATCATGAACGCTGAGGAACCCATGGCTGCAAAGAAGAGTATAGACACTAAGGAGTACAAGGTTGAGGCTGGTAAAACCGAGAAGAATGATCAAAAGAACAATGGTGGCAACAGACAGTCGAAAGGTAAGCAAGCGCTGGAGCAGATGAGGAAGTATATAAATTATACTCCCTTAAAAATGGACATAAATCACATTCTGGAGGAGATCAAGAATAGCGAAGAGCTAGCTTGGCTAGGGAAAATGAAGGCAAATCCTAATAAAAAGGACAAGTCCAAATATTGGGAATTCCACAAAGACCATGGTCACAAGACCAAACGTTGCATAGCTCTCCAGAATGAAATTGAAGCACGCATCAGGCAAGGAAAATTGGCTAAGTATGTTGATCGCCAAAATGGTGGAAAGACTAGTGACTGAGGAAGGCAAAGATCTAAATCTCCTCGTCGAGCAAAAGAAGAAAAGAAGAGAGACCACAAAGATGATCTAGAAAATGACCCTGATCTCCCCAAAAGACCGAGACAACCAGAGCGTGAGGAATTTTTAATCCATTTTGGGTCATTTGAATGTAATGTTATTACGGATGGAGATGCAGGAGGTGGAGATCTGACCACGGAGAGAAAAGCTTACCTCAATGAGGCTCAAGCTTGCTCGTACATATAGCGAATAAACTTGGCTGAAGATGATCGCCCGAGGAAGGTGAATCAAGACAAATTGGTCATCGGTTTCTCTAAGAACGACCTTATAGGTGTGCTATATCCTCATGATGACCCATTGGTAATCAAGATGAGAATGAAGGAAATGGTGATTTCACGATTACTGGTGGACAATGGTAGCTCTGCAGACATCATGTTTTACCCATGCTTTGATAGTTTGAACCTAAAGTTAGCCCAGTTGGAGACTATCATAGGCCCCTCCTCGGTTTTACTGGTGAAAAGGTTTTTTTCACTTGGGACGATCAAGTTGGATTTGCTTATTGGTACATGGCCGGCTTGTCGAACAGAAAGAGTACGCTTTTTCGTAATAGATAAAAATATCCAATCAGCTTACAATATCATCATGGGAAGGGTAGGTTTGAAGAAGTTCGAGGTAGTACCATCTACTATACATCAATGTTTAAAATTCCCAACCAACTTTGGAGTGGGAGTTATGAAAGGCGACCAAAAAGTAGCTCGGGAATGCTATTATTCATCTGCCGAACAAGAGGAACGCGAAGAATCCAGGAAGAAGACTACTACCTATCAAGTGGATGAAATAGAAGATGCAGAGATTGAAACATTAGACCCTAGAGACGAGTCTCAGCTCATGAAGGGCCAGGTCATGGAGGCTACCGAAAATATCATTCTGGACGATGATCATCCGGAACGAACAACTCAAATTGGTGCATCACTGAATGTATCGATAAAATAGGAATTGATAGCATTTCTAAAGCGCAGAAAGTAGACTTTTGCATGGAGTCATGAAGACATGCCAGGGATATACTCGAGTTTCTTGTGCCATGAGCTCAACGTGTATAAGGAGGTCAAGCCAGTGAAGCAGCGAAGAAGGGTGTTTAGCTCTGAAGAAAAACAAGCTATACAGGAAGAAGTAGTGAAACTACAAAAAGCCTCTTTTATTGAGGATGTCAAATATCCTGATTGGCTAGCAAATTTGGTGATGGTAAAGAAGAAAAATAACAAGTGGAGGATGTGTGTAGACTTCACTGATCTTAATAAGGCATGCCAAAAGGATCATTTTCCTTTACCCCGAATCGATCAACTGGTGGATGCTACCTCGGGGCATGAATTGTTGAGTTTCATGGATGCTTATTCTGGTTATAACCAGATTAAAATGAAGACCAAGGACAGAGAGAGTACCTCTTTTATCACCCCAAGGGGAACTTATTGCTATAATGTTATGCCTTTTGGACTTAAAAATGCAGGTGCGACATATCAGCGGCTGATGAATAAGGTGTTTGTAGAGGAAATTAGTCATAACATGGAGGTTTATGTTGACGATATGCTGATGAAGAGCAAGAAAGCTGCTGATCATCTAGTTGACCTAGGTCAGACCTTTGATCAACTAGAGAAATATCAAATGAAGTTGAATCCCACCAAATGCATATTCGGAGTATGAGAAGGCATGTTTCTCGTATATATTGTTAACCAACGAGGTATCGAGGAAAACCCTCAAAAGATCAAAGCCTATTGGAGCTGCGATCTCCAACTACGAAGAAGGAAGTGCAAAGTCTCACAGGGCAAGTCGCAGTACTCAACAGATTTATGTCACGAGCAACAGACATATGTCTTCCATTCTTTAAAACACTCCGAAATTTTTTTGAGTGGAATGATGAATGCGAGGAGACCTTTCAAGAATTGAAGAAATATCTGAGGGAACCTCCATTGTTATCTAGACCAATGATGGGAGAAAGATGATACTTATATCTGGCAGTTTCAGAGAATACAGTTAGTTCGGCATTGATAAGAGTGGAGGACGAAATCCAAAAACTGGTCTATTACACCAGTAAGGCTTTCCGAGGAGCAGAGATCAGATATCCAAGGTTGAAAAAGTTGGCACTATCATTAATCAAAGCGAGCAGAAGGATGAGGCCATAATTCCAAGCCCATACTATAGTGGTGTATACAGATATGCCATTGAGACATGCTCTGCATAAACTAGATAAATCAGGAAGATTGATGTACTGGGCAGTAGAACTTGGTGAGTATGATATAGTGTATGAGCCGAGATCATCACTTAAGGGGCAGGCAGTAGAGGATTTTATCACATAATTTACTCAATCTGATACCTTCGAAGAACAAGAGATTAATACAGACCAACTTGTGGATGTTACGGGATCATCAAATTTAACCCCCGACGAACATCCATCCATGGATGATCAAGAGAAAATAATCAACGAGCAGCGAGAAGTGTTGGGGGACGACAAAATAAAGCATAAAATATTCCACAAAGGAGCTCTGTCTGACCAAGAGTTTGATAATGAAATACCTGTGTGGAATCTGTATGTGGATGGATCTTCGTGCACTACAGGCAATGGAGTAGAAATTGTTTTAAACAGTCTGGATGCGATTGATATGGAGTATGCTCTGCGCTTTCAATTTAAGGCTTCTAATAATGAGGCTGAATATGAAGCTATGATCGTGGGTCTAAGTCTGGCCAAAACCATGAAGGCAGAGCAGGTCGTTGTACTCAGTGATTCACAGTTAATCGTAAATCAAATTCTGGGGGTGTATGCACCAAAGGGAGAATTAATGGTCAAGTATCATGCAAAAGCAATGGAGGTTGTATCGAGTTTTACTGCAGTTTAGTTGATTAGAATACCGAGATTAGAGAATGAAAAAGCAGACGCCCTAGCTCGGTTAGCATCAGCCACACGCACCAAGCTACGAAGAATAACCCCAATAGAAGTCCTGGTTGGTCGGAGCATAGACGAAGATTTAATGATGAATTTCATTGCCCTTGACTTGGGACCTTCCTGGATGGATCCCATCAGGGCCTATATCGAAGAAGGGATTCTGCCATGTGATAAACTCGCAGCTAAGAAACTAAAGTTTCTTAGTTGCTCGTTATGTATTGACCAGTGGTATTTTGTATAGAAGAGGGGTTATAGCAGGATTACAAAGATGTGTCCATCCCTCAGAAGTTAAAGACTTGATCGAAGAGGTTCACGAAGGGTCCTGTGGAGCCCATATAGCAGGTCGGACGCTTTTGCAGAGGATAATAACACCAGGGTATTACTGGCCAACGATGAGAGCTGATTGCGCAGCCTATGCAAAGAAGTGCGATAAATGCCAACCTTTCTCTTCCATCCGAACAACTCCTCAAGCATTTTTAACACCCATCACGTCCCCTTGGCCATTCTCCATGTGGGGGATAGACTTGGTCGGGCCACTTCCAACGATCAGGGGAAGATTCAAATACCTTGTGGTTGCTGTGGATTATTTTACTAAATGGGTGGAAGCTGAGCCTCTCATTTATATGACATACGAAAAAGTCTATCAATTTATTTAAAAGAATATTATTTGTAGATATGGTCTCCCACATGCATTCATTACTGACCATGGAACCCAGTTTGACAACGAGGAGTTTACTGTATATTATCATCAGTCCAATGTACTGAAGATCCACTTTGCACCAGTCCATCCCCAGAGCAATGGGAAAATTGAGGTGACAAACAGAACGCTACTGAATGGTTTGAAAAATGATTGGATGATGCAAAGGGAAATTAGATTAACGAGCTACACTCTTTGTTGTGGGCTTATCGCACTACACCATGAACAGCAACGGGAGAGTCTCCATACATGTTGACATTTGGAAGTGAGGCTGTCATACCTGCTAAATTGGGTCTACCCACACATAGGATGATTAATTTCAATTCTCCTATCAGTGACTTGATGAGAAGATTAGACCTGGATATGCTCGAAGAAGTTAGGGTAGAAGTAGAAATCAAGAATGTAGCATATCAACAACGAACAACTTTGTTCTACAATAAAAGAGTGAAGAAGTATGATTTGAAAGAAGGGGATTATGTTCTGAAGAAAGTGATCCAAAAGTATAACAAATTGGAAGCCAACTGGCATGGAACTTACAGAGTAACAGAAGTTGTTCGTCTAGGGACATACATAATTGAAACTTTGGAAGGAGAAGAGTTCAAGAATGCATGGAATGCAGAGCATCTGCACAAGTATTATCAATAGATAAAATTCCTATGTAACATAGTTCTTTCAATATGAATAAAGTGATGTTTCTTCTTTTGTTGAATTTTTTTCGGAATATTAGTGCTACACACTACACAAACCCAAATCCAGAGAGCATCATACCACCAACTCCGGTTGGTCGGCAATTCAATTACCACCAACTCCGATTGGTTGGGAACCAATTACCACCAACTCCGATTGGTCGGTAAATCAATTACCACCAATTCCGGTTGGTTGGGAACTCAATACCACCAAATACGGTTGGTCGGCAATTAAATTACCACCAACTCCGGTTGGTTGGAAACCAATTACCACCAACTTCGGTTGGTCAGGAACTCAATACCACCAACTCTGTTTGGTCAAAAAATTAATTATCACCAACTCCGGTTGGTCGGGAACTCAATACCACCAACTCCGATTGGTCAAAAAATCAATTACCACCAACTACGGTTGGTCGGGATCTCATTACCACCAACTCCGATTGGTCGGTAACTCAATACCACCAACTCCAATTGGTCGGCATCTCATTACCACCAACTTCGTTTGGTCGGTAAATTAATAACCACCAACTTCGGTTAGTTGGTACCAAACTAGGCAGGAAGCTGGACGACCTCCCGGGGTGTCCACTATCTAGGAAACCAAGTAATCCATACGAGATTACTACAACTAAGAAGGAACATTGGATGAAAATCATTTCATTGCTTAGGCCCAAAGAGTGACAAGTCACTATAATCAAACAACAAATGGGATAAGTATGGTATATATATATATACTTATTCACCAACCAACAAACTAAAAAATAAAGACATTCTACAAATTATTTTGAAGAAATATGAAATTGTCAAAGACTAAAAATTTCTTCATTAAAATCAATTAGATTACATATGATATGAATTTTGATTCATTACATAAGCATATCCTATTCTGTGGGTTTCTTTCCCTCTGCTTTTGAAACAGGTTCTACCCCAGCTAGAGGATCATCTAACGCATAAGGGGAATTTATAAAGTTTAGATCTCGTAGCATTATGACATTCATTATGGATGGTCGATCAAGCAAGTGTTCTGGACGAGCTATCTCAAAGTTTGTATGAAGACTGTAATCACCGAGATACTTAGAAATCAGGCATCGAGGAATTGCACGAGCAGGAATCCAACTAATATCAAGCTTAAAAGGAGGCATGGGCAAATTGAGCACTCCAGGCTCATAATAATCCCATAAGTAGTGTCCTTGCTCCAATTTTAGCACACACATAGCGTTCAACCATCCCTGCTTGTACCCCTCATTATTCGATTGCTGCAAATGAGCATCAAGATGATATAGAGCTTCATTATACCCAGCCATCCAAAATTCCCTAGGCTGTTTGTGAAATTGATAAGTTAACCTCTCAAGTTGCTCGTGGAGTTTCTTCACCAAAATTTCTTTACTTTCCAGAGCAGAACTTTGATTAGAGACCTGGTCGGTGAAGTTCAGAATCTTTTTAAACATTTCTGCTAAGGCTTGGTTCTTCGCCATCAACTGAACGACTTGATTCTCTAAAGCCGACTCAGTTATCGCTTCTTTAATTGCGACCCGACCAGCCCTTGCTCATCCATAAGAAGAAGATCTTGCTCTACCACGAGTAGATGTGGAGGGACCAGCTTGATTCAAAGTTTCTAACTCATCTCGTAAGTTAGCATTTTCTAGCTCCAAGAAGGAAAAACCTTCATCATTAATGGGGACCAAGGCTCCCGAGGAAGAGGTAGCAGATTTGAGTTATTTTACTTCCTCCTGCAAAGCAATGTTCTCCTACTCCAAGAACTTGGCGATATGTCTATGCTCTTCAATTTCAAGCTTCAGAACACTCTCCTTTTTCTCATGAGCAGAAATGAACTTGTCATATCCTTTGTCAGCACTCAATTGTTGGTACTTTTTCTCATAGCCTTGATGTAGAAGTGTAGCAGATTCTTTGTACTTCTTTTAGAGTTCCTCGATCGTTCCTTGAAGATCTTTAATCATTTCATAATAGGCCACATTGTTGGCAACAACACGATCGAGCAAGCACTTCAGGTATTGATAAGCATCAATTGCTCATTCAGAGGCATCTGGTCTAAGGGTATCAATGATTTGAGCCTCAGTAAAATATGCATGAGCATCTTTGAAATAGTCATTGCATTTCTTCATCAACTCTGAATCATGAGCTGATAAAAGTTCCATCCTGGACACAAACTAGCAAAGATAAAATGAAAAACAAAATCAACAAATGGTGCGAACAGAGCAAGAGAGAAATTCAAGACAAATAACAGAAGTTCAAATTTTATTTATCATGATAAAGGAGAACATAGTTCAAGGTTACAATCAAGAAAATAGCAAAACAAAAGACCCGAACAACTTTACACCTTCTCCTTATTTCCTACGACTTCTTCAAATGGGTTGGACAAAGGGGTTAGTTGGTTGGAGAGCAATCGCAGCTGCTCGGCAGATGTGTTGGCTGGTTGGAGTTGCTTGGAATGTTGAACAACAACAACAACAGGGACCTTCTCTCCTGTCATCATAGAAGAATCATCTGAAATAACCTCATCTTCTTCTTCTTCTCCAAGAGAAGGAGGAGGGCCATGAGTATGCTCCTAGAACAACTCAGAACTTTCATCAATCTTCAATTTCTTCAAGGCTGCTACCCATCCATCCCTAAAATATTTGACACTGGCATACTCCATTTGAGAAGACACGATAGCCAGGCCCTTGTTCCAACCCTTGTCCTAACCAGTACTAAAGGATTTTTTAACTGCAGCTTTCCTTTTTGCTCTCTCCGAGGAGGTCCTTTCCCTAAGGAGCTCCTCGACAGACTTCATCTTTTCCTCTACCTATGCCTTATGTTGCTCAACATCTTGAAGCTTAGCAATGTTTTCCTCAGCAGATTTAAGCTTGACCTCAAGATCCTTATTACTTTATTCAACTCCCTTCAATTTCTGCTCCAACTCTTTGGAGGCAGTTTCAGCCTGATCTCGATTCGCTTCAATAGACTTCATTTCTTCTCCCAAGCATCTTTGTCTTCCTCGTACTTCTGACGAGATTCCCTCAAAGACTGGGTTAGTCCAGCAAAAGCTTCTTCTACCCCACCCGAGGAGCTGGAAGCCCTAATAGCTTCATCTTTCTTCAAAATGCTGTTGAAACATGTCATAAGCTGAAAAAAGAAAGAGCTTTAAGTCAATATATGAACATAGTATTATAAAATAAAGGACTCAGGCTAACAATACTTACTGATGCAATGTGTTGAGCATCCAGAGTAGTAATTCTCTCACGAGAAAAAGTATTTTCAATGCTTTGGACTTTTGGGACAGTCCAGGATCTTACCAAGCCCAATGTAGAGCTCGGAGGAACAAGAGCTGGAACACTACCTTCAATATTTGAAGGTTGAGAGATAGGTTCAACAGGTCTCTCAGAAGAGCTTATTTTTAATCTCCTCAGAGGAGCAGGAGCTGTCTCTGTTGGTGGAATGACAACAGTCTCACTCGAAGGTGAGATGACAATAGTCTTACTCGGAGGCACAGGGGGCTTCTTGCCAGCTTCCTTGGCAGCAATAGAAGGGGGTACATTTGTATTCTTTGTCCCTTCATGTGGGACATCTTGTTTATTCTTCTTTGCCTCGTCGGTGGCAAAGGCAGACTTGTAAAAAAAGGCAGGAGCTTTCCTCTTCTTCATTAGATCAGTAATAGGAATACTCTAGTCAGAAGAAGAACCTTCCACACTGGTCTCACAGATTGGTACCTGATCAAGATCAACTACCACAGGACAAGGACGAGCAATAAAGACGTGGTGTAGCTTCTGCATTACAACAAATAAGAAGCATATCTAATATGCTCCCCAACAACAGATTGATGCAAGCCTCAGATAAGTTTTAAATGCTTTATATTAACCTCTGTTTCTTTTGGAGGTTTTCTTTTACTGTCAACTGTAACAAACAAAATCAAATGTCAGTGGTGCATTTCATCAAATACAAAGAAAATAAGATTTCAAAAATAAAAACAACCTATCCCATTGCCATAAAGCGGACACCTGGGACCTTGGTACACGTCACCTCCACTTAATGGAGGGGGTTGCCAATTTTTCATCACAACCCCATGATCAAAATAATCCATATTGGCATCGGAAAGATTGACAACTAATGCTCGATTCGAAAATCTAGTTTTTAAATAGAAAGTATTGTCACTGGTAACCCATCTGTAATAATACATAATCTATGGAATCCCCAAGCGAGTTCCATGCATTTGGAGCTACTCTTGCAGGTATAATATCAAAATATTGGCAAAACTCTAAACACAGGGGATTTGGCGGTAAAGAAAAGCCACATTCGGCTACAAAAAGACTTGGCAACCAGTGTCCCTCAGCCAAAGAAAGTAGATCACAAGGATAAGAAAGTTCTTCCAAAATAACCCACGAAGGGATTAAAAACTCAGATTGAAATTTTTCTAACGATTCAACAAGATAAACCATGGTGAATAAAGAAAATAAAGAAGAAGGAAGAAAATCTTACAGAGGAAATAGAGATGAGTTGTCAATAAACGATGGAAAGAACGAAGGCACAAGATAGAGAGAAGATGAAGGGTTCAGAGATACAGATTTGAAAAGTGAAAAGTGATAGGATTTCTGTCGCACTTAAATACTTTACCTCGAGAATAGAGAAAAACAATGATTACAAGGAAAGACGTTTGCGTTTCCGGCGGCTAAAAGAATAAAAAGGCACAAATATCGAAGTGATCGTGAAAATTCAAAATATTTATGAAGCTTGATATTATGCGCTCAAAAAGGAATTATATATATTGAAAATTTTCCTAAAATCCATGAAGATCAGTAATCCAAGCAGTTTTCAAGCAAAATGTTCCACACTCTCCATCAACCTCAATTGTGAAACATTAGGGGACTTCTGCTGATACCAAATTTAGTCTGCTGATGTGGACCAATCACTTGAAGACACGTGTCAACCTACGTGACAAATACAAATACTTTAGACAAACAACATACTGTCACCGAGCAACTCAGGCGCCCCGAGCAACTTAAGCGTACCGAGCAACTTAATCATATCGAGCAACTCAAGCGGTCTGAGCTACTTAGCGTGAGAGCATCAGAATGAAAAGACAGCTACACATTAAATGCACATTACTATCGTACAAATATATATGTCTACTAGATAACAGCGCATTATTTTTTCATATGTACAGTCTCAAGGTTATAAATACATTGTAACTTCCTCATAAGAGGGGGACTTTGGATCTCTTGGTAAACCTATTATCGAGATTCCAAATAAACAGTCAGCAATACAAACACAGTGGACGTAGGACATTTTCATCAGGCTGAACCACTTTAAAAATCCTTTGTCTTATTAATTTATTTATTTTGGATTGATTAATTAGAGATAATCTAGTTTTTTACATCAACAGTTTAGACATTAAGGCAATCTGATTATCCAAGCTCTCTAAATTACAGTCCTTATCAGAATCTAAATCAATTTTAAGAAAATGACATTCAAGTTTAGTCAACTTAATGGTAAATACTAGATTGGAGGCATACTCTTTCTTATGGGTCTGTATTAATTATTTATTAAACTCTAATTTCATTTCCACATTTCTTAGCTTTCTACTGAGGAATTCAGGGGTAAGGTTTTGATCATCCATCTCCTCAATTGCATAGCGCTTATTGTCAAATTTTTGTGGAAGTGGCCTTAGAATTTTAGAGACAATTTCTTTCCTTTCATAAATTATCCCATCAGCATGCAACTTAGTCACTATGTCTGTTAACCTAATGTAGAAGTCATCAAATGACTCAGTCTCAGTCATGACTAAAGTGTTGTACTGCTGGATTAATATTTGGGTTTTGGCAGCCTTAACACATGTGTCTCCTTTATCTGTAGTCATTAGAGTGTCTCATGCTTCCTTAGAGGTATTACATAAAGATATCCTCTTGAATTCGTGTTCATTAATAGACATGAATATGACATTTTTGCCTTTATTATTGTTAAGGGAAGTCTATTTTTCTTCTTTAGTGAATTCATTTAGTGACTTCCTAATCCTCACAGTACTTCCTTCAGCGGCTGGTTTAGTAGGAAAAGTGTAGCCATTTTCAATAGCATCCCAGACATCATCTCCCAGTGTCCCTCGGATGAAAGCAACCATCCTCACTTTCAAGTAAGGTAAGTTGGTTCCATCAAAGAGGGGGCTTGGACAGGTTACCTAATCTCTCAAATTTCTCGTCCATAGTTTGTTTTGAGAAAATAATTTTAGAAAATCAAGATCTAAAAGAATTTGTAAAACCAAAGTTCTGATACCAATTGAAAAATACCACTTAAGTTGTTTAATTCAAGATTAAACAGTCTAAATGGCTCTGAACAGTTTTTTGAAGAAACTCTTTTCTCAGAACAAACTGAGAACACAAGATGTGTATAAAAAGAATTATGAACTAGATCTTTCAGATATTACGTATTCAACTTATGAAAACCAAAACTAAAACATTTTTTAAATCAACACACTAATTGAAGGAGATGAGAGGAAGAGGAAGTATGCAAGTACACAAGATTTTAACGTGGTAAAACCCCACCCATTTGGGGAAACATCCACGGAGGTCTCTACACCTCAAAAGAAAAATCCACTAAAATAGAGTAACATGTTACAAACTATTTAACAATCTAAACACACGATCAGACCTAATCTATGTTAAAAAATTATACTAATTACTCTGTATTATTCTGACTTCTCCCAAGGCTTCTGATGTTCTAGATGTTCTCTCGGCTTTGTAACTCCACTCCTTTTAGCTTTCAGTCGACCCCAAAAGTTAATGATCTATCTACCAACACTTCTTTAGTGTTGTAGTGTGAAAGTGTTGTGAATTGATATGCCTAACACATGTATGCAACTCACACACACTTATACAGACAATGTTCCTAACAAATTAAAAATATCGTTCTAAGATGGAGTAAGGATTTCTGAATCACAGTTTGTTTAATAGTCTCAGACTATTGATCTTTATTTCTATCCACAAATATTGAGGGAACTTTGCTATAAAAATAAGCCAAGGTCCTAAACACTTTCTTTATTTTATTTACAAAGCTATTTCACAAAGTGTGAAATATTTCACAAAAGTGTAAAACCCCATTCAAGATTAACTCGATCTAAGTCTGATTTTTCTCGTAAATTGAACACAGAAATAAGTTTGTTGGTTCTGGTTTTGAAAAATAATCAAATAAGAGTAAAACAACCAACAAATATGGATTTCTTGAAAAACGAAAACAACCTAAGGATATTAAACGTGTATGTATTGCAAACAGTTTAGATCTTCACTTTCAATTAAAAGAAAATGAAATCAAAACTTCATGAATGTTGGACAAGAGATTAAAGATAGTAGAGGATGGATCTTCTCAACTAACGAACACACTTAAACTCACAGGTTATTTTTCTGAGGAAAAATCAAGAGTTTGGTTTAGGATTTCGTATTCTCTCTCTCTCTCTCTCTCTCCCCCTCTCTCTCTCTCTCTCTCTCTCTCTCTCTCTCTCTCTCTCTCTCTCTCTCTCTTCTCCCTTTTTTTCCCCTCAGAGGTAAAATGATCCAAAGATTGTAAACGCCTCACATATGACCTCTATTTATACTAGAGCATGGAAGACTCTAGAAGATCTGGGCAAAGCAACGGTCAAGATTAAGTACAAATGAACGATGTAAATCTTACGGCTGAGATGTAACCGCTTTAAAACTAGATTTAATTGGTTAACTCAGTTGTTACAAGGATTGTGAAAGATAACATGCAGACCGTAGATAATATAGATCCAAGGGTTCTCAATCAATCTCAGATATGTGAGAATAAAGAAACACAGATCCAACCGATATCTTAGCAACACATGTAAGGCCATGATCAAGTGAAAAAAGCATGTTTTAGATTTCTAAAGAATCTCATTTTCCACCACATAAATCTCTACCACTTTCGGATCCTACCCAAGAATGTTTTTAGGAGAAAAGGGTAATTATAAATCAACCCAGAAAATTATTAAACCAAATTTTAAATGAAAAAAATGTTTTATAAATTTCTAAAAATTATTTACCATATCCCAAAAATTATTAAAAAATTATTTTTATGGGATTTAACACACACACCTAAATTATAAAGAATGCAACAAATGAATGCAATCCTAGGTGCAGTGTTGATATTCTACCTTTGAGACTTTTAGAGGAATTGGATATATAGAGTCTGAGGCTTTTTAGTAGACAAGGATATGACTCATTTTTGTCACTATTTCCAAACTAAACAAACGCCTATATAATGTAGACTCAAGTGAGTCAATGATATAGGGTGCTTTAGTGGGGGGCTCCAGTGGATATCATACGCCCTAGGATATTAGAATTTCACTTATATAATGGGGGATATGACTTTCTGGTGAAAGTGATACACCACTATCTACTAGAAAAACATATCGCTGGGTGATTGTGGTATAAATAAAAAGAGGTGGGTAATTCGAGAGAACTAGGCACGACATCTCTCGATTGAAAGACCCAATGGCTCCCAAAAAAATTAATATTCACTCCTAGGGCTGGTAAACGGATGGATACAGATCGGATACCATGTTTTCCATATCCGTATCCGCTATCTGAACGTACTATCCATATCCGTATCTGCCCAGATAGTTAAAACAACTATCCATATCCGTATCCGCTCGGATACCTCGGATTCAGATAATATCCATATCCGTTTACATTACTTAGTCATCGCAAAAAATAACTATTAAAATATTCAATCCAATAAAATCCAATCGAATCCAAACAAATATATAACAAAATTACTGCCTCATAACATCAACAATTATGGATTCCATAATAATATTATCATTCCATAATGATAATATGGCTTAAAGTCATTCATACTTTACAACCATATAACCTTCAAGCCATCCAAAAAAAAAATAACAGTCGCATTTCATGACAGTAGAAATAAATATGCACCTTTTAGATTAAATCAATTTTTTTGATAATGATAACCTCACGGACCTTTTGTCTTAAAAACATACTGATATTTTATTTTAATAAGTATACATTTTTATTTTGTATATAATATATCTGTTGTTAACTTCAGTTCTCATCACAATCAAAACCATCTCTTTATTTTTATGTTTCTCTCTTACATTCTATTATGTTTCTCTTTTACATTCTTTTTTGTTTCTCTCTTACATTTATTTATAATTAGGGTAACTAATGAACAACCACATGAGGATTTCTTTTCTCTTATTTTGTACAAAAGAGAAATGAAATGAAGTTAGTTTTTTTTTGTTTTGAGTAGAGTATATGTTCTTTAGGGGTGTATGTTGTGTGTGATAGGGTGTATTATAACTTTAGTGTAACTCCATGATAGTATACCTAACAAAATATTAATACATGATATTTTATAATATACCCAATAAAATAATAATTTTAGAGTGTTTTTGTTTTGAGTGGAGTATATGTTTATTTTGTTTGAGGGAATAAACGATTGATTTTTTTTTTAAATTATTTTATTAGTAATACTAATACTAATATTATTAGTAATATTTTAAGCATATGTTTGATGGATACGAATATCCGGTAAAACGGATATCCGATAAAATGGATACTCCGCATCGGATACGAATTATCCGTGTCGGATACTAGTACTATCCGTATCCGTATCCGTTTTCTCAGATATTTTTATAGAGTATCCATATTCGTATTCGTTTCCATATTTTCGGATAAATATCTACAAATTCGAATTCGGATATCGGACGGATGCGGATTTTTGAGTATCCGTTTACAGCCTATTCACTCCCAAAGTTTTTTTATTGGAATAAGAGGTAAGTTAAATAATTTAAAATACCCAACATTATAAAGATCATCTCAAACAAGCATTTTTCAGAAACTATAGGATTAAAAGTTCTAGTTTTTTAACCGATTCATACAGTAGATGCAATAGTTTGATAACACGTGGGAACATATGGTGAGATAATAAATTCAACCTCGATATATTTATCATCTTTAAGATTTTATTGAGTTATATTCATTATCAATTAATTGATATCCAAAAATGGTTTATGTGGAAGTTAGAGGAGGTCATGTGACAATTAATATGGGATTCTTTGTGGTTTTTAAGCCTAAGTCCAATAAAAAGAATCACATGGAGTTTGATAAAAAATATTTGGGCTCCAATATTGATAAATCGAGAAAAGAAATTTATGCCATCCCAATACACTGAGTTATGGAGAAACAAAAGTCTCACCCCTGAATACGTCAAATCTTTTAAAATTATTTCCTAATAAGGACACCATATTATTGTGACACCCCGCCTAATTAAATGCCGGGTGATCAGTCATTTATTAAATTATAACCAAGGTGAACGGTTGGTTCATTCTTAGCATCATTGTCGCAAAAATAACTTTTTCAATTAAATAATCTAAATAATTAAGCTAAGTGACAAAACCATTTTTAAGACATCAATTTCCAAATTTAATTTAAAACCAATATTTAAAACCTTTCATAATCCATAGTTTAAAAATCCCACAACTCAGTCCTATACCAAATTAAAACAGGAATCTCAGTTGGATCATGCTTAGCATCACTGTTGAAAACTTTTTAAAACTTACTAACCACCTAGTATTCCAAAAGCTGGTGCCAATTTTAACTTTTTAATTACACAAAACAGTGCATGCAGAAATAAATATAAACCATTCACACCACTGAATAAAACTCAACTGAATAATTAATTACACAACTTGCCGAATAAACCACCGACCACCAAAGAAATAATCCAATACAAATATCCAACACCGAAATAAAATAAGTCTAAAAACTGAACTGAAAGTCTGGGCGACATGCCCTAAATAAAACTGAAACTGATAAGCGATTCCTACTCTAGGAATGAATGAATGATGCCTCTAATCCAAACTCCTACTAGCATCCACATATGCCGCAGCACCGTGTTTCTGGAATAGAATATCAATCCTGGCATCCCTGTGGCTGGACACCTAAAAAATTTCCACATAAATTCAGCCTCAAAATCTGATCGCACCATCACGTTCCTTTCGCGAAAATAATCAAATCATGTTCTAGCCCCAACACGAGATAACCTCAAATAGTCCTATTTTAAAAACTCATAAAAATCAGATCCAAAAATTATTCGAATCACCAATCTGACTTTAGATTTGGATTCTAGACGAAAAATTGTGTCAGGTATGTGTTTTGATTTTTTCTTAAATCTCATCCAAATGCACTCAAAAATAAGATCTAAACATTTCAAATTGGCTCTTCTTATTCCACTCGTTTTTGTCTCTTTGCATTTCGTTTTTGGCCTTTCTTTTTCATCTCCCTTTCCTTATAATCACCCATAATATTTCTTATATAATCCCTCTCTCAAACCCTAGCTTGGAGACTAAGATAACTCATATTACTATATTGCCCTTTAATTCAAAATTATCAACTTTACATATTTAAACCATTACAAAATGTCCAAAAGCCAATTAAATTTGAATTTATATATTCGATTAATTTCAAATAAAATAAAATATAATGTCAATATCCCGATTAATAAAGTAATAATATTATAAAAAATATATACCATATTAAAAAATAAAGCCCTCAAAATTACGGGGTAATATATACTTCCTCCATTGAAAAGGAATTTCGTCCTCGAAATTCGACGAAATCTAACACTAGAAATAAAATTCTACTCAATTATATTTTCTAAAAATCACACACTAAAGTCCTCAAATAAATTTTAAACATCCTCACCACGACGCCTAACACATCCTCAAAATTTTCTATCTCTAAAAGAAAATATGTCTAGCCCGCATGCTAGACCCAATACCCAAGACCCGAGGGTTATCGTATACATATGCTCTGATACCATTTGTAACACCCCGTTTGCCCGGGGAGAGCGAACGGAGCGCCACTATCAATAAAATAAATCAAATCCACAAATAACCAGGTATAAAGCATCTAAAAGAATCCCACAACAAAAACGAAACCACTAATTTCAATTCTTCAAATTCAATACAACAAAGTCTCTCGAAATAATGTAAGTCACCAATGCTCTATACAACACAATAAAATAATACAAATCTTCCAAAAATATTCTTCTCAAAATAATCCACGCTAAAATCATCCCAATTGGTCCATAGCGCTCAAATCCACGCTAACCTGCCAACTAAAAGAAAATATGGGGAAGTACACAATACGACAGGAAAGATGCTCAACAAATGTATTAACGATGAATAAAGCGTAACAACACGAGTACGAATATTCAAATCAAATTAAAATCTCAAAGCATTTATCAATAAATTTATCAACAACACATTAACCGGGTCACCGGGCCTCACCCCATCCGCATATGCTTTATCAAGACATATCCCCGAGAAACAGGAATTTTGGCGGGTGCCCAACATCCGTGCCATATTAAAATCTCATGACAACGTGCTCAACAAAAATATAATAAAACAACATGAATCAAAATAATTTTAACAATTAATTTTCCAGATTTATAAGAATTTATCAATTCAAACATGAGTTCAATTAAACATGAAATCAACGGAATAAACTCTCGAGATATTTAAAGGAGCATATTGTGTAAAACCCCATACCTTAAAATTATCGCAAGTGGAATCAATAATGAGGTCGTCTAAGCAAGAGGCCTGCAACTCCTACCTAAGCTGCAGCACGTTCCTTCCAAAGGATCCTATGCAAGACGCCCCTGTGGCTGGACACCTGTAATATATACATATATATACAAGAGAGAAAAGAAAATAGGAAACGGTTCAGAGACCGATTGTAAAACAGTTTAAAATTAGTTTAGCAAGTATTTAAAATGCTTACAAGCTAATGCAACAATCATATTACTGCGACACTCTCTTGATAAATTCTCACCTCTCTTCTAATGTGCACACCTACCGCACTACTACTCCCAATAGTTTAGCTTATCTTAAGTTACTCACAATATTTCATGCCGACAATTTCTAGTGTTAAGAAAATTAATTTTATTTAAAAGCAAAGTTCTCACATAAGCCTCATTTAATTATAAAGTTTCTCAGTATTGCCTCAAACTTTTCAAACACTTATATCGAAGTTGAAATAATTATTCATTGCTTGCCTACCTTTAGTCACAGTAGATAGTATTCAAATTTCAAGTTCATATATATATATATATATATATATATATATATACATACATATACATTAATCACTCATTTAATATATATATACAATCGACACCCCACATAAAATTTATGGTGCTGTCATACTCTGCTATCAAATTTCCGTATCACTCGTACTAAGGGAAATAATAGCTCGGAATCACTCTCGAACTGTATTAACACAAAACACACACAAATTGAGGCGAAGCATAGTTCCAAGTCACTAAGAGGACATCACATACCCTCACATCTCTTAGGACCATCTGACTATCGATCCGATAGCCTGTACCAAGGATTCCTATGTTCTAGAGTACAAGTTAATATCCCCCATAAAGGTCCCATCGAGATAAGACACTCCCAGAGCGATAACTTCAGTGATAGCAAGTAGCGCGGGCATGATTTTTATACGTATATAGTATATGCACAATCACAGTCATATATGTATACTACTATTCCCAATTCAAATTTAGGTACACCCACGACCCATACTTATTATATTTATTCTCATTGCACATTACTAGATTATCTCGTATAACGGTTTGTCTCTTTTATTCTTATTTATGGGATTATTCCAAATTACTCCGTAACACTCGTGAATTCCTACTCCCCAAGCGTAATTTCAGTAGGTACTCATTTATTTTACAACGTAACTTCCTTACGAGTCTCACCCCTTAAACACACTTCCCCATTGTTCCTTACGTGTAAAACACCACCGTTAAATATTAATCTTGTCTTACATTAAGGATTCCATTTTTATAAAGTCCTACTGGTCTTCTTTATCTCCCAAAATATTCTAACAATAATGTCTAAGAATTTATATTCATTTAAGTTGGAACCAACTATTTAAAAAGGGGGAATTTCAGTTTTTCAGGAGGGGTCGATCGATCGATGGTAGGTGATCGATCGATCGATTGATGCTCCTGGGTCGATCGATCTATCAAGCAGGTACGACGAAACTGCTGAATTTCCAGTTACGGGTTTCTTCTTCCAAAATCATCCAAACCAATATATTTGACTTCCAAACTCTCAACAATTTATACTACAAGTGTTATATTCTCAAATAAGTAGTATTCTACGTAAGACATGCGAATTTTCATCATGTATAACGAATTAAAAGGGGCACAATCCATAGAAATATCAAGAACCCTAATATTTTCTTTGTTTAGTTTCTTCCCATTATTTTCCCAGATTTCATACTCCTAATTTAATGCAATTTCATGGTTCAACCTCTACATGTGTATTTGATTTCCAGAATATGTCCTTTACCTCTACAGCATGCAAATTAGAGTCTCCCATACATGCTTTCTTTCATGAAAACTAGTCATAATCAACCATAGACTAACATCATTAAAGCATTAACTGAATTAGAGAAAGATAGATACTTTCTTGGGAATTCTTGGTTCAGATTACTGGACAAGATTGGTGTGGTTGCGATCCTCGTTGCGCGATCCAAAGTTTGGCGGCGACGGCGATGCAAACGGTGGAGTTCTTGGCCTTGAACTCCTTGGAAAGCTTCTCCGCTTCCCTTCCAATGGCCGTCTTAGGTTTTTGGTTGTTCTAACCCTAGAAGACAAATCCTATTATCTGATATGCTCTTAGAAATTTCGTGGGTTTTCATGTCCAAAAATGTAAAATGACTAAAATGCCCTCCCGGGGTGTTAATTAGGCCTAGAAACGCCCTGAGACCCAAACTAAACCCCCGGGTACATTATTTTAACTATCTCGACCCTTCCGGACACATTGACGCACTCAAAATGACCATACGAGTGACTTATAATTTATTCACTTTTAATAGTTCGAATTTAATCCCGACACGACACAAGCCCGTCCCGATAAATTTCCAAAATTATCAAATTAGATTCTCGTGATAATTTTACTAGATACAATTACACCTCTTACTTTACCCATAAAGTAATTTACAACACAATTCCAATAATTACTAACACTCATCACGCTAGTAAGTATTTAAATGATTTTTTGGATTAATATTAAATTAATAACTCTAATTAAATTTAATAAATCCCCAAAATTAAAAGTCATAAAAATACGGGATATTACATAATTCCCCCCTAATAATAGAATTTTGTCCCGAAATTCGAAAAAAATAAGGTGTACCTCGTAAGAATAACTCTGGGTACTTCTCACGCATGTCTGCCTCATGATCCCAAGTGGATTCCTCCACATTATGATGCTCCCACTGGACCCGTACAAGTGGGACTACTTTCGACCTTAATGTCCTTTCGCTATGGTCTAGAATAGCCACTGGCCTCTCCTCGTAAGAGCTATCAGGCTGTAAATAAATCTCCTCAATCACGATGTGGGTGTGGGCCATGTCATCTCGAAGGTATCGTATCAACGACGAGATGTGAAATACATCGTGAATGCGGTGTAAATTCTTTGGCAGTCCCAATCTGTATGCTACCGACCCAATCCTCTCGATAATGGGAAATGGTCCCACGTACCTTGGGGCCAGTTTTCCTTTCTTCCCAAACCTCATCACTCCTTTCATAGGAGATACATGTAGTAATACTTGGTCCCCTACATTAAATTCTCAAAAGAACCATTTTGCATGGGCGTAGCTTTTCTGCCTGTCATGGGCTACTCGAATGCGACTCCTGATAATATCAATCCTAGCGACGGTTTCCTGAATCACCTCTGGTCCAAGAAATTTGTTGCCCCCCACCTCTAGCCAACAAGTCGGAGAACGAAAAGGCCTTCCATACAATGCCTCAAATGGAGCCAAGCCAATCGTGAACTGATAAGAGTTATTACAAGCAAATTCCACCAGTGGAAGATGTGGCTCCCAACCTCCCCCAAAATCAAGGACACACATGCATACCATATCTTCCAACATCTGGTTGGTACGCTCAATTTTTCCATCTGTCTATGGGTGGTAAGTTGAACTCAACCTTAACTCTGTACCCATGGCATCTTGGAAACTCTCCCAGAGATGCGATACAAAAATCTTGTATCTATCTGACACAATACCCAGGGGCACCCCATGTAGTCTAACAATCTCAGCAATGAACAACTAAGCATAGTGTCCCATGGTATAGTCTGTCCGTATTGGCAGAAAATGAGCCACCTTGGTCAAACGGTCCAAAATCACCCAGATGGAGTCGTGGCCCCGCTGTGATGTAGGCAACCCAGTAATAAAATTCATGGAAATATTCTCCCACTTCCACGTGGGTATTTCCAATGGCTGAAGCAACCCCGACAATTTCTGGTGGTCCACCTTTACCATCTGGCAAGTAGAACACTTGGACACGAACTCAGCAATGTCCTTCCTCATCCCACTCCACCAGTATTGCCGTCTCATATCCCGGTACATCTTATCTCCCCCGAGATGCACCACAAATAAGGACCCGTGAGACTGGGTCATTACTGCATGACATAAGTCTGCCACTTATAGGACCAACAATCTCCCATTAAACCTTAAACCTCCATCGAAACTAATTGAATAGGACTCAGCACCCTCGGCTAAAAGTCGCACAATTTTCTCCTGGAAAAATGAGTTTGCTGTCTGTGCCTGTGCTTGTATTACTCTCGTAATAATCTCGGGTGTCACCATCATGACAGGTATAAAGGAACGGGCTACCGCATCCTGGTGACCCAACTCTTTTCACTTTGCTTTCTAGACGTCTGCTACATCGTATACCGGTCTACGGCTCAACGCATCAGCAACCATGTTGGCCTTCCACAGATGGTACTGTATGTCAAACTGATAGTCCTTCACAAACTCTAACCACCCGCGCTGACACATATTCAACTCTCGCTGAGTGAACAGGTACTGCAGTGACTTGTGGTCTATGAACAAACGAAATTTTTCCACCAATAAATAGTGTCTCCATATCCTCAAAGCAAAGACGACCGCTGCTAACTCTAGGTCATGAGTAGGGTGATTCTTCTCGTGCAGCTTAATCTTGCGGGAGGCAAAAGCTATAGCCTTCTCTTCCTACTGAAGTACTCCCCCGAGTCCCCGTAAGGAGGCATTGGTGTAAACCAGATACTCCACGTCCGACTTGGGTAAAGCAAGGACTGGTGCCAAAGTCAGCTTATCTTTCATCTCATCGAAAGCTAACTGACAAGTATCGTCCCAAACATATGGTACCCCCTTGCGAGTCAGGTTCGTCAATGGACCCGCTATCTTAGAAAACCCTCGAATGAATCTCCTGTAGTACCCGGCTAACCCCAAAAAACTACGCACTTCCATAGGTGTCGTGGGCTATCCCCACTCCCTCACTGCTGACACTTTACTCGGGTCAATCTCTATCCCCAGTTCAGAAATAACATGTCCCAATAATTGAACTTCTCGTAACTAGAATTCTCACTTCTTGTACTTAGCATACAGCCGATGCTCTCGTAGAGTCTGAAGAACCTGCCTCAAGTGCTCAGCATGCTCTTCCTCTGTATGTGAATATATCAGGATGTCATCTATGAAGACGATGACAAACTGATCTAAGAACTCTCTAAACACTCGGTTCATCAAGTCCATGAACACGGCTGGAGCATTTGTGAGTCCAAATGGCATCACTTTGAACTCATAGGACCCATATCTCGTCAAGAAAGCAGTCTTCGAAACATCCTGCTCCCTAATCCGTAGATGATGGTATCCTGACCTCAAATCTATCTTCGAAAAGAAAGTTGCTCCCCTCAGATGGTCGAACAGATCATCGATTCGAGGCAACGAATATTTGTTCCGCATCGTGACCTTGTTCAGCTCCCGGTAGTCCACACATAGCCTAAGTGAGCCATCTCTCTTCTTTACTAAAAAAATTAGAGCGCCCCATGGTGAGGTACTCCTACGAATGAAGCCCTGACCTAACAACTTCTCTATCTGATCTCGTAACTCTCGCATTTCCGTCGGATCCATACGGTATGGAGCGCGTGCTATCGGTTGAGTATCCGATAACAAATCTATGACAAAATCTATCTCTCGACTAGGGGGTAGGCCTGGTATCTCCTGAAATACATCAGAATACTCACGAACAACTGGGATCGAGTCTAAGGGAATCACGACCTCCTTAGAGTTATCCTCCTTTACGTAATACAAATGAGTGGTAGAGCCTCCCTCTGGGCGAGGCATCGCCACTACAAACATCTCCTGCCCCGGAATGGCAAAGACAATACTCCCACCGAAATAATCTATCATGGCTCTGTATGCTACGAGCCAATCCATGCCAATGATAACGTCGTGCTCATGTATATCTAAGACTAATATGTCCGCTGGTAAGATTAAGTTACCAATCTCTACTCCCACACCCCCAACATGTAAATAAAATTAACGATCCATTTCCCAGTGGTGAGTCTACGCCTGTCACAGTGCTCTCTGCGGTGGCTAATAAACCTAAGGCCTTTGCAAAATGAGTATGTATAAAATAGTGTGTCGCTTCAGTATCAAATAAAACCCGACCCATAGTACCATGGATAGGAAACGTACCCTCAATCGCGGGTGGCACCTGTGGGGCTGCTGCCTGGTGGACGTTATAGACACGTCCATACTGTAACTGCCCCTGCTGCACTGGAGCTGCTGGAATGGCCAGTAGGGATGGTGCCTGAGCTGGTGCTGGGAGGGCAGCTGGAAAAAGTGGCCTCTTGTGGCTCATTATGGGCACCGTGCTGCTGTGGTGCCCTATCTCCCTCTGGACAATCATGGCGCCTGTGGCCATTTTTACCACACCCGAAGCATCGGCCCCTGAAATTTGCTCTTCTTTGTCCCTGCTGATTACGACCCTACTGGCCATTACCACCCCGCCATTGGCCCTGTTGGCCCTGCTGAAAATGCTATTGGCCTTGATGGCCCTGCATCTGACCCTGCGGTTGACGAAATTGGCCCTGCTGGCCCTGCTGATTAGACTGGCCCTGCCTAAATCCCCTAAATCCCTGCCAGGAGTCACCTGATTGGAACCGCTTGGCAGAGTCCCCCTGATGAGAACTCTGCTCATGCTGACGAGTCTTCCCCTGGGATGTCGGTGCTCCACTAGTACCATTACCCCTTGTCCTGCCCTGCTGGATGGACTCTCCTTCTCACATGCTTCCCTACAAATGGAAGCGGTGATCCTGGAAGTGTAACAAAGCAGCATTGAGTACGTCAGTGTAGGTACTCAGTGACAGATTGCCTATGAGGTGTTGACGGATCCTCCAGGCCAACCCATCCACAAACAATAGTATCTTCTTTTCCTCAGCGGGTGCCTCATCTGGCACTATAGTGAGAAGTCTTGTGAACTCCTCTTCATACTCAGCAACAGTCGAATTATCCTATTTCAAATTCAGTAACTTTAGCCTTATCTCAGTTTGCATGGCGGATGGAAAGTATTTGCTGTCAAACCGAGCCCAAAATGACTGAATAGTGATAATATCCCTCTCCTCCAAGGTGGCAATGGATTCCCACCAATGCAAAGCGGCCCCCACTAGCTTGAAGGAAGCCAATAGTTGTTTCTGCACGTATGTACACTCGTACATGCGCAAATTCCTCTGGATATCTTTCTTCCATTGGCTAGCTATAATGATATCCGAACTACCCGCAAACTCTGGGGGATGCGCCTTCTGGAAGGCATCCCTAACTCGCTCCCATGTAGAAGGAAGCTGTGCCGGTACTGGCGCCACTGCCTGAACCTGGGGTAGAGCCTGTTGCACTACCTCCATTGCGGCATTCACCGCCTGAGCAAGGATAGCGGATACCTCTGTGGCGTTCATCGTTCCCTGAGCCGGAGCTGCTGGCTGCTCGGCCTGGGCATGCCCATCCTTGGATGCGCATCTTGGAGGCATCTGAAACGTCAAGAAATTTTATTAGTCTACAGTTATTATCAAATCTCAAATAGCTGAAGACGTAATCGTAAAAGCAAGAATACAACAATCCTAAAAATAGGGCTCTATAGCAAGAACGGTAGCTGAAAGCGAAATAAGCCGTACAGATCCTAAAGGATACTAGAACCTGATGCTCTGATACCACCTGTGACACCCCGCCTAATTAAATACCGGGTGATCAGTCCTTTATTAAATTACAACTAAGGTGAACAGTTGGTTCATTCTTAGCCTCACTGTCACAAAAATAACTTTTCCAATTAAATACCCTAAATAATTAAGCTAAGTGACAAAACCATTTTTAAGACATCAATTTCCAAATTTAATTTAACACCAATATTTAAAACTTTCATAATCCATAGTTTAAAAATCTGACAACAACTTGACTGGAAAAATAATCCAAGTAATATAAGCATTCAACTAAATAATTCCAACTTTAAAACTTCGAAGGAAAACATCCTGATAGTAACAATCCTAAAGTATAAATACTGGAAATAAACAATCACAATCTCTGATAAAACCAACTGAATAATGGAAAAAGGGCGACACACGCCCAACTGGATAAAATAAAACTAAAAGTGGAATCAATAATGAGGTCGTCTAAGCAAGAGGCCTGCAACTCCCACCTAAACTGCAGCACGTTCCTTCCAAAGGATCCTATATAAGACGCCCCGGTGGCTGGGCACCTGAAAAATATACATATATATACAAGAGAGAAAAGAAAATAGGAAACGGGTCAAAGCCCGATTATAAAACAGTTTAAAATTAGTTTAGCAAGTATTTAAAATGCTTACCGGCTAATGCAACAATCATATTAGTGCGGCACTCTCTTGAGAAATTCGCACCTCTCTTCTAATGTGCACACCTACCACACTACTACTCCCAATAGTATAGCTTATCTTAAGTTACTCGCAAGATTTCATGCCGACAATTTCTAGTGTTAACAAAATTAATTTTATTTAAAAGCAAAGTTCTCACATAAGCCTCAATTAATTATAAAGTTTCTCAGTATTGCCTCAAATTTTTCAAACACTTATATCGAAGTTGAAATAATTATTCATTGTTTGCCTACATTTAGTCACAGTAGATAGTATTCAAATTTCAAGTTCATATATATATATATATATATATATATATATATATATATATATATATATATATATATATATATACATTAATCACTCATTTAATATATATATATTATCGACAACCCACATAAAATTTATGGTGCTGGCATACTCTGCTATCAAGTCCCCGTATCACTCGTACTAAGGGAAATACTAGCTCGGAATCACTCTCGAACTGTATTAACACAAAACACATACAAATTGAGGCGAAGCATAGTTCCAAGTCACTAAGAGGTCAGCACATACCCTCACATCTCTTAGGACTGTCTGACTATCGATCCGATAGCCTGTACCAAGGATTCCTATGTTCTAGAGTACAAGTTAATATCCCCCATAAAGGTCCCATCGAGATAATACTGTCCCAGCGCGGTAACCTCAGTGATAGCAAGTAGCGCGGGCATGATTTTTATACGTATATAGTATATGCACAATCATAGTCATATATGTATAATACTATTCCCAATTCAAATTTAGGTACACCCACGACCCATACTTATTATATTTATTCTCATTGCACATTACTAGATTATCTCGTATAACGGGTTGTCTCTTTTATTCTTATTTATGGGATTATTCCAACTTACTACGTAACACTCGCCTTCCCAAGTGTAATTTCAGTAGGTACTCATTTATTTTACAACGTAACTTCCTTACGAGTCTCACCCCTTAAACACACGTCCCCATTGTTCCTTATGTGTAAAACACCACCGTTAAATATTAATCTCGTCTTACATTAAGGGTTCCATTTTTATAAAGTCCTACTGGTCTTCTTTATCTCCCAAAATATTCCAACAATAATGTCTAAGAATTTATATTCATTTAAGTTGGAACCACCTATTTAAAATGGGGGAATTTGAGTTTTTCAGGAGGGGTCGATCGATCGATGGCAGGTGCTCGATCGATCGATCGATGCTCCTGGGTCGATCGATCGATCAAGCAGGTATGACGAAACTGCTGAATTTCCAGTTACGGGTTTCTTCTTCCAAAATCATCCAAACCAATATATTTGACTTCCAAACTCTCAACAATTTATACTACAAGTGTTATATTCTCAAATAAGTAGTATTCTACGTAAGACATGCGAATTTTCATCATGTATAACGAATTAAAAGGGGCACAATCCATAAAAATATCAAGAACCCTAATATTTTCTTTGTTTAGTTTCTTCCCATTCTTTTCCCAGATTTCATACTCCTAATTTAATGCAATTTCATGGTTCAACCTCTACATGTGTATTTGATTTCCAGAATATGTCCTTTACCTCTACAACATGCAAATTAGAGTCTCCCATACATGCTTTCTTTCATGAAAACTAGTCATAATCAACCATAGACTAACATCATTAAAGCATTAACTGAATTAGAGAAAGATAGATATTTGCTTGGAAATTCTTGGTTCAGATTAGTGGACAAGATTGGTGTGGTTGCGATCCTCGTTGCGCGATCCAAAGTTTGGCGGCGACGGCGATGCAAACGGTGGAGTTCTTGGCCTTGAACTCCTTGGAAAGCTTCTCCTCTTCCCTTCCAATGGCCGTCTTAGGTTTTTGGTTGTTCTATCCCTAGAAGACAACTCCTATTATCTGATATACTCTTAGAAATTTCATGGGTTTTCATGCCTAAAAATGTAAAATGTCTAAAACGCCCTCCCGGGGTGTTAATTAGGCCTAGAAACGCCCCGAAACCCAAACTAAACCCCCGGGTACATTATTTTGACTATCTCGACTCTTTCGGACACATTGACGCACTCAAAATGACCGTACGGGTGACTTATAATTTATTCACTTTTAATAGTTCGAATTTAATCCCGACACGACACAAGCGCGTCCCAATAAATTTCTAAAATTATCAAATTAGATTCTCGTGATAATTTTACTAAATACAATTACACCTCTTACTTGACCCATAAAGTAATTTACAACACAATTTCAATAATTACTAACTCTCATCACGCTAGTAAGTATTTAAATGATTTTTCGGATTAATATTAAATTGATATCTCTAATTAAATTTAATAAATCCTCAAAATTAAAAGTCATAAAAATACGGAGTATTACAATTATATGACAAACTACAATATTATGATATTTCTCATAAAAAATAAATATGCATTCACATGCAGCCTTATGATATACTATTGTCAGGCCCCATCCCTACCCTCATTTGGATAAAGTTTCATAAACTACCTTATCATAATTCCTAACTTCAATATCATTTTAACATACTATACATGAACATAAAAATAATCATTGATATCGAAATTCACGGCCCAATATATAAATACAACTTCCTCATTCATTAAAATTTCCTCGCGTACATAATAAGAAAAAAATTCCATAGCAATGTTCGCTGCCTAAAACATCTCGACACTTAACTTCTTTTGTTAAACCAATATATGAAAATATTTCCAATATTATGTTAATGCCTCGACCTAAGTCCACAAAGTTACAACCTCAAATTCTATTTCCAGCCATAAACTCAATAAATAAGAACTTAAATGAATTCACAAAGGGTATTACTAATATCCACTCCCAATACATACCAAAAGAATTAGTAGGCCATATATTACTAATCTCAACAGTATATATAAGAGAAATAACGAATCTCAATAGTATATAGAAGGGAGATAATAATATAATGCTCATAATAAATACTGCATATGAAATAATTAAGGGAATAATTTTAAAGAAACATGATATAAAATAGCTAATCATCCATTAATAATCACTACTGCTCAAGCAAACCTCGTCACAAGGGCATCCGAGAACCTAAAGTATAGGTCCTCGAATGAGATCTCGGCCTTTAATAGGGCTTCTCAACCTTGGGAAACCAACCACATATTTTCCCTCATTTCCTATTGGTGTTGTGGTAGGACCCCACTTTACGTGACCTCGTTCTTGTTTCTTTTCCTAATTATAGACCGTGACTTAACCTCATTTAATAAGACTTTTTTGGGTTGTCGTTAACCCTTTAATAATGATCGATCTTTGTGCATTATGCAAGACCCGATATAGTATAACCTCACATTATAAGGAAAAAGTTAGAGGATAAGTTGAGCTAACATTCCAATTATATTTTTTAACCTTGAGCATGAAGCAGAAGGTTCGAAGCAAACCCATTATGACACAACCTAGAAAACCAAAAATCCGGTGATCAAGATAATTTGAGAGTACAAGAGGTACATAAATAAAATGAGGCATAAGACGATGATTTAATTTGAAAAGGATTTTTTGTTGTCGTTCAATTAAGCCTTTATAATAAAAATCCTTTTATTAACCTACAAAATACTACAATATGTATAAGGTCAAGTAAAGGGTCAATCCATCTTCTTAGGTGAATAACAAATAATGAAAACTAGTGGAAATAAAAATTTCATCATTTTAAAATGATTTTTTTGTGAATTAACTACAAGAGTAACAAAAATTGAATAAAAAATCTAAAATTATTAAAACTGAGGTAAAAAAAATTTAAGAAAAAAGGCTCAAGGTATAAGAATGCACCTCCAAGGCTTAAATTGTATTTTAATTAAGTACTACCTAATATTAAGATACTTAAAGATACATTGACTATTCAATTGAATCATCACATATGAGATAAATAATATTTTTTAACAAATTTAATTTTAGACCTTACAAAAGTAAGATTTATAAATGCTCATAATCTATTTTAGTTTGTCTTATTTGGTTAGACCCCACTACACCTTCATGAACATTCTCAAGACTTTAAGTGAAGAAGACTTAATGATCGAATGCAACAATCGAAGATCGATCGTAATACATATATCGGAGAAGGTTTATGAAGCCGTTTCTATGAAATATTTTTATTTAGGGGTATTTTTAAAGAGTTTTAAAATATTTTTATAAAATTTTGCTAAGTTATTAGAAAGACATTTAGATACCGTTTGAACGAAATCAGTTGTCGTGTATTTTGGAAAGCTCTGAAATCTTGTTAGATCAGTCGTTTGAAGTATGTTCAAACAAGAAAGGGTACTTCGTTGGAGGAGTATGCAAATTTTTTTTAACATATTTCATATATAATTTTTCATACCTATCTCTTGGATATTCTTCTCCCTATATATAGAGATGTCGGGATGCATTTTAATCTACGCCTTTTAGACATCTTTTAGTGATCAAACTCTCGTATTTTTTTCAATCCAAATGCCTTGCATGATTTGAGATCACTTTTCCAAACCACGAAGAACACATTCCATGCCCATACCCTTGTAGAGTAATTCTCTACAGCTGATCTTATGGAGTCAATCTCGTATGGCTGAAGAAGATAGGAATATCAATTCCCGAGGATGATCGATTGGTACTGAGGCAAGTGGAGCTTTCTGTGGGACAATGCTGGATTTGTATCTTTAATTTTGGACAACTTGGATTGAATACATTGCAACGTCGTTTAGTGAATCTCTAATTTTTGTATATCTATGTGTGTCTACTTATAATACCTTATTAGAAACAAGCTGAGATTTTGCACGAAATGGATTTTCCACATCTCCTATCTTTTTTGGTCTGTGGTTGGTTTAATTGCCTTCATTTAGATTAATTTGTATTACATATTCACCTAATTTAATCAAGATAAATTGGACTAAATAAAATTTGAATTTGTGTGTATGTGACCAACTCTAAGACTTATACCTATAAATGGACCACTCTACCACTTTTTTTATACTGCTATGAGATCGGGTTACACTAAATCATTGGGTGATCTTTATTTTGAGTAAAGATTCGCCCATGATACCAGTTCTTTAGATTGGTATCAGAGATTGTTTCTATAAGTTACTTAGATAAATCCTTGTGGTTATATGGATAACTCGTAAAGTAGGGCACCTAATTTTGATGTGTATAACTATGTCTATTGAAAAGCTCGAATGGGATCAACACTGAAATTGATTGACAAGCGAGTCTAAATTCCTGTGAAAAGGGGGTGGACTCCTCCCATTGTGATTAATGGTTATGTCATTATTCTCAAACCAGTCACTGCATGGACTGAGGATGATTTTATATGGAGTAACTTTAACTCCTAAGGCTTCAATACAACTTTTAGTACAGTCACACCCGATAAATTTTATCGTATTATGACATGTACCATGGCTAAGGAAGCATGTGATATCCTCCAAGTCACACACGATGGTACCAATGTTGTGAAAGCCTAAAAGATTTAAAATATCATCACACACACACATCAATGAAACTCACACTTGTCATGAGTTCTATGCACATTTGTCTTATATTATGAGTTCTAGTTTTACTTTGGGTGAGAAAACTACTAAAGCGAGGGTTGTAAATAAAATTTTGAGATCTCTTTTGTCCCATTTTAGTGCGAAAGTCACGGTCTTTAATTCTTTGGAAATTTTAGATACTCTTAGGTTAGAAGAGCTCGTAGATGACCTTCAAACTTACGAAATTAATATGTTCCCCAAACTCAAAAGAAGACAGAAAAAGGGATGATCGCTTTAAAAATTCAATCTATAAAGAAAGAAAAGGTTTTTGACTCTGACTCTGAGTTTGCTTTTGATCTAGATGATATTGACTTCTTTGCAAAAAAAAAAATAAAAAATGTCTCGAATTCAATAAATAAAATTCTTCCATACTAGAAAATAAAAGTTTTAAGAAAGAAAAAGATTTCAAAGGGGGAAAGAATATTGTTGAGAATGATCAACAAAGAGCTAGATGTGAGTACCCTAGGAATATTAAATCGGAGAAATCATATGAGTGCAAGGGGAAAAGACATAAAGGCCATGAGTGTCCCATTAGGCTTATGAGATAGGGCAAAGTCAAAGATGCATATAATGTTACTTTACGCAATAGTAATTTTGAATTGGTGCATTCTAGGGATGAATCACCTCATGAACCTAATTTTTGTGCATTCATGGCTAGTTACGTTAGTACTTTTAATTTATCTCATGCCAATGAGTACATTTCAAAAGGTGAAAGCCTTGACAATTCGTCGGACCATTGTGGAGAGAGTGAGGGTGATGAAAAGAATTTGAGTGCAGAATAAAGTGGCCTCCCAAGCGCTTGCGTGATCTTTACAAATAGTCTTTAAAAACTGAAAAGTAAAATATAAATTTAACTTATAAGGATCGGTAATTAGATAAATATTTTAAAGTTTCAAGAGGGTGTGAGGCCTCCGTGGCTCAAATCGAGAAGTTAAGAGTTTCTTTGTGTAATTAACTCATTGTGGTTGGCAGGGAAAAGACTGATTTGACCAATAAGGTGACTAGTCTTATGAGAGATCTTTAAGCTTTATTGGAGACTCTCATAAACTCAAAACCCATGTTTTTCAACCCGAGAAAGATCTCGAACATGATAGGGAGGTCAAACTTACCTTAGAAGACACATGAAGAAGTTTGGAAACATGTTCCTCGATCCCGCACTAGTTTTTAACAAGAGGCAAGGGATAGGTTGCATTGGTGCATCCACGTCCAATACTGCACCTGAATCGATTTTTGAGTTTTTGATGGATCCTTATGAGTCACGTCCTAAAACACCAAGTAGAGATTGTCCTAGGATTTTTAATCAAGGTGGACCCAAACCAATCTATGTTTGTTCCCAATGTAAACAAAGAGGTCACCTTAAGGAGTTTTATTTTAAGCTAGGGAGAGTTTCTAACACACGTGGCCTCTTACATGATCCGACACGCGTTCCCCACATTCTCCCACACATCGACATGGAGATTTTTCTATTCTTAGAGAGAAAGTGGAGTTTTAAGTTCATAATTCTCAATATTTGATGGAGAAATTTCAAATAATGTCTACTCATTTTGAGAACACCTCTCAAACTAATGATTGAGGTAAAGACTGGTATCTAGTATAAGGCGATTATCATATTGCTATATTTCATCCCTGCTACTAGATTGTATTTCAATGATTAGATTTTTTTGGACAATCCAAAAATATTTTCAATTCTTTTATAAAAATTTTGAAAATTTTCAAAAAGATTTTATTACTTGATAAAAAATTTGAAAAATTCAAAAAAAAAATTATTTTATTTTACACCATATATGAATGTGAATTTAAGATGTTCGAACCATAGTTACATTCCATCCATTCCTATGACTAATTTATGGTGTTATGAGACCTTTTTAGTGAGCTTAATATTGCGTGGTTAGCATTTCATTGTTCTTGGATGATTAATTCCTTTCTGCTAGAATTTTAATCGACTTTATTGCACAAGTGCATGGACTTTTTCAACATTGTACTTGCTTTTCATGTGTCGAGTATGGTGTTCTCATCTCAGTATTGTTTAATAATGAACCAAATATGCTAGGAACAAATTGTGCTTGTAAGAACCATTGTTCGGATTTCTTTTCCTAGAAAATTTTATTTTATTTAAAGAATTGGAAAGGGGCTATGAAAGAAGAAATATTCTTTGTTTTAAAGGCCACCATTAGCAAGAGCCTAAAAGATGATTTCGAAAAATAAAAATAGAAGGTCCAAGGCCAATGTTTTTTTCACTGATGCTTTACTATTGTGTCCATCCCAATCGAGATAGCACACCGCTTCTTCTTCTCCATTTTCCTCTAAAAATGGGTGGGTGATGATGGGAAAGGAAGGGAGTTGAAAGGTCTCACGCCCTACTTAGGAATCTCCTCAAACGTTGTCGGTGTGGAGTAAATGTAAAGAGATGGAGTCGCCAACCTATTTTTCACAAAACAGGGAAAAGAACATGTTGTCGTCTCGAGAGAGCGGCATCAAAGACAAACTGATGCATACAAAACCAATAGTTCGAAGGGTTCGAGGGCTAAGTTCCGGATCGAAAAGTGTTAGGCACCCATCCCTCCTTTTCAGTCTCTCATGGGATAGTGTTATTTTTTCCTTTATATCTCCATGAAGTGTTTATGCGTGTATATATAATGGAGATCGGAATCACCCAACTCATGTCATCGAAGAGATAGAGTGATGTCATCCATAGGAATGTTCAAAATAGTATATAGAAAATATGATTTATACGTTTATCGTGATATTGATCGTTATAGTGAACCGATAATATGTGCTGGATGAAACTCCAATAAGAATCACAAACACAATATGTATACTAATGCAAGAATATGAAAATGGGGGATTTAGGAAAATTATAGGATTTAGAGAAATTAATAAATTAGAAAATTGAGAAAATTGGGAAATTAGACTCGAGTCTGAGGTTTTAATCTGAAACACCTACGTAGCCTATAAAGGCATCGAAGTACATGTAGTTCGAATGAGACATGGGGGTGGGTTTTATACCATAGATCCAAACGGGATTTTACTATGGGTGTGTGCATAGAAAAATGTGTTTTATTTTTGAAAAAGTGTGATGGATAATCTCGTTCAAAATTTATGGGTGTAACCATCTTTTTGTTTGTTTTGGATTTTTCGTAGAAAATAAAGTATGTGAAATATACTAATAAAAATGTAGATATTAATGTGTATGAACTAAATTAAGAACTAGATTATGAACCTAATGAAATTTGTCCAAAAATAAGGAAGTTGAAGAGAGAGGGAAGGATTTGGACCTTCTTTGAAGCTTAATCTTTGATCTTGGATTAACTCCCTTGAATGTGAGATGAATGTTGGATGAGAGAGAATGTAATTTTGCCAAATTGGGTATGAAAATGATGGAAATGTAAGCTTGAATGGAATTTCACATGGAGGAACTTCACTGATTTCGAGAGAATATTGTTGAGATCACTGATGCTGATGGATCCTTTGTGTGTCCTGGGAGTAAGGTCATGCCCTTTAATTATAGGGTGAGGGGTGGTACTGATCGGCATTACCCTAGTCCTGCCTATCGGCAGGTGACCCTAGACACACTGTCGATAGGCAGGGAACTTGACCTGCCAATTGGCAGTCTCGTACAGATTTTTCTAAAAAAATAGTCGTAGAATGTAATCCATTGATCCGAATCATGCATGGGTCATACCGTTAGAAAGTTAATTTAGATACCTTAAAGAGTCCTTTGGACCTCTCCCGGGTCTCGAAGTTTACTTTGGGTGAAATGTGTCTCGGAAGCATAAGTCGGTCCTTTGGGCGGAAGATCGTCGAATGGAAACGGATTGTTCGTCCGCATGGTAATCCAGAATCCTGGATGGGGTAGACCGTTGGAAAGGTTAGGAGATGTAGTTAGACATTACAAAGAGATTATCTTAGTTCAAAAAGCTTACTTTGGTCAACTGGGGCCCGGAAGCGCCCGATGACCTCTCGGAGTAAAATAGATCGTTCGTCCGTACTGTAAGTCAGAATCGCGCACGGGGTGGACCGTTGGAAAGGGTATTCAGTTCCCTTAGGGTATTAGTTTAGTATTATTCAAGTCGAAGAGTTGACTTTGGTCAAACGAAACTCGGGAGCGCCCGATGGCTTCTGGATTGATTTTCAAGGGAAAACTGATCGTTCGTCCGAACAGTTATGTTGTTTCAAGCACGGGGTGAACCATTGGAAAGGTTTTTTATTTCCCTTTGGAGTTTCAAAGAGATTTTTCTCTGACAATGAAGTTGATTGGGGTAATATCGAGGCCCGAGAGGGCCTGGTGACCCTCCGAATTAATTTTCAGTAGTAAAAGGGTCCGTTCGTTCAAACCGTTATGCCTATTCATGCACGGGGTACACCGTTGGAAAGTGGATTTAGAGCCTTTAGAATATTCAAAGAGATTTCACTCTAATGGTAGAGTTTACAGGAGTCAAACGGGGCCCGGGAGCGCTCGATGGCCTCTAAATTGGTACTTGGAGTATGACCTAGGGTTTGTAGTGAAATGGGGAGGCGCTAAGGATGTAAGGAGAGACTTAGGGGGTCCTAGAATATGGTGTATACAGAGACCTTTGACGAGTGAGCTTGGAACAAGTAAAAGACATCAAAAAGACACCACATGATATTTTTGGAAAGAGGTCGATTCTACGGACGTAAGGGACGAGGATAATCCATTCAGAGGGTCGAGATCAATTCCAAGGATCTAAAGAGAATGCTGGGGATGGATAATTTTGTGGGCCTAGGTTAATTCTGAGGACCTAAAAGAGGCGATGATCGAGGGCCGAGGTCAATTTTGACCTAAAAGAGGTGACGACCCAGGCTCAAGGTCAATTCTGACCTAAAAGAGGTGACGACTGAGGGATGAGGTCAATTCTGACCTAAAGGAGGTGACGACCAAGGTTCGAGGTCATTTTTGACCTAAACGAGGTGACGACCCGGGGTCGAGATTAATTCTGACCTAAAAAAGGTGACTACCCGGGGCCGAGGTCAATTCTGACCTAAAAGAGGTGATGATCGAGGGTTGAGGTCAATTCTAACCTAAAAGAGGTGATGACCGAAGGCTGAGGTCAATTATGACCTAAAAAAAGTGACGATTGAGGGCCGAGGTTAATTCTGACCTAAAAGAGGCGACGACCCGGGGCTAAGGTCAATTCTGATTAAAAAGAGGTGACGGTCGAAGGATAAGCTCAATTCTGACCTAAAAGAGGTAATGATCGAAGGCCAAGGTCAATTCTGACCTAAAGGAGGTGACGATCGAGGGTCTAGGTCAATTCTAACCTAAAAGAAGTGATGACGGGGGGCTGAGGTCAATTCAGACATAAAGGAGGTTATGACAGAGGTCCGAGGTCAATTCTAACCTAAAAGAGGTGGGATGGTCGTTCTGACTTTCTGAGTGGTAGCCTCATAATGATGTTTATGTGGATGTCAGAGAAATTTCGTATGGTGGTCCCACCTTTGTATCCTTTATCGGTGGTGCCAAACTTCTTCTCACGCTATTATCAGTGTAGGCCTGGACATCGAGAGTTGGGAGAATTGATTTGTGGAGCATGGGGCTCGAGGCTTGCATTGGTCAGTGCCTTGGTGGGGGGAGCTGTTGTCCATTCTGGAACTCAGAGAATACCAGTATGTTCGGTTTGTTGGCCTCAGGCATACCTCTTTCTACTTTCCCTGGTGGCTTCTGCGCTAATTTGGCTGAGAACATATTGTGCCTCCGCAGACACTTGATTTTTTCCTGTGGAGGATCTGACAGAGCGTATGCGCATGCGGCTGGGCTCTTTATGAGAGAATCGCCAACCATCACCCATGCATCTCAGTCTATTGGGAGAGTCTAGCAAGTTTCAGGGGACTACATGAAGTGGTAATGAAGGAGAGTAGTTGTCAAGATGCTAACTATAGAGACTGGGCAAAGGTGATTTTCCATATATAACACCATGGAGGGAGGTGTTGTGTTTTTTCCCAAGCTGGTCGGTGCATATCGTTCAATGGAGCGTCAACGACACTCTCTTCAAGCAGGGAAAGTTTGGGGACCCCGGGATGTGGGTGATAATGGGGTTAGTTCCTCAGGAAATTGTGGGTAGAATTTGTGAAGCTTTTGTAATGGGTTTTTGGTTTTGTTTGGTTATTTTGGTTGTATTTGAGTGTTATTTTAGGAGTAGTGAGGCTTGTTTTATTTATTTATAGGAAGGTAGTGGTAGGATGGCAAGGGATGTTGTTTGACTCCCTATGTTGATGTAATTGTACCAAACTCCCTAAAAAATGAAATAACAAAGTTTTTGATTATCTAGTTGTGCCTCTTGACGAGTTTTACATTTGAATTATCAATACCAATCGCTAAGGCATACATAATCCCTTTGTTCATGTATATGTTAAAATGAATTGTCCTTCTTGGGGATAAGAAAAGAGTAGCATTTTGTGAAAAATAAGGGCGGCATACTCATGTAAAATGGATGAGCTGCCTACGTACCTCTGAGGGTTTTGAAAATTTTTTGAAATTCATTTTTGAAAGAATTTTTTTAAAAGTATCAGGCCCCATATAGTTCTGGATAGAGGGAAATGGAGAATTTTTTTTAAAATTTTTTTATAATAGAAGGGGGATGAAAAAAGTCATAGCGCGCCGAGATTTCGGACTAGGGGTAGAATTTTTTGAGACGGTCCAGGTTGACAGGACACACTATTTCCTCCCTATAAATGTCGGTGAATATTTCGACGCCGCCTAACAGTATCTTCTTTACGATGTAGGGTCCACTCCAATTGGTCTTGAATTTCCCTCTGAGGTCCCAGATGGGCTCTACTATCTCTTTCAGGGCTAAGTCCCCTTCTCGGACACCACGGTCCTTGACTCTCTTATTGAATGATCGCGCTTTTAGGCAATGGTATCCTTTTATGATATAGATCTTTCATCCTCCTTTTGTACAAGAGTGACAGCTCATCGAGACGGCTTTGATGCCAGTCTTCCTCGTTGACTTTGCTTTCTAGCATGATGCACATCGAAGGGATTTACAGCTCTACGGGTAGGACTACTTCCATGCCGTATACCAGAGATTAAGGGGAAGCCCCAATAGAGGTTTGAACTGAAGTGCGGTATCCCCAGAGGGCGTAGGGGATCCGAACGGCCAAATCTTGATAACTCCTGGTCATCTTGCTGATGATGGCTTTGAGATTCTTATTTGTGTCTTCGACTGCTTCGTTGGTTTGAGGTCGGTAGGGAGAATATTTGTGTCTCTGAATCCCATACTCGTCGACCAACTCTGTAACCTCTACCATGAAATGCAACCGATTATCTGACACCAGCTCATGCGGGACCCCATATCGATAGATGATGTTTTTCTTGATGAACTTGAACACTTTCTTAGGATTTAGAACTGCGTATGACTCAGCTTCAACCCATTTAGTGAAGTAGTCAATGGCAACTAGGATGAACTCATGCTCATTGGACACTTTGTGTGTAACCTTCCTTATGATGTCAATGCCCCATTTAGAGAATGTCCAGGGAGAAGTCATATTGTATAATTCCCGTGGAGGCAGGTGTTGTAGGTTGGAAAACTGCTGGCATTTGAGGCATCTTCGAATGTAGGTTATGCAATCCTGAACCATGGTAGTCCAATAGTAACCCTATCGTATGATCTTCTTGGCGAGCATATGGCTATTCATGTGGGGTCCGCATTCCCCACTGTGGATTTTTTGTATCATCCCTTTAATGTCAGCCCCTGCGATGTAGTGCAAATAGGTTCCATTAAAGTTTCTCTTGAACAGTGCTTTATCGCAGACAATGTAGTGGGCAACCAATCTGTGGAGGGTTGCTCTGTCTTTCTTGTCAGAACCTTAGGGGTATCTACCATGCTTGAGGAGGCGCCAAATACGATAGTACCAGTAGTCGGTTATCTCGGGATCTTCTCTAATAAGCTCAATATGGTAACAATGGGTTGGTTTATCTTACTTTTGGATAAGGAAAGGATCTGTGGTTATTCCTTAGGTCATGTCAATCATGGAGGCTAAGGTAGCAAGGGCATCGTCTAGGCTATTTTTTTCTTGAGGCAGATAGTGGAAGGTGGTTTCTTGAAACTGGGAAGTTAGCTCTTCTAGGTGGGCATGGAAGGGCAAGAGTTTCTTGTCCTTAACTTTCCATCTTTTGAGCACTTGATCGATGATGATGGATGAATCTCAATAGACATCAAGGTATAAAATTCCTTTCTTGAGGGAAACTTTGAGGCCTAACGTGCACGCCTCGTATTCAGTCATGTTGTTGGTATAAGGAAAATCCAGCTTAATGGTAATGGGAGTGTGAAAGTCATCAAGGGCAATTAGGAGTATCCCAATGCCATACCCTTTTTTTTTGGCGGTGCCGTCTAAGAATATTTTCCATTGAAGATCTTCTTGGGAGTTATAAAGGATATTCTCATCCGGGAACTCGAAAATCTATACATCGTCTTCTTCCATAGGGTAGTCAGCAAGGTAGTCAGAGATGGCTCTTCCTTTCATGGCTTTCTGCGTGACATAAACAATATCAAATTCGACTAGAAGCATCAACCAACGGGCCATTCGGTTGTACAAGGCAGGCTTATCAAGTAGGTACTTAATAGGATCCATTCGGGACACAAGTTTGATGGGAAAGGGGAATATGTAGTCCTGTAACTTTTGGGTGATCCAGACAAGAGCGACACATGTTTTCTCCAAATCTATGTAGTTGAATTCGTACCCGACCAACTTGCGATTGAAGTAGTAAATGGCTCTATTTTTACGAGATTCTTCAAGGTGTTGGGCAAGCAAATCCCCAACTGCCGTATTTGTTATGGTTAGGTATACGACTAGGGGAAGACCAGGTGATTAGAGGGTTTTTACGTATGGTCGTTGTCTTCAAAAGTCACTATCAAAATTCCCTTAAGTACCTACAAAACTTGTTTAAACAACTCATATTACGATAAGTACGGGTATCAATCCAACTATCAAGGTAAAACAATTATTGTGAAAACTTACCATTTTAATTTTTTATGATTTTTTTTTTTATTTTAAAAAAAATAATAATTTCAAGGGAGAATTAACTAATAAATGCTAAAATTTATGAAATGACTAAATAAGAAAAAATAATGTGCAATCGAGTGTGAAAAATATGAGAATGTCAAGAGTTGGGATTGCTCTTAATTTTGAATTATTTTAATTTCTCAATTTTATTAATACGAAATATTTCGAGATAATGTTAAATCTAAAATCTAACTTTCGTTAAAATTATAAATTTAATAAAATCTTTTTCAGAAAATTAATTTAAAAATGTCATACAGTGAAAAATTAAGAATCATACTATTTTCAGAAAATTACCCGCTAGGATCAATTTAACGAAAACAATATCAATCCTCAAATTTCAATGCAAAATTAATATTCAAATAACGAAAAAACCTATCTCTACTTCGATTCCTAAATTCAAATATTAATTTGTTCAATTAATTTACTAACTCTCGTTACATAAATTAATTGGTGATAGTTAAAAATAATTTTCCTAGAATTATAGCATTAATGAAATTGATTAATTAAACTAACATCATTCGTAGTGCATCCCACTCCTTGAACGGGGTGTTTAGCCAAACATTCTCATGTGTGCATAAACAACAATCAATAAAATATCAAAAGATGACATAAATTTGAATAAAGAAATAGAATACAATATGAAAGTCTCCTCGTCGAATCGCATTCATGAAATGCGTCTCAATCTTCTCACAAATCCAGCATTTGATTATACCAAAAAGAATAAAAACAAACCTAAAAATTTATTCTAAACTTAAACTAATTTTTTTTCTGACTTTTTTTTATCCCTCTACAGTCTCTTTTTTTTTCTATCTTTCCCGTTGTTCTCTGTGTGTACGCAAATATGAGAGTCCTCTTCCTTTTAATAACCCACAGATTGTTATTTTTGTTGATGAGATATTCTTGGGATCAGACTTTTATCTTGGCCAAGTCAAGGTTTAACAGGGCTTTTCACGTGAGTTTATTTGAAAAATGGGAGATAAAGTTCCTACTTAGGCGGGTTTGTTGATAGGTGGGTTTTGGGGTTGAACTCGGGTCAAGCTGGTTTGGTCCGGATTTAAGGCAGCGGGTTGCGTCAGTGTGAGGATCTCGGATCAGGCAGGTGGCACGCACGGGTTATGGTAGTGGGGCTGGTAAGTCGCGATTTATGTGTAATGGGTTTTGGGTCTGAGTTAACTCGGGTTAAGGGGGCAGGTCGCGGCTGGTGGCAGGTGGGACTGATTGGCGTGGGTAGGAGCTGGATGGGTTCGGGTCTGAGTGTTGGTTTGGTAAAAGGGAGAAGCATCCGGGTTTGGAAGGTTTAAGGATTGAGGGATATGGATATGGCAGAAGGTAGGAGGTTTGTATTTTGGTTATGGAGGTGAGAGAGTGTGGTTGGAAATGGGGGAGATGAAGTGGGGTTAATTGGGTGTGGAAGAGTGTATGTGTTATGGTGAGGGTGAGGGTTAGTTTTAGGTGTGTGAGTTTGTGTAGGATAATAGGGTGTGAGTGTCTTGTGTGTGTTTAAATTGAACTCTTAAATAAAATAACACTTTAAAAAAAATGAAACTAGACTAAAATTGAAAATTTAAACTCTAAAAATAAAAATTCTACTCTATTATTAAGAGACTCAAAAATAAAAAGAAAGAAAGAAATAAATAAAACTCTATAAAAACTAAAAATCCAAACTTAATAAATTAAAACTAAAAACTAAATAAAATAAAATCTTATAAAAAATAAATTCCTAAAAACTAATCCTAAGAAAAATAATAAAATAAAATAAAGATTAAAAACTAATCAAAATCAAAATAAAGAAATATAAGAATAGAAAATAAATCCTAGAAAATACTAAATAAACCAAAAATAAATTCTAAAAATAGAACGACTCAAAATAAAAATCTAGAAAAATAATAAAGGGACAAACTCAACACATACAGACTCGAGTGACGGACTGGGCTCGGTTTATGCTTAGGGTTGGTACGAGAAAAGGCTCGGGGCATCGAAACTCATCTCGCCAAGATCAATGGGAGTTTTGACTTTGCGGTCGCTATAATTTTTTCGATGCACTCTTCTTTACGGCTATTGAGTCGCAATTGACTTGATTTGTCATTATTTGATGTTGTGACTGCTGTTTGACCTGAAAAATAATAAAATACGACATAAGATCAATTTTAATTAAAATGAGCGACTAAAATGCATCTATTCGGGGTATAAAATAGAAACTTTTGGGTGATTATCACACCACCTCCAAAAAGAACATTGCTAGTCCTCGAGCAAAAATAGAGAGAAAATAGTGGTAAATAACCAAAAGTGTGTCACTTTCGCAGGCACTGGCGATTGCACTTAGCATGTGCAACTAGCCGTTAAACCTATAGGGCGCTACAGAATGAGTGATGTCTCGTGAGGGTTTGCAGTGAATGTACCCACAAAATTAAAATACAGTCTCTTATTTTGACGATGAAACGCTATACAACCCTACTAAATTTAATATCAAGGAACACTATATTCAACTATCAAAATGAGATATAAAATTACTTAATACCAAAAGCGTAATCCCTCCTAAACTCAGCGTGTGTTAGTGTGGAACAATCTTAAGTATCATTAGAATGATTCCTAGATCGCCTTTATAGAATCAACATTTTGACTTCGATTCTCACTAGATATATCTCTCTGAATCGAACTCTCTGAGAATTGGGTATGTGTATCTCTCTAGTGTCTGAGGAGGTGAGTAAATGTAAGCAAGTTCAAACGTCTCACACACTTAATATAAAATGACGGATACATTAAAGAAATTTGATCTCATGAACAAATGCTTAACCACTATGTCGAGAATGTCGAGTTATTCACCGTATAGACTTCTCGTTTGCCCGAATACTTTACCAAGGGTGCATAATGTGATGTATGTATGGGAGAATGGGAAAATGACATGAAAAAGATATGCTGGTAGGGTTTTTGAGAAGAGTGTGACGTACTTTGAATAACTATTGTCTTCATCATTTGAATTTATGATCGCATGATTTCTTTTTCTTCATTTCTAGATTTTTTAAAAATTTTATTTTTATTGCAATGCATTTTTCTTTTCATAACACAAATGAAGACAATTTATATGGAAAATTTCAAACACTTTTTTTCCTAAAAAATATGGCAGTGATGGAGGGTATTTGGGACATATGGATAAGGGTAATATGAAAAATGATAATGGATGAATGATAATGTGATAGGGAAAGAGATGAGTGTATGGAAAAATCGGTTTAGTGCTCGGGACAAACTACAAGACACATGTTTCTTACAACTAGAAAGTAATGTCATTCTCAGTGATTAAGCTAAATTTGAAAAAATGATGAGACCATGCAACGACTAAATGTGGTACCCAAAGAAAGTTGAGTCAACTTGTGACTCGGAGATACATAAAAACCCTTAAAAAGATGAAAAGCTCAAATCTCACGGATATATGTCGCCACTAGTGATCTTTTAAGGCTCTCTTGAGAATATAATTACTCCTCAACTTTTGATTGTAACGTGATAGTGCAAATTACTGAGTTTAGAACTTCATAGTACAAGTACCCTTTAAGAGGTATTAATTAATTTATTTGTAAAAAGCGTAGGGTCGAACACAGGTATTTCGAGATTTCTAAAAGAGGGATGATAGACAATTCGCGTAATAAAAATTTAAATTTAACTGCAAAAAATGTTTAAAATCACTTGTTTCTGAAAATTTTCAAAAGAGGTACAATTTTGATAAATTTCCCACCACCAAACAAAAGAGAACATCGTGTTCGATGTTTAAAACCATATATAAAAATAAAATCACAAGGGAGGAAAGATATTACCCAAATCAACCGCTAAGGAAATTTTACCACATGATGGAGATAAATCGTGAAGAACAAATGCGACACGAAAACGTACAAGTCTATAAATCATGTGAAAATCATTGGGTGATGTGAAACACCACCCCTGATAGGAAACAATAAAAAACGGGCTGCCTCCCGATAGCTCTAAGTTTAATGTCTTCAGCCAGACTGAACCAATCTCAGCTTAAAGATAAGATCTATGAAAGTACAGGGTGAAAGAAAAATGGGGAGATGAAAATCACCCCCAAACAAGACTGAATAGCCAGTCTTCATGAATGGGGTCAACAAGGTCAATTTCTTCAATGTGAGAGGGTCGAGCTCTAAGAAAGGCTTCAAGCGTTGACCGTTGACTTGAAAGAGGCTACCATCCTTAGGATTTAGAAATGTGATGGGACCATAGGGAGTTACAAATTCAATAACAAAGGGTCCAGACCATCGGGTTTTTAACTTCCCGGGAAAGAGATGAAGACGGGAGTTATATAACAACACTTTCTCTACAGGGTGGCATTCCTTGCGAAGGATGATTTGGTCATGGATCCACTTCATTTTGTCCTTGTACTTCTTGGACAAATCATAGGCATCATTTCGTATCTCCTCTAATTCATTAAGTTGGAGCTTTCGATGGATGCCAGCCTCGTCGATATCAAAATTAAGGGTTTTGACTGCCCATAGGCATGATGTTCAAGCTTGACAGGTAAGTGACATGGTTTATGAAATACCAAGCGATAAGGAGACATGCCAATCAGAGTTTTAAAAGCAGTATGGTATGACCAAAAATCATCGTTCAAGCGTAAGGACCAATATTTCCTATTAGGATTAATTGTTTTTCTAGGATTTACTTGATTTTGCGGTTGAAAACTTTAACTTGACCACTAGTCTGAGGGTGGTAAGAGAGACCAACTTTATGGGTAACACCATACTTTTTCACTTGATGTTCAAAGAGTCGATTACAAAAATGTTTACCCCCATCACTAATGATAGCTTTGGGAGTTTCAAAACATGTGAAGACATACTCCTTAAGAAAACTGACCACAATGCGATGGTCATTGGTCCGGCAAGCGATGGCTTCTATCCATTTTGTAACATAATCAACTGTAACTAGAATATATTGAAAACCATTAGAGGAGGGAAAAGGATCCATGAAATCAATGACCCATACATCAGAGATTTCTACGATGAGAATGGGTGTGAGAGGCATCATGTGACAACAAGAGAGACGCCCAAATTGTTGGCATTTGGCACAAGCCTGGAAATAGTGGTGGGCATCTCGAAAAAGAGTGGGCTAGTAGAAACCACTTTGCAAAAATTTTGGTGGCGATTTTCTTGAAGCTAAAGTGGCCACCACAGGCACCATTGTGACAAAAGGAAAGAATACTTGGTTGTTCATGGTCAGGAACACAACGACGAATGACTTGATCAGGGAAATACTTAAAAAGGAATGGATTATCCCAAGAGTAAAATTTCACCTATGCCATGAACTTAGAACGCTCATGTTTCGAACAATGATTGGGCAGTTGGTCGGTAACCAAGAAATTAACGATATCAGCATACCAAGGTAAGGTGGAGATAGCAAAAAGTTTCTCATCGAGAAATGTTTTAGAAATAAGGACTTGATCAGATTTAGACATAACAGTGAGGCAAGAGAGATGGTCTGCAACCAAATTTTTGCACCCTTTCTTATCATGAATTTCTAGGTCAAACTCTTGAAGCAAGAGAATCCACCGAATTAAACATGGCTTAAAATCCTTCTTCTAAAGAAGGTGCCTCAGGGAGGCGTGGTCTGTGTAAATGATGATAGGGGAACCGATAAAATAGGACCTAAACTTATCGAGTGCAAATACGATAGCTAGCAACTCCTTTTTGGTGGTCGTGTAATGAAGTTGAGCATCATAGAGGGTTCTGCTAGCATAATATATGACGTGCTGGCGCTTGTCAACCCTCTGACCAAGTATAACACCTAGAGAAAAATCAGAGGCGTCACACATGAGCTCAAAAGGTAAAGACCAATTAGGAGGCTGAATGATGGAAGCATAAGTGAGCTCGGCCTTAAGGCACTCAAAAGAAGCGACACACGCATCGTCAAAGATAAATGTAACATCTTTAGATAAAAGGGTGGTTAAAGGTTAAGCGATTTTAGAAAAGTCCTTGATGAAATGGCGGTGGAAGCCCGCATGTCTTAAGAAGGAGCAAATGTCCTTAACAGACTTAGGAATGGGAAGCGAGGAAATTATGTCGACTTTTTCTTTATCAACTTCAATACCATCGCGAGAGACTATGTGACCTAAAACAATCCCCATTTTTACCATTAAGTGTAATTTTTCCCAATTGAAGACCAATTTCTTTTCTTAACAACGTTTGAGGACCATAGTGAGGTGAGAAAGTCATTGCTCGAGGGAAGAACCAAACACAGAAAAATCATCTATAAAGATTTCGAGAAAACATTCAACCATGTCACTAAAAATGCTAATCATACACCATTGAAAAGTCGCGGGTGCATTGCAAAGGACAAAGGGGATGCGAGAGTAGGCAAAAGTGCCGAAGGGATAGGTGAAGGTAGTTTTCTATTGGTCTTCAGGGGAAATAGGAATTTGGTTATATCTTGAATAACCGTCAGGGAAGCAGTAATACTCATGGCCAGCTAAACGTTTGAGCATTTGGTCAATATAGGGAAGAGGAAAATGGTCCTTGCGAGTGACAACATTTATCTTTCGATAGTCAATAAAAATATGCCACCCCATTTGCAAACGGGTGGGAACAAGATCATTGTCACTATTCTTAATAACGGTGACACCAGACTTTTTTGGTACGACATGAATAGGAATGACCCACTGACTATCTGATATACTAGCATCGAGTAATTTTAAAATCTCAGTGCGCACGACTTCTTTCATAGGAGGGTTGAGTTGACGTTGGGGTTCACGAGAAGTCTTGGAATTCTCCTCCAAATGAATGAGGTGACTACAAACATTGGGGTTCACATCGTCAATGTATGATATGGTCTAACCTATAGCAGTGTTATTCTGAGTAAGGGTGTGTACTAATTGCTCTTCTTGATCAGGGGTGAAGTCGGAAGAAATGATGATAGGGTAATGGTTGTTTGGGCATAAGAAAGTATATTTTAACTCGGGACGTAAGGGCTTAAGATCTAAACTAGTAGGCGGTGCAGGAGTGACATCGGACTCAGACGCAGAAATAGAGTCCAAATAACTATCAGTGCATAAAGTGTAAGAATCTGATGTGGCACGGATTTCATAAGGTGGAATAGGGTGATCCATAGAGTGAAGAGTATCAACATAGAGGGGGTCGAAGGGAGGATACCAAGAGGAAGTGTCCATCAGTGGAGTGGAATCTAACATGGAATTCAGTGCATAGATGGAGGAATCAATGTCAAAGTCGGATCCAAAATGAGCCAAACATTATTGAAGAGGATCGGGAGGGTAAGTTTGGTCCAATATTTCGTTAACTAAGGATTCAATCACACACACCTCATCAATAGAATCGACATCAGTCGATTGTTGCATAAGGTGGAAGATTTTGACTTCTACAGTCATGTTTCCAAAAGATAGATTCATGGACCCGTCACAAAAATTGATGATGGCATTGGCAGTGGACAAAAAAGGGCGACCCAATATGATAGGAGTATTGGTTGGGTCAGGCGCAGGAGTGTCTAAGATGATGAAATCCACAGGATAGTAAAAGTCTAAAACTTTCATTAAAACATTTTCAATGATTCCTTTAGGTGCTTTCGCGGAATGATCAGCAAGTTGAAGATTAACTCTTGTAGGTTTTATGTTTTGTAAACCTAACTCAAGGTAGAGGGAGTAAGGCAACAAATTAACACTAGACCCAAGATCAAGTAAAACACTAGTAGTGAATTTATCTCCTAATATGAAAGAGGCAGTTGGACGAACAAGGTCTTTATACTTCATATCACTGTTATTATGGATAAGGGACTTAGCTTGATCAGTGAGGAAAGCATCACGAGGAACATTGGTTCTACGCTTAATAGTGCACAAGTCCTTCAAAATTTTGGCATACGAAGGGACTTGTTAAATCGCGGTAAGGAAGGGAATGTTAATGTGAACATTCTAAAAGACAATCTTGATCTCATTAAATTGCTGGGCTTTCTTATTGGGAGCTAACCGATGAGGGAAGGGTGCTTTGGGCACATAGGTGGTCTTAGTGGGAGAGGTGGATTTAGATGGTGGTGTAACCTTATGGATAGGCGCTAAATATGGGATGGTTGGGTTGGGTACATCACTGGGATCATTAACACCATTATCAACTTGTTTTCCCGAGCGAAGAGTAGACACCTCTTTAATATTCGCTTGGTAAGTGGGTGGAATTGAAGTGGAACCAACCACGTAGGCTGAGTCTTTATCGTTCCCCTTAGGGTTAGTAATGGGTTGATTGGGAAAATGACCTTTCGCTCGCTCAAACTCGAATTGGTTGAAATGTTACTCAAGACGTTGGAGGGATTAATTCTGAGTGGTCATAAATTGAGTGAGGAGATTTTCGAGAGAAGAAGTGGACGAATTGGGCGGAGGGGTATAAGATGGTTGGGGAACCAAATCGCTCTGAGAATGAAGCGGTTGTGAATACTCATATGAAGGCGGGGGAACATGAACGAGTTGAGTATTATTATTTGAATGTCTGCCGTGGGGAACATAGGAAGATGGAAATTGTGCTTGATGGTAAGAAGCAAATTGATGCGGGACAGGAGGGAGAGGTTGCCTCTGTGGGTTGTGTGGAAACCCAGGGGGACCATTAACATATTGTTATGGTTGGGAAAGAGCGGAGTTGTGGTCGTCCTTATAAGAGAAATATGGGTGATTCCTATTGTTAGGATTATAAGTAAACGACGGGGGAATGGGTTTCCTATTGGTATCAAAGGCACATGCTTGGGCCATAGTGGGTTCGGGATCATCTTGTAGGAGGAGGCATAAATGAGTGATGACTTAAGTAAACACTACAAAAAGAAGGACTAGAATTGTTGACAGTCATTGCTTGTTTAGAAAGTATAACATTTTGGTGCATAGTACAACTGAGAGCGTCAACGATTTTGGTCAATGAGTGTAAGCTGTGTAGCAAAGTTTTAAAATCTGGATCATTTTTTACCTTAGAAGTGTTCCCTACACGTGGAGGGTCGGATCGCGAAAATGCATTGGTACCCGCCCAATCTTGGGAGTCATCGCCTTATTCAAGGAGAAAATTATAGGCGGCAGTGGGAGTTAAATGATTGGATTCAATCATGGTGCGAGAATAAGGGATAAGACCATTGTAAAAACTAGGGACTAAGCAACTTTTCTCGAGACCGTAATGTGGGCAACTATTAATATAGTCTTGAAAATGGCCCCATGCTTCATAAAATTGTTCGGTAGGCTTTTGTCTAAAATCCTGAATGGCTTGGCGCATCTCATTTATTTTTCTTATGGGATAGAACTTAGACATGAAATTCTTGGCAAGTTGTTCCCAAGTTTGGATAGAATCCAGGGGCAAGGAATGGAGCCACATGGATGCATTATCATGGAGATAAAATGGTAACAACCGAAGACGAAAATTCTCTTTATCAAATTTTTTATTTTTAAAAGTAGCGCACACAGTGAGAAATTTCCGCAAGTGAGTATAAGGAGACTCACGTTCAAGGCCATGAAAACTAGGCTACATAGAATTAGTCGCAGGGTGAATTTCAAATTGCACCGCCGGAGTGGGCGGAAGAACGATACATGAAGGTGGAGTGGCCGTAATCGGGGCAAAGTAGTCCCTTAAAGCGCATTCGTCGGCCATGGTGGGTGGGGTAACTGAACCAGGGGAAGTGGGAGAACTAGGCGTCTCCGATGAAGATGAACACGAATTGGGGAGATAAGGAGGAAAATAAACGAGAATATCATGATCACCTAAGGGGGAATTTAGAGATGGAACACTTGGAGAACGTGTTAATCGATGATCAATACGGTGCTAATTTGGCATAAAAATAACGAAAATTATTAATTTTTTTTGCTTTGAAAAAAGAAAAATGAAAAATACTTTTGGATTTTTGTAAATCTAGGAAGAAAACATGAAAAATATTTTTGGTGTTTGCAGAGAGGTTGAAAAAAATGGAAAATATTTTTGTATTTTTATTTTTTTGAAAGAAATAATTCAGAAAAAATGAGAAAAAGGAGCGATGGACTTACGTGGGAAAAATTGACAGGTGGAGCAAAAATTTGACTACCTAAAGGAATAATTTAGACATGTACACAAAGGGAACAAGTCCGAACGAGCATATAGACACATTATTATCTTCAAGTTAAGTGATTGGGTAGTCAATTTTTAATTAGTTCGCAGGCGAGAAAAACACGGAATCTTAGGCCTCGTCGATAAAAGTGTGCTCCTACTTTCTTCCCGAGAGACAAGAGGCTTACTAGTTAAGGCTCACCACACTAGCTACTATAACAAACAACTATCTGGTACCAAGCTGGGGAAAGTCAAACCCGTTTTACTGGGCGGCCTCACTTAAAACCGAGTTTCCCTAGAAAAAAGTCATAAGATAGTTGAATGAAGATTTACAGGGGTGGAATATACTCACTAGAGTATCCTACGAGGGTCTCATTTCGAAAGGGTCCTAATGAAAACCGTTCCTACTTGGCTTGCTAGTTGATTGATTTTAATTTAAGTGAGAGCACGGTTAACAAGCAAATGGAGATGTGATTAAGTGGGTGATGAAATTCCAACTCATTGCAATGACCGGGTATAGGTCTTAAGTAAATTTATTAATCGAACCATCCAATTTAAGTGTGATCCAGAAATAAAAAGCACATAGGAGCAAGTAGCACACAAAAATTGACTCACTTGCAAGAGATTCGCGAGTGATAAAGAGTTTACCTCCCACGATTTTTACACGCGTTGGTTGAAGACCGAGTTGAGTCGACTGGGGGAAAGTATGCCTACTTCAGTCGTCCTCGGGAGTCCTACCGACCCAAAGTGGAGAGGCTTAAAAAATTATCGCCTTTGGACGCCCTCTCTCTACCTTGTCCGGTTTCCCTTTCATTTTTTTTGTGAATGTTTGAATAATTAGAACAAAAAATAAAATGGAGTGAAATCGCACTCAAATTAATTACAAGGCCCCAATAATACTAAATAACCAATCTAAGGAGGGAGAGGAAGGAATAACTACACTAAAAAAAATAAAAAATAAAAATAAAAATAAAAATTACAAATCTTCACAGGCTGTAATCTTCAAGAAATCGGCAACGTCACCATTTGATTAGAGGGTTTTTGAGTATGGTCATTGTCTTCAAATGCCACTCTCAAAATTCCCTTGAGTACCTACAAAACTTGTCTAAAACCACTACACCAAAAATAGGAATCTGGCATGGTTTAAAACTGTGCCAGAACAAATCTGACACGTTTTGAACTATGCCAGAATCAGGTGTTCCAAAATGGCCATTTTTTTCTGGCACGGTTTAAAAGTGTGTCAGATTTGACCAAACATGAACACTTCCGGCACACTTTTAAATCGTTCCAGAATTTGATATTTCTTGCACACTTTTGGCACAGTTTTGAACTGTGCCAGATTGAGCACATTTTGATAAACTTTTGGCACAGCTCAAAACCGTGCCAAAATTTGATACACTTTTGGCACGATTTTGAACTGTGCCAAATTTTTGGATAAAAGAAAAAAATATTTGAAAATCAGAAAATTCACAAATTGCAAATCTTGCATGTTGTTGATAAACTAATGTATATACAAACTTCAAAATATTACAAGTCTTTAGTAATTCACAGACAAAAAAAAAATTGGGCAGAGTTTTCTCTATTTTCTGGACATTCTAAAACCTGCTAATATAAAACCTGTGTAACATAAAGCCCGCACGACCACAAAATATAACAATAAACTTACAATAGCCCGCACGGCCATAAAAGTTAACAATAAAACTACAAAAGCCCTCACGACCATAACACAAAAAAATAGAATCATGAATAAACCCCTTGTTATAAACCATTGAGTTCATCGTGTGTTCCACGTGAATAAATGCAAACGATAAAATGTTATCCTGCAAAAAAAGTAGGATACAAAAAAGATATAATATTAGTAACCAAGTAATTTATAAAAAAAAGCTTGCTCAAGCAAAAAAAATACATATAAGAGTTGTAATTATTATTATATTCTAAAATTGAAAATCTTACGTAAGTTATGACTACCTGATCAGTTCCTACGAGTTACATTGGTCTCGTGCGAGGTGTTAGTGCTTCTTACGAGATCGTTTGGGGGTTGGTTTGGGTTTTCACCCTTCAACGGCTTTTTTCTAAGCCTAATCCATATATTATCAAATTATCGTCATATTCTCAAACCGAGAGGCTCATGACTACACGGTCAGTTCGTACAAGTTACATTGGTCCCGTGTGAGGTGTGCGTGCCTCTTACGGGGCCGTTTGGGGGCTAGTTTGGGTTTTCACCCTCAAATGGCTTGTTTTCAAGCCTAATCTACATATTTTGAAATTATCGTCATGTTCTCAACCCGAGAGACTCGTGACTACGTGATCAGTTCGTACAAGTTACATTGGTCCAGTGCGAGGTGTTCGTGCTTATTACGGGATCGTTTGGGGGCTGGATTGGGTTTTCACCCTTCAACGACTTGTTCTAGGCTTAATCGATATATGTTCAAATTATCATCATATTCTCAAACCGGGAGTCCCATAACTACATGATCAGTTCATACAAGTTACATTGGTCCCGTGTGAGGTGTTCGTGCTTCTTACGGGATCGTTTGGGGGCTGGTTTGGGTTTTCACCCTTCAACGGCTTATTTCTAAGCTTAATCGATATATTTTCAAATTATCGTCATATTCTCAAACCAGGAGACCCGTGATAATGTGATCAGTTTGTACAAGTGACATTGGTCCCATGCGAGGTGTTTGTGCTTCTTACGGGATCGTTTGTGGGCTGGTTTGGATTTTCGCCCTTCAACGGCTTGTTTCTATGACTAATCCATATATTATCAAATTATCATCATATTCTCAAACCGAGAGACCCATGACTACACGATCAGTTCGTACAAGTTATATTGGCCCCGTGTGAGGTGTTCGTGCGTCTTACGAGGCCGTTTGGGGGCAAGTTTGGGTTTGCACCCTTTAAGGGCTTTTTTAAGCTTAATCGATATATTTTAAAATTATCATCATATTCTCAAACTGGGGAACCCGTGACTACGGGGTCAGTTCGTACAAGTTAAATTGGTCCCGTGCAAGGTGTTTGTGCCTCTTACGAGACCGTTTGGGGGCTGGTTTGGATTTTCACCCTCAAGCGGCTTATTTTCAAGCCTAATCTACATATTATGAAATTATCGTCATTATCTAAAATCGGAAGGCCCGTGACTATGCGATCAGTTCGTACAAGTTACATTGGTCCTGTGCGAGGTGTTCGTGCGTCTTACAGGACCGTTTGGGGGCTAGTTTAGGTTTTCACCCTTTAAGGGCTTTTTTTGAAGCTTAATCGATATATTTTCAAATTATCATCATATTCTCAAACCGGGAGACCCGTGACTATAGGGTCAGTTTATACAAGTTACATTGGTCCCGTGCGAGGTGTTTGTGCCTCTTACGAGACCGTTTGGGGGATGGTTTGGGTTTTCAACCTCAAACGACTTATTTTCAAGCCTAATCTACATATTATGAAATCATCGTCATTATCTAAAATCGGGAGGCCCACGACTATGAGGTCAGTTTGTACAAGTTACATTGGTCCCGTGCGAGGTGTTCGTGCCTCTTACGGGGCCGTTTGCGGGCTGGTTTGGGTTTTCACCCTCAAATAACTTGTTTTGAAGCCTAATCTACATATTTTGATATTATCGTCATTATCTCAAACCGAGAGGCCCGCGACTACGCGGTTATTTATTACGTTTTAATTTTGATTTAAGTTTGTGAATCTATAACTTTGAATGTGTGTTCTTAAGTTTGGTGTTCATTAGTGACAACTTATATATAACAGTTATATATAACACACAACTGTTATATATAACAGTTGTTATATATAACTGTTATATAACTGTTGTTATATATAACAACTGTTATATATAACAGTTGTATATAAACTTTTTGATGAAACATTTACTAACAACAAAACTAATTAACTAATCTATTTAAACGTAGCATATATAATAGTTATATATGTTATAATGTCAGTTATATATGTTATAACACTTACATATGTTATAATGTCAGTTATATATGTTATATATATGTTATAACATATATACCTGTTATATGTTATATATGTTATAACAGGTATAACTGTTATATACCTGTTATATGTTATATATGTTATAACAGATATAACTGTTATAACAGTTATATATGTTTTTATAACATATATATGACATTTTTTTAATGCTCAATGGACTCAATGCACTTTCATTTTCTGTTATAGCGGGGTACAAGAACGTAGATTTCATTTTAGTGTCTGAATTCAAACAGATTTCATTTTAATATCTAAATTCAAACAGATTTCATTTTAGTATCTGAATTCAACAATTACGTAATCAAAAACATAGATTAAAAAGGGGAATAAATACAGTACCAGATATAGATCGAGTTGAATAAGCAATTGTGTAGGCTACAGAAGCAACGACTTCAATCTGAGATTGTTCCCGAGATTGAAGCACACGAGATATCATTGTTACCAAAATAAAAGATATCATACTAAGTTAGCCTAGATTTGAATTAAAATTTGGAAACATGAAGAGTCATCTACAGTACTGTAAGGACATTTTTGTCCATTATCAATTTGTATGTCGTACGCCGTTTCACCGTTGAAGAAACTCAAGATCGCACCTACATCAACGGATCCGAATATCAAAGCGTCTTCAACATCATAGCCTCTGCGAGAATGAACTTGGTAAAGTTTTGTTTTTAAGTTCCTTAAAGTTCATACTTAGTATTGGGAAATTTTTATAAAATGTTTTTTTATAAAAATAAGAAGTAAGTTTTTTCAAGCAAAATAAGGCTTTAAAAGAATTTTTTATTTTTTCTGGACCTTCGGACCGGTCCGCCTCTATACCGGACCGGTCCTCCCCTCAACCGGACCGATCCTCTTGTTGCAGATCCAGTAAACACTCGGACCGATTGCGAAACGAAGAAGCCAAATTTTAAAAGAACCGATCCGAGGTTGGACCGATTCACCTCCAAGCCGGACCGGTCCGCCTGGGATAAGTTCGAACAGTTCAGTGAGTTTTTTAACCATCATCTTATATTTCCTATATATATAACTATTCCGATGGTGTATTTTTTTAAGTCTTTGAGAAAACGTTTTTAAGAGTTCAAACACAACAAGACTTCATTTTTTTAATGTGCCAAACATCTTTTTGATTCACACACAAAAATCCCAATTACTTTTGTGAATCTTTTTGAACCCTGGAACACAAGATTTGCTACTGTTCATCTTTGTGGGGAGATATTTGCAATCGAGGGCTGCGTGTCATTGCTGAGGGAGTCTCTACAAAGTATTATGGTTGCGTGTCATTGAGGAGAGCTGGGGTTCTTCCTTTGTTGTTTGGGCTGCGATTCCTTGGAGGGTGCTGCGTGTATTCTCTTGCTGAGTTCAAGACGGCGTGTCTTTGTGGGTTGACTGCGTGTTGATCCATTGCAGATTTCTCTATGTAATTGTAAGTTGCGACTTGTATATTCATAGTGAAATAAAGGTTTTACCCGAAAGGGGTTTTTTCCTGAAATCTGTGTCTCAGCATATTTTTGTGTCACATGCTTTATTTATTTATTTATGGGTTGACACACGCACCTTAGATGCATGATTAGGGGCTGAAATTAAATAAGTGTGCTATATTAGAAAGTTGCGAAGTTAATCAATTATCACACAGTTCATACTCTTTCAAATTGGTATCAGAGCAGGTTACGCTAATTTATCGCGTATTCCTATTTTCCGCAAAATTGTGTGATATTGATTTTTTTTTAAATCAGCTTTGTGAAAAATCGCAATTTTTCAATGGAACGCCCATTTAATGAGGAGCCTATTTTTGAAAAAGTTCACGGCCGTGCTGAAAAATTAAGAAGTTTGAATTTGAAACTTTGCAAAAGAATTAAAGTTTTGGAAAAAGAAAATTCTCTCTTTAAAAGTAAGATTGAATATTTTCAAGCGTTTCAAACTCAAAGTGATATTTGTCGTGAGCACTTTGGTAATTTGTGTACTGATTTTGATTCTTTAAAAATTGCCAAAAAGAAGAGTGATGAGAGAGTCCTAGTTTTAGAGAAGGAATTAGAGGACTTAAAAAATTCTAGGGTTCCCGTTTGTGCCGTCGAGGATAAAAAATTAATCGATGATTTTACGGCACGTGAAAAGACTCTTAGAGATAAGTTTGTTTTTATTGAGGGAGAGCGCGATAAACTGTTAAGTTTAATTGATAATTTGAAAAAGAAATCCCTCAGATTGGAAGAGTCTAATTCTTTGCTTGAGTAAAAAATTTTGAAGTTAAAAAATGATTCGATGGACTCAAGTAGGTTTGATAGTGATGGTAGTGGCTCATCTTGTTCTCATGCTTCTAATGCTAAAGCCAAAAACATTATCTGTTCTAGAGGGTCAACCAATTCTAAGGATATTAGAAAAGGTCATCCCATAGGTGTCGTCCCACCCATTTACACATGTTCGTATTGTGGTAGGAAAGGTCACCTTAGGAGATTTTGTTTCGATCTTGGAAAATGTCCTTGGAAGTCTATGTCTAGTGTTCCCGTGGTTCCCAAATCCCCTACACGTCGTTTCACATCTATTTGGGTTAGGAAAACTTTTTTGAAGCACTAGATTTTAGACAAGTTGATTCCCGTTTGCTTACACATGATTCTTCTCTTGCCATATCATATAGATGATTGTGTTTGCACGTTTGTCATACGCTAGTTATGCTTTTTGATATATTTTTGCTAGCGTTGTGAGATGTACTTTTTGTATATATTTTTTTGAAAATTTTTGAAAAATACAAAAAGATTTTTTTTTTTTTTTTGGTTGCACCGTTTATGGATGGACACTTAGGATGACCGAGTCACAACATTATTCTATTATTTTCATGTGACTATTTGATAGTGTTTTGAGACAATAGGTCAATTCATCCATGTGCTTTATAATGTTTGGAGTCATTAAGATGTAATTAAGTGTTACTTCCTACATGTTTGACTCATGTTTCCTTTATTGCACACATGCACGAATTTGTTTGATTATTGTGCTTGTCTTATCACATGTTGGTTGGGTGTTTTCACTTCAATCCTGTCCTTAAAACGAACCAAGCGTGATAAATTTTGATAAGGAAATTGTGCATATAAAAACCGTTTTGTGAGTTTGTGTGCTTTGTTTAAAAACGGGAAAGAGCTGCGAAAGGTTCATTTTGCCTATGCGAATACTAAGCCACCGTTAAATTGGACCTAAAAAATGGAGGAATTTTATTATCCGAGGTCCAAAGAGGTTTAAAAGAGCCCGAAAAAATTGAAAGGCAATAAAAAGATATTCATGCCAAAAAGAGGCCATTTAGGTTTTTGCACCAATTCTCCAAAGTTTGAGAATTTAGATTACCTCTAAAAGAAAATATATATATGAGGGAGTTTGGTTGGAGAATTTAAAACGGGTTTGCACGTCCTTAAAATACTTGAAAATGCGCTACATAGTTTTGGACGTTATTGGTGTGGAAATCATTTTGACTTTGATTTGTTGATTTGCATAAGACGATGTCATCTAAATTCAACAATCTTTACACCTAAGGATACTTTTGATGTTCATTCGTTAGGAGTACACATATGCATCGTGCATATATGATTGATTGAGTTGATTTACCTATTGAATGTGTTCACACCCATTCATTCCATTTTCATGACTTGGTTGTTTGAGTCTAAATCCATGGTGTGATTTTGTATCATATTTGTTCAAATTGGTATCTTATTTTTGTACGAAAAATTTGAAAAATTCAAAAATAGTTTGTGAAGATTTGTTTCTTGAGCATCTCCTTGCAAGAGCACGTTTACCATAATGTTTGATGCCATGTTTTGTCTACCATGACACCCCTATTGTGCTTATTTGATTCATTCTTCTCATCTGTCTATTTGGGGACATTATAAAAAGGGGGAGAAAGAATTATCATATCATGGGGGAGTTTGAATTTTGGGGGAGTTTTTGAGATTTAGCTTATGCTTTTATCATAAATTGGTATCTATGTTTATCTCATTTCAAACTCGATATGTCATGTGGTATTTGCTTTGTCTCATGTGTGTAGGTATGAAGATTGAAGATCAATATGTTGCACACCCTGATGAGAAAAGCTTTGAGATTTGATGATTGTTGAAGATTGAAGAAGAAACGATGAAGATTTAAACATTTGTATCTTTCCATCTTTAAGGTTCATGGGAGGGTAGATTTGTATAGGTCATAAGTTGATAATTCGGATATTTTTTATGTATGTAGCGGCATAGACATAGGGGGAGATTTGTAAGGACATTTTTGTCCATTATCAATTTTTATGTCTTACGTCGTTACACCATTGAAGAAACTCAATATCGCACCTACATCAACGGATCCGAATATCAAAACGTCTTCAACATCATAGCCTCTGCGAGAATGAACTTGGTAAAGTTTTGTTTTTAAGTTCCTTAAAGTTCATACTTAGTATTGGGAAATTTTTATAAAATGTTTTTTTATAAAAATAAGAAGTAAGTTTTTTCAAGAAAAATGAGGCTTTAAAAGAATTTTTTATTTTTTCTGGACCTCCGGACCGGTCCGCCTCTATACCGGACCGATCTGCCTCCGGACCGATCCGCTTGCTGCAGATCCAGTAAACCCCGGACCGATTGTGAACAGAAGAAGCCAAATTTTAAAAGAACCGATCCGAGGTCGGACCGATCTGCCTCCAAGCCGGACCGGTCCGCCTGGGATAAGTTCGAACAGTTCCGTGAGTTTTTTAACCATCATCTTATATTTCCTATATATATAATTATTCCGATGGTGAATTTTTTTAAGTCTTTGAGAAAACATTTTTAAGAGTTCAAACACAACAAGAATTCATTTTTTTGATGTGCCAAACATCTTTTTGATTCACACACAAAAATCCCAATTACTTTTGTGAATTTTTTTGAACCCTGGAAAACAAGCTTTGCTACTATTCATCTTTGTGGGGAGATCTTTGCAACCGAGGGTTGCGTGTCATTGCTGAGGGAGTCTCTACAAAGTATTATGGCTGCGTGTGATTGAGGAGAGCTGCGGTTCTTCCTTTGTTGTTTGGGCTGCGAGTCCTTGGAGGGTGTTGCGTGTATTCTCTTGCTGAGTTCAAGACTGCGTGTCTTTTTGGGTTGGCTGCGTGTTGATCCATTGCAGATTTCTCTATGTAATTGTAAGTTGCGACTTGTATATTCATAGTGAAATAAAGGTTTTACCCGAAAGGAGTTTTTTCCTGAAATCTGTGTCTCAGCATATTTTTGTGTCACATGCTTTATTTATTTATGGGTTAACACACGCACCTTAGATGCATGATTAGGGGCTCAAAATAAATAAGTGTGTTATATTAGAAAGTTACGAAGTTAATCAATTATCACACAGTTCGTACTCTTTCAAGTACTCTATACATAAGATGGAGGTAGACACAATTCTCACAATTAGAAGTGTACAATATATTACAAGTTTCCTAATAGCTTATGAGTAAACCGACTGACAAGCAAAGACCCATACTAACTTGGACCAGTTGCTGCACATAAATTAGGATAATTTATATTCCTAGCTGCTAATGAATCATCAAATAAATTTTAAACTCTCTTTAATGTAAAAAATGACAACTTCCAACTATAATGCATAATTCATAGTTCATTGAAAATAATCTTAGGCCTTTGTTGAGGACCTCCTACTATTACTTGAACTTTGAAGTCCCATCTTGTGAGATTTCAGACAGTTTTCCTGCCCTAGAAGATGACGAGTCCGAAAGAAGGCTAATTGATGCTTCATCTGCAACTTCTTCATGCTGCTGTGACACACTCGAATGGCCTTCAACATTATCATCAGAAGGCACCAGTGAAGGATCGGTGCTGAAGTGGGCCCACTTTTTATCCATCACACAAACTATAGCGGGGTACAAGAAAAACCCAAGAATAATAATTCCACTACTCACCAATTACGTCTTTAATGATGCTAAACACATAACAAGGACAAGAAACAAAGTAGGAGTCACACAAAGCATTGTTACCCCAAATGTCTGTAATGGGACCTTGTAAGGCCTGTGAAGATCTGGTTTTTTTATTCTTAATTTTATAAAAGCCGCAAATTCTAGAAGCATTCCTACAAAATAGAGGAAGTTGAGGAACTCTAATATTTCCTGAAAACTCATCCATGACAAAATACCCAATCTCGAGGAAAAGGCATAGTCACTAAACTAAATACCCATTCTCTATAATACTCTAAAATGCTATACAAAGCATTTAGAGTCCTTTGCATTGAAGCTATCCACGAGATAATTGAGTTGATTATTCTATGTTTACGAGATGATTGAGTTGGTGAATTTTTTTTATTTATTCAATGTTCTGTTTTTTCTTTTTGTGACAACTTTGATCTCTTTAATGTTGATGATAAGAAAGTGGTAAGCATTTGTTGGTTATACAATATGACGACATAGTGTTTTAAGTACATCTTGTACCTTGTTTGTTATTTTGCTTCTATCTAATGATATCTTTGTTTCCGTTCAGATAAATAAACAACTTAGTTATAATAATCTCCCCTCCAAAGTAAAAATTATAATTATGTCTCTGATTCCAAGATTATTTAGCAATCCAAGGCATTAAATTGGCACATTAGGCATGAAATAATCTTTAGCTCGTGACACAACCAGCATGCTCATTTCTAATCAAATTGGCACATTAGGCATTAAATTGTCACATTAGGTATTCAAGGTTGTTCAAATCAATGGACATTAAAGGAGTAGAGGACATCCTCAAAGTCATTCCTAATCAAATATCTGAGAATCAATATCTTATGCTCGATGAGGTTCCTACTGAAGATGAAGTTTGGAAAGTAATACCTCATGCTTAAAGGAAGTGTTAAACCCTTCTCAAACCCTTAAGGTTGCCCTATCATAAACAAGGAGATATGGATATCTGAAACTAGAAAACTAAAATCTGATGGCATCGAGGTGTCGTGAAGTTAATGGGTTTATAATTCGATCAAAGATATGATGGAATTGGGCCTTTGAATAACAAGTACGAAAAAAATTCTTCTACATAATAGATTAGACGCTCCATTTACAGGGTTTATGAATGGCTTCCTAAGATGCCCATGGTGCGGTGTACATTAGGCCTTTGTATAAAAATGATGAGTCCCTCCTAGGTATGCAGGACAATAAAATGATTTACAAGCATAGACTCTTGGATAGAACCGCTAAAGTGAGCTAATATAATATAGATGATATAGTACGCGTATGTGTGGATACCTTGTCAGATTTGGCACTCGATGCTCAAGCATGCTATGAAGAAGGATTCAAATACAAAAATATATAGTTTGAAAAAATAATGTGGGTTGATGGTTGTTTCATACTTGAACTTCTATGAAGGTCAGTGACGCGTGAGCATAATGTTACACACCCGATATTCATTAAGGATTGAGATTATCTTGTAATGAAACACAACTTACTACGACTAGAGAACCAAGTACTTTTTTGTGTTATTGTATAACTCTTCCAGCCTACTCTCCCAAAAATTATCATAGATGGTACAAATTGGTAACTTAAGAAATATGCGATTGATTTGTTCCTTGCTACTGTGAGTTCGAACTTCTTGAAAATGGCAGTAAAGGATAACATGGATGAAACAGATGATCTTCATATATGTGGTACACATTGTGTTATTGTCAGGGTTGTTGAATCTTCTATGCCATTTATCAACATTTATTTTTTGTTTGCTTAGCTAGTTGTGTCATATATGTGGTACATATTTTTTATAATTACTACCGGTATGCGTTGATGACTTGACCGAAACATTCTTGAGGAATTTGATTGCTTATGAGCAATGTTCCCCTAATGTATAGCATCTCATCACATCTTATTCTATGCTCATGGTCACAGTGATTGATTCTAAGGAAGATATTAAATTGTTTATAAAGGAAATAGTGTGGGGCCCCCTCTTCTACTTTACCCCTAAATATCTTATTTTTAGAATATCAACACTCTTTCCTCGTGAATACACCTTAAGAGGACAACAAACTTGCAATTTTGGTTAGTCAACCAAATGTTAGCCAATCAAATTCCCCCACACGCACTAGAGAACATTGAATACAAACTTATATTAGATACTAATGGTAACCCATGAGATGCGCAGGAAAGCGTGGTTGAAAAAGTTACTATTTTTTAATCGAATGTGGTCATTCAAATAGCACTCCCCATAAAGTGTATAACTAACAAAAGTTTGGGGAAAAAACTAAGTTAAGTTAAATACCATGCGAAAGTATACCACAAAAATATTTAAGTTCTATATACAGTGAATAAGATTTGTTCAGATTGATAATAAATATTCACTATTTGTCTTGAATTAAAAACATGACATGAGTCTCCATATAATTATCAGTAATAATTATGAGAAAACATACATTTTCCACATGATACTTTGATACCTCTTAGGGTGCTCGCGCCTATTTTTAGTCCACTCGGTGACTATTTATTTATTTATGGGAGGAAAACAATGAGAAAAAGTTTACTTGTCTTTTTATTTATTTATTTCGAGTACCACCTCGTATGTTGGAGTTTGTGTCCCAACACTTAATGATATGAATGTTACTATTTAGCATTTGATATGGTGTTGGATAACATTGACGATTTTTCAATGGTAATAAATGTTATAATTAATTAGGTCCACCACATAGATCACAAAATAAAATCATAATCGAATGTAAATCAAGTTAATGGCATAAACTATAGCAAAGAACATGAATTAATTGACATAAACAAACATATCAATAATTCTAACTCAAATTCACACATACAAGCATACAAATATTCGTATAAATTAATCTGAAAACCATACTACAACAACCAATTGACAATTCAGGTTTTCAATTGGTTCACCCTCAACCGCCTACCACCACTACAAATCAATTCAGTACAAAAACTACTGATATTAATCGATAACCAATAATTAAAATTACCGTTTATCCATATCAATTTGAAAAGTCAATGAAAATATGTCACTCAATCACTAATTCGTAATCAATAATCCCCATGTCAAATACCCATCAATGAAAAACATATGATTTCCACTAAAAATCTTAATTGTGCTATAATACAGACAAAAGTTACTATTTAATGATTATAGGTAATTTCTACGGTAACAAAAACCTCCAACTATTCTAATAACCACCCAACTACATCGAGCGGACATCAAAATTACTTTTTCATTATCTTTTTTTCATTTTAACATCAACCAAACAGGGAATTTGAGAATCAATAGATAAAACAAATTTATATCATCAACCATAAAATCCCAATTTCATAATATTATGCTACACTAAACCCTAATTTTTGAAACCCAACCTAACTAGAAACCCACACAATCACAGTCCCACCATAACCAAGAGAAAAGCGAGCACTACTTACCAGCTGCTAGGGAAGGGAGAGATCTAATGCGAGCAGCAATGTCCGGGGAGAAGTGCGAGGGCGATCTCAAGGGAGAACATGGATTGACATTTTTGTCCATTTTGCGTTCTTTTTTTGTTTTGTATGGAGAAGGGTTTCATTTCTTCAGAAGGCGGGAGTTAAAATCGGGAGGGTGGAAACCAAAAATATTAGAGCCGTCTCATAAAATGGACTATTTGAGATGGGTGTTATTAAGCTGTCTCATATGTATCACTTTATAAGATAGAAAATTATAGCAGTCTTAAATATTACTAGTTATTAAGACAACTATTTTTACCCTTCTCAAAAGATATGCTTTAGAGACTAAAATTTTATCTGTCTCAAAAACCTCCATCTTAAAAACTACTTTTTTTGTAGTGCGTCTATAGTTGACATATATCCAGCACGATGTTTATTAAGTATAAGTGTCGCAAGTGCTTCACTATTCACATCTTCAACAACAATCACCAAAAAAACAAACATAACATAGTCAAAACTCAATCAAAGTACAAAATTGTTATCAAAGTACAATAAACATGAAAATTTCTCAGCCACCCAAACATTAAAGAATGAAAATTGTTACATAACCCATGAAAAAAACTGATTTGGGCATTTTGACAAACATTTCATGGTGAATCTATTGTATACCCATCTCAGGTGTATCTCTTATCGATCAGAGAACAGTTAAATCAATTTTGAGAAAGTTCAAGCTCAAATCCTTAATTTCTTTTTCTTCAGTCTACCCATCTTTTTTTTCATCAACTTAGAAAACACTATTTGTTCATCAGAGTAAAAAATAAACATAAAATCCACAAATTTATGTATAGATTAAGTTTTTTGTAATTAATCTTGCGCATGGAATGGAGATTGGCGGGGCTACAGTAGTGGAGACTGTGAGGGTCGTCCTTGTGGGACCAAATGGCAGCCACGGAGGCATGGCATCCTTGTGTCACCATGCTACCCAGCGGCCACGTCTCGACCATGTATCTACGGAGCACCACGCTACCCATCCCAGGTTGGTTTTTGTCAGCATTAAAAACCAATAAATTTTTAATATTTAGGTGACATCAAACAAAGGAAACAAAATGGAAAAAATAAAAACAAACCTTGAGTGCGGAGGAAAGCGGCGCCGGACTGATATAAGAGGAGCAACGCCGTACTGAAGAGAGAGGGCACTGTTGAGGGTTTTCGGGGGAAGAGGGAGAGCTGAAAGAGGAGAGGGAAGATTGAGCGGGACAAAACAAAAGGGGAGTATAGTGAATTATTTTTGGGTTTTTATATTTTAGTTAACTGTACTCAATTTTGGTACACTTTAAAACAGTGCCAAATTTTCATTAAACCGTACCAGAATTTGGCACAGTTTTAAACTATGCCAGATTTTTAATTTCGGGGTGTGCCAATTTGCTGTTTTTGGTGTGGTGCAACTCATATTGCGGTAAGTACGGGTATCAATCCACTTTCAAGGCAAAACAATAATTGTGAAAACTTGCAATTTTAATTTTTTATGAAAATCTTTTTTTTATTCTTTTTAAAAATAAATTCAAGGGAGAATAAACTAATAAATGCTAAAATTTATGAAATGACTAAATAAGAAAAAATAATGTGCAATCGAGTGTGAAAAATATGAGAATGTCAAGAGATGGGATTACACTGCATTTTCAATTATTTTAATTTCTCAATTTATTAATATGAAATATTTTGAGATAATATTAAATCTATAATCTAACTTTCGTTAAAATTATAAATTTAATAAAATCTTTTTCAGAAAATTAATTTAAAATTTTCACACAATGAAAAATTGAGAAACATACTATTTTCAGAAAATTACCCGCTATGATCAATTTAACGAAAACAATATCAATCCTCAAATTTCAATACCGAATTAATATTCAAATATCGGAAAAACCTATCTCTAGTTCGATTCCTAAATTCAAATATTAATTTGTTCAATTAATTTACTAACTCTCCTTACATAAATTAATTGGTGATAGTTAAAAATAATTTTCCTAGAATTATAGCATTAATGAAATTGATTAATTAAACTAACATCATTCGCAGTGCATCCCACCCTTTGAAGGGGGTGTTTAGCTAAACATTCTCATCTGTGCATAAACAGCAATCAATAAAATATCAAAAGATGACATAAATTTGAATAGAGAAATCGAATACAATACGCAAGTCTCCTTGTCGAATCGCGTTCATGAAATACGTCTCAATCTTCTCACAAATCCAGCACTTGATTACACCAAAAAGAATAAAAACAAACCTAAAAATTTATTCTAAACTTAAACTAATTTTTTTTTCTGACTTTTTTTTAACCCTCTGCAATCGCTTTTTTTCTATCTCTCACGTTGTTCTTTGCGTGTACGCAGATATGAGAGTCCTCTTCCTTTTAATAACCCACGGATTGTTGTTTTTTTGATGAGATGTTCTTGGGATCTGATTTTTATCTTGGCCAAGTCAAGGTGTAACAGGGCTTTGCACGTGAGTTTATTTGAAAAATGGGAGATAAATTTCATATTTAGGTGGTTTTGTTGACAAGTGGGTTTTGGGGTTGAACTCGGGTCAAGCTGGTTTGGTCCGGATTTAAAGCAGCAGGTTGCGTCAGTGTGAGGATCTCGGATCGGGCAGGTGGCGTGCACGGGTTATGGTAGTGGGGCTGGTAAGTCGCGGTTTATGTGTAATGGGTTTCAGGTCTGAGTTAACTCGGGTTAGGGGAGCAGGTCGTGGGTGGTGGTTGGGCGCGGTCGGGTGAGGTGGGGCTGATGGGCGCGGGTAGGAGCTGGATGGGTTTGGGTCTGAGTGTGGGTTTGGTAAGAGGGAGAAGCATCTGGGTTTGGAAGGTTTAAGGCTTGAGGGATATGGGTATGGTAGAAGGTAGGTGGGTTATTATTTTGGTTATGGAGGTGAGAGAGTGTGGCTGGAAATAGGGAAGATAAAGTGGGGTTAATTGGGTGTGGAAGAGTGATTGTGTTATGGTGAGGGTGAGGGTTAGTTTTAGGTGTGTGAGTGTGTGTAGGATAATAGGGTATGAGTGTGTTGTGTGTGTTTAAATTGGACCCTTAAATAAAATAACACTACCAAAAAAAATGAAACTAGTCTAAAATTAAAAAATTAAACTCTAAAAATAAAATTATACTCTATTATTAAGAGACTCAAAAATAAAAAGAAATAAAATAAATAAATAAAACTCTATAAAAACTAAAAATCCAAACTAAATAAATTAAAACTAAAAACTAAAAAAAATAAAATCTTATAAAAAATTAATTCCTAAAAACTAATCCTAAGAAAAATAATAAAATAAAGATTAAAAAGTAATCAAAATCAAAATCAAAATAAAGAAATATAAGAATAGAAAATACTAAATAAACCTAAAATGAATCCTAAAAATAAAACGACTCAAAATAAAAATATAAAAAAATAATAAAGGTACAAACTCAACACACATAGACTCGGGTGACAGACTGGGCTCGGTTTAAGCTTAGGTTTGGTACGAAAAAAGGCTCGAGGCATAGGAACTCATCTCGGCAAGCTCAATGGGACTTCTAACTTTGCGGTCGCTTTAATTTATTCGATGCACTCTTTTTGATCGCTATTGATTTGCAATTGAATTGATTTAGCATTATTTGATATTGCGACTGCTGTTTGACCGAAAAAATAATAAAATACGACATAAGGCCAATTTTAATTAAAACGAGGGACTAAAATGCATCTATTAGGGGTATAAAATAGACATTTTGGGGTGCTTATCACCAGGCTGCGGTGGCATGAGTATCGGAGGTCGGGTTAGGTTTTGCTTTATTCGGTCAAAGGCTTTTTGGCAATCTTCGTTCCAAACCTTGGTCGAATCCTTTCGAAGGAGTTTGAAGATGGGCTCATAGATGGAAGTCAACTAGATGATATGCTATAATTTTCCAAGGAATCCCGGACTTCCTTATCCGTTCGGGGTGGTGGCATCTCGAGTATGATTTTAGTTTGGCAGGATCTACTTCTATCCCTTTCTCACTAACCATAAATCCTAAGAGTTTTCCTTTGGTAACACCGAAGACACATTTTTGTAAGTTAAGTCGCATTTGATATTTTCACAGTCGCTCAAGGAATTTTTGGAGAGAAGGAACATAACCTTCCATAGTCTTAGACTTGATAATCATATCATCCTTATAGACCTCGACTTCTTTGTGTATCAGAACGTGCAAGATGGTTGTGGAAGCCCTTTGGTTAGTTGCCCCTACATTTTTTAGACCCAATGGCATAACGGTGTAGTAAAAGGTTCCCCAAGGGGTGATGAATGCGATTTGCTCTTGATGATACGGGTGTATTTTGATCTGGTTATATTCGGCAAACCCGTCAATGAATGACTTGAGAGCATAACTGGATATATTGTCCACAATCATGTCAATGTTGGGTAGCGGGTAATCATCCTTTGGAGAGGCCTTGTTAAAGTCTCGGTAGTCAACGTACATGTGAACTTTCCCTCCTGATTTCGAATTGGGTACGATGTTGTCTATCCATGTGGGATATTCGATCACACGAATGAAACCCACATTCAACTGTTTGACCACTTATTCTTTAACCTTAAGCGGCCATTCGGTGCAGAACTTTCGCAGTTTCTGTTTGACCGGTTTACATTTTGGGAGACTAGGAATCTCGTGTTGAGCTATCTCGATATCAATTTCGAGCATGTGATCATGGAACCATGTGAAGACGTCTAAAAATTCTTTCAGTAATTCCTCGAGTTGTGCGCACTCATGCTCGTCAAGGGTGGCCCCTATTTTAATCTCAATCAACTGGCTACTAAAATTAACATTAATAACAGAAGTTTCATCTTCACTAACTTGAACGCGGTTATGTTTTTTATTATTAACCTTATTTAGATCAGTTAATAATTGTTCATTTGGAAAATGATCATCATCATCAAGAGTTTGATTAAAATCAAGACAATTAATATAAGGCACAGCAAGATACTCAAAATCTTCATTTATTTCATTGATAGGAAAAACAACATTGAGAACCTCATCAAAGGAGATCTCGATTAAATCAGAGTACGGAGGAACACTTAGGGAAGGGGTAAGGGGATAAACATCATATTAGTTTGAATATCAGCAGGTGGAATAAATACAATATTCCAGTTGAGAAAAGATGCATCAGTAGCCTTGATCAGGTGGTATGAATTCAATAATATAGCCCCTAAGTGGATCATGAAGTGTACCAGCCCCAGTGTCTACAAGTTAAAATAATCCTCAGAGTCACTTCCCTCGAAATCTTTGGTATCAGCTATGGTTTTCTCAATGAGTGGTTGCACTTGATGCTGGGAACTTTTGGCCCATGAGTAGTTGTCGTGGAAAAAGATCTCCATTTTGGGTTTTATACCATGATTTAGGAAAGCCTCAAAGAAGGACATCTTCACCCTCTCTAATGAATCTTCCATTCATGGAATCTCTTGACACGGTCTTGGAACTTTCTATCCTTCTCTTTAGCTGAGGTTGGCGGAGCATTCTGAGTTCTTCTGCTGATGGATGATAACCCAAGCCACAAGGAGGAAAAGCTTTCTTCAACATAATGGGTTCAAGTATCCCTTGATGTCTTTGTCCTAGCCCCAGTCCGAGCATGAAGTACATATTTTTGAACATGTGGATTATATTGACGTTGCCATATATTATGGACAAACCCTATCTTTGAAATCGCCCCCTACTGGGAGTAGAAGTGGTTTAACTCAAAAACCTGATAGCATGTCTTTCCCCCATATTGTATCCCAAGTACTGGATTATTGGTGCTTGGATTCTCGGTATTTTCATTATTGTCCAAGATGGTGATGATCTGCCCATTGGTGAAGAACTTCAATTTCTAATGAAGGGAAGAGGACACACCCTTGAAGCTACGAAGCCATGGTCATCCGAGTAACAGATTGAAACAGGTTGGGATAACGATGACTTGGAATTCCATAACCATATTTATAGGGCCAACTCCTATTACAAGCTTTATGGATCCCATAACTTCTCGGTGGGTATTATCATAGGCACGTATTGTAGTAGAGGTTAGAGCAAGGTCATTCACTTTAAGTCCCAAATAATTAAGGGTCCTTAATGGGCAGACATTAAGAGATGATCTATTGTCGATAAGTGAAAGTGGGAGGGTCTTTCCTATGGCTTCGATAGAGATATTGAGAGCATAATTATAGTTCGGCCAAATTTTGGGAATTTCTTCTTTGGAGAAGTAGAGCATTCTAATAGAGGTTAGAAATCCGACCAGATTCACTGTATCTTCTGGCATGGTAGAAGGAGGAACTATGGGTCCTGTAAGTAGCTTGATTAAGGCATTTCGATGCAGCTGTAAAGACATTAAGAGTCCCCAAAGAGTGATATTATCTTGGGTTTTCTTCAACTGATCAAGGATCTTGCTTTCCTCTAGGGTCATTTCTAGCGTAGGAAGATTCTCGACACCCTTTCCTTTGTCGCTTCCTGATGGTGGAAGGCTTGGGACTTGATTATGCCTTCCTGACCTGACTCGGGTTATTCATCCACCTTGTGGATTTATCCTAGTAACTCCTCAAATGATATCATCCCACATATGATAACTATCAAACTAGCCTTTTCTGGGCTCTGCTCTTCATCTAAATCATCGAATTCTTCCCCCCATCCGGCAGTAACGATATTGTATTTCTATAAAAAGTCAATACACTCTACAACTTCAACGACCTCTTCGTATAAGTTCTTTCATTCGACGGGGAGATGTAGAAGTGAAAGGACTAGACACCCTTGTAGTTTCAAAGAATTAAGTAGCTCGGATATACAAAAAATATCACCGATCTGTCGAAATAAATCCACCATAATCTGGACCACATCATATAGACTGACTTCATCGGTCGGTAACATCCAATTATCTGACTCTCGGGCCCATTTTTGAGCTTCTAATAACAGCACGCTGAATCTCTAGAAGTCAATGGTCATCTGGGAGGGACATTTCAACCCAAACTCTAGGAGTTGTTTCAATACTTCTGTCAATTCCATATATGTACCTCCAGAACAGGTGCGGACAGCGATGCATGCTCTGGTAAGGAGTGATAAGGCCTGATTGGCGAAGGTGGTAGGGTGTAGAAGAAAATATAGGCATACTTGGAGAGGTTTAGGAGAGTATATGGGTATTATTAGTGATTTTATTGGTATGATCTTGGTAGATGGGTCAAATTCTGGTCCCTCTTTTAGAAACACGTAATTTGTATGATTCGAGAGTGGATTGTGGGTAGTGTTTGATTTAGAATTGGCCGGTTGGGCGATGACACCCCAATCGATTAGACCTAAGATCATATTTCGGAGGTGGAAACATTGGTCAGTGGTGTGTCCGAAGTTTAGTGAAAGTCACAATGGGCATCTAGTTTAAAATTTTTGGGAAGTGGGTATGGTAATGGACGAGGGTCCAACGGTTTGATAAGGTTTAGACTTAAGAGGGACTATTAAACGTTGAAGAGGGGAGCGTGAAGCTCAGTGTATTCCTTTCAGACTAGGTTAAGGTGACTTTCTGGTCCCATGAAGTAGCAGGCTGAGAGATGTTATTGATTGTTGAAACTGAGGTACTAACTGGCATCTCAAATTTTTAAGGAGTGAACTATCTAGATACTTTCTTTGGTTCAACTTCTGTCTTGGAAAGACATTATTGAAGCTCCACTCCTTCTTTTAGGAGGGCTAAAAAATGAGGGTAGTATTGTCCTTCCTTCGTCGCTCATACATGGGGTAAGAACTTCTTCTTCACAATGCTGACTTACTCCTCTTCGAAAGGCCGGTTGGTCATGGTGGTTGCTTTCTCACTCCACCTTGCTATGAAGTTACTGTTTGATTCCCCAAGATTCTACTTAATAACTCTAAATCACGACGAGTAACCTCTAAATCTACATTGTACTTGTACTATGACATGAACTCGTGAGCAATATCCTCCCAACTGCGGATTTTGGACTCCTCGAGAAATAAAAACTAGTGAAGAGCATTGTCCTTCAAGGTTTGTTAGAACATTTGGGCTATTATTTCAGCGAAGACACCTAGGAGGATCATGGCTCAGTGATAACTACGAGGATGAATAATTGGAGGTCCACAACCCTCTAACTTCTCAATGTTGGGCATCTTGAACTTTTCTAGTAACCTGGATTTAGGATAGGGAGACATGTGGGTGTAGTCCATGTAGTTTCCAGAGAGTCTGGCTTGGTCGAACTTCTTGGTCAACATCTTGAGGTCTTCCTTGACCTTATTCAATTCTTCCTCCTTCAGATCAATGGTCATGAGTAGGTTAGCCCATGGCTGGGCAAGATTCGGTATAAGAAGTTGGGTTGGCAGTTGCCCATTAGCAGGAGGAGCACATGGAGCGTGCTAGCATTCCTCGGGAAATAGGCTTGGGCGTGGGCGGACCCATAGTATGAGGGAAGAGAACCTGAGGATCTTTGGGAATAGGAACCCAGTTTTATTCCATCTTATGAACCTCGGTTTGATGGTTGTCAATCTTGGCAGTGAGTTGAGCTAGGTCTATCATCAAATCTGGATGCACATTCGGTATTGAGTCTATGTTATCCATAGAAAGCGGATGAATTCCGCACTTGGAGGAAATTAGGGGACTAATGGAGCTTTGGGGCGGTTTAACTGAAGACCTAAGCTAATAAGGAACTAGGAAAAGGGTATGCGATCAACCTAAGAAGGAGAAATTTGGGATTTATTTTTTTAGAAAAGAGAAAGGGAAAATTGTTATTTTTTGGAAAGGAAGGAAAATGCTTTTGACACTTTTGGAAAAGATGAGGACAAAATATTTTTGGGTAAAAAGGGAGGCAAATAAATGTTTTTGATAAAAGAGGGAATTTTTTTTTACACTTTTGGGTAAAGAAAGAGGAAAAACAAGAGACGGGTCTCAACAATGTTTATTATGTTCTCACTTGTGTTAGGTTTACCTAAATGCAAAAAGAAATGACGGACGAGACTCGAGCCTGGAAAAATTAGGTTTAAAAAATATGTAAAAACTATGGTTTGATTTGTTACCAGGCTCATGGGCAAGGTCCCGTTTTAAAATTTTGCACGAAAAATTGGGCGGCATGCTCACCCATAATTTCGGCAAACTTTCGGATAGAAATTGACAAACTAAATATGAGTGCCCTACGTTTGACACCTATAAGCGGGTATGAAGTTGTTGGGTTAATTGTAAGGGTTCCCACATTTGGAATGACTTCCACGATAGATCGGTACGTATGGACAAGCCATTTAATATACCTGAGTCTATGTGAATAGCCTCACTATATACCTTCCGACGATAGTACGTGTGAGAGCGAATTCGATATACTCCACGTACATGAACGAGTTCCCTGTGATACACATCCCATTATGACTTCGATCAAGCGGTACGATACCGGGGGAATCGTTCGATATACGTCGAAGGTACATGGCTAATGGAAGGTGAGAATCATATCGCTTAGGCTAACTGTGACCTGTCGAACTAGCGCCCATCACGAATTGACCCCTAGTTACGGGATAAAATTTGGTCAATAGCAATGCTCTTTGGTGATCTAGTGTGCAATATGCATGATTCTTGATTAGTATCTTATAAAGAGAGTATCTTTATTGATCATGCTAAGCAAGGAATAAGGTACAAGTATAAAAAGTAAATCTATGCATGAATATGTGAGAGTGAGTGATGTGTAATTATCTACAAGTGAGTGTGTAGTAGTAAACATAAGCATGGATCAACTACAAGTGGTGTGTGACATGTGTGAGTGAGCATGGATATATACAAGCGTGATATGTGTAGGCGTGTGTTAGTGACACCTAAGTATGGATATAAGTGATCCTAGGTGCACGTGGTGTGAAGTGTACATGGAGAATTTCTACAAGTGTGTGAGTGAGTAGTGACATAAACATGTGGTATATTTGTGCAAGAAATAATAGAGGAGAAAAAAGGAACATACAAGTAGGTGCATACACACACAAGAAAACAAAACAGCCATGCAAATAGAGTCTAGACCTTTTATGAAAAATGTCCCCTACGGAGTCGCCACTGTGGCTATCCCGATTGAGATTGCGCCACTTCCTCTTCTCCCGTTTCTTCCTCCAAAAAAAGGGGTAATGATGGGAAGGGAAAGGGGTCGAAAGGTCTCACGCCCTAATTAGGAATACTTAACCGTCGTCGGTGTGGGGTAAATGTAAAGAGATGGAGTCGATAACCTATTTTGCACAAAACAGGCAAAAGAACATGTTGCCTCCACGAGAGAGCGGCATCAAAGACAAACTGATGCATATGAAATCAATAGTTCTAAGGGTTCGGGGGCTAAGTTAAAAAATGGGAAGGTGTTAGGCACCCATCCCGCCCTTTAGGTGTCTCATAGGCTAGTGTTATTATTTTCCTTTATTTCTTTGTAAAGAGTGTGTGTGTGTGTGTGTGTGTGTGTATAATGGAGATCAGAATCACCCAACTCATACCATGAAAAAGATAGAGTGAGGTCATCCATAGGAATGTTCAAAATAATTTATAAAAAATATTACTTATGCCTTTATCTCGATATTAATCGTTATGATGAAACGATAATATATGTTGGATGAAACGCTAATAAGAATCAAAAACACAATGGGAGAATTTGAAAATGGGGAATTTAGGAAAATTGGAGGATTTAGAGAAATTGATAAATTAGAAAATTGAGAAAATTGTTAAATTGGACTTGAGTCTCAAGTTTAAATCCAAAACGCCTACATATCCTATAAAGGCATTAATGTCCATATAGTTTGAATGCGACATGGGGGTGGGGTTTATCTCTCCGAACAAAATTTTATTATGGGTGTGTGCATAGAAAAATGTGTTTTAGTTTTGAAAAAGTGTGACGGATAATCCAGTTCGGAATTTATGGGTGTAACCGTCTTTTTGTTTGTTTTGCATTTTTTATAGAAAATAAAGTATGTGCAATATACTAATTAACATATAGATATCAATATGTATGAACTAAAGTAAGAACTAGATTATGAATCTAATGAAATTTATGCAAAATAAGGAATTTAAAAAGAGGGGAAAGGATTTGGACTTTCCTTGAAGCTTGATCTTTGATCTTGGATGAACTCCCTTGAATGTGAGATGAATGTTGGATGAGAGAGAATGTTATTTTGCCAAATTGGGTATGAAAAGGATGGGAATGTAAGCTTGAATGGAATTTCACATGAAGAAACTTCGCTGATTTCGAGAGAATGTTGTTGAGATCACTGATGCTGATAAATCTTAGGTGAGGTTTGGAAGTGAGGTCATGCCCTCTATTCATAGGGTAATGGGCGGTGCTGATCAGCATGAACCCAACACTGCCAATCGACAGGTGACCCTAGACACACTGCCGATAGGCAGGGAAATGGACCTGCCAATTGAATTGGCATTCTCGTGTAGATTTTTTTAGAAAAACGGTCGTAGAACGTAATCCATAATCGTTGATCTGAATCTCACACCGGTTGTACCGTTAGAAAGATAAATCAGAGACCTTCAAGAGTCCTTTGGATAGCTCAAGGGTCCCAGAGTTGACTTTAGGTTAAATGTGGCTCGGAAGCGCACATCGATCCTTTGGACAGGAGATCGTCGGATGGAAACGGATCCTTTGTCTGCATGGTAAGTCAGAATCGTGCACGGGGTAGACCGTTGGAATCAAGAGATATACTTCGACATTCTAAAAAGTTTCGCTCGGTTTGGAAAGTTAATTTTGGTCAACCGGGGCCCGAAAGCACTCGGTGACCTTTTGGAGTAAAACAGATCGTTCGTTCGTACCGTAAGTCAGAATCGTGCGTGGGGTGGACCGTTGGAAGAATTATTCGGTGACCTTCATTGATTAATTTAGTCTCATTCGAGATAAAGAGTTTACTTTGGTCTAACGGAGCCCAGAGCGCCCGGTGTCCTCCGGATCAATCTTTGAAGGAAAACTGATTGTTCGTTTGAATGGTTATGACATTTTGTGCACAGTGTGGACCGTTGGAAAGGGTTTTCAGTTCCCTTTTAAGTTTTAAAGATCTTTTTCTCTGATGATGAAGTTGTTTGGGGTCAGATCGGGGCTCGGTAGCGCCCGGTGGCCCTCTGAATTGATTTTTAGTAGTACAAGGGTTCGTTCGTTTGAACCGTTATACTGATTTGCACATGGGGTGGACCATTGGAAAGGGGATTCGGGGTCCTTTGAATATTCAAAGATCTTTTACTCTCACGATAGATTTGATCGAAGTCAAACGGGGCCCAGGAGTGCCCGATGGCCTCTAAATTAGTATTTGTAGTATGACCTAGGGTTTGTAGTGAAATGGGGAGGTGAGGGGGACCTAAGGAGAGACTTAGGGGGTTCTAGAATGTGGTGTCTACAACTATCATGAGAATTATGATTCCTTTGAAATGTTTTTGAGTCTGTGCTTAAAATGTGAGATTTTGAGGGTGTTATAAGTTGAAGATCAATGGATTTTCACAATGACCTTCCTTAAAAAATATTTAATAATTTGGAATTATTTATTTGAGAAGCATTAAAATTCATGGAGTTTTTCATAAGTCGAGATAACTACCCTTCGTTCAATATTCTTACACCTGAGGTTGAAATTGAGTTATTTCTTTAGGAGTATCTTTTTGACTTCGTGCACCTTTGCTTCGTATGCATACATTGATTTTCCCATGATTTGAGTTCACACAATTTAACTCCATTTCCACGATTCATATATTTTCACGCTAGTCCATGGTGTGACCATTTGTACTTGTACTTATATGAACTTTTTATACATTTGTACTTTTTATACTAAAAATTTGAAAAATTTCCAGAAATAGTTTATTACTTCCTTGGAGTCTTTTCGCTTATGCGTTATTATTTATTCTTTATGATGATATTTAATATTTGGTTTCTCATGATGATAATGTTTTAGGATTAGTTTCGTAACCTTTGTCTATTACGGACAAAAAGGGGGAGAACATATTGAGGTGGAGTTCTTATATTTTTTAAACTCCAATGTGTCACGATATTTCTTTTGCTTCATATGTGTAGTTATTTTTTGCTTGTTGATTTAATGGAATACACAATGAAGATTTTCAATTAAAGACAATGTCACTTGTGCCTTTTCCTTTTCTAGTTTGGGAGGGCATTAGTCATACTTGCCTTAGGGGTTATTTGTTTTCGATCTGTGTTTTGTAGAGAAATAGTGAAAGGAGGAGATTTTTAAGATCAAGATTTATAATTGCTAATCATATATTTTAGTTTGGCATATCTCATTACACCCCGCTGCACCATCATGAACATTCTCAAAACTTCAAGTGAAGAAGATTTAGTGACCGAATGCAGCAATCAAAGATTGATTATCACTACATTTATCGGAGAAGGTTTATGAGGTTGTTTATATGGAATCTTTTTGTTCAGGGGTATTTTTAAAGAGTATGAAAACTTAAAATATTTTTCCAAATTTTTTTAAATGTTTTTGTAAAATTTCGCTAAGTCATTAGAAAAACATTTGGATGTCTTTTGAACTAGTTCCTACCTCGTTAGAACGCTTCGATCAATTATCGCGTGTTTTGGCAGGATCTGAAATCTCGTTGGATCAGTCTTTTGAAGTATATTCGAACGAGAAAGGTTACTTTGTTCAAATAAGATATACCTTTTTTTGATCGAGTACCTTTGTAATATGAAGCAGAATGTATTTGATCTAGTATTTTATTCATTGAACAAGTTTACTTTGTAATATGGGTGAGGTTGTTTTTTACCCTTGAGGGACCATTCCTGGAAGGGCATGGAAGAGCTCACATGCTCTATCGAACGACCTCCTCTTGGGAACCTCGCAGGTACAAGGTTTGGAGGATTGGGAGCAAGGCAATACTAGGAAGGCAATAGAAACTCTTGGCATACTTGGGAAAAACTTCACTCAGTACAAATGGTTGTTTGAGCTACTTCCAGCCCAGCTACCATTACTTCAACCGATTCGAAGGAACCTCCTTTAAGAACCCCAATCTTATATCTTTCGCCTAGAGATAGTTCCTATCCAACAAACTGCATGGCCACACGTCTAGTGGGGTTACTGTTCACCTACTTTATGACATCATAATGTTTGGCATTTAGGAACTCAAAGTTACCGCACTCAAGTGAGTTTATCCTTAGGATGGCTAGCATAGTCAACCAAATCTGATTTCATAGTCATTTTAAGGTAAGCCTTTGAGCTGCCACGACACATCCTCATTAATACCACATGCCTCTAACTGGTTGAGTAGCTTCCCGCAAAAATATAATATTCCATCCATTTAATGCAGTATATTCGACATTAATGCTATACTACTTTAGCATTTAATATCAATCAATCACATTTAATGTCAGCAAGGTTACTCGGGTAACCTTGCCTCCATATAAATAGGCCAACTAAACAGTTTACATGGACGACAATATGGATCTAGAATCGTTGTTCGATTTTCCTCATACACGAGAGCCTCTGTGAGAACATTGATTGTCCGAACATTCTTCCCACACCCACTAATATCCTCATTATTGAGCATTAACTGAACTTGAAGTTCCCGCCTTGCCTTTATTGTGACAAGAGTGGTTACTATCTCTCCCTACGACTAAGTTAATCATTAGTCCCATTTATTTATTGTATTTGCAATGCATTTATAGTGTAAAGATCTCATTTAATAATACCTTAAATGTTAAATAGTATTGTATCTCTTGCCCTCATTTATTATCATTATGAAACACTGTCTTGAGCATTAATCCTGATCTTCATAAGGGGTTACGCCTCTCTTGATACTAATTGTATTCCAAGAACCCACATCTTATATTTGGCGAATACGCTGGGGAGGTATTCTCTTTTGAAAAGATGCCAGGGGATAATACTGCCAGGACCATTAATTTGGACGCCATGCAGCGTGAAGACGAGGCAGATCTCACGGTATTGCCTGAAGGCGTAAGAGTAACACGAGTGGAGCCGAGCATAGCTGCTAGTGGTGTGACAGAGACGACTAGTGTGCAAGCAAGAATGGTCTTAGTGCAAATGATGGGGACCACGGTTTTTTTCGCTGAGTTCATAAAAACCCCAGCGGCCCAGGCGATGTTAGGAATCATTGGAGGAGCAAAATTTATCATTACACCATTGGCGGGAATACCAGCTCCCTCCATCATAAGGGGGTTTCCACGCCTACTTTCACTAATGTTCCTCCCACTTCTCCACCTCCTATTATCCCACCTGTAACAATAGGGACAACGTTACAAGGATAGGGGATGGCTTCAATGGCACACTAACAGCTGGTAGAGTGGGGAAGAGTGCATCGGCTATGCAAGCAACGCCTTCCGTGGTGGTAACACCGCCAACTATCCCCCCCACCACCAAGCATGGAGGAAATGAAGAAGGAGCTTTTAAAATTCATAACAGTGTCCAAGGCTGGAGGAGATGGTTCCTCGATTTATGATGACTTTTGAACTCCATACCCGAAGGAATATAATAATGAACCCTACCCAGTAGGGTATATTCCAACCATCTTTGAAAAATACACAGGAAAGGGTGCAAGAACACATGAAAAGGTTCATTGAGATCCCTGGAGCCTATTGTAACGAAAAAAAGCTGAGACTGGGGATTTTTCAAAATCCCTGACAGAAAAGGCCTACACGTGGTACTCCCACTTGACCCCAGATGGCATAGCCTCCTAGGAGGAATTGCATGTTTTGATTATACAAAAGTTCTTTTTGGTTGAGGATGAGTTTACACTCATGCAATTGGCGTGCAAGAAACAAAGGTCTGGAGAAGATGTTGTTTCCTTCATTAGGAGGTTCTGCGAGCTCTCTCTAGACGTGAGAGAGGAAACGTGAGAAGATAAGATTTTTCAAGTCTGTACAGAAGGGTTGCTACTAGAATATATCTCCCACCTAATCAATGAAAATGAGAAGGCACGTTCGCAACATTCCTAAAAGCAGTAAGGAATATTTCCCTGGTGGTAAAACCCCCACCACCCCCACCTGCCTTGTCTGGTTTATTGCTAATACCATCAGCTACCTCGGGGAGGGGAATACCCTTAAGGGTAAATTACGCAGACGATGGATGAAGGGGGGAATGTGGTGGTGGTCGAGGAAGAAGGGTTAGAGTAAACAAGAGAAGATTTGAAGGTGAAGATGATCCCCCCAAGCTACCATGCATGGTGGAGCAAGATCTAAACCTATATGATCTCATTGTTCGAGATAAAGTTTGCAGATTGGACAACACATGTACAACGTAACTCTCTTAAGAAGACAGAGAGAACATAAATTATTATGCACTTAAAAATAGAGTGAACCACCCGACCAAGGTATGTCTTTCACTCAGGTTGTTGATCGATCACCATGTCAAGAAAGGAGATATTGAGTTGCCCTAAGGCAATGTGAATGACAATCCTCTACCAGATCATGGGGCCCACATGGCTAGTGCTTTCGATGTAAAAGTTGAACAACTATTGAGGGATCAGTGGATTCTCGAGAAAGACTTCAAGGAATCTCTAGAGTAATACATCTTAGAGCTGGCTCAGCTGTGATTGGAGAATAAGATAGATGAAGATGATGGACAGGAAGATAAAGAGGACGCTATCAAGAGTTTGAGCAGGAAGATGGGAGCCTATTATCTAAAAGCAGTAAACGAAGTGATAGCCTATGGTGAGGCTGCTTACATAAACATGGAGGAAGTTTATGAACTCGAAGAGGAACAAATAGACCCTTGGGTTGAATGCACAGCAGTTTCACGCTCGCAGAAGTTTGGTTGGTTCTTCGATCAGGTTAGTCTCCCCGAGAATTCGCGACTAGAAGTCACGCGATCCATCTTAGAGATTAACAATAAGAACATGGCGTCTCACCTAAAATGGAAGGGGTCCATGGCCAAGCGTGCAAGGAGGTATCTCTCTGAAGTTAGTTTTTCAAAATTAGACAGATTGGCCAGGTATCCTCACAAGCCTCCGTAAATGATTGTGTTTTATCTCGTATGCTATTGGATGGAGGGGTATCCATTAATATAATGCCCATTGAATCTTTTTATGCTACTGACCTATCTGAAATAAGGATAGTACTACACTCATTGGAAATATTGGGGTATGACAATCAGTCGTCTAAATCTGTGGGGTAAGTTAGCGTGGGCATCATAATGGGGAATACCACTTCCCACTTTAAATTTTACATTATAGACTGCGATCAATTATACCAACTTCTAGTCGATAAGGTATGGATGCATAACCATGGGTTGGTGCCCTCTACTTACCATCAATGTGCCAAGGAAAATATAAAGGAAAAAGAGGTGGTGATTCGGGAATATAAGAAGCCTTTCGTAAAAGAAAAAGCATACTTAGTAGATGTTGCCTTTTACACTGAGATATTCGAGGAGGCAATGGTGGTAGAAAAGTATACTGGAGGAATAAGGATTCTAAGAACTCAAGAGAGAGTTCTTGCACCTGCTCAGCCAATGGTGACCTATGAAGAAGAGAGTGATCAGGAGGCAGTAAGGCCCCCCAGTTTGTCAAGGAAGCTGCATGATCGAATGACGCCATGCATTGATCTGATCGAACACTAGGCCTAGAGCCAGAACGTTCTTATCAGGCCTTTTGTGAGAGAGTTGGAAGAAAATTATCGGAAGAGGTTTCATAGGGAAGAAAGTTCTCGACAGTTCAAGAGAGTAGTTTTATCTAACGGTATAAATATTTACAAGTTATGAAGGTGTGAGCGGGCAGCTGAAGGTCTGGACAATGAGGCTAACCCGATTAAAGAATGTTTCTTAGTAGATAACCAAGGGCAATACTAGGTGATTGATGACTCGAGAATCCAAGAGTTTGTAAAAGAAGTAGAGGGGGAGCCTGAATGTATGAAGGATAGACCCAAGCCGCAAATTCAAGAGTTAGAGAAGATAGACTTGGCTAAGGAGGGTGATGACCCTAGACCTATCTTTATCTCGAAGGACCTGAAAAGGGAACCTTGAGAGGATTTGATCAATATGCTCCAAGAATTCAAAGATGTCTTCGTGTGGATCTACACCAAGATGCCTGGGGTTGATAAAGATATGAGCTGCCTCAAGTTGAATGTTTTCTCGTCGGCCATCCCAGTGAAGTAGGCCACTCGAATGTATAAGGCAGAGTTAAATTTAAAGATTGAAGAAGAAGTTCAAAGGCTTCTTATAGCGAGCTTAATTGTCCCCATCCAGCACCTAATTTAGCTGTCCAACGTTATGCCCATAGAAAAGAAAGACAAGAGCCATATTCGGATCTGCATAGATTTCAGGGACCTGAATCGAGTATGTTCGAAAGATGAGTTCTCGTTGCCTTCTATAAATAGCTTAATCGATGCAATTATGGAACACAAGTTGTATAATTTCATGGATGATTATATGGGGTATAACCAGATCAAGATGGACCCAGGTGATGCCGAGAAGACTATTTTTCAAACGCCTCTGGGTAACTTTATGTACACAGTTATGCCTTTTAGTTTGAAGAATGTGGGAGCCACCTATCAGAGGACCATGATGGTTATCTTCCATGACTTCTTTCACAAGATCATGGAATTTTATGTCGATGACCTGGTAATCAAATCCAAAAAGGCAACTTATCACTTAGATGATTTAAGGAAGGTGTTCACCCGATGCAGAAAGTACAAGTTGAAAATGAACCCTCTAAAATGTGCATTCGGGGTGACCAGTGGGAAGTTCCTCGGGTTTGTGGTGAACTAACAAGGCATCCAGATGGACTTGGATAAGCAACGGTCCATTCTTGATATGCCAGGACTACAATCAGTAAGGGAGTTGAAGAGCTTCTTAGGGACTTGAGGTGGTTCATGCCAGGGCTAGCCGAGGTGACACATCCTTTAATGGAGATGCTGAGAAAAGCCTCCGAGTTCGCATTGGAACTGATGCACCAAGACATCATGGACAAGCTGAAAACACTATTCACATTGTGGCCATCCCCGATCCTCGCCGTTCGGGCGGGCGCATCGAGGAAAGGATCCTTCGGGTCCTGCGCGTCCCTCTCAGGAGCGCTTCGGTCGGCGTCGTTTGAGATGTGGTGTAAAAATATAAAGAGATTCAGATTCGCCAGTATATTTTACTCAAAATAGACAAAAGAAAAAGGGGAAGCCACCCCGAAGGATGGCATCCAAAGACATACTGGTGCATGCGAAACCAAGACGATTCGAGAAGGGTTTGGAGGCTTAGTTACGAAATGGGAAGGTGTTAGGCACCCATTCCGCCCTTTCGGTCTCTCATGAATATTTGCTATTTTCCTTTTGTTTCCCCCCGTGATATGTGTGCATGTGTATATATATAGAATGGAGGTAGGAATCCTCGACTTGTATCATGGGAAAGATAAAGCGAGTCGTTCGTAGGAAGGTATAAGAATAGTATTAGAAAAATAAGATTTACGCGATTACCCCTACGTTGACCGTTATAAAGGAACAATAACGCATATGGAGCAATACGTTATTAAGGGAAAGTATATAGAATATAAGGAAAATGGATTTAGAAAAGATAGAAAAATAATAGAAAAAGTGAGAGAAAGGACTCGAGTCTCGGGTTTTACCCCGAGACGCCTATGTAGCCTATAAAGGCATCAAAGTCCACGTAGTTCGCATACAAAATGAGGGGTGGGGGTTATCCCATAAATCCAAATGGGGAATCTCTTATTTGTAAGTGTGTGTGTGTGTGTGTGTGTGTGTGTGTGTGTGTGTGTGTGTAGAAAAAGTGTTTTAGTTGTGAGAAAAGTGTGGAAAAAGTGTGAGAATCCCTACTTGGAATTTATGAGGAAACCCTCTTTTTCTTGTTTTTTAGGTTTTATGAAAATAAAAGATGTATAGTAATACTAAATAAAAAGTTATTAGGATGTGTGAGATGAGACAATAAAAATGCTAAATAAGAAAACAAGTTATTGGGAATTTAAGAGAATTTAGGAGAGAGTTTGAGAAAGTTAGACCTTCTTGAAGATCTTGAACTTGATCTTGAATGTTGGAGAGCAGCCCTTGCACTTGGATGATGATGGAGAGTGGATAATTCACCAAGTTTGATGAAAAGGATGATGAAAAGTGGAAGTAAAAAATGGATTTGGAAGTTGAAATCACGTTGCCTTCGAGAGAGGTTTCTGAGATTCGTTCAGAGAGATTTTTACCAGATCTGGGCTCTCCTTGAAAATGAGGTGAAGGCCTCATTTTATAGGCCCAGGTGAGTGCCGATCGGCATAGACCTGTTCCTACCTATCGACAGGTGCCGATAGGCAGGGTCTGGAACCTGCCATTTGGCAGTGCGCTTCAGGCTTTTTCGGTAAATCGGTCGCCAAGGGAAAACCATTGGTCAAAATCGCGCACGGGGCATATTGTTGGAAAGGTAATTAAGAGTCCTTTTAAAGTCCTTTGGACCACTCCCAGGTTTGGGAATTGACTTCGGGTCAAATATGGCTTGGAAGCATTTGTCGGTCCATTGGACAGGGAATCGTTCGGATGCAAACGGATCGTTCGTTCGCATGGTAAGTCCGAATTGCACATGGGGTGGATCATTGGAAAGGTTAGGAGATGTACTTTGATATTCCAAAGAGTTTGACCCAGTTTAGAGAGTTGAGTTTGGTCAATCGAGCCCGAGAAGCGTTCAGTGACCTCCTAGAGTCAAACGGGTCGTTCGTCCGCATGGTAAGCCGGAATCGCTCATGGGATAGACCAAAAAGTCAAACTCTTTGTCTCAACCAAGACTGAATAAATCTTTGAAGGGAACTGAATATCCTTTCCAACGATCCACCCCGTGAAAACGGGTCGTTCGTCCGCATGGTAAGCCGGAATCGCTCATGGGATAGACCATTGGAAAGGGTATTCAGTTCCCTTCGAAGATTCATTCAGCCTCGGTTGAGCTGAACAGTTGACTTAGGTCAAATAGAGCCCGGGAGCGCCCGGTGGCCTTTAGGTCAGGTTTCGAACGCAAACGGATCGTTTGTCCGCATGGTAAGTCGGAATTGCGCACGGGGTGGATCGTTGGAAAGGATATTCAGTTCCCTTCAAAGATTTATTCAGTCTTGGTTGAGACAAAGAGTTTGACTTTTTGGTCAAACTGATCCAGGGAGTGCTCGATGGCCTCCAGGTTAGTACTCAGGACATGACTTGGGTTTCCAGTGATGAAGGGAGGTACTAGGGACCTAAGGAGAGTTAGGCGAAACAGAATGGGGTGTCTACAGAGCCCCTCGATGGGTGAGTTTAGAACAAATGATGACCGTCGAATAGACACCACATAATGATTTTGAGGGAGTATGACCGATTCAGAGGGTCGAGGCCGATTCTGAGGACCTAAGGAGTGTGCTGGGGATGATTAATTCTGCGGGTCAAAGTCGAATCTGCGAGCTGGGGGTAAAGGTCTAATAACCAAGGTCAATTCTGACCTAAGAGAGTGGTGACGATTGAGGACCAGGGTCAATTCTGACCCAACTCAGGTGACGATCTAAGACCGAGGTCAATTCTGACTTAAAGAGTGGTGACGATCGAGGACCGAGGTAAATTCTAACCTAACTCAGGTGACAATCCGAGACTGGGGCCAATTCTAACCCAAGAGTGGTGACGACTGAGGATCAAGGTCAATTCTGACCTAACTCAGGTGACGATCCAAGACCGGGGCCAATTCTGACCCGAGAGTGGTGACGACCGATGACCGAGGTCAATTCTGACCTAACTGAGGTGACGATCCAAGATCGGGGCCAAATTTGACCCAAGAGTGGTGACGATCGAGGACCGAGGTCAATTCTGACCTAACTCTGGTGACGATCCACGATCGGGGCCAATTCTGATCCAAGAGTGGTGACGAACGAGGACTGAGGTCAATTCTGACCTAACTCAGGTGACGATCCAAGACTGGGGCCAATTCTGACCAAAGAGTGGTGACGACCAAGGACCGAGGTCAATTATGACCTAACTCAGGTGACGATCCAAGACCGGGGTCAATTTTGACCTAAGAGTGGATAAAGATTGGATTTTGGTTCTTCTGGAGAAAGATCTTTATGATTTTGATCTGAGCTAGGGAGCTGATAGCTGGGGAAGCTTTTAGGAGACCTCGTAGGGGGGATAACCTTTTTTGGGTGCTGTAAGAGAATTCCGCTGGGGAAGCGATCAGGTGATCCTTAGGGATCCTCCAGAGCTTTGTCAGGAGGAGTTTTCACTTGTTTTTTTTTAGGATTCCGCTGGGGAAGAGGGGTTTCGCTTGAGGGAATGCGAAATTTTCTTGGTGAAAAGGCTTTAAATCCTTCCTGGGATTTTTAGGAATTTTTTAGGGAATTTTTTGAGGTTTTCTGGTATTTTTGGGGAATTTCTGTACGAAATTTTACGGGGGTGCCGGTCAGCATAGTATGAAGGGTGCCATTTGGCAGTGGCACGGACTTTTGGGCTACCTCGGGAAGGCAAGGGGTCAGTGCTGATCGGTATGGTAGGGGGAGGGGCCGATCGGCATGACACTTGGCATTCTATATAAAGGGGGCGAATCCCCTCATTTTTCAGAGCTTCTTTTGCTTTCTCTCTCTCTACAATTCTTCTACAAATCGTTCTATCATTTCAATCTTTAAGAAATGATCGCTTTTGTGAGAACTACAGTCCACCGGGAGTGGTTGAACGTTGATGACTGGGAGAATGTGGAGCGGAGGGCTAGGGCGCCTCTTGCTTTGGGGAGTGAGAACTCCTTTGATGTGTTTGAGCCTGTTGCGGATGAGCGAACCTTGCTGCAGGAGCCATCGCATCATCGCTCTTTGAGAGTGATCCCCGACGATTATGTAAGTAACCCGAGCTTTGGCATTCTTCTCTTTCTGGTGATTTTTCTTTCTTGACTTTTGATGAGACTTTTCTTTTTGCCAGTCTGATATTTCTTTGAAGAACATGCGTGCCCGTGGGACAACGGGGCTCAAGGATGTCTGGGAGAATCTCCCACCTATGGTGTGCTGGGTGGTCTCATTAGTGGGTTTTGGGCGGTTGGCATCGGCGCTGGATGAGACGCCTCGTTCGACAGAGGTCTTGTGCGCTTTGGGAGAGAGGTGGTGGGACACTACCCACACCTTTCATTTCGGCTTCGGGGAGATGACTGTGGCTCCCATAGACGTGCAGCAGCTGCTGGGGTTGGATTGTGATGGAGAGCAGATAGAGGTGGATCGCTCTTTCGGGTGAGATCGGAGGCAGTGCGTGCGGAACTTGGTGATGTAGGGAGGATAGTCTCTGGGGATTCTATTCGGTTGTCCCTGTTGAAGGAAATTCTGTTGGGTAGGGAGATCGATGTGGAGGATGGGCTGTAAGTGAGGCAGATGGCCCGGTTATTCATTCTTCTGGTGCTGGGAGGTTTCATGGTGCGTCGAGCGGCAACGTCGTTCATTTGTGGTTTCTTCCGTACTTGAGGATGTTTTCAAACATCCCTTTCTATGATTGGGGGAGTATGACATTGGCAAAACTTTACTTTTCTTTGGATGCATTCAGCCGGTGCTTTCGCCAGACCTTTACTGGAGCCACGTACCTTCTTAAGGTATTCTTCAGTTTGTGCATTTCTTTTTATGCATTCGCATTTTCCTTTCATGCATTCGCATTTTCCTTATGCGTCTCTTTTTTCTTGTGAATTCAGAGGTGGTTCTATGAAGTGATTGGGTGCAATACCCCACGGATTGCTTTGAAGGACGACACTGTTGGGGACCTATGATGATTGTATCGATGGCGTAAGGCCAATCGACAGTCGAAGGGATCTCTCTCCCTAGAGGCGGTGCGTCAGGTCTAGAATGACCTGACCAGTGGTAAGGTAAGACTCTTTCCATTTCAATCTTGGTTTTTGCTCCTTCTGATCTGGTATTGATTTATGCTCCCTCGGAGATTTTCAGGTGACCTTTTACCCGTGGGGGACAACCATTCAGGATGCGGGGGCCACCGAGGTGAACGCGCGGATGAGGCGTTTGCTGGCGCATGAGTTCGGCTATTCCTGGTACCTTGGGGAGAGGGTGATTCTTCAGATTGCTGAGGATGAGGTTGTGGTGCCACCCGCGCAGCCTCTTACGTTTATGAGGCAGGAGCGACTGCTGTCGGAGGATGAGAGGATCGCGGCGATGATTGGCGAGTCCTACTTGTTATACACCGATATGGCTGCACCGTATGACTATATGGATTTTGTGACGAGCTGGTTGATGGCGCCCAGCATATATGATGCGCTGCCCTTCCCTCCGGCGGGTTCGAGTCAGGCGATGGGATCTTCCCACAGTGGTGGTGGTCCGTCGGCATTTGTGGCGGCGGCGACCTCTGAGGTCCCTTTTGTACACCTTCATACAACATTCGGCGGGTTGATGGAGGGATGGTGCCTATGTTTCACCATCCTCATGCGATGGATCCGGAGGAGTTGGGTTTGACAAAGGAGGTCCTTCGACCTGCAGTATACCTTTCTGTTCTTCTCTTTCTTTCTTTTCTGTTTTGGTCATTTTTTCTTTTGATACTGATTTCTCCTTTCCTTGCAGCAAGTCTGGGTGTCGACCACTTGGCTCAGGGACATCAGAGACTGGATATCTTCGGTGACTGCCCATATTCGGGACGCGGTTCTTGTTCCTTCTTGCTTGGTGTCGTTTGCCCCGGCCAGAGAGGACTCTGGTTCGGGTAGTCGGGGTGCGTCATCTCGCCGTAGAGGGAAGAGAGCACGTCGCAGGGGTGGAAGCTCTTAGTGAGAGAGGAAGAGAATGTGGGTTCGGGCTGAGTCCCGTTATTTTTGCCTTTTCTTTTTATTTCCTGCAAAGATGATGTAACACTGAAAACAGATATATGCAATGCAATAGAGTTTTTTGTTATCTTTTATTAATGATGAATGAATGCATGCACTTTTTACTTTGCTGCTGAGACCGTAAAAAGGAATATTTTTTTGGAATTTTTTGAAGGAAAGTTTTTAATTAAAAAGGGGAAATTTAAAAGGATTCTGGAAATTCTGTTGAGAATATCAATTTATTTTTATTGAGTTTTCTGATTTGACAAAAGAGGGAAAAAAAGGGAAATTTCTAAAAATGGGGGGGTTGCCGATCGGCAATCGGCAGTTCAGTCCAGTCCCGCCTATCGGCAGTTCAGTCCAGTCCCATCAATTCAAAGCTTTGATTGGTACCCTCTTCAGCCTTTGGTACCTTGTGGGGTAAAATTCCCTCCGATTTCTGCGGGGATTATGTCCCTTGTGAGGGTTCTCAAGTATAAAAAGGGGTAAGGGTGGAGTGTTTTCATCACACCTTTGCATTTTTACCTACTTGCCCACCATCTCCTAGCCTTGCAAGATGGCTCTCCCTGCTAGCATTGAGTTTGCAAACTACCTCGAAGCCTTGGAAGCTATGTGCTCTTATAATGTCGACTATGTTGCTTTCAACATGCATCGGGTCTCCTTGTGGGGCAATCGGCCTCTTGAGTGGAACGTGCTGACGACGGCGGTACAATTCTGGTACCCCGAAGACCATGTATTCCGCTTTGGGTTGGAAGAAGTTTGTCCTACCTACGAGGAATTTTCTGCCATACTAGGTGTAAATCCCAGTGTTGCTACGGCTTTTCTCAATTTTCCCGCTCTCCTAGGGATTTGTTGGCCGGGCTTCTTCATATTTCGCCTTCGGCGATCAGATCATTGGTTGTTGGAGGAATGATATCCTTCCCGACGGTGCTGCAGTCCATGCATTTGCGAGAAGTATGTGATGATGGCTATACTGGAGCCGCTGTTCTGGGCCTGGTTTCAAAATTATTATTGGTGACTGGGGAGGTGCAAGTGGACCCACAACTTGCAGCCATTACTTCATGGATGTCATATCGTCGCAATCCTGAGGCGGTGATATTGGCGGAGACTTTGAATGGCCTGGATGCCTGGAGAGAAGGCCGTTCTAACTTTTTGAGGGGTAGCCCTGTGATGCTCTTCATGTGCTTATCTGAAAGATTCCGCTTATCGACTCCTCCAGAATATCCTTTGTCGATCGTACCCAACTTTTTTTCGTGCTACTTCATCCACGTTGGCCTGTATGTTGAGAACTGGGAGAATTGGCTTGTGGAGCATGGGGCTTGTGGTCTGTATTGGTCAGTGCCTTTGTGGGGACAGTTGCAGCCTATTCTGGAGCTAGGAGAGTATTCATATGTGCGGCTGGTTGGTCTCAGACAGACCTCTTTTTATTTCCCTTAGCGGCATTTGCGCTAATTCGGCTGGGCGCAGGCCGTGCCCCCTCGGACTTCAAATTTCTTTCCGATAGAAGATTTGAATGAGCGTCTGTGTCTGTTGCTTGGGTCTCTGTGGGAAAATCAGCGTCCGTCGACCCGTCCCTCTCAGTCTATCGGGAAGGTTTGGCATGTCCCCAAAGATTATATGAAGTGGTTGTGGAGAAAAGTAGTCAGCAAGATGTTGGCAGTAGAGACTGGGCAAAGATGGTTTGTTTTATCTAACACCATGGAAGGGGGTGTTGTGGTATTTTCGAATATGGTTAAGGCTCATCTATCCATGGAATGTTTATGGCACTCTATTCAGGCAGGGAAAACTTGGGGACCTCAGGATGTAGATGATGAGGGTGAAGTCTCCTCTGGTAGTTGTGGGTAGGACTCTTAGAGAGTTTAATTATGTAAATAGGGAATGTATGTGGGGATTTTATTTGGTTTTTTATGGTAGTAGGGGGAAGGGAGTTATCCGTTACTTTTTCTTATGTAATCCGTGCTGTAATTTCTTATTAATGAAATAAACAAGAATCTGATCACCCAGCTGTGCCTTTTGATGATTTTTGTATTTTGAATTATCTATACTGATCGCTAAGGCATACATATTCCTTTTGTTCAAGTATTTTTAGAATGAACCGTCGTTCTCGGAGGTAAGAAAAGAATATTATTTTGTGAAAAAGAAAGGGTCGCGCTCATGTGAGGAGTATGAGCTACCTACGTACCTCTGGGGTTTTTTGAAAAGTTTTATAATAGTTTTTGTAGAGGATCAGGCCCACGTAGTTCTAGGTAGAGGGAAATGAAGAGTTTTTTTTTAGAATAGAAGGGGGGTGAGAAGAGTCGTAGCGCGCCGAGATTTCGGACTAGGGATAGAATTTCTTGAGATGGTCCAGATTGACTGGATGAGCTATCTCCTCCCCATCCAGGTCAGTGAGCATGGCGGCACCGCCGGATAAGATTTTCTTCACAATGTAGGGGCCGCTCCAATTAGGCTTGAATTTCCCTCTGGGGTCCCAGATGGGTTCTATTATCTCTTTGAGGGCTAAATCCCCCTCCCGGACACCGCGGTCCTTGACTTTCTTATTGAATGATCGCGTTATTCGGTGATGGTACCCCTGTATGTGGTAAAGAGCTTTTAATCTTCTTTTATCTAGGAGGGTTATCTCATCAAGACGGCTTTGGCACCAGTCTTCTTCGCTAACTTTGCTTTTGAGCATGACGCGTAGCGAGGGTATTTCCAGCTCCACAGGTAGGACTACTTCCATGCCGTAGACCAGGGAGTAAGGGGTAGTCCCAGCAGAGGTTCGAATTGAGGTTCGATAGCCCCATAGGGTATACGGGATCTTATCGGCCCAATCCCTACGACTTTCGATCATCTTGATGATGATGGATTTAAGGTTCTTATTGGCGTCTTCAACTTCACCATTAGTCTGAGGACGGTAGGAAGAAGATTTGTGTCTCTGAATCCCGTACTCGTTGATTAATTCTGTGACTTCTGCTTCAAAATGAAGCCCGTTATCTGATACCAGTTCGTGCGGGACCCATATCAGTAGATGATATTTTTCTTGAGGAATTTGGCCACTTTCTTGGCATTCAATACTGCGTATGACTCAGCCTCGACCCATTTAGTGAAGTAATCAATGGAAATCAGGATAAACTTATGTCCGTTTGAATCCTTTGGTGTAACCTTCCCTATGATGTCGATACCCCAGGTGGAGAACGGACAGGGAGAGGTCATGTCGTATAATTCTCGCGGAGGCAAGTGTTGGAGATTAGAGAATTATTGTCATTTGAGGCACCTCCGGACATAGGCGGTGCAATCCTGGATCATGGTGGTCCAGTATTAGCCCTGTCGGATGATCTTCTTGGCGAGCATGTGACCATTAATGTGGGGTCCGCATTCCCCGCTGTGGATTTTCTGCATTGTTTTCTCAATCTCAGCCCCTGCGATGCAGTGTAGATGAGTTCCATCGAAGTTCCTCTTGAATAGGGCTTTATGACAGATAATGTACTAGGAAGCCAGTCTTTGAAGGGTCATTCGATCTTTCTTATTGGAACCCTTGGGATACCTACCAAGTTTGAAGAGGCACCAGATATCATAGTACCAACAGTCGGCTAGTTCGGGATCTTCGGTGGAGACAATCTCAATATGGTAGCAATGGGTCGGTTTGTCTTGCTTTTGAACTAGGAAGGGGGTCATTATTATTACTTCGGGCATGTCAAATATGGAGGCCAAGGTGGCGAGAGCATCGGCTAGGTTATTCTTTGCTCGGGGTAGGTAATGGAAGGTGATATCTCGGAATTGGGAGGCTAACTCTTCTAATTGGGCATGAAAGGGTTGGAGCTTTTCGTCCTTGACTTTCCACTTTCTGAGCACTTGACTGATGATAAGGGTAGAAATCCCGTAGACATCAAGGTATTGAATACCTTTCTTAAGAGCAACTTGGAGGCCCACTGTGCTTGCCTCGTATTCTGTCATGTTGTTGGTGCAAGGGGAATCCAATTTTATGGCGATGGGAATGTGGGAGTCATCTGGGGCGATCAGGATTATCCCAATGCCATATCCATTTTTATTGGCAACGCCATCAAAGAACATTTTCCATCGAAGGCCATCTTAAGTGGTGCAGAGGATATTTTCATATGGGAATTCAAAAATCCGAACCTTCGCTTCTTCTATGGGGTAATCGGCGAGGTAGTCTGATATGGCTCTTCCTTTAATAGCTTTCTGTGTGACTTACACGATATCAAACTCGGTTAGGAGCATCAACCATCAAGCCATTCGACTAGATAAGGCGGGTTTCTCAAGCAGGTATTTGATGGGATCCATTCGGGATACAAGTTTGATGGGGAAGGAGAGCATGTAGTGTCGCATCTTTTGGGTGACCCAAACAAGTGCGACACATGATTTTTCTAAGGCAGTGTAGTTGACCTAGCACCCGGATAATTTGCTACTGGCATAATATATGTCTCTTTCTTTACGGGAGTCCTCAAGGTATTGGGCTAGCAAAGCCCCAGTTGCAGTGTCAATTATGGTTAGGTATAGGAGCAAAGGGAGACCAGACTATGGTGGCATGAGCACTGGAGGTTGGGTTAGGTATTGTTTGATTCGATCAAAAGCTTCTTGGCAGGCCTCATTCCAAACCTTGGTTGAATCCTTTCGGAGGAGCTTGAAGATCGGTTCACAGATGGAGGTTAGCTGGCTGATGAACCGGCTGATATATTGCAATTTCCCGAGAAAACCTCGAACTTCTTTCTCTGTTCGGGGCGATGGCATCTCAAGTATGGACTTCAGCTTTGCAGGATCGGCTTCTATCCCCTTTTTGCTGACCATAAATCCTAAGAGTTTTCCCTTTGTAACGTCGAAGACACACTTCTGTGGATTAAGTCGCATCTGATATCGTCGCAGTCGTTCAAAGAACTTCCGGAGAGCGGGAACATGACCTTCTCTAGTTTTGGACTTAATAATCATATTATCCACATAAACCTCGACGTCCTTGTGGATCAGATAGTGCAGGATGGTTGTGGCAGCCCTTTGGTAGGTAGCCCCAGCATTCTTGAGACCAAATGGCATGACGGTGTAGCAAAAGGTTCCCTATGGGGTGATGAATGCGATTTTTTCTTGGTGGTCGGGGTGCATCTTGATTTGGTTGCATCCGGCAAACCCGTCGACAAATGACTTGAGAGCATGATTGGTTGTGTTGTCCACGATCATGTCGATATTGGGTAGCGGATAATCATCCTTTGGATAATCTTTGTTTAAATCTAGGTAATCTACACACATTCGAACCTTCCCTCCTGATTTCGGCACAGGTACAATGTTGGCTAGCCATGTGGGATATTCGATCACCCGAATGAAACCCACATTTAACTGTTTGACCACCTCTTCTTTGAACTTGAGCGACCATTCGGTGCGGAGTTTTCTCAATTTTTGTTTCACTGGCTTGTAATCAGGGAGAGTGGGGATCTCGTGCTGAGCTATTTCAGGGTCGAATTCGGGCATATCATCACAAGACCATGCAAAGACATACACGAACTCCTTCAGCAATTCTTCGAGTTGTGTGCGCTCATGCTCGTCAAGGGTGTCCCCTATCCTAATCTCGTCCAGTTGGCTACTAGAACCGAGATTAATAACAACAGTCTCTTATTCATTAACTTGAACGCGGTTATGTTGTTTATTATTAACCTTATTTAGATTAGTTAATAATTGTTCATTTGCAAAATCATCATCATCAAAAGTTTGATTAGAATTCAAGCAGTTAATGTAAGGCACAGCAAGATACTCAAAATCTTCATTTATTTCATTGATAGGGAAAAAAACAATGAAAACCTCATCAAAAGAGGTCTCGATTACATTTGAGCAAGGATAGACAACAGAAGAAGAAATAGGGTAAACATTGGGGTTAAGGGAGATTTCAAGGGGTAGAACTGGCGTAGCATGCCAGTTGAGGAGAGGAGTATCAACAGCTTTAATCAGACGGGATGGGTCCATTGATGTAGTGCCTGAATGAACCATGCAGAGTGTCAGCCCCAGTATCTGTAAGTTGAAAGAATCTTCGGAATTACTTTTCTCAGTCTCTTCGGCATCTTTAATGAGCGGTTGTACCTGGTGTGGGAAACTTTCGGCCCATGGGTAGCTGTCTTGGAAATAGATCTCCATTCCCGGCCTCATTTTATTGTCTGTGTGGTCATACCATGGTTCTGGAAAACCGCAAAAGGGTAAGTCTTCGCCTTCTTTGATGAATCGTTCATTCAAGGAGTCTCATGAGATAGTTCGATACAGTCTAATCTTCTCTTTGGTCAAGATTATTGGATCATTCTGAGCTCTTGTTCTGATGGTTGATACCCCAAGCCGCAAGGAGGAAAAGCTTTCTTCAGTTCGATGGGCTCAAGTATCCCTTGTTGCCTTTGTCCTAGCCCCAATTCGGGCATGAAGTGCATGTTTCTGATCATCTGAATCACATTGACATTGCCATGAGGGTCATATTCTGGACAGACCGTTTCTTTGAAACCGTCCCCTACCGAGAGTAGGAATAGCTCGACTCAGAATCCTGATAGGAGCATATCATTTGACCCATGTTGTATCTCAAGAATTGAACTGCTGGTGCTTGCACCCCCGATATTTTCGTCGTCGCCCAAAATGGTGATGACTCGCCCGTCAGCGAAAAACTTCAATTTCTAATGGAGTGAGGAAGACACACCCTTGATATTGTGGAGACAGGGTCGTCCGAGCAACAGGTTGAAACAAGCTGGGATGTCTATGACTTGGAATTCAACGACGGGGTTTATAGGGCCAATCCCTATTAAAAGTTTTATGGACCCCATCACCTCACGATGGGTATTATCGTAGGCATGCACAGCAGTGGAGGTTGGAGCGAGGTCATTTTCTTTCAGGCCTGAACACTTGAAGGTTCTCAATGGGCAAACATTCAAGGCGGATCCATTATCAACAAGAGAGAATGGCACGGCGTTTCCCATAACTTCAACGGAGATATTGAGTGCATGATTGTGATTCGGGCGAATTCTGGGGATTTCTTCTTCACAAAATGATAGCATTCGGGTAGAGGTCAAGGATCCGACCAGATTTATCGCTTCTTCTGGAGTGGTAGAGGGAGGAACCATGGGTCCAGTGAGTAATTTGATTAAAGCATTTATGTGTAGCTGGGAAGACATGAAAAGTCCCCATAGAGTGATGTTAGCTTGAGTTTTCTTCAGTTAATCGAGGATCTTATTCTCCTCGATGGTCATCTCTGGCATAGGAAGGTTTTCAACGCCCTTCCCTTTGCCATTTGCTGGTAGTGAGTTGGGAACCTGGTAATGTCTCCCTAATCTGGTCATATGATTTACTAAAGAAGGAAAGAATGTGAATCCCATTTCCTCGTCAATCTCAGGTTGTGCTGCCACCCTATTTATTTCTCCGAGGAGTTCTTCAATTGATATCATCCCACATATGTCGGCTACTGGGCTAGCTCTTCCTGAAGCTTGTTCTTCACTCGAATCTTCGAATTCTTCCCCCCATCTGGTGGTAACAATTCTATCTTTCCCTGTGAAGTCGATGCATTCCACAACTTTAACGGCTTCTTCATACAGGTCCTCCCATTCTGTGGGGATATGTGTGATTGAAAGGACCAAACGCCCTTGTAGCTTCAAAGTGTCAAGTAACCCGGTGATACTGCAAATGCTATTGGTTTGCCCAAATAATTCTGCAATAGTCTGGACAACATCATCTAGGCTGACTTCGTCGGTGGGTACCACCCATTTGTCTGAATCTCGGGCCCATTTTCGTGCTTCCAATAACAGTGTACTGAATCTCTGGAAATCGATGACCATCTGTGAGGGCAATTTCAGCCCGAACTCTAGGAGTTGGTTTAACACCTCTGACAATTCCATACCTCCCTTTTCAGAACGGGTACGGACAGCGATGCATGCTCTGGCAAGGAGTGATAGTGCCTGATCAGCGAGGCTAGTAGGGTGTAGGAGGAAATATGGGCAAGTTTGAAGAGGTTTAGGAGAGTATATGGGTGTGATTTGAGTTGAGGGATCGAAATCTTAGTTTTCTTCTAAGAAGATGGCATTGGTGTGATTCGGAAGTGGATTGGGAGTAGTGTTTGCCTTAGGATTGGCTGGTGGGGCGATGGTACCCCGGTCAATGAGGTCTTGGATTATGTTCCGAAGGTGAAAGCATTAGTCGGTGGTATGGCCGGCAGTTTGATGAAAGGCGCAATGAGCATCGGTCTTGAAGTTTCTTGGGAGTGGGTTTGGCAATGGACGTGGATCCAAGGGTTTGATGAGGTTTCGGCATAACAGGGCTTGGTAAACTTTAGAGAGGGGAGTATGGAGCTCAGTGTATTCCCTTCGGATGGGGGCAGGGCGGCTTTTTGGTGCCCATGAGGTGTTTGGTTAAGAGATGTTGTTTATGGTCGAGACAGTAGCACTGACAGGCTTGTCATACTTTCTAGGGGTGAACTGTCCGGACACCTTATTTGGTTCAACCTCTGTTTTAACGAGGCTTTCCTCGATTTCCACACTAGCCTCTCTGAGAGCTCGGAAGTGGGGATAGTATTGTCCTGCCATCATTGCTCGGACATGGGGCAAGAAGTTTTTCTTCACTATATTGACCTGTTCTTCCTCGGATGGCCGGTTAGTCATGGTAGTTGCTCGCTCCCTCCACCGGGTTATGAAGTTACTGACTGATTCTCCTAGATTCTGTTTGAGCAGCTCTAAATCACGACGGGTGACCTCAAGCTCTGCGTTGTATTTGTACTGCGACATGAATTCTCGGGCTACATCCTCCTAACTACGAATTTTGGATTCTTCAAGAGATAAAAACCATCGGAGGGCACTATCCTTGAAAGTTTGCTAAAATAATTGGGCCATCACTTATTCAGAAGCCCCTAGTAAAGTCTTAGAACGATGATAACTGCGAAGATGAACAATTGGGGGTCCACTCCCTCCGAACTTCTCGATATTTGGCATTTTAAACTTCTCGGGTAACCTCGCTTTAGGATAAGGAGACATGTGGGTGTAGTCCATGTAATTCCTAGAGATCCTAACTTGGTCAAACTTCTTGATGAGCATCTTGAGATCCTCTTTGACTTTATTCAACTCCTCATCCTTTGGATCAACGACTAAAGGCAGGTTAGCCATAGGCTGGGCAATGTTTGGCATTGGAAGCTAGGCAGGTGTTGGCCCATTGGCAGGAGGGGCACGTGGAGCGTGATGATATTCTTCCGGAACCCATATGGGATCGGGTGGACCCATAGCACGAGGGGATAGGGCCTCGGGCTCTTGAGGAATTTGAACCTGGTTTCGTTGCATTTTTCAAACCTTAGTTTGGAGGTCGTCAATCTTGTACACGAGCTGAGCTAAGACTGTCGTCAGATCCGACTTTATGACTGGTGCTTGATCTGTATTCTCTATAGAAGATGGATGAATTTCGGACTCAAAAGAAGTAGTAGAGGAACGGATGAAACTCCGGGGTGATTTGACTGAAGATCGAAGCCAATAGGGAGCCAGGACAAGGGCTTGAGATCGACCTGAGAAGGCGTAGGATGAGATTTATTTTTGAAAAAAAAGGAAGAACTATTTTTGAATTTTCGATAAAGAAGGGAGAAATGTTTTTGGATTTTTGATAAAGAAGGGAGAAATGTTTTTGGATTTTTTACAAAGAAGGGAAAAATGCTTTTGGAGACGGAACTCAGCATGATTATTATGATTATTATATTTTCATTTGTATTTAATTCTCCTAAATGCAATGTCGGACGGGACCCGAGCCTAAAAAAGTTGGGGTCTTAATATATGCAAAGCTACGGTTTGGACTTGTAACCAGGCCCACGGACAGGGTCCCATTTTAAAAATGCACAAAAATTGGGCGACAGATCGACCCAGAATTTCGGCAGAGTTTCGGGTTGAAACCGATAATCTAAAGTGCATGTCTTAGGTCTGACACCTATATGCGGGTATGCAGTTGGTTGGGTGAATCGGCATGGGTTCCCCCCTTTGGCGTGACTTCCACGATATACGTCTTACTCTTGTGGGCAATCGGTACGTGTGGACAAGTCATTTAATATACCTTAGTGTACGTGAATTGCCTCAACATATACCTCGTGGGGACGGTATGTGTGAGAGTGAATTCGATATACTCGGCGTACGTGAATGAATTCCCTGCGATATACCTCCCGTCATGACTTCGGTCAAGCGGAACGATGCGGGGGAACCGTTCGATATACGTCGAAGGTACTTGGCCAATGGAAGGTGAGATTCATATAGCTTAGGCTAACTGCGACTTGCCGGACTAGCGCCCATCACGAAGTGACCCTCCAGTTACTGGGTAAAATTTGGTCAATATCAATGCTCTTTGGTGATGTCATGTGAATCATGCATGATTCTCTTATTAGTATCTTATAATGAGAATGCCTTTCTTGATTATGCCAAACAGGGAGCAAAGTACAAGTACCCCAAAAGGTACACCAAGTATGGATAGGTGATGCGTGCAACATGGGGATATATGTGTGATACTAGGTGCACGTGGTGTGAAGTGTACATGGAGAAATTTCTACAAGTGTGTGAACATAGTCATAAGCATGGGAAACATATGAGAAAGGGGAACATGCAAATGTGGGGGGAAACATAATCAAATATAGAATTCATGTAAATAGAGTCAAGCCCACAAAAAAAATCACATATCCCCAGCAGAGTCGCCACTGTGGCCATCCCCGATCCTCGCCTTGCGGGCGGGCGCGTGGAGGAAAGGATCCTTTGGGTCCCGCGCATCCCTCTCGGGAGTGCTTCGGCCGGCGTCATTTGAGATGTGGTGTAAAAATATAGAGAGATTCAGAGTCGCCAGTCTATTTTACTTAAAACAGACAAAAAAAAAATGGGAAGCCACCCCGAAGTATGGCATCCAAAGACATACTGGTGCGTGCGAAACCAAGACGATTCGAGAAGGGTTCGGAGGTTTAGTTACAAAATGGGAAGGTGTTAGGCACCCATTCCTCCCTTTCAGTCTCTCATGAATATTTGCTATTTTCCTTTTGTTTCCCCCCGTGATATGTGTGCATGTGTATATATATAGAATGGAGGTAGGAATCCTCGACTTGTATCATGGGAAAGATAAAGCGAGTCGTCCGTAGGAAGGTATAAGAATAGTATTAGAAAAATAAGATTTACGCGATTAACCCTACGTTGACCGTTATAATGGAAAGATAACGCATATGGAGCAATACGTTATTAAGGGCAAGTATATAGAATATAAGGAAAAATGGATTTAGAGAAGATAAAAAATGACAGAAAAAGTGAGAGAAAGGATTCGAGTCTCGAATTTTACCCCGAGACGCCTACGTAGCCCATAAAGGCATCAAAGTCCACGTAGTTCGCATACAAAACGAGGGGTGGGGTCTATCCCATAAATCCAAATGGGGAATCTCTTATTTGTAAGTGTATGTGTGTGTAGAAAAGTGTTTTAGTTGTGAGAAAAGTGTGGAAAAAGTGTGAGAATCCCTACTTGGAATTTATGAGCAAACCCTCTTTTTCTTGTTTTTTGGGTTTTATGAAAATAAAAGATGTACAATAATACTAAATAAAAAGTATATTAGGATGTGTGAGATGAGATAATAAAAATGTTAAATAAAAAAACAAGTTATTGGGAATTTAAGAGAATTTAGGAGAGAGTTTGAGAAAGTTGGACCTTCTTGAAGTTCTTGAGCTTGATCTTGAATGTTGGAGAGCAGCCCTTGCACTTGGATGATGATGGAGAGTGGCTAATTCACCAAGTTTGATGAAAAGGATGATGAAAAGTGGAAGTAAAAAAGGGATTTGGAAGTTGAAATCATGCTGCCTTCGAGAGAGGATTCTAGGATTCGTTGAGAGAGATTTTTATCAGATCTGGGCTCTCCTTGCAAATTAGGCGAAGGCCTCCTTTTATAGGCCCAGGTGAGTGCCGATCGGCATAGACCTGTTCCTGCCTATCGACAGGTGCCGATAGGCAGGGTCTGTAGGGCGCTTCAGGATTTTTTGGAAAATTAGTCGTCGAGGGAAAACCGTTGGTTAGAATCGCGCACGGGGCATACCGTTGGAAAGGTAATTCAGACACCTTCGAAAGTCCTTTGGACCGCTCCCGGGTTCGAGAGTTGACTTAGAGTCAAATATGGCTCGGAAGCATTTGTCGGTCTATTGAACGGGGAATCGTTCGGACGTAACCGGATCGTTCGTCCGCATGGTTAGTCCGAATCACGCACGGGGCGAACCGTTGGAAAGGTTAGGAGATGTACTTCGACATTCCAATGAGTTTGAACCGGTTTGGAGAGTTGACTTTGGTCAACCAGGCTCGAGAAGCATTCAGTGACCTCCCGGAGTCAAACGGATCGTTCGTCCACATAGTAAGTCGGAATCGCGCAAGGGACAGACCGTTGGAAAGGGTATTCAGTTCCCTTCAAAGATTCATTCAGCCTCGATTGAGCTGAAGAGTTGACTTAGGTCAAATAGATCCCGGGAGCGCCCGGTGGCCTCTAGGTTAGGTTCTGGATGAAAATGGATCGTTCGTCCGCATGGTAAGTCGAAATCGCGCACGGGGTGGACCATTGGAAAGGGTATTCAGTGCCCTTCGAAGATTCATTCAGTCTCGCTCGAGATGAAGAGTTTAACTTTTGCATCAAACTGAGCCGGGGAGTTCCCGATGGCCTCCAGGTCAGTACTCGGGACATGACCTGGGTTTACAATGATAAAGGGAGGTACTAGGGACCTAAGGAGAGTTAGGGGGAACAGAATGGGGTGTCTACACACATATCCTCATATATTGATCCCTCCGAAGGCAGGTATACCTTTATGTCTATATCTGACATCTACTGAACAATCTATTAGAGAATTATTATCCCAAGAGCTGGATGTTATAGAGAAACATGTTTATTACTTGAGTAGGATTATACATGGGCTAGAGGTCAGATACACTAGCATCGAGAGGAACTTTTTAGCCCTTGTATCTGTAGAACAAAAACTTAGGCATTACTTACTGTCATTCATAGTACACATTGTAACTAGATGTGATCCTATAAATATTTTGCTTTCTAGAACTGTACTAACAGGCAGGGAAGCTCGATGGTTCTTAATCCTCTCAGAGTATGATCTTAAATGCATAGTTCCTCGAGCTATCAAGAGCCAAGCTTATGCATACCTCTTAACCATCTTTCCCTCTGGGATGTTTGAGCCAACTGTAGAGGAGCTTTCGGGTGATGATCTTCAAGATAATTTTATAGAAGTCATCCTAGACGAATAGAGCATGGAATTTGATGGCTCTTCGATTGAAAACAAGGGGGGATCAGGCGTCATTTTGAGAAAGAATGAGGAAAAAATATCACTATCCTTCAAGTTGTATTTTAAATGTTCAAATAATGAAGTTGAGTATTAAGCACTGGGACTAGGAATGCTCGAAGCCCTTAGAAGGGGTACCCAGGTTTTCACGGTAAAAGGGGACTCCAACTTAGTGGTTAAGCAGGTAATAAGTGAGTTTGCTTTGAATAAGATGAGCTTGGCACCTTATCGAATGATTATACAAAGGTTTCTTGGACAATTCGAGGAGGTAAATATCAAGAGGCACCCTCAAATGATGAATCAACATGGTGATGCTTATGGAATTATTGCCCAAAAGATTTCTTTTGATGGAGAATCAAAAGTAGTTCGAATCACCAAGAGGACAGTGCCCTCGACCATACTAGAGATGCTGCTTACAAATGATAGTGATGATTAGAGGGGAAAAATAAGGAAGTAGTTGGAGACGAATGAAGGCTCACTAAGTTGGGTTGACCTAACATAGTTTCTCATTGCTAGGGGAAACTTATACTATAAAAAGAAAGGATGATGATTATCCAGATGTGTGGACCCAGAGGAGGATAAGAGAAAATTGATTGAAGTAAATGAATCTAACTGCGAGACCACTGAGGTTCCCTTATACCGAAGGGTCTAACGTGCAGGTTACTTTTAGCCTTTGATGAGGCAAAATGTCGCAGTAGTACAGAGGGACTGTGGAAAATGTCAGTTCTTTTATTAGAGGGTGGAATGTAACTTCATCTATCAACCTCAAGACTGGAGGAAACCATAAATGGACACGCTGGTGGATGGAGTAATGCCAACAGGCAAGGATGATTCTACGAGGCTAAAGAGGAGAGCACCCATATATTATGTCCCCGAAGGGAAGTTGTACCGAAGAGGCTACATGACAGACCTCTGAGGTAAATCAGGGGGGAAGAAGCCAAAGAAGTGCTGAAGCAGGCCCACGAGCCAAGACACATCAGAGGAGCCAAAATTTATAATCAACTTATGATTTTTGGGTATTACTGGCCTACGATGGGAAAAAACTCGACGGAGTTTGCTAGCAAATGCAACGTTTGTCAGCTGCACGAGAATATGATCTATGCTCCTTTAGTGGACCTATATTCTCTCTCTACACCTTTCCTATTACACACATGGGAGTTTAATTTAGTAGGAGCAATAAATACCTCCTCGCGAGGAAAGGTTTGGAAAGTTTTCGCCACTGAATGTTTTACCAAGTGGGCAAAAGCCTTACCACTAAAGAGAGCCACAGCGAGGGAAGTCGCTCGATTCATGAAGGAGTACATAATTTTACATTTTGGTATCCCTAAGGTCTTTCTTTCAGATAATGGCACTCCTTTTGTGAACAATGAAGTAAGTCTGCTGATAAATAAATGCTCCATCATCCACCATAAGTCAATTGTAGCATACTCGAAGTGCAATGGGCAGGCAGAAGCCACCAACAAGACTTTGGTAAACATCTTGGCCAAAATGCTAGAGGATTTCCTGGGCACATGGGACTACAAGATACCCAAGGTACTATGGGCTTAACGAACGACAAATAGAAAACCCACAGGGTATACCCCATTTTCCTTGGTCTTTGGTGCAGAAGCTGTTTTTCCAGTAGAACTCGAGGTACCTTCTGCTCGATATAACTTATGAAGTGCCATGCTTCCCTATAGATAATATGTACAACTCAAAGCAATAGAGGAGCATAGAGACAACACTTCGAGGAACTTAAAAATGTATAAAAAATAGTTATCTGGATCCTATGATCAAATGGTAAGGCCAAGAAAGTTCAAGAAAGGAGACCTAGGCTTGAAAGCTTGCATGAGGCACATGAGAGGATTATTATTGCCTAAGTTCGAAGCCAACTAGGAAGGGCCTTACATCATTTGAGCATCTCATGATTCGGGGTACTGTGAGATATTGAAAGTGGAGGATGATGTCACTTTCAAACTAAACAACAAGTGGATTAAAACTTACTATGTTTGAATGTATTTGATTTCCACCCAACACTTCAATTTATTTCATTATGTTTTGTAAGTACTTGTTTGGGAGAATGTTTACTGCAATGTTCGATTATCTATTTAATATGGTATAAAGTCATCTTCATTTCGAAAGATTTAGTCCATTTTTTCTCTTCCCTTATTATGCATAATGTAAAATGTATGGATGCACTAGCTCACTCAACATTTAAGCAAGATATAAAAGGAAGAGAACCAAATGCCAAGTAGTTTATTTAAATAAAGAGAGAAATAATGTGCTACAAGCCACAAAGACCCCAAGATAGTAAAAAAATAAAAGGAGCGACATAAACAAATGGGGAACTCAAAAAGAAAATTGTTAGCAGGCGTCCATTATGAAGCGCATGTTGGTTGAGTGAAGAAGTCAATAGTGGTGCTGAGGAAGTATCTGCTCAAGTTTACTCTGATTGGAGGCTAGATCGGCCCGGTCCTTCTGATGATGCTCCTTTCTCTATTGAACATCATCTATCTTTTACTCAGACTTGAGTAACTCAGCCTCTACTTGGGCAACAACATTACGGGCATCCTCTACCTTTTACTCAAACATAACCATTTCAGCCTCCAAACTTACTAGTTCCTCTGAATAGCCACCTACGAATGATGAGAAATCTGCAGTCGGGCATAAAGAGCAGGCAAGTTGGCCTTGTTAAAGTCACGCAGCAGCTTCACTGGCCAAGATAATGAAAACCCATCATTGATAAAAAAAGGTTAACTTTCCCCAATAAAACTTTGATCATATCAGAACTAAAAGACTCTAGATGAGTATTGAGGATTTCATCTAAAATAGTGTCTAGGCCAAGCAATCTATGGGTCATCATCATGGTTATGGGTTAAATGCTGCGAGGGGAAAAGGTTAAAGGAAATTGGTCTAATAGTTGCTTAATTAATGCGCGACAACCGATAGTCAGGATATGGGGAAATCGAGCAAAGTTTATCTCACAACCACTTCGGTGGATGCCTTGGGAGGGTGCACACTGAAAATACTATCGCTAATAGAAGGGTGTCGAGTGTGCGAAGCGCTGTCATTTTCTTATAGCCTGAAAGAAACTACTTCAGGCACTCACCAATAGTTGGAGCCACTTCCTGAACTTGCATACTAGGGGCCTCGCCCATTGGTGACAAACCATCCACTGTCCTTGCTTGTGAAATCTCATGCGCAAAACCTTTAACTTCTAGATCACGAGTAGTCGACTGATCAACCTCAACTTGAAATGTAATAAATTATCAAGTCAGAAAAATTATACAAACTAGATTACAATCAAAATTAAAGTCCTATATTACTAAGCCCGTCTGATCCTCAGTTATAGGAGATTTAAAGACCAATATGACTTGTCCCACCTGACCCTCGATTATGGGAGACTTAAATACCAATATGACTTGTCCCGCCCGACTCTCTATTATGGGAGATTTAAAGACTAATATGACTTGGCCCGCCTGACCCTCGGTTATGGGAGATTTAAAGTCCAATATTACTACTCGTCTGACCCTCGCTCATGGGAGATTTAAAGTTCTATTTACTAGGTAATTATAATAACATTTAAAAACAGAAGTTACACAAAAGAAGAGAATACCTCTGGCTGCTGATTATCGGTGAATTATCGGGTGGCCATTTGCACCAAATCTTCCTCCTAGTGAAAATCTCCTACAGCCACCAAAGGATGTTGCTCTAAGGGAATAGTAGTGGTAATTCTAACATCAGCAAATTTTTCCTTCCCACCTCCTACCTGACCAGTAGCAACAATCTTGGCTCCCTCTGGATTGAGGATTGAGGGACCAAAGAGAGTAACCAATAACTGGTCATTTGAGGGAGGAGGGGCTAGCGGGGAAGTTTGCTTGGGGAGTGAAACCAATGAAGACCAACAAAGAACAATATGAGAATAATAGAATATAACAAAAGGAATTTAGAAAGAAAAGGAAAAGAGTTTACCATAACAAATGGTACAATAACCATGGGGGACTTTTCGATGCTCGAATCAACAACAACTTCCTCATGAACACCTTCCTCGAGACCAACCTAGTTTCGCAAAAAGGCAGAATCGGGCGAATAGCCAATACTGTACTGAACAGAACAAATATATATATATCTATCCCTAGGGTGAAATTTGTAGTTACCTGTGAGGTTATAGGGCTATCTTCATTGACATAGCTTCCTTCGAGATAGGTAAAATTCCAGGGTCACCACCAACTTCAACATCATCGTGAAAGTCACCTCGAACATCAACTTGAGGATGGGAAATGGGAGTCAATATTACAAGGGAAAAGGAGAAAAAAGGAAAAATAGCAGACATACCTCTTCCTCAAGAATATCCTCAAAAACTTCATAATCGCGAGTAGGCGAAGTAGGCTTGGAGGAAGAAACCATTCTTCGAAACCTACGTCTTCGAAGAAGGAGAGAGTCCTCTTCCTCTTCCTCTTCCTCTTCCTCCACTTACTTCCCTTCTTCTTTCTCCTCCTCTTCATCATCATCACCCACCACCTCTTCATCAATAACCACTTCCTCTTCAGAATGCTCCTCCTCACTTGTCTTACCTATCTCCTCTAAAATAATTTTAATAGGGCTAGTCAACTTTCGTTTCCTACCTTCAGTAGTTGGGGGAGCGTAAGAAAACCCTCGAGAGGCCATCTGGGCTATTATAAAATCCCTATCCTTCTCAAAAAAATTCTCCCAAGTCTATTTAAGTTGATCGAACTTCTGGATAACTTGCTGAGCAACCTTGGAATCAGGAGTCAAGTTTGGCGAGACTTCTTGGGTAATCTTAAGCTTCTTCTGGGGAACCTTCCTTATATCTCTCACATCTTCCCCATTCGAAGTATCATTAGGAGTGTCACCCCTTCGACTGGGATTGAGGGACCATGGGCAATAGAAGTTACTTTGACCAGAATGATGGTTGATCTGTCTTTTTCTTATTTACTATAGCTTGCTCCATAAGGGCTAATGGTGGCAACTCAGAAGGGATGGTATTGTTAGTGGTACTAAGAGACAACAGAGAACTAGAGGTAGTGAAGTTCCTCAATCCTAGCTCCATCTAAGGAAACCCTTTAACATCGGGGTACTGGGGTTCCCGAAGAAGATTACTTTAAAACGGACCAACGGATTCGGCCAAAATACCGCCAGATACATAACAGATATTCCCCCCTTGGTCTTACTTGCTTGGGATAATAAAATTAGCAACATAATTTGATCAAAGGTTGACAACAGTAGAGTTAAGAAAGTTACTACAAGCATAAGAAAAGTTGGTAGGCTTCTCGTGGGTGAAGTGACTCAACATGGGGTTACCTTGATCATAACCAAATGTATAGCCATATAATTTGGGCAGTAGATGGAATAAAAGGAAGAACATTTGATGTATGAAGGAATATAGGAAGGAATTAAGAATATAGGAATGTTGTTCATTAAAAACGTCCTAGCCAACGCTTCCTCGATGGGGGTAACAGGACGTTCCTCATCTGTAAAAAAGTGGTTTGTAAAAAACTGATCCAACCCAATATAGGGGAGAGGGACAAACTTCTCAACCTTATCAATTAAAGAGATAAAGGACTTATTGGAACTCTTATGGTTCCAGAATAGATTCAAGGGACCTTAATAGGATGAGAACTAGGGTAATTACCAGTCGGGGAAACAGGGAAATGGGCGTAGAGAAGGGTTGTTAGCAGTACGTGATTGGCGTTGTTCAAGACATCAAACCTGCTGATACTTCGGGTCGAATCAGCTTGCACACAATCCAACCATATGTATAGTGAACCAAGGGTGATTGAAGCTAGAGGGAGCTTGATGCCATTAGCCATGAGAACAGCCAAGTTAATTACATCCTTCCTGGGGAAATCATATAGCTTACCGAGAAGAAATTTCTTTGACAAGACGACCCAAATATAGCCTGCAAGCTCCATCTTTTAACCAAATCCTTTCCTAGCCGGGGGATACTCAAACATCTTCTTCCCCATTGGATTCTCTTCAGACACCTCACGGGCCTTGATCACAGCCTTGTCCTCAATAAAGTAGAAATATCGGATCACCTCTGAATAAGTGCACTTTTTATAGGTCACCGTGAAGTCTTTCACTACTGCCTCCATTTCTGCACAAGTGGCCTTCTCAGCGCTCGAGACGGTATCCTCTAAGAAGGTATCAAAGCCAACTTCTTCCAAACCTAGAAGCTCACAGACGTCCTCGAGAGTGATGGTAAATTCACCCTAATAAGAAATGAACGTGTGGGAGCGATGGCTCCATTGAGACACAGCAACTGAATGGTATTATTTTTCTTTACAAGGGTGAGATCACCCAACTAGTTGGTAGAAGACAAGACAACTAGGGCCAACTGCATATGATACTTGGCATGGATATAGTCGATCCACAGACCTAGACCTTCATAGGTACCTAAGTTGGACTCAAAGTCCACCTTTGAAAAAAGATAATTGCATTGCTAAATACGAAAGCGAGTTATGGTAGCGATCGGGATGTAAGCAAAATCTTCGACATTGTCGCTCTCCTCCATCAGCAAATTCGTCGGTTCCACCGGTATAAGGTCACCTGGTAAATGCTCAGCTAGTGTTCAGAAATGGTCGAACTCACCAAAATATGGCGCACGACGATAGAGTGCCCACTAGTTTTAGCGTGCTAAGGTGGTGGGGGGGGGGGACACCCCTTGTAGAAGGAGTTCTCTTCACTATGGGTGCCATGGATGAAGAAAAGAGAGAAAGGGAAGAAAAGTGAACGGTTAGGGTTTGAAACGAAGACATAAGGCAAACACTGAAATCTCTCTCTCAAAGTAGACGGTTTCAAATGAACCTAAGGGTGAAGGTTTGAAAATGCCAAGTATGCCTTTTTTTAGAGACAACATAGGACCCAACAGGCAGTAAAATAATAGTATCTTGGAAAACATGGTAATGATCAAATTGCCCCGTGTTGCCTACACGTGCACGTGGGGGCATGAATTGAAAAGTCACAATGATTATGACTTAATAAGTGACGCGCGAATACCCTTTGCGTGAGGAAAATGCGTTAACCCCAAAGCCGCCATGTGTAAAGTGCAGAAGAGAAAGCGACAACCTAATTAAATATGATATGGTCAAAGTAATAATGAGGCATGGGTAGAGTTTCTTCAACTTGGGGGAGATGAAGCTCTTTGGGGGAAATTTGAACAAAATCTCTTCACTCCCCCCAAGGTAACTTTCACACGCAATCATAACGTCCCGTCAAGAAATGGAGCTATTAGAAATATCATAAGGCATTTAAAAGACAAAGTAGTTATAAAGGAGGACTAAATAAGCCACCTCACACACACTTCTCTTTACTGAATAACTTGATATTTATTGTGATATAATTATTTGCCTATGAATATTACCTACTTTTGAAGAAAAGGTTTGAAAATTAACCAAGTATTTTGTACAGATATTTCTTCATGCAATAAACAATTAACTCTATAAAGGGGAAAATGTAGGGGGAGTCCTCACCAAAGTTTGATTAGATGAGTTGATCCCGTCCTTAGAAACTTAAAAGGAAGACAAAGACCTATCGAAGGACTTCCCTCGAAGACCTTCCACAGAAACTCCTCGACGGACTCCTTTCGAAGACCAAAGTTATTCGAATAACAATATTTTGTAATATAAAGAGAATGTATTTGATCCGGTACTTTATTTATTGAACATGTTTACTTTGTAATATGGGTGAGGTTGTTCGGTACTCTTGGAGGACCATGCTTGGTAGGTCATGGAAGAGATCACATGCTCTATCGAACGACCTCCTCTTGGGAACCTCAGAGTAACATGGTTTGGAGGATTAGGAGTAAGGAAATGTTTGGAAAGCAATAGAAACCCTCTTGGCACACCTGTGCAAAACTTCACTCAGTACAAATGGTTGCTCGAGCCACTTTCGATCGAGCTACCATGACTTCAACCTATTCGGAGGAACCTCCTCGAGGAACCCCAATCTTATATCTTTTTCGATATAGTTCCTATCCAACAAACAACTTACCTAATGCTCGAGCTACCTTCCGACCGATCAACCTTAAAACTATACAGCATCCACTCGATTGATGTGACCACACATCAAGTGGTATCACTGTTCACCTATTTTATGATGTCATAACGTCTGGTATATAATAACTCGAAGTTACCAAACTCAAGTGAGTTTATCCTTAGGATGGAAGGCCTAGTCAACCAAATCTAATTTCATAGTCGTTCTAAGGTAAGCCTTTGAGTTGCCACGTCACATCCTCATTAATATCGCCATGCCTCTAACTGGTCGAGCAGTTTCCCGCCAAAATATAATATCCCATGCATTTAATGCAATATCTTCAAAAAATTTACTACGTTACTTTAGCATATAATGCCCGACAATCACATTTAATGCCGGCAAGGTTACTCGAGTAACCTTGCATCTATATAAATAGACCAACTAAACAGTTTACACGGATGGCAATCTGGACCTAGAATTACTATTGGATTTTCCTCATACACGGGAGCCTCCGTGAAAACATTGATTGTCCAAACATTCTTCCTGTAATACCCCGTATTTTTATGGCTTTTAAAATTGAGGATTTATTAAATTTAATTGAGTTATTAATTTAATAGTAATCCGAAATTTTATTTAAAAATATTTACTAGCGTGACGAGAGTTAGTAATTGTTGGGAATTTGTTGAATATTACTAGATGAGTAAAGTAATATATGAGATTGAATTTATTAATATTGTCACGAGTGAATCATATGACAATTATGGAAATTAAGTCGGGACGCGCCTGTGTCGTGTCGGAACTAAATTATTATTATTATAAAAGTGAATAAATTATAAGTCACCTATATGGTCATTTCGAGTGTGCCAACGTGTCTGAAAGGGTCGAGATAGTCAAAAAAGTGTACCCGAGGGTTAAGTTTGGGTCTCGGGACGTTTTTAGGCCTAACCGGTAACCCGGGAGGGCATTTCAAAAATTTTCATTTTTAAGGTTTAATAATGGACAAAAATTAAAGGGATATATCTGATGGGAGTTAGAGTCTTCGAGGATTAGAATTGGCAGAGTTGCAGAGATGCTAAGGAAGGGAGAAGGGAGAAGACTCTAAAGGGGAGAACTACCCTACCGACACCACCCTTGCCATCTTTCACCACCAACGCGTAGATCGGGACACGAGGGACGCAACCATACCCGTCAACACTTGAGAATCAGACCTTCATATATGAGGCTTTATCTTGCTACTTTTCTAGTTAATATTTCTCCCATGTTAGAATAGGATTGATAAATATATGTTTCATGGAAGAATTTGATGATTTAGGGAATTTAAATCTCATGCTTTAGAGGAATTAAGTATATTCTGGAAATCTCAACATATGTAGAGGATTACCCATGAAATTGTGATGGCTTAGAAGTGAGAAATCTGGAAAAAGAATTAGAAGATTGGAAATTTTAATGAAACCAGGGATCTTGATAATTATGATGAATTTGACCCTTTAATTCGATACCGTTGGTGAATTTGTACATGCTTCATGTAGGAAATTATATATATAGTTGTATTTAATCAGTAGTAAACTTGTTTGGGAGTTTAGGAATCATTAATGGTGTTTTGGAGATTGTTCTTGGATGAAACTCGTAGGTCGGATTAACAGTTTCTGGGCAAGAACTGCTTGATCGATCGATCTACCCCTTTCCTCGATCGATCGAGCCCTCCTGGAAAACTGCATATTTTTCTCCTTTTTATTTAATTCGAATAAAATGTGTAGTAACTCTTGAATATCATTTAAAGTATATAATGGGTCATGAAGAGGACTAGTAGGGTCTAAGTACATTTCATTGAATGAAATTATATTTGGGATGAAACCGTGGGTTAACGGGGGGGGGGGGGGGGGGGGGGGGTTTGACACATATTGGAATTCCTTCGCACGTTAGCTACAGAATTGAGATGTTATAAATGACTTAGACCAGTATGTTAGCGATTGTTTACCTACTGAATTGACCTTTATGGAGATAGAATACTTCGAGGGATGAGAAGTAATTGCGAAATGATTAAAATTGAGAATAAAATGAGATGAGTTACTTATGCGTAAAAATTGGGTAAAATTGTATTACGTACGGTTAAAATAGTAATATGGGTCGTGGGAGAACATAATTGGAAAATGATAATATTTATATAAATGACCGAGTGCATGTGTATATATTTATATTTTGTTTGTGTATAATCATACCCGCGCTACTTTCTATCACGGAGGTTGCCGTGTCGGGACAGTCTTATCTCGATGGGACCTTTATGGGAGATATTGACTTATACCCTAGAACATAGGATTCCTTGGTACATGCTATTTGAGAATGATAGTAATACGGTCTTAAGAGACGTGAGGGGTATGTGCTGACCTCTTAGTGACTTGGAACTATGTTTCTCTTCCATTTTGTGTGTATTGTGTTAATACAGTTCGAGAGTGATTTCGAACTAGTATTTCCCTTAGTACGAGATATACGGCACTTGATAGCATAGTATGCCAGCACCATAGATTTTATGTGGGGTGCTGATAGTATATATATTATATGAGTGATTAATATATATACATATATATGGAAATCTTCTACTATCCGTATAAGTAGTTAAGTATTGAATAAATGCTCCAAATTGTATAGTAATTATTCAGGAACTTTATTACGGTAATGAGATATATTAAGTAACGTAAGTAATCATGAAGAGATTGATCTCTAAACTAAATATCATAGCATTGTGATTTCTCAAAACAAAATCATTGGTAGATAAGTTAGATAAACTTATGAGGCATTTAGTAGTACGTTAGGCGTGCACACTAGATGAGAGGTGAGAATTCTCAAGAGAGGGTCGCGTACTAACATGGTGGTTATATTAGCCGGTAAGCATTTTAAATACTTGCTAAACTATTTTCAAAACTTTTTTACACTCGGGCTCTGACCCATTTTCTGGCATTTCCTCTCTCTTGCATATATATATATATATATATATATATATATATATATATATATATATATATATATATATATATATATATATATATATATATACAGGTGCTCAACCACAGGGGCGTCTGGTGTAGAATCATTGGACTGGATGTGTTGCAGCTTCTGTGGGAGTTACAGGTCATTGCAGTAGACGCTTCCTCCTTTGTCTCCTCAGACTTCTGTTTATCTCTTTTAGTTAGGGCATGTGTCCCCCATTTCCAGACTTGTTTTAGACATGATATGGATTTCATAATTCTATCATTACAGTACACTTTTTTCATTTGGGATTATTTTATCTCTCACATTATCTGTGGTTTATGGTTAACTATTGGGATTTGATAATTTAGTTGGCATGGTTTGTTGGATGATTGGTATCTTTATCATTTGTATTATTCAAATTTGTTTATGTTTAAAAATATTTTTACAACAAGATTAAATAAATGAAGACTCTAAATTGTTTTGACACTTAACTTAATTATTTAGGGTGTTTAAATTGGAAATATTTATTTTGCGATAGTGATTCTAAGAATGAACCAATCGTTCACCTTGATTTTAATTAAATAAAGGACTGATCACCCGGTATTTAATTAGGTGGGGTGTCACACTTCCCACTCCCACTAATATCCTCATTAATGAGAATTAACTGAACCTGAAGTTACCACCTTGCCTTTATTATGACAAGAGTTCTTTCTCTTTCTCCCTTCGACCAAGTTACTCGTTGGTCCCATTTATTTATTATATTTGCAGTGCATTTATGGTGTAAATATCCCATTTAATACTACCTTGGGTGTTGAATGTGATTGTCTCTTTTGCCCTAATTTATTTTCATTATTAAATATTGTCTTGAGCATTAATCCTGGTCTTGATAAGGGGTTACGCCTCTCTCGATACTAATTGTATTCCAAGAACCCACATCTTACATTGTTGAATCTCCATCATTTGCTGTAGACAACTTGGAATGAATACATTACTGCGTCATTTAGTGGATCTCTAAGTTCTATAAAATTTGTGCATCTATGTATGAAATACCTAGTTGGAAACATTATTGAATATAGGTTTTGCTCGAAAGGTATTTTTCCTCATCTCCTATCTTTTTTAATTTACGATTAGTTTTCTTGGCTTCATTTAGATTCAATTATCTTCCATCTTCACCTAATTTAATCAAGATAAAATTTGGACTAAATATAATTTGGTTGTGTGTGTGACCTACTCTACGCTTATACATATAACTGTACCACTCTCACACTTTCTTCAGACTTCCACACAAATCTTGGAAAATTAGGTTAAATCTTTAAAATGAACTACATGATAGGGATTATACAATAAATGTATTTTTAGTATTTATAAATAAATTTTAGATTTGTAAAAATTTAGGAGATAATAAATATTTCAAGAAAATCCTATCTCTCGTTTGATTCCCAAGTAAATAATGTGATAAAACTTCAAATATATTGTTAAAGTTCATTCAACTTTTATAATGACATGAATTAATATGTCAAAGTCTAGTATGATGATTCATATAAGCATAATAAACTTCAAATATGTTGTTAAAGATCATTCAACCTTTCTAAACACATGAATTAATATTTGAAAGTCTAATAAAAAGATTCAAAATAGCATAACTAAATTTTGAAAATAATAATTTTTGATAAATATAGAAAGATCCATATAGACTTCATCTCTCTCCTTGAATGGGCTATTGGTCCTTTAGTTTAATTATTGTTACAAATAAAATGTCACAATATCTCTATTAGAAACCTGGAATAATGTAGATAAGAGAAAAAATCAATAAATCAAGTCCCCTTGTATTTAAACATCCAAACACCACCAGAATAAAAACCACACTTATGAGTAATAATAAAAATGAGAGATTAATAGGTCAAGGACACTTAATAAAATGAATTAAATTACCAATAAACTAACCTTAAAATTACTGCTAACAAAATGAAGAGAAAATCTACTTGTATGTGTATCATCTCTCAAACTTTCATTACCCCCTATATGTTGCGACATAAATATATATAAAGATGAGGTGAGGCCTAGAGTTTTGTTTTGGAGGGAATAATCATAATAAGAGAGAGATATGAGTTGCATTATGATATAGAGAGGTTAGCTTGGGCGGTGGAATGGTCTGTTGGGTAGGGGTAGTTACTGTTTTAAAGGGAATTTTTTCGATTTTGGGAGGGGTGTTTATATATATGTAATAATTTATCAAAAAATATTATTAATAATATAAACAACATACATACATACATACATACATACATACATACATACATACATACATACATACATACATACATACATACATATACAACAACACATATATAAATACGTGTTTAGAAAATACACACATTCTTGTGACAACATGTAGTAATATTAACACACTACACACTCACATAAATAATAATACATATAGTAAATATAAACATACAAATACTTATATTAATACTTAACATACATACATACATATAATACTCATATATAAATAGAGTGATAATTAGAGTAGTAGTAGTAGTAGTAGTAGTAGTAGTAGTAGTAGTAGTAGTAGAAATTCATATGCATGCGATGATATTTTTAGTATTATGTAAATAATAAGATTACACATATATACATATATATCAAACACACTCAAATACATATAACAATAGTATACACATGCATGATAAATAATATATATGTAATGTAACGTGTTATAGTAACATTAATAATAAAAATAAGTAATAAAAAACACAAACAGGGAAAATGGGGAAAGTAGAGATGACATGGAAATGATTTGGGATGGAATTTAATGAGTATTTGGTGTCTCAAACCATAGGACTTCGAAATGACGCACTTTGACCACAACATTATCGCACTTTTAGTGAATAATGCATTTTTGAATAGTAATTCCTCATTGACCTAAAAATTCAAAAAATTTACATATATGGCTAGTTTTATCGAATACAGGTATATAAATTTGAGATAATTAAGGATAAATATAGAAATTTTGGGTGCTAAAAACATCCTCAAATTTGCAACCATAAACAAGGAGTCGGAACTCCTAATCATCTAACAAGAATTATGTTTTTAGTAAAATGGACAGTTTTATCACAAACAAGGTACATCTTAGCTTTTAAATATCAAAACCACAACCCTAACCAAGAACTCTCAAGAATATTATCAACACCTTAATACTCCTCAACACCCATCCATAAGGACTCAACCCTAAGGATAGTAATAAACATGAATTACATAAACCTAAATTAACAACTTTAAATAGGATGAATAGAGAAAGTCATAGGTTTAACTAGCAAAGTTAGAGTGGATTTCAGAATATTAAATAGGGATCATATCATTGGAATGAAATTATGGACTGGTTCATACATTAAAAAGAATCTAAGAATGAGGAATCCCTTACCTCGACTCTTTTTCTCTCTCCCTTAAGTGTTTAATATCCTTAGAATGTGAAACAATACTTCGTATTTATATTATGGTTCATAATAACATGTGCCATAAGGGTACATACTAAGAACTCTAAAATAACAGGGTTAGTGTTCTAACATACATTTAATAGTACACAGATACTCATGAAGAGCTCTCATACTTACTATTTTGAAGATCAAAACATGTGCCCTAAAGTCACATGTTATCATTTTCCTTAAATTATTATTACGGCCCCTAGGTTTCACAAAATTTGATAATTTTATAAAATGTCATTGGCCCAAACCTTCTTAAATATCTAAATCTTAATCCCCCAAGTTATAATTTCATTGGTCCATGTCAATAATCCTAATTTGAGGGCTTAACCCCAAGATTCCAAAACATACCAATTTCCCAAAATGTACCAAGTTTATACCCAAGTCACCAGCCTAAACATCACATATTTCTCGAACTAGAAGCTACAAAGTCATTTATTCCCAATGGTTTCTAGTTTTTAGGCTAGTCTACCATACCACGCCTATATTAAAATCTTAGGTCTTCTCATGATTTAGGTCTCAATCATTACACCACAAATAGGTAAGATCAACTCATGTGATTGTTAAAATCATGGATATAGAAGTTAAGAAACTATTTTGCATCGATTCCATTGAGGAAGTCATATTACCTAAATGGATATCTAATATATAAGTATTAGAAGAAGAATGAGAATTTGGGGGATTAGTATATGATGGAAAATTGGGACTATTCCCTCTTATTAAAATATTGCAATGTTAATATATTGTTTAAAAAAGATAAAATATTCAACATATGTTTGGTTAGGAGAAATTATTTAGTATTTATTATTAGATAGAGAAAATATAAATTGAAAGAGAAAATAAATGATCTGGTAGTATTGGTGTTTTTGTGTTTGGTTGGATAGAATGTTAAGTGAGAGACAAATAAATTGGAGGATCATTTTGAGAAGGTGAAATTTGTGATTTGGCCTATAAAATTTTAACAAGCAAGTAATTAAAAGTGATACAATAGTATTATATTTAGAGAAATGAATACAAGATTCATTAAATGGGTCTCAATGATTCTTCATAACCTGTTATATATATGGGAAAATAATTTGTGTTCTCAAAATGTATTCATCTTGTATAAAAGGACTTCCCCATAAATTATTGTTGTCATTAAAGTTGTTAATAGATGAAGAGTGTTGGTGTAAAAATATAATTCACACACAACATAATAATATCAACAATAATTGAAGTAAAATAATAAAACAATGAAGATTAAATATATGTGGTTCAATCATATTGACATACATCCATGGGGAAAAGGGAGGGGTAGGGTTTATTAATCTCGGGAGTTACTGGGGGTTTCGTACAAAGAAATTCATATATACTTTGTCCAATAATACGTTGTATTTATATATTTATCCATACAATGTCATTCCTCTTATTTCATTCCAAAACTTGAGAGAGTTGTCAATATAGTGGGACACATTTTTGTTTATGGTTGTTTAACATGTCCCGCATATCCTATCCATTGGTAGTGTGGTCTGCCTCTATAGGGACCACGAGGGTCATTTGAACTAATTATTAATTGACCAAGTCACCGAGACTGAATGATCGATTGTCCTTTGGCAAGTGAGAAATGATGTTTTGACAATCTGAGCAAATATCCCCTTATCAGCTATCCTCAAACTCTTTGCGCTCACAAAAAATGGTCGAAGAGTCTTAATCGTGGCCGAAGATCATTCTCACCACGTGTGTTGTTGTAATACCTAGTGGGAAGGTGTTAGGCACCCATCCCGCCCTTTCGGTCTCTCATGGGCTTGTGTTATTATTTTCCTTTATTTCTCCATGAAGTGTGTGTGTGTGTATATATAATGGAGATCGGAATCGTTAAACTCATACCATGGAAAAGATAGAGTGAGGTCATCCATAGGAATGTTCCCAAAATAATATATAGAAAATATGATTTATGTGTTTATCGCGATATTGATCGTCATGATGAAACGATAATATGTGTTGGATGAAACGCTAATAAGGAACATAGTATGTATACTAATGCAAGAATATGATAAATGTGAAAAGGGGGATTTAGAAAATTTGGAAGATTAGAAAAATTGGAAAAGTTGAAAATTGGGAAGTTGGAAAACGAGAAAATTAGAAAATTGGACTCGAGTCTCAGGTTTTAATCCGAGATTCCTATGTCGCCTCAAAGTCCGCGTAGTTTGCATACCACATAGGGATGGGGTTTATCCCATAGATTCAAACGAGATTTTATTATATGTGCATGTGTAGAAAATGTGTCTTAGTTTTGAAAAAGTGTGATGGACAATTCCGTTCAGAATTTATGGGCGTAACCCTCTTTTTGTTTGTTTTGTTTATTTTGTTTTTTTAATAGAAAATAAAGTATGTGAAATATACTAATAAAAATTTAGATATTAATGTGTATGAACTAAAATAAGAACTAGATTATGAATCTAATGTATTTAATGCAAAAATAAGAAATTTAAAGAGAGAGAGGGAGGATTTGGACCTTCATTGAAGCTTGATCTTTGATTTTGGATGAACTCCCTTGAATGTGAGATGAATATTGGATGAGAGAGAATATGATTTTGCAAAATTGGGTATGAAAAGTATGGGAATGTAAGCTTAAATGGAATTTCACATGAAAAACTTTGCTGATTTCGAGAGCATGTTATTGAGATCACTGATGCTGATGGTTCTAAGGTGAGCTTTGCAAGTGAGGTCATGACCTCTATTTATAGTGTAAAGGGTGGTGCCAATCGGCATGGCCCTAGCCCTACCAATCGGTAGGTGACCCTATACACACTGCCGATAGATAGGAAAATGGACCTTCCAATTGAATTGGTAGTCTCGTGCAGATTTTTTTGGAAAAATAGTTATAAAACGTAATCCATTGATTCAAATCGTGCAAAGTACATACCTTTAGAAGGGTAATTTAGAGACTTTCAAGAGTAATTTGGACCGCTCCCAGGTCCAGGAGTTGATTTTGGGTTGAATGTGGCTCGAAAGCGCACGTCGGTCCTTTGGACGGGAGATCATCGGACATAAATAGATCATCCGGGATGGATTATTGGAAAGGTTAGGATATGTAATTTGACATTCTAAAGAGCTTCACATAGTTCGAAAGATTGACCTTGGTCAATCGGCACCTGAAAGCGCCTGGTGGCTTCTCATAGTAAAATGGATCATTCGTACATACCGTAAGTCAGAATTGCGCACGGGGCGGACCGTTGTAAAGGGTATTCGGTGCCCTTCTGAGATTCATTTAGTATCATTCAAGTTGAAGAGTTGACCTTGGTCAAATGGAGCCCGAGAGCGCCCAGTGGCCTCCTAATCAATTTTTGAAGGAAAACTGAAAGTTCGTCCGAACGGTTATGTCGTTTTATGCACGGGGCAGACCATTTGAAAGGGGTTTTAGTTCCCTTTAAAGATTCAAAGATCTTTCACTCTGATAATGAAGTTGATTGGGGTCAAATCGAGGACCGGGAGCGCCTAGTGGCTTCAAAATTGATTTTGTGCAGTAAAATGGTTCATTCGTCCAAAGCATTATGCTGATTTATGCACGAGGCAAATCGTTGAAAAGGGAATTCTGTGCCCTTGAAGATTCAATGAGCTTTTTCTCTCACAATAGAGTTGACCGGAGTCAAACTGGGCTCAAGAGCTCCCGATGGGTTCTAGATCGGTACTCGAAGTATGACCTAGGGTTTGTAGTAACCTGAGGAGGTGTTAGGGATACAAGGACAGACTTAGGGGGTCCTAGAATGTGGTGCCTATAGAACCCCTCGACGGTTGAGCTTGGAAAAAGTGAAAGCCATCCAATAGATACCACATGATGTTTAGGAGGATGATACTCAAGACCTAAGATAAGGGTGACTGATTAGAGGGTCAAGACCGATTCGAGGACATTAGAGGAATGCCGGGGATGGACGATTCTATGGTTTGAGGTTAATTCTAACCGAAAAAGGGTGACAACCAAGGGCTGAGGTCAATTATAACCTAAAGGAGGTGATGAATGAGGGTCGAGGTCAATTCTGACCTAAAAAAGGTGACGACTGAGAGACGAGGTCAATTCTAACCTAAAAGAGGTGATGACCGAGGGTCTAGGTCAATTTTGACCTAAAAGAGTGACGCTCGAGGGCTGAGGTCAATTTTAACTTGAAGGAGGTAATGATCGAGGGTCGAGGTCAATTTTGACCTAAAAGAGGTGAAGATCGAGGGTCGGGGTCAATTATGATCAAGAAGAGGTGATGGCCCAAGGCTGAGGTCAATTTTGACTTGAAAGAGGTGATGACTGAGGGCTGAGGTTAATTTTAACCTAAAAGGGCTGACAACTGAGGGATGAGGTCAATTTTAACCTGAAAGAGATGACGACCAAGGGTCAAGGTCAATTCTGACCAGAAAGAGGTGACGACCAAGGGTCGAGATCAATTTTGACCTATAAGAGGTGAGGATCGAGGGTTGAGGTCAATTCTGACTTAAAAGAGGTGATGACCAGGGGTCGAGCTTAATTATGACCCAAAAAGAGCCGACGATCGAGGGCCAAGGTCAATTTTGACCTGAAGAAAGGTGAGGACCTAGGGTCGAGGTCAATTCTGACCTAAAAGAAGTGACATTCGAGAGCCGAAGATAATTCTAACCTAAAAGAGGTGACGACTCAGGGTCGAGGTCAATTCTAACCTGAAAGAGGTGACCATCGAGGGTCGAGGTTAATTTTAACCTAAAAGAGGTTACGATCGAGGGTCGAAGTCAATTTTGACCTTAAAGAGGTGAAAACCGAAGGCCGGGCTCAGTTCTGACCTAAGAAGAGATGATGATTGAGGGCCGAGGTCAATTCTAACCTAAAAGAGGTCACGATCGAGGGTCGAGGTGAGATCTGATCTAGACGACGTAACAACTCGAGGACAAGTTCAATTCTAACCTAAAAGAGGTGACGACCGAGGTCTGAGGTCACTTCTAACTTTAAAAGGTGACCACTGAGGGTCGAGGTCAATTCTGACCTAAAAGAGGTGACGGTCGAGGGTCAGGGTCAATTCTGACTTAGATGAGGTGACGACCTGGAGCCGAGGTCAATTCTGATCTAAAAGAGGCGAATATCGTGGGTCGAGGTCAATTATAACCTAAAAGAGGTGACGATCAAGGGCCGAGGTTAATTATGACCTAAAAAAGGTGACAACCAAGGGCCGAGGTCAATTCTGACCTAAAAAGGGGTGACGACTGAGTGTCAAGGTCAATGCTGACCTAAAAGATGTGAAGACCCCGGGCCTAGATCAATTCTAACCTAAAAGGGGTGACGACCGAGGGCCGAGGGAAATTCTGACCTAAGAAGAGGTGACGACCCGATGCCGAGGTCAATTCTGACCTAAAAGAGGGTGACCAATACTGTGAGTCAAAGCCAATTATGAGGGCTCACGTATTCTTAGGGAAACTTGGAAACTCCTTTGTGGATATGTATATTGCAGTTCCCTTGGGGGGGGGGGGGGGGTTTGGTGGGGGAGGGGGAATTTGATTTTAGGTTCCGTTGGGGAAGAGGGAATAATCCGGGGGTTGGATGTTTCTTAACTGATATTTTTTTTATTTTTACGGTGTCCTTTAGAGACATCGCTAGGGGGATATCCAACTGATTTTTGTGAATTCCATTGGGGAGGCAATAGTTCCACTAGGGAAATGAGTGTGATAAAAATGATTTTCTTTTTTAAATGGGTTCTAAAATCCATTTGTTATTTTTAAGAATTTTTCAGGTATTTTTCAGGATTTTCTGGCATTTATTTGGAATTTTTGTACGAAATTTCGGGAAGGGTACCGACTGACATGGTTTGAGGGGTGCCAAACGGAAGTGGCATGGTCTTTTGGGGTACCTTGAGTAGGTGAAGGGACAATGTTGATCTAGTAATTTCTTATTTCCTCTTAATACCATTTTTCCTCGATGATCTTTTTAGATATTTATTTTTCTCTGCTGGGGAATTTGCAGGTTACCTTCTATCCCTGGGGGACAGCCATCCAGCATTCAGGATTTATTGGGGGAAGCACGCAGATGCGGCATTGATTGGTATGTTTGATACCAAGAAGAGAGGGTTATGGGGCAGATAAGGTGACATCCAATTCTGGTTCTTTTCCATTTTCTGGCAGGTTCTTCACTGATTGTGGGAGATTAGCATTTGCATCCTTAATGTAGTGGCCTTGCACCTGAAAAGAGACTCAAAAATGCAAAAAGATATGCATATTTCGTTTGATTGTCTTGATTTAGTGGCCTACTCTACATGCACTTTAATTTGCTGTCGAGTTTTTATTTTGAGAAAGAATAAAAGGAGTGTGTTGTTGGAAATTTTTTGAGTATGTTTGGGTAGAAGATGGACCCGGAAGGTTGACTAAAAAAGAGATTCCCTTTTGAAGGGATTTATTTTGAGAAGAAGTTGTAAAAATGAGTTTTTGAATTTTTTTGAGTAATGGAAGGCCTTTGCGGCTTGGTTGGCATATGTATTAGGAGGTAGAAAATTGGGTTGTAAACTGGGGGAATACCAGTATGTTTGGTTGGTTTGTCTGAAACAGACCTCTTTCTTACTTTCCCTGGCGAATCCTACACCAATTTGACGGGAACAGATTGTGCCACCTCGGACACTAGACTTCTTTTCGGTGGAGGACTTGATAGAGAGTATGCACATACGGCTGAGCTCTTTGTGTGAGAATCACCGATTGTCGACCCGTCCATCCCAGTCTGATGGAAGAGTCAGGCATACTTCAGGGGACTAAATGAAGTGGTTGTAGAGAAAAATAGTTGCCAAGATGCAGGTTGTGGAAACTGGGCAAAGGTGGTTCACCATATCTGACATCATGGAGGGAGGTCTTTTGATTTTCCTCCGACTTGTCCATGTTTATCATTCTATGGAGCATCTGTGTCACTCTATTCAACCAGGGAAAGTTTGGGAACCCCCATATGTGGGAGATGATGGGGTGGGTTCCTCTGGCAGTTGAGGGAGGATCCATATGGAGTTTATTTTTGTAATGGGTGTTTGGTTGTGTGTTTGGGAATAATTTGAGGGTTATTTTAGGTGTAGTGGGGCTTGTTTTTGTTTTTGTTTTAGGAAAGTAGGAGTAGACTGACAAGGGAAGTCGTTTGACTTCTTATGCTGATGTAATTGTACCGAAACTTCCCAAGAATGAAATAAAGAAGTTTTTTATCATCGAGTTGTGTCTCCTTATGAGCTTTGCATTTGAATTATCTATACCAATCGCTAAGTCATACATAATCCTTTTGTTCATTTACATGTTAAAATGAATTATCGTTCTCGAAGATAAGAAAAGAATAGTATTTTGTGAAAGATAAGGGAGTTGTGCTCATGTGAAGTGTATGAGTTGCCTACGTACCTCTGGGGGTTTTTTAAAATTTCCTGAAATGCATTTTTTTAAGTGAAAAGATTTTTAGAGGATCAGACCCCATGTAGTTCTGAGTAAAGGGAAATGAAGATTTTTTTTAATAGGATGGAGATGAGAATAGTCTTAGTGCGCCAAGATTTCGGACTAGGGGTAGAATTTCTTGAAACGATCCAGGTTGATTGGATGGTCCATCTCTTCTCTATCAAGGTCAATGAGCATAGCGGCGGCGACTGACATGATCTTCTTTACGATGTAGGGGCCGCTCCAATTGGGCTTGAATTTCCCTTTGGGGTCCCAGATGGTCTCAACTATTTCTTTAAGGGATAAGTCCCCTTCTCGGACACCGCAGTCCTTGAATCTCTTGTTTAATGATCGCATTTTCCGGTGATGGTACCCTGACATGTGATATAGAGCATTCAATCTCTTTTCATCTAATAGTGACAGCTCGTTGAGACGGCTTTGAGGCCAGTATTCCTCGCTGACTTTGCTTTTAAGCATGATGCGTAGCGAAGGGATTTCCAGTTCCACGGGTAGGACTGCTTCCATGCCGTAAACTAGAGAGTAAGGGGTAGCCCCTGTAGACGTTCAAACTGAAGTGCGATAGTCCCAGAGAGCATAAGGGATCCGGTCAACCCTATCTCGATAGCTTTTGGTCATCTTACTGATGATGGATTTGAGGTTCTTATTAGTGGCTTTAACTACACTGTTGGTTTGGGGTCGGGAGGGGGAAGATTTGTGTATCTGAATCCCATACTCGTCGACCACTTTTGTGACTTCTGCTTCGAAATGCTATTCGTTATCTAATACCAGCTGGTGCGGGACCCCATATCGGCAGATGATATTTTTCTTGATGAACTTGGCCACCTTTTTGGCATTCAGAATTGCGTATGACTCAGCTTTGACCCATTTGGTAAAGTAGTCAGTGGCAACTAGGATGAACTCATGTCCATTAGAGGCTTTGGGTGTAACCTTTCCTATGATGTCAATGCCCCATGTGGAGAACGACCATGGAGAAGTCATGTTATATAATTCCCATAGAGGCAAGTGTTAGAGGTTCGCAAACTGTTGGCATTTAAGACATCTTCGAACATAGGTGGTGCAATCTTACACCATGGTAGTCCAATAGTAACACTGTCAAATGATTTTCTTGGTAATAATATTTCCATTGATGTGGGGTTTGCACTCCCCGCTTTGGATTTTCTACATCATTTCTTTAATATTAGCCCCTGTAATGCAGTGCAAGTGGGTTCCATCAAAATTTTGCTTAAATAGTGATTTATCATAGATAATTTACTGGGTAGCCAGTCTACGGAGGGTTGCTCGATTTTTTTTGTCAGAACCTTGGAGATACATACCATGCTTGAGGAGGCACCAAATATCATAGTACCATCAGTCGACTATATCAGGATCTTCTTCTATGATGAACTCAATATGGTAGTAGTGGGTTGGTTTGTCTTGCTTTTGAACTAGGAAAGTGTCCATTGTTACTCCTTCGGGCATGTCAATCATGGAGGCTAAGGTAGCAAGGGCATCGACTAAGTTGTTATTTACTCGGGCAGGTAGTGGAAGGTGACTTCTTAGAATTGGGAGGCTATCTCTTCTTGGTGAGCATGGAAGGGTAAGAGTTTCTCGTCCTTGACTTTAAATCTTCTGCCTACCTGGCCGATGGTGAGGGTTGAATCCCCATAGACATCTACGTATCTAATTCCTTTCATATGAGCAACTTTGAGGCCTACTGTGTGTGCCTTGTATTCATTCATGTTGTTGGTGCAGGGAAAATCCAGCTTAATGGCAATGGGAGTGTGAGAGTCATTAGTGGAAATTAGTAGTATCCCAATGCCATATCCTTTCTTGTTCACTGCACCATCAAAGAATGTTTGCCAGCGGAGATCTTCCAGGGAGGCATAAAGGATATTCTCATTTAAGAATTCAAAAATCCAAACATCGGCTTCATCCATAGGGTAGTCAACAAGGTAGTTAGAGATGGCACTTCCTTTTATGGATTTCTACGTGGCATACACAATATTGAATTTGGCTAAAATCATTAACCAACGAGCCATTTGTCTGGACAATGCATGCTTTTTGAGTAGGTACTTTATGGGATCCATTCGGGACACAAGTTTGATGGGAAAGGCGAGCATGTGGTGCCATAATTTTTAGGTGACCCATACAAGGGCGACACATTCTTTTTCCAAAGCAGTGTAATTAAGTTCGTATCTGGCTAACTTACGACTGGCGTAGTAGATGGCTCCTTTTTTATGGGATCTTCAAGGTATTGGGCTAGAAAATCCCTAGTTGCGTCAGTTACGATTCGGTATATGAGTAGGGGACGACCAGGTTGTGATGGCATGAGTACCGGAGGTTGGGTTAGATATTGCTTAATTCGGTCAAAGTATTCTTGTAAATCTTGGTTCCAAACCTTGGTTGAATATTTTCGGAGGAGTTTGAAGATGGGTTCACAAATGGAAGTCAATTAGCTGATGAACTGGCTGATATACTGTAACTTTCCACGGAATCCCTAGACTTCCTTCTCTGTTCAGGGTGGTGGCATTTCGAGTATCGCCTTCAGTTTGGCAAGATCTTCCTCAATTTCTTTCTCACTAACCATGAAGCTCAATAGCTTCCATTCGGTAACACCGAAGACAGATTTCTGTGGGTTAAGTCGCATTTGATATTATTATAGTCGCTCGAAGAACTTTCGGAGAGAGGGAACATGACTTTCCCTAGTCTTAGACTTGATAATCATATCATCCACGTAGACCTTGAATTCTTTGTGTATAAGATTATGCAAGATGGTTGTGGCAGCCCTCTGGTAGGTAACCCCTGCATTTTTTAGACCAAATGGCATAATAGTGTAGCAGAAAGTTCCTAAGGGGTGATGAATGCAGTTTTGGTGCATCTTGATCTGATTACATTCGGTAAACCCATCCACGAATGACTTGAGAGCGTGACTGGGTGTGTTGTCTATAATTATGTCGATATAGGGTAGTGAGTAATCATCCTTCGGAGAGGCCTTATTTAAGTCACGGTAGTCGGTACACATGCGAACCTTCCCTCCTGATTTTGGCATGGGTACAATATTGGCTAGCCATGTGGGATATTTGATCACACGAATGAAACCCACGTTCAACTATTTGATCATTTCTTCCTTAACCTTGAGCGACCATTCGGTGTGGAGCTTTCGTAGTTTCTTCTTGATCGGTTTGCATTCAGGGAGAGTAGGAATCTCGTGTTGATCTATCTCAGGATCAATGTCGGGAATATCATCGTAATACCATGAGAAGACATCCATAAATTCTTTCAATAATTTCTCGAGTTGTGTGCGCTAATGCTCGTTAAGGGTGGCACTAATCCTAATTTTGCACATTTGGCTACTAGAACCGAGATTAATAATAACAATTTCTTCTCCATTAACTTAAACGCGATTGTTTTATTTGTTATTAACCTTATTTAGATTAGTTAAGAATTGCTAATTTACAAAATCATCATCATCAAGAATTTGATTAGAATCAAGACAATTAATGTAAGGCACAACTGTGACACCCCGACTAATTAAATACCGGCTAGCTACTCTTTTATTAAATTAATACAAAATTCCAAGTTGGTTCAGTTAATAGCATCACTGTCGAAAACATTTTAATGATTACTAACCACCTAGTATTTAAAAAGTAAGATGTCAAATTTTAAATTAAATCTGACTAACATGCAATAAATGAATTATGAAAGAATAACATAACCATTCACAATAAAGTCCCAATAGTGTAATCAACAAGTAATAAAGAGTCTAGAAGAAATACTCCTCACAACAATCCCAATATGGAAATAAATAAAACAAGTCTGCATCCTGAATTAATTACAAACCAAAGTCTGATTAACTGAAATATAAAATGTCTCTAAAGAAATGGGCGACATGCCCTACAATGATGAAACTGAATATGGAGTCAAGATTAGAAAAGAGGCATCTACTGTCAAAGCCCTGTAACTTCCACAACAGCTACAGCTCGTCACCTGAATGGAAATACTATGCATGGTGTCCTTGTGGCTGGGCACCTAAAAGGTTTTTACAAAAAAAATAGATTTAAAAGCAAACGGGTCAGAGCCCGAAAGTGGAGAGTATTTTAAAAACAGCAAGTGCTTTAATAACATTTAAAACAATGAATGCAAGATACATGTTAGGACGTGCTCTCACATGAAATACTCACCTCTCGTCTAACTGTGCACTCTTAACGTTCCTGTACCCATTTATGTGTTAGTTATATCTAACTAAACCGTCATAAGTTCTAACCCAACTACTCGATTCACAATATGAATTCCCAATGTTATTACTTAAATAGATAGCTTTACTTATACTCGGATTCTCAATTGTTAACATTACAATTCTCGGCATGTTATCCCTTTTTAACTTCTCAAAGAGCACTATAAATTATTCTCGCAATTTAAACATAACAAATTCCTTTTCATTGAACCGTATATTATTCACATCATAAATATACAATACAAGCACCCCGAGGCTAAGCTGTGGTTCACACATACTCTGCTATCCATCCCGGTACATCACGTACATAAGGATTACAAATTCCGAATCTCTCAGGAATTGTTAGAATAGACACCACACACAAAAATGGAGGTGAACATAATTCAACATATCCATGGTCACGTACATACCTACGCTCCATAGTCAGCTGGCTTAATAACTCACAAATTAGTCATTCCCTTGAACTATGTCCTCTAGGTACCACTCTAAATCCGGGCACACAAGGATTAGATGGCCCTAAGCGAACGTAAACCTCCCGTGATAGCAAGTATGGTAGTTATGTCATACACATAAAAATTATATACATATACTAAGCATGCACACATCTTAGATATCTCAATATTAATAAAGGTATTTTCTACATCCTTATACCATTATTCCAATATTATACATTTTAATTCTTCCGATAATATATAATGTAGACTGTTGACACATCTCACGTCGTAGATTCTTGTACTTAAAACCTATCTCAAAGGGGTTATTAAGTTTCCTATTATTCCCACATACAACATCATTATTCTTAAGGTCCTTACTTCTGCCCCAAACCTCATTTCATCAATTTGTTCAAATTTACGCTTTTAACCCTAATATTATCTCACTCATCGAGTTTCATTAGCTTTTAGAATAATTCCTCAAATTGAATTCTAATTAAGGTCCAAACTTTATAACCATACCTACTGGTCTTCCTTAAGTCTAAGGATATTCATAAAGTCTCCAATAATATTTTCTAAGGGTTAACATCATTAAAATTTAACTAGGGAAATTTTACTCATTCTGGGAAGGTCGATCGATCGACTTTGAACCTCGATCGATCGATGGTGGTCGATCGATCGACTGATGAATGTCGATCGATCGATCGCACCAGGTAGGCTACGGACTGCTTCGTTTTGCAGTCCTCAAATCGTTCCAAACCTCCATTATAAAGCATGAAACTCTAATATAACGTTATAATATCATCATACAACCATCCTATAACATTGTTAACGTTCTAAAACCATAATTCATCAACCAAGGGCTTTGTTTGGATCAAAACTTCATCAAGAAACCTAGTTTTCTATTTCTTTCAAGAACATTAATAAATCTCTTCTTAAATCCGTTTTTAGATCATCAAGGGTCATATTTTGAATTCATAATTCGTCCAGAATATGTCTACATGCAATTCCTAACATAGTTCATAGTTTTAATCTTCAAATACATGGGTATATATCAATCTTCCAAGATAAATTTGATAATTTCCCTAAACATGGAAAAGCATAACATTGAATCAATTGTAATTAAATCACTTGCCTCTAATCTTTCTCTGAATTTGATGTTGAATCTTGAAGGTTGAATTGTTCTCTCTCTCTCTGCAGAATTCTCTTTTCTCTCTCTCTCTACAAGTTCTTCTCTAAAGATGATGACAATGGAGGTGGGGGTTTATTTTTGGACCCTTAACTCCTATTCTAAACTTCTCCCGTAGCCCACTACTTAGTTTAGTGCTGATAATGGGTTGGTGGGTTTATTTATTAATCAAAATTAAACTCTAATTTTCGTGGGTTTTAATTCCCAAAATTCCAAAATTACCAAAATACCCTTTTAAGTTGTCGGTATGGCCTAAAAATGCCCCGGGACCCAAACTAAACCCCCGGCTAGTGTTTTCTGACTATTTCGACCCTTCCGGACGCGTTGGCGCACTCAAAATGACCATACAGTTAATATAAATAAAATTCAATTTTTAATTAAATAATTACTTTCCTGACGCGACTGTCACACGCGTCTCAACAAAATTTTCCAAATTTCCGTATATCAATTTCACAAAAAATTTAATAATTTCAATATTCATATAACGTCGTATGTACACATTATAATCAAATACCAACTCACATCTCGTTAGTGTTTTATCCGGATTAATTCTCAATTAATTCACATTTAATTAAATTAATCCCATAAATAAATATTAATAAAAGTACGGGGTATTACAATAACAAGATACTCAAAATCTTAGTTTATTTCATTGACAGGAAAAATAGCATTGAGAACCTCATCAAAGGAGGTCTCGATTACATCAAAGTAAGGAGGGATAACAAGAGTAGGGGAAATGGGATAAACATCTAAGTTCGGCTGAATTTTAGTAGGTGGAACTGGTGCAGCATGCCAGTTGAGGAGAGGTGTATTAGCAGCTTTGATCAAGCGGTATGGATTCGATTATGTAGCCCCCGAGTGGATCATGCAGAGTGTCATCCCCAGTGTCGATAAGTTGAATAAATCTTCTGAGTCACTCCCCTCGAAATTTTTGGTATCAGCTATGGTCTCTTTAAGGAGTGGTTACACATGATGTTGGGAAATTTTGGCCCATGAGTAGCTGTCTTGGAAAAAGATCTCCAGTCCAAGTTTCATCTTCTTATGCACATGATCACACCACGGTTCAGTAAAGTCATAAAAGGGGAAATCTTCACCCTCTTTGATGAATCTTCCGTTCAAGGAATCTCTTGAGACAGTCTTGGCACTTTCTATCCTTCTCTTCAGCCGAGGTTGGTGGATCATTCGGAGTTCTTTTATTGATGTTAATAACCTAAGCCGCAAGGGGGGAAATCTTTCTTCAACACAATGCGTTTAAGTATCCCCTGTTGTCTTCATCTCAGTCCCAGTCCTAGAGTGAAGTGCATGTACTCGAACATTTGGATCAAATTGACATTACCATGAGGGTTATACTCTAGACAAACCCTATCTTTGAAATCATCCCTTGTTGGGAGTAGAAGTGGTTCAACTCGAAAACCTGACATAAGCATATCATTCACCCCGTGTTGTATCTCAAGTACTGGATTGATAGTGCTTGCATTCTCGACATTGACGTCGTTTCCCAAGATGGTGATGACCTACCCATTGGCAAAGAACTTCAGAATCTGATGGAGGGAAGAAGACAAACCCTTAATGTTATGGAGCCATGGTCGCCCAAGCAACATATTAAAACAAGATGTGATGTCGATTACTTGGAATTCAACAACTAGATTTATAGGGCTGACCCCTATTGTGAGTTTTATGGATCCCATTACCTCTCAATGAGTATTATCGTAGGCATGTACAACGACAGAGGTTGGATAAAGTTGCTCACTTTTAGTCCCAAATAATTAAGGGTCCTCAACGGGGAGACATTAAGAGTTTATACATTATCAATAAGAGAGAGTGGGACAGTCTTTCCCATGACTTCAACAGAGATGTTGAGAGCATGGTTGTGGTTTGTCCCAATCTTAGGAATTTCTTCTTCAGAGAAAGAGAGCATTTCAGTAGAGGTCAAGGATCCGACTAGATTCACTACTTCTTTTGGCATGGTGGAAGGAGGGATTGTGAGTCCTGTGAGTAGCTTGATCAAGGCATTTAGGTGTAGCTAGGAAGACATAAAGAGTCCCCATAGAGTGATATTGGTTTGGGTCTTCTTCAATTAATCGAGGATCTTGCTCTCCTCGAGGGTCAATTCGAGCATAGGAAGATTCTCAACACCTTTTCCTTTGTCGCTTGCTAATGGTGGTAAGTTTGGAACTTAGGAATGCCTCCCTGACCCAGTCATGTGGTTCACAAAAGAGGGTAAAAATAAAAACCTTATTTCCTCATCAATCTCGGGTTGTTCAACCACATTGTTGATTTTTCCTAGTAGCTCCTTAAATGATATCATCTCGCATATGTTGACTAGCGGGTTAGTCTTTTCTAGACCTTGCTCTTCATATGAATCGTCGAACGCATCCCCCCATCTAGTGGCAACGGCATCATATTTCCATGAAAAGTCAACACGCTCCACAACCTCAACGGCCTCTTCATATAAATCCTCCTATTCGGCAGGGAGATGTAGAAGTGAAGGGACCCGGCACCCATGTAGTTTCAAAGCATCAAGTAGTTCGGACATACAATAAATATCACCGGTCTGGCAGAATAAGGCTACTATAATCTGAACCACATCATTAAAGTTAACTTCATTAGTTTGTACCACCTAATTATCTGACTCTCGGGCCCATTTTCGAGCTTCTAAGAATAGTGTACTGAATCTCTGGTAATCAATTGTCATCTAGGAGGGCAATTTCAGCCCAAACTCTAGGATCTGGATCAACACTTCTGATAATTCCATATTTTTACCTTCATAACGGGTAGGGACAACGATGCATGCTCTAGTAAGTAGTGACAAGGCCTGATCAATGAAGTATGTAGGGTGCATGAGAAACTATGGGCACACTTGGAGAGGTTTAGGAGAGTATATGGGTATGATAGGTGATTTTCTTGGTATGATCTGGGTAGATGTATCAAATTATGGGTTTTCTTATAGGAAGATGGTATTTGTATGATTTGGGAGTGGATTGTGGGTAGCGTTTGGTTTAGGATTGGCTGGTGGGGTGATGACACCCCAGTCGATTAGGCCTTTAGCCATATTTCGGAGGTGGAAACACTGTTAGTGGTATGACCGGTAGTTTGATGAAAGTCATAATGGGCATCTAGTTTGAATTTTTTGTTAAGTGGGTTTGGTAATGGACGAGGTTCCAATGTCTTTATGAGGTTTCGACTTAAAAGGGCTTGGTAAACCTTGAAAAGGGGAGCGTGAAGCTCGGTGTATTCCTTCCTAACTGGATTAGGGCAGATTTCTGGTGCCCATGAAGTGGCAGGCTAAGAGATGTTGTTGATGGTTGAAACTGCGATACCGGTAGGCTTTTCATACCTTCTGGGAGCGAACTATACAGATGCTTTCTTCGGTTCAACTCCTGTCTTGGCAAGACCTTCTTCGATCTTCACTCTTGCTTCTCGAAGGGCTCGAAAATAAGGGTAGTATTATCATCCCATTGTCGCTCGAACATGGGGTAAGAAGTTCTTCTTTATGATACTGACTTACTCCTTTTCGGAAGTTCGGTTAGTCATGGTCGCTGATTTATCTCTCCACCTTTCTATGAAATTACTAACTGATTCCCCAGGGTTCTACTTAAGCATCTCTAAATCACGGTGGTTGACTTCCAACTCTTTGTTGAACTTATACTATGACATGAATTCGCGGGTAACATCCTCCCAACTGTGGATCTTGGACTCCTCGAGGGATAAGAACCAGCGAATAGCGTTGTCCTTCAAAGTCTGTTGACACATTTGGGCCATTATTTTCTCAGAGGCACCTAAGAGAGTCATGGCTCAATGATAACTGCGTAGATGAACAATCGGAGGTCCATTACCCCCGAATTTCTCGATGTTGGTCATCTTGAACTTTTTTGGCAACCTGGCTTTAGGATAGGGAGACATGTAGGTGTAGTCCATGTAATTTCCATAGATTCTGAGTTAGTCAAATTTCTTGGTCAACATCTTGAGATCTTCTTTAACCTTGTTCAATTCTTCCTCCTTCGGATCAATGATCACGGGTAAGTTAGTCCCTGGCTGGGCAAGATTCAGTATAGGGAGTTGGACTAGAGACGGGACGTTATTAGGAGGGGCACGTGGAGCATGCTGACATTCCTCGGGAACCCATATAGGCTCGGGTTTGGGAGGACCCATATAGGGAGCCAATTTCATTGCATCTCATGAACCTCAGTATGAAGGTTGTCAATCTTGGCAGTGAGTTGGACTAAGACCGTCATCAAATTCGACTGTACATTCGGTGCTTGATCTATTTTCTTCATGGAAAGTGGATGAATTTGGGACTCGGAGGAAGTGGCGAGGGAACTAACAGAGCATCGGGGTGGTTCGATGGAAGACCGAAGCTAATAGGGATCCAGTCCAAAGGTATGCGATCGTCCTGATAATGAGAAAATTATGATTTTTTTTTAAAAAAAGGAGGGAAAACTGTTATATTTGAAAAGGAAGAAAAATATTTTTGACATTTTTTTGGAAAAGAGGAGGACAAAATGTTTTTGGGTAAATGTGAAGAAAAATATTTTTGGTATAAGGAAAAATGTTTTTGGTATTTTTGATAAAAGAAGGAAAAATATTTTTGACACTTTTTGGCAAAGAAATAAGGAAAAGAAGAGAGACGAGTCTCAGCATGATTATTATTATGTTTATTATGTTATCACTTGTATTAGGTTTACCTAAATGCAAAAAAATTCCAGACGGGAGAGCCTGGGAAAATTGGGCTTGAAAAAATATGTAAAAACACGGTTAGACTTGTTACCAGGCTCATGGGCAGGGTCCCGTTTTTAAAAATTGCATGAAAATTTGAGCGACATTTCGACCCGTCATTTCGGCAAAGTTTCGAGTAGAAATCAACAAACTAAATATGAGTGCCCTAGGTTTGACACCTATATGCAAGTATGCAGTTGTTGGGTTAATTGGAGGGTTCCCCCTTTGGCATGACTTCCACGGTATACCTCTTTCTTTTGAGGGAAATTGGTACGTATGGACAAGACATTTGATATACCTGAGGGTACGTGAATTGCCTCACTATATACCTCGTGGGGACAATACGTGTGAGAGTGAATTAGATATACTTAACGTATATGAACGAGTTCCCTGTGATATACCTCCCGTCATGACTTCTGTCAAGCGATACGATGCTGGGGGAATCGTTCGATATATGTCGAAGGTACTTGGACAATGGAAGGTGAGAGTCATATCGCTTAGGCTAACTGGGACTTATCGAACCAGCGCCCATCACGAAGTGACCCCCAGTTACGGGACAAATTTTGGTCAATAACCATACTCTTTGGTGATGTAGAGTGCAAAATGCATGATCCTTCATTAGTACATTATGGAGAGAGTATCTTTATGAATGAGCATCATGCCAAGCAGGGGATAATGTACAAGTATAAAAAGTAAATCTATACTAAGCATGGATATGTGAGAATGAGTGATGTGTAGCTATCTACAAGGGAGTGTGTGGTAGTGAACCTAAGCATGGATCAATTACAAATGGTGTGTGACAAATGTGACTGAGCATGGATATATACAAGTGTGATAAGTGGATGTGTGTGTTAGTGACACCTAAGCTTAGATATTATAAGTGATGTGTGCAACATGTGGATATAAGTGATCCTAGGTCCACGTGGTGTGAAGTGTACAAGGATAATATCTACAAGTGAGTAGTGACATAAGCATGAGGTATATATGTATAAGAAATAATAGAGGAGAAAAAATGGAACATATAAATAGGTGCATACGAACACAAGAAAACATAAAACACCCATGCAAAGAGAGTCTAGCCCTCTTATAAATGACATCCCCAGCAGAGTCGCCACTGTGTCCATCCCGATAGAGATGCGCGCCCTTTTTCTCTCTTCTCGCTCCCCAAAGGAGGGATGGAGAAGAAAGGGGATTGAAGGTCTCGCGCCCTACTTAGGAACACTTCGACCGTCATCGGTGTGGGGTAAATGTAAAGAGATGGAGTCGCCAACCTATTTTGCACAAAACAGGCAAAAGAATATGTTGCCGCCTCAAGAGAGCGGCATCGAAGACAAACTGATGCATACGAAACCAATAGTTCAAAGGTTCGGGGGCTAAGTTAAGGAATGGGAAGGTGTTAGGAACCCATCTCGCCCTTTCGATCTCTCATGGGCTTGTGTTATTGTTTTCCTTTATTTCTACACGAAGTGTGTGTGCATGTATATATAATGGATATCGGAATCGTTCAACTCATACCATCGAAAAGATAGAGTGAGGTCATCCAAAGGATGTTCCCAAAATAATATATAGAAAATATGATTTATGCGTTTATCGCGATATTGATCGTTATGATGAAACAATAATATGTGTTGGATGAAACGCTAATAAGTAACATAGTATGTATACTAATGCAAGAATATGATAAATGTTGTAAAGTGGATTTAGAAAAATTGGAAAAGTTAAAAATTGGGAAGTTGAAAAATGGGAAAATTGGAAAATTGAACTCGAGTCTCGGGTTTTAATCTGAGACACCTACGTAGCCTATAAAGGCATCAAAGTCCATGTAGTTCTCATGCAACATAATGGTGGAGTTTATCCCATAGATTCTAATGGAATTTTATTATATGTGCTTGTGTAGAAAATGTGTTTTAGTTTTGAAAAAGTGTTATAGACAATCCCGTTCAGAATTTATGGGCGTAACCCTCTTTTTGTTTATTTTGGATTTATTTGTAGAAAATAAAGTATGTGTAATATACTAATAAAAATGTAGATATTAATGATTATGAACTAAAACAAGAACTAGTTTATGAATCTAATGTATTTAATGCAAAAACAAGAAATTTAAAGAGAAAGAAGGAGGATTTGGACCTTGTTTGAAGCTTGATCTTTGATCTTTAATGAGCTCCCTTGAATGTGAGATATAAATTGGATGAGAGAGAATATGATTTTTTCCAAGTTGGGTATGAAAATGATGGGAAAGTAAGCTTGAATGAAATTTCAAATGAAGAAACTTTGATGATTTTGAGAGAATGTTGCTGAGATCACTGATGCTGATGGATCTGAGGTATGCTTTGGAAGTGAGGTCATGTCCTATATTTATAGGGTAAGGATTGGTTCTGATCGACATGTCCCCATCCCTACAAATCGGCAGGTGACCATAGACACACTATAGATAAGCAGGGAAATGGGCCTGCCAATTAGTAGTCTCGTGCAGATTGTTTCGAAAAAATGGTCGTAGAAGGCAATCCGTTGATCAAAATTGTGCACGGGGCATACCATTAGAAAGGTAATTCAGAGACCTTTAAGAGTAATTCAGACTTCTCCCGGGTCCAAGAGTTGACTTTGGGTCAAATATGGATCGAAAGCGCACGTCGATCCTTTGGACGGGAGATCGTCGAACAGAAATAGATCGTTCGTCCGCATGGTAAGTTAGAATCACGCACGGGGTAGACCGTTGGAAAGGTTAGGAGATGTACTTAGACATTCCAAAGAGATTCACTTAGTTTGAAAGGTTGACCTTGGACAACTGAGGACCTAATATTGAGATGCAGGGAGTTGTTCTCCTGGGGAAATTTTATCTTAACTTGAGGATGCAGATGCACCTATTGTTCCGCTGAGGATTGTGTTGTTGTGAGAATCTATTGGGTAATGTTTGACCATTTTGAGACATCGGTTGGGGATAGTTTTTGTGGGGAAGCTGTGAAGGATTTTGAATGCGAGCGCATCCTGAAATTCCGTTGGCGAATGGATTGGGAGAAAATTCATCTTAGAAATTCTGCTAGGAAATTGGGAGGGTATTATTTTGCAATTCGATTGGGGAAGTGTTTGATTTGAGGTTTGAGGTTCGCTAGGAAAGACTTGAGATTTGAGATTCCGCTGGATAATTATAGTTGGACTTTAGGATGTGGGCACATTGTTGGTTCTACTTATGGGAATAAGTTTAGGGTTTATGTTGGGGCTAAGAGAGTAATATTAATCCTGTTGGGGACTTCGAGAGGTTATCAGGGGTTTAGTGTTCCAAAAAAATGGTTTTCCTGATGAAGAAATGCTCCAATATTTGTTTGGAAGTTTTAAGAATTTTTCTAGCCTTTTCTAGCATTTTTTTGTACATAATTCTTTAGCGGTTATCGAATGGCATACAATAATGGCTGCCATTTGGCAATCGCACGGACTCCTAGCCTTTCTTAGGTAGAGGAATAAGTAAGTGACGATTTGTATGCGCTGGGGTCTGTCGATCGGCATTCCATTTAGTCCCCTATAAAAAGGGGGTGATCCCTCCTCTTTTTTCACATCTTCAAACTTTTGAATCTTCTATTTCCTCTCTCTAAAAATTGTTCCTAAGTTCTTTCTTCTTCAAGAATTCAAATGGAAGCCTCTTCCCGCGAGGAATACAACTTGGAGTGCTAAACGTTAATAACTAGACTGGCCTGGAGTGGTAGTTTAGGGTGCCCCTTTACCTTGGGTAACGAGAATGCCTTTGATCTCTTTGAGTCGGTAGCTATGGAGTGCTTCCTTTTGCATGATCCTTCACACCACCGTTCGTATAGGGTGAGGAACCCAAGTGGCTTTATAAGTATAATGACCTTTGGTATACCTTTTTCATTTTACTTTATTTTCTTGTGCTAATGAAAGGTCTTTTCTTCTCTGCTGCTTTTGGCAGACTGACATAGCTCCTTCGAGCATGCGTTCTAGGGGGACGATCGGATTGAAGGATGTTTAGGACCATATTTCGGCAATGGTGCATTAGATGGTTACTTCTGTTGGTTTTGGTTGTCTGGCGCAGGCCTTGGATGAGATGTCGCATTCAACGGTGGTGTTGTGCACTTTGGGAGAGAGGTGGTGGGACACTATGCACACCTTCCATTTGGGTTTTAGGGAGATGAGTGTTACTCCCATTTATGTTTATCAACTACTGGAGATAGATTACGAGGGTGCGGAGACAGAGGTGGGACACTATGAAGGTGACGTCGGAGGCGATTAAGGCGACATTAGGGGATGTGGGTAGGTTCGTTTTTAGGGATTATATCCGCATCTCATCTGTTCAGTAGGTGCTCTTGAGTAGGAGGATAGATGAGACTGATGGTCGACGGGTGAGATAGATGGCCTGGTTGTTTATTTTTCTTCTGTTGGGTGGTTTTCTGGTGGCGACGAGTGGTGACGTCGTTCATCTATGGTTTTTGCCATTTTTGAAGATGTTTTTCGACATCCTGTCCTATGATTGGGGGAGCCTAACTTTGGAGAACCTTTATTCTTCTTTGGATGCATTCCTTTTGGAGGTAACTTTCACATTTCTTTTTCTTCATATGCATTTCCTTGTGTTTTTATTTAATTTTTTCTTTGTTGATTCCTATATTTTATAGATATGGTTCTATGAGGTGATTGGGCTCAACGTGACGTTGATAGCCCAAAAGGATGGGGACTTGGGGGAGTTATGTCGGATGTACCGGTGGCGAAAGTCCAACAGGAGGTCGAATCAGTTCTTGTCGGCCCTGAACATGCTCATGAGCGATCGGGTTATTTTATTTTTCTTTTGAATCATCTTTTGAAAAAATTTCTTTTTGTAGACACCACATTTATGGGCCCCCTATATTCTCCCTTAGGTCCCTGATTACTCTATATTCAACACAAACCCTAGGTCATACTCTGAGTACCGATCTAGAGGCCATCGGGCGCTCCTGAGCCTCGTTTGAATCTGATCAACTCTGTCGTTAGAGAGAAAGCTCAATGAATCTTCGAAGTGATCTGAATCCCCTTTCCAACGGTCTACCCTGTATGCAAATCGATAGAATGGTTCAAACAAATAGACCATTTTAGTACCAAAAACCGACCTGGAGACCATCGGGTGCTCCCACACTCCCGGGCCCTGATTTGACACCAATCGACTTCATCGTCAGAGTAAAAGCTCAATGCATCTTTGAAGGGAACTTAAACCCCTTTCCAACGATCTACCTTGTGCATGAAATGGCATAACCATTCAGACGAATGATTTATTTTCCCTTGAAAACTGAACCGAAGGCCATCGAGCGTTCCTGAACTCCGTCTGGCTAAAGTCAACTCTTTACCTCGAATGAAACTGAATAAATCTTCAAAGGGCACTGAATACCCTTTCAAACAGTCCACCCCGTGTGTCAATCTTCCTTACGGTACTGACGAACAATTCATTTTACTTAGAAAGATCAGCGGGCGCTTTCGAGCCCCGGTTGACCAAAGTCGACACTCCGAACCGAGCGAAGCTATTTGGAACATTAAAGTTCCTCACATAACTTTTCCAATGGTCCGCCACTTGCGTAATTTTGACTTATGGTTTGGAACTCTCCATTATCGTCTGACGATCTCCTGTCCAAAGGACCGACGACCACTTTCGAGCTCCGTTTGACCAAAAGTCAACTCCTAGACCCGAGAGCATCCCAAAGTACTCTTGAAGCTCTCTAAATTACCATTCAAAAGGTATGCCCTGTGAGCAATTTGGATTTACGAATTACGTTCTACGACCATTTTTTTGAAAAAATATGAACGAAACTGACTGTTGGCCGGTCCATTTCCTTTCCTATCGACAGTGTGTCTAGGATCACCTGTTGATTAGCAGGGCTAGGGGTATGCCGATCGGTAGTCCCCCTACCCTTTAAAAGGAAGGGGTGAGCTCACTCTCAGGACACACCTCAGATCCATCAATATCAGTGATATCAGCAATATTTTTCTGTAATCAGTGAAGTTTCCTTATGTCAAATTCCTTTCCACCTTTCATTCCCATCATTCTCATACCCGATTTAGAAAAAAATCTCCTTCTCTCTCGTCCAACAGTCATCCGAACTTGCAAGTAGGCTCATCAAGGATCAACATCAAGCCTCCAACGAAGGTCCAAACAACCTTCTCTATTTAAACTTCTTTATTTTCGCATTAGTTACATTAATTATTAATTTGGATTTTACTGTAATTCATACACATTATTTTCTAATGCTTTATTAGTTATATTGCACGTACTCTATTTTCTATAAAAAAAAAATCTAAAAGAAAGTAAAAGAGCGTTACACCTATAAATTCCAACGAGATTATTCACCACATTTTATCAAAACAAAAAATTCTTTTCTACACACACACATATAATAAATTCCCGTTTGAATCTATGGGATAAACCCCACCCTTTGTCGCATGCAAACTACGTGGACTTTGATGCCTTTATAGGTTACGTAGGCATTTTCGGTTAGAACCCGAGACTCGGGTCCAATTTTACGATTATCCTATTTTCACGTTTTCATTCTTTCTTTTATTTCTGTATATCATATTTTGGATTCATACTTGTGCATCTTATCTAACACGTATTATCATTCCATTATAACGATGAATATATCGATAAGAGCACATATCATATTTTATAATTATTATTTTGGGAACATTCCTATAGATGACCTCACTTGATCCTTTCCATGATGTGAATCGTGCGATTATGATCTCCATTTATATATTTTATTGTGATGCTAACATTGACCTCTTATGCAGCTCTTGATAAATTGCCACTTAGCGAAAGGCAAGAGAGAAGAGTGAGAAGGGTTGCGGCCGTTAGTGAGAAGGGTTGCGGCCGTTAGTGCTAAGGACAAAAACTTCATCACCTTAGTGACTTCAGCTTCAATATTTGAGGGAGGCTACTTCCCCAACAAATCCTTGCCAAAAGTAATGGTTGTGGAAGGTAATAATCCTTTTTTAATTAAGTCATGGCATTTCCTTTTGAATTATAACTTCATTTTACCTAGTTTCTTTTTCAGGTTAAGAAATTGACAGGGACCTATTGGCCGCTCAATCGGCTGAGATGGATGAGGACGCTGCGGCCCTCAATAATTCTGCTAGAAAAGGAAAAAGAGGAAGAGGGTCAAGGGAAATAAACTACTGTAGCCACTGAACAACGCCAAAATCCTGTCGCACCAACGGTGCAAGTGGAGGAGGTTGCTCCCCAAGAATGGCCTGAGGGCCAATATGATGACGAGATTGGAAGTCATTTGGAAGCGAAAGGTCTGATGCCCACTAACTCTAAACTACAAGGATGCCGTGGCATCCCTCAATCTACCTCTTCCCCATCTCACCCTCTATAAGTAATAACGGGTGTTAATGCCAACTTGGCTCCTCCTTAGAGTCGTGCCAGTGTTAGGCCTGATGGTCGTCCACGGCCTTAATTACAAAGACCAGACCCACAATTATCCTGGGACATAATTTCCAGGGCGGTCCACAAGATGTGGAAGATTCCTGACCATATGGACTTGGACCGTCTGGTGGAGGAGGATCATGAGCACCTCGAAGAATATGCCCTCCACAACCTGCTGAGGGTAAGGGCAAATTCTTTTTCAATATTCTTTTTGTAGCTCATATTTTTTTATAACATTCAATTTCTTTACATTCCATGGACGATGTGATGTCCTAGAGGTTAAAGTACGAAGGGTTGTACAAGCTGAAGGAGGTCGCGAAGAGGGTGCATGCAACTGACCTGGAGAATGCCAGGAACTCATCTTTTGAGGTTGGCAAGCAATCTGCTATTGCGGCACTCCAGGTTGTCCAGATAGAACTTGAGGCTGCTGTCAAGGCCAAGAACGATGTTGAAGAAAAAATGGCAACTTTCACGGCGTCTCTTCAAGTTGAACAAGCAAAGGCTGGGAAAGCTTCCAAACAAGACTCCACTCTTGAGACTCAGCTAAAGGAACTTCAGGAAAAATAGAGCCAAAGGGAGACTGAGCATTTCGCAGCCATCAATCAGGTAGAGGAGTCCCATTTTGTAGACTTCAATCAGGCTGCAGAAGTTGATGTGGTTGCATATAAAAATTCCAGAGACTTCTTCCTCACCAATAATAAGGCATACATCCACGGCTACCAGGAATTGGGATATAGGGTCATCAAAAACTTTCTCGATGCCAAGAACCAAATCATATCCTGGGGTGTTGGTGACACTGATCATAATGCTTGTTAGCTAAAATGAGGGCTACATCTAAGGAGAGGGCTCGAAAGCAGTTAGAAGAAGTCACGGCAGAGGACGAGGAAATGGAGACAGCTACAGAGGGTAAAGAGGGAAATAATAAAGATGATGCTGCCTCCTAAACTTAGGATCTTTTTATTTCCTTTTTTGTAATGCACATAAGGATACACCCCTATAACCTGTGTGAACTCCTTATTTAAGGTTACAGCCTCTAAACTGGAGATTGATTGATTTTTTCTTTCTTATCTGTATGCTTTTTATTGATCTACTTTATTTGCTTCAACATTTGAATGGATGTTGTATCTAAACAATCTTTGATTACTTGACTGTATAATTACACTTTGCAAAAATGCTCTTCAATAATGATAGTAAGGACATAAGTCCGCAGCAGCACCTTATAAAGGACTCCTTGAAATAAGCTGCGGCCTATTTTTTTTTTGCCTTGAGATTTTTCGTATTTCTTATTCCATATTTGTTCCTATTATCCCCTAAGCCATGGTGCCAAAGGAATATGACTTTGAGGATGCGGCTTAACTCTTTTTCCCTCTTGGTTAACTTTTCTGAGGTTGCGTCTTAATGAATAGCAATTCTGAGGCTGCGTCTTAATGAATAGCAATTTTGAGTTACCATTCCTTTGGACTTTATGTTGTGCTGCAGCCATAAATTATTTATATATTTCATATGCTTCAGGATGCTAGTACCATAGCACCTTTAGTCATTTTCATTGCATGGAACAGCTTCCATGGCTTCCTTTAGTTGCTTTATCGTGAAACCACTTTCGTAGCTTTTCTTAGTTGCTTTGATTGGGTTATTATCAGGCCTCCCCAGGCTAGGTATTATAAAGCTCCCCCAAGATATATTTGGATATATATAAAATCTTTCCCAGGATGGGTATTATGGGGATTCCCTAAGCCAAAATTAGAGATACATATAAAGCCTTCACAGGCAAGGTATTATGGGGCTTCCCCAATCCATTTCACGCGGCCTGGTAGCGATGAACGGGCATTATCGACCCCCATAGATGATAAAAGCTCCTTAAATCCCCGAATGCTTTCGACGTTGCCTTTATGATTTGTAGGTAGATCGTTCTTAGTCATTGTGAGGGACGCTGTGAGCCCATTAAGATAGCTGCTCCCGAGACAATTTATTGTCTTCATTTTTAAATTTGTTTAAGACGAGAGCCTTTTATGAGTTAACAGATAATAAAAACAAAAGAAATGTGATATGGCTAAATTAGCACAATTTAATATATTCATGACTTTGTTAGGAAAATAAAAGTCAAAAGGAAATATTTCAATAGAGTTTCTTGAAGATAAAACAGAAACATAGTGGAAACTAAGGCAGATACGAGGCATGCGGCCTGTCAGACTAGGCTTCATCCCTTGTACACCTTCAGGAATCACTGCAGTATTCCCTGCCTCGCAAGCCTTTCAATTTCATCTTTCAGCGTAAAACATTTTCTTGTGTCATTACCATGGTCTTGATGACATTTGCACCAGTGAGCCCTATTTCTTTTGTGGGAAGGGGCCTTCATCTTTTTTGGCCATTTTAGCAACTTGTCCGCTCTTATGAATTCAAATATATCTTTAACCTCATAAAGCAATAGGGTATAGGACACAAGGGCTTTATCTACCTTCTCCACATTCCTCTTTTGGTTCTTATTTGCTACCTTTGGGGCTCATGGCTTCTGCGACTGCGACAGTGATGGTTGGAACAGTAACCCTGGGTGCCGCGACCTCCAGCATAAGTACCCTTTGGGTTAGAAAATTGACTTAAGTCTGGAGTGAGGCATGGTTGTCATACAGGTGGTTGAGATGGTTATACCGTTGAGCAATCTCATCCTTCATCTCTGCACTTTGATTGGATTCTCCTACCATTTTTTCTTTGTTAGTATTTAAAATATATATATATTCTGAGACAAAATTAGCATGAGTAAGTGATGAAAGAAATATAGAGGAAACAACCAACTATAATAACAAGGATGTAGACTGTGGTAATCTGCCAAGCTACACTGCTGTGTCCGCGGCATACTGAACACGTGAAGTCACTGCCATGGCCTTTCCAAAGGATCCCTAGAGTGGAATCCGAGGACGGTTTTACCATATCCTCTCCCAAATGATGAAATTAAGCTATGCAGCATTCTCTATAAGAGTTGCGGCACTCGGGCAATTTACTTGCCAGGTCGGATCCTGCTTGCTGCAGTGATTCCACGTACCCACAAGCTGGGTTCAATCCATCTAAGAATATGAAAAATATGCCTACTAGGGGTCTACAAGGGACAAAACAGTCTTCAAGTGCAAAGAATTGCACAATCATGGTAGAAAATCATAGATTGTAGGCTGAGAAAGTAGCAAATGAGCAAATAAAACTCCTCCCGAGTTACCCATCTTTGAGAGGCTAGAGACTTTTTGCATTTTTAAGCACTATCTAGATGAGGTAACAACATCGGGGTATATAAAATGGATCTAAGATCATAAAAAGGAGAGCAACGAACAGATATGACTGTGTGATGCCCATTTAAGGGTGTATATACAAAATACGACCTCAATAACCAAAACTCACACATGAGATGATGACCCAAGGGGTCCCCATGAATGAAATAAGGTGCTAAGAACCTAAAATATAGAGAAACAAGATAGAAATACCTCGTTTCCCACAGACTAAGGCAGAATGTTGATACGAGAAATCGAATACACGTCGTTCTCATATCAGCATATCAAGTATAGGATAGATATAGAGAATGCAAAGAGACAAAACAAAAGATAGAGTGGTTCATCCATAAAAATTAGCCTACGTCCACTTTGTTTCCCTACTCTCATTATATATGCGTTGTAGCACAAGTTTACAATGTCTTTATAGGTGTACAAGATAGATGAGAGAGAAGAATACATGTATGTCGTGGTTTCGAATGAGCCGGGGAGATGACTATAAAGTAGATGAGCAACCCCTAAGATGTATTGAGGGTGTGTAGAGAGTTAAGTAGGGATTCACCTAGTGTAGTAGTCTTGGATCTACGGATTGGCACCCATGCTAGTGCATCAGGTATTTAATGTTTGTGACATAAAGTATGAGGTAGGTCTTTCACAGTCATTAATGACTGAGTTGCCTCGGTGGTGGTTTGTGGGGCTATTTAAGGACCCCAACCACCTTTGAGCAGGGGATGATCTTTTTGAGAGTTTGAGAAGTTATTTCTAGAGAGAATACACATCAGAGGGAGTTATTGCAAAACCAGAGACATTGCTCACTCACCATTGTTATTTATTACGAAGCTTTTAAAACTTGACAGGGATTCTTGAGGGTGTTTGGCGTGTTTCTACCTGCCTACCAAGGTGTATCTAGGGTGATTACTTCTCTCTCCCTCTAGCTAAGTTACTTCTAAGTTCATTACTATCTCCTGAGTTACACACGAGAGATTTGTGAGTTTAGACTGAGTCTTATCTTCATTGAGTTTGTGTTTGGGTGTTCTATCACTAATCCAAGGGTTTGGCTAATTACCTTATCATCACCATACTCTAAAAGGGGTATGCCTCCATCTTACTTAAACTACCCTCTTACACCTGCTGATAGGAATGTATAGGATAATGACGACCGACACCACCTTGACACTATATAAAGGGAGAATGATCTCACTTCGAAAGGCACCTCAGAAACATCCGTCTCAGTGATCTCAGCATCATTCTCTCGAAGTCAGTGTGGTTTCCATATTGAAACCTCCCCCCACCCCAACATTCCAATTCCATCCTTTCCTTACCCAATTTAGAAAATCGTGTTCCCTCTCCTTCTACAACCTTCATCCACTTACAAAAGCATACCTTCAACACTCAAGATCAACCTTAAAGCTTCTGAAGAAGTTCAAACCTTTCATTCTCTCTTTAAATTCTCTTATTTTCGCATTAGTTATTTAATTTTCACTTTATCATTTCATCTTTATTAAATCACATATATTAGTATACACCTCTTTATTAGTAGTATTGCACATACTATATTTTCTATAAAAAACCTAAAAAAAAAGAAAAAAAAGGGTTTGCTTGTAAATTCTAAACTGGGATTTGCCACTACATTTTGTCACACTAAACATCCTTTTTTCTACACACACACATATAATAAAGTCTCCGCTTGAAATTATGGGATAAACCCCACGCATTGCATGCAAACTACATGAACTTTGATGCCTTTATAGGCTACGTAGGTGTCTTGGGTGAAATCCGAGATTCGAGTCCTCCTTTCATATTTGTATTCATCTATTATATTTGTGATTCACGCTTGTGTTTTGTCCATCCTAGACCATTGTCTTTCTATAAATGATCGGTGACCCGACTGATATGCCCTAAGTGTCACCTCAGCCCAGAAACAACAACCTCGGCCAAGACATTACCGAGGTTGGAAATGCCTTGGATCAGTGACAATAGGCCTCGGCCCTAGCAAGGTCGGCCCTGGCCGACACCACTAGAAACCTCATCAAGGGGAGACTGCATGAATCATGGGGGTCAGAAGTTCGTCAGTTCACCCGGGAATGACAACCTCGGCCAGGGGTAGACCGAGGTTACAAGGAGACTTACCTCTACTAAGGTCAACCCCATCAGTGAATCAGCCAAGGTCCCAAGCATATTCCAACTTAACCTCGGCCCAGGGCGACCTTAACACCTTACCTCGGCTTCACTTAAGCCGAGACCATAATGGCTCATCTCGAATTGGATGGGCAGCTAAACCTTACTAACCTCGGACTCTTCCAGGCCGAGGTCATGACTAAGCATGGAGGCCGAGCACTTATTAACATATGTGTGGACAAGGACACGTGGACACAAATCAGTTATAACAAATCATTCCCCCCACGTGGGGGGAATATTTCATCATCATTCTCTACATGTGACAGGGACAGATGTCTTCATCACATTGGCTAGACCAACACACACATGCTCATTGCATGAATGGGGGGTATACTACACCCCCTGGTACTATATATAGAGGTCATCCTCTACCTTGCAAAGGATCCCGAAATTAGCAACCCTAGCTGAAACTCTGTCTAAATACATAGTAGAGAGATAAAGCTTGAGAGATTGTAACTATGGCCATTAGAGCCCTCATACAGTGATACATATCATACACTTGCACAGTGGATGTAGGCCTAATTGGCTGAACCACTTATATTTCAGTGTGAATCCTCTTCTCCTCACCTCCTTCTACTATATGTGTATGTACCCTTATGCTGCCATTGTTAACATTAAATTGAGCTCACATACATCTTGAAGGGTGGTGTTGTTTCCAGCATCATCATTTTAGCCCCGTTTGTGGGAACGAGAAGCTATCTCTTCCTCTTTTTCTGCTTAACCTCACCGGAAACTATGGTGGTGAACCAGGCCTCCCCCCTAGCGCGGAGCTGTTTCACCATTGAAAGAGGTCTTGTAAGGTATTAGGCTCATTTACTACACCAGCTCTCTTGTGCTAGCATATTACACCAGAGGTACCACCGCCTCTTCCACTGCCTGGGGCGGGAGGACCTAGTTCCAGCCAGACACTGCCTCAGTCCGAAATGGCGGAGGTAGCTACAGCCTTGAGGTCTTTGGCTGCAACACAATAAGCTATGCAGGAGCAATTTGCACAGCTCAGCCAAACTATGATGAGACCACCTGGAGTTTCACCGGAAATGATCACTCCAGCGGCTGTTCAGCCTCATCCTGATGCCAAAGGACCACCCCAGGCACCAATGAAGGACTAACATGCCCCCAGCAGAGGAGGGACGTTGCTGACCCCAGGCGCTTACGCCTGGGGAGGTAAGGCAACCCTTGCCCGGAGGACAGGTATGACGATCTGGAGGCGGAATAGGTCCCAGAAGAATGTTGGGAACCGTATGAGGTTTCGAATAATACTATACGTCCTCTTCAGCAGAGCCGAGGCCGTTGCGGCCGAAGAGGTGAAGAGGCCCAGCAGCGAGGATCAACTTTTAATCGATTGAGCAGAGGGTCAGCCTTTGAGAGGTTGGACCAAGTAAATAACCTAAGATAAAGATTATCAAGGTCAAGGAGTGCAGCCGGCTCGCAAAGAGGGGATGAGCAACGTCGGCCCAACCAAGGCCGACCTCATGTGGGAAGAGGTAGAGACCAGGAAGAGGTCAATAGCCGACGCTGCGCTGCGGTTGGAGAACCCTCAGTTCATCCCTTGGAGGTGGCTGGGGATAACCTCGGCCATGTCGATGGTAGGAGACCATGGAATGACTCTATCCAACGTCTTGAGGCGAAGATAGGAGACCTCATTAGAAGCCAAGACCCATTGCAAAGAGGTTTTTCGTAAGGCTCCCCCTTTGTGGCAAGGATAGTGAGCGGCGTTAGCACCAACCCTACTAAGTTCAAGCCGACCCCTACTAAGTTCAAGTCACTCGTGGTGTCTCCCAAGTATGACGGTATCACCAACCCTGTACATCACATTGAGATGTATCAATCAGTGGCGGACATCTACTCGATACCTGAAGGGATGAAGTGTAAGGCCTTCTCCGAGACTTTGGCAGGAGCAGCACACAGCTGGTTCACTTCTCTTCCAAAGAATTCAATTGAGAACTTTAAGGTCTTGGCTGAACGATTTATTCACAACTTCTGCTTTGGGGTAAGACCTCAAAAGAAGACCACTCATCTACTGTATGTCAAGCAAGGCAAGGAAGATATCCTAAGAGACTACATCGTCAGGTTCAACAAAGAAAAACTTGAGGTTGAAGACTATGAAGAGAATATAGCCATGACCGCCCTCATAGGAGGTCTTCAGAAAGGGAATTTATGGTGGAAACTCGCAGAAGACCCTCCCAGGTCTATGGCCGAGCTACTGGAAACTGCGGGAAAAGTCATGAATGCCGAAGAGGCAATGGCCACCAAGTATGAGGATGAGAATCGCGGTAGTAGCGGGAAGTCCCAAAGAAAGAAAGATGGAAAGAAGAGGTCACCCGATGACAAGTTCGCTCACTATACTCCTCTAACCGTGAGCTGTGAGGATAACCTCAACGAGATCAAGAATGACAGGACTCTAAGATGGCCAGAGAAACTGAAGGCCCCTGCATATAAGAGGAATAAAAACTTGTGGTGTGAGTTCCACCAGGACCATGGACATGTTACAGACAGATGCTTCGCCTTGAAGGATGAGATTAAAAAGATGTTAAAATCTGGAAAGTTGAGGAAGTATGTTGATGGCAAGGCTCCTAAAGGGGGAAGAGATGACCCTAATAAGAGGAAAAATGACAGATGCCGTAACGATGACCCAGCTAGAAGAGACAATGATTCAGAAGGTGATGATGAAGATGATCCGGACCTTCCGCCAAAACATGACAACACCCCGGTGAAAGGGTTGGCATGATCTCCTTTGGTGTTGACACTATTTATGGAGGACTCACGGGAGGTGTCTCTGAAGTGGCTGACGGGAAAGCTCATGTGGCAGAGGCCAAGTCAGTGGCCAAACTTGAAGTTGTAAATCTAACGTCTTTCGATACAACGCAGAAGAGAAAGAAGGTGGACATGGACACCCTTATAGTTAGGTTCTCCCGACTCGACTTCAAAGGTATCTTAGCCCCGTATGATGACCCTTTGGTAATAACAACAAGGGTGTATGGATGTGAGGTGCAGAGGATCCTCGTGGACGGGGGGAGTTCAGCAGACGTAATATTTTGGCCTTGCTTCAAGAGCCTGGGCCTCAGCAAAGCAAGGCTGGTATACTATCATCATCCTTTAATGGGCTTCAGCGGTGAAAAGGTCCACCCATTGGGCATGTATGAATTAGACATACGGATGGGTGATGACTGGCCTAAGAGGTTGACCCGAACGATAATTTTTTTTGTGATGGACGAAAATGTCTTCTCGGCCTATAACCTCATCATAGGAAGAGTGGCCCTTCAGGAGTTCGAAGTCGTGCCATCAACGGTTCACCAAATGCTAAAATTCCCGACCCCCTATGGGGGTAAGGGAAGTGTAAGGTGACCAAACCATAGCACGAGAATGTTACTTCAACTCGGCCGAAGACAGAGAGGCCCATAAGAGGGAAACCACCACTTATAGCATTGATAAACTTGACCCAAGAGATGAAACAAAATTGAAGAAGGGAGAGGCCTCGGAAGAGATAGAATCCATCGTCCTCAATGAAGACGAACCGAAAAAAACTATCCAGGTCGGCAAAGCCTTAAAATCATAAATCAAGGAAGAGCTGATAAAATTCCTCAGGAGGAGGCAGAGTGTCTTCACTTGGAGTCACGCGGACATGCCCGGCATCAACCCTGAGGTTATGAGTCACAAGCTCAACGTGACCAAATATGTCAGGCCTATCAAACAAAGATGAAGAGTTTACTCCAGGGAGAAGTACGACGTCATCCGAGAAGAAGTTAAAAAATTGGAAGAGGCTGAGTTTATTAGAGAAGTCATATATCCGGAGTGGCTATCGAATGCAGTCATCGTGCCCAAGGCCAATGGAAAGTGGAGAATGTGCGTTGTTTTCACTGACCTGCCCAAAAGACAGCTACCCCTTACCCAAGATAGATCAGATGGTAGATGTTACTGCTGGGAACGAGCTCATTAGCTTCATGGACGCGTATTCAGGTTACAATAAGATCTTTATAGACGCGGAAGACTCGGAGAAGACATCCTTCATTACTGACAAAGGGACGTACTGCTACAAAGTGATGCCCTTCGGTCTGAAAAATACGGGGGCAATATACCAACGTCTTGTGAATAAGATGTTCGAAGATCAAATAGGTAAGACTATGGAGGTGTATGTAGACGATATGCTAACGAAGAGCTTTAAGGCCTGCACTCATGTGGCAGATCTTGAAAAGACCTTCGATACTATGGACTTGTACGGAATGAAACTCAACCCCGCGAAGTGTATCTTCGGGGTAGGAGCTGGGAAGTTTCTTGGATTTATCGTCAATCAGAGAGGAATCGAAGCAAACCCTGAAAAAAAAATCAAGGCTTTGCTTGATATGAAGACACCGAGGAGTATCAAGGATGTCCAAAGACTCACGGGGAGAGTGGTTGCACTCAACAGGTTTGTCTCCAGAGCAACGGACAAGTGTCTTCCATTCTTCAAAGTGCTTAAAAAGGCCTTCTAGTGGGACGAAGAGTGTAAAGAGGCTTTTAACCAACTCAAGTCCTACCTTAGGTCTCCCATATTATTATCTCGGCCCATAGTAGGAGAGAAATTGTATGTGTATCTAGCAGTCTCTGAATCGGCTATCAGTGCAGCCATAGTGCGGGAAGACATTGGAATCCAAAGGCCTGTGTATTTCAACAGTAAAGCGCTTCAAGGGTCTGATTAAAATTACCCTCGTATGGAAAAGTTAGCCTATGCCCTGATACATGCCTCAAGGAAGATGAAGCCCTACTTCCAAGCCCATTACATGGTCGTCCTCACCGATTCCCCACTAAGGCAGGTTTTACATAAACCTGAGAAGTCTGGAAGATTGATGACCTGGGCCATTGAGTTGGGGGAGTATAACGTTACCTACCAACCTAGGGCAACCATCAAAGGGCAGTCCCTTACAGACTTTGTTGCTGAGTTCACATGGGAAGAGGCCGAGGCAGAAAATGACCAAGTGGGTGCTGAAGGGTCAAACAATAATGTCTTCCGAGAACAGGAAGAGGTCGCACCAAACGTCTTCCGAAACAAGGAAGAGGTCTTATCCAAAAAGATCAGAAGCGGAGTAGCGGATAACGAGGAGGATCGATACCTCTTCAAGCAAGGAATCGTGTCAGAAGGGGCCTTCTCATCGGATACAGACATTTGGAATCTCTTCATTGATGGTTCTTCCTACGACAGTGGAAGCGGTGGGGGGCTGATACTTTCAGCTCCAGATGGTGCCAACATTGAATACGCTCTGAGATTCAACTTCAAGGCATCTAACAACGAGTCGGAATATGAGGCCATGATAGCAGGCCTCTCATTGGCAAAGACTCTAGGTGTAAGACGACTCCTACTTCATAGCGATTCAAGGTTAGTTGCCAATCAAGTATTGGGAGTCTACGAGGCCAAACATGAAAGAATGGCTAAGTATCTGAAGAGGGTGAGAATGATGTTAGAATATTTCAAAGAGACAAAACTGAAGAGAGTACCTCGACAAAATAACAGCCACACAGATGCATTGGCAAGGTTGGCCTCGGCGGCGAAGACAGACATCAGAAGGACAGTTCCAGTCGAGGTCTTAGCAAAGGCGACCATTGAGGAAGAAGAGGTATCCAACCCTTGTCTTAATTTGAACCTAGGGGACTCATGGATGGATCCCCTCATCAGATACATCAAAGAGGGAGAGCTACCGGAGTCCAAGTTAGAGAAGAGGAAGTTAAGATATAGGGCTGCCAAGTTCTCCGTAATAGGAGACGTCCTATATAAGAAGGGATTTTTGTTGCCTCTCCTCAGGTGTGTACATCCCACCGAAGTTCCTCGCATCTTACAGGAAGTTTATGAGGGTTCTTGCTCCAGTCACATAGGGGGAAGACCCTTGGCCAAGAGGATTATTACACATGGATATTGGTGGCCAACCTTGGCCAAAGATGCTGTAGCTTACGTGAAGAGGTGCGATAAGTGTCAGAGATTCTCCACTATTCCTCATCAACCTATGACGTCAATCACCTCTCCATGGCCATTTGCAGTATAGGGAATTGACTTAGTACGACCCCTACCAAGAGCTGCCAATAATTACCGATTCCTGATGGTTGCCATTGACTACTTCTCAAAGTGGGTGGAGGCAGAGCCGATGATAACAATCACAAAACAGAAGACCTTCCAATTTATTTGAAAGAACATCATATACAGACATGGCCTCCCAAACACACTCATCTCGGATAATGGAACCCAGTTCAAGAACTCCTCTTTAGAAAAGTATTGCGAAAGAGTGGGGATAAAGCAGTTCTTCTCATCTCCTGGCCGACCTCAGGAAAACGGTCAGACAGAAGTCACAAATAGGACAATCCTCGATGGAATCAAGAAGAGATTAGAAGAAGCGAATGGGATATGGACTGAAGAGGTCTACGCTGTGTTATGTGCCTACAGAACCACGGTAAGGACACCAATAAGAGAAACCCCGTTCATGCTAGCACATGGCTCAGAGGTCGTCATACCAACAGAAGTGGGGCTTCCAACTCATAGGGTTCAGACCTATGACCCTGATAAAAATGGGGAAGAGAGGAGACTAGACCTAGATTTGATTGAAGAGAGAAGGGAAGACGCAGAAATCAGACAAGCAGCTTGCCAACAGAGAGCAGCAAAATTCTATAATCAGAGGGTGAAGTTAAGACCCATCGTCGTGGGAGACTTAGTACTGAAGAAGGCCTTACAGAAAACAAATAAGCTCCACCCAAACTGGCATGGTCCTTACAAAGTGACAAAAGAGGTTGTGCCCGGGACCTACAGGCTAGAAAACTGTGAAGGGGAACCTTTCGCTAACCCTTAGAATGCTGATAACCTAAAGAAGTATTACATATGATGTTGCAAAAGTTATGTAAATGTACCATCTTATGAAGAGGTTATTAATAAAAGATTAGTTTCCATGTCGATTCTTGCTTCATTTTGCTCTAATGATAGAAAGTGTGAGGGTAACATCTAAGTGATGGCCTCAGGCCTTTACAACATCATTAAGTGGTGACAAGTTCTGAGGTCAGACACCATACTTGGATGACCTCAGACCCTTATAACATCATTAAGTGGTGACAAGGTCTGAGGTCAGACACCATACTTGGATGACCTCAGACCCATAACATTATTAATTTGGTGAAATTAATTATGAGGATAACATCTTAGTTGGTGACATCAGACTGTTAACATCATTAATTTAGTGAAATTAATTATGAGGATAACATCTTAGTTGATGGCCTCAGACCCTTATAACATCATTAAGTGGTGACAAGGTCTGAGGTCAGACACCATACTTGGATGACCTCAGACCCATAACATCATTAATTTGGTGAAATTAATTATGAGGATAACATCTTAGTTCATGACCTCAGGCCCTTATAACATCATTAAGTGGTGACAAGGTCTGAGGTCAGACACCATACTTGGATGACCTCAGACCCATAACATCATTAAGTTGGTGAAATTAATTATGAGGATAACATCTTAGTTGGTGACCTCAGACCCTTATAACATCATTAAGTGGTGATAAGGTTTGAGGTCAGACACCATACTTGGATGACCTCAGACCCATAACATCATTAATTTGGTGAAATTAATTATGAGGATAACATCTTAGTTGGTGACCTCAGACCCTTATAACATCATTAAGTGGTGACAAGGTCTGAGGTCAGACACCATACTTGGATGACCTCAGACCCATAACATCATTAATTTGGTGAAATTAATTATGAGGATAACATCTTAGTTGATGGCCTCAGACCCTTATTACATCATTAAGTGGTGACAAGGTCTGAGGTCAGACACCATACTTGGATGACCTCAGACCCTTATAACATCATTAAGTGGTGACAAGGTCTGAGGTCAGACACCATACTTGGATGACCTCAGACCCATAACATCATTAATTTGGTGAAATTAATTATGAGGATAACATCTTAGTTGGTGACCTCAGACCCTTATAACATCATTAAGTGGTGACAAGGTCTGAAGTCAGACACCATACTTGGATGACCTCAGACCCATAACATCATTAATTTTGTGAAATTAATTATGAGGACAACATCTTAGTTGGTGACCTCAGACCCTTATAACATCATCGTGGTGACAAGGTCTGAGGTCAGACACCATACTTGGATGACCTCAGACCCTTAACATCATTAATTTGGTGAAATTAATTATGAGGATAACATCTTAGTTGATGACCTCAAACCCTTATAACATTATTGTGGTGACAAGGTCTGAGGTCAGACACCATACTTGGATGACCTCAGACCCTTAACATCATTAATTTGGTGAAATCAATTATGAGGATAACATCTTAGTTGATGACCTCAGACCCTTATAACATCATTAAGTGGTGACAAGGTCTGAGGTCAGACACCATACTTGGATGACCTCAGACCCTTAACATCATTAATTTGGTGAAATTAATTATGAGGATAACATCTTAGTTGATGACCTCAGACCTTTATAAAATCATTAAGTGGTGACAAGGTTAGAGGTCAGATACCACACTTGAATGACCTCAGACCCTTATAACATCATTAAGTGGTGACAAGGTCTGAGGTAAGACTATTGATTTAGTTTAAACATACATCATTATAATAAGACTTCAGAGCTAAAACATCGCATGACAGAGGAATTCAACAAGAAAATCAACAAACGAAGAAATAAAAACCCACCTCAGAGGTTGTCATCCAATTGTGATTCAAAAATATATGCTGACAATATTCTTCAGAGATTACAACTAAAGGGTTGCAAAAGTACAAAAAGATTCACAAAAGAGCCTAAGGATTCGAAGGGAGAGTGCTGGTATCCTTGGACTGATTCTCCTGGAAAACGTTGGTCACCTCGGCCCCATCTTCTCTGTGGTCATCTCCCTCTATCCCCTGCAGAGACCTCCTCCTCAACTTCTTGAAGGGCTTGGGCTAGTTGAGGGTTGGCAAAACCCATACCTATGAAGTCAGAGGCCTTCAAACTTCATGCCTCCTTCTCTTTAGCAGCCGCCCATTTGATAGTAGCCTTAATACCTCTTTCGAGGTACTCGAAGCCGAAGCTCATGAATTCATTAGAGGCTTTATAATCAGCCAATATCCCCTCAGAGGCATCTTCGAGGGTTGCCTTCACTGCAGAGTCGACCTTTTCCTGGAGAACATCGTCCTTGGCCTTTAGAGCCACAGCATGGTCCTTTTTTACCTTGGAGATCTCTTTCTCCAGCTCCTTCACCTTCTTGTCAGACCCATTAAATGCAGACTTCAGGCGGTCGACCTCTGCATTCAGAGAGTTTTGCACCTTCTCGGCCTATTGACCCTTCTAGATGAGGGGTAACTTCCTCAGAGTCCAATTAGCGAGATGATGCATGGCAGCCAGGCCCTGCAAATCATGTGGTCATGTATATGAGTTGAAATTCAAATCAGAGGTTACACTTTGAAGCTATAAAAAAATCTAAAGTCATACCTGAATAGACCTGTGAAGGCCGAACTCAATCAGCAGAGGTGTGTCCATAGACCTGCAAAAACTTTTGTCAGCCTCGATCATGGCAGAACCGATGGCATCCAGCGCCTGCAGACTGTGGCCTATGATGCTATCATTGATTTTTAGTTGCTCTATGCGAGCAGCCAACGCGTCAGCAGAGGATATTGGGATGGCAGTGTCCACACCTTTTTTTTCTCCCTCTGATCCTCAGGGGCATGGTCACTAGCACTTATCTTCTTACTGTCCTGAGCCTTCAATGTTGAGGGAGGGGGAGGAGGAGCATTCAGACCTGCCTTCTTTGCAAGCTTTGTCAAACTCGGTGCTGCCATTGCCCAAAGCTCGTCTGATATTCCCTTCGGACGCTCTGCAAAATAGAAAGGTCCGAGTTAGTGGGTCAGACATGCATAAATTTAGAGGTATAACTTGGAATAAAAAACACTTACCAAGTTCTGTAAGAGGACTTCCCCCTAAACCAGTCTCAGAGAGGTAGTGGGGGGTCATCAGGTGTTCAAATTTTACGAGCAGACCATGCATCCCCTGATCCTGAAGGTCTTTGACCTTCTGAAGATTTTACAGGCTTAGATCAGGGTTGGCCTTGGCAGACATTGTGACCTTACCCCATCTAATAGGCATTCGCGGCTCTAGTAGGGAAGAGGGGACACATGGGCTAAATTCCCATGGACCTGAGGCAAAGAAATAACGGGGCTTCCAATTATGAATAGAAGTTTGAGTTATTTAGAGCATCTTCTTCTCAGGTTTTTAAGCTACAAAATGATAATAGCTCGGATGGTTTTTGGCAGACGAAGGGACATAGCAACCTACAAAAACTTGGACTGGAAGGTCTGAATGATGAACAACCCTCCATAGGACTATGGCCCCAATTATTACCCTCCAAGCATTGGGTGACAACTGGGAAGGGGACAAGTTGATGTAGGCTAGTATAGACCTAATAATGGGGTGGATGGGCAAACGAAAGCCCAACTTGAACATCTGCTCGTAAAAACATATCTCACCTTCTCGGTCGTGGTAGGCCCTCTCTTCCCTCAGAGGTCTCCTGAGCTTTATGGAGGGGATGATGGAGTATAGGTATCTGAAGCAAAGAAGGTTGACCTCACTAACTGTACTCTCAATCTCGGCCGCCTCAGAGATGTCTACATCACTCTCAGCATCATCATCATCGTCATTATCTAGCTCAACGTCGGTCGGAGCAGACGTTGGAGGGTTAGTTGGGAACCTCTGAGCAAACTCAGCCCCTGTGATGGCCGACAGGGGAATGGCGTCGAGTATTGGTGGAATAGCCACACTTGGTTCGACAATCTCAACCTCAGAGGAAGAGGACGATGTGCTTGAAATTTTATGGGACGAGACCTGACTGGAGACCTCTGCTTGGTCAGGGACCTGATCTTGTTGATTTGAGAAGTCCATGGCCTCTTGGAAAGAGTCCACAGACACAGGGTCTGATGTGGAAGACTCAGACTCAGACATTGGTGAGGGTTCAGCAGGTACCTCGTCTTGGTTAGCGGGTTCTGATGGTTCAGGGTATACAACCTTTAGAGGTGGGGGAAAGATAGGTCTGAGGGGGAATTCCTCTGACCTAAGAGATTCCTCCTGCGCTCTTTCTATTTGCCTAATTTGCTCTAAAGTCTTTTCTCTGAGAGAAGGGAACTCCTCTAAGAGTTGGTAGAGGGGTCTGAGCATAAGAGGCAGACACTACACTTGCAACTCTCCTAAACAGCAAACAAAGCTGGCTAATGGAATAATGCAATTAAAATATCAAACTACCAAACCTAGAGCAAGAACAATTCGCCAGAAAAAATGGAACCCTCGCCGGAAATATCCAAAAACTCACCGAAAAATGCAAAAGTAAGAAAACTCATAGGGAAAATGAAGGAAAAATAATGGAGGAGGATACCTCAGGATGAAATGGTTAAGGAGAAGGAAGAAAATGTGAGGAATCACCACCAAGAGCTTCAAGACAATGCCTTTCTTGAGAGAGAAAGTTGCAGACGCAACTCGAACCAGGAAAAGAGAGAAATGAGAAGGAAAGAGGGAAAATAGGGTTTAAACCCTTAATATGATTGCACGCTTCCCAAGGCCCATCATTTCCTTGGGAGCCCCAAAGGACAGCTGGCATCACACGCTTGCCAAGCACGCCACACACTTCAGTAATGGACAAGTGTCAAATGGCCATTGGCACAAGAGAGACCTCGGAGATATAGAGACCCCACAGTCACCTGCTCTCACATGTAACTAACGGTTGGGGGTGATTGATATGCCCCAAGTGTCACCTCGACCAAGACATTGTCGAGGTTGGAAATGCCTTGGATCAGTGACAATAGGCCTCGTCCCTAGCAAGGTCGTCCCTGGCTGACACCACTACAAACCTCATCAAAGGGAGACTGCATGAATCATGGGGGTGAGAAGTTCGTCAGTTCACCCGGGAATGACAACCTCAGCCAAGGGTAGGCAGAGGTTGTCATTCCCGGGTGAACTGACGAACTTCTGACCCCCATGATTCATGCAGTCTCCCCTTGATCAGGTTTGTAGTGGTGTCGGCCAGGGCTGACCTTGTTAGGGTCGAGGCCTATTGCCACTAATCCAAGGCATTTCCAACCTCGGCAATGTCTTGGCTGAGGTTGTAGTTTCTGGGCCAAGATGACATTTGGGGAATATCAGTCGGTTCACCGATCATTTATAGAAAGACAATGGTCTAATATGGACAAAACACAAGCATGAATCACAAATATAATAGATGAATAAAAATATGAAAGGAGGACTCGAATCTCAGATTTCACCCAAGACACCTAGGTAGCCTATAAAGGCATCAAAGTTCATGTAGTTTGCATGCAATACGTGGGGTTTATCCCATAAATTCAATCGGGTAATTTATTATATGTGTGTTTGTAGAAAAAAGGATGTTTAGTGTGAGAAAATGTAGTGGCAAATCCCAGTTTAGAATTTACAAGCAAACCCTTTTTTTCTTATTTTTAGGTTTTTTTATAGAAAATATAGTATGTGCAATACTACTAATAAAGAGGTGTATACTAATATGTGTGATCTAATAAAGATGAAATGATAAAGTGAAAATTAAATAACTAATGCGAAAATAAGAGAATTTAAAGAGAGAATGAAAGGTTTGAACTTCTTCAGAAGCTTTAAGGTTGATCTTGAGTGTTGAAGGTATGCTTTTATAAGTGGATGAAGGTGGTAGAAGGAGAGGGAACAGGATTTTCTAAATTGGGTAAGGAAAGGATGGAATTGGAATGTGGGGGGGGGGAGGTTTCAAAATGGAAACCACACTGACTTCGAGAGGATGATGCTGAGATCACTGAGAGGGATGTTTCTGAGGTGCCTTTCGAAGTGAGCTCATTCTCCCTTTATATAGTGTCAAGGTGGTGTCGGTCGTAATTATCCTATGTCATTCCTATCAGCAGGTGTAAGAGGGTAGTTTAATTAAGATGGAGTCGTATCCCCTTTTAGAGTATGGTGATGATAAGGTAATTAGCCAAACCCTTGGATTAGTGATAGAACACACAAACACAAACTCAATGAAGATAAGACTCAGTCTAAACTCACAAATCTCTCGTGTGTAACTCAGGAGATAGTAATGAACTTAGAAGTAACTTAGCTAGAGGGAGAGAGAAGTAATCACCCTAGATACACCTTGGTAGGAAGGTAGAAACACGCCAAACACCCTCAAGAATCCCTGTCAAGTTTTAAAAGCTTCGTAATAAATAACAATGGTGAGTGAGTAATGTCTCTGGTTTTGCAATAACTCCCTCTGATGTGTATTCTCTCTAGCAATAACTTCTCAAACTCTCAAAAAGATAATCCCCTCCTCAAAGGTGGTTGGGGTCCTTAAATAGCCCCACACACCACCCCCGAGGCAACTCAGTCATCAATGCCTGTGAAAGACCTCCCTCATAATTTATGTCACAAACATTAAATACCTGATGCACTAGTTGTCACATTAAATGCCAAGACATGCCTTTTGCCTAACCACTGTGTGTCAGGGGGCTGTTGTCGCAGAGGTGGCTCACCAACTGCCTGACAGCCCCAAATACCACGGTGGTTTACTCAAGTGCAGGTCTGACAATGTTTAGCTGGATAGTGACATCACCTATAGTAGATGTGACATTAAGTAGAGGGCTATTTGGTTCACAACTCAACGCTCGATGGAACTCCAAGCTGCTTCGCCCGAGGTTCCACGTCCAAGGCCCTTTGGTGTTTTACCAGGTGTATCTAAGATGGTCAGGACAATCCCCAACGGTGCCACATTTATCAATCCTCCAAACCAAGTCCCTCTAAAGTTCCCACAGTGAGGTCGTTCGATAGAGCATGAAAGCTCTCCCAGGCCCTACCAAGCCTGGTATCTCGCGAGTACCGTTCACCTCACACAGGTTCCTTATTCTCGTTACATCATTAAAATCATTATAGCTCATTGACAATATAAACAAAGATACAATATGACTACGTAACCAACAAGCTAAAGTATGAGTTTCCACGCTTGAGCTGCCACGCTGTCTTAATCCCAAACACTGTTGAAAATGGGTGGATTATCCCTAATCTCAGGATTACCTCCAAGCCCTCTCTACAGCAAGAAACCCCAGACACACTTTCGATAGGCAGTAAAAAGGGTTAGCCATTCGGTAGTCTCAGGCAGATTTTTTTTAAAAAAAATGGTCGTAAAATGCAATCTGTAAGTTAGAATCGTACACAAGATGAACCATTGGAAAGGGAATTCAGATCCCTTTAAGAATCCATTGATGTTCGCTCGAGTTTGGTAATCTATTGTGGTTAAATGGGGCTCGAAAGTGCCCAATGATCTTTTGGACAAGAGGAAAACGGATCGTTCACCCGAACCTTAAGGCATATCCATGCACGGGGAGGACCATTAGAAGGTTTATGCAGGAACCTTAAGGCATATTCATTGAGCCTCCACTCGGGTGAGAGAGTTGACCGGTAGTCAAACGGGGCCCGAGAGCCCGTCATGGCCTCTAGATCAGTACTCGAAGTATGACCTAAGTTGTATAGTGAAGGAGGAAGTGCTAGGAACCTAAGGAGACGCTTAGGGGGTGATAAATATTGTGTCAATAGAACCCCTCGATTGGCGAGCTTGGTACAAGTGAAGGTCATTGAATAGACACCACATGGATGTTCGGGAAAGAGGTCAGTTATGCAGACCAAAGAGATAAGGATGACCTGTTTAGAGGGTTGAGGTCGATTCTGAGGACCTAAGGTTATAGGGACCGATTCTGAGGGTCGTGGACAGTTTTAAGGTTATAATGACCAATTTTGTAGGTCGAGGTCAATTCTGAAGACCTAAATTTGAGGGGTCCGATTCTGGGGATCGAGGTCAATTTTGAGGACCTAAAGATGAGGGGATCGATTCTGCAGGTCGAGGTCAATTCTGAGGACCTAAGGTTGAGGAGACCAATTCTGCTGGTCGAGGTCAATTATGTGGACCTGAAGTTATGGTAACCGATTATGAGGGCTGAGATAAATTATGAGGACCTAAAGTGGTGACGATCGATTCTGAGGGTGAGGTTAATCCTGAGGAATGAAAGTTGTAATGAGCGATTTTGAGGGCCGAGGTCAATCCTGAGGACCTAAAGTTGTAGTAACCAATTCTACGGGTCGAGGTTAATTCTTCGTACCTAAAGTGGTGACGATCCATTCTGCGGGCTGAGGTCAATTCTGAGGACCTAAAGTGGTGATGATCGATTCTAAGGGTCGAGGTCAATTCTGAGGGCCTAATATTGAGATGCAGGGATTTGATCTCCTATGGAATTTTTACCTTATCTTAAGGATGCAGATGCACCTATTGTTCCGCTGAGGATTGTGTTGTTGTGAGACTCTATTGGGGAAGGTTTTACCCTTTTGAGACATCAGGTTGGGGATGGATTAGGAGAAAGTTTATCTTGGAAATTCTTCTAGGGAATTGGGAGGGTATTATTTTTTAATCCGATTGGGGAAGAATTTGATTTGAGGTTTGGGTTCCGCTATGAAAGACTTGAGATTTGAGATTCCACTGGAAAATTATAGTTGGACTTTGGGATGTGGGCACATTGTTGGTTCTATTTGTGGGAATAAGTTTAGGGTTTATGTTGGGGCTAAGAGAGTAATATTAATCATGTTGGGGATTTCGGGATTTTTTCAGGGATTTAGTGTTCCAAAAAAATGTTTTTTATGATGAAGAAATGCTCCAATATTTGTTTGGCCTTTTTAGGAAATTTTTAGGTAATTATTGGATTTTTTTGCCTTTTCTGGCATTTTTTTGTACAAAATTCTCAAGGGGCTATCGAACGGCATACAAAAGGGGTTACCATTTGTAAATGGAACCGACTCCTAGCCTTCCTAGGGCAGAGGAATAGGCAAATGCCGATCAGTATGTGTTGGGGTATGCCGATCGGCATGCCGTTTAGTCCCCTGTAAAAAGGGGGTGATCCCTCCTCCTTTTTCACATCTTCAAACTTTTGAATTTTCTGCTTCCTCTATTTAAAAATTGTTCCTAAGTTCTTTCTTCTTCAAGACTTAAAATGGCAGGCTCTTCCATCTAGGAAAATTTGGAGTGGCTAAACATTGATGATTGGAATGGCCTGGAGTTGTAGTCTAAGGTACCTCCTTGCCTTGGGTAATGAGAATGCCTTTGATCTCTTTGAGCTGGTAGCTAAGGAGCTCTTCCTTTTGTGTGATCCATCACACCACCATTCGTATAGGGTGAGGAACCTAAGTGGCTTTGTAAGTATGGTGACCTTTGGTAAACCTTTTTCATTTTTCTTTAGTTTCTTGTGCTAATGAAAGGTCTTTTCTTCTCTTTTGATTTTGGCAAACTGACATAGCTCCTTTGAGCATGCGTTCTAGGGGGATGATCAAATTGAAGGATGTTTGGTACCATCTTCTGGAAATGGTTCATTGGATGGTTACTTCTGCTGGTTTTGGCTATCTAGCGCAGGCTTTGGACGAGACACCGCGTTCTACAGTGGTGCTGTGCACTTTGGGAGAGAGGTGGTGGGACACTATGCACACCTTCCATTTGGGTTTTAGGGAGATGATTGTTACTCCCATTGATGTTCAGCAACTGCTGGAGATATATTGCAAAGGTGCGCAGATACAGGTGGACCAGTATGAGGGTAACGTCGGAGGCGGTTAAGGCGGCGTTGGGGCATGTGGGTAGGTTCATTTTTGGGGACTATTTTTGCATCTCATATCTTCAGTAGGTGCCCTTAAGTAGGAGGATAGATGAGACTGACGGGCAGCAGGTGATACAAATGGCATGGTTATTTATTTTGCTTCTGTTGGGTGGTTTTCTGGTGGCGACGTCGTTCATCTTTTGTTTTTGACATTTTTGAGGATGTTTTTCGATGTCTTGTCCTATGATTGGGGGAGACTGACTTTGGAGACCCTTTATTCTTCTTTGGATACATTCATTCGGTGCTACCGATAGACTTTTACAAGGTCCATGTACCTTTTGGAGGTAACTTTCACATTCTTTTTCTTCTTATGAATTTCCTTGTGTTTTTCTTTAGTTTCTTCTTTGTTGATTCCTATCTTTTTACATATGTGGTTCTATGAGGTGATTGGGCTCAACGTGATTTTTATAACCCTAAAAGATGAGGACTTGGGGGACCTGTGCTGGATGTTCTAATGGCGGAAGTCTAATAGGCGATCGAATTAGTCCTTGTCGGCCTGAACATGTTGACGAGCGATCAGGTTATTTTGTTTTTCTTTTGAATCCTCTTTTGGAATTTTCTTTCTATAGGCACCAAATTCACGGATCCCTTAAGTTATCCCTTAGGTCCCTAGCTACTCCCCAATCAACACAAACCCTAGGTCAGACTCCGAGTACCGATCTAGAGGCCATCGGGCGCTCCCGGGCCCCATTTAAATCCGATCAATTCTATATTCAGAGCGAAAGATTAATGAATCTTTGAAGGGGTCTTAATACACTTTCCAACGGTCTACGCCGTACGCGAATTGGCATAACGGTTCAGATAAACAAACCATTTTACCACTAAAAACTGATCTGGAGGACACCGGGCACTCCCGGGCCCCGATTTGACCCCAATCGACTTCATCGTCAGAGAAAAAGCTAAATGGATCTTCGAATGTCACTTAAACCCCTTTCTAACGGTCTACCTTATGTGTGAAATGTCATAACGATTCCAACAAACAATCCATTTTCCCCCAAAAACGGAACTGAAGGCTATCGGGCGCTCCTGGACTCCATCTGACCAAAGTCAACTCTTCACCTCGAATGAAACTTAATTGATCTTCAAAGGGCAATTAATACTCTTTCAAACAGTCCCCCTGTGCGCGAATCATCCTTATGGTACAGACGGATGATCTATTTTACTCCGAAAGATCATTGGGCACATTCAAGGCCCGCTTAACTAAAGTCGACTCTCCGAACCGAGCGAAGCTATTTAGAACATTGAAGTGCCTCACATAACCTTTCCAATAGTATGCCCCTTGTGCAATTCTGACTTACGATTTGGATGAACAATCCATTATCGTCCGACGATCTCCTGTCCAAAGGACTGACGGGCGCTTTCGAGCTTCGTTTGACCCATAGTCAACTCCTGGATCCGGGAGAAGCCCAAAGGACTCTTGAATATCTCTGAATTACCTTTCAAAGGGTATGCCCCGTAAGAGATTTGGATTTATTCTACGACCATTTTTCTGAAAAAATCTACATAAGACTCACTATTGGCAGGTCCATTTTCCTACCTATCGACAATGTGTCTAGGGTCACCTGTTGATTAGCAGGGCTAGGGGTATGTCGATCGGTAGTCCCCCTACCCTTTAAAAGTATGGAGTGAGATCACTCTTAGGACACACCTCAGATCCATCAATATCAGTGATATCAGCAACATTCTTATGCAATCAGCGAAGTTTCCTTGTGTGAAATTTTTCCACCTTTCATTCCAATTATTCTCATACCCGATTTAGAAAAAAATCCCCTTCTCTCTCGTCCAACATTCATCCCAACTTTCAATTAGGCTCATCAAGGATCAAGATCAAGACTCGAGCCTCCAAAGAAGGTCCAAACAACCTTCTCTCTTTAAATTTCTTTATTTTTGCATTAGTTACATAAATTCTTAATTTGGCTTTTACTTTAATTCACACACATTATTATCTAATCCTTTATTAATTATATTGCACTTACTCTATTTTCTATAAAAAAAAATTCAAAAGAAAGAAAAAGACCATTGCACCTATAAATTCCAACGGGATTATTCACCATATTTTCTCAAAACTAAAAATTATTTTCTACACACAGACGTATAATAAATTTCCGTTTGAATCTATGGGATAAACTCCACCCTTGTGCCGCATGCAAACTACGTGAACTTTGATGACTTTATAGTCTACGTAGGCATTTTCGGTTAAAACCCGAGAATCGGGTCCAATTTTACAATTATCCTATTTTCATTCTTTATTTTATTTCTATATATCATATTTGTGATTCATACTTGTGTGTCTTATCTAACATGTATTACCATTCCATTATAATGATTAATATCTCAATAAGCGCACACGTCATATTTTATAATTACTATTTTGGGAACATTCCTATGGATGACCTCACTCCATCATTTCCATGATGTGAATCGTGCGATTCTGATCTCCATTTATATATAGACGCACACATACCTCGCGAAGAAATTAAAAAAAATAATAACATCAGGCCATGAGAGACGGAAACGGTGGGATGGGTGCCTAACACCTTCCCATTCCGTAACTTAGCCCCTAAACCTCTGAACTATTGGTTTTGTAAGCATCAGTTTATCTTTGATGTCGCTCTCTCAAAGAGGTGACATGTTCTTTTACCTGTTTTATGAAAAATAGGTTGGCTACTCCATCTATTTACATCACCCCACATCTACGACGGATGAAGCATCACTGGAGAAAATGATGTAAGACCTTCTCTCCCTCCTCGAGTGTGCACGCACGAGCTCCAGAAACCCCGATACGGGAGGAAAGAGCCAATGAGGGATGGCCACAGTGGCGACTTTACTGGGGGTTACTTATCATAAGAGAGTTAGACTCTATTTGCATGGGTGTTATCATTTTCTGCTTGTGTACATATTCACCTACCTATATGTTCCCATTTCTCCTCTATTATTTCTTGAATATATCCACCTCATGCTTATATCACTCCTCACTCACACAGATACTCTCCATGTACATCTAGCACTACTTCCACGTAGGATCACTTATACCCACATATTTCACACACCACGTAGAATATCCATGCTTAGGTGTCACTAGAACACACCTCCACTTATCACACTTCTCCCCGCTCACTGACACACCACTTGTAGTTGATCCATGCTTAGGTTCACTACCACGCACTCACTTATAGATATTCACACATCACTCACTCTCACATATCCATGCTTAGTGTAATCTTCATGCTGCATGTTAGATTTACTTTTCATGATACTTCTAAATTCTACCCTATTAGTATAGTGTTCATCATGCCAAATAAAATACTCTCTCCATAATATACTAATCAAGAATCATGAATGTTGCACTCTACATCACCAAAGATCATCGCTATTGACCAAATTTTGTCCCTTAACTAGGGAGTAAATTTGTGATGGGTGCTAGTCCGGTAGGTCGCAGTTAGCCTAAGAAATATGACTCTCACCTTCTATTGGTCAAGTACCTTCAATGTATATCGAAAGGTTCCCCCTGCATCGTACTTCTTGACCGAATTCATGACGGCAGGTTTATAGCAGGGAACTCATTCATTTACGTCGAGTATATCGAATTCGCTCTCACACGTACTGTCCCCATGAGATATTCAGTGAGCCATTTCACGTACACACAGGTATATAAAATGGCTTGTCTACACATATCGATTGCCCTCAAAAGCAAGACTTATATCGTGGAAGTCAGGTGACGCGACTCAAAATGTGTCTCTAATGCGTGTTAATTAAGGTTCAAGTGCAAACCGGACTCATAAGTAATAAACCCGGTAAGAAGGGGTCGAATCCTCAGGGAAATAGGATGTAGAAAGCGACGACAGATAGGAAAGACGCTTAATCCTAAACTGACTCAGAAAAAGAAAGGAAATGGTGGTGAGTTTTGAGTTTTATCTACGAACTCAATGCAAATTAATCCCCCGAACCCTAGTATGTGTACCAGATCAAAAAATTAATTGTGAATTAGATAATTAATTAAACTACAAACTTTATTAATTTCAAGCATTACATATATGAGGGTACAAGCCCGCACCATACATAATCAAGAATAGAAATAAAGTGGTGTCGGAATAGCTGACACGCGCGTCGCACTCTTACACACCCCATTTACCTAGGGCAAACGAGGTTAAAAGTCCTACAACGGTTGTAACAACTAATCACCATGATTCAATCATTTATTTAATTCATGGAATTACTTTTATATCCATGCAAACCACATCAGGTTGGGTTCATTCATCCCAACCCTTAGAAATCTAGACTAACATAGTTATGTGAAAACTAACACAAATCTTAACGTAGCATGCGATGAAAATCATAATTATGCAAAAAGTGTAATGAAACATGAAAAGAGGAATTTTAACTAAGAAATGATAAATCTTCTATTGAGAATATGAAAGCAATTTAAATTAATGAAACAATATTACTTGGAATGAAGAAGAACCTTGAATTAATCCAAAAACATGAACAAAATATTGAACAAGATGAATCCTAAAGTTCTTGGCTTCAAAAACCTCTCAAAACTAACTAACAAAAAGCCTCCTAATGTCTGGTATGATAAAATAATAAATACATCACGTTATTTGTGTTTGAATCGTGCAAAACTCTTTTTAAGAGAAAAGAAAAAATGAAATTTTACCCAGCCGAACCTGTCCGGTCTTCTCCTTCATTAATAGGCGAACCGGTTCGATCTATGCCAGTTGAGTGGACCAGTCTGGATATTTTGCTATCAGTTTATTTCTGTCATCCCAGTGTTGGGGATCGGTCCAGTAGAGATTCTATAGGTTCGTTTCTATGACCTTTTTCATTTTTCTTCCTTTTTCTCCTTGATTTTTTCTCAACTTCAAAGATCCATAACATTTCACCCGGGACTCGGATTTGGATGTTGTTTCTTCCTACATACTTGTGGACTCGAGGTCTTGAACTTTCCTTAGGTTCCGTGTCTGAATTCCTGGTGTAAAACTACTATTTTGACCTTGACTTTCCTTCACTTATATCTTTCTTGAGTTTGATTTTTCACTTCTCTTTACTTGTGTAAAATACCTACAAAATGTATGAGCAATACACTAAACTCGATGCATTGCATAGAAAAGGTTAGTAGCAATAATATGAGATAAATCAACTTGATTTACATTGCACAAGATGTTAAAAGCCTCCAAATTAAGGGGATAAATACGAAGCATTTATGTCTAATTAAACTCCCCTAACTTAGAACTTTGGTCATCCTGAGCAATGTAAAATAATCAAAGAAAGGTCCAACACTTAACAAACAGGTTCTTGGGATAGAATACCTCTTTCGCGAGAAAGCTATTGCATTTAGCATATGCAACAAGCCATTAAACCCCTAGGTTACCCTAGTAGGAGGAGTTATGTATCATGAGGGTTTGCAGTGAATATACCCACAAAAATTATTTTTTGACTCAAAGAAAATATTCAAAATACTTAAAAATTGTACAATTTAAACCTTTCTTAAAATATCCACCATAAATTTATATTCGTAAGTCTCAATTCGTAGTGTGTGTGTGTGTGTGTGCGAGCCGATAATAAAACCGTTAATTTCCACCGATTGATCACTATGTTACTTTCTGAAAATTCAATTTAATTCAATTCTCACAGATGCTCTCATAAACGAATCACTCAGAATGTGGCTATTTTTGTCGGTATGCGTGCATTAAAGAGTAAATGTAATGGAACACAAATTCACACACGAATTTTGAAAGACAACATTTTTATGGTGAAAATATCTCATCATCGGAATACGATCATTGAAAAACGGGAGACACCGCCTCTTATTCACACCAATTAATCTATCTTATTATCTTTTCGGATTTTAGCTCTCCACGCGGTAATTAATTTCGCAATTTGGACTCGGTTAGGACTTTCCCGGGTTTAAGGTGTATTGAGTAATATGGAATTTGTTGGAAAATTCATAATTGGAAAATTTATTTATGATGTCCGTTAGTGCTTTTTCCGTCTCCTGCTCATTTTTTTCTTCTTTTTTTAGTTTTTTTTTCTATTTTGTTTTCTTTCTATATATTTTTTTCACATTTTTATTTTCTTGCTATTTTGTTGAGCATTTTTATTTTTATTTTTCTTGCCGCTTTTTATTGCACCATTTGGACTTTATTTTCTGAATCTTTTAATTTTCACAATTCCAGGTCAATAGGGTTTTTTGGGTTATCAAACGAAAAGGAAACATTTTATTAGGCTCAATTGGGTTAGCAAAAGGATAATTTTTTTCATTACTTTTTATGGCTAATATTTTTTAGGGTAAACAAACGATGGCCTAACTTCATTTATCCTAATTACTCATTATTTTACCATATGGGTCTCGACAATATATTTAATTTAGAGATATATTTAGCACTTATTTCAAGACAACATCTCACACGTTTCCCATAACCGTTAAAAACAAAGGTATTGAGATCTTTAACAACTTTTTGGAGCTAAATTGAACTTTGAGTTAAATATTAACTCGGATTGATTTAAATACTCTAAAAAGTCGATAGGCTCAAAATCTCACTGGATTAATTAATCTCCACATTTATTCGTAAAGTCATCAATTTTCGCTTAATTTCCATCTTTGGTCAATTTTAGCTTAGTGCTTTTGATTTTCACAATTTGATACTTTAAACAAAATTTCGTGACATTTTTGAAAAATTTAAATTCCAATTTTTATTTATTTTGAAGAAAAATATTTTTGATTTTTTTTCCAAAAATTTTCAATTTTTTGGAAATGTTTGAAATTTTCTTTTTTTTTTTTAATTTTTTTGGCATTTTGAACTTTATGAAATTTGTTAAGCGCATGCGTCCCCCCTAAAAAAAACTTAGACTTTTGCAAAGTCCCTATGGAAAAGGACTAAAATCTAAAATAAAGGAAAGTGCGTAAAAATAAACAAAGGCAAAATGCATTTTTTTTGTATTACTAAACAAGGATTACAAGAACTTGAAAGAGAGAATACATAGATTGTTGTGACAAATTAAGCCAATAAAATTCCAAAATAAACAACAAACTACATGAAGAAAACCAAGACAGCAATATCATCAACAAAGCAGGGCCTATTGTGGAGGTGGGTGAGAGGGGCCGGGAGCATTGGGATCATACAAGTCATAAAAGTAAGTGGGGATTAGTACACACTCACTTACATGTAGCTTGTACATCTCCACTTGAAGGAGTACCATCATGCTTGTGTCACGATGATAGGCCTCTTGGTCTACCCTATAATCCCTCAAAAAATCTTGGAAGCTCGTCTCCAAATTCTCCACACGACGAGGATAGGTCCGCTCCCACCAGCTCATAATCTGAATCCTCCTCCTCATCGTATTCGGTTTCTTCCTCTTCTCCTATCTCAATATCCTGCCCACATTCGCTGCCGCTTGTATCATCTCTCTTTGGCGTTCGCTTCGGGTGCGGGATTCTTGCCCAATTGCCTTTGGGAGGCGAGGAAAGGTTTAGGGGAGCTAAATTCCGGCATCAGAAAGGAGGGAGGTGATAAAGCAAGGATATGGTAGGGGAGCTCGGCCTTTACGATCCATAGTCACGTTCATGATATCAACGTAAAAATGCATGCGAGATGGATCGGGGCACGGGGATCAAAAAGGTGGTAGAGGAGATTGGCTTGCCTAGGGCGCATTGCCGAATCATTGGAGGTTTAAGGAATGTTGGCGCAGACAATATGGAATGCGATGAGGGATTTTTCGGGAAGGCTCCCCACCGAAAAGGTCTCTTGGTTCCATGAGTGTCCAGGGTCAAGGCAGAGGATGCATGCACCTTTCGTAATTAGCTCGGCATTTGTTGAGTAGTCATATCGATTCAAACTCTGGATGTCCATGGTGCGCAATTTTTGAATGATGATATCGAGTGAAAATGGGATGCGCCTCTCATGAACATAAGCTTCCACTTCAAATTCCCCCGTTCGGACGATAGTTCCATAGAAGACTCACACCTCGTCCTCCCAAACTTTGGCATGAGGCTCTCCAAAAAAATGATACCAACCCCGCAGCCTAAATAGGTTGTTGATTGATTGTAGTAGATCCTCCCATTTAACTTTGCGCCCAATATGCATTGAGCTATATGGGGAGACGAAAGTGTCGCACCACCTCTTTTCTTGGTGGGAGCAGTACTAGTTATTGTCGTCGGGGAGGATTTTGGTAGAGGAGTATTTTGTGGCGAGTGGTCTTACTGCTCTAGCGGCCATTTGATGAGAACTGGAATTACCGAAAATATGAGAGAAAGAAAACAAGAGAGGGCAATGGTTGTGTGAGGTGAAATGGGGGGAATAAGGTGGATATTTATAGGTTCGGTGTGGAGGGGTGAGGGATGAGTTTGGGGGGAAAATTTTGAGGGAAAAAGGAATGGATTTAGAGGGAAGAGTTAGAGGGAAGATTTTGAGAAATGAGGGAAAATGTTTGGGAAATGGAGGAAGAACCCTTGGGACTCTGCGAGCTGCTGCAGACTTCTACGGATATTCGAATCGATTCCGATTCAGGGTGAATCGGTCCGGTCCTTTTTTTTTCTCGCAGCAGCGAACCGAGCTGGTGGTCATGGGACCAAACCGGTCTGGGACACTGTTAAAAGTATTCCTCCCTTCTCTTTTACTCTCTAAAATTAGGCTTCTCCTCCCTTGATTTTTTTTAACCCTTCCAAAGATATTCCTACCCATTATTTGGCTCCGAAATATACTACACTCCCCTCGAAATACCCTACGCTTTCTCATGTTATTCCCTGGACTTCCTCTCTCTAACGAAGTTTCTTCATACGACCCTAACCTAAACTAACTAATATACACAAAAATCACCCCATACGCATCGGGGGTGCGATGGCCTCTCTCTTGATCTTAAAAACTTATTCGACCCCACATAGGGGTCCAATGCTCTCCTTGTATCTCCTATCCTAGCATCATAAACCAATAATCGGAACAAGTTGGGACCCTTCCCATTGATAAAGGAGTCACCTTGAGATTCGTGATATCTGTCATGAATGGGATTCTTAAGTTGCCCTATCGAATTGCAACTTATTTATCCCGACTTGGATCGCACATCTCAATCGAAATTAGAGGGACATAATAACCCTATATCTCTCTTAACTTCGGGAAGGCATGGATCGGGTTCTAAGTCGAAAGAACCTTAAGTCTTGTCTTCTATCACATCTAAGGACTCAGGTGGTATGGGTGGATGGTCACAAAGAAGAATATCATTTATCCTATATTTCCTTTCACTCTTTTCAACGTGACTACATGGGTCCAATAGTGATTCTATGTCAACAGTGAGGCTCTCCTCCATCGGCTCGATTTTTTGCTCAAAAGTTTCGAGGTTCATGTCTCCTACCTGGCTCTCTTACTTACTTTCGATGTCCTCTATCACTCACTCAATCTCCAACTCCTCTCTCCCACACTCAATAATGTGATCTCCCCCGTTCTCTACATTAGTCACTAAACACTCCTCTTTTTCGGCCTCTAGCTCAACATCCAAATTATCGCTCTCATTTAATTTAACACGGCATACCCCTAATGGATCTCTCGTGTGATTCCTGTCAAGCTCGTGTACGATATCTTCCATAAGATCTGTCTCTCGCAACTCGATCTCATCACCCTCGGGCTTGGTGATGTTGAAGATATTTGTTTCGAGGGTCATATTCCTAAACGTGAGTTGCATTCGCCCATTTCAAGTATTGATTAATGCATTAGCCGCAAGTAAAAATGGATGACCGAGAATGACGGGAACATGATTGCTCGATACAAAGGAGGGATCCTTATCCCAAATGACAAAATATATCGAGAAGTAGAAAGTTTCAACTTGGACGATCACGTCCTCAACAACCCCCCGAGATATCTTCACTGAACGATCTGCGAGCTAGAGAGTCATCATTATGGGCTTAAGGTCCCCCAAGTCTAATTGCTTATAAATGGAGTAGGGGATAATGTTAACACTCGCCCCTAAATCTATTAACTCCCTCTCGATTCAATTATTCCCCATGATACACGAAGTTGTGGGTGCACACGGATCTTTGAATTTTGGTGGAAGGTCGCTTAATAGTATTGAGCTAACGTTTTATGCCAGAAACACATTTTTCTTTACCTTTAGCCTTCTTTTCACCATTAATAAGTCCTTAAGGAATTTATCATAAGTGGCATTTGCTTTATGGAATTGAGGAAAGGTAAATTAAGCTTTACTTACTTGAAGACATCTAACACATCTTCACGGGAGGTCCTTTTTTGTGATGGAACCAACCGTTGAGGGAACAGCGTAGCAGTAGGAGGTTTCACTATGACTTTGGGCCAACTAGTGTTGTCCTCTTTGTCACTCTCATTTAAGGGGGCATCTTCGGCCTCTTTCGTGTCGGGCAAAACCTTCTTATCTTTGAGTTCATCATTTGGGGGAGGTGATAAATCAACAACTCTCCCACTACATAGAGTTCTAATTGCACTATATTGCTCTGTATGGTCGTGGGATGTAGAGAAAACACTAGATTGACCTTGGGGAGGTCTTTGGCCTTGGTCCAGAAACTTACCCTTCTCTTGGACACTAAGGATGCTTACAACTTACAAATGTTAGCATTTATCTCAGCAAACATTCGAGCATTTTGAGCATTCGTCACTTATTGGGCTTGCATTAATTGATTAACGGTATCCTCAAACGTTCGTCTCAATAGGGTAATATATGGTGAAGTAGGTGGTGCTTGTTAAAAGTGAGGAGACGGTGGTGGAGGAGGGGCAAGGTGTGAATTGGGATTCAACGCAGCATTTTTTTACCCATAACTAAACCCAGGATGGTTCCTCCATGAAGGATTATAAGAATTCCCATGAGGAGCATTAAAATTCTCCTTAAGATTTCCTATCTCTCCCACTTGCTCTTGAATCATAACTTTGCAGGCGGGTATCGTCGGACATTCCTCTGTTGAATGACCCGCCTCACAAATAGCACACACTTTCTCCCTTGATTGATTGGATCCAAGACTTTCTTTTGACCGTGATTCGAGTACGTCTTCTATTTTTTGCTTAAGTTGGTTAAATCGAAGATTCCATGCGGCGTCCTTATCCACGTGATAGAGACCAGACGTGGAAGGAGCGGTGGACGTCTGTCGAACCCAATTTTAGGTGTTAGGATCGGATGTGCCCATGCTTGAGTAGTCTCGACGACATACTTGAGATGGGCCTCGGCATCATTCACATCTAACTCCCAAAATGGTCTCTTGCACATAGTTTTAATGAGTTGTTTAGACGCTATATTTAGCCCCTGGTGGAAGAAAGAGATAAGGCGATACTTCTCAAAACCATGGTGTGGGCATGTTCTAAGCAACTCTTAGAAACGCTCCTAACATCGATCGAATGGCTCATTTTCTTGTTGTTTAAAAGTTTGAATTTGAGCCATGATGGAATTTGTTCTATGTTGGGGCAAGAATTTTAAAAGTAACTTGGATGGCATCTCGATCCATGATCCGATTGAGTTCGCTGATAAAGACCAAAGACAGGTCTTAGCTTTATCCTTTAAGAAAAAGGAAAAAGTTTGAGGCGAACGACATATTGAGTGCAAGCTTGATCGCTAAATGTATCTCATGCCTCTTCGAGCTCACGAATGTGGAGGTAAGGCTTCTCCGAATCCATACTGTGAAAAGTGGGAAAAATATGGATCATTCCATTACGAAAAAGGAATGGTCCTGCATTGTACGAAAGTAGAATGCATCCATACAGTTCGCTCAGGATATAAAAGCTCTTTCATGGGACGATACGGTATATCTTCCTCACCCATACAAAAGCTAGCGTTATCTGACATGTTTCTCGCTCCAAATGACTCGAAATCCTCACTCGGTACCCTAGAAGTGTGACTCGTAATGGAATTTGGCGGGGTAGGAGATGGAACCCAAAACTATGTTACGTTAGGATGTGGGCTATCAGGATCGTACTTAACTATCGGATTTTCATGAATGCGAGTGGGAGTTAATTGAGGAGTTTGTTAAGGATTTTGCATGAGAGGACTTTGAGAGATATTAAAAAAAATTCTTTTCTGAATTTCTGAATTTTTTTTTTATTTTTGATTTTATGATTTTTTTTTGGCTTTTTGAGATTTGGAGTCAATTTTTTTATGAAATCGACCTAACCTAAAAGTCTACCTAATTCCCCAGCAACGGCGCCAAAAACTTGACGTGACTCAAAATGTGTCTCTAGTGCGTGCTAATTACGGTTCAAGTGCAAACCGATTGCGTAAGTAATAAACCCGGTAAGACGGGATCGAAACCCTCAGGGAAATAGGAAGTAGAATGTGACGACAGAGAGGAAAGACGCTTAACCCTAAACTGACTCAGAAAAAGAAAGCAAAAGGTGGTGAGTTTTGAGTTTTATCTAGAAACTAAATGCAAATTAATTAGACTAGTAATTAAACTACGTATGCAGAAGTAAACTAACTATGGATTAATTAATATGACGGAGAAAATTAGGTTGGACTACAATCCCCCAAACCCTAGTCTGTTTACCTGATAGAAAAATTAATTGTGAATTGGATAATTAATTAAACCATAGACTTTATTAATTTCATGCATTACATATATGAGGGTACAAACCCGCATCATACATAATCAAGAATGTAAATAAAGCGGTGTTGGAATAGCTGACACGCGCGTCGCACTCTTAAACACCCTGATTACCTAGGGTAAACGAGGTTAAAAGTCCTACGACAGTTGTAACAACTAATTAACACGATTCAATCATTTATTTAATTTTGGGAATTACTTTTATATCCATGCAAACCACATCGGGTTGGGTTCATGCATCCTAACCCTTAGAAATCTAGCCTGGCATAGTTATGTGAAAATTAACATAAATCTTAACGTAGCATGCGATGAAAATCATAATAATGCGAAAAGTGTAATGAAACATGCAAAGAAGAATTTTAACTAAGAAATAATGAATCACCTACTTAGAATATGAAAGAAATTGAAAGAAACAAAAAAATATTACTTGGAATGAAGAAGAACCTTGAATTAATCCAAAAAGATGAACAAAATGTTGAACAAGATGAATCCTAAAGTTCTTGGCTTCAAAAACCTCTCAAAACTAACTGGAAAAAAAGACTCCTAGTGTCTGGTATGATAAAAGAATAAATACATCACATTATTTGAAGTGTTTGAATCATGCACAACTCTTTTAAAGGGAAAAGAAAAAATAAAATTTCGTTCAGCCGAATCGGTCCGGTCTTCTCCTTCTTTAATGGGCGAACAGGTCCGGTGTCTGCCAGTTGAGTGAACCAGTCTGGATGCTTTGCTATCGGTTCGGTTTTGTCATTCCAATGTTGGGGACCAGTCCGGTAGAGATTCTATCAGTTCGGTTTTGTGACTTTTTTATTTTTCTTCCTTTTTCTCCTTAATTTCTTCTCAACTTCAAAGATCCGTAACCTTTCACCTAAGACTCAGATTTGGATGTTTTTCTTCCTACATACTTATGGACTCGAGGTCTTCAAGTTTCCTTTAGGTTCCGTATTTGAATTCCTTGTGTAAGATTATTGTTTTATCCTTGACTTTCCTTTATTTGTATCTTTCTTGAGTTTGAGTTTTCTCATCTCATCACTTGTGTAAAATACATGTTAAATGTAAGAGAAATACATGAAACTCGATGCACTGCATAGAAAAAGTCAGTAGCAATAATATGATATAAATCAACTCGATTTACGTCGCACAAGATGATAAAAGCCTTTCAATTAAGGGAATAACTATGAAGAATTTATCCCTAATCATCAGACCAAAGGGGGGAACCTTTCCACTAACCTAACAATGATATACCCTCATAGAGGCGTCAAAACTAGGGCACTCATATTTAGTTTTTTGGCTACTACCCGAAACTTTGCTGAAATGCTGGGTTATCATGTCGCCCAAATTTTCGCGCGATTTGTCTTTTTCCAAAACGGGACCCTGTCCACAAGCCTGACAATAAGTCAAACAGCATTTTACATATTTTTTAAACCCAAATTTCCCAGGCTTGGGTCCAGTCCGGCATTTCTTTTTGCATTTAGGTAATCCTAATACAAGTGAAAACATAAACATAAATAATAATCATGCTGAAATCCTTCTCTCATTTTTTCTCCTTCCTTACCAAAAGTGTCAAAAACATTTCTTTTTCCCTCTTTTATCAAAATACTAAAAATATTTTGTCCTTCCCTTTTCAAAAATTGTCAAAAACACTTTCCTCTGATAAAAGTTTTTCCCTCTCCTCTTCCAAAAACAAATTTGAATCATTTTCCTTCTCAGGTGGATCGCAGACTCGATCCTTGTCCTGGCTCCTTATATGCTTTGGTATTCCGTCGAATCACCCTAATGCTCCGTCAGTCCTCCCGATACTTACTTCCGAGTTTGGAATCCGTCCTCTTTCACTTTCTATGGGGAACGCAGACCTAGTGCCGAATGTGCAGCCTGATTTGATGACGGTCCTAGTCCAACTTATCGCTAAGATTGACAACCTTCAAATCGAGGTTCATGAGATGCAGCAAAATCGGGTACCTATTCCCGAAGAGCCAGATGTGTAATTCCCTCGTGCTATGGGTACTCCCACACCCAAACCTATTTGGGTTCTGAAAGATTACCAAGACGCTTCACGTTTCCCTCCTGCCAATGGGTCACTGCGAGCTCAACTCCCTATGCCGAATCTTGCCCAGCTAGGGACTAACATGTCAGTGCCCGTCGATCTAAATGAAGAAGAGTTGAACAAATTCAAGGAAGACCTTATGATATTGACCAAGAAATTTGACCAAGTTCGAATCTCCGGGTTCTACATGGATTACGCCCATATGTCTCCCTATCCTAAAGTAAGGCTGCTGAAAAAATTCAAGATGCCCAACATTGAGAAATTTGGGGGTAGTGGACCCCTAATTGTCCATCTCTGATGTTACTAACGAGTAGGGCTGTGTTTTAGCCGGATCAGATCGAAAATGCATGGTTTGAAAAAATTTCTGAAATTTTCTGTAAAAAAATCGGCATACCGAAGCGGAATCCGGTTTTTTTCAAAAATACTTTTTTCTCAATTTCAAAATTTTGGGCAAAATTTAAATAGTTAGAAAATTAAAAAAAAAAATCGGCAAAAATTTGGAATTTCGGCATTTTTCGAAAAAAATCAGAAAAGGTACATATTTTTAATCAAACTCCACCTTTTTGTAGAATATAATCAACTTTTGCATCTTACCTAAACATTGACGCAATCAAAAGGTTTCGTTTCTGATTATAAATAAAAAAAAACAACTCAGATCAAAACAACACTAATTTATCATCTACAAAACACAAGTCAATAACAAATTCATAAATCTAAAAAAATTGTATAAACTAACATTTCATTGCTAGTTATATATCATTTTTCTGAAGATCCAAGTTCGTTTTTTTAACTATATATATATATATATGAAACTATACAATATATATTTCATACGTACCAGTCAAAAATGAGGAACTCAGGAACTCAGAAATGAGGCGGAATCAACCGTTAGATGAGGCAGAATGAGGCGGATTGAATAGTTAGAAAAAATGGTTGGTGGGGCGAAATGAGAAAGGAGGCAGAATGAGAGATTCTAGGGATTTTAGAGAGAGAGAGAAGGGAGACGGAATGAAGTTTAGAGAGTGATATGAGACTAAGAGATTCTCTTATAACCACCCTAAAATCTAAGGGTTATTATTAAAAAGGGGTATATATTTTTTAAAGGGTTAATTTTTGGTAAATAAATTGAAAAATTATAATACAAAAAATAATCGAAAAATATTTTGGAAATTTGGATCGGATATAAATTTGGAAATTCGAATTTTTAAAAAAAAATCGATTTCCGATCCAATTTTTTTCAAAAATTTTCAAAATCGAAAATCGAAACACAAAAATTCTTTCCAAAATCGAAAAAAATTGAATCGAAATTCAAAAAAACGAAAAAAGAAAAGAAAAAAGAAAGCCCTACCACCGATCCATGACTTTCCTAGGTGCCTCCGAGGAAAGAATGGCCCGGATGTTCCAACAGACTTTGAAGGACATCACTCTTCGTTGGTTCCTATCCCTCGAAGAATCCAGAATTCGCAGTTGGGAGGATGTTGCCCACGAATTCATATCACAACACAAATACAACGAGGAGTTGGAAGTTACACGTCATGATTTAAAACTTCTCAAGCAGAACCCTGCAGAAACTTTCAGCATTTTCGTAGCAAGGTGGAGAGAGAAAGCGACCACCATGACCAACCGACCTTCTGAAAAAGAGCAAGTTAGTATTATGAAGAAAAACTCCTTACCCCATGTCCAAGAGACGATGAGAGGACAGTATTACCCACATTTTCGAGCCATCTGAGAAGCAGGAGTGGAGATTGAAGAAAATATTTCTAAGATAAAAGTTGAGCTAAAGAAAGTATCCGGAAAGTTCACTCCAAGAAAATATAAGCAGCCTTCTAATACCACAGTTTTGACCATCAATAACATCTCTCGGCCTAGCACTTCATGGGCACCAGAAAGCTATCCTAACCCAGTCAAAAAATAATATACCGATCTTTATGCTCCCCTCTCTAAAGTCTACGAAACCCTATTGAGCTGAAATCTTATCAAGTCGTTGGACCCTCGTCCATTACTAAAACCACTTCCCAAAAATTCCAAACCCGACATTCAATGTGATTTTCATCATACTGTCGGCCATACCACTGATCAGTGTTTCCATCTCTGAAATATAATCCAAGGTCTAATTGACCGGGATACTATTGCCCCACTATCCAATCCAAAACCAAACACTACTCATAACCCACTTCTAAATCGTGTAAATGCTATCTTCCTAGAAAATGATCCAAAATTTGACCCATCTACCCAAATTGTACCTAATAAATCACCCATCACGCCCATATATTCACCTAAACCCCTCAAAGTTTACCCTTATATTCTCCTACACCCGACTTGTTTTACCGACCAGGCCCCTGTCACTTCTTACAAGAGCATGCATTGCTTTTTGTACTCGTTACGAAGGGAGGAATATGGAATTTTTAGCAGTACCAAACCAACTCCTAGAATTTGGGCTGAAATTGCCCTCGGAAATGACCATTGACTGCCAAAAATTCAGCACATTGTTCTTGGAAGCTCAGAATTGGTCTCGAGAGTCACATAATTGGGTGGTAACTGCCGATGAAGTCAGTTTAGATGATGTCGTCCAGATTATGGAAGACTTGTTCTGATAGACCGATGAAATTTACAGTATCTCCCAGCTACTCGATGCTTTAAGACTATAAGAATGTCTTGTCCCTTCACTTCTACATCTCCCTGTTGAGTGGAAAGATTTATATAAAGAAGCCGTTGAGGTTGTAGAATGCATTGACTTCTCGTGGAAGGATGACATCATTGCCACCGGATAGGGAGACGAGTTTGATAGTTCAGATGAAGAGCCAAGACAGTAAAAGACTAGCCCAGTGATCAGCGTATATGGAATAATATTATTTAAAAATCTACTAAGAGAGATCGACAAAGTGGTCGAACAACCTCGGAAAGATGAAGAAATGGGGTTTATATTTTTCCCATCTTTTATGAACTATATGACTAGATCTGGGAGGCACTACCAGGTTGCAAACACTCAATCAGTAACGACAAATAAGGGAAAATGTGTTGAGAAATTCCCTATGTCGAAAATAACCCTCGAGGAGAGCAAGATCCTCGATCAGTTGAAGAAAACTCAAGCTAACATCACTCTGTATGTACTCTTTATGTTTTCCCAACTACAACGGAATGCCTTAATTAAACTACTTACCGAGCCCACAATCCCTCATTCTACCACTCCAAAATAAGTCGTGAACTTGGTCGGATCCTTAACCTCTACTAGAATGCTCTCCTTCTCCGAGGAAAAAATCCCAAAGTTTGGTCCAAATCGTAACTATGCTCATAATATCTCTGTCGAGGTCATAGGAAAGACGATTCCGCTTTTGCTTGTGGACAACGGGTCAGCACTTAATATTTGTTTGTTAAGAACCCTCAACTTCCTTGGTTTGAAAGTAAGTGGCCTTGTTCTAACTTTTTTCGCAGTGCGTGCTTATGACAACAATCGCCGAGAAGTGATGGGATCCATAAAGCTTGTAATAGGGGCTGGCCCCAGAAATCTCGTCATTGATTTCCAAGTCATCAACATACTAGATTATTTCAACCTTTTTCTCAAACGACCGTGGCTTCACATCATCAAGGGATCTCTTCCTCTCTCCATTAGAAACTGAAGTTCTTCTCCAATGTGCAGGACATCACCATCCTGGGTGATGATGATAATACTGAGAATGCATGCATAAATAATCTGGTCCTTGAGATACAACATAGGGAAAAAGATATGCTTCTTTCTGAATTTCGAGTCAAACCACTTCCACTCCCAGTAGGGGATGATTTCAAAGATACAGTTTGTCTAGAGCACAGACCTCATAGTAATGTCAACGTGATATAGATGTTTAACAATATGCACTTCATGCTCGGACTGGGGCAAAGACGAAGATAACAGGGGATATTGGAACCTATATTCCTAACGAAGGCCTTTCCTCCAGGTGGCCTGGGTTATCAACCATCATCAAAGGAACTCAAAATAATCCACCAACCTCAGTTAAAGATAAGTCAATAAAGTACCAAGACCTCCTCAGGGGATTCCTTGAATGGTAGATTCATAAAAAAGGGTGAACATTTTCTCTTTCGTGGCTTTTTCGAACAATGGTATGATCATGTGGATAAAAAGATGAAGCCAAGAATGGAGATCTTCTTCAAAATAACTACTCATGGGTCGAAAGTTACCAGCATCATGTGCAACCACTCATTGAGAATACCACAGATGTTACCAAAGATTCCGAGGGAAGTGATTTTGAAGACTCATTAATTCTGCAGACACTAGGACTGACACTCTACGTGATCCACTCAGGCACTATATCGTTGGATCCATCTATCCTGATTACGACTGCTGAAAAACACCTCCTCAACTGGAATGTCATGCCAGTTCCACCCACTGAAATGCAACCCAATCCAGATGTTTATCCCATTTCTTTTTTGTTGTTCCTCCCTATTAAGATCATAATATAATCTAGACCTACTTTGATGAGGTTCTCAATACTATTTTTTTCAATAATTAAATAAACGAAGATTTTAAGTATCTTAATGTGTCTTACATGAATTATCTTGATTGCAATAAAAATCTTGATGATGATGATTTTACAAATGAACAATTCTTAACTAATCTTAATAAGGTTAATAATAAACAACATAATCGCAGTCAAATTAATGAAGATGAAACTATTTTTATTAATCTCGATTCTAGTAAATAACTGCGCGAGATTATGATAGGGGACACCCTTGACGAGCATAAGCGTACACAACTTGAAGAACTATTGAAGGAATTTGTGGATGTCTTCACATGGTCCTATGAAAACATTCACAACCTTGATCCCAAGATTGCTCAGCATGATATTCCAACCCTCCCAGAATGTAAATCGGTCAAACAGATACTGTAAAATCTCCGCACTGAATGGTCGCTCCAACTTAAAGAATAGGTGGTCAAACAATTAAACGTAGGCTTCATTCGGGAAATATAATATCCCACATGGTTAGCCAACATTGTACCCATTATGAAATTAGGAGGAAAGGTTCGTATGTGCATTGATTAACGAGATTTGAACAAGGTCTCACCAAAGGATGATTACCAGCTACCCAATATCAACATCATTATAGACAATATGGGTAGTCACCCTCTCAAATCATCCGTTAATGGGTTTATCGAATACAATCAGATTAAAACACACCCTGATCATCAAGAAAAAAAACTGCATTCATACTCCTTGGGGAACCTTTTGTTACACAGTTATGTCATTCGGTCTTAAAATGTAGGGGCTACCTATCAAAGAGCTTCCAACACCATATTGCATGATTTGATACACAAAGAGGCCTAGTTATACATAGATGATATGATTATTAAGTCTAAGACCCAAGAAAGTCATGTTTCCACTCTCCGAAAATTCTTCTAATGACTACGATGATACCAAATGCGACTTAACCCACAGAAATATGACTTTGGGGTTACCAAAGGAAATATTTTAGGATTTATGGTTAGAGAGAAGGGAATTGAAGAAGACCCTACCAAACTGAAATCCATACTCGAATTGACACCGCCCCGATCGGAGAAGGATGTCTAGTAATTTTGGGGGAAATTATAGTACATCAGTGATTTCATCATCCAGTTGACTTCTATTTATGAACCCATCTTCAAACTCCTCCAAAATGATTCCACCAAAGTCTAGAATGAAGCTTTCCAGGAAAACTTTATTTGAATCAAGAAATATCTAACCCGACCTTCGATATTCATGTCACCACAGCCTGGTCTCCCTCTACTCCTATACTTGACCGTAACAAACACCGCAGCTAGGGATTTGCTAGCCCAATACCTTGAAAAAACTCACAAATAAAGGTCCATCTACTACGCCAGTCACAAATTGGTTAGGTACGAAGTTAACTACGCTGCCTTAGAGAAAGCAGGTATCGCCCTTGTTTGGGTCACTCAGAAATTACGACACTATATGCTCGCTTTTCTCAGCAGACTTGTGTCCCAAATAGATCCTATCAAATACCTGGTCGAGAAACCTACCATGTTTAGTCTAATGTCCCGATGGTTGATGGTGCTAGCCAAATTCGATATCGTGTATGTCACGCAGAAAGCCATGAAAGGTAGAGCCATCTCTGACTACCTTTCCAATTACCCCAAGGAGGAAGTTTGCGTTTTGATCTTCGAGTTCCCGAATGAAGATATCCTTTTCACCTCTCAAGAAAACCTCCGGTGGTAAATGTTCTTCGATTGTGCTGATAACAAAAAGAGATACGGCATTGGGATACTCCTGATCGCCCCTGATGATTCTCATACTCCCATTGCCATCAAGCTAGATTTTCCCTGCACCAATAACATGACCGAATACGAGTTGAGCACAGTAAGCCTTAAATTTTCTCTCAAGAAAGGAATCCAATGCCTAGATGTCTAAGGGGATTTTTCCCTCATCATTGGCCAAGTCCTTAGAAGATGGAAAGTCAAAGATGAAAATCTTTTACCCTTTCACGCTCACATAGAAGAGCTGACCTCACAGTTCTAAGATTTTACCTTCCATTACTTACCCTGAACAAGGAACAACTTAGACGATTCCCTTGTTACCTTAGCCTCCATGGTCGACATGCTCGAAGGAAAAATGATTGGGCCTTTTATAGTCTAAAAACAATCTAAACCAACCCACTGCTACCACATTGAGCTCATCACAGAAGAGGACTTCGATATGGCCGAGTGATGGTATTATGATATTTGGAACCTCCTTAAGCACGGTAGGTACCCAAGACGCCAATAAGAAAGATCGTATGACCCTTCACAAACTGACTGCCCAGTACATTGTCTGCGATAAAGCACTATTTAAGAGAAACTTTGATGGAACCCACCTACACTGCATCACAGGGGCTAACATTAAAGAAATTATGCAAAAGTTTCATATCGGGGAGTACGCACCCCTCATGAATGGCCATATGCTGGCCATGAAGATTATCCGTCAGGGTTATTATTGGATTACCATCATTCAAGATTGTACCGCCTATGTCCGGAAATGCCTTAGATGCAAACTGTTTTCCAATCTCAAGCACTTGACTCCGTGGGAATTATACAACATGACCTCTCCCTGGCAGTTCTCCACATAGGGCATCGATATCATAGGGAAAATTACACCCAAATCCTCTAATGGTCATGAGTTCATCTTGGTTGCCATTGATTACTCCACCAAATGGGTCGAAACCGAGAAAAAGGTAGCCAAATTCATCGAGAGGCACATCATCTGCCGATACGGGGCCCCACATGAGCTAATATTAGATAACGAGTTACATTTTGAGGCAAAAGTCATGGAATTGGTCGAAAAGTATAAGATATAGAGACACAAATCTTATCCCTATCGACCACAAACCAAAGGTGCAGTTTAAGGTGCTAATAAGAACCTCAAAGAAATTATCACCAAGATGATCGAAAGTTGTCGAGATTGGGACGATCGGATCCATTGCGCCCTTTGGGGATATCACACTTCAGCCCGAGCATTTACTAGGACTACCCTTTACTCTCTAGTATACGGCATGGAAGCAGTCCTACCCGTTGAACTAGAAATTCCCTCACTACGCATCATGCTTGAAAGCAAAGTCAGCGAAGAAGATTGGCATCAGAGCCGACTTAACGAGGTGTCATCTTAGATAAAAGGAGGCTAAAGGCTCTATATCATATACAAGTGTACCATTGCCGAATAACGTGACCATTTAATAAGACAGTTAAGGACCGTGGTGTCCGACAATGAGATTTAGCCCTCAAAAAAATTGTAGAACTCGTATGGGACCCCAGAGAGAAATTCAAGCCAAACTGGAGTGGCCCCTACATCTTGAAGAATATCATGTCCGGTGGAGCCGCTATGCTCACTGACCACGATAAAGAAAAGATAGCGCATCTAGCCAACTTGGATTGTCTCAAGAAATTAGACCCCTAGTCTGAAATCTCAGCGCGCTACGATTCCTCTCATCCCCCTTATATTCAAAAAAAATCTTCAATTCCCTCTACTCAGAACTACGAGGGGTCTGATCCTCTAAAATTATTTTTTACTTTTTAAAATGAAAATTATAAAATTTGCAAAATGCAAGAGGTATGTAGGCAAATCATACACTATGCATGGGCACAGTCCCCTTCTTTTTCACAAAATATTATTCTTTACTTACCTCCGAGAACGATAGTTTATTTTATCATTTATATGAACAAAAGGATTATGTATGCCTTAGAAATTGGTATTGATAATTTAAATGTAAAAATCATCAAGAGGCACAACAATATAATTAAAATCCTTTTTTATTCCATCATGACAAATTTCGATACGATTACACGAAATATCAGCATAGGGAGTCAAACAACTACCCCCGCCAATCGAACTACTCCTAAACCCAACCAAACCAAACTACTCCTAAACAAACTGTCCAAACCTTCCCAAATTTATTCCCATTACCAAATACATAACAAAACACATAAGAGCTTCACGAATATCACTAGCATCACAAAAATGACCTTACCCACAGCTACCAGAAGATCCAGATTCATCATCATCTTCGAAGGCGCTTTATAGAACGGTAAGCCCGAACCAACCTAGAGAAAACCACTACGCCCCCTCTATACTATGAAAATGATAAACCATATCTGCCCGGTCTCCTTGGCCAAGATCTTAGCTAATATCCTCCTTCACAGCCACTTCATATAGTCCCCAGAAACGTGTCAAACTCTGCCCATAGAATGTGAAGGATGGGTCGACATCCGACGATTCTCCCACAGAGAGCCCAATCGCTTGCTCAAGCTTTAGTCAAATCCTCTACAAGAAAGAAATCCAGGGTATGGGAAAGGACAATTTTCTCCCATCCAACTTGATGTAGGAGCCTCCATGGAAAGTAAAAAGAGGTATACTGGAGGCCAACTAATTGAACATACTGGTATTCCCCCAGTTCTAGAATAGGCTGTAACTCCCCCCCCCCCCCACCAGGGCACTAACCAACGCAGACATCGAACTCCGTGCTCTACAAACCAGTTTACCCTCTTCTCGATATTTAGGCTAAAGCTAATGAAATAGCGAGTGAAGAAATTCGGCACAACTGCTAATGGATATTCAGGGGGACTGCTAAGAAGAATCTCTCAGACAACCTCATGAACAGCATAATCAGGCGACCTCTCAGAAAATCAGAGCGGCCTTACCGTCAAGCATCTAGACCATTCAAGGTCTCCGCCAGTATCACCGCTGCAGGATTATGACGATATGACATTCACGCAGTGATGGAAGCAAGTTTAGGGTCCAACATCAGGTCCCCAATCACCAAAAGTATCTTTGAAGTCAATCAAAGGGCGACAGCTCCAGCATATCCCACATCACTAACATTCTGTAGACGCACGAAATACAGTACAGCGGGGAGGGAGATCATTCCTCCAAATGACCAATAATTGAGCCCACATGGGTGAGATATGGAAAAATTTCGCCAAGAGTGCCTAAGGAGATCGAGAGAATTTAGGCATGGCCACCGCCACACTAGGATTTACCCCTAACATAGCTGAAAACTCTTCATAGTTCAGGCAGAACTCGTCCACGCCAAAATGAAAAACATGACCCTCGGGGTACCAGAATTGTGTTGCGGCCATCATGTTCCAGTCAATGAGCCAGTTATGCCACAAAGGAACCCCACGCAGGCTAAAGGCATAGTAATCTACATTGTACGAACATATAGCCTCTAAATTTTTAAGATAAGAGGCAAATTTTGCACTTACATGAAGAGCCATGTTGAAAATAATAAGATAAGGAGTCAAAGAAAGAAAATGTGAACGAGTGAAGAAAACTCTCCTCTTTTCCCTTTTTATACTTTAAAACTTGACTACAGACAAGGAGCCTGTAAAATCCGGATAGAACACTACCCCATCAAGGACAAAGTAGCTAAAGAAAGTGTCATCAAAGCTTTGGGGTGATTTGACTGGACTGACCTATCGATAGGCAGGACAAGGGATATACATATCGGCATCCCCCCATTTTTAGAAAATTCATTTTTTCCTTTTTTTTCAAAATCAAAAACTCAATAAAAATAATTTTTATTCTAAAACTAATCTTGTTTTGAGATAAATTCTCTTTAAGTGATTCTAATCCTTTTTACGATCACAACAAACAAAGTAAAAAGTGCATGTAGATTAAGTCATTTAAAGCAAAGATAAATAAAATCCCATTCATTTCATATATATATGTTGCCATCGTTACATTTCTTTGCAGAAAAGAAGAAAAATAAAGAAGAAAAACAACGGGACTCAGCCCAAAACTCCATACACATTCTCTCTCTCTCACTCACTTTCTTTTTCTCTCTCTCACTTTCTCTTTCTCTCTATATATGATACCCATCCCATCGATGCACACACTTCCCCCGGTGACGAGCTGAGCAGCCTTCGCTACCTGATCCATACCCCTCCTCAAAAGAAGCAGATTGCATAAAGCAAGAAGGAACCAGAATCGAATCTCGAATATTAACTGTCGCAGAATCCACCGAGTCTCGAATATCCCTCGGCCAGGTAGTCGACACCCGAACATGCTGTAAGAAAAATAAAAGGACATATCAGTCACTATGAAGCAAAAGAGAAATAAAAAAAATAAAAGACAAAAGACAAAGATATACCTTTGGCGGAAGGACACCCTCCGTCAGCCCCAACAATGTCAGTTCCATCGCATTAGGGTGATGCAGCATACTCATCGATCCTCCCCCATGAAGTCTGATGTTGTAAGAAGGAGGGACGAGCCGAAGAAATGGGACCTATAACGTCGATGTCGTTGCTGATATCGACGCGCCACCAATGCTGGGGGAAGAACCCACTGGCTGACTCGTACCCCGGCTTGAAGCTGTAGGAGGTGGAGGCATATTCACCATGCCAAAGATTTATGATGGAATCAGCCAGCTCATCATAAAATCGAGGTAGTCTTAGTTCACCACCGTGTTCTTGTATAATAAACAGGGTTCGTCAATCATCGCCACCACCCGGGCATCCTCCGGTATCTCCTGCACCCACCTCATATACATAGGGGCATCATTGGTGGGACCTCCACCTCGTCCTCTACAACCTTCTGGAGTACTCTCTCTCCCAGATATCAAGAGTATCCAAACTCGTGCGTTAATAATCGGTGCATCTGCGCATTCCCCCCATTCACCCCCGTATGCTGAATGGCCGTCCCCCAGGGATAGAAGGTCACCTGCATTTTTCAAGATAAATTCAATACTTGCACAGACAAAAAAGAAATGCCAAAATAAATACTCAAAATAGAAAATAAGAGATAACCCAGTCACTCGTTAGGTCATTCAAGACTTGACGCACCGCGCCAAGGAAAGAGACCGCCTTGACTGCCGATTGGACTTTCGCCATCGATACACTCGTCAGAAGCCCCCCACCGACTCATCCTGTAAACTAATTAAACAGGCATTAAGATCGATCACCTCGTAGAACAATGTCTGCAAAAGGATAAGATCAGCAGTCAGAATAAATCAAAAGGGAAATAAAGGAAAATGCAAAAAGAAAAAAATATATATTTCCAAAAGATACGTGGTGCTAGTAAAAGTCTATCGGCAGTACCGGCTAAAAGCATCCAAAGAAGAATAAAGGGTATCCAAAGTTAGGCTCCCCCAGTCAAAGAGAGGGATATTCGAAAATACCCTCAAGTGTAGTAAAAAAACAAATGGACAACGTCGCTGCACGACGCCACCAGAAATCCTCCCAACAGCAAAAGAATAAATAAACGGGCCATATGATGAACCTGCAGCCCGTTAGTCTCAACAATCTACCGACTCATCAAAACCTCTCGAAGAATAAATATACGGATCGATTCCCCAAGACTATCCCACCTATATTGCCTAGCGCAGCCTCCACCGCCATCGGTGTCACCCTCAGGGACCGGTCCACCTCTATCTGCGTCCCCTCGCAGCCTATCCCCAGCAACTATTGTACATCAATGGGAATCATTGTCATCTCCCCAAAACCCAAATGTATGGTGTGAGTAGTATCCCACCACCTATCCCCTAGAGCACATAAAACAACCGTTGAGCAGGGGGTCTCGTCCAATGTAGAGCACATAAAACAACCTTGGATCGTAATTTTCGCTCGCTACGGTCGAGGATAGCCACCGGCCTCTCCTCATATGAGATGCCTGCCTGTAAATCAATTTCTTCGAGTGGAATGTGCCAGAAGGCCCTCTCACTCCTGCGATATTTCTTCAGCGATGCTACATGGAACACGTCGTGTATCCGCTGAAGATGCTCCGGTAATCCCAGCCTGTAGGCTATAGGCCCCACCCTCTCGATAATAGGGAAAGGTACCACGTACCTCGGTGCTATCTTACCCTTCTTGTCGAACTTCATCACCCCTTTCATGGGGGACACCCTGACCAATACCTAATCCCCAACCTCTAACTCCACTTGTCTCCGTGAAGCATCAGCGTAACTTTTCTACCTATCCTGAGCTATCCGAATCCTCCCTCGGATCAGCTCTATCTTGGAAGATGTCTCCTGAACAATCTCCGGCCCCAACAGTTTGTTGTCCCCCACCTCTAACCAACAAGCGGGTGAACGACAAGGTCTCCCGTATAATGCCTCGAATGGTGCCATGCAGATCGTGAATTGGTAAGAGTTATTATATGCAAACTCTACCAGAGGAAGATATTTCTCCCAACCTCCCCCAAAGTCTAGTATACACATTCTGAGCATATCTTCCAACATCTGATTGACTCTCTCGGTCTGCCCGTCAGTCTGTGGGTGATAGGCTATACTCAAACGTAACTCCGTGCCCATGGCCTCCTGAAAACTCTACCAAAAATGGGCCACAAAGATCTTGTCCCTATTCGACACAATATTAATCGGTACCCCATGCAGTTTAACAATCTCCGCTATGAATAGCTGTGCATAACGCATCGTCTCAAAGTCTGTGCAAACCGGTAGGAAGTGGGGCACTTTGGTCAACCGATCCATAATAACCCATATGGAATCGTGACCCTTCTATGATGTCGGTAACTCTGTAATGAAGTCCATAGAGATGCTCTCCCACTTCCACACAGGAATTTCAAGCGGCTGTAGCATCCCTGATGGTCTCTGATGGTCAACTTTCAGAAGCTGACACGTGGCACATTTCGAAACAAAATCTGCTATGTCCCGTTTCATCCCTGCCCACCAATACTGCCTCCTCATATCTTGATACATCTTATCCCCACCGAGATGTATCGCGAATCTCGACCCATGAGACTCCGTCATAACAGCGTGCCTCAATTCCGCATCCTCTGGCACAATCAACCTCCCATTATGGCGTAAGCCTCCCTCCGAGCTGATCGAGTAGCCCTCTGCTCCCTCAGCTAGCAACTGGCTCACCCTATCTCGGCAGGTCTGATCCTCTACCTGAGCCCTCACAACCCGCATAAGGATCTCGGGTGTGATGGATAATGCTGACATGCAAGCCCTGGCTACATCATCCTCGTATCGAAGTTCTCTCCACTTCGCTTTCCAGACTTCTGATATTTCCCCAGTCGGCCTTCGACTCAATGCATCTGCCACCAAATTAGCCTTACCAGGATGATACTGAATACCAAACTGATAGTCTTTCACGAATTCTAGCCATCGCCTCTGTCTCATATTCAAATCCTTCTGAGTGAAGAGATACTGAAGTGATTTGTGATCCATGAATAGCGTGAACTGCTCCCCCAGGAGATAATGTCTCCATATCCTCAAAGCAAAAATGACTGCTGCTAACTCCAGGTCGTGAGTGGGGTAATTCCTCTCGTGGGGCTTTAGCTTCCTAGATGCATAAGCTATAGCCCTTTCCTCCTGCTGAAGCACACCCCCAAGTCCCTGTAAGGATGCGTCAGTGTAAACCCGATACTCTAATCCTCCTTTCGGCAATGCAAGCACGGGTGCAGATGTCAACTTGTCCTTTAACTCATCGAAGGCTAATTGACAGTGATCATTCCAAGTGAAAGGTACCCCTTTCCGGGTAAGATTCGTCAAAGGGCCCGCAATCTTTGAGAATCCTTTGATGAACCGTTGGTAATAACCGGTCAACCCCAGAAAATTGCACACTTACATCGGTGTCGTGGGTTGTCCCCACTCCCTCATCGCCGATACTTTACTTGGATCCACCGCAATACCCCGGTCTGACACCACGTGGCCAAGGAACTGGACCTCCCGTAGCCAAAATCCACACTTACCGAATTTGGCATAGAGTTGGTGATCTCGTAATGTCTGTAACACTATATGTAGGTGCTCTGCGTGCTCCTCCTCGGTACGTGAGTAGATCAGGATGTCATCAATGAACACGATAACAAACTGATCGAGAAACTCCCTGAATACTCTGTTCATGAGGTCCATGAACACTACTGGTGCATTGGTGAGTCCGAATGGCATCACCCTGAACTCGTAAGATCCATACCGCGATAGGAAAGCGGTCTTCGGAACATCTTCCTCTCGGATACGTAGTTGATGATATCCTGACCTTAAGTCGACCTTAGAGAAATAAGACGCCCCTCTTAACTGGTCAAATAGGTCGTCAATCCTAGGCAACGGATACTTATTTCGTATCGTGGCCTTATTCAGCTCTCTATAGTCCACGCATAATCGTAGTGAGCCATCTCGCTTTTTCACAAATAATACCGGTGCACCCCACGGTAATGTACTCCGTCGTATAAAACCCTGACCCAGAAGCTGCTGAATCTGCTCCCTCAACTCACGCATCTCTGAAGGGGCCATACGGTATGGGGCCCGAGCAATTAGCCTCGTCCCCGATGCTAAATCGATCACAAATTTGATTTCCCTGCTAGGTGGTAACCCTGGTATCTCCTGAAACACATCCTCAAAGTCTCTCACCACTGGGATTGAATCCAACGGAATAGCCACCTCCTGTGAGGTTTCCTCCTCAATGTAATACAAGTGTGTGCGTGACCCTCCCTCGAGTAGTGGCATTGCTATTAAGAACATCTCCTGCCCTGGAATGGAGAACACGATAGTCCTTTCGTAGCAATCCACCGTCGCCCGATAACCTTCCAACCAATCCATACCCAAGATGACATCGCACCCCTCCATATCTAACACTAGTAGGTCCGCTGCTAAACTAAGCCTCCCGATCAAAATGTTCACACCCCGACAAATCAAGTGAATCGTAGCCCCGCTGCCAACTAGCGACTCTACACACATTCGAAGACCTCCCGCGGTCTCTAATAATCCGGCCCATTTAGCAAAATTTAATTTAATGAATGAATGTGATGCTCCCGTATCAAAGAGAATACTACCCTCATAACCATGAATGAGAAACATACCCTCAACTGCTGGCGGTGCTTGCTGCGCCAGGGGATTAGGAACATCCCGGACGTTATACACACGTCCGTAGTACATCTGCCCCTGCTGAGGTGGGGTGGGTGGGGCTGGTGCTGCTGGTGGTAATTGCCCCCGTTGCCCCTGTTGGGCCTCCTGCTGTTGACCTCTGCCCCTCTGTAGGCATTCGCTCTTGAAATGTCCTGGCTGGCCACACACAAAATAGCGTCTCTGACCATCCCCCTGTCGTTGGCCCTGTTGGCCCTGGCCCTGGTGGCCTCCCCCATTGTTCCCTTGGCCCTGACGGCCCTGAGGAACCTACTGCTGCTGATTCGGGCCCGGCTGCCCCTGTCTGAACCCCTGTCCTCCCTGTCGGAAACCACCAGGCTTAAACTTCTTAGCCTGATTCCCTTGCTGACTACCCGCCTGCTGCTGAGCACCACTTGTGTCACTACTAGTAACAGCCTTGCCTGTTGGCTCGGCTCCCCTGTTCGCTTGCTCCCCTTCGCATGGAAGCGATGGTCCTGGCAGTGTACAAGTGCAGCATTAACGACGTCTGTATACGTTACTAACGCCGGATTCCCAATCAAGTGTTTCCTGATTCGCCAGGCTAAACCGTCCATAAACCTCGATTTCTTTCGCTCCTCATCGCTCACCTCATTTGGCACAAAGTTTGACAAACGGGTGAACTCTTCCTCGTAGTCTGCCACTGATCGGTCACCCTGAACTAAATCACTGAATTTCTTCCTCATCTCAGTCTCTACTGCTGGTGGAAAGTATTTGCGATCAAACCGCACCCAAAACTCTGCTATCGGCATCAAGTCTCGCTCCCCGGCGGTGGTAACTGACTCCCACCACTGTAAGGTTGCCCCTGATAGACGAAAGGTAGCAAGCATCTGCTTCTGTACCTCGGTATACTCTAGCATGCGCAGATGGCGCTGAATGTTCTTCTTCCAGTCACAAGCCTCTATCACATCTGTACTACCCCGGAACTCAGGTGGGTGACCCTTCTGAAAGGTCTCCCTAACTCTCTGCCAAGATGGTGGCCCCACTGGAGCCTGAACTGCTGGTGCCACTGGAGGCGGTGCCTGGGGCTATGGAAAGTGAGCTGCCATAGCTCTCATTGCTGTTTCGACCGCCTGGGCCACTATCACTGCCACCTGAGTAGTGGAAATCAACTCGGGTGGGGGTGGTGGTAGCGGTACCTGTGGCTCCTAATGAGCCTCCCTGATTTCATCCCTAGCCTCAGCCCTCTCCGCTCTCAGTCTCCTCGGTGGCATCTGAAATAGATTAAATCGCATAAGTACACAGTTTACACAAAAATATTCACAGCAGAAAATACTATATCTCACAAGCGAAAGTGAGTCAACAGTCCTAATCATAGGGCTCTATAACGAATGAGTGTTACGCTAAAACGTAGAAATCTGCACTGATCCTAAGGACACTAGAACCTGATGCTCTAATACCATCTGTGACACCCCGCCTAATTAATCCCGGGTGATCAGTCCTAAATCATGTTAGAAAAGGTTTCTCAGTTGGTCCATTCTTAGCATCACTATCGTCTTTTTAATTACTAACCACCTAAGTGAGAAAAGTAGACTGGTGCCAATTTTTATATCTTTAAATTAATTAAAACTCATGCGGAACATAAAATAATACACAATCACAATTAACTAAAATAACCATCCACAATTAAAATACTTAACCGAATAAACCATCGGTCCAAATAACCAATACAAGTAAAGATAAGAAGAAAAATCTTAACAAGTCTAATACATGAACTGTGAGCGACATGCTCAGATAACTCCTAGAAAATTCCTACACGAACGAAAGAAGGAGGCGTCTATCAAAACCCCGCAACATCCACATGTGCTGCAGCAAAGGATACCTGGAATAGAGTCAAGCTTGGCGCCCTTGTGGTTGGACACCTAAAAGGTTTTTAAAAAAAATTATATCAAGGGTTAGTACCCAAAAACATTTGAAAACATTTAACAAATGATTAACTTGCAGTAATAAATAAATATGCATGTTCTTCATATTTTAGTTAGTGTCGCACTCTCTTGAGGACTTCCTCACCCCTCCTCTAAGGTGCACTACTAACGCTTCCATTTAATTTACTAGATCCTGCGCTCTTGACCCAATACTTATTTTAACCCTTGAAATTTTCCTACACTAAATGAGTATGCCTTAATTCATGATTTTTAAGTTATTATAAACATCAAACTTAATTAAATCATTACCCATTTTAATTTCATATAACATTCACACCCGTTATGCACATAATACATTTTTCACAATGTATTAATTATCCCATATATAATTATCTACCTAATTATATATCTAATCATTTTACTGTATTCACAAACATACTAAAATAACATTTAATACAAACTTTTGACCGAGTAAAAATACTCACAAAAATATAAATTTTTCCAAGTGCTATCCCACTAGGTGTATTCACATAACCTAGTTATTCGAGTTAGATTCGCTCACTAACTTAGTTTAACATACGAATTTGGAGGCGGTCATATTCCTTCCCTGAAAGTGAGATGCCCCTCACCCATATAACGGACCCTATGACCTGGGATTGTACTCGCCCTACTCCTCAAGCTAGGGGATTCATCCACTACGCGCAACCTCCCCCTATAGCACTAGAGTATATACTAATAATATCCAATCACTGATATTAGTGCACACACACACTATATATATATATATACTGTCACACCCCGTACATATATATAAATACAAAATGTTCCGTCTACACCATGTACACAATCCGTAACATAAGCCTAGTTAATTTATTAAGAATTTATGGTCCAACTCTAATCATTAATTAATTCACACATTAATTAATTAAGTCACCTTTGGTGTCGCCCCCACCATAAAATTGGACTTACTCTCGTAGTCCTAATCAACCTCACCCTAGTCTAAATCCCCGACTCTCAAATTATTTAGCCTTTACCTAAATAAGGTTTATCTCTCGGTATTCCTCCACCATTATTCCCGTACTTGTTTTCTAACTATGTTTAATCCCTTCGAACTCTTTCCAAAAATTTAGCCTTAGTGTATCACCTAATTTCTCCAAAACCCGACGAATTTAAATTATGATGTCACACTAAGTCGTCTCCAAATTCTAATTAATTTTATTCACCATTAATTAGATTTAAAACCCATGTATAAATTTCTCACCAAATTAATTCATGGAAAAAGATTAAATTAAATTTTCTTTATATAAAATAAAACTGGGCGAACTGTCAAAATCTGCCGACCTTCGATCGATCGACCCCAGACCTTCGATCGATCGATCGAGCAGGTCTTCGTCTTCTTCGCGAAGACAGATTCTGCCATGGACGAGTTTCATAAAACCCTAACTCCTTCTACCAGCAATCTCAAGCTTTCTTAACCATAATGCAAGTTAGGAACCTTATTAGGGACCTCCAGAATGCCCTCCAACGTTATTAATTCGTCCATTAACTACAATTTCTGAATTTGGGGAAATATTCATCTTTAATTCCTTACCCATTTACATCCCAAATCCCTTCACCAAATTCGTTTCTAATTATCCATATATCATCCTACCAGATATGTATCAATTTATAATATCAAATTTCTACAAGAATCCTCATTCAAATTCGTAAATCAGATTATTATTTTCAAAACCTCATGTTTATGCCATGAACACCCAAAACGAATTTTGATCAAACACATCACATGAATATGAATTGAAAAACAGATTCAATACTATTGCAAGTTATCCACTTGCCATAGGTTTCGTAGTGTCTGATTCGGAGATGAATTTCCAAGGTTGAAGACGATCCTTGTTGGCTCTCTAGTGATCCCAAAACTGCCTTTAACTGCTATTAGGGTTCCTTAATACACTTAGCCTTTTCTAAAACTCTATCAGCCGTTTTATTATTCCTCCCAATCCCTTAATTTACCTAATCCCGTTTTTTGCCTAATGGGCCAAGCCCAAGTGACCCAAATGCCCCCGTGTGGGCCCGGCTATGTCTAAAAACGCCCCGTGACCCGTTTACTACCCCCGGGTACACTTTTTTAACTATCTCGGCCCATTCGGACTCAACCGTATACTCAGAATTGGCATCTGAATTAATTTATAAAAATATTTATCCCCTCACCCCTTTTAGTCTATACCGACTCCCAGTTGAGATAAGTGCATACCCTGTCATTAATACTCGAAATGACTTAAATAAATAATTACTATTCACTTAGTAAATAACTTCCCGTAAATATTAACCATTTACTCCTCGATTAATATTTAAATAAAATTTTCCTAATTAATTCAATTAAATTAAATTACGACTCACAAGTAATTTTCAATTCCCGAATTAATTAAATATTTAATGCATGAAAAAATGCGGGGTGTTACATCTATCTCATCCAACATTCATCCCAACTTGCAAGGAAGCTCATCAAGGATCAAGATCAATCCTCAAGCCTCCAAAGAAGGTCCAAACATCCTTCTCTCTTTAAACTTCTTTATTTTCGTATTAGTTACATAAATTCTTAATTTAGCTTTTACTTTAGTTTAAACACATTATTATATCATCCTTTATTAGTTATATTACACGTACACTATTTTCTATAAAAAAAAGTAAAACAAAGAAAAAGACGGTCACACCTATAAATTCCCACGGGATTATTCTCCACGTTTTCTCAAAACTAAAATATCTTTTCTACACACACATATATAATAAATTTCCATTTGAATCTATGGGATAAACCCCACCCTTATGCCTCATGCGAACTCCGTGGACTTTGATGCCTTTATAGGTTACGTAGGCTTTCGGGTTAAAACTCGAGACTCGAGTCCAATTTTTCAATTATCCTATTTTTACATTTCCATTCTTTTTTTTATTTCTATATATCATATTTGTGAAGCATACTTGTGTATATTATCTAACACATATTATTGTTCCATTATAACGATCAATATCTCGATAAGCACACATAACATATCTTATAATTATTACTTTGGGAATATTCCTATGGATGAGCTCACTCCATCCATTCCATGATGCGAATCGTGTGATTCTGGTCTCCATTTATATAGACACGCACACAAACTTCACAGAGAAATTAAGGAAAATAGTAACATCAACCTATGAGATCTTGAAAGGGCGAGATGGGTGCCTAACACCTTTTTATTCCGTAATTTAGCCCCCGGACCTCTGAACTATTGGTTTCGTACGCATCAGTTTGTATTTGATGTCGCTCTCTCGAAGCGATGACATGTTTTTTTTCCTATTTTATGCAAAATAGGCTGGCAAATCCATCACTTTACATCACCCCATATCGACGACGGCTAAAGCGTCCCTTGAGAAAAGGGTGTGATACTTTCTTTCCCTCCCCGAGTGCACGCGAGAGAGAGACGGAACCCCCGAGATGGGAGGAAATAGCCAAAGAGGAATGGCCACACATTCCTTGCATGAATATGGTTATTTTGTCGTGGATTGTAGGTGACCTTCTACCCTTGGGGTACGGCTCCTTAGCATGCGGGGATGAGGGGTATGCATGCGCAGACACAGCAGTTGATGGCGCATGAGTTCGGGTACGCCTAGTACTTAGGAGATAGGGATGTGCGGTAGATCATGGAGTATGAGGTAGAGGTCCCACCGTCAGTGCCTTCGATGTATATGACGCATGTGAGGGAAATATTTTTCGATGCTAGGGCGATGGCGATGGTTGGCGAGGCTTACATGCTCTACACAGACACGATGATGAGCTATTACTACCTAGATTGCGTGACGAGATGGTTGATGCCCTATTGAATTTTTAATGTGGTGAACATGCCTCTGCCTTCTAAGGCTTCGGGTAAGGGTTCAAGTAGGCCGGTGGGATCTTCCCATAACACGAATGGTGCATCATCGCTGGCGGCAACAGCAAAGGAGGATTTGCTTATTCAGGTCACTCCCCATTCTTATAATTTTTGGTTAAATAGCTGGGGGCACTAAGCAAGTCGTACCGTCCTAATGTAGCGGCGCCAGGATTGATGGGGCTTACGGATGATGTCCTTCAGCCTGAGGTATATTTTTATCCTTTCTTATCTTGTCTCTTTTGGCTCCTTCTTTGCTCTTTTACTGACTAAGTTTTCCTCTTACTTTTGTTTCTATGCTTACAACATGTTCGGGTGCTGACTACCTAGCTAAAGGATATCAAGGACTGGGTGGCCTCTGTGGCTGCTTATATCAAGGACTCCATTCCTTCTTTCTTGGTTCCTTCTGCCACCTTGGATGAGGGATCTATTTTTTAAAGTGGAGATTCTACCGCTCGTCTTCGGGGGAAACGTGTTCGCCATGGGGAGTGAGGGTTTGAGAGAGAGAGATTATGGGTTCGAGCTGAGTCCCATTGTTTTGGGTTTTTCTATTTTTATTCTGTTCTTTTACCTAAAAAATGTAATCATGCAATGACAACATATATATATGAAGGAGAGGTTTTATTTTTAATTCTTGTTTTAATGTCTAATCATACATGCACTTTTACTTTGTTGCTGAGACTATTTATTTAGAAAAGGAGAGCTTAATTAACTCAAGAAAAAGGCTTATTTTGGGAAATGATAAGTAAAAATGGATTAGTAAGAAGAAATAACCTAGTGGGTTTTGAAATAAGGATCTCTTTTTTGAGAATTTGATTTTGACAAAAAAGGAAAGAAATAATCTTCTAAAATAGGGAAATTATCGATCGGGATACCCCTTGCCCTACCTATCGGCATATGGGTCAAGTCAAAACACTTTAAGGCTTTGATTGCACTTTTCTGTAGATCAGAGTACTTTATACGGCAGGAATTCATTCGGACTCTTCAGATCCCTTGTCTTTTTCAAATCCATTTGTGTATAAAAGGAGAGGTAAGGAGTGTAGTTTTCTCACCCATACCAATTTTCTTTTTCTCGCTTCTTGCTTTTTTCTTTCTGCTCCTTTATTCCCCAAATGTCCCTTTCGATGCATCAAGAATTTTCTTCTTACCTCGAAGGTCTAGAGGCAATGTGTTTGTACAACATGTACTACGAGGCTTTCAACTTGCGTCGAGTCTCCTTATGGCGTATCAGAGCCATTTAATGGAATATGTTAATGGCGGCAGCGTAATTCTGGTATCCCGAAGACCATATTTTCAATTTTGGTTTTGATAAGGTCTGCCCAAACTACTTAGAGTTCTCGGCCATATTGGGAATCAATCCCATTGTAGTAGCTTCTATGACCGAATTTTCTCGATCTCCTCGGGCATTGTTCGCAGAGTTGATCCATATTTCCCCTCCGGCAACTCGAACTTTAGTTACTAAAGGATGATTTCTCTTCGGGCGATCATGCATTCTATGCGCTTGAGGGATTTCAATGATGCAGGCTACACCGGAGTTGTTGCCTTGGTCATTACTACAAGGCTCTTACTGGTGATGAGGGACTTAATAGTGGATCTCTAGTTGATTGCGATAAGAGCATGGATGTCTTACCATCGCAGTCCTATGGCGGTGATACTGGCAGAGATTCTGAAAGGCCTTGATGCTTAGAGGGAAGGTTGCTTCGATTTTCTGATAGGGAGCCCGGTGATGTTGTTCATGTGGCTGACAGAGAGGTTACGTCTGGTGGTTCCTCCTGAGTATCCCTTGGTAGGAGTACCGAATTTATTTTCTTAGTACTTTATCAGTTTCAGCCCATCTGTAGAGAACTGGCTTAATTAATTTGTGGAATATGGAGCCTGGTGCCTTCGTTGGTCGGTGCTATGGTGGGGGGAACTGCAGTGTGTTCTGGAACTAGCAAAGTATCGGTATGTTCATTTAGTGGGCCTGCGATAGATTTCATTCTATTTCCCTTGGAAACTTCTGTATCAAGTTGGATGGAAACAAATAGTGCCCCCTCAGACAGTAGACTTATTTTTGGTGGAAAACTTGATTGAATCCATGTGCATAAGGTTAGGTTCTTTGTGGGAGAGTCTTCAGTCGTCGACCTGTCAATCTCAATCTATCGGAAAGGTCTTGCATGTGACGAGGGACTATCTGAAATGGTTGTGGAATCGAGTAGTGGCGAAGATCCTATCAGAAGAGGCGTCGTTATAGGTGGTTTGTTCTTTTTTACACCATGGAATGAGGCGTAGTGGTTTTTTCCATACTGGTATGGGCGTACCGCTCCATGGAGCCTATTCGAAATACTAACTAGGTAGGGGAAGTTTAGGGACCTCCGGGGGATAAAGATGATGGAACTAGGTCTTCTAGAAGTTGTGGATAGATTTTTGTGAAGTTGGGATTATTTTATATGAATCTTTTGGTGATTTGGATGTTTTTGAAATTGGTATTTGGGGAATAATTTTGTAAAGTTTGGTTAGGCTTATTTAGAAATAGTTTCGTCAGTAGAGAGGGGTGATTGGTTTGGCTCCCTTCGTGTAATGGTATAGAACTTCCTAGTTTGAAATAAAAAAAAAAATTAATCATATTATTGTGCCTCTTTAAGAGTTTTACATTTGAGTTATCCATACTAATCGCTAAGGCATACATAATCCTTTTGTTCATGTAAGTGATAAAATAAACAACAGTTCTCAAAGGTTATAAAAGAATAGAATTTTGTGAAAAAGAAGGGGATCGTGCCCATGTAAGGTGTATGAGCTGCCTACGTACCTCTAGGGGTTTTGAAAATTTATGAGTTCCATTTTGAAAGTTTTTTAGAGGATCAAGCCCCACCTAGTTTTGGGTAGAGAGAAATGAAGAGTTTTTTTATAATAGAAGGGATATGCGAAGAGTTGTAGCGCGCCGAGATTTTGAACTAAGGGTAAAACCTCTTAGAATGGTCCATATTGATTGTACGTGTCATTTCTTCTTCGTTGAGGTCTACGAGTATTACGGCGCCTCCAAAGAGAATCTTCTTTTTTATGTAGGGTCCACTCCAGTTTAGCTTGAATTTCCCTCTGGGGTCCCAAACAGAATCTATGATCTCTTTGAGGGCCAAGTCTCCTTCCTGGACACCATGGCCCTTGACCCTTCGATTGAATAATAGCGATCCGGTGATCGTACCCTTGTATGTGGTATAGGGCCTTCAGCCTCTTTTCATCCAAATGAGACAGTTCATCAAAGCGGGTCTGATGCCAGTCCTCCTCATTGACTCTGCTCACGAGAATAATTTATAGGGAAGGAATTTCTATATCAACGGGTAGGAATGCTTCCATGTCGTATACCAAAAAGAAAGGGGAAGCCCGAGTAGATGTCCTGACTGGAGTGAAATATCCCTAGAGGGAGTAAAGGATCTGATCGACCCAATCTCGGTAACTCTCGATCATTTTGCTTATGATGGCTTTGAGGTTTTTTCGGCTTTGACTGCACCATTAGTTTGGGGTCGTCATGGAGAAGATTTATGCCTCTAAATTCGAATACTTGTCGACCAGTTCAGTGACTTCGACTTCTAAGTGTAACCCATTATCTGATACTAACTCTTAATGAACCCCATATTGGCAGATGATATTGTTTCGGATAAACATGGCCACCTTCTTGCCATTCAGTACTGCGTATGACTCGACTTATGACCTATTTGGTGAAGTGATTAATGGTGACTAGGATGAACTCATGCCCGTTTGAATCTCTAGGAGTGACTTTCCTTATGATGTCAATGCCCAAGGAAGAGAACAGCCAAGGAAAAGTCATGTTGTACAATTCCCTAGGAGGCAACTATTGGAAATTGGCAAACTGTTCGCATTTAAGGCTTCTTTGGACATAGGCGGTGTAATCTTGAACCATGGTGGTCCAATAATACCCTTGACAGATAATCTTCTTACCAAGCATATGACCGTTCATGTGGGGTCTGCATTCCCCGTTGTGGATCTTCTGCATTATTTCTTCAATATCAGCCCCTGCAATGCAGTACAAATAGGTTCCATCGACGTTTCTCTTGAATAGTGATTTATCACAGATGATGTAGTGGACAGGCAGTTTGTGGAGGGTCACACGATCTTTCTTGTTGGCATCTTGGGGATACCTACCATATTTGAGGAGGCTCCAAATATCATAGTAGAGAACTCGATCATATTGTAATCTTCCTCTATGACGAGCTCAATGTGGTACAGTGGGTTGGCATAGCTTGTTTTTGGAATAGAAAAAGGGCTATCATTATCCCCTCGGGTATGTAGACTATGGAGGCCAGGGTAGCAAGGGCATCAGCTAAGTTATTCTTTACGTGGGGGCAAGCAGTGGAAGGTGATATCTTGGAACTGGGAGGCCAGCCCCGTGGAAGGGTAAGAGCTTTTCATCTTTGACTTTCCATCTTCTAAAGACTTAGCCGATGATGAGAGAAGAGTCCCTGTAGATATATAGGTATATGATACCTTTCTTGAGGGAGACTTTAATGCCTACAGTGCATGCCTCATATTCGGTTAAATTATTAGTGTAGGGAAACTCTAGCTTTATGGCAAGGGGAGTGTGAGAGTCATCGGGGTGATTAGGAGTATCTCAATGTCGTATCCTTTCTTTTTTTCAGTTCCTTCAAAAAAAAATTCCATCTAAGTTCTTCTTGAGAGGTATAGAGAATATATTCATCTGGGAATTTAGAGACCCAAACATCGACCTCTTCCATGGGGTAGTCACCAAGGTAATTGGAGATGGCTATCCTTTTTATGGCTTTCTGTGTGATGTAAACAATATCAAACTTGGCTAGCAACATCAACCATCAAGCCATTAGAATGGACATGGATGGCTTCTCAAGCAGGTATATGATAGGATCCATTCAGGACACAAGTCTGATGGGAAAAGCGAGCATGTAGTGTCATAACTTTTGAGTGATCTAGACCAGGGCGACGCGCACTTTATCTAAGGCATTTTAGTTGACCTCGTACCCATCCAATTTTCAATAGGCGTAGTTGATAGCCCTCTTTTCATGTAATTCTTCAATGTATTGGGCTAACAAAGCCCCTGCTATAATATATGTTATGGTTAATTATAAGAATAGAGGGAGACCTGGCTGCGGAGGCATAAGTACCGGAGGTCGGGTAAGGTATTGCTTAATTATCTCGAAGGATTCTTGACAAGCCTCATTCTAAACTTTGGAAGAATTCTTTTGGAGGAGTTTGAAGATGGGTTCGTAAATAGAAGTCAGTTGGCTGATGAACCAACTGATGAAATGTAATTTTCCTAAGAATCCTTAAACTTTTTTTTCCATTAGGGGTGCTGGTATTTTGAATATGGCTTTCAGCTTGGGAGGGTCTTCTTTGATTCCCTTTTCACTGACCATAAATCCCAAAAGTTTTCCTTTCGTTATCGTCGTAGTCATTCAAAGAACTTTTAAAAGCCGGGAACGTGACCTTCTCGAGTCTTAGACTTAATAATTATGTTATTTACTTATACTTCAACCTCCTTGTGTATCAAATCATATAATATGGTTGTTTCATCCCTTTGGTAGGTAGCCCCAGCATTCTTGAGCCCAAATGGCATAATCGTGTAACAAAAGGTTCCCCAGGGAGTGATGAATGCAGTTTTCTCTTGATGGTCAGGGTGCATCTCGATCTGATTGTATCTAATAAATCAATCAACGAATGACTTGAGGGCGTGACTGGCTATGTTGTCTACAATCATGTTGATGTAGGGCAATGGGTAATCTTCCTTCGAAGATGTTTTGTTCAAATCTCGATAGTCGACACACATGCGTATTTTTCTTCCTGATTTTGTTAAGGGTAGAATGTTGGAGAGACATATGGGACATTAGATAACCAGGATAAATCCTACGTTCAACTGCTTGATTACCTCTTACTTGACTCTGAGTGACCATTCAGTGCGGAGCTTTCGCAGCTTCTATTTGAACATCTTGCATTCTGGCAGAGTTGGGATCTCGTGCTGGGCTATTTTGGGATCAATGTCGAGCATGTCATCATAGGACCATGCAAAGACGTCCACAAATTCCTTCAACAGTTCTTCTAATTACGCGTGCTCATGCTCATTAAGGGTGGACCCTACCCTAATCTCGTGTTGTTGGCTATTGGAACCAAGATTGGTAACAGTAATTTCATCCTCATTAATTTAAATGCGGTTATATTATTTGGTATTAACCTTATTAAGATCAGTTAAGAATTGTTCATTTGAAAAATCAACATCATTTAGAGTTTGATTAGAATCAAGACAATTAATGTAAAGCGTGGCAAGATACTCAAAATCCTTTTTTATTTCACTTTCGGGAAAAACAACGTTGAAAACATCGTCAAAAGAGGTCTCGATTAAATTGTTATCATAAAAAGGAGGAACAACAATAGAATAAGAGATAGGGTGAACAGTAATGTTGAGTTGCATATCAGTAGGTGGGACTGGTATAGCATTTTAGTTGAGAAGAGGTTCATCAGAGGCCTTGATCAAAGTGGACGGGTCCGATGATGTAGCGCCTGAATGGATCATACTAAAGGTCAGCCCCCGTGTCTGCATGTTGAAAGAGTCTTCAAAATCACTTTCCTTGGAGACCTAGATAATGGCTACGACTTTCTCGGTGGGAGGTTAGACTTTATGCTAGCAGTCTTTGGCCTAGGAGTAGTTTTCTTAAAAGAAGCCTTCCATCCCCTACTTCATCTTCTTATCCACATGTTCGTACCATGGTTCAAGAAAGCCAAGGAAGGGGAAGTCTTTACCCTCCTTGAAGAATCTTCCATTCAAAAAATCCCTTGAAACAGTCTTATCATCTTCTAAACTCCTTTTCAGTTGTGGCTGGCATAGGTCTTTGAGTTCTTCTAGTGAAGGTTGATAACCTAGGCCACATGAGGGAAAGGCCTTTTTCAGGACTATGGTCTCTAGTATCCCTTGTTGTCGTCGCCCTAGCACCAGTCTGAGCCTCAAATGCATATTCTTGAACATTTATATCACATTAACATCGTCGTGAGGGTTGTACTCTGGACAGACTCGGACTTTAAAATTATCCCCTGCTGGAAGGGGAAGTGGATCAACCCTGAAGCCGAAGATAAGAATTTAATTTGTTCCATGCTGCATTTTTGGTATCGGATTGTTGGTGCTGGCATTTTCTGTACCACCCTCATCCCCCAAGATGGTTATAACTTTCCCTTGGCAAAGAATTTCAATTTTTAGTAATGAAAGAAGAATACCCTATGGGTGCTATGAAGCCATGGTCGACCAAGCAGCATATTGAAGCATGGGAGTATGCTAATTACTTAAAACTCGGTGATGGTATTGATAGGGTCAACCCCTATTGTGAGTTTTATGGATCCCATCACCTCTCGATGAGTGTTATCATAGGCACGCACTACGGCGAAAGTAGGAGTAAAGTCACTTGCTTTTAACCCCAAACAATTGAAGGTTATTAGTGAGAAAATATTGAGGGTGGATCCATTGTCAACGAGTGAGAGCAGGACTATCTTTCCCATCACTTCAATGGAGATGTTGAGGTCATAGTTAACGTCAGGGCTAACCCATTAACGGGTACCACCCAATCATCTAATTCTCGAGCCCATTTTCGGGCTTCCATGAACAAGCCACTTAATTTCCAACAGCCGATGATCATCTTGATGGGAAATTTTAGCCCGAACTCCAAGAGTTAGTTCAGAACAGCCGGTAACTCCATATTTCTTCCTTCGTATCGGGTATGAATGGCAATAAAGGCCCTTGTGATGAGTGACAGAGCTTGGTCGGTGAAGAAGGTACGGTGTAGGAGAAAATTTAGGTAAACTTTGAGCGGTTTGGATGAGATTACGGGTATCATGGGTGCTTTACTGGGTGCAATTTGTGTGGGTTGGAAGTTGGTTACAAGTGGTGTTAGGTTTAGGATTGGTTGGTGGGGCGATGATACCCTGATCAATTAAACCTTAGACCACATTTTAAAGATGAAAGCACTGGTTAGTAGTATGGCCGACAGACTGGTGGAAATCACAATGGGCATCGGTCTTGAGGTTCTAGGGAAGTGGGTTTGGTAATGGATGGGGGCCCAAAGGTTTGATGAGGTTCAGCTTAACAAGGCTTGGTAAACTTTGGATAAGGGAGCACGGATCTTGGTGTATTCCTTTCTGGGGGGGGATTAGGATGGCTTTTTGGTGCCCAAGAGGTAGCAAACTAGGAGATATTATTGATGGTTGAGACTGTAGTATTGGTAGGCTCTACGTACTTTTAGGGAATGAACTATCCTTTCACCTTCTTCGGCTAGGCTTTTACCTTGGTAACACTTTCTTAAATTTCTAGGCCCACTTCTCAGAGATCACGAAAGTGTCGATAATACTAACCTCCCCTAGCTGATCGAATACGGGGAAGGAAATTCTTCTTCACAATGATGACTTATTCTTCTTTAGAGGGCCAGTTGGTCATGGTTGCATATTTCTCTCTTCATCTTGCTATGAAACTACAAATGATTTCTCCAAAATTCTTCTTGAGAAGCAATTGATATCGATGTGTAACCTCTAGTTGTTATTTGTACTTGTACTGTGACATAAATTCCCGCGTGACATCTTCCCATTTAAGCATTCTAGATTCTTCAAGGGATTGGAACCATCGGAGGGCGCTGGCCTTTAAAGTCTGTTGAAACATCTGGTCCATTAGCTCTTCAGAGGCGCCAATAAGGGTCATGCCTCGGTGATAACTGTGAAAGTGAACAATTGGGGTCCCGCTTCCCCCGAATTTCTCGATGGCTGGCATCTTAAACTTTTTCGGCAATCTTACTTTGGGGTAAGGAGATATGTGGGTGTAGTCCATATAGTTCCCAGATGTCCTGACTTGGTAAGATTTCTTTGATCGCAGTTTGAGGTCTTCCTTGACCATTCAGTTCTTCCTCCTTAGGATCAACGGGCATTGGCAAGTTAGCCCCTGACTAGGCAAGGTTTTGCATAGGGAGCTGAGCTAGTGGTGGCCTATTGGCAGTAGGGTATGCAGAGCATACTGATATTCTTTTGGGACCCAAATAGGCTCAAGAGCAGGTGGACCCATGGCACGAGGAAAGAGTACATTGGGTTCTTTGGGAATCTAGACCCGATTTTGCTTCATGGACCTCGATTTGAAGGTTGTCAATCTTGGCACTAAGTTAGACTAGGACTGCCATCATATCAGGTTGCACGTTCGGTGCTTGATCAAAATTTTCAAAGAAGGACTAGTGAAGGTAGACTCTAGACTCGGATGAAGTAGCAGAGGAATTGGTGGAGCTTTAGGGCGGTTTGACGGAATATCGAAGCCAATAGGAAGCCAAGCAAAGAATTGGGTATGTGATCGACTTGAGAAAGAAACTTAATCGAATATATTTTTGAAAGAGGGAAGAAAGGATTGTTTTTTTGGTATTTTGAAAAAAGAGGAAAAAAATAGATATTTATGGTAAAAAGGAGGGAAATTTTTTTTGGTATTTTTGATAGAAAGGAGGAAAAACGTTTTGGGTATTTCAATTTTTTAAGAAAGAGGAGGAAAAGTGAGATAAGAGTCTCAGCATGATTATTATTATGTTTTCACTTGTATTAGGTTTACCTAAATGCAAAAGAAATGCCGGACAGGACCCTAGCCTGGGAAAATTAGGTTTGAAAAATAGGTAAGATATGGTTTGACTAGTTTTCAAGCTCATGGATAGGGTCCTGTTTTGAAAAATGACGAAATAGCGCAAAAATTTGGGCGGCATTTCGGCAGAGTTTCATGTGGAAACCAGTAAAATAAGTATGAGTGCCCTAGGTTTGATGCCTATATGAGTTTTATGCAGTTGTTGGGTTAGTGGAAGGGTTTCCACCTTTTGCATGACTTTCATGATATACTTCTTGCTTTTGAGGGAAATCGGTACGTGTTGACACGCCTTTTGATATACCCGAGTGTAAGTGAATTGCCTCACTATATACCTCGTGGGGACAGTAGGTGTGAGATAGAATTCGATATACTTGACGTACATGAACAAGTTCCCTTCTATATACCTCACATCGTGATTTTAGTCAAGCGGTATGATACGGGGGGAGCCGTTCGATATACGTCGAAGGAACTAGGCTAATGGAAGGTGAGAATCATATTTCTTAGATTAACTGCGACCTGTCGGACTAGCGCCTATCACAAAGTGGGCCCCAAGTACTGGACAAAATTTTGGTCAATAGCCATGATCTTAGTGATGTAATGCGCAAAAATGCATGATTCTTTAATTAGTATGTTATGGAGAGTTTTTTATTTGGAACGATGAGTAAAATAAGCACTACACTAATAGGGAAAAATGTAAAAGTATCATAAAAAGAACATATAACATGGAGCACGAAGACTATACTAAGCATGGATACATGTGAGTAATTGTTATGTGAATATTTATAGGTGAGTGTGTGGTAGTGAGCCTAAGCATGGATCAACTACAAGTGGGGTGTGATATGTGCAAGTGAGCATGGATATATACAAGTGTGATAACTAGAGGTGTGTTCTAGGGAAACCTAATCATGGATATTATAAGTGGCGTGTGAAACATGCGGGTATAAGTGATCCTACGTACAACTGTAAGTAGTGTGAGGTATACATAGAGGGTATTTACAAGTGTGTGAAGTGAAAAGTGAGTGAGAGGTGATATAAACATGAGGTAGATATATATAAGAAATAATAAAGTAAAATAAAACATACAGGTAAGTGCATACGCACACATGCAAAAAATGATAACATCCATGTAAGAGTAGAGTATATCCCTCTTATGACAAACAAAAACCCCCAGCAGAGTCACCATTGTGTCCATCCCTCTCTCGATCGACGTGCGTGGGGGGCTCTTGCCCTTCTTCGGGTCGTTTAGACCGTCATTGATGTGGGGTATGTATAAAGATAGATTCGCTGCCTATTTTTCACAAAATAGGTAAAAGAAATATTGTCACCTTGAGAGAATGGCATCAAAGGCATATTTATGCTTATGAACTAATTAGTTCAACGATTCAGGGGATAAGTTACGAAATGGGAAGATGTTAGGCACCCATCCCGCCCTTTCGGTCTCTCATGGGCATGTGTTATTCTTCTCGTTGATAACTCCGTGAAGCGTGTGCATGTATATATAAATGGAGAGCGGAATCATTTGACTCACGTCACAGATGAAGGCGGAGTGAGGTCATCCATAGGAGTATTCCCAAAATACTAATAAAAAAATATAATGTGTGAGTTTTGTTCGATCACCAATCGTTTATAGAAAGACGATGGTATAGGTTGGACAAAACACAAGCATGAATCACAAATATAATAGATGAACAAAAATAGGAAAAGTGGACTCGAATCTCGAATTATACCCAAGACACCTGCGTAGCCTAAAAAGGCATTTAAAGTGCGCCAGCGATCAATGTCAAACTTATTTAATTAAATTCCAAATTTAGTCCCAACAAGCCTTAACTCTTGCAAACAAAAGTGATTGAATAAAGAAATAATCTAAGCATGCAAGACAATCACGATTGAGGAAAAATCCCCCACAGGGGCAAAAACATCTTATTTTCACTATAATTTTGTAAAGAATGGTTTACATGGATTACAATAAAAATACAAGTAGTGACATACGAAATACCCTCAGGCGGCAGTTTCGATGTCGTCAGCAAAATTTCCCGCAAAATCTCTAGAAGGTCAGCAATGGAAAAGCTTTGTCTTCTCCACAAGTGTACTCTAGATGAGTAGAATAATCTTCCTTGGGGTTTAGAGGATTCACATAAAGAATTGGGAAATATTTGTGAATCAAAAATGTATTGAAACCTTAAAATATGAAGCCTAAAAACATGGTCTGTTTTGCAAAAATGGAGATATGCAGACTTGGAAAAACATGTAGCAGGAACTCATAAGTATGTGGAGTGGTAGTAACATTGAAGAGTACGTTGCTTGACACATGATGCACGTACGAAGATGATGGATGCATGAATTCGGATTGAGGCCGTCAAAGATGATCGTTGAGACGTGCCGAATGTAGCGGTATCAGACATACTTAATTGTGATCTAGGATACTTGGAAAATTCCTAGATTCTACCCCGGACATTTATAAATCATGTCATTACAAATCTACCCATATGTCTATGCCGGTACATGCACAAAAATATTCGAATTATGCTGCCCAAAATAAACAAACCGAGATACAATCCAATATCCCCATTAAACCCAAAAACTGAAAACATTAAATGTGTGTCTTCACAAATTCGGTCATCTTCAAATCTTCAACTCTTTAAACTTTCGATATCATCATCAGGGTGTGAAAAAATGATTCTCCATTTTAATACCTACACACACGAGATAAGACACAAATACCCGTGATGTGCAACAGTTTGAAATATAATGATAAGCAGAAGCAGATATAAATTATGAGCAAGCAAATCATTCTATAAACAAACAGGCAATTCTCCCCCATAATTCGTTCTCCCCCTTTTTATGATGTCCCCGAACAGACATATATAAAGAACATACAAAATTCAAATGGATAATGTCACAAGGAATAAACTCTCTTTTTGAATTTTTCAAAAAAAACATTTTAAGCAAACAAAAACACACCATGAAAGAACATCAAAACAACTAAGTCCATGATAGCAAAAATGAAGGGATGTGAGCATATTTAACAGGAAGATCAATACATACAACCATAATATATGTGCATGATGAATATTGGATATTTCTAACGAACAAACTCAACATCTTCCTTTGGTGTAAAAATTGTGGAATTAAAAGAAATTGACTCAATCAAATCAGCAAATCAAAGCTCAAAGTGATTTCCACACCAATAACGTCCAAAACGATTTCATGATTTTTCAAGACTTTTTAAGAACGTGAAAAGTCGTTTTAATTCTCCAACCAAACTCCCTCGGATATATTTTCTTTTCGAGGTTATCTAAATTCTCAAACATTAGAGAATTAGTGAATAAACCTAATGGCCCATTATTGGCATATATTTCTTTTTAGTGCCATTCAATATTTTTGGGCTCTTTTAAACCTCTTTAAACCCAGGATAAATAGAATTCCTCAATTTTTCAAGTTCAATTTAAATGGAGGCTTAATCGTAAAGGATAGTTGTGTACCTTTCGTCGCCCTTCACCGTTTATAAAATTCACACAAACTAACGGTAAACGGTTTAAAACATGCACACTTTTTATTATCTTGTTTTATCTCATTTGATTCGTTGTATAGACAGAATTAAGATGGAAACACTTAAGCCAATATGTGATAGATAAGTACAATATTCAAATAATACCATGCATGTGTGCAATAAAGGAGATAAGGACCCAAACATGTAGAAGATATCACGAATTACATCTCAAAGACTCCAATCAATGTAAAGCACATGGATGAAATGATGTAGCAACTCAAATCACTATCAAACCGTCACGTGAAAAATAGAATGAAGTTGTGACTATGGTTATCTTAAATGTTCATACATAAACAATGTTAACAAAATACAAAACTATTTTTGTGTTTTTTCAAAAAAAAATTATAAAAATAAAATCTTTTTGGCTTTTTCGAAAGAAAAAAAAAATCAAACAAATACATATACAAAAGATACAATCTAGAGATAGGAATCAAAAGATATGGTAAAAAAAATGTATCCTACTCTAGACCTGGTGACCACCCCTCGGTCAATTGTGCAAATTCCTAAAGACTTCCTAAGACTTTCGAATCTAAGGGCATCTAAAGGCTTTGTGAAGATATCGGCTAACTAGAGGTCGGTAGATACAAAACTCAAGGATACGACCTTTTCCTCTACAAGCTCACGGATAAAGTGCTCGCGTATTCTAATGTGTTTTGTGAGAAAATGTTGAACTGGATTACGAGATATGTGTATCACACTCGTGTTCTCACTGGAAATAATCATGGTGTCCTGTGATATCCCATAATCCTCCAACATCTGTTTCATCCACAGAATTTGCTTGCAACAACTCCCGGCTGCTATGTACTCAGCCTCCACAGTAGACAAAGAGATGGAGTTTTGCTTCTTACTCAACCAAGAGACAAGAGCAAAACCAAATAAGAAACACACACCAGAAATGCCCCAACATCCATCTGCATCCCCGACCCAATTGGCATCCGAATAAGCGAATAATCGGTCACTGGTATCAAAGGAATACCAAATGCCAAGTGAGAGAGTCCCACTCACGTATTTGATAATACGTTTAAGAGGGAGTAAGTGTGACTCTTTCCGGGACGCCTGATATCGCGCACAGACTCCAACACTAAAGGCTATGTCGGGACGACTGGCAGTCAAGTAGGCAAGACTACTGCGCACTCCGAAATAAGGGGTGGCCAGCCCGATACTCAGACATATACGGTAATCATGGACGGAAATCATTCTCAGCACCACAAATATGGTAAGAGTAACCGAGAAAACCACCCAATAGTTCAGAGAACGGGTTGCCAAAACAATTTATGCAATTAAAAGTTAAGTTAAGAAAAACAATTTAGACAACCCATTTTAGAACAATAGTGGAATTCAAAGAAACATAATTAATATACATCTAAAACCACAATATATAAAGATAAGAACCGAATATGCTGTCGGTTCACAGCTACACAAAAGTAATCATAACAGTTAGATGTTATGCTTTACATTCATTATACAATTACAAGATTGGGCCACTCGCCCGAGTGACAGACCCGATCATAACTAGATATCAAAAGAATGACGGCGTCTAACAAAACATCCTGTAATATCCGCAATTTCATACAGCTCCTTAAAAGCAAAAGAGTAGGAATATCAACACGGGCGTCCTTGCGGAGGAGCACCTGGGCGGATACAATAACAAGTACGACATAGAGGAAAAAGAACGGGTCAGGACCCGGTTTATATATAGTTCCCAAATGAACAAAAAGCATGCTAGATATGAATAGCAACACATGGGTGTAGAAATCAACACTCTAACAACCTAAGCATGGATCATAAGAAACAAGTGAAAATGACATAATTAAATGAGACTGTGCAAGAAGATGAAATTATGCAAGATTAAATTAAAAACTAAATTAAGAGCTTGTATTCCCCAAATTCCACTTTACTCCAGTTTCAGTTCCTAACAGGAAAATACTAACATTATCTTCTTATTTCGTTCCAATTCCCATTCCTTAGCAAGAAGGTAATTGTCATAATATCATTTAGTGGAATTATACAACCCTCAAGTCCCACTTGAGATTTAGAAAAGCTATATTCTTATGCATATAACGATTCTAAGACCGCCCCTCCGAGTTTCCCCACTGGGCGCGCCCCTAAATGACTATCATCTTCCGGGGGCCCATCAAACAAGGCAGCCTGGGTACCTAACGCACGTCGGGAAGTGGCCATATGCCTGCGAGTGAGTCATAACCACACCCGGAATTACTTCACTAGCGCAGAAAAATACATATAATAAACCCGCATATGGCCGAGGACTATAGTCTCCCTGCATTCACTAGTCAAGGAACATCACCTCATGCGCGAGCTTCCCTTATGATAGCATTTAGAGAGGTGTGTTTAAGTAAATTAGCATTTACTATATAAAAAAAACCATATTTTTCATTTTCATTACATTTACATGTTTCATTTGTTTGAAACCGTTATCTTAGGATAGTTCATTACTCATCCTAGGTTATGCCTCGAATAAATCTCCAAGGGATCATATTCACTTCCCAAACATGAGGTTTTATATAACTCAATTTAAGCCCCTAAAGTCTCCAAGTATGGGCCTACAATTCCCATCCATTATTTATTAGGATGCACAAGGAAAAGTGATGCCTTATCATCACTTAGGACAACCCTTCCCCCCCAACTTAACACCAAGTGAACCCATTCAACACTAGGGTGACAACCAACTCAACTAGGACTCTAAAAGCCAAGGTTTACTTCATTCAAGAAAAGTCCTAAGTTCCTAGGGGAAAGAAAAGATTAAAAACAAAAGTAGGAAATGGGTTGAGAAAACAGGGGACCGGTCGACCGATCCCAAGACCGCGGTCGACCGCGTCTCAAAGTTTAGCTTTTGAAAGGAAGCAGAAAGTTCATTTCGGATGGACCAGCCGACCTGTGGTAGAACCGCGGTGGACCGCGACCTTATTTCATGCCTTTGAAAGAAAGAAGTGTGCCCTCCTCCGAAGGCCCGGTCGACCGGTCTGAGATACGCGGTCGACCGGCCATTGCAGACCTAGACCCCTTTCTCCTAATATCTTCTAAACCCCAAAATCATTAACTAACCAAAATCATCCAACTACATTTAATGATACCAAAAGATCATAAATGCTCCCAACAACATTTTTCTACCTCAATCAACCATCTATCTCTACCAAAGATGTTGATACCCATAAACCCAACCAACAACCACAATTAAACAACATCAAAACTATACATATCTACCCATACTAATTATTCATCTTAAACCATACAATAGCAAGTAGAAAACTTGCCTTGGGGCTTCAATTTCAGGCTTGGTTGAAGAAGAAAGCAAGATCAAACCACCAATCCTCAAGATTTCTCTCTTTCTCCAATCTTCCACTCTCACTCTCTCTCACTCTAGGGCTAGAACACTTAGGGAAAATAAGAGGAAATGAAAGACTTGGGGAAAGACTAAACGTGGCTTAAGATTAAAAGTCTCTAACCCTCAAGTAAAAATACCGCAATAGTTAAGTTCTAATACGCAATATGCCAAAACCAGTCAAAAGTGCCCCAAATCCCAAAATACAATATGGCACACATTTCGACTGTCTCGCACCTCCCGAAACTAACTACACCCTCCAAATTATCATTTGGAGATTTTATAAGCCAAATTAAGTTCCGGTTCCATTTTAATTCAAATTGCCATATTAATTTTCATGACAAAATAGAACACCACATGGTAACAACTACTTACACACATGGTAACATGCAACTTAATTGTAAATATTAACTTATTTCATCAAATTAATACTTACCCACGTGCAGCATTGTATATATGCAACTACTCAACATAATAAATAAATACAAAATGGGCTCCCAAAAGCGAGGGTTGTTACAACTACCTATCATACTCTGATACAAGGTTCACTATACGTCCTTGCCTAAAGTGTACTTCCTAATTGAGGTACTCATTGGTGTACGTGCGTGCTTAGCGGATTCTAGACCAAATTTCTTCACAAGGTCTCTAGCATACTTAGATTGGGAGATGAGCATCCCATCCTTTAGCTGACGAACCTTGAGACCAAGGAAGAAAGTAAGCTCACCAACCATGCTCATCTCAAACTCACTCTTAATCTCCTCCTCAAATTGTTGAGCATGATGGGAGCATGTGGATCCAAAGACTATGTCGTCCACATAGACCTGGGCAACCAAAATAGCATCGTCATCTCTCCTGGTGAACAACATCATATCAACTCCCCATATCTTGATTCCATGGGCTAAGAGATAGGAAGTAAGCCTTTTGTACCAAGCACGGGGTGCTTGTTTCAAACCATACAAGGCTTTTATCAGATAGTATACATGATCAGGGTGCTTAGGGTCTTTAAACCCTTTTAGTTATTCCATGTAAACCTCCTCCTGTATAATTCAATTCAGAAAGGCACAATTGACATCCATTTGATATAACTTGAAGCGCAGATGACATGTGATGGCGAGTAGTAAATGGACGGACTCAAGCCTCATAACAGGAGCAAATGTCTCGTCAAAGTCTACACCCTCAATCTATGTGTAGCCTTGAGCGACCAACCTAGACTTATTTCGAATAATGGTACCAGTCTCATCCACCTTATTCTTGAAGATCCACTTGGTACCTATCACATTTATCTCACTAGGTCGGGGGACCAGTTCCCAGACATCATTCTTTCTAAACTAATGCAACTCATCCTGCATAGAACATACCCAGTGTTCATCATTGAGTGATTCCTTATAGTTCTTGGGCTCGACTTTAGACGTGCAGCAGACATGGCTAACAACGTTCTCTAGCTGAGCACGAGTCTTGACCCCAAGGGTGGGATATCCTAATATAGTAGAATGATTATGACTCTTGCCAACCCAAGCAGGAATGTCCCCTAAGTTAGGAATGGGATCCACTCTGGGTGTGGGAGGCATAACGGGATCATCAGTAAGAGCATCACCCACACCCAAAAAGTTAGAATCAATAAATATTGGTGGTTCTTCATCTTTCACCGTGATGTTTATTGACTCCATAACCTTTGAGCTATTTAGGTTATACACCCGATAATCTCTATTAGATAATGAATAACCTAAAAATATCCCCTTGTCCCTCCAAGAGTCGAACTTTCCTAATTGATCTCTATCCCGTGGGATATAGTATTTGCTCCCAAAGACACGAAAAAATGAAAGGTTGGTCTTCTTTCCAGTCCACAATTGGTAGGGCATCATAAGAGTGTGTGGATGAAAATATACCCTATTCATCGTATGGCATGCGGTAGACACCGCCTCTGCCCAAAATCTTCTTGTAATATTATAACCTAAAAGCATAGATCTAGCCATCTCCTGAATCGTCCGATTCTTCCTCTCAACAATCCCATTTTACTGAGGAGTCCTAACGGCCGAAAATTTATGTTTGATTTTGAGGCTATCACAGAAAAGATTTACTTTTTCTTATTTAAACTTAGTGTCGTTGTCACTACATATTCTGTTGATAGTGAAGCCATGTTGATTTTGCCGGGCACGGCACTTGGTCGTAAGAAAGTCCACAGCATCGGATTTCTCTCACAAAAAACCTACAATAGAATAGTGTGAGAAATCATCTACCATCACGAGAATGTACCTCTTACCACCTAAACTCTCAGTACGAGTAGGACCCATAAGATCCATATGTATCAACTCAAGGATGCGAGAGGTGGTAATGGAATTTAACTTTCGATGGGGGCAATAAATTTTCTTTCCCAACTGGCAGGGTCCACAAACTACGGAAGTTGAGTTTTCAAGCGATGGTAAGCCACGTACTAGGTCCTTTTTAGCTAACCTTTCCAAATATCGAAAGTTCACATGACCTAGACGTTGGTGCCACAGATCCAAAGAAGTGATTGTGGTGTTTTTGCAGATAAATAAGGACTCAGGCATGATCCCATAACAATTGTCTTTAGTCCTCACCCCATGTAATAAAAGTTTATCGGTTTGATCATAGACGTGGCATTTATTCCGGTCAAACTTTACTGCAAGGTCAACGTCACACAACTAGCTAATGCTAAGTAAATTTGCCTTCAATCCTTTGACGTACAACACATTCTCTAGCTTAGGAAATCCTAATAACTCTAATGTACCTCGTCCTACTATGCTAGACTTGACCTCGTCTCCAAAAGTGACTTTACCTTCCTTATGATCCTCGAGGGAGGTTGTAAGAGGGTAGTTTAGATAAGATGGAGGCTTAACCCCTTTTTGAGTGTGGTAATGGTAAGTTAACTAGAAACACCTTGGATTAATGATAGGACATGCAAACACAAACCTAATGAAGGCAGACTCATTTTAAACTCACAAATCTCTCATGTATAACTCAGAAGATGGTAATAAACTTAGAAGTAACTTAACTAGAGGGAGAGAGAAGTAAGCACCCTAGATATACATTGGTAGGCAGGCAAACACACCAAAACACCCTCAAGAATCTTTGTCACGTACTAAAAGCTTCGTAATAAATGACAATGGTGAGTGAATAAGACCTATGGTTTATAATAACTCTCTCTGATGTGTATTCTCTTTAGTAATAACTTCTTAAACTCTCAAAAAGATTCTCCTCTCCTCAAAGGTGGTTGGGGTCCTTAAATACCCCCCCCCCCCACACACACCACCCCCGAGGCAACTCAGTCATTAAAGACTATGAAAGACATCCCTCATACTTTATGTCACAACATTAAATGCCTGATGCACTAGTTGTCTCCACATCATAAACATTAAATGCCAAGACATGCCTTTTGCCTAACCACAGTGTGTCAGGAGGCTGTTGTCGCAGAGGTGGCTCACCAACTGCCTGACATCCCCAAATACCACGGCGGTTTACTCAAGTTCAGGTCTAACATTTTTTAGCTGGCTAGTGACATCACCTGTGGTAGATGTGACATTAAGTAGAGGGGTGTTTGGTTCACAACTCAACGCCCGATAGAACTCTAAGATGGTTCGCCCGGGGTTCCACGAACAGGGTCCTTCGGTGTTTAACCAGGTGTATCTAAGATGGTCAGGACAAGCCCCAACGGTGCCTCACTTCTCAATCCTCCAAACCAAGTCCCTCTAAAGTTCCCACGATGATGTCATTCGATGGATCATGAAAGCTCTCCCAGGCCTGCCAAGTCTGGTCTCTCGCGAGTACCGTTTGACCTCACACTAAAATTTATTATTATTCTCGTTACATCATTACAACCGTTATAGCTCATAGTCGATATAAACAAAAATACAGTACGACTGATACAACAAGCTAAAATACAAGTTGCCACATTGAGCTGCCTCACTGAGTTGCCTTAACCCCATATACTGTTGTAAATAGGGGGATTATCCCTAATCTTAGGATTACCTTCAAGCCCCCTCTACAGAGGTAAACAAGGAGACATCATCAGTCATGTGCCTGGAGCACCCACTATCGAAGTACCACTGTAGGGAATTATGTGCTTTAAGAGAAATATGAGCAACAAGGGCTTTTTCGTTGTGCTTAGGCACCCAAGTATTAGTAACCTTATGTTTGCCCTTGTCATCGTTGACTCTAGTCGCGATTTTATAAGTGTCCACTAATGCCATAGAATTCCGTTGGAACTCTTCTACTATAATCTGAGATGTAGCGACTAGAAACTCAACTTGCTCTCCAAGACTTCAAAATCAGTAGTGGCATGTGGCAGAGCAAAAGTACGTCGTGTCCGACCCACTGTAGCAAAACTCACGAAGGTGGCCCTTTCTTTTGTAGTAAGTATAGAAATATATAGACTTAGGCCAACTTCGGTTTGTTTTTCTTGGCCGAACTCTATTCTGGTTTCTAGGTGGGTGGCCATATGAATTTGTAATAAACTCGAGAACGGGTTCTAATTTCGTATGGGACGTGTAAGCGCTATCAAAACCTATTCCCGACCTCTCACCTAAACCCAAAGCAGGGGCGAGGAGCATCTTTCCCATCTTACCAGATCGGTCCTCAATTCTTACCTTGACTTCCCAGGCTCTCTCATTGTCCTGAGTGAGTTGGTCTACAAGGGCTTCCAGTTTTTTTCTAGTGTACAGGGAGGAATGGAGCTCACTCTTCAGATCAGCCACTTGCTTAGTCAAGTCCCCTTTTTCTTTCATAAACACACTTTATCTCTCTAAAAATTTTCTATATCTCAACACAAGTGGTCTCTCTCTCTCTCTCAATGCAGTGGATATGGAGGTCTCTCTATATCTCATCTCTCCTAATTCCTTCTCTATAGATGCAATCCTAAGAGTTAATGCTTTGTTATGCTTTTTGGTTTTGAAAGTATCAGCATATAAATCAGCGTACGGGCATCGGAGATCACTATCGCTCTCACTAGCATCTTCCTCCCCCTCACTCTCACTGCTATCACTGTCGAGGTGTCCTAGTGAGCTTGCATCCTCATCGTCGTGAGGAGCACTATCAGTACTCACATGACTAGCCATGAATGCGATGAAGTTACATTCATGCGATGACTCGTCTCCAGAGTTTTCACCGACTCGACCTCGCAATCGTCACTAAGGGTAGTGTTTAACGCAGATTTGGATTGTTCTTGACATTTCAACCAAGTTGCACACTCAAATACCCTATGACCTATACCGCTGCACCCAAAACATTTCTCACTATCTTTCTTAGAGGTGTCCTTTTTATCTTTCTCCAATTTCTTTTCAAATTTATTTTTCTCAAAATTCTTTTTATCTTTAAAATTTCCATTTTTCTTTAATTTGAGAAATTTCTTGAATTTTTTTGCAAAAAGGACCAAATTATCTAAGTCAAAATCAGAATCAGAATCAGAATCAGATATTTCTTCCTCTCTTTTCTTAGAAGACTCACCTCTCTTTGACCCCTCACCCTTTATGGCCTGGGCTTTAAGAGCTACCCCTTTATCTTTTGATTTTATCATGTTAGGGAACATGTCAATTTCATAGGTCTGTAGGTCTCCAAATAACTCCTCCAATTTTAGCATATTCAAGTTACCTAATGAATTTAACAAAGTGACTTTGGGGATAAATATCTTAAGCAGTGATCTCAAAATTTTCTTAACTACCCTAGCATCAGGAATGTGATCTTCTAAATTAAAACAATCTTCACATATCAGATAAGCGTGCATAAAATTCATCGAAACATTCATTTTCATTCATGGACATAGTTTCAAACTGAGTAGTTAAGTTTTGCAATTTAGATTCTTTTACTGCATTTATGCCTTCATAGGTAAGTTGTAGAAAATCCCATGCTTCTTTAGACGTGGTACACGTCATGATGCATCGGAACTCGTCAGGTGTAACGACTCCAGAAATGGAACTAAGCCCACGTGAGTTAAATGTGCTCCATTTAAATTCATCCTCAGTCCATACAGTCACAGATTTTAAAGTAGTTACGTTTTCTACAGTGACAGTGGCAGGCGTCCACCCGCTTTCACACATAACCCACACATGTTCATCAATAGCCTTTAGGTGAGATTTCATGTGAGCTTTCCAATAGGCATAATTTGACCCGTCAAAAATTGGAACTTTATTATATGAGTTATCCATTGAAATTACACTTTTTTCAAAAAATCAATGTTCAGAACAAATTTGATATCAAGAAAAAAATTTGCGAAAAAATTACACGGTAAGTTTGTGTAAATGGCTTTGATACCAATTTGAGAGTGTGCCAGCAATCAATGTCAAACTTATTTAATTAAATTCCAAATTTAGTCCCAACAAGCCTTAACTCTTGCAAACAAACGTGATTAAATAAAGAAATAATCTAAGCATGCAAAACAATCACGATTGAGGAAAAATCTCCCACAGGGGCAAAATCATCTTATTTTCACTATAATTTTGTAAAGAACGGTTTACACGGATTACAATGAAAATACAAATAGTGACATGCGAAATACCCTCAGGCGTCGGTTTTGATGTCATCGGCAAGAGTTCCCGCAAGAACTCCGTAAGGTTAGCAATGGAAAAGCTTCGTCTTCTCCACAAGTGTCTTCCATATGAGTAGAATAATCTTTCTTGGGGTTTAGAGGATTCATATACAGAATTGGGAAATATTTGTGAATCAAAAAGGTATTGAAACCTTAAAATATGAAGTCTGGAACCAGGGTCTATTTTACAGAAACGGAGATATGCAGACTTGGAAAAACGTGTAGCACGAACACATAAGTACGTGGAGCAGTGGGAACTGTTAAAGAGTACGTTGCTTGACACATGATGCGCGTACGAAGATGATGAATGCATGATTTTGAATCGAGTTTATCGAGGATGATCGTTGAGACATGACGAATGTAGCGGTATCAAACATATTTAATTGTGATCTAGGATACTTGGAAAATTCCTATATTCTACCCCGGACATTTATAAATCATGTCCTTACAAGCATCAAAGTCGACGTAGTTTGCGTGCAACGCGGGGGTGGAGTTTATCCCGTAAATCCAATCGGGGACTTTATTTTATATATATATATATATGTGTGTGTGTGTGTGTGTGTGTGTGTGTGTGTGTGTGTGTGTGTGTGTAGAAAAAGGGATGTTTTAGTATGAGAAAATGTAGTGGTAAATCCCCGTTTGGAATTTACAAGCAAACCCCCTTTTTCTTGTTTTTGGGATATTTTATAAAAAAAATATAGTATGTGCAATACTACTAATAAAAAGTTGGATAATAATATGTGTTATCTAATAAAGATGGAATGCTAAAGTAAGAATTAAATAACTAATGCGAAAATAAGAGAATTTAAAGAGAGAGCAAAAGGTTTGGACCTTCTTCGGAAGCTTTAAGCTTGATCTTGATTGTTGAAGGTCTGTTGTGTAAGTGGATGAAGGCGGTAGCATGAGAAGGAATATGATTTATTAAATTGGGTAAGGAAAGGATGGAAATGGAATGTGGGGGAGAGGTTTCCATATGGAAACCACACTAACTTCGAGAGAATGTTGTTGAGATCACTGAGAGGGAAATTTCTAAGGTGCCTTTCGAAGTGAGCTCATTTTCCCTTTATATAGGGTCAATGGGTTGCTAATCATCATTGTCCTATACATTCCTATCGACAGGCTACCCCAGACACACTTTTGATAGGCAGGGAAAAGGGTTTGCCATTCGACAGTCTCAGGAAGATTTTTTGAAAAAATGGTCATAAAATGCAATTCATAAGTCACAACCGTGCACGAGATGAATCGTTGGAAAGGGTATTCAGAGTCCTTTAAAAATCCATTGGACTGCTTCCAAGTTTGGGAATTGACCGTGGTTAAATGAGGATCGAAAACGTCCAACAATATTTTGGATAAGAGGAAAATTGATCATTCATCCAAATCGTAAGGTCAATTCGCACACGAGCGGACCGTTAGAAAGGTAATGCTGGGCCCTTCGATGTTCAAAAGATCTTTTCTCAGTTTAGAGAGTTGACCAAGGTCAAATGGGGATCGAAAGTGCTCGATGATCCTTCGGAGTAAAATGGGTCATTTGTCCGTACTGTAAGGCTGATTCGCACACGGAGTGAACCGTTAGAAAGGGGATTTAGCCCTTCGAAGATTTATTCAATGTCGTTTGAGCTGAAGGGTTGACAGGATTTAAATGGATCCTGGGAGCGTCCAGTGGCCTTCGGATCAATTTTCGAGGGAAAATGGTTCGTTCGTCTGAATTGTAAGGCTGATTCATGCACATAATAGACCATTATAACGGGAATTCAGGGCCCTTCGAAGATTTATTGAGCCTTATCTCAAGTGAGGAAGTTGATTAGGGTTAAAATGGGGCCCGGGAGTGCCTGGTAACCTTCATATTAGTTTTCAACAGTAAGGCGAATCGTTGTCTGGATTGTACGGCCGATCCATGCACGGGGTGGACCGTCAGAAAGGGGATTCAAAGCCCTTAGAAGATTCATTGAGCTTCCGCTAAGGTGAGAGAGTTGATCGGTAGTCAAACGGGGATCGAGAGTGCCCGATGGCCTCAAGATCAGTATCCGAAATATGACATGGGGTTTATGGTGAGGGAGGGCGTGCTAGGGACCAAAGGAGACGCTTAGGGGTACCAAAATGTGGTGTCTACAATTTTTTTTGAGATATTTATCATTTTCCCATGTTCAATATAATGCACTCAAAGAATGGGTAACTCAAGATCGATTACTAAAACTGCTTTATATCATAGGTTAAGATGAGTGGTGTTGCACCGATGGGCCCCGGGCCCTCTAGTAGTCATTCGTTACGCCTAGTGCTGAGATTAATTGTTCCACCCATAAACCTTTTGAATTATCTATCTATGTCTTTATCTAGAGTATAACGTTCGGCTCTTCACTTATACTTGATCGTTGCACCTGCGATGTCTAGAATAGAGAAATAGTGCTTTGCTATGAACTCGTCGCATAGTTTATCGATTCTCACATTGTCAAAATTATTGACCATTATCTGTTATTATTGCATTAGGGACTGCAAACCTACTAATGATGTACCTTCAGATTAATTAATGTACTTTTTGGTCAGTGATTTTGACTAGTGGTTCAATCTCCGTCCACTTTGTGAAGTAGTCAATTGAACTAAAAATAACTTGCACTAGACTTTTCCTTTCGAAAATGGACCTAGGATGTCGATCCTCCACATAGCAAAGGGCCAGGGTGATATTATTATCAGGCTGATGGATGAAGTTTGTTGTTTGCATACTCTTTCACATTTTCTCTCGTAACTCTCGATGTTTCTAATCTTATATTCCCTATGATCCCTCCTCAGATGTCGTTGTGTGGGTTTCTAAAATTATTTCTACCTTCGTTGGGTGGAAACAACGAAGGACTGGTCGAGTATTCCCCCTTCAGTAAAGAATCCCATTGAGAAAGTACTTTACTTATTTGACCCGTATTTTTTGGCTTCCACTTCAGGAAAAGTTTTCCCCTTGATGTACTAAACTAACTTATCCATCCAATTAGGTCACCAATCTGCCACATTGATCACCTTTGTTTCTTCTAATTGAATGTTAGGTTGGTCCATAATTTCCATAAGAGGATTTCCTTTGTCTCTTAATGCTAATAGGGATAAGTGGTCAAATTTTGCATTTTCTTCTTCTAGAATGTGGATAATAGTGAATGCCCTAAATCAGCTCGCTAAATCCTAGAATCATTTTAAGTATGCCACCATTTTCTTTCCTTCCCCCTTAAATTCCCCATTACATGTTAAAAGGCCACATTCAAATCGTTGAAGAACTCTGCTTAATCTTCTTGGAGGGATAATGTGAGGTGAGCTCCGGCGATTAGGGCCTCATACTCGACTTCGTTATTAGATTTTCAAAAATTGAATATCAACGCATATTCCACACTTGAACCATCTAGCGTGTCGATGATCAAACCTGTCCCATAGCCATCTTAATTGGATGATCCATCCACATGAATGACCCAAATAAATCGTTGGGCATCCATCCCCTTAATGGACTCACCACCTTTGGAATTTGTAAATTCCGCGAGGAAATTTACGACTACCTGGCCATTAACAGCCACTCTCGCCTTGTATTGGAGATTAAACTCCCCCACTACACCGACCATTTTATAAAACAATCAAATACCTCTAACTTTAGGAGAACTTCATTGAGTGGATAGTCGGTAAGGACAACTATATTGTGAGCTTGAAAGTACGTTCTCAATTTTGGGCTGAAATAATGAGTGCAAAGGCCATCTTCCTAAGCATAGGACACCACTAATGTGCTCCTCTGAACACCCAACTAACGTAGTATAATGGTTGTTGGACCCCGTTGTCAAACTTGATTAGAGTTGAAATGATTCCCGTGGAAGAGATGACCAAACAAAGGTACAATTGCTCACCCGAAATCGACTTTAAAAGGAATGGGGCCTCGGAAAGGTAGGTCTTTAAACCTTGGAAATATTTTTTGCATTCCTCGGTCTAGGCGAAGGCCTTTTTTAATGTTCTAAAGAAGGGGAGGCATTTTTTGATTACTATACTGATGAACTTATTCAACGACACTACCCTCCCCATTAGTGAATGCACTTCTTTGACCTTTTTGGACTTCTCATATCTAGGATGACTTGTATTTTCTCCAGATTCACCTCTATTCCCCTGCGAATGATCATTAATACCGGGAATTTCCCGAATACAACACCAAAAGCGCATTTTTCTCGATTCAACTTCATCTGATATCAGTTGAGGATTTTGAAAGTTTCCTAAAAATTGGTAATGTGTTCCTCTTCCTTTCATACTCTTTACCAACATTTCATTAACATCGACCTCCATCATCCTTACTATCTTCTTTTTAAATATCATGTTGATAACTTTATAATATATTGCACCAACATTCTTTAATCCGAATGGAATCACTCGATAATTATATATTACCCGATCAACCATTATCGAGGTTTTCTCCTAATTTGATGGATGCATTTGGATCTGGTTATATCTGGAATAAGTATTCATAAAAGATAAAATCTCATATCCGACTGTGGCATCCACCAGCACATTTATTCTTGAGAGTGGGCACTAATCCTTCGAGAAAGCTTGGTCTAAGTCTGAGTAATCCATATATTGTATCCATTCCCATTTGGCATCCTGACCATCACGTCATTTGTTAACCTTTTTGGGTATTTGACATCCATGATGAACTCTGCGTCGAGCAGCGTTCCCACATCAACATGGACTGCTTGATTTCTCTTTAGGGTGAATGCCCTCTTTTTCTGCCTTACTGTCTCATTGGTAGGAATGTAAAATGAATGGATACGGAGCGAATACAACACTATCCATTATCTGTATCCATTTACAAGTGCACTATATATATATATATATATATATATATATATATATATATATATATACACATGTGTGTGTGTGTATATCTCCGATGGTATGCACAAATATCTTTATCCGTATCGATTCGGATAATATTTGAATCCATTTATATTATTTGATATACTTACATTATATTTATCAAGCATTGATTTGAAAATTTGCTAGATCTTTAATGAAAATAGTTTTTACTTGACATAAGATAAAATATGACAATTGGAAATTGAGAAACAAATTTTAAAAGGCTTTAAAATAAGTGCTAACATTTAATGTGTACTGAGTGACCCTTCATTAACCACATAAGAGGTCATATTAGGTCAATGAGAATTTGAAAAATCATATTAGTGATTATGTAAAAAAATAAAGATTGAGTTTCAACTACTTTAAATTGACAAGACCGTTATTAATGATTCGTTGTCATTGATAATGACTTTAGAAAGAAGATGATCAATGTAAAATAGATACATAATGTGTAATATGGTATTGAAGATAAGAAACAAAGGTAGTGGTGTAAATGGATATTTGAAAATCTAAATCCGTCTGGTATCCGAGTCTGAATTAACGGTTATTTATTCGAAAAAATATATTCGAAGGAGAGGATATGGAAAGTGCGTGAAAATATTCGAGGAAATTGATATGTATATGAATAGTATGTGTAGCCGACACGGATAATTTTCATCCCTTTTTTTGGATAGCCAAATTGTGTTTAATTTGAAATTAGTATTAATATTAGTTATATATATTTAATATATATAATCTTTATTATAAAATATAATACAATTGTATATATATATATATATATATATATATATATATATATTCTGCAATTGGAATTATTTGGTTATTATGTATTATTCTTGGTGAAATTATTTTGATTGGAATTATTCTGTTATTCTATATTATTAGTAATTCTATTTGATTTTGTATGGAATTATATTTCAACTTGTTGTTTTACTTATAATGATTCAACAATTGTCGGACAATATGTCAGAAGAGGCAAGTCAAACTAGGGGTGCAACCGGTACGGTATGGTCGGTAACGACCCCTTACCAATACCAAAACCACATTCTATATGGTAAAATCGTACCGTACCAATTTACCGATCGGTACATCAAAACAAAAATCAAAACCAAACCGACCGGTTTTTCAATTTTTTCGGTATTTTTGGGTTTTTTTGGGTTCGGTAATTTCGGTTTCAATTCGGTTTTCTCCCGGTAAATTCCAAAATTTCAAATAGGTTTATGCATTTGGTAAATCTAGTATATATTTCGATATACCCATTTCTAGCTGTTACAATTTCTAGCATTTCTAGTTGTTTGGAACAATTAGAAA